>OU785220.1:9391735-14391735 GCA_917051295.2 Erebia ligea
TCTTCTGATTGGTGCTTAAACGTATAGGTAATGTCCATACATAGTAGGTTGATACTCCTAGCTTTTTCTCATACGTAATGATGAAAAATAGTGTGTGTCACTCGGGGCCAAATTTTTTGTTCTCGGGCGGCGTATACCTATTGAATTCCTCGCTACGTTCAGGATTCTACTTTAGAACCCCTCGCTACGCTCGGGATTCTACTATAGAATCCTTCACTTCGCTCTGAATTCAAAATAGCGCCCTCGGGGAACAAAAATTTTCTTTGGCCCCATGTAACACAAATAACTATTAACGCAAGCTCGCATTCGCATTCTCTCTATTTATTCTATATCTCGCGTTTGTTATTTTGATTGCTAATCTTATAAATATTATTATCTTTTTAGAACGAAAATATATCTGCCGCCGTTTATAATAGTGGTTGGTATAAAACAAGTCCCCGCTGTCGGCGTACTCTTCTCTTTATTATTCGTAGGTATGTTTCAAAAATCATACTAATATTATAAATGCGAAAGTGTGTTTGTTTGTTGGATTGTCTTTTAATCACGCCGCAACGGAGTAACGGATCGACGTGATTTTTGGCATGGGTGTAGTTGAGGACCGGAGAGTAGAGTGACATAGGCTTTCTTTCCCGGAAAATTTAAGAATACCTGCGGGCATCATATATTTAATAATAATTTTAAATTATGACTATTAATTTTTAATCTTAAATACCTAATGTGATTTACATACAGTTTATGAATCTATTATAAGCAAAGATAGTCGAGGTAGTCCTTTTGTAGAGATTTTGCCAAATTATTTGGTAAGACCATTAAAAAATTATTATTATTATTAGAAATTATTTGCCAATGCACACAAAGTGGCATGGTAAATTAAGTCAATAAATAAATTTTTCAGATCTCAAAAGCCTATCGCTTTCACTGCTATGAAGTTCACAAAGATCTCACTCAAAACCTACTCCTCGGTAAGCTTTAAACTTTAAATTAAAAATGCAAAAAATTTAGTCATTACTATAATCATAATTATAACACTAATAAAAGACTTTAAAGACTTAATTACTTATAAAGGCGTGTCTGTTTTTTTACCTTTTTAGGCATAGGTACCTATCACTGAACCGATTTCGAGATGAGGCACAGCTTCTCGTGAAAACAAGCTTCTGGCGATAACTTAATCGATCTCTCTTTTTAATATTATTTTAATTTTGCTTAAATATTAATTTAAATTAATTCTCCTAAAAACGATTAAGTATTTTATTTTGTTATAGAATAGACATTGTTAATTTTTTACTGTGCGAAAACATTTCGGCAAACATAATTAAACATGTACCTACCTACAAAAATGTCGACAAAATTCCAAGCAAACGAATACACAGATAAAAGGAAAAAGAAAATTTAATAATCGTTAAATTGTTGTGTTTCAGATATTAACGAGGTCGTACTCATATTTTGCTCTTCTCTACACAATGTACAGCGAAAAATAACTTGATGGAGGTTTCACATGCACACAAAAATGTACCTATATAAAGTAGCTCTGCGCACTAGACATTGTAAGCATGTTTGCTTACAATGTCTAGATGCGCTTAACAAATATATAACATATTATAATGTTCTTAAAAATTAACACACTTTTTTTTTAGTACGGACTTACTTTACGATTTAATTGTGAGGCTCACGCACAATCTCTTATATACTCGAGCCGCTTATTAAGGTCTAGCCCCACTACAGCTGATGCACGTAGCGGCGTGGCATGTAGCGGCAAATCATATTATTTGTATGAGTATTTATGGGGCCGCGTCGCGCAGTGTAACAGCTGCTTGCTGGGCCCAGCTCCAAACAAATAATATGTGCCGCTACATGCCGCGCCGCTCCGTCCATCTGCAGTGCATCTCGAATGGGGCTAAACCTTTGTCATCGACTAAACGATCGTGTAAGGATTAATGCAAAAGAAAAATCGACGACACCTTTCCAGGAGTATTTTTAGAAAGTAAGTTATTTATGGTGGAATAAAACGCAGGGCCGTAGGCTGGGAAGATTTGTACGTGACAGAAAGTCGCTTTCAGCTAAACGTCTTAAACATAATGCAAATCACTATAATTAAAATAAGCATAGAAAAGTCCCTTAAGTGCCGCCTTGGTTAACGCATAACGAAGGCACATTTTATGAGTCGTAAGAAACCAACGGAACGGGGGCAACATTTTTAATTAATAAGCCGCTTAAGCTTTTACTAAAATTACAACCAAAATGGGCAAGAGTCGGCCATTTTATAGATATTTGTAAAAAATGTTGGCTACGTTCTCTACATTTTGAAACGCTTTCAGTATGTTATAATTAACTTGAAATTTTCTTTTAGTTTGCAGTACGATCCGCGATTTAATTATCCTACAATGTTATTATATGGAGTAAATTCGAAAAGAAAAAATAAACTTAATGAGGTTTCATAAAGCTTAAGCATTTTTATATTTTGATGAGGGCCAGCGGTCGATTTCAGAATTTTGCAGAAATTGTTTCCTTATTTCTCTAAGTTATTGATTTGTAAGTAAGGTTTTACTTTTTGACTCGATGTATCTCTCTGCTATTCTTTCTGGACTTTCTTGACTCAAGAGAATTTTTGAAGACGAATACAGGCTCTTAAATATTTGTAGGTAGTTCCCATTAGGACAATTTTGCGGGAAACAGCTAGTTTATAATAATTTTATTAAAGTTTATTCCTGGTGTATGGTTTACTATGAAAATACTTATTAGCAGTAATATTTTGTAAAGCAATTGTTTTATAAGCAACAAGATGATTCCCGCGACTTAGTCCGCGTGGACTAAGTTTTTCAATTCCAGCGGGAACTTCTTAATTTTCCGGGATAAAAATAGCCTATGTCCTTCCCCGGGATATAACCTATCCCAGTACCAAATTTCACCAAAATCGGTTGAATAAGTGGGCCGTGAAAGTGTAGCAGACCGACAGACAGACACACTTAGACACAATCCATATTAGTATGGATTCCGAGCAATGCATGTTTATATTTTATTGGAGTGCTGACACATCGCTCTTAATTGTACCAGTTGACTGCGTCTAACGGTTGTTTATTGCACACATTTTTCCTTATAAATCCTATGCTTGGATATTATGCCAACAGGCACGATGATCTGTTCGTTAAAAATATTGTAGACACATAATTATTAGTAACTAGATGATGCAACTTCGTATTTTTTTATTCCCGCGGCAGCTCTATAATTTTTCGGGACAAAAAGTAGCCTAACTATGTCCTTCCCCGGGATGCAACCTACCTCTGTACCGAATTTCATCAAAATCGGTTGATAAGAATAATTATTTTCGACCGAAAAGATGGGCCGCTAAAGCGTAGCAGACAGACACACTTTCGCATTTATAATATCAGTATGGATGTTACTCATAAAATATATACTCCAAAAAGTTAGAAGTGCGTGTCTGAGCTTCAAACCCTGGTCTCCTTAATAGGAATACGAAGTCTTGAACACAAGGCTATCACCGCTTCTAAAGTTCGAGTATACCTATTGAAATACTGCAGCGGTGAATTGCGAGACGCCGAGAGATGGTGAGATGAACTTTGCGCTTTCTCTATTGGTAACGTGATATAACTGCCGCTGAAATCAACGTGCGCTATAATCTCTCTGTAAATTAATATCTGTGACTATACAATCTTTGATGTTTAGTGCACATTGTTGAGAGACGGGAGCTATGGGAACTACAAAGTAAATAAAATAAGCCTTTTCGAGTAAAATCATACTAATATTATAAATGCAAAAGTGTGATTGTTTGTTGGTTTGTCCTTCAATCACGCTGCAACAGAGCTCTGCAGAGCAGAGATTTTTAGTATTGGTAAGTATACTTAGTTGAGGAGTTGACTACGGAATCTTAAAATCCTAAACCCTGTCGGATGAAGTCGCGGAATTATCTAGTAATCAACTGCCTGCCAGTCAACACGACACAGTTAAATGAGACTGAGTTATATTTACCACTAGCTGATGCCCGCGACTTCGTCCGCGTGGTTTAAGTTTTTATTGGTTCCCGCGGGAACTCCTAAGTTTTCCAAGATAAAAAGTAGCCTATTTACGTTAAAACTACTTCTGTACACCTAGACTACAACAACTAAATAAAATCTGACAAATAGTTCTCTTCGTTAAATTGTCACGATTATAAGAACATGATTTAATGGCAGGTTTAAATCTAGTGGATTGACCATCCACCAGATTTAAACCGTGGCGTAACAATTGATGGGAAATCACTGGAACCCCGTCGGCCTTTTGTGTACCCCTAACCTAAATCTAGTTTCGGTTTGATTGTTGATTCGATTCAATTGTTAATGGAAACTGGAGCCGCCAAGTGTATTTACGGAATCCTTCAATCTTCATGAAATTGATTTTTTTTTTGTATTCAAATAGGTAGGTATATATATAGCCGGCACCAGTCAAATAGTCGATCTCAATTCAAGAATAAGTCGAAAAAAAAAACAATTTCAACGATTGAAGGTGCAAGGAAAAGACGTTTCCTCGGGTGCATGTTTTTGATTTTTAAATAAGAAAGGGTTTTGAAGGTGTCTTATGCCCAATTTCACCAACAATGCCTACATTGGAGCACGACCATTGGAGCATTGGACGTTGACAGTTTTCACGTAAACAAACTGTCACATGCTAGGTGGCATGGTTTAGGTACATGTTACTTAAAATTTAAGCATTGTTGGTGATAACTTATGCCCAGTTATTAATTATTTTGTTTATTGCCATGAATTCGAATGCATGTAGAGCGTGATCTAGATGATGAAAAAATGTTTTAGATACTCAACACATAAAAATAGGTACTAAAATCTGTACAATGTTTCATAGTAGGAGTACTTCCATATTTATATTAAGCCTCTAAGTAAATATTGCCTAAAAATCGTTACGCGATCACCGTCGGGTAACTTAATTACTTTTGGGATTCAATTTAACCCTAGCGTTGTTCGATGCCCAAACAACACAGATGTAGGTAACAACCTACCGAATTTTGTTGATTGAGTAATATTTATTCCTCAAATATTTTTGTTTGTTGAGTAAATTGAGTGGAAGAACAAATTGCTTTTTCCACTAGAGGTTACGTAAGCAATCAAATTCCCATGAGCAATGCCATGGATTCGTATGATTGATTATCTGCACGTCAGTACCAGAGCCCATCAAATTCTACCTTCAAAAATATGATCTATAGATAAATACCTACTCGTAAGAATTTAGCCAAGGGTCATTTTGTTACTAAGTATGGGTTACAAAATACTGATGTAGGTAATTATAGTAGGATTAGTAGGTACGACACTCTAAAACCATAAATTTTCGAATTTGAATTTCAATGCTCGCTGTATCCCGAGTAGTTGAACTGTGAAATATGCAAAACGTTTATACGGACGAATATTGATGTACCAATTACTCGGAGAGCCGAATATCCCAACGGGCTGAACATGCTCCACTGTTCGAACAGGAAAATGGAAAAATAATTGATGAATTGACGTGAGTGCAACGCCTGAACAATTTTAACTAGCACATGGAAAATTGCTGAACTGAACACGTCCCTGAGAATGGTTAAAATAATAAAGCAGGCATTCTCCTGGGAAAAGCCTTTTTATTAAAGATTTATGCCATCGCTGAATTCGGAATAGATAAAGAAATGGCATAGGAGAATGCGAGCTTGGCGCTACTCAGATGACTAGTGAAGTACGTATCAGGCCATTTTTGCATAGCTATATATCACGTCAGAATTTCCCGGTATAATGGGAACTATTACACTGATAAGCAAATACCATCTCTATTAGCCTTATTTATAATTCTTTGGGTGCTATAGGTACTCAAATAAGAGAAAGCCCTTTCGATAGTGTCCCATCTCCTTGATTCAAGGGTAATTAGGCCAGCTCCACTCTTATATTAGGTATCTAGATTACTCATCAAAGAGTTAATCATTCATCAAACCACTTATTTGCCCATACTTTTGAGTGCCCTTTTTCATGATAATCTTGCCTAATATGATTAAATAGTTACTCATATTATCCATACCTAATGTTATATATTTAGTTCTAAAATTGTTTATTTTTAAATACATAGTTTTCCAATGAAGCCAGGGCATCAAAACCACAGTTAGCCCAATATATTATATACTACCTACTTATGCAATTTTGTTTAGGAAAAACTTAAGCATCGATCCTTACACTTTAGTCTAGCAAATAGCAAACTTTTTCATAACAAGTGCTAAGAGTTTTTATAGGTACAAATGAAGAATGGTACAAATTCCAAGTAAAAATTAAAACATTCCGTTTCTCAGTGGCACCATAAAAACATAATGGGCACATAACTAACACACGAGACTCTCCAGGCATGCATTTCCCTCATAAAACAAGTTTTTCGAAGTTAGTAGATTTTTCTCGTCGCTATGTACCTACTCGTAACATGTAATGTCGGTTTGTTACACTAAAGATTTTAGTGCGTTCTTTTTAGTTGGCATTCATATAAGTAAAATAATTTTCATTTGCTTGTACTTTTGTGCTAGGCTTAATCTAAAATCTGCTATCAATTATCAAATTATCATAGACAATGTTGGAAGGTGCAGGTTGGAAGTATGTTCGCCGTTTGCCTTCATAACATAATCGAGGCAACTAGCATAAACTAATTCCATCGCTGCGACAACGTTGAAAGCAAGGTAAGAGCACAGAATAGGTAATAGTAATTTGAAAGATTTCTGATCCACCAAGTTTTGTCTGTGAAAATTTGAACCGTCTACCTGTTACCGTTTTTAATATTGAGCAAAAAAATACGAAAAAAACACGTTTATTGTATGGGGACCCCCCTTAATATATATATTTTTTTTAATTTTTAGTATTTGTTGTTATAGCGGCAACGGAAATACATCATTTGTGAAAATTTCAGCTTTCTAGCTATCACGGTTTATGAGATACAGCCTGGAGACAGACAGACAGACAGACAGACAGACAGACAGACAGACAGACAGACAGACAGACAGACAGACAGACAGACAGCGGAGTCTTAGTAATAGGGTCCCGTTTTTACCCTTTGGGTACGGAACCCTAAAAACTAACCCGTTGTCTCAGGCGACTCGTTGTCCTAGGTTAGCGACAGAAGTGACGCGACGCGACGCGAAGCGATACGCCACCATAGAAAATGACAGACGTATCTACGCGACAACGTGGGCCACGTGAAGGGTGAGCTACTGTTTGATGCTGTCGCGTCTCGTAGCATCTGTCGCGTACCTTGGTTAACGGGTTAGCAGGTAGGTATATCCACGCTGACGAAGTCGGGGGCATCATCTGGTACCAAATAAATATATTAGCTAAATAAATATATTAGCTAATAAATATATTAGCTATAATGTAACGGCATCAGGTGAACTTTAATTCTGGTCTGAGGCACAAAAGAGCATGACTGATGTGTGACAGCGATCGGCGCTTGAACGCGACTCGTTTCACACATTTCTCCGAATACTTGAAGTGCTGCATAAAGCGCTTTTGTTGGAAAGAGCAGTCTATGTCGACAACATAGAATACGAAGTTTGCTTTTGTGATGATATTATATACCTATAAGTACGAGGTTTTCTTTAAAGTTTTGTGCTTTTATGTAACGTTGTTTTTAGGAAGGAATAGTTACGGTTTTTGTTGGGATCAAAAACTGTTTTTTTTTAAAGTCTACATTGCAGATTGCCTTGGGCTGCATATATTCATATAATAGGCGGCGTTTATCCCGCCAGCTCGTTCGCTAGCGATTGTTCTTTAAAAATACATAATAATATTATGGACATAAAGCGTTTTGTTTCATTATTTTTTTCAACTGCTACAATTTATAACAATCACTAGACGATATTATGAAGATTTATATTCTAGGCAAAAGGGTGACATTATCCAGCGAGCTCACTTTTTTAGGGGTTCCTGCCTAATATTTTTGTCGTTTAGCGCTTTTATCTAAATGTAAAACGTTTTTATCCATATGATAATTTCGGGGTGGAATGGCTTAACATACATTTCCAGTTTGATTTATTAAAGCCGGTATTAACCTAACCTCGATGAAATCGTTACGTTTGTGATATTACAGAAGCCATCGATTTCAGTAAAAGCTTTCCGAGGCATATTTGTCTTATTCATTTTTGAATCGGAAGATGGAATATTCCGGTCTTAAATCACATCAAGTTTGAATAATCTTTGACTTCTTGATTCATTATATTTACATAGGCTGTTCTTTATGATATTTGGTTTAGGTCTCCCTCCTCCGTGCATCGTCAACCTCACTGCTGAGGGTCGTGATCTTTGCCACGGAGTATCTTGTCTTTCACGATGTTACGCCATCTTTGTCTGTCTGTGGCATGGTGAAGAGCAACGTGGACAGGTGTGCCGATGTTAATATTAATTGACTTTTATTCTGTCGCTTCATATTAAATTCGAAGAGCTTGAACACTTCTTGTGCTGCTTGTCTCTACAACTCCCTGTGACTGCCTTGAAATCGTTCATTCAACTATGTAGAGTCTACCTGCCACTATCATATTATTGATATTGGAATATGCCCAAGCCAGTCAAAGCCTGGTTGGCCTAAAGCTTAATATAAATAATAACGTGCGTTTATTTTATAAAAGAACATCTCCTAAATTCATCCAACTGAAATTGGAATTCGAGGTAAGTACAAGAGAGGTCGTCGCAAGTCCTCTTATACCTATACAGAAATGTTTGGCGCTCTCCTCTTTTATTGTACGTGTAGGTAAATAACAAATTACAGTGGATTTCATTTATTGCGACCTTGGTTGTAGCGACCATTTACCTATAGCGACGTTAAATCTTAGTCCCTTGAATTTAAAGCATACTTTAGTACAAAATTCATGTGGCTATAGCGCCTTTGGATGTAACGCCGAGTTCGGGTGTAGCGACTGTTTTTAATGAATCATTTGTAACAAATTCCTAGAAATCCCATGCAGATATTGCGACCGGAGTCGGCCGCCAAAGACACAAAGATTTCTTTCTTTCACAAACATTTCTTATCTTTTGTTTACATCCACACAGATGGTCAGCAAGTGTGGAGACCTTTACCTTTTGTTTATAGATATCAGTTACGCAGGTAGGGAAGCGTGTACGTTTCGGAGGTAAATTGAAGCAAACTAATATTACACATTTTTTTAAATGTACCAGTGAGTAATTATGTGTGCAAATATTTTCAATTATAAATGAATATAATATACACTATACATGTGTACGTGTCTGTATCTTTACCTTTGCCTGTAACGACTCCCGTATATAACGACGAAAATAGAGTGGTCCCTTCATCGTCGTTATACCCGAAATCCACTGTAGTTCAAACGACTCTGTAATTTCCCTTAGGCATAGAATATTCAAATTGTACACTCGGCAATTAGCCGAGCTTAATGTTACAATAACGTTAGACAAAGTTAACAATGGCCTATAAATTTTGGGTCATAATATGTGTAAATGGAAGTTTGGGTCATAAATTTTTGAAGGCAACATTTTCCCTGACAATAAATAGTTATTTGTTATACAAGAGTGAAAAGTTGTTTTTTAACCGCGTGCTCAATTTTGATGACCGAGCAAGCGAAGGATTCTAAAATTGAATCACGAGCGGAGCGAGTGATTCAAAAATTAGAATCCTGAGCGTTAGCGAGGGAATCAAAAGAGCACGAGGTGAAAAATCTTTTCACTCGAGTGCAACACGTAACTTTTCATCCCACCTCAGCGAGGAAATGACTAAATGCAAAAAAAATCACAAGATTAAATTCAATTCTGTTAATTTCTTCGTCACTAGAATCCCTCATTTTAGGTTTTTCACTTATTTTCAATTTTCTTGTTTTTAATCGGTTTTAATTTTTCACTTATTTTCAATTTTCTTGTTCGGTTTTAATTTTAAACAATATGACGTGAAAGAAAATGGTGCGCGCAAAGCAAATTAAAAAAGTACACCAAGAAGGTTACGAGTGTGAGTTTTTAACAAATTAAAAACGATTGTATGGAAATTCGGCACCATAGAGGTACAAGTAAATAGGTTTTAATGATGTTTTGAATTCACAAACTTCATAGACGAGTGATATTTACTAACGTGCACACGATGTTCTTAATTCAATTTACTTTATCCTCTAGAGGATAATAACGGCTTTTACCATCAGATATCGAAGAATAAAAATACTCTTTCCGAGATGGTGGGATGAAATAGTAGATTATTAACCAAGGGGATAAAGCAGTGTCTTCTGTCGCGGGTGACGATTTAAATCGCGAGCGTAACGAAGGACTCGAGGTTTACTCCCGAGCGTAGCGAGGGTGTTAAAAAGACGAGTCAAGAGTGTAGCGAGGGATTTAAGTTAACCCAAGACTAAGACAGCTTTATCACCGAGGAAAATACTCTACTTTTCGTACCATTTGCGAAAAAATTAACACAATAATAATATGAGATAAGCATTTATTAAAAATAATGACAATTAAAAGTAAAAGTTAACATTCGAAACATTGGTCCAATTATTGATAGAGAGAGTTACATTAACGTTTATGTATTTGAAGAAAACAAAAACGCGGCAAATTCCTAGTCTAATATTTTTTTGTCGGAAAAGCAAAGGCATCAAGCTCCTATGGCCTCGTCGGTTTTCGTCATTTTATTTAATAATCATAATAAATGCGTATTCCTTTTTCAAAAAGATGTACTTATATACTTTTTTTTTTTTTTATCCACTACAAGTTAGCCCTTGACTGCGATCTCACCTGATGGTAAGTGATGATGCATCTAAGATGGTAGCGGGCTAACCTGTTAGGGGCATGGCAGTTATATTAAACCAATACCCCTATTCGGTTTCTACACGGCATCGTACCGGAACGCTAAATCGCTTGGCGGCACGTCTTTACCGGTAGGGTGGTAACTAGCCACGGCCGAAGCCTGCCACCAGGCCAGACCAGCTGGCCTAGCATGCGCACCGCGAGATATTCTCGCAACGAGAGAGAGAAATGTTGTCGTGTCGGTTTATTTCTCGTTTACCCTAACATGCACGCTACGCGTGACAAAATTCTCGTGGAAGATTTGGCCTTGTCGGGTGGAGAAAGCAATGTTGCCCTTTCTCAATAACATGCGATATTCTAATGTTGCAACACCGATTTAGTTCATTCATTGTTCATTCATAAGGCTTAAATCTTTCTCTGTCTACGCTTTTAAATAGATTTTAATTATCTGTAAACTTTAAAAATGACGTCTTTATGACACTGACGTCTGACAGTGACAAGTACTTGTTGTTGTTTTTTTATTTTTAAAAACAACTAATTATGTAAAATAGAATCTTACAAAAAATACTAAATAGGTAGATAATAGTATGAATTTGGTGATAATATGGATAAATACAGTGTACTTTTACATGGAGTCAAATATAAAATAATTACAAGGCCTCTTTCAGAATACGATCAAACAATAAAAAAATTGCGCCAATATACCTACGGCGCAGCACCCGGGGACTACAATTATTAATCGCCATTGGTTCGAAGTGGTAGTAACTTAGTAAGGAACTTATCAGGGCAGTTCGCCACAGCAATACTAGACAGTAGACGACCCGCGACTTTGTCCGCGTGAATTAGGTTTTCATTCCTGCGGGAACTCTTAGATTTTCCGGGATAAAAAGTAGCCTATGTCCTTCCCCGGGATACAAACTATCCCTGTACCAAATTTCATCAAAATCAGTTTAACAGATGAGCCGTGAAAGCGTAGCAGACAGACACACTTTCGCATTTAAGTATAATATTAGTAGATAAGCACTTACTATGAAATTAGAATGTTTCTTGTCTGCAGAAATATTAAAATTGGTTGGCAATGATTGAAACTAATTTGAAATTAATGTTCTCAGTAGAACATATTTTATAGTTTCCTCTTAGGACAATATAATTAACAGATATTATGTAACATTCATTGTACTAATATTATGACTTCTGCATATCTATATTCACAAATAGTTATTATTTATTTCCCTATGTATGAAATCTACGTTTTGGTTCTGGCTTATAAATCAAAATTCAAATACAAATTCAAATGTTTTACTTATATAAAACTTTATAGGTACAACAATCATAATCATAATACATAATATCCCACAATTAATTGTGCTAGTTTGGCCTGGGAGTGTAAAAAGACGCCTAGGTTCTTCGACTAGGACTAGGCCCGTCTCCCTCCAAAATGAGCACATTTTCATTTGCAGCGCCAATCCATATACTATCTTTGCTCAGGCGTGTTGAGTTCAGCGTGCAGGATTACAATGGGTTACCTGAATCACCTGTAATAATAAAGAAATTAACTAAATGTCTGTGTGTAATTATTTATCTTTTTACAGGTGCAGTGACCGAAATGAGGAGTAAATCTAATAAAAATGAAACAAGGAGTAAAAAAATGTAGCAGTAGGTAAACTATAGCATTAGAACATCATTGACTCGAGCTGCTAAAAGTTAAATAAATAATTGGACAGAAATAGTTATTAATAATTCTTAATGTTGAAATCTAAGCTATGTTATGATGACTGATGATAGATGGTACCTGTATAATTTTAATATTCATTAAATATTTTTTTAATAGTCTTAGTTTTTTAATTCTGATACCAATACACAATACTGGGTTGTTATTAATGTATTGATGAAGATTTATAATAGAATTACTATCTATGAAATTTCATCGAAGATTCCATGAGGCTGACATACTTACTGACTGCCTGATCTATCAACACACAACTCAAACTGCTGAATTAATCTGGCTGAAATTCGGCATACAGATAGCTCTTATGACAGGCATCTATTAAGAAAGGATTTTAGTTCAATCCCTAAGGAGTTAACACTGATGAGAAATCATGCAGCACACTCCTACCATATAAGTACTTACCTATAGGTATTTTTATTGCAAAAAAATAAACAAATGTAATAGGGAAGGCACGTCTAACTCCCATAACACAGTTTTTACTTTTTTGGGAGATACTTAGAGGCCAAAATATTATAAATGTAGGTACCTTTGTAATTTTTGCAAATAAAGTGATTTTATTAATATTATTTAGGAATCCTTGATGGTGAAATAATATTGCAGGTAGGTAGGTACTAAGTATTTCTACAGACTGCATTACCTATTGAACTCAAATCCCTCTCAAGACTCCTCAATCCGGACGCTTCAGGGTACAAAACTGTAGGGATTCATGACTTGTGGATGGTGAATTGGTATTTTAGGTACTAGGCACCTAGTAATGTAAGTAAGTAAAGTAAAAACCTGCAGGTAATTCACTAATGTAGATTATCAAATTAAGAAGTAGATTATTGTTGTAATGAGACAATAAAAAGGCTAAAATAAAACTTTAAAAAAATGGACAGACTTGAAAAGCATAAATTATTTTTTTAATTCCTTTCACCCAATTTACTCTAAGCCAATGAACAAAAAAGCAAAACTTATAGGTACTGTAGGTAGTTTTTGAAGTTTATTTTACAATGTCTGAATTATAACCTAGTAACTAAATAGTACATAGACTTAGGTTAGGTTACTAAAAGGAAGTAATTTCCAATTCCTCTTATCATGGAGCTTTTTCATCTCCGTTCTTGCGGATGAATGATGCCATATAAATGCATCATGTAGGTACTTACTCTGCCAGCAATCTGCATCTGAATCTACAATCTGTAATATTAATTTAAATGCCAAAAGAAATGATGGAAACTCATACCAGTTGCACATTTATTGTGTGTGCATCTTTTCTCTTATTTTTATACTGGGTTCCTTGTGGTCCAGATGGAGGAAATATTTTCACGTGCGTGCAGTCAATGAGCCCCAATTTAACTGGCACATTAAATTTATTTTCAAAGCCTGAAACTATACTCTTCCGGGCTGTTTCCGAAGCAGGAAAATGCATCCATTCAGCAGAGTCTGAAATTTGTACATAGGTAGGTAGGTATAGGCATTCTAATACCTAAGATGAACACTGGAGGAGAATATTAAAGTAGATGATGATACCTACCTTCTTTAAATAGAGGTCATAAACTGTCCGAGAAAGCTACTGACAATGGTCTGAGCCCCGCACATGCTGTGGTCCGGCCCAAGTTTGTGGGATGAGCAGGGGATGAGCCTTTAAAGGCTTATCATTAAATGAACGGGCAGGCCGTCACTGCTTACAGGCTCCAAATCCTCGGCATGTTTCTCGACAATATAGATTGCCATTGGCTTGTAGATTCACCAAAGCGATTGGAACTCTCCGTCCGCGTCGCTCAAATCAATTCGCCTGCGTTGTAATTTTCGCGTTTCTCGCTCTTGATCCTACATAAACGCACTACTTAAATTAGATAACTAATTGTACTATGGACCCGCCATCGTAATCGTGGAGGAACCACCCGAAAATTTTCAAGTTTATTGTTACGAAATGTTCGAATAATCTATCTCGTATGTTTCTCGCCCTCAAGATTGATAGACGATAAATAACCATGTATAAATGTCAAAAAACGAGAATAAATCGTCGGCGATAGTCTGCCATGTTAGGGTTCGTAGAGAAAAATACCACAGATAAAAAATATTACTGTTATCTCTACTTTTGTCGTAACGAAACAAGACATAAGTGTAACCATGTTAGCTACGGTAGACAAATGAGATAACGCGATAAAATGGGTAGACATAATTTTCTCGTAGTGCGCATGCTAGGCAGGCAGGGAAATTCAGAAATTATAAATTTCCAAACCCTGCCGGGGATCGAACCCGGGACCACCGCACGGTAAGGCAACAGAGCTCAACACTGCGCCACGGAGGTCGTCAAAAACGTCGTCAATACAAACTCAATGGTGTAAACACAGATGTAGTTCAGTATAAATTTCGGTAAGTATTCCAAATTTAAATCACATTCTCCCCCTAGAGGATGAATGAAATTCAGTACAATTTTCTTTCCCTGTTTTTAACAGATTAAAAATGACTATTGTTATGTTCGCTTTTTGTGGCATAGAATGTCACTTTTTTGAGCAAGTGGTACGAAAATGTAATTTTCACAACCTTATATATAAAGCGAAGTGGGTTAATTGCGTTGCGTTCTTGCAATTAAGTACAATAACTACCCTATAATATTGAAGACGATTAGATAAACGTAATTAAAACCAATTATTTATAATAGGTAGGTAGTATGTAGTTGTTAATTATAACAATAATCGAGTTCAGTAATTGCAAATGGAATTGGCCGGCAGCAAAAACAATGCTATGTTGAGTGCTGAAGCATGTACGTAAGTATATATGTTATACCTAAACTCAAACCAAAATGCTATATATATTCTAAATCTTCGACTAAAGGAAAAACGAAGGAAAATCTTCGACTTCTAGGCAACGAGTTTTTAGGACCGGTCGAAAAGACCTTAAATTCCTAGTCCAAAGCCGAATTGTACTACAACTGAACTTATTCTGGGACTGGTCTGAGATTTTTCACGATTTGGAGGCCTCTGGAACTGAAGCCTGTGCGGACTTTCCCGCCCACCTTACTCGGGCCCTTGTCCCACCAATGCTTGAAAATTCTGAGCTCATCTAGCGTTCAGAGTAGTTTTTGTTTTGCGTTGGACGGTGTATGGTGACAATGGTATTAAACCTCAGTCCACACGTATTTCTAAATCATGGATAACCTATAGATACCTACAAGAGAAAAATTAAAGCAAAATATCCTAAACGATGATAAGCTTCTTAAAAAGTCATTTTAACATTCTCTAAAGTTCAGGTAAACTTTTAAGAGCTTTCCAAAAGGAAAAGCTACGTAAAGAGGCCGATTTGGGGCAACGAAAAATTGGTTTGAAAATAACAAAAAATAAGTACATATTGGTACTTATTCCAAGTTTTGACGACCTTCAACATACAACAACATACATACCTTAGTTCTACATATTATATCAAGTACCAAATATTCAAATGATGTGGTCCTTATTAATTATTATGCGTCTCGAGTGTAATTTTCATAATGCTGCACTTATAGCATAAATAACTATTACTTCGTAGAACATTTATAAGATATAGTATAAACAATAAATAGATATAGTATACCTAAACATAGCAATAAAATCACAGGGTTTTTAAAAAAATAAAAGCGCCTTTCGCATTTTAATCGTGAAAACGCCTTGCCGTGTCACAGTGTCGCAACCAGAAGATTGGTTTCATTGTTTGTAGAAAATATTTATTCACTGTATTCTATGAAACAAAATTACTGTGGGCCCCGTGGCGTCGCGTCGCCTGTTATTGACTCAGCAATTAATGTCATGCGATAAAATGTTTTGAGGGTAGATTAAATTTAGAAAACTTGGACTATATTAGCACTATTAGCTCGACATCGCACTGGACCTATTGATAGGGACTTAGTACCTAGAGTGTACTTGAATGAATGAATGAATGAATGAATAGAGCTTTAATAAATTCCATACAAAGTTAATATTAGTTAATTTCACATACAAAGTTAATATTAGTTAATTTCACATTAAATTTAGAATTGCTTAAAAAATAATTATGGTTAGTAAAAGATATAAAATGTCTTATAATGTTAAATTAGAATTAGTGTGTGTATTTTGTATGGACCCCCTTCGGGTAAAAGCCTCCTCCAAGGATTTCCACTTTGCTCTGTCCCTAGCTGAAGCTAGCCATCTTCTGCCCGCTATCGCCATTATTTCATCTGCCCATCTGGCATATGGCCTGCCTCTCGCTCTAGTGCCTCTTGGTCCCGACCATTTAACTGTCCTTATGGTCCATCGATCGTCTATATATCTAGCCACGTGACCTGACCACTTCCAGTGTACTTACATCATTTTAAATGAATAATTATTATGAACTAAAAGAAAAAAAATGAAGTTACCTACTTATGTGAAACCATTTAAGTATTTAAATACCTCAGAGTAGTCATCAAAGTCATTTAATTTGCTGCAACAAGGTTTTTTTAAATTTAGATAGGTAATTGGGGCTGATTCTGTATAACACAATCTCTAAACTAAACTAAAATGGCAGCTTTAAATCTAGTTCTGTCCCTTTCCGTAGGGAGTATTATGAAAGGGATAACAATATTTGTAATGCTCTAATTTTAGTTTAGTTTAGAGATTGTGCACTACAGAATCAGCCCCATTAAGATAAGATAATGATAAGGTATTTATGACATTTATTTAGTTTAAACCATCTATAAACAATAGTCAGTATCCCAAGCAAAATGTTGATTGGAAAACAGAATTGTTAGAAACCGTGACCCGGAAGCAATGAAAAGTTTAGTGACGTCAGAGGTTAACTACTTCCGTGCTTAGTCTTTTATAGCTGTCTACGATAAGCACTTTTCGAGAGATCGAATGTTTGCCGTAAATTACTCGATTTAAAATACAGCATTAATAAAAAATCAACAGATGTTGATATACATTATTTATGATTCGATCGAAAAATCGTGTTGTTTGTCTAACATTTTGTAACCGACTTCAAAAAGGAGGTTTTGTATTCGATACCTATGTATGTAGGTACTCGTATGTCAACCTTTTTCTCGGAAACCAATGGACCGATTTTAATGATTTGACTTCCGTAATCTACGTACTTTGAGCAAGGTCTAGTATATATTACACTTAGTTATCTTTCTTATGTGCGATGTTATATACATAAATGTACAGTCATGTAATCAATATTTTTTGTCTTTATTAATTAGGTAAGTATGTATATATTTTCAATGTACCTATAGCTCAAAAATCGCTTGGTAAATAATTTTAAATGAAGGTTACTCGATAACGTAGATATAGACCGCCGCGCCGTAAGGAGGATTTTCAGAAATTGCACCCTATTGGACCCTGTGCGGTTCAGCTAGTCTTGTTAAACAAGTTTACATGTTACCTTACACTTTTTGATACAAAATAATTGTGTTGAGTCCATTTCGAATTATTTAGTCGTATAGGCTGTACTACGGCGTAGATGAACTCTTAATATTATATTATATAAGATTGATAATTATAATTAATAACAATACCTACTGAAAGAAAATAAGTAGTAACTAATAGTGTACAAGATCAACGTGGGACAAAAACATGTTTAAACTACTCTCATCACACCCATGCAAAAGTGTTCAGAAAGCAAGTTCAAAAGTTAAACATCATTATTATTTTCCTGCGTTGAAATGGGAAAACATGCACTGTAAAACAAAGCCTTCCTAAATTCGCAATTTTCAAATGTTACTCACTTTTCTGAACTTTATGTTTGCTACATTCTGCTCGGCCCATTGTTATAAAACGAAACGGAATTATTAATTACTAGCTGATGCCCGCGACTTCGTCCGCGTGGATATACCAAGTTTCATCGAAATAACTTGAGAAATGACGGACTTTTATACAAACTTTCAACCCCTATTTCACCCCTTTGGGGGTGGAATTTTGAAAAACTGTGAAACACGTATGTCTTCATTTTTAACCCGCAGCTCATATACCAAGTTTCATGGCTATAACTTGAGAAATGAAGGACTTTCATACAAACTTTCAACCCCTATTTCACCCCTTTGGGGGTCGAATTTTGAAAAACTGTGAAACACGTATGTCTTCATTTTTAACCCGCAGCTCATATACCAAGTTTAATCGATATAACTTGAGAAATGACGGACTTTCATACAAACTTTCACCCCCTATTTCACCCCCTTAGGGGTGGAATTTTGAAAAACTGTGACACACGTACTTCTTTATTTTTTACCGTAAACCAAAATAAAAAGTTTCGTTGATATAACTTGTAAAACATCTTGAGAAACGAAGGACTTTCATACCAACTTTCATCCCCTATTTCACCCTTTTGGGGGTCGAATTTTCAAAAACTGTGGAACATGTATGTCTCCATTTTCAACCCGCAGCTCATATATCAAGTTTCATGGCTATAACTTGAGAAATTAAGGACTTTCATACAAACTTTCAACCCCAATTTCACCCCTTCGGGGGTAGAATTTCGGGATAAAAAGTATCCTATGTCCTACCTCGTAGTATGGGCTCAAATCGTGCCAAGTTTCGTTTGAATTCATTCAGTAGTTTCGGCGTGATGCGCGGCCAAGATACAGACAGACAGACAGACAGACAGACAGACAGACAGACAGACAGACAGACAAAAATGAAAAAAAATTACAGATTTGGCTTCAGTATCGAATAATGAGTGCCCTCCAAAAAAAATTTTCAAAATATCTTCAATGTACAGAATTGGACCTGTTACAGTTTTATTATAAGTAAGTATAGATAAGTCAACGTAAGTAGATAGGTAGGTACGTATTAATTAATAATAATTTAATCCATGAAGTAACTAATTCGTTGGAATAAGTTATTCATATTATGCTTAAAAATCCAGCACTCTTGCGTCCCATACGTTCAGATATTCCTGCATAAAGAACCTTCCCTGAGGTGATGGCTTTGTAAAGCAAGCAACAGTGTCCATATCAGTTCAGGTCTCAGGGAACAGCATGTACACGAAAACCACGGATACCACTATCTATTATTTTTTTTTATATAATTTTGAAAACATAGTGCTTAGTAAATATAGGTACTAATATGCGAAAGTTCGGATGGATAGATGAATGGATGTTTGTTACTTAATCACGCCTAACGGCTGAACGGATCTGGATGAAAGGCACAGAGATAGATTATAGTCGCGTTAGTTAGTCCCGATAGTTTTATCCCGAAAAATTAGAGTTCGCGCGGAAACCAAAAAACCTCAATCCACGCGCACGAAGTCGCAGGCATCAAACCGTATCAAAGCGTATTTTTAACCGAAAAGTTCATAAAACGACCAGATTTTATATAAATTAGATATTTTTGTAAACTTCAAAAATACACGCTGAACCCAACCAAACCCAATTAAAAATATTCATTCTGGCAGAATAATAATATGTAAATAAATAGCATTAATTAGCGACTGGTTTAATATATAAACTGTAGGGTGACCATAACAAATGGCTTGATGCAAAGATTCGAACAAGTTGTCTGGCTATAAAGTGTAATATGAGGTATGTTTCATTATATCCTAAACTAATTTTTTCGGCAATGTCCATGCAGCATAATAATATTTTTTTATATTGTTAATTAAAACATAGATTAAAGGCATACCTACATGGCATATAATTATAATTTAGCTGATTCAAGTAAAAAAATATTAATGGTAACATATTAAATAAAATTATTTTGAATAGCTTTAAGATTACACAGTCCTGCTTTTAATTACTACAAAATGTTAAACCTATAAAAGGCGATGATGAAATCGCGTATTTATAACCTAAAAGTTGTAGCTTGTGTCATAGATTAATATACATAATTGCTGTTTTGAAAATGAGATAATAGTAGTTTATGCAACTGTCATATAATGAAGGGTATTAAAACACGAGTGTGAGTTTATGAAACGAGCGCAGCGAGTTTCATAATAGTAACGAGTGTTTTAATACCCGTGTTATATGCAGTTGCATACACTACTTTATCTTCACTAATGCAATTTATCAAACAACAAGAGTAAAAGCTGACAATAGTTTATCTAAATACGTGTATTGTCACAGTGAACTTGCCGCCATTAAAATCTAACCAATGAGAGCGCAGCTGCGCGCGCAGGGCCAATCAGAAGCGAGCGCGCGCTGTTCGTTTTTTATTTAATTGGCACAAGATCTTACCAAAGAGTTTTGTGTATGTAAGTTTAGTAGTTTCGACGAAGTTTTCACGTATAACCCAACTGTTTTCAAAAGCCAGCCTAATATCAAAATTTTATACAACTTGTATGAGGATTTTGACATAAGGCTCGCCAGGTTAATTGGTCGCGTTTTATTGATGTTATAATGAGATTTTACGATATCGATGTGGATATTATACCATCATGTGAAATTGCTTAAATTGAGTGTTTTGTTATCTGCGCTATAACAGTAGTAATTATAAGTCAAGTATTGGAAACATAAGTAGAATGTTATAACATTAGTTTAGATAAATGATTTTTCAAGATCATTTGATAGTCGATATAATAAACAACCAAATTACGGAGGGAGATATTTTTACTATAGATAAGTACCTACTTACCACCAACATAATTATCGTACATATTAATGAACAGACTTTAGCGAAGAACAGGTTCTCAAGTAGTGGTCAATGTATATTTGAGACCGGTCGTAATAATAGCGAAAATCGAAATATAAATAACTAGATGATTACCGCGACTTCGTCTCCGTGGATTAAGATTTTTTGATTCCCGCGGGAACTCCTTAATTTTCCGGGATAAAAAGTCCTATGTCCTTCCCCGGGATACAATCTACCCCTGTACCAAATTTCATCAAAATCGGTTGAACAGATAGATCCGTGAAAGCGTAGTAGACAGACAGACAGACACACTTTCGCATTTATAATATTAGTATGGATTCGCATTTCCAGTATAAAGAAAAATGGGTGGCGTTCGGTGCGTGCGTCCTTGCGGTGCGGCTGTAATCTGCACCTGGCCCCTATTTATTGCAAAATAATGTACATAATTTAAAAAAGTTTTCTGTATGAGATTAGTCGTACGTTGTACTTGTACCTACTTGCCTTTGAAAGATCGTATCTCATCTAGATTAGTATTTAGTCATGTTTCAAACTGGTAAACAAACGAAGTGATGACTCTGTTAAATTTAGTAGGTTTATATCCGAACTAATATACTAATTATACTGTTCAGCGATTTCTGTACGTTGGATTATTTAATGGGAAGCTTTATTATCGATACAGAGCCCAAAACTTATTATTTTTTTAATTTTGTCTGCCTGTCTGTCGGGCATCATGCCGAAACTACTGGACGGATTTGAAATCAACCATTTACACACTATAGCTGATAGCTGCTCGTGCTGATTGACTGATTGATCACCTCTCCTGTAAAATTTTGTATGAAAACTTTTTTTTTCACTCATCGTTTCGTATAGAAGACAAAAATTCATGGGGAGGAAAAATACGAAGAGAGCTGATGATTGAGGATTTCGAAGACGGATGAAGAGCACCAGCCAGGGTATTGAAGATAGGTGGGGGGTGCTCGACCAAATGTCACTCGAAACTTCATCCAATTGACAGTGAGCTGAAAAAAAATTCAAAATGGCGGATTTAAGATGGCCGCCATACAAATTTCTTCGGTGTCTATCTCGGAGAGTATAAAAGATGGAAGAGTGGTTTCTTGGCAAAAGATGATCAGGACATGAGGGTCTACTTGATGAACAGGAAAAAAATTCAAGATGGCGGAATTTATTTTTCCATAGAAAAGGGTATTGAAGATAGGTGGGGGGTGCTCGACCAAATGTCACTCGAAACTTCATCCAATTGATAGTGAGCTGAAAAAAAATTTCAAAATGGCGGATTTAAGATGGCCGCCATACAAATTTCGTCGGTGTCTATCTCGGAGAGTATAAAAGATGGAAGAGTAGTTTCTTGGCAAAAGATGATCAGAACATGAAGGTCTACTTGATGAACAGGAAAAAAATTCAAGATGGCGGAATTTATTTTTCCGTATAAAATGTATGGCGAATATTGAAGAGGCTACAAGTGAAGAACTATGCAAGAATACGGTTCCTTTTCAAGATTTGTTTGGAAGAAATCTCATTTTGACGAATGGTTCGGAGAAAAAAATATGGAGAGTGATGATGATCGAAGGTTCGGAGGATGGGTGAGGAGCACGGTCAGGGTATTAAAGATAGGTACCCTACTTAGGGGCTGCTCAAACAAAAAGGGAGGGGCGGGGGGTTGGTGGTCTTTGTTTTATGTTTTTCCTTTATGAGAATTTTCTTTTACGTCGGACGCTTGGCGTGCTGGCGCTTCCACTGTGCTCAGTAGCATAGCAGTGTGTTGTTCAGATCAGAACACGTAGACAGTAAATCAGCTGCCCGATTATGTAAGAATGGTCGATCAAATCATCAAAGTTCGGCGTCAAAGTAAAATAAACCATAACAGCATTGAATTAGAGCTCAATTTCGTGTTTCGAAATTGAGCTCTAATTTAATGCTGTTATGGTTTATTTTACTTTGACGCCGAACTTTGGCGATTTGATCGGCCATTCTTACATAATCGGGGGGCAGGATAGCAGGACAGCGAGTAAGTAGACAGTGGACCACGCGGTCCACTACGCGGTCCGCTGTAGCGGGCCGCGCACCCACGCGCCATACTAGTTTACACACTATAGCTGCCCCCCTAGCATAGGCCGAGACAATTTTCTCCCCGAGGAAAGGATAATTTTTTTATTCCTAAATAAATAAATAAAAACGCTAAATAACGGTGGATAAATAGTCCCCCGAGTCCCCGTGAAATGTCAAACGGGGATAAACTTCTCCTCTCCCCTGTTGCCGTGCTCTGAGAAGTGGATAAGTTAATTTTATCTCTTGTCAGTGGATAAAATCGGGGGATAAAATTTTTATCTCCGGCCCATGCTAGCCCTGCTGACACTCTGGGCTTACATATAGGCTACTTTGTATCCCGCAAGACAATAGGGTTCCTTCAGGATAGGGGATGAAAGTATTGGTTGATTATACTCCATAACTCAGTCAAAATAGAACCGATTTTAACAGTTCTTTTTTACAAAAAACATTGTCAGGTTTTACTGTCAGGTTGGTCTGATCCAAATTTCATGAAAATCTGATGAATAGATCGGAGATGGTGGGGGAAACTCCTCATCGGGTATCAGCAAATCGATTGCGATCACTTTAATAGCTTAATAAAAGGTAGATTTTTAACCATACTTAATACCTTGATTTACTTAGTAAATAAGGTGGGCCCACTCGTGCAAATTCATGTACTTAGTGGATACATATCATTATGAATTTCAGAATGTCTGGCTATGTGCCTACAGGTAACTTCTTCTCAGCCCAGCCAATACCAATTTTGCCAAAAGGATCCCGGGAACTGATAAAGCCTAACTTTTGTCCCGAAAAATAAAAGAATTCCCATGTATATTCAAACGAGTTCTTACAATGTAAATGAAATCAAATACATCGAAGCATCGGATTGATTCGATGCATCGATGTATATAGGAAATCCCTTCAAACGAGTAAATAAAACAAACCTATTTGCAATCACCAGTGTAAACGAGGTAGATAAGTAGGTACTGATTAATAGGATGCCTGGCATTGGCACGCGCTGCGTTCCCGTGAAATCACGTACTTAATGAGTAAAAAAACAACTTTCCAATAGTGATTATACCCTTCATTAAAATCTCTAAGCAACCCATAAACTACACTTTAAAGCACTAATGAGGGTGGACAGAATAACAACGGCCTGTTTTACGTGGGAGTCGATACTAGCGCAGCCTTAATTAATGTTGACTAGGTCTTTAGTCGGTTCCATTAATTGTGCACTCGTTAGAAGTTCGTGTTGGTGAATAGGGAATCGGAAAGATAATTATTACTTGCACCGATAAGTAGGTTGACTTACCAGCTAAAATTGAGTCGAATCTCTATTACGGCCACGAGCCATTGGGTTATTGATGTGCATTTGGCTTATTGTTGTTATTAGGCATTATTGTTTGTGCACGTCATTTAGAACAACATACAGGTAAGAAGGGTAGATATTTTATCAACAGTAGAGTACCAAAACCAATTCAAGGTCAAAGATTTAAAAAAAACATGAAATTTACGGCCACGAGCCATTGGGTTATTGATGTGCATTTGGCTTATTGTTGTTATTAGGCATTATTGTTTGTGCACGTCATTTAGTACAACATACAGGTAAGAAGGGTAGATATTTTATCAACAGTAGAGTACCAAAACCAATTCAAGGTCAAAGATTTTAAAAAAACATGAAATTTGAAGCTGTCTTAGGAAAATAATGTCTTTTAAGTACTTATCGAGAAAATTGGATCCATCCATTGTGTCAAGATCTAAAAGGCACATACTTATATTATTGATATATCATAGTACCTACTTTGATAAAGTACGTACAAACTATAAGTACAATTTTACCTAATTCTGGTGACCAAAGAGCTGGCGCTTATTTAGCCCAACGGCTTATCCTTGCCATTCAACGAGGTATATTAGCGCCAGTGTTTTGGGCACCATGCCCATTAACGATCACTTGGACGGCGTGTATTTTTCGTAAATTTAATTAGAAATAGTTTTTTTCTTTTAATTTATCATTTCTTCATTACATAATTGTATTTATAGTTTTCAAATAATAAGTTTTCCAAAATCACATTTTCCAGAAGCTCAACGTCTGATATATCATAATAGCCCACGTCATGTACAATCAGTCTGAAAACTCTTAAACCTCAGAACCTAACTTAACATAATTCTGCGCGTCATAATATACAAACCCGATTCTGTAGTCGGGTTTTCTTTCTACTTCTTTCAGTTTTTCAGTAAAAAACCAACGCGCTACCACATTTTAGTAAATTGTCGAGTTTTTGCTCCTTATTTAACTAAAGCAAATTATACTGTGTTTGTGGGATACGCGTCTATTGAAAATGTTCCACATTGTTATATATATATTTTTAACAGACTTCAAAAAAAAGAGGAGCTTCTCCATTTTTTTTTTAATTTATGTCGGTGCATATCTCCGTGGTTTCAGAACATAATAGGAACATAATAACAATAATTAGGTTTAATCAAGAAGTGACCTTTGAAACATTAATACTTTATTATAATATTAACAATGATTCATACCTACGTCGATGTAATTATGAATGAATTACATAGTTGTTTGTAATGTAGGTGTATGTTAAACTCATAAAAGATTTCTTAATGTAATGGGTCTAGACATCAGTCTGGAGACAAGTCGTTAGACAAGAATGCTTTGCCTACAACTTAATTTTTTGACTTTCGCTTAAACAGTCGTCTATGTTTAAACTAGGTATTACCCGTGACGTGTTTTTTTTTTTATATATACATATTATATATAGCGAGCAAACGAGCAGGCGCGGCGGGTCACCTGATGGTAAGTGATTACCGCCGCCCATGAAAATTTGCAGAACCAGAGGAACCGCCAATGCGTTGCTGGCTTTTGAGAAATTTGTCCGCCCTTTGAAGAGCCCCATATTATAATCATTAGGGAACACAGAAGGTGGAAGCTGGTTCCACAATTTGCAGGTACGTGGCAGAAATGACCTGGAATAATGGGAGGTGGAAGAAGACCAGGCGTCCAGTTGGTGAGGATGAAATTTGTTTCTACGACGAAGAGTGCGACTGGAGAACACGGAAGGTGGTATTAGATTAAATAACTCCTCAGAGCACTCCTCATTGTAGAGACGATATATAACACACAAAGAGAACAACCGTCTCTTCGGTGCTCTAGGGACTCCAGCGTGCAAGTAATTTTGGGATTGTCCACGAGTCGAACTGCCCGCTTTTGTATCCGGTCAAATGGAAGGAGCTGGGTACTGAGGTGCTCCGGCCCAGAGGTGAGAGCAGTACTCCATGTGGGGTCGAACTTGCGCTTTATACAGCAGAAGCCTGTGCTTAGGCGAAAAGTATCGTTTCGCTCTGTTGAGCACCCCGAGTTTTTTGGAGGCTAATTTGGCTTTACCTTCCAGATGCTCGCGGAACTAGACTTCTTTCGATATACTAACACCGAGGATCCCAATGCTGTTAGATGGAGTCAGGGGAGTGCTCTGGAAGATAATAGAGGTTGTAAAAGCGGTCTTTTTAGGTTATAGTATAAAATCTCAGGAAAACTTTTTGCATTTACAGAACAAAACGTTGTAATGATTTATTTATTTCACGTAGGACAACTTGTGCCACATATGAAATGACAAGACTCTACCACCGGTTAGGAAAAGACACTGATTTGTGGTCTGCTGAATGTCAAGCCGATTTCTTCCATGCAACTTTGTTAGTACCCTCCGCCCGTCTCCGAGATGACAGTTATCCCTGTAGCAAATCCCTCAATTCACTTGGATTCACTCACCAGGATGTGCGACAATGTGTGGATGTGGGTGTGTCAACAATGAATAACATTATGATCCATCATTGGTGGGGGTGGATCCTGTAAAACGTCACAACTCCATTAGTATCTACCGTCCGGCTCCACCAGAGGACTGAATAACACTCAGGAAGTTCATTGTGTTACACCACTGTTCTCGGACATTTTCATGAGTCATTTTTTTCCTCGCAGGTGTAGTTTAAATCACTATGTATCACTTGGGACAAAGCACGACTCCTAACTCGCGTCTTTTGAGACCCCTCGGCTGCGCCTCAGGCCTCAAACCACACCCTTGTTCGTAATCGGTCACTTTCTTCTCTCAGTGATCCATGTTACCATATTAGACGGATGTCAAAAATTAAATTCTCATAATATTACGCAAAACCACAGCGTATCTACCACAAATACAGTGAGACGGAACATTTGATGTGCTCGAGCCCGCTTTACGGTCGTAGCATACGTATACTCGAACACTTTTTTAACTGATCTATATCTGAGGCCTTTTCAAGCGACTTCCAAATAAACAGGAGAACTGAAGTCAACTTTGGCCGATCAGGGGTAGCTTGGTGTAGCATACCTACTTTTATTGTTTATTTAACTCTGCACAAAAAAATATTAAAATACCGCTGGAACAAATATTTCTTAACTTGCTTTATCAATGGCAGTGCGCTCCTCTTATCTAGTTTTGATTCCTCGGTGTTCTATTGAATCAATTCCATTGACTTACAATGACCGACCGAGATCAAAGTAGGTTAACACAGTTACCCTATTTTTCCATATCTTTGCTCTGCGACTGAACCTCGTCTTGAATAATAACTAGTAATTATTGGCGAAGCTTTGGCGAGCTTTCATGAATAGATCACTGAACTGAAAAAGTGAAAAATTATAACAGAGCAGTTATCATAGTTAAGTAGTATGATTTGTTTTTTATACGATATCTGACCTAAGGCACGTATTTAAAAGCAATTACTTCGAGCTGTACAAGCTCTATGTAATAAAGTTATATATAATTTACCTAAGGGTACAAAAAAAGTACATTACATAGGTAGTAGATACAGATGTAGATGGGTATAAAGTTATAAACAGTTCTCTGTTGCAACTAAATACCCCTGCTTAGGTATTTAAATTTTCTGAATGTAGTAATAAAATTAGAAACCTCTACGACAGACGGACGGACACGAGAGCATTCTTATATTAGGAAAGTTTGTCCTTAGAAATATAATGGAATAAGTTATACGTCATATAGACGTATAACTTATTCCAGAGATTAGAACTTTTTTTTGTAAAAAATAATATATTTTTCGGAAAATAGATGGTTTAAATAAAAATATTACTAATTTTAGTATTTACGTAGTGCTTACCCTAGACTTACATCATAAAATTATGGTACCTACTTATCGTGCAAAGCTCTACATACTTGTTTATCGATTTAATAAACAAAGAAAATTGTTTGAGGTCTGTAACAAAAATAAAGAGTAAACAGCATCCAAAAAAACACCACCACACAGACAAACACATAACATGGTTTGCTATTATTATTTGTGGTCCATAGAGCTCTAATAGAGAGCCGGAAAATGGAGAGGGAAAGTCGAGTAGTTTTTATTAGCATGCATGAGATAACATTTAAATGTACGATTATGTCACGCGCTTCTTATAATTATTTATTCCTGAGTACTAAGTATTAATTAATTAAGTGACCACGTAATGTGTCGTAAGTATGGTAATGAAAATTAAAGTTTCATTCTTGTTGCTGCACTTGAAACTATTCACGAGATAATTTCATTATCAAGAAAAAAGTGTCATGTGAATTGCTTGTTCACATTGTCGCTTTTTACCCATTGTTTGATATAACAATTGACACTTTTCAACAGAATTTCCGTTCGCTCACATATTATTATTATTTTGAAACTACAAATATCTTTCAAATAATTCACAAAGCAAAGCATGGTCTTAAGTTGAAACTATCAAGTCTAGAATTCGGGTTTTCTGCAAAGCTGTGAGGTTGCTATCTCGTTTTGACTCGCAGTAAATTGTGTGTAAATCTTGCCTGTCTCGTTTCTACTTGGGGAGGCTTGCGCGGAAAGAGAATGTGGGTAACGAACGACCTTTTGCCGTTACGGGCAGCAGTGCGGAGTAACCATTCACCGAGACTGGTATACTTGGTTATCGACATACTACATCGTTCCGAACATCTGACGGCCTGAAAAAATTACGTAAATATTACAACATTCATACATCGATTATGAAATGTATGTAATCGCAGGTCGCAACCCTCTTCGTTGATGTCCTGTTTTGATTTTTATCTAAGTGCTTGGTGTTCGCGGTTTGTTTTAGTGAGACTTGTTTGACCCTGGTGAATTTATTTTATATAATTTCCAAACCCTGTTTCTTGGTGCTTGGACCGTCTGTGGTTTTGTTGTGCTTTATTACACCCAGATTGGATTGTCACTGGTGCTGTTGGTAAGTTTTTTTTAAAGGTTTATCCCAAAATATAATATTATTGTGTTTACATATTTTAAAAAAAATATTACTCAACCAACAATTATTTACTATTAAATATAATTGAAGAAAAATTATAAAGATTTTATTAATCGGGTACGTAGGCAACTAGGCAGGTAAGTAACTTTATGGGTAACCTTAATACATTCAATACCTACACATTCTTTTTGGGGATGCGTATTGGAACACGAGGAAAATTAACGGTATCTTTTTGATACGAGCTACTTAATTAAAGAAAAATTCATAAATGGATAATAAAATAATATTGGCACTTGCCTATCTTTACATACCTAACTGATATAAGTACCTGCCTAGGTAATTTTGATCACAACAGCATTCATTTTTTCATATTATTTAAATAATTATTGATATTATATAATGTGACTAGAAATACCCATCAACATTTAAGTACTTTGTAATTGTTATAGTAGGTATACTTATATCGTGCCCATATCGTAGAGTTGATCATTTCATAAAACAGCTGCAACAGTTTTTTATGAAATAAACTATTTCATATTTCAAGTTATTACTATTACTGATCATAACAGCTATTATTTATATCGTTGGATGTTCAGGTTTGTCAATTTGTTCAATGATGTTTGACCATAAATCATTAATGTTGAATGCCCATAGGTACCTTACAAATGTGGATGTAAAATGGATGAGCTACGCCAGTAGACTCGCTTCTTCGCCCCTTCATTTAGCTTCACCTACGAACTCGACCTACGTTTCGGTTGCTGGCTCGCTTCGCTCGCCACCTCCTCCCTTCGGTCCACTCGGCCTCATAGGCTCGCTTTATTCAGTATCTCTTACTAAATACCTTGTTAGTACGATATTCAACTCTTCACTGCTTATCTGAAAACATATTTTTCTTTCTGTAATATTATTTCAGGTTTTAATCAATTGATTTTAATTTTTTGGGAGACTTCGGTCCGTATCAACCTCCATAATTATAATTTTACCAATGAATTGAGTTTTTGTAGCTTTTGTTTATGTAAGCTCTAGCTTAGAAAGATCTCTGACGAACGTTTCATTTCATCTATCAAAAATGAGCAAGGAAAATTAAAGCGAAGTTTAACAAAAATAATTAAAATTGCAAGTATAGATAACAAAGCTTTATGCCAAGACTGTAATACGATACACTGAGAAAAGCTCCTACTTTGCGCTCTGGACATGAAAGCAAAGGGCAATTTGGCAGAATACGACGCTTCAAACCCTTAACGAACTTAATTACAAGGAAATAAGTACTTTTCTTTTGTGAAATTCATTATACAGATCAAAAAGAAAGAACGCTTCGTAACAATAGGCTTTGGACTACGTGTATAATGAGATCAATAAATGGTAACGATTGGAAGCTATTTCGAATGGTGAAAAATTCGCCTGTAGATTATTTTATTTTAACCGTTAGGAAAATCTGTTCCAACTTAAACGTTACGTATAAAATGGTAAATTATAGAAGAATTCTCATTGCTCTCGCATTATTCATTGTCTGAAGGATAACGCCTTGATATTTAAGGTATGGGGATCAGTATGGCGGTCGAGTTATAGCTAGAAAGTGACCCGCTTAAGTGACCTTAGATTAATGAGTCATTGAAGCATTGATCAAAATAAATAGACCAATAGACATAATAATAATATCATGTACTTATTAAAATTTGATCAATCAATTGTTCGCAATTAAGGAATGCCATAATTGAATTACTGACATATTTAATAATACAGGTTACTACATATTTGTTTCAAGTGTGTGAATGTTTCTAAATGAGAACTTTTAATAAGTAATTTAGAAAATCACACTTAGTTCCACTTTAATAACTTTCCACAGATAATATAAAATCTAAAAAATAAAAGTAAAAAATAAAAGATGGAAAAGCTATAGATACATGTAGAGAAACTCTACAAGTTAACAGACAATACTTTCACAACTCAATCTGTTAAACGAACGAAAATTGGGTACATTTTTCAGGTTACAACACTTTGAAGTCGGAATATGTCTTCAAACTCATTAGTCAGTTTTGTTTTTCCCGGTATTGTACACCTACAATAAAGTCGGTATTTCACACCTTTTCTCTAACTCATTTGTCTGCTTTTAAAAGGTTGCCAAAAATAATCAACAAAAATCTAACAAATGATACGAAAGTTTCATTGTGTAACAACCACCCGCTCCACAAATTACATAACCACACGAATTTTTGTAATTTTTTTTTAAATCACGACCACGTCGTAAAATTTCGTAACGATCGAGTATCGTGATCAAGTGGCCAGTTGAACTCGTTTGCTTGTAATTATAGTTTTAATTACGATTAATGCTTTCATTTATGTCAATAACGGGTAAATAAACAAGTGCTTTACCAATATTTATAAAGAAGAAACCGGTTTAAATGTCGACCATAATGTTCGAGTTTTCGCACAACAAAGTGAATTAGGTACATTTTAATGTAATGATTAAGTACCTACCTAAAGGAGCTCACACCTCTGGTGCTAGGGTCGATCGTTGAATTTAATTGATTCTCACGTTATTATTCGTTTATTTTGTCACGTTTTAAGTTTTTATAGAATCTTGTTATTGAGGTGTAGCCTTAAAAGAAATAAAACTCATTAGGTACTAGACAACTTATAATGTATTTAAAAAGAAACAAAATAAGGAGACGTTGATTTTTCCATTGAATGATTGAAGTGTTAAACTAATCAACGTCCTTCGTATTTTCTTTAAGATATAGTATACGATAGCTGGCGAAGTAAACTGTGAATCAACAAAACCCGACTTATTACTTATATACTTGATCAAATAAAGAATGAGAAGAGTTGATTCTATTAGGAAATTTATATCTATTATTTCCCTGATATTTTAAGCTTTTCAAGTTCAAAACGCTAAAAACGCCTTTTGTTTTTATATCAAAACCCAAGATCAAACTAAACAAAGCCTCGGCAGTGTTAATAAAACCCAGTCACAGTAAGATCCGGCTCGGCCGTGGCAATTTGCATTTCGTAGTCGCCATGGAATTCTTTGCGACATCGAGTGCTCCGTCGAGAATTGTAAGATTAAATGACTAGGCCCGTAGTGTTTCTTTGGCGAGGGCCTTGTTTGAGCATGGTTTTATCTTCGGGAAAAATTCTTTGTAAAGTTAATAAGATTATTTCTGTTATTACATTGCACAGTATTGGAACTTATATTGGAACATAATATTTTGAAGAGTTTGCTTAGAAATCAAATTTCATTCAATTGTTTATTTTTATGACTTCATCTAATATACCGACTTAATCATATTTTTATTTATGTATTTGAACTATACCACTAATCTCTTTAATTCTGCTTTCTCTGTAACATTTTATATTATTTCTTACCTAAGCTTTGGATTTTGTTTTCTCTTATTACCCGACTGCTCCGGGTACCTAATGTTTGTCTATTTTGTGGTAACTGTTACGTGGTAGTTGCAATATCGTATCTGTATCTGTAGTTACAAAATATACTGAGGTAACAACTGTCTATTGACTAAAGTTCGCGTTTCAATGAAACGGGCCGCATTGCACTAGCAAATTTGTTTCCGTGAACAAGAGCATGTTCCTATCTATTGGAACTGCACTGGTTTTCATATGTAATACCCAGAGCCTAAGTTCCATGTACTGTGTCAATGTGTATGGAAGCGTTTTTTTCATTTATTATAGGTTTTAAGTTTAGAGTAGATAATATTATGTAGATTGTACACCCATAGGTTCTACATATTAAGTACACAATTGTATAAAATATTGAGCAAATTCATACCTACTTTACAAAATTACATTATACAATTTAAAGTTTTAGTCACAACAAAAGATCTACAACAAAAGATTCATATACTATTGATTTTAGAAATCATAAAGTTCGCAGCAAATATTATTAAACTATACATACATGCAGAAAGGGTTATAAACACTACACAAAAACAAATATACTATACGTCTCCATCTGCTGCTGCTAACAGCTACCTACTTGTAAATTGGTAATAAAAAAGTAACTAACAAAAAACTTTATGTGAAGAGTTATCCTCAACTCCGTAGATAATCATATATGCCGGACATATTATCTTGTTTACGATTTTGATGTATTTTTATCACTGAGTCAGAGAGGTCGTCGGTACCTACGTTAACAGTAAAGTTCTAAGCTTTTTTGAACTCAAATGTCGTATATGAGTCACAGATCGTGTTCGAGGTCGCTCGCAGTATCCGCCTCCTCCCATCCACGCTGTTTTCGATTCTTACGCAAGCTCTCTTCGAACATTAACAACCTGTCTTGAACGTGTACAAAATATTAACGCCCGTGAAATTCCAAATTCTGTGATAACTTCGTCGAAAGATTTATAATACAGGCCATTTTCCTTTTTCGGGGAACATTTTTTAAGGTGAAATAATTATAAGCTTTTTGATAGGAAAATAGTAGGATATTTCCTAAAAAGTAATATATAATAGTAATCCAAGGTATATCACGTCAAACATACCTACTAGTCAGAAAAATCTAGTTGGTGTCATCTACCACAACTTTAACATTTAGATAACTAAATTGAAATATTTCAGCGTTAATCTTGGTAAAAGAAGGTAGGTACTAGGTAGTATTAGGTTACACTAAGACAGTTCTTAAGTTTTCATGACTTGGAATAACATCATTTACATAATTTTCGTTGGCGTGCGATCCACTTAATTTTACAAATGTAAAGTAAGTAGGTACTTAAGTACTTTTGCATTAATAAAAATGGGAATTCCATTTTTGGAGTTGATATTAGACCTTAAATTGGAATACGAATCTTCAATAGCTCAACTACAATCGTGGGCTGAAATTTAAAACTCATGGGTAACAAAGGAATTTAGAAATCCAAACTACTATAATAGTAGGACGTCTAGAGGTGTTCAGGGCAATATCAGTTTAGGTCAAAGTCTTGTTAGATACGTGCGTTATATTATGCTAAAGTATCAAGTAGGTACCTACTCGTATCTATAATTGTGGTAACAAAACCGCAAAACACAATAAGAAACAATTGATGCATCTGAGAATAAAGCACGGTTATATTCGTATTATAATATTATGTATTCAAAAACCGGCCAAGTGCGAGTCGGACTCGCGCACCGAGGGTTCCGTACAAACCTGTAGTAAGTTTTAAATTATTAAAAAAAATTGCTTAAAAATTACGTTTGTTGTATGGGAGCCCCCCTTTAATATTTACTTTATTGATATTTAATTATTTATTTTGAAAGGTAATATACAAGTTAATATTCTGTGAAAATTTGAACCGTCTACCTGTTACCGTTTTTAATATTGAGCAAAAAAATACGAAAAAAACACGTTTATTGTATGGGGACCCCCCTTAATATATATATTTTTTTAATTTTTAGTATTTGTTGTTATAGCGGCAACGGAAATACATCATTTGTGAAAATTTCAGCTTTCTAGCTATCACGGTTTATGAGATACAGCCTGGAGACAGACAGACAGACAGACAGACAGACAGACAGACAGACAGACAGACAGACAGACAGACAGACAGACAGACAGACAGACAGACAGACAGACAGACAGACAGACAGACAGACAGACAGACAGACAGCGGAGTCTTAGTAATAGGGTCCCGTTTTTACCCTTTGGGTACGGAACCCTAAAAATGAACTTTTTATGCCTTTGTATTCCATAGCGTTATGCTCTTACGGTGTAAAGTACTGGTTAAAGTGGTAAATCATTGTAGTTGTAGTAGGACAAGCCTGCCATTCAATCAAAAGTGATTGTAGTGAAGTAAAAATCGTACATTTGTAACTTTAAATATAATATTATAATATCAAGGATCATTTCATAGCGTATTTGCCGCACTCATGAGTCACTTAATCATTACTGAAGGAACTCCTTAGTATAGATTTCAATACAAAATCTAAAGGTATTAAGGAGTTTGATTAAGCAACTTGAAGAGCGGCAGTAATAAGGTATAGCGACCTCTATTACTAGCTTTACCACTAACCCTGTTGTGTAAATAAAGTTTAGTCACCAATTAATTATTTAAAATCCTCTTAAAATTGATTGTACTGGAAATTATTTAATAACAGGATTTAGACACATATTTCACGAGTCCTATGACAAAATTATGTTAGAAAAATATATATTTTGGTTGAATTACGAGTAGTTTAAGTTTTACTTGCTTTTTTACAAAAGATTTATAATTTCACAACGCCTACTTACGCCAAGGTTATATGCCTAATTTCTCTAAAAACTACTACTTTATTCTCATTGTTATACAAATTATATAAATCTTAAATAAAATTCACTTATTCGATTGTAATTGTTTATGCTTATCTAGTCCACAGAATTTTCACGCTTATTATTTATCTAGTTCAAGGCCTTGTTTTTTTAAGCATAAATATTTTTATGAGAATTTAAGTATTACTTGCTTGTATTAAAGACTTGAAGTAGGAAAATAATTGAGATTTATGTACCCGTTCGTTCATACTAAGGGGGTTGCAGAGACCATACTTTATATTTAGCTCCTTATCTAACAATCTAAAGAACCACTAACTAGACTTCGTCCGCGTGGATTGAGGTTTTTTGGTTTCCGCGGGAGCTCTTTCATTTTCCGGGACAAAAAGTAGCCTATGTGTTTTTCCAGACTATGATCTATCTCCATGCCTTTCAACAACAAACATCCATCCATCCATGCATCCATCCAAACATCGTATTTATAATGCCAAGTACAGACTAGTATAGATAGATGTAGGTATAGTTAAATTACGCGAAATATAATAAATAATTATGAATTTACGCATTTATGATTTGATATTTTTAGATATATATTACAGAAATTAGTATTAAGTACATACCCTATTATTATACACACTATTTATGAAATCATAATGTTATTAAATCATATAATTTATGAAATCATTATGTTAAATTATAATACACCCAGAACTAGTAAGAGTGTGGTTGTCTTATTGAATTGATACAAAAATTATATTGTTTATTACTGTATTTATATTAGTTACTGTACACATGTACAGATACCAAGATAAGTCATTTATCACTAGCACATGGTACCTTAATCTATAATACGTATACTTCGCGCACGAGTTGAATGCAGAGCAAATGTATGGTGACACATACATTTACTCTGCATTCAACTCGCGCGCGAACTGTAGGTATACCTACCAGCTGAATCTCGGTAAAATCTGCCAAAAGGTCACATTTCTCACTGTATCGATGTTGCTAAGCAATATCTCTAGTACAGTGATGGATAAGGTGGAGCCAAAAACACGTATAAAACAAGCAGGATCATCGTGATGAATTACGTTGAAATAAACGTACTGTTTGTAACAGCTTCTTTATATCCATGTCGTGAACAGATCATATAACTAACTAATATTGGATAAAATGCAGGCGTTACTTTGCGGAAGTGCGGGATACACACTGTACCACATAGATTTACTTAGATTGTCGCGGATTATAGTGAATTATACTTCTAGTTCCTTCAAGATCATATATAAATAATTGTGTTTCGTCTAGTCTTTTTTACTGTCTGTCTATTTTACCGATTTTGCTGAAAGGAGACGGTCCATTTTTGTATGGGGCGTGGGACTGGTCTTTGTACAAGTAGTGAAAAGAAAGAAAATAAAATATCAAACCAGCTTTGATAGTTGTAATCGTCCTAATTTCAGTGGTGAAAATATTTAATCTTTCTACAATTAGCAACACTAAACATGAGTAGATAACAATGGCGGATTCATATTTTTGACGTTTACTGTCAAGTGTCAAATATTATGAAAGAAAACTAACACGGTGACTCATGTCACTTGTCAGAAATGACATTTGACACATTTCGCGCCTACTGACTTCTCTATGGCTGAAGGCGCCATCTTGGAAGCATATCGAAAAACTTGAAATAGATTTTTTTTTTGTTGCACGTTATTTAGCTTGTTATTCTAATTTATTTTATTTTTAATAAAATCTATGTATTTTAATCTATTCATGATAAAGTGTACAAGAACTACACCCAAAATGAACCTTCTCCTTTGGTAATTAGATAGAGGTAGCTTGTATCTCGGACGGAGATTAATTACTACTTACTTACTATTACGATTTATCTCGGAAAATTAAAGGGTATTCGAGGGATTTCTAAAAATTACCTAAATCCACCCGGATGAAGTCGCAAGACGATTAAGAATAATGAATAAAAGGGAGCAGCTATTTATTGGTAAAAAGTGTAGGTAGTAAAAGTACGGGTAAATAAGTAGAGATATAAAGGAACTATATGAAGCCGCATACGTATTAGGTTATTAGGACCTGTCGAAACCAATCAGACAGTAAATTGGTGTACCACGATAGAATAATATAAAGAATAATATAATATTATCCATCATATTTCTCGTCACGTATTGGGTTACCGTTCTTTGTTACGTGAGCCACTTTCTGTGAGTGAATAGGACCGAAGGACTGAGATGTGCGTGGAATATGATTAATTATTTCTTGCTCATGAACTATATGGTCCTGTGGCCTTGCTTGGCAGTAGATACCTATCTTTTTGAAATGATATCGCATATGGAATGAACTTTCTAGAATACTATAATATGGTTGTGTTGCTTGACTAATGTGAATCAAATTGAAGGCACATTTATATTATTTACTATATGCATATACATAAGAGTTGTGACTTGTGACACTATGATAAGGGCGAAAACACACGACGGACCAAATAGAGAAAGAAATCTCAATAATTGTTGACAGATTTTCTTTAATTGTACCTACCTTATACCTAACCTACCTTATAGTCTATCAAGATCAAAAACCAATAAATAGCAATAAGTTTTCCAGAAACACCAAAATATCAAGTCACTGAGTTTACCTACTTACCTATTGGAGAGTGCCCCCGTCTCTATTCAACGACTTTACATAATGAAATGCTAAAGAATCCACGGCGGGGGAATTAAAAATAGGATTCCACTGCAGTGTTTCCTAAATAAATGAGTTTTGCGTTCAAGTGGCGTTTATTGCCATATCTCAAGAAGAATGATAGTATTATAGGCGGGACAAAAACTCTTACCATGTCTTTGAACCTTGGCAGGAAGCCTTGAAACGAAGCCAACTCCGCTGCATCGTGTATAGGCTAAGCTTGGATGTATTTTGAAAACTTCGTATCGAATAAAGGCATTATTTTTGAAATGAAACTGTTTTATATTGTTGAAGTTACGTTTTATTAAATTTTGCTTCTAAAGTTTTTCGTTATCCATACGGCATCATTTGATTTTTGAAGGGCAGCTTCACAGAGCTTTTGAACTCTCAAAAGTAAAACGGGCTGGGCCTTTTCTTCGCTGGGCTGCTATAAGTGAATGAAATTTTTAAATACCTTGTATTGTACCTATCAATATATTATTGTTAACAAGCTGCTTTGCTTCTCCCGGGTAACCTGCGATACCTCATCGCGGCTTTCGATTCAAAAACAAAGCTACTTCAAGATTTTAAAAACTCGTAGCCAAAATGGCCCAAGTCGCGATGGCAAGTTACATATACACCCATAAACATTTTTCAGCAGCAGCATCAAACAGCTTTCCATAGTACAAATTTGTCGAGAAAACAAAAATGTCAGCAAATTCGCGCAGTTTGTACGTAAGCTTTTTTACCCCTCGAAAAATGCCTCCATTCTTTTTGTTTTGTTCTTGACACGCCCCAAACATGATCTGGGTAATGTTGAAATGGAATTTGCGTAAATTGAACTTCGCAACTTTTCCCTACAGTCGACGCTTTCATCATCAAAATACATACACACGTCGTAACATACAACTTTGAGGAGAGTTTTTAAATAATTCCTTTATGACTTCTCGCTTTACGTAAAAGGAAATTTAGTCGAGGAAATGTGAAAAGACCGAGCAATACTTGTGGCGGAAGTTGAATTTTTAAATGTTTTGTGGTAAAACTACTACTGTTATGTTAAATGCAACTTGGGACACGTTACGATAGTGGATAACCAACGCTAATAGTAAAAGGCATCATAAAAACAGAACTTTAGAGATAATAATATTAGGTACATGGCTAAGCATAGGTACATGGAAATGCGAAAGTATGGTGTAGTTTTATTTCGCTCAAGTTGCTCGACAATAGAACGCTGGTGGCAAAACTTGCGATGGTAGCTACGTAAGATGGTTGAGACCAGAGTGTCCAATATGTCTCTTCTTAAAAGCAATACAAGAAACTGAATGCAGTCAAGTAGATGGAGTTGCGACGCATCGCCCTCGCCTGTTCCCTACTCTAGCCCTCTACGCTGTCGTGCCATCCAGTAGAATAGTAAAAGAAACGCTGGGGGCTAACTTTTATCGCTTAAAGCAGTATTCTTTAATTAAATACTAGCTGATGCTCGCGACTTCGTCCGCGCGGATCGAGGTTTTTCGTTTCCCGCGGGAACTCCTTAATTTTCCGGGATAAAAAGTAGCCTATGTGCTATTCCAGACTATAATCTATCTCTGTGCCAAATTTCATCCAGATCCGTTCAGCCGTTGGGGCGTGATTGAGTAACAAACATCCATCCATACATCCATCCAAACTTTCGCATTTATAATATTTATTTGATTGTTGTTCTTGTTTCAGAATAATCCATAAATTAGGGAGGTCAAGGTACGTCATATGAAACTGCAATTTTTAAACCCACAGATAACTAAGTTAAGAGGTCGAAGCTCCATAACATAATATTATTTTCAATACACTTGCTCGAAAAATGCACTTACAGAGGCAGTAAACAGGGCTTGTAAGTTAAATTTACTGCCCTCGTGCGGTAAATTTGCAGAATTTACTGCCCTCGTGCGGTAAATTTGCAGTTTTTTTTAAAGTCTATTTCACTTCTAATTAAAAAGTTTTCTTGCAAGAAGGTTCATAATGATATTGACTTTGTAAGTAAAAAACCTAAAAAATAATAACATTTAGATGTAGATTGATGAAATCAATTCATGAAATTAAAAATTGTATTTAATATAATTAATTAAAATTGTTTTAAGTATTAAAAATCAAAAAAGTAAAGGCTGAATAGTCCAGGTTGGGAGTTAAGAGCTAGAACCTAGAGCCATGAAGCCAATTAAAAAAAAGCCATTACAACAACGCGCCGTAGATACTAAATCTTTAATCTGTGCGCGCTATTTTTAAAAGTTTCATTCAGTTTTTCTTATAAATTATTAAATAAATATGAGTGGTTTATGTGTTGTGGAATAATAAAATTAAATCAACAATTAGGTATTTTAGATGTGAGAAAAAAATCGCGCTATTAATAGCCGCCAAAAATCTCGAAATAAGTACGGGCGTGAGAAACCATTTTCTAGTGAGTACCTTGTACCTACCTACTCGAGTTTTATTTTCAAGTTTTCTCACAAATGTATTGAAAAATATCGTGTGATACACGGGCGAGGTTTTAACAAACTCGTGACGATGGTCAGCCCTCGACTGGCGTCATCGGGCTGACATTAGTCAACTCGTATGTAAAAACCTATTTACCGCCCTTATATCACAAACTACTATTTCAATACACTTGCTCGCAAAATGCACTTACAGAGGCAGTAAACAGGGCTTGTAAGTTAAATTTACTGCCCTCGTGCTTTTTTTTGCAGAATTTACTGCCCTCGTGCTATTTTTTTGCAGTTTTTTTTTTAATTTTTGTAAGGCCACTTTACTTCTAAATAAAAAGTTGTCTTGAAAGAAGGTTCATAATGATATTGACTTTGTATGTAGAAAACTTAAAAAATAGTAACATGTGGATTGATGAAATTAATTCATGAAATTAAAAATTGTATTTAATTTAGTTAATTAAAATTGTTTTAAGTTTTATAAATCAAAAAAGTAAAGGCTGAATAGTCCAGAGACCTAGAGCCATGAAGCCAATTAAAAAAAAGCCATTACTGATTACAACAACGCGCCGTAGATACTAAATCTTTAATCTGTGCGCGCTATTTTTAAAAGTTTCATTGAGATTTTCTTATAAATTATTAAATAAATATTAGTGGTTTATGTGTTGTGGAATAATAAAATTAAATCAACAATTAGGTATTTTAGATGTGAGAAAAAAATCGCGCTATTAATAGCCGCCAAAAATCTCGAAATAAGTACGGGCGTGAGAAACCATTTTCTAGTGAGTACCTTGTACCTACCTACCTACTCGAGTTTTATTTTCAAGTTTTCTCACAAATGTATTGAAAAATATCGTGTGATACACGGGCGTTAAGGTTTTAACAAACTCGTGACGATGGTCAGCCCTCGACTGGCGTCATCGGGCTGACATTAGTCAACTCGTATGTAAAAACCTATTTACCGCCCTTATATCACAAACTACTATTTTACTTTTGTCCCAAATTCTATGTAAATATTTTCACTTCATCGTCAAGACAAAATGAACTCTATAGGCTTTTCGGGGGCCAGAAAAGGTCAGCTGTAAATATTAAACTGTATCCCCAAATGTATGTACCGACTAGGGTCTACGTTGCCTATAAAACTCATTATGAATGTTTCTACGTTGTTTACTCTATTCATAAATAATCCATACGAAAGTGTGTCTGTCTGATTGTCAGTCTGTCTATCTGTCTGCTACAAATCGTTCCCACATTACGTGTAACGGTGTAGCGGACTTGAGTAGGGGCTTAAGCTACCCTAAAAACAGTTTTTCTTTCAAATATTACTTTACTACTTTGTCGACGTGATTAATAATGGTAGGTATACCTTCGCCAAATTATAGCGTTCTAGTACTAACAGTCTCTGAGCTAAGCCGCGGATGGACAGACGGCTGGTCGGACGGACATGGCGAAAGTATAAGGGTTCCTTGTTGACTACAGAACCCTAAAAACAGCTCACGATGAAAGTTACATGTAGATATACATGTCTGTCATGTACAGTATCTTTTTTATTCTAAAGAAAACTTAATATTCGGTGTGCAAAAACAATATCGTAGAGTTTTATAATAGAATCGATTACTTATGCCATAAAAACATCTCAGCGAAGCGTCGTTTGTGAGAAAGTGGCAGTATTCACAGGTTTCGAATGTAAATATCAATAGATGACGAACAATTGCTTTCTAACCTAACCAGTCCGTTCACTTTCCCCGAAATCTGTATCGTCAAGTTTGTTATGGTGCTATAGGTACATGTTGATTAAATGGTTATTCTTCTAATATAATATAACTAGCAACCGCCCCCACGGCTTCGCTCTCGTGGAAATTTCGGAAAATCAATCCTCATTTCTTGTCTGTATTACTTTTAAAAGGAACCTCTGTACAAAATTTCAGCTTTCTAGAACGTAAGAGTATGGGCTGGGCCCTAATGAATCAGTCAGGAGATCAGGACTTTTTTATTGTGGGATATATTATGTAATTACATACTAATTTGTATAAGTATGTTTATGTGTGAAAATATTAAAATAAGTCTGGGCTGTAATTTATTTAGATACCTCTTTTGCCGCACCATGATCCGTGTAGAAGTTATTGAGGTATAATGTACTATACTTTATAGACTAAGAGCTTTTGGTAACCATCGCCAGAAAGGCTGGTTCAGTGTTAGGTGGATGTAGAGCTCTCTACTGATCACAAAAGTTACAGTCAGCCTGCATGTGGATGGGCATTTCGCTAGATATGCCCATCCACACTACTATATACTTACTTCAATGGTAGAAGTATGAGTTTCGATTTCCGATAAAATGTCTCAGATAACTTTGCATGTCATAATGAAGATTAAAAAGCGATATTCAAGCAAGATCTTACAACAGGTATAAAACTTAAACCGACCTTATCAACTTATCTGTGTGCAGTCCCTGGTCCAAATATACCAGGCTGTCGGTCACGGATAAGTGGCAAATGCTAGTGAGGCAAATTCGACTGCTCTGCCAAGAATGTCACGATGAAGAATTTCGGCTTAGCCGCGATTGATCCAGTTCTCATTTGGTCCAAATGGTTCAAATCACACCTAATATACTTACGTTTAAAATTTATTTTGGACCATATCCGAATTGGACCATCCGCGAATTGGTAATGGTAGAATCCTAACATAATTATCAAGCTGTCCTACATCAAACATTTCATTTCATTTTAATTTGACCATCTACGAATTGGATCAATCCCAACTAAACGAGACTTTATTTTCGTGTAAAGTTGCGAGCAGTCAAAAAGGTACAAAGCTATATAATTCTCAGAACTACGAATCAAATAACAAACAGTAAGGCAGTAGAGATACCTACTAGTAGACCATTAACTTAATTAGCTACTAGTGCGTATATTACTATCACAGTGTATCTGTTTACTGTGGTACTATTACATTATATTATTATTTTGTGCTACTAGAGAGATACGCGATTGATCTTCGAGATGTACCTACCTGTGCCTATACTCTGTGTATAACGTAATACATTAGCTTCTCCATCCAATTGCCTTTATTGAGCCTACGTTCGCATAGGTTGTTTACATTTGGAGAAAATATAATAGGTATTTCTGTCAACTGAAATAATAACTATATTAAACAGCGTACTAGTGTAGTAAGTACCTACTAGCAACTTCGTCCGCTGAGATTTAGGTTTTTTACCGTGGGTAGATACTCTTTTTTAGGGTTCCGTAGCCAAATTTGGCAAAAACGGAACCCTTATAGATTCGTCATGTCTGTCTGTCTGTCTGTCTGTCTGTGTGTCCGTCCGTATGTCACAGCCACTTTTTTCCGAAACTATAAGAACTATACTGTTGAAACTTGGTAAGTAGATGTATTCTGTGAACCGCATTAAGATTTTCACACAAAAATAGAAAAAAAACAATATATTTTGGGGGTCGGGGATACTTAGAACTGAAACTCAAAAAAATTTTTTTCATCAAACCCATACGTGTGGGGTATCTATGGATAGGTCTTCAAAAATGATATTGAGGTTTCTAATATCATTTTTTTCTAAACTGAATAGTTTGCGCGAGAGACCTCAGAATTTCGATACGGGCTTTCTGTGTGCTTAGCATGCAGCGCACAACGAGATTATCTCGCGACGAGAGAGAGAGATGTTGTCGTTGCCGGCTAATTTTTCGTTTACCCTAACATGCACAAAATGCGTTATATTACACGAAAAATAGTCGGCATGTAAAGGTTCGTAACTTCGTAGAGAAAAATACCACAGATAAGAAATATTACTTTTATCTCTACTTTTAACGTAACGAGACAAGAAACCATGTTAACGTCGGTAGACAAATAGAGATAACGGGTAGACATAATTTTACTCGTTGTGCGCATGCTAGCCAGGCAGGTCATTAGAATAAAATCTGGAAAGTCTACTCCTGTATTTGTATAACAGTATTTAACATATAAATTCAAGTATTGGTACGTAAATCGTAAATTACTATCGTGATGTAGTACTTTTAAGTTTTTAATGGATAGTATGTACCTACTGAAGCAAGATTTTATAGTAGGTATAATAGCGGCGAGGGTCTAAAATATACGGCTTCCCGGACACTATGGAATGCTGGAATGTTGCGGACCGTAGCCTAAAAGTTTAGTTTCATCAAATAACACTTAATTACGTATGTAAGAACAGTACAGTTTGGACGCGTGATATTTTATAAAATGGCGCATGCGGCCAGCGGACGGGCCGGGTGGTTTACGAAGGAATGTCTGCAATGTGACCATTGCGCCGCGTTGGACTGACGTATAGTACAACTACTAACCTAACTAACCTAACTAACGTAAAAATCTCATAAAAATTCTTACATATTATAAGCAATTCAACCCTGGAATAAAGCTGAAAATTCGAGGTGTATGGTGCATCCTATACGAATAATGAGAACCTGAAACATGTTCATAGACTATTAATAAGCAATCTATTAGAAAGAAAGAAAGAAAGAAAATCTTTATTCGGGGATAATACAAGTACTTACAACAAATAACTAATAATAAAATAAGAATTTATAAAGAAAAAGAAACGCGTAATGTGACTTGATCCCCAAAATGGTCTTCACTCAGCATGTGCTATATCTGTTATTACGTTATTTCTATGGTAAAAAGTATAATAGGTAAGTACTAAGTACCTATATTTGGAAATCGTGAATAATTTATAAGCCACGTGGTCCTGCTGGGACGGCCAATATAGCAGGCCTGTTTAAAATTGTTTTCGAAAATACTAAAACAATTTGAGTACCAAAGTTCACAGCACCTGTTTCATGCCATGTACCTATAAGGTATTGTTACAAGAGCAGACGATGAAATTCTTGTCAGATGACTACGGATATGAGCAAGCTGCCAGCTGCTAGCCTAGTTTGCAATTAAGCGACCTCCGTGGCGCAGCGTTGAGGGCTGTTGTCTTAACGTGAGGAGGCCCCGGGTTCGATCCCCGGCGGGGTCAATTTGGAAATTTATAATTTTTGAATTTTACCCTGGTCTGGCCTGGTGGGAGGCTTCGGCTGTGGCTAATTACCACCCACAGATCAGAGTCTGTGCTACCACCCTACCGGCAAAGACGTGCCGCCAAGCGATTAAGCGTTCCGGTACGATGCCGTGTAGAAACCGACCAGGGGTATGGGTTTAATATAACTGCCATACCGATAACAGGTTAGCCCGCTACCATCTTAGGCTGCATCATCACTTACCATCAGGTGAGATCGCAGTCAAGGGCTAACTAGTACTTAGTGGCATAAAAAAAAACGGGTCCACGGTCCGTAATGAAAACTAAAATAACTTTAGTTTCTTATATTGATAATAAAAATTCTCCAATTGCGAAGGCGCGAGACCACGACCTTCCATTTTGCTGGAACGTGAAGAGTTTTAAAATGTCTCGGAATTTTAGCGAGTGCATCGCAGCGCTTGGAATGAAGTTATTTGATATTATTTTTTCATTCACGCTAAACTCCACACTGCTGGCACGATTCAATACTGTAAAACAAATGATTTTAATAAATATAAAACATTTATTCTCTTTAGCTGATGCCCGCGACTTCTTCCGCGTGGATTGAGGTTTTTTGGTTCCCACGGGAACTCTTTAATTTTCCTGGATAAAAAGCCTAGCCTATATTATGTCCTATTCCAGACTCGTGCCAAATTACATCGAGATCCGTTCAACCGTTGTGGCGTGATTGAGTAACAAACATCCATCCATCCATCCAAACTTTCGCATTTATAACATTAGTACAGACTATAGAGTATAGATTTAGTTATAAGTTACATACCCACAGTCTTATTTAAAGATAAAAAAGTGCCACCTAAATATAAATTTCAGTATTCCAGCGAGTTACAATGATTAATTATTCATCCATAATAACTCAAACTTGCGATACTTGGTCGCTAACTATGGGCCTCATAAGAATGCTCTGGGTTATATATACAGTGGGCGATGGAGAGAGCTATGCTCGAAGCTATGATCAGAAATGAGGAGATCCGCAATAGCAAAGAAAAGAAAGCTCGACGTATTGCGAAGCTGAAGTGGTATTAGGCAGGGCACATAGTTCGAAGCACTTGATAGACGAAGTTCGAAGATAGACGTTGGGGTCCCAAAAACTGGAACTGGAAAGCGTGCATCGTTGGCAGACCCACTCATTGGACGGATGGCACCAAACGAGTCGCAGGGAGCCGCTGGATCTACGTAGCGCAAGACCGCGGCATGTGAAAATCACGTCTATCGGCTGATGACGACGACGACGAATAGTAACTCGTCGTCGTGTATGGCTTTGAGTAAAGCCATAAGCTGGAAGATAGGTAGTCCTTATAAGTAGATACTATTGTTACTATGGTAGCCATCATACGTCTAGTTAGTTTTATTTATCTTGCATTGCTTAGCGTGTGCATTGGCTTGTATCGGTACCTACCTTTTCGTGATTAGATATACCTATACCTATACTCTTGATAATACATTCTTAAAATGGCGTTATGTTCTACTTTTAGCATACGTGCATACCTAATATTTTTCGTGTAAGGAAGTTAGTATAAGCCGACGTTATAATATAGACTTCGACGCGTATAAAGCTGGTTTAACAAGTAGCTTACGTCGATACGTTCGGAATGTTAGCGTTCGATTTGGAATGTCTTTACGGAATGACGTAATCGACTGACGAATTTCACACTAGAATAAATCTGCAATTAGGATGTTACATTATTAAATACTTACCTACTTTAAATATAAGGTACTTTATTGCTCAAATGGTCGAAAAAGGTTAATGTTTTGACGAAATTGAATAAAAACTATATTATTTATTACGCAACTTTTAACTCTGTTTCAATTAGAGCGAGACTAAAATTAACTGCTGGAAACTATTTTGAGGGATTATGCACTACCTACCTAAAAAACTAAATAGTTAATGGCCATTTTCACATTGGATGCCAATGGCACGGTAGCGCTGCCACCGACGTTAACGTTATACTTAGCAGTAGTATATTATAATATAGGTCGGGATAGTTGACCACGCTACCATGCATCATCCAGGTTCATAAGGGCGAAAACACATTACGGACAAAAATTAGTCTGGTTGACTAAAACCGCACGCACACTTTTGTAAGGAACTGCCATAGATTTAGGATTGGTCTACGCTAGCGCAGCGGAGACCAATCCTAAATCTATGGAAACTGTACAGACCACCACATGACAAAAAGTATTTTCTGTAAGACGCGGGCGTTTTTTCCTGTTCATCCGTAAGTAGTGTGTTTTCGCCCTTAGCCGCGGTCCAGCGTATTCTATGCATGCAATGCATGGCGTAACATAAATTTAACCTAAAACTGCAAAAAAAAAGCAATTACTCGTACACAATAACTATTGTTAGTGACATTTGTATGCGCTTTACTACTAGAATGTGAAATTGAAACAAGTAAGCTATAAGAATCGGCCGCTGCGATTTAACAATAGCGGGAATTGAGAAATGTGTTGAAACGGTAGGCGGTAGGTCATCATTACATTACAAATTGCATAATTATTACGAATTAGGCGGAACAATGTAATAACAAATAAAATACTTAATGAATAAATTGTTAGTGTATTTACCATCCGGCCTAACTGGATATAGGTACGACTTACCTACGAGTAGATGGAGCGGATAAAAGCGTTTCCGCAATGAGCATTGGAATCCAAGAATGTTGAATTCAAATGATAAATGATGAACTATACTACATTATTTTATGTTAAAACAGCTATTCGCATGTATTAAAAACCTAAATTCTTAGATTCTTCGAAATAAAAATGAGCCTGCTAATTCCATCTGTCCGGATGCAACCATAGATTTAGGATTGGTCTCCGCTGCGCTGTTGTAGCGTACCGGAGACCAATTCGCTACGCTACAACAGCAACGAGTAGCGGAAATCTATGGATGCAACATAATTAATCTCTGTACCGAATTTCATCAAAATCGGTTAATTATACGGACCTTGAAAAGATATCAGGCAGACAGACACACGCTCGTATTAATTATTCGCATAATTTACAATATTCACTTGATTTGAATCTTAAATCCGTATATCACATCTACTCGTATTTTCCCCTTGCTTGTTTACTTCTTGAAATATTAGTTTAGAAACACAAAGTGAGCATAGAGGCTGGAGCTCACAAACGGAATCCCACACAATATGCATTTGAATTGTGAGGCATATCGAGTGACGCTCAAGTTCAAAACGATCCCGTCTATTCCACGTGTACGAGTGTGTCTTTACTATGCTCTTTCTTTTTACTTGGCTGAAGTGAACAGAATGGAAGTCTAACCGAGCGAACATTGGCATACCATTTACACCTTACCTACATAACAGCGAATTTTCATTTTGCATGCCGTATTGCATAGTACGACAAGTATATTCTTTGGTATTAAGGACTTTATCAATTTGTTAATGCCAAATGGGCTCTGCACTGGTCTTTATTTTGTCTTTGATATCTTTTTTATATATGAAGCAACGATTGCAGTAAAGTAAGATGAGTAAAATAGATTACATCGATAACCAATATAGGTTCCAAGCTTTTTGTAATTTTGTATTATTGTACCTATGCAATGTGGGGTTTTGTTACCACTGATATTGATACAAGGTTCGCTCTTACTTCATAATATTATAAAATCACTGCATAGAAACGTCAAAAATGCTGTGTATTGAGGAAATAGGTACCCGTAAGATGCCTATATCCAGCAGTGGAAGTGTAGGTTGAAACTGTGACGGCAAAAACTTGACTCGTACCTAGGTACTTGGATTTTACCCTTGGTATTTCCCAAAATCAGAAACCTACCCAGTTAAAAAGCTGACAACACAAGACAGATCGCCTTTGCGGTTAGAGACGAGGAGAGCCGACCCTACGTAATGAGATTAAAGATAACGACAAAATAGATAGACAGGCGAGTTGGAAGAAAAACGTGTCAGACCCAGAGCTAATGTTATCTCCTAATATGCGGTACCGAGTACCTACCTACTCCTTATATTTTCCGCCCCATTCTATAAAAACAAAAGGTTTGGGTCCACGTTACCGTTATTTCGGGATTATATTTCTTATATTATCTGCTTTATATCACTGCTTTCATGAAATAATCGTGTAAGAAAACGTGTCAAGGATAACGAGATTTATTATCTTTGTTTTCCCATATTACTTATTCTGGCTCATGTTTCTAACAATTTTCGTTAGCTTAGTTACCACGCCTATTTATTGTTTATTTTGACCCAAAAATGTGACATCCGCTTTTTATTGAATGTTTCTACTCCCATATTTCATTACAAATGCAAGAGTTTTGTGTGTCAATTTTGTATACCTACTTACCCTGCACTCAATTGTTAAAAAAGTATTTTCTTGACCTTGGAGGTCAAATTACTGAAAATAGCTGAAAATGCTGTAATTTAAGATCTATATCCTGTTTATGTATTGGCTTCTAAACGACATGGTACAAGTTACTTATATTATATAGTATTGTGCGATTGGATTAGCTTTTTTTCAGCACGGTAATTATTGTGACTCTACTAATATACCTATAAGCTAACATGGCCGAATGCGCATATCTATATATATAAAATTCAAAGTCCTGACTGACTGACTGACTGACTGACTGACTTATATATCAACGCACAGCCTAAGCCGCTGGGGATAGAAACTTGAAATTTTGACACTAGGTTCCTTTTGTGACGTAGGCGCTCACTAAGAAAGGATTTCTCAAAATTCCACCCCTACGGGGGTGAAATAAGGGGTTAAAGTTTGTATGAAAGTCCGTCATTTCTCAAGTTATATCCATGAAACTTGGTAAATGGGCTACCAGTTAAAAATAAAGAAATCGTGTTTCACAGTTTTTCAAAATTCCATCCCCAAAGGGGTAAAATAGGGGTTTAAAGTTTATATGAAAGTCCTTCAATTCTCAAGCTAAAGCCATGAAACTTGGTATATGAGCTGCGGGTTAAAAATGAAGAAATACGTGTTTCACAGTTTTTGAAAATTCGACCCCCAAAGGGGTGAAATAGGGGATGAAAATTGGTATAAAAGTCTTTCATTTCACAAATTATAGCCCTGAAACTTGGTATTTGGGCTTCCGATTTAAAATTATGAAATACGTATTCCACAGTTTGGAAATTTCTATCCCCAAGGACGTTAAATAGAGAGTTTGTCCTTCAATCACACCGCAACAGAGCAACGGATCGATGTGATTTTTTGCATGGGTAGGTATAGGTGAGGATCTGGAGAGTGACATAGGCATCTTTTTATCCCGGAAATGAAGGAGTGCCTGTGGGAATTAAAAAACTTATGCCACGCGAGCGAAGTCGCGGGCGTCCTCTAGTATAGTATAAATCTTTAATTCATTACTAATTGATAGAAACATAACTAAGTACGCAAACTACGTAATAAGACGCGGGAATGGAATATCAAACGACACAAATATGTAATCCAAATAAAGCCGTAGGCGGTTTTGAGTGTACCTATACCTACTCGGTTTGCTATTATAGAGTTCCCCTTGTCATGTTCTCTAATTCTAACAAGGGTTTTTGTTTTACCACCCGAAAGCTATGCTACATATTCATTAGCGACGGTATAAATAACATCTTTGATTAAATACGTTTATTTTACATGCTCCAATTTCGTTTAAATGGCTCTCTATGTATTTCAGTAAATGACGCATGAGTTCTTTTTATTTGTGGATGGATCGATTTTTGAAATAAAATTATAACTTTGTAATGTATTAAACATAGGCAGCCATATTTCTCATGAAATATTGCCACCACAAATTTTAATTTAATCAAATTAAAAAGGATGACTTCGTAGTCATATTATATACTAGCTGATGCCCGCGACTTCGTCCGCGTGGGTATACCAAGTTTCATCGAAATAACTTGAGAAATGACGGACTTTTATACAAACTTTCAATCTCTATTTCACCCCTTTGGGGGTGGAGTTTTGAAAAACTGAAATACGTATGTGTTCATTTCTAACCCGCTGCTCATATACCAAGTTTCATGGATATAACTTGAGAAATGAAGGACTTTCATACAAACTTTCAACCCCAATTTCACCCCTTCGGGGGTAAAATTTCCGAAGACTGTGAAACACCTATTTCTTCATTTTTAACCGGTAGCTTGTATACCAAATTTCATCGATATAACTTGAGAAATGAAGGACTTTCATACAAACTTTCAACCCCTATTTCACCCCTTTGAGGGTGAAATTTTGAAAAACTGTGAATTATATATGTCTTCATTTTTAACCCGCACCTCATATACCAAGTTCCATGGCTATAACTTAAGAAATGAAGGACTTTCATACAAACTTTCAACCCCTATTTCACCCCTTCGGGGGTAAAATTTACAAAAACTGTGAAACACTTGTTTCTTCATTTTCAACCAGTAGCTTGTATACCAAGTTTAATCGATATAACTTTAGAAATGACGGACTTTCATACAAATTTTCACCCCCTATTTCACCCCCTTATGGGTGGAATTTTGAAAAACTGTGACACATGTACTTCTTTATTTTTTACCGTAAGCCAAAATAAAAAGTTTCGTTGATATAACTTGTAAAACATCTTGAGAAACGAAGGACTTTCATACCAACTTTCATCCCCTATTTCACCTTTTGGGGGTCGAATTTTCAAAAACTGTGAAACACGTATGTCTCCATTTTCAACCCACAGCTCATATATCAAGTTTCATGGCTATAACTTGAGAATTAAGACTTTCATACAAACTTTCAGCCCCTATTTCACCTCTTCGGGGGTAGAATTTCGGGATAAAAAGTATCCTATGTCCTACCTCGTAGTATAGGCTCAAATCGTGCCAAGTTTCGTTTGAATTCATTCAGTAGTTTCGGCGTGATGCGCGGCCAAGATACAGACAGACAGACAGACAGACAGACAGACAAAAATGAAAAAAATTACAGATTTGGCTTCAGTATCGAATAATGAGTGCCCTCCAAAAAAAATTTTCAAAATATCTTCAATGTACAGAATTGGACCTGTTACAGTTTTATTATAAGTATAGATAGATGTATATACAAGCAAAAATGTGTCGATTTTGCTTATACAACCTCATTCTGATAATATTTAAGTTTAAATGGTTGTCATTAAAATTTCACGCCCAATCGTCGTTGAGAGAATATTATCGTGGACACTTTTTGATACTAAATAATTGTAAACTCATTTTGTAATCTTACAGCAAAGATTTTTGGCTTCAAGTCCAATTAACTCTACTTTTGCGATAACGGTAATAAAATGGACGTTTACTTGGCTGAACCAGTAACTGAATAATGATTCATCAGTGTGGCTTTTTTTTAAATGTAGCGGTCAGTGTCCTTTTGGATGCCAATGATTCATGGTTTTGCCCATGAATAAAAATTTAATGGGTTAAAAATTCCTTCATTCGTCACTTAGGATGGGAATAAGAAAAACCCCTTTAATTATCGAGGATATCAATATATGAGTAACGCTTTAAATACTAGTTTGGAAATTCCAATTAGTTGAGAAGCCATCTGAGATTTATCTGAGTGGTAACCAATATTTGGAAACATTTTTATAGATTTATTGTCAGTATACTTTTGCACAATGATACTGACAGTAAATAAGTTTTATGAGAAATACAATTTTATCAATATGGCAAAATAAATAAATTTAAACTTAAATCCTTTTAGATAGAAATAAGCTTCTGGAGATTACTATTTCAAATTGCTAAGACCATATAACACAAAGGTCCAGGTGCTAAGACAGGGTGGGACTTACAAAATGCTAGCAATACAAATCCATTTTTATTGTTATAAAATAATTTCTATCTAGTGCCTATTTCTTGTATAATGAATATGGGGTAAAGAATCGTTTAGACCTACAATAATATCGACAATTAAAAAAATAAAACCTGCTAGCGTTGATCACGTCTCGCCTCTCGAGAGTTGAAGTACGTTATCGATGTCTCTCAGCTAAGTGTCTGACCCAATTTCTTGGGACAATTTTGTTCTGACATTCGAGCGATAAAATTTCTGCAATACAAAAAGTTTTTCGCGTCGTCCGAGAATTGGACTATTGTCTAAGACGAAGTATTATATAGGAGATAACCACAAGACTATAAACAGTGCACAGTGCAAGCGTATACCTATTTCTTTTTCTGACATCATCTCTTCATCCTATTCACACCTATCAAAGTGCTCTTTTGTTGAAATACAAAACATGTCATGGTGCACCAAAATATTCTTTCGCAAAATTGACGTTTAACAAAAACCCCAGACATAATATTCTAGCATCTACGTTGCAGTTTAATATTGTTACTAGAAATGAGGATTCCAATGCGTTGGGATGAAATACTCAAAACCTTTTTCATTAAAACACTTTAGCAGCAGCTTGCGTTTGTGTAACTGTATAGGATACCGTCTTGGTGATCAGGTAACGGATAAATGGACAGACGCAGAAACTGGTAAACGGATTAAAATGAAGGAGCTCTAGGATCGAAAATGTTTATTTTATACACTGAAATAGAAAAATTATACTAAGTAATTAGCTAGAAAATAGCTAATAAAGCGCATTAGAATTATAATAATTATTATACTTAACCTATTCTATGACTTTGAAGTTAATAAAATATGTTAAGGAATGATCTTGAGTGAAGATAAGTTACAGTCGTAAAAGTTTTAGTACCTACTACTAGGCTACTGCGCTTGTGTAATTACGGGCCGTTGTAACACATTAGACTCTAGTCCTAAAGCATTGCACGGACTCTTGGCATTGACAAATGGTCCGTTATATTGTCTAATTTTCTCTCACACGGTCTAGGAAATTACTAATTTGTTTAACAGATGATACTTTGTAACTTTATTGTTATGTAATATTCGTCATAGTTTTAGCCGATGAGTTATCCGCTGTTTGGACATTATTAGCTGAAAAAAATGTTCCTTCTTTGAAGAGACTTCCACAATGTATCATTCCTTGTACCGCATACATTTAAACTGTCGTTGTTGCTATATGGACGAAGTACACGAAGTACTCAGTGTAATCCCGGGTGGGTTGACATTCGAGTACCCCTGTCAGATAATATTGAGTGTGCCGCCCGAACAGTTTCAGATAACTCTGGTCTTCAAATTACTTATCTACATCCCAAAACTTGCAACAAGAAAAGCGCCTGTCTACTATAGACCATTAAAATCTGCCATCACTGATCACGTTTCGCCTCTTATGAGTTGAAGTTCGTATCGATGTCCTTCAGATTAAGTGGATAACCCAATTCCTTTGGACAAGAATGCTCAGACACTCGAACGTTTACACAAAAGATTGCATGTGCTGTTATCCATGTATGGCCGACAAAATTACCGTATCATAGGAATCCTGTTGTTAATAAAATATGACTTCTTACCTAAATTAAGAAAGTGTGTTAGAACTTAAGAAGCGCGTTATTTTAACGGTATTTCTCTTTGTTTGTTTGGCTTCATAAGGTTTTACTGTTCATGCCTTTAGTAGGCTCATCCCATGTTGGTCTTATGTTCGGTAAAATATCGTATCATAGGAATCCTATTGCTATCAAGTGACTTCTTATCTAATAAAACCGGCCAAGTGTGAGTCGGACTCGTGCACCGAGGGTTCCGTACAAACCTGTAGTAAGTTTTACGATTTATGACGTATTAAAAACAAGACGAAATGAACCGCAAAACTAACTTTGTTTGTAGAGGTTTATTGTTAATATCAAAAAAACTATGCTAGTTAGAGCGTTGGTTTTATTTTTCCTGTAAAATAAATATACATAAGCTTCTATTGACCATAATTATTTCAGATTTTTCAATTGGTAAACTTCGGAGATAAGGGGGGGGGGGGGGGGGGGGACGGTATTTTTTTCGTCATTTTGCTCGATAAAATATAATGTAGAAGTATAGCCCTTTGATATGATATCCCACTCAGTATAGTTATCATACTTTGAAATTTCAAACCCCCGATTTTTCCACCTTTTTTAATTAAACTAAAAATAATTTTCGATTTTTTTTATTTTAATGATGATAGGCCACTATTATACACAACTATGCCAAATTTCATGTCGATAGCTTTCATAGTTACTGAAATAATCGACTGTGACAGACGGACGGACGGACGGACGGAGAAAGTCGCACCATAAGGGTTCCATTTTTACCATTTTGGTACGGAACCCTAAAAATAAGTAGTGCATGACTTTGGCGGCATTTCTTCGTTTGTTTTGCATTTCAAAGGGGCTTATGCCTTTTGTAGCCTCCTGTCTCACCCTATGCCGGTCTTATTTTGGTAATCTGATAGAGATCTCTGAAGACGAAGGGAGGATCTCTTGTGTATGTAACAGTAATTCTTATCTTATAGAAACTTTTAATGGAATACATTCAAGTCCATTTTCAATAGAAGTATCATCATCAAGTGGTGCCATCTTCAAACTGAAGCTCGGCGGTCAGTCGGAGAAAACTTTTGCGGTCACGTGCTATCCTCTTTACTTCTGCATACTTATGTCGAGTCCACTCCCCTATGTCGTCAAACCACTTCCTTCTTGGTCGCCCTGGTGCCCTTTTTCCAGCTATCTTGCCTTCGAGGATCAACCGTGGAAATTCATAGAGGGATCCTCGTTGCAGGTGCCCGAAAAATGCAACCTTCCTTCGTACGACGGTGGTCATCAGCAGTCGTTTGCATTTTGCTTTTTGCAGTACTTGAGCGTTTGAGATGAAGTCTCGCCATGATATTTTAAACATTCTTCGCAATGCCCACATCTCAAACGCTTGCAACCGTCGACAGATTTACTTTTTCAAAACCCATGTTTCGCATCCATATAGAAGAGTGGACCAAACATTACCTTTAGCTCGCCATGGTCGTTTTTGGTGAATCGGATATCCCGCCCGGAGATTGTCACCCTCGTTTGCCGGGCACTGAGGGTATGCTTAGTTTTCTCACTCATACTGATTTACTAGGGATTAATAATGTGGTAGTTTCCCGTGGCTTTCCACATCGCAGTATTGTGGCCAGTAGTCAATTTTTAGACCTGCCCACAACTGATTTGGGTTGAAACCGTTTCCAGATCCATCCTGTAGCGCTTTCTTCCCTACTATAAGGACTGCTGCCTCCCCATAGTGCGGTAGCCTAATTAAGGGCTGTGGACCCCTAAAGAAAAGGCATCCTAGAGTGCTGACCCGCAAACAACACCCAGCCAACGCTTTAGTTATAGTGGCGGCGTTTACTCGCCACTGTCGTCCATCATCATTGGGTTTAGCGCCATTTTATAGGAGTAGCCCAGCCACGGGCACCCCGACGCCTCTCCGATGGACCGCCCCGTTGTCCGCGACTGCTTATTCAATATATTCGCAGCTAACCCCCATATCTGAGGGCCATTCGCTATCCGCAGCCTGCGACGCGTGTGGTGGCAATGGGCTTTGCCTCTGGGAAGTGGTCAACCAGAACCACAAGAAGACACAATAGAAGTATGTTTACAGTTTATTTACTTTTTAGGTATTTTACGACATCATAAAATATAAACCGAGGCTCTAATTTAACTTTCGTAAGTACATAACAATTTATATGCTTACATCGTAAAGCAATTTTCCTGCCATCCTAAATACCCATTCGGCAAATATCATGAAAAATAAATTATATAAATACTTAAACTCTTTTTTGCTGTGATGTGAGTAACAGTTGTTTTTTGTCAATTTCATGATTCTAATATAAATGAGTTTGTAAATAAATATGGTCGGACAGCCATAGACGCACCAGAGAGTTGCTTAACCTACCTTGTAACACGCAACACTCAAAATACAATAATATTTAATTATGAGTCAATAAAGAATATTAAAATTGGTACATTTTCGCAATTCTCATATAATGATCAAAATATGAGAATTGCGAAAATGTACCAATTTTAATATTCTTTATTGACTCATAATTAAAATTGTTAAATATGTTAATTAAAATTGTTAGCACATTCTAAAATATACCGACAGCAGTTATGATTATAGTTTTGGGTCAAAAATGTGGTTTGCAATTATTGTTTCCAAACATTGAGGTCTGCTTACTAATGTTAACAATTATAAGGTTATTAATATAAAATAAGTACGTACGTAGTGTACGTATTTGTGCATAGCAGTTGGCAAACCTGTTTTAGATCACGACCAAGTATGGTATGTGAGTGGCGACGCGAGGCGTGGTGCGCCGAGGCCGTCTAGTGCTAAGAAATCGAAAGTATTACCTAAGTTATGAACACGACTTTGCTTCGTTAATCTTTGACACAGCAAGTTGATTAAATTCAGTACAATAAAATTTAGTTAAGAATCTGTAATTTCTGGATTTAAAATCTGATAGGATAAACAAAAATACCTCCTACCATTCCTGATTCTAAATTTTAGAACTAAAATAAACTTTTCCTTCGACCGATTGTTTCAACCGATAAACGTCCACAGCTGGACGAAGGTCTCTTTCATGGATCTCCACCAGATATTGTACCTTCCAGCGGTTTCAGCTTCTCGGTTGAGATCATCAAGATTCAATATTCAAGATTCAATTCATTTATTCAATGTAGGTACACTGTGGGTACACTTATTGACGTTAAAAATTACTTACTTATAAAACGTGATGGTGATAATCAGTTAAGTACTTTATCTTAAAACTAAAGCTACGAGGGTTCCAAACGCGCCCTGGTCTGAGAAGAGCCCACAACAAACTCAGCCGGGTTTTTTTTATTTTTATTATCACCATCTCACAAATCATCTTAACTAAAGAAGTATCCGTCGTCTATCATCCGTCTGACTAGTAGGGTATTCGTCCATCGCTGCGCTTTCCGGCACCTAAAACTACCCTATACACCTATATGGGTTCCTACAACTAAGTGCCTCGCCCACTGCCTCCATTTATATGGAGGCAGTGGGCGAAAATTATACAAATTAAATTAAATTTTCATTAAATTTTTTCATTTATTCCTCCTCACCTGACTTAAATATAAAAACAAATCGCATAAAACTTCTCTGCTGACGCTTTTGACGTTATTTTTAGTAGTGATGCAAGAGAAGTGTCTTAACGGAAACAGAAACGGAAACAAAGTAAATTTTTGCGGAAACGGAACAGAAACGGAAACGGACGCGGAAGTGTGAATACTATGAATTTTTTTTTCAATACAATTTTTAATTAAAAAATTAATATTCGAAATTAAGTAGTGGTAAATTATATTTTATAAATCGTAGTTTAAAGCGGTAGTTGTGCGGCCTTTTCGCGAATATATTTTGTCACATAGTAGTTTACATCTGGCTTTTAAATCGTCAATCTCAACGAAATAGTACCAAATAAGACTTATTTTAGGTTTCATAATTGCACTTAAGTTACACGACTCAAATTACTAAAACATCCAACAATAGAAAATCTTACGCGCTTGACACTCATCACTCATCACTTCGTATAATGAAGTAAAAAAAGTATACAAACAAACGTGTTGCGACAAGTGCCGAAAACGCGAGCATGGCTCGCTCGGTTGGCTGGAGTTCCCCTCCCGCGTGTGCTTTACCACCAAACTCGTCCGCCGCGCCCGCGCCTTGTCCACCCTAACCGTCGTAAAGTTCCGATCTAATTTCCGTTAAAAAAGTTGCGGAAACAGAAGCAGAAACGGATGTCGAAAAACGTGCAGAACTTCCGCAGTTGCGGAAGCAGAAGCAGAGGTCTGTTGCATCACTAATTTTTCACTATATAAAAAGTTTCATCGTTAGTTACTAGTACAAGCCAAGTCCTGTGCACACGTCGCAGTCGATCACTTGCGTATTTCAATGATAAATAAGTAGCTTATACAACTACATATGAATCGAAGGTTCTTTTCGAAACAAGTAGCCGAGTTGACATTATAGACTCATAATGTAATGTTATGTCATCTTAATGCCGACTCAAATCAATGTTACCTCTACTCTTCTTGACTCATTCGCTTTGTACATCAGCTACTTAACTTTAGGAAAAAAATCTTAATTCTTTATAAATAATGTAAAACCAAGGGTTCACCTAGTGATGTTTTCTGGACTAACGTGGTTTAACTATCTTAAATAATTCCTACCTAACTTAAAGACGGTACTTACCTACTCAGTCATTTTATTTCATTTAAGCCGTAAGTTATTTATTATTGCAAGGAGGTGAACTAGTTGTCATTAATATCGGCAGCGCTTGCAAAATGGTAAAGTGGAAGTAAAATTACTACTGTATTACTTGTATACGATTGGCTACGTTCGTGCTAATTCGTTCATGCATTATTTATTTCCGTCATTACTTCGCTAAAGTTTGGCTATAATTTTAATAGCTTAAATAACTCTAACATTTAATGAGAGGGATTAATTCTTGGATAGAAGCAGGCGTTACTTTGCGGAAGTCTATGATTATGAAGGAACTAGAAATTTAATTTGCTATAATTTTATTTTATTTTATTTATTTTATTTGCACGATTTAAAATCGTGCATTGTCGAGTCAACATCTCCTGAAGATGCTCCGGTGTCGGAGTGAAACGTAGATACGTTGAGAATAATTTGGAAGATTTATGTGGTGTGGTGAATATTGCAAGCTGCAAGTGCAAGATGCACTGTAAAACATATTATATTTGCCTACTGTTGCGGATTATAGCAAATTAAATTTCTAGTTCCTTCATAGGAATTAATTATTTTTGTAGATTTACACTCAATCTTCGAAAAACCTCAACGTATTGCTATAGGCACATATACCTATAACTTTTTATTGGAAAGGATATCCCATTTTTTAGGAGAGAATGAAGATGTAATGAATGTCTACGGAAATGAAAGACGGAATTTAATACGTTACTAAAACAGTCATAGAAATATTCTTATATTAATAAGCTGATAAATATGTCATGCTAAAACACTGAAAAAAAACACCGTGAGGAAAGTGCATGTTCGAGAGTTCTCCATAGACCATAATATTTTCAAAGGTGTGTGAAGCCGGCCAATCCGCGCTTGGACATCGTGGCAAAATCCTTCTACTAGTCAAAATGCAACTTTTTTCAAACGTCAAAACGCGCGCTTATTGTGGTATTTTGTATGATTTTTTTTTTTTTTTTTATCCACTACAAGTTAGCCCTTGACTGCGATCTCACCTGATGGTAAGTGATGATGCAGTCTAAGATGGTAACGGGCTAACCTGTTAGGGGCATGGCAGTTATATTAAACCCATACCCCTATTCGGTTTCTACACGGCATCGTACCGGAACGCTAAATCGCTTAGCGGCACGTCTTTGCCGGTAGGGTGGTAACCAGCCACGGCCGAAGCCTCCCACCAGGCCAGACCAGGGAAATTCAGAAATTATAAATTTCCAAACCCTGCCGGGGATCGAACCCGGGACCTCCGGCAGTCCGCACGTTAAGGCAACAGCGCTCAACACTGCGCCACGGAGGTCGTGAAATACTGAACTGTGACGTTATCAAAATTCAACGCAGTTTTTTACTTCAATCGATAATTTAAAATGGTTTTCAAGCGTAAAACTATCAGGGGACGTGAATATTACGAATTTTGGGAGATCCTCTACACTGAGAAAAAAGACCTTCCGAAATACGGAAGGTATTACCGTCCCTTTTGACTCAGTAGGAAATTTACCTTTCAACTTGGAAGGATATTATTACCGTCCAAAATTTCCTTCCAAACAATGTCTGCCTTCTATTTTGGTGGGTAATACGTACCTTCCAAATTTCGGTCGGAAATTCCTACTGAGTCAAAAGGGAAGGTAATTTTTGGAAGGAAAATAAATGACGGTAAATTTTCGAAGGGTAATGAGGTTAATTTCTTTGGACGACATAATATTTGGTCGGTAAATATAAAAAACCTTCCAAATCTAGACGGTAAGGGTGGAAGCAGGGGTCCGTATACCACCTATGATTTATGCTCTGCTAGTTTCAATGAATGTCCCAACCATTTATACACTGTAGTCTGTGGTCCCAACAAGGTGGAAGCACCATTTGCCACGATGCAGGTACCGATACAAGCGGACTTGGCGATATATATGTGTTTGACCGGCGCCACCCTATACCGCGAGCCAATATACGCGTAGCGACATCTAGTGGTCGGGTCGGGTACTACATTCGGTGTTACAATTTCTATTTAATAAAACTTATTCGTTTTCCTTCCGATACCGAAATATTCCAATTTGTTTGGAGAGATATTATCATCTAATTTAGAAGGATATGTCTTGTATTATTCCCTCCAAATGTGATCCATCTAATTTGGATGGTAGTTCCTTCCAGAGAGCCTTTCTAATCCTTTCTTTTTTGATGGAATAGTAATGTCAATTTATTTCCCACTAGTTATGAGGGTAAATATCCTTCAATATCAGAAGGTTAGCTGCGTTTTCCTTCCGACAACTTTGGATTTGAATTCAGAAGGACATTAACATCTAATTTGGAAGGATAAATTTGAAAGGAATTAATATAATGCATCCTTATTTAGTAGGAATATTTAGCTGGAAGGAAATTCCTTCTTGGTTAATTCCTTCCAACAAATTTCCTTCCTTTATGTTCTTCCGTATTAGACGGATAAAATTCATTACCTTCTAAATATCGGTAGGAATTTGGCAGTTCCCCGATTCAGAAGGTAATCGGTGGAAGGAAAAGACCCAATTTTGGAAGGAATCGGTTTTAGAAGGTAAAAATCGGAAGGTAAACAAGGAAATTTTTCTCAGTGTACTACTTAATAATCACCGAAACATAATTTATTTGAAAGGATATGAAATACCCAATTCTGAGATCAGTAGTTGGCTAGCGATGGGTTCAAACGTCAAATGAAGAAGGTTGAATTTGTAGTACCAACCTACGTTAAAAATACAAAAGGTTTTATCGGCTCTTGGGGCAAGCGTGCTGTTTTAACTTACCTTAGTAAGTGGTATATTTTCTTTACGTGATCAACTTTTACGATACTTTAATGACTTCTGTCTAACGACAACTGTCCCATTCCACCTGGACATGTTCCAACAACTCGCTAAAGAAGTAATAACATTTATCTTTGGTGCTTGCCGAAGCTAATGAACTGAACTTCTGCTGCTAGCTGTAATGCAATTTTAGTGCCTAGTGGCTACAAGTATTGAAACAAATGGATGTCAAACTCAAACTCAAGAGTTCTTGTAGTAGGAGTATTTTCTAGAGTCGGTTATTTGTTTTTTTTAGTAGCTGCAACTTTGGGAACTAGAATAGGGCTGCCTTTACATGCCCGATGTAGGAACTACGAAGATACAAGGCGGAATGGGTGTATAGCCGATCACCAATATATTTTTAGGCCTAAAATGGGACGTACGAACTAAGGACCTTATGATCCGCAGCCAAAAACGCTAGCCATTGGACCACGGATTAGACTAATAATTAAGAAGTGGCATTCACACACATCATTATGAATGCTTCGCATTCTGATCGTCATAGATTCCAGATGTAGACAACGTATATACCTTAGTTTCTACGTAAATTATATTTTTAAGGTAAATTTTTCATGAGGGTGAACTTATCTTTGAATTTATCGTGCACGGACCTCGCTCATGGTATAATATGAGCAATTATTTTTCCGGGCCTCGTCCTCGTAATACTTACGAGGACGAGGCCCGGAAAAAAAATTGCAGTCCATTGCATGATATTATAATTCATGCTAGACCACGTCTTGGTCATTGTCGCAACCTCAGCACAACACCGCGTAGCGTTAATCATCCCTCTATTAATTACTTCCCATTTACAAGAGAAAATATAACACATGTGGGAACCACAAGTACTTAACCTTGAAACCATCCGTTCATGTACGAGTATTTATGAATGTTTTTATCGTAGAAAGATTGTTCTATAATTACCCTTTTGTATCTAAAACAGCCTCGCTTGCCGCTTCCTGAGATACCTACGTTTTGTTGAGAACAAAGCGGAGTCTCTCCCCCACATATCATCACTTCAACAAAGACCTCGCAAACTGTTTTGTATTCTGTTTTCATATCATTTACATTGTTATTTTATGAATGTTAAAAACCACTGACTTAGGAAGTTTAATGTAAGAATTTTATTCGGTTTTGTTAGATACTTTCGTACAACAATAGATACACCTACGTTTCAAAGGTACTAAGTTGAAAACAACATTTTATTTATATTTTAGTACCATAGATTTTAGTTTAGATAGGTGTAATCCATAACCCTACAAATAATATAAATGCGGAAGTAGGTACGTCTGCAAAGTACCTATGCTTTAACGGCTCATCTTTTCAACAGATTATGATAAAACTAGATTCCCGCGGGAACTCCTTAATTTTCCGGGATAAAAAGTAAGTAGCCTGTGTCACTCTCCAGGTCCTCACCTATACCCATGCAAAAAATCACGTCGATCCGTTGCTCCGTTGCGGCGTGATTGAAGGACAAACCAACAAACCAATAAACCAACAAACAAACACACTTTCGCATTATATTATTATGAAGTATATAACATTATAATATATCCTATAATAATTATTGCAATTCAATTAAAATTTTGTTATTTAGGTATCCAAATACTAAATAGGTACTTTCAATAATTTCATTAGCTTTAATTCAGTTTTAAGTTTATATAATTGATGAAAATATTTGGCGAGTTATTTATTGCTTAATCCGCATGCGGTTTCACTAATTAATTAGAACAAGACCGGAGATGTGATGGACGTTGGATGGACGTCTATCATTTGCATAATTTGCGGTCGCTTTAATAGGGGCATTATGACGTCACAGCAATTCGTCAAATTGCTAATGCTGCTCATAGGCCTCTCTAATAAAAATAAAATACATACAGGGATGAAGTGCGTCCCGAGGAAGGACATAGGTTACATTTTATCCCGGAAACTTAATAATTCCCGCGGGAATCAATAAATCTTAATTTACGCGGACGAAGGCATCATCTAGTAGTACCTAAGTACATAATTAGGTGGTTGTTTTTGTTAGTTACAAAGTTAAAAATAGAGAGTCACGTCATTCGTATCCCTTACTAGAGTTATGTAGAGTTCAGAAATCAGAAGTTTACTTTTAACGCTGATCATGTCTCACTATGTTAAAAGTTAAAACTTATGTGAACAATAAACAATAATATTATATAATATAATATTGACTATCAAAATTCTCAATCATTAAAAACAGTTTATATACAAAATCATATCGAAACCAATAAAGTTTTTAGATAGGAAATAAAGTCCATAATGAGGCAAAAATATTGAAGACGACAGCTTGATCAAAGTGTAAACCAGATCATAACTCACACAAAATGTATGCAAAACAATATGACCATAGCATACCGGTTGTGGATCCAACCCGGGAAGGTGATCAAGTGACATTTAGCTCGAATTCTTCCGCAGATCAACCTGTCAATTAATAAACCAGTCTAGAGCAGGCGCACGTAGTCCTGGACACAGGTTGGGCAATTTTCCACTGTAGGTACCAATAGCGAGTGCCGGCACAAAAGACGGATAAAAATCCTCGGTTGTTAAAAGTGTGTTACAACGCATGCTTTAGAATGGACTGTATCATTATTTTTGGAATATTTTTAACCGACTTCCTCATGGATGAAATGTAGGTACTTCTACTTACCCCTTACTATGTTTGCACCACAAGTAGACTTCCTTTTTGTAAATCCATACTGATATTATAAATGCGAAAGTGTGTCTGTCCGTCTGTCTGTCTGTCTTTCACGGTCCATCCATTCAACCGATTTTGATGAAATTTGGTACAGGGATAGGTTGTATCCCGGGGAAGGACATAGGCTAATAATATTAGACATTTTTAATTTTTCCGATTACATATTAATAATCTATAGAATCCCGGCTTTAATCATGCCGTACTCGGTAAATGGAAACGAACAATGAACATAATATTGTTATAAAAACATCCGCCTGAGAGGGGGCGTCTTTAAATTAACATATTAAATTCATTATGTTTGAAAATAGCTAAAATAAAAGAAATATTAGCATTTCATATGAAAATATAAGCTAATATTTTGTTATTACATAAAAAGTTATTAGTAAGCCATTTCTTATGTGTACCTAGAACTTCTGAGTAGGTAATAAAATGTTTAGAAACTCGGATCAATATAATGAAGAGTCGTTAAAAATATAAGTACCTAAAATCTTAATAACACTTGATAATAAGTAGTACTTAATATTACTCTGCGACCCTGTAACACTAATTCGTCTGTCTATGGCTTTGAGGCGTGATGTGCCTCAGAGTCATCCAACCTTTTTGAATCCTACTTCTTTAGAAAATATATTTATTATATACCTATCGGGTATTAATAAACATTAAACATAGTTATATCAATACATACCAGTATTCATTAATACATTTAAATCAATCAGAGTTCAAAGTCGAAAATAATCAAGGAAGGCCAAACTCAGTGAAAGTGTGAGAGAGGAAGGGGGGAAGCAAGGCTGCGAACTGCACCAGCCTTAACGCTGCTATAATGGTATAAGACTTAAGATACCGTTAACGTGTATTGTAATAAAAATATTAACGTAGAATTAAAAATAACGCCTCCCTTACATCAACCAGGCCTATATGATATCTTTGGATTAGATATAGATTTTTTCTATTAGATACAAGCCGACTTATTGGGCTTTTTAGATCCAAATAACATTAAAAAAAGAAACGGTCAGAGTCTACACTAGATCTAGTCTAAATTAGGTCACTTACCTGATTTAGTATGATGTATCTTATATTGTTTTTTAATGTTCTGTGTGGCAATACAGCATTTATCTATCTATCTATCTTATTTGCTTCTAGACTGTTTACCTTGTTTTGAATTATCTACCAACGAACGAAATATTTTTTAACATCATTGTTCTAATACGTACTTAAACGTACGTACTCGAGTTTATACAGTATTTAATTGCTTGCAATCGACTTTACCTAAGTAGGTATATAGTGCAAGCTATTTTTGTGCTAGGTAAGTAGGTATAGTAAATTTATACCGTGTTCTATAAGTCTATTTCATTTATTTCATTTATTTATTTGCACAGATTGAAGATATAAAGGTCTTATAATAATTTTAGAAGTAGCATACAATCTGTCATGGAGATGGCATGCAAAATTCAGACGTAATTATTATTATTCTTAGCATAATACTTATACAATATACAATATTAACATTACAATAAAAAGTATACGACAATAACAATGCTAAGATAAAATAAATATTAAATAGTTACATTCCACCAAATCCTACTCAGATCACGGTCGGCCAATGATGCTGGTAGTTTATTATAAATCAGAGGTGCCATATTTAAGATGCTTTTACCAAAAAAGGTCAAAAAGTCGTAAATAATAGTTAATAGAGCTTATTTCCTTTGGTATATTAATAATATAACCCACAACAATACAGTAAATGAGACTTGGTCGTTGACATCAGCGACCTCTTTGTTCTGATATGAACGAAAGAAAGGGACCTTTTTAAGTTGCCCAAACTTGCGTCTAACAAAAATCAAGCCAATATACATTCCTTCAATGGAAAATATTTGCCCGGATATATTTTATCTTTCATGCTACGAAACCGGGAATTACAAATGGTATTGTTAGATTATTATTTTCGTTCCACTTATTCTGTTTGCCCAAGTAGGTCGCGTTGATAAAAGTTACTCAGGATATAAAAATATTTTCTTTTGGGCTAATAATATTGGGGTTGTACCTACTGATCGATCATAAATACGACGATATTATATTGCCTTAATAGCTTATTGAATTGCTGGTATTCATGAATAGGTTATTGGAATCCTTTTTAACAGTTATCGTTATTAGTAAAAGAAAATATTTTAACGTTTAAGTTAATTATTCTAAACATATTATAATATTATATACCCGGTTGTTAACTCACGTGATTGGGCGCTTCTTCATTGCACGGCCCGGCCCCGGCCCGGCACCGACACCGACATTAGTGGACGCATAATTGTATGAAGTTGTATGGCACGCTGTCTCACTGGGCCGGCCCGGCACCGACATGTCGGTGCCGGCGCCGGCATGTCGTCGATAGCAAGGCTCCCTATAGAGGCATGGCAGTTATATTAAACCCATACCCCTATTCGGTTTCTACACAGCATCGTACCGGAACGCTAAATCGCTTGGCGGCACGTCTTTGCCGGTAGGGTGGTAACTGGCCACGGCCGAAGCCTCCCACCAGGCCAGACCGGGGAAAATTCAGAAATTATAAATTCCCAAATTGACCCTGCCGGGGATCGAACCCGGGACCTCCGCACGTTGAGCCACGGAGGTCGTCAATTTGTTATACGCTGCCAATTGCCATCGCTCTTGCTCACGCGGTTTGCAGCTTGTCGGTGTCGGTGTCGGTGTCGGTCAATGAAGAATGTAGGTGCCGGTGTCGTGTCGTTGAATACTGTCGGTGTCGGTGCCGGTGCCGGGCCGGGCCGTCCAATGAAGAAACGCCCTTTGTCGGAAAATGTCCGACTAGTTTCGAACTCGTCCGAAAAGGGTACAACTTTAGCTGCCTGCGCGCGGTCTTCGCGGCGCCGCTTCGTCGGGTGAGTAGGCTCATGAAATTAAGACCCCGGAGGGGTTCGAAGTTTGAAACTAGTCGGGCATTTTCCGACAAAATACATGAGTTAATAATCGAATACATAATATTATATTATGTTTATAACAAAAAAATATAGCATAAGGAGCTATTAAAACTTTTGTATTATGCCTCAGTATTATTACCTACTCCAAATTCAAACCAGCGCGGTGTAATGAAATTAATTTATTGTACTAGTTGAGTTGTCCTTGGGTCAATAAATCATCTAGTTTCTATTATACAATTTGAGCTATGCATCTGATTAATCAGTGTTATTGAATTAGGTTCAAGTGTTGAATATTCATCATCCATTAATTTGAGATGAGGTAGCCATGGACATCGAAACCTCAGTATTAGTGTGGTATTATACTACTAATATATTAAATTATGTAGTACTGATGCCCGCGACTTCGTCCGCGTGGTTTAAGTTTTTTTTAATTATGTCACTCTCTAGGTCCTCAACTACATCCATGCAAAAAATGACGTCGATCTGTGGCTCTGTTGCGGCGTGATTGAAGGACAAAACAACAAACAAACGCACTTTCGCATTTATAATATTAGTATGATGGCAGACTCTACGGTCCACTAGATGGCTCGATGACCTCAGACGAGACACGGGGTTCCTACAAGAGATTGTTCAGCAGTAGGTAAACGTCTATCGGTTGACGACGACGATTTATAAAATTACAATCAACAAGATTTTTGATTGTTGATTGACTATTCAAATAGATATTTGAATAATCAATCAATTCCTTATTTTGATTTAAAGGACCTTTAGAAGTCTAACACACTATGAGTTAAATGTGTGTATTATTAGCTGGAAGGATTTCTTACAATCAAACACGTCGTCACCCAAGTTCTTTTTTATTCGGAAGCGGACGTTAAGTCAAAAACGGAAGTTTCGCCACGTATAAGTAAACAGCCAAGGTGAGAATCTTAATCTGGGTCTTACCCTTGCTTGTAAGTTTTGAGCAAGTTTTCTCGAAGTATTGAAGGTGGAGGTCGCAGCTGTTCCGTACTTACCAACTTGCAAACAACTTTTACCTCTGGTATACCTTCCTTTACATAAATAAATATTACATCGTAATACTATCAATCTATCAATATCCTAAATGGATAATGGTTGATGTTTGTTTGTTGGTTTGTCCTTCAATCAGACCGCCATGGATGGACGTGGTTTTTGTTTGGATGTACCTGCTTAGTCAAAGACCTAGAGAGTAATATATGCTTTTTAAAATACTAATCTACGCAGAGAAGTCAATGGGTAGAATTTTCTTTTTGAAAATGAAATGATTTAAGTATTTCACGTAGAACCAACTTGTGCCACTTATGATAAGTCGCAAGAATCAACCACCGGTTCGGAAAGCCAATGGTAGAGTCACAGAATATTAATGTAAAGTCCTGACTCCTGACTCGTCGTAAATGACACAAGTACAAGGAAATGACAAATAAAACATTCATTAATTACCATTTATTCATAGCCCATTGATAGTTGTGTCTTTTAAGATTTAAGTAGGTAGGTAGGTATGTATATAGTTTAAAAATTGTTGATGGTCAATAAAATCATTATTTAATTAGTCATGTCAATGTGGAGATCTTACTAATACCAATCAAGGTAACTATCCTAGTCGATCTCATAGAGATAGTTTCACAAGGATTAACATGGAATGCGGCAATCATGCCATATACAGTGTATTAATCGTATCGAGTCATGCATTGCTGTTTGACTCAAACTCAACGCAGGCAGACAGACAGACGGAGTGGAGTATTTTCGACATAGGGTCGACACTTCTTTGTACTCGCTTTCCATGCGATTGAAGTAATCAGGAATTTCATTTGAAATACGATACCTATCGCAAAATAACTTGATAAGAATCTTTATTAGTCTGTTTAACACCTATACTGAAAGTTTCGTTCTTATAGGCTCCGCCATTTAAGAGAAAGAGCTTTAATAATAATAATACCTAAAGCTCGTTAAAATGTTCACTATGGCAGAGCGAGGTTGAGTCAGCGACATTGATTGAAATGAAAATAACCTCGACTCAAAGCTTCTTCTAGTGAATAACTATACAAAATTATAAGTTTTTAATTAGATTATCACACACATCACACACGCCGTTGATTTTAGTCAACCTTACTCTAGCTTAATCCGAAGAAAATCCCTTTCAGTGTTTGGGTTTATGTACGAACTTGTAGATCCAAAAAAATTACTTGGTAAAATATGGAGGCAAATAAAAAATATGCAACAAAAAAGGGTTCTTAATTAACGCGCCACTTACGAGTAAGCCCTTTTCGTAAAGAAGCCGTAACCGTAGCCGGCGGTACCTATTTCCCTTTTACTTTTTGCATGTTTTTGTCTGTAGATTACCTACTTACTACGGAACATGCTTCGAGGTGTACAAATTCGAGAGTAAAAATCCAGGATACAGTACTACACCATATTGATCTCTGATGTGGGTAACTTTTGGGTTCAATTTCCACTGAATTCTTTCGATGTATTTTAATCAATACAGTATCTCATTGGCAACGGATAGCGCCCTCGTAACTCTTGAGGTATTTACCAGCACTGTGAAATAATAGCTCGAACGGTTACTTAAACGATAAAAAAATTAAGGCTCCGACAGACTCGACGCGTGAGGGTGGTGAATCCAAAGCATCTCTTAAAAGTCAAACAAGGAACTGTAATGAATGCCTTCACACTGTCCGCGTTCGTAGATATAAACTCATGAATCAGGAGTCATGCATATCGTACGCGTTAAAGCTGAATGTTTAGTTATGGGAGTAATCATCAGCAACATTGTGTCTCGAAAGATAATACTCAACGTCGTGGCAACTTCATAATGTGAAAATGTAAAATGTGGCGGTATATAGGAGAAGTTGCGTGACTTCGCACGTTGTCTACAATGTAGTCGCGTGTCGCAGGACGGACATATTATTTTGTCTCTTGATGAATACGCGGTCGCGTATGACTTTCTGCCGTGCAGCGGCGTCGCGCGTCGCTGCCGCTGCGCTTTGTGTCTGCTAAGGCCTTTACGCTCTATTTACGTGCTTGTGGTCGCTGAATCGTAGCCGATAGGTGTTTCGTTTTCCTAGACTCTAATGACAGGGTATTAAATCCTTCTGTTTCTGCTCTGAATCTCTGGCTAATGTATGGTTTTTCATAGTTATTTTTGGAAGTTTTCTCAACGTATTATTACTAATACGGTAACTATGTAATTCACAACTAATTGCTCGACAAAGTTTTATTTATTTTGCGAACTCTCTGTGATAAAATGTTGTTTGTAGTTTATTTTATTCGTACGCGTTAGTGAAAAAGTACCTATTAGTCTCGTCAACAAGTGCTTTTTGGGTCAAACTTTTTTCTCCGCCTCTGAAAAATATGAACGAGGTGTCATTCGATTCAAAATAGCGTGTAGATGATTTTCGGACAAAATTCAAGACCCGCAAAATTCAAGAAAAGTTTGACCCAAAAAGTACTTGTTGACTAGACTACCTATAATATCTCTAGGATAATAAATCGGATGTCACATTGAAATTATGTAAGTATGAAAATCTTAGCTATGTACCTAAAGAAGCTCAGACTATGTTCCAAGCTAAAGAAAGCACTCATAGCATGTAGATAGACAGTCCAACTCATATTTCCATTAATATTATGTCAACGTAGATTAATTATTAATTACATCATCAATATTGCTCACGGTGGTCAGGTAGGAGGTAATCGAGAAGGGTCTTCATGAGTACGTATAATTAAATTAATCCATCTTATTTGACAACTTATTTATACGATAGATACCTATTACTTATCTAATTTGCCCTGATACTTCTCTGATTTTTCTACTTCTTCCGCTTGGATTAAAAGGCTCTTTTTTGGTAAAGTAAATTCTTCGGTATTTATTGTCACGAATTCTCATATAATGATATAAGCATAGTTATTCTATGGATAAATACAATCTACGTCCGATTACGACTAGGGATATTCATTCCAAGTTCATACAATTACATGTGGTCACAAGAACGGGCATAATCTTGGATGGCTAACACTGTGCTACCCATAAGGCAATTTTATCGAAATCCTGAAATATCACACGACACAGATTCAAGGTTACTTTAAAATCCCTCTTTTACTAAATACACTAAATAAACAATAAATTGGAGCGACACAAAGTGGACTCACCGCATTTGCAGACACCTTTCAAACTAAACACTCAAAAGATCGCACACGAACTAACTAATTCTCCTTCCCACTCAACTCTTTGCCTCGTATTTCTTCCCCCACTACTCATGACGCCATCTTGTAAAAATACCCGCTTTCGACCGCTATTGGTCCAATCATGCATGTCTACCAACTCTCGATACAATAATAATGCAATACCAACATGAAATCAGTATTGCCATTCTACAATTAATAAACAAATGTTGCCAGTCGAACACATGATCATGACATTATTATGTAAATACTGAGGAGTTTTTAAATTTTCCGGATTAAATTCCTATGACTACTTAAATATTCCCGGGATGCAGGCTATCAACGAGTACGTGTCAAAATCGGTTTAACGGATGGGCCGTGAAAAGTTTACAAACAGGGACATTTTCGCATTTATAAAATTAGTATTGGTGAAACAGGTTAAGAAACTATAAGCGAATACACGCAAACTGTCTGCCAATACGCACTTGGCCAGTAAGGGGGGCTACGGCCAAAACCCTTCTGAGAGGGTCGTGGTGAGCAGTGGGCCAGCGATGGGTTGATCATGCTGACACAGACAAACGCGATGTACCTACTGTGTGAATTTAGGTAGGTATAATTGAGTACCTATTTCTCTTTGGTCGCAAGAATTGAATAAGTAGTAGCATAGACTTGTTGAATTAAAGGTTATTTTTTTTTCATCATAATAATCATTAACTAACGATTAATTTACATGTCTTTTTAAAACAGACAAATTATATTATGTAAACATCAAAATCATTCTTCAGCTAAAGATTACTTGGCGATTGAAGTCAACCCTAATTCTGATTAAATGAGTAAACTTCGAATTTAGAATAGGTAAATTAATTAACTTGAGTAAATATAATCTACTATCCCAAATCGAATTCGGGCCTCGTGGGTACTGTCCATCGACCAATTTGATACTTATTGAATTTTTAAGTAATTGATTGAATGGCAAATATTTTAGAAACCATCCAATAAAATAATGAAATTAATAATAACTGAAGAATTTAATGTTCACTTTTGTAGCTTCATAAATTTTAATTAAAAGCTTCGTTAATTTTAAATAGATCACATACCGATCGATAACACCTAAATAGTTAGTTATGGGGCCAAAGAAAATTTTTGTTCCCCGAGGGCGCTATTTTGAATTCAGAGCGAAGTGAAGGATTCTATAGTAGAATCCCGAGCGTAGCGAGGGGTTCTAAAGTAGAATCCTGAACGTAGCGAGGAATTCAATATACCTACGCCGCCCGAGAACAAAAAATTTGGCCCCGAGTGACACACACTATTTTTCATCATTACGTATGAGAAAAAGCTAGGAGTATCAACCTACTATGTATGGACATTACCTATACGTTTAAGCACCATTCAGAAGATACTCCTATCAACCTTCTATGTAATTGTATATACATTATTTAGACGTATATTTAAAGTTTAAATAAAATGTAAAGACGTACATATATCCCATCAACAAATTGATCACGTGACTTCGGACCAATCAGAACAGAGAAATGCAAAGTCGTATATTCGATCAACAAATTGATGACGTGACTTCGGACCAATCAGAAGAGAGAAATGAAAAGTCCTATGGGCCTACAAGTTACACTTTGCTCCCGCTATCCTCTGAAGGCAACATGCGTTTTTCGAATAGGTATGATGAAAAACATCTTTGCTGAAGATACACCTACCTAATCATTTCTTCATCGCCCGGTCCGCCCGATGCTGCCGACTCTTCTCGCTCATTGCCAAATGAAAAGCAGTAATTAATAGTAGCTACTAGTAGATGATAGCGGCGATTTTAGTTTTTTCATCCTGTGGTATAAAAAGTAGCCTATTATATCTTCGTTACAATCTGTTAAACAGATGGATCGTGGAAAAGTAACAGACATACCTACTGACAGAAAGACTTTAATTATAAAGAAAGACGAACAGACACATTTTCGCATTTATAATAGGTACCTATTGGTGTTTGGTACCTATGGATTGAACTGCAAAATAAGAACTCATATTAGTCACATATAGTTAGGTTACTAACGTAAAAACAAACAAGTGCGATGGTCCGATAGGGAACTTTTGCAATTAATTTCAGTTTGCTATTCATTCTGCTGCATGTGGGAATTGATATTTCAGGCCGTTGACAGCTATTTTTCATGCGAATATTCGCAGAGTGCGCGATGAATTTTGCAAAAACCATTTTTCACTATGACACGTCATTGATCTATAGGTACCATCATATTAAGAAGCTTTATTTTTCATATCCGACGCTGTATGTATGAGGACTTCATTAATCTATTTTAGTTAAAAAAGTTAAGATTACCTAATGACTAATTAGTAATTAACAATCGATGGTACATGATAACGGACTTTTGATAAAGTAATAGCACGGTAATATTATATAATATAATAGTCGTGTTTTTTGTTATGCAGTGAACTGGCGCTCTAGTTTTTTTGTCATATCCATATATTATAATTATTATGTAAGACATAATATTATTATGTATCGAGAGTGAAGAGTAAAAGTGATAATATATAAGTTAGACTTTTTAAAATCACTAATAGTAGTAGTAGTTAGTAGGCCTAATAAATATATTTATTTTTGTCAAATTCTATTACGTTTTACCGTTGACCTCAACAAATATATGCTAACAACCTATGTAACGTAAGTAGCTCATAACGTACAATAAATATTACAAGTATATGAAAATTAAATTTTATGATTCAATAACTGTAGTTTTGAAGGCAACAAAGAGGTCAGTAATAAATATTAACGTGCAATAGTCACGATCCTAGTGATCGTAGCTGTGTTTAGTTAATACGTTTTCGATCTGTCAAGTGGACCTTAACATAACTTAGCAAGAAAGGACCTTGTAGGTGGTAATGGGCCATACTAATGGTTTACAGTAACCACAATAATCTCTACCTATTGGTCACGGATATAAATCCCTTTATGGAGGCTTTGTTTCCATGTTTAGGGTTCCGTAGTGAAACAATCCGAAAAGTTTCGTTTAGTTCGATTGTAGGTAGGTATTTACAGTTATATTGAAAATCAACTAAGATAATTGAAAAGATGCGATCTATCGATTAAGCTAATTTAGAACCACGGTGAAAGTTTAAAAAACTAAGTAATTATTTCATTTTGTAAGAAAAAATAAAATTGATTTGCACACCAAAAACACAGCATAGAGCAATTAGCATCGGCAGTTTGAAAGACGAAATTGAATATTAATAGAATAATAGGTAGGTGTAGTAATAATATAGTGTGAACAGACCTAACGAACAATGACGAGCATATTTTGAAAGGCGAAGCAAGCGACCAAAAACGTGCCTTTAACTTTTTAGAATAACAACGAAGTAAATCGGCTAACATTTGTGTTTTTATACTTCACATTGATTGCATCAAAACAAAAAAAGGAAAATAGAAAAATACGAATGCAAGTAAACCACTGTCATTGAGTTCTATAGAGCTCTTATTCAGCGGAGTTGACAAGTGGCCACTACGTTTTCATAAGGCCAAGAGCAAGTGCTTGTGGCCTTAAAGAAAACGAAGAACTACATAACAGACGAATGGAAGCAAATGATTTTTTTATTTAATAAACACGTCATAAGCCTCTCACTTATTATTTATAAAATAATATTTTAAACGTGGCTTATATTTGACGTGTATATTATGCCACACATAAATAATGTTTTATTATTAATTATATTATTGATTTATCATCAAGGCTCATGCCCAATGGTGGGCATGAGCTTTTCTCAATCTGTACTACTATAATATCATCATCAGCCTTCCCCATAAAGCCACTTCCCGCTAACTTCTTTATGTCTTTGGTCCATCTTGGACAGAATGGGGGACGTCCGTCGAAACACTTTCTCACACGTGGTTTTCACTCTATAACCTTACAGTTCCAACGTCCATCGCTCAATTGACGATCATGGCAACTGCTACATCGACTCGCTGGAAGCTTTAGCTATGTCAGTATCCTGGTTCTCCTGCGGACAGGTATATTAAAAATCAATTATTCGCGTCTATTCGGTGTGTCTGCTACTAGCCTTCGTATAGCTGTGGCCCCACACATGACAATAAGTTGGCCGTGAGAACATTTCATAACCCCACAATAGAGGCAATTTAAATCTGCTGCAGACACGCTCGGACTTGCGTTACTGCATGCAATACTTTTGTTGAGTAATGATCATTGCTTAGCAATTAATGCTAGTTTGAGGAAAGACTGTCATTGAGATAAAAATACTATTCTATAATTCACTTTTATTGCTGTTTGATTGTTAAACTGGCTATTCGCAGAATCTTGTTTTTGGTGTATTTCTCACGCTGTGAAATTACTTCGCTATTATTTTGACACAATCAAGTTGTCTGTTAATTCTTAATGACCTTTTATTAATGACTGACAGTAGTATGGACATGTAAAGAACAAATATCTTTATAAATTAATTTAGTTATCTATAATAATGAATATAATTTATTTATTTACTAGCTTTTGCCCACAGCTTCGCTCACGTTAAGTTCGATTTTAATACAAATTTTAAACCCCTACTTTACCCATATGCGGTGAATTTTCAAAAATCCTTTCTTAGTGGATGCCTTCGTCATACCTAAATGTTATCTTTATGCAAAATTTCAGCCCGATCCGTCTAGTGGTTTGAGATGTGCGTTGATAGATCAGTCGGTCAGTCACCTTTTCCTTTTATATATATTTAGATTATATTAAGGTATACTTATTTAGCTATTAAGAACTGTGCCTTCTTAAGTTTACATAATATTTATTCTAATAACAATCCGAAATTTTGTCTGTCACAACTCAATCGCTTTTAGTGAAGATTGTCACAGAAGGAGATGGTTAAAGTACTCGTACATCACATCTACTTACTTTTATTCCAATTCCCGGGAAAACAATCATGTATTCCTGTGGGAACATAATATAATTATATTTACTCGTATCTTAATCCGCATGTACGAAAATAATACTAATATTATAATCAAATAAATATTATAAATGCGAAAGTTTGGATGGATGTATGGATGGATGTTTGTTACTCAATCACGCCCCAACAGCTGAACCGATCTGGATGAAATTTGGCACAGGGATAGATAATAGTCTGGAATACCACATAGGCTACTTTTTATCCCGGAAAATTAAAGAGTTCCTGAGGGAACCGAAAAACCTCAATCAACGCGGACGAAGTCGCGGGCATTAGCTAGTAATAATAATAAGTGTGTTTGTTTGTTGGTTTGTCCTTCAATCACGCCGCAACGGAGCAACGGATCGACGTGATTTTTGGTACCTATGGGTATAGTTGAGGACCCAGGGAGAGTGACATAGGCTACTTTTTATACCGGAAAATTAAGGAGTTCCCGAATCGAAATTCGAAAGAATCAAAAAACTTAAACCACGCGTGACGCGGACGAAGTCGCGGGCATCAGCTAATCGCAGATAAAAATTAGTTTACTATGACTATTTGACTTTCATAGCAAGACGCAAGTGCTCTATTATACATAGCTATGTCGCAAAAATTACTGAACAGTAACGTTTTTTAATTATTATATTTAAATTTTTTTACGCGAATCGTGCGAAACTCATTGCAAAATTTATAATATCGACGCCGACAAGCGCGAATAATTGCATTATATTATATATACGTCTAGTCTATTGAAGAGCTCTACATTTAAATTAATTCATAATATTGTTTACCGTAATAACCTGTTTTATTTTCAGAAACGAAACTGCTTGCGTTATATGCATATACCTTTGAGCATTTCCAGCTAAATGCGCATACACAAATATTCTATTTATTCAGAAGCCCCAAGGAAAACAGAATGATCCATTAATTATTCTGACAACTGTCTGCTCCGAATTCTAGAAAATATTGCCCGTAACACTAATGAACCAAATTTTCTCGAATTTGGATCAGATTCTGCCACTAATGACATCCGTATCAGTCGAAATTTTCCGGGTCAGTACTTTCTCGGATTTGGTGTGCCTAGTGGGAGATTTTCTTCCCATTCGATCGCGAAAACGTTAACTACAATTCGTATATGGAATATTTTATGCACTTAACAACTGGCGCTCGATGAATAGGGATGATGACAACTCATTCAAATCAGCAACTCTTTATAAAACCTAAAAAAGCGCTTCTAGTATGGAAGTTTGCATGAAATACATAGTTGTGACGTCATCAATTTTCAACGCACTTTTTTTCTTTAAGCTTTATCTAACTTAATATTAACCGAGGATGTGAATTTTAGGTATTTTGGATTGGACCCTCTATTTAATAATAATCAATAAGAAATAATTTAATTTTGACATCTTGCATCATCCCTATTCCATCTAAATGGAACGTTCCAAACGTTGTCGCGATCGAATACGAACAAAAACTCCCACTCGGCCTGTGCACAAGCTGTCTTAACGAATAGTTGTTCGTACGAGCATCGTGCAGCGTGCGTGTTTGTAGGAATAAAATATGCATGCCGTTACTCGTGTGGAACGTTTTCTTATTCCAATTCCAGTAAATCATTGATCGGTACCGGAATTTCCTTCGCGAATATTTTTCAACAAAATATATATCCTGTCATAGACTATCGTATGAATGTGAATGTTGTAATTTGTAGCGTAAAGAAACTTGTAGCGTAAACGTTTAACTTTGTTTATTCTATTACATTCTCATTTAGATTCTATGGCGGTTTTATTAATTACCTCTTTACGTTCAAGCTCTTAGCTTGTTAGTTGAAAGTTGGTTGGTGAAATGGCAAAATTCGCTTATAAGTAGGTATAATAATTCGCATTAAGTATAATATTATAATCTACTACATGATTAAAGTATAGGTATCAAGGTTATAAAATATGAATAGTTTCCGATCCGTATAGTAACCGATCAACAGTTGAAAAGTTGGTTTCCACTACATAAGCAACGAAATGTTCTTCTTTAACTCGTGCGTTAAGTAAGTACGAGTATGTCCCGACAAACATCTGCGTTGAGAGATAGTTTACGTGCGTATAGATTTTATGGTTAGACTTACGGAAATAATAGGGTTAATACTATAATTATTGCATCGCGTAGCAAAAACCGTGTGAAGTAATACAACAGTATATTATATTATCTGTATTAGCATTGAAATAAGTTTACCCAGATGATTCTTGAAGCATAACGTAATACCTACTATAGGTACTATTCGGATATAAAAAAAGTTTCAAAATCATTCACAAGTATTGCTATTTCTTGTGGTTGGTGCTTATCTATCCGTGTAGGAAAGATTGCATAAAAATTGTGTGATATTTTAGTGCATAGTGTAGGTAGGAATGCTAAGTTCTTTACTCGGAGGGGTTCTTTATAGTTTAAATATTGGTCATTCGATCTATATGGATTTTAAAAAAGCAGTACAAAATAAATAAGTAGTAATATCAATAAATTCAGCGAAACAAGACTATTTTGAAATATGAAATAGAATTAAAACTATCATTAAATTGCCGAAACAGTTTTGTTTGACTACGTGCATGTTGTGAAACCACGTTGTTTATTTTAGTAGGTGCCTACTAAAATAAACTCTCTAGTTTTTATCCCAAAAAGCGATAGTCTGGATGTATAAATATTAAATTGTGTATCAGATTGATTTAATTTAACTAGCAATATTTTATTTTTATTCATGTCTATACCTGCCGACTCTAATATTTAAACAAAGCTACGGTAGGACAATTTTAATTTAGGTATAGAGACCACAAGGATTTTAAATATGTACTTGGAAACAACAATCAAATCACGCTACATAGTATTCAGAAAACTTGTTTCTTTTGTGCCTATGAGACTACGTCATTATACCTATGCTCTCTGTTCCATTTGACAATAATATTATACTCCCTCAGAACCCTGTTGATTCGTGAATAAACTGGTAATCTGACAATATCGGCTTAAAACAAACCTAATAAACAAGCAGACCCCTAAATTAATATAGGGAACTAGCCGATGCCCGCGACTTCGTCTGCGTGGAATAAATTTTTTGATGTCCACGGGAACTCCTTAATTTTCCGGGATAAAAATTAGCCTATGTCACTCTCCAGATCCGCAACTATACTATACCCATGCAAAAAATCACGTCAATCCGTTGCTCTGTTGCAGCATGATTAAAGGACCACCAAACCAATTAACCAATAAACCAACAAACAAACACACTTTCGCAATTATAATATTAGTATGATGATATGATATAGGTACTAGATTCTAGAACGAAGAAGCAGACAGTGAAGTGTTTGGGAAAATTCTGAATATTCAAAATTAAGATAAAATACCATAGGTAAAATACTAGCCACAGGCTATTATAATCATTGTACAAAATAAATACTTGGTGATAAATGAGATTAACGTTAGAAAATGTTTAACCGACCCAAGTAAGTAAGTAAGTAGGTATAGATAGCGTAGATCCGTAGACCGTTATCATTCGTCCAAGTAAGTACTTAGGTATAGCACGATGACAATAGGACCCTTCCCTGTCATGTTATATTAAACGCAGCACGTTTACGTTCCCCGGAATTATTAATGATGGATCATGGAACCACACAAAATATCGTCAACCTTATTCTGTGCATTCATATAATTCCTCTCTCAAATTAGATGTCCGTTTTATGCCCGAAATGTATCAAAATTCTCAATTTTTGCGATCAAAATTATATGGGCATGTCCAAAGTATCTAAAAATCGGTTGAAAAAATGGGCCATGAAAACGTAGCAGACAGACAGAAAGACACAGACGGATAGACAGATAGACAGACACATTTTCGCATGTATAATATTAATAGTAGAGAAACGTAGTGACGCGTTCTACGTCACGGCATGCGAATTGCGAATCGTGAAAGCGGCGCGTTCCGGCCTGCAGCACAGTTTCTAGGCACGAACCAACGAACGCTGCGGATCGACCATTATACGAATGAGTGGAGGCCATTTAAAATATGTTTTCAAGGAAAAATAACAGACCTACCTATTTCAGTTAAGCAAGAAAGACTGACTAAATAATTTTTATTTGATTTTATTCTGAATAAGTATTTATAGGTACCTACTAGGTACGAGTATATCACACGATATCATTAAGTATTTCCTCAACTGCTTTATGTAGAGGGTGGAACGTTTATGTAGGTTGATAGGTACATAGTATTGAATACGCTTGCCAATTAAAAACCTGATCAGGTTTTTGATGCACCATAACGAACATCATGCAATGTTATATTTAGAACTACTTACTTAGCTGATGCCCGCGACTACGTCCGCGTGGTTTAGGTAAGTTTTTTTGATTCCCGCGGGAATTCCTTAATTTTCCGAGATAAAAAGTAGCCTATACCCAGGTCCTCATCTATGCCTATGCCAAAAATCACGTCGATCCGTTGGTCCGTTGTCGCGTGATTGAACGACAAACCACCAAACTAAACACACTTTCGCATTTATAATATTAAATAAATAATAATTATACAAAATTATACCTCAACATTTCTTTTAAAGTTGATTTAATAAATAGAAAGGTCAGTCGTCGGCTCTTTCGTAGTTAGAGCAGGAAGTTATTCTAGAGTAAAAAGGACACTGTATTTGCATAGTTGTATATAAACGAATCCAAATAGGTAGTCATTAGTTTAAATAAATAATATCTGCCTGACATGTTTTTTTGTGATCAAAATTTTAATAGTAGCTGTGGCACAGCAAATGTCCTGTTCGGAATGAGAATCAGATCCATGGGCCTTAACATACTAATATTATAAATGCGAAAGTGTGTTTGTTTGTTGGTTTATTGGTTTGTTGGTTTGTCCTTTAATCACGCCGCAACGGAGCAACGGATTGAAATGATTTTTGGCATGGGTATAGTTGAGGACCTGGAGAGTGACATAGGCTACTTTTTATCCCGGAACATTATGGAGTTCCTGCGGGAATCAAAAAACTTAAACCACGCGGACGAAGTCGCGGGCATCAGCTAGTTACGTATAATATTTGATTGCTACAGTGTAGCGGTCGCAAACACCTCCAATTGGATAACAACATTCCGTTATTCGCCAAAATTAATCCTCGCAGCAAGAATACCATAAATACAATCAATCACAACTATTGATATTGTAACAAAGATCGATGCAGCTACGTTATAGCTACAAATTTTCACTCAAGATTCGAATGTTGGCTTTAGAGTTTAGTTACCAATAAAGCATAGATTGATGGTGATAAAGTCAAGAGTAACTTACTCTTAATACCTACAAGAGTAACTACGGGAGTATTCGCCTATATTTATCGACAAAAATAATGACTAATATAAGTCAAAATCCATTATTTGTATTTTTACCCACCCGTTATAATATGAAATTTCGACAGACCCAACTTTCAGATAAATTGATTTAGTTACAAATATCGAGAGTCGAGAGTCGAGACCTTTGTTCTGTTCCCTCGTAGTATTTACGGTGCCTACGAGTTACGACCTAAATTTTTCTGAAGATTAGTTTTGACGTAGTGTGTAGGTATACCTACTACCGGAGAGTCTGTACCTATCTGAAAAATAAGAAGGAAATGCTTGAACTTAATTAAATTACACACATACAGACTGAGAAATAAATAGTTTCACTCATTTCCTAATTAGCTCATCACTGTCTACATTGGCTTGGAAGTGTATATTACTCGTACTTAACCCTCGTAGTTTTAGTGTGTGTTCCGTTATAAGCACTGCGAGCACTGGCAGTGCTCTTTACTGGGGACTTCCAGTGCTCTCAGTGTATTTCGGAACGCACCCTTAGTTTTAAGATACCCTACTCAATTGAGTCTGACCATCACGTTTTATAATTATTAATTACTAGCGACCCCGGCTTCGCACGGGTGCAATGCTGATACAAATATACTACAGAATGTCTTTATTTAAATTACATGCTGTAAAGGGCCATAGTGGTCTATATTAAATGCACAATGTATTTAAGGTACATGCGCTGAGTTGCACGAAACAAATACAAAAATTTAAGTGGTACTTAAACTAATTTAATCGCAAAAATCGTATGGAGTCTTGTGATTAAATTAGTTTAATCAACACTTACATTTTTAAAATAGTTTCGTGCAACTCAGCGTTAATTGGATAAGGATTAATGCTGTTATTGCTTAAAATCGCTTCGTAAATAAGCCATTCTTTCTCGTAAAAAGTAAAGGATAAAAAATGGTTATTATGGGTTATCACTAAAAGATAGACATATACAGTATCGCGGACTTTTTTGTAGATCTTTTTAAGGTGTACAATACTGTAGTACATTTCGTAGGGTTCAGCCAGCGCGGCGTTTGCAATGTAAGCGCAAAAAAATGTGTTTATTTACGACATCACATTAGACGATCACATCACAAATTATCAGTGTTTCTCTACTATATTATGCATCTATTATACATATAAACCTTTCTCTTGAATCACTCTATCTATTTAAAAAAACCGCATCAAAATCCGTTGCGTATTTTTAAAGATCTAAGCATACATAGGGACAGACAGACAGCGGAAAGTGACTTTGTTTTATACAATGTAGTATTTGACGTTCGAAAAGTGTACAGTGTACCTAGTACCTACCAATAACATTGAATCTTGAATCAAAAATTTCCGGTTAGATATAAAATAATATAGGTTAAAAGGTATCTTTTGACGACTGAAACCGGCTTAATCAAATTCATAAAGTTTTATTTCAATGATTAATTATTTAAAAAATAATGTAATGTGAAAATCTTAAACCATGGGGCTTACTAAATACATATGAAACGATAAAATTCAGTAGACAAATAACGTTAGGCGTCTCGTCAAGCACAATTTATTATTTCCTTTCTGAAATCAATGATTTATGACAAGCTTGAATAAAAGGGTTTTATAGGGAAAGCGTTGAAGGGTAGGTAGCCCTTTACGGTTTTGTAATGTAAACCGTTATCAAAATACTTATTTATGCCATTTCCACCCAAATCGGATTGGTTCACAAAAGAAATAGACGGGCCCTGTCAAACAAAGAATGTGGACTTATTTTACTAACGCCACCTAGCCTGAAAAGCGGGACAGAGCTATGGCGGGGACAAGGATAAGCATATACAGTTGTGGAGCGCGCTCTACAGGTCGGACGCCCAACTTTTTTCCATGAAAGGGCCCATCTAGTACCTACATATATATCGAAGCTTAAGTTTTATAAAATTGGGATATTATTATCCTTCTTTTAAGCTGTCATGTGTTTCAACTACCACTATTTGTTTACCATTCATGCACCTATATATTACATCCTGCAAGCGTTCGAGAACGCGCCACCACAATATGCCGTCATCTACCTACTTCTTTTAATTATTTTATTACCTATTGTCTTGGATAGCGGTGATAGCGGTAAACGGGTCGATCCTTGGGCATGCACTTTTAACTTTTCTGAGTTATAAGCAATTCAATATCTATGAAGGAAAAACATAAGGAAACCTGCATCGAGAATTCTTCATAATGTTCTCAAAGGTGTGTGAAGTCTGATAGTAATTAATTCACACATGCCAGCGTAGTGGACTATGACGACAAACCCTTCTCATTCAAGAGAAGACTCGTGCTCAGTAGTGAGCCGGCGATAGATTGAAATGATAAAAAATGAACGATTGTCTTGATATATATCTAAGCCTCAATTTCTTAATGTGCGGAAGGTTTTCAGTAAGCCTACCTACGCATAAGGTCGAGTCACCATGATTCAGAAAGGTCATGAGGTGAATGTAAAGTACAGAGTGACTTGCGACTTTTCCTGCGAGTCAATTTCCTCTATCTGCCCAACCGGCAGCCCCAATATACGCCTGTCTACTTGGAATATTCTAATATCTTTCGTTTTTCCGAGGGGTGATATTAAATTGCTTCCAATATCTTTATACCGACCTTGGAAGATTGCAAGGTTTGCCTAGAATAATATTAAAGTTTGGTTCTTGTTCGCAGCTTAATGTAGCTTACGGATAGCTAAAGGGGATGTGCATCTAGATCTTTAGTCTCTGTACCTTACCTTGATAATCGAAAGTTTATTCGTAGATTAATTATGTGCTTACTCAGGTAGATACACCATTAACCCAGACACCTCGTCTCGTTCACATCAAGCCTCCAGCTTGTCTATCCAATTTCAGATTTATTGATTAAGGATCCGAAACTTCCACTGGATGGATAATGCTATTTACTTTGAATGGAATTTGCTCCAATAACGGGAGAAGCAAGCCAGGCCTATTTACTCGAGGATGAGTCGTAAAATTTTATATAACCCGGATATCCTTTGTAGGGGTGCACGCAACCACGAAATGTTCAGATAAATTTTGACCTCAAGGATAAAGGTTTTTGGTAGATATAATGCGGCCTTAACTATTATGTTTTCATATCTCGCCATTAGCATCTGAGTAGATTAATTATCTGATTTACTACTAGCTAGCATCTGCAAATGTAATACAGTAGGTATGCCAGTAGAATTAAACACTTAGTTAGCATTTAATTTTAAAAATGGAGAGATATTATGTCATTTTAACTAGATGATGGCCTCGTCCGCGTGTATTCCTCTGGTGTGAATTCTTATACCGGGATTAAAAGCATATGTCCGTCACCAGGGAGCAACCTATCTTTGTAACTACCTACATACATTTTTTTTCTAAATCAGTAAAACAGATGGGCCATGAAAAGATAACAGACAGACATACTTTCGCATTGATAATATTAGTATCGTTACAGAAAATTATATATATTATGTATTTGTAATAAATTTCGCGAAACTAAGTTAGTATAGCTGTTATCGTACGACTTGGTACCTATTCGCCGTTCAGGCAAAAATATTGACCATGTAAGTAGCCACAAATATATCAGTTTAGAGCAAGATCCCGCGACGATCAGACCTTCGTTATTTTTTTAAATCTGAAAGTTTTTCTATGTATGTTTCTAATCAAATAATCAAATAAATATTATAAATGCGAAAATTTGGATGGATGGATGTATGGATGTATGGATGTTTGTTACTCAATCACGCCCCAACGGCTGAACGGATCTGGATGAAATTTGGCACAGAGATAGATTATAGTCTGGAATAACACATAGGCTACTTTTTATCCTGGAAAATTAAACCGAAAAACCTCGATCCACGCGGACGAAGTCGCGGGCATCAGCTAGTGGAGGTATAAACGATCCCCGACTATGAAGTTTGGATCGTGGTTGCTTTGGAAGGTATCAGGTAGAAAAGTTGGCACCTCAAATTCGTTAAAGTATTAAGCTCCTTTTTTTTAATATTTTTCTTTGGAATAATATTAGAAACCACGTTGTCCATTGTCAGACACTTAGTACGATTGCAACCCCCTGTCAGACCCCCTGTTGTTTTATAATTTAACAGTTGGACCATTTACTTAAAGAAAATTTCGCCATACGAATGGGCAGACAACGTAGCTGGCCCTCAGTCTCATATTTTATTTTAATAGCTTATTATATCTTGAATAACTGTAAAACTTTTACAATTTTTTCACCCCATACCTACAAAGGCAAATAAAGAAGAAAAATGAAAATGAAACTTTGTAACACCTCTTTTGTCTCCGCTTTTATAATTAGCAAGAAAAAGCAGATAGGAGCAAGCCAACGAATTTATTCGACGTTAATACAACTTCGTAACAACATGTTAATTGCTTTGGAATTGTTTGCAGTATGATTTTTGGTTGAAGATCCTAGTAATTATTTTTAATTAAGTATGTTCTTTAAACATATTTGATTTTTGCTAAAGTTTGTTTTGTTCCCATACGCAGAATTGATAAATAAAATAAATGAAATGCGATAGTTAAAAAAACCTTTTGTGTAAAACAAGTTTCTGCAAATAAAAAATGAAGAGAATTGAATTGAAAAGTTATACCCCGTAAAGTAGTACCTAACATCCATGGCGTAAAGTATGTAGTACAATTTGCAAATGGGTTCAAAAAATATTTATTTTTCTATCTGGAATAATTCTGGATATAATATGAATACACCTCAGTAACGAACAATCGAATAATTTCCTATCCTGATACAATTTGTCCTATTTTCGTATCCGCATACAATTTTCGATTAAAATACCAATTTGTTTTGTTACAGATGTGACAGCGGCGGGCGGCATGATCGCCACGTGATCGAGTGTGTTCAAATAAAATTGTGCCAAAAATGGAACATTTGTGTAGTTGGGGGACAATATAGAAGCATAAGTATTTTCCATGACGGACTATTTAATACGAAAAGTATCAATGATACGGTGAAAATAAAAAAGAACAATGGGGCGGCGACGTTGGAGATTTGCGACAATCGCTGCTTTCCTACTCTTCGTAGCAAGGGGCACACAGTGTCAAGGTATGTATCCTACAATACTATTAAATTATTACTAAGCCCATCTATTCTATCAAAACTTGGTAAGTAGGTAGTTCATATTTGATTGGCTTATACTGTAGTGTATGAGTATTGTGTAGATAGTGAGGGTGGTTTAATAAATCAGTTAGCATCCGACCGCTGTGTTTAATTCACGTATATTACATTGGCGACGAGGATGGGATTTTTATTTCACGTACAAAATTAAGTGTTTTAAAAATGCCTTTCGGTAAGATCGAACCAAATCTCGAAGCTGTGTTTAATTCACGTATATTACAATACCTGGTCTGATTGAAGGCTTTGGCCGCAGCCCGTTTACCATCAAATCCAAATCTAGGGATATATCGTTCCGGTACCATACCAATCAGCCGCTCCAGCATAATTATTCTGAAAATGCTATCTCGCGACTTTTGCAACGATTTATGAATGCAAAATTCACGAAACCGTGCTTGAGATATTATATAGTAATTACCTATTTAATGATATTGATTATTCCCCCTTCTAAAGTTCTAAGTTATAGTACGGTCGTTTTCGATCGGGTGAAATTTTAGTCAAGAACTAACTAAGTAGGTCGATTGGAAAAAATACATAACTAGGACGTCGACCCTTCAATTTCTATTATTGAAATTTATTTCTGCGTTCATCCCGAAGCGAAATATTCAGGTTACAGTAAAATATTTGATCCTCCCCAGTTCCCATGTCTCGTAAACTAAATAAATTGAGTCCTTGGTGGCATCGTCCTGCTACGTGCGTCGCCCAATTGGCGCCCTATATACTACTCACAGGCTTCAAACACAAAGTGGCCTTCGTAGCCAAGAAAGCTATAAAGACGGATAAAACATTAGATCTCAAATAACAAAGGAATCAAACAGCGAATTTTATCCATATTCCATCCTGTTTGTTGCTGTCGCTAAGCCGATTCCAGACAAAATCTGGTTTTACGATATATTTAATAGTAATTTTCTACATAAAGGGCAGGTGGAAAAACGGACAATAATTCAGGGCGCGTAGTACTGTCGCTTAAGAGTCTGTAATATGCAATTTTGTTGTTTGAAATAGTTATTTATCTCGGAATTTGTAAAAGTTACCACCTTAATATTTGGAGTAATGATACTTCGAACTTTCATCTTGGATTACATAATTTAAAAACACGATTGGTGAAAATTCTCTCGATAGTATATTTTTTTGAAAAATACATGTTTTGCACACATTTTGCTATTTATCTTACGAAGCGCACACAATTATTTATCTTGGTTTTTTGTTTTGTCAAGTAACCTAGAAGTATTTCTTCAGTTACTTAATTTGATTTTTCGATTGTTTGTTTAATTAACTTGTAATTAGGTAAAAACAGTTTTTTTCGTTTAAATACGTTGCGCGTGTATCGCTCTGTACTACTCACTCACGAGTAAAGTCATAATTCGACATCCCGCTCTAAATCGGCGTTATGGCAGACTCTTAAAGCCGTATTGTTTTAATATTGTTAACGTCCGTGTTTTAGAGACCCATATTTTAGATACGTCAAGTTACGTGACATAAAACTGTCATTCTGAAATAATACTGCTAGCGATGGTAGTAGCCCCCGAGTTACTTCCAACCTTTCAACATATTTTGCAAGGATTATGTCTTCTAACGATCTATATTTTACCAATGAAATTGCACATAATACCTACCTACTTGGCACTTGCGTATATTTATGATTGTATTTCCAAAAAGCTACGCTATTATTATAATCATTAATTTATGTATATTACTCACTTTTTAGTAAACTTTTCACTGTACCATTATTTTTACGAACACGAGATTTACAGCAAATCAGCGTAGTGCACAAATCGCCCAATGACCTAGAAAAGCATAAAAGCTGTTGCTAAACATGCAATCTTCGCAAAACAAAAGAAAGACGCGGCTAAAATTATATCTTCGCTACGACGCGACGCGACGCGTGCCAGATAACTTCATAAAATAAATCTACAACGTAATAGTTACCTAGATGTTCCACATAACCTATCTGCGTGTCCCATTTAACTTTATAGGCTCTACGTTTGCTATGGGTAACGAGCTTCAAATATCGGTAACATATTATTTACGGACCAGAAAAGTAGCTTTACCTTATATACCCTGGTAAACGTAAAACGACGGCAGTCTCCCTGTTTTAGTAGAATATTTCTACATACCAAGGTTATATAAATCTTCACAAATTCAAATTCAAGTGTTTTTATTCAATTAAACTTTTACAAGTGCTTATGAATCGTCGAGTGAATCTACCACTGGTTCGGAATACTGAGAAGAACCAGCAAGAAACTCGGTGGATGCACATCAATGACCAAGGAATAAAATAACACTGTAGTCAATTGTTTTTATGTTCTCTATATTTAGGCGTACCTACCTAGGTACGTGTTGTGGAGTTCCGAACGTGGTCCTAATCCTAAACGCAAATAATATGTTGAGGTGAAACATAGCAAATAACATATTACAGCATACAGACAGACAACTTACAAAATTAACAGACATTGTACCTCAATTCTTACTATCAAAGTGTTCCGTATTACACCTCTAACACGTTTCACAAATTAACATACCTACTAGTAAACTTCACTAGCTTCGGGTTGGTTAACCTTACCCAAAAGGCAAAACCGACGAGACTGAAATAAGGTTAGTTTGTGTAAAGTAGGCTTTAAAGCTCATTTGACCTTTAAACAAACTATCATCGTGGTCACTTTGAAGCGACATGTGCTACCTACACTGAAATTAAGCCCCCTCACCTAAAAGTGACAATTATCGCTTTAAAGGCTGACCGCAAATAATAAATTATAGATGCAAATCGATACCTTTAAAATGCGAAAGCGTGTCTGTTCTTTTTCTTGAAAAGACCCATTCGTATAACCATTTTTGACGATATTTGGCACAAAGATATCATGCATCCCGGAGACGGGAAAAGGCTGCTTTTTGCCCCTGGTAATCAAAGATTTATCATTTTGATAAATCTTTTTTGATTGTTTTTTTTTTTTTTATTTACCATAGGATTTGCAAAAAACTTAACGCGGACTATATCACGGATATCATTATTTTATTACCATTGACTGTAAAAAAAATCTTTTCTCTTTTTTGAAGAGATTCTAATCACCAACACATATTGAGAAACTTTTGTTCGTAAAACGTTAATCTTATCTAAAAATACATAGTGGAAGTAAAATATTCCCTCTGCACTAAGAATGGAGCTGTGATCGTGGTCACTTTTCTTTGACGCCTAAACGGCGTTCCATTTATTATTCATCGGGTAAAGCCACGAACGACCCGATCGTTCTGAAATTAAGGCCTATTCATAGGCAAGTCTTGAAAGCGTTGCAGTAAAAAGATCCGACCTTAGATATAACATTTACCTCACCTCGCCGCAACGCATTGCAGTTGGGGACGAAATTGGGTTTAGCGGGTTCAGGTAGCAAAACTTGTAAGGTGACCAAAAATCCCAATCTATTCACCTCAACGTTAACCTGTTTTTTTAACTAAGAAGGCAAAGCGATTGTCCTAACATTTAATATTACTGGCATTGATAAGTCAATGATTACTAGGATCAGAAAGGCTATTTATTTAGTAAGACATAAAGGTCTACTAAAAAATTAATTAGTTAAATTTAATAAAACTGTTTAAATAGTAATAAAGTCTCTAAGTTATTTATAGTACAAAGTTTTTTAATCACAAAATTTCTCATTTTGATTTCTAATGTAATTTCAGAAAACGCTCTCATAAAAGTTGATTTGATTTTTGATTTTATAAATTCTTTATTAAAATAAATACATATGTATAATACATTCAACATTGTATACATAATACAGTGTGAATAAAAGTTGATTGAAATCCAGTAAAACGATTCGATCTCGACCATGTCCAGTAAATTAAGTAAAACGTGCCGCCCACGTGTCACGTGAAGCTGCTCAATTTATTATTCAAGAGCTTTGAGCACGAATAGTCGTCTGATAACTCTGAAATTAATCCCCATTCATACTGCTCTATACCACGTGAATTATTTTCGTATAAACTATTGAGTGAATCTGTGCAATTAGAAACTTGTGTTCATCACACGTTCGAATGGGCTTGATTTTAATGCAAATTTTAGTGTCATCCATTCATCATTGAAATAGTAGAATTTTTACACAGACATGTTGATAATCCATCCATGCATCTATACACCAGCCTGTAGTTATCATCCACTGCTGGACATAAGTCTTTTGGGAGCGCCATCACACACTATAGTGGTTTGATTAGTTCACATGTCACAATATATTATGAACCTTTTAGGTTAGAATTAACTAGAATTTCACCTCAGGCCACCTTCCTTCCACCATTACCTCATTAAATTTTTCGTCATTAAGTGTCGATGCGTAATAATTATTATCAAATTTGATTGTTCGACTTTAGTAGTGTTAGAAATTGGTGCTTTTTTGGGTTTTTTTTCATAGTTTTCTCCTCTCTGTAGAGTAGTGGTGTTATTTTTTATATCAAAGCATAAAAGACCGTATTTTTACAGCTGCACATTTCAAAATATTCAACTGCTTTTGTTATGCATAGAGACTCAATGCGAAATATCGCTGTGTGTTAGCGCTGTGCAATTTACTTTTATTGAACGATCGGATCCCTTGAACCGTGCCAATATGCATGATGCAAATCTTTATAGTTATGCTATGATACCTAATAAAAAGTGATCGACGAACCGTTTTATGCTGTCACATACAAAGCGTTAAAGCGGCAAAATTGTATAAAATATCTGCCACATTATAATAATAAAGTATAAGAACTGGCATTGTAATTTTTGTCATTTACGCCACAAAGTAAGTTTTTATAAATATGTATCTCAATTCGACGCAACAAAACTAAATAATATAAATCCAATTAAATTTTACTTTACTTTTTAAATAAAGTTCACACTTAACGCAGCCTTTGCACAGAAGTGAAAGAAGCCTCAAAACATCAGCTGTTCTGTTTGGTGGTCATTTTAAGTAGAACTAACGTTTGAATGTAGGTAACTGCCATCTTAAAAAAGATCTGAGTAACTTTTTAGTAACTTAAGTAGTTTTACTTGAATATTTTAGTAAACAATATGTTCTCTATCCATCTCTTACATGGATCTACCTTGTACATCTCTGGTGTTGCCACTCGATAGCGAGTCTATATTTGCGTTCCTAAGCGCGCCCATCCTAAAAGGATCACGAGCGTTAGCAAACACAGTGTATACGGGGCTTAACATAAAAGCCAGGGCGTGGGCAGGGTAGCGCACGACTATTGTCAATGTTCCGAGAGCTCAATGGAAATTATTAAGAGGTGTTTAGTAAAAGTTTTTATACTACACCCGCTCGGAAAGTACCCTCTTGCTTTTGTCAAAACGAGGTAGAAAGTACGTCATTGCTACAAACCAATTAAGCGGGAGGAAAAGATGTATGAAATTTCATTTCTAACGTGCTAAGCGGGGAGAAAACTGTATGAAAATCCATTTCTAACGCGCTGTTGTTTTTTAATTTTAAGTAAATATGGTATGGACGTTGAGAATTTGGATGTCTTACCTTAAGGAAATATAATATTAGAAGCAGCTTCACCATATTTGACATAGAAAAGTCAAATAATATGGTGAATGTCGATTGTCGACATCGACGTCGATTATCGATATCGATAGTCGATATCGATATCCGATATTGATAGTCGATATCGATATCGATGTCGATTGTCGGTATCGATGTCGATTGTCGGTATCGATGTCGATTGTCGATATCGATGTCGATTGTCGATATCGAAATCTATATTGAAATAATCCTCAAAATGTAGTCTAGTTGTGATAGTGAAGCTTACTCATCTCACTATACTCTCATATAGTTATGATAGAACGTCATTTTTTTTTTTAAATTTTTTTTTTTAATTTTTTGAAAACAATACATTAGAAATTAAAGCTAGCTAGCCTAACCTAATTAAGGACTATTAACTATTATTAACTATTAACCTAAACCTTTTTTTTTCTTTTTGTTTTTTTTTTTCTTTTTTTTTCTGTATTTTGAATATGGGTTTGTAAAATTGCCTGAAATAAAAAATATTTATTTTATTTATTATTTTAAACCTTTGTTAGTTCGTTTAATCACTAATTATCGCTTATTTTCCTCGCAGGTGTAGTATAAAGCACTATGTATCACTCGGTAGAAAGTACGATTCCTACCTCGCGTGTATTGCGGCCCTTCGGCTACGCCTCGGGCCTCAAACTACACCCTCGATAGTAATCGGTCACTTTCTCCCCTCGGTGAACAATGTACTAAAACTCTTCTGCGTTGCTCATATATGGTAAAATAGCAGGAAACAGACTGGTCAGCTGTTGCCATCCATGTTTGGCTTACAAGTTTTAAATTTTAGAAAGAGCTGCCAGATGTCTTCTCAATCAGCCACCGTATCAAAAAATTGCACTTGAATTGAAATATGAAAAGAACTTGGTCATAATTTTGATCTCAGTACTTTAAATAATTTTTGGTAGGAAGTTGGCGATATAATATAATTTCGCATTATGTTTTTCTGGGATTTAATTACTTCAAAAAACCAAGCAAAAAGTGTATTTGGGTTGGTTCAATCAAACACCTGAGAAAAAATATGGGCTCTTGGACTACAGTGTATTAGTTACAAACAGGTCCTAGCCAATGCATTTCTGTCGAACGACCGGTTTCAAGCTTACCTAAGGCTGAAACGTGATTCCTTTTTCTGTATATCACATAAGTAACTTGTTTTGCGTTGGTTTATCAAACAAATTTATTTGCATACCGGTTGGATTATAATAGAAACGGGCATTGTTGTCTGTTATGCTATCGCAAGTGGCATCGTTTTGTATGGAAATAGATCAAGCCATGGAATGTTCATTCCTGTATTATTATGGAGATCTCGCTTTCACTATCTACCCGGTGTACCTGGTTTTATTTAAATAGTAGGATTTCGTGATTTAAAGCATTATGTGTATGCGCCTTATGTGTTTATTGGTCCAAAGCTTTATTTTGATAAACGAGAATTGTTATTGTTATTTGATTTGTTGTTGTTAGTTTCTATTCCTTGTCCAACGATTTATTTTACTTTTGGCTTATGCATTATGCACGTCTATGAAGTGTCATAATTATTGACAGGCAACCATCGCCAAAAAAAAATGGCAATACTCCATAGACGCATATCGTTTTTCCCAATAGTGAAGCGACGTGCCCTTTTATCCGATATTTCGTAACGCGTATACTCATCTAGTAATTACAAGTACGACTTTCCTTTTCAAAATAGTCACGGAGCAAAGATAAATATCAATGTGTCAAATCGATTAAAACTTCTTCATAAAGAAAGTCGATTGTTATCAAAAATCGAATCAGTAACGCGTTAGAACGTCATTGACTCCATCTGTTAAAAGTTAAAATAAATGATTGGACAGAACATTAGGTACCTAGCATTTAATATATGTCATGACAAATTAACAAAAAGTAAATACTTAAATAGCCCTGTTTTTGCCTGCCCTGTAATTCCACGCGTTTCTGTGAGAGTAGAGTTTTTATAAATCGGGTCGTAGATATTGAACTTATTTTCCGAATGCTAAATATGTCACGTGCAAGAAGAAAATAGTCTGTTGGAGATAATATCTTCTAGAGTAGGTTCAACCTCACTATACTATACCTACTTACTATTGTGATACAATAATAATAATTATATTAAATTGAAAAAATTTCGGCAGATAGATTGCATCAAAATTCAGTTAGTATAAAGTTATTTAAAGACAAGAATAACAGATTAACCGTAAGACTAACTTAATGGATTGTAGTCGGATAAGGAAATAAACAAACATCCTACCCTATTAGCGCTACCCTTACTGCAATCCCCTCAGCTCTCATTACAGTGGCAGATCACGCACCCGTGACCGTGTTGCAAACATGAGGAGTATTCAGAGCGCGCTCCATACAAATGAAGCTTATTCAAAACACTCAATGAAATTTTATAAATACACTCTAGTAACTCCTCAGACACAGCGGTGCCTGTGGTATGCCAGTTATTGTGTTATAGAAATCTGAAAAAACTCAAATAATAACACAATAATTTTCATCGGTTATTTATATTAAAATACTAATCAAAATTCATTTTCAAAACGCGTGCTCGGGAGCGCTCGTAGATACCCCTAAAATAGTGTATGAAGTAGGACAAACTTTTTTGATATCGTCTGTATCGCAAGTTACGTCTGCCCCAGCCTTTACGGTCTCCCACCTTTTGGATGCAGTTACCATCACCTAAATAAGGCATCATTGGGTATATCCTCGGCACCCTATAATAATCAGATAATTATCTGATAATTTTATACACATTTGAACCCGGTAGAGTATTTAAACTTCCTCATATTTACACAAAAAAGTAAAACCTACATTCTAATATTAGGGAAATATTACATTTCTCTTTAACTAGCTAACTAGACACTGAGTTGAAAAAATATTGTGTTAAAAAATTCAAAATTCAAAATTCAAATGGTTTTTATTCAAATAAACTTTTACAAGTGCTTTCGAATCGTTGAATGAATCTACCACTGGTCTAAAACTTCGAAGTTCGATGGTTATGTTTTGTAGCAAGAAAAGTATTTATAAATCCAAGTCTTGATAAAAAGAAGGCCAAAACAATTTCATAATAAGAAAATTCTTAACATTTTTAATAATTCATATTCGTGGAAAGTTATTTTATATCAAAGGAAACGATTAAGGGTTGCCGTACACATTGTCGGGTCGGCTTTTTTATGAAACATTCGGATTTTTTTATTTAACAAGAAACCCCAGTTTAAAGTTTCTACTTGACTTTCATTCGGTTCACCCGGTTGGCAAAATTATCCGGGCTAAGTCTAGCCCGAGTAGTTATAAATATATAGTCGTAGTTGGTATGTGATGGGTATGTGTAGGCACTAGACAGGCAGGTCAAGCGGCCTTTTTTCGAACATTCATCTGCATATAACTCATAATATCCTATACCAACGCACGGCTGCGCCAAACCAAGGCTATGTGTAATATAGTAACCCTAACGAATAACGATCATGGTGTTCCACAATACGTACTAATACCAAAAAAGTACCAAATTGGGAGCCGGCATTTTTAACATCGTATAAATACGTTTAACCTATAAATTAAAAAAATATACATAAATGATATAATATAATATATTTTTTTACATTTACCTTTTGACGTCCAATATTCTCGCACGAAATGTTTTTGCTCGAAGTTTCTAATACGAACCGCTAAGGTGTGGAATACAAACACAGCGCGCGTGTTTCTGGCCACGTATAACTTAAGTATACGTACCTTCAAGGCAAGAGTGAAATAGGCATCTTCTAGCCATCTAGTCATTTAGGCATCTAGGCGCGTTCCAGCCTAGATTTCTTAATTGCTATGCACTAAGCACTGACGTCAAGCGCAAGCATATCTTGCAATAAAAAAAATTGGTTTAATCGAATATAGATATCTTTAAAGTCTTTAACTCAATTGTTGTGGACAGTGGAAGGTGTTATAGGGATACTCGCTATGCTAGCCCGGACCTCAACTACCTGCAAGTTCGAACAATTTGGTGAACGTGTACGTGTGTCGGCGCTCTAATTGGGGATCAGAAACCATGTATGCGAAATGGTAGACATTGATTAAGGATCAGCTGCCCATATTTTAGTTACATGTTCATAAACTTTTTGTTTCAATTAAAACTTCTTCATGAGGTAGGAAAGGTTGAAGAGCTAAATTAACCTATCTTACTTTAAATTTAGATGTTTGCCGATTTGGCTGATAATTAAAATGAAGATAGCATACAACCTTCTTATAACCTGAAATAATACATAGGCTACATTTTAACTAGAAAAATTAAATAGGTAGTCCCAGCAGGAATCAATAGTTATTTGTGTTACATGGGGCCAAAAAAAATTTTTGTTCCCCGAGGGCGCTATTTTGAATTCAGAGCGAAGTGAAGGATTCTATAATAGAATCCCGAGCGTAGCGAGGGGTTCTAAAGTAGAATCCTGAACGTAGCGAGGAATTCAATATACGCCGCCCGAGAACAAAAAATTTGGCCCCGAATGACACACACTATTTTTCATCATTACGTATGAGAAAAAGCTAGGACTATCAACCTACTATGTATGGACATTACCTATACGTTTAAGCACCAATCAGAAGATACTCCTATCAACCTTCTATGTAATTGTATAGACATTATTTAGACGTATATTTAAAGTTTAAATAAAATGTAAAGACGTATATATCCGATCAACAAATTGATCACGTGACTTCGGACCAATCAGAACAGAGAAATGCAAAGTCGTATATTCGATCAACAAATTGATGACGTGACTTCGGACCAATCAGAAGAGAGAAATGAAAAGTCCCATGGGCCTACAAGTTACACTTTGCTCCCGCTATCCTCTGAAGGCAATATGCGTTTTTCGAATAGGTATGATGAAAAAATAATTAATCCACGCGGACGAAATCGAGGGAATCGGCTAGTAATTTATATACGAACTAGATGATGCCCGCGACTTCGTCTACGTGGATGAAGTTTTTTTATTCCCGGGGAAACTCCTAAATTTTCTGGGATAAATAGCCTATATCGTTCCCCGGGTTACAATCTATCTGTACCAAATTTCATTCAAAAAATTTCGTTTAAAAAAGATAGGCCGTGAAAGCGTAGCAGACAAACAGAAGGACGCACTTTCGTATTTATAATAAAAGTATGGATAGATAAATGCTGTTTTATGTTTTACCGACTGATTTCAGCGATTTCGTTCGTGTCAAGATTTTGAAAATCCTATCTGTTTAATTTTTCGGGACCTAAAGTTACCCTGTATCCTTGAGCCATCGTGTGCGTATCATGTTTACCTTCTAGAAAGAAAGCCATCTCTGTGCCAAATTTCAAGAACGTTACAGCGGCTCCAGAGATACAGACATAGAGATTTTCTTAAAGAGTTTTAGGCTTGGCTGAATGGATTTAGTGTAACCCGTTGTCCTATGTGAGCGCCAAAAGCGAAGCCACGCGACGCGACACGATACGACTCCATAGAAAATGACAGACGAATCACGTGACAACGTAGGCCACGTGATGGGCGCGTCGCGTTGCCGCGTTTGTCGCTAGGACAACGGGTCAGGAGGCACTAGTCTACCGGATAAAACATCTTTAACTTGGAACGTGGTCGTTTCGTCCGGACTTGTCCTGTCTAGTATATTCTCGCTCGACACTCGACAGACGTTCGGTCTGCTGAAACGAATATTCGTCTGATACATTTTCGAAAAGTAAAAAAAAAAACGCTACGCAACTTCCTTTATTCCATTTTGCTAATATTTTGTAATAAGGAAAATATATTACCTATATTTCAAGGGGTTTAATATTTTTCCTTCCTTTACTACAGTAAAGTGAAAGTTTTATATTCTGCACGCAGAATTTCTTTCCTCCCAAGAGTAGGGTCGTGTCGTAAATTTTGCCAGTTCAGTTAATTCCTTTCCCATGACTGACTGACGACGCTGAATAATGCAACAAAATTAAAAGTATATATTACTAGCTGATGCCGTGACTTCGTCCGCGTGGTTGTAAGTTTTTTGATTCCCGCTGGTACTCCTTAATTTTCCGGGATAAAAGCCTATGTCACTCTCCAGGTCCTTAACTATACCCATCGACTATACCCATGCCAAAAATCACGTCGATCCGTTGCTCCGTTGCGGCGTGATTGAAGGACAAACCAATAAACCAACCAACAATTAATACACTTTCGCATTTATAATATTAGTATGATTAACTTGAACCCATTTTTTTAAATTATTTTTTGATATTTCCCGAATACCAAGCTTTTTCAAGGTAAGAAAGGCTTAGGTATGCACTATGTGTAACGCTCTTACCAAATACCAACACGTGTTTGCGTGTATGAAATTGAACATGATAGCGTTATATAATAGTATGTCCTATATGAATTAATAGGCTTATTAGGCAATAGCTTATTAGGCAAATGGCTATACATTTAGAAAACTCTTAACTAGCCTGCATAAATTATTTTGATGGAACAAAAAAGGTTTAAAAGGGTATTATGACTGGGAAATATACATAATTCTAAATAAAAAACAGCTAACAATTAATTGATATAATTTAGATAATATTAAAATAACCCTTTAAACGACCCATTGAAAAGGTTATTATAATTAATAAAACACAATCATCAATTACTCACAGACCGTGTTAACGTCAGCACCGTAAGAAATATTGCTATACTAGTACCCTGAAGCGATTTAACAAACTAATCGCGGAACGTGTTACCAACAACTATTGTCCAGGCCACAGCGTTACGGGCGATAAACAATTCGATTTTCGAGAAAACTGACTATTAACTTTAAAACCCACTGGGATTAATAGTTTTCATGAACTATTAAATCAAAAAGTTTGTGCATATATAATGAAATTCTTGAGAAAATTCATACTTCTCTAACTAATATTATTTAAAAAGTTTAAAAATCATAGATAGACTAGCTAATGCCCGCGACTTCGTCTGTGTGGTTTAAGTTTTTTTTAATTCCCGGGGAAACTTTTAGATTTTCCAGGATAAAAAGCCTATGTCACTCTCCAGGTCTTCAACCATATCCATGCAAAAAATCTCGTCGATCGTCGGTCGTCGTCGATATTACAACGTGATTGAAGGACAAACCAAGAAACCAAAAAACCAACAAACAAACACACTATCGAATTTATAATACCTATTAGTATGATGATATTATAGACGGCTGCCTATACGTTGCTTTTTAGGACTTTAGGATTTAGGATTTAGGGTTGTAAAATATCAATAAATTGGTCGCTTATACAACTACGTCCCTCTGTTGAGGCTACACCAAAATTATTACGAGTGTTTTAAACAGCGTTTGAAAGTATAGCTACAGCACTTATTAAAGTCAGTGTCAACTTTTAATTAAGATTCATTGTCCTAAAACTATAGGGTATTGATACCGCCAGTGGATTTTAAAAGGCTAAAATAATACCATAATAACAAACGAAGTTTTTATTTATGTATACAAAAGATGTAATACCAAAAACAAAAGGACGCGATGAAATAACAGAAGCCCTTAACTCACAAAGTATTAGCGGTGTAAAAATGGTCGTTACAACTCCACTTCGGGACAAGACGAGCAATAAAACAAACTAATCAAAACGCGGAACTTGTTACTAACACCCATTGTTCTGTCCACCAAGCTTTAACGGACCTGAAGAATTCCAGTTATGGAAAAGAAAACTTTTAATTCAAAACACTTGGGATCGGTCAAGAGTTTTCGTGAAATGTTAGAACTCCCATCCAAAATAAAAGGTTAAGACCTTTTATTAAACTTCAACTTTTCTTTTGCTCGCTATTTAACCGAAGCACCATTGAAATAAAAACAATAACTTCTAATATGAGCAGTTGTCGTTGTTCTTAGATTTATCAATTTATTATTGCGCTCGGTATCCGAGCAACCTTTCGACGAACCGCAAGTCATCGTAGATTTGCATACGTATTCAACATTCCACGGATGCTTTGAAGAGATTTCCTTCCTCGTTTCTAATACGCGTATGTGCCATACAAAATACTAGGACTTGTTTTATGTCGACACGCGTCACATCGCGTAGCCTATTCACCAATATTGTGTTTCTGATATAAGAAATCATCTGATATGATATAAAGTAAATGCCTATTGCCACACCTATAAGTACCCAGTTAATTTCATGTTTGCTTCTCACAATGGCAAATAGTGATAAATTCCTACGAGTACATCTTTCGCATAAAACAACAGATTTGTTTTTTGGTAGAGTCTACCTAGTCACACAATCAAATTGATATTGATTAAGTCGGTAGGTGTATTTATTATTAAGCCTACATAATAGTTAGGCATGTACTCCCAACGTTTCTAACATAATAATATAGAAGTAACTAACGCAATAAATCTAATGGAATAATCGTTTTACCAGCTCTTCAATATGCTCGAGTTCCCATTATACGGACGAACAAAGGAGATTAATTCCCTTTACGATGCTCTAAGAAGATTGTGATAAATCCGATAGGTGGAAGTTTTGCAACATACAACGTTAATAATTAAGCGGTAAGGAGATAAAGCGTTTCTTAGATACGTAGGTACGATAGTATTTCATAAAGCTGTTAACAATCGTGCCAAACTAAATTGATAGTAAACTAGTAATATTTTTAAATGGTCCGTTTAGAAAAAGATATCGTATTTTTGTTTACCTTATAGATTTGTGTTTAAATAAGACTGAATCGCTCGACACAAGCAACACACGAAGTCTGAACCCCTATTCAAAAAACCCAGCAGTGGACACCTATGGCTTGATAATAGGTGCTGATATTAAGTTTAATGTTTTTAGTAATAAAATTTAAATTGTAGATGGTAAAAGATTAGACGTTGTTTTGCAATTTCATATTTTAACACTCATTCAGTAAACTGCAAGTATTTAGCAATTTCGACACCCATGGTCCTCTAAATGGCTTTCAAAAACCCATTGGGGCATACTTATAAAGCATTTAAACCCCTTTCTCCACGTCACACGCAGGGCTCCAAATACGCGGGCCTAATTACCTACCTTCGATTTACGACGTACAACACCCCTATATTAATCACTCTTGATTTTTTGTGTAGTGTCCAAATAAATATATACCGAAAAGTCGCTATGTTTGAAATTTAAGTAGACTTATAAGAGTTTAATTTTATCACAATCTTAATACAAAATACTATAAAAGAACGATCTGGAATATAATTTAATAAAATTAATATTATAATAACAGCATTTTGATTAAATATCTTGTATTGAATTAGGCTTTTTATAACTCCATACAATTGAAATGTATCGAGAATGAAAAAAGACTGTAAATGAATATATTAAATTGAACTTGATGATGGCCGCGACTTCATCCGCGTGGATTAAGATTTTTTAATTCCCGCGGGAATTTCCCGAGATAAAAAGTAGCGTAGGTTACAACCTACCCCGGGATACAACCTATCCCTATACAAAATTTCATCAAAATCGGTTGAACAGATGGGCCGTGAAAGCGTAGCAGATAGACAGACACATATTAGTATGGATACTTTAATTCCTGACGATTATACCTAAGAAGAGGTGCAATAAAAACCAATTTTTATATTACCGATTAAAAACCTTCGTCAATACCAATCATACTTGTTAAAATATTGTGTTATGAAATATAGGCTTGAATATAGGGTAATGGGTAAAATACACATAATATCCGAATACTGAAATACATAGTGAATTGACTGAAATTTCAAAACATTCACATGCAAAACTTATTATGTAAGTTGAAAAATGTAACAACGGAACGAGCATAAGAGCCGTCACATTTGATTGTGATAAGTTGCTCAATTTCCTCTCCTCATATTATAGCAGGAATATCATTATGTATCTCAGTATAAATGTTTCCACTCTGAAAGATACGCTAAGGGAAGACGAAGAAGGAAGTAGAGAGTTGAATAATTACTGAGTTTGCCCTATTTAATAATTTATTTACTAAGTTTGCCAGATACTGTCAGCGGGTGAGATGCAAACTAGTTTACGACCTATAAAAGACTAGCTGATGCCCACGACTTCTAAGTTTTTTGATTCCCGCGGGAACTCCTTAATTTTCCGTGATAAAAAGTAGCTTATGTCACTTTCCAGGTCCTCAACTATACTCATGCCAAAAATCACGTCGATCCGTAGCTCCGTTGCGGCGTGATTGAAGGGCAAACCAACAAACCAACAAACAAACACACTTTCGCATTTATAATATTAGTATGATTTCACTTTTTGAAACTTGAAGTTTTGTTTTCTTGCTGGACTAAAATCCCTTCGGACTAACGTAACTTATCTGCCTGATGCCGTCTGTTTTTCGCGTTTAAGTATGTTTGAATGTAAAAACTACTTTACCTATCAATCTAAAAGCTACAAAGGCATAGGAGCTGGCAGGCTTTAGGGTTGATGCTGGGATGGCGACCTCACGCCGAAAAATGCAGCGTTGGCAGAGCTAGGTGGACTGACGACATCAAGCGAGTCACAGGGAACCGATTTCAAGCGGCACATGATCATCGTGGTAGTTTTTGCAAGAGAATTGCGTCCAGTAGTAGACGTTTATTGGTTGACGACGAAGAGGCAGAGAAAAGTACATTATTAAGCCCGTAACATGAAAATAGCATTAATTCCACAAAAACTGGCGCAAAATATGATAAAACGGAACTCGTGCGCCAATTATATAGTGCTTGAAAATTGTAAATCTTTTTTAATCTGTTAATGCGTCGAATATTACCTCTGCGGGCAAATAAAACCTTTTCTGCAATAAACTCGCGCGTTTCATTCACTGGAGTTATTGGCCTCGAAAGAGCAGTTACTATTCATATCTACGTATATTTCACTCAGTTTTTGCGGTTTTTCTCTATAGGTATCATTGAGGGCCCGAAATTGATTGAGTTATTTATAAGATGTCCCCTTTTTGTTCAGGTAAATACTGTGTGTGTGTGTGTTGTGTAGTACATGCTGCTTTGTACCTATTTGATGACCAATAATTATACATCTTCATGTTTTTTATTACCCAAGATACTTACCAATAGGATAGTATAATAAATAACTTACACTACAGTATATACCTAACTATTGTAATGTCATGCGTTTTAAAAAGGGCAACTGCTGATTTTCCTGCCAGTTCTTCTCAGTAGAATCTTTTTTCCGAACCGGTGGTAGAGTCAAAACGTGACGTAACAATAATGGACACCTGTAGGTATGTCCTACAATAAATAAATTGAGTTCATATCTAAATAAGTAAGTAACCAAAACACCTATCTGAACAGGACAGCCACATTAATATTCATTGTATGCTATTCACTTTATTTCTATGAAGGAACTTGAAATTTAATTTGCTATAATCCGCAACAATAGGCAAATATATGTGGTACAGTGTATCTTGCACTTGCAGCTTATCTTTCACTTGCAGCTTGCAATATTCACCACACCACATAAATCTTCCAAATTATTCTCAACGTACGTTTCACTCCGACACCGGAGCATCTTCAGGTGATGTTGACTCGACAATGCACGATTGTAAAGTGACGATCGTGTCGAAAGGGCCGGCCACTTTATTTCTACATTCGCAACAGTAAACATTGGGGTAGGTATCTTGTTTGTTCATGTGCTATGTCATGAGTTGTTATATTGCTAGAGGAGCAATCTCTTATTCAGTAGTGTACGAGTCTACTATTCGTGATTTTTGTCAGCAGTAGGTAAATTGGCATTGGAACTTCTCCTACTTTGTTTATCAAAAATGACTGTGACCTACCCTTTGCGGGTGTCTGACACACTTACTTTGGCGTACTCAAGACTGCACCCTTTTTCACCGGGCGGAAAAATCTTAAGTACGCGTCGTCCGCATTACGGTAATGCAGGCTTACGCAGCACGATCTTCTCCGTTTTACAGCTAAGACAAGGCTATGACTCTTGAAGCTGAGCCTCCGTAGTCCCTCGGCATTGCCGCCTACCTACATGTTAACAGTCCTGCCCAGGTCATCGCTGGAAGCGCTGGACGACACTGAATTTACTTTAAAATGCTTATTAACTATTACTTATAATTCCAAACTCACGTTTTGCGGGCGCTTTTTGACACCTGATGTATGAGGTTTACTCCTCCAGTAATGTGACAAAATTGCTCTGTGGCATGGCCAACATTCATCATGAATCATGAAGCTTATTATCATAGGCAAACGGCTGAGAATGCCACGTATTTGTTTATCTAAATGTTACCTTCTCGGAACAATATGCTACCGTCGCAATTTTATCGGGACGTCTGGTTGTATCACCCTCGAAGGAAATTACGGCAACACGTATTACGTGTTATTTCCGTATCTATTAAAGATAGGAGAAATCTTGCTCCCATAAATTTATAGCATTCTCGGTATTTTCCAGGTATTTTGGTGGATATTAAGTAAATTCACACGAAGCGATTTCTGCTTAGCCATGTTTATCTCCTCAAAATTGTGTGGCTAAGGCGTAGAGCGCTCTACATAGTTTCAAGATACACCTACTCGTAATTTGGCTCAAATTGAAATTATAATAGGTAGATGGTTTTTTTATAATGAGAGCATAAAATAAATAAATAGAAATTAGAAGTTTACTCTATAAAATATCTAATATTATGTTCGAACCGTACGATCAAGATTACATGTAGGTATGTAAATAAAATAATCTTAGGTCAGTGTGTGTATCATTACTGCATGGTTTCTATACCTACCTGCTGAAATCTTGCAGCTGTAGCAGTTAACTCCAGTCGACTCTTAAAAAAAGGAGGATATTTACCTACATGAAATAAAATGCCTTATGTTTACTACCATTTCATTAAGTTTGTCTACGGGTCCAAATTTTCATACGGATTTATAAGATCAGGAAAAGCATTTTGTATTCAAGTGGCTTCTGACATTCAATATTAAATCAGATAATTTAAAAAAGTTTATAGAATACTAGTCACTCGTATTTTGAATCCATACAGAATATTTAAAAATGACAGGATTAACGATATCTGATCGTTTTGTAAAGAGTCCATATTCGAACGTAAAGTCTTCGGAATGTTGAATATTTTGTTCACTTTACGTCATACCTGCAGTATTTGCTACATTTTTATCATAAAAGTTTCATATTTTTAACCGACTTCCAAAAAAGGAGGAGGTTCTTAATTCGGCGCGTATTTTGTTAATACTTATTCTATTTGAAGATTTCATCGAAGGGTGTAGGTCAGTTTAGGTTTTTAAAAATCTCAGAATTTTAATTATTTCAGAATTTCAAATTATGTGTAGTATTAATTGGGACTCGGAATCCACCCTTAAAATTACGTATAATGGAAACCCGTTCTTAACTTCCCTTTTTATCGATTTACTTTAATGCTTAAGAACCTTCTCGTGCCCTTACCGCTGCCCTTAATTAATTCCGAATATAATACGCAAGAAAGTAATTTCCTTAAGGATTATCATTTTGAAAGACATGGAACAACCACACCACATTAATGAAATACGGTTTTGAGGGATAGGATTTGAAATAAAAGGGTAGATCCTGATACTAAAAAGTAATCTGGGTGATCTCTGAACCTATTCAAATAGTCGCACCTATTCAAATACGACGAAGGAGGAATGCCTTGACCTATTATTGTAAACGCGTCATTCCTCTTTCGTCATTCGTCAAATCATAGTCACGTGCATCAATTGATATAACAGGCAATACGAATAAGTTATCTAATTGCCAGGCTCTACCGTAGGTATATTTTATGATCAGTACTAGGTAGTCTCACTTACCATCAGAATGCATAGTAAGGATTCCACCAACCAGATTATTTTAAGTGGCAAGTAAATTTTTATTGAAAATTTGGATAGTGAAACCTGCGTTGAAACCTATGATGATTGTGATCACCAAAACTACCGCTTGATACAATACAAGTTGTTGCAACCAGACCACACTAATAACCTCTCTATTCCCAAAGTAAGCTCACAAATTATCCGTTATAGTGCCACATGAATTTATCGGTGAGCTATTATAGCTTAATAATTGCTGTAGTAGCACCTGTGGTCCCGTTGTTGATAGCCCAAGTTTGAAGCAAACTTTAGAGAAGGCCATTATACAGAGTTAAACTACTACTTTCCGAGACATACCACGACAATGGGAACAAAAGCTTTACGTGAATTTTAACAATGGGGAACTTTACTGTACGTACCTATACAGATAAACATTTGACGTTTGATCACGAGTTTTACTTTGTAAATTGTAATGTACTCTCTAGTAATTTTACTCTCGATGACAATGTATAGCGCTTGATGCAATTTCATATACTGTTGCACGATGACCCTACGGAGTTATATTATACTAGCTTATGCCCGCGACTTCGTCCGCGTGGACTACACAAGTTTCAAACCCCTATTTTACCCCCTTAGGGGTTGAATTTTCAAAAATCCTTTCTTAGCGGATGTCTACGTCATAGTAGCTATCTGGATGCCAAATTTCAGCTAGATTCATCCAGAGGTTTGAGCTGTGCGTTGATAGATCAGTCAGTCAGTCACCTTTTTCTTTTATATATTTAGAAAGAGGTCCTCCCAATGATGTTCTATATATTTATGACGTATTCTTTTCAGCATCACACCGGAACTAAAACTTCTGGTCGAGTATGAAATTGGATTTAGGTGGTTAACAAAGAGAAATTCGTATTCAGCTAACTCGTGAAATCCATTATGAATTGTTCTGTTTGCTCACAATTTGGTATAGCTTTGTAGTGTTAAGTGAGTTTATGGCCCGAAATCCGAATACAGTAATTTGCATTGCTTTCAAATTGTACTAACTAACATTTTAGGTCCGTGTTATACTATGTTGTCGTGTAAGCGATCTTCCTATCAACTATAAATCTTTCACTTGAACCTATTTCATTTGTAATAATGACAAGTATCTACAGGTACTTTGGTCCCAGAGCTGCATTCAAAGGAATTATGGAATGCATTTCCTATGGATTACTCGGAAATGACGTAACATTTTTCAAAGCATTCCTCCGCGAAATATAAAACTAGTAAAATCTTTGTTTTTGTTTACAAAAATTATCAAATTATTATTGTAAACCTAATCCATACCAGTATTATAAATGCGAAAATGTGTCTATCTGTCTGTCTGCTACGCTTTGACGGCTCTACTTTTCAACCGATTTTGATGAAATTTGGAATAGAAATATCCCGGGGAAGGACATAGGCTATTTTTCATCACGGAATATTAAGAAGCTCCCGCAGGAATTAAAAAAGCATAATCCACGCGGACAAACTCGTGGGCATCATCTAATTTTAATAATATTTTTAAAAATGCAAATAAAAAATCTGCAGAAGTCTTAAAGTTTGTTTTTTATTGTTTCAGATGAAAACGGTTTTTATTACACACCAGAAAGAAATTTTGCTCAAGTTCAACCGCCTATATTTCCCAGTAGTAGGCCTACATCATTCTTTGAGCACGGAGATAACTTTAGACCAGTTCCCACAGCGCAACAACCGCTTTATAATGACGGTCGTGCGAGATTCCCTAGTCCTAACTATAACCAGAACCCTTCCCCATTCGAACTACCGACAGGAAGAAGTCAATCTGGAACACAATATTATATTAACCAACCTGAATTCACAACATCACAGCGCCAGAGATTTAGGCCTGCTCTACCTTACAATTTTCCCGTACATCATCCTACTTCAACGAAAAGGCCTGATGCTTCGCAAATACATTCTGCTGCTTATCAAAATGATCCATCAAAACCAGAAACATTTTTGGGCCAAATAACTATTAACAATCCTGATATAGATTACCTACAAAATAATGGGTTTAAAAACATACCATTTGATACCAACAGCCTCAAAAGTAACGGGCAAAGTGGTCACATTACACATGATGACGAGTTTGATAATGATGACCAGGATATATTCGATCTACACAAAGTTACAACATATAACCCTACAAAGCATGCTAGTAAGCAAAAGATAAACAATAAACCGATAAACTCAAGATATTCTCACTTTGATCCACCATCACCAAATGTTAAGAAAGTTCTCCAAAATATACCAGCAAATAACTATAAAGTCAACAATAATTTCCACCCATCATTCAATATTCCTAACTTCAATCAAGGTTCTTCTACTGAATACAAGCCTCTTTTAGATTTAGAACCACTTCTTGAAGATGATATAAGTGATCTAAGTTCCTTCAGAGAATTAATGAAAAATACCCAGGAGTCTTTTGATGTTCAGGTTATCAAGTCAAATAGTAGCGAAAATTCTGATGACAGTAAGCCTGACGCGAGTTCAATGAACACTGATAACATTGCAAATGATTCCGCACATATGACTTTATCTGTGGAGACTTCTACGCAGTTGAAATCTTCTACTACAACTACTACGGAAAGATCAATCGAACATGCTGATAACAACCATGACGAAAATCTAAATGGAGAAGTTGAAGAAGAGGGAGAATATGTCGAATATTATGATGAAGAAGAGGACAAACCTGAAGTTAAACACACAACAACTGCTAAGCCTATAACTACTTCTGCAGAGCCAGTTACAGACATCTATGATGAATATGATGCCACTGAAGAACACTCTGACGACCACACAGTTAAACAAGCTGATGAACACACTGGTGAACACACCGATGAACACTCCGATGAACACACCGATGAACACACCGATGAACACACCGATGAACACACCGATGAACACACCGATGAACACACTGACGAACACGCCGAAGAACAAACTGATGAACACACTGATGAATATGAAGAAACAACCGAAGTACCTATCAAAACGAACACTAATAAGTCATTTGAAGTTCTTGCAATGGAACCCAACAACACTTTGATGAAAGATGATAACTTTAAGCAGTTTACTGATACAGATGTGATAGATAAACCTGAATTAGGGACTGATAACGATACAACTGCCCCTAGTTTAAGGTTCACATTTTCCAAAGAAGATCCTTCTATAGAAACGCCTTCAATTCTAGGACAGGAAGTAGTTTCGGTTGTAACAACTAAAAGTGTTGTAAATGGAACAATTTCTATACCTGATGTCACTTATCCGCCAACTCCTAAAACCGCTATGACCTCGGAATCATATAATGATACAAATGACTCACCTCCAGTAACGACCGAGAGTTGGATTGTAGTGGCATCTGTACAAACAAGCCGTAGTGTTTCTGGAGCACGATTCTTACCTTTCCCAACAGTAGAGCAAGAAGAAAAGAAACAGGTACTGACTGAAGAAGATGAGGAAAATGTAACTCAAAATCCTAAGCCTGATTCCAGCAGTATCATCAATAGCTCATCCTCAACTGAAAATATAAATGATAAATTAGACAGCATTCAATCAGAATTATCTAGCGCAGTATTGTCAGGAAACCTAAATAAGGAAAACAAAAACATAGAGTTGATAACTGAATCAACTACAGAACCAACATCAACCAACACAACGACTACGACAACCATAACACCATCTACAGTAAATGTATTTACTTTGAAAAGTACGCAATTTTCAGTGGCTACTGAAAGATCATCTCCAGATCCATTACCAGTGCAAATAAAGAAGTTTACTCCACGTATAATTACCTCTACTACGCCTAAACCAAAGAAAAAATTGGTGACTATAATGGATGATTTATCAGGTTTGCTCCCACCGGGTTACAAACCAAGGCAATCATTTAAAGACAAACGTACTAGTACCACGACAACTACTACTACTACCACCACCACCACTACAACTACCACACCAGCACCAGTACCTCACACAGGAAACGGAATTATTAATATTACACAAGGACGATCGTCTGGTATCAGTTCCAAAAACAAAGTTATTATTTTAGATGATAAATCTCTTCTTCCGAAGGAGTATAAGCCAAAGCAAAGAACGCAGGAAGACTTATTAAAGAAAATAAAAACCGATGACCTTAATAAATTTTTACCACCTGGCTATAAGCCTGATAAAAATGATTCTGACAATAATACGAAACAAGATTCATTGAACACCGTCGAAAAGGTAGATATTTCAGCATTATTACCAAAGGGGTTTAAGCCTTCTACTACGACTGCAACAGAAAAAATTAAGGCTCCAAAATTACCAATTAATATTGTACCTGTGGATGTTTCCGCATTTTTACCACCAGGATTTAAACTGAATTCCAGCGATACTGATGAATCCGAAGAGAATCCATTAAGTAAATTCATAATTAAAGACATTTCAAGCCTCTTACCACCAGGATTTAATCCAAAAAAAGAAGAACCTGCAGAGGAAACTGCAACAACAAGCACTACTACGGCTTCGTCTGGAAGCTTTAAAGTAGTTTTCCCATCGAGGCCAGGAGGCAAGGGAACCAGAAAAAGCACAACTCAAAAATCAAGTATTGGCCCGCCTCCAGTCACTCCAAAGATTCAAAAGGGCTGGCCCACTAGGTAAGAAAATTTTATAATGTATCAGAATTAAAAACTAATTAATTTAAGGATATGTAAGTGGGAAATCTCGTGGTTTTTAAAAATCCGTAGGAACCTTGTTACTTTTTGAGTTTAGCCTTTGTAGTCAAATTTGGTAAAGCTGATGGGCCGTGGTGACACACGTTCATACAGAAAGACCACAATATAAAGTCCGCATTTATAATAAGAGTATTTATCTTTCTAATTACAGAGCTTCTACTGAATTCACCGGTTGGCCATCGCCATCTACGACTCCGTTTTCGATAGAACGACTTCTAGAACAACAGCGCAATTCGTCCTCTACTTCACCACTACCAGAAATAAGCACCGAATCAACGACTCGCCGATTGATAACAACGACTACAACGACGATAGCCCCTCCCCAACCCACCACTCCTGGAGTTTGTCGTTACGAATGTGATATAGCAGCAACTATCAAAATTGTATCAGGTCTGTATGATATATTTTATGAACCTTATATTTTCCCACTGTATCTGATAAAAAAGCCTAAACTCATGCAAAAAATTGTTATTTACAGGAGTTAAGTGGGTTCCAGAATTTTTAGACCATCATACAAAGGAATGGCAGAAATTAGCAAGGGAAGTTAAACATGAGGTAAGTTTAAAAATTCACATATTATGTCAGAGTTTTATTGCATTACCAAGTACTTAAATATTACATGTATACAATGTGTTTTGTGTATTCTACAGCTCAATTCCGTTTATTCAAAATCTGATCTGCTAAGCAAATGGTATAAAGGTATTCGCATAGACGGATTCAGTCAAGGCTCTGTGCTCGTCGATTATTTCATCGAATTAAACAACGTTGAAGAAAAAGTTGATACTTTACAACTTAAAAAGTTCTTCCATAAATCCCTCCATGAGGCTAAAGCTGGCTCTGTAATGGAAGTAGAAGAAGACGAAACTGATATGTTTGATCCTGATGTGATGGTAGGTGACCAACCAGATGAAGAAAGGATGAAAAAGAGCAATGAAAAAATGACTAAAAACATCGACAAATCGGCAGGAAAATTAGAAATGGGAAAATTTGTGATGGATCCGGCGTATACTGAATTTATTGGTAATAATTTATTATTATTATATTATAAATTACTAATATTTATAGTAATATTTTAATTATATTACTTGCTTTGTTGTTAGTCAATAATATCATATTATGATTTAATTTATTTTAAAACTTCTCCCCAGTTTTGCCAAAGCACGAAGAACCGACAATAATTGAACCAGACGAAGAATCTCTATTACCGCAGTGGGGTATTGCCGTTATTGTTATAGCTCTGGCATCACTACTATTTGTCGTTATATTCGGTGTGACAGTGGTAAGTACTAATTGATTTAATTAAGTACATTTGCGTTAAATACAGTACAGAGAATTTTACATTAATGAGTATTTTATATTTTTTTAAGCTTGTTAATCGCCAGAAGAGTACAAAAACAAAACAGCCTATTCCACTGAGTGAAGATATGCTCCGAGAACTCGATAAGAGTCACATGGGTGGCTTCGATGATATGCATCAACTAAAGGAACGCGATCTACCATACTTACCTTCGGGAAAGGTAAAGTGTCAATATTAAACTACTTATTGTAAAACAGTAGTAAGTTTTGCAAGCAATAATATATGATTGACATATATTATATTTCGTCGCTTCATTCTTCAGATATGATTTATTTACTAGGTAGTTCCTTTATTGTACAGCAACAATCGCACGATTTTTAGAGATGTTTTATTTTAGTATAATGACAAAATTCTCCCACTTAAGCCATCCCCACTTGTTTACCCATTCTTTTATCGTGCGTAGCAACGATCGGACGTTCCCACTTTCAACATAGTTAATATTATTTTTTATCTAAATAAAAAATATTGAAAAAGAAACAACCGCTGCTGTTTACAGGAAAACGGTGAGTCTTTAATCTTTCATTTTCAGCAATTTATTTCATGCATGACAGGCTTAAGAAATTATTCTTATATTAATTTTTCATGCAGTGTTAAATTACACTAAAGGTTTTCCGAGGGGCTACCCGAGAGGTATCAACAAAGGAGAATAAACCTTTCAGCTCAGCATGACGCGCCTGAGGAATTATATTTTCATGCAGTGTTAAATTACACTTAAGTTTTTTCGAGGGGTTATACCCGAGAGGTATCAACAAAGGAGAATAAACCTTTTCAGCATGACGCGCCTGAGGAATTATATTTTCATGCAGTGTCAAATTACACTAAAGGTTTTCCGACGGGTTACCCGAGAGGTATCAACAAAGGAGAATAAACCTTTCAGCATGACGCACCTGAGAATTGTATTTTCATGCAGTGTCAAATTACACTTAATTTTTTCCTGGGGGTTACCCGAGAGGTAACAACGAAGGAGAGTAAACCTTTCAGCATAAAAGGCGCTTAAGAAATTATTATTTTATGCACCGTTTAATTATTCTAAAAGTCCATACGGCGGGTTGCCCAAGAGGAATGAAGAAGGTTAAGCCCTTCAGCATGGCTCGCCTAAGTAATTATAGTTACTTAGTACTCACACGAAGTACGTGTTAAAGTACGCTAATCCACTGGAAGGTTACTAGCGAAGTAACACGACGGAAATCAAACCTTCCAGCTAGACACTCCTAGCGATAGCAGGATAAGGAGAAATATTGGCGCCCGTTAGACTCGTCTGATGACGAGAACTTTGCAGGTTAGTCGAAAATTCTATTACTAAGTGTTAAAAAGTGCTTTTAACTCGGGATTGACTGCGAGTCAATTGCGAGATCATAATTGGCTGCGAGCCAATTATGAGTCATATTCTTATGACACTCATGCAGTGAATATGTTATGTACATTAACTGCAAGCTAAAAAAGTGTTTTTAACTCGGGATTGACTGCGAGTCAATTGCGAGATCATAATTAGCTGTGAGCTGATTATGAGTCATATTCTTATGACACTCATGCAGTGAATATGTATCACCTTGACTAGATATGCACATTAACTGGAAGCTATAAAAGTGTTTTTAACTCGGGATTGACTGCGAGTCAATTGCGAGATCATAATTAGCTGCGAGCTAATTATGAGTCATATTCTTATGACACTCATGCAGTGAATATGTTTCACCTTGACTAGATATGCACATTAACTGGAAGCTATAAAAGTGTTTTTAACTCGGGATTGACTGCGAGTCAATTGCGAGATCATAATTAGCTGCGAGCTAATTATGAGTCATATTCTTACGACACTCATGCAGTGAATATGTGTCACCTTGACTAGATATGCACATTAACTGGAAGCTATAAAAGTGTTTTTAACTCGGGATTGACTGCGAGTCAATTGCGAGATCATAATTAGCTGCGAGCTAATTATGAGTCATATTCTTATGACACTCATGCAGAGAATGTGTCACCTTGACTAGATAAACACATTAACTGGAAGCTATTGTCCGCGAGACAATATTAACGCAAAATGCGTACATACATACTACCTCCATATTCGTCCGCTCACTTATTGTATTCTTCAGAGATACAAACGAGGTTGAGCCCCATGCACAAGACGAATTCACCATTCTCTGAACAAGAGGGAAGTCGTGCAGGTAGCAAACGCACGTGCACTGTTTGTTAAAACTTTTAAAAGTGAATATTTAAGTGAAATGCCGAAACAAAAACGCAAACAACAGAAACGTAATCGTCGAAGGATTATTATAGAATCTTCATCAGACTCCCGAAAACCGGCTTATTCGAACGTACAAACGCCTGGGGGTTGACCAAGAGTTAAAACGGTGACCTTACTTTTCATTATACCTGTGTAAGAAAAACATATCTACCGCTACGATTACATTTTTCTCTAGAAATCACAAATCATTGTGTAACTGTACAACCTGGCGGTTCACCGAGTGTTAACCCGAAGGTTTAATAGAGACTAAAACTTTAGTCTCGTGCCTACACTTTCAGACGGTAATATTACGTAACAGAACAACCTGGCGGTTAACCGAGAGTTAACACGAGGGTTTAAATACACGCTAAAAGTTTTGTCTTGTACGTTCCATACAACAATGTGGTGTAGGCGAACAACCTGGTGGTTAACCGAGAGTTAACACGAAGGTTCAATAAATACCTACTAAAAGTTTCGTTTTGTACGTTTCATAAGATAATGTTGTATTGCCGAACAACCTGGCGGTTAACCGAGAGTTATCACGAAGGTTTAACAGCTGATGCTAGAAGTTACGCCGTGTATGTTTCATATGATAATATTCTGTAACCAAAAAACCTGGCGGTTAGCCGAGAGTTAACACGAAGGTTTAATAGATGCTCTAAGTTTGTCCAGAGCTCGATCCAGAGCTCCTCGGGGTACTCGGAGAAAGGAGTGACAGGAAATGATCCAAAATTTGGTGTAAAATATAATAAATTAATAGACCTGAAAGAAATGTAAATCATTCAGTGTATGAAAAAGTCAAGATCTCAGGTTCAAAATTTCCAGATGTAACTGTTCACAATATAAAACCTCTCAGTATCAAACGTACATACATCGTCAGAGAGGTAACAAAAGGTTTGAGATATTGATTATATCTTTTTTATCAGTTATCTAGGTACTTTAGCGTTATATAAATTCAATTTATTTACGAATACTGTAGATACAGAAAACGAAAATAAAAGCTGCTAGTATCTTGCCTCATAGTGGCGTGCAAAGAAAATTTGCAACGAAAATGTGTGGTAAAATTGCAAAAATTACCCACCAGTTTTACGTTTTTCCTACCCACATGCTCTTGGGCTCAAATCTCAAGTTCATATCTCGATCATGCCCTGGAAGCATATATCATACATCCGGTGACGTGTAATAATGGTTGATTATACTTAGAAGACGGCAGAAAAACAAAAACCAAATTGAGAACCTTTTCCGTTTTGGAAGTCGGTTAAACGGCGAGTATTTTTACGTAAGTAAATTTCGTATGATGTAACAATGTAAAATTTCTATCGTATTATTGTCTTTTAAAAGATGTTTCGTGGGCTAGCAGGCAAGCATTTCTGCAAACTCGGGATAATGCATAGTTCATGTTGCCCGAAGCGGGATCCTAACTTTAGTATCTATGCATCGTCCATATATTGGAAACAATCTTTGAAAAACCGTCATAAAACTGTCGTTATCATAATACGTACATCGTTATCACTCGTGGAAAACATACAATTTATTCCGCCTTAACAACATACTCCATAATAACTTGCTTAATGCAAAATTAAACTACTTGGTTTTTTGTAAAAAGAGTAAAGAGTATAGATCCACGCCGTCAGCGCGTCTACCTTACTTATTGACGGAGGGAAATGATTTAACGCATTCATTCAAAAATACTTATGTATATTAAATAATTTATAATGACTGATGGATGACACATGTTTTAGCGACATGAACAACTAGGTTGTCCATTGTTAAAAAAGTATAGTAGGCCTCCCTATCTAACTTAATTTAAAGCTTCTACCGTCAGTGAGGTTTAAAGCCCAACCCGTTACCCGACCGACTTACACATCCAAGTCGACATTAGTACTACCTAGTAGTCTATTACAATATCGACCGAGGTATATTCATCATTTTTCATTTATATTCTGCGGGGAACTTATACACAAATAGGAATTTGTAGTATTCCATAATATTGATTATGGCATAATCTTTTGACAAACATCTTAAAATGGTACCATTATTAATAATTTTATTAAACTATGTGCCTGTAGTAGACCTCTACAACAGGACCAGAATAACCCGTTCTTTTCCCGCCGCGTTTTGATAAATAAAAATTTTCTCCCCCCTTCTGGGTAGGTTTCCACACGTTCAAACGTCCCATTGGACGTCTGTAGTGTGTAAATAAAACCAAGTACTGTCCCGGCTAATATACTTTTGATTAGATCATAAATCTTGCAGCATTAACATTAATAATTATTGGTTTCATTTGCTTGCATCAAATCTGTAAGCTTGTTACTCAGCATCTGATGTAAAAAGCGCAACATTGTATTCCTAAAGTAAAATGAATACTTAAGAAAAATCTTAGACTCATCTTAACTATACGTGAGTGATGAGAATCTCAAGAAATCCGCACATGATTCCAACCTTAAGCATAAAGCTGTTTAAAACATTACGACTCAAATAAGAGATTGGGAAGAATAAATAAAATTATTGATAACAATAATTATTATATATTCAATGTGGAAACAGTTCTTGCAAAAATAGATATTTTCTGTATCTCTAAACATCTACCTAGTAAATAAATCATATCTGAAGAATGAAGCGACGAAATATAATAGATGATCAAACGAACTTCCTGAAGTGAAGTTCGATCATTATTATATGAGTCGCTTCATTCGAAGATATATAAATTCCCAACCCACCCAACCCGAAACATACCTATTTTTGCAATAACATTAGGTATATATCTCTAAAAAGAATGACGAAGAAATATTGAATGGGTAAACAAGTGGGGATGGCTTAAGTGGGAGAATTTTGTCATTATACTAAAATAAAACATCTCTAAAAATCGTGCGATTGTTGCTGTACAATAAAGGAACTACCTAGTAAATAAATCATATCTTCGAATGAAGCGACTCATATAATAATGATCGAACTTCACTTCAGGAAGTTCGTTTGATCATCTATTATTGGCCCAAGAAAGTCACTTTGCTCCTGCTACAACATCCATAAAACGTTTATTACTGATCATTTTTAGATATTTCCCGGAACTTTTATGTCTTGCGCATTGCAGGTAATAAAATTATTAATAACGACACTGCAAATTTATTGTTTGCAATAAAACAATGAAATATAAAATTAATAATGTTTCCAAATGCGAATGTATTTTTCCACTCAGCTTTCTTTGGAAATTTTTAATAATATATTTATTTTCTATTTTTAGCGCATGTCGACAGCATTCATAGAACAGCTGGCATACCCTAACCCAGGCGATTCTTGGCGATCAGAATGGACTCCGCAGCTTCAAAAGTATATGTCACACTATACACCTGACTCTGGACGAGGATCACAACTTTATGGAACCACCGGCAACGGGTACGCAAAGTTCAAAAAATTATCACCATCTTTAAAACTGTAGGATTATAATAATAACTATACTTCTCGGCTGTTATGCCTTACTTTTGGATTACACTAAATCCGTAAAGCATAAAGCATATTTTATCTGTGACTTGTGCTAAATAAATTCCCTAACCCTAAAATTCATAACACGTTGGTTCACAGTTTAGTTTCATTTAAATTCATTGAAATTGTGGACTGTTATTTTTTTTTCAAATATTTTGCCTATTCGTGTTCATACTCTCCTATTGATTTTAAGTGTTATATAAGTTATCAAATATTTACAGATACGGAGGGTCGCAGCTATACGGACAGACGGGCGCCGGATCGCAAGGATATGGTTACACAGGAGAGTTCCCTCGCTCGCATTACTCACGTCGCCGTTCCGACTACGACAGCAATTTCTAGAACTTTTTCAGCATTAAAACTTTAAATTACCCCTTGACAATATCATCTTTAAACCTCGAGTTTAGAAATAAGAACTAGGTTCAATCTCACCTTGTAGAAATTCATTAAGAACTATTGAGCTGGGTATGATGCAAAAATCCTTGAAAATCCCAGTTTACATCGTTAACAGGTTGTGAAATAGGTATGCTTTCATCATCAAATCATTGATCACTGATGTTACGATTTATAAAAATTACCTGACATTTTAGACATACAATTTAGCAGCTTTTAGTGCCACCTATTTTGAGGATTACATTTAGTGCCAAAAAACAATTTCCATTAGCTTTCGATAAGGTAAGAATATAATTCTAAATAAAATAGATAAAACGAGTTACATGGCCTACAATTTTTTATTGACTATTTAAAACAGACATTTGTTAAAAATTTATAAAAGATTCAAAATTTAGTCCGTAATTAAGGTATTTTGCCAAAATAGAAAATTGTGACTGATTGTGAGATGTACATAGATAGGATAAAAGCTCACCAATAAATTAAGTCGTAATTAGGTGAGTAACAGAATTTTGTAGTTATCATTACATACCTACATTTGCTCAGAACTCATTACGTTGGTATCAGCGTGAAACGCCTTAGTGCCAAATGTCCAAATGTGGATGTAAATATACCTACTTAGTGGAAAGCATTAATCCTTTTTTGGTATGAAAGACAGATTTTCGTGTGTACCTACATTAGAGAACAGATTAACTATAACAATTTGTAACGTGAAAATACATAGATATTTGACTAAATAAAATATAAGTACATTTGATTACCCTGTAGTGTGACATTGCATGCTTGATTGAGATACACTCAAAAATAACCTAGAGAAATAAGTGTTTTTGTTTAAGATCTTTAACAGACATCATTGACTTCTGTTTAAACTAATAAATAAGTAACTATCATTTTCGATAGCAACTGGTTACTTTGTTAGTGGGTGGCTTACTGCCATTGTCGCGCCACCTTAACAATAATTAATCAATAAACGATATATTTATATTATCGTAAGCTTTAATTTATAATATCATAAATTGACTGCGTAAACTAGACAAACAACAAAAAGAGGCGTATTTAATTTTATAAAATACTTTGAACATGATCAAATTCAAAAAACTGATTTTTTTTCATTTACGCAGTCGATAAAAAAGGCGGATTTACCTTAAACATAATACCTAGTAAGTAATTAGTGTAACGATTCCAAATGAACTTATTTAATACTTAGTTTGTGTCGTACGAAAAATACATTAATATTTGTCAATTTATTGTAAATATCGTAATAATTATTAAGTGTATTGTATAATTTTTATGAATTTATTATGTATTTTTGAACATTTTCATGTTTGTCGTCAAAAATTCTCGCAAACATTGATGTTTGTTGTAAATTCTTAATGTGTTGAACATTATACCAATTAGATAGACTAGTTATATTATCGTATAATATGCATAGTTATTCTTGTATATAAACCTTTTTGTACATTTAGATCTTTAATTTAATTATTATAGCTATAGTTAGTTACAAATTAAATCCATAAGATCCTGAATATAGACATATTATAATGTACATATAAAAATGTATTTATTTCAAAACCCTTAGTATATCTAACTGCTCTATATTATATTTTTTAAATCAGATAACTAGTACCAACAAGAAAAACATTAAACAAAAGGTGCTGGTCTGATAAGATGGTTATATATTTTTTGAAGGAACTTGAAATTTAATTTGCTATAATCCGCAACAATAGGCAAATATATGTGGTACAGTGTATCTTGCACTTGCAATATTCACCACACCACATAAATCTTCCAAATTATTCTCAACGTACGTTTCACTCCGACACCGGAGCATCTTCAGGAGATGTTGTCTCGACAATGCACGATTGTAAAGTGACGATCGTGTCGAAAGGGCCGGCTTTTATACGTTTTTTGACATGACTCATACTGAAGCCCCGCCCCCTCCCCCCCTATTACTGTATAAATTGAGTAAAGGTGAATTTGATACATTTATTTGTTCATTTAATAACTCAAATCCTCTATTATTGTGTTTTATTATTTCTAATTGCTCCCAAACGCACAGTCGAAACCTGTGTGTGTGTAAATCCTTCATAAATGTAGTAAGGGGTTTCGACTGTGCGTTTGGGAGCAATTAGAAATAATAAAACACAATAATAGAGGATTTGAGTTATTAAATGAACAAATAAATGTATCAAATTGTAATCGAAATCGAAATCGAAACCCCTTACTACATTTATGAAGGATTTACACACACACAGGTTTCGACTGTGCGTTTGGGAGCAATTAGAAATAATAAAACACAATAATAGAGGATTTGAGTTATTAAATGAACAAATAAATGTATCAAATTCACCTTTACTCAATTTATACAGTAATAGGGGGGGGAGGGGGCGGGGCTTCAGTATGAGTCATGTCAAAAAAGGTATAAAAGCCGGCCCTTTCGACACGATCGTCACTTTACAATCGTGCATTGTCGAGTCAACATATCCTGAAGATGCTCCGGTGTCGGAGTGAAACGTACGTTGAGAATAATTTGGAAGATTTATGTGGTGTGGTGAATATTGCAAGCTGCAAGTGCAAGATACACTGTACCACATATATTTGACTATTGTTGCGGATTATAGCAAATTAAATTTCAAGTTCCTTCATAATCATGGACTTCCGCAAAGTAACGCCTGCTTCTATCCAATATATATTTTTTGGTCTAAATACTCATCCTTATTCGTAAATTCACTTCCATGGGAGCGTTCCCCGTTTTAGTTCCACTAGGTACCTACACTAAGTTCCACTATAGGTAAATCTTCTAACGCCTTATTTAGAACCCTACTGGAAGCTGACTGAATGAATTCTTTTGAACCAAAATTAACAACACATTTTACATGACAGCGAGATTTAAACACTAATTAGGTACTTATGTTGTAATTTATATACAGTACCTAGGTGGCTTTTCCAAATCCGCTCGCATTTCAAATATTACAAGATCTATTTTCCGGATATACCTAATGATAAATAAAACGTAAATATAATTTTGAACTGAAAGTTTCAAGTTTTTCATATTTTTTACACCTTTCTAAATCTTTTCATAATTTCCTTTATTTTTGTCTGAGTACCTACATCATGTAAGTAATGAATCCTTGTTTGAACTAATAACGTAATTAGTGCTCTAGTTTGTAGTGAAATGTGTTGTTGAATAATTACTAATTAGCCGTCACAAAACATTTAGTCAGAGATGATTTGATTATCTAGGAGACATTACATACTTAGCTTTAAAGACGCTTCAAAGCGTCCCTACACACGGCAACATTTTTAGCGAAAGATTTAAATTTCAGCACTGAATAATTAAACGTATCTCACTTTAAGCTTACGTATTTTAGCTTGGTAACGAGGGGAACACTGCTCATATTTTTTGTATAAATTTGCAGCATCTCGCCACAAACGAAGCTATGACAACACTTTATATAGTGTGTAACTGTTACGCCTTAAACTTAAATAACGTGCAAGCATTATACCTCTATGGTGCAAGCAGTCTGCAATATGGAGGCCTCTGCCAATGTCTCCAACTGGGAGGCTCCAAGTTACGATATACTTTAATTTGACTCAAACTTCGTGGCGGGTGTGAAAAAGAGATTCAAGTGAGCCCAGCAAATATTTATTGGTATTTCGTATATCCTGATATTGTAAATACCAGGATATCCGAAATACCAATACTTAGCTGCTTAAGAATATCATGATGCAGAACCACAGATAACGGAACCTTGATTCTCTGATCTGTGTGCAGAACATAGTTTATTAATAGTCCAGTAAATATTTCATAATATCTTATTGGTGCTGCCACACTGTAGTTCTAAAATGTTTTAAAACATTATTGAACATTACAATCTATATATATAAAATTCAAAGTCCTGACTGACTGACTGACTGACTGACTGACTTATATATCAACGCACAGCCGAAACCGCTCGGTTTAGAAACTTGAAATTTTGACAGTAGGTTCCTTTTGTGACGTAGGCGCTCACTAAGAAAGGATTTCTCAAAATTCCACCCCTACGGGGGTGAAATAAGGGGTTAAAGTTTGTACGAAAGTCCGTCATTTCTCAAGTTATATCCATGAAAGTTGGTAAATGGGCTACCAGTTAAAAATAAAGAAATACGTGTTTCACAGTTTTTCAAAATTCCACCCCCAAAGGGGTACAATAGGGGTTTAAAGTTTATATGAAAGTCCTTCATTTCTCAAGCTAAAGCCATGAAACTTGGTATATGAGCTGCGGGTTAAAAAAGAAGAAATACCTGTTTCACAGTTTTTGAAAATTCGACCCCCAAAGGGGTGAAATAGGGGATGAAAATTGGTATTAAAGTCTTTCATTTCACAAGTTATAGCCCTGAAACTTGGTATTTGGGCTTCCGATTTAAAATTATGAAATACGTATTCCACAGTTTGGAAATTTCTATCCCCAAGGATGTTAAATAGAGTGTTTGTCCTTCAATCACGCCGCAACAGAGCAACGGATCGATGTGATTTTTTGCATGGGTAGGTATAGGTGAGGATCTGGAGAGTGACATAGGCTTCTTTTTTATCCGGGAAATGAAGGAGTGCCTGTGGGAATTAAAAAACTTATGCCACGCGAACGAAGTCGCGGGCGTCCTCTAGTATTAAATAAAAAACTAGTAAATGTTGTAGTGAGTTAAAGTTCATTAATGTGGCCAATTCTGTTTAATTAATTTACAATCCAAAAACTAAACTAAAATGACAGCTTTAAATCTAGTTCTGTCCCTTTCCGCAGGGAGTAGGTATTATAAAAGGGTAAGCAATATTTTAATGATGTCATTTTAGTTTAGCTTAGAGATTGTGCACTACAGAACTACTATACTACAATACTACCCCATTTTCTTAAATTCTTAAAACATTTTAGAACTGCAGTGTGACATCACCAAAGAGAAACATACTTTACGTCAGAGGCCGACGAGTACCTACCACGTAAGTAGTAATAGCACAGTGGTATGGTAATAGTATCTTACCGACCAGTAAAGATTTACTTACGCATACTGAAATAAAGAAGCAGAACGTGATAGATCAAACAAAATTCAACTCTGAAGGCAATGTAATGCCTACTCGACTGGAGTACATCCTATCGTATGCACAAGAGACAGCAAGTCGGCAATTGGGATAAATCTGTCTGTAAGTAATCGCTTGATGCCGGCTTTAGAGTAAACCTCGCCGACTGTTTCCCGTCACACGTTCCTTTCTGCCAGAGTGCGCGACAGATAGAGCAAAACAACAAGGGGTGTAAACTTGGTCGGTTTTTACGACTCTCACAGGAGTTTCGATGTTTGATTTTTTTTTAATTTATTTTGTACCAAAAAGTTATACAATATGTAGAAATGTAGAAACACAGAGACAAAGTGGACAAGGAAACACCACAGGGAAACACTTATGTTTTGAAGATTGACTTATGTTGTTGAGGATGTTTTTATTTAACTACGAATAACGAAGTACCTAGGTATAGACCAACAAACTTATCTGACCCGGTGAAAGCGTCGCTAGTTTATATGATAAATAAAATAAAAACTAAACTAAACAGGGATAAATATTCGTTACAATTTTGGCCACCGGGTCAGATAAGTTTGTGGGACTTTACTTACTCAAAACAAGCGATTTCATCTGCGAGAAATTTTAATTTCCAATAATATGAGAAACAAGCCATAGGTAACTGTAACCAGACTTCAGGAAAAATTTCAGAGGGTCGCCTCCATAGAGGTAATATAGTAGCTTTATTACTTTGCTATACACTTTTTTGGATGTAACATGGGTCATATCGATTTTGTTTGTATAAAATGTAGCCTATGTCACCCGGATTATAATAACGAATCGATTGACACCTCAAACATCAAAATCGGTTCAGTAGTTTAGACGCTACAGCGGAACTTACATAAATACAAACATACATACATAATTACATACTCGTATACACGTACATTGAAAGACTGCTAAAATCATAATAACCCTACCCTTGGCTTTGCCGTAGTCGAGTAATTAGGTAGGTACATAAATAATATGAAATAAATTAGGCTTATTATCATCAGCATAAACTCAACCTGTCACCCACCTATGGCCCACTATTGAGCATGGGTCTCAGAATGGGAAGGGCTTAGGCCAAAGTGCACTTCATTCTGTGCCACTGCGCCTAGCCAAGTGTTGAAAGACTAAACAGTGACACATATTTTGAAAACATGCAGGTTTACTCACGTCAGCTGGAAGTCATGCTATGCAGTTCCGTGCTGGCACCTGTAATGGGGGAGGTTATTTTAGACCGTCCAAGTCGGACACGCCCTGCCTAGCAGTCAGAAGTCCGCAGGGAATTTTCCTCCCTGACAAAAAAAAGGTTTACTAACGATGTTTTAATTGTTTTCCTTCATATTTCATTAGGTACTTAAAATGCATATAACCCCGAGGTTAAAAATGGGTGCCTATGAGATTCAAATATTAGCAATAGGTACTTAATAGATTTTTCACCTCTCATTGCTCTAAAAAGATGTCATTATAGCGTATAGCGTTGGCGGACTAAAGTTAGCATTTAGGGTCTAGGGATTAAAGTATTTTTTTTTAATAATTGCTGGCGTTATAGGTAGTAAATGGGTAGTACAAAAATATAGTCTATGATTAATATCAACAGCCCAAACTAATGTTACAGACGCAGAATAATAAGATACGTTCTTTCCTACCATTCGTTCAACGAAGGCATCTAAAGCAAAGCGGCGGGGTGATAGGGGCGTAACCGTAACGAATGAAACTATCAGAATTATTATAATACAAAATTCTATCACTCTAATATATTTTATGCAGTACCGTACATCCAGGACTGCTAAAACTGTCATGGTATGATGGTAGTCAGGTCTCACATTTGTGTGAGCGTCGACCCACTGTATGAAATGAATAAATAGTTACGCTATGTTAATACGATCTACACAGAATCTATGTAGGTACTTTTTTATGTTCCATTTTTGAAATAATTTGCACGCAATCCTTTGTTGAATGTAAGTATGCGTCAATGTAACTAATGTTATCCATCGTCACCTACACGTACGTGCGTACAGCTCAATGTCTATGGTTCTTAATGTATTTTTTTAAAATTCCTTCTTGTTAACAATAAGGAGAAAAATAAAGTTGGTATTGCGGATTGCCGCGAAATCTCTAATATTTTTATTGTAATTAATACATTTAAATAAAGGGATGTTTATTTAATCCATTTCGGATTTCGATGCACATTACGTAATACAAGGTGAAAGCATAGGGTAAAGTGAATGTGACTATTTATTTGTTATTATCATCAAGTGAAAATAAAGATCTTACTCCTACTATTAAAATGTAACAATAGAATGGCAAAAAAATAATTAAAAATATTTATTTTGTTTTCTCGCAATCGAAGTGATAAGTAAAGTGTTTACCTATGGCTTTTAGTCCCTTGATGAACAATCTACTATTGATTACATTATTATTTATAACATTATTAATTAATACTTGCTTAAGAATTACGTCTGATGACAAAGTGGTACGATAACCTCTCTGATTCCGTCAGAGAGCAGTAAAAAAATAGAATTAGGCAAAAATATAGACGCGAGATATAGGTAAGTGGTCTACTCAATCAATATCATACAAGTGAGCACTCAGAGATCGGACGGAGATATTACTCTGTGTCATGCACAAAGCGATTCAAGGTCTGTTACCACATTTGTCTGTGCCCGTAACAAATGGACACCATTTCCCGAAAGAATCCCAAATAAAGCAAGTAGGTAAGAAAAGAATAACACTTCATGCCCTTTACCACTACTCTTATGTAGAGAAAAGATTCCTTATGTTACGAGTATTTTGTATTCTTATTTGGTTTTGAGACTAAGGCCTCTATTTTGTAAATCATTCATCATTTTACTGTAAGGGTGGATGTCGCCACTGTGTAGTAACAAATTTAATTGATCCATACTTATATTATAAATGCGAAAGTGTATCTGTCTGTCTGGCTGTCTGCTACGCTTTCACGGCCCATCCGTTCAACCGATTTTGATGAAATTTGGTACAGGGATAAGTTGTATCTCAGGGAAGGACATAGGCTACTTTTATCCCGGAAAATTAAGGAGTTCATGCAGGAAACAAAGAAACTTAATCCACGCGGACGAAGTCACGGGCATCATCTGGTACATAATATAATCATTCATAATCATAATCATAATCATTTATTTTTGCTAGAATATGGTACATGCATCATTTTTTTCATGCATCATTGTACATAATATTAAGTACAATGATTCGGTTGAAGAATATAGAATGAAACGTCCTATATACTTGCTTGGCTAGAATGAATCGAGCCAAGCAATATCGTGAGGCAAGCTTTCGGCTGGAATCCTCAGGGAAAAGAAAGCGTGGTTGACCCAAACAAACTTGGCGGCGTACTGTTCTGACGGAGGTCAAGGGTGTAGCTTCTAGAACCGCTCGGGAGTCGGGATGGCGCAACACTGTAAAAGCAGTTTGACCCAACGGGGAACATAGGACATTAAAACAAAAAAAAAACTTTATTCTAAGATGATCATGTAGATATGTGTCATTGTATGAAGGAATTCATGCTAGACCATACAGTGAAAAAAAGTGTTGACCATTTACCGGAACGCTAAATGTCTCGGTAAATGTTTGCTATTTTTCTAATTTTGAACATTTACCCAATGATAGTCAAATAATATAATTTTATTAGTTTGAAAGAGACTCATGCTAGACTTTTGAAGCTTTTCAGTTTTCCAACGAATTTTTACCAGTGATCCAAAATTTTTCTTTAATTCTATCTTTATCTATTTCCTTTGCACCGTGCTTAAATCTTCAGTCGAACTTGATCCCTTAGCGTGATGAATGTTGGGCTCGTCGTAATTTACAGCCTGTGGTTTTAAGGCCAAATCTAACGTTCAATGGGTAAACCGAAAATTTTAGAAGCAAGCATCAGCCATCAACTAACAAACATTATATATTATTAAACGTTTATCCTTGGCACTTATAATTTTTTTTTTTAATCAATAGTTTTTTGAGGAACGTTTAAGCGCAAAACACACATGGAACGGGCGCGGGTCGGCCCGTTTTCTATGTGTTTTACCCTTAAACCTCACACTTTACACTAATATTATAAATGCAAAAGTGTGTATGTTTGTTGGTTTGTCCTTCAATCACGCCGCAACGAAGCAACGGATCGACGTGATTTTTGGCATGGGTATATAGTTGAGGACCTGGAGATTGACATAGGCTTTTTGAAGACTTTTTATCCCGGAAAATTAAGGAGTTCCCACGGGAATCAAAAAACTTAAACCACGCAGACGAAGTCGTGGGCATCAGCTAGTACTAAATAAGTGTCCAATCATTACGCTTCATTCTTTAAATTACCATAATCCACTTGGACCAAAAATCTGTTTCAGCATCATTGAATAATGTACCTACCTAATCAAAATGGGTCAGAACTCAGAAGCATATCACTAATCATTACCATAGTATACCTAACTACCTACTCAGTAAGCCAAAGTGGGTATGAGTTGAACGGCGGATAATGTAAAATTATAATTCCACAAAACGGCCCAACATTTTATAATTAGGCGAAAATGTTTAATTACTTTCCGGATTAATATTTGGTAAGCGGTATGCGGGCTATGAATAATTGAGCCGTACGGGATTTAGCTTTAATTAATTATTGTACATAGCAAAGCTTGTAACCGCAACATACCTACACTTTCCAGCAGGTTACCACCATAGCTCTAGTGGTGTTATTTCAAAATGACAGTTTTACATCACGTACCTTGACGTCCCTAAAATAAGGATTATAATTATTCTAAAACACTAAAGTCAACAATATTAAAACTAGTGGTTCGCCCCGAACTGAGACCTCGCTCACAAACGAATAAACTATTACAGAGCGCCATCTATTGACATCATTGTGAAGTTCTGTTAAAAATACTGAAGCTCATTAAAAATTAAATAATTTCGTTTCCTTATAATATTTATCTAATTTTATAATTTTATTTTATATTTTATTTTATAATAAATATATTTTATTTTATAATTCAAATAATTGATCAAGTTTCAGGCTCAGCCTTTCAGAAAATTGGGAGTTCTGAGGTCAACTTTGGACGTTAGAAAATCTCCACTTTGAAAGCCCTCCATTTCGTCAATTTTAGGGAAAAATTAAAAAAAAAAAATATTTTTGGACTCTATTCCTAATTATCTTTAAAATGATATACCGCAACCCTATGTAACGCTGTAAAAAACGAATGCGAAGTAAACGCTGTGTTTACTTCGCATTCGCTTCTCATAGAAGCGAAGGGGAGCCCCCCTGAAATAAAGATTTTTACAATTTTTTAAGCCATATTCGGCTGGAGGACATCGGTTTACATGAAGTAATTACGTTCAGTAATTCAGAAGTTATAAGGCTCTGACAGACGGACGGACGGACAAGTGCAAATTCACTCAAGTAGACTCAGAGACCTTCGCTTCGCTCGGTCAACAATAGCAGTATGCTCCCAGCGCGAGAAAATCCGAGGCAAAAAATACGAAGCATATTTTAAATGTCTATACCTCAAGAGACATTTTAGCAAGGAATAAAAACTCATTGATATACGAGTGGAAGTAGAGTGGAAATGCAGCTTGTATTCTTGAAAAAATTCTAAGTGGACATGAATTGTATATTAAACAGCTAAGAATTTATCTTTTTAAATGAACCTTCATCAAATAAATAGACAGATAGAAAGATAAATATAAGATAAGATAGTTATGATATATATATATAAATAATATATATATATAAATAATATGTAATATAAATCAGCCTCGCATTAATAGGTTTTAGTCAGTAGGGAGCGCGAAAACTTTAAACTTTCTGTGGTCTGGTCTGGTCTGGCGGGAGGCTTCGGCCGACTATTTATCTACTGCAAGTTAGCCCTTGACTGCGATCTTACCTGATGGTAAGTGATGATGCAGTCTAAGATGGTAGCGGGCTAACCTCTTAGGGGCTAGGCAGTTATATTAAACCCTTACCCCTATTCGGTGTCTACACGGAATCGTACTGGAACGCTAAATCGCTTGGCGGTACGTCTTTGCCGGTAGGGTGGTAACTAGCCAGACCAGGGAAAATTCAGAAATTATAAATTCCCAAATTGACCCTGCCGGGGATCGAACCCGGGACCTCCGCACGTTGAGACAACAGCGCTCAACACTGCGCCACGGAGGTCGTCAAAAATGTTATAAAAATCATGCTATCATAACATGGCATAGGATAATAATTTATGACGAACGATTTCTGCGTTCTACTGTTTGTTAGTGTACAATTTAAAGCACAAAGTTAAAAAATTAAGCATTTCTATTAAGAGAATTTAACTAATTATGAAATACTAGCTGATGCCTGCGACTTCGTCCGCGTGGATTGAGGTTTTTTTGGTTCCCGCAGGAACTCTTTAATTTTCCGACATAAAAAATAGCCTATGTGCTATTCCAGACTATAATCTATCTCTGTGCCAAATTTCATCTAGATCCGTTCAGCAGTTGCGGCGTGATTGAGTAACAAACGTCCATCCATACATCCATCCAAACTTTCGCATTTATAATATTTATTTGATGATGAACATTTCTCGTAAACATCATACTACTATAATTATAAATGCGAAAGTGTTTGTTTGTTGGTTTGTCCTTCAATCACGCCGTAACGGAGCAACGGATCGACGCGATTTTTTGCATGGGTATAGTCGAGGACCCTGGAGAGTGACATAGGCTACTTTTTATCCCGGAAAATTAAGGAGTTCCCATGGGAATTGAAAAACTTATTTCACGCGGACGACGTCGGGGGCATCAGCTAGTTTCCTATAAAGCCTTCTTATTTTATATGAAGTTCCCGAGCGCAAAGTTTCTCTTTGCCTGACTTAGTTGGTTAAGTACCTACTTATTACTTATAATATATGAGAATATCAAAGTTCTCTCATCATCATGATGATACCAGTATAATATCATTAAAATATTATAAGTATTCAACCTATCCGCGGTTTCAACTTCTTGTAACATAATTTTGTATCTAAAATTTAATACGGGGAGGAAAATGTACTATAAAATTTCTAATGAGCATTATTAAAACAGCAACCTGAAATGGTTTAGGCTCTTTTTCAGCTTTCCTCAAATACCGTGATATCGCAAAGCGGCGTTACTAAATTGTAAGTTTCTTTCAAAATCTTAGTTCCTTTTATGAGCTCTATCTTTAAAGCCACTCCTTGGCAACGCTTGCAGTAGGTACCTACTCTAATGGAGAACTCTTATAAAGTCGACGAATCTTTGCTTAAAGCGCTTCAAGATTTTTCGTTACACCTCTCGGAATATGTGAGCTAATTAAATGGAACCGTTTTTAGGGTTCCGTACCAAAATGGTAAAAATGAAACCCTTATGGTGCGACTTTCTCCGTCCGTCCGTCCGTCCGTCCGTCCGTCTGTCACAGTCGATTATTTCAGTAACTATTAAAGCTATCGACATGAAATTTGGAATAGTTGTGTATAATAGTGGCTTAACATCATTAAAATAAAAAAAAAATCGAAAATTATTTTTAGTTTAATTAAAAAAGGGGGAAAATCTGGGGTTTGAAATTTCAAAGTATGATAACTATACTGAGTGGGATATCATATCAAAGGGCTATACTTCTACATTCTAAAACAGATTTTTATTTATTTTTATGCATAATAGTTTTTGATTTATCGGGCAAAATGTCGAAAAAAATACCGTTTCCCCCCCCTCCCCCCCTTATCTCCGAAGTTTACCAATTGAAAAATCTGAAATAATTATGGTCAATAGAAGCTTATGTATATTTTACAGGAAAAATATAACCAACGCTCTAACTAGCATAGTTTTTTTTATATTAACAATAAACCTCTACAAACAAAGTTAGTTTTGCGGTTCATTAAATTCATTAATCGTAAAGCTTACTACAGGTTTGTACGGAACCCTCGGTGCGCGAGTCCGACTCGCACTTGGCCGGTTTTATTTTGTATTGGCATCCGCATGAATGTAATCGCATTTTTAAATCGTCGTCGTCAACCGATCTTAGATACTTACTATATACCTATTGACTAGTGGAGGGACTTGAAAGTTTTAGATCAGGTAAGCCGCTGCAGATAGGCGCCTGATTATGCGAAACTAGATGATTCCCGCGACTTCGTCCGCGTGGATTAAGGTTTTTTGATTCCCGCGGGAACTCTTTAATTTTCCGGGATAAAAAGTAGCCTATGTCCTTCCCCGGGATACAACCTATCCCTGTACCAAATTTCATCAAAATCGGTTGAACAGATGGGCCGTGAAAGCGTAGCAGACAGACAGACAGACAGATAGACAGACAGACGGACAGACAGACAGACAGACAGACACACTTTCGCATTTATAATATTAGTATGGATGAGAAACTCCCGAATTCCTTTTCGAAGATCCTTTCATGTAGGATGTATACCTAAAAATGGTACCAGACTAAAAATTGAATCTGGTCAGTGCTCTTTGCTCGCAGCACGTAGGCAGTACATAGATAATGGTGGCTCTGTTTAGGGTACACGTTCTTAAAATGCATTCGTAGTTATTATATTTATGAGCTAGATGATTCCCGCGACTTCATCCGCGTGGACCAATTTTTTCAATTTCCGCGAGAACTCCTTAATTTTCCGGGATAAAAAGTAGCCTATGTCCTTCCCAGGGATATAACGTATCCCTGTACCAAATTTCATCAAAATCGGTTGAATAGGTGGGGCGTGAAAGCGTCGCAGACAGACAGACATACATACTTTCGCATTTATAATATCAGTATGGATAGTATAGATTAAGGCTGATTATTGTCTACGTAGTGTTAAATCATTAATTATAATCTCGGTGTCACGTCGGTAAGCTCTGCGACAGTACTTAATCGCTTTTTAATCATTTTTACAAGGAATAAAAGTTAAGTGGATACTACCAGTTTGAACATGATAAAAGTTTCCTACTTTGTGCCGAAATCCTTTTTCCTCTTTGGTGAGAACCGGGCTGAATGGGGGTGAAATTTTAAAACATGTCACTTCAGTCTCCATTTTAGTGTGAACTGACGCCGAACAAAAAGGCAACGAATTCTCAGCGGAACAGCGTCGGTAATGGGGGAATAATAAAACAGTTCCCTTTTACAAAACTAAGGCAGTTTTGAAAATTAAACCTAGCTTTATTTATTAATGTAGGAATGTTAATGTACATTTAGTAATGTAAAGGTTTGATTAATTGATAAATTAATAATACCGGTAGTGTAGCAGGCGTGATAACATCGTGCTGCATTCAGCTATCCGGCAACTTTCAGTGGCACCACTTTCACGAAAAAAGTTCCTAAGATGTAACGAATAGGGGTGTAGTTAAAACATTAACTAATTAGTCGTACGAGTTGTATTACTGTCGCAGGACATCATAAAGAGAAGGTACCTACTTTATTTTCTGCTGCGGATAGTTACCTATATACATAAAACAAACATAAATTACTGGCGTTGCACGAATTTTCTCATTTATTACATTACTTAATTAATTCTCTCTTTTACTACATTCACCGTTTATTAATACTAGTAGCCATTTTAAAGTGTTAGATTTCACTGGTAAATATTTGTATAATCTTTGTGCCTTTTAAAGAAAAACTTTAAAGATTAATTTTAACATTTGAAGCTTTTGAAAGTATTAGGTATATACCTTTCACGTAACTCAATAACCTCCAACTTAAATATTATGTTAAGACCAACTTTTTTTTCAGCCCAGGTCTGTGTTAGCAAACCGACACAAGATATTTAATTTCAGTTAATTTCATAGAAATTCTCTCATCGCCCACGCTCTTTTGTTAATGATGTTAGTCTAGAAACAACAATTTCATTTTGTGCGTAAGCACTCAAACGAAAATGAAATCAAAATAGACAATTGTATTCATATTATGCATAAATATACCTCAGTATTAATTAATTAAAAATATTTGTTGAAACGATAACGAAAGATTGTACAAAATTACAAATAATTAAGAATGAATAGTCATCTTCTAAACAAGCGCGCACCCCCTTAGACTGCATCATCACTTGCCTATTCCCTAACTCAGTGGCTATCTAAAATGAAAGCCAGTGACATATATTTTTTATCCATTGAAGGTTTCCTATGAAAATTTTATTTGTATTTACTAGCATGGGGGGCAGGTCTTATATTACAACCAAGCGATAGCCTTTAAATTTTTAAAAAATAACATTAAGCTACAAATAAGCTTAGCCCGCGGAACACACATGAATACATATTTTTACTATTATTTCTATCGTCATTTTAGTCTGTCGCTTTAATTTTACTGTTGTTTTAAAAAGAACATGACTAGCCAAGCAGTTTTATGTTTATTCTGAAAACGTTGCATATAAAATTTGCACTTAGCAATAAACAAGAATAATACAAGGCTTTATTTGTTTTTGCTGCTTAATTTGAATTTCAATTCACACAGCGCATTGCCGCCAGCTACAAAGTCAATGGCAAAGTCTACATTATCTAATGAAAATGCACGAAATAATGAAATTTCATTTTAGTTTCGTCAACACAGTTAAATATTAAAAGTGCAATCGCAAACGTAGCATGACATTCACGGTTTAGGAGTTCAATTGAACTAATGTAATAGAGCAAGATCCCGCGACGATCAGACCTACGTTATTTTATTAAAGCTGAAATTTTTTGTATGTATGTCTCTAATAGAGGTATAAACGAAAGTTTGGATCGCGGTTGCTTTGGAAGGTATCAGGTAAAAAAGGTGGCACCTCAAATTCTTTGCTACCTATGCCCCTGTGGCATACCTAAAAGCCAACATCTGGGAATTGAATTGAAGCTCCGTTTTTTTTTATATTTTGCTTTGGATTAATATTAGAAACCACGTTGTCCATTGTCAGACACCTAGTACGATTGCAACCCCCTGTCAGACACTCTTAAATTATAAAACAACAGGGTGTCTGACAGGGGGTTGCAATCGTACTAGGTGTCTGACAATGGACAACCTGGTTTCTAATATTATTCCAAAGCAAAATAAAAAAAAACGGAGCTAAATGCTTTAACAAATTTGAGGTGCCACCTTTTTTACCTGATAGCTTCCAAAGCAACCGCGATCCAAACTTCATAGTCGGGGATCGTTTATACTTTATACCTCTATTAGAGACATACATACAAAAACATTCAGCTTTAATAAGATAACGTAGGTCTGATCGTCGCGGGATCTTGGTCTATAATCGTCAACTATTAGTAACATAAATTTTACCTACGCTTTGTTGAAGAAGAAGAGAATTAATATTAATAATGTCTAACAACTCCTTTGCCTCATAAAAGAAATTAATTAAAAATTAATTGATACTTTATTAAAGCTAAGCACAATCATTGAGACATCGCGGTATTTTTTTAAAGAAAAATCTGCAAAAAGTGCGAGAGAGGTGTCAAATTGATTATGCTAGGGCTGCTTAAGTATTTACGAACTACAAAGCTTATTCTTATGAAGATTGTGGAAACAAATATTAATCAATACCGATACCTACCCAAAAAAACACTTTCCTTCAGCGTAGGTAAAAAAAAACATATTCAAGTTCAATAAAAAGTGTAATAAAACCATTTTTCTTGTCCAAAGTAGGTACCACAAAATAACCACTTACACCTACATGACAATTTATTTCTTGGAACTTTTCTTAGAGTTTTTGTTTGTGGTGTAATGTTGGTTAATGATGACTGGGTGGGGGAAACTTTGTCTCGTCGAAACTGAAGCAGCTTTTTATTGTTTTTGTCTTGGAGCCTTGGATCATCAAGACTGTAGCTACCGGTTAGATAGTTTTTATAATATTTATTCCTCAGTTTCTCCTTTCAGAAGGCAATGTATGAAAAGGCATGGTTGCATGTGCCTAGAGGAATACCTTGCCGCCTTTTCTCAGTTTATACCTGCTTGCTTACTGCGTATAGTTGTATAGTTGGATCAGACAATTTTAATAATAACAATATGAACAAAGCCAAACTCTAATATCACGGGGAAACTTGGGTTGAAACAAAAAGGTTCCTTTTACATGAAAGTCGGAAAACAGTTTCATTATAGAGATCTCACCGGAGCTATCGACTCAACCCTCTAACGACAGAGCTGCTATTATCTAATAGCCAATTTGGCTTTTAATTAAATTCAGCCCTTCCATTTTTCCAGAACCGAAAGAAATGGGTTATTATTTTCATAAACTATTCTAGGCCAGCTTATTAGGCCACACAGCTTGTTACCACTAACACTTGTGTTCTTGATTGTTTTGTATAACTAATTGATATTATGTACATTAATTGGACATTATGTTATGTACCTACCCTTTTTGCTTTAAATTTGCAATTTTATGGGAAAAAATTAAATAATAATAATTTTGGACTTTATTTCTAATTATCTTTAAAATGATATACCGCAACTCTATGTAACGCTATAAAAAATATTTTACTTCGCATTCGCTTCTATGAGAGCCCCCCTGAAATAAAGATTTTTATAACTTTTTAAGCCATATTCAGCTGGAGGCCATCGGTTTACATATTATATTTAAATTTGAAGTAATTACGTTCAGTAATTCAGAAGTTATAAGGCTCTGACAGACGGACGGACGGACGGACAAGTGCAAATTCACTCAAGTAGACTCAGAGACCTTCGCTTCGCTCGGTCAATAAATGCGAAAGTGTGTTTGTTTGTTGGTTTGTTGGTTTATTGGTTTGTAATTCAATCACGCTGCAACGGCGCAACGGATCGACTTGTATTTTGCATGTGTATACCTAGTTGTAGACCTGGAGAGTGACATAGGCTACTTTTTATCCCGGAAAATCGAGGAGTTCCCGTGGGAATTTAACAAAACCTATTCCACACGGACGAAGTCGCGGGCATCAGTTAGTGAAAAATAAAAATAAAAAACAATTTATTCAGACAGTGTTAAACATCAAAAATAATCTAACTCTAATCTAATTTGTGCTTGGAAAGGTTTTTAACACGTTGAGTGCGAAACCAGGTTTAAACACCTTGTATGCGTCTACGCTTACAGTGCGGCTAAGAAAAGTATAGACTTCCTTGTCGCGCGGAAGGCCTAACTTTAACTTGGTTCGGTATAGGAAAGAGATGAATATATATCTAAGATGTATTATTAAAATAGGATCCAATGGTGTACCTACCTTAATACCAGGTTTTTACACCTGGTACCGCACGGAAGAAATAAAATTTCATCATAATGCGAAACCAGATCGAAGCACCTTGTACCCCGCTCACCTGGTACCGCACCCCGCGTTAGCTTCGCGCGACTAGTGTTGGCTTGCAATCGTGAGAAACGCACGTGTCGACATGGCGTCAAGATCAACAAAACGGTGCCGAAAAAATATATTATAATATGATGTTATCGAGGACAGTGATGCAGTGAAAGTTAAATCTAATTATAGATTGATTTATCAGAGACAGGTGAGTCATCATTACTATTTATTTTACTTACCTAATTACGTTTCCCGTTTAGTGCGTATTTAAGATTACAAAAGTGGTCAAGTGCGAGTCGGCCACGCGCATCGTGGGTTACACACATACACATACACATCCACATCCAATCTACGCTCACATGCGCACACACATACACATACAAATAAATAATAATAAATGAATAAATTTATCTTTTCAGAACCCGCACGAAAACTTGACAAACACACATTGGTAAAAGGTGATAAGAAGAGGAATTGTGTCGGATGCTACGCAAAACTCCGAACCTTTTTAACCAGTCGCTAAGCTGACAAAAAAGTAAAAAAAATCTTAACTAAATGTGTTCAGTGCAAAAATCTTTTGCTACCCATGTTTTATTGAAAAACATTAATTCATGTTTGATTTTTTTCCAATAAATTAAAACTTAATTACAGCTATCGATATTTTTATTTCACATCCTTAAAATACGCACCAGACTTCCCTTATTCAGTGCGGCACAGGGTGATTAAGCCCTGTATTTTGAATATAGCTATAATTTTTAAACTAAACAAGTTGTTAACGAACGCCTTCAGGTGTATGTCAATTAATTCATTATTATTAATATTCAAAGCAAAAAAAACATATATATATTTACATTAAGCCCAAAAAAGGATTTAAGTTTCTTAAATTTTACAGGGTCTATAAGCCTTGTGCCGCCACAATGGAAGTTTTATTACCAGGTGTATAGGCCTTGTACCGAAGGAATGGAAAGTATTCAAAAGTGACTGTCGCAGCAAACGTGTTAAAGAACTGATTTTAAAAAATTCAAATTCTCTTAAAACCAGGCTCCCATTTAAGATAAGTCTTACAGTAGCTACGTCCTATTTTTTCCGAGCTGAATAGTGCGCTGCCTCAGCTTGAATCTACAGTCGACCATTTCGACTACTCGTCGTTCATTTCGTGTTGATTTTCAGGCATAACCTCATGGTGACGTCGCGGTCTCAGCCCCAGACAGCCCAGTGAAGGCTTCTAGTGTAACATACCCTTTTTTTGTAGGAGGGGAAATCCTCCTGGACATCCGGTCCGGACCGGATAGTGCCGGACTCCTACCGGCTAAAAACCCCTCCTGTGTCCAGCCAGCAATGTTCCCGCCAAAATTGGCCTACCACTACTGCCGAATGCCCGTCTCACCCACGCCCGTCTCTTTCATCCTTCTCTTTATTTCACATTATTAACAAAAAATTTTGTACTATATACCAAGTGTAACATAGCCTGCATATACTGTATCTGAACAGTCGCTATCGCTGATTATGCTGACATCAATCAGGGCACGATTAAAACAGTTTAGCAACAAATTGAGTTCGCAAGCGCAAGAAATATTACTCGACATTAATTACAAACTAAATGTTGCTTCCCTATAGAACGTATAAAGGTTGCGGAACAAATTAATTATTATGGAATCAAACCCTTGATTGCGGTTTGTGCGCTTGTAGTAGAATTGTATATCTAGCTACTTATGTATTAAGTAAATAATACGTATGTATTATTCACTTGTCACGTAGGTTAACTAAATTGATGTCACTTACAAAAATATAAGTACTTAATCAGCGTCTGCCTTGTTGGTTCTTATCCGCCGCGCGTAGACAATACTCATCTCCAAGCCAATCTGTTCGAAGCATTATGCTCAGTATGAAAGCATTATTAATTTGTATAGTTTCCCGCCATATTTACCCTTCAATGCTATCTGGCTTTTGAATATCAACGCAACGTCCAGTTTGGCAATCAACTCATGTAATCAACGTAAACTTCATCATCTTCAGACCATAGCCGGTTCACTGCTGACCACGAGTTTCTTTTCTAAATGAGAAGGACCATACTATAGTCCACCATGCTGGTTATGTGCGGATTGGCAGACTTCGCACACTTTTGAAGGCATTAAGAAACACTCTCAGCCATGCAGGTGTTTTGCTTTACTTATCTATCAAGTATCATTAAATCATAGTGATACCTTGCACTATTACCTATTCTGTGGTGATACTAAATTGCTTAATAAATAACTCCAAAAAGTTACAGGTGCATATCCAGGGTTCAAACTTCTTACCCCCCGAATGCCGAGGACGATGTTTAATAAATCGAGACGAGAAAGCTTAGTTAAGCTTTCACAGCTTTGGACCACATTTTTCCGTATTTTAAAATGTACCAACGTGGAATATTCATTAAATGGAAAAAGTAAATTTTGGGCACCTGTCAGTAACAGAACAATGCTTTGAACTGAGAAGATAATACGGAAATTCATGCAGTATCCCACCACGTAAATTATTTAAAATGGCCAACCCTACTTTATCGTACGTCCGAATGATTAATGGCTCCGATATGTAAAATATCCGCAGTGATAGGTACGCATGGAACGCTTTTTTTGTAGATTCAGAAATGTTTTTGTGATCATTTAGCAAAATGAGACGGTTTAAGTGCCTTGTTTTATAGATTTCAGTGGTGTTATCGCCTATAGGAAAATAATAATAATGAGTAGCGTATATTCTCAATAAGTAAATTGTAACACTTATAGATGATATAGATTTTCAGAAAAACCCGTGGAAAATTTCTGTAATAAATTATCGTATCTCTATAACAACACGCTCAACTTTTCACAATCAGTATGAAATCGAAAAATATGTTGGGTAGAAAAAATATCAAAAAAGTTCGATAAAAGCATTTAAAGATTTTAGCTTAAGCACAGTGAAATTTTATGTCAGAAAGCAAATCTTGAAGCTTTGTAAAAAGCTTTTGTGAAAACTCGTGATCCAATCGAGTTTCCTTTAACATTTTCCAAACACTTTCCGGGTCAAAACAGATTTTAATATCGTCCTTTGATCCTCTCGCCGCAATCATTTCTTGCGTAGGCTAGGTATAATAATATATTATTTTATCGGATTTCACCTGTTACTGAAAATTACGATTTCTATACGATGATTCACATTTGTAATTATAAGTAACTGAAGTATTCATTAGTCTAAATCATTTATAGAGATAACAGATGGACTAGATATCTCAAGCGAGCTGCTAGGGGTCTCTGAAAGCAAGCGGCACAAGACCGTGTCCTGTGAAAGAAGAAGATCAATACAGGGGATCTTCGTCCAGCATTGGACGGCCATCGGTTAACAGACGACGATACAGAGAAATTGTATTCACAAAAGTGAGTAAAAATGGAACTCGTACTTTACTCGCTCCAACTCCAACATGCTTGACAGTTAGTTACCTCAATAATTATAATTATTTTTGTTATTTTAAAAAGAGCAACCGCCGAGTTTCGTGCCAGTTCTTCTCGGTTGGAATGGCATTCCGAACTAGTGGTAGATTCATTTGACGACTCAAAAGCACTTGTAAAAGTTTATTTGAATAAAAATCATTTGAATAGAATTGCACCACCACTACAGCCCATAAACGTCCCACTGCTGCGCACAGGCCTCTAATCTCATAGGAGAGAGGGAATTAGAGATAAGACCCACCACGCTGCTTCAATGCGGGTTGGCGGGATTTAACGAGTATTATCATGTTAACGATAATAACCGGGACCGACGGCTTAAGGTGCTTATCGAGGCTGGGACTCGAACCTCGTCGGCCGCAGTAGAACATGCTAACCACTAGACCAACGAGGCAGTACAAGTTGAGTTGTACATCGAGAATTAAATACGTTGCTCCTAACTTTAAAAAAACCCCAGCAAAAAAATATACTATATCGCCGATTGTCAATGTGAGTTCAGGCGTGTGGAACGAATGATACCGGGGGCATTTTTCCACGGCGCTAGAGACAATGAGGGCCTCGCGCAATCTGTAGCGACACCCCATGTGTATTGTGCAAGGCAAACGAACAACAGCCGTTATTTCGCTATTCCGAACACGTAAACGTGTGAAGCATGTTGGCGTTTTATTTTACTGTCATCTATGTTTTTTTTGAAGACTTGGTTTTGCTCTACCCGTGATCTACGCTTAGAGATTTATCCCCTAAAGAAAAATACTATATTTATTTATTTGTTTATAATATTTCAAACAGTGTAAATATTTGTGCGCAAAGAAATTTATGCTCAGCGTAAAATATTATCAAGCCTCGTTAATTCGTTGCTGATTTAAGTTTATTTTCTTTCAAGTGTTAAATTCCATGAGAAACTGTAATTGGTTCGAGCACGGGCGTGGGTGCTGACTTGGAAAAAAGGTATTTAAAGGAACATTGAAAAAATGTAAAAGTTCAGAAATTACCTAATAATTAATGAAAAATGATGCTTATAAAAGGTAGGAGGTATCTATTGGCCTTTATTTTTTTTCTAAATTTTTAAAATTTGATTCTCATGCTAATAATGTGGAAGTGTGTTTATTTGTTGGTTGGTTGGTTGGCCCTTCAATCACGCCGCAACAGAACTTCGGATTGACGGGATTTTTTCCTGGGTATAGGTGAAGACGGAGAGTGACATAGGCTACTTTTTATCACGGAAAATTAAGGAGTTCGCGCGGGAATTAAAAACCATATTTAAAAAACAAAATTAAAGAACCATGCGGATGAAGTCGTAGGTATCAGCTAGCTAAATAATAAAAACCTTACGAAACATTCGTAGTTAAAGTAGTAAACTCTCGTCAAACAAATGAACCTAATTACTAGTAACAAACTTGTAAGATGATGTAATAAAGTATGTCAATATAAGTTAGGGACTTATATAGGTGACCGATATAATATCAGCTTCATTATAGGAAAGTTACAATGTTCAAGAAACGTGTAACTTACCGTAAATGAACCTAGTTGTGATACTAATTAATAGAGTATCGGCTATCGAGTGCTGGAATACATACTTCATACAGCTTCTGTTTCTCAGGGCACTTATTTTTTGGTACCTGATGGTACGTGGTCATACCCACTTCAATATAAGATGAGGCCTTAACATATTTGTTCGGTTTGCGGACATGATTTTTGGTAAAGGTGACTTTTGGACGTTACTTTCGTCCGAATAATTCAAAAGTACATAGCAATACCATTCCAAAAAGTCCAGTCTATCTCTTTGTAGTGACTCTACAGACCATCGATTTTGAATACATTTAGAAACCACATTACATCGTACAAGCAAAGAATTTTATCACACATAGGCCAGAAGTCCTTCGAAAACTTTGAAATTAGACCCAAACAAACGAAGACTCGTACCATTGACGGAGAATTCACATAAAAGCTCTTACGAATTGCCCAGGAAAAAATTGCCGGCGTTGGATTTCTGATATGAATGTAATGACAATATAATGTTTTTCCTTCCGAAAACCCGAAGCAATTTCCTCCGAACCTACAAAAATAAATCTCACAGCTCGATTATTTGCTGTATTACCTACCCTTACCACCTAGATACTGTGCCTTGTTACCAAGGATGTCGTTAAAGTGCAAGAAAAGGAATATAATTATGAAAGGCACCAATAGAACCTCTTCATTTACGTCCTTATGAGTGACTAGCTAACCCGCCTCTACACCACTCGGGTAGAATTTTTGGAAATCTCTTGCGTGTTTCAGGATTTTTGGAAATTCACTTTCAACGAATAGGTAAATAAATTCCAATTAATCATGGATATATATATTGAAACTGAAATATATTATGTACTTTTGCTTCGCGATTACTGTATTCCGTAACTCAACAGGTCCCTCTTTTAAATATAAAAGTTTCAAAGAATTTTCGTCTCATTCATCTCAGATCTTAAGCAAGTTATTAGCATATTTTATGCTAGCTGACTCGTTACATCTTCGCATGGATGGCCACTGGACTGGCCTTTTACGTAACTGAAATATGGAAACTTATTATTCAGGCATATTTTGAATTAAGTCCATTTAGCACTCGTGAGAAGCGCTATCAAAAAGATAGAAAGGGGCAGTGTGCTTTTTTTTACAAGCATCATGAAGAAGTGATGTATTGCTTTCGGTTTTGAATTTACAATTTATCTATACTTTGAACAATAGGGTCCTATTAAATGCCTAGTTACAACCGCGCCTGCAGTCAATCGATTGTACTAGTTAAGCAACGCTGACTCAATTTGACTTCCAGACCACTGAGCTTGGAAGTAGAGGGACTACGAGTGGTGGCATGCACTCGAAAAAGCCTATATATATTTAGCCGTGGACTGCTTGATCAATTGCCCATGCTTCGTATTGCATAACTTCCATACTCTCTCCAAGAGATTTTATCTTTGAGTACGAGGATAGCGGTTGGACATATACCTACGCCTGAGCTCTCGTCGATAGTGTAGGATTGCTGTCCGATCAGACTATGAGAGTAAAGGGAGTCTAGAAAGTGCACAGGTGTTTGCGTACCTACACACTACTACTGCCCAGACCACATTGAAATTGGCAGCCGAGGTGAGAAATCAATCAAAAGGGCATTATAACTTAATGGAGATAACTCCATTCTTTCTCTAAAAATGCCCTATTGACTTGTAATAATTTTCAGAAATACCCTTATATTTTCACATTCCTACTTAAAGTTATCAAGTATGATATTTAGTATGTAATCATTGATCAAGATAAAGTGTAAAAAGTCATTTCAAAGAAAAGTTCACTCAAAAACTTTCACTACACATAGGTTCATCCGGAAACCGTATTTGATCACGTGCTCAGTAATTACCACTAAGCGTTCTGCACCATCCGCAAGAACCTATAATGGAATGATAATATTCGGGGCGGTCGTGATCGGGGCGCCAACTATCACGAAGATAGTTTCTTGGCATCTTAAAACATGCTCTGACTATCTGAGCTTTTAGTTTCGTAACTATTCTAACCACAATAAACATAAAGTGACATGTCCTGGATGATTGTTTGCCCAATGTAATGAAATGAAGTGGGTGTTCCGATATAAGCACTGCGAGCACTGTTCAGTCCTCTTACTGGGGACTTACAGTGCTCGCAGTGTATTTCGGAACATACCCGAAATGTTTCACTATTTACTTCACTTATGACAACTTGTGCCACTTATGATAAGTCGCAAGAATCTTCCACCGGTTCTAGAAGCTGATCTATCAACGCACAACCTAAAGCGCTGTAAATTAGAAACATAAACATAGAAATTTTGACGATATAGTTTCCTTTTGTAACGTAGGTTCTTGAAATTTTAGTAAATCAACTCGATTAAACAGGAGGATGAAAGTTTGCATGTAAGTAATTTTTCAAGTCATATAAATAAAAATTTATGTTTTTTCTTTCGGTTAAAATGAAGGAATGAACAGGCTTGGGTAAACTTAAGATTTTACGCACTGTAACGCGTATAGACTCCACAAACCACTGTTATTCAAAATTTATACATATAATACTATGTATATAGATCATACGAGACTTTACAATAACAATTATTATGATACTTATTGTCTTATGAAAGTATATTCGAATAAATTAAATCTCTATTCTATTCATTTAAAAATGGAGATAAGAATAAAGAAGGATAAAATACGTCATACAGTGTCAGCTAACAGCTTATTTTTAAAATATCCAGGTAGGTAAGTTCCGTATAAGTATAAATTACACAGACTTGGCAAGTTAAATGCGTCTATATGAGCACAAGTGGTATGGAATGCACTTTAAGTAATTACTTCGTGGCTCCGTTCTGGAGCGCTGCAGAATTGCTGCGTAATGAATATTGTTGGACCGACGAATATGGTACTATTTACGCTCGGTAAGTGATATATATGAATGAATGAAAGAATGAATATACTTACACCATATAGATTTACAAATCCATACTTAATATTATAAATGCGAAAGTGAGTCTGTCTGTCTGCTACGCTTTCACGGCCCATCTGTTCAACCGATTTTGATGAAATTTGGTATAGGTATAGTTTGTATCCCGGGGAAAGACATAAGCTACTTTTTATCCCGGAAAATTAAAGAGTTCCCGCGGGAATCAAAACACATTAATTCACGCGGACGAAGTCGCGGGCATCATCTAGTTACAAAAATATTATATGCATAGCAATTTAACACATACGTAAACAATTGGCCATAGCGATAGCCTTATTTCGAAATGAAGATTTTAATTCCAAAAGGATACTTTATCTAATCTAAGATATTAATATTATCTATGAAATCTACACCTGTTTTAAATGGGAACATGTGTCTTTTCGTCTATTCCCTTTTCATGACTCAACTACTGAATTATTTAGAATTTTCTACGTATATCTTCTCTGTTAAAGCTCGCACTAAAAAGGTGCTTGAGAAATTCCGTTACATAATACACGTGGACGATCTCGAGGAATAAAATTAGTACCTAAATAATAAAAGAAAATAAACAATGTACAGTATATACACATTAAACTTTTTACTAAATCCATTCAATTTTACTTGTAAAGATATACACACTAATGTTGCACAATACGTCACCTGTATTGCCACAGATATACTGCATTACTACATTACGCATGTCGGTGACGCGAACTCACAAGATTTCAGCCATCCAAAAAGCGTCTAACGCGCACACGGTCAGGTATATACGATGTGTTATACGTGTATACGTATATATATGTATTCGTGTACACAGGCCGCTGCGCATGCGCCAGTCTGGTATCAGAGCAGTAGGTAAGTGCTATAGGTACATAATATACTAATAGATATAGATATACAATTAACATTAGCATGTCGGTGACGCGAACCCATAAGATTTTCCCCTATATACACAAAAAGTGCTCAACGCGGCTAAAGAAGTTATCACTTCAAAAACCCTTGCGCGTGCCAGCTAGTTGATAATATACGTGTACCCGTTAAACAAGCTCTTTTAATAAATCCCTCAACAAGTGAGTCCAACACGAACAGGCTTTCGTTAAGCTCTTCAAATTGTTTTCTGTCTACGTTTTATTCAATGACTATAGTTGATGATCGCGACTCCGTCCGCGTGGAAATTGTTTTGTTTAATTCCCACGGTAACTTCTTAATTTTCCGGGATAAAAAGTAGCCTATGTCACTCTCCAGATCCTCAACTATACCCATGCTAAAAAAAGGCGATCCGTTTCTCTGTGGCGGCGTGATTGAAGGACAAACCAAAAAACAAACACACTTTCGCATTTATTAATATTAGTAAGTAAAAGTGTGATGCGTACCTAAATTATACAGCAAAAGTAGGTAGGTAGGTACTATATGGAAACTTTAGATTTGAAAGGAATTATCTACGCGAATATTAAAGAATCTGCAAAATATGAAAGAAGAAAACTTATAATGTTTTATAACTGAGAATAAACAAAGTTTTTCTACTCGTCAGCAAATAGGTACTCGTATTTTATCAGAATTTCGTAGCTAAACGAATTTGCGCGGAGCAATAAGGCAATAAAATCGAACGCAGCTGCCCGATGCAGCAGTAAAGCTCTAGCAGTTAATTTCAATCTCCTAAATTCTCGATCTCCTTTAATTAAATAACTTGAATCCTATCCGATATTCTGAATATTGGTTCTGATTCTAGCTAAGTTTAATTAAGGCGCTTGCTTGATGCTATGAAAATTCTGTGATTACTACAGATCTCTCTAGATAAATAGTAGGTATATTTTGGATAACCAAATGGAAATACTGATCTACTTACATTATTAAAAACATTCATTGTTTTACTTCACATGAAATACGAGTGTGTCTGATTTTGTTATAATTTACAGAAAAAATTAACAATAATACTATCTAAAATCTAAATAATACTAAATTCTTAAATTAACAGTAATTAAAACTTAACTATAAAATTAACTAAAACTAAAATCTTAAACCGTTAAATCCTCGTCGAAAACACCGCAGTGAGGTGCCCAAGGTGCAGCATTTCCCCTTTCAATGGCCAAACTCATTCTTTGGCCAAGGTAACTGCCAGCTCTTGGCAAATAATATCTCTTTACTTTATATTATTTTACAATTAATATTGAAAGCATGTCATGTCAACAAGAATTACGGCTATAGATAGAATTAGTGGGAAGACAACTAACGATCGTCTGATGAGGAAGTGATTACAATCATAAGGCATGAGAGACCGACCAGAGGAAGAGAATGAATGTAGCATCATACAAATAAACGCTGAATATGGTTATATCACCGGGATAGTCGCAAGTGGCAGCCCAACCAATACCTAACCACTTACCTAATACCTAAGTACTTAGGATCACGATTCGCGACGTGGAAACGTAGAACTTCTGAAAACCTATTCTTAGTTTACAAATCTTAAATTTATAATTTCTTGTCATACTCTTTTCATACATAAAGACGCAAAAAAGCGGCCCTAATTCTTTATGTTAGTGAAATACGAACATCCAGCGCAATAAAAAGTGGAAATTCTATTATTTTGGTAGTTACTCCCCTCGTTCGTATCCTTACCGCGTTTTCTTTTATCCTCCACGGCGTCAGTAAAATGAGCCATAGGTCCGCAAACAGTTTGCAGGGATTACACTAAGCCTGTTCCTACAGCACTCACTTGTAGAGGGATTTATTAAAACTGTCGGCCCGCTTCGCTACGTGAATAAAAACACGCCCCTAGGAAAAAGTACGTACAAATTATTTTTTATTTCAGTATCCACCACTACCACTACAGCCCATTAACGTCCCACTGCTGGGCACAGGCCTCCACTCTCATAGGAGAGAGGGAATTAGAGCTTAGACCCACCACGCTGCTCCAATGCGGGTTGGTGGTTTGCTTTATCTACTATTATCATGGTAGTGATAATAACCGGGACCGACGGCTTAACGTGCTCTCCGAGGCACGGGGGTGAAACACCACCAACTCCCTAACTCCGGGCTACTGAGAATTTCTAATCAGAAAAACCCAACACTTAATTACGGCCCGACCCGGGACTCGAACCCGGGACCTCGTCAGCCGCAGTCGAACATGATAACCACTAGACCAACGAGGCAGTTTTCAGTATACCTATTTGATTTCTATTATAAAGCAGTGTTAAATTAATTTTGATACATTCTTTCCAGGAATATAATATTTGAATAACATTTCCTTTCTAGAAAACGTATCTAATTCTCAATTACAGCAACGAATAGGTGATTTCCCTTTTTAATTTCAATTTAGAAAGGAAATATGTCAAGAATTTTTCTTACCGCAATTTCGCCGTAATTTTTTAGGGTTCCGTACCCCAAGGGTAAAAACGGGACCCTATTACTAAGACTCCGCTGTCTGTCTGTCTGTCTGTCTGTCTGTCTGTCTGTCTGTCTGTCTGTCTGTCTGTCTCCAGGCTGTATCTCATAAACCGTGATAGCTAGAAAGCTGAAATTTTCACAAATGATGTATTTCCGTTGCCGCTATAACAACAAATACTAAAAATTAAAAATATATATATATATTAAGGGGGGTCCCCATACAATAAACGTGTTTTTTTCGTATTTTTTTGCTCAATATTAAAAACGGTAACAGGTAGACGGTTCAAATTTAATTTTCACAGAATATTAACTTGTATATTACCTTTCAAAATAAATAATTAAATATCAATAAAGTAAATATTAAAGGGGGGCTCCTGTGATGTTTATGTAACATGATTAGTAATTAAATGGCAGTTGTAACTTGACAGCTGAGCTGAAAGCACATGCGGTTGTTTTATTGTACCCAATTCCCACACTTGTGACTGGTGGACGTCACAACTGGCGACGAGTCAGGGGGTACGTACCCTTAAATGGTGTAAGAAAAAAAAAATGAAAAAACGAAAATGAGGAGTGGAGCAAAATAGTGAGTAGGTACCTACATTACCCACCTTAATGTTTTGCATGCATGAATATTGACGTGTCACCTGCGTTTTGAACGCTATCACCTCACTCTAATTCAAATACTTATTATGTCCTTTTTAATTTTCAATCAATTATTTCCGCTAATTATATTATTGCAATAATTTAATGAAATTTATGTAGGTACTTAAGCTTACTAAAACTTGTAAGCGGAACCTACCTAATGTTTATAAATGGAACACTGGATTTTTCGGACCTTTGTGACGGTTAACGTATAAACATTTTTACATTTGATTGAAAAGTTGAGGATAGTGCTAAAAAACATAATATCCGCGATCGAAAGTAATTGCCAATATTATATGCTATTAAAAGCTCTTTCCATATTTTTCTATTCAATAGGTGACCTCATGAAAAAATGCAAACTAAATCTCGCGGTTTTCGAAATTGTGCCGTATTGTGGCGGTATCGAGATATTGTGTATTCTTTGTCACGATAATATATGAAAACAAATGGGTGTGGGTACTTACTTGTCTGTTTTGTGTAATATTTAAATAAATTACTCCTACTCTCATGATTTCAGTAGTAAGTCTGTAAAGGGCTGGAACTAAGGAGCTATTGATCAAATTAGTAGGTCGGAAACGGGCTGGTACTAAGAAAGATATGTATCAAATTGGTAAGCCGGTGAACGGCAGGTACTAAAGAGGGTTTACATAAAATCCACTGAGTAGTAAATTGACCAGTAAGTTTTTCAGTATAAAACAGTGACTTAATTTAAAGTGGGTCAGTAATTGTTTACCGCCACTTCATAGAATATAGACTCTTTTTCAGATAGAGTGATAACGGTAATGGGTCTTTTTGTAAAATATCGATGTCCTCTGCATACAATTGTTATTTTACATATAAAGGTGACTAATTAATACTGTTACCATCCCATGCAAAAGTAAACATATTGAAGTATGTGGCATATGTGGCAAGCTATATCAATACGAATCTATTCAAATTGTATAACTTATCCAATATGTTTATGGAGCCAACTAGAATAACTGCAACTAGTGCCACATGCATAGACAATATTTTTACAAATTTTATACCTGTTAATAAAAACATTATTAGTAAATTAGATTCAGATCATTGTGGACAACAAATTCAGTTTAAAAATTTAAATAAAAATGTATCAAAGCGTAGAATAACTTTTGTACCAGTAACGTTGGACCGTATTGAAAAAATAAGAACAAGTCTTACAAAGGAACTCCCTTTTTTACCAAATGGGTTGAGTCCTAATGAAATGTATAACATATTCCTTAATACTTTCAGCGAAATATTCAAATCAATATTCACCAGTAAAACGGTCTTAACTGCTGATGCAAATGTTTTTAACGAATGGGCAACAAATGAATTGCATAGAAAGAGGCAAAAAATTATATAAATTGTATGCAGAGCGACAGTATGATACTAGTAATGAGTTCAAGCAGCTTGTTCAACTGTTTTCCAAGGAGTTTAAAAGAGATTGCATTGTGGCTAAATCAAAACATATTCAAAACATATTATTCAAAAGCGATGTAGCCATTTTTACTTATGAGTTGCGCTTATCAGGAACGATTTCAGCTTAAAAAAATACGTCACCTTAAGAAAAATGGTTTTCACTGATTCCCGAAAGTTATGATTTTGGATTGTTGTTGGTTGTTTTATTACGAGTGCAAAGTAGTAAACTGGCAGTGCCAGATGGTACTATCCAAAAACAAAAATGAAACGAGTAGTAAACTGACAAGATCAGTTGGTACTAAGCCAAACATTTTAGGCATGCACCGAGTAGTAAGCTGACATCTGTCGGCTGGTACTAACAACAGAAATAGTAAACTGTGCACTGAGTAGTAAAGGTACTAACAATAAAAATAGTAAACTAGCAATGCTAGTTGGTACTACCCAAAACGTAAACTGTGCACTGAGTAGTAAAGGTACTAACAACAAAAATAAAACCCCAGCTGAGTTTGTTGTGGGCTCTTCTCAGACCTGGGCGCGTTTGGAACCCTCGTAGCTTTAGTTTTAAGATACCGTAACAGATTATCACCATCATATTTTTATGTAACTGGACGTCAATAAGTGTAGTGCATCTACCTAAATTGAATAAATATTTATGACTTATGACTTTATGACTTAATAGTAAACTAGCAATTCTAGTTGGTACTACCCAAAACGTAAACTGTGCACTGAGTAGTAAACTGACGTCTGTCGGTTGGTACTAACAATAGAAATAGTAAACTAGCAATGCTAGTTGGTACTACCCAAAACGTAAACTGTGCACTGAGTAGTAAAGGTACTAACAATAAAAATAGTAAACTAGCAATGCTAGTTGGTACTACCCAAAACGTAAACTGTGCACTGAGTAGTAAAGGTACTAACAACAAAAATAGTAAACTAGCAATGCTAGTTGGTACTACCCAAAACGGTAACTGTACACCGAGTAGTAGACTGACAATGTCGGTTGGTACTTTGTCGAAAAAAGAAAAAAAAAAAAAAAAAAACGTATAGGCAGTTATAAGGACTGCTGACAGAAGTGAAAACTCAAAACAATGGAAAGCGTGACGATGACGCGAGTTCCATGATTTTTGTTCACCCAAAAAGTGCGCGCACTCAACGCACCTAAGGAAGTAAAAACCTTGTTGGGTAACAATAATAATATGCATTGCTTACTAGCAATGCTAGCAATATATTTATAGGCAAATACGCTGATTACGCAAGGTACCTACGGGTATCTACTTTATGTTTATGAAGACATTTCGAATTAATTGACCATACTATATTAATATAATATGGTTTAACTTTTGAAAAGTGATGTTTACGGTAACTCTTAGTTGAGCGCGTAGGCATACGATGAAATCAATATTTACAGAACGTACTCAAGAGCGACATGCGTAACGTTGGACAGCACGACGTTGGTGTGAGATGATGTTTCATGACCACCTCATTAATATTTTAATCATATTATTGGTTGTAATTTGCCATTAAATCGATACATGAAATCATTTTACTTTGTATTTAAAGCATGGTTGATTTCACCTTCGAATTATTTATCCGTGGGTAATGTTGTTGATATAACCACATTTAACATCGGGTGGGAATTTATTGGAACGAAACAACACACTGAATTGAGAACCTCTTTCTTTTTGGAAGTCGGTTGTAAATGAAAGTTGCCAGGGACGGCAAGACATAACTACCAAGTGGGTAATATTTAAGAACATACCTACATGCATACGAGTGGTTGCCTGTTCTCTATTTTCAAGGTAGGGTTTCAATAATTATTTATTGTGCAGGTTCCTTTATGTCCTACACAATATTGATGAATTTGTGACAACTAAATCTAGTTTTACAAATTACAATAATTAACAAAACATAGTCATATGAATGACGCAGTCATAAGATTAGTGCAAATCTGCGAATAATCTAAGACAAGAGTTTAAATATTAGATCGGCCCACACCATTTTCATTATTTTAAGAATTCTAAAATGGCATTATTGTTATTTTAAAATCAATACTGTGGAAGTGCTCGTATTACTCAAGATTAAAAGTTTTGTTTCATAACCTGAGACTTGTGACAGTGAATAACTTATTCAGATTTTGAAAAAGTACATCGAATGAGAGGTTGGTCGTTTCGGTTTATAGAAAATAGCTCATTGAGTGTTTGATAACACTGAAAGTTCTTACTCTCACAGATTAATTATTATTAGCAAAATAATCGTGAGCAGGAGCGGCCCAGGCATGACCGCCTGATCATGAATTCAGGCAAGAACGCCACAGGCAAGAACGCCTGATCATGATTTGGGACAAGACACCTGTTCACGATTTGGGGCATAAAATATGTCCGTGATATGACTTGAACACGAGGACGTGTTATTTGCAAGACGGCCGAACTGTCAGCTTCGTGTTTAAAATTGAATTGAATTTTCAGAAAAGATAAAAGTTGTTAATTTATTTATTCATGAGGGTGTCATTCGATGTATTTTGACTCGGTCAGTTCGTAGGCGGGAACGCCAAATTGGAATAACTTGTATAATAAATACGAATACTTTGACGTGTGAAAGTTAGTCTCCTACCGGCAGACTTAGCGGTAATTGAATGCTTTTGAGTTTAGATCGCAATTTGATTTTAAGTTTAGCAGTAGCAACTGCAGCCTGATCAAGTGATTAATTATTGTCGTGATGTTTTGGCCAAGTTTCTCTATTTGACTGTTTACATTGAATCTCTCGTGAAACTGTACACGTTGTGACCATTCGCTCGTACAGGTTTTATATAGAGGGTGCAAATATATTTTAAAAGTAATTTTAGTCATTGCCCGCTTCTGGAATTATGCTTACAAATTTGCTTTGCAATCCGCACATTTGCTGTTTATTTTTGAAGACGCGAGTAATTAAAAAAATTAAAAATTTGAAAGTACCGTCATTACAAACTTATACCAATGTCATCGTTTTGTTCAGTGATCGGTGGCTATTATTTTGAATGCTAGACGCCACCGAGTTTCTTGCTGGTTCTTCTCGCTAGGTCGTGGCATTCCGAACCAGTAGTAGATTCGCTTAAAATTTGATGAATTTCGCTTAAACATCAAATGAGAGTTTAAACTGACGCGTACCATAAATATTAGATGGAAACCCCGAGGTAATGCGCCAAGGTAGGAAATGCGGACAGTCCGGGAATTAGGGTTTGTGCATGTAACCATGATGTGTCTAGTCCAGGAATTAGGACAGGCACAAACTGGAGGGCTTTAAGGTTACCTCGGGTCAAGGATTGCAATTTTGTTACAGTTTTGCTGAGCTGTACCTTAGGTTAATAATTTCGATGTTGGTTGGTCAGTCCACCTCGGAGACTCAGCGACTATTGTATGCTTTGGTGTTTAGATCGCGATTTGATTTAGAGGTGATGATAGCAATCAAGCCCTAAATTGATGAATATTGTCTTTAAATTCAGGCCGGTGCGATAATAATTAGATTAAATCTCTCGAGGCGCCTCTAATCTCTACACGTTGTAATAGGTTACTCTTGCAAGTTTCAATGAGAGTATAAAAATATCAAAAATGTTAAATCATTACCTACTTCTGCAATGAAGCTTTTAGTGCAGAAGCGAAAAATAAGATTTCCTTGATTTCCATCGAGATTAAATTATTTGGTAGCCACGGCTAGTGATTCCACTCTATTTAATATTTTACCTGCTCTTACAGATTTACGCTCACTTGCGCTAGACCAGTAAATATGTTTGCGTTACATTTCTTAATATTTCTATAATCGTCCTTTTAAGATCAATTACCAATCCCGAAATAAACTCATAAATTAAAACACCAGGACAAAATAATGAAGAAAAAGGGAAGAAAATAAGGATTCAGCAGAAAATCAAAAGAGGAAAGGGAGAAATGGCAAATGTCAAAATATGATGACCGGAATATAAATAATAAAACTGAAATACAAAAATATTAATATCATTAGTTAAATTCACTAACTATTTAAAAAAAAAAAACTATATAAGTTGTAACGTTGTGTACGTATATTTAAAATACAATTATGTAGCTGTACCAAGGCTTACCAACTAAATATGTTAAAAAGGGAGAGGTGTGATGTTTATGTAACATGATTAGTAATTAAATGGCAGTTGTAACTTGACAGCTGAGCTGAAAGCACATGCGGTTGTTTTATTGTACCCAATTCCCACACTTGTGACTGGTGGACGTCACAGCTCCCATACAACAAACGTAATTTTTAAGCAATTTTTTTTAATAAGTCATAAATCGTAAAACTTACTACAGGTTTGTACGGAACCCTCGGTGCGCGAGTCCGACTCGCACTTGGCCGGTTTTTTTTTACTTAGAGTGCATAATTTAAATTCAAATGAGGGAGCTCTATTCCAATAACAACAAAAACAACATTTATAACATTCAAAGCTCAATGCTATCTCTAGAGTCTGAGTTAAGACGGACAAAAGTCATAAACTCAACCTAAGCACAGAATACTGGCTATTATACCGACCTCAGCGTAATACTTATTACCTGGCTACAAGCCAATTATACAACGTGCAAATTATACTTGTTGGTGTCATACACTAATATGTCGACGAGGTAAGTATAGACGTAGCAGGTTATTTAAATAAAACTTTTTATCACAATATGTCCATTTACCACGAAATAATATTTTCTTTATTTTCCTTCGAGCCTAAATAAATATTAATATATTCGCCACATGAAAATATTACCTTTCTACGGTATGTAAACTTTTATCGACAACGTATACCTGTATCAAACGACAGTTGATAGGTACATACTAGGTACTACTATTATAAAAGCGATAGTATGTCTGTCTGTTACGCCGATTGCTGATCTGCTGCTTTTGTCAACAGATTCGAATCAACAGATTTTGACGAAACGAACTGGGAAGGTACTACCTCTTATCCCAGAAAATCAAGGAGTTCCCATGGTGTTTTACGAAAACCTCAATCCGCGAACGAAGTCTATTATACTAATGTTAGGTACAAATGCGAAAGTACTATGTACTTTGTTTGTTGGTTTGTATTTCAATCTGCCGCAACAAACCCACGGATCAACGTTATTTTTCCATGCGTATAATTGAGCACCTGGAGAGTGGACAAAGGCTACTTTTTACCCCGGAAAAGTAATAAATTCCCGTGGAAAATAATTACTTACTTCACGAGTACGAATTCGAAGGCTTCAGCTAGTTATTAATAGTTATCTATTAATATACAATTTGTGTTTAACACGCTCTTTCAAAGACAACTTAAGATGCAAGTTCGCCCTTGATTGCAGTATAGGGCTTACATGCATTGAATAAAAATTCAAAGAAATTGCTTAGAAACAATTTTTTTTTACACATAAAATATAATTTTTAAATGTATCTTTCCATCCGCATATTATTTATGGCTTTTCCCCTAGCGTGACCTAAAATGGGCGTTCATTCGGCCGTGCAATTTTTATCGTCTCAAAGCTCATATTTTCCCTTTCGATGAGCATGTTTAATGTAAAAAACCCATAGCGGCCGTTCATATATTTTATAATTTTGCACCTCCGTGAACCCACGCGATATGATAGAGACATAAAATAGTTTTAGTTTTTCAAAGGCGTAAGGTTTTTCATCATTTCATATTTCTCGCTGCGAGTGCGGTGGAATCGAGGATGTTTTACCTAAATACGAATTTAGATCTTGTACCTAATTTAAGTATTAAGTTTTAATTTAGATTATTCCAAGTTCATTTGTTTTAAATCAAAGCCAAAAGAGCTACATTGGCACTTTATCTACTCATGTGACAGTGGTACATTGTACACTTTTTGAACGTCAATTAAATATAAGACAGTCATGATGGTGAAAATTAATTACGGTATCTAACTAAATGGGTAAAGCTACGAGGGTTCCATACACGCCCTGGTCTAAGAAGAGCCCACAGCATACTCAGTTGGGTTTTTTGACGTCATCTCTGACCTGTTTTTGAAAATAAAAATGTTGCAATATGCCAGTATCGCAACAGCATGATATTATTTGTATGTTTTTGATTCATCCGGATATTACAGAATCTTGTAGAATAGGTATCATTATATAAAGGATACCTACTAACGATAGAAGGCTCTTTCCTCAAACCGCAGTAGATAATAACCCATATTTTATATATTTATATAGTCTTATACTTTGGGTTTATGATTATGTACCCATCGCAGGAAAAAAGGTCTAAAGTAGAGTCAGGTAAAAGTTGTTAACCTTCAGGAGTAGGTACCTAGTTATTGCCACATTAGCGTGAGTGACTGAACCGCTTTATACTACTGTGGGAAATTGATTCTATAAATCCCTTGAACTGCTCTTCGTAAAGCATAAAATCAGCTTCCTCGCGTATGAAATGAAATAACTTTATTTAACTTGTGTAGTCAGGAAAAGCAGTTAAGAAATCGTCAAAAGAATACTGAATTTAGAGTGACGTCAATTCTTCTCAGCTAACCCTTTCAATTGATTTATCTCCCCTCATATCGTATCATGGGGATGCAAAAAAATAACTAGTCTGCCATCTTTTCGAGACCGCCATATTGGATTTAGAACGACGTCACTTAGCTAACCATGCATTGTCATCCAAGCTTAACGTGTATGCAATTTCAGCTCAATCGGTTGGGGATATGTTAGATTTAAAATTCAGTTGCGAGATTTGACAACCCCACAAAAATAAGCTTACGCTAACCCATAAGTTAAATAAAAGCTGTTAAAAAAGTACCCTGGTATGACATTTCGCTATCAAATTAAGTCATTATAACTATACATAATATCCGGATAAACTCACGTGTTCTGTCGGAAAAATGCCCGACTATAGTTTCGAACCCGTTCGGGGCCCTTATTCATGAGCCTGTTCGCGCGACGCGGCTGCTACTCGACTCCGCCGCCGCCGCCGCGTCGCGCGAACAGGCTCATGAATGAGGGCCCCGAACGGGTTCGAAACTAGTCGGGCATTTTTCCGACAGAACACGTGAGTTTATCCGGATATTATGAATAGTTATAATGAATATCACTCACGATAGTTTAAACGTTAAAATTAAGTCATTATTTATTATGTACAAGCAGAAAGAACAAAAAAGTTTTCATAAATAATTTACACAAAAATGCATTTTTAATGATTTTATTGAATTCATAACGTAGTCAAGAATGCATGTGAATATTACGTAGCTGCTTCTCACAAAAGCAAATGACGTTTTCATGAATATAAAATTACTGGCTTATGCCAGCCTCTGATCAAAAAAACTTAAATTTAAGCTTTTTTCTTTTTATCCCGGAAAATGAAAGCGCAGTTTTTTATCGCGGGAATCATAAAACCCTAATCCACACGGACGAAGTCGCGGGCATCATCATCAGCATAGATGGTAGATAGGTAGATATCAATAGCCACTAGACCAAAACCAAACACGTAAAAACGTAAAATAAAAACGTGTGACAGCCAGATTAGGCTGCAACAGACGCATTGAAGAAAATATGCTGATCACTTGGCCTATGCGAAAGTCTACTTTGGGTCACGGTCAAAAAAGTGCATTTTCAATCTACCATTTATAAACCAGATAAAACTAACATTGTGTTGGACTATTTGTAGTCGAAACTGTAGGAACATACAAACAACAACAACAATTTTTGTTGTCAACTGCGTACGCCGACCGCTAACGAGAACAAACAGGATAACCCCTAAATTAGTGAATTTTATATTCGGAACACGTGTAACATTGCACATAGCATCTGTACTTACTACTGTTTTGTTCCATTGCAAATGTTTGTTTGGTGTTTTGTGACGCATACTGATTCAGACATTGAGTTTATAGCCCATAGAGATAAAGGTATATTTACATTAGGGGGGTTACTACCATCGCTTATAGCAGTATTACTTCAAAATGACAGTTTTATGTCACGTACCTTGATGTCCCTAAAATCATACTTACTAATAGATATTATAAATGCGAAAGTGTGTTTGTTTGTTGGTTTATTGGTTTGTTGGCTTGTTTGTTTGTCCTTCAATCACGCCGCAATGGAGCAATGGATCGACGTGATTTTTGGCATGGATATAGTCGAGGACCTGGAGAGTGACACATGCTACTTTTTATCCCGGAAAATTAAGGAGTTCCCGCGGAAATCAAAAAACTTGAACCACGCAGACGAAGTCGCGGGCATCGGCTAGTAAGGATTATAAATCTAAAACATTAGGCTTTAAGCGATGGTAGTACCCTCATGTAAACTTAATATGGTAAGTACCTACAATACTACATAACCAAAATAAAATAAATAAAAATAAAATAAAGGACAAAAAACAATTATTCAATGCTAGATTAAGTATGCCCGAGAGTTCGTCAGCGTGGATTTAATTTTATTAAAAATCCCATGGGAACGCTTTGATTTTCCGGGATAGAGATAGCATATTATGTCTTTCTCCGGGGTGCAAATTCTATTTCTGTATAAATTTTCATCTAAATTGGTTGAAAAGATAGTCCGTGAAAGCGTAGCAGACAGACAGACAAAAGCACTTACACATTAATGATATCAGTAATCAGTATGTATAAAAGGCCTTATAGTTCGTAGAATTATGGTATCGTCGTTTTTATTTTTTAATTTTCATTTCATTTATTTACTTACATTATGTTTTACTGTGAGGCTGTTTTGCTAGACATTACCGGCTCTAGTATAATAACACCTCTCTAGATTTACTAAATCACTAATGTCCTGTGTAATTATTTAGCTTCTTGGAACTTTTCCCAAGGCAAGGTGCGCTTTTATAATTTCTAACGTGACGATATTACCGTGGATGTTCACGGTATTAATTCCCTATTCTGTGGCATAACGACAACACAGGGAAGTAAAATATATGGAAATATATGAAGACGCTTTCATATTACACGTTGCACGTCCACGTAATAGGTACATATTTTTTTTGATGTGGACGTTGACGTCAATCGTAAAATTGAAGACCGTCCACGATAACGTGACGTCCAGAATTATAAAAGCAGGCAATGGAGATTTTGAATTTGCAGAAAGCCCGTCATCCGGAAACCACAAGTTACGTAAGTTAGTTTAGATAGCCCCTTGAGCTAAGGCTCGTTGTCGAGAGAAACGTATGCTCTACATCATGAGCTCTGAGATGAGAGCCAATATCCATACTAATATTATAAATGCGCAAGTGTGTCTGTCTGTATGTCTGCTACGCTTTCACGGCCTACCTATTCAACCGATTTTGATGAAATTTGGTACAGGGATAGGTTGTATCCCGGGGAAGGCCATAGGTTATAATCCCGAAAAATTAAAGAGTTCCCGCGGGAATCGAAAAAACTTAGTGCACGCGGATGAAGCCGCGGGAATCATCTAGTATTTACATAATCGCAATAATCGCTCGCTCAAGGCCGGAGCAAAGTGAGCAAGGAATTGGAGATCCTTTTATACCTCACATTAGATAAAAAATAATAACTTTACCAACTTACCTAATTATGTAAAACATAACGACGTAACGCTACAGTAGCTTTACCTTGAATAAATAAAAAAGCGTACCTCCAGGACCATAGAGCAAGTCAATAAAAAGAATTAATGTTCATGCGGGTTCCTGGTTAGGTAATATGCCTAATTGGCCTAATTGCCTACCCAAATGTAAAGAAGAAAGTAGTAATAACCATGGGCAACCCTAGTGAAAGGAAAATATCAACATTCTCAGGAACGATAATAGTCAAGTAATAACAAACAAATTACTTTCATGTCATGTTCCATTTTCCGAGCCAATTATTTGTTCGTCAAAATATTATGTTTATCTGAGGAATAACTTTGACACGTTTATTCGGCAATAGAAATCCCAAATGGAATAAAAATACCTACCTAACCTACCTACGTGAAAACTACTACCTTAAGTGAAAACCTTATTAATACCTACTTTAATAGTTAATACTTAATCATGTTGGGGGTATGCGGAAGACATAAATTGTCACCAATGAGATGCGGTTATCCCCAGAACTGACTGATAATATTAGACTCGTAAGGATTATTGTTAAGGTGTGCCCAAATACGAGTATAAGGCAACAACACGCGGCCTGTGCAGGACACAATTCTGCCACGCCCTATTGGGTATACCGACGAATATGTTATATTATATTATGCAGTATACACGGCAAACGACTAAGCCACGCTCAATTGCCGCTCTATGTTCGGGCACACCTTTAGGAAATAATAGTCCTAAGCAGGAATTTTATTAATGTATTAACAAAGCGAACACACCTTCGTGGTTTCGTATTAGTGTTCGAGAATACTAATTAATTAATGTTTCTTTAGTAAGTTAATGCGTCTCTAGAACTATTATATTTTAATCCGATGCTCTAGGTCTGGCTGAAAATACCAACTCGAGTTGCTGTATCAAACTATTCTATGGATATATATTTTCGTTTTTATGTTTTTTTTTTTAATATTTATCGATGTCAAAAACAAATATCGGTATATCCCCATGTGTCAACTCAATTTCCTTTGAACCCTTGCCTGGGATTGTCAACGTGGGCCCCAACCGCCGAAGCGTTAACTGAAACGCGTGTGATTGATTGCTCCACGTAACCTGTTCACGAAGTCATAAAGCCCGATATTGCGATCATCAAATATTGAATACCGCCTGATCGCTTCATACAATATTAATAAAGTTAGCGAATAATATGGTAATGTTGATTATTTGCTTTGGTAAATAGACATCCCGCTTAACCGCCCACCCTCGAGGCTACGTAGCTCGAATCATTTCCACCTAAGTGCGATTGGAAGTGCGATCATGTTAATATAATGATACTGGAAAGTTATGAGCTTAGTGTAAGTATTTATGTACTTCGTAGCATAGATGTAAATATACTTGTCGGCCGATTCCAATTACTATTGTCAAGCTTCGTTACATTTTGACATGATTTTGACAAAATGAGGTAGGTATTTATAAGCGTATTTCCATATTTGAAATTAAATTAAACTAGTGGTTCGCCCTGAACTGAGACCTCGCGGTATCCATGATAGTTTTAACTATATTTACGTCCATATAGACATCAGTACTATCACTATCAGTAGACTATTTTTTTATTCCACGTAAGATGGTGCTCGTCTATTACTTGTAAGCATAAACGAATAAACTTTTACAGAGCGCCATCTATTGACATCATTGTGAAGTTCTGTTAAAAATACTGAAGCTCATTAAAAATTAAATAATTTCGTTTCCTTATAATATTTATATAATTTTAGGATTTGTTGTTCAAGTACAGGATATAATTCAAATAATTGATCATGTTTCAGGCTCAGCCTTTAAGAAAATTGAGAGTTCTGAGGTCAACTTTGGACGTTAGAAAATCTCCACTTTGAAAGCCCCCCATTTCGTCAATTTTAGGGGGAAAATTAAAAAAAATATATTTTTGGACTCTATTTCTAATTATCTTTAAAATGATATACCGCAACCCTATGTAACGCTTAAAAAAATATTTTTTTTTCAATTTTAATTTGTTTATTTAAAAAGTTTACACAAACCACACAAATATAATACACTCACTAGAAACTAACTAAGATCATGTAAATAAAAGTAATAAAATAACATAAAAATAACATGAAAGTTAGACTTGCATAATAATTTGGCCATTTGCGTGGGTGGTAGGTCTGACTCTTAACTAGTTGCCTGTATTTAGGATGTCATTCCCGATTCTATATTATTATATTTTTTAGTTTATAATGTGGTTTATTTTATAAGAGGTTTAGGTTAAGGTACTTAAAATTAAATTTAGGTAAGTATTTGTGATTTATGTGTACATAGATTATAACTACTGAATGAAACATTTGTTTGAGTTTGATCTTTTTGAACACCATCAGAGAGAATTTAGTAATCATCTTGGTATTAGATTATTCTTCGCACTCGCTTCTATGAGAGCCCCCCTGAAATAAAGATTTTTATAACTTTTTAAGCCATATTCGGCTGAAGGCCATCGGTTTACATATTATATTTGTATTTGAAGTAATTAGGTTCAGTAATTCAGAAGTTATAGGGCTCTGACGGACGGACGGATGGACAGACGGACGGACGGACAAGTGCAAATTCACTCAAGTAGACTCAGAGACCTTCACGGACTGACGAACGGACGGACGGACAAGTGCAAATTCACTCAAGTAGAAGACTCGGAGACCTCCGCTTCGCTCGGTCAATAATATTCATTGATATCCATTAAAAAAAGGTAATCCGTTACTCCCTTGCGGTGTTTTAAGGACAAACCAACAGAAACACTTTCGCATTTATAATTGTTAGAAATCAATTTGCAGTGTTCTGCTGAGTAACTCATATTATACTTTCGTGGTTACAAAAAATAATTTTTACCTAAGTAAGTATTTCCCTCTTTGAGCAATAGGTATCAAAGCTCAGACCATAGGCCCAGACGGTAAAAGATTTGCGCATATTGTAATAAAAATAAATTACGTTTAATCCGTGGAATTAAGTTAAAACATAATGAGACAACACTTAGCGGAAACGGTGATAAAATATGTGATACTTAACTGTGTCTGTCTGTGAACTGTGATATTAAAATTTAAGAACCTCCATAATGTTGTTCGCACGCTGCCACATCATATCATCTGAAATCATTGCCTACTTTTATTGATATGCTGAGCAACATATCAATAAAAGTAAACAAAACATAATTTACTGTATATTTATGTTCAACCTTAACCCTAAAGGTTGTCTGGAAGAGATTGCTTTAGCAGTAAGACTGCCTTTGTATACCTACCCTTCTGTTTTATCTTTTAACCTTTTTGTTTATTGTTTTTATTTTAAGTGTGTGCAATAAAGAGTTTATCTATCTATCTTTCTATCTATTGAACCTAAGATTTTGACAAATGTAGTACCTACAGTATTATATATTATTACAATAGTAGTATTTGTACTTATTAAACAATATTTATGTGCATAAATTCAAATGGTGCTCTCTGATTGGAGCAAAAGAATACAACATATTATGATGCATACCTAATTTCACATGAAAAAATTATAATAGGTAAGTACCTATGTGATGTTTTCTAGTTGAAGATTAAACTACTTTTTTGAGGAACACATATTGAAGCTTTAAATCGTTAAATGTTGGTGAGTTATAAAATCCGTCGCTGAGTTAGTTTTGATGGTGATGTACCTAAGTATCAAATCAAATCAAAAAAATAAAATTTGTGGCGAGTAAATCAGTAGGACAAATAATAATAACTGTTGTTCTTTACTTGACGCTTTCTTTGGAATATTCAGTTACTTTTATAAAAAAAGACGAATTAGTTTATTATAAACTTTCTTTGTTAGTTTTAAAATCAGAAAATATTAGGTTCCGTGGGCAAACCAAAAATTTCGCGGCTTGACTTATAATTTGCCATTTTTAAATATCTGTTTATCTGCTTCTTATGGATTCGATGTCTTTGTTTCTCATATTCCTCTTCCTATTCGCTGTTATTTTTATCGTGATGACCTAGGTAAGTATATTGGTTACAATAATTTATAGACCGACATAATAGTAGTTTGTGATATAAGGGCGGTAAATAGGTTTTTACATACGAGTTGACTAATGTCAGCCCGATGACGCCAGTCGAGGGCTGACCATCGTCACGAGTTAGTTAAAACCTTAACGCCCGTGTATCACACGATATTTTTCAATACATTTGTGAGAAAACTTGAAATTAAAAGTCGAGTAGGTAAGAACTAGGTACTCACTAGAAAATGGCTTCTCACGCCCATACTTAGTCGAGATTTTCGGCGGCTATTACAAGCGCGACTTTTTCCTCACAGCTAAAATACCTTATTGTTGATTTAATTTTATTATTACACATCACTTATACCACTCATCTTATTATTTAATAATTTATAAGAAAAACTCAATGAAACTTTTAAAAATAGCGCGCACAGATTCAAGATTTTAGTAGTACCTATTTAAAGCGCGTTGTTGTAATTGCGTTTTTTTTAATTGGCTTCATGGCTCTAGGTTCTAGCTCTTAACTATCAGCCTGGACTATTCAGCCTTTATTTTTTTGATTTATAAAACTTAAAACAATTTTAATTAACTAAATTAAATACAATTTTTAATTTCATGAATTAATTTCATCAATCCACATCTAAGGTCCGCTTGCACAAGGACATTTAAACTGATTTAGTTAAATTTTGTAATGCTGTCCCTTTTTGACAAATGCATATTGTAGTAGCAAAAAAAGGGACAGCATTAAAATATTTAACTAAATCAATTTAAGAGTCCTTGTGCAAGTGGGCCTAAATGTTATTATTTTTTAAGTTTTCTACATACAAAGTCAATATCATTATGAACCTTCTTTCAAGAAAACTTTTTATTTAGAAGTAAAGTGGCCTTACAAAAATTAAAAAAAAACTGCAAAAAAATAGCACGAGGGCAGTAAATTTAACTTACAAGCCCTGTTTACTGCCTCTGTAAGTGCATTTTGCGAGCAAGTGTATTGAAAATATAATATCACTTGTGGGCCCGGCAGACTTTGTCCTGCCCTGAACCTCGAACCCGATTGCAGCGCCCTCTACCGGATCCAATTGTGAATATAAACCATCCCGGGGTCCAAACAAACACAAGAAAAAAAGAATTAGCGAAATTGGTCCAGCCGTTCAGGCGTGATACCGTGACCAAGGGAAATAGGGATTCATTTTTATATATATACATATAGATAAAGATGATCCATTTAGAAATGTTAGAGAGACGAAAAGAATGAGTAAAGTCGGTTTTCTTTTGATTTTTTTAGTATTCTAGACATTGCGACTGACATAATTTTTACAACAGATGGAAATACTTACATAAACAAAACCAGGCACGGATAAAATAATAGTTTAGTTACGGTTCTGATATACAGTTTGTATATCTGCTCACAATCTCATATATTCATCAGTGCTTATGCTTTACTACAAGCCATCGAAATAGAATGACTACTATACATCTATGCTACGAGCAATTCAAATATCTACCGCTACCTGTAGGTATTTAATTGTGATTACGAAGAGGCAAACCTCCAACCATGGCTGTCATTACCTAAATACCCAATTTAAGCTTATAATTAAATTCCTTAGCTTTACTCTGCCCCATTTCTATTTATTGCCACTTCGACTGAAATTCAAATTCAAAATATGTTTCGTACAACAGCGATATTAACTTCAACTCAAGCGCGTTGCCTAAATCCAAGACTCTTAAAACATGCTGAAGTAAAGTCGTAAAATTATATAAAAAGAAAGAACTACTAGAATCTAGTAGTTCTTTCTTTTTAAATATTTACTCGTAGGTTGGCAATATGTAATAAGGTACCTTTATCGAAATGTGTTTCATTCGGGAATGCCGAATAAAATTCGTGAACCGATCCTGAATACATAAAGAGATCCCTGTTCAATCACACATGACATATTTAACTACAAAGACTGAAGTATTTCTTGTTTGCGGTCTCTTGCGACCTTCACATTTACCCGGGCCCTTCGGAGTCCTATAATTTGGTCGCTATTTATTTGTGCTTGAATTTGTTCTAAGGCTTCTAAGCCTACGCAATCTGAAAGTTCTGCACTTGCGGATCTCTGAAAGTTTATAGACGGCTCATATAATTGTCTTATGCTACACAATTCAGTATAGGTATACGAACTTCTATCCTACCTAGCCGTCTTCCACTTGTATGTTCCGTGTTTGTTGTTTTTATTGTTCCTTGCATGATCGTGGAGGCTTACTTTTATCATCACACATCAATAAAAAAAAGCAGAAAAAATATTTGGCAAAAAAATCAATTGTTCTTAAAGAAATGATGATTATTATTAAAATATACTGCCTTACCTTTCATTGCTGATTTTGGCAGAATGCCAGACACTTTTTGTGTAAGTATACTAAGAATTTGCTCACTAGGGAGTTATAACTTATAGTTTCCTGCAGATACTTTATCCCGCTAAGTACAATAAATAACGTCGAAGTTTTTGCCTTGCGGCTGTTTAAATCAGGCTCAATGTCAGACCCTTTTTTATAGACCAGCGTAAGTTTTATTACGGCAATCCTTATAGATCTAGGACTGCAATCACCACAAATAGAAAATGAGAGTGAAATTAAAAATTAAAATATAATTTTCAATACAGTTGTCAAACATGGCGCACTTTCAGAGGCTGTAGTTATAATTCGAAAATTGAATCTTTCGCATAGGCATCTTACTTTTACACGGTCGTGACTTACTTTTACAAGCTCGACACTTACTTTTGCAGTTTAGTTTTAATTTTTCCAAGTCAATTTAAAAAGTTTAGTAGCAAGGAGTTTTCATACATAGAATATAATCGGATAGGCTTTTTACGAGGAAAAATGAATGAATCCGTACGTTTTAGCATTGCATTTCCAAAATTCTTTTAAATGGTTGTTGATTATATTTAATTACCAGTTTTAATTTAATTATTTTCAACATTTGACAAAAATCGAATAGGCTGTATACGCGTAGGTACGAACCCGTAGCCTAGTTTCGTTGAAAAAAAAAATGTCCAGGTGTAAATACGCGCCATTTGCTGAAATTTTTTATGTGATAAATTGATTATATTTTTGTTAATATGAGTTCTAGTACTAATGATGAAATGGAATTAACTCCACCAGATATTTTATCTGAGGCGAAAACTGCGCAAGATGGAATTTTGCCCCCAAAATCTCGAGAAAGATATGTGACGGCTTGTACAATAATTTTATTTCATGGAAAAAACATAAAAACTAAGTCATTCTCAGAAAATGTTTTGTTAGCTTATTTTCATGAATTGAGTGGAAAATATAAACCATCTACATTGTGGTCAAGTTATTCCATGTTAAAAACTATCTCAATTTTCAGAATTAATTACTATGTACGTATGTATGTTGAAATAAACTTGTAATTCTTTGATTTGTTTATTACTATTTCCCACAACTGTATTGAAAAACGTCGTGTGATACACGGGTGTGAAGGTTATTGCAAACTCGTGACATTAAAAACCCTCACCTTCGGCTCGGGCTTATTAATGACAGCTCGTTTGCAATAACCTACTTTCCACCCTTGTATCACAATATACTATTACAGTAGGTTAATATAATATAAAGAAAACACAAGTTAATAAAAAAGAAGCTGTACATACAATTGGCAGTCTTATCGCTAGGAAGCGATCTATTACACGCAATCTAGAGAAAGAAATATCAAATAGAATACTGAGTAAATACACTAAACAAATAATGAAAGTTAAGTGGTGCTATCTAGTTTAACAAAATTTTTTTTTTTAAGGTTCCGTACCCGTTGGCAGCCTCCGCAGTCCACCCGTCCATCCGACCGTCGCAATTGTCTGTCGTTTTTTTTTTGCTCGACCTTAATAATCGCTGTTGGTATTCTGGAACCGTAATAATTCTAGGCCTTAGTCCACTAGGTTCCACTTTTTCGATCCACCAGTGGATCGAATACCACTCTGGAGTTCACATTAGACACATAGAATTTTCAGAAAGTGAATAATAGTTTAGAGTTCGCGCGCGAGTTGAATGCAGAGTCAATGTATGTGTCACCATACATTTGCTCTGAATTCAACTCGTGCGCGAACTATAGATGCTGTAACAACAACCGAAAAAAATACAATAAACTTCAATTATTTAATCAAATACATAGTGTTAAATCTTGTACGATGGTACCTACGGAACCCTTTGTGTGCGAGTCCGACTTGGCCGGTTTTTTTTCTATTATGTTAGCAAAAAGTTTTAATAAATCTCTCAATCGTTGAGACGTATTGGTATTACGAAGGCTTTGAGCTTTGGAAACTGTTTTCCATCGCGTGTATTAAGTACTTAAACAAAAATACGCTGATTGACTCTACAGTATATATCGAAGTTATGTAATAGAAATACTATGTAACGAGTTAAATAAATAAATGAAATAAAAGTAAAAGAACAACACATTTTCTGAGATCTAAAAAAATGCTTTTTTTTCCTTGAAATGTTTTCGTTCTGGAATCATCAAATTATGCGAAGGTTGTTTTGTTTACAAATTTCGTTGGAAGAAGTAACGTTTTCCTTAACCTAACAAGGAAGCTTGTTTTTTTTTTCAATTTACGTAACACTCGTGATTTTAATTTCGATTCTCTATAAGAAAATAAGAATTAAGACGAAAAGTCCTGACGTAAAAGTAAATTAATGAGATGTGCTTGTCTTGGTCTTGGCTGTAATTGTATGTTATTTATTTAAAGTTAGATAAAGATTAGAATTTAATAGTACTTAGGTACTCCATTTTAAAATTAATGAATGCAACATTTTCATTTATAATATTATGTCTGTATGTCTGAAACATATTCAGGGTCCATTCCCTTTTACCTGATCTTGACAAACGTACAAAGAAAGCCTGCATATCGGTGACAAATATGTTGGGCTCCGAAAATCATAGACATGAAAAAAAACTAAATCCACGTGGTTGGGGTCACAGGCATCATCTAGTCAGTGAATATGTCTCAACAAAAACCGGTATGTATGTGTATTACAATATTATACTTGTAAGTTTATATGAAAGTTACAGTGGTTTTCAAAGTTTAGGTTTTCAGATGAAGGTCGTATTGCCCTGGTCCATATTGCCATGTACATCGTAATACGCGAGTATCTACTCTCCAAGGAAATGCTCAGGCGAAGAATACTTAATTTTATCAAGGGTAAGCCTGATTTCCCCAATGCATTCGTCCATCCTACAATGTTAGACTATCCCAACATATTTACTCGTGGCTCGTACTATAGTTGGTCAAAATAGTTATGAGAACCGAAGTACGAAAACACACTACCACCATGAACTGATACTGGCGGACCCAAAGTTCCTCTCCGTCGCGGACGTGACATTTTGTCCTGTACGGTTCCTCGCGTTTTTCCCTAATAATAGTTTTAATTATCTATACTAATATTATTTATTAATGCGAAAGTTTAGATGGATGGATGTATGGATGGATGGATGGGTGGATGTTTGTTACTCAATCACGCCTCAACGGCTGAACAGATCTCGATGAAATTTGGCACAGAGATAGATTATAGTCTGGAATAACACATAGGCTTTTCCCATTTAGCGCGATATACGCCAGTTATTTCACAGCTGATTACGTGTTGCCATGACATCTTTCTTGCAGTTATTTACTAAACAATTTACATTGTGTGGTGGTAAGGAACCCTTTGTGCGCGAATCTGACTCGCTCTTGACCGGTTTTATTTATTTATTACTAGCTGATGCCCGCGACTTCGTACGCGTGGTTTGAGTTTTTCGGTTCCCGCGGGAACTCTATAATTTTCCGGGATAAAAAGTAGCCTATATGTGTTATTCCAGACTATAATCTATGTCTGTGCCAAATTTCATCCAGATCCATTCAGCCGTTGGGGCGTGATTGAGTAACAAACATCCATCCATACATCCATCCAAACTTTCGCATTTATAATATTTATTTGACTAGATGATTTGAACAGGTGGGCCGTGAAAGCGTAGCAGACAGACAGACAGGCAGACAAACTTTCGCATTTATAATATTTATTTGACTAGATGATTTGAACAGGTGGGCCGTGAAAGCGTAGCAGACAGACAGACAGACAAACTTTCGCATTTATAATATAATATTAGTATGGATATGGATACAATTGAAGCTACATAGACAACAAAAGCATTAACATTGCAAGCAAGTACTGCCGCTTTTCAAAGATAAAAGCTCTGAATTCATAAAACTTGGCTTTTCCGTTGGGGACTTAAAAACGAAAATCATCGAGAATTTAATCTATAAACTTTGTCGACTCAGATATTATGCAAGGCAGCTTCTTTCAATTTGTTCAGTTGCAAGTTTCAACTCAATAAAAGTAGTTTAAGCCTCGATAAGAATTTTTGCCTCTTCGATATTTTCTTGGATGTTGCGGAACTTCATTAATAATTTTAATAATTTATGGAATTTCAATTATTATCTGCTCCATGGCTCTATTTAAACAGTAATTGCGAAAACACACTACGGATAGAAACATTTATAACATGTGTAACTCAATTTTATAATATGGAACTACACAGACTGACGCGAAGGACAAAACGTGTTTAACCTCCAACTTTAGCACTTGACGACGCGACGTTAACATTTTGACGACCTCCGTGGCACAACGTTGAGCGCTGTTGTCTTAACGTGCGGAGGTCCCGGGTTCGATCCCCGGCAGGGTCAATTTGGGAATTTATAATTTCTGAATTTTCCCTGATCTGTCCTGGTGGGAGGCTTCGGCCGTGGCTAGTTACCATCCTACTGGCAAAGACGTGCCACCAAGCGATTAAGCGTTCCGGTATGATGACGTGTATCAAATAGCGGTATGGGTTTAATTTAACTGCCATGCCCACAGATCAGAGAATGGCCATGCCCCTAACAGGTTAGCCCGCTACCATCTTAGACTGCATCGTCACATACTATCTAGTGAGATAGCAGTCAAGGGCTAACTTGTAGTGGATTAAAAAAAAATCATAGAAATACCTTAAGAGGCCGTATACTAGCCATCGGTCAATTTTGGAATCTGTAGGTATACCGCACAGTAGACCGTTAGGCTGCACTCATACATAGACGACATAGGCCAGTAAAGATACTTTGATACTTTGCGTAGTCAAGTTCGTACGTACGTGCGGTCGTACGATCTGCAGTACCATTTTACACGTGAATTTGATCAGACTTTGATAATATTTTTTGGTCATATAGGTATTTTATAGAACTTTATTTTTACACAATTTGTATTATATAAATACTAAACATTCATGGTAAATTTTATTTTATCAGTAATTTCGTCAAACTTTTAAGAAATACAGGTTATTGTGACGCGTAAATTTTGAAAAATCGTGCACATTGATTTGATTTTTTTATTAACTAATTTTGTATTAGAACGTATAAAAACGAATTGCAACAGTCCAATTTTAAGAGCGTGTTTATCATATTTGTATTTTTTATAAGTCATTTATTATAATTTTTCGTGGATTTATATGGGTAAAAAGTGTCACCCAAAAGTGCAAAAATGGTAAACGTATTTTGCAAGAATGAGAATTTCACTATTATATTTCAATAAAATTAAATTTTTATTTGCAACAGTCTACTAAGGAGGGATTAATCTTTAATGTTTTAATTTTCTTTTTGTTATAATACTAATATCTCATAAACAAAGCTCATCAAAAGTTCTTAAAATGTCGGTTTATTGGTTTACGGACTGTTAACTATTTTTTATCAGCTTTATAGTATCTGCGTATCTACCTAGGAAGGTATTTGATAGGTACTAGGTAGCTATTCTTGATACGAGAAAGCTATTTCATTCCATGAATATTATTAAGCCAATAAAGTTTTAATTAATGTTTAATAATGTACGTCAACACACTTGAATTATTAAGGAAACAGTAGAGATTATTAATCGGAAATCTCTTGACACCCACTTCGTTTGTATAAATTACGTACTAGTTGAAACAAGTTACTGTCGACAAGCTTTTGAATGAAAATGTAGATTTTTATGGCATAAGTACTTATACTACATGCATAGTTGGTTTTACTAAAAAGTTGAGTAGTTTTTATTACACATGCCAGATTGTTGCATTTTATATTTATTGTAAACTATCTTAACTATTTTTCATGGTAAAATTTATTTGAGTCTGGACTAGAAAAATTAAAAGCTTTTATGCATTACTCTGCCTTAGTATTCTGGTGGAATACGTGTAAAACTTCGTATATCAACTTTTATGCCTGTGCTTTGCTAGAAAAAGGTCTGCAATTATTGTGCATTGTAGAATCAACATCTCATGAGGACACTCCGGTGACAAAGAGAAACGTACGCGCGTCGTTGAGTTTTGCTATAAAATGATTTGTATGACGTCACGCTGATGTGGTGGTGATGTGTATTGCTTGCTTAATGCTTTGTTTTTCCTGCATGGTATCAGCAGTATAGGGCGGGTAGTGCATATCGCATACTACACTTTTAACCGAACATATTTATTTCTGTTTCAAAAGGAAAACTTTAATGCAAGGAAAATTATGCATTACAAAAAGAGGCGATGAAAAAATCCTTAAAAATGCATGTAACAACTAGGATGTTCTCGATCTAGAGTCCGTATTAGGTAATTATCGCTTTATACATAAAACGGCGCAACTTAAACTGTAGTATTCTGTGTTGCTGTATATGTACGAGTATTATAGTAAGTCATTAAAGTCTAATATCATTATCATTAAAATATGTGAAATTTTTGCCGGCATGAGAAAAATTATTCTCGCTGAAGTTTCGCCGCAAATTGTCATCGTAAGGCCCCCCCATGTATCGGAGCATTAACTGGAAACTCGTATTATTGTTCGCCCCACGAACTCTGTTCACGGAATCATAAAGCGCGATATTGCGAGCGTCAGATATTGAATATATCCGGTTGGTAAAACTTGCACAATGTCAAAAAAAGTTATTTTGATACTTGCGGGTTCTGCGGGGGAAATGACTCATTTTGTGCTTTTGAATCTGCAGGACATGTTAGCACTATGAATATGTAGATCGTCAAAAATATCCTGCCTTATTTGTTTTTGAAACAACGGGTAGGTAAATAAGTTAGGTACCATTTTAAATCTAGATTGAAAAAACCGTTTTTGAAGTGAAACTTCTTTATAATCGTTAGAAAAAAGCTAAATGATTTGAAAATTCGATGACACTAAAAAGAGACAAACATAATATTCATAATAGGATTTAGCCTGTGACAGAATGAAATAAAATACAAGTTACATTTATCTCACTCTCTCGTAGGCTACTTTTCTGAAGTTTCACTTCTGCCGTGATTTGCGCACACACATTTTTTTAAACCGGAAGTACCTAGGTACTTATTATTCTTCTCCACATTTAATAGTGTGAAGGTTTGCCAGAAAAGTAGTGAGTAGGTACACTTAACTTTACTACTTTTGCAATTTCAAAGAAGCCACTACAAATCCATTGCCGTCCAATACCTTTCACATAAAGAACCCTTGAAGAAAGAGCGCTCTCGAAGACGAACTCGACAGAAACAAATTAGTAGCTAATTTCCTATAATTGACTATTGCTTAGGTAACGGTTACCAGCTAATAAAGTTTATGGATTTGCAGAACTTTTGCTTATTGATTTTGCGATTAAAATTTGGTAAATGTGAGAGACCAATCCATTACTTCCATATTTATAAAATAAATGCGAAAGAGTGTCTATCTGTCTGTCTGTCAGTTTGTCTGTTTCGCTTAAATGTCCCATCTTTTCAAACTGATTTTGATGAAATTTGGTATAGAGGTTAACGTATTCTGTGATAGAGGTAGGTTACATCCCGGGGAAGGACATAGGCTACTTTTTATCCCAAAAAATTAAGGAGTTCACGTGACGAAGTCGCGGGCGTCTTCTTGTAACTAACCTGGTGGTCCCTACGAATCTATGCCTTACTCTACCTATAAAATCTAACAATTACTGTTAGATGATTCACTTGCCGTTTTATCGTAATTATTAGATTTTATAGGTAGGAAGGAGATAAATTACGATCACGATCGTTAGTGTGCAAATTAAAGCAGGTAATGGGATCAAAAGGGTGTTACTGAAATGTGATATCGATAAGATGACACGGATTTATGGTCTGACGCCACGTAAAATATAAATTTCGCCCTTCTACTTTTATCTTGAGGTAAAATGATTAATGCCTCAGGGTGTAAAAGAAGCTTACGGTGATGACTGATGAGTGATGAGACATTACCTACGTTATCTATATTTTTGGGTGTTTACCTATGACTTTTTACAAAGTGTTTACTTCAACTTTTCAACGAGATTTTATGCAAATGGTATTGCGAAGGTACTTTAACACAGACAGACAATATAGGTAAAATCAAATTGACAGAGACCATAAAGATGCCCAGGTTCTTGTGATCCTACTAAGTAGCAGAAAAAAATTGTAAGGTCACGAGGAAATGATTGAGATTGACAAACGACCGTTTCGATTTGGAAGTAGTTGGAGGATGGTCTTGCCTAATCGAAAGAGCGCATATTATCCGTAGCTTAGTTAAGAAACGCTCAGCATCGTTGACTCAAATGTGTTACTTACTAGGTACATAATATGACCTACCGTGATCATGCCATCGTCGTTTTCTCCAAAAGACTTGGCGAAGACGCACTTGGACGAAGGTTCACTGTGTAGATCTTCATAGAACGCGTTCTTGTGCAGCAGTTTGCTTCCCGCGGCTTCCAGCTACTCGTCCGTCCACCTGCGTTTTCCAGTCTTTCTGAGTGCAGCCTCGCACCGGAAAGCAAAAGCATGCGATTTTTTTATTACCACTAACGTTTAATAATAACAATAGGTAGTTAAGCCCAAGATCTGCTACGTTCTGCTACATCAAACACATCTTTGATTTGATATTTAGATTTTCATAGCCTAAATAGCTAGATGTTAGATGAAGCGCTCCTATTTAGAATCAGCTTACCGAACCGGTGCGTTGACGTATCTTAAGTGACACAAGTTGTTATACGTGAAATAAATAAATCATTTCATTTCATTTTATATTGTTGGGTTTGACACACATCCATAGCTTAGCAAATTATAGCACATCTCTGGTGGAATGGCGCCCTAAATGTCGATCATATTATGATATCACATAGAACGATCTAAGAGCCTTCCGCATTATTACCTGTACCAAGAAAACGCCCACCACTACCACCGATTAATGGGATGACCGGGAATAGCTCTCATCTCTCAGCAATGAAAACAGCCCACCAGGAATTTAGTATAGCATCGATCGATTTGTATCAGACATCGAATGAAATCTACAATAATTTAAATTCGAACAATATGTATTTAATTTATTTATAGGATAAAGCCACGCCTAAGTTATATCATTAGGAACATCTCAATCAATGTGACACATTTGGCAGAGGATGCTTTGATAAGGGTCAAACTAGTCAAACTGTCCAACAATTGATTTATTGTACAGAACTAAAGATTCTTACAAAGTAACTATTCCTTCAGTTTGATCGAGGACTACTTTAGAAAATGATGCTATTATTATCTGGTGTGGTTTCTACTTTCTACCGAAAACCAAAAACCAGAGGAAATTCACATTAACTTTAGATTTTGACCATAGTTTCACTAAGCACTATAAAATTGGCTAGTGTAGCCAAACCCGAGTACACGAGACTCGAGTACACGAGTACTCGAGTAGTGTAGTAAAGTTCAGTAGTGAGCTGATGATGAGTTGAAATGATGGTGATGGCTCCGAAATACGAATCAAGCTTTCTATACTTCTATTGGAACATTTATGGTAAATATTACTGTAAGAATTTTACCTTGTACCTATGCATTTGTACTACGATAAGTTCGTTTCAGTCAGTCACGATTTTTGAGCATTAAAACCAAGATACAAGTTATCACTATTCACTAACATCATTCGATAAAATCAACCATCGACATTCCATCGTTACGTTTTATCAATATTAACATTTAAGCAAGGCTGGAAGGGAAGCAAAATCACAGTAAACCCATCGAGTAAGCCAATGCTAGTTAGCTACACTTAAAGAGTATAAATAATTATAAGTTTAGGTTAAAATAAAACTACTCATTAGTCAATTAGTTAAGCTAGATTGTAGTTACATGAGTACCTCGATGGTACTCAATAATAGGAAGAAAAAAAACTGAGTTTAGCAAAATCAAAGCTTTATCTCAAAAGAACGGCTGCCATTATGAACTAATAAGAGCAATTTTACTCAATGATGTTTGTGAGCAATGATGGTTACACCACAGGAAAAGACAGATAATATGAATATAATTCAAAATCCTAACATTGTTTTGGTATTATTGATTTTAATTAGCTTTTATTTGCTTGCCCTATTTAAGTCTCGATGTACAATGTTGATCGATGTGTAGGTATATGTGCCTATGTATAGGCTGCCATTGTTTACATTGTATACTCAGTTCTCCAATTCTAGGATTAATTTACGGACAAGTTAAGTGGCAATTAGCATTGCAAACGGGGACGGATATTACTGCCAAGTGAACGCTGTAGCAACTGTAGTACCACAGAATAGGTAATAGTATTGCAGATGAGAGGTTTGCTTGCTTGTTTAGTGTTCTCTGGGTAGGTACACATGAATTGCATTGACATTATCAATATTAAGACCAATTAATGATCTAGTTGTGTTTCTAAATGTTGTGTATGTAATTCTAATTCGCGATTAAGTGACCCAAAACTGTTTTGAGGTATTCGACCATTGAGGTATAATATACTTACTTTAGTACATAATATTACTTCAATGTATTCGACATGCTTAAGAAATTGTTATTCATGCATATCCTGTGCCACATCGTGCCGATCGGCTGTTCTTTCTGTGTTTTATTTATTCACTAGCCGATGCCCGCGACTTCGTCCGCGTGGACTAAGTTTTTTCGATTCCCGCGGGTACTCATTAATTTTCCGGGATAAAAAGTAGCCTATGTATGTATGTATGTATGTATATTCTTTATAGCTGATGTCCGCGACTTCGTCCGCGTGGAATAAGTTTTTCAGTAAATTTTCCAGGATAAAAAGTAGCCTATATTACTATCCCACGGTATAATCCCCCTATAATGGTGAAACACGTACTTCTTTATATTTTAACGAAAGCCCAAATGCTGTTTCATGGCTATAACTTGAGAAATTAAGGACTTTCATACAAACTCTCAACCCCTATTTCACCCCTCCGGGGGTGGAATTTTGAAAAACTGTGAAACACATATGTTTTCATTTTCAACCCGCAGCTCATATATCAAGTTTCATGGCTATAACTTGAGAAATTAAGGATTTTCATACAAACTCTCAACCCCTATTTCACCCCTTCGGGGGTGGAATTTTGAAAAACTGTGAAACACATATGTTTTCATTTTCAACCCGCAGCTCATATATCAAGTTTCATGGCTATAACTTGAGAAATTAAGGACTTTCATACAAACTTTCAACCCCTATTTCACCCCTTCGGGGGTAGAATTTCGGGATAAGCGATATCCTATGTCCTACCTCGTAGTATGGGCTCAAATCGTGCCAAGTTTCGTTTGAATTCATTCAGTAGTTTCGGCGTGATGCGCGGCCATATACAGACAGACAGACAGACAGACAGACAGACAGACAGACAGACAGACAGACAGACAGACAAAAATGAAAAAAATTACAGATTTGGCTTCAGTATCGAATAATGAGTGCCCTCCAAAAAAATTTTCAAAATATCTTCAATGTACAGAATTGGACCTGTATAGATTGATACAGAACATATTCCTATTCAAACGAACCACTTTGTTTTCATACTTACAACATGATCTTCTCTCATCCCCTCTATAGGTAAGTATCCGAGCCGATCCAAGTTTGATTTTCCTATACTAAGTTATACAAATACAAAACTTTTTTATTCAACTCGACATATATGAAAGTGCTTTTGAATAGTCGAGTGAATCTACCACTGGTTCGGAATATGTCATACTCGATGATATATTCATTTTTAATGCGTTAATGCTCAACGAAATTCAAATGACATCATAAATGCGCATTTTTAGGTAGAGGAGGAGGTGGTAGAGGTTTACCGTTGTGACCATTAAAAGGTAGGCCCATAAGTAACCATATCGTAGAAATGAAATGGTATAGGTACTATTTGCTGAAATTCGTAAAGGGACAGAGATTCTAGCATTGAAACTAACGAACAGGATATCCGCTATCACTTCACTTCTCGTTTAGCTTAATGGCACGTACCTGGAAGGAATAGTGCAAAATGTCGTCTGTGCGATTCCACCTATTGAGTTAGCAAAGCTCTGATGTTAACTTGATCAGAAAGCGGATAAACTGATTCCTACATGACTTCTCCAGGCTGCGGGGCCTTCATAAAATAACATATTCTGAATATTTCGCGTTATTTTATCGAAGGAATTAAAAATATAGACTTGGAATTTTTTTAATGAGTTCGGGTTCGGGATTTGTTTTAGAATTTAAATTATAATTTTAGATTCTCCCTTTTCAAAAAAGAAATAAAAACCGACTACCGACTCTACCGAGAACGATAATTAAAACACTTCCTTTGGGAATGGGTTAAAGATAAGTACCAGGCATCTGTTCTAGGTAAGTATACAAAAAGTTTAATTATTTTTCCTTATCAACCGGCGCGGTCCTGCAGAGAAAACTTAGAGGCCAATTTTTTCAAGCGCTAAAAACGTTTGACTGTTTTGCTATCGGATATCTCTAAAAACATTGAATTTATCCATCAATTATATATACCTGACCTGACGTGGCCCCATGTCTCTGTAATTATATTATGACCATTGTACAAGAAAGCAATAATTAATAAATAAATGTAATAAAATAGGCCTTAAGTTAAACAAACTGCCATCAAGTAAAATAGGTTCATCGTAATACCGAGTGTTGTAAAATTTATTGCTTCTCCACCGACATAAGCTGCTTATCGGAAAAATGAAGAAAATCCAATTCAACATTGAATGTGACATATAGGTAAAAGTATCAAAATGATTTCAACAAGTCTTTAATAAGTATTCCGATAGCCATTTATCGGTGTTTGCGTCATAAGTCGAAAATCCCTATCATCGTTTTCAAAATTGTGTATGAGTGAGTCGTATTTCACTTTTATAAGATAGATACATAAGTACTCGTATTCTAAGATGGTAACGGGCTGACCTGGTAGGGATATGGCAGTTATATTAAACCCATCGGTCGAACCCCCTCGGTTTCTACACGACTTCTAGCCGGACTAAAAAAAACAAGGAAAAAATATGTAGACTGCGGAGTGATAAGTATATTGGCGATAACTTTTTGCACCGAAAAAGCATTGGTTTAAATTGAGGTTCAAATAATTTGGTATCATCCATCACGGAGGCGCCTTATCAGTCAAAGAGACGTTTTCACGGCCCACTGGTGTCCGTCTCCAATTGAAAGATTTGCTATCAGGTCGAAGTGACACATTTCTTACAGAGTTTATGCCTATTTTACGAAACGTTGCTATTATATTTATACCACTACCACTGCAGCCCAGTAACGTCCCACTGCTGGGCACAGGCCGCCTCCACTCTCATAGGAGAGAGGGAATTATAGCTTTGACCCACCACGCTGCTCCAATGCGGGTTGGCGGGCTTTAACGACTATTATCATGTTAGTAATAAAAACCGGCCAAGTGCGAGTCGGACTCGCGCACCGAGGGTTCCGTACAAACCTGTAGTAAGTTTTACGATTTATGACGTATTAAAAATAAAAATTACGTTTGTTGTATGGGAGCCCCCCTTTAATATTTACTTTATTGATATTTAATTATTTATTTTGAAAGGTAATATACAAGTTAATATTCTGTGAAAATTTGAACCGTCTACCTGTTACCGTTTTTAATATTGAGCAAAAAAATACGAAAAAAACACGTTTATTGTATGGGGACCCCCCTTAATATATATATTTTTTTAATTTTTAGTATTTGTTGTTATAGCGGCAACGGAAATACATCATTTGTGAAAATTTCAGCTTTCTAGCTATCACGGTTTATGAGATACAGCCTGGAGACAGACAGACAGCGGAGTCTTAGTAATAGGGTCCCGTTTTTACCCTTTGGGTACGGAACCCTAATAACCGGGACCGACAGCTTAACGTGCTCTCCGAGGCACGGGGGTGAAACACTGCCAACTTCCTAGCTCCGGCTAGTAAAGAGATTTTCTAGTCAGAGAAACCCCAGTACTTAATTATGGCCCGACCCGGGACTCGAACCCAAGACCTCGTCGGCCGCTCTCAAACATGCTAACCACTAGACCAACGAGGCAGTTATGAGGCTATATATATATGTTATGATATAAATAATACGTATGGGGTGTATAAGCATAGATAATATACTATATACGGTGTATAAGCCTCGCAAACCAAACAATGTGAGCATTTTCTACATCTTATTTACACTCAATATATCTTGACCAGCGACTAACCGAGGAAATTTCGTAAAATCTGGCCTTATTCCATGCCAGCATTATAAAAGGAATTTCTGCGCAAGAATTCTTTTAGTTCCAAGGAATTGGGCTGTGTGTTGCCTAGTCAATGACCGATTGTGTGCGTTCAGTCTAGGCTTTTTTTGTTTAGGTTTTTATTAAAGAAAAATGTCGGCCAATTATAAAACAAATAAACTGTAGGTTCTTTCAAATCTATGATAAAATGTCGGGATATAAAATGCACTCTAAATAATTACTCCGTAGATTTATTGTCGGACGCGCGAGAATTGCATCGTAACAATATTGCGGACAGCACAATAAAAAAGCTCGCTTACAAAAGTGATACTTCACTTTTTAACGATAATGGTATGAATTGAATCGTGAAACAAAATATGTAATGAATCAGTTTGTACCTACGCTGAAATAAAACTGGGTGATGGACTTCGTCCGTGTCGACTGTCGATTGACTTAGGCAGACATGTATAGACAGACAAAAATATTTTCGCATTTTTAATAATTATATAATAGTATTGATGGAGGGACACAACAACTTAAAAGTTCATCAATAATGTCTCTGAGTGCATTCAGTCTTTGTTTATAATACTTTAGAGATTCCAAGCTTTACACAAATCTTACTTATCTGAATCTATTTAATGGCAAATTACTCTGTAAAGCAAATTACTATCGTAATTACAACGATATTCAAGTAGTAATGTCACCCGTAGCTGCGGCGCTCGAGTTATGAGCTTTAATAGAGCATGCTGGTCTTACATAAGCTTACTTAATCACAAACTTAATGAAGATCGCTAAGTAGCATGTAAGAGGGCTACGATTGAAGGTACCTACTCTATATCCATATTAAAGAACAAGAGGACGCCCGCGACTTCGTTCGCGTGGCTTAAGTTTTTTAATTCCCACAGGCACGCCTTGATTTTCCGGGCTAAAAAGAAGCCTGTGTCACTCTCCAAGTACCCAACTATACCCATGCAAAAAATCACATCGATCCGTTACTCTGTTGCGGCGTGATTGAAGGACAAACTCTCTATTTGACGTCCTTGCGGATAGAAATTTCAAAAACTTTAAAATCCGTATTTCATCATTAGCGGAAGCCCAAATACCAAGTTTCATGGCTATAGCAGCTTGAAAAACGACGGACTTTAATACAAACTTTCAACCCCTATTTAACCCCATCGAGGGTGGAATTTTTAAAAATGTGACACACATCCTTCTGTATTTTTACCGAAAGCCAAAATACCAAGTTTCGTTGATATAACTTGAAAAATATCTTGAGAAATGAAGGCTTTTCATACCAACTTTCATCGTCTATTTCACCCCTTTGGGGGTCGAATTATCAAAAACTGTGAAACACGTCTTTCTTCATTTTTAACCCGCAGCTCATATACCAAGTTTCATGGCTATAACTTGAAAAACGACGGACTTTCATACAAACTTTCAACCCTTATCCCTTTTACCCTTTCAACACCTTTGGGGGTGGAATTTGGAAAAACTCTTTCTCAGTGGATACTTAGTCTTCACAAAGAACACACTCTCCAAATTTCATGTCTCTAGGACCAGCGGTCTAGGCTGTGCGTTGATATATAAGTACTGACTTCAAAGTCCTGACTGACTGAGTGACTGACTGCAGTCACTCAGTCAGTCAGGACTTTGAATTTTATAATTATATAGATAATATCTTCAAATAAAAATAGAAGTCTACTGTCTAGATACTACCTATATGCATATCAAGTGAACATTCGCAGTGCTATTTTCGGCTAAATAATACGGTTCAATGTTTCTAAAATGGATTTTTTATAGATGACGCTCTTTATAAACAAGCTATTAAACATTAGTCCCCTTTGTGAGATCCACAAGCTTTATTAGAGCTCTCAACTCGAGCGCCGCAAACGAAGTCGGACGTGAGTTATTTTTGTCTGCAGTTAATATAGTTAAGGCAGGTATGTTACTCACCTAACATATAAAACCTTATAAAACTGGTAAGAGTTCTAAAGTCCCACAAACTTAACTAACCCGGTGGTCACAATTGGAACTAATTTTCATGCCTGTTTAGTTTTTGTTTTTATTTTATTTTCCATAGATACTAGCGACGCTGTCACCGGGTCAGATAAGTTTGTCGGACTATATCTATATAGGTACAGTTCGCGCGCGAGTTGAATGCAGAGTAAATGTATGTGTCGCCATACATTTGCTCTGCATTCAACTCGTGCGCTAACTATACTTAATTAAAGAAAAATGATATGCCTCTAACTAAAACAGTTACATCTAAATGTCAGCTTAATATTTCTAAGCACCGCAGAATTAAGATTGAAAATAAGTTTATACAGAATACTACCCTAGCAAAACTTTTCATTCTGAGAGGAGACTCGTGCTTATTGGACTGGCGATGGGTTGAAATGATGATAATGATGATGAGGTACAGAAGTACCTAAATATGTATAATTAATAATTTCCAAAATTCGAATGCTATGATGTTCGCGTGCGAGTTGAATGCAGAGCTTATATATGGTGACAGATTTACATAAGCTCTGCATTAAACTCGTGCGCGATCTATACGTGATACGTTTGTGGGCACACGTAATGAATAAAACTGTTCCATTCAAATTACCTCTATAAAGGGGCGACAGATTGTTCACATAACACGTCACTCTGCAATCTCATTACTTCTGCTCCAGACATAAATCACATCGAGCTTAGTATTTCATAAGGAGTAAAATGTGTTGAAACATTTCGAGATCTGCCATCATGGAGGGATTTATGTCATAGCAACGTAAAATTGTTTGTACTTTTCGTAATGGATTGTTGTTGAAATTCAAACTCTCTACTCGGAAATGAAAACCTCACTTTCCAGTGAAAATAATTGTGCTAAATTATCGCCGCGAAAAGTTTTTGTGACTTTTTATTTTCTTGACAGCAACGACTCAACGTGAGATGAAATTTTAAAATACTTTACTTTTGTACAAATTTCATGACTATCATTTTAATACAAGAGATGAAAATCTACCTTACCATAATGTATGTGTAGGTAGATAGGTATATTTATTACAAAAAGGTATCAAAAAGGAGTGGTCACTATTTAACAAAAGATAATATTATTCATTTCAATCCTAAGTCCACTAAAAATGTTATTGGGTATAGAATAATACTATACACAAAGGTCAATTTAAAATGGACTAGTTTTGGGCTATATTTGAGGCTTTTGGGTGAAAAAAGAACCTATTATTTACATAATGGTTCCGATCTTTACGAATACTATAAAAAATTATTTTAAAATTTAAATTCTACAACAAACATATTTAGGAGGCGTTGCTCTCAAAATAAATTAACGTAGCTCGTAACAAACCGGCAAAAAATTTCCGCAAAACTCGTTAGCTCGTAAACTTTGCACCTAAAACACCCAGTTTAATTTTTTGACTTGTTCCGTAAAATTTTAACACGTAGGACAGAACATAATTCCCTTATTTGTAAACGCTAAACTTATTTTACAAGCCACGTCATTCTCTTGCGTGATAAAATACCGAATATCTAAATATACGAAAAGGTGACTGACTGATCAATCAAAGCACAGCTCAAACCACTGGACGAATCGGGCTAAAATTTGGCATGAAGATAGCTAAGTTATGACGTAGACACTAGACATCCGCTAAGAAGGGATTTTTGAAATTTTGAGGTTTGAAATTTGTGTAGTCCACGCGGACGAAGTCGCGGGCATAAGCTAGTGTCTTATATTTTTACAAGAAAATTATCTACGGCTTTGCGCGTATGATATCATTCATCTGGTACACGTATAACTTACTTTAGTTAAATTTACAAAAAAAACCAAGACCAACGCGGTTTTCAGATATTGAGGAGCTTTCATCTGAAAACCTAGCAGAAAAAAAAAGACAAACCCACCCACGCATTTACTCGTATATTAAGCTTAAAGTTACTGAGTATAGGTATACAGTATAGGCTCGTGCCTGACGTTTTCCCAAGTATAGAAATCGTTTCTACGCGGAATACATAATATTTCCTTCTCTACACAAACGATGCAACTGCAAACTTTGTAGTGCGAAGTGATATTTCAATAGCAATTTGCATTTCAGAAATAGTTAAACCACAAACTCTCAGCGTGTCTCAGCTTTGCGTCTGTCCTCTTCTCTCCGATATCAATCAACAGATCAACATGACGTGTATGTAAAGTACCTAATATCTTCAAAAGACAAAATGCCTGAAAATGTCTTCACTGTGGACTGGACTGGAGTATTATTTGCATACTTTTGTCCTAAATACCGCATTAAATAGCTGTAAGCTTTAAAAAGAAATACTTAAACTTCCTCAAAGGCAAGGACACAAAAAACGTAATTACGGGCTCAAAAATCTCAGTCCTATTCGGCTAAAGACGGAATTTCTTTGGAGGCTGTCATGACGAAAAGCGAATCTTCGACTGATATAAAAAAAGCCTTTGACAAACATCCACGGCCCAATATTGAGATTCGTTTGACTTTTATCCATCACCTTTGTGGCTAAAAAGAGATTAAAAGTTTACTTCAAACGATCTCTGGTTAAACTGATTGATTCAATGATTCAAGTTTCTAACTTTATTCTATAGAGTTTAATGGAAGGGCCACTAAAAAATTACTCAATAATTAGCAGCAAGCAAGCAACTAAATGAAAAAAATACCAAGAAACAAACGTATTGTTACCATTACCTATTCTGTGGTATTGCTACCAAATAGATAATACCCCCCCCCCCCTAATATTTAATAAATAGCGTCAGACTGACCCGGCCCAACTGCTGCTCGCTCATTTCGACAATGTTTAATGATTAATACCTACCTACTTATATTTGAATGTTACCATTTTGCTGGAAGAAATTTACTACCTTTTCTATCCGTAGACGATATGATAATATTGAAAAAATAATTAGAATTTATCATTCGCGTTGCAAAAGAAAGAAACAATGTAGCATGGTGGCGTAGTTCCTTGTTTAAATTTAGAACGTTCAAATACTACTTTTAAAAAATACTTTAAACTGATATGCACGTTATTTATGCCTTCGTCTAGGTTATTGTGTATTTATTTGTCCATATATAAAATAACAAATGATATCTTATGTACGTATACTAATATACAAGCTCGGGTACAATTTGCATTTTCATTACTATTGCGGAGTCGGAACTACGAGTGCTACGAGTATATTCTGCAGAGAATTCCGTCCTGACCAACAGCTACAATACGCTCTATATATATTGAGTTTGAAATGCAAATAAAGTTTGCATTGCATTTCAGTTGTGGTCCTTCCCTTAAACAAGTACCTACTTATCACATTCTTCTATAGAAGTTTAGCAGGATATGGATAATTATTATAGTGGCCTGATTTCTTAAGGGACCGGCGACCACCGCTCGCAACTTCTACTCGAACCGCAAATATAAATTTGCCGGTATATTGCTATCCCTATTTGGCTGAAGACACATGATCGCGTGCAAGCGCGATAGCAATATGAGCGTACAGAATTTGTTATACATTTAGTCTTGTTCCTTGAATACCAAAAATGATGAATGAAAAATTGTTGTGTTTTTAAATTCGTGTTGTTATTCTGTAACTTGACAATATAGGCTATGTTCCTGATCAATTAGTACATGAGATATCGTTGGTTTTAATATGAAACAAATAAGGAGAAAACATGTCGTTTATGTTGCAAAAACATGCAAAACGCAATGTGCTTACATTTAATTTTGGGAAAGTATTTTGGAAAAATGATTATCCAGGGATCTAGATAAATACAAGTTCAATCTTAATAATCGCATAATATGGAGGAAATATGCTCGAATTACTAATTATTTTGGTATTACGTTTGTATGAGCAATTCACCCTCCGCTGGCGCCTTAAGACGTTACCGTTGCCAGCATTACTACTGTCACACTTTTACTAGCCCACTAGCACATTACTGGCACACTAGCCTTTTTAAAAGTTTATAGATAACTTGAAATGTTTGACGTTTGTTTAGGTCAAATCTTGCAACTGAACCGATTGAGCTGAAATTTTGTATAAACGTTTAGTTTGTAGGATGAAAATGGATGGTTAGCTAATTGACGTGATGGTAGACGAGTTATTCTTATGTACCAGCATGATATGGGTAGGTATCAATGGGGGCTATCGCGTATGAATTTGCCGCTAGGGGCGCTGGTGTCGCGTGAGGGCCAATATCATTCACTTTTCACTGGTTTTGGCGGGTTTCGTGACATAAATTATAATTTCTTTAATTTACCTGTTGAAAAGTGATCTCCTTCGTGAAATTATCGCAAATATGGATTATTTGGCGATGAATGTGAACGCTTTGAAAGCGGAATTAAGAAAAAGAGGCGCAAAAATAGGCGGCCTCAAAGAGCAGCTAATTCAGAGGTTAGTTTGTTTACTGTTTCCAAACTTATTTTTTGCCAAAAGTATGCTTGTTTGCGAGGTAACAGCTGTGTTTTTTCTTTTTACATATATTTACCTAATATAGGTATTATATATTATATTTACTTATTAAGACTTCTGCATGAAAGGTTAAGGGTTTCATGCACATCAAGGACACACTTTTACTACATGATATTGAAATATACCTATGTCTCTGGTTATGTACCCACAGTAGGTATCACTAACGAGAACACACCTATCTTGGGATCAGATTACTATGTGTGAGATGACCAGAATTTAATAATAGTAGGTATTTCTCTTGATTAATATTAGATGTTTCATTTCAGGTTTCTCCAGAAGGATTAATTGGAGAACTAACTAACAGTATTGGAAGTGAAATGTACTTTCTCTATAAAAGATGAGTTTATCAGTGTGATAATTATTATAAGTACATAAAAACGATCAATAATGAATACTTATTGTTTGAAAGAAAGTAGCCCCTACTATCATACATACATGATACCTGCTATTGCTAGAAAATTTTCCAGCTTAATCTAGTATCTACCATTGTTTAGTAGTTTCAACTAACAACTCAACCATCTTTCAGTATCATATCCATTGTATGGATTTAAGTACAATGATTAATATTTTTTTGTATAGCAGTGTGTTTTAAAGGGAAAGGGAAGGATAAATATAAGTTTAATAAGTAATTAATTTATTTTTATTTTATTTATTAAGTGCCTATATAATTAATTCCTCAGAATCCTGCGAATTCCTGCGAAACGCAACTAGCCACTGTTTTAGAACAGTTTTATCTTTTGGAAACATGTGTTCTCCTTTTTTTCCGAACAAAACGGAACTGCACAACATTGCGGAACTAGCTACTCGATATGATGATAGTTATAAATATTAATAAACATAATGAGATTCAAGATTTAAAACTTTGTTTCGGCGCCGATCTTATAAAGTCGCCTTTGACAGCTATACCTCTGACCTTAGTCAACAGTGGCGCCAACTGGTGAGCAAAGAAACGATAGTCCCCATTAAAAGAGTTTGCTGCGAAGAATACGAAAAATAAAATGAATCACACATAGATATGGCGTACCATAAAAGCTGCTTTTAGGGTTCCGTACCAAAATGGTAAAAATGGAACCCTTATGGTGCGACTTTCTCCGTCTGTCTGTCTGTCTGTCTGTCTGTCCGTCCGTCACACTCGATTATTTCAGTAACTACCGAAGCTATCGACATGAAATTTGGAATAGTTGTGTATATTAGTGGCCCAAAGACACTGAAATTAAAAAAAATTGGAAATTATTTTTGTTCTTATTTAAAAAGGGGGGAAAATCGGAGGGTTGAAATTTAAAAGTGAGATAACTGTACTGTGTGGGGTATCATATGAAAGGGTTTACTTTGTACATTCTAAAACAGATTTTTAATTATTTTTAGTCATGATAGTTTTTGATTTATCGGGGAAAAAGTCAAAAAAAATACCGTTCCCCCCTCCTTATCTCCGGAGTTTACCAATCGAAAAATCTGAAATAATTATGGTCAATAGGAATTTATGTATATTTTACAGGAAAACTATAGCCAATGCTCTAACTAGCATAGTTTTTTTGATATTAACAGAAAACCTCTACAAACAAAGTTAGTTTTGCGGTTCATTAAATTCATTAATCGTAAAACTTGCTACAGGTTTGTACGGAACCCTCGGTGCGCAAGTCCGACTCGCACTTTGCCGGTTTTTTTATTAAAAAATGATTTGACTGATGATAACACTAGAGTCCGCGTAAATTAAAGTATTTTTTTTTTTATACCCGCGGGAACTCCTTAATTTTCCGGAATGAAAAGGATGCTGCCTTCCCCGGGATATGTCCTTGTAAAAAAAGATCAAAATCGGTTGAAAAGACGGGCCGTTGAAGCGTAGCAGACAGACAACTTTCACATTTATAATATTAAGTACTAGCTGATGCCCGCGGCTTCGTAAGTTTCGCGTGGTGTAAGTTTTTTTGATTCCCGCGGGAACTCCTTAATTTTCCGGGATAAAAAGTAGCCTATATCACTCTCCTGCCAAAAAACACGTCCATCCGGTGCTCCGTTGCGGCGTGATTGAAGGACAAACCAACAAACCAGTAAACCAACAATCCAACATAACAAACATAACAAACCAACAAACAAACACACTTTCGCATTTATAATATTATAGTATAGTATGATATTAGTATGAAGTATGATGTATAAAATAGTAAGCAAAAATAAAGACCATATAATTTTATTTATATCGACCGAAAGTCATTATGTGAAATTCAGTGAGGCATTAGAATATTTTCACCGCGCAGAGTTCAAATTTTATTTTGAATCTCGAAATATCGCTCACGGAAATTACGACCAGCGAACTGTATTGAGCCATGTCTGATCGGTTTAAATTTTAATCATCCTTCCTCTAAATTGCTGAAATGAGATTAAAGCCATCGATGCTCTGGATATAAGTCGTTAACTTCTGAGTACAAATTGATACCGGCATTACATCCTATGTTATGTGTAGATACTATTTGAAATTCATACACCTGATTTGAAATTTCCTTCTTCCATTGTAGAATTGTATAGTAATAAGCCAGACTATTGGATAAGTGGATGACATTATTATAAAGCAGTAAAAATTAAAATTATTAGTAGGTACCAATTAAATTCAGCTCACGGAGGCCTCGCCACCTTCCCCCTTCTATTGCCTGCGATTTATTATATAACATCCATACCACTATTAAAAACGAAAGTGTGTTTGTCTATAAGTCCTTTGTTTAACACATTTCGATGAAAGTAATTTAGACAGATAAACTGCATTCCGGAGACGGTTTTTTTATCGCGGAAAATTAAAGAGTTCCCCTGGGGTATTTTTACTTATATATCTAAGTATTATATTCTCACGGACAACGACGCGGGCATCATCTAGTAATAATATAAATATGTAAAAAATAGTCTCTGTAGCTGTTCGATTTTGGAACGCTCTTGTGACTTAAAATTGGTTTTAGGCTCGGCTATAAAAATATTTTACATCTCTCATATTCGGTAAGTAGGTCCTTATTACCCCCAAATGGAGCTTGTAGGTGACCAATTAGCGCTCTAGGGTAATAATGTAGCTAGAAAAGCCCTAGGGCGGTAAGTAATTAAAAAAAGTATGATGGTTAGATGTACGCGAACTTTTTGAAAGAGTGAAGAGGTTTTTTTTAAAATTACTTACCGCCCTTGGGCTTTTCTAGCTACATTATTACCCTCGAGCGCTAATTGGTCACCTACAAGCTCCATTTGGGGGTAATCAGGACCTACTTTACCTCACAATCGAGATGTAAAGCAGAGTAGTTAGCTCGGGTGTAAGCATCAATTGCACCCTCGAACTATAGGCGCCCTCCCTGCGCTCGTGCGCCTAAATATCTCGGGCTGCAATTGATGCCTTACAGCCCTTGGCTACTAATCTACTATTTCTTCGCCCAACCCGTAATCAATAATAGGCAGTAATTACCCACTGATAATTCCGGTGAAAATGAAAATTGAACGAACGCAATGCTTATTTGTTGCTAGGCTCAATGAAAATTTCATTGGTTCAGACCTATCTAGAATTTAGAGCTGTAAGCCGGGAGAGGAGCAAAAATGTGAGAGCTTTCATCGGCTTATGTCGTTACTTGGAAAGCAAAGCCTCTGGACCTCACTCCGCTAATAATAATATGCATTATACTGAAATCATTTTACAGGCAATAGAAAATCAATCACTGTAATATGTGACCCACGGCACTTGCCACTATATATTATAAATGCACCTAATTTAAGACACAGTTACATTAAAGCACGACGAACATCAACACCTCTTTCATTTGGGCGTCCCAACATCACATGGCGACCCTGCCAGTCGGTGCGCGCGCGCTTGCACCATGCGCGTGCACCGGCTGGGCACCGAAATACTGCATCCAGATCCACAGAGAGGATTAAATTAAAATTATGAAATTCATGGAAGAATGGATTCCCGGAGATGAAAATATTACCCGGACCTGATACGAAAAGAAGAAGAAAATATTTCGTCACAGTAATTAATCTACAAATTAAATAAATCTATTCATGGAGTAAATATTATATATCAATTGCAGCGACGGCATCCAGATTTTATATATTTCTTCGAGACAAAGACAAGTTCACAGCGGTAACCACAAGTCTTCCTAAGAGTTCCTACGAAAAAGAAGCCTTCCTATGAAAAGTGAAAGAGAATAGTGTCTAAAAGTGCATTCTGAATTCCTATTTCCCAAATTGTGTTTTTTATTGTGTGGCAAATTTTGTATATCAAGTGAACATTGTAAAGTAGACTGGTTAATGCACTTCGAAAACCTAACAATATTTTTTTATCGGTGTCCAGATTTAAGAAACGATATCATGCTATATTTTTTATTTTGTAAAGACGTACTATATTTTATTCATTGTGTTGACTGCATAATGTGACCTGACCTGACTAATGACTATATTTTATTTGCATAATACAACTACATAATCTTTTAAATGATATTTTTTCCAGCATATTTTTATAAAAAATATAAACGTAAGTATAAAATAGAACAACAATGCAATTGAGACTGATATTCTTGGACCAATAGCAAGCAGCTTAAGCAGTATTTTGGGTATGTTATTTTAATTCAATTTTTTCATCAGATTGTTTTACTTAGTTATCAGTATCTTTTAACTTACGACTATGATTTGATGATTTTTGAATATTACTGATTTAATTTTGAATTTAGATAATTTATTTCATTTCATTTAGGAGTTTTACTAAAGAATAATTCGAAAATCAGTGATTTTCTGGCCAATTTTTAAAATATACTTTTCAGTCATTAAGCATAGATACTCATTTATAGTTACCCAGTTGATTATTGGAAATATAAATAACATAATATTGAAATAAATTACTCAGGTATTCATTTATTTTACGATTAGGTACTTAATCATTTTAATATTGCAGAAAAAGATAAAAATCAGTTTTGCGTAACAGTACAGATTCATTGCCTGCTTGAAATTTTTAATTTCTGTTCGTTTTTACTTTTCTGAAAACACATTCCTTAGGTAACACTTGATATTAGATATCAAGAATTTCATGTCGTAACTTTTGAGATGACCAAAGTAAATAGGTCATATCGCATACAAAAGAAAAGCTGATGCGAATGTAAGCGTTTTGTATAACAATAGCTTGATTGCAAAGATTGCAAATTATTGAATTCGAGAACAATAATCAAACAATGAAACAATTAAATTGTTTTGATGATATACTTTTGATTTTGAGTATTGTTTTTTTTATATGGAAGAGTTAAGCAATGAAATAGGTAACGGAATAAACATTTATGATGATTAATGGAATAGATGACAATTATTTACGGAGATACGACCCTATTTAGGAGTTCTTAGGGATTTTACTTATGACAATATGAATTTTTATAAACGTACTTAGGAAGTTGGATAATGAAAGAGTGATGATCTGCAAGATCTGAATTTTGAGAATGCATTTTATTTTTAGCAGAAGATGTTGGGGTTTGGTTTACTTAATAATCTGTATGGTTTGGAATGTATGGATTATAAGTTGGAATTAATAGATGGAATGAGATTGTGAAGTTATATTACAATTAATGAGAGTTATGAGAGGTAATGTAGTGACCAGCCCATCTCTTGATCATGCCGTACGCTAGCTCGTCTGCGTGAAAGAATGGAGCAAAAGGCACGAAAATAATTGAATAATATATTATGATAAAATAAATATTAAATGAATAAATGTATAAATGAAATGGGATGGCATTTTAGGATTGTTGTATTAATGGAATTGGAAATGATTTGGTGAAGGTATAAAATATTTGTGAAAGGATATGGAATGGGTCTTTTGAAGATAGTTAGTGTTATTAGATAACACATAGGCAAGTAGTTTCTTTTAAGAGATAGGAAAAGGAAAGTGTCTAGAAGTTTATCGATCTTAGCTTTACCATTGGTGGACGGATTGATCACCCGAACATAATATGGCATAGTTAATTATCGATGTAACTATTTTTGCAAGGTGTTGTGTAAGGAATGTATACCCGCCTTTTATCTCGATCATGCTGTACTGTAGATGTCTGCGTGAGAGTAATTGTGCTTATAGGGGTATAGTATATAAATGAATAAATAAATAAATGAGCTTAAAAGGCTAACTTATGAATGAATATTGTACTATGATTGAAGGATAATAAGACAAAATATGACTTGATCAAATACTTCGCGCGCGCACCTACAGCTGTAAGTACGAGTATGTAACGGATCATTATCGGATAAATAAATATACCTACTTGACATGACTTATTTGAATGACTGGCCATCATTTAAATTACCAATTTATGGAAACTATTAAACATAAACGCTGACAATTTACGTATGGTGATTGGTGATTCGTACCTAACTCGGACTTGACTTTACTATTATAGATTTTATATAAGTTTTTTTTTCTTCCCCAATAATATTGTATTACTTTAAGATTTTTTGGCACCTATTATTTTACTTTACTTTTCAGCACTTGCTTAGTTACTTAAATATATAAAAAAAAAAATGTTTAGCATTAATTTTTTTTTTTTCAAGTGCCCTGGGAGGTGTAATATGTGACCCACGGCACTTGCCACTATATATTATAAATGCACCTAATTTAAGACACAGTTACATTAAAGCACGACGAACATCAACACCTCTTTCATTTGGGCGTCCCAACATCACATCACAAGCATTGTACAAAAAAGGAAATTCTTCTTAACTTTTTAAAATTATTATTATAGTAAATTATAATGTAAATGCAGTTTCGGGAGAGGAAGAAAATGTAAGAGCTTTACTATACAAAATAATACTAATACCTCGCAGGTATGAAATAAAGGAGACTAGGTACATTTAACAATGAAATGGGAATTTTTTAAGAGAAGTGCATTTGACACCGTAACCTGCTTACCTGGATGACATAATATGAAGTGATACTCGGAAATTTTAAACACCGGTGTATTCCAGGGAAGTTAAACAATTTACACCCTTGTGAGATTTTAGTTTTTCGTGTAACACTATAGAAGCATATAGGTTTTATTATTAATAAAACTTTTTTAGATATCATTTTCTTCTCGAAAGTTGACCTAATAAAAGTGTTGCTTTTAATTAAAACCGTTTTTATTGGGGCTGTAAAATCTTACAAAATCGTGACAACAAGGTTACAAAATCGTGACATAAATCCGACGGTCATAACAGATTTGAGCGCGTTTCACTACCTCCATTTTGCTCTTTATGGAGAAATACTAAACTCGAAATGATTTACGTCTGGAGCAGAAGTAATGAGATTGCAGAGAGATGTGTTGTGTAAACAATCTGACGACCCTTTTAGCCAATTTTATCGTACAAATAACTCTATTTCGTTTTATGGTTATTAGGACGTAGCAAAATTGCTAAATTGCTTTAATTTTTTGGACGTGATGTTAATTAAAAAAGTTTCAGGCCCGCTTGCAGAAACTCCGGGTTATCCTTTTAACCCAAGGTTAGCAAGGTAAGCTGCTACTTCGACAGAATTCGTATAAAACTGTCATCAAATTATTCCTGGGTTAAACGTAACTCGGCGTCTCTGGAAGCGGGTTTTATTTACTTTATTTTTTAATTTATAGGTAGATTAGCGCTGGCTACAATGAAACTTGCTGGCAAGTGACCAAGTGGCGATGCAACCTAAGGTGGACCACGGCTGCTTAGAAGATGCCTAATCACTCTTGATTACACAACAATTAACAATGTTAATGTTAATTTACAATGTCTTACACATGAATTTAGAATGATATTGGCTGTTTTACTAACATTGGTTTGACCACGGTTTGCCCTTTGTTATTATTAGTCAGCAGTCGTTTTTTTTTTCTTTTATTCAATACTCCGCTACCATAAAACATGGGATCCCGATAAAGTCAAGCGATGCTCCACGACGGAATAGCTTCTATTCTACAGAATAGAAGCTATTCCGTAAGTAGAAGTACTGCAGCTTACACGTATCACGGGATGGCTCTACCAAGAACCAGCTTGATGCTCAAGCATCATTGCGCTGGGATACTCATTGGTGATGAGTCAGTTCTATGTTTCATACTTTGGTACATTGGACAACAAATTCAAGATAGGCTTCCACCTGGACACAAAGTCTACTATAAGAGAGCAATGAAGAGGTTCTAACTTGGAGTGTAGTTGGCTTGCGGTATCTTATTGCATTGATGAAGTTAGAATTCTGAGATAAAGTTACCGATTTTGGGGGTTATTTCAATTAGCAATCTGTACCCCTCAGAGAACACGTTATGCGGTCTGCTCATCTGTTATCAGCAGCATCTAACGATTATCGTTAACCCCAACTCCATTTTAATTATCTTCAGACAATGTACAGAAACGACCTCTCAACTCTTTATCAATACACCAGAAGGTACCCGTTACTAAAATAGCAAAATGGATAATTATTCCATACGTACAATGCCATTAAGCAAAATGTTTATTTTAATTTGCACAAGGTGTAAAATATCTGGTATGAGTACAAAATGTTACTGTGTTTTATATTTTAAAAAAACATTCATTATCTACTCAGGTAGAGTAGGTAATCCATAGCCTTATTTTTACATTTCTACAAGCAAGCAGATTGATATGCCTCGTCGCAGCAAAACACAACAACCTCTTAGACCAGAGACCCTGGACGAAAACATACTAGGGACCGAATAGGGAAAAACAGGAGGGGAAACACATTTTGTTCTGTCGTGCTAGTCCATATAGAGTAGCTCCATATCAAAATAGTATCGCGGGCGTTTCACGAGTACGGTTTCTCCTGTCGCTCTAAAAAGCGACTTATAGCAGTACAGGAGTACCTATTAAACCTGTCACGTAACATTGAATAGGGTTGTAATTTTATCACACACTGGGCAGTCGGCAGTCGCAAAGTATTACAATATAACCTGAACGAACGGAGAGCCCGCGCAAGGGGACGTTGGATTCATATAAAGCCACAAATTCTTGGGTCGCCCTGGGGAGAATTAATAGCGCTCCTCCGCTGACCCGAATGTTTGTAGTGTGAAAATAAAATGACCTTTTATTATATATAACACTAACTTATACCCTCAACCACGCCAAAGGCATATAGGTACAGAAATTTTTGAACCGTATAGCCTTTACTCCCGATTACCTTTTCATTCTGTGGATAAGCACAATTTTAGACGTCATATTTTACCAAAAACTGACCAGAAAATCTCATAATTATTGTAAAATCCTTATTCAACGAGGTATCACTCGAGGGGGTAAACCAAAATAGGCTCTCTCTTTTTTATTCAGGTGGTAGGTATCCTGCTATTTTAAAAGCATTTACTTAGTATTTTTATATATTTATGTAAAACGTGTTAAGAAATAATTTTATAAAAGTCAGTACAAATAAATGAGAGTTGAGTAGTAAAAGTGTGGAATCGTCGTGGTGGACGTCCATACTCGTCCACGGTTGGACATGACTTGCTGGCTACTCACTATAAGACGACAATAGTGAATAATGTTTACCTCGTGTTGAGGGGTCGCCCAAGCGAATCGTTGGGAAACTGTAGAGTACATTAATTAAAATACTCGCTCGAAAGTTAGTAGACTAGATTGGACAGCAGGAACTTTTCTATTTTACTAGTTTGCGCTATTTACTTAACTGTCAACAAAGTCAGAACTCAGAACTCGAGTCGGAAATGAGCCTGCCTCTCGACGTTAAGTACCTATTTTAAATGATAATGATTATGACTATGTCTACTTCTTACTAATATTTTAAATGTGAAAGTTTGAATGTTTGTTTGTATGTTTGTAACTGCTTCACGCCACAATGACAGCCGGTTTGGTTGAGAATGGAGATAACGCATAAGTACTTCTAATTATTAACACAAAGGATACATTTTATCCCAGAAAATTCCCGCGGGAATCAAAAACTGTAACTAAGCCTTTGGAAGCCTTCAATAAACCGAATGTGGTCGTAGAAATAATTCTCATCCTATATGACAAGACCATGTTTTTGCAGTAATACCTAAACGCTAGTTACTTAATAAGAAGATATAGGCACTTACTGCTGCCCTATGTTTGTATATAATAAACTTAATACATACAATATTAGAAAAAAAACGTTCATTTTAAAACCTACTGCGCAAAATGAAGAAGGAAATTTAATTAAACCTCTAGATTGGTCGTTAAGATTATAAAGCCACTGAAACGTTTCCGTTCACGAGATGAAATACTAGCAAAGTAATATTACTGAAAAATAATGAAAAGGACATTTATGGAAATTACCTACTCAATAACCGGAATTCCACTCTCAGGGATTCATAGGAAAATTGATTTAAAATAAATGATCCAAGAAAGTTAGGCGCTTCCATTTGAACTTGGAGCATACTTAGGATTCTACAAACGATATTTATTCACCCTTTCTACATGGGACCACCACTAATAATATTACTTTATAAATAAATAAATAGTTAAATGATAATTTATTTGCAGATAGCAATTTTTCTTACATATTCTACCATTATATGTAGAATATGTAGGATATGTAAGGGAAATTGCTACTTACATTTTCGTATCTTCCATTTTTTGCGACATGCGCTGGGTCGAATTCATCCCCGCGCGCCTGATTTCGATCTCGTGAACTGAGAGCGCATCAATGCATTGAACATATTCCTACGCTCTAAAGCTGGCTGGCAATTGTGGTAGCCAGAAGCCTGGTGGTGGCCTGAAGACTTGGTTAGAAGATGCCTTTTTCTTGAAAAAGAAGATTCACTCTTGATTTGATGATACCAATATGAAAAGCGGAGTGGAAAACGGAAGCTGCCATTCCATATTCGATTCGTACGAATTAGAAAATCGTACCAAATATCATTTAAAGAAAATGGGCAAATGAAATAATACCACGCAGACAAACACACTATCGCATCTATACTTAATATTAAAAATGCGAAAGTTTGGATGGATGAATGGATGGATGGATGGATGGATGTTTGTTACTCAATCACGCTAGAAGGGGTAACGGATCTGGATGAAATTTACTACTACTACTATACTGGAATTTACATTTACTATTTTTTATCCCGGAAATTTAAAGAGTTCCCGCGGGGACCAAAAACCTCAATCCACGAGGAGCGTGAGCTAGTTAATAATATTATGGATTTTGTAGTCTATATCCGAAAAAGTAGACGGATGTAAAATAAATTAAAGCACGTACAGTTCAGGCAATAAATAGAGCAAGGGTCGTTAGTGGGGACGCACGCTGAGCCGAATCTCGTTGTAGGAAATTGATGCCCGCCGCATAGCCTAATATAGGCACTCAGTTCGCAAATGTATTGCACCACAAAGGAAATAGGAGCCTAAACTTCTATTCCAATCAACTTTTTTATTGTTATCAAGTTCTATCTAGTAATTACGAGTGTTATATTATAGTACCTACATGTCATCATCATCGACCGAAGAAAAAAAAGCGGCCAAGTGCGAATCAGACTCGCGCACCGAGGGTTCCGTACAAACCTATAGTAAGTTTTAAATTATTAAAAAAAAACTACTTACTAGATCTCGTTCAAACTAATTTTCGGTGGAAGTTCGCATGATAATGTACATCATATATTTTTTTTAGTTTTATCATTCTCTTATTTTAGAAGTTACAGGGGGGGGGACACACGTTTTACCACTTTGGAAGTGTCTCTCGGGCAAACTATTCAGTTTAGAAAAAAATGATAGTAGAAACCTCAATATCATTTTTGAAGACCTATCCATAGATACCCCACACGTATGGGTTTAATGAAAAAAAATTTTTTGAGTTTCAGTTCTAAGTATGGGGACCCCCAAAATTTATTGTTTTTTTCTAGTTTTGTGTGAAAATCTTAATGCGGTTCACAGAATACATCTACTTACCAAGTTTCAACAGTATAGTTCTTATAGTTTCGGAAAAAAGTGGCTGTGACATACGGACGGACACACAGACAGACAGACAGACAGACAGACAGACATGACGAATCTATAAGGGTTCAGTTTTTGCCAAATTTGGCTACGGAACCCTAAAAAGAAGGGTGATTTCTATTTGGTACTAGAAGGGGTTTATTCTATTTCGTACTAGATGACCTAACAAACGTTATCCTGTCCATACATTGAAAGCATACCAAAACCCCATAGAAAAACCGGCCAAGTGCGAGTCGGACTCGCGCACCGAGGGTTCCGTACAAACCTGCAGTAAGTTTTAAATTATTAAAAAAAAAACTACTTACTAGATCTCATTCAAACCAATTTTCGGTGGAAGTTTGCATGATAATGTACATCATATATTTTTTTTAGTTTTATCATTCTCTTATTTTAGAAGTTACAGGGGGGGGACACACATTTTACCACTTTGGAAGTGTCTCTCGTGCAAACTATTCAGTTTAGAAAAAAATGATATTTGAAACATCAATATCATTTTTGAAAACCTATCCATAGATACCCCACACGTATGGGTTTGATGAAAAAATTTTTTTGAGTTTCAGTTCTAAGTATGGGTTGTATTAAATTTATTGTTTTTTTTCTAGTTTTGTGTGAAAATCTTAATGCGGTTCACAGAATACATCTACTTACCAAGTTTCAACAGTATAGTTCTTATAGTTTCGGAAAAAAGTGGCTGTGACATACGGACGGACACACAGACAGACAGACAGACAGACATGACGAATCTATAAGGGTTCCGTTTTTGCCAAATTTGGCTACGGAACCCTAAAAAGAAGGGTGATTTCTATTTGGTACTAGAAGGGGTTTATTCTATTTCGTACTAGATGACCTAACAAACGTTATCCTGTCCATACATTGAAAGCATAGCAAAACCCCATAGAAAAACCGGCCAAGTGCGAGTCGGACTCGCGCACCGAGGGTTCCGTACAAACCTGCAGTAAGTTTTAAATTATTAAAAAAAAAACTACTTACTAGATCTCATTCAAACCAATTTTCGGTGGAAGTTTGCATGATAATGTACATCATATATTTTTTTTAGTTTTATCATTCTCTTATTTTAGAAGTTACAGGGGGGGGACACACATTTTACCACTTTGGAAGTGTCTCTCGTGCAAACTATTCAGTTTAGAAAAAAATGATATTAGAAACATCAATATCATTTTTGAAAACCTATCCATAGATACCCCACACGTATGGGTTTGATGAAAAAATTTTTTTGAGTTTCAGTTCTAAGTATGGGTTGTATTAAATTTATTGTTTTTTTTCTAGTTTTGTGTGAAAATCTTAATGCGGTTCACAGAATACATCTACTTACCAAGTTTCAACAGTATAGTTCTTATAGTTTCGGAAAAAAGTGGCTGTGACATACGGACGGACACACAGACAGACAGACAGACAGACAGACAGACAGACAGACAGACAGACAGACATGACGAATCTACAAGGGTTCCGTTTTTGCCAAATTTGGCTACGGAACCCTAAAAATACGTAAAATTTTTCCTGAATTCAAAAAAAATCTGAGAAACTTTTCCGGTTATTTTTTTGCTAAATCGCCCCTGTATTGAGGCGTGATTGAGGCAGACAAAACATTCAATTTGGTTGAGTTTTGGATAGTCCTAACGCACGGCAACTGATTTTCATTGTGTAGGTACAGAAGATAGGTATACCTTATTTATTTACTACTAGCTGATGCCCGCGACTTCGTCCGCGTGGATTTAGGTTTTTTGGTTCCCGCAGGAACTCTTTAATTTTCTGGGATAAAAGTAGCCTATGTCACTCTCCAGGTCCTCAACTATACCCATGCCAAAAAACACGTCCATCCGGTGCTCCATTGCAGCGTGATTGAAGGACAAACCAACAAACAAACACACTTTCGCATTTATAATATTAGTATGATGCTTTAGATGATTATTCATGAAAACCTACACTTATTTTATCAGATTTAACAGGTACCTATATCATACTAATATTATAAAATAGATGACGCCCGCGACTTCGTCCGCGTTGATTTAGATTTTTGATTCCCGCGGGAACTCCTAGCCTATGTCTAGCCTATGTCCTTCCCCAGGATACAAACTATCCCCATACCAAATTTCATCAAAATCGGTTGAACACATGGGCCGTGAAAGCGTAGCAGACAGACAGACAGACGAACAGACAGAGACACGCTTTCCCATTTATAATATTAGTATGGAATGGATTAAAATAGGTACATTACTGACCACTAAAAGCGCTGATAGCGCGTTTACATGCGATTTACATGGTGAATAAAATGGTGGTAATATCACCGGCCAGATCAGCCGTTCTTAAGTTAAGAGCTTGCCAACAAACCACCACCACCACTACAGCCCATTAACGTCCCACTGCTGGGCACAGGCCTCCATTCTCATAGGAGAGAGGGAATTAGAGCTTAGACCCACCACGCTGCTCCAATGCGGGTTGGCGGGCTTTAACGACTAATATCATGTTATGATGTTAGTGATAATAACCGGGACCGACGGCTTAACGTGCTCTCCGAGACACGGGGGTGAAACACCGCCAACTTCCTAACTCCGGGCTAGAATTTCTAGTCAGTTTTTTTTTTTTTTACAATTAATGAAATAGTTGGGTATAGGTATATAACCGCTAAAAGAAACAAAAACTTATAATTATACTTACTTTAAATTAGAACAGAAAAAGAAAAAAAACATACTAAAACATACGCATTGACAAATAATAAGCTTTAATTGGTTTTTGCCAAACTATTCGTAATTGTGTGATTCACGAACAGATTCAAAAAATAATAATTTTGGAATCGATAAAATATAGCATCGTCCAATTAAATTTTCAAAAAATATTCAATGCACAAAAATCATCCAATTACAGTTTTATTAGATACTAGCTGATGCCCGCGACTTCGTCCGCGTGGGTATACCAAGTTTCATCGAAATAACTTGAGAAATGACGGACTTTTATACAAACTTTCAATCTCTATTTCACCCCTTTGGGGGTGGAGTTTTGAAAAACTGTGAAACACGTATGTTTTCATTTCTAACCCGCTGCTCATATACCAAGTTTCATGGATATAACTTGAGAAATGAAGGACTTTCATACAAACTTTCAACCCCTATTTCACCCCTTCGGGGGTAAAATTTACGAAAACTGTGAAACACGTATTTCTTCATTTTTAACTAGTAGCTTGTACACCAAGTTTCATCGATATAACTTGAGAAATGAAGGACTTTCATACAAACTTTCAACCCCTATTTCACCCCTTTGAGGGTAAAATTTTGAAAAACTGTGAAACACGTATGTCTTCATTTTTAACCCGCAGCTCATATACCAAGTTTCATGGCTATAACTTGAGAAATGAAGGACTTTCATACAAACTTTCAACCCCTATTTCACCCCCTTAGGGGTGGAATTTTGAAAAACTGTGACACATGTACTTCTTTATTTTTTACCGTAAGCCAAAAAAAAAAGTTTCGTTGATATAACTTGTAAAACATCTTGAGAAACGAAGGACTTTCATACCAACTTTCAATTCCTATTTCACCCTTTTGGGGGTCGAATTTTCAAAAACTGTGAAACACGTTTGTCTCCATTTTCAACCCGCAGCTCATATATCAAGTTTTATGGCTATAACTTGAGAAATTAAGGACTTTCATACAAACTTTCAACCCCTATTTCACCCCTTCGTGGGTAGAATTTCGGGATAAAAAGTATCCTATGTCCTACCTCGTACTCAACTCAACTTGGCTCAACTCGTGTCAAGTTTCGTTTGAATTCATTCAGTAGTTTCGGCGTGATGCGCGGCCAAGATACAGACAGACAGACAGACAGACAGACAGACAGACAGACAAAAATGAAAAAAAATACAGATTTGGCTTCAGTATCGAATAATGAGTGCCCTCCAAAAAAAATTTTCAAAATATCTTCAATGTACAGAATTGGACCTGTTACAGTTTTATTATAAGTATAGATGCGAAAGGGTTGAATGAATGGAAAGGTTTGTTGGTTTGTCCTTCAATGACGCCGCAACGGAGCAACGGATCGACGTGATTTTTGGCATGGGCATAGTTGAGGACCTGGAGTGTCATAGGCTACTTTTTATCCCGGAAAATTAAGGAGTTCCCGCGGGAATCAAAAAAAACTTAACCCACGCGGACGAAGTCGCCGGCATCAGATATAGTAAGTAATATACGTACTCTACTAACCCAAGGTCGATATAGTTATCTCTGTACAACTTAAACGACTATTATAAAAGTTAACGCAACAAAGTTTTATAAGTATTACGAAGCTCTGTCCAAATTGTAAATAATTTTGAGGAAAAGTATTGTTCGGCAACCAGCAGGCGTGGTCCAATAACTTTATAGCAGTAAAGAAATGGGTTATTCTATTATATTATTGATAGATTTAACTGACTTTCTTCGGGACGTTCTTTGTGAGTTTGAAAATATCTAATCAGAAATTAGGACGTTGTTTAGTGTGGAATCAAATATTTTAAGATTTAAGATAATAATAACAGTTTAGTAAATCCCAAATCCTATTCCACGCAGGCATGATTTGGCAGTTACCTTAACTTATTTACCTGCAGATTGCATACCTATATCTTGTGTATAAAATGAGCCATTTATTCAAGGAGAGCACTGTCGCCTAATACACAGGTTAGGTAGGGACAGTTAGTTTTCTTTATGTACCTATTCCGTTTTGTAACTACTATATTTAAGAATATTATGTAAGATTTGTATGATTCTTTTATCAATAAAAAATTTATTTATTAGGTACCTTAACATCTTCAAATAAAAAAAACAACGAAGATTCTGAATACTTATCAATTGTACACATGTTGATTGATTGACATTAGCGATAAGACCATAATTAAGCTTCACAGTACCTGCAGTTTATTACCGTTCTATATTTACATCGATAAAGATATTACTGAAACTATTGTAAATTTGCATACACAATATCAATGTATATAAAAAAAGATAACAATTAATGTCATGTAAATACAGTGAAACGATACTACAGCTGTCTAGCTGTTAAATCCTAGCCCATCGCTGCGGAAATCAATGTTTAGGGTTCCGTACCAAAACGGTAAGAAAGGAACCCTTATTAGTTATTACCATATTATTATATTGGGCGTAGAACTGACACAGTGTGGAATTACCCAACTACTTTCCGTATCAAACCAAATTCAATTCCTCAAGCCTCTTTCCAATTCCAATTTCCCCAATCTAATCATTATTAAAATATCACTGCTACTTACGTTTAAATAATTTATTCAAACAAATACTTGTTCAGGTTTGAGTTACAATAAAAAGAAAATGCTTGCTTTAAAAATTACACTTGTCCACACTCGTTATACTCTTTTGTATCCCAGGATGTTTACTAAATACAAAGAAATAGCGAAAAAAGAAATTCACAAAACGTTCAGATTATGCAACTTTTGTACGCGAAAGATAGGTATTTCTTTTATCGACGAACATCCAAAAGTGGTGGTTTGGAAAGTGTGGAACCAACTGTGGTTTATTGGTTCAGCGTTCGTATTGTTCTTGAAAGTAACTGGTGAAGTGAACTACGTTGTCAACAAGCTGGTGACTGCGTCCTCTGTAGTGGATTTTGTGGCCAGCTTACATATTGTTGGATATGATACCATGAGTAAGTCTTTATTGAAAGTTTACAAAAGAACTTATAGCTAAGCTAGCCTGATCTTATTACTAAACAAATCATGCCCGCGTGGAAAAATAGATAGATAGATAGATAAAATCTTTATTGACACACATAACTTAGAACTAAATTATAAAACAAAGGTAGCAAGGATGCTGGCTGCATTTCCGCACTGGACAGACAGGCTGATCAGGCTCAGGAGGCATACTCCAGAACACAAATCACGGAAACAAGAGTCTCCACGGCAAACGGAACAAAGTATATGTACTTACTCGTAACAACTCTAGAGTAGCCCTAGAAGCCTAATCTATTTTGGACATACACAAAGCCTTAATATACGTCTCAGAGGCGTACACATATAAAATCAATCTGTATGAAAAAATAGCCCTATTTTAGAAATATTATTCAGTGGAAATTTAAATTTGGAATGTAAACTAAAAATAAAACTACACTGTTATGAATTATTTATAACCATAATCACAGTTATTTATTACAACGAAAAAACAATATGCATAAATCGGAACAAAAAAATTATCTTCTTCAAAATCAACTGAAACATTTTTTTTTTTTTAGAATACTTATTTTTTTTGACGTTTATTAGTTATTCTTAGAGCAAACATTAAAACTAATCAGACTTTAAAAGACGAGCTGAACTTTAAGAGCAGTCTACACACATATCAACCTTGTGCTCGCCACACACAGATTTTTCACATTTATTGACATTCTCCTTTTTTTATAGGAGTAAAAGGCGCAGTATTTACGTTTTTTTGGCTCGGGTTCTTCTTCTCGTTGTTTATTATTTGAAACAGTAGGTTTTCCGAGAATTTGGCTTATATTTTCTCGTAAAGATCTTTTCAATGTCGGAACTCTCGAAAGTCTCTTCTCCATCGTTTAAGATTGCTAAAATATCGTCTTCGTCTAATCTTTTAGACCGTGACATATTTATACCTGAAACAACGCGGAAAATAAACACAAAATATACGAAAAACAAACAAAAGTAAAATCACACAAACCTATAGTGCGCGCACGAGTTGAATGCAGAGCAAATGTATGGTGACACATACATTTACTCTGCATTCAACTCGCGCGCGAACTGTAGGTAAAAGTTACACAAAGCCTAAACATACGTCTCGCAGGTGCGTGCGTACGTGCTACTGTATACTTCAATAAATCAAAAGTGGCGGGACTTACCTATAACGACAAGTGCACCATCCGCTAGCTCCCGTCGGCCACTGAGTTGGCGAAAAAAAAGAAACAAACGATATTCAATTGCGTGTACGCCTCGCAGGCGTACTCGTAGATTAGGCTTCTAGGGGTAGAGTAGAGAGAGGCATCTTCCGCCGCTTGCCGGTTTCAATAATTTCAGTGTAAAGTTAATCTACAGGTCAATTAAAAATAATTTATAAACTGTAAAATCTCTGCTTCATACACAGGACAATTATTGTTAATTTATGGTTACGTTTGATTTAAGGTTTCGGTAAATTATTGACTATATGGTGGAAGAGGGAGATATTTCGTAGTCTTTTGACTAAACTGGAAGACTTGTGGCCAACTTCTGGTCATGACAAGGATGCAGTTGATATCAAGAATGGAAAACTCTCTCGGTTACGAATTATACAGTTTTGTAATTAGTTTTGTATTAATTTCTCCATCTTTTGAAACAATTATTTTTGTATTGTTTATAAAATCGGTCTGGCACAATTTTTTTTTGCAGGGTACGCTTTTTGTAATATACTGGGCGTTTGGTTGTACAACTTAACTCCAGTTGTGATATACATATACAACAAGATTCAAGGAACTCCTGCTCATTTAGGTTACATCTGGCACTTATCTTATCCCTTTGATAAGATGCAGCCCGTATACCACGAACTTACCTTTGGCTTTGAAGTATATGCAGGTAAAAATAGCTTCATTTTAGGCGTGCTCATAATAGTCCGTCAAACTTATATAAAATATAATTTCGTCAATTGGCGAATCCAGTCCTGCCAGTCTGGTAGAGCGTTTGCAGTTATTTCGTATGTGGTACTCATTTGAAAACTTTATTCACGTCTGGGAATTGTTTAAAACCGCAAAACTTGTCTGGCGATTTGCAGGTATTATTGAAATTTTTCAATAAATACGTGATTAAAATTTCAGATTGCAAAAAGTATATTTTTTGGAAATTTTAATTAAATATTTTTGAAGAGGTCTTGTAATACTTTATAACCGACAAAAACGTCTGGGATTTTTCTTTCGAATTCCATAAGTACTAAATTAAAAGATAAAAAAAAACAAGTTGCCATAATAATATTTTTTTAATTATTTTTTTGCAAATGTTGTTTGCAAATGCTGCGCAGTAGCGAAATAACCGCAAACGCTCTACCAGACTGGCAGGACTGGATTCGCCAGTTGACGAAGTTCAGCTTGCCAAAAGGACCTTCCCGAAATTCGTTGCCAGCTCTCCGTCTAATGAATGAACGAGCAGTTTAATTCGCTATAATCCGCGACAGTAGACAAATCTATGTGGTACAGTGCGTGTCCTTCACCAATAGCATGCGAACAACCACCACCCAACAATTCGCACTGGCACAGCACCACACCACACAAATCTTCCAAATCACTCTCAACGTACGTTTCACTCCGAAACCGGAGCATCTTCAGGAGATGTTGACTCGACAATGCACGATTGTAAAGATTCTTTACAAGATTCTTGTAAAAAAAGATTGTTGTAGATCAAGATTTGATTTTTTAAGATATGTCTACTGTCGCGGATTATAGCGAATTAAACTGCTCGTTCATTCATTATCATGGACTTCCGCAAAGTAACGCCTGCTTCGATTCAATAGCTCTCCGTCTATTTTTTTTTCATATCTACTAGCGACGCTGACATCGGGTCAGATAATTAGTTTATGTGACTGTAATCTTGTTAAATTCAAAACTTATAATGTAAATCGTCGCTTTCATGCCATGACATGTCAGTGAGGTGTTTACGTCGCTTAACAGCGCTGTAAGCACCTCAAACCTACTGACATCATGACATGCTGACTAGGGTAGTGGAAACTAGTGAACAGAAGCAGATCTGAGTGCAGATATGATTGGGTTATTAATGAGGAGTTAAAAATAAAGAGAAAAGGAAAAGAGTGAGGACCTGAACGACACTAGGTCTGAGCGAATCGAATACGCCCTCTGTCTGGCAGTAGTGTAAAGACACCCTTCCTCATAAGTTAATCTAACCTTATATTTTCAGGCGTGGTATCAGTTTGGTCCATGCTTGGCTCGGATATCCTGTTCATGACCATGGCTAGTCACATAAGTATGCTGCTCCAACTATTGCAACTGAAGATACGTCGTTTAGTGAATCAAGATAATACTAATATCCAGTTAAAGCGAATAGATTGCTATGATGACATTGTGGGAGTTATTAAAATACATCAAAGGCTTATCACGTAAACATATTTTTTTGGCACCAAACGAAATAAAAATATTCCATTACATTATGATTTTTACATTTCAGCATTACAGTGACATTATGATTTTTTTTAGATACGGAAATGATTTAGAGGATGCCTTCTCGGTCGTCTTTTTAATCAACGTCTTGTTAAGCTCCGTGAACATTTGCTGCGTGGTTTTCAATATCGTAAGTTTTTTTTCTATTCATCAGTTATTTCATCAATAACATGAAAGCAATTTTGATGTATTTTTCATTCCCAAACAGCTTTTAGACCCATGGATGGCAATGAGTAATAAATTTTTCCTCGGAGCAGCGTTAACACAAGTTGGCATTCTCTGTTGGTACGCTGACGATATTTTCACTTCAGTAAGTAAATTATTTCATTTACACCATAATGAAATCATACTAATATTATAAATGCGAAAGTGTATTTGTTTGTTAGTTTTTCCTTCAATCACGCTGCATGAGGGCAGGCTCAGCTTTTCAGAAAATTGAGAGTTCTGAGGTCAACTTTGGACGTTAGAAAATGAAAAACGTTATTTCGCCAATTTTAGGGGAAAAATTAAAAAAAAAATATTTTTGGACTCTATTCCTAATTATCTTTAAAATGATATACCGCAATCCTATGTAACGCTATAAAAAATATTTTAATTCGCATTCGCTTCTATGAGAGCCCCCAAAGATTTTTATAACTTTTTAAACCTCGAACAACGAGATCCTCAGTACGTTGGCCGAAAATCTGGACTGTTCCATTTTCAAACACTGGCTTTCAGTGCACCAGGAGGCAAATAGGAAATAACCTGATACAAGGTACCATTTAGGTACTTCAATATGTTGTTGACATACGCATCTATTGCCATTGGCAATAATTATTATTTTATTTTATTTTAGTTTTTTAATTGACATTGTATATATATTATTTTTGTATTGGGTTTGTACCTTTTAATAAAGAATATTATTATTATTATTATTATTAAGCCATATACGGCTGGAGGCCATCGGTTTACATATTATATTTAAATTTGAAGTAATTACGTTCAGTAATTCAGAAATTATAAGGATCTGACAGACGGACGGACGGACGGACGGACGGACATGTGCAAATTCACTCAAGTAGACTCAGAGACCTTCGCTTCGCTCGGTCAATTCTTTCTATTCTTTATCAGAGCTTAATATTCTGGCTTGGAACTAACATTAAATGTAATATCCTAACAATTACGGTTTTAATGATATTTTTCTTATTTTTGTTATAATTGCTGTACTTAGAGCTCAAGGATTGCAAATGCAGTTTATGAGAGTGGGTGGTATAACAGCAACATACGATGCCAACGTGCTCTGATGATACTGATACAAAGGTCGTATCTATGTATTTATTACTACAAAATATAATTGTATTAAGCTTTTGTAAGATTACAAATCTAATTCAAGAAAATTATTATAAGTATAATATTTTGCTTCTGCCAATATTTATTATATTTGACCGACAAATGCGTAGTCTTGATCTCGTGTTCGAGGGTTAAGACTAGATAATATTAAAGTCCCTGCATCAAAGAAACATTGATTGTTTTCAGATCCCAGAAACCGCTTTACTTTACAGCGTACAAATTTCGTTCTATAACCATGTCGACTTATAGTTCTGTAAGTATATTTTTAATATATTATTACATTTTGTTTTAGAAGGTATTGATAGACCTAGAATCTTTTTATAAATATTTTCTAATTTTCTGTTGTGAAAAAATAAAATCATGTCTTTACTAAATCTATTTGTTTCAGATTCTAACTACCTCCTACTCCTATTTTACGTTGCTGTACACTGTTTATAGAAGCGATTAAAGTTATTCAAGTATAATTAATTTATTAAGTAGTATTAGTGAATAATAAAAAATGAATAGAATTGTATTTTATCCGAATTTAATTAATAAAAACAAAACGCACATCACGTAGCTATTTTGATTTGCAAACATCACAAAATGAAATTAAAAATAAAATGCAAATTTTAATTATGTTTTACCAATTAAACCAGTCATATTTCACGTCAAGTAAGATTTTACGTTGAATCAATGCATATATTAGAAACTTCTACTTTTAAAAATGCGTAATATTTGCAGAATTTTTATGTTGTTTATTTATCAAGGTAAGATTTAATTTTAATTTGCTACAATTTCAGTATTGAATAACTCCTTATTATGAGTGTAGTAATTTTCAGTTTTCCCGTATTTGGTATTCACGGAATCATGTGATAACATTATATGCTCAAATATATATGATCCAGTATGTGGCGAAGCAATGGCCTTGGATGGTCGTAAAGTGATACAGAAATTTCAAAATATTTGCTATCTTCGCCTGTTACAATGCCAGTTCAGATTTACAGGTAAATTCGAACGAAATATTAGGGTTATAAACCAAGAAGCTAATTGCTAAATCTATAGCCAATTCCTCTGAATTATCTTCTGGATGATAACCGCTAGAATCAAGCGTAAATCCGTTAATCAATGAGCAAGTTTATTATTCGTATTTGCTTCAAAAATTTAAAATCGCGAATCTTCATTTCGCCTAGCAAACGATATAGGCCAGAGCAATGGTCAATTTTTTTATTATTTTTAACCCCCGACGCAAAAAGAGGGGCGTGTATCTGTGTGTGGGATCGTAGCTTCCAAACGGTTGATGTACTGATTTTGATTTTGATTTTTTTTAAAGGTGGTTCTTGATTGAGAGTTTTGTTAGCTATGATTCAAGAAAATCGGTTGAACAATTTGAAGACAGCTCTTTTCTTGTTGATGAAGAGATGTGAGTAACTTCGACAGGTCTCATCAAATCGAAATTGGTATACTGCTACTTCAATATGTCAGGGGTTATTTTAAATTTTTCATCTTCACTTGTATTTAACTGTGGCAGCTAGGTCCGTTAATAAAATAATAGCCGCCGCCCCAGCCTCGCTCTGAAATTTTGAAAATCGGTGAAATTTATCCCCAGTGATTCATATTGTGCGTTCAGCCAGATCATTCAATCAGTTGGTTAGACAGGACAGTCTTTTAATATGGACCTATATACATAATAATCTTTAATTGACGTAAATATCGCCCTTGACACTTTTGCTTACTGTTATAGGTCTTAAACATATTCCAGACAAATATTGCGATATAAGAAAGGTGCAAGTCTCTGTTATAAGTGGCCGTCGATTGCATGACTTCAGCATCGTTGGAGCACACCAGGCCTGCAACCACACCTGCCCGACGTTCTGTCTAGATATATACGACCCCGTGTGTGCGCAAATCTGGTCCAGTGATAGGCTGACCTACAAACATAAGCCTATGATAAACCATTGCCACGTCGATATGTTTTCGTGTGTCGCTGGAGTCAGTAAGTTGGCTTTAGCTATTATTAGATTTTGGTAAGGTATTTTTACATGTAATTCTAAAAAAGCAGTAGGTACTTTCGTATATTAATTAGATATCACTTAATCTGAGGAAAGGATATCACAGTGCATCACACAGTGATATTAGACAATATTGAGCGATGTGTGTCAAGCAACGTCGGCTTGATTCAGTAGGTAATGGACTTTGTATGTCCAAACTAGGCCTTTAAAGCACAGAATAGGTAATATTTAGTTTATGTTTCCTCCGCGACAATCCTGATTTCACTTACGAAGGCTGCCAAGCCTACTGTAATATAATCCCAAAAAAAACACTACTATTATCTGATTGGATATAGTTTTACTACACTCAGCAGTGTGGAAAACGTGTAGAGAGAGAGAGAGATTAAACGGCAAACATGCTTCTTTCAGATGTTACTATTACGCCGGCGATAGGTAAATGTATGAAGAACCCTTCCGCAGTGAACTTCATGCTTAACGTCGCATCGATGAAATCGCTAAAACTTCTCGAAGAACCTCCTGGGCATCCCACCAATCCGCAAAGACGTAGTAGAAGAGCTTACACGTACAACACAGACGTAAACCAATTGCTCAAAGAGGAGATGAAAGGATTCGTAAAGGCACTAACAACTAAGATAAAATCACTCAATCTCTGGAAGCCCTAGTGTAATTTAAAGTTAGACAACATGACAATAGCGTTGATGTATCTGTCTTATGAAAGGGAAAACTTATTGATTAAATGTCTCCATATAGTATTTTGGCAGATTTAAGTATCTCCGGTTAGGTATTACTTACTTTTTTATCTAGTGATTTGATTGATTTTATAAATTCTTTATTATCAAATAACAATGTAAAAACATTTTGTAAAAATCTTACAAAAAATTAACATAACTATAGTGATATATGAATTACCTAGTAAACTTACACTGAGCCGTCACTAAGCTCAAGAGGACCCAACTTCATATAGATATACATGGGCCTTCACAAAACATGGTCTTGTGCCACTTGCTTCTCGCGGATTCACTCGCTTGAGAGCTACTCCCTCCACTATGTGGATGGACGTCCAACACTGTGCTTTCCGTTACGAGGCCGCTACCTAGAGATGATGGCAGGAGATGCATCTAACATTCTATATAAAGATTGCAATTTTATTGAAAAATAGAGAGCCTAGGGCCTACCTCTATCCTTACTGAGCATTTTTGAGCAATGAAATACCACTATGCTTTAACAGCGAAGGAAAATATCGTGAGGAAACCAGCATGTTTGGGAATTCTTCATTATATTGCCAAAGGCCCATATGCCCAAAACCCTGCTCATTCTGAGAGGAGACTCGTGCACACTATAGTGTCTCTCACTATAGCTCAGTATGCCGGCTATGGCTTGTAATGGTCTTTGATTATATATAATCAAAGGTAATGGTGTAGTGTCCACTACTACTACATGACAGAGATCGCGTACCCCTTGGGCAGCTTGTCCAGTTTAAACCAGATTATGGGGTTATAATTAATAGTAAATTTGCACTAAATCATTGAGTTTTATACATAATAGGTATTTAGTACCCTTGTCTTTACATTCTCATAGCGCGCGGCTCAACTTTAATAAGTAAAGAAACGTTTCGAAACTATAGTCTCCTATAGGCAGACCAAAGCAAAGATTCCAACACAAGCCATACACTATTATAGCTATATCACCTTTGCATTTAGATATATATTAGTAGATTGTTACACAAGGGACGTAAGTAAGCTATTACAGAACAAGATCCAATTTGGCGCCAGTGCGAGCGCAGCTCGCATAGGGCGCTAATGGATCGCGTGCACCCGAGATATTTAGTCACACGAGCGAGCGCAGCGAGCGAGGGTGAATATAGTTCGAGGGTATAATAGCTACTTGCAACCGAGGTAAGCATTCTACTTTATATCACTCTTGCGAGGTAAATAACTTAAATCACTTTACGAACAAACTTCACAAACTTTCAGATCAAATGAAATGCCGCCATTTCCATTTTTTTTTCGTAAATAGTTTTCCATTTATTTTTTTACGGCTCTGAGTTCCATGGAGTTTTGCATAGTTTGAAATGTATGGAAATTAAATGCCGCCATGTTCAGTGTTTTTTTTTCAGTAAAAAGTTTTCTTACCATTTTATAAGAAAAGAGATTGTTTACCAAGGAGTTTTGCATAGCTTGAACTGTAATGTGAACATTACAATTCAAGCATAGTGCGACGTAATGTTGCCTTGAATTGCAAACACCAACTTACAAGGAGACTTTCCACCATAGTAATCCCTAGTTACTGAGCAAGTATGATATAAATATATATACCTATAGGTTGCACAAAATAATTACCAATACTTAGTAGGAAACTAAGCATTCCTGACTGACTGTTTATATATCTAATCGTAGGTATGCTAAAAAGGGCTCGATCTCTAGATAAGACCAAGACAAACGAGTATAGTACCTACTATACAATTTTTAGCAATGGTTATAATTTAATTATTATTTAAATTGTTAAAAATAATCATTCGTGTAAAACCCTAGAGATTATGTAAAAGACTATCCGCTTTTTCAAATGACTAAATAAAAATCGTAGTCATTATTTAAATGTACCAATTTACGCGCCCCTATTTCAGGTGGAAACGTGACTTGTTTTTAAACAATATTATGTAAACAACGCAACTTTCGCATAATTGGATGATTCGAGAACGAAGCACTCAAAAGCAAAAGAATCGAATTTATATTTACCATCAACCTGCATGAAATTATTTTCTCTTTTGAATCCCCGATGTAAAGGTATTACAATTTTATTGTGTCTTCAATGAGCTTGGAGACCTTTGTGCCTTTACTCCACGATAGGTACTTAGTACCTTCTTAAGAGAAAGTAGGTTACATAAGAGTTCTTTTGTGTCAGACTTGGTAGAAAGATGGAGGATCAGTGTACCAACATGTTTTTTTAATGTATAAAATATTATACTAGCCGTAACTAAATTATTGCTAAATTATGTCTGAGCCGCGTTGAATGGTGACAAGATTGCTCAATATCCGTCACGTCTCTGTCAGCTCGCAGCGCCCTCGAACGGCTGAAAAGAGCGTGTATCTCCTACTGTGGTAATAGTTAGAAATAATAATAATGTGCTGATGTTTCATATTTCACTAAATCTGTGTTGCGACAATCAGGCTCCTTCACCACTTATTTATCTATTTGCAATTTTGTGAGTGAGGTATGCTAAATTATATAAAGAACACAGTTCACAACTAATAAACATAAATTTATTAACCTCGCTTTGTTGTCGCTAGTTTAAAATTTATTTTCTAAATTACTCTATGTATATCGAAATCCGCTCAATATAAACAACATTGTGTCAAGGTATTATAACTGTGGTCACCATTTCATTATCCGCTTGGACATCGTTATTGAATTGTGTCTGTTCAATTTTCGCAGTTATGTGGAAAATGCAATTATTGGTTGCGGCTTGTTAAATGTGTTTGACTTTTGTAGCAACAAGTTACTCTGTCCTAATTGTTATAACGACAAAATTGAGTTGCCGTTGGGCTGATTGTTCCCTTTAAAGCAATTAAAGTTTCAATAATATTAACATAGTTATTGCATACTTGTCAAATTCCACTAAAATTTTCACTTTAAGTTCATATTAACTAGTTACATACTTACTATAAATACTTCTTAAAAATCTTAATGTTCATTAAGTTTTCTAAGTTTCAATGTAAATGAAATACTATATTTTATCTAAGTAAGTACGTTATGTAATGAACAATTAAAACACGTAACGTACTTTGTATCAACCACAGAATAGGTAATAGTACTTAATATCAACAGCTATCAATCAAAAGCTCAAAAAGATACAGATCAATTTACTTTCTAACATTTTAGAAAAGATGCGGCACTTCGCATTGAATCTGTCTTATTCTGCCCCAATCTGCCTGGAGACTAAAAATTACAATGAAGGTATTTTTAGAATCAAAGCGTTTTCTAATTTAATTCACAGGTAATCTAAATTCTTTTGATTTTAAATGCGGAGTACTGCAACAGAAGTTAGGTAGGTCTGAGCAAAAATTATGCCGAGTGCCTATGCCCGTCTTATCAAAATAAATCATATTTCTCTTGAAATCCATCTCCCTTATTAAGGTTAAGAGCTCTTGGAGATTCATAACGTTTTAAAGAAATATCAAATCATTATTAATAGCCCTCAAGCCTCCCCACTTTGCGAAGCTACTTTTATAGACCATCGTCGATCAGACAGATAGCACACGTTCGACTTTTTACTAAATTTCAAACATAACGATGAACAAAATTTTATGAAAAAGCTGACACATTAAAATTTTAGTTAGGTATGTAGTATTATATAATAAAAAAACGATAGTTTATAGCATACCTATTAATGAACGAGTCACTTTGATGATGCCTAGGTGTGTACGATGATCTGGTGATGATGCATGAATGGTAAGTAGGTACTGATATTAACTTTTCATCATACCTATTCGAAAAACGAATATTGGCTTCAGAGGATAGCGAGAGCAAAATGTAATTTGTAGGCCCATAGGACTTTTCAATTCTCTCCTCTGATTGGTCCGAAGTCACGTGATCAATTTGTTGATCGGATATACGTCTTTACATTTTATTTAAACTTTAAATATAGGTACGTCTAAATAATGTCTATACATAGAAGGTTGATAGGAGTATCTTCTGGTTGGTCCGCGTTCGTGCTTCTGATTGGTGCTTAAACGTATAGGTAATGTTGATACTCCTAGCTTTTTCTCATACGTAATGATGAAAAATAGTGTGTGTCACTCGGGGCCAAATTTTTTGTTCTCGGGCGCCGTATATTGAATTCCTCGCTACGCTCAGGATTCTACTTTAGAATCCTTCACTTCGCTCTGAATTCAAAATAACACCCTCGGGGAACAAAAATTTTCTTTGGCCCCATATAACACAAATAACTATTTTGTATTAGATACGTTATTTATGTAAATATTTTACTTTTTTTTCTGTGTATAATCGTCATCGTGTAAAAGTATCGTCAAAGATATGAAAACCATTAAACCTATATATAACTTTCGATTCATAGAAAAATGCCTTTCATTTAATTTATAGACCATCACTTAGAGAAGCATTTAGATAATATAATATGAACGTTATCGAGGGTCAACCTTTCCCAAGTCCACGTAATATCAAAAATCCCATTTATATATTATGAATAGCAGTAACTTCTGAACGATCCTTTGATATTTCGTACCAATATCCTCGAATCCGACCATAAATCCAACTGAATATTGAAAGGGCCTAAAAATTATAATTCAGAAAATAAAATTCGCATTTATTCAATATGTCTAGAAACCTCGATATAGAAATCGATTGCTACGGATAGCTTATTTTATGCATTGACGAAGCATTAGACCTTTCGTCTGTCCAGCATAAAATGCGATGTGATAGCAGCAGCACAACAGCCTCGGAGCTCACAAAGAGCACTTGTACAATTTACTAAAATCACCGTCGCGTGTCATACTTGCTCGCACATTTTGCACCGCGTTGGTACAGCGGAAATAATGAGAATTGCCTTTGAACAGCACTGACCTAAGCACGTATCATAAAAATTCACTATACATAGGTAAGTATATTAGATAGGTACACCCTAGGCCTTACAAAAACATTCTTCGTCAATTCCTAGTTAGTTAAATATGCAAATGGTAACATCGACTGTTGCATATTCCTAAAATATTCCATGAAAGAATAATAAAAAACAATATAATATTCACTGCAGCATATGGTGTTTCGAGTAAGGGCGGTATAATTTACATTTCAGATCGTGATCTCCAACAAAGGCTGTTTGTTAATAATTAATTAAACGGATTGTAGTGTGATTCGTCATATATCATACAACAACTTGAGTTGATAGAGCCGCAATGTTATATGAGTAGGTAGGATATTCAGCCTTAAACTCACTTCTACATATTTCAACAGTTATGTTTCTGTATGGCAGAGTCAACCACGGATCAATTGGGTCAGTTAAATTAAAAGACGCGCGCCTAGGTCCGCGCTATGCTCATTTTTTTAACGTGGCAATGTTAATAAGCCTCAGTTTGAAATATCATAAACTTTAACGTAATCACGCTCAACATCGCACTCACACAGCAACGCATCGGACAATCAATCTCTCTATAGTTAACCTACCCACTCATCAGCTGTTCCGTAACCTGAACAACGTTAAATTAATTTCGCGGTGTATTTGCGGATTGCTGAGACCGCCCTACACCTTACCGTTGAATATCGCGGCCATTTTCCTGTAACCCACTCATTAGATCTCTCTCTGCGTCGTATTCGTCATTACTGAGGATTGTGACCCCTTTCCATTAATCAAATAAAGAAAGGCGTTTTCTTGGGATAATAATGCGGTGGGTTCCCATGTCCTTCCGCATAAATCATTAGATACTGCAAGGAAATCCTTATATTATGCTTCTACTGAAAAATAGTACTAATTTAAATATGTAGGTACCTATCCCCATCTTAATAATTTTCAGGTAGTTTAGTGTTTGACTTCAATCTCGTAATGATCAGAGATATTATAGGTAAAGGCTGCCCGATTGGATAATATGAAGATCGATTTGAGCAGCCTCGGACCGAGCAACCTTGCCTTGACGCAAACCAAGTTCCTTTGGGTCTTGACTACAGATGAGATCTTAGGGTCTAAGTTTCATCTCATCGTGAATATTGATCAAAATGTCTTGATTAACATCCCCATACAATTTTGCCTCATTGTCAATAACCTGATTTTTACGTGAAAACTAGACAGAAGATATATTATCACTTACAGGATATTGTGATAACTAGCTGTGGCCGAAAAGTTATTTTCGACAAACGATGCTAAACTATATGAGTTTAAGTCTAAATAAACCCTTGCGTGAATTAACCGTAATTTAAGAGGATCGTCTAGTGACGAAACACGACGCGAGTAGGTATTTTCAATAATGCTCATCTGTTTCACAAGGCTTCGCTGCCTTCTCCGTATCGTGCGATAGAGAGAGTTGCAAGTCCAGTAGGCATATGCCACATTTTATTCTTGAAATATTGTTTCGGGTGATAACGTTTTAACCCCCCCCAAACGTTTACGAAATTAGACAATTTTGGTCTCATTAGATTCAGTAGGTACACCTTAATCTAGGCTCGCACGTTTTATTTTTTAGTATTTTAGATTAGTTAAATAAAAAAAAATTAAATACTCGAGGAAGTTTTTAGGTCAAAAATACGGATATTTAGACGCTAATAACTTTTAACATAAGCAATATTTCTTTAAAATTAAAACGTACGAGCATAGTTCTTCATTGTATCTGCAACATTTCTAAAAATTATGAAAATTGGACAACATTTACGGGAAGAAAAACGTTATCGCTTTTTGTATGAAAATTTACAACTAGACGTTCCTCTTAATGGAAGGCAACGGGCGCGCAACCGCAACACACATTTTCCATCAAAGGGATCACTCTAGGTATTATCCCGTAACCCGCTCTGTAATTGAAAACTAAGTGTGTTTGGACCTTAAGTTATCGAAATATCAGCTCTACATTTCACATTTACATAACTCAGTTGATCCGCTTACGTAATAGCTTACTGGCTTCATAACCTATAAGTAAGTGTGTGCTTAACTGGTGCTTAGCCCTGCCGTTTCAAGCCTACTACACCAAAAATATACCAACCAATAGAAAATCTCAAGTTCTGTAAGTTTTAAGGAGCTCGCAGACTTCTCTTGTACCAATATAGTTATTCAAAACCGAAATTCCAAATAAACAATTTAGAGATTTGATTTAGAGTACCTACTTACTTTCAATGAAAGACATTTTCCATTCATGAAATAGAAAAAAGTGTTGATGCTTGCTCGATGCTTGTATTGTAACTGATTCGCCTTACTTCGTTGGCTTTAGTACATACTTATATATATAACTAATACAGGGTCTTTTGTGGTCTCTAACGAGCCTTCCTGAATGCCTCGTTAGTAGGTATCCATGCCGACTAGCATAGTCGATAGTCCTCATTCCTTGATTGAAGCTACTCATAGGCTTTTGTCGAACTCAAATGAAGCCAACGATATCATTTATTTATCTCTTCTAAAAACTTGTTCTTGGCAGAATTATATTATATATGTGAACGAATCTTATCATAAGATAAAGGAATGGTTCCACATGCATTTACTAGAACGAATTCGATTTAGTAATAGGATTTGGTACATAAGAAAATCAACGCATATACGAAACAATGTATATAAAATTATAATAAAAAAAATATAAATATCCCAACATGATATTCTTTTCTTCCTTTCACTACTCGATTGTTAATTTAGGTGGTCCTAACTTCTAACAAATAATTAGTTAAGTAAGTAGGTATTATTATATCTGGTTCTAATTAACATAGCGTCACAGACGATCTCATTAAAAGTTTAGAACTTTGCTGTAGATAAAGCAGTTGAGGCGGCTTGTAGAGTAGGAGACTGAAGTTGAAAATTTAAATTTTCTCAGAATTAAAATTATACAGCAAGCAAAACATATTTTTAATTAGCCTTTGAAAAACATTTTCTTTGCTGTTGTATTATGTTATTAACCAATAACTAGCCACCCATGTCCTTACTCGTAACTAGGCTTTTAATTAAATGAGCGCTACACGATTTTCAACCAAAAATGATTACGCGGCTGAAGCATGTGATGGAAATTATATTTTATCATTTTGCAATCGTGGGGCCCTCAGCTCGACGTTGTTTGTAATTTACTTATCGTACCGAATATTTCGAATCAAATTAAGGACGCTAATTACGATACCGAGGAACTCATTTATGTTGTGTAAACATTTTATTTTATAATTAAGTACCTACTTAATCTATTAAATGTAAGCAAAATTATAATCATTTATATCACTGGTACATTTACTTATCGATTCATAAAACATTATTAATTGTGATTGTTAAATTGGTGTTCAATCAACTTAAAACACGTAAGTATAATACAACTTTTATTATAAAGCTTTTACCCAGGTAGCCTAGCGTAAACTTATGGGTACTTAATTTGTAGCACCTAGAAGCACGGACACAGAATACTACACTTTTTTTTTAACTCGTAATCATCAAATTCAAAGGTTGTCCGATGTTTTGTATTTATATATGAACACCCCCTTGGGCTTATCCTATTTCATTTTAAAATCTAGGTCGTGATTGCCTAAGCGAGATCCCTGCTCAAGTTAATATAATACCGCCCATGCTTTCAGTTACCTTTTGTTTTCTAGATAAATAAATAATGTTTTAGTTCTATATTATGAGCCCAAGTCTTCTTGGACGGTTTACCTAAGTAGGAGCTTAAACTATCACAAGATACCTACTTATGAGCTTTTTAAAACTTCTAAGTGCTTTCTAGGTCTATAGTCTACACTGAAGGACTGAAATGAAATGGACTGAATATGAACAGAAAATTTTAGTTGTGATGCTCTCAGTGTGAACTGCACGGCGACATCTTTGTTGATGTGTACAATTTCATAAATATTATAGCGGCTATATGCAGATTACAGGGTGGAAAAAACGAATGGGACGTGGAGGGAAAGTACCTATATTAATTAATATTAAAGATGACTAATTACACTCAAACGAAACGTGCTTTCATTTTAAAAAATAAGAAGATCTGCATTCAAACATTATTACTTTTCCTACACGTCCCGTTCGTTTTTTCCAACCTGTATTACGCTTTTACGGAAATATAAGGGAGTTCCCCGGGAATTAAAAAATCCACTTGGACGAAGTCGCGGGCATCAAAGCTATAAATTAAAGGGTACATATTGTACTTAGTGTTAAATCTTATCATGAGAATTATTTAACTAAGTAAGTACATATAACTTATTTATTTGATACGCAACTGTATGTAACTAAATAGCACTGCTGCAGTTGCGTACTTGTAAGTGGTTACAGAATTCTGTTAGAACTTACAAGTAAGAAAATTAAATGTAAATGGAACGTAAGTAATTAGACTGGAGGAAAGAAATCACTTTCAGAAGGAACGGAAAATATACAGTATTTATTTTTCGAGTTCGGCTTCCCTTTCATTAAATTATAGAGAGGCTTTCCCGACATAAATTGTGCTTGGAATGTCATGGCTTTTCTGTATCAGAAAATACGACAATTTTTGTGGTTCAGAGAAGCTAATTATTTGTCCTTCTTTCATTTTAAAATCATTTTTCATCTGTACTTTCTTACTAATATTATACATACGTAAGTGTGTTGGTTTGTTGGTTTATCTTTAAATCACTTTGCAACAGCAAGGGAACAACGTGATTTTTTGCATAGTTACGGTTGAGGACTTGGAGGTGAAAGAGGCTATTTGCTATGCCGGAAAAGTGAAAATCAAAGAATTCTATCGAGATTTGCAAAATCTAAATCCGGTATCATCTAGTATTTTATTATAACCACCAACTGACCACCTATAAGACTCACGTTTCCATAACAAGGCATATATCTAATTGCCATGATCATCCGATTGTGCCCCATAAAATATCTCATCTCTTTTACGATCCATTTGAAAAAGGCCAACTGTACTATTTCCTATTCTGTGGTACTTGGCACCTCTGACACCAATCTTCGTGTAATTGTTTCCCACTGAAACCTACATTGTTTTTATGGCAATGAGATTTTCGCTCCTCTATGAAAAAGATTTTTGTGAAATGTCTTTGAACAGTAATTACTTGCATCAATTATTATAAATGACTCAATTATGAAGGATAAATTTAGGTTACTTAGAACTCAAGTAACTTCTTACTTGTAAATTACAAATTACTTAATTACAAGTTGTAATTAAGTAATTTAAGTATGTCTCTACCAAGTTTTTTTTTTAAATCCACTAAGTACAAGTTACCCCTTGACTACGATCTCACCTGATGGTAAGATGGTAACGGGGTAACCTGTTAGGGGCATGGCAGTTATAATTAACCCGGACCCCTAATTTTTAGAAGTTTTTAAAAGTTTATCCCATCAGTAGTCTTTCTATATAATTCGTATATATGAGGTAATTTTTTTGGACGCAAAGGTTTACTCGTATAGAAGTACTCGTATCAGAGGGTTTGATATATCAAGGATTTTATTACTTTTTGACAATAACAATTTTGTTCAGGATAAAATTACTGTGTATTGTAATGGAAGGCATCAAAGCAAGTGGCTTATGTGTTGACCAGCAGGGTGGGTCGCTCTTCTCCATTTGACCGTGGGCTTTGGCAAAGGCGGGCCTGTAGTGATTGTTGTTGGGGATAAACTCTCAAAGGCATAAAGGCCATTGTGTTATACCTTCAGTGACTGTAGTATACTACGAAGTAATATAGTATCGTTTGTTAGCTCCAATCTTTGCGAGGGCGCTGCCGGCCCTCCCCGGTACCTATTCTGTAGCTGTAATGTACCACGTATCTATAATGCCAAAATGAGCCTATAGATGGCAGGACATACACTTTAAGTTCCGCTAGAGTTTGCTTTCTCTAGAGAGGATAAATACTGGGTAACATTATAGCACTAATGTTCAACCGATTGAGATGAAATTTTAATTTTTTAAAGAACATGCTTCTGTATAAGGAGCCAATGTTCTTATTATTTCTGAAAAAGAGAATATACTGGGTTAATCGTGTACAGTATCACTACTTACATATTACCTACATTACACAAAGTGCCACTGCCGCGTCTATCTCTCTGAACGCGATAATCTCAAAAACTACTGAACCGATTTTCATACAGTTATTAACAATGACTGAGTGATTCAAGAGGAAGGTTTATGTGTATAAATAATTTATGTTTTATGTAAGTTGGTTGAAATATGTCGATGATTGTTGAAGATTTCGGAAAAAATCAAGCTGACTGGAAGCTTATTCATCGAAAACACTGCCGAATCCCTTTGAGACATAACAAAACAATGTATGGTGGAATTGTTCCTCTTTAATAGGTCTATAGAAAATTCTGGGATGGTATTTGTCTATCTTAGGATAGCTTAATAAACCCATTTTAAAGTTTAAAAAAATGGTCACATATAATGTGGTAACTGGATAACTATTTGGACGGATACGATATTAATTCTTATCAAATTAAATACGTAAGTTACCTTAAGCATTTCATGCACATCAATAATTGCTTCCAAATTTAAATAATATCTTAGAAGTTATCGCAAAATTAAAACTATCGCGTGACCAAATGAATTCAAGCGGTCTCACTCCTTTTTGTATGAAAATCGAACCTAACGCGAGCGAAGCCGCGGGCAAAAGCTAGTGATTAATAAAACGAATTAAGTTTGTCTGTGTTTTCTGTTAAGTTAATAGACCATGCTTGGCGAATTGCGATGAGAGTTTTCGTCCGTACCAGTGGATTTATGTTTTCAAAAATCTCGTTGGGCTTTCTTAAATAAAAGCGTACCTATGTCTGTAGGTACCAATAGAACGGTACTCTGATGGACCATGAAAAGCTAACAGACGGACACACTTTCGCATTTATCATATTAGTGTAAATGAATTTTTAAGAATGGACATAGTGGAAAATAATTCTGACGCAGATAGCTTGGCAAAGACGTGGATAATTCAAATGGAGGAAAAGTGGAGGTCTCTGTCGGGCGTTTGATGGCGACACTGATTTATTGCTGACCCAGCGTGATAGAGCACCGAGTACGGAAGTTAGGATCGCCCGCAGCAATATCAGCAATATAATAGCTCGATATATTACGACTCTAAGCAATAACGCCTGGTGTTTAGACAGAGAGAACTATATTACCTAATATGAACTGAACTAAGAAACACGGGTCAGTTTGGGAATTTATAATTACCGAATTTTCTCAGGTCTGGCCTAGTGGGATGCCGTAGCTATAATTACCACCCTACCGGCAAAGACGTGCCGCCAAGCGATGTAGCGTTCCGGTATGATGTCGTGTCGAAACCGATTCCCCTAAGCGGATTAATATAACTGATGTAACAGGTTAGTCCGCGCTCCTTATTAGACTGCATCATCACTAACCATCAGGTGAGATCGCAGTCAAGGACTTGTAGTAGATAAACATTGGTAAAGATCATAAAAAGATATCTAACTACAGGTGATCAACATCACCATGATTCAAAGTTGTAATATTAGGTATGATCATGGCGAAAGTTTAGCAAGCGAGTTATCTCTTGTTAATCTAAACTTAACTCGCAAAATTTCTAAGCGTACCCATCAAATGCCTGAACGATTTGTAAATTAATTACAAATTAATTAACTGTACAACTAATTGAGGAGTATCCACTGAATGGAAATAAACGGTTTGTGTCTGACAGACCCCCAACTGCCGCGGGCTCGTTCCGGCCGGCGATGAACAGCGAAACAACATGGACCACACAATTCACTGGAAGGAACTCAAAAATATGCAATCGTCTATACAAAAAGCGATAACGTTTTTCTTCCCGTAAATGTTGTCAAATTTTCATAATTTTTAGAAATGTTGCAGATACAATAAAGAACTAAGCTCGTACGTTTTAATTTTAAAGAAATATTGCTTATGTTAAAAGTTATTAGCGTCTAAATATCCATATTTTTGACCTAAAAACTTCCTCGAGTATTTTAATTTTTTAAATTTAACTAAACTAAAATACTAAAAAAATAAAACGTACGAGCCTAGTTTAAGGTGTACTCAATCTAATGAGACCAAAATTGTCTAATTTCGTAAACGTTTGGGGGGGGGGGGGGGTAAAACGTTATCACCCGAAACAATATTTCAAGAATAAAATGTAGGCCTACTGGACTTGCAACTCTCTATATCGCACGATACGGAGAAGGCAGCGAAGCGTTGTGGAACAGATAGCATTATTGAAAATACCTACTCGCGTCGCGTTTCGTCACTAGACGATCCTCTTAAGGCCGGGAGCTGCAGCAGAAAAGGCTGAAACCGGCAAGCGGGAGAAGTATGTCTCTCTCATAGACAGTTACTTATTTGTTCCGTTTGCCTGGAGACCCTAGGACCGTGGAGTCTTAGTAACAAAAAATTTTTGCGAGATATTTCACCGCGGTTAATTGCCTCATCTGGTGACAGAAGGGCTGGCTAATTTTTTGCGCAAAGGATCAGCCTGGCTGTCCAACGTGGAAATGCAGCCAGCATTCTTGCCACTAATCCGCCCGGGCATGATTTATATAGTTATTAAGTAAGGCTAGCAGCTAGCTTTAAGTGCTGTATTGTAATCAATGAAGTTGAAAAAAAAATTAAAAATTGGTGAATCTCCATTAGGTATTATTTGACGACCTCCCTGGCGCAGTGTTGAGCGCTGTGGTGTTTAGCGCTGTGGGAGGGGAGGCCTCGGGTTCGATTTCCGGCAGGGTCAATTTGAGAATTTATAATTTCAGAATTTTCTCTGGTCTGGTCTGGTGGGAGGCTTCGACCGTGACTAATAATTTATTAATTAATTAATTTAAACAAACATACATATATAACCCTTCCCTACCCCTAAAATCATAACCCTTTTTTAAATTATTTATAGGCTTACGCTTGACCGCAATCACACCTGATGCGAAGTGATGATGCGGCCTAAGATGGGACGCGCTTGCCTAGAAGATGCCTATTCACTCTCGACTTAAAGATAATTTGATTGGTGGTGAGGATTGTAATGGGTGGGAAACACAGTTTTTGGTAGGGTATTCCAGACCCTAGCCATGCGAATGAGGAATTAAACGCAAAGCGTTTCGTACGTGTGGATGGAACGTCGACGACATAGGGATGGAAACTCGCACGGCGTCTTGCGGTACGATGGCAAAAAGGTGAAGGAAAAACTTCCTTTAGGCTTTACCGTAGTTGGGTAAAAAGATGAACCCTGACGGGCTCGCTCGCTTTCTGAGTAACTGATCAACGCCCAGCCCCAACATTTGGACTTAGAAAGCTGATATTATGCAATGAGGTTCCCTCTATAATATCAGACAGGGCAATGAGGCCGAATCTTTCAAATATCCCACGGGAACCAAGCCGCAGGCGGTCGCTAGTAAAAACATAGACACATAGTAGAAGAAGACACTTTTAGTGAATCTTATCTATGTTGTGTCTTTCATATCTACATAGGATACATATATTATGAACCATAGGAGGTAGGTATATATTCTATTCTGCCATTAGGCCATTTCGTGAGTTGACAGGAATATTGGTAGTCCCAGCGAAGCTTTAGGTACGCATGGCATCACGTTCCCATGACCACTACTTAATTGTTAAATAAGTACTACTTACCTACTTTCTATCATATTTATTAGGGGTAGTAGGGTAGGGTAATTTTTATCAACATCATCAATACTATTTTTATGTACATATGTAGAACACTCACAATTTGGTATTTCCTGTAACTATAAAACTTTTTCACCGACTTCCGAGCCGGAAGAGATTCTCTATTCGGCGCGTATTTTAACGTAATATTCTCAGTTCCTCTGATTATATAACTAACTGTAATTCGATATTAAATAAATTAATAATACCTAAGTACCTAGTCAGGTTTAAATTCACAGCAAAAGTCCAAGAAATGCAACAAGATTGTCCCAACAAATATCTCTTGTCGCCTTTACGATCCATTTGAAAACGCCGCAGCACCTCTGACACCAATCTTCATATAATTGCTTCCCACTGAAACCTTTTTTTACGGAAAATGACTGGTTTTTATTGCAATGAGATTTTTCCGCTACTCCGTGGAAAAAGATTTTTGTGAAATGTTTTTGAACAAAAATGTTGACCAAACAAGGAAACAAATCGTAAATTAATCAAAGGTACTAAATTAGCTAGAGATAAATCATAAAGTACCTACCAAATTACATAAGTTGCTAAGATAAGTTAGCTAATTGTAAGTTGCTTAATTGTTAGATATTGCATAAATAAGCGCCTAGATTTTTCAAGTTTTTATAGCCTAATTATGTAATTCGGGTCCATTTATCTCAGTTCGAAATTCAAAATTTCGTGTTTTTTTAGGATTTAGTATAATAATATTATTATTGTGTCTTTTAAGTTCTGAATCACGCCATCAAAACAAAAGATTGTTAAGTTGCCTCTATTGGTCCGAGAGCCGGATAATACCCCAACCTTCACCGATCTGTTAACCAGATGAAACATACTTTTTATTTTTATTTCATAAATAATAGATAAATATGCCTAAAATAGCTTGCCTATCAAAATCCTGACCAGGCTATTTTTAAATTAGTTTTTTTACAGGTTTATTGAAGGCAATGCTTACCATCGCATTTGTTATAAAATTACCTATATTTTGATATATTATAACTCATGCGGTTAACAGATCCGTGAAGTTACCTATGGACTATGGTAAGTACCATTTAATGGTATGGTAACTTCACGGATCGGATTATGGGTTATATATTTTGATTGGTATAGCATTGCCTACAATAAACCTGTCAAATAAAATAAAAAAATTGTAATTAATTAATTTAAAAATAGCCTGGTCAGGATTTTGATAGGCAAGCTATTTTAGGCGTATTTATCTATTATTAAATAATAAAAATAAAAAGTATGTTACGTCTGGTTAACAGATCGTTGAAGGTCGTATTGTATCCGGCTCTTAGACCAATATAGGACAAAACACTTTCTTATTTTGTGCCTGTTGCGTTGTGTTGTCTCAGTAGATGGCAGCACATACATAATATTATGTCTCGCTAGAGCTTGCTAACTCCTATATTATTATCATCATAAGTACTTAAGTCCAAGTTTCAACCGATTGAGATGAAATTAATTTTTGATAAAGATCATGCTTTTGACAAAGAAGCTGCTGCAGGGCTAGCATGGGCCGGAGATAAAAATTTTATCCCCCGATTTTATCCACTGACAAGAGATAAAATTAACTTATCCACTTCTCAGAGCACGGCAACAGGGGAGAGAAGAAGTTTATCCCCGTTTGACATTTCACGGGGACTCGAGGGACTATTTATCCACCGTTATTTAGCGTTTTTATTTATTTATTTAGGAATAAAATTTTTATCCTTTCCTCGGGGAGAAAATTGTCTCGGCCCATGCTAGGGGGGCTGGTCTATATAAATATTATAATAATCATATCATTGTAATTTTATGATGCGTTGATCAGTAAAAAGCAATTAATTAGCATGTAATCCATACTATAATATTATAAATGCGAAAGTGTGTCTGTCTGTCTGTCTGCTACGCTTTCACGGCCTATCTATTCAACCGATTTTTATGAAATTTGGTATAGGGATAGTTTGTATCCCGGGGAAGGACATGGCTACTTTTTATCCCGGAAAATTAAGGAGTTCCCGCGGGAATCTATAAACCTTAAAATAAAGTCAAACCAAGAGCAAACCTTTTGTCATGTCTGCAGATGAGTGAGAGTTTTTGTACGTATTCGATCGCGACAACGTTTACTACCATTTATATGGAACTAGCTGATGCCCGCGACTTCGTCCGCGTGGTTTAAGTTTATTTTTGTTCCCACGGGAACTCCTTTATTATAAACTACAGAGTACGAGCTTATGCCCATATTTACATCATCATTAATTCATTCATTTCATCAACTCATTTATCTGCTGTGCGGGGGCGGCGCGGTATAAATGTGCTACGACCTTAATGCTATGAAGCTACTGCTACATGCTACTTTAATTACTTATCCATACCCATACTCCATACTTTAATATTATAAATGCAAAAATGTGTCGGTCTGTCTGTCTGCTACACTTTAACGGTCCATCTTTTCAACTGATTTTGATGGGTATTGAGATAGCTTTGCATCCCGGTTACGGACGTAGGCTTTTTATCCCGGAAAATTAAGAAGTTCCCGCGGGAATAAAAAACTTAATCCACGCGGACGAAGTCGCGTAAATTATTAGTAGTTAATAAATTATATGCTTTCGAATTAATAATGATAGATAGATGTAAGCGAAAGTTACTAACGGTTTTATTATAATAAATCCATAGCAATACATAAATGTAAAAGGATTCTAAACCCTCGTATTAATAACTGAAATCCTAACAAACTGCGCCTTGTACTGGGACTAGGTTATGAGGAGGGTATTATTAATACTCTAATGCAGAGTTCTCATATTACTAGAGGCAGTATAAATCTCACAAAATGGCCTGAAACAGACTGTTTTAAAGATTCACCAGCATATTTTATCCTCCTAATTCAGTAAATTGGTGCTGGTACTGAATTATGTAAATAATTAATTTGTAATAATTAATCTTTATGATTAGTACGATCCAATAATTACAGTATTATAAATACAAAAAGCAAACTGACAAGCAGTGATACCATGGTGCCTAAACCTAGTATTCGGTGGGGTCCGGGACTCCCCAGGCACTCGCTACTAACTTACTGAAGTGTGTGTTGCTTTAAAAGCAAAGGAATTTATCGCGAGGAAACAGTAGGTTTATCTAATGCACAATATTCTGAAAGGTGAGTGAAGGCTGTTAACCGTATTAGAGATAAAAGTGCTTGAATTAATGTGTCCTTCGTCCTTCATCTCTATGATTTAATATAACTCAATGCTCTAATGTAAATGAAACTTTGTGAAGAATGAAATTAAGCAAACTCCTTTTACCAACTTAATTCTAATTTATGACTCCTATTTGTATAAACTCTTTCACAGCTTTGAACTTTTAAAATGAAGGTATAAAGTTCCAAAACATAAAAAAATATGATTTAAGATACAGTCACTTTCTAGTTAAGTAATTAAACTTCACTTTGGGTGCCTTTCCATCAGAGATGTGCTCCGTTGCTAAGCAGTGATACCATGGTGCCTAAACCTAGTATTCGGTGGGGTCCGGGACTCCCCAGGCACTCGCTACTAACTTACTGGAGTGTGTGTTATGTGTGTCAAAACCACCAATAGTGAATAGAAGATAGAAGCGCCTGATTTTCATAGCTTAGCTCGCAACATGTTTGCTCAAATAGAATTATGATAGTTTTACCGGTCTTTCCTGTACTAATCCTACTTTTTCTCGCGGAAAATCAAAGAGATGCTCCGGTAACCGGTTTAAAAAATGTAATCTACTATTGCGTAATCGCAGGAACAATCGAACAACAACAATACATCAAGTCTAAGTACCTACATGTTGGGTGCGTTCCGAAATACACTGAGAGCACTGGAAGTCCCCAGTAAAGAGCACTGCCAGTGCTCGCAGTGCTTATAACGGAACACACACGTTGTTTAAGTATGGTAGTCTTAGGCCCACTTGCACAAGAACTCTTAAATTGATTTAGTTAAATATTTTAATGCTGTGCCTTTTTGGCAACTAAGTACGATATGCTTTTGCCAAAAAGGGACAGCACAAAAATAAAAATAAATCTGATGTCAGTGATTTTGTGGAGATGTACATGCCCTTTCAAATGGATATAACTTAATTACTTCCTAAGTGGCCGGCCTATCCGCTCGTCGTAGCGCATACAGCCAAATGCTTCAGCCACTCGTAGCCCGTAGCTCGTAGCTCGAGTCGAGAGCACTAATAGAGTCTACAAATCTTTTTCAGAACACGCTCAAAAGAGTCTTACTTTTTAAAACCCTTTTTTAATGATTACATTAATATATAATACTAGCTGATGCCCGCGACTTCGTCCGCGTGGATTGAGGTTTTTCGGTTTTGTCTCTCTCTTTAATTTTCCGGGATAAAAAGTAGCCTATGTGCTATTCCAGACTATAATCTATCTCTGTGCCAAATTTGATCCAGATCCGTTCAGCCGTTGGAGCGTGATTGAGTAACAAACATCCAGACATCCCTACATCCACACATCCATACATCCATACATCCATCCAAACTTTCGCATCTATACTTTTAATAAAACTGTAACAGGTCCAATTCTGTACATTGAAGATATTTTGAAAATTTTTTTTGGAGGGCACTCATTATTCGATACTGAAGCCAAATCTGTAATTTTTTTCATTTTTGTCTGTCTGTCTGTCTGTCTGTCTGTCTGTCTGTCTGTCTGTCTGTCTGTATCTTGGCCGCGCATCACGCCGAAACTACTGAATGAATTCAAACGAAACTTGGCACAAATTGAGCCCATACTACGAGGTAGGACATAGGATACTTTTTATCCCGAAATTCTACCCCCGAAGGGGTGAAATAGGGGTTGAAAGTTTGTATGAAAGTCCTTCATTTCTCAAGTTATAGCCATGAAACTTGGTATATGAGCTACGGGTTAAAAATGAAGACATACGTGTTTCACAGTTTTTCAAAATTCCACCCCCAAAGGGGTGAAATAGGGGTTGAAAGTTTGTATAAAAGTCCGTCATTTCTCAAGTTTTTTCGATGAAACTTGGTATATCCACGCGGACGAAGTCGCGGGCATCAGCTAGTTTATAATATTTATTTGATGTTCAGTTACTGAAAATCCTTCCCACTACGTCTACGTTATAAGGAATATCTTAATCTTTATGTTTATCTAATCTATGATAATTAACCTACTTATCATAAATGCGAAAGTTTGGATGGATGGATGGATGTTTGTTACACAATCACGCCAGAACGGCTGAACGGATCTGGATGAAATTTGGAACGGAGATAAATTATAGCCTGGAATAACACCTAGGCTACTTTTTATCCCGGAAAATCAAAGAGTTCCCGCGGGAATCAAAAATCCTTAATCCACGCGGACGAAGTCGCGGGCATTAGCTAGTCTATGATAAAGAAATATCTTAAACCGAAAAATCAGCTTATATCTAAATGTAGATCTAGTTTAGATATTTTTATAAGCTCTCTTTATTATAAACTTTTTTCTAAGAGTAGGAAACAATTTCTGAAATTCTATGCGAAATAAAGCTTAGGGTAGGCTCAAATAAAAATATAATTAATTATGCCTACGTAAGTACCTAAAGCACAACTTGGCAAGCATCAATTAATAAAGTAATTGCTTTTCCTAATATCCGAGTGGTAATTTAAATCAGAGATTCATATTTTATTAATTCCTTTGATGCGTCAGCTGTCTTTGTTGTTTCTAAATCCAATGAAAACGGTTGTGTTGTTATAGAACAAAGAACAATAAATAAGACGAAAGCTTTTATAATATCACAATAATAATTTTCAATTGATTTTAGCAATAAATTTAAACACATTAAACAATAATATTAATATATGTAATGTGCAATTAACTAATTATACTAAGAAGGAACCTACTCGTAAGCTTACGTTGGTTCCGAAAAAATGACATAAAATCGCAATAAAACAAAAAAAAATAATTTTCTGCGACATAATATTATTGATGAGGGCTCTGGTTTTCACAACTTACCTCAATAATAAGTATATTGATGGACAATTTCTTTTGATATAATTGGGTCTTAGATGCTTTGCAATTTTGCATCACACTGGTACATTCAACAAAAGGGTAGAGTAACGAAAACTGTGACATGCCCATGTGTCTGACATTCCGACCGCCTACAGCCCCCCAATCATGTAAGAATAGCCGATGAAATCGTTAAAGTTCTGCGGCAAAGTAAATAAACCATAACATCATTAAATTAGAGCTCAATTTCGTGTACCCATTCTTATACGTTTAGGTATGTACGATACTCTAACGTATAAAAATGGATACACGAAATTGAGCTCTTATTCAATGCAGTTATGGTTTATATTACTTCGACGCTGAACCTTTACCATTTGATCGACAATTCTTACATAATTGGGGGGCACGCCTTTGTATGTACCAATCTTATTCTATCCTCCATGGTAGGTAGGTACCGATGGTAGTTACCAATAGCAAAAGAGAACCGGTTAATATGCCGGTTATCTAATCTAATACTTTAAACGAGCAATTCATGTATATAATATATAATACTAGATGATTCCCGCGACTTCGTCCACGTGAATTGAGGTTTTTTCATTCCCGTGGGAACTCTTTTATTTTCCGGGATAAATAGCAAACAACCTACCTCTATACCAAATTTCAGCAAAATCGGTTGAAAAGATGGACCTGGAAAGCGTAGCAGACAGACAGACAGACAGACAGACACACTTTCGCATTTATAATATTAGTATGGATAATCTGAATCTCGGAAACGGCTCCAACGATTTTCATGAAATTTAGTATGCAGGGGATTTCGGGAGCGATAAATCGATCTAGCTAGGATTCACTTTTAGAAAACGTCGTTTTATCCGTGTTTTCAGGCAATGAAAAACTGCTACAAAATCATTAGAATACGAAGGTAGGTAAATTTCGCCATCTTCTACAAGGTTTTAATAGCTCAGGTGGGTCCCGAAACCAGAAGACCCCGGTTTGAGACCAGATTTCTCCAGTCCGATTATTTTTTTCCTTTTTAGGGTTCCGTACCAAAATGGTAAAAATGTAACCCTTATGGTGCGACTTTCTCCGTCCGTCTGTCACAGTCGATTATTTCAGTAACTATTAAAGCTATCGACATGAAATTTGGAAACTTACTACAGGTTTGTACGGAACCCTCGGTGCGCGAGTCCGACTCGCACTTGGCCGGTTTTATTTTATTATTATGTCGGTAAGATCGAACAATAATGTTCATATTTCATCAGTAGGTATATGTAATTCGTATTTCACGATTTACCAAAAAAGAAATACATCCTGGTACTTTCCTTAATATGTCAACTATTGTTACCCAGATAATATTTTTTATTAAAAGCTTAACAATAATTAGGCCCCCAAAGAAAGCCTTATGCTGGATATTATGGAGTACATAGATTTTTTTTTTTTTTTTATCCACTACAAGTTAACCCTTGACTGCGATCTCACCTGATGGTAAGTGATGATACAGTCTAAGATGGTAGCGGGCTAACCTGTTAGGGGCATGGCAGTTATATTAAACCCATACCCCTATTCGGTTTCTACACGGCATCGTACCGGAACGCTAAATCGCTTGGCGGCACGTCTTTACCGGTAGGGTGGTAACTAGCCACGGCCGAAGCCTCCCACCAGGCCAGACCAGGGAAAATTCAGAAATTATAAATTTCCAAACCCTGCCGGGGATCGAACCCGGGACCTCCGCACGTTAAGGCAACAGCGCTCAACACTGCGCCACGGAGGTCGTCAACATAGATAGGTATTACATGCCACTTGCGCCTGAAGGTAATATGCGCTCACGTTTGCAATGCTAATGATCGTTTTGCTTGGCCATAAATTAACCCTAGAATATTAAACAGAATTCACGACACGGACAAAGGCTTGCAATATCAGTTGACATTATACTACTCTTATGCACAAGCTCGCTGTGGCATAATTTATAAGAAGTGATGATGCTTAGCGATAATTATGCGAAATTAAATTGGGTAAGTTCACGTTTTTGCAGTACCTAATCATAAAGATTCCTAACTATTTTTGAGAATAGTACCTACCTATCATTAAGAAATCCCACGAATATCCGAATATCCAACGGGAAGGTAAGTATTATATATTATTTGAACATACGACCTCACCGTTAATCGTTGAGCTAGTGAGAATTCTATTGTAATAATACAGTACTTATGTTCTCAAAACCAAGTAGAGTTATTATACTCTAAAAAGTTCTTAATTTAGCAAAGATTCCTACAATAATAATGAGGTTAACACAAGTAGGATGGCAAAGTGCCACGTGCGAAGATCAAAGCCTCTACAACAAAAGGCTTCCAAGATCTAAATAAGAAAGGACTAACGTTTGAAGAATAGATTGAAATAGGTTCTCACTTCTCTGGTACCTCTACACGTTACAGTTATATTACAATTAATGAATTAAAATATTATACGTGAACATAACACTTATATTTTTAATTTGTATCTCTCTCAATTTGTCATGTACGAGTATGATTGGACAAATAATATTTGACCTAGGATAAAGATACTTAGGTAGGTATACCTGCACGGGAATATTATGGAAGCGGTGAAACTGTTTAGAGATTCAACAATTTCGTCGATTTTATTTTAAATTTAGTTTAGAAAAATAAACGCTGAACCAAATTACCTATATCTGATGATACAGTCGATATTGAAAAATTCGTTGAATCCAGCGATCCAGCGGCAAATCCTACAATACGATTAGCATTATTCGTGTCGGTAAAACGGACGGTGCTTTCACCTACAGAAGGATCTCTGCAAATAACGGCACATTAACATTATTACTCTTTGTGAGGATAGTCTCCAGACATAAGGGTCACTTTGTTGCAGAAAAGTTGTTTTTACAAGTACCTAGTAAATAATAAATACCTATCTCTAATCTCTGCATCGACACATCGATCTAGTATTCTACCGATTCGTTCCTCTTGCGTACAAAAACCAGTAGATATTGACCAGTAGGTAAGCATAATCTTATACGTATCATATCATTGTGGTGAGCTCTCGATTTCGTATTAGGTAAAAAAATTAAAAAATTCTTTGTAAATTTTAATTGACCGAGCGAAGCGAAGGTCTCTGAGTCTACTTGAGTGAATTGGCACTTGTCCGTCCGTCCGTCCGTCCGTCTGTCAGAGCCTTATAACTTCTGAATTACTGAACGTAATTATTTCAAATTTAAATATAATATGTAAACCGATGGCCTCCCGCCGAATATGGCTTAAAAAGTTATAAAAATGTTAATTTCAGAGGGGCTCTCATAGAAGCGAATGCGAAGTAAAATATTTTTTATAGCGTTACATAGGGTTGTGGTATATCATTTTAAAGATAATTAGGAATAGAGTCCAAAAATATTTTTTTTTTAATTTTTCCCCTAAAATTGACGAAATGGGGGGTATTCAAAGTGGTGATTTTCTAACATTCAAAGTTGACCTCAGAACTCTCAATTTTCTGAAAGGCTGAGGCTGACACTTATCAATTATTTGAATTATATCCTGTACTTGAACAACAAATACTAAAATTAGATAAATATTATAAGGAAACGAAATTATTTAATTTTTAATGAGCTTCACTATTTTTAACAGAGCTTCACAATTATGTCAATAGATGGCGCTCTGTGATACCGCGAGGTCTCAGTTCGGGGCGAACCACTAGTATAGGTAGGTTGGAAAAGGTTGAAGAATAGGAAATTGTTGAAAAAATAAGAATGAGCTAAGTCAAAACATTACTTTTTTTTTAGATTAGTCCTAAAATTAAAATACGGTGTACCTACATAAATACCTTAGGATGTACCTAGGTACATTGTTTTAAAGTTATGCGAGTGGCGTAAAACTCGTGCAGTTTATATTTTAAAATTACATTTTCCTCTCGCGCTTGTCTTCAGGCTGAAGTTGATGCAAGGCGATTCCTTTATCTTATAAGAGAAAAATAAGACTTACACAAAATTGAAAAGAACTTTAAAGTGTCTGTGAACGCCGAAGTTATTCGTACCGCTGCCAACCAAGACCTATGTTGTGGCTATTTCGAATAACGTAAATATACCTATCCCAAAAACAACAATGATGTTGAAAGCTAGGTATAGCTAAAAGCACCTGAATAACTAAGTTATTCTTAGATAAGAAACTATTAATAACGTACCCTTAGGTATAGTTTGCTTTGTTTAATTAAAAGGTAGGTAAGTAGGTACAGTTCCTTTGGCTGGGTGTGTTCAATAAGAGCTATGAATCCTTAACAAAACTTGCGTAAAAAAAATTCTAGCTGTTTGTAAGAGTAGGTACCTATGTAGGCTTGAACGGGTTGATATCACATTCCCTAAAAATACCACGTTCAAATGTTTTTCCTTACTTAAATTTATAGCATTTCCCTTTCATGTGACCCACAAAAGACATTCATTCGACCGTACGATTTTTATCTCCTCACTTCCTATATTTTTTCCTGTCGATGAGTAAAATGTTTTTAAGAACTCTGCAGCGAAATCTTCATAAGCCTCTTAAATGTACAGGCTACCTTCCTATAATTCAAAGTTACCACATACTTAGATAATATTATTATCAGATAATATAACATATGCATATAGTATTGAGACAAAGCTTTAGTAATAACTTAATCAATAGATTTACCTATATATATATTTAAAAATTGACCTACAATGACCTACAATGACCTACAATGACCTACAATGACCTACAATGACCTACAATGACCTACAATGACCTACAATGACCTACAATGACCTACAATGACCTACAATGACCTACAATGACATACAATGACCTACAATGACCTACAATAACCTACAATAACCTACATATTCAATGTACTCTGTGATACTAACTAGGATTATAAATTCACCTAATAAAGATTGACTTCGACAGGTTGCGGTGAAGCTTGGGGCCATTTAAATTATCGACTTAGATTGCTTATCAATAGAGAGCGATGAAGTCGACGTTATTTAGCTTCGTAGCCTAGCTGGATATCAACCTAATCTGAATACATTTTCATTTCCGACGTACTACTTACCTTGCCACCTCTCGCTTGAAGGAATAAAGTCGACTAACATGTAGGAGGTACCTACACTACCTACCATTAAAACCTACAGTTCGCGCGCGTGTTGAATGCAGAGTAAATGTATGTGTCATCATACATTTGCTCTGCATTCAACTCGTGCGCGAACTATAGACTGAAACCTATTTATAAGACAAGATATAAGATAAATCTTGGAGTTGAAAAAAGGAATCTTGGAGAAATAAAAAATAAACCAAAGGGAGGTACTTAGGCCTTTTCACAGTAATTGTGGCTATTTTGTGGCACAGGCTAATTTCGATTAGATACCTAATAATAACGATTTATTAATTAGCGTTTGGATCAAACCCTCATGTGACTGGGCTACTTTTTAGACAAATTTGATATCGATAAAATGCCATGAAATTGGAATGAATGAAACTGGTTGTTGTCTATATGTGTTTGGGAAATATGAGATGCGGAAAATTATTATTATTTTATCAAGCTGAAGTTAAATTGCATTCCATATAATCGCAAGTAAATAGAAAGATGGCGTCAAATGCTTAGTTCGCCTCGAACAACGGAAGCGAATCATGCCGTGTCAGGGAGTTTTTATTCAATTCAAAAGTTAAAAACCCCGCAAACAGTTCAGTTCGCAAACAACCCCGGGAAATGTTAGCTTTCCGTCGGCGGGCATTCGTTACAGATTAAAAAAGTTTTAAAAGATTTTCAGGCTCGAGTTCGGATTTTCAGCAACACGTCGTTAAACACAACTGGGATGCTGCTGATATTATTCACTTTATATTTAAATATATTTGGTTAAGATTTGAGACGGGGTGCTCCGATAAAGGTTAAAGCCTGAGAAACACACGTAACGCGACCAATCTCAGAAGTCAGAAGTGTTTGAATTAGTGTTAGAATTTTTCACACTGCAAAGCCCGAGATGAAGTTGCTCTGTTAGTTGCTGCGTAATAGCACCGAATAGGTAATAGTACGAGTACGTTGTAATAGCACAGATAGGAGTTCCTTAAAAGTACCTGTATTACAAATCGGTCTCTTGTATGCGCGAGTAGGTAGGTACATTGTGATTTGTGATGTCTTCCGTACAGTTTCCGTCCATTTCTCAACCAGTGTAAGTCTCACTTTGTGTCAGTTATGATATAACGATCCTTCATCCTTGGCAAGAGAGGACACCTAGGATAAGATTACCTACCTACTCGTATGTAGTTGTGCCTATCATTAGAATTGATCGAAGATTGGCTACTTTATGTTAACAAATATTGTATAGACTTTGTCTTACTTTTTTACACTTTAACCTCTGTTAAATGTTTTTAAAATAAGAAACTGTAATGTATAACAATAAAATTATAAAACATATTAACTTAACAACAATAAAATTTAAGAACATACGTAGGTACAATTATCTATTTCCAAAAATTGCGTTTATATAAATCTCCACTAGTATTTACTAAAAAAGGTACCTACCAACCGCTACTTAAATTATTGATTAACTTCAAAAGAAAGAAGGAAGCTCGCGTCGTGACTCATGAATATAGGCATAAAATGAATGAGTTAAGAATTAAGATTTTATAAAGAATCTGCCAGCCAACCTTACTCAAATTTATCTTGAAATCCATCTACCTTATTAAGGTTAAGGGCTGTTTGAGATTCATGGCTTTATAAGCAAATATCAGATTGTTATTAACAACAGTCAAAAGCCTCCTCATTACGAAGTCTTTGGAGTAAGATGATTAGAAAGATAAAGCATATTCCTATCATATTATGTATGCATACCGCAAATATATAAAGATTTTCTACTGTAGAACATGTGTGTGTGTAACTGTGTACATCTACATTCAGCTGTGATATACCTACGTATAATATAATAATACAAGTTTACAGGCTTTCATCGAATGATTTCAAACCCTTTTGTTTCACTCAATAAGTAAGTGCTTGATAGTAAGTCTAAAGAAGGGGTAGTACCTACCTAAGGCAATTATCTAAACCTGCTCTCTACCCGGTTTCTTTGTGGCATTGTACCGGAAAATCATTCAGCGTCCAATAATGGACCCAACTACCAACGACGTATTAAACAAATAGACGCGGCATACGCGAACATCATTGCACTAAAAAACGGGGTAATTATTACGTACGCGGAGAAAGGGAAAGAACATAAAGGTCCACATACGCTATACCTGTTTATAGAAAGAGATGAATATAAATTCTGAGTTACACTGTTGTTAACTGCAATGGCCGCAAGTGACGGCAAGTGCCTTCTTATATTCTTGCCAAAATAAAGCGCGGGTAACGTATCTAATGTCTAAAATATCATAGCCCAACTATATTTTTCTAATGTCGATGTTGGCGTTACGTCCTTCCCGGTAGGTCACACTTTAGAGACCCTTAGATTTAAAATATGTATGATTAGAAAAATCTTTGTAGTCTTCGTTCAACGATCTTCATTGGTTTAAATAACTAATCCAAAGACCATCCAAAGCATGTATGCGTGGCTGCGTGGTATATATTTGATCACTGACGTATATCCTAAAAGATATCCTACCTGTAGGTACTCGTTTCAACTAAAATAATATTAAGCTCGAAGGTTCCTATATTTCATAATAATAATTCATTTGTATTTCATTGTCAACTTGCCATTAAGTTGTCATTTTTCAATCCATAGAGCTGGGGGTAGACGGACATCATCAAGATCATCAACGTCAACATTGTAAACAACAACCATCCGCAACTGTGTCAACCTAGTGTCAGCAACCGACACATTAACGTTGTACCTACGATCAATATTTAAAATATATATTATTTAAATACACCATACATTATTTCAAATGCCGCATTTTACTAGTTGCTATGTTTCTTGCTTGTTTTATTAAAATTGTTTTTATATTATTGTTCTGTAAACGAGCCACAAACGAAGAAATCAAACCCAGTGACTGGACAACAGTCGAACAATTAGCAGAACAACATCCATACATTGTGGCTATTTTAAACAATGATAAAGAATATGTGTGCACAGGAACTGTTTTAGATAAAAGGACTGTGCTGACATCCGGAGGTTGTGTTAATCCAGACCCTCAATACGTTGTTGTTGGAACTGCAGTGCTTGGTCGTTTTGTTAATAGCAACAATATTTTCAAAGTAGCATTTGCTAAGCTACACGGAGACTACTTATTTGAAGTTCAAGAAGGTGATCCAAATATATCCCGAATGCACAGTAATATTGGTCTCGTTTATACAGTACGTCCAGTTCTAGAGTTTTTCATAGATGGGGCACCCATTAGCAACTATTATGCATCGGAGTTGAAAGAAAAGAAAATGATTATGATTGGGTTTGGAAATCTTAAGACTTCTGATGCTATTGTTTTGCAGCATCAGGCTTATCATCAAATAGCGTGCAAAAATCCAAAATGGTACTACTGTATTTGTGGTATTGAATATGCTGATATTTCCTATGTTGAACCTTTTGGTGAAGGTGGTCCAATTTTGTATGCTGACGAAGTCGTGGGCATTGCAGTGAATCCTAGCGGCTCATTGGGTTTAAGAGTTAATGTTATATACAATGTTTTTACAGTAATTGGTCCATACACATCATGGATAGAAAAATCTAAATCTGATTCTATAATAGAGTTAAAAACAAAATTTAGAAACAGTGTTCAAAAAATATTTATTAGTGAACCACTTATTTACGTTTTATTTGTATATTATTTATTAAATTAATCATTAATTCTTTAATGACCTTTTTTTTCTTCATACACATTGAAACATGCAATTCTCTCTACGGCTCTATCTCTGATCGGGTCGTTTTAATGGTTTTATAACTTGCTAATTTAAGAACTAAAATTAGCGTCAAAGAAACTACTTTTAGTAGGCATTGATTGTGCATTGGCCAGTTTAGTGCAGTGAGCAGTCAATAGATATTCCCTTTTGAACACGCACTAAGAAATATTACTTATATTTCAGGAGATAGATAGGTACACGAATCATTGGGTAAGATCGTAATTTTTATAACATTGTGATCCGACTGATATCTCAGAACATTCAATAACATCTGTATAAATCTGTACGTATAGGCATTTTTTTATCCATACTAACACAGATGTTATACTAAATACTAATATTATAAATGCGAAAATGTGTCTGTCTGTCTGCTACGCTTTCACGGCCCATCTTTTCAACAGATTTTGATGAAATTTTGTTTATTCCGGAAAATTAGGGAGTTCCCGCGTGGATAAAAAGAACTTTATCTACGCAGACGAAGTCGCGGGCATCATTTAGTAGGTATATAAATAATCAAGTACATACTAGTAATAAGCTTTTTCTGTACAAAATGCTGTTATTACAATTATATTAATGCTGCGAAAGTTAAAATACATGTTACACACATATGTTTAACCGCTAACCTTTGACTTCAAAAGATAAGATGATTAGTTACGGTCTCGAAGAACTCTATCGATTGAAATGTCAGAACAATAGCGATACGAACCGTAAACACAGTATTAATAATAATAGATACTTAATTAAAATAACAAAATGAATTTCGTTAAGACAATCGTGAGAAATATGAGCCGAAAACAATTTGAGAATTGGGAGCCACTGAAGAAGGTGGGAATTATAGGAGTGCCATTCGAAAAGGGCCAAAAAAAGTATGGCGTGAGTGTTGCTCCCGCAGCCATGAGATCAGCTGGTTTGATTGATCATCTCAAGGAAATATGTAAGTAAAGATTAATGCAGAATTTAATTACTTATACGTTTTATAGCAAAAAAGGTACACCGTACAAGTACCTACCTACATAAATTCAGTCAAGATTCAAGTAAAACTTCAACCTATGTTAGACCCTAGAGACTAGACTAACAAATACGTAAAGATACTTAATGTGTGACAAACCCGTTTTGGCTTCAACTCGTAAGCCTCAGATGCTGCAGTTCTAGCCCAGCCGCATATTATAATCAGTTGTGTTAGAAAAAACAATTACTTAGGTACACGCGCCGGAAGTTTGTCAGAATATTGCCGCATCGGAGTTCGGACCAGGGACTATTTCGGTTATCAGTTCAAAGCATTTTCGATAGGGGTTTTGAAAGGTTTTGGTTAATAAAACTTCAGACATAGAAACGCTTGTTTGTAAAGTGAGAATGTGGTACTAAAAATTTTTTGTCAAATAAACTGATACTAGATATACGGCGGGGCTAATTATTAAGCATCTAAGATTATATAGTTATTTCATTGTGTTAGAAAAAACAATTACTTAGGTACACGCGCCGGAAGTCTGTCAGAATATTGCCGCATCGGAGTTCGGACCAGGGACAATTTCGGTTATCAGTTCAAAGCGTTTTCGATAGGGGTTTTGAAAGGTTTTGGTTAATAAAACTTCGGACATAGAAACGCTTGTTTGTAAAGTGAGAATTTGGTACTAAAAATGTATAGTTATTTCAAATAGTTAGGCATTGGTAAGCCTCACGGCCTAATCGTTAATTCAGCCCGTAAATTTGCAATGTTTCAGGTGGATTAGATGTTAAAGACTATGGTGATGTAGAGATCCCAACTCACGATGAGCCAGTCGATGTAGATAACATGTCGCATCTACCACTTGTCTCGGCTTGTAACAAAAATCTATCGGCCAAAGTTTCTCAAGTTCTGCAAGAAGGGCGTGTGGCAGTCACCATCGGCGGCGACCATTCCATTGGAGTTGGTAATAGTTAATTTGTCCTTTCGTCTAATTTCATCTAATGTCTCACATTATGCCTGGCTAAGTAGACTCGCTTGCGGTATCTAATGATAGGTACTGAATTCAAAATTTTGATGACAGATATAGATACGGATGATCGTCATGAAATCATTATAATACTTAGTTAGGTAGGTACCTACCTACATATCAAGCATTTTCTCGTTTGCTAGTCGGCAGTTGGAACGTTCAAGTCATTCAAAATCTTACAATACACCCAAATCAAATCAGTCCATTCCAAAAAAGGACTACTCCATTCATTCGTGGTCGATCGCCTGACCGTTAGCATAATTTCTTAAAATCTTTTTTTTTCGCGCTTATTTATGGTATGTCTGTCTTCATGCCTACATAGGAGTTTTAAGTGAGTGATAAAGACGTGTCACGTGACGCCGACAATTAATGTCTGCTCTAGGTATATCTATTGTATGCATTGAAATAGAATTTTAAAATTCTAGGTACATCAATGATTGTATGACTATGATTGCGCGTCTCGCATGTAAAGCCGGTACTTCTACGAGTATCATAATGAACCTTGTTATGAATTTCCATTTGCACAGGTACCGTGGATGGTCATTATAAAGTGAACGAAGACATGATCCTCATCTGGGTGGACGCTCACGCAGACATCAACACCAACAAGACATCAGAGTCGGGCTCGGTCCATGGTATGCCTGTCGCGTTGTTGGTCAAGGAACTGTCGGACTACTGGCCGTATCTGCCAACGATGGATTGGCAGGTCCCACAGTAAGAAAACTTCACATATATTATATAATCGATCATTACTTACCGATGTGATGAGCGCTGTGATGATGTGGAAAGTTCCGGGTTAGATTCCCGACATGGGCAATTGGGTATTTGACAAGTCAAATCAGCAACTTTTTTTCAAAAGCGCGCTTAAATGGGATGTTGTATGAAATACTGGACAGTGACGTCATCAAAATTGGGCGCACTATTTTACTCCAATCGATAGTTTAAAATGGTTGTCGAACATAAAACTAACAGAGGACGTGGATATTAGTACGACTTTTGGGAGATTATACTTAAGTTATTTAATAATCACTAAAAAATAATTTCTTTTTCTCACCTCCGGGCGGAAAGCGTCAATTCTCCTCCCGCTGCGCTAAACGAAAATGCCGCTTTCCGCCTCCGTCGAGGAGAAAAATAGTATACACACCACGGGCAGTAAATAAGAAAGCCTCAGATCACATGTTTATTGACCTCGGCTTCGCCTCGGACAACAATTACATGTGATCTGAGACATTTCTTATTTTACTGCCCTAGATGTGTAATGTACTATTAATAGTTGTCTAATACCCGATTAGGCATAATTTCTAAATTGTCCCTGGTTTGATCTGGCAGAGGCTTTGACGTTTCTAGTTACATCGTTACCGGCAAAGCCGTGCTGCGAAACTATAATTTAGCCTTCATGTTCCTACTATGCAGTGCAGAATCGATAGGTAAGCTGCCATACCCCTTCAAATTTAGCCAGCTTAGACTGCATCATCATTTGCCACGATTGCATTAATAACCGGCCAAGTGCGAGTCGGACTCGCGCACCGAGGGTTCCGTACAAACCTGTAGTAAGTTTTACGATTTATGACGTATTAAAAATAAAAATTACGTTTGTTGTATGGGAGCCCCCCTTTAATATTTACTTTATTGATATTTAATTACCTATTTATTTTGAAAGGTAATATACAAGTTAATATTCCTGTGAAAATTTGAACCGTCTACCTGTTACCGTTTTTAATATTGAGCAAAAAAAATACGAAAAAAACACGTTTATTGTATGGGGACCCCCCTTAATATATAATTATATTTTTTTAATTTTTAGTAAGTATTTGTTGTTATAGCGGCAACGGAAATACATCATTTGTGAAAATTTCAGCTTTCTAGCTATCACGGTTTATGAGATACAGCCTGGAGACAGACAGACAGACAGACAGACAGACAGACAGACAGACAGACAGACAGACAGCGGAGTCTTAGTAATAGGGTCCCGTTTTTACCCTTTGGGTACGGAACCCTAAAAACTAACGTTGACGCATCAGCCCTAATAAAAACCAATATGTAACGCTGCTTATGACTAGGTACGGTTTTAAAGAGTGTGCTGCATGTGGTTCGTTCGTAATGTAAATATATGTAGATACATACCTATATAATTCAAAAATGTAAATAATAGAACGTAGTATCCGGCGTTGTCTCATCGTATTGATGTTTCACAGATTTTCCATCAAGAACCTCGGCTACGTAGGTCTTAGATCCGTAGATGAATACGAAAGGTTGGCAATAGAAAAGTACAACGTACCAGCATTCGCTATGGAAGATATCGAAGAGTGAGTAGATACAGTTACTCCATAATACCTAGATCTGTTTCTATTTTCACGGGAAATCGAAGAGTTCTCACAAGATTACACAACTTGGACGAATTAAACATATGAAAAGATTTATTGAATAATGCTGTGCCACGCCAATTTTAAATATCTGATTGGTGGAACTACAGAATAGGTATATAATAGTACTAGTGGAACATACACTGCGTTTGCGTATGTACCTACCTACTGTTCTTCATTGTAATTAATAAAATTAACCTGAATACGATGAAAGATTGAAAAGAGCTAATGATTGAAGTCAGTTAATAGGAGGCATCGTACTTACTTTAATAAGTAGGTAATATACCTAAATGCGAAAGTGTGTTTGTTTGTCCTTCAATCACGCCGCAACAGAGCAACGGATCGACGTGATTTTTTGCATGGGTATAGTTGGGGACCAGGCCGTGGGAGTTAAAAAAACTTATTCCAGCTAGTTATAAATAAATAGATGATGCCCGCGACTTAGTTCGCGTGTATTCAGTTTTTTTTCAATTCCGGGGGAACTCCTTAATCTTCCGGGATAAAAAGTAGCTTATGTGAATCCCTGGGATGGAACCTATTGGAACATCATTTGATCACCTACAAAATCGATTGAAAAGATAGGTCGTTAAAGCGTAGCAGACAGGCAGAAAGACAAACAGATAGACAGACACACTTTCGCATTTATATAATGGATAAAACATTCATCCAGGTACGGAATCCAGAAGGCCATCAACCACATTCTTCAAAGATTGGATCCGGATGGGAGCAAGCCAATTCACGTCAGCTTCGATATTGACTCGTTGGACTCGTTAGAGGCGCCCAGCACAGGAACTCCTGGTCGGTTTCTCTAATTTTCAAATAAATAACAACGTATTCGTAAGAAATGCAATTGAAAATATTTATATTTTCATGTACTTACCTAGGCTTTTGATTAGTATCTTATTGCTTTCATTTTCGATAACTACCGCACCCATAAAGCAACATTAAACGAAGCATTTCAAACTAAGTCTTTCAATGCCGATCTGGTTTTGAAAGTTGATCATCATTCCTCGTTTGAATGGTTAAACTTAGTCTGGATAGTTCTTTAAGATGTGAGGTCTCGTTTGGTTGTTTGAGCGGAGAAGAAAAAACGTATGATATAATGGTAAATAACGAAGCTCACTTTCGATGACTCCTGTCTTTGACCTATATGTCGCCGCCAAACCGTAGAATCCGCCATATTGCAAAACGGTGCCGTTATGTAATAAGGCGAATAGGGATGATGCCTATATCAAAAAAAAAAACAAACATACGCGCCGAATTGAGAACCTCCTCCTTTTTTGGAAGTCGGTTAAAAATTAATTATTTCTAACTGATTAATAATAGAGGGTTTTCAAAAAGACCTAAGATTCACATCATAGGTTAGTTTTAAGTTTGATATCCATTTTGAAATATAGATTAAAGAAAAAAAGTGCGTTAAATTTGATGACGTCACAACTGTAAATTTCATACAACTTTCATACTAGAAGCGCGTTTTTAAGTTTGATAAAGAGTTGCTGATTTGATTGAGTTGTCATCAAACATCCACTTACTAATTTTACGAATATTTCGATTTCAGTTCGCGGCGGGCTGACACTACGTGAAGCTATCAAGTTAATGGAGATCATCCACGCAACGGGCCGCCTCCGAGCAATAGATCTCGTAGAAATCAACCCAGCTCTCGGCAACGACTCTGATAGGAAGAGAACTATCGACGCGGGCTTGTGTATTCTCAAAGCAGGCTTAGGGTTTTCCAGACGAGGCACTACGCCGCGTGGCGTGTTGGACTTGCCAGTGCAGACTTATCATGAATCTAAATGAAAAAAAAATATTATTAAAAAAAATACATAACCTTTCCAAATGGGTATTTGACAACTAGTCAAATCAGCAACTTTTTTTCAAACGTCAAAACGCGTGCTTATTGGGTTTGTACGAAATTTTAATTTGTGACGTCATCAAAGTTCGACGCACTTTTTAACTTTAATCGATAGTTTTGAATGGTAATTCAACATAAAACTAACAGGAGCCGTGGATATTACGACTTGTGGGAGAGCCTTTATTTAATAAACTAAAAAATAATTTATTTGAGTAGTAGTCAAATACCTAATTGCCGTGAAATGACTTCGAATAAAAATTATTATAGCAAATTACACACATTTTTTTTATTACCAATCGCAATATTTAACTACTTACTAACTTTCTATACACGAGGAAAAAGAGAATATATTTTTACTTAAAAGTTTAAGTAAGAAATGTTTCGTTATATTGCAAGACTAAGTAAAGTTTATCTTGTAGTAAGTATTACGCAGCGCTTACGCTACGCTTTTTTGAAAGCGTAAGTAGGTATTGGGGCTGATTCTGTATAACACAATCTCTAAACTAAACTAAAATGGCAGCTTTAAATCCAGTTCTGTCCCTTTCCGTAGGGAGTATTATGAAAGGGTTAGTTATATTTGTAATGTTCTACAAATATTCTGTGCACAATCTCTAAACTAAACTAAAATTAGAGCACAGACATATTACTTTATAACTCTGTGAATTAGAGCATTACAAATATTGCTAACCCTTAATACTCCCTACGGAAAGGGACAGAAGCTGCCATTTTAGTTTAGTTTAGAGATTGTGTTATACAGAATCAGCCCCATTATCTACCTATTATAAGTACCTAGTACCTACTATGGAATTTACTTCAAAAGTATTTCAATAAGCGATTGCATTAGCATTCTTATAAACTATTTGTTTAACAGGTAACTGCTATCATAGTTGTGTCTCATACATTAGAACCAAAAACTGAAAATGAAGAAGTACAAAAAGTACTCGGAAAATATTTCAAAAAAGTGCCCGACATCCAAAGCAGCTACGTCATCAACGAAGGCCTGGCCAAACTCATAGCCAATTACTTCAACGGTACAGTTAACGCTTTTCCTCTATTCAGAATAAGCATCAAAATTGACCGTAACCCTATCAAAATACCATGGACTTTGGACCAAGGAATTCAGGTTAACAATACTCTAATGAAGAAAAAATATAAATATGTTAAAGTTAAGAAACCAGACGCAGAAGGAAACACAAACGCGGTGTAATGTGTTTTTTTATTTACGTATTTTTTCAGTGATGATAATATAAGTACACTGTACAGTAATAGCAATAGAAATTTGGTTGATAAAAAAGTAGCTCGAAAAAAAATTTGTGTATTATGAATGATTCCAGTTGCATAGCAGGCGGTTAAAGTTTCGTTACCAATAAACTTAGACAGTCGGTAAAAGTAAAACGGTAAGACTGGACCAAAATTTTACCCTTAGGCCAGGATAACACTTGTAAATTATAAGTGTAACTTTCATGGCTAACATATTTTGCATACGATATGCGATTTCCACGACCATTTTTACATTCCTAAGTTGCTCATGTGAACGACTAACGTGAGTGAAACTTTCAAGTAAAGTCCTGGGGGTCTACTCTCTTTCTCTCAAACGAAACTTCGCAAACGAACGTAATTAGTCGGTTATTAGACTCACACAAAATCGTTCAATCCAATCGGTCACGAAAATTTTCTATGGATCCGTACTTCGTCTGCGTGTACGAAAACGAAATAGAGAGGAGCATAGAGATAATATTATGTAGGAGAGGAGTTAACGAAATTTCGTTCGTTTGTTTGCGAAGTTTCGTTTTAGAGAAAGAGAGTAGACCCCCAGGCCTTAGGGTCCTACACAATAGCAGCGAGTGGAAGCGATATTCAAAATGTTTTGCCTACTGACCTGTGCAACCTACTTTCGGTGGTCAAAGTTTAACATTTTAAGTTGACTTGCAACTGGATGGAACCTAATTGTCACAAAGCAAAGTTTACATCCGCAATATTAGTTTCGTCTACCTCCCAAATATAAAGCTTTGAAAGGCGCGCACATTGCGATACCAACTCGTAGTCGCCGGTGTTACGAAGTATCATAGTTGTTATCAACACGTGCTCGTATTACAGCAATAGGGATGATGCCTACATCAAAAATAAATTATTTCTGATTATTAAATAGAGGGTCTTCCAAAAGAGCTAAAATTCACATCCTCGGTTAGTTTTAAGTTTGATAACCATTTTAAAATATAGATTAATGAAAAAAAAGTATGTTGAAAGTAAAGTGCGTTGACATTGTATGACGTCACAACTGAGAATTTCATACAACTTATGGAAGTTGGATACTTCTAGTATGGACTAGAAGTGCGTTTTTAAGTTTGATAAAGTTGCTGATTTGATTGAGTTGTCATCATCCCTATCCAGTGTAATATAGCGCTGTATGTAGTTCTTGGTGAACTTTATTCGTATTCATTCATTGTACTCGTTCTTAATAAGTAATTAGTTTGATGTATCAATAAAAAATTGAAATTCAAGCGATTTTTTTCTTCATAGTTGACCAGTATTTATTGAAGCCCTACTAAAGGAATGTGTCGTTGACTAAAAGCGTTTACACAGAACTTTTTAAAATGATCTATAGTGATCAAGCCACTAAAACTCGCGCAACAAAAGTTAGGATTCACAACATAACAATTTTTTTTCGTCGATAACTTTTTTATCACTTTTTTTGGTACATTTCTAAAAGTAGCAAAATTCGACCAATGCTTAATTAACAGGTAAGTATGTATTTTTTTACAATTTCATAATGGAAACGATTACCTAGTCTAGGTAACGGAGCGGTTCGTTGTATGGAGACCCCCGCATTAAATCCCCAGTCGTTGAAACTTGGCAGGGTTGTAGTATGGTATAAACCTAAAATTATACAAAAATATCCAAAAAAAACCATGCGGAAGTTACGTATTTATACCTAAAACTTAAAATTTATGACTGAATATTTTCTCGATATATTTTTTAATAATAGTAGTAATAATTTAGTTACACTCAAAACCGAAATATCAAACAAAACAATCATGCAGAACATGGATATTTTATTATCAAACCTAAACTGCGTTTACGCGATATTGTACCTTCCTGATTTAACAATTGGGTATAGCATAAAAAACCTTACTTCCTTTCTGATTTTTTATTGGATATTTATAATATACGTTTAACACATGATAGTTTATCATACTGTAAAGTTTCGTCGCCTGAGGAATTATTGTTGGGGTCAAGTAGCATTATTGCCTAGACTAGATCCTCAGCAATGAAGAATGCGATAGTGAAAAATGATCACTGAGCTATTTAAACTAGGGTAAGCAGTATATATGTCTCTTATGACTTGTAAGCCACTGCCTAGCCTAGTAGCATGTAACATAGCAAATGAAGCAGCCTAGAAGTTGACTTGAGGCCTGTAATGCTTCTGGAATTTGTTGTTCTTTATCGACATCTTCATCTGCCACTTGGCTTGCACTCGCTTCATGAAGTGGATGTCTCGCGCTTTCCTGAAACAGATAATTTTATTATTATCGTTTTCCTACTAGAATCATTTGTCAAGATGCTGAGTGTTTTTTTATCCACTACAAGTTAGCCCTTGACTGTGATCTCACGTGATGGTAAGTGATGATCCAGTTTAAGATGGTAGCGGGCTAACCTGTTAGGGGCATGGCAGTTATATTAAACCCATACCCCTATTCGGTTTCTACACGGCATCGTACCGGAACGATAAATCTCTTGGTGGCACGTCTTTGCCGGTAGGGTGAAACTAGCCACGGCCGAAGCCTCCCACCAGACCAGACCAGGGAAAATTCAGAAATTATAAACTTCAAAATTGACCCCGCCAGGGATCGAACCCGGGACCTCCGCACGTTAATACAACAGCGCTCAACACTGCGCCAGGGAGTCGTGTGTGTGTGGGGCTGCTCTATTTATAGCTAGTGTTGCACAAGAGTCGTGAAAACGTGAGCATACAACACCATGTCATACAAAACTGTAGTGGTTACTTCGCATGTCCGATTGCGGAATCAAGGACGAAGTGCTTCGACTTCTGGGTCGGGTCATTATTAAGTATTGGGTTTTTTAGATAAGAAATTCTCAGTACTAGCACGGAGTCACGAAGTTGGCGGTGTTTCACTCCGATACCGTCGGTCCTGCGCCTGATCTCCCATCTTACTAGGCGGGTAAGGGAATAAAGAGTGCAACTGTGTGTGCACTATAACATCTTCCGCGCAAATGGGTTAACTCTCTGGTGATAATGAAAGCCCCTTGACACTGTTAGCGCAAAATATATTATGATACTAGCTGATGCCCGCGACTTCGTCCGCGTGGATTAAGGTTTTTCGGTTCCCGCGGGAACTATGTCTTATTCCAGACTATAATCTGTCTCTGTGCTAAATTTCATCCAAATCCGTTCTGCCATTCTGACGTGATTGAGTAACAAACATCCATCCATCCATCCAAACTTTCGCATTTATAATATTAGTAGTAAGTTATAAGTAGTATAGAATAGAAGTATAGATAGAAGGTCGGCTCTATACTAACAAAAACCGGCCAAGTGCGAGTCGGACTCGCGCACCGAGGGTTCCGTACAAACCTGTAGTAAGTTTTACGATTTATGACGTATTAAAAATAAAAATTACGTTTGTTGTATGGGAGCCCCCCATTAATATTTACTTTATTGATATTTAATTATTTATTTTGAAAGGTAATATACAAGTTAATATTCTGTGAAAATTTGAACCGTCTACCTGTTACCGTTTTTAATATTGAGCAAAAAAATACGAAAAAAACACGTTTATTGTATGGGGACCCCCCTTAATATATATATTTTTTTAATTTTTAGTATTTGTTGTTATAGCGGCAACGGAAATACATCATTTGTGAAAATTTCAGCTTTCTAGCTATCACGGTTTATGAGATACAGCCTGGAGACAGACAGACAGACAGACAGACAGACAGACAGACAGACAGACAGACAGACAGACAGCGGAGTCTTAGTAATAGGGTCCCGTTTTTACCCTTTGGGTACGGAACCCTAAAAAAACGAAAACCAGGGTGTGCTCTTCAAGTCCCGATCGTATGTCTCAATACACCCCTCCCGCTTTTTTTTAAGTTTCCTCTGCCCTAAGGTTGCTTGGAAGAGATCGCTATATAAGCGATAAGGCCGCCTGTTGTGCGGTATCCATTAATGTTTGTTTTGACTTTTTATTTCTTTGTATGCAATAAAGTATATTTAACTTTTTTAGGGTTCCGTACCCAAAGGGTAAAAACGGGACCCTATTACTAAGACTCCGCTGTCTGTCTGTCTGTCTGTCTGTCTGTCTGTCTGTCTGTCTGTCTGTCTGTCTGTCTGTCTGTCTGTCTCCAGGCTGTATCTCATAAACCGTGATAGCTAGAAAGCTGAAATTTTCACAAATGATGTATTTCCGTTGCCGCTATAACAACAAATACTAAAAATTAAAAATATATATATATTAAGGGGGGTCCCCATACAATAAACGTGTTTTTTTCGTATTTTTTTGATCAATATTAAAAACGGTAACAGGTAGACGGTTCAAATTTTCACAGAATATTAACTTGTATATTACCTTTCAAAATAAATAATTAAATATCAATAAAGTAAATATTAAAGGTGGGCTCCCATACAACAAACGTAATTTTTATTTTTAATACGTCATAAATCGTAAAACTTACTACAGGTTTGTACGGAACCCTCGGTGCGCGAGTCCGACTCGCACTTGGCCGGTTTTTTTTTTTACTTTAATACAAGATTACTTACTTAGCAGCTAAGGCCTGTTCCTTGGGTGCCCAGCCCAACGCTCTGTACACTCCCAGCAAGCGATGCAGCTTCCGATCAGACTTCTTTACTAAAGCCTGACTACTCTGTGTTAAGTTCTGTTTGTAATATCTGAGAACAAAATGAAAATGATATTTTATTTTATTTATAAAAATAGCATGGGAACTATTTGATGCGGCATGCAAGCTATATCTGTACTAAATTTAGACATAAACTGTTAAAAGATGGGCCATGAAAAGGTAGGAGAATGGGGCTAATAAGGGCTCCCACACAAAACTGCGATGCGATGCGATTTCGTACGGTGAAGCGTTGGTTCAGGTGACCATACGCTCGACGGTAGTCTACCGTACTGGACGTGTTTTAGAAGTAGTGACATAGATCGAAAGTTGTGTTGCAGTGCTGTTATTGTTAAATAGATATAGAAAAAAAGATTTTTTTGGGTTCATCCACTTAATACAATAATGAACGCTGATGGGAACTATTTTACTCGAAAATACAATGGTTTGAGAACAGAGGAAGAAAATTTTTTTTGATTATTTTAGAATGAGCATATCTTCATTTTTGACGACCTCCGTGGCGCAGTGTGTAGCGCTGTTGTCTTAAGGTGCGGAGGTCCCTGGTTCGATCCCCGGCAGAGTCAATTTGGGAATTTATAATTTCTGAATTTTCCCTGGTCTGACCTGGTGGGAGGCTTCGGCCGTGGCTAGTTACCACCCTACCCGCAAAGACGTGCCGCCAAGCGATTTAGCGTTCCGGTACAATGCTGTGTAGAAACCGAATAGGGGGATGGGTTTAATATAACTGCCATGCCCTAACAGGTTAGCCCACTACCATCTTAGACTGCATCATCACTTACCATCAGGTGAGATCGCAGTCAAGGGCTAACTTGTAGTGGATAAAAAAAATAAAAAAATTGTCGCAAAGGACGGGGCGCGCCTCAATTAACGTTATTAAAAAATCCACGTCAACGTTTGCCATTTTTCCACACAACGACGGCGGCGCCTTGCCCACACGCTGTCTCAGAGCGGACTAAAAATGGGGTCACCGAGTGTGACGTAACATCGCAGGAATGTGCGATGCGAATTAAATCGCAAGTTTTTGCGATGCGTCCTGCGAGCTCGCAGATTTTTGCGATGCGATGCGAATTCGCAGTTTTGTGTGGGAGCCATAAAAGCCAAAAATCAAGAAAAGAAGAAGAAGACATCCAGTTAAATTTTGCATTTATAGTTTTATAATATTCATATAGCAGGTAGGTAGGTAGCTTTAAGTCAGTGTGGGATGAAGTCGGTGAGGGGTGAGGGATGGAGATGACTTTAATAAGAAGGCTTGCACAAAAGTTTACTAACAATTGGATATTTGAGAAATAGTCAAATCAGCAACTTTTTTTCAAACGTCAAAACGTGTGGTTAGTATGGGATTTTGTATGAAATATTGCATAGTGCCGTCATCGAAGTTTGACGCACTTTTTTACATTGATCGATTGTTTAAAATGGTTATTCCACAAAAAACTAACAGGGGACGTGGATATTACTTTTGGGAGATCCTCTATTTAATAATCACAAAAAATATTTATTTGAATAGTAGTCAAATACCCAGTGAAGCTTACTGAGAATTGTGAAACTTTAACTTTTTCTAACTAGAGCATGGATTTAATTTATCAAGGCAGGTAAATTACTTCGGGGTTAAACTGCTCTGACAGACCATTGACCCAATGCACTGAAGAGCCATTAGGTAAGAGGGCTTGTTGTTCAATGCAAAGCAGTGTGAAGAAACCAGTACATCATTAGGGCGTGTACATTATATTATGTATCTATGCCCAACCGGTAACAAGTTAAACTCAATAAACTCAATTTAATTATAACATGTATGATGTAAGACATACAGGTGTCTCTTGTTACGTCATGTTTGACTCTACCACCAGTTCAGAAAGCAAGTACTGCTGAGAAGAGCTGGCAAGAAACTCAGCTCTTTTTAAAAAACAAGATATTACAATACGTAGGTATATAAACTGAGGGGTTAGGCACTGAATAAAGGGATCTAAGTACTTCATAAGTGAGCGATGTCCGATCGTGACACCAGACGGCAGCACTAGCTGGAAGTCATCCCCCTCCAGTGTCGCTGGTTCCTCCACTTCTTCATCAACATCCATTCCTTTGTCAGCTTCCTCGCCTTCAGGATATGAAGCACTAAAAACAATACATATATAACATTGCAGTAAAAAATTGGATGAGTATTGCTACCAATAGAGAAAAAAAGAAAAGGATGGAGGAGTCTTTAAGAGACCTGAAGAAGACCACGCATTAACATAAATCAAACACTAAAAAAGTTGTCATAACAACTTTTTTAGTGTTTGATACACACATATGTGGGAAATAAAGCTATAATAATAATAATAAAAACAATACAGAAACATTGCAGTCTTAGGTGGTGATTTAAAACTGAAAAGACAACCAAGACCTATAATTGCACATAGATTAGAATTCCAAAGGAATTATCAGAAATAGCCAAATCATAATATTATGTTCTTGGATAACATTATGGTCCCTGAGGGAACACTGAGGGGATTTGACGACCTCCCTGGCACAGTGTTGAGCGCTGTTGTCTTAATGTGAGAGGCTCGGGGTTCGATTCCCGGCAGGGTCAATTAGGGAATTTATAATTTCTGAATCTATGGTAATTTCTAGTTTAGTCGGTGCGGGAGGCTTTGGTCGTGGCTAGTTACCACCCTACCGGCAAAGACAAACTGGCAAGGGATTTAGGGTTCTGGTATGATTCCTGGTAGAAACTGACTGGGTATGGGTTTCATGATATATCATACCCCTAACAGGTTAGCCCGCTACCATCTTAGACTGCATCATCACTTACTACTACTTATTCGAAAATAATTCTACTGTTTAGGTTTGTTTCAATCTAAACAACCATTTTAACTTTCACTATCAATAATTATCATTCATCTTAATTTTTTCTTATATTATCATTGCACAATATTAACGAAAAATATGCAAGTGTCCAATGTCAAAAATACTTGCCTGTAATCATAATACTCAGCATATTCTGCCAGTGCTAGGCCTTCGTGTAACATCTTGCAGTGCCCTTTATCAACCATATGGGCTCTGGCCGCTTCCATGGAGTAGAAAGTGCGACCTACTTCATTGCACCACAGGCACATGAAGCCGCGTGAAATCTAAAATACAGATAATACCAAAACATATAGTCTTCATTTCCTCTTTCAAGTTGGTCTTGCACATGAAGGGTTCCATAACTATGTACTTCTTAAATACTTTTGTACTACTTTTGTAGAAACAAGAGAGCTCTCTAAAATCATGTCTCTATATTTAATTTTATTTTTATTACTGTACTACCTGATGCCCGTGACTTTGTCCGCATGGATCGAGGTTTTGTAGTTCTGACTACCACAAAAATGTCTTTTCATCTTTTTGTGACTGAAACATGAAAGTTAGACATATGCTTTCACTGACTTTTTGTAGGCATTATCAAGCTAAACAACTTTTCTCTAGAACTCAATCTTATATATTATATAACAATATACATGTTTTTTCTAGAAATACATACACACTGTAAAAATTTCATCTGTCTACCTATTACGGTTCATGAGATAGAGGGCGCTGGCAGACAGACGGACAGAACGAGGAGGCTTTGTATTGTAATAGGGTCCCGTTTTAACCCTTTGGCTATGGAACCCCAAAAAAGGATTGTCACTATAGCCTAGTTTTTAAGTGAATTTATATTGAAACTTGGATTATAGTAATTTTACATACCACCTTCTCATTGTGTACAACATTACACAAGTACTACAATTTTTTTTAGCATACTACTATAATATAGTTATGATTAAATTTACAAAAAACAATTATTATTGTTGTAACATCCAAAAACAAACATCAAACATCTCTGTTAAGTAAGTTCAAGCAATATGAAGTAATTTGACGAGTTTCAGGTACATTCCAACAGAACATTTATAAGTTAAAACCATTTACATATTTATAATAAAATATCACTCACAATAGTTTAAACGCTCAAACTTCAAGTTTATATTACCTTTTCCCCAAGATATAGCAGGAGTCCTTTGATATCCACACAGTATTCAACATCAGGAATGAAGAAGGAGTGAGCCGCAGACATATGTTTTAAGTTCTTCACCATATTCTTGCTGTGCTGACTGCAGAACAGGCAGTCCTTTGGCTTTATGATGGAATCACTGCCTTTGATTCTTAACTCATCCCATTCGTCAGAGTCGAGCTGCACAAAACAGTGACATAATTATGATTTCTTTATGTTTTATCATTATATTTACTTTTTAAAAGCTTCCCTAGCAAAGTGGTGAGTGCTGTGGTCTTATAAGTTGGAGGTCCCGGGTTTAGTGCCCAGTAGATTCTATTTGGGTATATATAATTGTCTAGTTAGTAAATCCCAAACAAAATAAATAAAATAGTAATTAGGTTAGGATAGCTAGCTTCAAGTTCTATTGTGTTTTCAATAAATTTGAATAAAATATAAATTGCACTAGGATGCAGACACACGTAGGGGGTTGGCATTTGAAATACGCATCTGGAATTTGGACTTGATAAGGGTTGATTTTTATAGGGGTAGGTTACCCCTTTCAATCGACACCCCCCCCATCCCGCGGAGATGCGTGTTTTTTTTTTTACACGTGTTTGAAGTTACGTGTAACGGAACGTTATTGTGTTTGAAGTTACGTGTAACGGAACGTTATTTTGCGTTATAGTGATTACTTTTATGTTATTTTAACCCTTATTTTTAGTAATTTTCTTTATTTATTATTATTTTTAATAGGTAAATATAATGTAAAAAAAAAAGTAACGTATAACAAGGTGCACCTATAGGTAATTAGGTTAAGGTTATTTTCCTTTTTTGACCACCCAGAAATAGGAGCCCCGCGAAGCGGGGCTCCGTCGACATGCTCTTAGAGGGGAAGAGGGTGACGGCTAAGGAGTTTTCCTAGGTCCCCCACTTTTTCTTAGGCTATAGTCGTAAATTCTTATATAAAGTTAACACAACATCAAAAAATAAAAAAAAATAATAAAAAAAAAATTATAGGTTTCCGCGCCGCGGGGGATGGTGGGGAGGGTTCCTACCCTCCCCCCTCACCCCCCCCTCCACCCCCACCCCTATACATCCAGATGCGTATTTCAAATGCAACCCCCACGTAGGTATTAGGTAACTTGCATTTCACTATTTAAATTTGAGTAAAACCAATCCAAACCTCTTCAATTTCGGAATCTGTTTCAATATCCTCATCCGCTGAATCCTCAGCGTTTACAACAACAAACTTTCCAGGCTGGAAAGCAGCCTTGTCAGCTTCAACTTTTTCAAAACTCTCGCTGTCTGACTGCATCGTTTCCTTCTTACTTATTGATTGCCTATCACTGGCCACATACTTTTCTTCAGCCAATTTATGCTTCTTACTGTTTAAATGGTTATTAAACGCGTTTTTAGTATTGAATAACTTGGAGCAACATCGACAGTACTCGGACTCGTCGCGATCAGCATTTTGACTCTGTTCCCTGTGTTCTTTTGCCCGCAGCTCGAACTCCTCTAACGTCACAGGAGGTATAGAAGCTACCTTTCTTTTCAAATTATATCGGTGCCAGTCCAATTTATAATGCTCACGCTGTAATTCAGCTGTTTTGAAAATGACTTGGCATGTTATGCACGTGTAGGTATTAGACATTTTAGGACGTTGACTTTATCACTGCAAAACCGATTTATCACAGCAGAATGAACGCATTAAAATTTTTGTCCTTGATTTCTTATTCTGACACACTAAAGTATAAATAAATACACTTCTAAAGTTTTGATATATTTAAAACTCAAGAATCAAGAAAAAGGACGAGAAACATGAACAGAGACCACCGACCAGAAACAAAAGACCAGAGACTAGAACCACAGACATATAAATAGAACAGAGGCAAGATAACGTACAAAATAGCGTGGCAATTACAAACACACGAAAACATTACGCACACATACACAAAACTCAGGGCCGAACCTTGTTGCTGCATAAAACATTATATTAATATGTAGGGTTAGGTTGCGTGAATAAAATTGACCTAAAGACACCTATCATTTGGAAGCTATAATTTGTAAGGATTTTAAAAATAATTATTATTGGTACTTTTATAATTTCCTCATCACAAGCGATCACAACTGCAATATAGTAACACTAGTAATGGTAATCATCACCACGTGCGGGACCCTAGTCAATGTGGTGAATATAGATGTGAGCTCCGCGCTGCGTGTGATATCGTCACCGTCGCGCGTGGAGTTATAACTCCTGTTACAACTCAAATCCTGAGGACTCCGTCAGTATCATGGTCAGTGGTTCTCGCGTCGTTCTCGCTCTGCGTCAACGCGCAGGTGATGGGGATATTATTTAGAAGAACAGTACCAACGGATATCGTGTAAATACCGCCAGAATTTAGCTCAAAGTTCCTATTGACAATAATTTCTTGGCAGTAAGCCAAATAAATGTTGTTAAACAATCGAATCGAATCGTTATTCCAAAAAGAGGTTAAATAAAAAATTACAACAGGTGTTTTAAACTCACATGTTTTTTATTCAAATAAACTTTACAATTAGTGCTTTAGAATCTGTATTGAGGTTTTCAATAAAAATTAATGAAATTCATCCACCTAATGGAAGATAAGGTAAATTGGTACCTACTTAGTATAAGACCTCAACTAACTTTTCTTTGAAAATGGTCGGTATTGCACCAGGAGATAGAATTGTACGGAATATATTACGTTCTTAGATTATCTGTAAAATGCTTGGAGCATATAGCACTCCATGAGTTGGTCTGCCAGTCTTTTCTATTAATATTTTTATGCATAGGTCTCTCAGGTATTCATCCTTTGGAAACCTGAAATTAAAAGTCGAAGTTATATACTTAAAATAAAAGAGTCGTCGAGTCCGGCCCTGTAATTTGTTAAAGTTCTCAAAATGTCAAAAAAGATTATTCAACAACTTAAAGCATGTATTTCTACAGAAAACCATAATATTATAGTTTTAATATATGCATGGCTACATATTTCGTCATAACAACTATAAAATATTAGATATCTTAGCCTTGATACGATGCGATACGAAAACATTCCAAAGCTACATGATAGCATGAATTTTACTTACCGATGGAACGTTACTTCTGGGGTTTTCCTGTACGAAGCGTTGTAACACAGGGGGACACAACACTTCACCATTTTATTTCAGTAAATATTCATATAAATCTCCAAATTTCACAAAAAACTTATGACACCCAAGACAACACAATGTAAACAAACGCCATAGTTCTCATAAATGTCTTATAATGACTGCCACGCATTGAATTTTTGTCAATGTGTGCGTTGGTGTAGCACAGTGTTGCAGCAAATTAATACATACACATTTTTGCTTGTAGGGACACGGTCACACTAAGTCACACTGATTCGCATACACTTGTCTATGTGGGTGTGAAATTTATGTTGTGTCTGCTTCTACTAGAACTAGTAACCAGAGACAAAAGACAGAGGCCAGACAGAGACCACCGAAAGAGACAAGTGAACAATTTCTTATATATAAATAAGTTACTAATAATTGTCTCTGGTGCACACTCTGTGGTGCACAGGGTGCACACAACTCTGTGGTGCACACATAGTGAACATACCTCTATGCATAGAAGAAGGAATCTCTAGAATCAGGGTCAGCATGTAACCGAAACGAATAGGATACTATGAAACACCTCCCAAACGTCATACAAACGTCGGCACAAGATATGGTTTGTTTGTAAGCAATAGGCACAAAATCCGTGACACGCAGAAAGAGAGAGAAAAACACATATTTTTTTTCTCATTCTATCTTGTGTAACATTCCAACACTGCATCTCTTTCATGTGGGAGTGAAAAGGAGATATGGCGGCGTGTATATATCTTACTCAGTCTACGGTTTCATGTTTGTTTCCTGTGGTTTCTGATCGGTGGTTTGTTCTCTGGATTTGTTGATCTTTGATCTTCTATTATTATGGTATTATGTCTGTGTCTTTGAATCTAAACTCATAAAGATTTTATGAAAAAGGCACCGAGTACCGACCCGCACCGACCAAAAAAAACAAAAAATTAATCTTTAATGTTATTCAGTAGGTAGGTAGCAACTAATACAGCTAGGTACTACTAAAAATGCTCGAGGCAGAAGAAGTTGACGTGGATTATTTTACGCCATCAATAAGGTACCTACCTACCTATTTTTTTAAGTTGTTTTAAGTATTTGTTGTATATGGTTTTCAAGCAGGTTTGGCTCAATTATTTGCATTATTTGATTTCAGTACTTCCCTTTCAAAAATATTTGCCAGTAGTGCCAGAGAAGAAGATAATATATTAGAAAAGAGTTCACTAAAATATAGTGCACCACTGCCTCCACAAGTTGTCACAAAACCTGAAGAGCCAAAGCAAACACAATATCTATTTGCAGGCACTGTATATGCATATGAATGGTAAATGCCTATGATTTTTATGCTATTTGATTATTATGTACCTATATTTTAAAGCAAGTGTTGATGGACGACAATAAGTGATTGGAAGTGAAGCAGACATGTTGTGCCGACCACACATAGGGTGGGATAAAGACAGGTAGAAGAAGATTTTAAAGAAAATGTACATAAGTACTTAACAATACCCTTACTACAGTAACAAAGTTTTGTTGAACGATCATGAAACTATTTCTATTTTATGTTTTGATAATTACGTTCATGGGCTCAGGTTTAGTTTAGTGGCCGCGGAGTTGGACGTTCATATTTTTTTTACAGAAAGACCTTGATGTGGTAAGCCTTGCACTAAAATATTTTACGCCGGAAGCTAATACTTTTCGAGAAATAATTTTTTGAAAATTCGCAATTCTTCACCACTTTTCACTATTTCTTACGACATTTGCCATAGATTACAGACTCATTGACGTTTAGTTGGCGTGCTAAAGTTTCGTTTACGTAAACTAGTACATAATCTGTAGTTAAAATCCGTTCCATGGACGTTTTTTATAACTTTTTTTTTTTTTAAATTTATTTTACGGCCCTGGAATCTGGATACAAGTCCTTTAAGGCTTTTTTTTAAAAATAATCATTTGAATATAACAGAGTTTAAAGGTTAAAGGTATAATTAACTAAAAATTGATCACAAAACCGAATCAGCACGCCCCGACTCCACGCAGTCTTGTCTGCCCTACCCCTAGAGTGTTTTTTTTAAGCGTGAAGCCAGAAGCTCGCGTAGGAGGTTCTGAATGAAGCGAGCCTACGAGGCCGAGTGGAGCGAAGTTTCATTCAGGGGCGACGAAGCGAGTCTTCTGGCGTAGCCCATTCTATTTAAGAACCTCTTCCACTACCTGAAACAAAAGGTATAAAGGTAGGTTAAAGTAGGTATAATTACAAGGTATAAAGGCAATACCCCTCCCCCTTACCTCCACTCCCTCCCTCCCTCCAAGCTACTTTTACCCATCCTTCGTTTTAACTATCAGAGTTAGCAGGAATTTTGAGAAGCTAACCTCAAAATTTTAAAAAATTAAGGACGGATTTGCAAAACAAATAGGTATAAAATCGCACTACTACATTCGCATCGTTCACACGCACACACATGTACTTACAAGCTGCGTGAATCAACTTATTTCGCCTACTTCGATATATAGACTAAGAGATAACTGCACTTTTGGTAACTATCGCCAGAAAGGCTGATTCAGTGTTAGGTTGATATAGGGCTCTCCACTGATCACAAAAGTTACAGTCTGTCCGCATGTGGATGGGTCTTTCGCTAGATATGGCCCCTCAAAGACGGTTTATTGTTACCAAAAATGAACGATAACTAGAAAATAGTGGTGGGTCGTTGTCGTATTTTTGACGGACGAAACGCAACCGTTATCCCGACGACGAAAACGGTTGCAGAAAATGGTTGAAGATAAGATGGTATAAGCCGTCCGGTTTCGACGACAACCGTTCCTTAGAACGAAACTTATTTAATATGGAATAGGATTGCGTTTTTTTTTAGTTAAACGGTTGCAGTTTCTTACAACTGTTAGGTAACAATTTCAATTATAAAAAATCATTTACTAAATTTGACCGTCGCTTCACGAACGACAGCATAGGTTAGTCTACTGGTAATACATTATCGACTGTATATCATGGGCAAAAAGTTCAGTTTTTATTGTAAGAAGTATTTTGAGAACGAACGTGGAACGATAAGGACGACGACGCGACGTTCGCGACGACGTGTGTCGTTGCATCAATTGACTATCGACTGTATTTTCTTAGGCGTAAAATAAAAAATCGCACCAAGTTATTCGAAGACTGGTTTGTGCAACGAAGACTGTTTTACCCAGGACGTAAAAACGGTTTCACCGTCGCAGAACAGAAAACGGTCTTTTGAAACGGTTCGTCGTCGCAACGCCCACTACTACTAGAAAATCCGATTCTTGTACAGTATTAAAGTATGCGCAGTACCTGTTTAAACAGTATAAAAACTGACGCATGTGGATGGGCCGGGCAGACTGTAACTTTTGTGATCAGTGGAGTGCCCTAAATCCACATAGCACTGAATCAGCCTTTCTGGCGATAGTTACCAAAAGTGCAGTTATCTCCTATAATAATATTTAAATTTTTATACCTATTTTACTTCCGGACTTGGTAGGGTGACCTGAAGGTATACTTCGACGACTACTACTGGAACTCATAGACGCGAAGAGCTAAATGTATCGAATTTGGGATCGTTTTGCTAGTTATGATGAGATCTTACTTCAAGACTTTGTGGAGTGACCTGAAGGTATACTTCGACGACTACTGCTGGAACTCCTAGACGCGTAGAGCTAGGTATATTCGATACACGTAGCTATACGCGTCTAGGAGTTCCAGTAGTAGTCGTCGAAGTATACCTTCAGGTCACTCCACCAAGTCTTGAAGTAAGATCTCATCATAACTTACTAAACGAGCCCAAATTCGATACACGTAGCTCTACACGTCTAGGAGTTCCAGTAGTAGTCGTCGAAGTATACCTTCAGGTCACTACCAAGTCTAGAGGCAAGATCTCATCATAACTAGCAAAATGATCCCAAATTCGATACACCTAGCTCTACGCGTCTAGGAGTTCCAGTAGTAGTCGTCGAAGTATACCTTCAGGTCACTCTACCAAGTCTAGAGGCAAGATCTCATCATAACTAGCAAAAGGAGCCCAAATTCGACACACCTAACTCTACGCGTCCAGGAGATCCAGTAGTAACCTTCGAAGTACATACTTTCAGGTCACTACCTCGCTCGGTGAATAGAGACTGCAATAAATTTCTAAATGCTACCAAATAATAAAATTATATTGTTGGTAGTAGGTACTTACCCTATCTTACCTTTTCAAAATATCAGCACAGTAGATAACGTAAAATATAAATTTGGTTCGCTCAACTAGGTAGGCATAATTAGAGGTATAATAGTAGGTATAGGTAGGTATTTCGTGTATGTACAGCGATCTTTTCGACACCAGCGCCTTCTTGCAACCGACGCAGGGTCCACTCACGACGGCGATCAAACGCAGACTAATTGCTATTGATAATTGAATTTTGAAATGAAATCAAACCAGGGACCGACTACAATCAAAATAACCCCTATTTTCACTGTGGTAAGATTTACGCGTGTAAGCAAAATATGCGAAAAAATACGCGCGATGTTTATTTTATTTTTTATATTATTTGTACTATTTTTAATACTTTTCTTTCCAAAATTTTGAGGTGAGCATATCTTTAACAGATGGTATTTTTTAAAGACAAAAAATCGGTATACATACAGCAAAAAATGTACCGAAAGTCGCGATGTTTTGTGTGAAGAGGTGTCGGAAAATCATTTTTATAGTAGGTTTAAATAAAGATTTTTAACAATGTCATTTCCAAAAATTGGAGATAAAGGATCACTATGTGTAGTAATTTTTAGTTCCATTTTATTTTGTCCGACTTAGTCACAAAATGTACCGACAGTTCTAATATATTTTAACGGATTTGCGGAAATACGCCCTTAATATCTTGGAAACTAATAAAATTCGGAACGTCATACTTGGAGGGGGGGTATACCCCCTCCCCCCGCCCCTCCCCTATCCCCTCCGTCGCGGCCACTAAACTAAACCCCAGCCCGTTCATGAACAAAAATAGCAATAATTTGGATATCACATATAGATAATATCTTAATCTGGTTGTTTCAGGGTTAATAACTTGTACGAGTTTAAAGGTAGATTAGGCTTTGCAATATTTAAAATTGCAAGCTTTGATATTCATAAAATGGTAATATATGATTCTAATAAAACCACATTATCTAGCTTGACAATAGCACAGAATATTGAAATAAAGGTAAATGGAAACATCAGTATATCTTATTATGACAATGTAAGAAAATTCTGGAGTGTCAATCCCTCGTCATCTAATCTTAAGAAAATTTTAGAAATACTGAGTAGCTTAAATGTGAATCTAGAATTTGTGCCAGCTGTTCAGAACTCAGAAAGTAAAACTCCAGCAACGGAAAATATTAACACAGATAAAGATGCAATAAATAAATTAAATGAAAATGAAAAAGAAAGTGATACGGATGGGTCATTTAATAGAAAAACAAAAGATTCTATATTGAAAAGAATGGCTACTATGGGACAGTCTGTTTTGCCACCACCTCATGTAGCAGCAGCTCAAACAAGTGACTCATCAGACACAAATGAACCTTACAATCAACAGAAACCCAGACACAAACTAAAGGTTGCAAATAAAAAAAGTGTACTAGAAAAGAAATTAGATACAGACAAAATAAGTGAACCACATGTAAGAAAAGTCAGTCTTAAATCAGAGCCTTCACAAGAAACATACAGGGATTTTCTTATCATTGAGAACAATCAAGAAATTGTCCCTTTAATTACCACTAAAATTGTAAAACCTCCAGATGATTTTGATGGTGAAGCGAACAATACTTTGAGACTATTTATTTCTGAACAAAAAGTTAGTAATAGTGAATTAAGAATTAATATGAACAAAATGACAGATAAAATAGATATATTATTAGACAAAGTTAAAGATTTAGACATAATTGATAAAAGAGAGTCAATAAAAAACAGCAATGTATCCCAATTCCAAAATGAAATCATACAAAAATTACTAAATGAATATGAGAAGAAAATCAATAAATATGAAGAGTTCATCAAACTCAAAGGATTTGATTATAATTCATTTGAATTGTCATCACAATCGATGAGGGATAGCACAAATCATGAAAGAATAAAAAACATTGTAGTAGAAGACGATAATCTACTAAAGCTATGTAATGAAAAGGAAGAAGAAATTGTTCGACTCAAAGAAGAATTGCAACTCTTATCTAACAAAGAAGCCCAGTTCCAAAATCACGAAAAAAGTTTGTTAAAAGAAATCAATGACTTGAAAAATAGTTACACTGATATTCATACAGCTAATGCTACCAAGCAGTTGGATGAAACAAACAGGGTAACTACTGATATTAAAAATAAACTTAAGCAAATTATGAATGATACATTTCAAGCTATATCTGTAAATTTTGATGATGAAGTACAGTACTCTGGTTCCAAAATTAAGAGCATAGTTGGGTTAGTTGTGAAAAAAACAACAATTGATTCACTTAAAGAATTTTAAGATAGCTGTTATATTTTTATTTTATTTAGTTAAGTAGGTAAGTTTCTTAATTTATTTGTAAACATTTATTAGTAAATGAATATGTTAAGTTTACATACCTATGAAAGAAATTTTAATTTATCTTCTAATTTAAGAAATTTTAATTTTAATCTACTAGCTTGTAATAGTTATTTGTGTTACATGGGGCCAAAGAAAATTTTTCTTCCCCGAGGGCGCTATTTTGAATTCAGAGCGAAGTGAAGGATTCTATAGTAGAATCCCGAGCGTAGCGAGGGGTTCTAAAGTAGAATCCTGAGCGTAGCGAGGAATTCAATATACGCAGCCCGAGAACAAAAAATTTGGCCCCGAGTGACACACACTATTTTTCATCATTACGTATGAGAAAAAGCTAGGACTATCAACCTTGACATGGACATTACCTATACGTTTAAGCACCAATCAGAAGATACTCCTATCAACCTTCTATGTAATTGTATAGACATTATTTAGACGTATATTTAAAGTTTAAATAAAATGTAAAGACGTATATCCGATCAACAAATTGATCACGTGACTTCGGACCAATCAGAAGAGAGAAATGACAAGTCCTATGGGCCTACAAGTTACACTTTGCTCCCGCTATCCTCTGAAGCCAAAATGCGTTTTTCGAATAGGTATGATGAAAAATAATATTATTAAACCAGATGATGCCCGCGGGGATTAAGTTATAGCCTATGTCCTTACCCAGGATGCAACCTACCTATGTACCAAATTTCATCAAAAGTTGAAAAGTTGGGCCGGGAAAGCGTAGCAGACAGACAATTTTTTTAATAAAAAAAACTAAACTTATTTAAATATAAACCTTAACACTAAGGGATTAAAGTCTAATTACGAATGTAGTATATTTATATTTAAGACCTTTTGTATTCGTAACAACGCGAAGTGTCGGTGACGCGAATCCACAAGTTTACCCCCTACCAAGAAGTGCTCAACGCGGCTAAACAAAACATCAGATCGGCCCTATTACCACACACTTGGCCCTGCTTGCAGTGTGTAGATTGGGGAGGTCGGTTCGCAGGTGGAATGCATTGGACGATTTGGTAGTGGCACTGCAGATCGGGCATTAAGTGGCAGGTATAACTGATGATTTTGGGTATGTTCCGATATACACTGCGACCACTGTAAGGTGTGACGTCAATTTAGTATACTGCGAAGCCGTTCCTTTAAAGTTAGCTATACTGGTTACTGTTTAAAACAGAACGCAGTCAGCACTGAGAGCACCTTACCTCGAAAACGCCAGTGCTCACAGTACAAAAATGGCGACGATTTATGACGTCATATTATATTTCCCTAGTATACTGAGTATACTGTCAGTCCATAGCGGAACGAATTTCTCCTCAGTAAGAGCACTGAACGCTCGCAGTGTATATCGGAACATACCCTTTATCCTTTACTGACTCTAATTCACAGAACACTTATACTCCTAGCGGAGCTCTAATTTTGTGAATGACACGAGCAGGTCAAAAAGGACTCGACTCCAGTTGGTCTAAGATCCGAATCTAAATCGAAACGTACCGGTTTGATAAGAGAATCAAATTTATTTTATAATAAATTTCATATATTAGAAAATAAATTAAAAATGGGTAGACAACAGAAATCCTGGACAGAATATTTTTAATTATTTTTTGAAAAATGATTTTTCATAAAATGTTGCAAAATGAAGATAATAATAAAATTTTATACTGGACTTAAAGTATAGAGCATATAGAATGTGCAATCGTAGGGTAGACTATTATTTACCTGGATAAATAATGGAAATAATAGTCTACCCTATTATCAGGGTGTCCACGGACCTGGAAGGTCAGGGAAAGTCAGGGAAAAGTCAGGGAAGCTATTGTGGGTCAGGGAAAGTCAGGGAAATGACTTCTCTACCTGGAAAAGTCAGGGAAAACCAGGACTTTTTGATGATTGATCTTTAAAATTAATGTAAAAGTGTAAAAATGTATAGAATAAATAAAAATAATATTATCTTATCAGTCATCAGTACTTATTATATACATATTTATACTCCAACAGCTAATTAGAGAGAGGAAAATGACAGTTGTGTGGTGTTTGGTATCATGGTTTACAGTCTACGACAGGGTCAGCGATACCTTTTCAAGCGCAAATAGGCTTTGCCATGTAGATAGCAAAGATAATAAAAAAAACGGACGTAACGCTGACCTTGTCGTAGGCTATACCCAAGTAATGGCTGGTGGTGGTATCGTTTAATTAAGGTAAGGTGGTGTTCGGTATAATTGTTTGTGGGTATGGTGTATGTATGGTACGGTATGGTTATGGTGTGGCAATCTACCTGTGTTGAAAATTGTCACCTTGATAGTTGGACACCTTGGGAAGCCAATAACATAAATCTCGTGAGTGTTTGTGAAGACTTAATTTTTGTCTCTTACAATCATTCGCAAGAGAAACATTTTTACTTTGAAAAATTACAGCTAAAAAGGTCAGGGAAAATTTTAGAAATGGTCAGGGAAAGTCAGGGAAAAGTCAGGGAAATGTTTTGACGATTTAGAGTGGACACCCTGATTATTTACCTGGATAAATAATGGAAATAATAGTCTACCCTACGATTGCACATTCTATATGCTCTATACTTTAAGTCCAGTATAAAATTTTATTATTATCTTCATTTTGCAACATTTTATGAAAAATCATTTTTCGAAAAGTAATTAAAAATATTCTGTCCAGGATTTCTGTTGTCTACCCATTTTTAATTTATTTTCTAATACCTATATGAAATTTATTATAAAATAAATTTGATTCTCTTATCAAACCGGTACGTTTCGATCTAGATTCGGATCTTCTACTAATAGTCTAGGAAAGGAAGCTAGTGGACCCCAACAGTAATTCCTCAGACGACGAAACTTTACAGTATGATAAAGTATCATAACGTAAAGGTATTTTATAAATATCCAACAAAAATTTTTACCAGAAGTTAGGTATTTTTACCTAAACTCTTTTATGTCTAATATCTTGGTCCGCAAAAATGATCCGTCAAAACTTTCTTCGCTTGAAACATTCATGTAAAGGTATGGAAACTAAATAAGAAATATCCAACAAATACTCGAAGATGAAACAATCAAATTTTGAAAAAATATGTTTTTTTAATGTTACTTGCATCGGAAAATTTGCTCATTGAAACTTTTCACTGGAATGTCCTTTTATTGCCGTTTAATACCTAAAAATTTAAAATCCAACAAATATACTATCAGTCTATATTTTTTTCAAAAGTTACCTTTTTATTCGTAGTGAAAAATTTCTCCGTCAATTTTTTTTATTGATACGATTACAATATTTTTTTTCCTATCGACTATGAAAATATCAAATATAATAAAATCAAACGCATTAAAAACTAAAATCATTTTCTAAAGAAATATTTTGTATTTAATTAATCAGGGAAAGCAGGAGCGTGGTGACGTCCTGAGACCGAGATAATATGCCTACGGCGACGCGAGCCTGTACTCGATAACCGACCGTATTTCGTTGATACGACAGTTCAATTTTCAATCAAAAGCTTTTGCAAATGACAATCAGTATGACGATCAATGCGTTCTGAACCGTATTGCCTGAGCGTTAAAGTAACTGATTGCTCTAAAACTGGTTTGTGCAACGAAAACTGCTTTAAAATATAATGTTTCTAGCTTCACAGTGATGATTATGAAATTACATTGTGTTCTCGATTGTATTTCCCTAGCCGTAAAGTAACAATTTTAACGTCCCAACACAAAATGGTCTTTGAAATTGGTGTGTCTTCGCACTGTATCCAAGGGTATTCTCGCATTTGGTTGTTTAAGGGGTCATACAATTTTTTTGCGATCTTTGAAAGCTTTTTGTTTGAAAACTATTATACATACTAATATTATGAAATCGAAAGTGTATCTGTCTGTCTGTCTTCTACGCTTTAACGGTCCATCTTTTCAACCAATTTTGATAAAATTTGGTACAGAGATAGGTTGTATTCCGGGAAGGTAATTTTGGAAAATTAAGGAGTTAAGTAAAAAACTTAATCCACGGAGACGAATTGGCTACAATTTTTTTCGATATACTTACTTAACTATTTTCCAAAAAAAATATTGGTAAACCTGTTAAGAATTCTTCTGTACTTTTTTAAAATTAAGTAGATAACAAAAATTTACATAATATTACTTATGTGAAAGTTAAATTTTAGTAACTTTAAGTACCTAGTTTATTAAATAAAATATAATATGATAATTTTCTCCCGTTGCGGCCAACATTGCTTTTTTGCCATCTCTTTCCCGGGACATACAGTGCATTATATATATAGAAGACAACTCTAGACGCACCGCGTTACCGAATATAATAAGAAGTTTTGTATGTTTAAAAGAAGTTTTGTAGTGTAAACGAGATTTTCATTTGTAATCGTCTGTTTGGAGCTGTTATTCTTTGCCTCAAAACGATGCAAAGAAAGTGAGAAAGATATTTTTTTTTCTCATTAGTGTACCAGAATAGAGATGGCAATAAAGCGATGTTGGCCACAAAGCGAAAAAATCAAATTATAGCATTTACTACACTACAATTTAAATCTGCATCTATGGTTATTTTAATCAACTACAAAATTAAAGAAAATTAAAATTCTTTACCATCTCCGAAAAAAACTAAAGTAAAGAAGATTTAGAGCAAGTATAATATGGGGTTTTACAGGCAAGTGCCTGATTTAATAGCTATAAAAAATCACAGATTTCGCAGTCCCCGCAAGAATCGGAGCATTGAAAATGAATACGTAAATCTCTTCAAAATTTTTCAAAAATGAATTATCTGATTTTAAAAATTCCAACTCGAATGCACTTCTCGCTTGCATCCGCATCTTTAAACACCACTACCATTACGATGGGTCAATAATGATAGAAGCTACATCACTTTTTATATACGAAAATAACCGTTTTTCTACAACTCCAAATCTAAAGGGACCACCTACAGGTCACAATTATTAACCGATTTTCAGAATTTTTTCGCCATTTTGTAGCTAAACTTATACCCTGGGACCCTTTTTTATTTTTTTCTTAAGTCTGTTTTTTTCTGAACTATTTACAATTTCGAAATAATTCCAAAAAAAGTTACAAGCCGATTTTCAAAATTCAAACATTCACACAATATGTCTCGATAAATTCCTCAACTCTTGGTACTATTCCCATCTCGATCCTCCTAAAATCCTCGGAGCTATGGCCAAAAATACGTCTCAGGCGATTTGCATCTGATAACCATTTTCAATGGTAAAAAGTGATGGTTGTCTACTTGAAGCAGTTTTTTTTTGTTTTTTTTGGCAAAGATCCCATAAAATAATATGTTACGCGATCTATTTCAATCTTATTTAATAAGATGCTGCGGGATCTATTTAATCATTGCGACGAAAAGTAACCTATTTTACTTTTTGTCGCAACTATATCAGCGCAAAAACTCAAACTGTAACTGACAAACCGCGTAGTTGAACGCGTGAATGCGCCAAATGCGTGAAAAATAGCTAGCTCTCCAACAGGAACCATACATTTTCTGGGATTAAATGAAGCCCATATTAATTACCAAATCTTCAGTTCTATCCATGCAAAAATCACGTTAATGAGTAGCTTTTGGGTGGCACGATTGAAGGACAAATACGTGATAAGTGACGTCATGTTATCCTGCGGGTACTATTAGTTTTTCCAGGACAAAGGTAGCCCATGTTACTTTCCTGGTCCTAAAAAATCACGTCGAATTGTTATTTCGTTGCCGTATGATTGAATCCAAAATACGTAAAAATCAGCATGAGATCCCACAGGAACTGTTAACTTTCTTGGAACAAAAAGGTAGATCACGTCGATCCGTTGCACCGTTGAAGCGTGATTGAAGGATAAACCAACCAACCAACAAACAAACATACTTTCGCATTTAGTATGGATAAATTAAGAACTTTTGTAATGTGTTCTACATGTGTTAGGAATACTGTACCTATTGATATGTGAATAAGATGTGAATACGAATTACGGGGGTGTATTAGGAAGACATAGAAACTCCTTGTTAATTTGTATTCGTAATATTCATATTTAGAATGAACGTATTTAAAAATATGTGTGTCACATCACGTATTTGTTTATTCTACTTCAAATAAAATCTTCACTAACAGTTCTTGAAACGCGTTCAACTTCTTTAGTTGTTGAAACGCGGTATCGTTATGGAAGAATTTTGTATTTTGTGCAACAAGAGCTTTGCTGGCTTTCACACTAAACTTCTTGAGCAAATTACCTTGATTTCGCACAAGCGAATTTTAGATCCTAAGTGCGGGACACGACGGTTGAATTTACAGTGCGCAAAATTACGCCCACTAACGTCACCGTCACGTCAAATTACTACAACGTCATCTAATGTTCAAGAAGACTGCCAGCAAGTAGACCTACATAGCATACCTAGTTTTACATTTTCTTTACATGGAAGCGAAATTATTATAAGTTAAATTTAAAACATAATAAAAATTAAGTATATTACTGACTTCTTTTAATTTCTCAATGTATAGTTATTGTTACCATACTTGATTTATCATGCTTAGTTATTATTTACATGGCAAGAAATGTTACTATCGATATCTAAACTAATTTATTGTATATTTTATTAGGTATGGGTTAATTTTGAAAAGTATTATAATATGTTTATTTCGACTCAGCTTAAAGAATAATTTTTGTTGCCTTTAGTTTGCAAGATAATGGTTCTTAACTGCATTTTTGAATATGCCCAGCAGCCCAGTGACTTAAATTGGCGTATGGCGTACAATTCATTTATTATATATAATTATATATATACTTACAAATTACAATAAAAGTCTAAATATGTTTACAGTAATAAGGCTTTATGCAGTTTGCCAATTTCTGGCGTGCAAAATACCAACTTAAACATAATATAATTAGTACATTTTCTCAAATCCTAGAAGTAATGAGAAGAAATCAATTAAATAATAATAATAATAATAATAAATAAATAAATCGTTTATTTTCAATCATTATGTTACTATCGATACATTATAATTCATCTTGGAACTATTTGAAGATTTACAATAATATTATTGTGCTTACATCAAAAAATGTACCTAGATAAAATGTTGCAAGATCAAGAACTGGCTATCCTAGCTAGATTTTTTAGATATGTGTTAAGGATAACCAGAAATAAATATTTATTCAAACAAAGCTCAAAAATAAGATTTTTTATGGGCCCTTAATTAAACTATGGAAATATACCTTGAAGATAAGTCGTTACAGTTAGTGGTTTTATTAATGTTGAATTTATCTTCTGTAATGCTATATTGCTTATCTAAACTAATATTATAAAGAGGAAAGATTTGTTTGTTTGTTTGTTTGTTTGTTTGTTTGTTATGGATAAACTCAAAAACTACTCAACTGATTCTTTCGAAGGTGTTTTTCCTGACATTGTATTAATCCATATCAAAATAAAATGGTTAGTCATCTCAAGTATTTAATATAGACCAAATTCACCCTTTACACCATTTGATTCAGATGAATATCTTAGAAGATATCATGGAAATTAATTAACGCGCCATAGAAATAGGGGCGGCCGGCACTGCGAAAATATCGCAGCCCTAATGTAAAACCTGATGTGCTGCCCAGTGCCTGCTATTATTGCATTGTAGAAGACAGTAAGTGCTAACGAGTGACGACAACCATATCCACCCGTAGTATGGACACTGGAGTAATAATATGATTATGATGATAAGATTGTGATTTCAACGCTTCGCTCGCGCACGCTAAACTATACCCAATAGAAGAAGGATTAAGATACATTATCGCGTAAGCGCAGTTTAGTTTTCATACGTTCGGTTTAATTCGGTGTTTTGCATGGATATTTTGTTGGATATTTAGGTTTTGAGTGTAAATTTGCCTACTTACTATAATAAAGAAAAGAAATAGGTATGAGAAGTTTTCCATACCGAGTTATAAATAATTTTAATTTGAAGTGAGATAAATTGATTTTAGTATAAATATTTTGTTAGATTTTTTAATATGTTATGCTAAACAGCATTTTAAGGACATGTGAGAATAAAAAATTGAATGAGCAATTTTTTTGCCAAAATTACGGACAAAAAAAGGAAACCACTTTAAAAAAAAAATAGGTCCGTTTAAATAATGTTTTGGATTTTTATCGAGTACCTCATAATAAGGCTATTAATTAGTTTGGTAAAAAAAAAAATGGAGCGAGATATTATTCAGTTCAAAATATTAAGCTATTTGTACTTTTAGGTATAAAAACCTAACTTCTGGTTTTTTTTTTTGGTGGATATTTTTGTGTAAGTTTTGGATCATCCAATACTAAAACCCTGCCAAGTTTCATCGACTGAGGATTCAATGTGGGGGTCTCCATACAGCCGACCGCCCCATTGCCTAGACTATAAGTGAAAAAGTCGATTAAATATTAATAGATTTTTCTTTTTTACATCTAAATCCTTTTTTTTATAATATGATTTGAAAATCTCTACATTTTCCTTTAAAATAATAAGACCACACCACACTGATTGGCCTTAAGGTGAACGAATTTGCGGGGTTTATACTAGTGTAGTTGTTATTTTTTATTTCAAAACTATTTTTTTTTATAAATTTATAAATCGACTAGCTGATGCCCGCGACTTCGTCCGCGTGGGTTGAGGTTTTTCGGTTCCCGCGGGAACTCTTTAATTTTCCGGGATAAAAAGTAGCCTATGTGCTATTTCAGACTATAATCTATCTCTGTGCCAAATTTCATCCAGATCCGTTCAGCTGTTGGAGCGTGATTGAGTAACAAACATCCATCCATACATCCATCCAAACTTTCGCATTTTTAATATTTATTTGATTAGGTAGGTAGACGGTAGGTAGTGATTTTTTAGCAGTGAGCATCCCTAGTCTAGTCCACAGAGTACATTATGTCTAGTCAAAACGACAGACCCACAGACCTAACATGTCAACTCTAAAAATGTTACTTATCTCTGGCGTTAAGCTGGGATGGAAGTTGGAACCCAGAGCCGTAAAAATAAAAACACCGAGTACCTATGTATACTGTGGTCTGCGGTCTGTGTGTAGGAATGAGTATATGTGTTCTGTGGTAGGAATTGAAAAAAATGATTCCCATCAAACTAAGCATGGGTAACTCACCAAAAATTCGTGCGCTGACTCAGTAACTCTAACTCAGCGCATGGAGTCAGCTCACTGAGTCAGCTCACTGAGTTAGCGCAATATTGCGCCATGGCGCACCGAGCAGCATAGCGCATAGCCGTACCTACCTACTTTTACTATCAATCTTTTACCATTAACAACGAAGTTATTCAAATCATACTTATACTATAAGTACCTACCTAAGACTAGTGATTTTAATAATATACTCTTTGATCTATACATTTTAAATGCGTAAGTGTGTTAGTTTGTTGGTTTATTGACTTGATGATACTTTATAATTAGTATAAGTGCCTAGGTATGTCAAATAAAAAAAATATTTTCTTAACTTTAATAAAAAACAAAATTATTTGAGATGTTTAGTATGACACAGAGTCCGAATAAAGTTCCTACCCAGCGCAGACGCCCGGCCCAGCCAAACCACAGACTCCACAGAGACAGAGTCAGAGTACTTTTTTCTAAAGCGCTCAGCAGTCAGCTCAATTCGTAACTCAGCGCTTGCTACATTAACATTGCACAGCGCCCGGCAGCGCTAAGCTGCGCTACCACTGAGTCGTGCGCCATGACTCTTTTGCAAAAGGAGTCAGAGCACCCAACTCAGTAAAGTGAGTTAACTCAATTGAGCGGCGTAACTCAGAGTTACCCATGTTTACATCAAACTTTAATGATTTTTTTTCTGGAAATTGGAATCTAATTTATTTATACCGTAACCATAGGTAAAAGTGAAACTTACAATTTAAAAAATATCAGTATCCGGTGCATGAACTAGAACACAATGGAAGATTTGGAAACTTCTATCAATCAATATGAAGACCAGGTAAAACTTCATACTGTAATGTTTTCCCATGTTATTTCTGTTTTACAACGGTTTAGACTAAACATCTATATAACAGTTAACAGTGGTAAGACAAGCACTCCAAGCTACTCAAGATGTTAGTGAGCGCGAATCGCTTTCCGCACTGCAATCCGAGTTGCAAGAACTTATTAGTCTTACTCGAGAAAGTTTGGATGCTCAACGAGTCAGGACAAATGAATCCCAAAGTAATTCTCGAGATAATGATAATGGAAATGAATTAGACGATGAATATGCTTTATTTATGGTAAGTTTAATTGTTTCTCTCTAAAATATCTTATTTCAGGGTTCTGTTCCTCAAAAGAAAAAAAGAAACCCTTATAGTATCACTTTGTTTTATGTCTGTCTGTCTGTCAACCAGCTTTTTCTCGGGAACGCGTAGAGGTATCAAGTTGAAATTAATATCAAATATTTAGGTCTACTGTCCCTTAGAGCTGTAAAAAAATCAAGCTTTTATGGCAACACAATCAAAAGATAGGGCCTTTTATGCATATTTTGACACCAATAAATCAGAACCTATAGGGTACTTCCTAAATCTATAACTATGATCCTAATGATCTAGAATCATAAAATTTGGCAAGAAGCAGTTTCACAGCACAAGTATGGGAAAAAATCCTAAAATCGTTAATTAGGGTGCCGTACTCATAGGGTGTTGAATTGTTTGTTCTGACAAACCACCATATAAAGTCTGTTTGTTTAGCTATGGTCGCCTTTGACTCAGCACAAGCCACATTTTGTCAAAGGCACTGCCGTGGCATCAAATGCTGCCGCCAAAGCAGTACAGATACAGGAGACTTTCGCATATTAGGTTCATCAAACCGCCACGGTGAAAGGTGGTTTTTATTGACTCTGTTATCTGCTATATAACCTATCGTTTATGTATACTTTTTACCTTTTTCACTAAAATTCTTTTTTTACCTAAACTTGTGTTTATTATTTATATTCGTATTTTATTACAATAACCATAAGAATAAATAAAATAGTATTCTATTTTTTATTCTTAGAATAGAAAATCATTTAGTTAACAAACACAGTAAGTACACAAAAGCAGAATAATAAAAATAAAAGCAAAATAAATAAGTGTATGCAGCCCCTGCGGGATTACCGACACTATCTAACTGAACAGACTTTACCTTTGTACTTTGTAGTGTATTTACATTTACGTTTGTGCTACCATTTTAGTGCCATATAGGTATAAGCCAGTTATTTCACAGGTGATTACGATGTTATTACATCTTTCTTGTTATTTACTAAATGATTTGAAATTGTGTAGTGATATCAGACCCTTTGTGTGTGAGTCTGACTCGCACTTTACCAGTTTTTTTATCCTAATAAATAAACTTTCAGGGTAAATGTGTATTTCCTATACCTATGCACCTATTCTATGTGTTTAAAGGCTAAATGTTTGTTTTGATAGAAAGAGATGGCTGAAAGTGGAGCTTACAAAGACAAAAATGATTCACAGGATAAATCTGAAACTAGAATACAAAACGAAAATGGTGATAATAGTGATATAGAGGTAACGTAACATTATTTTTTAAAGAATATTATCCTAGAAAATATCAAAACACTTTATGAAGGAAAGAGACTTATTTTAAGAATACATCTTTTTTACACTTTAACACCAGAGTTTAGCACAAACATTCAAGAACCCTGAAAAATAAATATGAGGATATTTCATCACTGTTATAGTACAGTCACAAAAAATTTCTGTGGTTTTTAATTAGTCTGAAACATATCCACTGCATACTTTGCTTTGTTTTGTGGGCCTAGCAGATAATCTCTGTGTGGCTAATGGCATAGAAATTACCTGCTAGTGAAATCTCTCGGTGAAGAGTGTGCAATCTATAGCTATCAGCTCATACTTAGGTGTATTGAGAATAGGGATGATGACAACTCAATCAAATCAGCAACTCTGTGTCAAACTTAAAAACGCACTTCTAGTATGGAAGTTGTATGAAATTCACAGTTGTGACGTCATCTAATTTCAGTGCAATCTATTCTTTTTTTCTTTAATCTATATTTTAAAATGGTTATCAAACCTAATACTAACTGAGGATGTGAATTTTAGGTTTTTTGGAAGACCCTCTATTTAATAATCAGTTCGAAATAATTTATTTTTGATATAGGCTTCATCTCTATTACTAAAACCCTTTGTGTGTCTTTATTAAGGAAAAGACCTAGTAACATCACAAGTTAGTGAGCTGTAAGTTGAATTTACTCAGTTAGCCATTTACTTTTACATAAACACATGATTGTTGGCCTCCATTATAATATATAAATTTGTAGTTACCGAATCCCACTCCTGGAAGGGATATCACAGCTTCCCTAATTTCTCTTGTGTTGCACTATCTAGGATGAGCTAGCTACACTTCCGGGAATGAAGTGTGCTGTGTACCACACACACACTTGGGGTGGACAGCCCAGTTTGCATAATGCTATGGTCAGCTCTGTAGTGCCACGCCAGGAGGATGATCAGTTCAGTGACCTTCAGGTAAGCAGCATAGTAATCAGTTTGATTGTGACCACACAAAAAAGTAGTGATAGTAAAATATTATGTTATCATGCCCATGACATTTTGTGTGGATTTTCTAAAATCTTGTGGGAATTGGGTATTTGACAACTAGTCAAATCACAATATTTTTTTCAAATGTCAAATATAACTCACTGATGATGATGATCTCAAACTAAGCGTTTGAGATCATCATCAGCAGTGACATCATCAGAATTCAATGCACTTTTTTGCTTTAGTCGATAGTTTAATAATTATCAAAGATTTGAGGAAAGATAAATTTAACAGGAGTCATGGATATTACATCTTTTGGGACGTCCTCAGTTAGGATGTTGCCTATGTCAAAAATAAAATATTTTTTGTGATTATTAAGTAGAGGATCTCCTAAAAGACGTAATATCCAGATCCCATGCTAGTTTTATGTAAAATTACCATTTTAAAATATCGATTGAAGTAAATAAGGGCATAGAATTTTGATGACAACCATACCATTAAAAATCGCGCGTTTTCACGTTTGAAAAATAGTTGCTGATGTGACTAGTTTCAAATATCATATTTAATAATAATAATCACTAAATTATAATTATTCTTTTGACATCAAAGCAAAATCCCTAGGTTCAAGCGTGTCCTCTGGTTGCTATTTCTGTATCACATTCCTCAAAATTAATTATTAACATGGGTGTTGACAAGACACACTTTCACATTTTTGGATGGATGGACAGTATGACATTTTATGTATGTATGATGACATGTATGAAAGTATAGATTTAAGTTAATGAGCATTGAATGTTTCTAGGTGAGAGTTCTGTTCACACATCCCACACATGCAGAAATGTTGCCATGTCCTTTTTTCCTAAATGGAGAATGCAGGTTCAGTGATGAACAATGTAGGTAAGTTTCACAGTGTTTAACTCTGCAATACTAAAAACATTTGTAGGATTTTGATCCGTGTAATTATTATTTACAGATATTCACATGGTGCTATAGTACAATTATCAAATTTGAAGGAGGCAATTGAACCTAACTATGCTAGTATAAAAGAAGGAAGCAGAGTCTTATTAAAATTAAAACCACCTGATTATGAGGTATTTACTATTTAAATTATTACTTTCGAAATTTTAAATAAGTATATAGTAGGTATAATAATCAGTCAAGTGGATTTTACCATCAAATAAAAATGATCAGCATTGCAGGGGATAGTTATCAAGATAAAACTCACGATATATATTCAAGGGGATCGCGCTCACTGTTTTTGACAGTTTTTGTGTGGTGTGCAAATGGTGTGGTTATGGTGCAAAAATAAATGAATAAACAAATTATCATTTTTGTTTTTGAAATAGAAGAATAATTATAAAAATTTCCAGAATTTCTTGCCGGTTCTTCTCAGTAGAACCTTTCCGAACCAGTGTTACAAAGTAACGAAATTTCATACTTAAGTGGCAAAGTTGTCGTGAAATAAATAAATCATTTCATTTCAATAAAAAATACTTGTATTACTCTTTATATATTTTTTTAATATATTTGTTGTTGGATAATAAGCAGATAATTATCGGATAACTATCAATGAACATAATTTGCTACCCTGAAAATTATAATAATCAGACAGAATTTATATTTCAACGAAATATTATTCCTAGTCCGATATTATGCTTGCTTTCCATGCAGCCCTATTCTAACTCAGTGGGTTTCAAAAAATTAAAGCCACTGACATATTTTTTATAAATTGATTGCTGTGAAATAAAAATAACACTTTCATAGAAAACCTTCAATCGATAAAAATATATTGTGTCAGTGGCTTGAATTTTTGATAGCCACTGAATTTATTTTAAAGGTTTTAATATTGTGTTTTGGCATTGCTGTAAGCGTACCGAGGATATTATAATTTAATAAATCAATATTTCAGGATATGAGCACAGTAAAAAAATCTACAGAAAAATATCACTTATGGCATAGAGCTGTTGTAAAAGGTGTGGATCTAGAAAAGAAGTCTTGTGTTGCCAAATTAGAACATAATATCAAGACTGGGGATAAGAGAAAATCGGCCTCTGACGAATATCATGTACTGATTGAAGAAATATTTCCTCTTAGTAGTGAGTTTGTTTTGTTAAATAGGAATTGACATTCATTTGAAGAATTTAATCATGACAACATGAGGAAAGTATTTTCTTTTAGATAGGTAATTAATCAATTACTTATGCAGTACCTAAATGCTTTAGTAAAATTGCCCATTATAACACAGAAAAGAGAATATAGGGAATATTCTGAGGTTTTACGTAATAATATGTCTGAAGATTATAGACCTGTTTTTGCATTATTTACATTTAGTAGCTATCATCTAAGAAAAGGTTCTCACTTCTCAGATATATTACTTAAACGGTTACTGTGTGTTTTTATTTTTCTCTTTTTTTTGTCCACTACAAGTTAGCCCTTGACTGCAATCTCACCTGATGGTAAGTGATGATGCAGTCTAAGATGGTAGCGGGCTAACCTGATAAGGGCGTGGCAGTTTTATTGAACCCATACCCCAATTCGGTTTCTACACGGCATCGTACCGGAACGCTAAATCGCTTGGCGGCACGTCTTTGCCGGTAGGGTGGTTACTAACCACGGCCTAAGCCTCCCACCAGGCCAGACCAGGGAAAATACAGAAATTATAAATTGCCAAATTGACCCTGCCGGGGATCGAACCCGGGACCTCCGCACGTTAAGACAACAGCGCTCAACACACCGCCACGGAGGTCGTTAAATGTAAAAGTTAACTTTGATAGTTTAACAATAAAGTTAATATTGAAACAAACTATATCGGATGCGTCCATAAGCCTGATCTACGAGTATATAATCTATGCAAAGAATTGTTGACGAAGAAATTTTCTACTACTGAGAGTGACGACAATTTTCTGGGATTGCTGGCGAGAAAGAAAATAAAAAAAGTGTTTAAGATTCATGACAAATAAAAAAAGACAGCTCAGTGTACATTAATTACTATCCAGACTATATTATACTAGCCGATGCCCACGATTTCGTACGCTTGGAATAAGTTTTTTTTTTATTCCCACAGGAATTCCTCAATTTTCCGGGATAAAAAGTAGCCTAGGTCACTCTCCAGGTCCCCAACTATACCCATGCAAAAAATCACGTCGATCCGTTGCTCTGTTGCGGCGTGATTGAAGGACACACCAGCAAACAAACACACATTCGCAATTATAATAATATTAGTATGATTACTAGACATGCAACTCGTGTAAGCCGCGTCCGTCAGTCGCGTCCAATAATTCGTTTCCGGCTTTACAGTCATACTTTAACTTTTTAGCTGAAGGCGGCGATGAAACTGATACAGATGACAGTTTGAGTGATACTGAATACCCGGAGAGCAAAATAGTGCGACCTGAAGACGATAATCGTGAGCTGCTGATCGAAAAGAGCCTACAGAACAATGCTCCTGCCATGGGCGAGTGGGAACGACATACTAGAGTGAGTATGTATTCCTTTATATTTAGTCTACTTTACTACTAATACCTACCTATTATAAATGCGAAAGTGTGTCTGTCTGTCTGCTACGCTTTCACGGCCCACCTGTTCAACCCATTTTTAAGGAAATTTGGTACAGGGATAGCTTGTATCCCGGGGAAGGACAAAGGCTATTTTTAATCCCGGGACACTAAGAAGTTCCCACGGGAATCGAAAAAACATGGTCCAGGCGGACGAGTCTGCTCATCTTTTCAACAGATTTTGACGAAATTTGGAAGGCTGTATCCTGGGGAAGGACATCTAGGCTACTTTTATCCCGGGAAATTAAAGTGTTTTCGCGGGAATCAAAAACCGTAATCCACGCGGACGAAGTCGCGGGCATTATCTAGTTTTACAAGTTGTTGTCATTAGAAAATAATAAAAATTTATCGTCAATAAATTATATTTAAGGCCCACATACGCAAGAAAAAAAAGTTAAAATGAATTAATTAAAAAGTTAAATTTTCTTTACCTGTCCTTTTCATGTCAGCCCTAGAATAAACTTATAAAAAAGTCACAGCATCAAAGAATTGTACTCGATTGGTTTAGGCAATGTTGTGCATGTCGGTCTAAGTATTTCTTTAGTGCACTTACATAAAAAGCGGGCGTCGCGCCGTTGATTTCGCCGTTTTTTTGGATGGCTAACATCATGACATTTTTCACCATCAACAACTCTTGACACCCCACACTTAAGGGCTCCCACACAAAACTGCGATGCGATGCGACGTCGATTTCGATTTCGTGCGGCAAAGCGTTGGTTCAGGTTACCATACGCTCGACGGTAAAACACGTCCAGTACGGTAGACTACTCGTAGATACCGTACTGGACGTGTTTTTAGAAGTAGTGGCATGGATCGAAAGAAGCGTGTTGCAGTGATGTTATTGTTAAATAGATATAGAAAAAAAAGAAGATTTTGGGTTCATCCACTTATTACAATAATGAACGCTGATGGGAACTATTTTATTATACTTCGTCGCTTCATTCTTCAGATATAATTTTTTAAACAGGTAGTTTCTTAACCTACTAGCAACAATCGCACGCTTTTAGAGACCATTTATTTTGGTATAAAGACAGAATTCCCCCACCTGTTTACCCACCGGCCATTTCATCGTCATTTCTTTTTCCGTGCGTAGCAACGATCGGACGTTCCTACTTTCTGCATAGTAAATATAATTTTGCATTTGAATATTATTACATATATTAAATATTATAAATTATAAAAACAATTAACAGTGAAAAAACAGTGATTTTTTCAGGTGAGTCTTTTATCTTTTAATTTCGGCATTACGTGCCTAAGTAATTATACTTTCATGCATGCGTGTGATAAACACTGAAGGTTTTCCTGAAGGGGTTACCTGCGAGGTATCAACGAAGGAAATATAAACCTTTCGGCATTACGTGCCTAAGTAATTATACTTTCATGCATGCGTGTAATAAACACTGAAGGTTTTCCTGAAGGGGTTACCTGCGAGGTATCAACGAAGGAAATATAAACCTTTCGGCATTACGTGCCTAAGTAATTATGCTTTCATGCATGCGTGTAATAAACACTGAAGGTTTTCCTAAAGGGGTTACCTGCGAGGTATCAACGAAGGAAATATAAACCTTTCGGCATTACGTGCCTAAGTAATTAAACTTTCATGCATACGTGTTTATTTATACTAATAAAGGTTTTCCTGAAGGTTTACCCGATACATAAAATGAATATTTTCAATACATTAATTAAATCATTTCGAGCCTATGGTGGATTTACATACATACTTAAATACAACATACTTACACGTATATTATCACATATTATTATCGCAGGTTGTGTCGGGCCTGTAGAATATAAGTTATTTCGCTTTGGCGATGCCTCAGCGCGACTGGTTCTGTCTAGATGTCTACCTAGTTGGACGTTAAGATAGGATAGGTTTGATGTTGAAGCAGAGAGCTTGCTTTCTGTGTTCAGTGCACTTAGTGTACATTTTTATGTTCTACAGTACGCCTGACTTTACCTTGCGACTATATTTATAATATGCAGTGATCAAAATGACACTAAAGGTATTCCAGGGGTTACCCGAGAGGTATCAACAACGGAAAATTAAACCTTTGACTATAACGTGCCTGAGGAACTATACTTTCGTGCAGTGTTAAATTACACTAAAGGTTTTCCAGGGGTTACCCGAGAGGTATCAACAACGGAAATATAAACCTTTCAGCACGACGCGCCTGAGAAACAATACTTTCATGCAGTGATCAAAACGACACTAAAGGTATTCCAGGGGTTACCCGAGAGGTATCAACAACGGAAAATTAAACCTTTGAGCATGAAACGCGCTTAAAGAATCATTCTTTCACGTAGTGTTTAATTACACTAACAGTTTTCCTCGCGGGCTGCCCAAGAGGTAACACGAAGAAAGCCCTTCAGCATGACTCACCTAAGTACTTGCACGAAGGCATCATTGTTATAGTATGCTAATCGTACAATAGGTCACCCGCGAAGTTACACGATGGAAATCAGACCTAGTGCTAACTGCGCCCGGCAATGGCAGCTGCCTAATTATTGGTCCGGTGTCATAGCTGACACTTGGCAGCCTGCTCACCGTCCTCTGAATAAGGGGTAAAGCGTTGAGGGTCAAAGAGTCAACTATCGGATTCGTCACCCAAAACAGACTTAGCAAGCCTGAAACTAATTGATTTCGACCAAAACTTGAGAAGTAACCGGAACTCGGGTAAAAATTATGTACCTACCCACTATAAAGGTTACTTTCCACTTTAATTGTCCACTGCTGGAAATCATTCGCAATCTTTCAGTATTTCACTGAGTCAAAGATTGTATAAATATTTAATTCGAAATCAAAGCTAAATACCTTTCGTACCTAGGTATAACTGTCGTGTCAAAATAATAGACATGATTTATTCAATCGTAAGTACTATATAATACAAATATATTATTAATATTTGCACCACATACCGTTAGTATGTAGCTATGTCTTCATACACTATTAATTGCTGGTAATAAGGCTGAAAAATCTCATACTTATGAGGTTCTATTCTTATAATTAACCTATGGGGCACACAATAAAAGTATGTACTCATGAGGGCAGTTAGGCTTAAATAAAGCTAGTACATGCCCAATCTGGTACTTTTGGGATCAAGAGCAAACAGTTATTGTTAAAATACTATTATTATTCTAATAGTTTCACCACAAAATCTCATTTTAAAATATAAATCTATGGAACAACTTCCATGACATAATTTTTGGAGTACCGCCTTATTATATAGGTATGTCTAATCGACTATAAAGAAGACAAGTAAAACTCTATAGCAGTGTTTTTACTTCCAATGAAACACTTGTTGTGGTTCTAGTCATTTCTGCAGCCGTTACTTGCATGCCTGCCCGGCTCTAGCAAAAAAAAAAAAAAATTCGGATTTTTATGTTTTGCACTCTCACTTAATAAACTAAAATTTTATTCAGTTTAATACCTGTTTCATAAATCATATCTTCGAGTGAAGCGACTCGTGATAGAACTTCACTTTGTAAGTTCGTTTAATCACTAATATTTCTCTTTCTATCGCGTAATTCTTGTCCCCTCAGACGCGGCGCGTGTAGCGTAAAGGGTTGACTTCTAAATCCTTGTAATGACTATGGGCCGGTAATCGGTTGCAATAATGAAGACAATTATTTTAAAAATAGATGTCATTACATAAGCCACATCTAGTTATGAAATATCAAGGAATATTTTACACTTGTATGGGGCTGCCATGCTAGAATGTACGAGACAAAGTAACATACCCACATTATGAATTAATCATCATCAACTCATTACCGGCCCACTAGTCCCACTACTAAGCACGGCTCATTATTATGCTGTGATAATAATTCGTTCAATTTTAGGTTTAAGACCGACTTTTGTACGCCTAGCGGCATAAAATAGCGTTTCTAAAAATTTAAAAACAATAGACCATCAAGTCAAGATCCCAGGTTCAAAATTTTTGGATTTAATTGTTTACAACGCAAAGCCTCTCAGTATCAAATTTTTGCAAAGAGGTAATGAAAGTTCTGAGGTAATGATATTATCAGTTATATACTTTAGCGTTTAATCAATTAAATTTATTTGCGAATACCGTAGATACAGAAAATGTTAAATTTAAAATAAAAAGGGCTGCTAGTATTCTACCTCAACGTGGTGTGCAAAGATATTTTGCGAAGGAAATGTGGGCTAAAATTACCCATAAGTTTTATGTTTTCCTTATCCAAATGCTCTCGAGGTTAAAGCTCTAGTTTTACAACTCGATCGTGGCTTGGAAGAATATATCATACACCCGTTGATCGTGTAATACGATTGGTTATGCTTAAAATAAGTCAAAAACCAAAAAACTCATTGAGAACCTTCTCCGTTTTGAAGTCTGTTAAAAATAAAGAAACTATTTTTACGACCGGATGTAGACTTTATACGATGTAACAGCGTTATATCTCTATCTTATTTATTGATTTTCTTTTTGTTTAGATGTTTCGTGGACTAGCTGGCAATTGCTTCTGCAAACGCAATACAATGCATAGGTCATGTTACCCGAAGTAGAACAACTTCAGTTTAGTATCTATCCAGCATCCACATATTGGAAACAACCTTTGAAAAACCTTTATGAAACTGCTGTTATAATAATAATTAATACGTAGGTACATCGTAATTACTCGTGAAAAACATACAATTTACTCGCCTAAAAAATATGCTCCGCAATACTGGCCTATAGCAAAATCAAAATACTTGGTTTTTTGTAAAAAGAGATAAGGCATAATTTTTAAATCTAGGAGCGTCCGTTCAGTTCCTGAATGGGCGTTACCAATAAACACATTATAGAAAACCCAAATCTGCATTGAACAGCAGCAGCAAATGTAGCATTTGGATCATGCACATAGATCTGCGGTGCCAGCGCATCTCCCTTAATAGCAGGGAAAGAACCAACGCATTTAAAAATAAAAAATATTAAAAATACTCGTATATATATATTTTTAATGACGTTTAATATGTACCGCGCATTATTTATTGTTCGTTATTCATTTCTGAAAATAATAGTAGAATGCCTATACTTTTATATGGATAGGAATTCGTTAGATTTCATAACCCTAATGATAACATAAGTGCTTGGTTAACATCTTAAAATGATACCATAAATTATTTACCATTTTAATCATTTATATACTCAAAACTATACAAGTAAAACCTCGTAATATCCCTGTTTTATTTTTTTCTCTCCCCCAATGCGATTTGAAAACTAACATTTTCTTTCTCCCTTTTGGGTAGTTTTCTGCACGTCGCTACGTCCCATTGGACGTCTGTTGCGTGATCATAAAGTATTGTCCTGGCTAATACACTTTGTTTAGGATTATAAATCATGCAGCATCGACATCAATAATTAGTTTCATTAGTTTGCATCGAAACTATAAGCTGTTACTCAGCAGCTGAAGTAAGATTGTATTCCTAAATACTGTACAGTAAATGAAGATCTCTGGAAATCAGCACATGATTCCCACCTTAAGCATAAAACCACTTAAAACATGGCGGGTTGAATAAGAGATGGGCAAGAATAAAAACAATTATTGACAGCAATAATTTAGTATCTATCCAGCGAAGAACAGTTCTTGCAAAAATATTTATCTCTAAACATCTACCTGTTTAAAAAATTATATCTGAAGAATGAAGCGACGAAGTATAATTAATGATTAAACGAACTTACAAAGTGAAGTTCTATCATAATTATATGAGTCGCTTCATTCGAAGATATAATAAAAAGTTCCCAACCCACCCATCCCGAAATATATTTTCGCAAGAGCATTATATAACTCCGAACTAAATGACGATGAAATGGCCGGTGGGTAAACAGGTGGGGGAATTCTGTCTTTATACCAAAATAAATGGTCTCTAAAAGCGTGCGATTGTTGCTAGTAGGTTAAGAAACTACCTGTTTAAAAAATTATATCTTCGAATGAAGCGACTCATATAATTATGATAGAACTTCACTTTGTAAGTTCGTTTAATCATTAATTATTATTATTATACACTTTATTTGTACCACCACAAGTTAAAATAACAAAAATAAAAATTGGAAATAAAACGAACACAGACAGAAGTAGGATACAAAAGGCGGCCTTATCGCTTAGGTAGCGATAAGGTATTTTATTCCAAAATCCATTGTATTTTATTTGAGAACAGAGGAAGATAAATTTTTTGATTATTTTAGAATGAGCATATCTTCATTTGTCCCAAAGGACGGGGCGCTCCTCAATTAACGTTATTAAAAAATCCACGTCAACGTTTGCCATTTTTCCACACAACGACGGCGGCGCCTTGCCCACACGCTGTCTCAGAGCGGACTAAAAATGGGGTCACCGAGTGTGACGTAACATCGCAGGAATGTGCGATGCGAATTAAATCGGAAGTTTTTGCGATGCGTCCTGCGAGCTCGCAGATTTTTGCGATGCGATGCGAATTCGCAGTTTTGTGTGGGAGCCCTAAGGGGTGCGTACTGCACTCCTTTCGCATTAGGATTGAGGAGTTGGAACTTAGAGATCATTGGTGACATCAGTTATGGGTACTACGTACCATATACCAATTTTTGCTAGTAACGGCTTCCTTCGTGGTAATATTTGACCGAGCGTAGCAAAGGTCTCCGAGTCTACTTGAGTGAATTTGCACTTGTCCGTCCGTCCGTCCGTCTGTCAGAGCCTTATAACTTCTGAATTACTGAACGTTAAGGTTGCCTGGTAGAGATCGCTAGTAAGCGATAAGGCCGCCTTTTGTATCATGTCTGAGTGTTTTTATTTCTTTCTATTTTTTGTTTTTTTGGTGCAAATAAAGAGTAAGTATAATAATAATAATAATAACGTAATTACTTCAAATTTAAATATAATATGTAAACCGATGGCCTCCAGCCATATATGGCTTAAAAAGTTATAAAAATCTATAATTCAGGGGGGCTCTCATAGAAGCGAATGCGAAGTAAAATATTTTTTATAGCGTTACAGAGGGTTGCGGTATATCATTTTAAAGGAATAGTCCAAATTTTTTTTTTTTTAATTTTTCCCCTAAAATTGACGAAATGGGGGGCTTTCAAAATGGAGATTTTCTTACGTCCAAAGTTACCTCAGAACTCTCAATTTTCTGAAGGCTGAGCCTGAAACTTGATAAATTATTTGAATTACTTATATCCTGTACATAAACAACAAATACTAAAATTATATAAATATTACAAGGAAACGAAAAAATTATTTAATTTTTAATGAGCTTCAGTATTTTTAACAGAACTTCACAATGATTTCAATAGCGCTTTATCTTGATTATCGTAAAGCTTTTGACAGGGTAAATAACGATATCCTTCTCAGCAAGCTCAGTGCTATTGGTCTGGCTCCTCAGCTTCTTTACGTAATCTCTGGCTATCTCCGTGACCGTCAGCAATTCGTTCGGTATGGCATTTATGAGTCAAAACCATATCACACGCGATCCGGTGTAAGTCAGGGCTCTATTTTAGGACCCCTATTCTTCATAATCATGATAAATGATCTTCCCCAATGCATAAAATATGCGAAATGTCTATTATACACCGACGATCTTAAACTTATATTCGAAATTACTTCTATCGAAGACTGCCTCAAATTACAAGACGATCTGACAGCTGTATGTAACTGGAGTAAAACCAACAAAATGGAGTTCAATTGTGACAAATGTTCAGTGATGACATTTGGCAGAGCTCGGTATCCTTTCATTTACGAGTATAAAATAGATAGCTTCCCCGTTCCCAGAGTAAAGCAGGTGAGAGACCTGGGCGTAGTTTTTGACACCAAATTAACCTTCCGAGACCATATTAACGCAGTTGCAAAAGACTCATTCCGAAGATTAGGATTTGTACTACGAAATTCTCGGGAGTTCCATAGTCCTTTAGTAATACGGCTACTATATTACGCTCTAGTCCGATGTAAACTGGAAACCAGCGCCTGCGTCTGGCACCCGTATGAGAAAAAGTATGGGCTCATATAAGAAAAAGTACAAAAGGCATTCCTGAGATACCTGTTCAAACGTTGCTATGGATACTACCCATGCTTATATCCAACTAAGTTTCTTCTAGGTTGTTTAGGTTTCAACTCCTTGGAGGTTAGAAGGACTTGCGACCAACTAAAAACTATGTGCCGAATTTTGCGAGGAGACGTCGATGCTCCAGATCTTCATGCCCAACTGTGTCGCATACGGGCCCCAAAAATTAGTAATCTTCGCCCACGGAGGAATAAATTGTTCGTGGTCCCATATTGTCGCACTGTTGCCCGAACTATGGCACCGATACCGCGTTCATTGGCGTCATTCAACGCGCTCTTGGACAATAATGCTCAATGGGATCCATTCAATGACAAGTGGACCACCTTGGTTCTTGAATTACTAAGGTACTCTGAGAACATTGAATAACCTTGTTCATTAAATGTTCTCAGAATCACAATACCTACTGTTAAAAGCTATAATAAGTATGTTCTCTGTCTTAATGTTTGTATTACGTAGTTAATAATAACCATCTAGTTAGTGTAAGTGGCATCGCCGTTCTAATTAGATGTAAATAAATAAAAATAAAATAAAAATAGATGGCGCTCTGTAAAAGTTTATCCGCGAGGTCTCAGTTCGGGGCGAACCACTAGTATAATATGATGGAAATAACTTTGTTTAAAGGGCATGGGGTCCCGTATAATGTTGTCGATGGGCTACGTGCCTGGCACGGGGCTGGGCGCGGCGAGCGACGGCCGCCTGCGCCCCGTTGAGGCGCGCGCCGTGCCGCCCGGCAAGAGCCTCGACCACTGCATGGCGCTCAGCGAGACTGCGGCGGCGCAGGACCCGCTCAAAGTGAGTGCACGCTGAACCAATTTTGATCATCTATAGGGCATAGGCCCAGGCCCTATTAGATGACTTGTTAAACAGGCAACAGCTGTGCTTTTAAACGACAAATGACCACACTATCTTGGGGAAACAGATTACGAACAAAAACCGAATAAAACACAAGACGTATCAAATGCGTTTTTTCGCAGTAGGTACAGACTGTTTCCATCAACAGATTTTCAAATTCTACCATATATCGTAAATATTAATTTTTAATTTGTGTGCTGCAGACTTAGTGTGGCTAGACACTAGTCGGCCATCTTTGGAACTCTGTAATATTGGATTTAGAAAGACGTTACTTAGCTAACCATGCATTTTGGCCAATTCTGTTAACTCAATCTCTAAACTAAAAGGACAGCTCTAAATCTATTGCTGCCCCTTTCCGCAGGGAGTATTCTGAAAGGGATAGCAATATAAATAGAGCTGCCATTTTAGTTTAGAGATATTGAACAACAGAATTGGCCTCATTGTCATCCAAACTAAACATGTATGCAAAATTTCAGTTCCATCGGTTGGTGATAACTGTTTTAAAATTCAGTGGCAAGATTTGACCTAAACAAACCCACAAATATTAGAAGTCAAATAAAAGCTTGTAAAAATACATACTATAGACAATTTTAAAATCAGTATGCCTGAAAAGTGGCAGGTTACATTGAAATTCAATATAATTCCAGGTAGAGCAAAAACTCAAAAGGCTTCAAAAGAGAGAAGAAGAACGCAATAAAAGAGCTTATGAAAGGGAAAAGGAAAGGGAGAGGAGAAATGTATTCAATTTCCTTAACAACACTTTAGGAGACAAACTAGAAAACCCTGAACAAGCAACTAAAGTGCCTTCTATTGATATCAAACAATCTACTAGCAAGGATTTAAACATAGAACAGTTCAAATTGGAAGAAGATTGTAGAAAGATCGATAATGAAATTATAAAATTAAATAATACTTTAGCTAAGTACCCTCAAGGTACAAATGGTTATAGAAGCATTGCTATGCAAGTAGCAGAAAAAAATAAAGAGCTCAATATGCTTCGAAATAAAGAAAGGCAAATAGCAAAGGAACAAAAGATAAGGAAAGACAAACAGAAAATGACTGTGTTTTAGCACGCTAGGCAATCAATTGTGTACTTATAGTATGTAGTAATAAATATTTATGATGTTACTATTTCGTTTTATTTTGATTTAAACAAAACTTTTTATTTTAGGTTTATCAAGTTCTATTATCTATGGGTTTATGTGGGGTTTATTATGTAAAGAAGTTCTTTTGAAAAGAACTTACGTTTATGGGAGTGAAGGAAAATTAGAAACACTGATAATTACAAATTCTATAATATTTACACGTGATGTTTTTAGTTTAAAATAAGCGTACATGGCATATAATTACAATTAAAATATGAAATATTTTTCTCTATAAATTAGATATTTGTACTATCAAACAATATTACAAAGTACTTATATATGTTAATGGATAGTGTGACTAGCAAATAATATTTGCCGATTACTTATATAAAATTGTAATATTTTAGCGACAGTGGGTCAAATGTTTTACACTTAAATTACCTAATATTACCTATGCTATACCTAGTTTAGGTATGGAATCGAGACTTCAGAAGTCCGATCTAGTAATTTACAAGCATTCTTTCAAATTTAGCATATCAAATTGTTTAGAAATGTATATATCAATTACATCTAGATTAAAAATGAGTATAAATGTGATTAACTATTAATTTTGCATAACATTACTCTCGAAATAACAATTACAACAAACTCTTAAATCTGCTACGTGAGCAAGACACATTTGTACTTTCCATTATCTGGACTGGTTTAGTTAGCATAATATATTCGTAAATTATTTCAACTGCACTATGCCAATACACATAAAAGATCTAATTTGAGAGAATTGTCTAAAATACCCACTATGTTTTCCTATATATACGGTATGACAAACAGCAGCACTTTAAAATACCATCAGTCAATATGATTACAACATTCGTTCAAAGTATATAATATACAATAACGCCGCGTGTAGACTGACCCAAAGAAGGAGATTTAATGTTTGATGGAAACACTATATTTACGATCTAAATTATTTATTATTCTATCTAATCTTTCGTTAAGTTATTAACAAAGTTGATATATGTCAAAAACAACAACGTTGCTAAGTTATCTTCAGATTACAGACAGATTAAACAAAAAATCCGATCATAAAATCACACTTCAGAGATTACAGACACAATGGGGCTGATTCTGTAGTGCACAATCTCTAAACTAAACTAAAACGACAGCATTAAAAATATTGCTAACCCTTTCATAATACTCCCAGCAGAATGGGACAGAATTAGATTTAAAGCTGTCATTTCAGTTTAGTTTAGATTTTGTGGTATATAGAATTGGCCCAAATGTGTACCTTTTTGAAGTTTTTACAAACTTACAATACAGTTTTGTATAAACAACCTGCTGTAATATGTCTTAACAGTATAAACAGGGCTTAGCCCCTTCATTGTCTCTCATTGGTCCGCACTGCTTTGGATAACTCCTATTCAACACTCATTGTGTACTGACACTTGTGCAATTGTCACGTTAAGATCCAATAAAACATGTTAACATGCGATTTCAAATTCTCCGCCTGCTTATTAATCCTAAGTATATTATTTTATGCTAGTACCTAAGTATGCATTGAAAATTCACAAAATTAAAATTTACTATACGAATTCATCACAGAGATTTGTTGAACTCTAGACTATTAAGGCTCGCACACATTTGTTCGGGCCTCACCGTGACCCATTTCACGTTTCATACATTTGGTGCATAACTTCATACATGGCTTACGTTGTGTTTGTTGACTTCATAAATAATATTCATACAGTTACAGTTGCTGAAATGTCAGTCCATAAAAATGTATGAAACCAAAACCGAGCATGAATCACGGTGCTGCCCGCCAAGATTTGCGCTTAGCGTAACCATCACCTTTCACTCGACCCTTTCATACTATGCATTACTATGCATACATATTGCATTATGTGAATCACCACAGTAGCCATAATAGTAGTCTTAAAAGTTATCAAAAATGAATTCCCTTACTTCAAGTTAATGTATCGTATACACGCCTTATTAACGGAAATTATAGCTTGTAAAAAATTATTCACAACTTACCAAACTATTAATTATTTTAACATTATATATTAAACTTGATGGTTGCTTAAATTATTACAAAGAGTTCATGTTGAAATCATTAAGGCCTGCACTACAACTGTTTAAATATAAATTATAAAATTAGGAAGAAATCATAATAAAAATAACGTCACGTGTGCCTTCGTAGTGAAATAAACCTGTTAATTTACAATAGAATAGTATCAATATAGTCAAGTACCTATTTTATGCGCTACTGAGACGATTCAATGTTAAAATTAGCGCCTTCGTTTTTACTAATATTTATAATACAATAGAGAGTGACGAAGTTAAAGAGAGACTTGTTTTTACTACACTAGTGTTGAAATTATACTATTGTAACAAATAAGTACACGTATATGAGACTCCTAGACGCGATAACCTACACGCTAATTCCGGAATATGAGGCGACTAGTTTCGAGTCATTTAACAGCTTTTTAAAAAAGTAAAAATCAGCTTTATTTATTACGGCATACAATTGAATTACTACACTGAAATCACTTTTTACCAATAATTAATGGAACACAAAAATTTAAACTAAATTAAACCTACTACTACTAATTAAATTATTGAGGGCTGTCTAGAAAGGTGAGAATCAGATTTTTAGATATTGGCAACTCTGGGCTACACAAAACTCAAACACTAAACAAAAAATCTAGTATGGGATACCCATTCCCTCTATTTTGCAGTCAGACTTTTTGACTTTCATTTGACGGACTCAATTTATAGTTCAGGGTTATGGTACAGTTTCCATATAAATATTTTGGTTTGTCTTGAGTTATAAAAGAAATGATACAGCCGTACTTAACTTATGAACTTAACTCAAAAATCTAATCGCCTCACCTCCCGGATTGACATAACCTTATGACGGATGGCTTATGAGTTGTGAATTGTGATGTCTTTATAACGTAGCTTGTGATACTTGTGCACTATGGAATTACGTATGAGGAATCTGAAAAGGTCGGTTCATGAGATTCACATATTTCAATAATATATGTTTTTATTTATTATTGGTAAAAAAATTCGTCACAAAGAAAGACCATAAATCAGTTTTCAACTACAATACAACATTATGGGTTGGCGTTTAAAAACGATGACGAATATTGATTGATGCTCCGTATAATGGTTACCAAATAAAAAGCTTCAAAAAAATTCTTTGTAATTTAGCGCAATACCACCCATTTGTGAAGAAGACATAATATTATTCTAAAATTTGCCTACATTATGTACCAATACAACGGCTCGAGTTAGAATCTAAATATATAAAAGGAAAAGGTGACTGACTGACTGACTGATCTATCAACGCACAGCTCAAACCACTGGACGAAACGGGCTGAAATTTGGCATGCAGATAGCTATTATGACGTAGATATCCGCTAGGAAAGGATTTTTGGAAATTCAACCCCTAAGGGGGTAAAAAAGGGGTTTGAATTTTGAGTAGTCTGCGCGGACGAAGTCGTGGGCATAAGCTAGTTGAAAATAAAACTGGGCCTCCCTGTGTGAGAATAGATAATTAGCTGGTACCTATCTGTAAATGAATATCGAATCCCTCTTGAAAGCGTTGGCTGTATTAAAATATAGGTCTCGCCAAACTTCTAGGACTCCAAGATAGTTTGACAGCTAAAATGACGCTCGCTAGACAAAAGCGGCTGACTATGCGCTTTATAGATCTATAAAGATAGTGTCATCATTTTTACAGTATACCCTGCGGTAAAGGGTAGGTAGCATACATTTTAGATATGCCTATCTAAAGATGGGTGCAGCGCTAGTCACCTCATGGTCAGATTATACTAGAGGTCTCACTCGACTTGCTTGTGAATTTAAAATAACGTAAACTATGTCAATAGGATTCTAATAGGGTGTGATGTGACTGTTGTGATTGTGTTCTCTGTGGAACTAATTAACATTTATTACAAAACTTTCATGTAGGATAACTTGTGCCACTTATGACAAGTCGTAAGAACCGGTGGTAGATTCTTACGACTTATCATAAGTGGCACAAGGTGTCCTACATGAAATAAATCATTTCATTTCATTTCAAACTAAATATCTCTACAATCATCGCTAGACCATAACTGTGTGTATTATTAATTATTATGTACTAAAACCCTCGAAAGTACTTAAATTGAAGTAGTGAAGAACTGATATTGATTTTCGAGAAAATCACGAAAATACCTCCTTTTGAAGCTGATTAAAAGTCATCTAAATCATGCTAATATTATAAATTGGAAAATGTGTTTGTTTGTTGGTTTGTCCTTCAATTGCACCGCAACGGATCGACATGATTCTTTGCATGGGTATAGTTGAAGGCCTGTAGTGTGACATAGGCTACTTTTTAACCGACTTCAAAAAAGAAGGAGGTTCTCAATTCGACTATGTTTTTTTTTTGTGTGTATGTTACGCGATCATTCCGCCAATTATGAATCAATTTTGATGATTCTTTATTTGTTTGGTAGATCATACTTCAGAGGTGGTACCATAATATAAATTTTTATCGAAATTGATTTAGCGGTTTTCGAGAAAATAAACAAAAAAAATATACCCAGATAATGTTTTTTACTTTTTAGTTTAAGTTGGTACTTATAGGTATAGTTTTGAAGTCGGTTTTTGTTTTAGATGAAAGCGAATAAAATATTATCTCGGAAAATCGAACAGTAATTCCCACTGGATTTTGAAATAACCTAAGTACACGCGAAGTCGCGGGCATCAGCACACAATATAGTACACAATAATTGGTGTTGTTTTGTAATAAATGCCGACTAGCGAATAAATGTTGTAAGCACGTATCGGTGCGTGCGCGCTACGTGCGAGGCGTGCGCAGGCGCGCGAGCACGCACGCCATGGCGTCGTCCACGCTGTCGAACACGGGCACGCCGGCGCGCCGCGCCAGGTCCGTGAGGTAGTGGCGCCCGCGGTTGTAGTCGCGCACCGCCGCTTCGCTGTACTGTGGACCCAACAGTTTTATTAGATAGATAGATAAACTTTTTATTGCACACACTAAAAACAAAAAAAAATATTGTGTGTCAGCTCCGACGCACGATTGAAAGTTTAGGTACTCATAACGAACGATTATAAAATATATAGATTAGTAAATGAGGGTAAATGAACGCATTTTTTATATTATTGAAAGCATGCTTGATACATTTATATAAATTAACTATATAATTTATATTCATCAAAATACATTACATATTCATTGAAACATAAACAAGTGTTACCATGGAAACATGTACATAACGTAACGGAGAACGTTTGATTTTACTCCCCATAAATTTTCATACCCCGAGCTTATATATGAAAATCGATTCTAAAGGAGGTAAAGTCCAACAATAAACAAAAAGGTTTAAAAATAAAAGACCTGCTTTATCGGCCGACCGACCGTGCAATTAGGCGGTCTTATTGCTAAAGCAATCACTTTCAGTCAACCTTTGGGGAGAGGAGATTATCAAACAAGAGCGCGGGATAGTGCAACATCTAAACACTAAAATATATAGTAAAGTAGTTTTTTTTTCTTTTAGTAAAGTAGACGATGTTCGCGACTTCGCGACCGCGTGGATTAATGAGTTTCCGCGGGAACCAACAAGTTCAATCCACGCGAACAAAGTCGCGGCAATCAGCTAGTGTACGTAGTGTCGGTGCGACGTACCGGCTGCGCCTTGGCGAGGTCCATAGGCTGCACGAGCAGCACGGTGTGCGGCGCGCGCAGCCCCATGTAGTGCGCGGCCAGCACCATGGCCGAGAAGCTCGGCGCCTCCGCGCTCAGCGCGAACACCAGCACGCGCGACCCCAGCAGCTGCTCCTCGTCGTACGTGCCTGCACACCAACCAACAAACACTGCTTAGTGCTTACAACGACGCAATGCTGGCCAACGGCGGCGACTCATTTCACGTCTGACGTCACTCTCTTTGCGTCGTATTCCTCATTACTGAGGGCCGTGGCCCCTTTCCATATAACGGTAGGACTTTTCTTGGGATAATAATGCGGTGGGTTCCCACGTCCTTCCGCATACGACTCGACTAAGAGTTAAACTCTTAGGTTTTTGTAACGATTATTATCAGATGTTAGTGATAATAACCGGGACCGACGGCTTAACGTGCTCTCCGAGGCACGGATGAAACGAAAAGGCAAATTTGAACCTCCGAATTAGGTCAGCCATCCAGTCACCGACTTGGGTCTACTTTGCTTAACTATCGCAATCGACTGATATGCGTTGTCACAACTAGGCCACTCGTCCCTCCCTCCCTCGTTCTCGTCACTATATAAATCTAAAATTTGATCGTGAGTGTGAAATCTGTGTGCCAAATTTTGGCACCATGCCAACCCACGGAAATTCCGTGCCCAGCATAATCCACAACTATTTGGCGTCATGATATTTTGACCGTGAGCGGCGATCAGGAGCCGCGCGGACCGTGTACGAACTCTCGTAGCTAGGCCCCACAGAGTTATAAAGAGAAGCAGAGTCAAGATAACGTACAAAATAGCGTGGCAATTACAAACACACGAAAACATTACGCACACATACACAAAACTCAGGGCCGAACCTTGTTGCTGCATAAAAGATTATATTAATATGTAGGGTTAGGTTGCGTGAAAAAAATTGACCTAAAGACACCTATCATTTGGAAGCTATAATTTGTAAGGATTTTAAAAATAATTATTATTGGTACTTTTATAATTTCCTCATCACAAGCGATCACAACTGCAATATAGTAACACTAGTAATGGTAATCATCACCACGTGCGGGACCCTAGTCAATGTGGTGAATATAGATGTGAGCTCCGCGCTGCGTGTGATATCGTCACCGTCGCGCGCGGAGTTATAGTTCCTGTTACAACTCAAATCCTGAGGACTCCGTCAGTATCATGGCCAGTGGTTCTCGCGTCGTTCTCGCTCTGCGTCGACGCGCAGATGATGGGGATATTATTTAGAAGAACAGTACCAACGGATATCGTGTAAATACCGCCAGATTTTAGCTCAAAGTTCCTATTGACAATAATTTCTTGGCAGTAAGCCAAATAAATGTTGTTAAACAATCGAATCGAATCGTTATTCCAAAAACAGGTTAAATAGAAAATTACAACAGGTGTTTTAAACTCACATGTTTTTTATTCAAATAAACTTTACAATTAGTGCTTTAGAATCTGTATTGAGGTTTTCAATAAAAATTAATGAAATTCATCCACCTAATGGAAGATAAGGTAAATTGGTACCTACTTAGTATAAGACCTCAACTAACTTTTCTTTGAAAATGGTCGGTATTGCACCAGGAGATAGAATTGTACGGAATATAATATTACGTTCTTAGATTATCTGTAAAATGCTTGGAGCATATAGCACTCCATGAGTTGGTCTGCCAGTCTTTTCTATTAATATTTTTATGCATAGGTCTCTCAGGTATTCATCCTTTGGAAACCTGAAATTAAAAGTCGAAGTTATATACTTAAAATAAAAGAGTCGTCGAGTCCGGCCCTGTAATTTGTTAAAGTTCTCAAATGTCAAAAAAGATTATTCAACAACTTAAAGCATGTATTTCTACAGAAAACCATAATATTATAGTTTTAATATATGCATGGCTACATATTTCGTCATAACAACTATAAAATATTAGATATCTTAGCCTTGATACGATGCGATACGAAAACATTCCAAAGCTACATGATAGCGTGAATTTTACTTACCGATGGAACGTTACTTCTGGGGTTTTCCTGTACGAAGCGTTGTAACACAGGGGGACACAACACTTCACCATTTTATTTCAGTAAATATTCATATAAATCTCCAAATTTCACAAAAAACTTATGACACCCAAGACAACACAATGTAAACAAACGCCATAGGTCTCATAGATGTCTTATAATGACTGCCACGCATTGAATTTTTGTCAATGTGTGCGTTGGTGTAGCACAGTGTTGCAGCAAATTAATACATACACATTTTTGCTTGCAGGGACACGGTCACACTAAGTCACACTGATTCGCATACACTTGTCTATGTGGGTGTGAAATTTATGTTGTGTCTGCTTATATTTATATGTCTGTGCTAGGCCCCGTGCGTCGTTCGAGAACACGAGTTGTGAGTAGGCAAACATTTTGGCTCGAGTCATTCAACTCCTGACGCTTGACTTAAGTAAAACTTACTTTAGTGATGATTTGAGTTATTTTATTACCTTTAAAGGGCTGCGGCGTGACGTCCTCCGACACGGTGTAGTAATCCGACGCGCTGAGCCTGTCAAGGACGCGGTCGGCGTCCGGCGTCCTCTGCCTCAGCTCGACGTCTGGCGGCTCGGCGGTGGGCGAGGGCGCGCCAGTGTCGGGTCGCGGCTTCTTGTCGCGGCAGGGCGAGTCGGGCGCGGGCGCGGCGCGGCGAGCGGGCGCGGAAAACATGCGTGTGTAGTCGTTCGCGCGCGGTATCACGTACGTGTACCCCTCTCGTCGCAGGATCTCTTCGGGTCGCGTGCTGTTTGACTGTGGAACGAAGAAACCTTTTATTGTATGCAAAAATCTCGTGGATTGATTGTTCTGCTGCGGCGTGCTTGAATGATAAATTAACAAACCAACCCACTCTAGTATTTATTATATCATTTTGGATTTTGAAGTAAAATACCTCAGATACAAAATAGCCGCCAGACAGAACAGCTGTTTTGAGGCCGTCATCTTTTTCTGAGGCATTATAAAGTAACAAGGTGCCATTAATATAATTAAAACTATGTGTGTATAACAAAATGAACTACCTTTTTTTAAAGTGACTGCAGTTGTAGCAAGAACTTAGATGATACCAGACTCGCACAGTCTGAGCAGGAGGGTGAATTGCTCATACAAACGTAATCCATATAAATATTATAAATGCGAAAGTTTGGATGGATGGATGTATGTATGTATGGATGTATGTTTGTTACTCAATCACGCTCCAACGGATGAACGGATCTGGATGAAATTTGGCACAGAGATAGATTATAGTCTGGAATAGCACATAGGCTACTTTTTATCCCGGAAAATTAAGAAGTTCCCGCGGGAATCAAAAAAACCTCAACCACGCGGACGAAGTCGCGGGCATCAGCTAGTACCAAAATAATTAGTAATTCGAGCATATTTCCTCCATATTATGCGATTATTAAGATTGAACTTGTATTTATCTAGGTCCCTGGATAATTATTTTTCCAAAATACTTTCCCAAAATTAAATGTAAGCACATTGCGTTTTGCATGTTTTTGCGACATAAACGACATGTTTTCTCCTTATTTGTTTCATATTAAAACCAACGATATCTCACGTACTAATTGATCAGGAACATAGCCTATATTGTCAAGTTACAGAATAACAACACGAAGTTAAAAACACAACAATTTTTCATTCATCATTTTTGGTATTCACGGAACAAGACTAAATGTATAACAAATTCTGTACGCTCATATTGCTATCGCGCTTGCACGCGATCATGTGTCTTCAGCCAAATAGGGATAGCAATATACCGCTATATGTATAGCCTTTAGATACATACCACTCTCATGGAGGGAGGTCAAAGTAGTGTTCTTGCCAAAACCAGGCAAAAACGACTACACACAACCAAAAGCCTTTAGACCAATCAGCCTAACATCCTTCCTACTGAAAACACTAGAGAGGCTCGGTGATCGTTTTCTCAGAGACGGAGCGTTAAGGAACCTACCGTTACACAAAAACCAACATGCATACAGCACTGGTAAATCAACAGAGACAGCTCTTCACCATGTGGTGGGTAAGATAGAGCATGGCCTAAACAACAAACTGTCAACATTAGCAGCATTCATAGACATTGAAGGTGCTTTTGACAAAACTACATTCAGAAGCATCGATGATGCTCTACAAAGATACGAAGTGTCGAGTACTCTACGTAAGTGGATAAGCGCCCTACTCGAGAAAAGGGTCATACAGCTCGACATAAATGGAACAACTAAAGGAATAGTAGCCAAAGGGTGTCCACAAGGCGGAGTACTATCTCCAATACTGTGGAACCTGGTCGTTGATGACCTAATAACAAAAATGAACAAAAACGGATTCCTCACCATAGGTTATGCAGACGACATAACAATCCTGATAAGTGGAAAACATGAAAATACACTCAGTGCGATAATGCAAGATGCACTAAAATTTATAGAGAAATGGTGCAAAAATAACGAACTTACAGTAAAACCGAAAAAAACAGAAATAGTTCTGTTCACGAACAAAAGGAAACCTGACATCCCAAGACTGCCAACACTCTTTGACACCAGTTTATCACTATCATCAGAAGTGAAATATCTAGGGGTAACTCTAGATAGTAAACTCAACTGGAAGAAACATTTAGAAATAAAAATAGAGAAGTCAACAATCATCCTAAATCAATGCAAACGCATGATTGGGAAAACTTGGGGTTTGAAACCAAAGATAATGCTATGGCTTTACCTGACGGTAGTAAGGAGCTCACTGACATATGCGTCACTAGTATGGTGGCCCAGGACAAACCAGACAACAACGCAACAGGAATTACAAAGCTTTCAAAGAAAAGCGTGCCTGGCGATCACCAGTTGCATGAGCACAACTCCATCAAGTGCTCTAGAGGTGATGCTAGGAATACCACCTCTACACCTTCACATAAAAGAAGAGGCTACCGTTGCAGCACTAAGGATAAAAACCTATGGGCTGTGGAAAGACATGAACGCAACACACACCCGGATATTGTCGAGTGAACACACAAAGAGTCCACTCCTAGAGTGGATGTGTGATAAAATACAGAAAGAACATATAATTGAGAAAAGGTACAAGATAAACATCGCAGAGACTACAACACGAGCACCCACCACAGACACAATAGATGTGTACGCAGATGGGTCAAAAACCAGCGAGGGAACCGGTGCAGGAGTATACTGTCCCGAATTACACATAAACATAGCCCACGCTCTCGGTAAGAATAACTCAGTCTTTCAAGCGGAGTGCGTCGGCATCACTGTAGCGGCCATTGCTGTGACCAACAGACAGGTAACAAATTTTCAAATAAACATCAACAGTGACAGTCAGGCTGTATTGAGAGCCCTAGCAAAAAACACGACTACTTCTAGGCTCGTACTTGACTGTCACAATGCACTACAGACTCTGACCGACTCAAACCAAGTATCATTAGGCTGGGTAAGAGGACATAGTGATAACATAGGTAACGATGCAGCTGACGAACTAGCACGACGAGCTTCAAACCTGAAGGTAGCGGGACCCGAACCGATCGTCCCAATACCCTTCAGCGAATACAAAACCTGGTTAAGGAAACAAACCGTAAGTACACATGCCGAACTATGGGCAAACACTACAGACTGCAGACAAACAAAGGAAGCGATGCCTTACCCCAATCAACGATTAACAAAGAAACTTCTGCAACTCAACCGAGTCAAACTCAGGATAGTTGTAGGTATGATAACAGGACACTGTCCTCTAAACAAACACCTATTTATTCTAGGTATCACCGACAGCCCTCTATGCAGAGCCTGCATGGAGAGCGACGAGACACCGAAACACGTGCTGCTCGAGTGCAGCGGTGTTTCCACCCAACGAGAAGCCTACATTGGCTCTCCAGCATCACTACCGGAAATCTTCGCCGACCTGGGTGGCCTGCTTGGATTCTGGAGTGAGCTCGGCTGGCTGGAATGATCCGGCGGAGAGTCGCACCAGCGGTTTCACGCACAGCGGACCTGTGTCTAAGTGCGGAAAACAATCCCAGGACACAAAGAAAGAGAAAGAAAGCAATATACCGGCAAATTTATATTTGCGGTTCGAGTAGAAGTTGCGAGCGGTGGTCGCTGGTCCCTTAAAGACGATTAGTGAAAGTTTTTGCGTTCTCTCATTAAACTGTAGGTTAAAATGGTTGCTAACATTCGGGTTTGTAGGTCAATACATAACGCGTAGCATGAGTAGGCGGGACGGTCGTAAAACACTTTATTGTGTGTAATATATTTTTTTAGCACGATATGAACAAGTTACTTTAGGTAGGTATAAGTAAAATCCACGTAATGCTTTGAAAAGAAACACATATCTGATTCAATAAATGTAGTCAACAGATATAAGAAGAGTCTCACCACATCTAACGACACGGAACCTGCTTGAGCCGTTTAGAAAAAGCTTTATGAACTTATATGAAATTAAGAAAAAAAAAGACTATTTTTTATAATTTTACTATATAGTGCTTCCACACGAAGAAAGTTTCTTATATCTTTAAACTTAAGTCTTACTTTAATACATATCAAAAATTGCGGAACCGGCAGGGTTTGAACCTGCGTCTCTCTGGGAATCGCGTACCGTATAAATAAAGCTCGTTTTATGTGATCCTATCGCCAAACTAGTTATAGGTTCGGTCCATTTTCCAGAATAGTCTAACGCGCGGTATTGAGCATAGGCGCAGTTAGCCCTCAAATCGGCACTCATTGTATTACATATTTAGCTAATGCTTTCTCGTGCTTTCCTAGCTCGATAGATATTGAGGTACCGACATAACTATTTTAGATACAAGACCAATGGCGTTTGAAGCTAGACAAGGAACAAATTTACTGGCAGGTCTCAATGAAGAATAAGCATTGACTTATTACAATAATTGACCGAGCGAAGCGAAGGTCTCTGAGTCTACTTGGGTGAATTGGCACTTGTCCGTCCGTCCGTCCGTCTGTCCGTCTGTCAGAGCCTTATAACTTCTGAATTTCCGAACGTAATTACTTCAAATTTAAATATAATATGTAAACCGATGGCCTCCCGCCGAATATGGCTTAAAAAGTTATAAAAATCTTTATTTCAGGGGGGCACTCATAGAAGCGAATGCGAAGTAAAATATTTTTTATAGCGTTACATAGGGTTGCAGTATATCATTTTAAAGATAATTAGGAATAGAGTCCAAAAATATTTTTTTTTGAATTTTTCCCCTAAAATTGACGAAAGGGGGGGGTTTCAAAGTGGCGATTTTCTAACGTCCAAAGTTGACCTCAGAACTCTCAATTTTCTGAACTCTCAATCCTGAAACTTGATCAATTATTTGAATTATATCCTGTACTTGAACAACAAATACTAAAATTAGATAAATATTTTAAGGAAACGAAATTATTTAATTTTTAATGATGATGATATTTTTACCAGAACTTCACACTGATGTCAATAGATGGCGCTCTGTGAAACCGCGAGGTCTCAGTCAGGGGCGAACCACTAGTTAGGGTAAGCAGTGTTTTGTAGTCTTAATGACCTGCACGCTACTGTACGTGACATACGACCTATGGCAGTAACCCTATCATGTAAACCCTGCATGGTGCACCAATCATTGTTACAATCAATCAATTGTTGTGATTGGCTCAATTTATGGTATTCTTGCTGCGACAATGGATTTTGGCAATTGGTGTTAACCCAAGAGTTGATTGGCGTATACAATGATACGATCATTCAATAATCTATCCTATCCATACTTCCATATTTTCCATCTAGTACTTTAATTAGAAACGTTCCTAGGAATTAGTATTTTGATTGTCGACGAACAAAAGGTACAACTTACAGGGAATGATCCGCCGAGGTAGACGTCGTGCGCAGGCGCACCCAGCATCGAGGGTAGCCTCTCTAACCGCCGCTCCGTGCCCGGCGTGAACACAGAGTCGCCACTGCTGCCGCCTGACGCCGTGTCTTCCTCCACTCCGCTTCTGTTACCGCCGTTCTGTAAATCCATACTATTATTATAAATGCGAAAGTGTGTCTGTCTGTATGTCTACTACGCTTATATGGCACGTCTATTCAACAATGCTGAAATTTGGTATAGAAACAGGTTCATTTTATTTATTAAGGTCAACAAACAGTAGCACGCTGTGTATTAACATGCATTAAATATTTATAAAGTACATATTGCATCCCAGGGACATGGACCACTGTTTGTTCCCAGATAATCAAATACATATTAATATTTCCAAGTGAGAGTGCATGTTACGCAGCTCCTTCGATTCATTTCGTAAGTGCGTATGATGTTTTAAGCCGTACACACGTCTATCAAGTCCTCTGTACACGGAAAATCTACTTGCAAAATGTCAAGTTTCTGAACCCAGCGGTTTGAGCTGTGCGTTGATATGTCAGTCAGTCAGTTTCTCATTTTACAATTGTAGATGTGCATACCCATCTCTCGGTAGGAGACCACTTCTTTTCGTGATTTTCTTCTTCACTTTCTTCTAACCCAACGAGAAACGTAACGATACCTTCATTTGTACATTCAACGCTGATTTTATACCTATTCCCCATTGAAACATAATAACTTAATCATAACTGCACAAGTTGTTTTCTGTATCTTCCCTTTTCTTGGTCTGTTAACTGTTTCAGTGATAAGTCGACAATCAGTAATTGACCTATTCCAGTTGTCGACCAGATCACGTCTGATAGGACATTCCCATTTCATTGTAACATGTGAATGTGAGATGATATACTCTGTGACGAGATATTTAATATTATAATCGTTTCTTAAACCTCTTTTTTATTTATTTATTTTGTACCAAAAATTTATACAATATGTAGAAAAACAGAAAAATAGTGGTCAAGGAAACACTTATCTCTATAAGAGATCTCTTCCAGTGACTCTTGGCAGTGAGAAAGGTTGTAAAGGAAGAATGGGTACAACAAGATATGAGATGGAATGAAAACGAGATAATATTATAACAAACTTACACAGATATACATACTATTACACATAATATACATAAATATTCATTCTATTTGGTAGTTCAGGAAGACTCAAATATCAAGGTATATTAGATCAGTTAGGTACCGAATACCGATATTGAACATACCTTCGGTATCTTCAAGGAGAGTTTCTGCCCGTACGCCCGTAACCTAGGGTTGTGCACTCGCAAGCAGTTGTGCTCGCGCGGCGAACTGGAGACACGTTCCGCCGCGCTCGGCAATACAGGCTCCGTGTTTGATGTTTCTGTCCCGTTACGGCTTTGATATTCTGTAAAAAAAAAATATCTAATTAATAAACAATACTTTATAATTTACTACCTGATGCCCGCGACTTCGTCCGCGTGGACAGTGTAAAAAGAAATAAACCAAATAAATAATTTTGCTAATAAAAAACCTTGAAAAAATCTCCTTGATATGAATAAGGAAATCGAATATTTTATAAAAGATAAAACCTTGATCATCTTAAACTTTAATTTCAAAGGTCGACAAATTAAATGTTCACATTTATGACGATAAAATGTTAGAGAAAAACCAAACTGTAAAACGAAACGACGAAAACAAAACAGTTGCCTAGACGGCAGCATTTAATAGGAATGCAAAACAAAAAACAATCACACTGAAATTGAATCCATTCGCAGAATGAAACCTGAGCAATGATTTCCTTTACTCACACTGCGGAACGAAAAGATAAGCAATGTTTACAGCTAAATATTATGCCGAATGATTACATGTCACATTTTTATCAGCGAGGGAAAAGGGTGATAAGGAATTAACCAAAACTCAGTGTATGGGATGATGTTTCTACGAATGACGACTGCGTAATATCGCCGTCTCCCAAGCGCACCGTTTTCAAGTATCGCGTAATAGCTAAAATTTTGAACTAATTTACGATTACGAACGCAATATTAACAGGCTAAATCTGTAGTGCACGGGATATTTTTAGTCCAATCTTCAACAAAACTGTGTTATATGACTTCTAAGTCAAGGTCACATTTTCTTTCAAATATTTCTGCGTATTCGAGTATTCGATATTATAATATATTTCAGCACTATAAAAGGTTTTCTGATTAAAATTTATTATTTTATTTTTCAGTTATGATCATGAATCAAACAAACTGAGATTATACGAGTAAGTACTTACCTATAACAGAATGATGCGATACGCATTTTCGCTTTGAATTGAGTATTGTTTTAATGAAATTAAAATTATTAAATTAATTAGTTTTTAAGCATTTTTCAAGCTTTTGAGTATCACATATCAAATCAATGCGTGTTTAATGTTTATCAATTAGAATAATAATTTATTGTGAGATGAAAGATTAGACTACATTATTAAGGCAAATCGATTACAAATTCACTCATAGACATGATTGATTAATCAGTGAATAATTTTATTTATGAAACGGTACGCTTAGGGTTAGACATTATAGACGGTCCACTTCTTCAGCGACATATCTAGGTACACCTAGAGAATACAACTTGCAGATCTAGATTCATGCACGTAATAATAGATCCAGATGATTGTAGACTAAAAAAATGCACGGCGTCAACGCTTCCTCGCGGCTTTTAACACGTTGACGAATACAAAAACCACGACAGCTTTCGCATTCTATAACTGTACTTGGGCTGCTCTCCTAGGCTTATCTGCATCTTTTTGACAACCAGCAATTCGACCGAGATCTGTCATCGCTATAGAAAAATCAGCGAATATTTAATATTTTGCAATCGCAATGAAATTTCTATGGAGATGTCAATTCGGACACGAGTTGCTAAATGAAAAAAGATATAGAATATCCTTCCAGCCGTTTTTTTTGGGTAGATTTTGTGTACCAATCGCATGGGAAGTTGACGACCTACAAAGCGCGATAAAGCTTGGCGTGCATGACGCACCGGGTGACATGGTCGACGGGGTGAGCAAATCACGGAGCGAGCGAAACGCGCGACGGACACGCGCCGCCATACTCGACCCTGATGGAGTGCGCGGTGATTGCCCTTTAACAAACATCACCTTTACTCAACCGACACTATATCAGGCCGAGCTGCAAATCACCTATCGTTATACCTATAAAATTTATAATGTCAGAAATAGAAGAATTAATTTCGGAGAATGTTTGGTTTATATGCTCACTAATAATAAAAAATAACGTTGCCTCATAACGATATATTTTATGAGATACTCAACCCAAGGATACAGATAGACCCATTTGTAGGCACATCAATTTGCAAAACGTAATTGTATGGTAGTTGAGACTTGTTACCTGTAATTGGATTCTATAAAAGGCATTCGGACAATAAAAACCTTCAGTAAAACATTGTGATTGCTTCATTGAACATTCATCTTACTATGATTTTCATACAATAAACGAAACATTTGCATTTTATAATATGTAATTAAATCGAAACCTGTCTATTATGATTGAATCTAGCAATTAATTGACGTTGATTTTATCCGGTACATTGCGATTATGATCTTAGTTCTTACCTGAATCGGCAGCGAGCTCGGCGACGCGACAGAACGTTTCAAAGTCGATGGTATCCGCATTCGGTGGTAAACAACGTTCCGCAAGGTCGCGCGGTACCCGCGTCGCATCCTTGAGCGCTTCGACAGCCCGGGCGCGTGTTAACCGCCCGTTTCTGCCGCCGGCCGCATCGTACGCGCGTTTTAGCCGCAGGATTGTGTGGCCCAAGGGGTGACGCGGGTGCGTACGCGCGCCTCGCAGAACAGTGCGCGCGCATCGTAACGCTGTGGGGATGTCAGTGAATGCGGGCAACCCTCGCCTTTCTACCGCTTCTTGTAAAGTTGCGCGGGCTCGCGATAGCTCAATATATTCCCTGAAATAAATAAAATTTCCTCTATTACCTACTTGATAGCATCATGATTTACAGCTAGACAACTAAACTTGATACTAGCGTTACTATTTTTTAATTCATTGAAATAGTATTCTTACTACGAAAAAAATAGACACGAAAACACTTGTATGGATAACTTTAAAGTAGAAACTAACCTAAACAGAATGTATTAATACACAATATTGATCACAGATCGATGACAGATCGATCACAATACAAAGGTCTTATATTATTTATGCAAGGTGAAATCATAAGAAATGGCTTCTCATCCTTTCGTCTATTACGTTCGCGAGTAATAACCATGTTGTTTGAACAAATTCTCAGCACTAAAATTAAGTTGACGATGCTCACACCTAATCTCTCTCCGGTCGTCTCTCCATCCCATTGGACTATGAAGAGCGGGCATAGAGATTGCACCAGTGCTTGCGCACTAGAGTTCATGCAAGCAAACATTTTGAGCACTATAAAATCTCCCGCAAAAGTGGCAAAAGTGTGGAAGACTGGCCACCCGGGCAGAATGAAATCGGGAGGTTTATTAACATTAATACTAACTGGTCAGAGATGGCCTCCGATCCGATGGTCTGATGGCGGGAGTAGGGACGCAGCACCAGCAGAAGGTCCCTGGGCGCGGCAGCCAGATGCGCCGCCTCCACGCTGGCTGCAACTGCTCGCGTCTCGCTGTCCAACACGAATAACAACGCCCGCGCCTCCGCCTTCGCCCGGTGCTCTACCTCTATTAACTCCGTCGACCAGTCGTCTACTTGCTTTGTGACAAAGTACATACTAGTTAAATTTTAATTACTGTCTTTAATAGATACATGTACATGCAAATTCTAACATAACATAACCCATCTACAGGTACTTAATATTTTAATAATAATAATATGTATTACCATAGCCCAGGACTCGATAAGAATACTTCTGATATCAATGAATTTGAGTATAAATAAGTTATTAAATTCATAATATAAGTAATAAATAAATAAGAGAAAAATATGTCAGGTCCTTATTTGGTTGGCCTTTTCGATTGCTTACTAACAGAATAACTAAAATATGCTACATACTTATTACAATTTTTAAGTCTCCCTAAAACAAAATTCAAGACTAAAATAAGATCTTATCGTTATCTTGAGTTTTTTTACTAAAGACGTGTTATATCAAAACCTATTTAATAATGCAATCACGTAGGTAAGTAGTACAAAGAAACTACCTTAAAACATGCGTTATCTCCTTCGATGGACCATACAATATTATCAACATGGCGAAACGTTGTTCAATAATAGCCCGAAAACGTAAAACGAAAAACGTAATGTTAGAAATGAAAACCCATACAAATATTATAAATGCGAAATGTTTCGCACTCAGAGAGACCTTCTTAATGCGAGTTTTGCTCTGAATTAGGTGCCACTCACGATGGTGCGAAAGTGTGTCTGTCTGTTTGCTACGCTTTCCCGGCCCATCATTTCAACCGATTTTGCTGAAATTTGGTATGGAGGTAGGTTATATCCTGGTGTATACATTTTTTTCCCGGAAAATTAAGGAGTTCCCGCGGTAATCAAAAAACCTTTTCAATACACTTGCTCGAAAAATGCACTTACAGAGGCAGTAAACAGGGCTTGTAAGTTAAATTTACTGCCCTCGTGCGGTAAACTTGAAAAATTTACTGCCCTCGTGCAGTAAATTTGCAGTATTTTTTTAAATTTTTGTAAGTCTACTTCACAAAGTTTTCTTGCAAGAAGGTGCATATTGATATTGACTTTGTAAGTAAAAAAACCTAAAAAATAATAACATTTAAAATGTAGATTGATGAAATCAATTCATGAAATAAAAAATTGTATTTAATATAATTAATTAAAATTGTTTTAAGTTATATAAATCAAAAAAGTAAAGGCTGAATGAATAGTCCAGGCTGGGAGTTAAGAGCTAGAACCTGGAGCCATGAAGCCAATAAAAAAAAACGCAATTACAACAAGGCGCCGTACTCCGTCGTCTACTAAGTATACTAAATCTTTAATCTGTGCGTGCTATTTTTAAAAGTTTCATTGGGTTTTCTTGTAAATTATTAATAAATACGAATGGTATATGTGATGTGGGATCATAAAATTAAATCAACAATTAGGTATTTTAGCTGTGAGAAAAAAATCGCGCTTGTAATAGCCGCCAAAAATCTCGACTAAGTATGGGCGTGAAAAGCCGTAGTACCTAGTGAGTACCTAGTACCTACCTACTCGACTTTTATTTTCAAGTTTTCTTACAAATGTATTGAAAAATATCGTGTGATACACGGGCGTTAAGGTTTCTACATACTCGTGACGATGGTCAGCCCTCGACTGGCGTCATCGGGCTGACATTAGTCAACTCGTATGTAAAAACCTATTTACCGCCCTTATATCACAAACTACTATTAACCACGCGGACGAAGTCGCGGGCATCATCTAGTATAAATATAAACACAGGTACCTAGGAGGAGTAGGTATCATTATACTACGATTTACAAATGAGTCGCAATTTTTTCAGCATAAATTAATGAGCGATGACACGGACACCGGTCCTATTAAGTATGTAGTACAAAAAATAATATAGGTATGTCTTTAGAATACAAAAAAACCGTCCATTTGTCACAGGATAAGGTATTGGATAGGTATTGTCTAATATTAATTATCTATGTCTAATTACTGATATGACAACATACTGCTTTGGGAAAAGAGTAAGTCCTGAGAATCTTGCTCTCTTCAACATGAATTCTGTTTTCTAAATTGTTGTAGAGTCAATACAAAGATAAGAAAGACACTGGGTTTTTCATATAATATTATATCCTTACAATAAACTGATTCCCAATAATTATGTGCTTACAACTGCTTACTTACTACAAAAATCGTAGATTTAAAAAAACTAATATGATACTTACAGGATTGAAATATGTGATGCCCATCTTTTCAAGCATAGGAATAGCAATGTCTGATCTCCATGTAGTGGGGTTGCACGATCCGCCCAGGAACACCTCGCAAGGGGGTGGCGACGCCTCGCTGCCTGCGCAACATTACATTAGTTAGTTACCACTTAAACAAACATAATAAGACAATCCAAATACGACTTTATTCTACTACTAGCTGATGCCCGCAACTTCATCCGCGTGAAATAAGTTTTTAATTCCCATAGGAACTCCTTAATTTTCCGGGATAAAAAGTAGCCTATGTCATTTTCCAGGTCCTCAACTATAACCATGCTGAAAATCACGTCGATCCGTTGCTCCGTTGCAGCGTGATTGAAGGACAAACGAACAAACAAACACACTTTCGCATTTATAATATTAGTATGATTCTCTGAACAAACGGTACTTATATTATGTTTCCAACTTTGCACGTCAAACTCAACGACTAATACAAGTTTTTACATTATGACACTGCTGATAATATTATCAGCTAATATGGTAGATTCACTTGACGATTCAAAAGTACTTGTAAAAGTTTAGTTGAATAAAAAACATTTGAATTTTGAAACGTAACTTTGATCACTCTCCATAATTTTTTGAATTTACTTTTTGTGCATCGCTTTGGTAATAAGAAATCAATTGAGCATTGTGCTTATTGAAGAATATGATACAAATGGTACAAACGGAATAATCATACCGGCTGAGATATTATTCTCACAACTCATATTTGGCATTTAAGTTCAAAGTTCAGACTGACAGTTTTACAGCAGGCTGCAGGACTAATACTAGCTAAAGTTCCTTAATTTTCCGGGATAAATTGGCCTATGTCCTTCCCCGGGATATATCCTACCTCTGTACCAAATTTCAGCAAAATCGGTTGAAAAGATAGGCCGTGAAAGCGTAGCAGACAGACAGACACACTTTCGCATTTATAATATTAGTATGGATAGTATGGAAGTTTGGATATTTCATATTAGTATAAACTTCCTAAAAATTAATAAGTATATTTTTCGCCGAACGATTTTTGGTCACAGAGAAAACAAACACTTTTCTCGATCATCTTTGTGAAACGTCTCCTTTTAGGTGCGAATCGCGATCCATGTACGATCCCGCTTTTTACGTCGTCGGCGGGTACGTAAGGTCAGCGACATTTTCTGAGTGACATCATCAATATTTTTATTCTACGCAGAACGCTAGCTTTTATAATAATAATTAATGTAGGTATGTGAACTATTGAACTAATAAAAGATTATCCAATGAAGTGATACGTTCAATATTATCAGGAGTTCCAAAAGACAAATCAGTTATTTAAATTAGAAGCGGTGACCAAATCGATATTATAGTTATGCTCATTTTAATAATAGGGAAATGTTATATTTTAATTTTAAAACATAGGTACACAGTACACACTCCATATACGTATGAAATATGAATATTATAACTCGTAACTTTATACTAATTTAATTTTGGGTGTAGGTGTGGTAACGGGCAACCGATTCTGTAATATATGAAGTCGATTTAATCACGTGTTCGAGCATGAGCCCACGCTCTTAAATCTAACAACAACCACCGTGTCTAACGTAGTGCTACGTCAATACCATGAATAATGCCATTTATAGACCTAACATAAAGGAAGAAGACAACGACGACGACAAATTTGCATCTGAATCAGACTTGATTATTCTAAATACCAAAAGCATTTTTGGATACAAATATCTAATGTTGTTACGCAACGTACGAGTATGTTGGATGTGTAGTCTAGTATATAGTTCTGAGTTCTGACCCTATTTCTTAGATATGATTGAAGCACGCAAAAGAAGTACAGTTAATTATTAACAATTGAACTGTGCTTGAACACGCAATAGTGAGAGGACAATCATTCAATAGAGACTTAAGAAATAGAGTTCAAATTTCTTTAAGATTCAAAAATACTTTGAGATATTTATGTTTTACTAAGTATAGTTTGAAAGTAAAGGAATCTTTTAACTGTAGTGAGTAGCATTGATATATTGTGTTATGTGTAGCATATTGAGTATTAACGAGCCTACCCTGAAGGTTACCTGAATCAGACCGCCATAGTTACTGCTGCTAATGTCACCTTATTGATTGATTGTACATTTATTATTTTATGTCTAATGTCTATGCAACAAATTCAAAATTCAAATGTTTTTTATTCAAATAAACTTTTACAATTAGTGATTTTCAAACGTTGAGTGAATCTACCACTGGTTCGGAATGCCATAAATAAATAATCTGAATATGTTATATGTTTAAGTTATAACAACAATGTAAGCTAATATCATGAAGATAGAGATCAGGAGCACAAAATGTAGAGCCAATATACACAACAGTCCATTATTCCATTTTTACCGGAAGGCATGCGAATACAAATTTAGGTGGCTATAAATAATAATGACCAATGTGATGATACACCTTCATTTAGAAAGTGTTCAATAAAGGTGAACGGTCTGTGCAACCTGGTGTCCATGGTAATGATTGATGGCCACAGCCTGGGTTGCGAACACGTCGGCGGATTCTTGAACTACATAAGCCACCTACTTGCCGATTGATTGTTCCCAAACACAGCGGATAACTGTACGGAAGTATCAGCTGCCATTTGTTCAACCAAATGACGGTACAGCGACAGGACATCATAGTTTCACCAAAAACAAACAAATGCTGAAAAGCCAAACCATGAAATAAAAAGAAATCCAACCATTTGAATGAACCAGATGTTTTTGTTGACATTTAGGAGCACAAAAACGTGGCCAACACAATCCGACTCGGGATCAACATTCATTGCCAGAATGAAAACGTAAACACAACGCGTGGTCGACAAACGCACTGAACATCCCTTGGTTCGGCTCACAAATTCACACAGATGTATAGGAAATGCCTTTAAATCTACGCGACTTTGTAGTAAGCGTATTTACGTCACTCAATGAAATCAACACATTTTGCACCGTACTACTCGTAATGTTACATTAAGGAGCCGTACATAAATTCTGATAATTTAAATTGTTGATAAATTATTTGCGAGGATAAAGCATACCGTTTGAAATGGAAATAAGTAATTTAATAGAGAAATAATGTTGTTTACGAGGGTTAAAGACAGGAACGCACAGGGCACTATCATGGTTGTGGGCGGCATGGCTGCTGCTGCGTTTGGCTCTAGACGACTCGCACCGGTACGCGCTGCCCCGGTGGACGGTCGGCCGCAGACTGGCTTCAAGGCACCACGGCTGCCAAGTCAACTCTACGTCCGACTACTAGCCAATTCCGCATTTTCAAACATTCCGTTATATTTCTATACCATCACAAAGACATTACACACAATTATCATGATGAAGATCCATTCCACCTTAAACCAGTTATTGATCTGTTCTCCAATACCTATCTCTATAATAAGATAATCGTGCATAATTTGCACTCAAATCGGCCACTTTGCGATTATTTGCCAATACAGCCATTTAATTATTTAAAGCTATTATAATGTAGTTTTTCGCGTTTTTATAGATATTTTTAATGAAAAGTTTTGACGTATATAAAAGAAATACGTTCATACATTCGTTCAACATTAACATTACCGTCCTTCGAAGGTATGTGTACACGTTATACGCAATGATTATTATATTACTTATAAATAAATAACTTGGTCGATGACAGGGAACAATGGCCTTAATAATTGATTACATCTATATTCATTCATGATGTCATGCATTTTTATTTAATACTTGTTCCACATCACGTGATATGGTAAGAATGTATAGAACTTTGTGTCATTTAAAATTAGTACTCATTTACTCAACACTAGTAGCTAGTCCTAACCTATAATTTCATAACCTTTCTGTAATTCGTACTAAATAGAAAGATGACAATTGACAAGAAATAATACATCACTTCTTAGAAATTAAATGAATAATTATTGTTTGAATATGCTTGTTTCCACTAAACACCTTTTACAATAAATAAGATTTATTTATTTTATTTCCGCTTCATTCCGTGAAATCTTCCGGGCGATAAGGAAAAGTGGCGTGTCTACTTGTATTTGTCAACAGACATGAGGAATCTCACTATCGCGAGAGTAATATTCCAACTTACGACTACAGAAAATACGTACAATGAAACTATAATCAATATTCGACAGAGTTTCAAACATCTTACAATGATTTATGTAGCTAGCATGTTTCAATGACTATGAAATATGTTGGGGACAACATAAATTATACGCCCATTGGCGATATTACTTCCGCACCAAGTGATGTATTTACTTGAAGTAGAGCTATTTTACACTACAGGTTCATTGCAATGTTAACTCTGTCGCTTTGCAGAAACTACCGGTCCGAAAAGCAGATTCAATTGAAATTACTCCCTGTAAAAAGTATGATTATTTATATTTTGTGAATTTATCATTATTGACTTTAAGTTATTCTGTATTGTGGGCATATGTGACGTTAATACTATGATTTTCATGTACAACGTACCTATAGAATATGGATAATTATCGGGCGCCAAAAAGTAAATGTCATTGCACCCAGACGCACGAAAAAAAACCGGCCAAGTGCGAGTCGGACTCGCGCACCGAGGGTTCCGTACAAACCTGTAGTAAGTTTTAAATTATTTAAAAAAAACTACTTACTAGATCTCGTTCAAACCAATTTTCGGTGGAAGTTTGCATGGTAATGTATATCATATATTTTTTTTAGTTTTAGCATTCTCTTATTTTAGAAGTTACGGGGGGGGGGACCAACATTTTACCACTTTGGAAGTGTCTCTCGCGCAAACTATTCAGTTTAGAAAAAAATGATATTAGAAACCTCAATATCATTTTTGAAGACCTATCCATAGATACCCCACACGTATGGGTTTGATGAAAAAAAAATTTTTGAGTTTCAGTTCTAAGTATGGGGATCCCCAAAATTTATTGTTTTTTTTCTATTTTTGTGTGAAAATCTTAATGCGGTTCACAGAATACATCTACTTACCAAGTTTCAACAGTATAGTTCTTATAGTTTCGGAAAAAAGTGGCGGTGACATACGGACGGACAGACAGACAGACAGACAGACAGACATGACGAATCTATAAGGGTTCCGTTTTTGCCAAATTTGGCTACGGAACCCTAAAAATCGGCCAAAGCTTTGGTGGCTAATATTAATAAGAAATTGGTGAACAAGAGAGAAATTGGGACTGGAAAACCAGCGCAAAAAATAGAGACTAGTGCCAAATCTTCTGAAATTCAGCTGGCCTTCAGGCCTTCAGGCAGTAGCCTGGAGCATTATTGATAAGAATGATTGAAACAAATCGTAGTACTACATGCGGTTAAAGTAGTATAGGCAGTCTGTGGATTTTGTGCAAATCACGACTTGTTCTCGTATTTGCTAGTAAATCCAAGTCATTGCAACTATAAAGACAAGGTGGTTGCATTTAGTTTAGTACATCTTCATCGGGCATTCAACGTTTCCGCACTCTGTTTATAGCTGGTGCGGAAGTTCGGGAAGGCCACGCCTGCTATTTATTTGACTTTGTTTACATTTGCGTTACACGATTATATGGAACTAAGCTCTTTACATTTACACGTAAGTCAAGAATTATATTGTTAATACTTATAAATTAAGCTCAATTTGCAAAAATTACATGCTAGGTATTACAGAATAATATACGTAATTATATGTACTATAGAATGTTATATCAATTAAATGTAAATTTGTATAACGTATAAAGTTAAAGGCTTTAAAGTTACAACTTAGTACAAATATAATTCAAGGTTTGCACTTTGCAACCTTCAAAACCCACTGTCCTAAACTCGTACACAAGAAATTAAAATTCATGGACTTTCGGTATAGGTAGGTTAAGGTACTAGCTATTACATAAGACAAACCAATATAAAACCAACAAGATTATAACAAATAAATCCACACTGCAGTATGTCTATGACTTTATGAGATTTGCTATGACTAGCTTGTAAAGTTACAGAAAATCATAGCGTAATTTGTTTCAGTTTATGTGAAGTTTGGAATTATTTTACAAAAACATGATTTCGCTCAATACAAGTGCTTCCTGTTATACCTATCTATGTAGTGTAACTTATTATGCGAAAATATATAATTATATATGATCAAACCGGAACATGAATACGTACATTACACATATTTATAGAAATTACCAACAAGGAAACTATATATGACAAACCATGTATATGACAAACGTAAGTATACAAATTAACCATTGGTTGTGTCATCGACGTTATAGTTAATCAGGCTCGCTTTTGGCCTTTGAACAGTGATGTTGTTTCTGAGAGAACCGAAGAAGTCTAATGTGATTATGTGACTAAAGAATTAGCCACAGAAACAATTTACATAAAGCAGGCAAAATTTACATCTTCGCAAAGAAAAATGAAGCGCTCTATATTGGTGAGACCTCTAAAAATTGTTATCCAAGAATAGGCGCAGACGAGGAGTATACTATGTAGACATTGTGTAAACAAAAAAACAACGTCACATTTTTATGATCATTGTAGACTTAAATGTACCTACTCAGTTAATAAACAAAGATGCGCCGCGAGATGACGTAAGACTACGGATTCCCTACAGATCGGACGGTTCAAATTCCAAATCGTTTGAAATTATTTAAATTGTTACTGCGAAATAAATTAATACATATTAATTAAATACAATTATTTAGATTTCTCGAAACTTGAATGCTGCAACTATAGCTGATAAAGATGCTAATGGATACAATCTCTGCAAAAAACTGATTTGCACGGCAGAGAAAATGTTTAGCTTTCTCGCAATAATAGATAATGCTTTTTGTTCATTAGCATTGGATGAAAGAAATTAAAAATTTATTTAATGCTTTTCAGTGCTTTTCAATTCGGTTAATTTTTATGAAAAGTTTTATCTTAGATTTTTCAGTGTCTCATTACCGCATTACTTAATTTGTTATAAGATACCTAGGTATATCATATCCTAAAACCATTCTGAAAGTACGCAGCTTACCATAGTGAAAAAATTCATTAAAATCGGTCCATTGGTTGGTTGATTGGTCCGAAAAATCGTTAACAAACAAACAAACATACATACATACGGGTCGAATACAGAACCTTCTTTTCGAAGTCGGTTAATAAAAATATAGAGATACGCTAGTCGCTTTCAATAATTAAAGGTGAACAACACTTCACTCCCGCAACCACATAGAAGCTGGTGTTTTTATTGCTACGGCTGACAATAATTATGTATACGTATTACGTATTAAGCTTAATCGATATTTTAATATTATGATCAATAATGGGATTGGGTTCGTTTCTTAATTGACGAGTTGGTAAAGCTTACGTTTTGGTACTACATATTTCCGCCAATGTTAAGTCAGCTCATATAATATGTTGTAATTTTTAACAAAGAATAAGTGCCTATAAAGATTACCAGTTATAACTTAAAACTTGGTACTACATATTTCCGCCAATGTTATGTCAGCTCATATAATATGTTGTAATTTTTAACAAAGAATAAGTGCCTATAAAGATTACCAGTTATAACTTAAAACGTAGATGTAACCAATGGAAAGTGTATACCGAGAATATCTTTCGCTCGCTGATAACAATTCATTTACACAAATGTAATTTATTGTTGATTTATAATATTATGCTATATCTGGAACAGAGTAGGTTACTACAGTCTGATAACTATCTGCTATAATGTTACACATATTATAGACTTTTACAATACAGTTGCTCGAAAAATGCACTTACAGAGTCAGTAAACTGGACTTGTAAGTTAAATTTACTGTCCTCTATTTATTTATTTTGCAGAATTTACTGCCCTCGAGCTATTTTTCTGCAGTTTTTTTTTTAATTTGTAGGTCCACAAGCAAGCAGGTTCATAATGATATTGACTTTGTATGAAGAAAACCTAAAAAATAATAACATTTACCATTTAACATAATGGTTATTAATTACCTTTGGTGAACAATAAAGAATATTTCATTCATTCATTCATTTATTTAGATGAGGGTTGATGAAATTAATTCATGAAATTAAAAATTGTATCTAATTATAATAAGATTTTAAACGTTATTTACTTTTATAAATCATGAACGTAAAGGCTAAATGGATTAAGCTTAGAACTAGATAACTTTTTGAAGTAATCATATTGTCTAGGTTTGTGTTATTAATCATTATGATTTACGTAAAAAAGTAATTGATAAAAGGAAGAAAAGAAGGAAAGTACCTACTGAAAAGCCATAGAAAGTAGTGCAATTGAAAAATCGCAACTAACAAAAGTCAAGTTGAGGCCATTTTGCAGGACATCCAGTGCTCTCGGGAGTCAGTCAGGACTCAGGAGTCAATACTCTAGCTAGTGAAATAGCAACTTCCTGTATTGTTATAAAACACAATAACATACGCAACAATGGCTGTCAGACCCGGCGTGGGCGCAACGACAGAGAACTTATGTACGAACCGGCCACTGCACGCACGAGCACGGGGATGCCGCTCCGAAGTATTTCTGGATTGGTACCGTGCGGAAAGTTAGTCATATTAAATCAAAGATTCGCTTTGTAGGAAGGCTTCATATTAACAGATGACACGCGGGCGAGAGACAGATCTGTGTAAGACATGGTTGATGGTGATTACCTCAATGGTGTAAGACCACAATGATATAACTGAGCAGGTAAATGTATTAATGTGGTTGTATGTGGTGTAACTGTAAACTTTAACTTATAGTAATTTTATAGTAGTTTTAATGTATAGTATTTTTTCTTGTAAATGTTATATATGTATTAGAAAGAAAATATATGTCTAATTTATTATATGAACGACCTTAGTAGGACGTTGACGGATGCTGGCGTCTCCACGGCAACCTTTCGCAGGACAATTTAATAAACGTAGTTACTCCGAGTACTAAATTCGCTACGGAAGAGATTTTTACCATGTATATCTCTGATATACCTACGCTTCACCGCATTATTAGTCACCAAATTTCACCTACGAATGTGTTGGCTCAATGCCGTAGGTGGACAGTCATTATAGAGTAACGAACTCTTTATAGAAAGGATGTATTGTCAACAGTTCTTCTCGTAAATTGGAAACTATACATATAGACAAAAAAATTCTTTAGATGTGAGTTTTCGGAGGTGATTTGACCTAGTTTTACAAAATTTGATGGCAAGGGTTGAGAATAAGTACAGCATTATATTTAATTATATAGATTCCGATTGAATATTTTATACAATTTCAGTAGATATACAAGTATTAAGATAATATTATCTTACCGTTAACATGTTTACAAATGGAATCCTTATCACGAAACTCCTTTTCTATGCTCCACACAGGTGACTCCGGTTTTGATGTTCTGTTAACAAAAGATGAAAACGTGCATGTTAAACAACTTTATACGGAATAGTAACTTGGCAAAACGTGTTGCTTTGTCGGTTGATATGTTGTTTTTTCAACACATAAACCAGAATATCACCCCATCCTTTTTTTCGAAAAACGTAGAGCACTTGGCTAAATCATTCATCTGTAGTTTTTGTGCTGCAAATATGTCATCATGGGCATGCTACCAAAGTGTTCATACTAAAGAACCTTTTTCATAAAGTAACTGGACAAAATAGAGAATAGTGTACAGTATTAATTTTATGGGCGCTACTGAAACGATTTGCTTACACTAAGCAACCTTAGTTAATTAGGGATAGGAATTAGGATACAAGCAATCTTTATGATACGGATGATCAGCTGTGATCAACATAAGGAATTAGGGATCCTAACATAGAGATTAGAGGCAGAATATATAATATAATGAACAAAGCCGCAGATTATACTAATTAAGTACCCGTTCTTTTATTAATAGGCTGTTTTGATTTAGTTGTTTGAAAGTTTTAATACGCAGGGTGCCATTTTTAGGGGTCCGTACCAAAATGGTAAAAATGGAACCCTTATGGTGCGGTGCGACTTTCTCCGTCCGTCTGTCACAGTCGATTATTTCAGTAACTATTAAAGCTATCGACATGAAATTTGGAATAGTTGTGTATAATAGTGACCTAACATCATTAAAATAAAAAATAAAAAATTATTTTTAGTTTAATTAAAAAAGGGGGAAAATCGGGGGTTTGAAATTTCAAAGTATGATAACTATACTGAGTGGGATATCATATGAAAGGGCTATACTTCTACATTCTAAAACAGATTTTTATTTATTTTTATGCATAATAGTTTTTGATTTATCGGGCAAAATGTCGAAAAAAATACCGTTCCCCCCCCCTTATCTCCGAAGTTTACCAATTGAAAAATCTGAAATAATTATGGTCAATAGAAGCTTATGTATATTTTACAGGAAAAATAAAACCAACGCTCTAACTAGCATAGTTTGTTTGATATTAACAATAAACCTCTACAAACAAAGTTAGTTTTGCGGTTCATTTCGTCTTGTTTTTAATACGTCATAAATCGTAAAACTTACTAAAGGTTTGTACGGAACCCTCGGTGCGCGAGTCCGACTCGCACTTGGCCGGTTTATTTTTAATGTCACGCGTCCTCACCCCGCGAAGCAAAAAACAAAACGGCGCGACCACAATGAAAAAGGTTTTCGAACCACTTTATGTATTTATTTACAAATATGACTAACAATATTATTATTATGCGACATACAAGGGTCAACGCACGCATTCGCGGCAACAGCAGCGTTGGCCGCTGCTGCAGCGGTTCAAGACCGTGTATACGCGTTCCGTAGGTACATGTACAATACAACTGCAGCGCATTGTGCTCGTCATCGACAAAATTAAACTGATTCATGCTGCACTTGAAGCGGACTTCGAGGATACTAATTACACCATTATACTTAGCAGAGTTATTTATATTCGAATCCTATGCTAATCTATGGGCTATTATTTTTAATTTATTATCTAGCTAGTGTCCGCGACTTAATCTTCGTACTACAGTTCACCAGGTATTCATCATGTTATACATTTTATTACTTATGGTGAATTCCTTTACACCCTTTCTACATCATTTTTTTAAAAAGTCGCTCTGGCCAACTAATGTAAATGAAAATGACCTTCAAAATATTAGCTTTAACTTTTTTATTTGAAATCGCTCTGAATCTCAAATAACAAACTCAAAATATACTTGTATTATTAATTGTAAAATTTTAAATAATATTCAATATTTTACAAATACAATTGTTAATTTTGGAGGTAGGTTCTACAAGCGAAGTTGGAGTATATCTATTATTATGTAGGAGTATAAGAATTTATTTTATTATAATGATTTATCTACAATAATTTGTCTTACTGCCAAGACTTTATGCGCAAATCGTTAAAATACTCGTCCTACCTATTACAATGTATAAAGCTGTCATTACATCAGAACCAAACTCAAGTGGAAGTCACCTGTACATACATAATAACGTTAAAATTAAACAATGATCTAATCAACTCTACCAAAAGAAGAAGTACGAATTAAATATCTCAATATAATTATTATATACGCGTAAAGACCTACTACATACAGGTTTTATATTTTTCTGTTGTTTTATTCTGCTCGCAAGAAAAGTCCCATGGCATTTTATTGTCTTTTCATCATACCTATTCGAAAAACGCATATTGGCTTCAGAGGATTGCGGGAGCAAAGTGTAACTTGTAGGCCCATAGGACTTTTCATTTCTCTTCTGATTGGTCCGAAGTCACGTCATCAATTTGTTGATCAAATATACGACTTTGCATTTCTCTGTTCTGATTGGTCCGAAGTCAAGTGATCAATTTGTTGATCGGATATAGGTACGTCTTTACATTTTATTTAAACTTTAAATATACGTCTAAATAATGTCTATACAATTACATAGAAGGTTGATAGGAGTATCTTCTGATTGGTGCTTAAACGTATAGGTAATGTCCATACATAGTAGGTTGATACTCCTAGCTTTTTCTCATACGTAATGATGAAAAATAGTGTGTGTCACTCGGGGCCAAATTTTTTGTTCTCGGGCGGCGTATATTGAATTCCTCGCTACGCTCAGGATTCTACTTTAGAACCCCTCGCTACGCTCGGGATTCTACTATAGAATCCTTCACTTCGCTCTGAATTCAAAATAGCGCCCTCGGGGAACAAAAATTTTCTTTGGCCCCATGTAACACAAATAAATATTGAGCTACTGCGTTTCTTAATAGTTAATGTCGCAGAAGGCAGAACTGTGCAGTGTGCACTGAAGCACCGTTCACATGTGCTGAGCAGATATTGAAGCGAAATTTAGATTTTTTTAATCTTTATTTTAAGAGATTACCGCTTATGGTAACTATTTATATGCAGGCTTCATCAAAATTATTATTTTACAAGCTGAAAACCGCGATTTCGTCGGCGTGGAATAAGTTTTTTAACTCCCACGGGAACTCCTCGATTTTCCGGGATAAAAAGTAGCCTACGTCACTCGTCAGGCCCTTAACTATACCCATGCAAAAAATCTTGTCGATCTGTTGCTCTTTTGCGGCGTGATTGAAGGACAAACCATCAAACCAACAAACAAACACTTTCGCATTTATAATATTAGTACATTTAAAAAATTACATTAATTAATATCGATCAATATTATCGTAGGTTCGATTTTCATACATGTGTCAAAGCCCTAGTTTACCCATTTAGGGGTTGAAATTTCAGAAATCCTTTCTTAGCGAATGTCTACGTGTAAATAACTATCTGTATGCGAAATTTCAGCCCGAGTTTGAGCTGTACGTTGATGTATCAGTCAGTCACCTTTTTCTTTTATAAAGGGGTTGTTTCATCTTGGGCCAGGTACTTGTACAGTATTCCAAAAAATAGTATAAAATCATAGAAAACAAAATAAAATATGCTTTTTAGCAGTTTTACAGTGAATAAGAGGTACAAAAATAAAATGTTTAATTAGGTACATTTGTAGAATAGCAACTCTCGCAGCGCATCCATTCATCAATCTGACTGCTGTTGGATATTTTAAGGTTAATTCACATTTCCCAGCCGAGCGATCGCGTAACTTCTGCATCAATCATTGTTACAGTATCAATTGTTGTAATTGGCTGAATTTATGGCATTCTTGCTGCGTCAATGGATTATGTCCAATAGTGGAAGAGTGTTAACCAATCAGAGGTGATTGCGATGTATCAATGATTGATGCAGAAGTTACGCGATCGCTCGCCAGGTAATTTTATGTCAAATGTCATCATGACACGTGTATTATACGTCAATGTCAAAATGGACGCATGTTGTTGCGCTTTTATTTTGCAAAATAATTTCGCATTGTACCTCGTAAATTGAACTTTTTAGTAAGAAATAAAGAAAAAAATGTTACTATTTTATGACCCCGAACATTATGAAATACCGTACAAATACCTGGCCCAGGCTCCATATAAATTTGAAACAACCCCTTTAGATTCTAACTTATAGCTACCTCACATGTACTAATAATATATATAATAATAATATAATAATAATAGTTCCTCTCTCTGGAGCCCTGACTACCGGCTGCTTGGGTCTTTAAGACCCCGCAGTGGGTGGAAGTTTTATAAGATTATTTTTAAATGTGTTTTGTGTAGTATTTTCATATATGTATTTAAAACGTGTTTAGAAATAATTTTATAAAAATATGTACAAATAAATGAGAGTAAAAATATAATAATAATATAATATAATAATAGTAATAATATATATGATAATATATATAATAATATAATATGTATAATTCTATTGATATTTTAATAAAATTTGATTATAATGCCCTAAAACTAAATTTACTCAGCCATATTATAACCGAAAATATGTTAAAACCGGTGAACAAAAGCAAAGTCACAGTTATATTGATCATCAAACGTTTATTACCACCTATTCTGTGGTTCTAGGTCTTATTGTATGATGTATCGTTGATAGTTTGATAAATTAGTTATGAAATTTCTTATGAATATTGTAAACTATACATAATATCCGGATAAACTCACGTGTTCTGTCGGAAAAATGCCCGACTAGTTTCCGACAGAACACGTGAGTTTATCCGGATATTATGTATAGTTATAATGAATATCACTCACGATAGTTTAAAACAATAATATTGTCGTCTTTGGGTTACGTAAGTATTGTTGGATATGTAACGGACCTAGCCGGAAGAGAGCATGAGAAAACCTTAATTAAAAGCTTGCGTTTGCGGTTAAAAGCGGTCATTACTTGCAACTGGATAATTATTTTATTAGACTTTACCAACATAGTCATTGGGATTCCGGAGACGGATTTATTCTACGGTTTAAACACAATAGAATGATCTAATATTATGATGACAACATTTTTATAATACCTAAGCAGAGGCTTGAAGCAAATTGCCACTATAGGTGCTCTAGTATAACTTTAACGTTTTGATAACTTTTATATTATATTAAGGGTTTTTTATAATCCCGTGAGAATTTAATTTTCCGGGATAAAAAGGGGTCATGCTCGAAGTCTTTAACAATACCAATCCATTATCCCGACCCGCTGTTCCCTTGTGGCGTGATGGAAAGACAAACCAACAAACAATCACACTTATGTACTTAATACATAACTTAACAACATTTAAAATATCAGTAGGTACTTAACCAGTGATTAGAAAAAATGTTGTTTTATGCTTACTGTCTCGTCTGCCTCGAGCAACGTCGCAGTTCCGCTGCAAAAACGCAGAACTCTCCAAATGTGAGGATGAGAGATTTTCGCCGAGCGCACTGTCGTGCGCATACCAGCATTTCAAAAACTGTAACAACCAAAACAAATAGCTATTATGACATAATTTCGGTGAGAACAAAATCGAAGATGAGTTTGAGTTTTCAGTTTGTAAGTCATCTTAACCGATAGACTGTACCTACAGCAAATCTGCTGCAAGGATCTCCAACAGAACATGCTCTTGTCTTGTCACGATAAATATGAGTAATCATAGGAGTCATCTCAGAATTTATAATACGTTTCCTATATACCCACTATGTAAATTAAAAATCGTGTTTCATGTATATTTTAATTACTAAGTAATAAACAAACGACAATTTTTCTCTCAAATGTGAGGAAGGATGAAATCATGAAACGCTATGTGTCACGAAGTCATCATAGAACCGAGTGATTTTAAGGAAAACCCTTATATTATAACAGCTTAACAGTCCTCGTGAATGTGATGCGTGGTCGTATCAGACTGTGAATTGTGATTTGTGATTCAGAATTATTTTAATTTGTAAACTACAATTTAAATGTGAGGCTAACAATTCTACTTGTGAGTCTATCAATTTTACTTTCTTACTATCTTTCTATCTAGATCGAATGATTTAAGACTTACCGCCGCACCGCAGTCCCGTCGTGACCACGTAGTCCATTCATTTTAGATTTTTTCGCGGCAAAATTTATAATTTTTTGAAACCACTGTGGTTTTATACCTATGAGTGAGTACATTAAAAAACACAACTCTCCCCCCCCCTCCGGTGGTGGCTTCCCCCCTCCCCGCCTTGAAAAGTGTGCCATTTTGCAGATTTCCTAGATTTTCCAGAAAACTATACAAGCTAGGACAAAACCGTCAAAGAGAACATTGTTCCTTAATAAATTACCTACAAATAAGTTCATAACATTTATTATGATAGGAGTTATAGTTTACAAGCTATGGTGCGTTAAAGTTGACTAAAAATTGCAGCTCAGTAAAATAAGCCAATTTTCAACATTTTATATGTATTCTGTAATCTCTAGAAAACTATTAGAGTTAGGCAAAAACTGTCAGAAGTAAAAATAAACACCATTTAATGACCTATAAAAAAATATTTAGTTCATAAAGATAGGACTAATAATTTCGCATATATATCCACGTATTGTATACGAAGAAAAATAAAAAAATTGTTAGAATCCTGTGTTATTTGCAATTTGCACAAAAACTATTAGAGCTAGGAAAAATCCTTCGAAGAGCAATTAATTTCATTAAATTACCTACAAAAAATGTTATGGTTTATTTAGATAGGACCAATAGTTCGAAAAATATGACTACCTTTATTCCATGAATTTTTTTTTTTTTCAAAAACCATGTATATATTTTTTAATTTTCACAGAAACTATTAGAACTAGGAAAAAAAATATCATAAGCAAAAATGAACTTCATTAAATTACCTCCAAAATAGTTTTTAGTTTATTTTGACAGAACTAATAGTTTCGGAAATATGGCTGTCTAACTTGCATAAAAAAAGAAACCCTTGTAAAATCCGTGAATGTTTTTTGTAATTTCAAGAAGAAGTATTAGAGCTAGGAAAAAAGCTGTCAGAACTTAGGACAAAGATAATTAATTTACCTATAAAATAGTGTTTAGTTTATTTTGATAGGACAAATAGTTTTTGAAATATACCTTGCTATTTTGTAAGAACCGGTGGTAGTCATCTTGACTTACATAATAGTATGGAATAAATAGAAATTAAATAACTTTTTTTTTAACGCATCATAGCTTGTAAACTATAACTCCTATCACCATAAATGTTATGAACTTGTTTGTAGGTAATTTATTAAGGAACAATGTTCTCTTTGACAGTTTTGTCCCAGCTTGTATAGTTTTCTTGAAAATCTAGGAAATCTGCAAAATGGCACACTTTTCAAGGCGGGGAGGGGGGAAGCCACCACCGGAGGGGGGGGGAGAGTTGTGTTTTTTAATGTACTCACTCATAGGTATAAAACAACAGTAGTTTCAAACAATTATTAATTTTGCCGTTTTCCCCATACATTGAAATCTAGAATGAATGGACTAACGATACATGCAACTGGGTCGAAGAATCGACAAATTAAGAATCATCTTATTTTTATCGTGGTATGTGCCCGTTGATTAAATTATACATGCATTATGCTATATATTATCTAGATCTATCTATATTATCCCATCGTACGAACTGCGATTGGGAAAAGCGTCTTCAATCCCCTCGTAAATCTTTATTTCGCCATCAAAGCTACGCTCCTGTCGAGTATCGTTCGACAATGTTTTGCGACTACACTTTTCACTAATTATTTCAAATTGACTTGGGGGTGAAATGGGAGTATCAAGAATACTCCCATTTTATATCATATGTACATAGTTTCCCTGTTCGGCAGTCGGCACCCAGAAATATCCATTGTGCGTGTTTAAATATTGTTTACTTACAAGGAAATCAAAAGTTCAAAGCTCTTGTTAACAAATAACAATTAGGTTCACAACGCCTAGTATGGAAATTATATGGTAGAGCGCGAATAAGCACTGCAATAAACAACAATAAACTCGCCTGATTAACATGCGTGAGTTGTGTAGTAGTATGATAGTAGTAGTAAATATTATAATGCAACAATAGCATACCGCGTCGTAGTACCTAATTACAAAGCAGGTATACATTATGCAATGGATATTTTTAATACATGATTCCTGTATACTTATTTCCGTGTATTGTTTATTATATATTTATGATTGTATTTTAATATACCTATTTACCTACATATAGAATCGTAATTCCGATTGTCTAAGAAAATCGTAATAATTTGATTCTTAAAAGTTCCGCGTGGATTGAGGTTTTTCGGTTCCCGCGGGAACTCTTTAATTTTCCGGTATAAAAAGTAGCCTATGTGCTATTCCAGACTATAATCTATCTCTGTGCCAAATTTCATCCGGATCCGTTCAGACGTTGGAGCGTGATTGAGTAACAAACATCCATACATCCATCCATCCAAACTTTCGCATTTATAATATTTTTTACCTATAAATAGAGTTCTGTCTAAGTTTCATACGTTTCTGATAACCCGTACCAATAGTAGACAGTGTCATCTATTAGGTCAAGGCAACTAAAAAGTACAGAACTGTTCAAGAGGTATCTAATAGATGACACCCTCTACAGAGTCAGTATTGTCTTAGTGTGCGTGTCTGTGTTGATGTGGGTGTGTAGAATATTAGTACACATAGAGTTATTCATAATTCCTAAACTACTCATTAGATTTCGATGAATGCGGTGTCGATGGCTTTGTCTCTTTATTCCGCATGTCATGGCGTATACGAAGTTACAATAAATCCAATATGGGGGATATGACCGACAAAAACCATGAAATATTTTGCATTTGGTGTGAAAGAAGCCTTTTAATTGTGCAGATTCCTAAATACGAACTCATTCTTGTTTAGTGAAGAATTTAAACATTATTTTTATCCCTAAATGAGCTTTTATTCGAAAAACTACATGAAAAATGCATGTCATCTATTAGTGCAAAGGGGGTGTCGACTATTAGTGACTTAACTTTTTTGGGGTGTCATCTATAGGTGATTCGGACTAGATTCAATTAAATTGAAATTTTGTTTAGAAAACTGTTGAATATTAATGCTTTTACAATAGAAGAGTATAATCTAATAGTTACTAGACCCATATAAATTACTGTTCCATTGCAAATAATATGTTTTTTAGAGAAGAGCAAAGTTCGCGGGCTCCTTAATGTGCCGGCCATTAGTTCCTTTACCTTAAATTATTTTTTTGCAAGAAACAATAGTAGATTGTATTATTAGGGAGCAAAATTATATTTTTACGGCGAGGGCGCTTTTTTGAATCCAGAGCGAAGTGAGGGATTCTAGAGTAGAATCCTGAGCGTAGCGAGGGATTCTTTATTAGAATCCTGAACGTAGCGAAGGATTCAAAGTACGTCGCCCGAGCCAAAAATATATTTGCGCCCGAGTGATACACTCTACTTTTCATCACCCTGTATGAGAAAATTTGGTTCCCGCGGGAACTCTTTAATTTCCCGGGATAAAAAGCATATGTGCTATTTCCAGACTATAATCTATCTCTGTGCCAAATTTTATCAAGATCCGTTCAGCCGTTCAGGCGTAATTGAGTAACAAACATCCATTCATCCATACATCCACACATCCATCCAAACTTTCGCCTTTATAATTTTTTTTTTTTTTTTTAAATATATATATCTTCTACCTTTACTAGTTAGCCCTTTCGTTAGTTAAAATTCAGAAATTATAAATTCCTAAATTGACCCTGCCGGGGATCGAACCCGGGACCGCCGTACGTTAAGACAGCAGCGCTCAACACTGCGCCACGGAGGTCGTCAATTTGCGTTGGCGCTGAACACTAAGATGTTCCAAATTCAATAAGTGCGCGGCAAAGATAATTGCGGCGCACTTACGAGTATAAAGAGGATTAAAAACTCATTACTGCCCGCTAAAAGTTTCTTATAGAAAACACCACCTTTGGGCGCACATAAAGGCGAACCAAGTCGTCCTTTTCGAATACATGGGATGAAAAAATAATTTCTTTTCTATCACCTAAGCCAGAGATGATACAAAAATCTATTCACGGTTTTGATATCACTCTATTTGACATACTTAAAATGGAGCGAAAAAATTCTATGTCTATGCTTAAAATTGTCTTAAAATATTTCCGGCACCAAAATGTGTGTAGGCTTGTGTATTATAGGTATTAGACCTATCCTTTCTAAAAACGGGTGTTCCACTTAAAAAATCCATTTAGATTTTTTGTAACCCTTCGAAATGAGCAATATAAGTAGATGAGATCATTTCGACGTAGCACCTGGTGTAAACGCATTTACAAGTACGTAAACAATAAAATCACCGCTTATTCACTTAATGAAACATTTGCAAACGCTTTTATTACGCGCAAATCGAGCTACGCACACAATTGCTAACGTACGGTAGAAATCACTTAAGAAAATTACAGAGATTGTTGTTTAACTCACTTGTTCATTATACTAAAGATAAGACGAGTGTTAATAAGATAGAATGTAACTAAAATAGGTACATTATTTTTGTTTGTGAATGGTAGTGTGAAAACTAGAAGTGTCTCCATGGCTAATGCTCCATTAGCATCAGTCTGTAGAAAACGCTTTAGAATATTTTGGAACTATGAGGGATATTTTTTGTGAAATTAGTAAAGAACGCTAATTAGTAAGCTAAATCTGAAGCTGGCCAGAAAATATGTTTGACGAAACACAATATTAACGTCCTAAAGAAGCAGGACCATGCTTTGGTTCTGCAACATAAAATTAAAGTACAGTCGACTGCAAAAGTCCATACATAGCTCTAAGGCTAAAACCGCTTGCAAGCAATGCTGTGAATAAGTCACGTGCTCACTCACACTGATAAACATAAACTGTCAATAATATTATCAACCTTAAATCAACACCGTAAGGTTCAAACGATTTCAGTTCAATACTACCTGCATTACCATAAACTGTCAACAATATCAACCTTATGTCATTAGCATTAGGTTCTAAATATTCTTATTCAATCAACTTGTCTATTCTGATTGTATATTTCATCACTTTACAGTAACCACTCCCAGTGTCGTGATAATATAGTTGGTATACGAGTTACGACGCATCATATGACCTAGGTTCGAATCTCTTACAGCAGTTTTTATTTTGTTTTGAATACAAACAAAATTTATGTTTTGTTTATGTGTTTTGTGTCTGTTTGTTATTCTTTATTATAATATATCTTTATTTCCATTTATAAACGCAAACATTAATTATAACAAGATAATACTTAAGGACAAAGTTAGTTATTTTGGGAGGAAAGCTATAACTATGTTAGTGGTGTCAATTATTGCTTATTATGAGTCAATAAGTAATAAAACAAACAAAATAAATTGGAAGAAACACTTTTTATTAGATAATCGACTTTATTTTCATTTATTTTCATTGTTATCATGTTACATTTTCTCAAAAGTAATAAATAACTTCAGCTACTTTTTCTATCATTTTTTAAGGTTATAGCTTAAGTAATCGTTTTCATAAAGAAAAGAAAATTGAAGCTAAACCTTAAAAATCTAGTAAGCAAAGGGCGGCGCTGCTTTTTTGTCTGTTAATTTTGATAAGATATACTAATAATAATTATTACAAGTTAGGAAAAGAATAAACGTTATGTTTCATATTTAAAGCCTTAAAAATTAAATTTTATATAGCTTTAAAAGTATTACTATTCAATAAAACCTCCACTTTTTTCAATAACATCAAGCAAGCGCCGCCGGGTGAATCCGTTTGTAATATTAGGATAGTTATCCGTTATTCTAAATATATTCTCCCATAATTCCATACAGTGAGCCTCCGTTTCCTCTGCAGTCTTTTCATTTCACATAACCCACCAGTTTGCACCATCAAACCTCATAATATTCTCTATGATTTAAGTTTGGTGATCTTACTGGCCAGGGAATAAGTGTTGTCTGGGTTTTGATTAAACCAATTACGCACTATATGTGATCGATGCACAGGACAACAATTATTATGCACAAATGATAGTTGTGGCACATCAGCAGCTGGACATCACTTCCATGTGTTATAATGTGCAGCTTTGGCGCTGGTGTTTAAGTATCGAACATGTTCGCGAACTCGACAGTTGGTATGCAGATATTGTTCTCATATTGTTCATCTATAATATTATGTCTTCGTTGTGAAGACATAATACTCTCTTCGTCAGTTGGTTGTCCACTAAAAACCAAACAGCGAGATTAAAATAAACACTTTTGAAACTACTAAGTATCTTGTCTAGATATTTACTAATAAAACGTTATGTAATTAATCCTAAGTTTATGAACACACATTTTTTAACAATAAAAACAATACTCACAGTGAAACCAGTTTCATTGCAAATTTGAGCTAAGTATATTGTATCCGATATTATTTAGCTCAATAATATGCATCCTCTTCTGCATATTAATATAAGCCTGCATTATTGTTGAAGATAAGAAACAGCAAAACTTAGTAAATTATAATAATTTTGTAGTATTTGCTAATAACGACTAACGAGTGTCAAATCTTCCGTCTCCGTCAGTACTCAGTGGCCATATCTGTTCAGAGATTTTTTAAACTACCCGCATATGCTATTGCTGGTATAAAAATATCAGTCATCAAATAAAAAAAGTAAAAAAAACTTACACGGGGTCGAGATTTGAACCAGCAACAGTTGTGGTGTGCAATCCAAGTAGTTCCACACCTCGCCATTGAGCTCACTTACTTGAGGTGTGAAATTATCGATATTACTCGGCTATTACAATACCTACAAGCTGAACGACTTATATTATACTACTGCAAGTGTGTGGGTGTCCGACCGCATGCAAAGCAACTTATTTGCTTATTCTATATGCAATTTTGACGTCGACTGTACATATTAGCAGACCTGACTGATTTAAATACATTTTCAAGGAATGGAGCAAAAATTATGGATTTGGATTTTATATATTTTCACCTTCACAAGGTTACTTAATCTACAAATTACCATTAACAACCTTGGCTCACTAACACGGAAGAAATTCTTTCTTTAGCAGTGAAGCACATATTATAAATCAATGTAACAGACAAACGCAAAATGAGTGTACACTACAGCGTTCTCATCACCATAAAGTAATCGTAATGAGTATTAATAGATAGGCTTATAAAGTGTAAGTGATTGCCGTGATTTATGAGGCCTAAATTAACAATGGGGCGTAACCCTATGTAGTTCATAAATTGTTTTATATGACGTGCATATTGGTCGGGCACTTTGTGATAGCATCGGCCGATTGTGAGAACAATTCGCTTCAATGCATTATGAACGCCAATGAAACTGTAGATGATTTAATGAAAGTTGTATTTTTAGTATAGTCGGGTTTCTTCACGCAACGATTTTTTTTTGATTCAATGATAAAATTTATTATTCCGTAAATCAGGAGCAGGAATTTAAACTTACAAAAAAAATCTAATATGAATTTATTGTTATCAATAATTGCCTTGTTATGACTTAGTGATTCATTATAAATTTATAACCCACTCCCGTCTCTACTGTTTTCTACAAAATGGGTCATCTGTCAGAGCTTTACCTATATGTTAACCCAACTTATGAACCTTCTGTGAACCGAACTACTAACTATGAACTATATAAGTCTTATCTTATTTTCCTTTTAGCTCTATTTCATAAACGTGTTTAATGTTCTAACTTCTATTGGCGTAATTATTTCGCAAGTCAATAAGTAGGTACGCTTCAGTCAGGAAGTGGGATAAGTTATTGCTTGTTCCGAGGGATAAGTATACATATTATTTTTAAATCGGTGACATATCAGGAAATAATTAATCACTAGAGATGAGCCAATACATCCAGCTGTACTATTTACCTATTCTATGAAAACACTACTCATTATTTCAATGCAGGAAAATGCTATTAAGTTTTTTAGAAGACATGTTACTAAGAATTACATAGGTAGGTTTACATAGGCATTCCTTCAAACAAAGGTATGAAAATGAATCCTTTACAAAACAAACAATAATATTTCTTGCTAAAATTAGCTAAATCTTCATTCATACAAACTAATTTCATAGTGATGATTGATGGTGATGTTTTGAGTTTGTCTTCCTTCGTCATCATAAAGCAAAAAATTAAAGGTGACTGCTCAATGCTCATAAATATTTACGTTTCTGTGTCAACAGTTGCTTGCAATCTCATTAATCATTATCTCAATAATTGTTTTAACCTAGAATTGCCTATATATATATATGTCTTAAAAAATTAAAAACATTTTTAAAAACAAGCTTTTATCGTCCGCCACATTGAATTTAGTGTGACGTCATTTTATTTTTCGCATTCTTCGCAGCAAACCCTTATAAGTAATTGATACCCATATTATGGGGATCCATAAAAATTACTAGTCCTCGTATCTTTGGAAGTCCGCCATACTGGATTTAGAATGACGTCACTTAGCTAACCATGCATTGGGGCTGATTCTGTAGTGCACAATCTCTAAACTAAACTAAAATTAGAGCATCATAAATATTGCTAACCCTTTCATAATACTCCCTGCGGAAAGGGACAGAACTAGATTTAAAGCTGCCATTTTAGTTTAGTTTAGAGATTGTGTTATACAGAATCAGCCCCATTGTCATCCAAACTAAACGTGTATGCAAAATTTCAGCTTAATCGGTTGGAGATAACTGTTTTAAAATTATGCAAGATTTAAGTAACCTAAACACAAACATTGCAAGTTAAATAAAAGCTTGTAAACATAAGCAACTATGGTAAAAATTCGTTTAAAATAATAATTTATATTGTGTTGTAATTCGGTTCCGTACCACAACACAATATAAGTTATTATTTTAGTAAATAACAAGAAAGATGTTTTATCGTCACAAAATCTGTGACAGAAATTTTCTAAACCCCTAAGGTTAAGAAGTTCTGTACGCTGCAGCATCAGGATTGAAGAGTTAGTACTGCGAGTTTAATCGTGTACCTAGTCGTTGCTTGATACCTACAAAATGAGTTGTGCATTAATATTATATCCTAAATCTTAATAACTTAGCTAGGCAGTAACCCTGCTGCATCAGGATTGAGGAGTTGGATTCAGTTTAAAAAAAATACAACCGAATTGAGAACCTTCTCCTTTTTTTGAAGTCGCTTAAAAATTACATCTGACCGTCCTGCCTATGATAAACACGGGAATCACCTTAATCGGAACATCGTCTTTATTTACAGGTAACATCATATTAGATTATACTGAAATGTTTATAATCATTTTTATCTACAAATCCTAAATGACAGTCGAGCTGATTCAGCAATGACGCCCTTCTTTTATCTGATACTGATCGGTGACCACTCAGTGATCGTTTCTTGGAAGTTATTAAGGTTAAAGTTGCAAGAATGGAGATGAGTAAACAGTTCAACTCTGCGAATCTGCAATTGTTGACAGTAATAAGCTAACGAGTTTGAAATTGGCATACGTCATTAATGATGTAGAGCCGCAAATGTTGAACCAGGTGCTTGAATAGACCTACCTACTCGCTATTTTTTCTCTCAATGTTAATTTGGTAAGCAATTAGTAGCAATGATTTTGTTAGTTTAACTGACCTCTTTGGCTTCACACCAATCTCACGACTGGCGATTAACGACCGATTACTGATACTGAACCTCTTCAAGAACGTCAAATGATAATATAGTCCCACAAACTCATCTGACCCGGTGGCCAAAATTGGAACCAATTTTTATGCCTGTTTAGTTTATGTTATTATTTTATTTTCAATAGATATTAGCGACGCTGTCACCGGGTTAGATAAGTTTGTCGGACTATACATTAAGTAATAAATACTAATAATTTTGATACTTTCATCGTTATTTAGGTATTTGCTGGTTAGAAATCTTAACAATTTCGCTAATATTACGATTGAAATAGTTTTTATCGTATGATTTGTATAACTGTTATAGTTTACCTGAGGTACATTAAAAGATCTTACTATTTCTGACAACATAATACTTAATAATCTTGAGAACGTGTTTTAAGCTTGTCGGTGTATTACTGAATACGGGTCTAAATCTATACTAATACATAATATTATAAATACGAAAGTTTGGATGGATGTTTGTTACTCAATCGCGCCAGAACGGCTGAACGAACCTGTATGAAATTTGGCACAGAGATAGATTATAATCTGGAATACTTTTTATACCGGAAAATTAAAGTTCCCGCGGGAACCAAAAACCTCGATCGATGCGGATCAAGTTGCAGGCATCAGCTAACAGCTAGTAATGAATATAATACTCGTAAAGGTCACACTTACCCTGCGTTTTAGTTGGATACAGCTCGATATCGTTGAAGAGGCCCTGCACTCGGTGGGCGGGCGCCGGCTGGTCGGGCGGGCCGATGCGGCACTCCCAAGCGTGCGCCACCTCCCTGTAAGAACAACCTTATCAGTCATGGATTTACTTCATTCAAAGACAAATTCTACTTGACTATACAATTTCATATTTTCTCGCACAGGCAATTCCTGTTTTAACAATCAGTCTGATGAAGCCTGACCATAAATATTCAAACCCTCGCCATGTTGCGGAAATTATTGGAACCAATTTTTGTATGACAAGTTAATTACTTTTTTATGTTGAAAAAAATACTAATAATTATGATAAATAATACAAGGAAAAATGTAAATGTAGCGCCGCCAGAGCAGATTATTTTTTGGTCTGGCTTTAATTTTCGTCTAGACCAGCCTCTTGCACCGAACTTCTAGTTAGCTTACTTGGCTTGAGGACACATCAAGAGTTCTGTAAATTCAAACAATAGCCACGATTGCATTGATTCCAAAAAAAAAAATCTTAATGGTAAGGCCCAGAATAGGTACTACACATATTGCTATAGATAAGGTACGAGTATGTGTGAATACGATTTTAATGCCATAGCCATTCCAATGCCCAGGAAAACCTAAAGTTAGTTTTACTGCTGCACCACGTTCTGACGTCAACGTTTATAATAATTGCAGTTGAGTCAGATTGCCGACTGATGTGATGTATGATGTAATGCCAACTACAATATACAGACGGCATCAAATGTAAAAAGTCTAGACATTGTTTAGAATTCACATTTACACATTGTTTAGGATCAAATTTCTATAAGGTAATGACTATCACTTATTAACGCAGACTAAGCGAATAGTCTAGCTCGAGTAACCTACCAAAACAGAGCGAATCATTGAATCGTAAACATAAATATGCTGATGTATAATTTTTTACATAAATATAATACTTACGAATGGGCGAATAGATTATAGGTATATCACAATTATTTTGATTATTGCGTCAATCCGTTAATTTAAAAAAATCTAATATCAAATATAAATTTTAGACTACTCAGTATACACATATATATACAGTATACACATTACACAGTATACACATTGAGTAGCATTGAGGTAAAGCACACGTTGCACACCTAAATAGAGACTCAGGGACGTACACACACTAAAATATTAAGGTACTCACAGGTATTATCAGATATTTCGACATTCGAGCGTGTTGTCATTTCTAACTGTAGCTATACTCGTAAAGTTGATAAAAAAACTAATTATTTTAAAATTATTACTATTCACAACAATTATGATTGCTGATTAACTGTGAATTACTTAAATTTATATATTTTGTATTTGCCAATTTGTATCAAGTCATTATTTTAAGATAGCAATATTAAAAATATTTATGGAAGTATATTTTACTTACTTAATTGAAACAATTTTTTGTTTGCAGGAGTATTATTTTTCAGAAACGTTACTTAATGGATAAACACAATCATACAAACAACAAACAAATCGCAATCAATATTATGTTTATTATCTATATACTATCTATGCTCTATACTAATATTATGAATACGAAAGTTTGGATGGATGGATGGATGTATGGTCGATGGATGTATGTTTGTTACTCAATCCAAGCGGACGATGTCGCGGGCTAGTAAAGCATAATAATAAATGTAAAATATAATATTATATTATAAATTAGACATTGCACAGGGAGCGCAGAATCATACTTCATACTAATATTATAAATGCGAAAGTGTGTTTGTTTGTTGGTTTATTGGTTTGTCCTTCAATCACGCCGCAATGTAGCAACGGATCGACGTGATTTTTGGCATGGGTATAGTTGAGGTCCTGGAGAGTGACATAGACTACTTTTTATCCCGGAAAATTAAGAAGTTCCCGCGGGTATCGAAAAAACGTCAACCACGCGGACGAAGTCTCGGGCATCAGCTAGTAATTAATATATTATCTAGAGCTCACTGTAGTGCGTTTGTGTCTACTACGTACTCGTATCTGTAATTTCCTGGGTTGTTAGACAACAAATACTCGGAGTCTGGTTACTGTAGGTGTAATCGGCGGACCTGAGATGTTCCCACGTGAAAACATGAGTGGGTTTATCTACGCATAACAACCGATGTTGGCAACTTTTCATTAAATTCAAGGGTTAATAATTACGTTACGCCCTACTCCTAGACCTGAACTTAACTTTAGCCACCTGCAGCCTTGCCTGAGCAAATAGATTTATCAAAATCAAAATTGTCTTATAAAATAAAGTGTTTTAAATATTAAATAGGTAAGTTTCTTAGAATAATAAGGTAAGTTTACTCAATTTTTTTGAACTTATAAAATCATTTTTTTAAATTCGTTTTCTGTCTATAAAATCTACTTAATACTTACTTAGATATGCCAAATTGATTGATTAATATTGATTCATCGCAATAGTTACATGATAAAACATAATATTATCTTTCTCATGGATAATGACGAATCTGATGACGTGATACCAGATAGTTTACAAAATTGTAAAATAATTGTAGTTCTAGAATGAGGCAGTATTTATTATAATGACTCACATAATATATTGTATAGGCATGCATGCTTGATGTTTATAAAAGTATATCTACATCAGGGATACATATTGCATCTGTATTTCAATGAGATAGATGCCTTCTTCCTTGCCTTCGAATAACGATCATAAACTAACTTCGTCGTTCCGACCTCCTAATGAGAGAGTAAGAGAAGTTTTAAGGTAAGACTTCAGGCGATAAGGAAATTACAATAAGGTAAGTACCTACTAATAGCATTCTAAGAATACTTGAATAATTATATTTTTGGCTGAATGAAGGAAGAGAAGTTTTACGGTAAGACTTCGGGCGATAAGGAAATTACAATAAGGTAAGTACTAAGCAGAAGTAACATTCTAAAAATACTTGAATAATATGAAAGTGAAAATTAGTTTAGGTAACTATTAGGTAAAACGGTATCACGTCATAAAATATTTTGGAAAAATAGAGTAAGTAATAGTTAGAAATTGTGCTACCCTACATTTTAGCTTGCACTGACATACGATCAAGCATTAAGTAACTATTTATTAAATAAAAAACTGTAACCCGACTACGGAAGAAATTTCAGATGTAAAGTATGTCATATCCAGTTTGTTCGTGTAAAATGTAGCCTATCTCACCCTGACCATAATAAAGAATTGATTGATACCTCATTAATTAAAATCGACAGTGCTACGGTGGAATATACATACATATTAAATACTATAATATAGTATATAATTATGTATAATATTAAATACATTTATTTCTTTCTTTAATTATAGCAAAATTACAAAAGATCATATTAATAATTTGGCCTCTATCTCCAAAAAGTAAAACTGTGGGACATGGATGTATATTGTGTATACATACATAGACTGCTCTTCTTTTTGGCTCTACTGTATTCGTGTAAAAATACATTACGAATAGGTTTTTAATTTTTTATCCATACGATACGATACTTACGGAACGAAACTGATGGCGGATGACAGTAAATCACAATCACATCGATCCTCAGACAAAAATTGAATCCCAGATAACGCACATTTGTAACACATTATAATAATAAAACTTTTTAAAACAGTCATAACTCATAACTCAATATTCTACATAATAATGTAGAATAACAAGACTGAAGTCGTGACTTGATATCGGTAAATTGATAGTTTCAAGTGGATTTGTCAGTGGATGAGGAATGACGCCATTGTGCCCTGTCACATTCGTTCGATCTTGACCCGCGAGATAAGAAAACGGGAGTCAGTCGTCACTAACGCCTTCAGCACAATAACATAATATTGGCTCGGCACAAGAACGTTGAAACAACGTTCTTGACTCGCCAGTCGTAGTAGCGAAAATGTTAACGGTTTTATGCCTGTTGAAGGACATCTTTTCGAAACCGCGTCCGAATGCATCAGCACGGCGCAGCGGCGTGTTTGTCTCTGTAGTCTTAAATGTTACCATTTTTTTTTAATATATTTTTTCACCTCTCATGCTCTAAAAAGATGTCATTATAGCTTAGCGTAGGCGGACTAAAGTCAGTATTTTAGGGTCTAGGGATTAAAGTAATTTTTTTTAATAATTACCGGCGTTATTAAGATAAAGGTACCTAGTAAATGGGTAGTAAAATTTATAGTCTATGGTTAATATCAGCAGCCCAAACTAATGTCACAGACACAGTCTAAGAAGATACGTTCTTTCCTACCAGTCGTTCAACGAAGGCATTTAGACAAAGCAAATCTGCGGGGTGACAGGGGCGTAACTGTAATGTCTTTTATGCAGTACTCTAATGTATTTTATGCAGTACCGTACATCTAGGACTGCTAAAACTGTCATGGTATGATGGTAGTCAGGTCTGACATTTGTGTGAGCGTCGACCCACTGTATGAAATTTAATAAATAGTTACGCTATGTTACGAATTACGTTCCACACACTTTTTTTATGTTCCATTTTTGAAATAATTTGCACGCAAGCGTTGGTTGAATGTAAGTATGCGTCAATGTGCTAATGTTACCCATCATCACCAAGTCGTCAGCTACAGCTCAATATCTATGGTTCTAAATGTATTTTTTTTAAAATTCCTTGTTAAAAATAAGGAAAAAAATAAAGTTGGTATTGCGGATTTCCGCGAAATCTCTAGAATTTTTATTGTAAATAATACATTTATTTAAAGAGATGTTTATTCAATCCATTTAGGATTTCGATGCACAATACTTAATACAAAGGTGAAGGCATAGGGTAAAGTGAATGTGACTATTTATTTGTTAAAATCATCAAGTAAAAATAAAGATCTTACTCCTACTAATGAAATGTAACAACAGAATGGCAAAAAAAATAATTAAAACTCGTTATTTATTTTATTTTCTCGCAGTCGAAGTGAAAAGTAGAGTGTTTACCACGGGACTAAAAGCCATTCTACTCGATTCTATAGCATACCTCGCTACGCTCGGTAAGCTAAATATCTCGTATGAAATGGCTCATTTTAGTCCCTTGATGAACAATCTACTATAACATGACTGTTTTTGGCTTTTTACATAATTGGACAGTACAAATTGCTCGTAGGTCTAGGTACTATTCGGTCAATACAAAAACGCAACTACACCATTTTTCACACGTTAACACGCTATTAAGTTTCCAAAAGTTTTTAAATTAAGCGAGATTAAAAATAATAAACATCATCATGTGCCCCTTGATCTATTAAATGCTCGTTAACTGCAATTTATTGGTAACCTGGATAATCTTTCAGATGAGAACAAAGAACAAGCAGTCATTGTTCGGTGATTATTAAGAACGTAAAAATGACTGATGAGGTCAGTGAGGCAGTAATTCAATCAGGGTAGAGTCATCGCTCGGCTCCTTTATCGGGAGATCTTATGAGAGAACTCGGCGAACAGTTTTACGCATTATAATATCCATGTTATTAGATTATGTTCATGTTCTAATGCAAAAAGTTGTTTTGGTATACCTTTAAATACGCACAAATAAAAATGCTCTGCAGGTAAATGAAGTACAAAATAATTTAATGTAAAAATATGAGATGCACTTAAAGTGCATGGCATTGGGTAGGTAATTAGGAACCGTAGAAACCACAGAATAGAGAACATCTCTGTTTTGTGGTAGAAACCTTTTTGACTTCATATGAATTGATTTTTACCATTAGAATTTATGAATTCTGTTACAATGACATTGTAGGTCATTGACCATACAGCATTCATCGAGCCGTAGTGATCATGAATCTGCCCCCTTATTACCAGGCCTGGCTCACTTGTCACGTGACCTAAGATATTTAACTACTGCTACGTGGACGCTCGACGGCACTCGTATCAGTCGAGTGTTGCCGGTTGCGCGCGGACCGTAGTTATACGTTTGACTTTTACTCAAGTTCTCCATATGGATAAACAAAGAAAGATCAGTAAACGATATCGTATCACATTAGGTCGTTTAAACTCTAATTAATTAGACCTAACTTATCGCTCTTTGCGCTTCCTAAGGACCCTGAAAGGTAAGTTTGTATTATTTGCCTATCTACATACGTACCTACTTAGAGTTCTAAACAAAACTAATATTAATACATAATGTGGGTAGTTTTATTATTATATCCAGACAAGATACAGTTTTAAACAAAAGTAAATATGTATACTTACACCATAGGTAGTATCCAATACTATAGTGATAGCCTAATGGGTAGACTTCAGCCTCCAAGTCTGGGGTTCGATCAAGGGAACGGGCACGGCAGCATATTAAACCCATAACAATATTCGGTTTCTACAAAATCTATTAATAATAATATATCTTTTATCTATTTTTAAAGTAATTGTCGTCATCATTGCAACCGATTACCGACCCATAGTAATTACAAGAACTTAGAAGTAGTCAACCCTAAGGCTACACGCGCCGCGTCTGAAGGGATAAGAGTTACGCGATAGAAAGAGATATATAGAGGTAGGTATTTAATTATTTTCACTCGCAGCGCTGTGCGAGCTGAATTGCACTTTATTACGACGTAACCTGAGTCGCTGATGGTTAAAAGGTCTTCGCGGAGTAACTTTTCTGTTACTACTATTACCTATTCTGTGCTATTACGTAAGAATTGTTCATCAAACGTTTAAGATTTTTGTCAAAGTAAAATAAACCATAAATGCATTGAATTAGAGCTCAATTTCGTCTGCCCATTCTTATACGTTTAGGTATGAACGATACTCGAACGTATAAGAATGGATACACGAAATTGAGCTCTAATTTAATGCCGTTATGGTTTATAAACTTTGACGACGAACTTTAACGTTTTGATCGGACATTCTTACATGATTGGTACCCTGATAGAAATACTAATTGTACCTTTGAAGTTTGAACACAAACGGTGCAATAAAATACGATGAATGATAATATCATGCAGCACCTAAGAATTACTCGAAATCAAGAAGGTGCCTATAGGTACAATAATTCAACAAAGTTAATGCTATCGTTGTGTGATGGGGGGGTCCGTATATCTCCATATCTATACTTATAATAAAACTGTAACAGGTCCAATTCTGTACATTGAAGATATTTTGAAAATTTTTTTTGGAGGGCACTCATTATTCGATACTGAAGCCAAATCTGTATTTTTTTTCATTTTTGTCTGTCTGTCTGTCTGTCTGTCTGTCTGTCTGTATCTTGGCCGCGCATCACGCCGAAACTACTGAATGAATTCAAACGAAACTTGGCAAGATTTGAGCCTATACTACGAGGTAGGACATAGGATACTTTTTATCCCGAAATTCTACCCACGAAGGGGTGAAATAGGGGTTGAAAGTTTGTATGAAAGTCCTTAATTTCTCAAGTTATAGCCATGAAACTTGATATATGAGCTGCGGGTTGAAAATGGAGACAAACGTGTTTCACAGTTTTTGAAAATTCGACCCCCAAAAGGGTGAAATAGGGGATGAAAGTTGGTATGAAAGTCCTTCGTTTCTCAAGATGTTTTACAAGTTATATCAACGAAACTTTTTATTTTGGGTTACGGTAAAAAATAAAGAAGTACGTGTGTCACAGTTTTTCAAAATTCCACCCCTAAGGGGGTGAAATAGGGGTTGAAAGTTTGTATGAAAGTCCTTCATTTCTCAAGTTATAGCCATGAAACTTGGTATATGAGCTGCGGGTTAAAAATGAAGACATACGTGTTTCACAGTTTTTCAAAATTTCACCCTCAAAGGGGTGAAATAGGAGTTGAAAGTTTGTATGAAAGTCCTTCATTTCTCAAGTTATATCGATGAAACTTGGTGTACAAGCTACCAGTTAAAAATGAAGAAATACGTGATTCACAGTTTTCGTAAATTTTACCCCCGAAGGGGTGAAATAGGGGTTGAAAGTTTGTATGAAAGTCCTTCATTTCTCAAGTTATATCCATGAAACTTGGTATATGAGCAGCGGGTTAGAAATGAAAACATACGTGTTTCACAGTTTTTCAAAACTCCACCCCCAAAGGGGTGAAATAGAGATTGAAAGTTTGTTTAAAAGTCCGTCATTTCTCAAGTTATTTCGATGAAACTTGGTATACCCACGCGGACGAAGTCGCGGGCATCAGCTAGTATATATATATATATATATATATATATATATAGGTACAGGTACAGCATTTGTATAAATGATAGGATAGTTGATAGGAGCTACAATTAAAGCCTTCAGTAGAAATAAAAATAAATAAACGAAATCTTTACGACAGATAAATAGAAATTCAGTCTTGGCAGTTGAGAAGCCTGAATCCAACTTTACTCATTTAAGATAGTAAAAATCTATATTAAAATTTATATTAAAATCTTGCTAGTTGCTGGACAATTTTCGAAAATAAGCTATAATAATGGGAGTGAGTTGGTGGTGGGACTGGCCTCAAAAGTATCACCGGAAAATGCAGCGTTGTGCGACCCCCCACGACGTGAACAGGAGTCGGGACGGACTACAAGTTAGCCCTTGACTGCGATCTCACGTGATGTAAAGTGACGATGCAGTCTAAGATGGTAGCGGGCTAACCTGTTAGGGGCATGGCAGTTATATTAAACCCATACCCCTATTCGGTTTCTACACGGCATCGTACCGGAACGCTAAATCGCTTGGCGGCACGTCTTTGCCGGTAGGGTGGTAACTAGCCACGGCCAAAGCCTCCCACCAGGCAATGACGTCGAAGCTCTGACATCTGACGCTCGAAGCAAGCGGAACAAGACCGTGTCCTGTGAAGATCCATGGAGGAGACCTTTGTCCTAAGAACGAACCGACGACAAATGCAGGCTATATACACTTAATATGTCACAATCAAGTAGGATATTCTATAATTCGTATGAGGCTTCAAGGCTTCAATTGGTCATTTCGGGATGTCAGCGTGTATTATATTTGACAAGCATATATTACTAAGGTACTAATTTCCTACCTCCATGTATATTACACAAAATGACATGCGGATTGGATCAAGATTCAAGATCCAAGATCAAGATCCAAGCCTCAAGCTAAGCTACACGTTTTGGAAGATACGCTGAGTAGTGATTGGTGTGGAAACCTTTATACAAGATACTCGTAGCATCAGCCCCCCAATCATGTAAGAATGGCCGATCAAAACGTTAAAGTTCGTCGTCAAAGTTTATAAACCATAACAGCATTAAATTAGAGCTCAATTTCGTGTATCGATTCTTATACGTTACAGTATCGTTCATACCTAAACGTATAAGAATGGGTACACGAAATTGAGCTCTAATTCAATGTTGTTATGGATTATTTTAACGTCGCCGAACGATTACGTTTGATCGACAATTCTTACATAATCGGGGGGCAGATTAAATCATTGATCAAACTATCCGACAAAATTGAGAGCATGCCAAAACCCCTCCTTTAGCTAAAGCTGAAGTAATACATAGACAAAACGCTAGAATGTACGCTTACAAAAACGGAATAGCACACCATCCTTTTTAAAATTTAATGATTGTGAATTCTATGGATTTAAACCTGAATAGGTAGGTACCTAGTACCAATGTCGTGTAAGAATTATACAAACCATCTACAATACTACAAGTTACAACCACGCACGCGGGCGACCCAGCCAGGCAAACGTCTTCAAAAATATACCATGACATCATGGTGTGCGAAAGAGAACAATAATATTATTTTGTCGACTTCGCACTCGCACATAACCAACGTATAAATACTCTAGTGAGTGCATTTACTCCATTTGCGTTCAATTAAGACGTAGGTTCGATCTCGCGATACCTATCGAGGTAATTGTATAAGGCATTATCAAAGATCTGCTATTGTCTGCAGCTGTGCAGACGATAGGTACTTTTCTTTACAATGTTCGTTTTACAAACTGCTGCGTACACTTAGGTGCTTCCTTACGTAATAAAAAATATTCACATTCAAAGTTTTCAACGTTTTCAAAGTTTTTAACTAGCAATATTTTATAAAGATACAACATAAAAATATTACAGGTAAGTAAGTATGTAGTTAGATTGAATATTAAAACCGAACGGAAAATTAATATTAGTTTATAGTATAGTTTAGTGATAGTCAGACCGATAGGCGATATCATCTTCTATGTTTGTACTGTGTGACAGGTGACTGCCATAATATAGCGGAAAAAAGGGCAAAGCAAACATTACGGCAACCTGTACAGCTTGACCCCTGATGATAACGAGCATGTTTCATGTCGGGGGATAACGGTGAATCTATATTAGGTACTTTTCGAAGAAATATTTGAAGCGGCAGTCAATACTTATGATGTCATGTTTCAAACGTATTGCGGTATTTTGTTTCAACACTGAACACTGTATTTTAACGACTAAAGTGAAGTCAGCGTCGATGAAATCTTCAATAGTCAGTATACAAAATTATTCAAGAAAAGTAACGCAACTGCATTTGCTGAAAAACGCAATGCAATCATACTAATATTATAAATGCGAAAGTGTGTTTGATTGTTGGTTTATTGGTGTGTCCTTCAATCACGCCGCAACGGATGCATGGATATATTTTACTACGTCCATGGTTAGCACTTAGCAATAGCACTTAGCTGATCTTTACAAACAAATCGACTTATCAAAAGGTAGTAGAACATAGAAACTAAAGATAATTTATTACTTATCACCAATGACTTCACACCTTTAAGTAATTTAGAGTTTGTAGCAAAATTTACCGTCAGTGTAAGATGGTCGAGTACATGATATTTTTTTCAATATAAGTAAGTAGGTACTCAATAATTAATAGTAATAATAATAATTAATTAATAATTAATAATTATTATTACTAATTATTATTATTAGTAGGTAGTAATTTTGGGTATGATATTCTGTTACTTGATTTTACTACACCGACCATTTTATTATGCAACTTATTGTGTACCTAAGTGGAATTATACAATTATACTAGTGGTTCGCCCCGAACTGAGACCTCGCGGTATCACAGAGCGCCATCTATTGACATCATTGTGAAGTTCTGTTAAAAGTACCGAGGCTCATTAAAAATTAAATAATTTCGTTTCCTTATTATATTTATCTAATTTTAGTATTTGTTGTTCAAGTACAGGATATAATTCAAATAATTGATCAAGTTTCAGGCTCAGCCTTTCAGAAAATTGAGAGTTCTGAGGTCAACTTTGGACGTTACAAAATCTCCACTTTGAAAGCCCCCCATTTCGTCAATTTCAGGGGAAAAATTAAAAAAGAAATATTTTTAGACTGTATTCCTAATTATCTTTAAAATGATATACCGCAACCCTATGTAACGCTATAAAAAATATTTTACTTCGCATTCGCTTCTATGAGAGCCCCCCTGAAATAAAGATTTTTTATAACTTTTTAAGCCATATTCGGCGGGAGGCCATCGGTTTACATATTATATTTAAATTAGAAGTAATTACGTTCAATAATTCAGAAGTTATAAGGCTCTGACAGACGGACGGATAGACGGACGGACGGACGGACGGACAAGTGCCAATTCACTCAAGTAGACTCAGAGACCTTCGCTTCGCTCGGTCAACAACATCTTTAAGTTGTGTACTTGTGTATTTTTCAGGGTGCATTAGTACGTATAAAACCAGAGTGCGTAATTAGCGACATCACCTCCGTAGTCCGTACCGCGGTGTAAACTGTAAACAAGCCACCATGATGTCATGTTCATGTTGTTGACCTAACCGCGATGTGTGCCGACATTCATTTTCGAATACATACAATGAGATGAGGACAGGTTGTTAAATATATGTAGGTATATTGCTTTATTTATCGGTATAAATAAATCATATACGTCAAAGAGCCATAGTGATAATGATATCGGTTATTATATTAGACTGTAATTTTGTCAGTAATAATGTCACTTTGAAATTATTATTCAGGCAATTTAAATACATGATTGGCGTTCGTTCAAAGTTAAACATGCGGATGAAAATTGAACAGGATCAACATTTTAAGATGTTTAACAAACTATAATTCTCAAGAACTTGAACAAAGAACGATTTATATTTCATACTAGCTGATGGCTGCGACTTCGTCGTTGGGAATTAAAAAAAAAATCTCACGGGAGCTCCTTAATTTTCCGGGATAAAAAGTCTATTGTCTGATGTGTTAAAGCCTATGACACTCTCCAGGTCCTCCACTATTGCAAAAAACCTTGTGTGGATGAAGGACACACCAACAAACAAACACACTTTCGCATTTATAATATTATATATAATTAGTATGATTATTTTTTTATAGCGAACAGGATTGTGATGTGAATGGTATTGATACTTTTGGATATGAAAATTACAATTTATTAATAAATTAAGGAAATGCACTTCGCACAATCTAGATGCTAGGAAATAACGTGTATGTAAAACACATCATCGGCGTGAAATAAACAATGTCCTAAATCCAAGAAATATGGATTCAATTGGTTTTTTAATCAAGTTATTGACCGTTACGTTAGTTAGCGTTACCGATTCAGAAAAGTGGTTAGCAATCAAGATTCTTGTCATTTAGAGATCATCCTATTATCTAACAAAATAAAGCGAAAGATGTAAATACGTTTATGGAATCTAATTGTTGTGTCACTTACGTACCTCGCTAAAGCGCTTTTCAACTTGACCACGCCGTTCGCCTTACTGGTCGTTGGCGGGGTGACATCACACTGAACGGCATCAGCTTGCTTGAGCGTCGCTGTCTGAGCCATTTCACACGTCATGAGTGGTTCCATTCTGCACGAAATTGATGTTCTCTTGGGCGGAGTAGTACGCGGATAGGTGTGATGTTTAGAAGAACTAGCTGATGGTTCACTGCATTTAGCCTTAGGGAAAGCCCGTGCGCACAGAACCGTTGCCGCATTCTTCAAGTGCGTGCGGAATCTGTTATTACTCTGGGTGCTCAATATGGCACCCTCCATTTCTAAGGCATTAAATGTCTTCACTTGAATCAGTGTATATTTGACTCCATTGTATATGATTGCACTTCACTTGAAATGGTACGGGCTATCTTTTCAAGACGTTGGCAATTCCATTTCTTCCTCACGAAGTTTTTAAAAGCAATGTCTCGTGTATACTACTTTTAACAGTAGTTAACATTATATCAACCATTTTCATTTTATTTTATATTTTTATATTTTGCTCTAAAGGTTAAAGAGATTGTACACAGGTGAATAAGTGGCGATATTACGCTCCACATGGTAAATCGTATTCGTGCTATGTAGGTAAGTACGTGCTAAGTTATAAAATCGAAAATTGATTCATTTTATTAAATAAACTAAACTTTTTATTATTACGATATAATTGTCGGATCGCTAGGCTAGGTTAGTCTAATAAAAAATGGGTATTATTTTCACGAGCGCGCGGAGGTAAAAATACTTAATATAATAGCTTACTGAAATACTAAGTTAGCAAAAGACTGTAAGCGCATACTAATATTGAAAAGTTATTTAGACAGACCAAGTGTAGCGAAAAACTTTCTATTTTGTCTTTTACTTAATTTGAAAAAAAAATGCAAACTTAGGAACCCAAAAATGTAAATAGAGCCGATAAAATACGAAAATCAAGACCCAAACAGTCCTAATCTACTTAAAAGGAATTCTTAATATGACAACACTTGCATTTAAAAAAAAACAAATTGTGCATCCAAATGCATTTTTAAAAAAACAAATGCAGCCAAGCAACATACGAGTAGGTACTAGTATTTTTATATATAGATAGTTTTACGGAAGGCTTTGGAAGGCGCGGGTGGTTGCGGTCAGCAGAGGAAGGGGGGAGAAGTGTAGGTGCGCTGACATCACCGTCGAAGCCAACCGCTCTTACATCACCATCGGAGACTTGACTGCCTCCCACCGCTGCCTGACGCCTGCGCGGCCAAGCCCCTTCCACAACACGGAATTAGATGGTGCTGCCAGGTGAAATATAAGTACTGAAAGCAACAGATCTAGCATTGGAATGGAACCATCAATAGGGCCAAGAAATCAAACAAGAAAATAAAGCACAGAATCTAATAATAATTATATATTGAAGGAAATAAAAATTGAAAACCGTCTTTCAGAATTGTTAACTGAGAACTGATTAGTAGTCGTTACGCCAATTGAAGTTCCTAAGACAGAAGCTTTGCGGAAACTTTTCGCCGTGCTGCACAGAAATAGAATAGAATTTATGATAGCACGAAGTTAGTGGTACAAGTACTTTTAGATAGCTATTGATTTAAGGGTCAATTAGATAACTTTAAAATTAAAACACTTAACAAAGCGTAAAACATGGCAACAATTCGTGACTGAAACCAGGCGAAAGGAAGGCAATAAGTTCATTAAACGCACAAGACCTTCGCTCTTCTTTACTCATACTTGACGCTTGCATTTACTTCGTCATCTATCTTTATGACTCAAAAGTTTCTGGCTTTATTCACGGCAGTTATCACTCTGTTAAAGTTAATGAGGCATTGCAGTGACATCACATCGATAGACTTTTAAATCATTATTTAGTTACTTAATTTTATTATTACTTACTTACTTACATAACTTAAATTAGAGTTCATTAAAGTTTACCCTACTTATTTTTGTAAACTAACTATAATAATTAATTTAACGAAAATTAGTTCCGTGGGGACCTAATCACACGATGTTAAATTATATTTTAATGTAAAACAAATTGCATAAATAAGTAAATCCTGCGTGAATCGCTTATCGTATGCTGTTATAACTTATATCGCTAAGTATATTATATCGCGGTTTGAACTGTCGTATAAAAGATAGGAAACACTAAACTAAATAAGTAAATGGAGTAAAATCTACGTCCGTCGTAAAAGGGAATGAGGTTTATCAAACGAAAGAGCTAATTGCTAGTGGTGAAACAAGGAATATAGACATGTAAGTGAGTGCAGCAGAACAAAATTTATCAACGCCGACAACTCCGCATAATTGTCGCACCATATTTTTCGACTATCATAATATAAGCTGTTAATAAAGCTTATTGTAGATCCTGGCATGTGCTTATTTCTTAAGTACCTAATATGTTAATTTAATTTAAGATCATCAGATTTTATTGCTTTGAGCAAGGTAGAGCAAGGTGAGCAACTTTAGCTGAATAACTAAAACTAAAAATTCATCATTAGCTGTCATCATTTATCCATACAATAAACGACTTCATTGAGTGATTCAAGTCTATTAAGAACTCTAAATGAATACGATTGTACAATCAGGAAGCAACGAGCCAATAAAATAAAAAACGTGAAATGAATTCATGAAGTCAATGCAAAAAAAACATGATATTAGGTAATAAGGGTTTTGATATTGAGAAAATATTAAATTTGATAGAGCTGTACTTAACTAAAAACTGATAACTGCAGCCTGCAGTGCAATACTGTATTATACCTAACGCAGACTTAGGGCTAGTTGCATATCAAGCAGATAAAGGTTACGTTACGGTTACCGTTAAACTAAGGCCACCAACGCAAAGCAAAGCGGATTAGGTCAGTATTAAGTAAATAACTTTTTCATCCCATGTATTCGAAAAGGACGACTTGGTTCGCCTTTATGTGCGCCCAAAGGTGGTGTTTTCTATAAGAAACTTTTAGCGGGCAGTAATGAGTTTTTAATCCTCTTTATACTCGTAAGTGCGCCGCAATTATCTTTGCCGCGCACTTATTGAATTTGGAACATCTTAGTGTTCAGCGCCAACGCAAATTGACGACCTCCGTGGCGCAGTGTTGAGCGCTGCTGTCTTAACGTGCGGAGGTCCAGGGTTCGATCCCCGGCAGGGTCAATTTAGGAATTTATAATTTCTGAATTTTAACTAACGAAAGGGCTATATGGATATACAACAAAAAAAAAAAATATTATTAAATAAATATTATTATAAAGGCGAAAGTTTGGATGGATGTGTGGATGTATGGTGGTATGGATGTGTGTTACTCAATTACGCCCGAACGGCTGAACGGATCTGGATACAATTTGGCACAGATAGAATTAAAAAAAAAAAAAAAAGATTATAGTCTGGAAATAGCACATATGCTTTTTATCCCGGGAAATTAAAGAGTTCCTGCGGGAACCAAATTTTCTCATACAGGGTGATGAAAAGTAGAGTGTATCATTCGGGCGCAAATATATTTTTGGCTCGGGCGACGTACTTTGAATCCCTCGCTACGTTCAGGATTCTACTAAAGAATCCCTCGCTACGCTCAGGATTCTAATCTAGAATCCCTCACTTCGTTCTGGATTCAAAAAAGCGCCCTCGCCGTAAAAATATTATTTTGCTCCCTTATAATACAATCTACTATTTCATCCCATGTATTCGAAAAGGACGACTTGGTTCGCCTTTACACGGAAAAAAATGATTTAGTTGTGGTAGCTAAACTCGTTTTGCTGAAATTTCCTTTGCTGCTGCATACAATTTCTTAGCAACGGTAACAAACCCGTGTCTATAGGAACTAAAGCCATTTCGTTACACTTGCTAACGATATTTAGTTAAAAGAATTTCAAATAATTTGCTACCGCTACTAATTGATTAGCATGTATGGCTAATTTCTTTATCCGTATCAACAAAATTTAATTAGACATTGCTGTTAGCTATGACTGCTAATAATTCTTAGATTTAGTAGACAAAAACTTTGTTACTATTGCTAATTGTACATGCATAAGGCAGCAAAAACGTGTCTTTGTTGCATTTGATAAAAACATTTTGCAATCACTAACAATAGTTTTGCAACAGCTGCTAATTTTATTTTCACACTCATCTACTAATATACATAGATATCTTTCGACAATATTGATAATTGTCACATCAACAAATTACCTAGGTAACGAAAAGTTATAATATATTAGCTGAAGTAGCAAATCAGATTTATGTGATGCTGCTAAGAACATTTTGAAGCTGTGACTAACTTTTTCACAAACTTTAGCGAATATTCTTTGCTTCAACTGCTAAATAAAAAATTCGCCGATGTTACGAAAAATCATAGTCAGACCACCGAATTTTCTGTGCAATGAACAACAATAATATAATAGCATTAGTAGCAAATCAGACTTATGTGAGGATGCTAAGAACATTTTGTAGCTGTAACTAACTTTTTGAAAAACTTTAACTAATATTATTTGCTGCAACTGCTAAATAAAAATTTACCGATGTTACGACAAATCTTAGTCACACCATCAAATTTTCAATGCGATAAACAACAATAATATATTAGCATTAGTAGCAAATCAGACTTATGTGAGGCTGCTAAGAACATTTTGTAGCTGTAACTAACTTTTTGAAAAACTTTAACTAATATTATTTGCTGCAACTGCTAAATAAAAATTTACCGATGTTACGACAAATCTTAGTCACACCATCAAATTTTCAATGCGATAAACAACAATAATATATTAGCATTAGTAGCAAATCAGACTTATGTGAGGCTGCTAAGAACATTTTGTAGCTGTAACTAACTTTTTGAAAAACTTTAACTAATATTATTTTCTGCAACTGCTAAATAAAAATTCACCGATGTTACGAAAAATCTTAGTCACACCATCAAATTTTCAATGCGATAAACAACAATAATATATTAGCATTAGAAGCAAATCAGACTTATGTGAGGCTGCTAAGAACATTGTGTAGCTGTGAGTAACTTTTTGAAAAACTTTAACTAATATTATTTGCTGCAACTACTAAATAAAAATTCACCGATGTTACGAAAAATCTTAGTCACACCATCAAATTTTCAATGCGATAAACAACAATAATATATTAGCATTAGTAGCAAATCAGACTTATGTGAGGCTGCTAAGAACATTTTGTAGCTGTAACTAACTTTTTCATTAACTTTAACTAATATTATTTGCTGCAACTGCTAAATAAAAATTAGCTGATGTTACTTAAAATCTTAGTCACATCACCGAATTTTCTGCGCAATGAGTAACAATTATATATTAGTATTAGTAGCAAATCAAACTTATGTGAGGCTGCTAAGAACATTGTGTAGCTGTAAGTAATTTTTTGAACAACTTTAACTAATATTATTTGCTGCAATTGCTACATAAAAATTTGCCGATGTTGCGAAAAAGCTTATTCACACCACCGAAATTTCTGTGCAATGAATAACAATAATATACCAGCATTAGAAGCAAATTAGACTTATGTGAGGCTGCTAAGAACATTTTGTAGCTGTGACTAACTTTTTCTCAAACTTTAACTAATATTCTTTGCTGCAACTGCTAAATAAAAATTCGCCGATATTGTGCGAACCGGGACATCCTCAGTAGATGTTGACTCCACAATGCGGGGCGAAACGTGCGTCGAGAGTGTATAAGAGTATTTTATGTGGTGGTGTGTTCAATTTCAGCCAATTCCCTTTTGAAGACTGATGTACTTCTTTATTCTTCCAAGAAAGTGCAGCATTTTTTCAACAGGTCTGTGAATTTACCGAGATATCTGTGCCTGTTGATTGCAGAGATTTACTAACGATATTAATTTGAAAAATGTGTCATACCAAACGACAATATTTCGTAATTTATTGTATAAATTCTTCAAAAATTAAAAAATGCTTCGTCAATAATAACATCAACTGTCTCTAATTTAAACGTAGATAAATTAAAAGTAAAAAACTTTTTAAAAAACAGCTTTTATTTTAAGGACGTGTTTACAAATATTGCAGTTTTCGTTTAGTTTTCGGTACATATTGTGACTAGGTTAAACAAAATATAATGGAACTAAAAATAACAACACAAAGATTGGTCTTTTATCTACAATTCGTGGTAAAAAGTTTGATTTTTTCCCAAAATTAAGGGAACTATCTAGGTGACCGAGCTTTGCTCGGTAGTATATCCTTCTTACTGCAAATTCACCTATAGATGGCAGCGGGAATCATTTTTTTTGGTAAAAAAAATCTAAGAATGCAATTTAAATTGCTTTTAAAATTGAAAGAAAGTCTTCTTTCAATGAAATGTTCTATCTACAATATTTAAGGTACTTCCCCTCCATGTGGCATCGCCATGGGATGCCCTGTATACAAGAATTGCTCGTTTAAAGGTATAGGATTTACGAGTAAGTAGTTTAATTATGTTTATAAATTATGACTCGTCAATATACGTCACCGCGCTTGCTGCTATGTTTCGGCGAAATTCATAGACTAAGAAACTATGCAGATATGACACTATGAACATTGTACTAGGAAGGTGGTAGGGAAAAAGATGTGTTTATTTACCCTTTTTATGTTTGCTATTATGTTTATTTAGGTACCTATTGCATATTTGATCATTTCAACCACGACTCGTGCACAAGTTTTATTTACTTTGTTTAATTTTGTATTATTTAAAATGATTTGTATTTAAAGGTTTCCTCGGCCGGACAATGAAAAAAGAGAGTCGTGGATTCCTGGCTCGAGGTCCGCAGTCAGACATATATTTAAACGATAGATCAACGAGGCAGTTATGTTATTTATATATATATAGCTGCTCGTGCTGACTCATTGATCACCTCTCCTGTAAAATTTTGTATGAAAAAATTTTTTTTTACTCATCGTTTCGTATAAAAGACAAAAATTCATTCGGAGGAAAAATACGGAGAGAGCTGATGATTGAGGATTTCGAAGACGGATGAAGAGCACCAGCCAGGGTATCGAAGATAGGTGGGGGGTGCTCGACCAAATGTCACTCGAAACTTCATCCAATTGACAGTGAGCTGAAAAAAAATTCAAAATGGCGGATTTAAGATGGCCGCCATACAAATTTCGTCGATGTCTATCACGGAGAGTATAAAAGATGGAAGAGTGGTTTCTTGGCAAAAGATGATCAGGACATGAAGGTCTACTTGATGAACAGGAAAAAAATTCAAGATTGCGGAATTTATTTTTCCATAGAAAAGGGTATTGAAGATAGGTGGGGGGTGCTCGACCAAATGTCACTCGAAACTTCATCCAATTGACAGTGAGCTGAAAAAATTTTCAAAATGGCGGATTTAAGATGGCCGCCATACAAATTTCGTCGGTGTCTATCACGGAGAGTATAAAAGATGGAAGAGTGGTTTCTTGGCAAAAGATGATCAGGACATGAGGGTCTACTTGATGAACAGGAAAAAAATTCAAGATGGCGGAATTTATTTTTCCATAGAAAATGTATGGCGAATATTGAAGAGGCTACAAGTGTAGAACTATGCAAGACTACGGTTCCTTTTCAAGATTTGTTTTTATGAAAGAAATCTCATTTTGACGAATGGTTCGGAGAAAAAAATATGGAGAGAGATGATGATCGAAGGTTCGGATGATGGGTGAGGAGCACGGTCAGGGTATTAAAGATAGGTACCTACTTAGGGGCTGCTCAAACAAAAAGGGAGGGGCGGGGGGTTGGTGGTCTTTGTTTTATGTTTTTCCTTTATGAGAATTTTCTTTTACGTCGGACGCTTGGCGTTCTGGCGCTTCCACTGTGCTCACTAGCATAGCAGTGTGTTGTTCAGATCAGAACACGTAGACAGTAAATCAGCTGGCCGATTATGTAAGAATTGTCGATCAAATCGTCAAAGTTCGGCGTCAAAGTAAAATAAACCATAACAGCATCGAATTAGAGCTCAATTTCGTGTTTCGAAATTGAGCTCTAATTTAATGCTGTTATGGTTTATTTTACTTTGACGCCGAACATAATCGGGGGGCAGGATAGTAGGACAGCGAGTAAGTAGACAGAGGACCACGCGGTCCACTACGCGGTCCGCTGTAGCGGGCCGCGCAACCACGCGCCATACTAGTTAATATATATATAGCTGCTCGTGCTGACTGACTGACTCATTGATCACCTCTCCTGTAAAATTTTGTATGAACATTTTTTTTTTCACTCATCGTTTCGTATAGAAGACAAAAATTCATTAAGAGGAAAAATACAGAGAGAGCTGATGATTGAGGATTTCGAAGACGGATGAAGAGCACCAGCCAGGGTATCGAAGATAGGTGGGGGGTGCTCGACCAAATGTCACTCAAAACTTCATCCAATTGACAGTGAGTGAAAAAAAAATTCAAAATGGCGGATTTAAGATGGCCGCCATACAAATTTCGTCGGTGTCTATCTCGGAGAGTATCAGAGATGGAAGAGTGGTTTCTTGGCAAAAGATGATCAGGGCATGAAGGTCTACTTGATGAACAGGAAAAAAAATCAAGATGGCGGAATTTATTTTTCCATAGAAAAGGGTATTGAAGATACTTGGGGGGTGTTCGACCAAATGTCACTCGAAACTTCATCCAATTGACAGTGAGCTGAAAAAAATTTTCAAAATGGCGGATTTAAGATGGCCGCCATACAAATTCCGTCGGTATCTATCTCGGAGAGTATAAAAGATGGAAGAGTGGTTTCTTGGCAAAAGATGATCAGAACATGAAGGTTTACTTGATGAACAGGAAAAAAATTCAAGATGGCGGAATTTATTTTTCAATAGAAAATATATGGCGAATATTGAAGAGGCTACAAGTGTCTATGCAAGACTACGGTTCCTTTTCAAGATTTGTTTTATGGAAGAATTCTCAAGGTTCGGATGATGGGTGAGAAGCACGGTCAGGGTATTAAAGATAGGTAGGGGCTGCTCAAACAAAAAAATACTCGAAACTTCATACAATTGGCAGTAAGCTGAAAAAAATGCAAAATGGCGGATTCAAGATGGCGGCTATCTCAGACAGTATTTAAAAGATGTAAGAGTGGTTTTTCGGTAGAAAATTATCAGGGCCTGAAAGTCTACTTGATGAGCAGAAAAAATTAAGATGGCGAACATTGAAGAGAGTAGAAGATGTTAGGAAATATCAATGGAAATATGCATGATTTTGATATGGTTTTTTACAAGATTTGTTCTTTAAGGAAGAATTATTGTCGGTTTGCCATTAGAAAGCCAAGTTGCGGTGTGGTCTTTGTTTTATGTTTTTTCCTTTATGAGAATTTTCTTTTACGTCAGACGCTTGGCGTGCTGGCGCTTCCACTGTGCTCACTGGCATAGCAGTGTGTTGTTCAGTTCAGAACACGTAGACAGTAAACCAGCTGCCCGATTATGTAAGAATTGTCGATCAAATCGTAAAAGTTCGGCGTCAAAGTAAAATAAACCATAACAGCATTGAATTAGAGCTCAATTTCGTGTTTCGAAATTGAGCTCTAATTTAATGCTGTTATGGTTTATTTTACTTTGACGCCGAACTTTTACGATTTGATCGGTCATTCTTACATAATCGGGGGGCAGGATAGTAGGACAGCGAGTAAGTAGACAGTGGACCACGCGGTCCACTACGCGGTCCGCTGTAGCGGGCCGCGCAACCACGCGCCATACTAGTATATAATATAATTACTTTTATTTTTGCAAGGTTTAATAATGGACTACCCAAGTCCCGGAAAACCGTTGCTTAAGTGCGTGTTTGAGTCACACAGTGCTATAAAATAAATATTGTAATTAAAACCTCAGTTGCGCTTTAAATTTATTTTACTACGTTCTCTTACAGTAATTCAATAGGTAAAATATCGTACAAAGTGTCGCCTCTGTATAACAGTCGCATCTATGTTAAGGAGCGGGACGCGCGGAACGAGGCCCTCCCCTCCCGCGCGCCCCGCACTGCCGTTCGCGGTATACAGATTTTGTTAGCGTTGTCTGTTCTAGTACCTACATATTAATTCAATGCTCTATAGAAAGTTCTCCCAAAAGTTCCTCCAAAATCTCAGTTTTTCTCTTTTTTATCGGAAACTACAATGGAATATGGATGTATTGTTATTTGAGCTTTAAGGTGTCGGTAATAATAATATCCAAAAACTCTAAGAAACAGATTTTTGATAACTGGCTTAGTTTTTGAGTAATGAGGTAAAAGATCGTTTTTCTGTTATATTCTTCCGCGACGCTGCATGTCGCTCACCAACGTATCCGTGAGAGTGAAAAAGACAAAAATAAATTCAATAAATCGGGTTACCCTTTCTAAGGGTTTTGAAAGTAAACGGTTTATCCAGTCTCCTTGAATTAAAGGATAGGCGATAGCTCTAATGTTTTTGTAAAGCTAACGAATATCGTATTCGCTGCAGTAGCTAAAACACATTTTGCTGCTACGACGAATATTTTCGAGTTTCACGCGGGAAAAGTTAACGTAAGAAGTGTTGCCAGTACTTTCCAGCAAAGGACAGGATTTAGATTTTATTTAACTCTGTTTATAAAGAAAATGCTATCACACTAATATTATAAAACAGAAAGTTTATGAGTGTGTATGTGTGTATGTTTGTTACTTCTTCACGCACAAACGGCTGGACCAATTTTGATAAAATTTGGTATCTAGGAAGCTGACACCCTGGATAGACTCTATTGATTTCGACGGAGATAATTATAACCATAACCATAAGATTAGTCCATAGCGCCGAACAGACGAATTGTAGCAATGGTATGCTGCCAAAACTATGTGAGGTAACGCTATTTGGCGCAATCAGTACAAATACATATACATAACTGTTTAGTTTCTTGCATATTGCATTTGACGACCGAATGGCGTAGTGGTAGCGAACCTGCCGTCTGCGCCGGAGGTCGCGGGTTCGATTCCCACTACTGGTGAATGTTTGTGTGATGAGCATGAATATTTTCCAGTGTCAGGGTGTTTTTCAGTATATTATATTTATGTATATTAGTATGTATGTATATTTATCAGTTATGTAGTACCCATAACACAAGCTATCGCTTACTTTGGGGCTAGATTGCGATGTGTAAAATGTCCCGTATATATTTATTTATTATTATATCATATCAACATGATCTTTCCAGTTTAAAGTTTTGTCTAGTTCTAAACCTAAAAATTTTATATGTTGAGCTTCTTCGATTTCCCTTAAAATACGGCAAATCAAAATGTGGCTTACGGCAATCCCAATTTTTACGATAGCAACACCGGCGGCACCGCGTCGGCCGCTCCGGAGTCCGGGCGCAAGTTAGTAACTTGTGTTGTGTCTGTAGTGGTTTGTAGCTTTTGAAATAAGTAGTGAAAAGTGCATAAAAAGTTTAGGTTTTCTCAGAAAACAAATGAAAGAAGAAACCCGGGACATCTCCCAACTCCTGGCGAGCTGGGGATATGACCAAAAAGTAATTGAAAAGTTTAAAGGTTAGTGGATTCGTTTCATGTACCTACGTTTTTCTATTCCCGTATTCCACCGCCCACAGGCCCAAACGTATTGTCTGCCAATGAATCTTAAATCACTTGTTATTATTACTATTTGAAACCAATTATTGTACAACCAAATCAATTATTGGACGACGAAATCAATTTGTCAATTCAACACTCCAACTAGTACCTATACCTACTCATTTTGTGGTTTAAGATTTTTGTTACTTTCTTATAGAATTAAACAATTCACTTCGATGAAACTTACAGGCTAACGGTACATTATACATATTGTGATCAAATTGAGTTTTAAGCGTACAGTTAATAATATAATTCCGTCACACAATCATAGGTACTGTTTGTTATTGGCAATAAACCTCCAAAAACAAAGTTAGCTTTCTAAAATTTTTAAAATTGGTCCAGTAGTTTAACGTTTCTCCGTTACAAACAAACACACAAAACTTTTCCCTTTATAAATATGTACCTATATTTTATATTCCTATATATTATTATTAGTCTAGATTTATCTATTAATTATTTTTTTTTAGATGAAGGGATTGAAATTTCCCACTTGAATGTATTGACTGAATATTCGCTTGAAAAACTCTTTCCAAAGATTGGTGAGAGATTAACATTCATGCAAAAAATTACAACTCTGCTAAACCAGGTAAAACTTTGTTCACTTATACAAATAATTGTTTCTTTTAACACTTTAATTATTATAGTGTTATTATAATTTTACTATACAATCGTGATCTAGTATAGCCTGTGTAGCAATTTCATTTTATACATATTAATGTGTAGGTACTTAAATAGGAAGCACCAGCAAAAAGGAGAAAAATTTCCTGCGATTCTGATAGGACCAGTATGGTATCAACAACCTCAGTCGATTATAATATGTTATATATTAATATATATTAATATGTCGATTATATTTTAATTGTATTTCCCGCAGATAGAAATAGATTTTTCTAATTTGTATCCTGACGCTGCAATGCAACTATATAACGAGTGGCCGACGCTGTCATCTTTTATAATCAGTAAAATTCCAGTAAAAGAACAGAATGCAATAAACGACTGCTGCACATCAGGTTAGTATCTAATAAATTATGACTCTATATTTAACCGCTAGAACTAGAACGATAAGTTCTGTATTATTAAGCAATATGGCAGTTGTTACCTACTCCTTATCCTCTATAATTTTTATGACATTAAAGAATTCTATGAATGTATTAATAAGTAAAACGACAAAATTTAATCTATAGTTTAAGCATTGTGTTTAAGTTTTCGCTGTTTTTCAATATTACTTTATACATATTTGCAGGCAATAGAATGGCAATACACTGTTACCACTTTAGCTATATTTAACACCTCAATGTAAATGCGAATAAAGAATTATTATTATTATTATATTACATATTATTATCTATTTCCTCAATGGTTACATTAGTGAGCGCTCTTGCAATGGAAATCACTTATAATTCATTCGTATGATATCCGTGATAATGGAAAGTGATTCTGTTCTTTTTATTTGCAGATGGAAAAAAAATCAAAACTTTGAGAGCCCTTCCATTGTTACTTCCAATTAAAAATATTGTAATGAAGAAAAAACAACAATGGAGGCCATCAAGATTGGAAGCGAAAGATAGTTTCATTCAATATGTAAAAGTAAGTAGTTCATCACAATGAATTTTACTCCTAATCTTTGTGAGCGTATGCTCCATGTGCTCCATCTACGTATCTTACAAATGTTTTAAATTTTCAGTCTGCCGCTGAAGTCCTGCCAACCAACCTGCGTAATAAGGAAAACTGTTTCCAACGGGGCCTTCCGCTTGGTCCTCAGTTGTTTGCAGTATCACCGGACGAAGACAACATCACTGAGTGTTTTTTAATCATAGATGATACAATGTATAACATAGACAGCCCCCTTAAAGCCTTCGACATTTTCTTTAAACTATTTCACGCTTTACATTGTTGCTATCCCAAACAAACTGAAAGAGAATTGTATTTTCTACAAAGGGCTGTATACAATATACAATGTCATTCAGACAAACAAATACGCGACTCGAAGACTGAAGGATTAATCAACGAATATAATAGATATAAGCCTTCTAATAATATGTTATAATTGGGAATAACCGCGCTATGGACGGGGTTAATTCGGGGGTATTTTGTAGCCAGCGTACCAAGTCGTCATGCTCTTCTTCTACAGACAAACCGTGTGTAAGTTAAACATTATTGGTAATGTTATGGTACTTGGAATCTAACACTGTTATACGTAAATACAGAATCCCATTAATTTAAGGGCAGGTAATTAGAGGTCAAAGAAACTCTTTAGTACGCGTATAAAATTTGGTAAGATTACACGATAGATTGGTTTTTACTTTTTCTTACAAAATAATTATTAGATTATTAATTATTAGATAGAGAAAACCATCAATATTACTATAAATAACTAACGAAAAGAATTAGGTTGTAATAAAAAAATAATTATTTTGTATAAAAAAAACTTTACCTAACTATATTCTTCTATAGCCTTTCTTTCGCCTCTAGGGTATGTACCTATACAAACCCTTATATTTGCGCTTAATTTAAATGGACCTTGTATTATAAAATTGTATTATACCTTAAACTAACACGATCATGTTTGCAGTGATTAAGAGCCCAATAAATATAAATAACGTTACAATAATTTCTGCATTTGATTTTATTCATCACATGAAACTTACTTGCGTGATGTTTTTATTAAGGATACATTTAATAAAACATAGTTACAAAAATGCTTTGTAACTATGTTTTATTTAGCAGCATCGGTAGCAGTAAGTTTATTTTGCAGACGTTGCAGGCGAACGTGTACGAGAAAGAATCTTTTACGCCACTTATGAAAATATATACTTATTATATATTTTCATGAGTGGCATAAAAGATAGGTTTTAGCTGCAGCAACTAAGTAAATTTGATACTCTATCTAATTATTTTTAGCTGTGGTGTGTGAATTAAGTTTGTTACTTTAACTAAGTGTATTAGTTAAAGTTCAATCCACAACCACAGCTAAAAACTTATTCGATTGAGTATCAAATTTACTTATTCACTGCAGTTAAGATTATCTCCCGTGCGACGAACTATTTTTGTCATTTCAACTAAATAATTACATCACGCAACTAAACCCCTTAGTTACATTAACAAATCTAATTCACAACGGCAGTTAAGATCATTGTCAAATACCACTAAGGTAATTTGATAGTGCATCAAACTGACTTAGTTGCTAAAGCTAATTTTAATGTACAGGGTGACAAATTATTTTAGCTGTCGCAGCTAAAGTGATTACTCTTCGCAACTAAACTTCTCAGTTAAAGTAACAAACACAATTCACGGCTGCATCTAAACCCATTTTCGATTACCGCTAAAGTAATTCGATAGAGTATCACACTAACCTAGTTGCTATGGCTAACATTATTTTCCATCGCTACAAATTATTTTAGCTGTCCCATCTAATGCGATTAAAACTCACAACTAAAACTCTTAGTTACAGTAACAAATTTAACTCATAGCGACAGCTAAGATTATTGTTAAAGGCTGCTAAAGTAATTTTATAGTGCATCAAAGTAAATTAATTGCTAAAGCTAATACTTTCTTCCATGGCGACGAAATAAATTAGCTGTCGCAGCTAAAGTGAATTCGCTTCGCAACTCAACCTCTTAGTTAAAGTAACAAACACAATTCACAACTTTAGCTAAATTTATTTTCAAATACCTCGTAAGGTAAATCGATAGAGCATCAAACTGATTTAATTGCTACAGCTAATACTATTTTCCATGGCTACAAATTATTTTAGCTGTCGAAGCTAAAGTAATTAGCAGCTTCGTCTAATTTTTTTATCGGCTATCGCTAAATATAGCTAATAAAATTTGCTGATACTGTTAATATAGTTAGCAGCCACAGCTAAATTTATTCGCTGTCACTGCTAAATATAGCTAATATGGTTAGCAGCCACAACTAATTTTACCTAAAATTATTCGCTGTCACTTCTAAATATAGCTAATATGGTTAGCAGCCACAGCTAAATTTAGCTAAAACTATTCGCTGTCACTGCTAAATATAGCTAATATGGTTAGCAGCCACAGCTAAATTTAGCTAATAAAATTTGCTGTCACTGCTAAGTTTTCTACGATTCGTAGTGATTTCAGATAAAAATATTTGCTACCACAGCTAATTTTTGTTAGCTAAAAACACTTTGCTACGAGAGCTAAATAGTTAGTTGTCCGTATATTTTCGAAGGAATTTAGCTACCATTACTAAATTTTAGTTACCACAGCTAATTTTTTTTTTCCGTGTATGTGCGCCCAAAGGTGGTGTTTTCTATAAGAAACTTTTAGCGGGCAGTAATGAGTTTTTAATCCTCTTTATACTCGTAAGTGCGCCGCAATTATCTTTGCCGCGCACTTATTGAATTTGGAACATCTTAGTGTTCAGCGCCAACGCAAATTGACGACCTCCGTGGCGCAGTGTTGAGCGCTGCTGTCTTAACGTGCGGATGTCCAGGGTTCGATCCCCCGGCAGGGTCAATTTAGGAATTTATAATTTCTGAATTTTAACTAACGAAAGGGCTATATGGATATATATTATATTTATATATATAAAAAAAAAAAAAAAAAAAAAAAATATAATTATAATTATAATTAAATAAGTAAATATTATTACAAAGCGAAAGTTTGGATGGATGTGTGGATGTATGGTGGTATGGATGTGTGTTACTCAATTACGCAATTACGTATTACTGAACGGATCTGGATAAAATTTGGCACACAGGTAGATTTAAAAAAAAAAAAAAAAGATTATAGTCTGGAAATAGCACATATGCTTTTTATCCCGGGAAATTAAAGAGTTCCCGCGGGAACCAAATTTTCTCATACAGGGTGATGAAAAGTAGAGTGTATCATTCGGGCGCAAATATATTTTTGGCTCGGGCGACGTACTTTGAACCCCTCGCTACGTTCAGGATTCTACTAAAGAATCCCTCGCTACGCTCAGGATTCTACTCTAGAATCCCTCACTTCGTTCTGGATTCAAAAAAGCGCCCTCGCCGTAAAAATATTATTTTGCTCCCTAATAATACAATCTACTATTTTCAAAGGTAACATTTCCGTTCAACGTTAACAAGCTCTTACTTCTGCTTTCCATTTTGTTTTTATTGAAGTTCATAGTTAACAAACAGTAACTTAATTTTAACCGCCTGCATTTTGATATGCAACTGGCATTTAGGCGTCAGACACGAAACTAGCGACGCGACGGTCGAACGACGCGGGCGACAGCGGGGCGATGAGGTTCGAGAGCTGGCGACGAATTTCGGGAAGAGGACCTTAGGCAATCTGAAATTGGGGAAAAATATAATTTCGTTCATCCAGTTCTGCCAGTCTGGTAGAGCGTTTGCGGTGGTTTCGCTACTGCGCAGCATATAACTTTAGCAAAAAAAATCCGAAAAAACAATTTTTTGGCAACTTGATTTTTTTATCTTTAAATTTTATACTTATAGAATCCGAAAAAATAAATCCCAGACGTTTTTATCGGTTATAAAGTATTACCGTCTGGTAAGTCTGGTGGTTCTCTTTCAAATTGTTCCCGAAATTCGTCGCCAGCTCTCCGACTAATCGCATCGCCCCGCTACCGCCGTCGCCCCGCTACTGCTCATTTCGTACCCGTACACGTGGCGCACATCTTGCTAATAGTATAGGTGTGTATAGTTTTTGTAGTTATAAATTCTAATAAAATTTTCTACATTCAGAATATAGCTATGCATAATGTATGAGCCTGTAATTGTAGGAAACAAGTAACTAATACTATGGTATTAGCAGTTTCTTAACAAGCAATACTCCAGGGAAACCAGTATCACGAGACCAAGGCCGTGCTGCGTCGCCCACAGCACATCTGTACTGTAATATTTATTATGATCGCAAGTTACTCGATTTCATGTTAGTTAATTAATAATAATTGTTCTAATTGCTTTCTGTTATACATTTGACCTGCTCATTGTTTTTATATTTTGATCTCATGGGACACAAGTCTCACGTTCTACAAGTCCTTTGCTTTTGCAGGAAAATTAGGATTTTAATTCAGTGCGATCATGGATACGTTAATCTTCATTTGAAAGATTTTTGGTAACCCTATCTTGTACATTGTATAATAAAGATTATATCATAAACTGCTAATAAAGACATTCATTACAGCATTTAATTAGAAAAAAGTATTAGTTATTGTTATGTAATAATGTACAGACCTATACCTATATTGTTTTTTATATTGGTAATAACGGTAAACTTTTAAATATATGGTATCTAAATAAGTAGTTATAATATGTATAATACTTTGTATACTTATTTGAAAGAAGAGAAGAAACTGTTATTAACCGACTTCCAAAAAAGGAGGAGGTTCTCAATTCGGCGCGTATGTTTTTTTTTTTTTTTTTTTTTTTTTTTAATGTATGTCGGGGCATATCTCCGTGGTTTCTCAACCGATTTGAAAAGTTTTCTTTTCATTGGTTAGAGGAAGCTCCCGAGGTGGTCCCATAAAAAATTCTGACTCCAAATCTTCAATCCTGATGCTGTAGGTGTACCATACTACATGAAATCCTCAAAACTAGGGAGTTAGGAAATTTCGATGGTGAATTCATATAGTAGGTATCAAGTCACGTGTATACGGTTCAACTCTGAGTCCCAACTCCTCAACCCTGATGCTGCAGGGTACAGAACTCCTGAAAAATAGCGATTTAGGATTTTTTATGTTGAATTCATATTGTAGGTGTCAAGCAACGACTTCATACTTAAACCCAAGTCCCAACTCCTCAACTCTGATGCTGCAGGGTACTGCACTCCTAAGCCGTGCGGATTTAGAGTACACTAAAAAGTTAAAAATAAAAATTCTTTCCAAAAAACCGACTTCCAAAGCCACTGTAAAGTAAAAAATAATTTTGATTTCTACACACTATGTTGAAGTCGGGCGAGCCTGACGTGTCAACTTTGCCTATATCTTTGTTATGTACCTACTCGCCCGACTTCAACATAGTGTGTAGAAATCAAAATTATTTTTTACTTTACAGTGGCTTTGGAAGTCGGTTTTTTGGAAAGAATTTTTTTTTATTTAAATTTTTGCAGTGAAAGATGAGTGTGTCCCAAATTTCCCACGACAATGATATCAAATTGGTTTATCAATCACTGCGAGACGGATGCGCTGCGGTGTCGGTGGCCGACGACCGTAGTGGGCGTGCCAGGGGTCCCAGTTTCTTTACTCAATACTTAATCATATTAACTTCGTAAGTATGTAGGTGAAACAAATTAAAAAACTGCACTGCGCCACTTTTGATTTCCTGACAGTTCGATCTATTTATGAATATAGCAGTTTGGGGCAAATATATGAAGTATTATGTGAGTAATAAATGAAATCCAAGTAATTACTTAAGTAATATCTTAATATCAAGTAGATCTATATTATTATATAACTTATAATATGTATAATTATTATTTATAACCTACTAGCTGATGCCCGCGACTACGTCCGCGTGGATTGAGGTTTTTTGGTTCCCGCGGGAACTCCTTAGTTTTCCGGGAAAAAAAGTAGCCTATGTGTTATTCCAGAGTAGTGTAGTTAGTTATACATGTGATAATCTATCTCTGTGCCAAATTTCATCCAGATCCGTTCAGCCGTTCGGGCGTGATTGAGTAACAAACATCCATACATCCATCCAAACTTTCGCATATAAAATTGACCGAGCGAAGCGAAGGTCTCCGAGTCTACTTGGGTGAATTGGCACTTGTCCGTCCGTCTGTCAGAGCCTTATAACTTCTGAATTACTGAACGTAATTACTTCAAATTTAAATATACTATGTAAACCGATGGCCTCCCGCCGAATATGGCTTAAAAAGTTATAAAAATCTTTATTTCAGGGGGGCTCTCATAGAAGCGAATGCGAAGTAAAATATTTTTTATAGCATTACATAGGGTTGCGGTATATCATTTTAAAGATAATGAGGAACGGAGTCCAAAAATATTTTTTTTTTTAATTTTTCCCCTAAAATTGACGAAATGGGGGGCTTTCAAAGTGGTGATTTTCTGACGTCCAAAGATGACCTCAGAACTCCCAATTTTCTGAAAGGCTGAGCCTGAAACTTGATTAATTATTTGAATTATATCCTGTACTTGAACAACAAATACTAAAATTAGATAAATATTATAAGGAAACGAAATTATTTAATTTTTAATGAGCATACGTATTTTTAACAAACTTCACAATGTTGTCAATAGATGGCGCTCTGTACAAATTTATTCGTTTGTGCTTAAAAAGAAAAGGCTGAGCCTGAAACTTGATCACTTATTTGAATTAAATCCTGTACTTGAACAACAAATACTAAAATTATATAAATATTCTAAGGAAACGAAATTATTTAATTTTAGCTTCACTATTTTTAACAGAACTTCACATAGATGGCGCTCTGTAAGTTTATGGATACCGCGAGGTCTCAGTTCGCGGCGAACCACTAGTATTTATTATTTGATTCAGTAAGATAAGTCTGCTTGGTTGCAATATTTGGCCACATAAAAAGACCTCGTTATAGTATATTTATTTATTTTTTGTTAGTAGGTATACCTATTAAGATAGATTTATTTTAAGTTTATTTTATAGTTAGTTTAATATTAAGATTTTAGGATACGAATGTATAATATTTGTTTACTTATTTTAATTTTAATGTATGACTTTTTATAAATATAAGTACCTACTTAAGTATACATACATAAAAACCAATTGCCGAAATGTATGTTCTTGCAACACTTCAGAACGGCTGGACCGATTTTGATGCAATTTTTTGTGTTTTTGAGTGAGTACCTACCGGGTTTATTACATTCACTATTAGACCCGGTAGGAGGCGCTGCACTCAGGTTCTAGGCAGGACAACGTCTACCGGGCTCACTACTCATGAATAAATGCTTAATGTACCAACAAGGCTTTATCAAATAAGGTTAACCGTTAACTAAGCAAATTTTCTATATAGTTAGCTAAATAAAAATAAAACGCTGTTCGTTGGTAAGCGCATTCATTAGATTCTTGATTAAATCGGCTAAAGTCTGCTGGACCTATTTGGCTTGTTTTTTTAAGGTGAAACGATTGCCATACGTTTTTATTTTACCATTTATGTTCGTGATAATCAATATATATATTCTGATATTACTTATTTGTTAGCAAATGATTTTTTTGTTTGATGATTTCGCGGAATTTTATCTATATTACTTACTAAAATATGTAGATCATGCTTCCATCTCGCCATTTATTAAAGGTCATGAACGAGGATATGATAATCAAAGTCGTGCATTAACTTAAGCAACAAAGGTATCGATGTTTGTATTTGTAATGTCTAAAAGCCTACAAAATACCTACCTAATAACTTATATTATGCTAAATAAGTACTTAATTACCTAGTACATATTATATAAAACTTTTGTAAACTGTGGCAGCAATAAAACAATTAATATTTATTTATTTAATATTTTACGCACAGCGGGGCAGGGATCATCTATAATGTAGTGTATCACTGATACTTAATAATTTTATTTACAAGTAGTCGGTTAAAAAGTACTTAATTTTTTTTTTACTTAAAATATTAAGTACTTAAAAATAATAAGTATAATAGCAAATTTAATTTTTTAAAATAAAATATACGCGCTTGCGCACGCAATTCTTTGGTTATATAGCCCAAAAAATGAATTTGCAAAGCACATACTTATTATATACAATAATCTCATAATAATGTAGAGTTTAAAATAGTTACTTTTAAGTTACTTTTTGTCCCTGATGTAAAAATAAACATGCTTAGTCAGATGCTTTGGCAGTACACTTTTTTGGCACCAATTAACTATATTTATTCTGGATTTACGAGCGACCTGAATAAAAACCTGTGAAAACAAATTGCAATATTACTAAAATCACTTTACTAAAATCTCAACAAAAGTAAGTAATAGTATCTAACGGCAACTTAAATGCTTTTGACTACGCGATCTTCCACAAGACCACCGAGTTGCTAACCCGCTGGCTGAACAGCTTTTGTAGCAAGAACGAGTTCAATGTTTCGCTCTAAGCGATTGTGGAATGGCCGGTGGTTTCAGATCTATTCATAATGTGAGGTTATGCCTTTATGAGAAGTCATGTCCGTTGTTGGACAATAGACTGAGGTCAAACGACTCTGCAGCGTATCGATTGTGTTCTCATCTAGAATGGGTTCAAGACATCCTGGCACTAACTAGTTCTCTTTTGATAAAGATATCAATTGTAAAGTTAAAACATCCTGTAATTGGAGACCATAAAATACAACGACCTTTCGGTTTAGATTATTACTTACTTAAGTACTATATTATATACCTACCTACTACCCATTTGGGAATATTATGTAATATAAATAATACCCATTTAAGTATGTTAATTCTATGCTGCTGCCAGTGGAACTAATAGTTTAGTGGAACCTTATAAATCCAGTTGTCATAGGTTTTTAAAGTAACTACTACTTATTCCTACAAACTTGACCTGACCTCGATTTCGGAAATTGTCGACCTATAGACAATAAATAACATCGAAGTAAAACTTATAGGTAAGGCTAATATTTGAAAAAAAACGATCTTTGAGTTTTTCGAAACAGTTTGTTTTTTACATATTTTGAGGCAATAGTAAGTTTACCTTACTATGCCGACCCCACATAACGTGGGAAAAGGGCAAGTAGAAGAAGAGTAAGTTTACCTTACGATAAGTAGTTGTCAACGTCAACATGTAAGAAAAACCGCAGGCATGTTACTTACTTAACCCAAACCACACTCATCCTGGATATAGTTAATTAACAGGTAGCTAGGCTAGCTTGACATTGAATTTGATTTATTTTTTTGCAACTATAAACTACTAAGATGTGGGCGTGGAGCTGGGTCTTTTTGGATCTGTCGCGAATACGCAAAAGCACATAATATTATCTGCCTACGTTGTAAATACTAAATACGGTCATGCTCTATTATTCCATGGCCAAACAACATTTATCTACCTAATGTTGTAACTTAAATTAACCTATTTTTCTTTATTAAGTTAGTCAAATGAGGGATCGCCATAATTTTTTATGCTACAGTTAAGTAGGTACTTAATAATGAAACCGAAGACAGATTTTTTAAGAATGAAAACAATGTGAAAAGGGGATAGTATAACATTTATACAGTAATAGGGGGGGAGGGGGCGGGGCTTCGGTATGAGTCATGTCAAAAAGGTATAAAAGCCGGAACTTTCGACACGATCGTCACTTTACAATCGTGCATTGACGAGTCAACATCTCCTGAAGATGCTCCGGTTTCGGAGTGAAACGTGCGTTGAGAGTGATTTGGAAGATTTGTGTGGTGGGGTGCTGTGCCGGTGCGAATTGCTGAGTGGGGGGGTGTTCGCATGCTATTTATTGGTGAAGGATACGCACTGTACCACATAGATTTGTCAACTGTGGCGGATTATAGCGAATTAAACTTCTCGTTCATTCATTATAATTCATAATAGTTCTTAGTCTTTATATAGCTGGCGTTAGGCTGACCCTCCTTTGACGTTACTTTTATTTTATTTACCTATACCTAATGTAATAATATCTGGGTGACCAATCGTGTTAAGTAATAAACATTTGGTAGGTCGTTGACCTATAGCAAGTACTTACAAAATTAGTACAGCGCCATCTACAGTTCACGTATCGAATTACTAAAAAATGTTTGTAGAGTTGCCTATCTATTCCCAGTAGGTATATATACCACATATATACGTATAGTCTATGGTTTTAATTACATATGTATCTGAAAAATATAAAATCGAAAAACAATACATCGGATATTTCACATTTTATTTACCTGCTTTAGTAATATTAAGTACCTACTTAAGTAACTACTTATTTATATATGTTTATTACAAAATAAGTATAACACTGGCCAAGCTCTTCCGATTCAAGCCAATGGACATTAAATATGTAGAGATCTATCTAATTCTAAGATAGTTGTTTAGGTACCTAAGTACAAGGCTACCAGAGAACAGTCTCTGCTTATGAAACCTGCTGCTCGGGTACTGTACATTTAAACATTGATAATACGAGTAGGTACCTACTCATAATGTTTTGTAATATCTCTAGTAGTTATCTTAGTGATAATTTTGACGAGATAACGTCTACTGCAATCGAGAGATCCTACAATTTTGAATTTACATCAATTGCAATATTTAGTTACCTACACGTACACAATCCTTAAACCTAAGTAAGTAACTAATAATAAGGATTTTAGATAACTGGAAAAATTAAAAATTGCTTTTGCTGCAAATAAGGCGGCAAAAGTAAAACTACCGTTATACTCTCAGACCAAAAATTAAAAAAATGCACTAGTTGCTTAATAAACACAATAGTCATCATCATTATCCTCATTACATTTTACAACCCATTGCCGGCTTACAACTGAGCACGAGCTTCCACGCCATATCCACCACGCAACACAATAGTAAGTATGTACCTGGGCCTTTCTCTACTAACAGGAAAATCATGGTCCAAGCGTTTTTTTTTACTTTGGCTATATTAATGCATAGTTTTATTTATTAAAACACATAATATATAACCTGTTATTTAAGGAGCCAAGCTTAATCAATATTTAGAATCATAATTGTTTCATAAATTCGGTCTAAAAGCCACTAAAAACAGTCCTCTGTTATGTCCTAATTCCGGATCGAGTATGATTCGGTTCGGTTTTTATTAGCTGTATTTAAAAATGTAAAATCTTATAACTCTATAAACATCAAGAATATTGAATGCATGTGAACAAAAAACAATTATAATTTTAGAGATTTTTTTAGTACTAAAAACTAGTGTTTGAATTTTGTCCATACAGTTTTTGAACATTCCTCTGTCACTATTTGAATATCGCGCCACAAAAATATTAAACACTATTGTGGTTACATTGCCCTTGAAACCGAACGTTAACAGTGTGAAGTTTGCTCGGTCGCCATGCTAAACAAGTCGCCGCCATTTTGCGCAGTGACAACTCCGCGTCTGTGTGGGAGCCACGTCTCTGTAGTGTTGAGTGAACATTCCTCTGGTAAGTCTATTTTACGGTGTTTTGTGTGTTATAATTATATTTATTTAACATAAAAATTGCTCAGTGTGATAATTTATAACTGTTTCTGTGTTATGAAGTAATATTTAAACTGATACGTGGTATGACTTTTTTACGTAAAAATAACAGTCCTCTGTGCAACAGTCCTCTGGAAATTTATAACACAGAGGACTGTTCTATGTGACAGAGGACTGTTTTTTTTTGACGTCCGTGTATTTTATTAATATTCTTTATAATCTGCACTAACCTACTGCTTGTCGATAACCTCTTTTTTTCTTACATTGGCCTGTCACGCTAATTCAGGACTTGTGTTTTCTATTATTATGGATTTTGGAATATAAAATAATACGTACCTAGTAACTACCTGTTTTTAAACCCTTACGGTATTTTTTTTTAATATTGAAAGTATGTTTTATTGTTTTAGTATTGCCGCAATGCCACCAAAGAAGAAACCTAAAACCAAAGAAGAAATAAAAGAGCAGAAACGAATTGCAGAAAGATTAAGATATCAACGGCTAAAAAATGACCCTGTTAAAAGAGAGCAACTGAAGGAAAAAGAACGACGAAACTACCAAAGAAAAAAGGAAAAAGGTACAAGAAAGCTAGTTAAAGATATGAGTCGACGTGAACACAAAGCTGTGACTAAAGAATGGAGAAAGCACTGTGCTACCTATCGCGCAAAAAAGAAAGCTTTGAAAGAAATTACAAACAATTTTGTACGACAAAATACGCCCGAATCCGAGGGTTCACCTTCTCCTCAAAGTTCAACCTCTCCATCAATACTACCTATGACCACTCCAAGAAGTGATGCAAGTAATGCGAGAAAGCGTAATGCTAGAAAGAACCGTGTCAAAATTATAAAGGATAAAGATAAAAAGATCGAGTATTACAAAAAAAAATCCGAGAAGTATAGGAAGAGATTAGAACGTTTGGAAAAAGCTAAGACAAAGGAAAATGTAGATACACCTAACACTAAATTTACCAAAATGTGTGATTCGCCAGAAACTCGCAGAGAAGTAGTCAAAAAGGCGCTATTCGGTGAAGTGTTGAATGCACAGCTAAAAGAAAACTACGCTAATTTAAAAACCTGCAAAGAAAAACAAATATTCGGAAAAGTCGTGTCCGGTAAACTAATACACAAATACAAGTTATGGCGAAGCAAAGATAGTGCTATATCTTATAAAACAATTCAGAAGTCACCGCGTCAATCAGGTTTAGTACCCAAGCTTCGGACTCGTAAGGACAAAATTTCATCTGATTGCATAACCACTGTACGAGCCTTCTATGAAAATGATGACAACAGCAGACTTGGCGCAGGAAAACGAGAATGCCTGACCAGAAAAGGGGTTAAAAAACAGAAAAGATATCTATCGGATAGCATCGCAAATTTATACAAGAAGTTTCAAGCTGAACATTTTAAAATAAGCTACACAACGTTTTGTCGTCTACGTCCTTTCTGGGTCATAACACCAAATGTAAACGAACGTGACACGTGCCTCTGCATAAAGCACGCGAACATCGATCTGAAACTGTCAGCATTGCACAGGCGAAGAATTTTGACTTACAATAGTCACACAGCACTGCTTGAAAAGACATGTTGTAATCGCTATGACGAGCTATGTTTGTCACGAACCTGCCAACACTGTATTGACAAGAATCCTGACTACAGAGAGTTTGATGACAGCAAGCCTATTGAATTTAAAAAATGGATATCCGAGAAACAAACTTACAACGACCCCAAGACCAAGAATGCTCGAACAGTTACCAAATACCTAAAGAAAACGTTCACGGTTCGCCCTCGAGAAGTAATAGAAGAGCTGCACGAGGATTTGGAAGCCTATTACCAACACGAGAGAAACATTACCCATCAATACAATGCTATCAAGAAATACAAACAAAACCTTACCGACGAAGACGCTATCATACATATGGATTTTTCAGAAAATTATTGTTCCAAATACGGTCAAGAAATACAAGCATTTCATTTTGGAGGGTCGAGACTTCAGCTAAGTCTTCATACTGTGGTAGTGTATACCAAAAACTCTATCAAGTCTTATTGTACCGTTTCCAAAAATCTCACACATTCACCAGCTGCTATATGGGCACATTTGCGGCCAATCTTTAAAACTCTGCCACCTAACATAAAGAGCATCCACTTCGTCAGCGATGGACCCGTAACTCAATACAGAAATAAAACGATGTTTTACATCCTAGCATCAAGGCTCCAACAAGAGGTTTTAAATGTGAAGAAGTTTACGTGGAACTATTCAGAGAGTGGACATGGCAAAGGGGCCCCTGATGGCATTGGAGCGACCTGCAAGAGAACCGCTGATGCCGTCGTCGCTACAGGAGGTGATATTGATAGCTTGGAATCATTTGTAGAGGCCATTCAACGAAGATGTTCCGCAATTACCTTGTTCACAATCGATGATAAAGCCATCCAAGAATTGGCAGACGACCTTCAAAATGAAACTGTTAATTTAAAAAGCTTTAATGGCACTCTTAAAATACACCAAGTAAAGGCTGAAATATTAAGACGCCCTCTGGAATCAGCTCCAAGTGCCGCTAAACTCATAATGAAAAGTTTAAGTTGCACTTGTGAAGACGAGTGCCAGCATTTCAATTTAGGAGTGTTACAGTACAAAAACAAGACAAAATTTAACGTAAATGATATTTACACAGACTCTGACAGTGAAAACATGAACAACTCACAGGATTCCACAAGGGAGACCGACGACGCTGCACTGGCTGGACCTAGTTCAATCAACCAACAGAATTACACCATCGGTGATTACGTCTTGGTTAAATTTCTAGTAAGAAACACTGAATATTGTTATGCTGCAGTAATCAATAAGATAGACACGGAAGAAGGCGAACTAACAGTGACCTTCTTAAAAATTTGTGATGACAAAGGACACACATTCAGAGTCGATGAAAATGATGTTTCTGATGTGTCCTTTGACCAAGTATTAAAGAAGTTGCCAAACCCAGATATTGCCCTAAAAGGGAAAAGAATATTTTATTATTTTAATATACCTGTACCTGTTTTTGAGAAATAAGTCTGCATTGATAAGTAAACAAGGCTGATTCTTAGTACCTAAGCTTAATTTTGATTATAATTATTTTAAGTCGTTATTTAGAGAGCTAAACTCGCAATTTGTTCCTGATAAATATATAAGTAAGTATTTAAATTCTGTATGTGATACAGTATTCAATAAAGAAGAGAATTTATTTGATTACATTTAATAATTAATATTGTGGTTTTTTTTTTCATATAAGCATTGGCATTAAACTGTTCTCTGGGTGGAAAAACAGTCCTCTGGGTGGCAAAACAGTCCTCTGCCGCATTTTTTTACAAAATTGCCTATAATTCCGAAAATAAGGGAAAATTACAATGGTTTCTTGTTTATATGTATTTATATTGTAACTATCTATCGACTCCACATATTATATTTTAATTTTCTAGAAAATTAGGGTTGGGACAACTGTCAATAGACAAGTTTCCAGTTAGTAGAGAAAGGCCCACCTAACTATTGTTAACTCGAAACTCCACTATTGCGTATTGTCTGAATTTTATACAAATTGCAAATATATTTAAGCAGGTAATATCTAGGTGCCAACTGCCAATGTTTAGATGGAAAATAGATCTCCTAACACTGAGGTATTGAGATCATCATTATTATCAGATCGAGCTGTAGCTATACATACTATAGGAAAGCTGATAAACTGTGGCCACGCTCACGGATATGAAAAATTGAAAATTCGAGCCAACGACATTTTTTGCGTAGAGAATAGAGATGAAAGTAATAAATTGGAGATGAATTATTAGGTGGTTTATAAGATAAAAGTACTAAATGTACAAAAAAAGATTGTACCTAGTTATTTTAATAAACCACGATTGACAAGTGCTAAAAGTGTATGGAAAGAATGACAATGATTTTGGCTTTACTATCATAGATCAAGTAAGTAATTTATTAATTAATAGTAGATTAGTAGCCAAGGGCTGTAAGGCATCAATTGCAGCCCGAGATATTTAGGCGCACGAGCGCAGGGAGGGCGCCTATAGTTCGAGGGTGCAATTGATGCTTACACCCGAGCTAACTACTCTGCTTTACATCTCGATTGTGAGGTAAAGTAGGTCCTGATTACCCCCAAATGGAGCTTGTAGGTGACCAATTAGCGCTCGAGGGTAATAATGTAGCTAGAAAAGCCCAAGGGCGGTAAGTAATTTAAAAAAAAAACTCTTCACTCTTTCAAAAAGTTCGCGTACATCTAACCATCATACTTTTTTTAATTACTTACCGCCCTAGGGCTTTTCTAGCTACATTATTACCCTAGAGCGCTAATTGGTCACCTACAAGCTCCATTTGGGGGTAATAAGGACATACTTACCGAATATGAGAGATGTAAACATTATTAATAATTCAATGAATCAGTTCTATAGGTAGGTCATTATAATGAAGGAAGTAGCAACTAGTAATGCAAAACATATAACCATAAAAGGCTCGTTTTAAATTGTCTGCTACTTTAAAGCTACAAAAAATAAAAAATCAGTCGAGTTCGTAATGTTCAACACTTACATTATAATTAATATATCCATAAAATGTGTTATACATAGCACGACACGATTCTAACATTTAGGTACATATCCCTGAGTAGTCAACGTTCGAGGAATAGGAACAAGGGCCAATACTGAACACAGGACACCGATCGGGCTGTGTTTTATTCACCTGTGTACATATTAATGACAACCTTCCACCGGTAACACCATGATAATATAGTTCACACAACGTCACTGTAAATAAACTGACGTGAATTTAATTAGCGCTCCTATTGGAATAGAAGGCGGACTGTACCATGCGGCGGCGGCGGTCGCGCAGCACTGCTGAGTGCTGACTGACGAACGATAGCGCGTGTCCGACCCTACGACTCCTACCACGAGACATCTAACGACATTATATACATCGTTGCTTTATCGCCACTTACTTAACTACTAAACCACTTCAAGCATACCAACTTGATTGACAAAGCACGATTGTGATTCGTGGTACGGGTTGAGCAGTGTTGGCTTGACACTGATAACAGGTACATAATATACCTCCTCGTTTCACTCATAAAGTACACAAATGTACATACCGTATGTAAACAATCTAGTAGGTACAAATTGAAATCGCTTGTTCAATTAAGAGGCTCTTGGTTGTTGTTATTAAGTAATAATATCATTATAAAGTAGGTAGAACCTACCTATAAGCTATGGGTGTTGAACCATTTAAAATATTCAAATAGGTAAGTAACTGTTGGACATAAAAGTGAACATTAAGATGCGGCAAGTACCTACTTAGGTTACAGGTACAAATCCAAATGTGCGCGTTGAGGCGTTAAAGCTATACCTAACTGAATAAAGCCAGTCACGTTCGATTCGGAGGAGGCTCACAGATTCATTCAGTGACCAGTTTAGGTTAAAATTATTAATACTAAGAACGCAAGTTTTTTTCAATTAATGTTAAAGACCTTCCTGACCTTCCTAGGTATTACTTATGTAGCTAGACATTCTATTTGATTTTACATATTATCTTCAATAGCCAAATCTCCAGAAACAATTGAGCGGTTGGTGGTCGAGGGCCAGGTGGAAGGAAAACGAACCAGAGAATGTTCTCCTACTTGATGGAAACATTTAATAAAGGCAGTGAAACAGAAAACTGCAATGGAATGCTCCCGCAAATCTTCTAACTATCACAAGTAGAGAAAGAAGCGTCACTCGAAAGGATGTACGAATCAAAACCAAGAAGGTCGACGACGAAGACATACTAATCTAAAAAGCAGCCACGGCCACTCTGGCAAACTCAAAAGTGCACAGAGCAAAATTGAGAAATTAAGATGTGAGATTATTAAGTTTTTTTTTTGTACACCACTAGTTATAAGCAGATTCCTAATTATCTATTGTAGGAATTACATCTTAGTTATCGCACAACAGAACAGAGAAAGAGTTCATAACTCTAAAGCATAGAATACAGTTAATCTTCATTTTACATTCTACAGTCAACATATTATATGATATATCTACCAATGCAATGATTATTGGTTACGTTACAACTTACAATAGGTACAATATAAGTTTATAACTACAGTTTGTAGAGACAAATATACTAGAGAGTCTCTATTAGAACTCTACCAATTTTAATTATAGCGCATATTATACATAGCTTGAAAGCAGGTAAGATGGCTTATTTCCCAACATTTCTTTTGTCCATTCGTACTTTCTTTCAATTTCAAAAGTGTTTCATGAAATAAATTTATTTTAGTGTTTTTAGAAAGTTTGTAATTGTATAGAGTCTGCTTATAATGCTTTGTAAGTAAGCATGCACTAGAATCTAGATTGTACCTACTATACCTAGGCATGGTTTCCACAAATCGATCAACATGATAACTTTATAGATTAGGAGACTTGGTCACCATCGCATGAACGTTAATTACTATGCTCTTGAACATTTCATATCATAGAAATCCAAAAAAAAACGTTCGACTCTAGAAAGCTTCTAGCTCGCCATTTAAATGGCTAAACTAGTTGCAGTAATAGTTCCAACGGCAAATTCTTAGTTCTTAATTCTTATATTAGTGTTTGAAAAGGAAAAATGGTCCCGTACATTCATCAACCATCGTAGCAACTAGCAACTGTCAATACAGCGCGTGAGGTAAAGTTTCGATTCGGAACAATGACCAAAATAAAGTTGATCGCGGGGAGCTCGCTGCGATATTTTGGCAAGTCGGTTGTGCGTGTCGCGGACGCCCGATGATGCCATCGCCGTGGAGGATCGTGACGTCACCGCGCATTTTCCAAACGTGGCCGCCAGACGAAAATAGTCCCCGCCCCCCCCAGGCCCCCTGTGCACCGTCACCGACGAATTTAGCGATCCGAGCCGGCAAGAAGCGGACAACCTTCACAGTCAACGCTGTTAACACAACTTTTCAGATTTCGACAACGTTGATAGTCTTTGTGTATCGAAATACTTTATAGTTTGTCGGAGTACGATGGGGTCTAAAAATTGTTGTTTTGAATTCATTTATTCCGTATCCGTAATCCGTACTAAGTACCAAATTTTTTGGCCGACAATATAAACTTATAGATGAACTCGAACTTTGAAACATAGGAACTAAGCTTAATTTTAGTAGAAAGGTATCGCCGTTTACGAGATTCGAAAACTCGTACTAAGCAAAGTATGTTTGACAATCATCCACTTGCATATTTCCGACGCTTTTTACTTCGGAATTGATTTCAACCTTGGATGTTGGCTAATCTAAGCTTGCCACATCTATTTGTTAACGAAACAATAGATTAAAAATATTTAAATACACCTTATAATTAATTACACGTGACCGGTTAACAGTTAATTTATTTCCAATTTTAACAGTGTGCTAGTTATCTATTGTCATGTTAAGTATTATGATTGATGAGTAATGGGATGCTTTTATGTAGGTATATAGCTTTCAATGCAGTTGCAGTACCTAACTAGGTAAGTAAACATAATATTATCTATCATTAAATATAAAGAACAGGTAACTAGCAAGAAGTTAAAACCAACGCGGCAATATGGGATAAATAGAGATCTCTCATATTATCCATATAATATGTACTAATATTATAAATGCGAAAGTGTGTCTGTCTGTCTGTCTGCTACGCTTTAACGGCCCATCTTTTCAACCGATTTTGATGAAATTTGGTATAAAAAGGTTACATGCCGGGAAAGGACATAGTCTACTTTTTATCCCGAAAAATTGAGTTGCCAATGTACATTAGATATGTACCAAATACCAATCAGTTCGATTTGATTTATAGGCGTACAAAGTTCAAACGAACACTGTAATTTCAATTTTGATTCATCCAATTGGTTCCGACAAAGCGAACAAAGTGACAATAACTATGGCAGACAAAATAGGAAGACATTATTTAGTACTAGATGATGCCCGCGACTTCGTCCGCGTGGATTAAGGTATTTTGATTCCCGCGGAACTCCTTAATTTTCCGGGATAAGTAGCCTATGTCCTTCCCCGGGATATAACCTACCTCTATATCAAATTTCAGCAAAATCGGTTGAAAAGATGGGCCGGGAAAGCGTAGCAGACAGACAGACAGACAGACAGACAGACAGACAGACAGACAGACAGACAGACACACTTTCGCATTTATAATATTAGTATGGATTAGTATGGATTACGTGAGTATGACTATGACCATCGGCAAGATCCTACTTCTGGAGTAGTTCTCGTAAGAGGTATCAAGTTTTTTCCCGTTGCAACAATGTTTTAAGCTTGATTAACAGCTATACTAGTTAGAGTATATTTTATATTTACTTACTTAAGTAACTGTTTTTACTTCTAAAAACACCACAAAAAATACTTTCTCAAATTGCGATTGTACAACAATTTGAAGTGCAAAAATTCAATACGCTTATATATTTAAGTAATATTTGTAGCGATAAGATGTCCTTGTACATGTCCTTTCTATATAGAAAGGACGTGTACAAGGACATCATATTTAAGTTTAGTTTTAATTTGTATTTTGTACAGAATAAATAAATAAATAAATAATAAATAATAATATTTACCTAACTACAATATTAAGTTTATATACTTACCTGTATAGTATAAAAAAAATAAAAAAAAACCGTCTTCACTAATAAGTTCATAACTAAAACTAAAAAGGAAAAATAATTTAATTGATTACATAATTTATTTAAACAAGCTTTTATAATAAAATTGTATTTATACTACACCCGCTCGGAAAGTACCCTCTTGCTTTGGTCAAAACGAGGTAGAAAGTACGTCATTGCTACAAACCAATTAAGCGGGAGGAAAAGATGTATGAAATTTCATTTCTAACGTGCTAAGCGGGGAGAAAACTGTATGAAAATCCATTTCTAACGCGCTGTTGTTTTTTAATTTTAAGTAAATATGGTATGGACGTTGAGAATTTGGATGTCTTACCTTAAGGAAATATAATATTAGAAGCAGCTTCACCATATTTGACATAGAAAAGTCAAATAATATGGTGAATGTCGATTGTCGACATCGACGTCGATTATCGATATCGATAGTCGATATCGACATCGATAGTCGATATCGATATCCGATATTGATAGTCGATATCGATATCGATGTCGATTGTCGGTATCGATGTCGATTGTCGGTATCGATGTCGATTGTCGATATCGATGTCGATTGTCGATATCGAAATCTATATTGAAATAATCCTCAAAATGTAGTCTAGTTGTGATAGTGAAGCTTCGAATGAAGCGACTCATATAGTTATGATAGAACGTCATTTTTTTTTTTTAATTTTTTTTTTTTAATTTTTTGAAAACAATACATTAGAAATTAAAGCTAGCGCCTAACCTAATTAAGGACTATTAACTATTATTAACTATTAACCTAAACCTTTTTTTTTTTCTTTTTTTTTTTCTTTTTTTTTTCTTTCTTTTTTTTTGTTTTTTTTTTCTTTTTTTTTTTGTTTTTTTTTTTTTTTTTTTTTTTATGTTTCTGTATTTTGAATATGGGTTTGTAAAAATGCCTGAAATAAAATATATTTATTTTATTTATTATTTTAAACCTTTGTAAGTTCGTTTAATCACTAATTATCGCTTATTTTCCTCGCAGGTGTAGTATAAAGCACTAAGTATGTATCACTCGGTAGAAAGTACGATTCCTACCTCGCGTGTATTGCGGCCCTTCGGCTACGCCTCGGGCCTCAAACTACACCCTCGATAGTAATCGGTCACTTTCTCCCCTCGGTGAACAATGTACTATTCTCATACAGGATGATGAAAAGTAGAGTATATCACTCGGGCGCAAAATATATTTTTGGCTCGGGCGACGTACTTTAAATCCCTCGCTACGTTCAGGATCCTACTAAAGAATCCCTTACTTCGCTCTGGATTCAAGATAGCGCCCTCGCCGTAAAAATATTATTATTTTGCTCCATTATAATACAATCTACTATTTATTTCCAACTCCCTGGTTGACTTTTCTTGCAAGCGATGTTTGGCACCTACAAAAAATAATATTTTATTATTAAAGCTCGTTTACTTAAATAAATTATGTAATCAATTAAATTATTTTTTCCTGTTTAGTTTGAGTTATTAACTTATTATTAAAGTCTTTTATTTTTTGTTTTTTATTTAAATTTTTAGTAGTATAATTTTTAGTGGGTCTAATCATATCATATTAGTGCAAATAAAGCTCTTTCATATTATGTACAATGCATGGTTAAAAGTCTACTCTGATCGCGAGCGATTTGCTCCTATTCCTTTAGGAGTTCCTTCCTCCATCTCCGAAGATATTCATCAGATCTTCACCTGGGATCAATTTAAATGGGACCAACCTGACCACCTCACGATACGTTCTTTCAAATAAAAAAAATGATTGAAATCGGTTCAGATTTGACAGAGTTATGGAGTAACATCGCTAAAAAAAGCGTCGAATAGAGAACCTCCTTCTTTTTTATTTGAAGTCGATTACAAAAATATTTAAGTAAACGGCATCAAATTCAAATGTTAACCGTTCATCTGCTAAAATGAGTCTACAAAAATTTAAGTATGAACATTCTGTTTTTTGGAAGGAGGCACTTAAATCAATTTTAATCGTTAATAATTATAGTTCATAATTTTACAAAGGATGTTAATTAAATCGCAAAAAGTGAGTTTGGAACGTCCGACAGATCGCTCACGAGTCACGAGACTAATGTGTGATCAACCTTGACTCCTGACAGCTCACACCTGGTACTACTTACCGGAAGTCCATATTAGTCGATGACAAAAACTCGATTTCAACTATTTTGATGACAGCAAGCATAATCCGGCATAAATTATTGAAGACATTGCAAAAACCACAGACCGCTCAACTTGGAGAACCGATTATTAAATCTGTTCTTCTGTACTGTCGCATTTCTGACTCCAAACAACAAAGATTTGAAGCATCAGATAGGTACATCAAGTAAAGCACTTTTGCTTGAGAAAAGCCATTAGTGCTAGATCAGCTCAGTTGTATAAAAATATCTTCAAAATCAGGTCTAAAGCAGTGATAAATTGATAATATTATAGTCTACGGCGATATTTTATATTATATGTTGCACATGTATTACATTTTCACAACATAATAATTATTATGTAGAGTAGAGACGACAGTCCACGTGGCCCATAAAAACTATATATTTTACACACAGTTTTGCTTGTGTTATCATAAAGAAACTTGACCAAAATCCTCAAAAGTATCACATTCTTAACACTTCCACAAAGTGCATAAAGCACCTGCTCATATCCAAAATTGTAATTCACCTTTGAACAGCTTAATTTTATGATGATGATAATGAGTCTGGCAAAAAATATTTCAGTTACTTATCAAGTTCTAATTCTTATTATATCTACCGACTTACTGCATTCCAATTTACAGCAAATCGGCATTATGTATACTATTAATCAATAGCAGTAGGGCTTCCAAAACCAGGATTAGCAAATACCCGGATCTCAGACTTTTTTCGCTGGTTTTCAATACCTGTATTAAAAATAAATCTAATCCCGGTATTGGTGACAGAATAAATGACACAGTGGCCATTGCATAGGTATATTTGTTTGTAAATGCAATTGGTTTTTATTAGGCTCAGTTTAAAACTTGTATTTTAACCACATTAGCTCAAAAAAACGCCTTTGTTGCTTAAAACCAGTGAAGAAGTCACTTTTGCTCACTCAGTGAGAAAAAGTGTTTTTTAGTGAATTTAGACGAAGTGTGGCAATGGGGCTGATTCTGTAGTGCACAATCTCTAAACTAAACTAAAATGGCAGCTTTAAATCTAGTTCTGTCCCTTTCTGTAGGGAGTATTACGAAAGGTTTTGCAATATTTGTAATGCTCTAATTTTAGTTTAGTTTAGAGATTGTACACTACAGAATCAGCCCCTTTGTGTGACAAGGGGTAGGGTGACAATTAACAAAAAACTTAAAAATATTCCAACTCTATCAGTACCTATCTGTAAGGTACCTATCTGTTATGTTGGCAAGTTTTCTGGATGTTTCTAGATGTAAAATTGCAAGGTAAGGTATGTTGGGGTAAGAGCGGAAAGGGGGTAAGACCCCGTATACATCAAATTTCCCGCGAATGAGACCATATTTTTTAATGTTGGTATCATTATGTTCAACGCCATTTTATTATGCATCTACTTCAGTTCGCGCCAGTCAGTCCCGATGGACCGTACGTGAGTTATGGTGAATTAAAAAAAACAAGGTAATTTTTGTCTTTTTTTCTTCTATCCGATCTTTCCCTTTCACTTTTAGATTCAGATTTTGGCGAAAATACAGCTTGTTTTGCTAATATTTCGCCTTAATACTAGGTTTTAAGTAGCAATAGCTAGATAGATCTGATCAGAATACGCCTAGGATGTCTATTAGCAGAAATCCGATGTTCCCCCTTTCGGGTAAAGATCGGATTTAAACCATCCGGTCTTTACCTGTACAAAATAAGGCAGGGATTGTCAAACTTTTATAATATGAATATTTTTCACCTTAAAATACAGTGTAAGGATTATTCTATTTTGATCTCGAGATTTTGATGGAAATGTGTTCAGAAGCGTACAGATATAGAAAAGAGCCCAATAATCAAATATCAAATATCAAATAAATATTATAAATGCGAAAGTTTGGATGTATGGATGTATGTTTGTTACTCAATCACGCTCCAACGGATGAACGGATCTGGATGAAATTTGGCACAGAGATAGATTATAGTCTGGAATAGCACATAGGCTACTTTTTATCCTGGAAAATTAAAGAGTTCCCGCGGGAACCGAAAAACCTCAATCCACGCGGACGAAGTCGCGGGCATCAGCTAGTGTCTGTATATGTTCGTCTTATATCTTGGGTATCGTTTTTATTTTTTTATTTACAGCATTAATTTTTATTTGTCATTTATTTTACTATGTTATTTATTTATGTTTTTATATTTCTGTCTTTTATTTTTATTTATGTTATTTATAATGGATATAAAAAATTGTTTTTAAGCAATTTCCATGCTTGGGATCAACGTTACAATTTTGAAAAACGGACAGATAGAATATTTGATGTCTTTAGTTCGGACATTGAAAAATTTCTGTCCCTTTTTCAAGGTTAAAATTAGCTATCATTAATAACTAGCAAAAAATGTATTTGTCCGATCTTTCCCGCGGATCTGGATAATTCATCTTAAGATGAGATCAAAGTTTGAGAATCATGGCCCAAGAGCCCACGACGGCCAGACCTTCATTATTTTATAAAAGTTGAAATTTTCTCTGTACATGTCTGCTATACAGGTAAGAACGACCAGCGACTATAGAGTTTGGGTTGTGGTTACCTGGGCAGGTAACAGGTAGTAAAGGTGTATAAAATAGTACTTAAAATTTGTTAGAGCATAAAGCTCAATTTTTTTATATTTTCTTCGGGATAACTATAGAAATCTCGTCATCCATTGCCGGACACTTATGACAGTTGCTACCCCTTGCCAGACACCCCTAAACTTTGATAAATTACAATAATTATACTTTCGTTGTAGTATAAAAGCTAAATTTTATATATGTTACTTGGGGACCTATAAAAAGATGTTACCTCATTAGCCGGACAGTTTTTGTGGTTTTTACATCTTGCCAGACACATCGAAAGTCCACTGTAGGTGCGAGCGCGAATACTTAGTCGATTACTATTTTTTAAGATATCTAATAAAAAATAATTTTATTACGTTCATAGCCATGTTGTATAAAGTAAAAAATATTAGTTTAATATCATTAAAATATAATAAAAAGTATGATTACAGGTAAAAAAAATATTTAAACTTGTTTATTAATTTAAGCATTGTCGTCGATGTTTTCATTTTCTTCATCACTACTACTCCAGTCGATGGCATGATCGTCCTCAACATCACCTTCTTCGTCAGTTTCTGAAAGAAAAATAAGCAAGTTTATACAATTATGAATAATTAAAAAATTATGTACCTATCATAATTTGTCATAATAATTATATACCTGATTGAGTTTTGAGCGAATCACTAACATAACTCGGTAGTTGATCCCCTTCAAACCATTTGAACTGGTATTTGTCATCTTTTAATACCCAGCCGTTATTGTCTGGTTGATAGGTGGTTGGATTTTTCAAATGACAATATTCCAAATGGTACACATATAGTTTGCTCGCAGAAATTGCTGCAGTAGCTCGCTTTTGCAAGGCGGTAGGTTGCTAGCGTCAAAATTTCGCAACTTCTTTCGGTCAAAAGCTTCGTTTACATCGGAGACTGTGTACGAGTCGATGAATATTTGAAGTCTAGCGGCATCAACATCAATTACATTAGGGACATTGTAGACATTGCATATAAATCTCTGAATAATATTAAAGATGTTTTGTTGATGATTTAAATTTTTAATTAATTCGTTGTTGCCGAAGTTCTTGAAAGCTTCCTGGTTTCTTCGCACTCGACTAAGTGCTCTATCTCACTCGCACCCGCTTGAACAGTTGTTACCTCGCGCTCGCACCTACAGTGGACTATCAATGTGTCTGGCAAGATGTAAAAACCACAAAAACTGTCCGGCTATTGAGGTAACATCTTTTTATAGGTCCCCAAGTAACATATATAAAATTTAGCTTTTATACTATAACGAAAGTATAATTGTAATTTATCAAAGTTTAGGGGTGTCTGGCAAGGGGTAGCAACTGTCATAAGTGTCCGGCAATGGATGACGAGATTTCTATAGTTATCCCGAAGAAAATATAAAAAAATTGAGCTTTATGCTCTAACAAATTTTAAGTACTATTTTATACACCTTTACTACCTGTTACCTGCCCAGGTAACCACAACCCAAACTCTATAGTCGCTGGTCGTTCTTACCTGTATAGGAGACATGTACAGAGAAAATTTCAACTTTTATAAAATAATGAAGGTCTGGCCGTCGTGGGCTCTTGCTCTATCACAAAATGTAAAAAATTTATCACTGGGGGCAAGATCGGATGCCTTTAAGTAAAAAAGAAAAATCGATTGGAACATTCATGTTTTTAATTACATAAACGTCATTTTTTATATATTGTTGTGCGTTTAAGATCGGATTTATTATTCTTATGCACCTTGTTCTCAAAGCCATAAAAGCGGGTTTTAAAGTACGTCCAATCTTGCCCCCGAAGGACAATTTTGTAACCATAGCCATAAAAAAGTATGTCTTGTTTTTACATGCGTATAAAGCAGAAACTGTTGAGTTTACAAAAATAAACAAAATTGAAACCCAAGCTACGTTTTAAAATTAAACAAATGCACCATATTTTAGTAATTTATCTTCAACAAATATCGAGAAATTTGAGTTTTTACAAAACCTTTTCAATTGGTCTGAAATCCGTCCGTTCTTACCCCAACATACCTTATGTGACGTCATACTAGGAAGGGGGGGTCTCACAAACGTGAACAACTGTGACAAGGACGGGGGAGGGGTCAAAAAATCACGAAATTAGTGTGACGTACTTTATGGATGACCCCTTAGCAGTACTTGGTTAGGTATGTGAAAGTTATAAGGATTTCAGTTGGGTTACAATTTGATGGTGACAGGTTAGGACTCGGAGTAACGTTTTTAAAGCTAGGTAGGTAAGTAGGTAGGTATACATATTGTAAACATAATAAGTATCAGCGCGAAAATATAAACGAGGACGAAGCTTGTAATAATTTCCTAACACATAGAGGCCGATAAGATAGCGACTACGCGCACTGCGCAAACATTCCGAAATTTCAGCGTTCTGCAGGCGTCTTTCATTTCATTCATTGCTGAAAACGCGCGCGACATTCAATCGGTTCCGAGAAGACCGCCCGAGTTTCCTGGAAGCGCTACTATTGGCGCACACACGCTCAAGCACTATACGTACAGCACACCGTCGCCCACGGCCCTGATAACACACAACCGTGACGAGACGTATCGGTACTCTCATTAACGAGCTCATATTATTGCGTGCCCGGCTCGTCTTACATGTAATCAAACAATTCGCTCGACACAACTTATGATGATGCAGTCAACTGTCAAAGGAAACAATGGCGGAATGGGACAAAGATTGGATAGCATCTACGCACTACACGCAGAACTGTTATTGACTTAAGCGGACCACACGAGCTACATTAGATTAAACTTTTATCCCAAAATCTCATACTCAATTTATACCATAATATGTTATACCTATCCATACTTAACCATACTAATATTATAAATGCGAAAGTGTGTTTGTTGGTTTGCCCTTCAATCACGCCGCAACGGATCGACGTGATTTTTGGCATAGGTATAGTTGAGGACCAGAGGCTAGTTTTTATCCCGAAAAATTAAGGAGTTCCCGCGAGTATAAAAAAAACTTAATCCACGCGAAGTCGCGGGCATCAGCTAGTATTATTGTAAAAGTGTGTCTGTCTCTCTACGTTTGTCTGCTTTCGCAGTCCATCTGTTCAACCGGTTTTGATTTTTGGTACAGGGGATAGGTCCCGGGGAAGGACATAGCTACTTTTTATCCCGGAAAGATAAATAGATCCACCTGGAAGAAACCCTTAATCCTGTTTTCGCGGACGCGAAGCCGCGGGCATCATCTGGTACCTACTGCAATACTATTACGGTTACTTTGACCTGATGCTGCAAATAGGACAACTTGCTCTTGTTGCCTGACAACTTATTGCACATGTGGTGTCTTCGATCTCATTGATTTGATCTGCAGATGGAAGTGGTCACATAAATTTATACGTTTAAAACGAAGTCCGTCGATTTTGTTGGATTTGCCTCTACGCGCGTTGGTCTGATTAGCAGGAAGGTGGTCACAGAAGTTCAAACATAATTTAAACTCGCATAAGTCCGCCGAGTTTGTACCTACTTGTTGGATTTGTATCGACGAGTAGTTGACCAAAGGCCACACAAACCACGCAAGTAAGTCTGATGTCGGAGCAGGCAGGGAATGTGTAACAGGATGTCAGGTTTATTACACGTAGACCTTCCACATTTCAGAGGTGATTTAAATTTTGATAGTGTTCTGTTCTGTTTTTCTTCTCCAAAACCACTAAGCGTGCTTAGGTTTTGTTTTAAGTATTTGGGGACATATCCGAATCTACCAAGCTGAAACTACCAAATGAAGTATGAAGTTATGAACAAGGCGCGTCCTCACTCTATTACGGTCCACCTAGGGCGTAGGCCGCCGTGGCCTGGCCGCTGGCTTGTAGATAATAATGACCTAGTGTTTAGGAACATTTTGACAAACAACTAGGTATACAAGTAAAGACAACAGGATAGCATCTACGCATTACAAGTAGTTAATATACCTACTGAGTTGTTAAGTCTCAAGATTTCCGCGAAATTAAATGTCGCGCCGCAGTAAATTAATGACTTATTGCCTCAGGACTCGTGGACGGGTAGCGAATTCCTGAGTGAGATAACATAGTAAATGAGAAGGAAGGTACTAAACTACTAAGGTAGTTAGTCACTGACGTAAGCAACGAGGAAGGGTTCAAGTCAATAAGACCGATCGCAGATCATTGGGGTCAGCGGAGTAATGGCAACGGTCAATAGTGATCATTCGACATCATGAACTCATGCTAATAAATTATATCAATTGACTAACCTTTCTGCTTAGAAGGTTTTAGCAAATTTAGTAGTTAAGTAACGGTAGATTTTTTTTTTCAAAAAGTGTCTAAGCAACCTCTTAATATTTTTTACATACTTAAGTAAGTACTACCCAGGAATATTTTTAAGATTCTGTGTAGCAGTTAAGATACTCCTGCTTGCTTGCCATAAAGTTGCAGATTTCACCGATGTATAAATTTCAACTGTATTAGACTAGCTACGGTATGTAGTATACAGCCCTTATTAAACAGAAGGACAGACGGAGAGAAGAACTATATATACCTACCTACTAGACGAAACTATAATAAGCAGTCCATGTTTTACTATGGAACTCTAAAAAGCGTCCGTCGTACGGCGTACCTACCTAACTTAATAAACGCGAATGACGCCAATAGTAGTACTAGTTATTATTCTGTGCCAATAGTCAATAGTCAATAGGTACGTACCTATGCGAATTGCGAAGTCGTTGATGTCAAGGTGAAAAAAAATTCATTTAGTCAGGTAGGTAAGTACTTAAGTTACCTAGGTACTTCGTATGCGTATTTCGTACTTATTAAGATTAGCCCTGAATGGTAATCGAAAACACAAATTAATTTTAAATAGGTTACATATTAAGTAACAATCAGAGTATTTCTAGCCTAACTTCTCTAACTTATCGGTGTGTGTTTTTATGTTACGTGAGTATCTACGAGTATGAATATGGTTTACAATAGGTAGCAACTACAATGGTAATTTATTTAAGTATAAGTAGGTAATTACTAGAGGTCGCCCGCGACTTCATCGGCGTACAAATTCTGATTACTATTACTATTCATACCAACTTCCAACCCCCATTTCACCCCCTTAGGGGTGCCTTTTCTCAAAACCGTTTTTTAGCTGATGTCTACGCCATAGAAGGTACCTACCTTCCAAATGAATACTAGCGTAAATATTAAATAATTAATACTAGGTATATATTAAGAAATCCTTACTTGGTGATACTGGAGGTAGCTGCATGTCCCACAGCTTCGGCCGGCTCCGCAGCCACGTCCACCATGCCTCAGCATCACGAGCATCACTGACTGTCGCCACCTCACCACCACCTCACTGTCACTATCACACCAGCATAATGCATTACCCAAAAACTCTCCCTGTTTACCATCTGGTTACAAATGAGTCTATCACTTGCGATTTACTATTAACAAACGTTCTAATAGGATTAATGTAGTTAACTAACAGTTGTCACTTATCACCACCACCACACTCTCGCTAGTCGCTACCATAGTTTAGTTACCTACCAAATAATTAACTGAACCTGTTGTCAATAATGCGGAAACACCTTTAGCTATGGTCAACATAATCAGAATTATTCGGTGTCATCATGGTAATTAATGTTATTCATTGTCACTAGCTAGGAACATTACAAGTCCACCACCTTTGTGATCACTACCGCGCCTCGACAATATAGTTATTTTCTCATTACCAATCCTCACAAATCACATCCCTATGGCCTATACCTGATTTATATTCAATACTCCTTCATTCAACCACAGGTGAAATAGCTTGACTGTCAACACCTTTGATGGTAACTTTTCTAAGCTCAGCAGTCATCAGAACTTCGGTCAGATCTGAAACAATAGAGAACCCATATTAAGATTAGGGTCACTATTAAACATACTTTATGTAGGGTGAATATTAAACATACTGAAGGTGCACTTAAGCATTTATGACAAGTTACATAAATGAATGTAACACTAAAATTATTTCAACCAAAACATGGATAAAATAATATATGAACAGCAGATTAAGTAGGTAGTTAAAAGTAAAAGTAAAGATCAGTCAAAGTAAAAGAATTACAATAATTAAGTACCTACTTAATGTAAAAATGGTAAGAATATAAAAATATTTATTCTCTATCCAATCATTTATTTTACTTTTGGCAGCTCAATTCAATGATGTTCCTTCTATTGCGATATATTGATTTGATTTTTGATAACAATCGACTTTCTTTATGAAGAAGTTTTAATTGATTTGACAACATTTGCTCAACATTTTTAAGAGGATGTTCATGACTTGACTGTGTAAATTAAGGTTTTTTTTGGCAAATACTGTGGAAACTGGTTTTCCTGGATAGTTTGTAGCCTATACTGTAGCTGAACTCGATGTGCAATCTTTGTAAACAAACCATTGAAAATTTATCACCTTAACTTAACCGCCAAATATGTATTAAGTAAGAAAATTTGCTTTCAAAACAAATTAACTTTATTACTACAACACAATGTGTTGTAGGGTTGTTAGATGACATCTAAGGTTGGGCTTTTTTTCTAAACCCAACCCCAATGTTTTGAGTAATTACATGAATTCCAAAAAGCTGAGACAGCTAATTATTATTGGTTACTGGTTACCCTACTTTACTATGACTATTGCGTAGCTAATGAGGGAAGGATTATTATTAAAGAGAAAGACATCGATATACGTATAATACCTACAGTATTATTATTATAATGTACCAAAATATATGGGTGTAAAATAATATCTATACCTACTTAGTGTATTCTAAAAATCTATTCCGTTTTAAATCGATTTTTCCAACGCACTTTGCTAGTGACAAATTCGCATCGTACATTAATCGTCTACTAATCGTTATCATGGCAATGATGTCCTTATCGCTATACCTATTATAGTTCTTTTAAACTACCTATTAATGAGATCATCGATACAGCAAATAAATTTAAATATGACTCACCGTTTATATACTTGCTACAGAAAGACCGTGGTGTAGGTTAACATTATCATTTATCACTCACACAGTAGGTAGGTACATATTAATATACGACACACACGATAAGTAGACCACATATAAAATATTATATAAATATTATTCAAGAGGTCAGAGACAGTTTCTATGTTTTTGTACAACGCAAACGCATTAATTCCACCGACCAGAAAAAGAAGATATTTCTTCGTCTTATTTTGTTCTAAAGGCACTTTCAAATTTCAATCAATGCAATGCTTTCATTTCATGCTTCTCGTGATAAGTCTGTGGTCTGTGCCACCGACCAGAAACAAAAGGGCCTGTGCTTTTATGAAAAAAAATCAGAGACAAGTAACTTCTATTCACAGACATATTGTACTTCTATTAGAAAGGGTAAAGAAAAGAGGTAATAACTCACTAGGTAATAACTCTGTGGAATCCGTATGAAATACTTTGATTAATTAATGATATAAATGATCAAAGAGAAAATATAAATCTATTTCCACAGGAGAAGGATGTTAATAGGTATAGGTATACAGCACAGTATACGGGTATTAAATTGTACGCATTCTATTTCCCAGTCTTCCTTTCAAGTTTCAGGTTTTATAGATACTTATTATTCATCTATGGTTTTCCCTCAGATCGAGTGACGAGGCTGCCATCTATGATGTTTTCGTAAAACTACGAAGTGACTATCATCAGAATCGTAGACAGAGAAATATAATAATTACAATTACTATTTACTGTAGGTACCTATGATCTGAATGAATAAATCGATATTCGTATTTTTATAAATAAGGCTTGATATAAATTACCATACGAAATGTACCATACCCCTTTTTTTATAGGTTCATGACCAATAATTTATTAGGTTCATACTACGTTCATACCTAATGCCGCGTCCACACGCACAGTCCACACGCTTGGCACTTGCCGTAAACTCAAAACCTCTACAAACGTTTGGCTTGATTTTGGGAATCAAACTCCGCCATCCATCCACACGCTTGCGAGCGCTTTAGTATGTTCATGGTATGTTCTGAACGTTCTGAACAGGCAAGCATGGCGGACGTCGAGCTTGTGTCGGCTTTAACATTCGGCATAAGTTATTTTTATTATAAAAAGAAGAAACTAAATAAAAGAAAACGAAAAATACGACAAAAAAGATGGTGGATGTTAAAAATTCATAGAAACCTTCTATCTAACGTTGATTAGAGGTATTTTATGATTTCATGTGTGTATTTAATTCAATGTATTATTCTTTTACCAGCTGGGTGCCCGAGCTTTGCTCGGTATTTTTTTTTTTTTACTTTTTCTAAGAATGAATCCTAGCTAGATCGATTTATCGCCCCCGAAACCTCCTGCATACTAAATTTCATGAAAATCGTTGGAGCCGTTTTCGAGATTCAAAGCTAACCAATGAGAACAAACCACTCCTAGAATGAAAGTGACCTAACTCAAAAATTGCAATTTGTGGGATATTGTGGCACTTTGTGGGAGCAAAAAAGATTTCAAAAAGGTATTTAAGTAGGTATTGAATATCTTATATATATATAAATCTCGTGTCACAATGTTTGTCCTCAATGGACTTCTAAACCACTTAACCGATTATAATAAAATTCGCACACCATGTGCAGTTCGATCTAACTTGAGAGATAGGATAGTTTATATTATATAGATTAGGATTATTAGTGCTACCCGTGCGAAGCCGGGGCGGATCGCTAGTGTTTAAATATATCTCTCCCGTGTTTCATTGGAAATGATTGATATTTTGCGAATTTATATATTGATCTTCTATGTATGGATTGGTATTATTATAATAATTTGACCGAGCGAAGCGAAGGTCTCTGAGTCTACTTGAGTGAATTTGCACTTGTCCGTCCGTCCGTCCGTCCGTCTGTCAGAGCCTTATAACTTCTGAATTACTCAACGTAATTACTTCAAATTTAAATATAATATGTAAACCGATGGCCTCCCGCCGAATATGGCTTAAAAAATTATAAAAATCTTTATTTCAGGGGGGCTCTCATAGAAGCGAATGCGAAGTAAAATATTTTTTATAGCGTTACATAGGGTTGCGGTATATCATTTTAGAGTCCAAAAATATTTTTTTTTTAATTTTTCCCCTAAAATTGACGAAATGGGGGCTATCAAAGTGGAGATTTTCTAACGTCCAAAGTTGACCTCAGAACTCTCAATTTTCTGAAAGGCTGAGCCTGAAACTTATCAATTATTTGAAATAAATCCTGTACTTGAACAGCAAATACTAAAATTAGGATAAATATTTTAAGGAAAATTTTTAACAGAACTTCACAATGATGTCAATAGATGGCGCTCTGTGATACCGCAAGGTCTCAGTTCGGGGCGAACCACTAGTTAGGTACAGTGTTACCAGGGTATGGACCTATAAAAAAGGACCTTCTTATAATATAGGTCCATGTACCACAGGGTTAACAATATTAGAAGGTTCGATCTTTGATAATAATCAAAGGGTTCGATCAATGACGAAGGAAGTACTAGTTACTCATTGGGTTCGATACATAGAAGAATTATTAACCTCTGCTCTGTCTACGGTTCGATAGATCACAGATAAATGTTCTGGTTCTATCCCATCACCCCATAGTTGTATGGTCGAGTTCACGTCGAGTTATAATTCTATCGAAGTTTGACAGTTGAGACCACAGAACAAGTTGAGACACAAATCATACAAAAAAATAGTACCTACCTAGTGCACGAAGTGAGTTTTTGTAAAATATTCAATGAATGAAGAAAAATTATGCCAGCACCCTTAAAAAAAATTAATGATACAAGAAAGAAGCCCCGTAGTAAATATCACGGGTAAATAATAAGTTCCTTGAACGAAACGATACCTTTTGTTGGCTGTTGCGATCTTTATCTTGCGATACACTTGCGATACCTACATATATTTTGATGTAGACAGAGAAAGAGATAGATGAGTTATTAAAACTCAAATTCTTTGCATGGTTACTGCGACAATGCAAAGTTGAATGCCCACTCTACACTCGCGCCGTGCAGGCTCGCGAACTTGACGAAACATTACATTTAAAGCGTAACGATCGCAATCACTGATGGGCTAACACTTTTACACTAGTCTATTGGCCATAGTCGCAGTAAGAATATTGTAAATTCAGTACCGACATGCTCGCGTTGTTACGAAGACAAAAGGTTTTAAATTTAAATATACTACATTCGTAATTAAACTTTAATGCCTTAGTGTTAAAGTTTATATTTTAATTATTTTTTCACTTCTATCGGCAGTCCCTATGACTGGCAATTTTTGGCCCTCCTTTCCCTCTCAATATCACAGTCGTCCTTTAGGTGCTCAGTCAAAAAGTCTATAAGCGAATAGTAATCATTTTTATTAATATGAATCATATTTGTTGTATCATACATACCAAGTATCATATTAAATGATAAGTACTTGGTATGTATGATACAACAAATTTTTATTGGGCATTGTTACGATAATTCGATGGATAAGCCACATGCATCGTCTACGTCAGTCACTTTAGGTTTTAGGATAGGATACTTATCGTAAATTACTTTTGTGCAAATCAAATTTATCTTGATTGAGTTAAAAAATAGACGAATGACAAACAAATGAGTCTTTCCAACGCGGATATACATATTATTCATCTATGAATATCGAATATGTGTACCGTACGTGTGTAACCGTAGGGTTTTAAGTACATAATATTAATATTCATATTTATCTAATCAGAGACAAGTAACGTAAAGGATATACTAATACAGGAGTCTCTAGTCTCGACGCGGTTTTTATCAAAACATGAAAACTGAAAACCATCTGAAAACTAACCCACTTGATAAACTCACGAGTCATTCAGTGCGTTCCGTTATAGACTGAGAGCACTGTTTAGTGCTCTTTACTGTGGAGAAATTCGTTCCGTTATGACTGACAGTAAACTGCCGCAGTATTCTAGGGAAATATATGACGTCATTAATCGACGCCATTTTTGTACTGTGAGCACTGGCGTTTTCGAGGTAAGGTGCTCTCAGTGTTTGTCTCAGTGCTGACTGCGTTCCGTTATAAGCAGTACCCAGTATACCTAACTATATAGGAACGGCTTCGCAGTGTACTGAATTGACGTCACACCTTACAGTGCTCGCAGTGTATTTCGGAACACACCCATTGTTCAGACTTCAGAGGCATTCGCGATAAGCCGCGCTGCGAGTCGCGAGTGTAGAGTGGGCAAACCGCAGAACACTTTGCAACCATCTACCAAGAACAACCTTTTGTGACAATGTCTGCATCTGTTGACTAAATTTTGAAACCTATTAAGCTTTTAACAAGGTCAACAGTTTTCATCAACTCGTAGTCGACAAAAATAATTAAGAATCGGTTTATACAATCACAATTACTGCAGTCAATCTGTTTTATTTAAAGATAAAGTGTTAGTGTCCGCGAAAATGATCTGTACTTTGTTTTTCGCAATCACAACGTTACATGAACATGGATGACCTAAAATGCGAATACGTAAAGAAAAAAGATGCTTTGGATTGTCTCAGAAAGTGCGAGTTATAAGACATTATAATGATAGGTACATCGACAGTAGATAATCAAACTTAATCGTTGTATCAGCAAGTGATCAATGAGTGTCTCAGCATCAAAAGTGAAAATGTGATGTGTCAAACTGATTGTTTACTTCACGACGGACAGGTGACGGTGAGCGGTTTGTAGAAGTGGTACGCGAGGGCGGCGGGAGGCGGGCGGTATGTCGGGCCGTTCGAGTCCCGTAAACGGCGGCTACGAGGCTGCCGAGCCCGCTATGAGACTCTCGGTCCGCAAGGATCTGTTCCCGGATGCCCTGGTGCCACAACTAGCTACTGACTCGGAATCCGACGAGGACGAGCTCATATCTTGCGTCAAGCTGGAGACAGATTTCGAGCAGAGCATTGATGCCATCGCTCACCAGAGGATGCAGGCCAACGGAGCGCAGCCGTCCCCGACACGGCCTCGCCACAGAAAGCACAAGCAGCGCTCCAGACGCGACACAGACCACGCCACTCTTAACGGGTGTCTCCCCAAAGAGAGGAAGCGGAAAAAACGTTCTCGTGACACTCACAAAAGGACGCACACATCACATAGTGTAGTGAAAGGTGGTAAAAACTTAAATTTAGTTAGTAGTAGTGAGTGCCACGAGGAGGAGGTCGAAAATGCAGATGAAGAAAGTGAAAGTTCAGAAGATGAAGTGCTAGGGCATAGTGTAAAGTTACCGTTAATTAATGTGCCGCGAGCCAGCGGCAAACCTTACAGTCATAAACTTAGTCAATTATCCACAAAAAAGAGTAAATCAAGAGAATCTTCCAAGGAACAAAGGACTCATATAGTCATACCTTGTAGTGGTAAACCCCGATCCATGTTGGACCTCTGTAGTTCCCGTAGCAAAAAGAAATCTAAGAAATCGGACTGTAGTGCACCTACATATAGAAGTCAGATAGTGGACACAAATACCAAAATCAAAATAAAGATAAGAAGAACAAGTTTTCAGGAAGTGGTAAGCTTTTCATAAATATCACATCTTTATGTAAGTAAGTAAAAATGGTTTGTGCTAAATAAAAATTATGTAAGTAAGTGTTCACTATTTTATGATATGGTTGTTCTGTGGCAATATGACATTTGGCTGTAGTACATAATAAATTAATAATTGTTTTGGTATCTATACTAATACTAATATTATAAATGCGAAAGCTTGGATGTATGGATGGATGGTTGGATCTGGATGATATTTGGCACAGAGATAGATTAAAGTCTGGAATAACACATGGCTACTTTTTATCCCAGAAAATGAAAGAGTTCCAGCAAAACCAACAAAAATTCCTCAATCCACACAGTCGCAGGCTTCAGCTAGTATGATATAAATAACAGCTCCATTGAAGTTCAGATGTTTAAAGATGTCTAATATATCTAAGAGTTGTATGAAAGTGTAAGCCGTGCTTCTGTAGTATTTTCCAATTTATTATTATTCTACTACAAAATATAAGCCCTGGACTGCAATCTTACGAGGTGGTAAGTGATGATGCAGTCTAAGATGGTAGAGATCTGACCTTTTAGGGTTATGAAAGAAACATTAAACCATACTCCTAATAAGTAATTCAAGCATTCAATTATTCTGGATTGAACAGGTAAAAGCCTTTACTAACTAACCTGTCCTGGCTTTGTTTATAAATGCTCATCTTAAAACTTCCTAATAAACTTCACTTTAAGTTCACAAATAAGCACTATAAGTAGAATGTCGCTAAGATAGTATAATGTGAACACTAATAATTGTTTTTGGGGATCAAGGCAACCATTTCCAGTTTTCTACAAGTTCTCAGCAAGGATCATTTAGATTCACTTACACAATTCTTCACATTGATCAAGTACTTAGTTCTTTGTGGCCTTTATTTTTATATTTTAGGCTGCTATTTTACCTTATGCTTAGGCTTTCATTGAGATGCTCTAATAAATCAGTGGAAGGCTAAATCATGTAGACACCAAGGCTGATATGATAGTATGGTAAAGTCAAAAAGTCAAAAGTCTAACTAATTATTCAAATCAGGCAAATACACTTTTTAGGGTTCTGTACCTAAAAGATGCCAATGGGACCCTATTACTAGGCCTTTGCTGTCTGCTCATTTGTCTGACAATTGAAAATTTCACAGAGTGTTTATTTATACCTACCTATTGCCGCTATACTTAACAATATAAAAAATATTTATATAGGGGCTGCTATAATTACTTACAAGAAACATGATTTTTGGGCTTGTTTTATTTTAAGGTGGTAAAAAAATCCATTGCGTGTGAGTCTGGCTCACACTTGGCCGGCCAATTGTACATCACACTAAATAGTAGGAATGAGTTGGTAAATGTTATCCTAAAAGATTTTAACTTGTAAGGGAGCAGGTTATATGGCTCGCCCGTAACAATAGGATGATCACCTTCCAAGTGCTAGATCTAAACTAAAGCTAGAAGGGCTCCAAATGCCTGAGTCTGTCTGAGAAGAAGCCCACATCAAACTCAAATCTTAACAATATTGCAACCTTAAGGCGTCAGGCACGAAACTAGCGACGGCGACAGCGGGTCGATGTGGTCCGAGAGCTTGCGACGAATTTCGGGAAGGTCCTTGAACTTGTGAAATTGTGAAAAAAAAATCCAATCCTGCCAGTCTGGTAGAGCGTTTGCGGTTATTTCGCTACTGCGCAGCATATATAACATTTGCAAAAAGAAAACCAAAAAACATTTTTTTGGCAACCTGATTTCTTATCTTTAAATTTAGTACAATTAGTATTGAATTCGAAAAAAAATCCAGACGTTTTTGTCGGTTATAAAGTATTACCAGACCTCTTCAAAAATTTTCCCAATATTCGTCGCCAGCTCTCCCGAGACTCATCGCATCGCCCCGCTATCGCCGTCGCTAATTTCGTGCCCGTACACTTAATCGCCATACAAAATGGTTATGAATGACTAGTTATATGCCAAAATGATGCAAAAAACCTGTCTTGTATTCAAATTATCTTGTATACATAGTAAAGAAAGAAATGCAATCAATATCATAATATGTAGTTAAATAATTCATTATGAGCAAAGTAATTGGTGAAAGTCTCTCTTAACCATTTTTTACATGAATGATCTAGGAAGAGTTACGATGTTAAGCTATGCCCACATTAACTCTTATCTATTTTTCAGGAACTTTAAGGTTTTATTCTTAAACTGATAGCACTAAGAGCTGATTAGTATAGTCACGTATAGTTACTCGTACCAATATCATAGTTTGGTTTTTACACTTTTACAATTAATTTTAATTTATTATTTATATTTTTATATTTTGTAAATTTGTGGTTTTGAACAAAATCATTATTTAAAATTATTTATTACTGTTAATATTCGATAGTTATTAAGAAAAATAATCTTTGACAAAAGGGGATAGGTAGCAGATGAAGATCCAGAGATAACTAGTAGGTACTGAATCTAAAATAAATGCCGAGAATAAGGAAATAGAGTACTAACACTAGGGATAATTTGATAATAATATAGCCCTACGTGACACAAAATCACAGGAAAACATTTAAGCCATAAGTAAATAATCCTATGGGAACTCATTGATTTTTCAGCGTCATTTTAGTGTGGCGCTCCAGCACGATGGACCGACGATAATATTATAAAGGGGGCGGTGGGAAGTGACTGGATGAGCAAGGACCGGTTGTGGTGGTGTTCTTTGGGAAAGGCCTATGTTCAGCAGTAGACGCCCTGTTGAGATGATGAATAATTGTGTCCGTCTGTCTATCTGTCTGTCTGCCTACTACGTTTTACACGGCACATCTGATTACCGATTTTGACGAAATTTGATACGTAGATAGGTTTCATCTTGGAAGGACGTAGGCTACTTGTTGTCCCGGGAAATCAAGAGTACTCACGGGAACTTCAAAACCTCGATTCACGCGCACGAAGTCGCGGTCATCATGTAACTATGTGTTGAAAACTTAGAACAGGGTTGAGGTCTGACTCTTAAATTACAGGTAGTTCCAACACCAGTATCAATAGCTGATATTGGTCAAAGGAAATCTAAAAAGAAGAGAGCAGCATCGCCAGTCGCCAGTGCTAGCTCCGGAGAGGAGTATGATCCCTCCCGAGGGGACACCGCCGCGGTCATGAGCGTTGCGGCGCCCAAGCCGCGTGCTCCCCGCCCTAAGACTAAAAAATCTAATAATAATAACTCCAAAACTAAAGGTAAGAAAGAACGCTACACACAGAAACTGCCCTGAGACGGCGGGTTGGTGCCTTGATTCAGGCATGATGCGATCGATGTGGTCATTCGTCAACTAATAATGGGAGCACTCAGTCAACCACCTCGATTTATCGTACGCCAAAGTTATTATCCATAGTGACACGATACGTCCTGTGATTTACCAATGACTGTATACATTCTCCTTATGCTATGCCTCGCGCATTATGATATGTTGAACGTTAAATGTTTCCTTTACTTAACACTCATAATTACATTGAAAAAGTTTTTAATTAATTTAATTATATGTAATAATATTTCAATTATGTTAAGTGTAAATATTATATTGCAGATAAAGCTCAAAAGACTGAAAGAACTAGAAGTAGCGGAACGGATAGTAAAGAAAGCGGCCCACAAAGTCCATGGGCGCATTCCATGCCTGAAGAGATTTTATTTCAAATTTTTGAAAATGTTGTACAAAACGGCACATTACCTGCTCTTATCAGGTAAGGTTGAACTACCTAGGTTTCTCCCCACTTTATAAATCAAATTATTGTAGATTTTATTTTAACACGATAAAATAAATAAAAATCTTTTGGAAGTGAAACTTGTTTAGAATTGTTGTGATTTAAAAATTCGATGAAACGAAAAAGCGACACTAAAAAGAGAAAAAGATTTATTTAAATAAAACTTATTAAACGTAGTAGCATATTAAAATACTTCATGATTTTTTTCAGATTGGGTAGAGTGTGTAAATTATGGCATAGTGTCAGTTGTAGACCGGAGTTGTGGAAGAATGTAGATCTTGCGCAATACACTGTTGAAAAATGCAAAACTGACTATAAACTGGTCTGGCTTCTCGAAAAACGTTTATCCCAATGTCAGAGTTTAAATATTGGTAAGATATTTTTGTTTACAATAATATTTTGTCGTCTTTATATCTTTCTCGTATACTATGGCTAGATGATGCACGCGAATCTGCTCATGTTGAGTTAGGTTTAAAATCCCTGGGAACTCTTTGATTGAGACAGTGCCTTTCGCATTTAAAATATTAGTATGGTTGCGAAAGTGTGTGTCTATCTGTCTGCTACACTTTCATGGCCCATTTTGACAAAATTTGGTACAGAGGTAGCTCCATCCAATTTTTCCATATCTCCCTATTTTGTGCCTCTATGGGACACTCAAGTTGGAAATTGGGTATTTGACAACTAGTCAAATCAGCAACTTTTTTTCAAACGTCAAAACGCATGCTTAGTATGGATTTTGTATGAAATTTTAAATTGTGACGTCATCAAAGTTCGACGCACTTTTTTTACTTTAATCGATAGTTTAAAATATTACGCCTTTTGGGAGATCATTTATTTAATAATCACTAAAAAATAATTTATTTCACTAGTAGTGAAATATCCAATTGCCTAATTCATCACGCCATCGTAGCCTCGGCCTACGCTGGCGTTGATGATTTTGGGGGGTCCAGAAGGAAGCAGATTTAGCCCACAAGTCATCTGGCATACAGCTCACATGACCGGCCCAGTCCCACTTGAGTGAAGCTGTTGCAAGGCCAACATCGGCTACTAGCGTTTTGGATCGTATGTCCGAGTTTCTTACACGATCTGCCAGTTTTATCCCGGTAAAAAGGAAAATTACCTACAACCTAAATTCACGCGTTTTATTCATTCATTCAGGGTTGTGCCACCGACTATGTGGTGGCACAACCCTGCAGTTTGCATCTTCAATCACAGATGTAATGAACATTGTTCGCAGCTCAATGGAAAGTATGCAACGTATCGTGGGTGTTAGCGTGCGTGGTGGAATACTGCCCCGCGCTGGTGGAGCTGAGCGTGGCGGGCTGGAGCCGCATCACGCCGGACCAGCTGTTCGACGTGGTGCAGGGCCTTCCCAAGCTGCAGCGGCTCGATCTCTCGCTGACGGTGAGCGCGCAATGTTACCTAGTTCGCAGCTCGCGCTCTACCGTTGGTTCAGAATGCCATTCCTACCAGGAAGAACCGGCAAGAAATCTCTACTAATGTTATAAATGCGAGTTTGGATGGATGGATGCTTGTTTGTTACTCAATCACGGCAGAACGGGTGTACGGATTTACACCGACGCGATTTGACGAATTCCGTGGCGCAGTGTTGAGCGCTGTTGTCTTAACGTGCGGAGGTTGTAGTAAATAAAATAATAAAAAAAAAGTCCCGGTTTCGATCCCCGGCAGGGTCAATTTGGGAATTTATAATTTATGAATTTTTCCTGGTCTGGCCTGGTGAGAGGCTTCGGCCGTGGCTAGTTACCACCCTACCGGCAAAGACGTGCCGCCAAGGGATTTAGCATTCCGGTACTATGCCGTGTAGAAACTGAATAGGGGAACTGCCATGCCCCTAACAGGTTAGCCCGCTACCATCTCAGACTGCATCATCACTTACCATCAGGTGAGATTGCAGTCAAGGGCAGTGAAGTTGCAGGCATCAGCTAGTCTAAACTAATTATTAATAAAATCATCAATCAAATAGTTTTATCTATCATGTGTGCTAAAGTTATAATTGTAATTTCTCTGTAAAAGAACTTTTCTCCCGAAAATTGAAGTACAGACGTTTGTTAGTGACGTCCGATTTTGCTTTCTGTACTGTTTTTTTCCTGTGGCTTCTTCGCTGGTGGATGTGTTTTGTATGCTATTTTATTTTTGAGTATTTCGTAAACTGTCTGAGCCCTAATAAATAGATACCTAAGTAGCAACGTTTACCGGTACGCGGTGTTATGAATCTCCAGAATGTTTATAATGGGATCCTGTCGTGTTTCCAGTCAGAGACGGGCGGGTCGAGCACGTGCCTGTCGGCCGCGTCGATGGCGCGCGTGGCGAGCAACTTCGGCGCGCGCCTCACGCACCTCACGCTCGCCAATAACAAGTTCTCCGCCCTGCCGCAGATACTCTCCTCTGTTGCCGTAAGTACAAGTTTTGACGTGATAACGTCTTATAAATCGATGAACACCGGCTGCACGCACGAAAGTGTCACGTTCCGCCTGAGTGCAACGTGCAAGTGAGAGCGCGGTACAAGCGATAGAGAGGCACGATCGGCCCAAGCGTTGGCTTGTGACACATTTATCTCTCTTCTCGCGTGACGTCAGAGCTAGCAGTTCGAATAGTTCTGCTACTGGAACGCCGCCATGCGAGCTTCTTCGAGAACTTCTAATTATACACACAACCGTATATTAAGTGAAACTTTAGAATCGTTGTGATTTGAAAATTCGATGAAACGAAAAAGCGACACCAAAAGGAGACAAACATATTCATAAATAGGATTTAGCCTGCGAGAGAATGAGATAGAATACAAGTTATATTTATCTCATACTCTCATAGGCTACGTTTCACTTCTGCCGTGGGTGAATTGCACTTGTTTTTTATTCCACTACAAGTTAGCCCTTGACTGCGATCTCACCTGATAGTAAGTGATGATGCAGTCTGAGATGGTAGCGGGCTAACTTGTAAGTTTGTTAGTATGGCAGTTATATTAAACCCATACCCCTAGTCGGTTTCTACACGACATCGTACCGGAACGCTAAATCGCTTGGCGGTACGTCTGTGCCGGTAGGGTGGCAACTAGCCACGGCCAAAGCCTCCCAACAGAAAAACCACAAGTACAAAAAACGCGCCATTTTAAAAAGTTTCATTGGGTTTTGCTTATAAATAGTTAATTAATGTAAATGGTTTGAGTGATGTGGAATAATAAAATTTAATCAACTATTAGGTATTTTAAATATGAGAAAAAAAACGCGTAATTAATAGCCATCAAAAATCTCGAAACAAATATAGGCATGAGAAATTATTTTCTTGTGAGTAACTAACTACATAGTACCCTACATACTCGAGTTAAACTTTTTTATCATTTCTAACAAACGTATTGAAAAACGTTGTGTGATACACGGGCGTTAAGGTTTTTACAAACTCGTGACGATGGTAAGCCCTCGCCTCAAGGCCGTAGCTAGGGTATTTCAGGGTATTTCAAGGTAGGGCATTGTGGGGCAATGCCCTACCTTGAAATCACAATGCCCTACCTTAAAAATACCAAAAACTAAGATAAATTATTATAATTAAATTGTTTGTTTATAGTTTGAGATAAAAAAAATTGTAGCGTAGGTATCTAAACTTTTCCGAACATACCACAGTTTGTGACATTCATTTCTATAATAATTCTTTGTTCTGTGTATAGATGGCATTTGAAGCGCCATCACATGAAGCGATGGGTCTACTTAATTATAATATCGCTTTTTTAATAACATGGTGAATCGTAGAATTCAGCTGTTTTAAATATTTTTATTATTATTTTAATTATTAAAATAATAATATAAAGTTTCCAGAAACAATATGATCTAAATGGTATTTTTGGTCAATCTATTTACTTGTATCACCCCACCCAACAATTAATAACTACCTCACTCTCACTCAGACATGGATCTTTATATCCAAATCTGGAAGTTCAACCATCTTGTTCACTTGTCCTTCATCATTGAGGATTTAATAATTCTTAGATCCATGCTCATGTTCTGTCACAGAAATTATTTATCTACCAATAGCTATTGAATGTACATCACTGACCTAAAGGTCATTGATGTACATGGTGATTGATATAGGCCCCTGCTGCGAGGGCAGATCAATTATGATAAATTTTTACTTCCGCCCTACCTGTGACCAATGCTGCCCTACCTAAAATTCAACTCTAGCTACAGCCCTGCCTCGCCTGGCGGCATCGGGCTGACATGAGTCAAATCGTATGTAAAAACCAACTTACCGCTCTAATATCACAAACTACTATTATGGGAACAGTAACACGGTTATAGCCTAGTCTGTACGCCCAGCCTCCTATGCTCTAAAAATATCACAGTTTTGTTTTATAGATATCATCGTGACGAAAGTATTCACCATATTCACCATTCGTATTTCACCATAGTGTTGTATACAAATATTTTAATAATATTGTATTATATGTACATAATTTAAAAAAATTGGATTTTTTTAGTAAATACTTATCTAACTCACTTATCATTATTGCCAATCAATCAACATAATCTTTAATTGTTACCAGAACCACTGTCCGAATCTCGAAGTGCTAGACATATCTGGTGCCCTCGCAACGTCTCACCCAGCCCCAATTCCCCTGGAAGCCCTGCAGAAAGGCTGCACTAAAATGAGGGTGTTCCGGGCTGCCAATGCTCAGTTAGTATTGGCTACTGCAACAACGTCTCAACAGGTATGCTGACTTTAGTTTATTTATTTTTATTCTAAAAAGTTTTGCGAAAGCTAAGAGAGTAGCAGTCAAGTGGCAGAGACAAGAACTGTTCTATGGCACTAACTACTTAATACCACCTTGAGATGGCAGCTTCTAAGAAGTTTTTTCTATTTAACAGCTATTTCCAGCGGAAGTGAGGGTTTAACATAAACATTTTAACCCTTAAACAAGATTTTAAATTACACCGATGTTGAGCGTATTCAAGCGTCAAAACACGTTAGCGACAGAGTAATGACGCCAAAGCCCCTTTTGGATTACTAGCTGATGCCCGCACCCCTTACTTCTAGCACTTTCGTCCGCGTGGTTAAAGTGTTTTTAAATTCCCGCAGGAAATCCTTAATAAAATCCTTTTCCAGGATAAAAAGTAGCTGAAGTGCTACCCTGGGATGCAGCCTACCTCTTTACCAAATTATATCAAAATCGGTTAAAAACATTGGCCGTAAAAGCTAGCAGACTGGCAGACACCCTTTCGTATTTATGTATATGGACTAAATACTAAATAATAAATATGAGTATAATATGGATGAAAGAAAAGTATAGAATATGTAAAGGACCATTAAAAGAAAAGGGGACCGAATCAGGAGCTCAGACATAAGAGAGAGAACAGTACTCTAAAGGATGGATCAGCTGAAGTGGAGGTGGACTGGTCACATGCTCCGAGACCTCCAAGGAAAATGGAGTAATCTAGTGACACAGTGGACCTAGACACAGTGGTACCCCACGAGATGGGAAGAGAAATAAGGGCGGGAGGACGAACTGAAGCCGACAGCTGGTCCATTCTGGAGATGAGTGGCACAGAATCGCAAGCACCGGAGAGAGCTGGAGGAGGCCTTTGCCGCGAGGCACACAGAATTAAGGGACTTTTTGTGATGTAATTTGTATAAACACTAACACTGTAAAAGCTCTGTAATAAAAGGATATTTAATTTAATTTATTTAAAGGACCATTTATAATCGTAGATGGAGATAGAGGGTTGGAGCCAACTGGAGGAGGTTTCGATCGCTTGCAGCGCGGCTGAAGAGCGCGCGGCCGTGGGAGACTATCGGCTTGGGGACGACGCTCTAGCGCGGCTCGTAAGAGGCGCCACGCGTCTACGCCTGCTAGACCTGCGTGGGTTGCAACGCCTTACTGACTCTGGTCTGGTTAGAGTGCCTGCTTGGGATTTACAACATTTGTTTCTTGGAGGTATGTTTGAAGTTACACTTAATATTTTGATTATTGGTTAAGATACTAAGTTATGGTATTATCCTGTCCTGTCGAATGTTTACGGCCTCTGCTAGACGCATTTTCTTGGGGTCATATTGCCATGTCAAATGCTTAAGACGAAATGGCACGGCGGTTTCTCCATACAACATATTGATCTGTTTTCTCCGTGGACAATTACAACAGAGAAAATATTTTTGCTCCATAAAATCCATATGTATCTGTGCCATGTCTCTATGTTTTGCTTTTTTCAATAAATTGATAAATTTAAGAACAAGGATCCTTCAAAAGTTGCAAAAATGGCCCAGTTTTCGCGCTATCATCAGACATCCCGCAAACAAATTTGATAAATATAATCAAAAAAGAAAAACATTACGACATAGCCAAAGTTCTTCTTAAATTATTGTTGAAAATTATTTTAAAATCGGTTCAGTTGTGGAGGAGGAAACAGGAGAATACGAGAGTAAGAATTCGTCTGGTTTTTCATAGGTATAATCGGTCAAAGCTGCAGTTGTCCCGGTCGGTTGTTATAGTACTCTATTTGAAGAGCGTGACGGCAATATTATATTGTTAAATACCTATACTTTCGATGTCATGCAGATGCCATTTCGTCTTAAGTGAAAATTCCTAAGTTTTATAAATATTTATTTAATGTCCAAGATATAAGTGTCAAGTGCCAAATCCTGTCCCCCAAGGTTGGTCGTTACTAGCTTGAGTCGGGAATTACATTCCGCCCGTTCAGAGGCATAGCATGCGATCCCGTTAGTGTCAAAAATGGGGTATCCCAGGATCCCGGTATAAATGTCACTACCCAATGTTAAGGGACCGGCGACCGCCGCTCGCAACTTCTACTCGAACCGCAAATATAAATTTGCCGGTATATTGCTATCCCTATTTGGCTGAAGACACATGATCGCGTGCAAGCGCGATAGCAATATAAGCGTACAGAATTTGTTATACATTTAGTCTTGTTCCGTGAATACCAAAAATGATGAATGAAAAATTGTTGTGTTTTTAACTTCGTGTTGTTATTCTGTAACTTGACAATATAGACTATGTTCCTGATTAATTAGTACGTGAGATATCGTTGGTTTTAATATAAAACAAATAAGGAGAAAACATGTCCTTTATGTCGCAAAAACATGTAAAACGCAATGTGCTTACATTTAATTTTGGGAAAGTATTTTGGAAAAATAATTATCCAGGGACCTAGATAAATACAAGTTCAATCTTAATAATCGCATAATATGGAGGAAATATGCTCGAATTACTAATTATTTTGGTATTACGTTTGTATGAGCAATTAGCCCTCCGCTGGCGCCTTAAACCTGCAAAGACTCCCCCCATCTTGTGGCCCTTGTGTTCCCCTGACTGTCCCCTATTATTGATTGAAAAGAGCAACCACCAATTTCTTGCTGGCTTTTCTCGGTAGAAATGGTATTCCGAACCAGCGGTAGATTCACTCGATAATTCAAAAGCCTATTTAAAAGTTTATTTGAGTAAAAAAAAGATTGAAGTTTGAAGTTTCATCTTAGGAAAAATTTAGCATATCGCTTCCTATGTGACGTGAGTAAGCGTCAGTAATCGATTCTTTCCTGCTCCTCTTGAGCATCCTTCATTGCGGTCCAGTAGATCCAGCTGTGTAACAAGGCCACGCCTCCCGCGACTTGGTCTGATATCCTGCTATACTGCTCCAGGTTGCAATGTGTTGCGGCAAACGAACGCGTGCCTGGAGCTCATCTGCGAGAAGTGGTCTCACAGCCTCATCGAGCTGGACCTGTCGTGGGCCTCCGCCGCCAAGGTGCTGCACGATGCCGTCTGCGCGCTGGCCGACTCGCCTACCAGCAGACTGAGGTAAGGCGTGCATACATCTGCGAGAAGTGGTCTCACAGCCTCATCGAGCTGGACCTGTCGTAGGTCTTATAGGACCACTTTGTTGTCTGTCTGTCTGTCAACCACCTATTTCTCGGAAATGCGTGGCGGTATTAAGTTGAAATTAATATCAAATACTTGGGTATTTGGTTGGTGGGTAGTCCCTTGGAGCTGTAAAAATCAAGCTTCTAATTCAACGCAATTAAAAGATGCGGCCGTTTTTGCCGCATATTTTGACACTCGCCAATAAATCAAAACCTATAGGGTACTTCTCTTAGGCAAGGACACATGTATAGGAAAATGTGCGAAAATCGTTAATTAAGGTTCCGTATTCATAGGTTGTCGAATTGTTTGTCCAGCGCTACCCGTTTTGCGCCATATGTAAGCCAGTTACTTCACAGCTGATTACCTGTTGTTATGACATCTTTCTTGTTATTTAATAAAATAATTTATAATAGTGAGGAATCCTTTGTGCGCGAGTCTGACTCGCACTTGACCGATTTTTTATTTTACTACAAGATAAGCTGCGCAGCGAGGTAGCACAGCTATGCATCTGATAACGTTCAAGGATACTTGGACATACTCAAACGAATTTACTTTATTAGACTACATAATAGCAGACTATAAAACATGAGCTTACTTGTATCATTCTATTCATTATTGAGATCTAAAGATGATCACTTGACTGCAATCTTTTCTGTCTGTGGTAAGTGGTGAGTGGTGACAATGCGTCTAATGAATGGTGTATGTATTATAATGTATTAACCGACATCAGCTAAGAACTCGTTCCCAAGTTTTGGCCTTGGTCGGATTAATACGGGCTTAAGATGGAAGCAGACAAAGCTAAGAAATTCTTTTTTGTAACCAGTTTCCACGCGGCATTTCCTACTTCGGCAGAACCTGCCGAACCGCTCTCCAGACGAGACCTGAAATAATTTAGAAATCGATTCCTAAATTAATACTGCTGAACCAAACCCAAAAACTCTCTGTTATAAGGCCTAATCCCATAAGGCCGCAGCGCACCCCACTGCACATCGTAAGTTGTCGTACCTGCTCCAACACAAAAAGGTTCAGATGACTATTTAAACCAGTTTAATAACTTGGACTTTGTTTTTACAGATCACTCAATATGTGTGGATCATCTGTCTCATATGAAGCTATCAAGAAGGTACTGTTAAAATGCCCTCACATAGACTCACTAAATCTCAGCTCGTGTCGCGCTCTGCCGAGGGGTATGAAGCGGCACTACACTGGGAAAGAACTTCAGGACCTTAAGGACAGCTTAGATCCAGAAAAAGTCAAAGCCAAAGAGAGCCAAGCTGAAGAATCTAAAAAGAAAAAGTCGAAGGCAAAGACAGCTAAGACTGATGAAGAACAAGAGTGTACCAAGAAAGACACGCCTGAAAGTTCTGGTAGTAAACTAGAAATTAAATCTCCTGATAAGTCTTCCGAGAGTGTATTTCAGGAACCGAAAAGTGTACCTGACTTAACTACTAGTGTGCCTGATAAACGCGCGTCTGCAGAAAAACAAGTCATGTCTTCTTCTAGTGATAAGACTTTCGAGCAATCAAGGAGTACGCCTGAAAATGTTACTTTCGGTGCTGAGACTACGCAACTTTCAAAAGGCTCGACCACTCCTAAACTTTCGAGTCCCCTTGCTCAATCAAAACCAGATTCGTCATCCACACCAAGGTCAGATTCCGTCAAAACAGACACAGGAAGTCCCCACTTCAGCCCCGTCCAGAAACCCGATAGCCAGGTGCCCAGTAGTCCTGATGTTCAACCAGACATAGCTAAGGGCAATCATTCTTGGAATTTAGGTCAGTTTAGAAGTACTCCTTCTCATAAATCGGAAGCGATTCCACTAAATAGATTAGAAAGTCAGACAAAAATACGACATGGCAAAGTTATTGAGCAATGTAGTCCCACAACTTCTCTGGATAACAAACCTAGTCCCGAAACCATAGGAATGAAACAGGATATAAAGAATCCTAATAATTGGAATTATAGTAGCTACAGCCCCATGCCTAGACAGGATAGTCAATTCTCCTCTCAAAGGAGTCCATATTCAACTCAACCAAGCCCCGCTCAGCCAAGTCCGTATTCGACTCAGCCCAGCCCCTATTCTACTCAGCCCAGCCCATACTCGTCACAACCAAGTCCTTATTCTGCTCAACCGAGCCCGGATACGAGTCAGATCGTCAAGCCGGACTTGCAGAAGACGACGGGAGCGTGGAACAGTGACAACTATAGTCCTATGCCTAAACACCACGCTCCGTTCTCGCCACATCCTTCCACTCACGCCAGCCCCGATGCCGGCTTAGGAGTCAAGAACGACAACCTTCGAAACAATCCCAACAGAACCCCCGGCCAATACAGCCCCATGTCGAGGCAGCAGCACCATAGTCCCTACTCGCCCAGACCCAGCGTAGAAAACAACTACAGCAACAGCAACAAAAAGAGCCCCGGAGTTGGCAAATACAGTCCGATGATGCGTCCCGACTGTCACCTGCCCAGCCCCGACCCAGGGCTTGCCTCTCGACCGCACATGAACGCGAGGGCACAAGACGTGTACGGGCGTTCAGTGTCCAAAGTGCCTGAATTAACCCCGAACGCCCCACCGCCCGAAATCGCCAACACTTGGGGTTTCAATCACATGAACACTGCGACGTCCGGCATCGAATCGTTAGTGTGGGGGGCACCTTCGTTCGGCACGGATCCGCCGATCCAGTCGCCCCTGCAGTCGCGAGTCGACATACCGTCGATGCTGACGACACCTCCGCCGCAGCCGTGGGGCGAGTTATCGCCGTTCGACGTGCGGCGCGCGCCCGACGCCAGCGATCCGTGGACGCTGGGACAGTTCCGCGTGGAGCCGCCCGGCCAACACGCGTTCGTGGAGCAAAGCGTTGGCTTCGAACAGCTTGGTGCGCTACACAGCTACCTGGACGACGGCTATTCCGAAACTAGCCGCGCGGACTGACGCGTAAATACGCAATACTCGAACGGATGTGTGCTCTTAAGGATCCCGATGGGACTTCCATACGGACACAGCTTAGGAGTGATGTAATTATGGATTTGAACAATTATTGTTAGTGATTGTAAATAAGATTATCTAGCTAGATGTAAGTTTAATAAAGCTAGGAATGCATTCAAATTATTTTGCAGCCGATAGTTTATGAGAGATACTGATTAATTATATTAGAAGTTAGTGGATTCTTCGTTCGAGATAATATAGAGTATATACAGTTGTTTTATACTCGATTGTTAGGGCCTTCTCTTCGATCTGTGCTTTGTTGAACGTAAAACATTTTCGGTAATATAGTATCCGTCTGAAAGAAACAGGCTTGGCCAATAAATCGTTCAGAGTTACTAAAAGAATAAAACTAGATTTCTCATTTATATTTTACGTAGTTTATCACAAAGTTATGATCTAAAGAAAACGGGCAAATCTATAGTGGGATATGATATTCCAGGCCTACTCTGGCCTTTGTTATTTGTTTGTGTTATGTGTAAATCAGTCTTATGAAAAGCAATAACAATAGAAATAATATAAACAATGAAATATTGCTACCCTGTAGCTTTTATTTGTTTATAAAAACTACATAATAGAAAATAGAGGCCATAAATAAATTGTCTCAAATAGCTCAATAAAGTTTTAACTCAATTTTAAAATAATAAACATTCCTTTTTAATAGGTGTTTTTATACATGATATAGTTTCAGAAAAATTATTATCTTTATTTGCATTACTGAACAGTTATTCCGGAAATACATTTTTATATTGTTGATGAATGAATTTAGCAAGTGATGAGAATGATAGATGAGCAGCTAGCTATGTTATGATTTTTTTATTTTGAAAGTGTTGCTTGTAAATCGTCTAATGAAGTTGACAAAACTATAGGTAGGCATATGTAAAAATATTTTGATGATTTCCCTACTGAAATATTGTGATTTTTACTAACCTACTGGTTACGGTCAGTATGACACAAAAATTAACTTGCATTTACTTTAGTTTACGCACAATTATTGCGATTATTTTTTAGAAGGTAACGATTGTACATTTATCGTACTATGGCAAAAACCTTCAGGGAAGTGTCAACAACAATGGTACAAAGTTTAACTCATTAATAAACAGACAAATGCATTCAATTATTTTGTTTTGAAACTGGTTAAGTGTTGATACTTGTGCCTTATTTTTTTTCTATAGATTTTATTTTATAGTGAAACAACCTGCATATAGATCTTAATCTTTTTCTTAACAGCGTATTCCGTAACCAGTTTGTTAATAACACGGTATTTAACTTGGTGTTTATTAGGTATATCTTTACATCCCTAGACCCTACTGAACTCATTTGTTCGCTCGTCGCTGTATGCGTCAGTTGCTCGACACGATGATCATAATAATTATGCTTGTGTACAACAAAATGGTAACGTCCTAGTGGGAGATTTTTAACTATTCGATCGCGTCTAAGTTGACAGGAATTAAACAAGCGCTAAGTGACATTCAAATCTTGACGCAATCGAAAAGGTAAAATGTCTCACAGGAGGCAAAATAAAGTAGACGTAAATTACGGAAACTAAACGCGTGCCACGCACGAAAGACTACTAGTTCTATAATAGTCTAGGCAACGGGGCGGCTCGTATGGAGACCCCCGCATTAAATCCTCAGTCGTTGAAACTTGGCAGGGTTGTAGTGTGTTATGAACCAAAACTTATACAAAAATATCCAAAAAAAACATACGGAAGTTAGGTTACCTAAAACTTAATTTTTATGGCTGAATATTTTTTTCGATTTCTTTTTAAAATAATAGTTGGTAGTATATTTACACTCAAAACCGAGATATCAAACGAGATAATTATGCAGAACACAGATACTTAAACTTATTGATATTAATTTAATAAAATCGGTTGATAATAATCAAACCTAAACTGCGTTTATGCGATAATGTACCTTCCTGCTTTAACAATTGGGAATAGCATAAAAATCCTTACTTCCTGATTTTTGATTGGATATTTATAATATACGTTTAACTCATGATACTTTATCATACCTGAGGAATTATTGTTGGGGTCCACTAGCTTTATTGCCTAGAGCTAGACTATAAGCTTTTCCTGTCCCGTTAGGACATTTGCCAAGGCGCAGGAAGTTCATGACTATGGCACATTGCTACATATACGCGATATGTTTGACTGAATTTATTGTAAACTTTTTGCAACTGTGCTTTCTAGCCAATGGTGATTAAGTGTCAAGTAATCAGAAGTAATCAGAAGTTGAAATCGACGCTCTGTAGCTGTGTAATTTTTGTCCGCTTATTTTCCATTTGGTAAGAGGAGTCGTGTAACTCGCGCATCTAAGACTTGCGCACAAATAAGCGAATATATTATTTTAATATTTTTATGTCTTCCCATCATACAAAAATGATCGAATTAAAAGTACAATTTTCTGTGCTCATGGGTAAGAATCATCACAATGTAAAAAAACGTTTAGTTTTTGTAATGTAATTTGACAGCATTTTGTACTCTTTTTTGTACCTTTAATATATGACAAGAAAATCAACCAAATGATCATGTTTTTATAAATCTTGTTTTAGGCGTTAAGTTTTAACCTTTTTGTGGGTCAGCATTCGTAATAAAAGAAAAATTAACATTAATAAAATGAAAAGGCAAGTACAAAGTGCTTTGTATAAATTATTTATCTATTAAGTACTTCTTGTTGTATTCAAAGAGAACCGTAAATTCACCAAATATTGTTTCATTACCTACATTAGCCTTATTAAATGCCTATACTTTTACGAAGAAGATATTTTATAGTTTTATTAACTTATTACAAATCGGAGAATATTATCTAATATACATAAATGTATAAAATATAATGATAAGTAAAGATTTATGTTAAATAATCGTGTACTATAGAATGTATAAAATAAAGTTGACTAATATCTGTAAGTTCTGTTATGTAGAGATTTTTGTTTGTAATATTGTTATATTACTGCGAGGACACAAGTGGTCCAATTTTTATAATCTAACCAATAAAATATCGATGTGGTTGTATATTTACATTTTGAATAGATTGTAATCTATTTATTAAAATTCTTTCGTTGAAATGAATAATCACCCATCATTGCCAGCTTTTACCCCTATTTGTATACAATTGAATCATATTTTGAAAACAATCTAATGCTCTCAAAAGTTCAATTATTCTATTAGATATGTATCATGTATGTTTGTTTTCTCCCTTGTAGCAATTTAATATCAGATTAGAACTGTCAGGAAGTTTGACGTCATTATAAAAAAGCATATGGCATCCATAACAATATCACAGTATTAAAAGAATTAGAATGGAACCAGAATTAATCATCCACATCCTATGATAGACAAAACAACATATTATGATGCAGTAAAAATGTATTTTCTCACAACAAGCAACAATAAAAATATACATATTTATTGTATAACACTATAACAAGCATTTTAAAATTTCATATGCATGTCAATATACAATAATATTATCCTAATGCTATATAATAATTAACCATACAATCTATATATATATAAATCTCGTGTCACAATGTTTGTCCTCAATGGACTTCTAAACCACTTAACCGATTATAATAAAATTCGCACACCATGTGCAGTTCGATCTAACTTGAGAGATAGGATAGTTTATATTATATAGATTAGGATTATTAGTGCTACCCGTGCGAAGCCGGGGCGGATCGCTAGTACCTAATAAATTTTATATTTACTTTCTATTCTTGAGGATAATCTCTCCATCCTCTGGTTGCTACTTTGGAGGCTCTCTATTAAATTGGCTTCATCTGATAGATAAAGTACACCTATTGCAAGCTTAGGTTCTTCTTTCTCAGAAACACTACCCTCCCTTTATAAAGGCGCGATTCCATTAGGCAATTTACTTGTATGCAAGTTGCAAATTGCATGCAACTTGAACATTTCTGCATACAAGCTACAACTTGCATGGGGTATAGTTTGAACTTATACATTCTTATAAAACCGTGTAAAAGCAAGTAAAACCGGCATGCAATTTGCACACTCTCAAAAATATGTTTCCAACGCAAGCAACTTACACGCAAATGTGACGTCATACTTGCATGCAAGATTCCCCTAATGGAACTTTGGGATTTTGCACCACCTAAAAATTTAGCTGGACCGCCGCTGTCTTAAACAATAATAATACTTAACCTAAGATATTGACAATGTATAAAAGTTTTTCGATGTAGGTAAATGGGATATAATAATATCAGAGATGATAGAGAAAGATGACTAGACAGATGAATTGATCAATAAAAATATTCGCTGTGTGCTGCCATATACAATCTAATAGACATGAATTAGGGCCTCGGCCCAGGTCATACTTTTTGTAGGTACGAAAATATAGGACAAATTAATAGGAGCACGAGGAAACGCCCGATAATAACCGGACCGACTTGATCACCGACTTTGTGACAGACTCAACGTCCAAACCTTTCACTTTCCAACGACAATCGAATCGGCTGATTTTGTTTTTTCTACTTTTTGGAGGATGTGTGCGTTTCGATATTGCAATTTATGTTTCATTTTCTGCCGACAAAATCGGCCACCGATTGTCTTGACGTGATCAGCCCCGTAAAATCTCAAAATTATTGTCATTACATTATGACTATCAAGTTATAGTAGGTAAATAGAGTAAGGAGAAAATCACACTATATATGGAAAATAGACTAAACTAGAACTAAAGGTACAGATAGACATGCTCATTACTAGTACAAAAGCATGCCATTGATGAGCAATTACTACTTAATAGTATGCATGTCCAAGCGTTGATAGAAATTAGCACGCTTATTATGAGTATGCTCAAAAATCGACCGCCGCACCGCGCCGTTCGATTTTCGCGCATGCTACCTGCTGCGCGGTTGGAAGGGGGCGTGCTTTGAGTGCGCCTGAACAGGTTTGGCTAAGAGCATGCTATATTATATTTATAGGAAAATTATTAAAACGAGGATGCTTTTTTCTAAGCAAATGTATACAGCTAATCTATACAGCTAAAGAGCATACTCGTTTTAAATAAGCATACTTTTTTAGTAGCATGTCTATCTGTATCTTAAAGGAAACTGAAGACATACAGGTACTTAAGTCTACTTGTTGCTCGTATATTGTCAACTTAAGACGATACGGGAGGGCGGTTTTCCCATACAATCGTATTAGTCTGTTTTCTCCGTGCATAATTACAATAGAGAAAATATTTTTAACCGACTTCCAAAAAAGGAGGAGGTTCTCAATTCGGCGCGTATGTTTTTTTTTTTTTTTTTTTTTTTTTTTAATGTATGTCGGTGCATATCTCCGTGGTTTCTTAACCGATTTGAAAAATTTTTTTTTCATTGGTTAGAGGAAGCTCCCGAGGTGGTCCCATAAAAAATTCTGACTCCAAATCCTCAATCCTGATGCTGTAGGTGTACCATACTACATGAAATCCTCAAAACTAGGGAGTTAGGAAATTTCGATGGTGAATTCATATAGTAGGTATCAAGTCACGTGTATACGATTCAACTCTGAGTCCCAACTCCTCAACCCTGATGCTTCAGGGTACAGAACTCCCGAAAAATAGCGATTTAGGATTTTTTATGTTGAATTCATATTGTAGGTGTCAAGCAACGACTTCATACTTAAACCCAAGTCCCAACTCCTCAACTCTGATGCTGCAGGGTACTGCACTCCTAAGCCGTGCGGATTTAGAGTACACTAAAAAGTTAAAAATAAAAATTCTTTCCAAAAAACCGACTTCCAAAGCCACTGTAAAGTAAAAAATAATTTTGATTTCTACACACTATGTTGAAGTCGGGCGAGCCTGACGCGTCAACTTTGCCTATCTTTGTAATACTCGCCCGACTTCAACATAGTGTGTAGAAATCAAAATTATTTTTTACTTTACAGTGGCTTTGGAAGTCGGTTTTTTGGAAAGAATTTTTGCACCATAAGGGCGCCTTCAAATTTGCCGCAAAGCGTAGCGCGGCTGCAGCGCGGCTGCAGCGCTGCGGCCGCGCTCCTGTCGCGAGGTTCGAACATCATAGGGTTGTACCTATATTTATTTTCACGATGGACTCTGACGAAGAAACACTGCTCTGTGTTACTATTAATACGAAACAACGAAAATATAAAGTAGTTGTGTTAACAATACATAATATTATACTTACATGCTTGTACGGTTGGTAAGGTTCACTTTTGTTTGACTTATGACTTTATAATGAAAAATACGTCTTGTTTACTTAATCGTTTATTTGCGACTGACTAGATGACGGTGATCGTGCGTTACTTAAACCAAAATGCAATTCTACATCAAACATGCCGGCCCCCAAAAGGCCATTAGGGCCTTTTCCAAACAAAAATAACTATTTACTTACACAGCAACAATAGGAAGTTTGAAGTATAAACAACAAAACATTGAACGACTGATTCTAACTCAACATTAGGGTAGGCAAATAATTTCATTGATACAAATTACAAACACAATACATTTCGATTAAGGAGGGCTTACATGGTGGCAAAATTTAACATGATTTTTTATTATAATAACATAATATTGTTTTCTTATGTTAACATTTCTTTACATTAAACTTTGAAAATAACATTTTTTTTTATACACAATAGGTACACATACTCACGATCACAAACTTTCACTAATGTTTCAGGATATTGGTGTGGAATACAATATTGAGGTAAGTGGTTTTATTTTAATTTGTATTGTTTTTGATCAATTTTAATAAGTTTCTTTACCTTTTATTTCTTTCAGGTTTCCAGGATTTTCTTCACTATAAGGTAAGTATGCTGTTCCCGTAGGAGTTTCTTGGTAAGTATTTTCCCAAATTAAATTATTCTTTCTTAAATGTTTTTTATTTTGACCTTGTTTAAATTTTATTTCCTTTTCAGCTTTCTTCATTATTTCTACTTGGTGATGAAGGACCAGTATAGGTTTTTCCAGCAAGTTTGTATCGAGCTCGCCGAACAAGATCCATCCCAGGCTGGTTTCTTGTGCACATGGAGAACCTGGTGGACCCTTGATTAGGGATTGTTGCACTATTTGTGCGTATTCTTTAACGCCTAGAAGTAAATCAATCTGGCCTGGTGTATGGTAGCTTGGGTCAGCCAATTTGAGCCCTTCTAGGTGCTTCCAATTCTTGATCTTTACAGGTTGGGATGGGATGGTTGTGGTAAGTTGGTTGCACATTACATATGCATTTACGTTCATCTTGAAATCGGCATCGTAATGAGATCCAATTTCAAGTCTTACCGCGTGATTGACCTTTGTCCTTGTAGATCCCACTCCAATGATTCTACCTTTCGCTTTCTGCTTGGTAAGTTTGAGCATTTGAGCCGCCTTTGCTGTTATAAACGCTGACTGAGACCCTGGATCTACTAGCGCCCTCAGGACAACCGTGTGATTTTGCTCATCTCTTGCTATCACGGATGCTGTCGCTAGCAGTACTGTGCCTGTGCTGGATTCTTGCGTACTACTTTGATGTGATGCTATCATTGCATTCCTTTGCTCTTCTACACAGTGATATGATGCCTCCGGTGGTATGGACTCTGCTTTAACCGAAGTATCATCGTTCTTGGACCTGTGTACTAGTGAGTGATGCCTCTTCTTGCAAATGTGACACGTGACTCTTAATCTGCACTGATTGGCTGCATGGAATGGAGCCATACAGTTAAAGCACAGGTTGTTTCCTTTTAAATATTCACCTCTTTCAACAGGTGTCAGTTTGATGAACTCTTTACAATGGCTTAGAGTGTGGTTTTCCTTACATAAGACGCATGTTTTCTCCTTTGACGGTGACGTGGATGCCGTAGCCGCTACATGACATGTTCTCTCTTTAACAGGTTTTTCACGAGATGCTGTTGGTGATGTAAGCTCAAGAGTGCGGAACTTTGACTCGAGAAACTTCTTTAGGCTATCCCATGTAGGCATTTCTTCAGAGTGATGTTCGTAAGCATATTCTTCCCACTGCTTATGTGACTCTGGGTCCAACTTCTGTACAACCAGAAATATTATTAAAAGATCCCAAGAATCCGTAGAAATCTTTAAGTTTTCTAAATGATTTAAGCACTCCGTTGTACTATCTAAAAGTAATTTCAGCTGACTTGCGTTTTGAGTGGTCAATTTCTTCTGATTAAAGATTCTTTTGAGTAGGGAATTCACTATCAAACGTTTATTTCCATAGCGATGTTTCAGCATGTCCCACGCTTGTGCATAATTGTCATCGGTTACTTGAATGTGATTTAGTATTGCTGCAGCTTCTCCACTTAAGCTGGTTTTCAGGTAGTATAACTTTTGAACTTGACTAAGTGACGAACTGTGTACCAAAGTATTAAATAAATCATGAAAGGTTGTCCATTCTTCATATTTGCCAGTGAATGTAGGTATCTTAATTGGGGGTAACCTTACTTGCGAGCAACATGAGTCCTCAATAGAAACATTCCCATGATGATGTATGTTGGGTGATTCACTAGCTCTTGCCTTTGAAGCTAACATATCTTTTATGTCGCCATGTAAACACAAATAAATTTCTTCATGTATAAAAAATTCTTCGTTTACAAAATATGACATTAATCCTCTCTGATCTCGCGTTGTGTTCTTGACTAAAGTTTCGTGTGCGTTCTTAAACGTAGTCCAATAACCTTCTAACATTTTAATTCTACTATCTAAATAACCCGGTGTCATTCTTTCCTTGGGGCATTTTTTCCAGTTTATTTGTGTTTTATTTATAGTAGAAGATCCGAATCTAAATCGAAACGTACCGGTTTGATAAGAGAATCAAATTTATTTTATAATAAATTTCATATATTGGAAAATAAATTAAAAATGGGTAGACAACAGAAATCCTGGACAGAATATTTTTAATTACTTTTCGAAAAATGATTTTTCATAAAATGTTGCAAAATGAAGATAATAATAAAATTTTATACTGGACTTAAAGTATAGAGCATATAGAATGTGCAATCGTAGGGTAGACTATTATTTCCATTATTTATCCAGGTAAATAATAGGGTAGACTATTATTTCCATTATTTATCCAGGTAAATAATAGTCTACCCTACGATTGCACATTTTATATGCTCTATACTTTAAGTCCAGTATAAAATTTTATTATTATCTTCATTTTGCAACATTTTATGAAAAATCATTTTTCAAAAAATAATTAAAAATATTCTGTCCAGGATTTCTGTTGTCTACCCATTTTTAATTTATTTTCTAATATATGAAATTTATTATAAAATAAATTTGATTCTCTTATCAAACCGGTACGTTTCGATTTAGATTCGGATCTTAGACCATTAGTATAGCAGCTGTATTTTCGAGAATATTAATGGCTTGATCCGTAACAGTAGTCATTGTTTATACTTGGTACACAAAATCTTCTACAAAATGCGATAAAGTTAGTCGTTCACTTGTTTCCCGCTTGAAATGATGCACAATTCATTAAAACTTTAAAAATAGGTATAACTTGCGTATCCTTATCGCTTCGAATGCGCTTGCCTGTTCTCAACAGGTAGGTAGTCTTTCGATAGCTCACTGTGATCCGGTTCGATATTCGACCATATGTACGGTTGGTAAGGTTCACTTTTGTTTGACTTATGACTTTATAATGAAAAATACGTCTTGTTTACTTAATCGTTTATTTGCGACTGACTAGATGACGGTGATCGTGCGTTACTTAAACCAAAATGCAATTCTACATCAAACAATGCTTCATTTTTTTTCACTTGGAGTCTTAGAATAACTACCTATAGAAACCTAGTACACTCGCGAAACGTAAGCCGTTTAATTGGTGACATAAATGTCATCGTACGACGCTCGCGCAGTCCGAAAAAATCTGGTTAGCTTAGTTTTAGAAGCTACAATGCTATAAACAAACTAACCAATTACTTACCCAACTTTTAGGTGGAAAACATTTAAACTAGCAACATTATGTTTGCGTTTACGAGGCGAGTAAACACAGCACACATAGCGAATTTGTAGCTTGCGTTTTGAGAAGGCGTTGTTTGGAAACATACCTTCTATAGGTAGTTATTCTAAGCTTGGAGTCTTGTTTGTGAAATTTTCAATAAATTTAATGCATATTTCTTCCCAAGCCTTTTTCTTTTCGATTTTGTTGCTGTACTTGTCGGACTTCGAGTCCCATATTGCTGGACGACTCTGAACCTCATCGATAAATTCTTCAACCTGATTTTCGTCCATGTTTAGACTTGAACAAAAATACGTGCGCAGTCCCGTCACTAGTCGATCGATGAACTGATGCGCGGCCGCAGCGCGGGTGCAGCGCTGCAGTCGCGTGTTTTTTATTTATATGGATTTACAAAGCAGCGCGACCGCAGCGCTGCAGCCGCGCTGCTTCCGCGCGGCACTTTGCGGCAAATTTGAAGGCGCCCTAAAATCTATGTGTCCGTGCCATGTCCCTATGTTTTGCTTTTTTCGATAAATTAAAAGAATATGGATACCTTCAAAAATTGAAAAAAATGGCCCAGTTTTCGCGTCATCATCAGATATCCCGCAAATAAATTTGACTAATATAATCAAAAAAAGAAAACTTCTTACAAAAAAACGGCTGTTTCGGAAGAGGAAACAGAAAAATACGAGAGTTCGACTGTTTTTCATTGGTATTATCGGTCCAAGCTGCAGTTGTCCCTATCGGGTGTTGTGGAATTCTATTCGAGGAGCAGCGCGACGGCAATATAATTGTTCAATTACCTATTCTCAAAGGAAATTAACGAAATCAACGGTAAAACATTGGAAATATACCTACTCAGGATTATATAATAAAAAAATCATTAAGATATTCGATGGGAGTTTGGAGCAATCTGACTTTTCAGTTTTGAGGTTAAGTTTGGCAACTGTTATTGACCGAGCGAAGCGAAGGTCTCTGAGTCTACTTGAGTGAATTTGCACTTGTCTGTCCGTTCGTCCGCCCGTCTGTCAGAGCCTTATAACTTCTGAATGCCACATGGGAAGGTGAATGGGGAAGACGAAGAACCAGTGTGTTCCTATTATACGGAAATGTCATATTATTCCAATATAAAAAGTACGGTTCTGAGCAAGGATTCTTTGCGTACAGTGCGTGAGCCGTGAGGCATAAGTTCAGCTTTGCAGTGTGAGTCTTTTAAAACAGCAGTACAAAACGTGTACGCGACGCGTATTTCCGTGTTCAATAGAAGGCAGTACTGCCTCGAAACCCGCACGGGTTTGTTAGACTAACTTTCTTTCCAAACTCGTGCTTAATTCAAGGCACGAGTCCTCCAATCGCGCACGGGTTTGTATTAGAGCTCAGCTTACACCTCGCGTACTGTACGTGGATCAAGTATGTACAACAACGTAGGAACTTTACATCACATACATTGCGCACGCGACCAGCCTGCATTTATCTTAAAATTACACATTCAAATAAATTATTAAAAACTGGCATCACCTCATTTGAAGGGTATAAATATATTATAAGGATATTTCTTTTGTCCTGTCAGGTTTGTTTTTCATGCATCGTTTATAATCACTAAATTGTGTCGTATTCTTCATAATTAAATTCCATAGTAACAGACGGTGCTAGTAGGTCTTGTTGAGGATTCGGTCGCTTCTCGCCTTTGGACTTTTTGTGTTTATGTTTCTTCTCAGTCTTATCTGCTTTTTCACTAAAGTCCCCTTTGGCCTTATCTTTAGATTTCTTCCTTTTGGGTTTCTTTTCAACCTTTAAAACGAAATTGATTGTTAAACTCGTAAAAAAACCTTTAAAAAAGCCTTAATGCAAAAGTTAAGTCCCTTTCACAACACATCAACTTTTAACAAAATTTGGTACAGAGATATCTTGCATCCCAAAGAAATTATGTAAGTACATTTCCCTCCAGGCATTTAGAAGTAAAGTATTGGTCTTCAGTCATCTTGACTAATTAAGCCAAGGTTGTGTTTAATCACTTTTTATCGTAACAAATTAATTAAATTACCTTTGTATCAGGTTCTTTAGCACTGTCAGGATCTTCACCACCTACAAAAAAACACATTTACAATATTGTCATCCTACTTTATCCACAAAATCCTGTCTGTCTGTCTGTCTGTCTGCTACGCTTTCCCGGCCCATCTTTTCAACCGATTTTGCTGAAATTTGGTATAGAGGTAGGTTATATCCCGGGGAAGGACATAGACTTTTACAAATTATAAATGCGAAAGTTTGGATGTATGGATGTATGGATGTTTGTTACTCAATCACGCTCCAACGGCTGAACGGATCTGGATGAAATTTGGCACAGAGATAGATTATAGTCTGGAATAGCACATAGGCTACTTTTTATCCCGGAAAATTAAAGAGTTCCCGCGGGAACCGAAAAACCTCAATCCACGCGGACGAAGTCGCGGGCATCAGCTAGTTAATATCTATAAATATCCAATTTACCTTCTGGGGATCTCCTAACACTAGAATCTCCAGCCCAAAGTGGTTAATCGGAATGTTTGTGAATATTTTGATCACTATGCAGAATGGACAAACTCACCACACTCCTCTAGGTCATTGCTTATCGCTGCTTGGTTTGTGAACATGGTTCATAGTGTGTCGTCTTCCGACCTTGTGACCTCTGCCCCAACCCCTGTGGTAGGTCTAAACGACTATAAATATACGATTTACCTTCTGGAGATCTCCTAACACTAGAATCTCCAGCCCAAAGTGGATAATCGGAATGTTTGTGAATATTTTGATCGCTATGGAGAATGGACAAACTGTCACCACACTCCTCTAGGTCATTGCTTATCGCTGCTTGGTTTGTGAACATGGTTGATAGTGTATCGTCTTCCGACCTTGTGACCTCTGCCCCAACCCCTGTGGTAGGTCTAAACAGAGAGCTGTTATCAACATCCAGGTCATCTTCGTCCACTATCACTTTAGGATTCATTGTATCGTCGTCACTACAAAAAATTTTAGATTTTTAACAACGCCGCACATGGAACTTCAGAGCGATCAAAAACTTTGGCGTCATCTGTTATAGGTATGGTTGAGGGACGAGTGGCCTAGTTCTAACAACGTATATCAGTCGATTGCGATTGTTAAGCAACGTTGACCCAAGTCGGTACTTGGATGGATGACCGAATTTGGAGGTTCAAAATTGGCCTTTTCGATTCCTCCGTGCCTCGGACAGCACGTTAAGCCGTCGGTCACGGTAATTATCACTAATATCTGATAATAATCGTAACAAACCTAAGAGTTTAAATCCGTATTCGAGTCGCACGCGGAAGGACGTGGGAACCCACGGCATTATTATCCCAAGAAAACTCCTACCATTATTTGATTAATGAAAAGGGGTTACGACCCTCAGCAATGAGGAATACGACGCAAAGAGAGAGAGTTATATAGGTATAATACGTGCAATGCAAGCCGCGATTTAAAGAGCTCACTTGCCATAACGCCAGGTGGGTTTACATTTGATATTTAAAAATTACGGTTGTCTTTCCACCTATGCATTCGCACATATCATCCGATTGTTTTGAAGCTTTTTGCAGTTGTTGTTGGGACTTGCGGGAATGTTTGTGACAAAGAACAATGAGGCGAGCGAGTCGGTTTACAATGCATGCCGGTAAGTTCGTACTCTATAAGCATAACCATTTCATTCATTGCTTAAACTTCTGTTCCATACCTATCAGTATCATAGTTCATCTCCTGATTAGTATTGGATATAGGGCCAAGGTCTTCCAAGAAGCTGCTGTCCAGAGTGCCCGCATAGAACTCGTCTAACGCGCCTGAGGACCCTGACACGGACACATTAGTCCCCGACGGTGTGCTTGGAATGCTAGGAAATCAATGTATAATATCAAGTTTATATGGTATACTACACGTATACTATTATTAAATCCAAACACTGGTTACAACAAATAAATCAAATAATAATAAATATTATAAATGCGAAAGTTTGGATGGATGTATGGATGGATGGATGTTTGTTACTCAATCACGCCGGAACGGCTGAACGGATCTGGATGAAATTTAGCACAGAGATAGCTTATAGTCTGGAATAGCACATAGGCTACTTTTTATCCCGGAAAATTAAGGAGTTCCCGCGGGAATCAAAAAAACTTATTCCACGCGGACGAAGTCGCGGGCATCAGCTAGTATACTTTAATTCAGCAATTTACACACAGAGACAGGTCATTAACGTAACGCCATTGCAGTCTAGCCCATAGAGCAGTGTTGCCACTGTAGATTATGCAGGCAATGATACCATATATAAATCGTTTTTACCTAAATTCCCATCTAACACTATCAAACTCAAAACATATTTATTCAAAATAGGTACCTACAAAGTACACCTTCTGAACGTCATGCTTACAACGTACAAGACTTGATGGTGATAATTAACCACGGTATCTTAAAACTAAAGCTACGAGGGTTCCAAACGCGCCCCGGTCTAAGAGCCCACAACAAACTCAGCCGGGTTTTTTTTATTATCACCATCTCACAAATATCGGAAATTACTTAATGAGATTTATAAATATAACAGTTAAATTAAATAATCAGGCGCTGGAACAATTCATACCCATGCCTTCCTATCATTCAAATAATCCTTTACGCTGTAATATCTAAGGCTGAGATCTATAGAGCGTACTTTGACTTGGCTCAGACTTTACTTGGAGTTAAAACGAGATGGACTTATGTGAGTAACATAAATCTGTCTCGTTTTAATCATGCCTCTTAACTCTTAAGTCTAAGCAAAGTCAAACTTAGCTCTATAGATCTCACACTAAGACTAAGCTCTATCAAGCACACTCTTAAGGGACCGGCGACCGCCGCTCGCAACTTCTACTCGAACCGCAAATATAAATTTGCCGGTATATTGCTATCCCTATTTGGCTGAAGACACATGATCGCGTGCAAGCGCGATAGCAATATGAGCGTACATAATTTGTTATACATTTAGTCTTGTTCCGTGAATACCAAAAATGATGAATGAAAAATTGTTGTTTTTTTAACTTCGTGTTGTTATTCTGTAACTTGACAATATAGGCTATGTTCCTGATCAATTAGTACGTGAGATATCGTTGGTTTTAATATGAAACAAATAAGGAGAAAACATGTCGTTTATGTCGCAAAAACATGCAAAACGCAATGTGCTTACATTTAATTTTAGGAAAGTATTTTGGAAAAATAATTATCCAGGGACCTAGATAAATACAAGTTCAATCTTAATAATCGCATAATATGGAGGAAATATGCTCGAATTACTAATTATTTTGGTATTACGTTTGTATGAGCAATTAGCCCTCCGCTGGCGCCCAACAATACCCTTGTTGTAAGGTAAGTAGTAAGTAATAGTAGTAAGGTAAGTACCTGTCTTGTGGCAGTTTTGAAGGCGTCATCTCCATACTAACTGGTGGTTTCGTCTTTATTAAATCAGGGCTCACATATTGAGTCTGTTTCACCTGAGGTTGTTCAATGTTTCGGGGTTTGACGATACCAGGATTCAGGGACTGTGCTAACTGTAAGAAAATGTTTTGTTTTATTATTTTTTCGCACGCATGACTACTGCCATAGACACCAACGCATAAAAGTTTTCTTTTGAGATCATTTTTTGTACAATAGTTATTGGCAATGCAAAAAGAATTTTTGTCTGTTAGATAAAGTTTGTTTTTAGTTACTATTTAAAGGTAGTAAGCACTCCCAATATATTTACTCCAAGGATAAGATTTAGAAAATTATGAGAATAAAGATTAGTGTCCGACCAAAACTGGTTTTTACGACCGAAACCGAAACCGAAACCGAAACCGAATTTCGGCAACAGTCTCAGTTTCGGCCGAAACCGAAAAAAAACTTCCTTACAAGGATCATGTTTTGAGGGAAAAATAAAGAAAACGTTATTACAATCAGTCTTTAAATCACATAGATATGCAGTCATCGACATTTTCACTTATTGGTATGATAATCAACATAACAACCCCTCATTTCAGAAAAAAAATTTAATTGCCACGTTGACGCGGCGAAATGTCTTCGTCACTTAACTACTCGCTCGGATAGAATTTAACGCGCTGAACATGACCGATCACAGCGCGAGAACTCCCGAATGCAGTTTCGGTTTCGGTCGTAGTTTCGGCAGGTTTGCCGCCGAAACTCGACCGAAACCGAACTTTCGGTCGGACAATAATAAAGATACCCTAATTCCCCATTTTGTGTCTCCTTCAGCATTTCAGAATATTTGGCGGTATGTTGAGCTTGCCGGCACCAGCACGATGCTTGGAGTGAGGTCGGTACTAACACGCAGCTCCGGCTGGCGGCTTTGCGAGTTGGCGGCGTTTGTTGGCCAAGCGTCACCAACAAATTGTGTAGTGCTCTTCTATACTCACGTGGGGGTTAACATTGGGCGGTATGTTGGGCTTGCCGGCGCCCAGCACGCTGCTTGGAGCGAGGTCAGTGCTAACACGCAGTTCCGGCTGGCGTCTTCGCGAGTTGGCGAAGTTTGTTGGCCAAGCGTCAACAACAAGTTGTATTGAGCTCTTCTATACTCACGAGGGGGTTAACATTGGACGGTATAATGGGCTTGCCGGCGCCCAGCACGATGCTCGGCGCGCGGTCGGTGTTAAGACGCGGCTCCGGCTCCGCGCTTTGGCGGCGTTTGTTGGCCAAGCGGTCCACAAACAAGTTGTATTGAGACTCCTCTGAATTCTGAGAACACACACAAATAGCTCTACTAAATAAAGTTATACATGAGAGAAAGGTGCCCATGACACAACCCTGCCGAAGGATGAAGGGTGACAAAGCTGCACGGTAATGAAGTGCTTTCAAGCAAAACAGGATTAAATTTAAAATATCTGTTCAGTAGTAAAATGCCATAAATCTATGAAAGTTTAGGGGACGAAATAAACCTGTAACTTCATATAGGTAGTAAAACCACTCTGTTGGAATGGTATTGCAGCACACAACATCAATATTTCCAATTTAAGTGCCAATGGCATGTGCTCAAAGCGTAAAAAGATTTTTGCATTGTAAGAACTTATATTACTAAAGCATATTACATAGCATAATAATTAAAGATAATTAGGTCCCAATTATTACCTGAAAATCATCAAGTTCTCTTTCAATCTCCTCCATATCTTTTTGGTTTCTTTGCAGTTGTTCCAACAAACTATTTTTCTGTAGTCTTAGAAATGGGACACTGAGAAACTTGTGTAGTAGTCTTAAACCAAATCCATTCCTCATGGAAGACTCTGCGTAACGGATTGGTGCAGTCCTTGAACATGAAAAGCAAATTGATAGCAGCATGGTACAACTTAGGCATGAATTTAGTCCCCACTAGCGATCGCCCGTGGCTTAACTTCCATGAGAAAAATGAATCTTAACAAAACTAATCCTTACTTCCTTACTATTAATATTATAAATGGGAAAGTGAGTTTGTTTGTATGTTTGTTCCGCTTTCACGCCGTAACTACTGAACGGATCTGGATGAAATTTGGCACAGAGATAGATTATAGTCTGGAATAGCACATAGGCTACTTTTTATCCCGGAAAACTAAAGAGTTCCCGCGGGAACCGAAAAACCTCAATCCACGCGGACGAAGTCGCGGGCATCAGCTAGTCTTATTATAAAGGGAACCTTAGTACAAAATTTCATCTTTCAAGGTACAAGGGCTTGGTCAGTCAGTGATTGAGTCTGGATTTTTTTATGGAGTAAATAAATAGATCCAGTCTTTTTAGACTGACTTTTTATTATTTTTAGTAAAATTAGGTTTTAAATTTAATAAACACTAGCTGATGCCCGCGACTTCGTCCGCGTGGATCGAGGTTTTTCGTTTCCCGCGGGAACTCCTTTATTTTCCGGGATAAAAAGTAGCCTATGTGTTATTCCAGACTATAATCTATCTCTGTGCCAAATTACATCCAGATCCGTTCAGCCGTTGGGGCGTGTTGGAGTAACAAACATCCATACATCCATACATCCATCCAAACTTTCGCATTTATAATATTTATGGGATTCCCATGCTTGGTAGTGGGCTGATGATGGGTAAAGAGATAAACAGGTCTCAATTTTGTGTTTACTTTTTTGTGGAGATTTACACCACAAAAGGGAAGAATACTTAGTTTAAAGTTGCTATCATTACATATTATTAGCAAGCAAGAAACAAATTCACAAGCGGTAAAAGTTTGAATCTGTTTGAGATTGCTGTACGAACATGACATAGACCTGCCTCCCGATTATGTAAGAATTGTCGATCAAATGGTAAAGGTTCAAAACCATAACTGCATTGAATTAGAGCTCAATTTCGTGTATCCATTCTTATACGTTAGAGTATCGTACATACCTAAACGTATAAGAATGGGTACACGAAATTGAGCTCTAATTTAATGCTGTTATGATTTATTTACTTGGCCACAGAACTTTAACGATTTCATCGGCCATTCTTATATGATTGGGGGGCCGGTACCTATTTTCAGGCAGGGCATGATGAAAAATATGTATTGAGTTTTTTTAACTAGGGTAAGCAGTGCTTTTATGTATGTTATGCACGCTACTGAGGGTCAACCTTCTTTCCAAAAGCTTGCACTAATTGATGAATGGTGTTAAAGAAAGGAACATAAGTTATACACACCTAGTAGTCTTAGCGTGATACAAGGCCTGATCAATGTGGTGCGGATGCACCTGCCTGTGGTGTTGCATGTCACAGTGGTTGCCCAGAATCACCACTGGCAGGTCAGCTGGGATGCGACTCAACTCTTTAACTACATACTCGAATGTCCTTGAAAGATTATAAAATACTTCAGGAATGCTAAAGAATTAACTTTTTATTGTTCCTGTTTTCAATTATCAAATCTATACTAATATTATAAATGCGAAAGTGTGTCTGTCTGTCTTCTACATTTTCACTGCTCATCTGTTTAACCGATTTTAATGAAATTAGGTGCAAGGGTAGATTGTATCCCGGGGAAGGACATAGGCTACTTTTTATCCTGGAAAATTAAAGAGTTCCTGTGGGAGTGTAAAAACTAAATTCACGCTGATGAAGTTGCTGGAAAAGATGAGCTGTGAAAGAGTAACAAACAAATTCAAATTCACATTTATAATGTTAGTATAACCTCACTAAGTACAAAAAAATTAATTAATAGGAACTTATATTTTCACAATAACAATTCACATACCAGGGCTTAGTAATATCCATCATTAGAATAACTCCAGTTGCATTTTTATACACATCTAAAAATGTTGCATCCAACACAGGAATTTCAGATTCCTCTTCAGGCACCGGTGTGGACTGATTCTCTAGTTTTAAGCCAAGAGGTGGCTTTTTCTTTGTGCGACCTTTGTCTACTACCTCCCATACTTCTACCTATAATATTAATTTAAAAATACAAAATGAAGATTAGTTCATATTGAAGGTTTCTCAGTCGAGTGAAATTCAAGTTGTTCATTAAGATCTACTCATCCAATTCTGATCAAACTTATTGGGTTATTTAGACCTTAGTATCTGCTGTTAGTTAGTTAATTTATTTTGCATAAAATAGACAGGACAAACTTGAAATTTTATTGTTTAATAATATATAAAAATAATAAATCTCGTGTTTCATAGAGAATACAATATGATGATGCCAAGATACAAGTCTCCGAAATAATAAGTAATCTAAAATAAAGTATCTAAGACTCCTTCTCCATGTTCGTTAACTGGTTAACTACAGTTTAAAGTTAAGTAACTTTAGTCATAAGCAAAGATAACTAAGAAATGGTAAATTCCTCTTACTTTCACAATAAAGTCGGTATTCTTATATGCCCAATGTATTGGAGCAACTTGTATTTGTTCAGTGGGAACATACTCCTCAGTGAATGCACCTCCTTGTAGACGCTGTAACAGACATGACTTGCCAACGTTTCTGTCTCCTTTGATTAATATTTTCACTAAAATATAGAGAATAATAATTATAATATTACTTATCAGGCCGAATCACAAGGATACTTTAGTAGGTTATTTACAGTGCTATGATTTATATACAAGTACATATTTTGAGTATTTACTATTAAAATGTACGCCTCTAGAAAACTTTTTCTGCAAAGAAGACGACATTGGCAAAGGAGCTGTGCATCGATCATCTCCGCTTCTTGTTAATTTCTTGAATGCAGAAAACATTTTTTGATAGGTAAGCAACTAATTAAAAACAAATACAGCCAATAAACCAATTTAACGAAATAGGATTTGCAGTCATTGAAAACACCACGAATATACGAATATTCAAAACACTCGCGATGACAACAACTAACAAGACAACAAAAATGACTAATGACAGCTAATCTGAATTCTGATCCAACAATACTTATCTATGATCTGATCTGACTATCAGAATTCAGAGACAAAGATTAAAAACCGTAGGGCGATTGTGTAAAACCTGCATCAATCATTGTTATCGTCTCAATTGTTTTGATTGGCTGAATTTATGGTATCCAATCACAGGTGATTGTGATCGTTACATTGTAGGTGTCATTTTTAGGCAATCGCTCTGCCGAGTGACGGACAAATGACAGCGACAGTTGACACAATGTGACATGTAAGATGCCGCCGGCCTGCATAAATAGACATTAGTACCTACTCTGTGCGCCCTGCTGTGAAGGCCAAGATCTCAGATCAATATTGATCTGAGGCGAAGATGGACTAAAATACGTTTGGTTCACACTTTCAACCAAGTATATACATAATAATCAAAGGGTTCACACTAGCGCAGTGGCGGTGCGGCTTACGACTTCTTTTTAGGGTTCCGTAGCCAAATTTGGCAAAAACGGAACCCTTATAGATTCGTCATGTCTGTCTGTCTGTCTGTCTGTCTGTCCGCCGTAAGTCACAGCCACTTTTTTCCGAAACAACTATACTGTTGCAACTTGGTAAGTAGATGTATTCTGTGAACCGCATTAAGTTTTGCACACAAAAATAGAAAAAAAAACAATAAATTTTGGGGGTCCCCATACTTAGAACTGAAACTCAAAAATTTTTTTTTCATCAAACCCATACGTGTGGGGTAGGTATCTATGGATAGGTCTTCAAAAATGATATTGAGGTTTCTAATATCATTTTTTTCTAAACTGAATAGTTTGCGCGAGAGACACTTCCAAAGTGGTAAAATGTGTGTGTCCCCCCCCCCCCCCCCCCCCCCCCCCCGTAACTTCTAAAATAAGAGAATGATAAAACTAAAAAAAATATATGATGTACATTACCATGCAAACTTCCACCGAAAATTGGTTTGAACGAGATCTAGTAAGTAGTTTTTTTTTAATAATTTAAAACTTACTACAGGTTTGTACGGAACCCTCGGTGCGCGAGTTCGACTCGCACTTGGCCGGTTTTATTTATATTCTGTGGTACGGTTTAAGTGGGTTTAACCTTTGATATACAATATAATCAAAGGGTTTAACCACGGTAATATTAAATATTACCGTGGTAACTTTAACCTTTGAAGTATATGTCTGTGGTTTCTTGCGTAGGCGTAGAGTCGATTATGTAGTCTGTGGGCCGATTTGATTGGTTGGACCCATAGAAATAGTATGTATATTCATACAACTAGAAGGAGCACTTATGTGTTTTTGTTAAACAAATTCACACCTTTTTCTTTAAATAATAAAGTTCAATTTTGATTACCTTTCACTCATAAGGAATTTCGGTCTCGACAAGGACTCACTTTTTCTTCGCGCGTCTCGTTCACTCTCGTGTTCACTATTGTGTCTCGTTCAATTAATAATAATTATGGTGTCATGCCAGTGTAGCGGTAAGAAAGAGACAACGCCCCTTAATATTAGCTCTCTTTCGGCTCGCGTTTCGTGCGTGCCGTTAGTGATCCTTCTAGTTGTAATACATACTATTTCTATGGTTGGACCCAACTTCCTTCGTCATTGGTTGGACCTCAGGGTTGGTTGGTCTTTTTTGGTGGGAGCGGAGGCGCGAATTTTTAAATGTTTATTTCCCATTAATTATTATAATTCCACGTTATTTCCTTTTTTTCTATAGTCTAAGGTTATTTCCCATACCTACGTCATTCGTCAATGTTATATTTTTTTTTTATTTATCCACTACAAGTCAGCCCTTGACTGCGATCTCACCTGATGGTAAGTGATGATGCAGTCTAAGATGGTATCGGGCTAACCTGTTAGAGGCATGGCAGTTATATTAAACCCATACCCCTATTCGGTTTCTACACGGCATCGTACCGAAACGCTAAATCGCTTGGCGGCACGTCTTTGCCGGTGGGGTGGTAACTAGCCACGGCCGAAGCCTCCCACCAGGCCAGACCAGGGAAATTCAGAGATTAAATTTCCGAACCGCCGGGGATCGAACCCGGGACCTCCGCACGTTAAGGCAACAGCGCTCAACACTGCGCCACGGAGGTCGTCAACATATTTCCTATATTCGTTTAATCCTATAGATATTGTTACTTGTCGGCCCTGATAGAGTATGAATAAAAGTTATGTGATTTATTTTTTTGTTTGTTATTGCTTCCCCGTTCCTCCAAGAAATACATTGCTACCGATTTGTACTTAATAATACAGTCAAAGCGCAAAGGCATTATTTAAAAAAAACTTTTGTTAGAAACTATTGTTATGAGTGTGTAGGAGTTGGAATAAAAGGATAAAATTTAAAAAATGAGAGGTATTTTTTTATTGAAAACATAATATTCTATAATTTCTAATATTTACAATAGGTACTTGTTTATCAAAACATTTTTCATTTTGTTATTCAGGGTATCCATCCGTACTGATATTATAAATGTTGTTAGTGTGTCTGTCTGTCTGCTACACTTTCACGGCTCATCCGTTCAACCAACTTTGATGAAATTTGGTACAGGTTGTAACCTGGGGAAGGACATAGGCTATCCAACGGGAATCAAAAATCCTAAACCACGCGGACTAGACAGGCATCATTTTTTAAATTGCAAATCAAATCAACTTTTTATTAAGAACGTTCCACAACATTCAAGTCTTCTGGAATGTTCCACAATTATCTGGGATGTTACAGACCGTTTCTAACTATTCCTGAACATTCCACAATAATTGACCGGAATGTTCTGGAATGTTGTGGAATGCTTTCGAATGTTCTAGAAATTTCTCGAGGTCGAAACTTCCAGCCCTTTTATCTTCAAAACCAAGAACTTCAGGTAAAAACGGGAACCTTCATGGATGCGGGATAGAGGGCTACCACACCACGTAACTCCCTTGATCATACGGGGACTCATTACTATGTTTTAGCAGCACACACATAAGTACTCTTTCTTTTGTAATAAATATTGATTATTTATAATTTCCAATGGAGGCAAAAATTAGCTACTTAAGCCTAGTCTATTATAATATCAATGATATCATAATAATTAATCCCATTTAGATTTCTTCTTTTCAAATATTTCTTTTCCATCTTTATCTATGGCTGAATAGTAACCCATTGCTTCATATTTCTGTCTCATGTAAGCAATATATCCCAATGCAAGCCCAAAACATGTGAGGCCAATGCTCATTATCACAATATTCTGAAACAAATATTAAATGAAATATTTGATATTTATAATATAAAATGTTCATGCATGCTTTGTTGTGCAGTCATACATGGATGGCTTGAAAGTTGTTGATTGTTGAAGACTTAGGATCTTCAACGATTCAAGCCAAGTGATACAGTTCTTGAACAAGCAGTAATGATTATTGTAGATGCTAAATCTACATCTGATCTGATTCTGTGATGGTGACCGACTGCTTTAAATTGTCTGTTTATTGCCGCACTTAGGAGAAAAATATTACTTAACACACAGGTTTTGCATATAATTCAAAGTTGACCACTCTGAATGCTGTAGTGGATCTCATTGAGCGGATTCCATCACCAGGTTTTTCATTGCTATTATTACCACCACTTTTGTTGCTATTACTGCTAGACATTTTCAATATTATACTTCTAGTCTTCTAGCAAAGTTTTTTCTGATTCTGAAACAGATGTGTTAACATACTTTGTATATTTTTTAGCCTTCAGCCCACAGCCGTGACAACAGTCAAAACCACAGAGTACAAATCTGAATTCTGAACACCTACAGCTCGGATCTGACTAATCACAGCTCAGATCAATAGAGGTTATTGATCTGAGACCTACAGTTAATTCGAGTTGTTAATTCAATTAAAATTGTTAAATTCAAAATTCAAATGTTAATTCATTCTTTGATTGTCGTCTTCGTACTTTTTTGACTATTTTTTGACTATTTTTTGGCAAAAACCAAAGCCACCAAAGCAAATACCTACCGCTATCCCACTTCAAAAAAACAAATTAGAGCGAGAGATTCAATCTAAGAGACACTACTTAATGATGGTGTCCGACATCTCGCTCTAATTTCTTTTTCGAAGTAGGACAGCGATAAGTATTCTGAGTAAACTTGTATTCAGAGTGTGCACTCCATCTACTTTATATTTCTTCGTACCTAGCCCTTGCCATGCAGGGTTTTACTCTGTGATTTTACTTTTTCATCTGTGGAAAAAAATGACGCCGAGTTGGCTTGGCAGATCTATTCATTAGATTGTCAAAAAGGTTGAATTTTGTCGATTTAATACAAAAATGTTGCGTTAGATCGCTTATAAACTTGATTGAATTCAATGTTTATTTGTCTTTTACTAAGCGGGTACATCAAATTCACTTAAAATGGAGTCGGACTCTGCTCTTCAAGGTGATATTCCCGATGGCGCGGAAATGTCCCCTCTAGTTGAAAACCAAGCAGAAACAGTCGGTGAAATCGGTGATAATAATATAGTACCAGACGAGTCAGAAGGTATTCAAACTACAGAAGATGCAGGTACGTTGAAAATGCTCCCTACTCCTAGATTCATTCCACTTTCAAATGGCGCATTACTTTCACTACTTTGTTCACAGTTTACATTTTTTTTAAATCTAGAGATAACTCCTTATTACATCGTCCAGTGGTTGTTTTGGCTACCAAGTTGGGTTTATATGAAACTAGCTGATGCCCGCAACTTCGTCCGCGTGGATTGAGGTTTTTTTAGTTCCCGCGGAAAGTCTTTAATTTTCCGGGATAATAAGTAGCCTATGTGTTAATTTAGGGTATATGCTAGCTGCATACCAAATTTGTGCCAAATCGGTTCCGTCTTTGCGTCGTGCTCGTAAAGCAGTAACAAACATCCAAATCCAATATCTTTCACATTAACATTGTAAATTTGAAAGTTTATTAGGGTTGGCATTTGAAATACGCATCTGGAATTTGAACTTGATAAGGGTTGATTTTTATAGGGGTAGGTTACCCCTTTCAATCGACACCCCCCCCATCCCGCGGAGATGCGTGGTTTTTTTTTTACACGTGTTTGAAGTTACGTGTAACGGAACGTTATTTTTTTTTTTTTTTTTTTATCCACTACAAGTAAGCCCTTGACTGCGATCTCACCTGATGGTAAGTGATGATGCAGTCTAAGATGGTAGCGGGCTAACCTGTTAGGGGCATGGCAGTTATATTAAACCCATACCCCATATATAATAGTCGAATATTTGTGGAGAAGATCCAATATAAAATATAAAAGAGATCCATTTATGGAATTAATCAACGTTGTGAAACATGTTTACAATATTAATAAATAATTAATTAAATATTTGTTGTATTATTTTACTATCTCAGAACCAACCAACAAGGTGCACCTATAGGTAATTAGGTTAAGGTTATTTTCCTTTTTTGACCACCCAGAAATAGGAGCCCCGCGAAGCGGGGCTCCGTCGACATGCTCTTAGAGGGGAAGAGGGTGACGGCTAAGGAGTTTTCCTAGGTCCCCCACTTTTTCTTAGGCTATAGTCGTAAATTCTTATATAAAGTTAACACAACATCAAAAAATAAAAAAAAATAATAAAAAAAAATTATAGGTTTCCGCGCCGCGGGGGATGGTGGGGAGGGTTCCTATCCTCCCCCCTCACCCCCCCCTCCACCCCCACCCCATACATCCAGATGCGTATTTCAAATGCAACCCCGTTTATTAGTAAGATATAGGTACTTTTTTAATGAACTTATAATATTTTTTTATCCAGCAACAAATGGAGGTGCTCCGACAAGTAGCAGTGATGTTCTGGATCTGGAGCCTATTGCAGATCTGCCTGAAAATGAAGAACAGCACGCTGAGCAAGGTATTGTGGGGGCAAAGATTATGCTGTATATTGTCACTTATCTAAGGACGCTGCGCCAGTAATATTCTGCTACTTTACAGGAGAGGAAAAATTATTTTATATTAGCTTCTAAATGGGAGAAACTGTGTGGCGAAATGATGTGTTGTGGAACACAATGAATTAAACTGTGTTATATGTGGAAAAATGGATATTAATCAGTTGAAATGCTAGAAATTTAATAGATAGATGGAAGTGTGGTGATACATGATATTGTGCTGTTGTGCTGCTTGCTTCCAGTGGCTTCTAGCTTCTCTCTTGAGATTGTCTGTCCCCCTAGTATTTAATAAACATATTAACGTAATTTAATAAAAATATCATCATAATCATTTTGACACTACAGCTCTGTGGGCCTGGTCCTGCTATTCTAAATATCATTCAACATTCAACAGATGCTGAAGAAGAAATGGACATTGATGAAACCACCCCCAGGACGGCTGGCGATGAGTCAGCTTACATTGGAGATAACTGCCTGTCAACTCCGGTAAATATACAAAATTTATAAACTATAAACTGTCTTTGCAAATCATTTATCTGATCCTGTAAATGTTATTGACATAGCATGCTCTCATGTATTACCTATGTCTAATGTTGGCCATTGATGGTGCCTTAGTCATTTGACTTAAATTGTGATATAAGTCATAGAAATAGGAAGACTATAGAAGTAGTATTGTGTTTTTAGTTTGTCACTAGGTAGGATTTTCCTAGTGATGGGTGGGAGTCGATTATATTATTGTTTAACATACGTAATCTATGAAATATGAAGGGATGATTTTTGTATAAAAAAATCATTTATTCGAGGATGCTTTAGTATCCATAAAGAGCCTAAAACAGTATCCATACAGTTTTTTTTTAATTTTTAACTGCCTGTTAACCGATCACGTTCAAACCAGTGAATACTTAAGTTGCAATATGGGTTGATTGCAACTTAACATACTTTTCTGCCCTGGGATACCTAACTTATATATAATTTTATCCCAAAAATTATAGGTTTCCTTCGAGATAGGTGATGACAGTTTTTACCAATTAAAAAAAATACACAAGCCATACTATAGCTTGGCAAAAAAGTCGTGAAATTAATAGGGGCGTGATTTGAATACTTAATTACTTTACTGAAATTAAAGTAGTACATTTAGTGATTACAAATTTCTTGATATTTTATTCTTTAATGCTAAAAATAATAATAAATAACCTTATTTAAACCCAAATAGCAACTAAATAATTTATAAAAGAAGGTAAAATTTTAACTATATTACTACTAAATTAATTAAAACTAAATTAAATCTTTACGTGGTTGGCACCACACTTCTTATACTAATTAAGCACGGGGTTATTGATTAAAATGCAGTTTAGTTAGTAAGTTTCAATATATTTTATTTTATTTACATAATACATACAAAGAATATCATTCGCCCAAAATATCGTCTTCCAAATATCCCATTTCAAAATGAAATGATGACAGTATAATACCACAAAATTCTAATTTTTTTAATTGGTAAACGACAAAAGTTGTCAGTACGAAGTTCGCCGGGTCAGCTAGTTAATTTATAAATATTAAACTTTCTTGCCGTGATAACAGCTATTTATAGTGGGTATAGCATCTGATTTTAGTCGCCTCCATTTGTTGTATTCGTTTGGCAAAAATGAGTCTTCTGTGAAATGTTTTGAGCAAATACGTTTTGAGCAAATACGACTGTTATGCCGGGGTGTCCAATTTGGTATTTTTATCATTTCTATCCATTTCCTTTTTATTAGTTCATTTTTAGGAAATCTACAACATAGAGATTAGAGAGTAGGTACATAATACTCGTATCACGTATAGATAGTTCAATCCACGAAGACGCGCCCCACTATTTATCGCGAGGGGAAACAACGGGGTGCGGCGAGTTCAGCCCCAACATTACTCTCGAGTCGACCACGGCTCAGTATACACGGTTAAGTTGGTTTGCTTTGCTGCGTATCGTGACCCACCGGAAAGTTGCTCTACTTTAATTTTTTGTAAAATATTATTAAATTATTATGTCCAAAAGAACGGGACGTATTGTCCTTAAAAGCCAGGTAGGTATTTTGAAAAATAGAAGTAGAGTATTTAAAATACTTTGATTTAGATTTTAGTTTTATCATAAATGTCTGTGATTCATCGAGCTCTGAATCAAATATTTCTGAATTAAACGACGATTCCGACTAATATAAGGTGTGATGATTTCTCAATCATTTTTTATTTAATGTGTAATATCAAAGTGTAATTGAATGATTTTCTTATGTTATTAATAAATACATTATTTCCATAAAGTCGTGTTTTATGATAATAATTATTAGATACATTATTTCTTGTTATTAAAATATTATTATTAACCAATATCACAATTAATTCATTCTATGCAGGACCATCACGACTTATATTTTATTTTTTAAAGTAGGTGAAATGAAGTAGAGCATACTTCAAGTTAATTATGTCATTTTTCGCTATTTAACTTTGTGTGCGTGTGCCTACATTGCTACTCGCTGCGTAGGTAGTAATAGAACTCACATTCTTGTAGTTTACATTGCACACTTGCACTGTAAGCGATTGCGGAATAGAGTGGGGCGCGTCTTCGTGAATTGAACTATCTATATGTACGTACTAATGCAATAATTATCGATAATCTATTTCACAGCACTAGTAACCTAAAAGCGTTTTGCCAAAAAAATATTATTATTATTAAATAAGTATGTAATTGAGTACTTAAACATAATTTATTAACTTTTTCTTACCTTTGTTTGCCAATTTACTAGTAAAATCCTTAGTCTTAAACAAGTACCATTGCCAAAACTCACCAATGAAACCTGACAGATTCTGTTTCATTTTGGATTTACATCCCTCAAAGGTACAAGACATTTTTTGTGGACAAAGTGGCTTGGACTTTAGAGCTTTATGCACCTTAAGAATTTACTTTAATTATAGAAATTCTCAAAAAACTTTTCTGTTACCTATAATGTAAACAAACAAATTCTAAGCGACAAAATTATGTGTACAGAACGACCCGTATTATTATAATATAGTATTATAGGGTATTTTGAATCTGACAGTATTATAAGATAGAAGATATAATTTGACAATTTGAACTTATTTAGTGACCAGTTGCTAATCGAATAGACACAAACAGCGATGTTTTGTTTCACTCACACTTACGTGATGGTAATAAACAGAAATTGGATAAAATATAGTATTCTTAGTTTTTATTTTACTCCTACTTCCATTAGACGTAAGTCGTAATTCCTAATTCCATGTCTAACTATACATAATATCCGGATAAACTCACGTGTTCCGTCGGAAAAATGCCCGACTAGTTTCGAACACGTTCGGGGCCCTTATTCATGAGCCTGTTCGCGCGACGCGGCCGCTACTCGACACAATGAATATCTCTCACGATAGTTTAAACGTTAAAATCTAAAACTTCTTTTCAAAAACTTCTAGTATGGAAGTTGTATGAAATTCATAGTTGTGACGTCATCAAATTTCAACACACCTTTTTCTGTAATCTATAGTTTGAAATGTTTATCAAACATAAAACTAACTGATGTGAATTTCAGGTATATTGGAATACCCTTTATTTAATAATCTGTAAGAAATAATTTATTTTTGACAGGCATCATCTCTATTGGCTCGATGCCAACCCACAGAAATTCCATGCCCACTATAATTTGCAGGCTAATCATTTGGTGTTATGATTTAGTATAATATGTAGATTTAGTATAGTATGTTATGGTATAGTTTTGCATTGTGTGTGATGGCATTAAGTCGTGTTATAAATTAAATTATTTTGGCTGATATTGTGATTGGAAAAATGTTGGCGTCCATTTACTTATCGTCAATGCAAGAATCCATACTAATATTATAAATGCTTTCTGTCTGTCTACTACAGCCCATTTGTTCAACTGATTTTGATGAAAATTGGTACAGGGATAGTTGGTATCCCGGGGAAGGACATAGAGTACTTTTTATACTGGAAAATTAAAAAGTTCCCGTGGGAATCAAAAAACTTTAATCCACGCGGACGAAGTCGCAGGTATCATCTAGAAAAGATATATTTTTAAAGCAAGAAAATATCTGATTGTTTAATAGGCAGAAACAGAGGATAATTCCCTCCAAGATGATAACCCGCTGGAGCCTTTATTAAAGGAGCAAGGCTTAGAGGAAGGGGAGGGAGTGGAGGGGGCACAGGAGGAATCTCCAGACCAGTCTATAAGCTCCGCCATGCCCATCGAAGGAGATGGTGCACCATTGATACAAGATGGTAAGATATGATGAAAAATAACAATTTAATAACTTACACCTACATTGATTAGCCATTGAACAATATAACATCAACATTGAATATTTATTGAAGCATTGTTTTTATTAAGGTACTTGAAATACCTGCCACAAATTGTATGAAAAACATTTTATTAAAGATCAACTTCTTCAGGTATCAATTTTTTTCTTCAGGTACAATTTAATAATACTTAACTACATAAAACTGATCTGCTTTGAAAAAAAATTGTTCATTTTTCATTTATAATTGACTACGCCAGAATTTCTGGATGGTTTCAGATTTTATACTGACCCAGTTTCAAAAAAACCAGTCAAGTGCTAGTCAGACTCGCTCGCATAGAGTTCCGTACTCCACGCTATTAATTTCAACTTAATACCTCCATGCCTTCCCTAGAAAAAGTTGGTTGACTGACAGACGGACAACGAAGTGATCCTATAAGGGTTCCTTATTTCCTCTTGAGGTACGGAACCCTAATAAAATGGGTAAAAACATTTATTTAAGTTAAACGGTTTTATTGAAAAGAAAGATAATGCCTGATGATGTTGATAATGTACTACAAGCTTAAAAAGAATTAGGTAGGTCCTAGGTACCAGCCATCACACCACTCTCCTCATCAATCTAGGGCTGATGTCTATGATCTGCCATGCACTGTGATTCTACTTGTAAAGCCCTTTCATTTGATACCTATTATCCATATTATGGGGATTGAAACAAATGCGAAATCCTCCATTTTGTACCGGCGGCCATCTTAGATTTGGATTTTTTAGATTAGACTTAGATTTGGACTGTATTCTACTAGTCAAGCCCTTACATTTGATACTTATATTGAGGGGGTTGTGAAAAGTAAATCCGCCATTTTGTAACGGCGCGGCGGCCATCTTGGATTTTAATGATACTGAATATATTCAATTGTATTGTCATCAGAACTAAAAGTGTGTACCAAATATCAGATCAATCTGTCAACAGGAAAGGGGTAAAATTACTAAATTTGACCCAAACAAAAAACAAACAGAGCATGCTAAATAGAGCGTTTTAAATACTACACACTGATGTATACTACATCATCTGATGTGATGACTACCACATCAGATGTATATTCAGAAGTTGTATACAAGTTATTTCTAAGTTCTATGTTCTAATCAAAATGTTCACTTACATTACCATTTTATCGTTATAGAAGAGTCAAGTACAATGGATGAAGACATGGGCGGTGGTGAAGGAGTGGCCAGTAGTGATGACGTCAACGACATCAGCAGCGCGGCACAAGAAGCCCTTAGCACAGGCATCAGGTAGGTGTTATTTAGGGTGTGTTTCTACTGAAGTGGAGATGAGTTGAGTGGAGAGAAGACATGTCGCGCTTTGACAAATTAGACTATTAAAAAATATCATGTCGTCCAACAATAACGTGATTGGTCTATTGAACACACTGCTGCTCTCTACAATACACATCACAATAGTGACAATGACACAACAGTAGACTATGTCCACAGAGTTTTTGATGTGAAAACTTCTTTAGCCGCGTTGAGCACTTCCACTCGTCACTTACCATCAGGTGAGATCGCAGTCAAGGGCTAACTTGTAGTGGATAATAATAAATAATAAAATAATAAAGAGCACTTTTTGGTAGGGGAAAATCTTATGGGTTCGCGTCACCGACATGCTCGCGACCGTAGACAGAGAAAGAGACTATGCTCGCGACAGTATATCTGTAGCTATACAGGTGACGTATTGTGCAACATTAGTGCTGTGTATATCTTTACAAGTAAAATTGAATGGATTTAGTTTTCACTTCTATCGGCAGTCCCTATGACTGCCAATTTTTTAGCCTGTAAAACGGTACAGCCTGTAAAACTGTATTCTTAGTTGACATCACTTAGCTAACCATGCATTGTCATTCAAATTAAACGTTTGATGTTTTGATGACTTCCCTGGCGCAGTGTTAAGCACTGTTGCCTTAACGCGCGGAGGTCCCGGGTTCGATCCCCGGCAGGGTCAATTTGGGAATTTATAACTTCTGAATTTTCCCTGGTCTGGTTTGGTTGTTACCACCCTATCGGCAAAGACGTGCCGCCAAGCGATTTAAAGTTCCGGTACGATGCCGTGTAGAAACCGAACAGGGGCATGGATATAACTGCCATGCCCCTAACAGCTTAGCCCGCTACCATCTAAGACAGCATCATCACTTACCATCAGGTGAGATCGCAGTCAAGGGCAACTTGTAGTGGATAAAAAAAAATAAAACGTGTTTGTCAAAATTTTAGCTCTATTGGGGATCTAAACAAACACGTTATAATATTATTATCTTATGAATATCTTGACATGGTCAAGTGTACCACTAGAACATTCAGAATACAATCGACGTTTACCCCACCCTCGTCACTAAACAAGGAAGGATCTGAATGAGCGTGTCATCGACTCCGGAAGGATTATAAAAGCTTGTAATAAAAGGTTGTTTTTATTTTTATTTATGATGTTGCTGGCTGGGTCTTCTCCGGTTGGCCCGTGAGGGCCAAGCGGGGGTACGGGCCTCGAGGCTGAGCCTCCTTACCCGGGTGGGGCGCGGGGCAACATTGTGCCCCGGTGAAAATCTTAAAGCCGAGTAAACCGGCTAGGGCCTGCCTTGTAGGCTACGGGCCCCTAGAGTTTTATTAGTTTTATTATAAAAGCTTGTAATAAAAGGCTGTTTTTATTTTTATTTATTAATTCATTCATGTTTCGTTCAGTTCGAGCACAACAGAGGGCGGCGCGGACATATCGAGCAGCGGGCAGACCGAGGCGGCTCTCATCTCGTCCACGGCCAACGGGCCCGCCGTGCTGCACTCCTTCTCTGTGCTGCCCCAAGCGCAACCCACCAATGAGTAAGTCGAGATCTTGAACCTTTTTACTGAACAGAAAAAGGAATTCTACCCAAGATGGTTACTATTAGAATAGCCCTCACAACCTTACAACTTACAAAACCTTCATTGTGGCCAATTCTGTTTAACACAATCTCTAAACTAAAATGACAGTTTTAATTCTAGTCCCCTCCCTACATACGACGCATGCATGTTCAACTTTAATAATATAAGAATAAGGATGTTTTTAAGGTTCAACGACGCGGACACGTCAGAGATGGAGGGCGCCGCAGACACGATGCCCTCCGTGAGCGAGTCCATGCCTCTGCTGACTATGACCGCTAACGGGTCTGCGCTGCTCTCGCCCAATACACTACAAGGTTAGTTGGATTTGCGTCCTTTTTGTGCAGGAAACATGTGAAAAGGATGGCGCTACTTTAATGTCTGCAAGTCATAGAGTTTTGAATAGAGAAAACAATGGTGTATTTGGACTAGTAGTAATAAGGCTATAACAGAATATTTAAGCAAATATGATATAGAAGGAAATAACGCTAATAAAAATGGCAGTGACGGGAGTAAATATTCAATTAATATAATTAAAAAAAAATAAACAATTAAACTATTTTATGACTATTTTGTAAGTTGTAACAACTATTCACATAAAAATAAAACAGAAAAATTACCACTGAATCGTAGATATTTGAAGCAATTTCTGCTTTTTTTTTTTCTATCAACCAAACTGTATCCAATTGTGTTTCTATTTCTTAAAGAATTTAGATAGACCCAAAAAATGTGTTTTTAATTTAAATAATGAGCTTCCAAAAATCGCAAAAATGGATATCAACTTTCAGGCATGTTCCAAAGCGAAGAGGGTGGCGCGGCGAGCGTGTCCTCTTCAGGAGCGGAGGGCGGCGCGGCGGAGGCGGCGGGCGCGGGGGACGGGGACGGCGCGGTCAGCAGCTCGGGCCCCGCCGCGGCCGGCGCCAACGGAGCCCCGCCCATCCCGCCCGCGGACGCCGCGCACGCGCTGGCCACGCTCGCGAGCGCCGCGCTGCACCACCAACACGAGCAGGTATGCGACTAAGCTCAGTATTGCAATGAATTGCCCCCTCATATTGATTTTTTTGATTGGTTTTTTAATTTTTAACCGACTTCCAAAAAACGAGGAGGTTCTCAATTCGGCGCGTATGTTTTTTTTAAATGTCTTTATTGTACTTAGCATGAAAATTACAAAAAGTTATACAATAGTTTAAGTTTTTTTTATCGACTACAAGTTAGCCCTTGACTGCAATCTCACCTGATGGTAAGTGATGATGCAGTCTAAGATGGTAGTGGGCTAACCTGTTAGGGCAGTTATATTAAACCCATACCCCTGTTTGGTTTCTACACAACGTCATTTCTGACAGTCACTGTCAAAATATCGTGTTTTTCCCTACGGTTTTTCCGGTGTTGTGTTGACACTTGACAGAAGACGTCAAAAAATATGAATCCGCCATTGTTACCCACTCGTGTTTAGTGTTGCTTATCGTGGAAAGATTAAATAATTACACCGCTGAAATTACGACGAATTCGCAGATTTGAACGATCAAAACTGGTTTAGTATTTTTTTTTCTTTCATTTCTCTACTTGTACAAGGACTGGACCGACGCTCCATACAAATCCGGACCGTCTCCTTTGGAAATCATAAAAATGGTTATTGTGAGACAACTTTAAAAGATAGATATATGCTATCGCGGACTTTTTTTAGAAGAACAATTATTCCACTATACATTGTTTTCGTGTAACTTTTTCTATTTACGCAGCGCACGCCACGGAAGCTCTCAGATCAGACTAATTTTTCCGACTTAATTCATATTATTGCAATTTTCGTAGGGATCTCTAATTTTTTTGAAAATAAAATATAGCCTATGTTACTCGCTGATAATGTAGCTTTCTATAAGTGAAAGAATTTTTAAAATCGGTTGAGTAGTCTTTAAGTTTATCCATTACAAACAAACAAACAAACAAATCTTTCCTCTTTATAAAATTAGTTCAGACGAGAACTAACAATTAGAACATATTTTAGGTAATGAGCAATCACAAAAACATTCAAAACGTTCCGGTACGATGCCATGTAGAAACTGAATAGGGGTATGGGTTTAATATAACTGCCATGCCCCAGGTTAGCCCGCTACCATCTTAGACTGCATCGTCCCTTACCATCAGGTGAGATCGCAGTCAAGGGCTAACTTGTAGTAGATTGAAAAAAAAAACATAATTATGTATGTATATTATACACTTTAAGTTGACTAAATATCCCCCGTCATATTGTGACGAGTCAACTGGAAATATATGGTGCAGTCGGTGCGGACGCTATAATTGAAACTTCGCCCATACCGGCCACGGACGCCAAACCGAACAGCTGTTTTGAGACCGTCATCGAAGTGGTTGTAGTTGGTGACTACAGAATTTGAAACCGCCATAAAAGGATTATAATTTTACTATTGTGATTCACAAAATACCTCTCGCCATCTAATTTTCAAAAACTATATCGCGCGTGTGTTAGTTTTTAGGGTTCCGTACCAAAATGGTAAAAATGGAACCCTTATGGTGCGACTTTCTCCGTCCGTCCGTCCGTCCGTCACAGTCGATTATTTCAGTAACTATTAAAGCTATCGACATGAAATTTGGAATAGTTGTGTATAATAGTGGCTTATAATCGTTAAAATAAAAAAAAACGAAAATTATTTTTAGTTTAATTAAAAAAGGGGGAAAATCGGGGGTTTGAAATTTCAAAGTATGATAACTATACTGAGTGGGATATCATATCAAAGGGCTATACTTCTACATTCTAAAACAGATTTTTATTTATTTTTATGCATAATAGTTTTTGATTTATCGGGCAAAATGTCGAAAAAAATACAGTTCCCCCCCCCCCCCTTATCTCCGAAGTTTACCAATTGAAAAATCTGAAATAATTATGGTCAATAGAAGCTTATGTATATTTTACAGGAAAAATAAAACCAACGCTCTAACTAGCATAGTTTTTTTTATATTAACAATAAACCTCTACAAACAAAGTTACTTTTGCGGTTCATTAAATTCATTAATCGTAAAGCGAGTCCGACTCGCACTTGTTTTAACCTGGTAGGGGAACATAGGGGGGGGTTTATCCAACCCATTCCCCTAATCGGTTTCTATGCAGCATTGGCATACTTGGTTGGAAAAGGGTTGCTACGTCCTAACTTTTGTTTTATTGCAGGCAGAACCCGAGGATCAGAAACCACAAAACGATGAAGATGTTTGGTATACCGTCGGCTTTGTAAAAGGAACCACATTTACAGTAAGATAATCATTTCATTCATCTTTTATTTTGTTATACAGAAAATTGTAGAATATTATTAAAAATAATTGTGTTAATAATTTTCAGGTGCAAAACTACATATCAGATCCAAACGTGGATATATCGAATCTATCACTGGATAGTTTACCAGATTTCGCTAGTTTTCCAACAACACCACTGGAGCATGGCACAGCATATAAATTCAGAATAGCTGCCATAAACTCCTGCGGACGGGGAGAGTTTAGTGAGGTGATGAATTTACTTTAATTTTAGCCAAATTGTTATCCATTCTATATGGTCATTAGCTTCTAGCAACTCCATCAAAGAGCTTTCTAAATGATTAATTGATATGGCTCCTATTTCATTGTCGTCAAATCTTTAAAGTGGAATATCACAGAAGACTATTGAAAATCTGTACATTTACGAATAATTATTAATTAACTATTAAAAGATTAAGTTATTAGAAGAGAGTAGGTACATTACATACTACTAGGAGCACGAGAAAACTACTACTATATTAGGTATAGCGATCTTTAGTTCCACATATCTCTGCAACGAGCTATTATATAATCTAAGTCTGCAACTTGACATTATTTTGTTGTTCATTTCATAATGCAGCGGGATGAAAGACATTAAGACAAGCCAACACACGCGCGCGCGAGATACTTTGACATAATATAGCGTTTCATTGCGATGCGATGCGATTTAGTAGGCAAATAATTAATTATAGTAGTAGTTTTCTCGTGCTCCGAGTAGTATGTAATGTACCTACTCTCTTCTATAAACAGTAATAATAATAATCAACCTGGGAACGATTATTTGGATACGATCTGACGCCTGTAGACACGTAATAAGTCTATTTTTGATGATTGTCATTGTCCTCATATGTCTATCTTTACCTCCAAATATCTAGGTAACGTGACACTTTGGGGTACTATGTTACTTGACATTAATTGTTCGTCTATGTGTCCTCTATCCATACATATCATTTCCATCGTGCGCCGCGATTTCGAAAAAAAATAAAAATGGCGGCGGATCGCTATGCCAGCGTCCATACAAAAAAGTTCAAACCCCTTTGTGTATAGGCAAGTTTAAAATAGGTTGTGGGATTTTGATAAAGAAAAGAATGCTCATTGACCTTCTGAATTTTACGTTTGCTTCCACTGCCCAGTTTCTTAAACAATAAAAACACCTATGTATAACTTGTGAACAGGAATCAGCGTTTAAGACCTGCCTGCCCGGATTCCCGGGCGCGCCGTCCGCTATAAAGATCTCCAAATCGGTGGAAGGAGCACATCTCTCGTGGGAGCCCCCGCAAGTGGCCGCGGAGGGAATCTTCGAGTACTCAGTCTACCTCGCAGTACGCTCTAACACACAACCCAAGGTAATAAAGCCTTAATAACATCCTTAATTATTATTATTATTTGCAGCCTGTAGTGTCGCATTGGGCAAAGGCCTTCCTTTCCTCCTTCCATTTATCTCGGTCCATAGATCAGAATGAAAACCTCTTTATACCACTTTATATTTATTCCACAGTGTTTATTTATTTTTGAACATGTAAAATTAGTATTAGCATCCTTATTTTTCATTCGATCGTAATTTCGACGTTTACTTCCTTGGGAAGTTAGTATTACATACTGACTTATGACGTCACTGAACTCTTTAACTTTCCGGGATAAAAGTAGCCTATGTGTTATTCCAGACTATAATCTATCTGTGCCAAATTTAATCCAGATCCTTTTCGTGATTGAGTAACAAACAACCATCCATCCAAACTTTCGCATTTATAATATTAGTGTAGTTAATAGGTAATGTTAATAATAATAATTTATAATCAGTAAGACATAATTTATGATCGACATATTATTAATTATTCCTGCTGTTTCTGTAGAATCCGCGTAACTTGGTCCCCAGGAGGCGTCCAAGTCGCAGTTGGCGTTCGTGCGGGTGTACTGCGGCAAGGCGAACACGTGCGTCGTGCCGCAGTCGTCGCTGAGCGCCGCGCACGTCGACTCCTCCACCAAGCCCGCGATCATCTTCCGCATCGCCGCGCGCAACGACAAGGGCTACGGCCCCGCCACGCAAGTCAGGTGGCTGCAAGGTGGGTGCAGCTCTGCCCAGGGGGCGTCCAAGCCTTCGTTTCTCTCTGCGTCGTATTCTTAATTTCTGAGGGTCGTGACCCCATTCCATTAATCACATGATGGTAGAAGTTTTCTTGGGATAATAATGCGGTGGGTTTCCACGTCCTTCCGCATACGACTCGACTAAGAGCAACAACCTCAATTTACATAGACGGGCCCTGTCAAACAAAGAATGTGGACCTATTTTACTAACGCCATCGAGTCTGAAAAGCGGGACAGCGCTATGGCGGGGACAAGGACAGGCTTATACAGGTGTGGAGCGCGCTCTACAGGTCAGACGCAGAATTTTTTTCTATGAAAGGTGCCATCTAGTATACCTACATACATATATATCGATGACGAGTATTTAAACTCTCAGTCTTGTTACGATTATTATCAGTTATTAGTGATAATAACCGGGACCGACGGCTTAACGTGCTCTCCGAGGCACGGAGGACACGAAAAGGCCAAATTTGAACCTCCAAATTCCGTCGCCTATCCAGTTACCGACTCGGGTTAACGTTGCTTAATCGACTGATATGCGTCGTGACCACAGCTAGGCCAGTCGTCCCTCAAAGCCTTCAAAAGTTTGAAAAATTAAAACAAATTCATGAAATAAATAGACCTGACATTTTTGTTTCTTTTAAATTTAAATTGGGTATTTGACAACTATTCAAATAAATTATTTTTTAGTGATTATTAAATAGAGGATCTCCCAAAAGTCGTAATATCCACGTCCCCTGATAGTTTTATGTTGAATAACTATTTTATATATTTTAAACTATTTTAAAAAAGTGCGTGGAACTTTGATGACTATTCAATCTATATATATGTATATAAAAAATGAATCCCTATTTCCCTTGGTCACGGCATCACGCGTGAACGGCTGGTCCAATTTCGCTAATTATTTTTTTGTTGTGTTTGTTTGAACCCGGGGATGGTTTATATTCACAATTGGACCCGGTAGGGGGCGCTGCAATCGGGTTCGAGGTTCAGGGCAAGACAAAGTCTGCCGGGCCCACTAGTATTTCATACAAAATCCCATGGTCCAAGATCCCAGAGCCGCCAGACCTTACTTATTTTCTGAGAAACAAAATGTGTGTAATATAGTAGCTTTGGTACGTAGATTTAACGTACGCATACTCGCAAATTTGGGGCGACGCGACGGCCAATTTATAGTTATAAGGTGCTAAAGGTACGTAAAAACGTTGCTAACTTTACTTATTTTCTGAGTGCTGATTTTTATGTATGTTGTACAGAATATTGTTAATAATTAATAATCAATACTCCCAGACTCATGCCGTGGGCCATTATTTCTGCCAGACACTTTAAAGGTCGCAAAAAAAAAACTTAACTTTACTTATTTTCTGAGTCTTCATTTTTATACACGATACTCAGGGAACTGTTTCAATACTATTTGCAAGTAGCCAGACTAATCTGATGGGCCGAACATCCGCCAGACTCAATTTGAAATTTAGCTGTGATAAAATGTTGGCCTTATTCACAAGGTTTTAGGGACCTTTTTCATTGTCTGGAGTAAAGAAAACCATCAATTATTGCAATATCTAAGCCTGTGTACGAAAAGCTTACGAAAATCCACAATAAAGAGGGTGAAATGAGGGTATGAACCTTACATGAAGGTTCTAAGTTTTTGAAGTTAGGGACTTGAAAATCGGCATTAAGGTTATTTTAAATAGTAATAACCTGTGTAAGCAATTTTCTGAAAATCCACCCCAAAAGGGGTGAAATGGGGGTTGGAAGTTTGTATGAAAATCCTATGTTTTTGAAGCTAGAGACATGAAAATCAGCACTTAAGTTTTTAGTTTTAAATAATAAAAACCTGTATAAGCAGTTTTACGAAAATCCACAACAAAGGGGGTGAAATGGAAGTTGGAAGCTTACATGAAGGTTCTAAGTTTTTGAAGTCAAGGACTTTAAAATCGGCATTTAGATTATTAATTTTAAATAATAATAACTTGTATAAGCAATTTTTCGAAAATTCAGCCCTAAGGGGGTGAAATGGGAGTTAGTAGTTTGCATGAAAGTGCTATGTTTTTGAAAACATGGAAATCGGCATTTAAGTTATTAAGTAATTTTCAATAACAAAAACCTTCTTAAGCTATAGCCGCAAGAATGTTAAGAACTTTGATAAGAGCAACGTACCACCGTGTAAAAGTGAGCTTCTGCAGCAGTTTCGGCAGCGAATTATATAAGCAGCTTTTGGAATAATGCTTATTTGACAGAACTTATAATTTTTAAACCTGAAAATAACAGATGGATGTTGCAAAACAACAATTACCATTTTAACTGGTTCGATGGGGACCAATTACCGGGTTTTGTAAGAGAATCCCTTGAAGTAGAATCAGGTATTTTACTCTCACTTCAAATTGTTTTTATAAATTTGGAAGCTATTCGAAACTTTATTATTTTATTTGTTTTTACAGATGAAGATTTTACCAATGATATTGACGACGATAAAGATTTGAATAGTCAACACCAATGTGCTTAACATGCACACAACGAGATTATATCAGAGAGAGATAGAGATGTTGTCGTTGCCAGCTGTTTCGTTTACCCTAACATGCACAAAATGCGGTATATTACAAGAAAAAATTATTCGGCATGTAAAGATTCGTAGAGAAAAATACCACAGATAATAAATATTACTCTCATCTTTACTTTTGACGTAACGAGGTAGGTAGTAGTAACCATGTTAGGTTCGGTAGATAAATAGAGATAACGGGTAGACATAATATTACTCGTTGTGTGCATGCTAGCCCCACAGGATTGGCTAGATGAGGAATTACCAAACTTCGACGATAACGATAGTGATGATTATTAAAAATAACATTTAATAAAATATTTTCTTAAAATTTTAATTATTAGATTTAATTTTCATCATTATTATCATTGAAATATACTTAAATATTAAGATAATAAAAGCGGATACTAATATGGATATTTTTCGGGATAGCCTTCCGCGTGGGTGATGTAAAGAAAAGTAACATTCTTGTTATTAAATTTTTCATTTACGTTGGAAACCGTTTAAGCCTTTATAAACACTTGAAGCCTGGCAGCATATACGTCCATTATTCAGGTCACGTTGTAGATTTCACAAATATATTTTTGTATTGAATTGAACACATTTTGCTCTAGGACTTCACAGCTGATTAAGTCTAGCTCACTGAATCTCCTCATGCCACTTCTATGTCCTTCCCCGGGATATAACCTACCTATATACCAAATTTCAGCAAAATCGGTTGAAAAGATAGTCCGGGAAAGCGTAGCAGACAGACAGACAGACAGACAGACAGACACAGTTTCGCATTTATAATATTTCGGATTTAGATATAAGCATAGATAAACATATTTAGCAGTACTAGTGGTCGCCCGCGACTACTTACGATTGCGGCAGCTGGGATGGGTTGACGGAAAGAAACGAAGACTTTTGATTAATACTAATTTTACTTTCAAAGTACTTAAGCCTAACTTATTCCTGCGTCAATCTTAGAACACAGATCTAATGTGACAATCCTAACCTAATGCTACGTCGATTTTAGACGCAGCGATTTACATTATGACTACCTAAGGCTAACCTAACCTACCCTAACTAACATCCTGCGTCGATGTTAGACGACAGGAATAACGAACGATCTTCTCATTATTACATAGCTTTTATATCTTACATTTTCATACTAAAATCTAAGCGATGCCTGATGTCACGTTTCTTCGGACGTGATGCAATTCCGTGGAATTCGCTGACTACGCACTGGTACGATGGCCGTTTGCTGGAGGTGCAAGGTTGCGATCTTGCAATGAAAGTGATTTTTTCCATGACGCCGTAGGTATACGTAACTCCTCCGCCCTAAGAGAGGCAACTATTTTTTAATGTTAAAAAATGTTGCCGAGCCTGGTCTTCTAAAATGTTCTCGATACCATTGAGTCTTTTTCATAGATCCTGGGTGGAATTCTTCAACAGCTTCATGAGATACATGGATTCCTTGACATCCATTAGGAATAGCGATCATCATCATCATCACGGTGTCATCTTCAAACTGAAGTTCGGCGATCATTCGGAGAAAACTTTTCCGGTCATGTGCTATTCTCTTTATTTCTGCGTCCATTCCCCTATATCGTCGAACCACTTCCTTCGTCAAGGTCCTTCTTTCCAATATCTTGTCTTCGAAGATCAACCGTGGATATTCATAAAGGGATCCTCGTTGCAGGTGACCGAATAACTAACCTTCCCTCGTACGACGGTTGTCATCAGCATCCGTTTGCAGTTTAAGAAGAAGTACTTATATTCAGAAATAGCGATATATTTTTTATGCTCGGATCATTGTGTAGTCTTGCAGCCCAGATTGTAGGTAGTCTTCTCCAGATGTGGCTTCTGTTTGAATTGAGTTGATAGGTTTTTCTAGGCTCCATGAACTTGATGACGAGTGGCTAATTTTTATTACAGCTGTGGGATTGGGTACCCCGTACCAGATTTTTGCTTCGGACATTCTGTCTCTATCGTAGACACCAGAATAGTATCTCATTGGTTGCAAGGAACGGTTAGGGATAATCTTGGATTGTATTAGGAATCCTAAAGGATCTTGAAAGAATTCTAGAAATAAAATTTTGTCAAAGTAAAAGTAATTCCTGATGCAATTTGGCGTAATTATTTGATAACTGACAACTAGAGAGTTATTTCAAAAATGGGCTTTTCTTACGGAGCTACGAGGTGATGCACGGTTGCACCTAGTAAGTACCTACTCATTAAGTCCATGGTTTTACTACTATAAACCCTTTCTTTTAACCTAAGTGAATCTTGGATTTTAATTATCTAGCAAATACTATTTCATGACAAGAATTAGATAACTCGGACATGTCAGCGTAATTATTCCCCATACAATAAACGTGTTTTTTTCGTATTTTTTTGCTCAATATTAAAAACGGTAACAGGTGAATATTAACTTGTATATTACCTTTCAAAATAAATAATTAAATATCAATAAAGTTAATATTAAAGGGGGGCTCCCATACAACAAACGTAATTTTTATTTTTAATACGTCATAAATCGTAAAACTTACTACAGGTTTGTACGGAACCCTCGGTGCGCGAGTCCGACTCGCACTTGGCCGGTTTTTTTTTTGTTAATGTTTTATATTTGTGAATTGTGAAAGAATACTTTTGTTGTAAAATAATACTTTTGTTACAGATATAAAGTCAGCAGGATTGAAAAGGGCAGGCGACGGGCGGTTGCCGGGCGCGTCTCCATCGAAACAACCAAAACAATTACTACATTGAATGTTAACTATAATTTAATTCTGAGCTTTTACTAGAGTACATTAATGTACGAAAATATTCTGTCTGGCCTTGTGTTGTACACATTTCTATTGTAGTACACATAGCGAGTATAAAATTAATAATATTGTAACACGATCATTAATACAATTGAACGAATGAAGTGTTTATGACTCATGTTTAACTACAGATAGACTAATTTGCAATAAGGGACTGATAAGATGAAGTTGTATAAGTATGATTAAATAGAGTAAGTGCAAAATTATTATATCTGTTATGTATAATATCTTTTCAAAGAATAAACAACATTTTTAATTATATGTTCTTGTTTTATTTTGATAGCATGCCAATTAGTTCGTACGAAAATGTCGAATCTGAATCGACAAGGATTAAACTTAAAGTATTGCTATTCTTTTCTGCTGGAAACAAAGAGGTGAACGACGATGTTGATGAAGGTGTATTTAATACTAGCTGATGCCCTCGACTTCATCCGCGTGAAATAAGTTTTTTGATTTCCCACGGGAACTCCCTAATTTTTCAGGTTCATTTATAGCCTATGACACTCACAAATAATGTGGCTTTCTATAGGTACAAGAATTTTGAAAATCGGTTCAGTAGATCCAGAGATTACCCCCTACGACCTCACAAACTTTACCTCTATAATATTAGTATAGATTGTTTTAGAAGTATTTACTCTATTTCTAGTAGGTAAATTCGTAGGTGTAATGACTCTGGCGTAGTGTTAAGCACTGTTGGCTTAACGTGGGAGGTCCCGGGTTTGATTCCCGGCAGGGTCAATTTGGGAATTTATATTACATATTTATATTTTATGGTCTGGTGAGAGGCTGCGGCTGTGGCTAGTTACCACTTACCACCCTGCCGGGCAAGACGCGCCGCCAAGCGATTTAGCGTTCCGGTACGATGCCGTGTAGAAACCGATTCTTGGGCGTATGGGTTTAATATACCTGCCATGGACTGCACCATCACTTACCATCAGGTTAGATTGCAGTCAAGGGCTAACTTCTAGTACCTAGTGTAAAAAAGTGAAGATATGAAAGGCTTAGCAAGAGATTTTACAGCACATCAACATTGAAGAATTCGAGAGTCGAAATACAATAACACCAGCGCAAAATGACGATCCATTGCTTAATCCAATGCTTAATTTAAAGTCTAAAATTCAATAGCACCAATTTTTAATTAGTAACTATTTATATTAAATATGTTTTTAACAGACAGCCAAAGAAGAGGAGGTTCTCAATAATTAAGTACTCGGCGCGTATGTTTTAATTTTGCTATGATCTCCGCTTGGAGTGTTGGGTGTAGCTGTATGGACGAACTCGAGCTTTTAAACAAGGTGTTATGGTCCATTTTACTTTAATAGGTACTAAAGTGTTCAGTGACTGTCTCCTTGGTCTAGCGGTTAGCATGGTCGACTGTGGATCACGAGGTCCTAGGTTCGATTTCCGGTCAGAAAAAAAAAAAGTAAAAAAAATGCTCAGAGTAAGAATGGGTATATTGAGTTATTCAGTGAAATTAGCAGTGCCAGCCCGGAGTTGGAAGTTGGCCGTAAGTTGCCCCCGTACCTCGAAGAGCACGTATAGCCGTCGGTCCCGGTTATTATATATTATCACTAACATGATAGGCTGTTGTAGTAGTAGTAGTAGTAGATAGTGTTCAGATGCTCGAATTCTGCGATATATAAATGATGTAAAAGCCATAAAGGATGTACACCAAACACGCACAAAACGCTCGAAGATATTATAATCTATAGGACAGAGAGTGCAAAAGTAATGCGTACTTACCTACCATTGCAGAACCGGGTGGAAAACCCATTTTTTATAATATTTTCAAATGTTGGCAGAGGAAAGTAAAGATAGTCTTTATATTTGGCTTTTAATACTTAATTACATAATATTATTGAGTACACTATACATTTTATTTTCTTGCTATAAAATGCTATCTATTCAAAACTCCGGTAGGCATTCCAAAAGAAAATAAAAATACGAATCATTTACATATAACTTTCGTTTTATAGAAAATTTTTCCTATGTTCAAGATATTTTTGCAGTTTATTATGATATTAAAGCAGTATCACTAAATGTATTGTTTGGACAAAGTTAATTTTTATTGTGTTTGATAAAGCTTCGTCGAACACACTAGCCACTGCTGCACCTTGGTTACTGAAAGAGAAAGAAAAACATTAATATTATTGAATTTAGATGATGAAGAACTACTTGATATTCGGGACTACGCGTCCGCGTTCGCGCGAACCTATTTAGATTTCAAAGAAATTCTCGGGATAAAATTTGAATAGGTAAAAAGCCCTTGTCAGTTTCCGGGATTGCAAAATATTAACTCAGTACCAAACGTCAAAATCTTAAAGGGATGGGCCGAGAAAGGGTAACAGACACAGTTGCACTTTCGCTCCTATATTAGTATTGACTTTTTGTGCTATAACACAAGATCACTGTGGAGTGTAGATCACACTCAGCTTATAGTCAGCCAACCGCATGTCTCTTGGAAGGCGGTTATCTTATCGCAGTGGTAACTTATAACTAGTTACCTAGGTACCCAAGTCAAGTATTCAAGCTCTCCCAGTATAGTTAGTATAGTAGTTATATATAGCTGTGTCTCGGAAAAGTTATTAGTAACCTTACTTAACAGCATTTTCTTGGCAATGGGAAAATTTGGATCAATTAACTAGGTATGCACGTGTACGTGGGTATTGGGTTCTATTCATAAGTGCACGATACGATCTAAGATAGAGCAGTAATTTAGGTAAGCCCGATTAGTAAGATCTGCGAAAGTGTCGTCAGTAGTATTGACTGGATGCGCATAATCATATAGGTAGTTATATAAGACCAAATAATTATCTTATATTATGTACTTAATATTATAAATGCGAAAGTTTGGATGTATGGATAGATGTTTGTTACTCAATCACACCAGAACGGCTGAACGGATCTAGATGAAATATGGCACAGAGATAGATTATAGTCTGAAATAACACATATGCTAGTTACTTTTTATTCCGGAAAATTAAAGAGTTCCCGCGGGAAACAAAAAAACCTCAATCCACACGGACAAAGTCGCGGGCATCAGCTAGTGTTTATCTATTTAAGATTGTTATTGTGATGTTGTGTTGATGTTTGACTGCGGCAGACGAGGTCCCGGGTTCGAGTCCCGGGTCGGGCCATAATTAAGTATTGGATTTTTCCGACTCGAAATTCTCAGTACTAGCCCGGAGGAAGGAAGTTGGCGGTGTTTCACCCCCGTGCCTCGGAGAGCACGTTAAGCCGTCGGTCCCGGTTATTATCACTAACATGATAATAGTCGTTAAAGCCCGCCAACCCGCATTGGAGCAGCGTGGTGGGTCTAAGCTCTAATTCCCTCTCTCCTATGAGAGTGGAGGCCTGTGCCCAGCAGTGGGACGTTAATGGGCTGTAGTGGTGGTGGTGGTGGTGATTGTGATGTTATAACTAATGACTTAATTACCAGCGACGTGGTTCCGAAGAGCTTGTACCATCCGATGACAATGTTGGAGAGATTGAGGTCGTCCAGCATAATCTGCGCCACTCCCATGAACACTTTTTTACCCTCGATACGACCGTAATCTCCCCACACTGTTACCTGAAATTTAATATTACATTATGTGTGTGGGATTTCTTCTAAGTTCATCAGGACAGGTATACCGTATGAATATTGTTGTGACGTAAACTTATGCTTTTTATGTATCAATTAAATACTATAATATTATAAATGCTAAAGTGTGTATGTCTATCAGTCTGTCCGTCTGCTTCGCTTTCAAGGCCAGCTTCACAGCCGATTTTGACGACATACGGTACAAAAATAGATTTCGGAACAGAGGCAGCCCGGGGATGGACAAAGGCTACATTTTATCCCGGACAATTAAAGAGTTTGCGGGAAAATCTTTAAAATACGCGGACAAATTCGCCGGCATCATCTACAACGTTGCCGTCGGTCCCGGGCTAAGATTTAAAAGTTTTCCTACTTTGAATTTTGATGTTTTAGTAGAAACTTGCTATACAGGTAGATAAAGTGATGCAAGTAGGACGAAGACGAATATTTAATTGACCGAGCGAAGCGAAGGTCTCTGAGTCTACTTGGGTGAATTGGCACTTGTCCGTCCGTCCGTCCGTCTGTCCGTCTGTCAGAGCCTTATAACTTCTGAATTTCCGAACGTAATTACTTCAAATTTAAATATAATATGTAAACCGATGGCCTCCCGCCGAATATGGCTTAAAAAGTTATAAAAATCTTTATTTCAGGGGGGCACTCATAGAAGCGAATGCGAAGTAAAATATTTTTTATAGCGTTACATAGGGTTGCAGTATATCATTTTAAAGATAATTAGGAATAGAGTCCAAAAATATTTTTTTTTGAATTTTTCCCCTAAAATTGACGAAAGGGGGGGCTTTCAAAGTGGCGATTTTCTAACGTCCAAAGTTGACCTCAGAACTCTCAATTTTCTGAACTCTCAATCCTGAAACTTGATCAATTATTTGAATTATATCCTGTACTTGAACAACAAATACTAAAATTAGATAAATATTATAAGGAAACGAAATTATTTAATTTTTAATGATGATGATATTTTTAACAGAACTTCACACTGATGTCAATAGATGGCGCTCTGTGAAACCGCGAGGTCTCAGTTCGGGGCGAACCACTAGTAATATATGTAAACAAGAAACTGCGATTACGATATACTTACTTGTAGAACACATCCTTTAAAGTTTTCCCTAAAGGTAAGTGTTTGTTGGTAGAGTGGATCGAGCGTTCTTCTCGCGGTGCTCGTCTTCGCCTTGGAAATACAGCGTTTACCGCTCACTAAGTACACTTTGACGTAGGGTGCTGGCAGGGTGCGGCTACCTTGCCTGGCTTGCAAGCCTCGCGCTCTGATCACCTCCACCTAGGGTAAAGAGTAACGAAACTACATTCAAATGCCTATATTTATTTACATTATTGATTTTTATTATTATAATTATTCGCTTTCATCTAAAACAAAAACCGACTTCAAAACTATACCTATATTAAGTACCTACTTATATATATGGGTATAACTATATTTTGTTTGTTGTTGATTTTCTCAAAAAGCGCTAAATCAAATTCGATAAAACTTATATGGGACCAGTACCACCACTGAAGTATGATCTACCAAACAAATACAGAATCATCAAAATTGATTCATAATTGGCGGAATGATCGCGTTACATACCTACATACAGTCGAGTTGAGGCTATAATTCCGTTTATACACTGTAGTCTGTGGCTATAATGACGTGATGTGCTAAGCCTTAGAAAAATAATATGTGTAGACATACCTACGTAAGTCTCACTGTTGCTGTGGGATGCTGACGCTCCTGGTGCGTGTCACCACAGAACGAAACACCATAACACAGTAGTTTTTTTGCATCTTTTTATACAGAAACTATCTATTTATCTTTTTATACTTGTGACCGATATGCAGTTTTAACTGTGTAGGTGAAAACATACTACCCTGTGTTACACTACTAAACAATTATATCTAACCGTACTCATAGGGTGTCGAATTGTTTGTCAGTTTACCAGTTTAGCGCCATATGTAAGCCACTTATTGAAGAGCTGATTACGCTTACTGAAAGAATTTATATTGTGTGGCGGTACGGAACCCTTTGTGCGCGAGACTGACGCGCACTTGACCGTTTTTTAGTAGATGTCTGGTGTGAACCCATCCGCAAGCATTAGGCTCGTGACTCCATCGCTCCGCCTCAAGAAAGTCCGATGGTCGTTCGTAGGAATGAGCATTCTATTCTATAACAAATTCCACAACCTATTTTGAGTTACTTATGTGTCTACACATTGATGAACCTACTTAATTGTAAATGTTTTTATTTAAAAGAGCTACCACCGAGTTTCTTCCTGGTTCTTCTCGGTAGGAATGGTATTCCGAACCAGTGGTAGATTCACTCGATGATTCGTAAGCACTTTTAATAAGTATTGAATAAAAAATATGAGTTTGAGTTTGAAACAAGACGTCAGCGTAGCATATAAATTGCTAAAATAGATAAAATATATGCATTTTTATTTATTATTAAACCTGTGCCCAGCGGTGGGACGTTAATGGGCTGTAGTGGTGGTGGTGGTTATTTCCTAGCTAGATTTGGATTTACCTCAAGAAACCCTTTCTGGTAGCACATGGAGAGCTGAACATCGCCCAAAGTGGGAGCGCCAAGGAGCTGCCTACCCACAAGCTGGCCCGGGCCCAGCCCATCAATGAAGTCCGATAAGCCACCTCCTTCGGAAGACCCTGATCCTCGCATCCCAGGAGACCACCTGGATTTAGCACGCAGTTATAATTGGAACTGGTAAGTTTTATGCTAATAACAGCTTTAAAAAGTAATATAGTATTTCATTCAAATATTTTCTGAGCTATTCATATCTTATATCTTCAAATATTTAACTTACCTGCATCAATTAATAATAGCATTAAGATAATTATTATATAATTTTGCTTAAGCTATGGATTATGATTTAGAAGTGTAGTGAAGTTTGCTTTTAATTTAAGATCATAAGAAAGCATTGGTTAACATTGAGTGGAATAAAGTGAAAATCCAAGTTTATATGTAAAAACAGTCACTATGGAAGATCGATTAAATTTTTATTAGCGGTAAATAAGAATAAATAAGACTTGGATTTTCGCGTGGTAGGTTAATAATAACAATTGTGTAAGGTTTTAAGAATAAAACGTTAAACACGACATTGATACAATAGTGAAGAAAGGGGGCGGTAGTTTTCGGATGCAACGAACAAAATTAGGTTTAATTAAAACGGCCCTTTACAGGCTACTTACTCATAACATACTTACTTATCAGGAGTAAATAGAACAGAAGGCTATATCTATAAATCGATTCGTTCAATAAATATGTAATAAAGGTAGAGACTATAGATATCAACACATTTCCTACCAGCGCACTATAACTATGGTTTACCTAGTAGATATTTGTAGAGTCTAATAGAGGAAATCAGATTTGAAAGGGTCTGATAGGTAGATACTTTAAAATGTGTCTGACGTTTAAAAGTATAAGCGTTTTAAGTTATTTTTAACCTAGCTAACGAGAAGCATGGAACATGGAATAATTACATTCCAGAAATAAATTTATTTCTAACATAGGTAATGAAATCATATCACAAAAATAAATGAGCTGGATGCTCAAAGTTAAAAATGAGTAGGGCTACGTAAATGATTTCCATTTATGGCACAGAAATAGGAAACTGTATTGAATACCCAGCTGTCTTACATTTTAATTCCCGTTTGTCGGACTAGTCTAACCAGTAACTACCAATCTGACTACTGGGATACACATGGTTTTAAGTAGGTAAATGTTAGCTTTGCTGTAAGTAATACATAATAATACTTCCATCTTGTACTACTTCAGGTCGTGCCATGGATCATGTATTCTGCCTGTACCTAGTCAATCTTATCTGTTATATAATAAATTCCTTTCGCGGTGCTCTATAACTCCTACAGAGCTTGCACTATTTTGTGAATAATTTAGTCTCGACGTACCTAGTTTAATAACGATAGAAGAATTTCTTCATTTATCATTCATAAATGTAGTTCAATTGTTAAAATTTGTACAATATGATATAGTTCATATACACTTAAAGATGTAGTGTTAAAATTTTTTGTGATACATGCATGAAAAGGAAAATAATATGTTGGTATAATTAAATATAAACTGAAGACAAAATATGATCCAGAACAGAAAGGTGCAAACATCATTAGGCGTTCAGGCAACATTTAGTAACCCACGACATTCGTGCAGCGAATACGTTAAAGCGCCTTAACATCAGCAATTTTAGACATTTTAATTGCGTATTTTTAAAAACCGCCAAGAGCGCGTTCACGATACCTCGTAATATATAGACTGAGTGCGTTGCCTATACGTGGGAAGACACGTGTGCGCTGGATAGTATAGAGAGTGAAGTAAAAACACCAATACAAGACGGCGTCATGCGTACAAAACGAAGGCGTAAAGAGGGGTTCAGAGGAGAAGACGCGAGCAACATCGATGCACACACAGACGGACTGCAAGGAGAGAGCGGGCGAGCGAGCGACTTACGAGGATCCCTCTGAGCTAGATATGGAGACGAGGCTGGTGGAGCACACCTCGTGCGATCGCTGGAAGGACGTGGTGGCGGGCCCCGAGCGCTTGCGGCGCGCGCCGCTCCCGCCCTCTACGCGCGGGCACCACACGGTTAAACACGCGTCAATGACAGCATTTATATACATTTATACCAATCATTATATACATTTATATACCAATCATTAACATATTTGTTAACTTAAAAACATTTTATAAAACATTAATAAAATATAGGTAATGTAGGTACGAATTAATTCGTTTGATATTAACGCAACACGCAAATGTTAAATATTTCGGTTGACATAATTTTAATACTCGCTCGCTTTGGGGCCAATTATTAAGTATATTACACTTACAAGCTCTACATAGCCGTCTTTGCAAAGCAACATTGCACATATAATATATCTATCGTTGTGGATGCTTATAGCATGCTGTGTTACTGCTAACATTAAGTTAAGTAGATTTTTCAAGTTCTTTATCAGGTTGACTTTATGTTATAAGTCTAAAGTGATGGGGTATAACTAAATCAAACATCGCGTCGCGCTATACCGCCGGAGCCCCGCACTATTGTGTCAATGTTTGGTGCGCGAGCGCCGCCAACCTTTCATCGTCGTTTTCGCTCGAGGCGGAAGAGGCCCGTGAGACGCCGGTGCCGCGTATATCCCCGGGCACCACTTCCTCACTGCGTTGAACCGTGAATGAGTTTTTTCCACGTTTACCGAAACCTAACCGTCTTTTTCTCCCTGTCGATCATTGGAAGTAACTTAAATATAATCATATTCATTTTTAAGTTTTACTATCGGCTAGGTACATCAGATCATGCTATTGGCGCTCCATGTTTTAGCGGAAAAAGGATAAGGTGCTTAATTGTTTGAAAGTTCAGTAGGGATATAATTGTTTTAATTTACCTGTGGCCGAAAGTTGTGACGTAGAGTTGCTCTTCTTTCCCATCCCAGGACCGAAGTAGTCTCTTGGTTCGGCTTTTAGGAGGGCGTCGTCGTTTACAGGCTCTATTTCATTGGCTCCACCAAGCGCAGTATCGCTGAGACTGCCGTCTTGAGATGTATTTAATTCAGTTATTAGTTTCGTCTTTTAAGTTTAAAATAAGTAGGTATATTGAAAACTAAAATTCTTAATAAAGAAACAATACATATAGTTTTATTTTCCCCAGATAGAAGAAAAAAGTTAGAAACTGTTTATTGTGTTGAGGTTTATTTTAATTATTTTTTTCTGGAATGTTTCTAATTGTCTGATTATAAATTCGCTATTTTCTAAAATACATATTTACCTGCTTTTTCATCAGGAGGAACATCAGCGTTGCTGAGACTACGAGTAAATTGTCCACGTCGAGATTCTCGCCTCTCAAGCGGCTGCTGCTGGCTGTGATTCCGGCCATTCTCTCGCCCTCCGTAGTCATTGCTGCATTCCAATTCCGAATTGACAGTTTTGATCCGTGTATTGGTTTTCGCAATTGGTGAATTATGTTGCTCCTCATTTGGTATGTTTGATGTTTTCGGTTCGTCAGCACGAGTGGAGTCAGCAGCAGCAGGCAAATACGTCGTCGCTTCGGTGGTGTTATGATGTGTGTCATCGGATGGCAAGTGCGGGGCGACGGATGTGAGCACACCACGGAGCGAGCCGAGGTTCGTGGGAGAAAGACCGACAGACAAAGAATTAGCCATTTTACTATACTCTCGATCTACGTGATTGGTCGCAGCGTATGAAAGTGATTGATCGTAAGCGTTGTTTATGTTAGGTGATAATGGGTGTTTAAATGGTCTGTCTAAATTAGTTTGGTGAGAAAAGGAAGTTTGGGAGTGATATCCATTACTAGTTGGAATTTTAGGAACTTTATTTACAGTATGCCTTTGCGGTATCCCTATTTCTTGATCATTTTGATTTAAAGATTTTTTGCTATTCCTGGAAATATACATTTTTTTAAACATAGCATCACTCTCTTCTGGTGTTGATGGTATTAAACGACTAGGTGGTGAAATTTCATAATACCTTTCGTTAAATCCAGTTTTCATAAATTTTTCATTACCATCAAACTCATCATTTACTGTTTCAACGTTATCGAAGCTTGAATTTAACTCTAGAGACAAAATTTTTGTGCTATGTCCATTGTTGTTTAAAGAATACGATTCCAAACTTTTGTTATTTGTAGCTTGCGTTTTGTCTAAATATCCATCGATATCAAAACTATATTGTCTGTCAAGATTAACATGTATTGTGGTTTCTGCTATACTATCATCACTGGCATAACCATGGAAATGATGGTTATTTTCTTCTGCTTTCTTTATTTCTGAGATATTACTGTGTATATTTTTGGCTTCCATATGGTTAGCCTTATCACAACAGTGAGTTTCTGGCAATAATTTTATATGATTTTTTTTGTTTGATAAAAGCATTTGATGATTGATTCTCTGATTTTCAGTTTCATCGTAATGGTTACAATTAATTCCGTTATAATAATGACTAGGCTGGATTCTTAGTTTCCTTTTCGTAAGATGCTTTTGACGTACTTTAAAAGATTTTTCTTTAGAAGTACTTATATAACTTTCGGACTTTTTAAAGTTTCTAGGCTTTATACTTTTGAAAATGTCAGAGCCGGCATAGAAATCATAGTTTTGTTCGGAACTTTCAGAATAGCTGCTACTTCTTTCGTAAGCAAGTAATGGTGTGGAGTCTTTAGGATAGGCACCAGAAGAACGACTGCGGGAGAGTATGCGACGTAGACGGCGGGTGGGGCGTGTTGGATGTGTCGGAAACGTTGGAGAAACGATATTGGTGCACAGTGATTTGCGGTTTTTACTATAATTCTCCCCAACCGCCGCCTCATTGTAATAACATTCAAGGGCAGGGGCAAAGCTTTCGCAAAAGGAAGAAGTGCTGTAAACGGGAAGCGTTTGCATCCGGCTGTAAAGCATGGAAGCAACCAAAAATTAACAGGATTTACATGCATCGTTTTTATAACACATTATAAAACAACTAAGGCCAAGCTATAACATAAAATCAAAAGTTATATGAAACGTTTGTCCATTGTTTCTTAATGTATTTTACATACATACAAATACAATAAGGATTAAACTTGTGAATTTCAGGTTCAATTGCAATTTGTAAATTAAGTTTTCAAATTATTTAAAATATAAGTAAAGGGAATTTAGGATTGTTTTGATAGAAGCTAAGGTATCGTTCAGTTGGAAAAGTCAATATTACACAAAAATTGGTGGAATTTCGATTGAGACGTATGGTTATTTATATCACCTTAGCATCCTCGTGGGACGTGGCCGTTCGGACTGCGTACTGAAAGCACTAGATGTGACGGAAGCGACGGACTCGAGGTCAGAGTCCGCAGCCGCCGCGTCCGGCGACAGGCGGCGTCGTGGCGCCCAGCCCCCGCCGCGCGCTGCCAATTCAGAGTCCGACAAACCCGTATAGTGTCTCTCCCACCCTAGATCATTATTGATATTTTGTTTGAACAATCCACATCCCATGGGATGGCTCCAACTTTAGCAGCGAATAGACTAAATATATCTAAAACTTAGTCAAAACGCATAATTAATCCAATTTAACTTTGCGGCTAGTATCAGGGCATAAGCTTATCTGGGGAACACTCATATGGATGGATAATGTGCCAAATTATCGTTTTAAATTCTATCGATTTTAGGAGGTGCGAGTAATTTTTAAGATCGTGAACAGTCATTAATTGCCTTCTTCCTTAGCTACATCCATGTCAAGAAAGGTGTGCATTCAAATAATAGAATTGCAAAATTAAATTACAATGGGACCTAAAATGTTTTCATTAATTATTGTTCAAAGAAACTTGTAAAATCTAGAACATAATTACGAGTAACATCTATACAAATTATGCATAGTGCAAATCTAGTCCGCTAATCCGCTAGACGGCTAATTTGTTAGCAAAAGCAGTGTTTCTTGATCCAATTAAACCTAGACAAAAACACCTGGTGAAGTGATGTGTTTTTTATTAAGTATCAAAATTTAATTTGTAACTAATATTCATAGAATTAATAATCTTGAATTCATTTTTATCAATTGAAATTTTGAATCAAATAAATATTATAAATGCGAAAGTTTGGATGGATGGATGTATGTATGGATGTATGTTTGTTACTCAATCACGCTCCAACGGATGAACGGATCTGGATGAAATTTGGCACAGAGATAGATTATAGTCTGGAATAGCACATAGGCTACTTTTTATCCCGGAAAATTAAAGAGTTCCCGCGGGAACCGAAAAACCTCAATCCACGCGGACGAAGTCGCGGGCATCAGCTAGTATCAATATATTTCCTCAAATGTCAAATTATTTCATCATATATAGCATCAATCAGTCAGTTACACCCACGGATCTTACTTATTGTCTGTCAGACTTATTCACATAGCGACATTTGGTTTTTTGACGCTTTTGATTTGGAGATGATCTCTATTCGCAAGTGAGGGTATGGGTGTATTGACCTTGTGGCGTGCTGCGGTAGGTGAGTGTGGCGCCAATGTGGTGCGGGGCGATCCACTTACGTTCTTCAAGGTCCGCTGACACCTGCGCGCGCATCGCCCGCTGCCCACTCTGCTGCACAAAGTTCATTATCAGGCGAATTGAACAACTTGGCTAGCTTTACATTAGAAATGAAAGAAATGATCCAAAAGAAAAAACGGAAATGGCTGTTCTTCCCTTCAATAACGGAGGAAATTCTCGATTAAATAATGTCGACGACCTCCCTGGCGCAATGTTGAGCGCTGTTGTCTTAACGTGAGGAGGTCCCGGGTTCAATCCCCGGCGGGGTCAATTTGGGAATTTATAATTTCTGAATTTGCCCTGGTCTGGCCTGGTGGGAGGCTCAAAGACGTGCCGCCAAACGATTTAGCGTTCCGGTACGATGTCGTATAGAAACCGATTAGGGCACATGCTATAGGCACATGAGACGTTTATCTACTCATGTGGTTTAGGTTAATTATATCTGCCATGCCCCTAACAGGTTAGCCCGCTACCATCTTAGACTGTATCATCACTTACCATCAGGTGAGATCGCAGACTAGGATAAAAAAAAGTCGTTTAAATTCCGTAATAAGGAATCTTTTTAGATTCGTGAAGTCTGTCTGACTGTGTTTAAAAATCACTAAACAAAAAAAAGCAACAGAATCCCCAAAGTTCAGAAAACCGGTTTCCAAAAATTGCTTATGAAAATTCAACGTTCTCGTCTAAAGATTATCAGGATGTCTGTGCGTAAAAACTACCTGGTGCGGTATCTGGGGTAGCTGTCGCTTCTTCGGACTAGTAGTGGGCGTGGCGGTGGCCGATCGCGATTGAAAACGCGGCGCGTACGCGTGCGTCGGCAGTCGCGACGCGTCGCCTCGGTCCTCACACACTGAAATGTTAAGCGTACAATGCTTTCTGGCACTTTAGTGATTGTCTCGAGATCATGCACTTCCTACTACTTCTATGATGTCACAACATCAATAAAATTAACTAATTCATCGATGCAGTGAAGTTCTGTTGGCATGAAAGGTTAAAGTTAAAATCACCCTTTGCAAAAGACAACATTAACTTGACTGAAATGCTCGATTTATACATATAATTTGAATCGGACAGAATGATGTAAACATTACAGAAAATACCAACATTAGAAAATAAACTTACGAAGGTTGCCTTTGAAAGATACAATTAATTAGAGTAGCATGCAGTTATACTTAGTGAGATCATCGAAAACACGTTGCGCCCATGAATCTCGACGCACAGATTGATGAGTCCAACGTATATAGCACAAGTCTAGTGGATAGCGTGCTCAGGTAAAGGACGAGGTCGGAAGATGCGTGAAACAAAAATGATAGGAAGGTAGAATAGTAAGTGGCAGTAAAGTGGTGATGATCGCGATACGTGCAAGTCGCGACGATGTGTTCCGTGCGGGGTCGGGGCCACGGTCCGGTGACCCCATCCAGGCGCAAAGATAACGGACAACGGTAGGAACTTATGGTCTAACTACACCGCACATAACTCATTCATCTTGCGGCATTTTATAAACACGGTTAATAAACGAACGGTTAGGTAATACTTCACCATAAACATAACATTTCGTAGTTTAGGAAATATCGTTGCATAGATACTTGGGTTTACAAATTATGTATTTATATACTTTTGTTACGCTCAGATTGCGCACCTATCTATATGCACACTAACTCTAGGAAATAGACAATTCCAAGAGGAAGCTGTAGGCAATATGTTATAATATGGCGTTTCTTTGAGCTAATTGAATTAAAAAAATAGTTATGAAATCAGATTACAGATATAGTTAATAACAATTAACGAATAAACAAGTAATACATGTAAATTGCATGCAAAACATCAGATAGGCACAGAGTATATCATATAGAGATTTGAACAGGATCTGTTGAATGTCTCTGAATTACTGAACTTGGATACAATCATTACGATATCTGCAATCCTTCCTATTGGCTGGTTCTTGCAATTTTGGTAAGTAATTTTCAGCAAGTTTTACCAACAAGGTCATCCAATAACAACGATTGTAAAGATCGCCATGAAGCAATCACAAGTTTGGTAATACGTGTTTGTTTTTGTACGTAATTGTTCAAGCAGACGTTGAGGTGCCTGATTGCAATCAAGAAACATGACTGTGTAGTAATATAATATTGTCGTTATTTGTGTTGTTTGTTGGTAACCTGTGTATCGCGGGGCCGAGCCGGGCGGCGACAGTGAGCGGCGCGGAGACGCGCTACGACCGCCGGCCGCTGACTGCGACCGTGCTACATATCCACTCTGTTACAAACAAAAAAACTTGATACCTAAGCATTAAATCTTGTAGATTCTGTGTCCACAAAAGTGTTTTTTTTATTGCGTGATAGGCTTGCGCTTGGCGACAATCATGCTTGGTGCAAAGCAATTATGAGGTCTAGGTTGGAACGCGCTTGCCTAGAAGATGCAGGATTCACTCTTGCCTTGAAGGTACTTTAGTTATATGTGGCACAGGAAACACGTGCGCTGGGAGGGTGTTCCACACCCTAGTGGTTCGTATCAGAAACGTCGAGCAAAAACGCTTCGTGCGAGCAGATTGGACGTCAACCACCTATGGGTGCCAACGCTGACGGTTTCTCGCTGTTCTGTGGTAGAACGGAGAAGGAGGAACAAGGTCGTGAAGTTCCTGAACACACTCCCCGTGGTATATCCGATAAAAAACCGATAAGCAGGCGACATTGCGTCGGACTAAGCAATTTCACCTGCGTAAGTGATTAGGATCGCCAATTATCCTACGGGCACAGCAATCTATCGAGTCTAGAATGGTCTGTAATACCAGACAATTCCCTCTACGAAAATTCTAAAGACGATTGCCATAAAATACATAGATCCACCATAGCAAGGATAAGTTTTGCGTGGTGATGGACGGTGCGTGTTTTTCCTGTGAGTGTGATCAGCCACCTGCTTGGTAGTGCTCCAGACTGCCTCGTTGGTCTAGTGGTTAGCATGTTCGACTGCGCCCGACGAGGTCCCGGGTTCGAGTCCCGGGTCGGGCCATAACAAGTATTGGGTTTTTCTGACAAGAAATGCTCAGTACTAGCCCGGAGTTAGGAAGTTGGCGGTGTCTCACCCCCGTGCCTCGGAGAGCACGTTAAGCCGTCGGTCCTGCGCCTGATCTCTCTCCGGTCGTGTCGGATTTTCCGTCCCATCGGGCTATGAGAGCAAAGGAACAGAGAGTGCACCTGTGTATGCGCACACACTTGTGCACTATGATGCGCAGATGGCTAATCTCTGTGGAGATTGGCCGCCGTGGTCGAAATTCGATCGGGAGGACATTAGTGCTCCAGATTAATCTGCACTAAAAACGTATAGCCAAATAAGCTTATAGTTCCATAGGCAAAGTTACAACTTAAGATTTATACGACTTCGCCCAGAAAATCGTTGGGTACGTAGTTTTCAAAATTTTGGGTTTGAATCACGCCACTATCAACGTACTTACCCGTTCTCTAGACGTGCCAGTTCTCACTCGACCAGCTGGTGACATATCTCTTCTGCTGCAACGCGTTCCTTCGATCTATAAAACATTATTAATTTGCTTGATTTGTATCTAATTAACTATAGTGCATTTTGACTTTTTTTTTATCCACTACAAGCTTAGAATAACTACCTATAGAAACCTAGTTCACTCGCGAAATGTAAGCCGTTCAATTGGTGCCATAAATGGCATCGTACGACGCTCGCGCAGTCCGAAAAAAGCTGGTTAACTTAGTTTTAGAAGCTACAATGCTACAAACAAACTAACCAATAACTTACCCAACTTTTAGGTGGAAAACATTTAAACTGGCGACTTTGCGTTTACGAGGCAAGTAAACACAGCACACATAGCGAATTTGTAGCTTGCGTTTTGAGAAGGCGTTGTTTGGAAACATGTACCTTCTATAGGTAGTTATTCTAAGACTACAAGTTAGCCCTTGACTGCGATCTCGCCTGAAGGTAAGTGATGATGCAGTCTAAGATGGTAGCGGGCTAACCTGTTGGGAGCATGGCAGTTATATTAAACCCATACCCCTTATTCGGTTTCTACACGGCATCGTACCGGAACGATAAAACGCTTAGCGGCACGTCTTTTGCCGGTAGGGTGGTAACTAGCCACGGCCAAGCCTCCCACCAGGCCAGACCAGGGAAAATTCAGAAATTATAAATTCCCAAATTGACCCTGCCGGGGATCGAACCCAGGACCTCCGCGAGTTAAGACAACAGCGCTACACACTGCGCCACGGAGGTCGTCAAAATTTTGACTGTGCTATTGTTTGTTTTTGCTTGTGACAATCAAAGTCCTTTAAATACCAAATAGGTACATGATTATTTACAGGCTACAAAGGCTTATTTACTAAATAACTTTCTTGTTTTAATTGTTATTACTGGATAGAAAAGTATCCGAAACTTTTTAAAAAAAGTGACATAGTTGTTAAGTCGTACGACAAGAGTATAAACAGTTTTTGTCTCGTCTTTGTTGGATTGTAACTTTTAATAAATAGGGGCCAGGGTCTGAGTAAAAACCCACAACAAACTCAACCGGGTATTCTTTTTATGATTAGATCAATTCAAATATTCAATTAAACATTCTAATATTATAAATGCAAAAGTGTGTTTGTTTGTCCTTCAATCACGCCGCAACGGAGCAACGGTTCGACGTGATTGGCATGGTTATAGTTGAGGACCTGGAGAGTGACATAGGCTACTTTTTATCCCGGAAAATTAAGGAGTTCCTGCGGGAATATAAAAAAAATTGAACCACGCGGACGAAGTTGCGGGCATCAGCTAGTTGTAATATAATTTTCCTCACTATTTGCTTAGTGAAAATTAAGTGATGCAGCTCCATTGCAATAACAATCAACATACCTCATGAGGCGGCGGTGGGCTGGAGCTAGAAGCCAGGCTGGAGAGTGAGTGGTGGCGACGTAGGTCACACTCGCTGGGGGTGTCCGAGTCGGAGAGACGCGATGTCGATGTGGAAGGTGGTGATAGATGATCCCCATCTACGTCGTCGTCACGGTATCGCTGTTAGGATTGAAAAACTTTATTATAACCAAAGTCATTTTTTGACCATTGCTTATCTAGCCCGACGGCTTAGCCTTGCTATTCAACGAGTTATAGCGCCAGTGCTTTGGGCACCGTGCCCATTAACGATTACTTGGACGGTGTGTATTTTTTGTAAATATAATTATAATATTCATAAAAATTAATCAAGACCTCTGTATATGTTGCAAATTACCCAGACCTACTCAATATTATAAATGTGAAAGTGCGTCTGACTCATGCCGGTCTATCTGTCCGTTTGTCAATAAAATTGTCTGTCCTTTCCATCTATCTAAAATTATTTGTCGTACTCGAAATCACTTTTATAAGACGTAGTCTTAGCAAACTAAGTGTCAGGGCTCTGCTACTCTCGGGAACGCACCGCGATAATTTTTATGTTTAGCTTGTGGTAAGGAATTTAAATATTAATGGGCTGCCCTTCGAGCATTTACTGGTAATGTGCTCGAAAGGGCTGCCACATGCGCCTCTCTCGCAATAAAAATAGTTATGTAGGTACTCTGTTTAAAGAATTCTTTTCAATGACGCAAACAAGCCCATTGTAAAAAAAATACTTCTCATCAACTGCTAAGACTCCCTTGAATAAATTTATTTAGGTATATAATTGGCTTTTTTCTGCAGCTTCACTCACGTTAAGTTCTGTTTTCATACACATTTCAAACCCCGGTTTTCCGCAGTAAGGCTCTGACAGGCGAAAGAACAAGTGCAAATTCGCCAAAGTAGACTCAGAGACCTTCACTTCGCTCGGTCCATTACCTTACCTACTTGGTTATGCATACGGCATATGGCATAACTTATAATCCTAGAGCTTTGAAAAGCCATATCATCTAGAGTATAAATGTTTCTTATCAATAGTTTTCGCATGATTTCCGAACAAAAATATACAAATAAACGTAATTTTTTTATGAAAATCAAGAGTAGGTAGAGACTCACGCTATATCCAGGTATTTCCTCGTGTGGCTTCAGTATATACCAATGAGGTTCATGATTCATCATGACAGTATCCAGGTCGAGTAAGACTTCGCCCAGAAAATCGTTAGGACCGTAGCGATTTAAATCCCATACAGTGACCTGCGATAGACATCCGAATTGATAAGTACAGTGTTGATAAATTACTAATATGCTTAGATGAATCATTTAAAGTTCAAAATTACCCGTTTTCACTACATTCTCTTAGAAATATCACCACAAGAGAGTGGTTAATATTTTTGTAAGCCAGGGAGACCTCATTTATCAGAATTGTATAAATAAAATCTGAGTATGAATGGTAGAAAATATTTTACATTTGTGACTATATTCATGATAATAACACATGTACGCAAGTCGCATTTCAGGCTGGACTCATGACAATTAGCATTCGAGTGAATGCAGAAATGCGACTTACGACGTCACGCAAAGCAAATAGAACAAATCTCACCTCCAGTGTTCGTTTTTTGAGGTCACTAAGTCGTATGCCACAATACACAAAGGTTTGGTTCCACCTTGGTTCCAGTGTATTGGCGAGGGTTTTGGTCCGGCGTTTGCTTTTCTCGCTTTTGTCTGGTAGTAGAAAGATCTTGGCGTACGGACATCGAGGAGAGCCGTCGGTTCTCGGGCTTAAACCAGTTGCTGATACCACGGTCACTAGCAGTTGGAGAGCCGTAATGTCGAAGTAAACTTTTAGCTGTTAGAGAAAGTAAAAATCTATATTAATATTCTCAACAATGCGCCACGGAGGTCGTCAAAATGCGAATGTTTGGATGGATGGGTGGATGGATGTTTGTTACGTCTTAATCACGCCAGAACGGCTGAATGGATCTATATGAAATTTGACGCAGAGATAGATTATAGTCTGGAATAACACATGCCTAGGCTACTTTTTATCTCAGAAAATTAAAGAGTTCCCGTGGGAACCAAAAGTCCTTAATCCACGCGGACGAAGTCCCGGGAATCAGCTAGTATAATATATAGACGTTTCTCACGGGTTACCTGTATGCGGCCCGCTATGCTGACGTGGTGGTTCTGACGCGCGGAACGGCGGCGCCCGTGCATGTCAGGCGAGCCTGGTGACGTCACCAGCACGCTAGGTTTCTCGCAGCCACCCATTATTTCCGTGTATACCTCTAAAACAGACATTTTTGCAAAAAATCTGAATATGATAAACGTTTATTTACGGCTACTGCAACTATGGATGTGTAAACTGTGAATAATTATAGATGATACCTTTAAATACGTAAAAATTAACAATAGGGATGATGACAACTCAATCAAATCGGCAACTCTTTATCAAACTTAAAAACGCACTTCTAGTATGAAAGTTGTATGAAAATCACAGTTGTGACGTCATAAAATTACAACGCACTTTTTTCTTTAATCTGTATTTTAAAATGGTTTTCAAACTTAAAACTAACCGATGATGTGAATTTTAGGTCTTTTGGAAGACCCTCTATTTAATAATCAGTTAGAAATAATTTATTTTTGATATAGGCATGATAATAGTCGTTAAAGCCCCCCAACCCGCATTGGAGCAGCGTGGTGGGTCTAAGCTCTAATTCCCACTCTCCTATGAGAGTGGAGGCCTGTGCCCAGCAGTGGGACGTTAATGGGCTGTAGTGGATAGTGGATAGGCATCACCCTATTTACGTAATTTTTTTTTCCAATGGAAAATTACAAATCTAACTAGTCCTCTAGAATTTGACCCTAAACTATTTGACGCAGAGTAGACCATGTAGCAGTGTCATAGCTTGCTACGACTCTGCTACGCGGTCAGACTTCGGAAATCGTAGTACCCTCGCGATGCTGCTACGACACTTCTACGAGTTTTGTTGCTTTGAGCATGCTACGGCGAAACTAATTGCTTGTGGGTGTCGTAGCTCGCTAAGAATCTGCTACATTACAATACAATACAATATCCTTTATTTGCATGAATACAGGTACAGTGGGTGATACTTATATTATATGTATTATGATCCAATGTAATCAGCCATTTCTGGCATGCAAATTGTTAAATTTTACAAACAGGTCAGTTAAAATTGAATTATTCGAGTAGGTACATTACATGACAATATATTAATTTTTACAAAAACATAATTCAAACCACAGACGCAAACAGTAGGTATTTCAATTCCAATAAATTAGGTACAATATAATTATTATAATTGAATTAAGTATTAAAATGTCCAAATTAAATCAAAATGTCAATATTAAAATTATAGCTTTTTTTTACTCTGTCAGCATGCCATTTATTGAATAATAGTTATTTGTTATACAAGAGTGAAAAGTTGTTTTTTAACCGCGTGCTCAATTTTGATGACCGAGCAAGAGAAGGATTCTAAAATTGAATCAAAAATTAGAATCCTGAGCGTCAGCGAGGGAATCAAAAGAGCACGAGGTGAAAAATCTTTTCACTCGAGTGCAACACGTAACTTTCATCCCACCTCAGCGAGGAAATGACTAAATGCAAAAAAAAATCACAAGATTAAATTAATTTCTTCGTCACTAGAATCACTCATTTTAGGTTTTTCACTTATTTTTAATTTTCTTGTTTTTAATCGGTTTTAATTTTAAACAATATGACGTGAAAGAAAATGGTGCGCGCAAAGCAAATTAAAAAAGTACACCAAGAAGGTTACGAGTGTGAGTTTTTAACAAATTAAAAACGATTGTATGGAAATTCGGCACCATAGAGGTACAAGTAAATAGGTTTTAATGATGTTTTGAAATTACAAACTTCATAGACGAGTGATATTTACTAACGTGCACACGATGTTCTAAATTCAATTTACTTTATCCTCTAGGGGATAATAACGGATTTTACCTTCAGATATCGAAGAGTAAAAATACTCTTTCCGAGATGGTGGGATGAAAAAACATTTATATAACAACCACGAGAAAAGATCTTAAAGCTAGCTGACGTAAGCCTGGGGGCAGTTTATTATATATTTTTATACACATGGCATAACTACACTTTCGGTATGCCGCATTATTGGCCTTATATGTTGGTACTAATCGATCCCTGTTTCTTGAATTTATCGGGTAAATATCGCGTGCTTTACTAAATAGATATATTCATGTTGCTTAACATATACACAAATATCGAAGATATACATAGAAGGAAGTGGGAGAATGTGTAATTTTTGGAACAATGGTCTACATGAATCTAGGTAGAAAGCTCCTGTCATACTGCTACGCGGCATTATTTCGAAAATCAACCCTCGCGATGCTGCTACGACAATATTACCAGTTTTTTTTTTGGAAATGCGAACCCTAAGGCAGTGTAATGGGAATTTAATTTTGTATGAGAGAGAAAGAAACGAGCTAATAAAATTCGAAAGCAGGTACTTTGTCTAGGATGGTTCCTAGCTATGTTTGATGAAAATCTGTACAGGCGGCTTGAGGATTATAAGCATTTTTCCAGCCGGCGAGCTTGACCTAAGAGTCTGCTTGCGCTGTTGGCCACTAGTACCACCGCCACCTCTTCTGCACTTCGCCTTTCCATCGGCACACCGTTCCATTGCAACATTTCGTCATTCTGTGTTTACCTTTGTGGGCTCTCCAGGGCTGTGCGGGCGGGCGGGGAGGCGCCAGTGGGCGAGATACCACGAGCTCGACGTGTGAGTCATGCTTGCTGTTGGCCACTACCATCACCACTTCCTCGGCACTGCGCCCTTGCAGCGGCACACCGTTCCATTGCAACATTTTGTCGTTATGTGTTTACCTTTGTGGGCTCTCCAGGGCTGTGCGGGCGGGCGGGAAGGCGCCAGTGGGCGAGAGACCACGAGCTCGACGTGTGAGTCGTGCTTGCTGTTGGCCACTACCATCGCCACTTCCCCGCACTCCGCCCTTCCAGCAGCACACCGTTCCATTGCAACATTTCGTCTCTCTGTGTTTACCTTTGTGGGCTCTCCAGGGCTGAGCGGGCGGGCGGGAAGGCGCCAGTGGGCGAGATACCACGAGCTCGACGTGTGAGTCGTGCTTGCTGTTGGCCACTACCATCGCCACTTCCTCCGCACTCCGCCCTTGCAGCGGCACACCGTTCCATTGCAACACTTCGTCTCCTATGCAGAGAAGTAGCGCAAACACATTATTAATGTAGTGGTCTATTTTATTATCAAGTTGTCGCGTTCAGAGCACACCAATAGGGTTATGCTAGCGAGAATGTCAAAATATGTAGCCTTTTTCACTAAAAACTGCTCATGCCACAAACGACACAGTATTAAAATGTTTCGCAGGTTTACAAAGTACTAAGTCAAAAGAACTAAAGTCATTAGCGTTAATTATATTTGAAGAATATTGTTGTACAGCTTCAATGAGCAAAGGAATAATACTTATCTATATCTATACCTCTATACAATAATATTATAAATGCGAAAGTTTGGATGGATGGATGGATGGTTGGATTGATGTCCAGAATTACGCCAGAACGGCTGAACGGATCTGGATGAAATTTGGCACAGAGATAGATAGTCTGGAATAACACATAGGCTATTTTTTATCCCGGTAAATTAAAGCCTTAAACCACGCGATGGCTTTTATATAGATATGGGTTATAGATAATTAATACAATGATTTGGTATGATACTAACCTATTTTAAGTTGCCCCTCTAAGTCCGCAATAGATCCTTTCTTGACTTTCTCGACGACGGCTCCGCGCGTTCCATCTGGTAGCATTTTTCCTCCGACCACCTTCAGGCCGAGAATCGCTGCCGAGGAATGGGAACTGCCCTCTACCACGCTCTTGCGCAGTACCATGTGCCCAACCATACGCGTGCCGTCAGTTGAAACTTGCCAGCTCAGTGGAAACTGTTAGCAACGATATATACGCATAAATATGATCGATCAAATGGCTTGTCACAAAAATCAGCAAGTTTGGCTAGAAGTGTGTCGCAATGACGAAAGTGCACACTCAGTGGTTCTAGGACGATTCATGCCTGCCAATGCAATCATGCTACAGCCAAACACAAATATGCCCATTCATAAACCTACCTATTATTATTTTGTACCACAATTCATCGATTCATAGGTAATAATCGCTTCCTATTTTATAATTTCTTAAAACGAAATAATTTTTTTGCATCCATAATCAATGAGTTTAAATATAATTAGATTTATTTATGTGAGCTGTAAATTTTCGGTTCAAAAAGCAAGCTAAGTGGAACCGTTAGTATGAAAAAGTGCAATGATCATTATGTACCTTAGGGCATTCACCCCTGTTCGAGTCTTCACTGGAAGTAAAATTGCTAGATGTATCGATGCCCGAGTCTTTGGTGGCGGAATCTTGGCTGGTCTGCCGCTCGGCCTCCCAGCGCAAGGAGGCCCAGTCGTGCGGGGCGCACGAGGCGTCGCGACCGCCTCGAGGAAACGTCGCAGAACCTTCGTGCCCATCGAAGCGGACAGTTTTTTTTCTCCTTTCGGTGAACCGTCTGTTATCGGCGGAGTCTTCCCACAAATAGGCACTCTTATATACAGCTCGGTCGATACGCGGGCCCCCGTCCGGCACGTAGGGGCGCAAGTACGAGCCCTCGCCGTCGTCGCGGGCGCGCCAGCGGCAGTCCGTGGCCGAGTCGAAGCTGCGGCCGCCGGCCGGCGCTGCGCTTGCGTCGAACACACCGCGCGCCTCCGGCAGGTACGTGGCCGGTGAGTGATTAGTCAAATTGTAATAATTGTTGGCAGCAACGCTGGTGCTGCGCAGGTGCGAGTGCCGAACAGATGAACACGCTTCGAGTTGTCCTAAGAATGACAACGTATAAATGGCAACGGCTCGACACGGTTCAGTTCCGACTACCGCCCAACGACTTGCGCGCCCGTACGCGCCCGGAACCGATTCGTATTTTGTATTCCGAATTTCGTTAGAATAAAACCAATTTACTTCATTTGACAGTTAAATTTTGGGTTAATTCCGCGTTTTCATTAAAATTCACCAGAAAATCTACTATTTAGATTTTCCTGACTTATGTTCACTAAACATATCCTTTCCCTCTAAGAATATCCTATCAATCATATCCTATATCCTATCAATCATAAAGTTAAGACTCAAAACAAATAAATCGCAATTAAAGCGGTGATCACGCGGAAGCGGAAAGAATGTGTGTTATTTATTAAAGTTTTAGGTAGGTACTAAAAGAACGGTTAGTTACATATAACACGGCCATGGAGTCTATTTATGAGGTAACCAAGTAAGTACACTTCTTTTCGCCCAAACATGCATTGCTTGAACCACAAATAGATACAGTGCTTTATATTAATGACAGGAAAAAATCTTTGTGTAAGAAGATTGCTTACATTTATTTATACGTTGGGAAATCATTTTTCTCCCATTCTTAATATAATGTAGGTAATCAAAAAGATGTAACAATTTAACTGTGCGACGATAAAAGCAAAATTTAGCATTTAAATTAATTTTAAATTATAAAAAAAATATTCCACAAAACGAGCATTCTTGATGCAAAATGTATGGAATCTCTGTCGAAATCAAGACTGGTTCAAGCAATAAAATGGCAGATGTACACTAATGTTTCGACATTTGCATTTAAAAATATGTACCTACTTTAAACTTATTCATATAATAAGTTATGGTAACCAATATAAATATTAACATCCATGTACGTCTGCCTGGATAGATGATCGGTAGATATGATGACATATGTCTCAATACGAAGAAGGATAGAAATTTGGTTAACAGCGATCAAAGGTTGTCGATCAGAGAAGATTTTGCAAAACGAACAATAACAATTAACAATATACTGAAACATCAACTAAATTAGCTTAGTTACAACGCATCATTTCCCTGAAATACGCCCTCTCACCGATAAGAATTTTTTCATTTTCTCATCTAACATCGCTTGTCGCTGGTTTCTCGCCGACCCGGGAGCGCCCCTATCTCTAGCAATACCTGCGAACAGTGCATGGCGAGATGAGGGTCGGATCGCGGCGCGGTGCAGAGGCGATGCGGCGCGGTGCGACGCGGCGCGGAACCGGGCGCGTACCAGAGGCGCGCGAGACGCTCGCGGCATTCGTTATTATATTCAAAAACCTTTTGTAAGTACATCTTTTATTATGGATATTTTTCTTTTAAGTTCAATAATCAATTATTAAGTTTCATTATTTCGTACAAACATCAAGCGGATTATTTTATCTGAAAGAAGGTATCTGTTTATATAAGAAAACATATTTTCAAAAATTTTTGGATTAATGAAAATTAAGAATACTTACATAGTAATAATTATATACTTTACATTATATTATACTACATGAACAGAAATGATGTAAACATAAAGTAGGTATGTATATGTACCTATGGATAAGTTTAGGTGATCTAGAATAAACGTTTGTGGTCATTTAGCTTATTATATCTCTCTTCCTATTTAAAATTACCCTGGTTCTAACTAATCGCTACAGCATTAACAAAAGAAATCTTCTATACCTCGCACGGAACACCTTAACTGAATCTATCGCTGCAAGATGTTGAGGGTTAATATGAAGCAAACTTTAAATCTAAATTTTTATGAGTGGAGACGTAATATACCTTTTACTAGCCAGGTTTATGTAAAACGTTTTATTGCGTGTTGACTGTTGTATAGTGTAGCTGTCGTGTGAAGGTGACAAATAAAAGTTGCTTGGATGGAAGGGATCGGTGTCAACACTGGGGGAGTGGGGAGTGGGGAGTGGGGAGTGGGGGCGGGTGCGGGTGAGCGTGCGCACTCACCACGGTCGCGGTACTCGTCGTTCTCGTCGGAGGCGCACTCGGGGACCTCGTCTTCGGACGAGGAGGAGCGCGGCGGCAGCGGCGGGTGCGCGCCCGGCGCGTGCGGCAGCAGCAGCTGCGCGTGCGGCCCGGCCGCCGGCATGCCCGTGTCCTCTACGCCGTACGCTGCTTTCTGTCTCGGATGCACGAGGTGAGGATGAGTTCGGGCCAGCCCTTCCAACTCCCCATAACACCGTGCCTCCTGTTGACTGTACTGACGCCGTAGGGCACTCCCCGATCTTTGCAAAGGTAGGTTCTCCTTTTCTGCAGCGCTGTGTGCTCTTTCTAATTTTGGCCTTTTATCCAACGAAGTGTCCCCCTGAGGAGGTAAACCTCTCAAATCCGACTCCATTCGCCAAAGCATTGAATCTTGACCGGCACTTTTGTGTATCCATTGGCCGGTTTTTGATAACAGCTCTTGTTTTTTGTGACAGAGTATGCAAGCCCATGTTACCTGGAAGTTATTTTTACCTTTAATATCCTTGCAGCTTTACTTTACAGGAAATTATATTGATCGGAGTTAGAAAATTTGTTTAGTTTTCTTTTCATATAGTGCATGATTTTTCATGAGTCAGTAGTGTAAGTGAGAGGACACGGGACACTATACAAATGAAGAATTTCAAATGCATGCAAACTGTTTAGAGCTACAATTTTAGTGAATTGAAATGGAAAAAAATATTTTGTGCAGTGATAGACGTGCTCTCTAGGAATTATCTCCGAAGCTTTTGCGAGATAATATTATGTGTGTCATAGCAAAGGTAAGCATTGAGGAATCTCTGTATCTGAAAGTTTGTCCAATATTTGAAAGTTGTTATTTACCTTACCAGAGCGTAAAGTGACCTTCCCCCCGCACCTGGCGCAGCACCTAACCCTGCAGTAGTGGCAGGTGTGGCCCACGCCGTCCGCGAACTTGGTCTTCAGACAGACCTGGCACGTGGCAGCTAGTTCTATTCCGGCTGCTCGGTGCATTTCGTTTCTGGTACGAATAGTTTGCTCGAGTACTGCTACTTCGTCTTGTTTACGCCTGCCAGTAAATATTTATATTAGAGTCTGTCTGGTTCAAGGAAGGAAGTAACCCTTCCTTAAAACTTTGACCCCCAATTTATTGCTGATTTCTTAAAAACGGTCCTGCCTAAAAACTTCATTTTATTTTTCGTGTAAAATTAGCATAAACTTCTATCAACTCAAATTGTTTCAGATTTTTCACTTTGCAATCTTCGGAGATATTTAAAAGGGGAGAACGGTGTTTTTTTCGACATTAATCCAGTATTGACATCATCAGCGCGGTAAGGTGTTGAAGAACCGGGACAATTCTTTCATTATCCGGGATAGTAGCTTATGGACTTTCCAGTTGCTCAACTAACTAGACCCATGCAAAAAAATCATGTCGATCCGTTACTCTTTTGCGGCGTGATTGAAGGATAAACCAACACACTTTGCAAATTAAATCTTAGTAGGTATGGTAGTATTAAATTCCATTGTATTGTAAAGGGGCTTTCACATTAAGAAATTTAACAAACTTTAAAAAAGGAGGTTGTGTATTCGATTCGCGATGTCGAAAACCAATGGACCAATTTGTTGTTTTTTACCCAACAGCTGCGAAACAAGGGAAGGATATCTAGTGCATAGATAATACACATATACTAGATCTCTAGATCTAGTGTCTATTGTACGAGTAGCGTCGCTTACTTGGGCTGATTGTGATAATCTTCCGTTCATGAGGATCATACAATGGTATAATCATTCGACAGCTTAAAACGTGTTAATCGAACTGTATTTAGGAGTTCATACATTGCTTTTTGACATGCATCTGTGAACTCCATAAACAGGTCGAACTATACGTTTGACAAATAATGAGGAACTTTCCAGCCTACGTTCCGTACTACGTTCCTTAGAAAAATCATAGGTGGCGCTGTGCCTAATTCTAATACTCTATGGCCTGATGCCTGAAAATTTTTTTCTCAAACATGCATGGAAATATTGTCATTATTTTGAAAAAAGAACACGCGAAGTATCGAATTTTCGGACAAAGAAAATCAAATCCATTGCAGGAGCGTTTTTTGAATTTGGAACATTACAACGCTCCTGCAATGTTGTATGAAAAGGCGTGCTGGGGTTATTAGATACTATTTGATCGGATCTCTTTTGTAATTCTTGGCATACCATAGTCACTTTGCTTAGTACAAATTGCGTTTACGTGGCTGTATCTAGCCTTATATGCGTTTGCCTGTCGGCACAGATGATAAAAAAAAAATTGGCGGCAAAGCTGAAAATTCGTCTTGATTTGTTATTTACATACTTAATAAATATAAATTTAATAATAATTAAAATGGTTTCCACGGTTCAGAGAGTGAAATGGAGATTGATTGTACTCCACCAGATTTAAGATAAGAAGCCAAATTGGCAATGGAAAACCTGCTTCCAGCGAAGTCAAAAAAAAAAAAAACATGAAAGTATATGAAAATTTTATGATAATATAAAAAGTATGTTTTATTTCCGTGCATTCTTTTGAGAAAAGCACTATATATGCCTCGGCGGAAATAGCAATTGCCTGTCTCGTATTAGTGAAGTCCTCGCCTACGGCTCGGCCTTCAAACTCATACTCGACCTCCAATTGCCTATTTCCCGGCCTTTGTAATAATGTACTATTACGAGGAAAACTAACTTTAGAGCCACTAAGCAGTGGCCTTAGCCATTGCGAGGCTCCGGGCGGTAGATATTTGCGAGGCCCTTATGTCAATACTAATATTTATGTTAATACTTTCAGTATTTTTATTCATGATGCTTGACGAGAAATGCAAAAGTTATTAATTTTAGTTTTAACTTTGTAGAACTAAAATAGTTAGGTACCATAATATAATCAGGAATTCAGAGAATGTGCTTGCGGCTTTTTCTGTGACTAAATCATTAATTAAAGCACAATAATCTAACGAATGAGCTAGGTACCTCATTTTCAATTGAAAGATAGGAGCAACGAGGAATATTTCCAGCAACTTCAGGACAACAATTAATATTATGCGACAAAAAAACCGGTCAAGTGCGAGTCAGACGGTTCCGTACCACCACACAATATAAATTATTTTAGTAAATAACAAGAAATATGACATGTTACTGTGAAATATGGAGCTCAACTGGTATCGCCTGACAAACAATTCGACACCCTATGAGTTCGGAACCCTAATTAATGACTTTCAGATTTTTCCTATACTTGTGCTGTGAGACCTTGCTTCTTGGTAAATTTCATGACTCTAGATCAACGGGAAGTGCAAAATATGTGGCACAAACGGTCGCATCTTTTTATTGCGTGGACTTAGAAGCTTGATTTTTTTACAGCTACTAAGGACCGTAGACCTAACTATTTGATATTAATTTGAACTTGTTACCTCTACGCGTTCCCGAGAAGAAGGGGGTTGACAGACAGACGGACAACGATGTGATAAGGTTTCCTATTTTCCTCTTGAGGTACGGAACCCTAATTAACTTTACAGAACGTCTCGTGCAGTTTAACCAGCAAAAAGGTATTTTCAAAATTAACAGTATTAAATCTACTCAGTTTTTATTTTAGTACGAAATCCATTTATCCGACATCCATCACTGGCACGAAATTTCGTCAGTGTGAAAGATACAGGAAGAAATGTTCTCAACATAGTTCGCGCCGATATATCAGCCATCGTCCTACGTGAGCGACAAACGACTCGATACGACGCGACGCGACAGTATCAAACAGTAGCTGACCCTTCACATGTCCTACGTTGTCGCGTAGACAAGTTTGTCATTTTCTATGGCGTCGTATCGCATGGCGTTGCGTGACGTCGCTTCTGTCGTTCACCTAGGTCCTAGGACAACAGGTCAGCGCGATATTTATACGACGCAAGCAGCAAGAATACTGACCATTAAAATAAATAAAAATAAAACTTTTTATTGCAGGCAACTGTTTTCAGCCCATATTTTGTTAGTAACAATCACATTTATGTTAGTAAAAAAACTACAAATTACTCTTATTGACCGAGCGAATCGAAGGTCTCTGAGTCTATACTTGAGTGAATTTGCACTTGTCCGTCCGTCCGTCAGTCTGTCCGTCTGTCAGAGCCTTAGAGCTTGTCCAGAAGGAGCGTATTCGCCGCGATTCTCTCGTGCGTATCACGCGCGACCGTTTTGCCCAGAAAGAGCGTACCTACGCGCGAGCATTTGGTCAGAGCATTTCCCTGGATACGTGCATTCGCTCTGGAGTTCGCGCGTTAACTGGGCGCAAGTCGCAACAAGGCGTCCCTACTCCCTAGTATCTCGACTCGCGCGCATTACGCGCGAATCACGCGCGAGTCGAGGGTCTGGCGTAGTGCACGCGATTTACGCGCGTATTTTGAATTCGCGCGATGCTTGTGAGCGCGATGTATTGGCGCCTAGTATCTCGGTAACGCGCGAATGAATTCGCGCGAAACGTTTCGCGGCGAATTCGCTCCTTCTGGACAAGGTCTTATAACTTCTGAATTACTGAACGTAATTAGTTACTGTGTTATGATAAGTGTTATATCTGCGCTCCAGTGTGGATAAGCTCGATGAACAGAGTCAGATTATGGCAATTCGTTCATGGCAAGTTGTGGTAAGCTCTGGAACTCTCTCCTGCAGAAATCCGACACTCCAAGTCACTAAATATTTTTAGTAGTTATGTAGTAAGTCGACTTCGTCCGCGTGGATTAAGGTTTTTTGATTCCCGTGGGAACTCCTGAATTTTCCGGGATAAAAAGTATGTCCTTCCCCGGAATATAACCTAATACTTCTATACCAAATTTCAGCAAAATCGGTTGAAAAGATGGGCCGGGAAAGCGTAGCAGACAGAAAGACAGACAGACAGACAGACAGACAGATAGACAGATAGACAGACAGACAGACAGACACACTTTCGCATTTATTATATTAGTATGATTTTAATTTGTAGTAATGTACGAGTACGTTGAGCGTACCTATTTTGGAAGATTTGTGTGGTGTGGTGTTGTGCCGGTGCGAATTGCTGGCTTACTGGGCGGTGAATATCGCAAACTACAGGTGTTCACGATAGTACAAGATACACGTTGTTCCTCATAGATTTCTCTGTTTTGGCGGATTAGAGAGAATTAAACTTCTAGTTCGATGGACTTCCGTAAAGTAACGCCTGCATCCATGATAAAATGTGAAATAAAAAATGCAGTGCTAGCCAGTGTCTCCAACCGTAGGTTCCGTAGCTTGGAAAGATACAGTAAATAGGTATGCCAAACTACTAAGTTAAACCAGAATTATCTCAAAAACAAACCCGGTTTATCTCTGCAATATATTATGATACTAGCTGATGCCCGCGACTTCGTCCGCGTGGACTAAGTTTTTTCGATTCCCGCGGGAACTGATTAATTTTCCGGGATAAAAAGTAGCCTATGTATGTAATGTATGTATGTATATTCTTTATAGCTGATGCCCGCGACTTCGTCCGCGTGGAATAAGTTTTTCAGTTAATTTTCCAGGATAAAAAGTAGCCTATATTACGATCCCACGGTATAATCCCCCTATAAACACGGTGAAACACGTACTTCTTCATATTTTAACGAAAGCCCAAATGCTGTTTCATGGCTATAACTTGAGAAATTAACGATTTTCATACAAACTCTCAACCCCTATTTCACCCCTTCGGGGGTGGAATTTTGAAAAACTGTGAAACATATATGTTTTCATTTTCAACCCGCAGCTCATATATCAAGTTTCATGGCTATAATTTCAGAAATTAAGGACTTTGATACAAACTCTCAACCCCTATTTCACCCCTTCGGGGGTGGAATTTTGAAAAACTGTGAAACACATATGTTTTCATTTTCAACCCGCAGCTCCATATATCAAGTTTCATGGCTATAACTTGACAAATTAAAGATTTTCATACAAACTCTCAACCCCTATTTCACCCCTTCGGGGGTAGAATTTCGGGATAAAAAGTATCCTATGTCCTACCTCGTAGTTTGAGCTCAAATCTTGCCAAGTTTCGTTTGAATTCATTCAGTAGTTTCGGCGTGATGCGCGGCCAAGATACAGACAGACAGACAGACAGACAGACAGACAGACAGACAGACAAAAATGAAAAAAATTACAGATTTGGCTTCAGTATCGAATAATGAGTGCCCTCCAAAAAAAAATTTCAAAATATCTTCAATGTACAGAATTGGACCTGTTACAGTTTTAATATAAGTATAGATTGTAGCTACCGGTAAGTATACAGTTTATCACTTTAATCATATATGGGACTTCTAAATCTGATTCCTCAGAGGTACTACCCACTCTTGAACCGTGAAAGTAACCTGGGTCTGCGGATTGTGAATTAACTTGTCACTACATTCTAGGTTCCAACACCGCAACATCAAGACGTAACTGCAGCAAAAACGTAGTGGTTATATTCTCTTTGACTGCAGCAGCAGGGTTCAGCAGCGCACTGTAAAATACGTTTGACTTTACACGTTCTCGTTACTCATTGACCGAGCGAAGCGAAGGTCTCTGAGTCTACTTGAGTGAATTTGCACTTGTCCGTCCGTCCGTCCGTCTGTCAGAGCCTTATAACTTCTGAATTACTGAACGTAATTACTTCAAATTTAAATATAATATGTCAACCGATGGCCTCCAGCCGAATATGGCTTAAAAAGTTATAAAAATCTTTATTTCAGGGGGGCTCTCATAGAAGCGAACGCGAAGTCAAATATTTTTTATAGCGTTACATAGGGTTGCGGTATATCATTTTAAAGATAATTAAGAATAGAGTCCAAAAATAGTTTTTTTTTTAATTTTTCCCCTAAAATTAACGAAATGGGGGGCTTTAAAAGTGGAGATTTTCTAACGTCCAAAGTTGACCTCAGAACTCTCAATTTTCTGAAAGGCTGAGTCTGAAACTTGATTAATTATTTAAAATAACTTAATACTTAACTACTTTACTTTTAATAACTTGATTAACAAATACTAAAATTAGATAAATATTATAAGGAAACAAAATTATTAAATTTTTTTTTTTTTTTATCCACTAAGTTAGTCCTTAAACTTAAATACGTATATCAAAAATTTTCGGAACCGGCAGGATTAGGATTAAGTTTAGAAACTTTCCTCGTGTGTGAAGCACTGTAATAAAATTATAAAGTTAGTCCTTCACTGCGATCTCACCTAATGGTAAGTGATGATGCAGTCTAAGATGGTAGCGGGCTAACCTGTTAGGGGCATGGCAGTTATATTAAACCCATACCCCTATTCGGTTTCTACACAGCATCGTACCGGAACGCTAAATCGCTTGGTGGCACGTCTTTGCCGGTAGGGTGGTAACTAGCCACGGCCGAAGCCTCCCACCAGGCCAGACCAGGGAAAATTCAGAAATTATAAATTCCCAAATTGACCCTGCCGGGGATCGAACCCGGGACCTCCGCACGGTAAGACAACAGTGCTACACACTGCGCCACGGAGGTCGTCAAAATTTCGGTCGTCAGTATTTTTAACAGAACTTCACAATGATGTCAATAGATGGCGCTCTGTAAAAGTTTATCCGCGAGGTCTCAGTTCGGGGCAAACCACTAGTATATGAATGAAATAAGTACATTAGTGAAGCGATATTGAATTGTTATTGGTTCTTTAAACTCTAATAGATATTATCAATCTGAGGACCTTTACTCAATACCTACAAGAAGTTATAGAAGACAACCCTTATGCTACATGCGCCGCGTCAGAAGGGATAGGAGCTACGCTAGGTAAGTTTACTTAAAAAAATTCACTCGTAGCGCTGTGCGAGTTGAATTTCATTTCATTATTTTATATTGTTTTATTTTAGATAGTTACCTGAAGGGTACTAGATTAAGTATTCTGTGGTAACAGTAAAGGATTATGAAGGAAAGTTTTTACAATAATCGTTAAGTACCTAGTACCTACCCTTATTATTATATTGTGTTTGTCTGTATCTCTATCTGCCTGCATGTTACCTTTTTTGGCCCCATCATTCAGTTCCACCGATTTTGACGAAATTCGGTACAGAGATAGATTGCAATCCTGGACATAATGAGCTATAGATAGACCAGCTTTATATATTCCGGAAAATCATATACTTAGTTCCCACGGGACTTAAAGCACCTTTATGTCGCGGGCATCATCTAGTAGGTACCTAACCAATATAAAATACATAATAGGCATAGAAATATACCTAAGTATATAACGGCTTATAGTGGTTTATATAAATGCGAACACAAAGCGGTCACAAGGCTTGCAAATTTAGTACAGTGTTATGCAGGTCTGAAAGTAGGTCACTAAAATATCTTACTGCATCCACGCTCCCGCAAGCGAAGCGTCTACTTAACGTCAATAACTCAGTAGAAACCAGTGCAAATGTTCCGCGCCAAGTTTTATGTACATACTACTTCGTATACAGCTAACACATAAAACTTTGCCACAAATAATACTCATGTTTTACTACAAACACACAAACATGAAGGTCAAATAAAATTACAGTGAGCACTGAGCACCTAGTAGGTACAAGAAATATGCCAAATGATTTTGCAACAGAGTGGCTGGTAATAATCTAATTATGTAGTTATGTTATTCAGCCTCTAGGACTCTAATCTAAATCATAATATTATAGTCTTGCAATATATAAAAAAAATACTATAAAAAGATACATCTAGGTCTCTTTGTTTTATTCTGGATAACTATATTTTACTATAAAAGTTAAGAATGTATTATAATAAATGCCATGTATGTATTTAAACTACTCGCAGGACTGTGATATTCTCTTCTATTTTAATACATACGTAACTTAATCACGACTGTGAGATCGCGCAGATGTGACACTGAATTCACGTCGATATCAATAAAGTTGAGTTATAAAATTTTCATTTCAGATTTCAGAACTTACTTATTCAACAGCACTCATTTTATCGATTGTTTCTATAGTTACTTGTTAGAACCGTGAGAATGTAAGCTAATTCCGAATACATTAAATTGTAATAAAAGCACATTCACAACAGTATCACATATGGTGCATTAAAGAGAAAGATGGCGAGCGGGGATGGGACGGGGTGGGAGTCGGTGGTGAGCGGCGGCGGAGTGAGGGTCGGCACACCTCATAATCTCGTGCTCCCGTTGCTCCTCTTGTCGCTGGCGCATTATGACACCCTCGATGATGGCGCGCTCCTCCGGCGTGAGGTGCGACAGGTCCGGCATGTCGTCCATGGCGGGCGGCGAGCCGCGAGCGGTGCGCGGGCCCGCCGCGTGCTGCGGTGCTGTGCCGCGGCGCCACGTTCAGCGCCACTCGCCCCGGAGGTTTATTTAATAATGCCGCGCGGGCCAATGGCGCGACACCACACTGACGTCAGCGCGGCTATTGATCGCACACTCTGAGCCAACATTAGCGCGCCGACGCCGACTTACGCCCTTTCTCATTCCGATGCGTGCGCACCACTTCCTCGCAGACCCTCGGCGTTCTATTTATATTTCACTTGCAACCGTAAACGAGACATTGCTACGAAGGTATCAGTCTTATGATATTTTTTAAAGTAAATTAATTCGTCTAAAACATCATGTTATTATAAGTACATATTGTACTTAGATTGTCAATGTCACAGGGAAAGGTTCAATCACAATCGAGCGGTGGTGGTACGCATTCACCCGGTAGAAAATTTACTTGATCATTATGAAACAAGGTTTCTTGACCGCTACCCCACGGGTACTTCTTTGTGCGGATGCGCATGTACTCGTAATCGCGACATTCTGTCTTGTGCGTATGAGCGCAACCGCTGACGAGGACTGCTTGAAAGAGAATCAACGGTAAACATATGAAGAGCGAGATGTACTTGTATCGTTTTAAAGCTGTTTTGGGGTAGTGTGGACAGCAAGGGTTGGCCGGGATGTTGGAAGGGCGACACGAGCCGGGGGGCTGAATGCAGCAGGAAGCGCCGGGCGCGCAGGGCGGGCACGAGCACGGGCAAGCCGAGCGCCGCGGTGGACAACACAAGCTGTACAACCGGACGCCGGTCTTTCTTACTAGTTCCTTCATCCTGCGTGAGGCGTTCAGCATTTTGAATATTTTTTGTTATTTTTATAATAATCAACCGGAGAAAAATTACATTTCTGCAATGGCACTTAAAAATTTTGACAATATTTTGACGTTTTAATTTCAAGATTTGTGTGTTTTTTAAAAGTACATATTATACGAAATAAATAAGTTTCATGTATATTTAAACTTAAAACACAAAATTGTAGGTATGAAAACTACAAATAAGTAATTATTAATACCTGTCGCAAGCATTCCGTAAATTAGTAAGCAAGATCAAATCTAGCGACTGAAAAGAAATGCTCGTGGGTTATAGACCATCCTTCCCCTACGCCGTAACGCTATAACTGAGGCTGCTGGCTACGGCGTAGGGGCGGATGGTCTACCAACAAACATCTAATAATTATTCAGTACCCTTACTCTGAGATTGATCGAATTTAAAATACAGTCTCACTAAGTGAGGTGAATTACATATGCATCAAACTAAAATGAATCTTAATCTTATTAATTTAGAGCTCAATTTCGTGTATGCATTCACAGCTAGCGCTCCAAACGATACGTTTCGAAATTTGAATCGGTTGCACTGAATTTGTGGCTTTAAATCAAGAGTTTTTGGATCCATTTTAGTTTGACTCAAATGTGATTCACCTCACTTAGTGAGACCGTATTTTAAATTCGATCAATCTCAGAGTAAGGGTACTGGTCCGTAGAATTTATTTCCCCTACGCCGTAGCGCTTAAGCTGAGGCTGCTGGCTACGGCGTAGGGAACGGATGGTCTACGAACTAGAATCTGATTATTCACCAGTAGAATTATTTCTCACTAGCTGATGCCCGCGACTTTGTCCGCGTGGTGAGGTTTATTGGCTTCCGCGGGAACTCTTTCCGGGATAAACAGTAGCCTATGTGTTATTTCAGACTATATAATATAATCTATCTCTGTGCCAAAATTCATGCAGATCCGTTCGGCCGTTCTGGCGTGATTGAGTGGCAAACATACATCCATCCATCCATTCAAACTTTCGAATTTATAATACTAGCTAATGCCCGCGACTTCGTCCGCGTGGATTGAGGTTTTTCGGTTCCCACGGGAACTCTTTAATTTTCCGGGATAAACAGTGCCTATGTGTTATACCAGACTATAATCTATCTCTGTGCCTCATCCAGATCCGTTCAGCTGCTGGGGTGTGATTGAGTAACAAACATCCATCCATACATCCATCCATACATCCATCCATAATCCATCCATACATCCATCCATCTATCCATCCATCCATCTATCCATTCATCCATCATTAAGTATAGATAAGTATAGATTCGTTGTTAATTCTTTCTAGCCGGAATATTTTCACGTCGTGTCGATTGATGATGATGAAGCGGTGATAGTCTATAGTGGTTTAGACACCCGACCTCCAATATTTTGCTTTTTAAGTAATATATTTTTTATCTTTAAGGGTATGCATGCCTGATTTTATTAATCTATACAGGCTACCACTTTTAAATATAATACACTTTTAATCAGATAAAAAAATATATTATTACTAGTGGTTCGCCGCGAACTGAGACCTCGCGGTGTCCATAAACTTACAGAGCGCCATCTATGTGAAGTTCTGTTAAAAATAGTGAAGCTAAAATTAAATAATTTCGTTTCCTTAGAATATTTATCTAATTTTAGTATTTGTTGTTCAAGTACAGGATTTAATTCAAATAAGTGATCAAGTTTCAGGCTCAGCCTTTTCTTTTTAAGCACAAACGAATAAATTTGTACAGAGCGCCATCTATTGACAACATTGTGAAGTTTGTTAAAAATACGTATGCTCATTAAAAATTAAATAATTTCGTTTCCTTATAATATTTATCTAATTTTAGTATTTGTTGTTCAAGTACAGGATATAATTCAAATAATTAATCAAGTTTCAGGCTCAGCCTTTCAGAAAATTGGGAGTTCTGAGGTCATCTTTGGACGTCAGAAAATCACCACTTTGAAAGCCCCCCATTTCGTCAATTTTAGGGGAAAAATTAAAAAAAAAATATTTTTGGACTCCGTTCCTCATTATCTATAAAATGATATACCGCAACCCTATGTAATGCTATAAAAAATATTTTACTTCGCATTCGCTTCTATGAGAGCCCCCCTGAAATAAAGATTTTTATAACTTTTTAAGCCATATTCGGCGGGAGGCCATCGGTTTACATAGTATATTTAAATTTGAAGTAATTACGTTCAGTAATTCAGAAGTTATAAGGCTCTGACAGACGGACGGACGGACGGACAAGTGCCAATTCACCCAAGTAGACTCAGAGACCTTCGCTTCGCTCGGTCAATTAATAATAAGTGGAGCGTCGATTATCCGAACTAATTGGGGGACATGGGTGTTCGGAAAACCGGTATTTTCGGATAATCGAACTAATGTACATAATTATATTGATTCAGCCATACAAATTTACGTACAGGTAAATGAAAACTATATTATTTACATTTATGAATATCTTTAATGACAAATAGGAAATATGTAAACAAAAAAAAAGTGCAGACAATTTGTAGTAAAACTAGTCTTTACTACAGAATTACAATTAACGCTTAAAAAAATCTTGAATCTTCGTCTGCCGAAGCAAGCCTACCCGCTTACGAGCGGCTAGATCACGTACTTTTAGAAGAGTTTACTTTCACGCGAGTACAATAACAAGTGAACGACTAACGAGTCGCGACAAGTGGGCTAAAACTAAAGCGCGGGCGGTGCGCGCGAGACCCGCGTGGTGGGAGGTGGGGGGCATTGACCCGCGCGTTACTACGTTCGGATAAGCGGTCGTTCGGTTGAGCGCAAGTTGAGCGACGTTCGGATAATCGACGCTCCACTGATACAATATCTACTACTTTCTTTTTCCACCTTTATTATCTTTCTTGTCTATGTCTTTTAATAGTTTATATTTTATACTTCTATACCAGTGACGTTTGCAAAAAGGCGGCCACTAAAAATCAGTGTTACATTATAGTGGTTACGTGTCTGAGGGGCCCGGAGTCCCAACAGGAGCTAAGTGGCTTACTTGTTTGTTGCACTGCTGTACAATATGATGATTTCGCATGTACTCGTACTTAACTGCTTTAGTTTAAGTTAATTTTTATTTTTTATTTTTGTACAGAAGTGTCCAATAAAGATTTTTCTTTCTTTCTTTCAATACGGGGTCGCGGGTTCGATCCCCGGAGTTATGTGCGTTTTAAGATATTAAATATCACTTGCCTCACTTTATTATTTGCCTGGTGGGAGGCTTTGGCCATGGCTAGTAACCACCCTACCGGCAAAGACGTGCCGCTAAGCGATTTCGCGTTCCGGTACGATGCCGTGTAGAAACCGAATAGGGGTATGGGTTTAATATAACTGCCATGCCCCTAACAGGTTAGCCCGCTACCATCTTAGACTGCGTCATCACTTACCATCAGGTGAGATCGCAGTCAAGGGCTAACTTGTAGTGGATTAAAAAAAAAATATCACTTGCTTCAAATGGTGAAGGAAAACAAAAAAAGTCTGCATGCCCAAGAGTTCTATAGAGATAATGTTCTAGAAAGGTGTGTCAATCTACATTTGGCCAGCTTGGTGGACTATGGCCAATACCTACCCTTCTTATCCCAGAGGAGACTCGTGTTCAGTAATGAGCCAACAATGGGTTTTTGGGTTGCACCATAGACTTACTATTTACTATCGCTTCACCGATCTGGTAACCAGATGAAACATATTTTTTTTTTTAATTTTTAGACATAATCAAAGAGATATATGCGCCTAGCTTGCCTATCAAAATCCTGACCAGGCTATTTTTAAATTACTTATATATATTTTTTTGACAGGTTTATTGTATCTAGACAATGCTGTAAAAAACTAAGGGTGCGTTCCGAAATACACTGAGAGCCAAAGAGTATATTAATATACAGGGAAAAGAGAGCCCTCTCGCAGCATTTTAGGCCAATTCATTTTGAAGCGCCATCTGGTTTTTGGTTCCAACACTAATTGCTATATATATACCTACACCTACCATGCTATTCACAGGAATTCAATATTTTGGCGCCAAATTATAAGTTCTTTGTTTAGGAATATAATGGAAACACATTTGTGTTATTCAGACTTTCTGCCATTATTGTATACTTTCAAACATTAAGATGATATTCACAGAAAGTTAGGATATCCATACTATTCCATAACGAAGAACTTAGTTTGGCACCAAAATATTGATTTCCTGTGAACAGAGCTAACACGACAGAATAATTATTATAGCTTCCAGATATTATCAAAAAAATATACCACAATAATGTTCCAGTCTGCTATTTAATTAATATTGTGGCAAAGGAACTTTTTTCCTATACCATTATATAAACTGACTAAAAATAATATATACTTTACGGGCTTGCCACATAAATATAATGTATTAGCTTACTAGAACAAAACTGGTTTCTCTGAATTCACGGAAGGGTAGGAATTTATAGCTAAAATAAGAAAAGTTCAATTTTCAAACTATTTTTTATTTTTATATTGCTTACGTTTATTATAATACGTACACTATTACCGTACGTAAGCAGCGTTTTTCTTTAATTCACCATACACTAATGTCTAATACTAATAATAATTTAAGACACCTTAAGTGATCTTGCCGGACAAAATTCTATTAATGTTTCTGCACCAACTGTACAAATTAATATTAATTGTGAAATCTACAAAACATCCTTTTAGTTTTTCTTTCTTTAAATTAAATGGCAAAATAAATTACCAAGGCAAAACTGAATCATAAAATTCTAAAAAATTCAAAATTTTCAATTGAATTCAAAATTCAACTGATTAGTGAATTTGACACTTGACAGTAGCCTGTAGCCGGCCGAGCGATCGCGTAACTTCTGCATCAATCATTGATACATCGCAATCACCTCTGATTGGTTAACACTCTTCCACTATTGGACATAATCCATTGACGCAGCAAGAATGCCATAAATTCAGCCAATTACAACAATTGATACTGTAACAATGATTGATGCAGAAGTTACGCGATCGCTCGGCAGTACGTCCAGTTAGGGTTGCCAGTTTTGACTTTTTAATTGATAAATACTACTTAAAACTTAGAGGACAAAATAAACAACACTTGAACAATATGGTCAAATTATCTTAATTATTGACTAATGAAGTAAAAATATAATGTTTTTTTATCTAATATTGAATTGAAAAATACTTAAATATACTTAATAAGTTTTTTTTAAACTTTAGAACCATAAAGTTGTACCTAAATTGTAGTAAGTTTTTGGTATGGGAATACTTAATTTAATTCTGAAATAAGGTGCCATCTGTTGAGGCTCTTGCATACTGTTTGCCGAAAAGTTTGTTACCCCATAAAATAGATGGCAGTTTTATCTTTGTAAATCATCATACTAAAGGAAAGTGTCTCCCCCCTGCTGAGAGCACTGGAAGTCCCCAGTAAAGAGCACTGCCAGTGCTCGCAGTGCATAACGGAACACACACTATATTTTATAACTCAAGCGGAAGAACATCCGTGCAAAGTTACCTTATGGTAAACCATAGACATAAGTAACTTCCACAGGTAACTTCAAGGATCACGGATCCACGTAGTCGTAGTTATTTATCAAAATAAAGGTAATTTTATAAAAAACGCGATGGTCATTGCCTACAATAAACCTGTCAAAAAAAAAAACATTCACATGATTGCAATTTTCGTAAGGATCTCTAATTTTTTTGAAAATAAAATATAGCTACTTCGCTGAAGCTTTCTATAGGTGAAAGAATTTTTAAAATCGGTTTTGAGTTTATCCATTCCAAACAAACAAACAAATCTTTCCTCTTTTAATATTAGTTTAGATTTATGCGCAGAGCATTGAAATATATGTACAGGTACATAGGTAAAGCCCACAGGTAAAACCTGAATGGCGCAGAGGCAATGAATAAAGAAGTAAGAGGACCTGCCATAAACTGTAATCGGTAATCGCCAATGAGTACCTAAATAATTATGAGGAGCTGGCATAAACTGTAATCGCCCCTAATCACCCTATATCTAGAACGTGCCGTATTCGCCATTTTAATTTCTATTTCTTGAGTACTTCAAGTGTCATCGCCTGGTCACGTGTAATTGTGTTTTGTTGAAAAATTGTGTATTTATTCGTTACGGAGAATAAATTAGTGTTATTTTCGTGTATGGCGTCAAAAACAATTTGCAACAATGCCTCAAACTTGTAATATTGTGGGATGTGGCGCAAGAAAAAGAAAAATCTGACAAATTTAACATTTCACCGGTATGTAAAAAAAATTTCTCGTATATTGATTCTTTAAAGTAGTTATAGTACGGCTCCTTAGCTCGAAATACGGTCCCATCCGGAAGAAAGCATGAAACTTGGCATGCATGTAGTTTTGACATATATGACTCAATATAGAAATAGAAACACCTCTAGAAATCATTTTTTCCCCTCTCCCCCCCTATTTTGTATCCCAAATCGTGGTTTTTTAAATTTTTCAGGAAAACGGTTAAAGCTATGAAAAAACTGTCAAAAGCCAAAATGTTCTTCATTAAATTCCCTACAATACATTCTGTGGTGGGCGTACTGGGATTAAATGAGACACGTCTGTTCTTCTCTAGGTTCGATTTATTACTACTTTACTTACTGCTACACTACATCATTCCCCTAAATGAAAAAAAAAACAAAAAGGTATCTATTTGTTTTTTTTTTTGAATGTGTACAATAATTACTTATATGGTAATAGAAAATGAAATTCTATAAAGAACATATTATTAATATACTTATTTGCTAAAAAAAAAATAGAGTAGTAAATAGGTATTCTAACAATTGACATGAATTCAATGTTCGATAAATTGTACGACAATAAAAAAATTACGTAAACAAGAATATAACAAACATTATTGTTGTATTATATTATATAATTTTAATTATGTTTTATAAAGTTTCGTACGATTTTTATGAATAACTTCAATTTTGTTATTTTTAATTATTTCAACATTAGGTTCAATATCTCTTATGACTAAATATGGACCTTTATACAATGGATCCATCTTATTCTTACTTTCATTTTTAACCAAAATTAAATCGTCTTTTTGGTAATTAACTGGTTTTTTATTTTTATCATAAGTTAATTTTCGATCTATCTTACTATCAATTAACCTTTTTCTCGCATCTTTATGCGCAAGTTGTAATCTATATTTCAACTGTAATGCATAATCGTCTGCACAATATAATGGTTCTATAATATCACCTTTCAATCGACTTGGAATATGACACTGTTTACCAAAGACTAATTCATACGGAGTATACTTTGTTGCTGTATGTATGGTTGTATTAAAAGCAAAACACCAAAATGGTAGCCAATGACTCCATGTGTAAGTATTTTCCTCACATTGTATACGCAAAAAGTTTCTTAGATTTTTATGGGTATTTTCTAACGCACCTATACTCTGATGATGGTAAGCTGTGGAATGGATTTTTTCTATTCCTAATAACTTACATGTCTCTGCCATTGTAGACGATACAAACTCTTTTCCTTTGTCTGTACCGATGACGTCAGGAACGCCGTAACGTAATATAAAATTACTAACTAATGCACTGGTTACTACCTTAGTTTCCTTTGATGGTAATGGGTATGCTTCCACATACTTGGTAAGCTCACACTGGATGGTAAGTATGTATTGATTACCTGCATCATCCTTATCTAATGGACCAACGAGATCTAAGAATATCTTCTCAAACGCTGAACTAGCAGTTGTTGTTATTACCATAGGTTCCTTATGACTTGGAGAGTGCTTCATAACTTGACACTTGATACACTTACTTACATAGTTCCTAACATCTGCTTCTAGTCCTTGCCAGTAATATTTACTCTTAATATTATTTACCATTCGTCGAATACCTGCATGTCCGCTCGAAGGTAATAAATGATAATCATTTAATATAACTGTCTTCTCGTCTTTATCCGTAATTCTCTTAACATTTCTTAATATATGAATTTGGGGGCCGGTCCCCATATTTCTACTTTTTATCTCTTCACACAACTCTTTTAAAAATAACGTGTTGTATACGTCTTTTAATATACATATTTCTTTCACATTTATTTTATTACAAAAATCTCTCAACATATTCGCAAATACGTCTCGCGTGAATTGCGACATAAAATTGAGGTTAATGTATATAATTGATTGACTTTCTACATACGCTAAACATCGATCTTCCTCAGTTATTTCTCTTTTTGCTCGTAATCTATCTATCCATTTACCTTCGATAAACTTCATTTCCACGGAACCACTGGGAATACGCAATATTTCCGCTACTCTAGGTTGGCCTGACCTATCGTTGTCAGAAACATTAGGTATACTTGGGTTTCCTAAGCTACTGTTATCCACATTATTATCTAACTTTCTTCTCTGTGCACGCGTCATTACCAAAATTTTTTGATTCATATCCTTTAGTTCGTTCGAAGTAATGGTTACCCTACTCAATGCATCAGCTACTACGTTATTTTTTCCTTTAATGTAAACAACATTGTAATCATACTCTTCAAGCTTTAACCTAAACTTTAATAATCGGCTAGAGGGATCTTTCATGCTAAATAAATATATAAGTGGTTTATGATCTGTCATAATCGTAAATTTTCTGCCAAATAAATATGGTCTAAAGTATTTAACACTCCATACAATTGCTAACAACTCTTTTTCTATAGTCGGATAATTTAATTCAGCTTTATTTAATGGTCTACTCGCGTAAGCTATGGGTTTCATATTTCTGTTACACAAAACTGATCCGATAGCTATACCGGACGCGTCGGTTTGTAAAATAAACTCGTTGTTCTCAGAAAAATCTGGGTACTGTAAAATAGGTGGAGATACTAGACCTTGTTTTAATTTTTCAAAAGCTTTTTGACATTCATTCGTCCATTCAAAAATTGATGTTTTCCTACAAAGTTTATTTAATGGTACAGTTATTTCAGAAAAATTTGGTATAAATTTTCGGTAATAATTACAGAACGCTACAAAACGTCTCACCTCGTCTGTACTTTTTGGAATTGGATAATTTTGTAACACCTTAACCTTTTCTGGATCTGGTAAAACACCATCTGATGTAACAAAGTGACCTAAATATAAAAGTTCGGTCTTTAGAAATTCACATTTTTGTGGATTAACCTTTAAATTTACCTTTCGAAGTCTTTCGAATATATCTATTAAATTTTTGTTATGAGATTCTAAATTACGCCCATATACTATTAGATCGTCCATGTAAACAAATGCCTTATCGCACGTAAGACCTGATAACGCTATAGACATGATACGGGAAAAAGCACTGGGGCTTATTTTAAGTCCCATTGGAAGACGCATCATTTGATATTGTCCTGAATTCGTTGTAAATGCTGTAACTTTTCTACTATTAGGTTCTAAACTCGCTTGGTAGTATGAAGACTGAAGATCTAAATGACTAAAATACATAGCACCTGATAAGGAATCTAATATCTCGGTTATGTTTGGTAAAGGAAATTTATCATCCTGAATTACATTGTTTACTTTTCTGTAATCAATAACTAATCTCCATTTTTTGTTATTATCTATAGACTTTTTTGGAACCAAAAGTACTGGACTATTCCAATCGCTATTTGTCGGTTCTATAATATTTTCTTTCAACATGTTTTTAATTTGCCTATCCACTTCCGATTTCAATGACTCAGGAATTCTATATGGCTTAACATAAACAGGTTTCGTGTTCGGCTTTATGCTGATACTTTGTTCCATTATGTTAGTTGTACCTAACGTATCGCCTTCTAAGTAAAATACATCGGCGTATTTAGCACATATGGATTCTACCTGGTTTCGTTCGTATGAACTTAAATGTTTCAACTTCAATGTTTGTAATAATTTTTTAACTCGTTCTACTGAACTGTATGACTTATCAAATGTACATATCTTGTAATCGTTTAATGAATTTAATTCTGGGTTAAATATATTTAATTTTTCGTCCCTTTCGGATGTATTAAGTAACCTAACTGGCACCTTGCCATCATGAACTTTTACTAAACTTCCTGCTAAATATATATTTTCTGAAAACTGTTTCGCGTTCAAAACATACTCATTTCCTGAAACAAATGATTTATCTATCGAAATAAAATGTATCGATTCACTTCTAGCTGGCAATGTTAAATAAATTTGACTTCCACTACTTTTAATTATTTGTATCGAACACTTTTGTCCTCGAGTGTACAAAGTTAGCTCATTCGTTCGTAAGTTGATATTTGCATTATAAGCTCGCAAGAAATCTAATCCGATAATTCCGTCCGTCTGACACGGCATTTCGTCCAATACATGGAACTTATGATGGAATAATACATTTGCACGTGTTTCTAAATCTATCCACGCTATTTTCTGTGAACTTATTTTACCTCCTAGACCACAAATTATGGTTTCGTTACTATATAACTTTATGTTACTAGATAATCTATCCTTATGTATGACAGATAGGGTTGCACCTGTATCTAATAAAAATGAACACTCTACACTACCTAACCTAAACCTTAAAATATCTAGACCGTCACACGAAGTTAATATCTTATGCTCGAAAAAACTGAAAATTATCATTTAACTCACTATTTTTCTGTTCTGAGTCAATCTGATTTTCACCAACATATGCTTTATGTTGCGTTACGCCACGACCTTGACCTCGAATTCTACGGGAATAGCCACGGGTGTAGTGGTTACGGTAACGATTTGGAGCAGTATTGTACCTTCCACGGTAATTCGAGTTATTATTACCACGGTAATTATTATAGTAGGAAGCACCTGGGTAAATACGAGTATTATTATAGTACTGACCTTTGTTCGAAGAACTTCCACGAACTGGGTAATGTTGGTATCTTCTTATTCCTCTCGACTTACCTCTCATGTTCATCACTACTTGACCGGATGGTAGAGACGATTCTTCGTCCTCTGCCGCACGAATTGCGTCCTTCAACTCCTGGTAGTCTCGAGCTGCAATGATGGTACCTAGCCTTCTGTTACGAAGTCCATCTGCAAACCGTTTTACAGCTAATTTTTCATTAATCGGTCTTAAAATTGCACTTCGATTCGACACTTGCAATTCGAATCTGCTTGGGAAATTGTCAACTCAACAAAAAGTTCCTCCAATTTATTACCAAAATCTCCAATAGTTAATTCATTTTGAGATAATTTATTCAATTGAATCAATAAAGAATTTGCTGATTTTTTCGTTAGTAAAAACTTTTTGATAACTAAGGTCAAATCATTTACTGTCTTGTAATCGGGTTGTAATTTTAATTTAGCTATTTTAGTTAATCTAGTTTTGAGTACAAAAGAAATCAGCAATTTCTTGTCTTCCGGTTTTAATAAGCAAGAATCGTACATCTCTATGCCTTGTATTATCTTTTCAGTCGTCACTTCATTTCCATCCATTACAGGAATTAAAATACTAGCTGTTTTTAAATCAAAATTCGCCATGTTGTTTGATGATACCGTAGACTCCCTATATTCTCCTAACTACTTTCTATATTCTTACATAAATTTTCTATAATTAACTCTGAATAATCACTTGATAATTCTTTAGCATGCAACGTATTAATATATATTTTATATTTTCCATATATTTCTATGCCTCTTTTTATTTTATTTTTCCCTATTTCTTCTAATCTCCTATTAGGACCTAATTTTCTAAGACTTACCCTTATATCTTCTAATTCATTATAAAAGCTTTTTAATTGTATTTCCATTAAACATATTTATAAAAAAAAAGGAAAACTTAACAGTTCATAAGAAAAGTTCTTTAAAAGTTCTTTAATTCACTCATGCTTTAGGCAGACACTTTGCACTTGTTAACATTTTTTACCGCACGCACTTTATTTATGAAACACTAAACCGCACAATTTGACTTCAGTTTAAACTCTCTCCTGTTCCTGTCCTTCTCGGTTTCCTCCTCCTGCACGACCTGACCAGCGTTGCTGCAGCCTTCTCGTAAAATCAGCGCGGACTCCTTCCGAGACCCAATTTTGGTGGCATTTTTTATACTTAGTGATGCTCACATATAGTAGCGCAATACCACATATCGCCAAAATTGAAGCTAATAGCACGTTGTTAATGTTTATCTCCGAATTATTGCCGTCTTGAATTACCACTTCTTTGTTTTGGCATTCACATTTCGAACACTGTTTTCCCATGGTGAAATATTCAATTTTTTTTTCTTTTTTTTTTTGTATTAATTTTATGACCTTGATACTTTTAGACTTTTAGGCTTTTCAATAGATGGCTTTTCTTCTTTTTCGTGTCACATCCTGGTGGTTTATCTATTTTTATCGGAACTTCAGGACTGGCTTCAATCATTTTTAAAACTTATTTCTTCAATTGAGGCATCGAGGCACACAGGAATTCGCACCGTCCGCATCTAACCGGCCGACATCCGACACCGCGGAACGCGCATGGCAAGGGTCGCCATGTGGTGGGCGTACTGGGATTAAATGAGACACGTCTGTTCTTCTCTAGGTTCGATTTATTACTACTTTACTTACTGCTACACTACAATTCCTTGGATATTTGTTGATACGACCTATACTTTTGAAATTATGCTCACATTTCTTCCAAATTTTGTTCAAAAAAGCATAATTTGAAATAATAACACAAAAAAACCACAAAAGTAATTACGGGCGCAGGGAATGATGCTCCTGACTGGCTGTCCTCTGCTCAGTCGTCCTGCTGCGCTTGCGATACATATACGTTTCGCTCTACCGCCCTCTCTGCTCCACATTTGAAGGACGCGTGTTACGATTTTGAGTTTTGATTTATCACATTTAACAAAATATTATGTTTTATGTGAGTTTTACTAAACAGGAATCGAGTCTTACAATGTTCAAAACAAGTGTCTGATGCTGCATGCCTTTACAACGATGAAGGGGTTGTGTCTCAACCAGCTTTGCAGTCAGATGTTTTACAACCTCTGACTACACAGTACAGTCAGCAGCTTTTGACAATATCGATTACAATCCATCATCAGCCGTAACAGCGGAAGGTGCCCTTCATGGGACATCAATCAGTATCGTTCAACATCTTGATCAAAGCTCTGAAATAGTACGTCGACGTACGATCCCAATATCAGAACCTAGTCCCTCCTCATCACTTCGTGATAAAAGTTTGCCTTCTTTTTACACTGATGTTGCTCTTTATGTACTGAAAGAAAAGGATGATGAAAAGGAACCTATGATTCTATCCATTCATGAGAACTGTTCGGTTACTTTCACAGTAGATCTGCATGATGAGAAAAAAATACAACAGAAGAAACCCCTAAATCAATTTCATGGGATGCCTACCACGCATGTCAAGCGCCGGGCGAAGCGAAAGGCATTTCGAAATCAGTTATTTTGCCCCTTCTTCCAGATCCTTCGCATTCAATAGCGGTCGTCAAGCATATTATTGGTATGTAACGTGCAAAAAGAAAAAACCATTTCATCTTTGAACCCAAATCAAGTGACAGTAATCACTATGGATCAACCTCTATACACTATGATCTTCTCCTCTATACCTCTATACATTATGAAAGATCTTCCAGTGGAATAATCAAGAATTCGGTGAAAATAAGGTTGTGCTCCTTATGGGTGCTTTCCACATAGAGATGAATTTTATGACTTTGATAGGGGATTTATTAGAGAAATCTGGAATCATTTCAGCTTTGGCACGTGCTGAAGTTTGTGGCGAGGGCAAGGCTCAATCATTTTTGAAAGCCTCGCATCCAAGACGCGCCCGATATTATCACGAAATTCTCTCAGCTGCCTTGTATATTCTTTGTAAGCGCGCCTATAATACATTCAAATCTGAAAACCGAGATATAAACCTTGACTTCGAGGAATGGAAACAGTGGTAGGTATTTTGTTCTTTCATGCATTTACAGGTTGTGATACTGTATCAGGATTCTGTGGGAAAGGAAAGAACTCGTTTTGGAAAACGTGGAAGTCCTTCCCTGAAGTCACAAAAGTGTTCGAAGAATTATCACAGTCCGTATACACAAAATTGAAACTCATCATTTGGACGTTTTGGCAAGATATATTGTTATCCTTACTTACGATAACACAAGCGACGTGGAAGATATCGACCAAGCTAGAAAGGCGTTATTTATCAGGGGGCGGGCTATGGATAGGCTGCCACCAACATTTGGTGCTCTTCTACAGCATACAAAACGAGCATGTTTACAAGCGGGATTGATCTGGGCTCAGTGCTTGATAGCAAACCCTGGATATCCTGATTTCGAGGATTGGGGATGGAAGAAAGAAGATGGTGTTTGGACTCCATTATGGAGCATGAAAAAAGAAACCTCGGCATCCGTAAAGGAGTTAACAAAGTGCTCCTGCCGCAGCTGCATAACTGGTCGATGCCTATGTAGGAAGTCAGGGCTTCCCTGTACTGGTCTCTGGAAGTGCGGGGGAGATTCCTGCGATATGAATTAAAATAAACATACTTTTCACTGAACTTGACTGGAGATTGCTTCAATCCCTGTGCTTACACCAATAAATGTTAGATTATTTTGAGAACTATAAGTTGTATCAACATACATCCATAGAATGTATTGTAGGGAATTTAATGAAGAACATTTCGGCTTTTGGCAGTTTTTTCATAGCTTAAACCGTTTTCCTGAAAAATTTAAAAAACCACGATTTGGGATACAAAATAGGGGGGGAGGGGGGGAAAAAATGATTTCTAGAGGTGTTTCTACTTCTATAATGAGTCATGTATGTCAAAGCTACATGCATGCCAAGTTTCATGCTTTCTTCCGGATGGGACCGTATTTTCTATTTTCTTGAGCTAACGAGCCGTACAAGAAACATATTTTGGCTGGGCTATAGTATAGTCGCCGCGAGGGAGGGGGGAGGTGAGGGGGAAGGGGGAGGGGGGGGGAGGGGGTCTACTCCCCCTCCAAGCCAAACTTGTCGGAACCTAATAGTTTTCGAGATATAAATTTTTTTTAATTTTGAGGTTAGGTTCTCACATTGGGTAAAATTTAGTATCGTTTGGCAGGAGGAGGGGGGTGGGGGGGTTTTGGGGGAGGAGGGGGGTGCCCCCTACCCCCCGACACTACTCCCATTACAAGGTAATGCACCGTTTTTTTTCTATGAATTTTTAAAAATCTCATTTTGAGGTTATGTTTTTGTATATTTTTTTGATATCATGAACCTCATTTATGGAGGAGGGGAAAGGGGTAGGGGGGAAGGGGTAGGAAGGGAGGGGGTGAACCCCCCCTCCAAAGGAAAAAGTACTTTAGAGGGGGAGGGGAAGTTAGACTTCACCCTCTCCCTCTCACCCCCTCCAAGGCCGGTCGACGGAGCCCCGCTTCGCGGGGCTCCTTATTCTGGGACGTAAACAAAGTAAATAACCACAGAAGAGGATGGCGGGGTCTTACAGACCCCGCCATCCTCTTCTTAACCTAACCTATCCGAGTCGGAGTGCCCCGAAGTCCCGAGCTCGCTTCGATCGCTCTTGATAGTGGGAGCGGAGGAGGAAAAAGTACCACCGCTATGCTGTCAGCAAAGCAAGGAGAAAGTGGGGACGCTAGGAAAACTCCTTAGACTTCACCCTCTCCCTCTCACCCCCTCCAAGGCCGGTCGACGGAGCCCCGCGAAGCGGGGCTCCTTATTCTGGGACGTAAACAAAGTAAATAACCACAGAAGAGGATGGCGGGGTCTTACAGACCCCGCCATCCTCTTCTTAACCTAACCTATCCGAGTCGGAGTGCCCCCAAGTCCCGAGCTCGCTTCGATCGCTCTTGATAGTGGGAGCGGAGGACGAAAAAGTACCACCGCTATGCTGTCAGCAAAGCAAGGAGAAAGTGGGGACGCTAGGAAAACTCCTTAGACTTCACCCTCTCCCTCTCACCCCCTCCAAGGCCGGTCGACGGAGCCCCGCTTCGCGGGGCTCCTTATTCTGGGACGTAAACAAAGTAAATAACCACAGAAGAGGATGGCGGGGTCTGTAAGACCCCGCCATCCTCTTCTTAACCTAACCTATCCGAGTCGGAGTGCCCCCAAGTCCCGAGCTCGCTTCGCTCGCTCTTGATAGTGGGAGCGGAGGAGGAAAAAGTACCACCGCTATGCTGTCAGCAAAGCAAGGAGAAAGTGGGGACGCTAGGAAAACTCCTTAGACTTCACCCTCTCCCTCTCACCCCCTCCAAGGCCGGTCGACGGAGCCCCGCTTCGCGGGGCTCCTTATTCTGGGACGTAAACAAAGTAAATAACCACAGAAGAGGATGGCGGGGTCTTACAGACCCCGCCATCCTCTTCTTAACCTAACCTATCCGAGTCGGAGTGCCCCCAAGTCCCGAGCTCGCTTCGCTCGCTCTTGATAGTGGGAGCAGAGGAGGAAAGAGTACCACCACTATGCTGTCAGCAAGGCATTTCTGGGTGGTTTTAAACTATTCAAAAGCGCGTAAAACGATGACTTAAAGATTAGAAATTTGAATTCAATAATGTCATTTGTCAATTTAGCGCAAAAAATTTTGGCGCGTTCCGTTTTTGGTACACTTAAATCTGTGTTTTATTCGAAAACGTCAAAAAAAAAGGGACTTTAATCACAGATTAGGTAAAACAGATACCGCGCTCGGAACACGGCAGACGCGCCAACAAAGCGAATACAAAACGAAAAGCAAATACAATTCTCAGTTAGTTGGATGCGACGCGTCGAGACGTTTTGACGTGACGTGTGTGTAGACAAGTTTCTCAAAATAATGCCGTCTTGTGTCTTGAAACACTGTCAAAATTGTTACCAAAAATTATAAAAGGAAGATGATGTTTCGTTTCATAGGCAAAAATTTATATTTTCATTCTGTTAGATTTTTTTTCCATGATAATTAATTGCTGATGACTTGAAACACAAAACCTCAACGATATCTATCAGTGTTGCTAATTTACGTTGAAATATTTTCCCTTAAATTAAAGGTGTAAATGGGCTGTTAGTAGATAGTTTTTTTTTTTGTGAAACAGCTACGCTGCCGGCTTATTTCGGAGTACGCCGATTAATTTATAGGTACGCCAGCTGCTTGGTACGCAGATGGTACGCAGGCAACTTTGGTGGTACGTAGGCTACTTTTAAGGTACGCCAGCTACTTTAGAGGTACGCAGACTACTTTGGTGTTACGTAGGCTACTTTTAAGGTACGCCAGCTACTTTAGAGGTACGCAGGCTACTTTGGAGGTACGTAGGCTACTTTGGTGGTACGCAGGCTACTTTTAAGGTACGCCAGCTACTTTAGAGGTACGCCGGCTACTTTAGAGGTACGCAGGCTACTTTTAAGGTACGTAGGCTACTTTTAAGGTACGCCAGCTACTTTGGAGGTACGTAGGCTACTTTGGTGGTACGCAGGCTACTTTTAAGGTACGCCAGCTACTTTAGAGGTACGCCGGCTACTTTAGAGGTACGCAGGCTACTTTTAAGGTACGTAGGCTACTTTTAAGGTACGCCAGCTACTTTCGAGGTACGCAGGTTACTTTGGTGGTACGTAGGGTACTTTTAAAGTACGCCAGCTACTTTGGAGGTACGTAGGCTACTTTGGTGGTACGCAGGCTACTTTTAAGGTACACCAGCTACTTTAGAGGTCCGCCGGCTGTTTTAGAGGTACGCAGGCTACTTTAAAGGTATGTAGGCTACTTTTAAGGTACTCCAGCTACTTTCGAGGTACGAAGAGCTGTACGAGGTACGTACGTACCTCTTAAGTAGCTGGCGTACTTTAAAAGTAGCCTACGTACCACCAAAGTAGCCTACGTACCTCGAAAGTAGCTGGCGTACCTTAAAAGTAGCCTGCGTACCACCAAAGTAGCCTACGTACCTCCGAAGTAGCTGGCGTACCTTAAAAGTAGCCTACGTACCTTAAAAGTAGCCTGCGTACCTCTAAAGTAGCCGGCGTACCTCTAAAGTAGCTGGCGTACCTTAAAAGTAGCCTGCGTACCACCAAAGTAGCCTGCGTACCACCAAAGTAGCCTGCGTACCTCTAAAGTAGCTGGCGTACCTTAAAAGTAGCCTACGTAACACCAAAGTAGTCTGCGTACCTCTAAAGTAGCTGGCGTACCTTAAAAGTAGCCTGCGTACTACCAAAGTAGCCTACGTACCTCCAAAGTAGCCTGCGTACCTCTAAAGTAGCTGGCGTACCTTAAAAGTAGCCTACGTAACACCAAAGTAGTCTGCGTACCGCTAAAGTAGCTGGCGTACCTTAAAAGTAGTCTGCGTACCTCTAAAGTAGTCGGCGTACCTCTAAAGTAGTCGGCCTACCTCTAAAGTAGTCTACGTACCACCAATTTAACTGGCATATCTTGGAAGTATTCGTCGTACCGCTAAAGTACTCAGCGTAGCTCCAAAGTAGCCAGCGTACCACCACAGTAATATGCGCATCTCCTTTTCCAGGATACAAGCTATTCTCCTACCATAAGTCGTTGAAATCGAAGGCCTAAAGAAAGAACCAACAAATAGATTTTCTTTCATTAATTTGGCACTTTTTCATTAATCTGGCAACATTTCACGCACACTGATGCATGTGTTCAGACAGTGCTGTCACGCACACTCGAATAAATTTTGGCCGCACTTCCATGTTCCGAGCGCGGTATCTGTTTACTACATCTGTGCTTTAGGTACTAGTTTACGTAAAACGAATCTGATTAAACTCGGATTTTTAATTGCGTGGAATTCTGACGTTTCTTGACGTTTCTTGGTTAAAACAGTTTCCCCAAAAAAAGGGTAACAAATTCTAATAAAATTTATGCAATGCTAATGGATTCTAAAGATTAAATTTATAACAGTGTTAGTTTACATTAAATTGTTAATTAATTAATAGAGCACTATTTTAATTTCATGTGACAAACATTTTATATTTGCATACATAATGTGCACACATATATTATATTACATATATTAGCAGAAAATAAATACTTATTACCAACTGAAGACTGAAAGAGTCTTTAAGTAATTAGAAAGAACAATTTTGCTATGAAAGGATAAAGAAAAATCCAGCAACTAATAACAGTAAACTTTTTTTGTAAATAATGAAAATAATCATCATCCTCGTCATCGTCACTGACATTTATAATGAAAGTGTCACAGACACTGACAATCACATGGTCATTACGCACTCATTACGGCATAGTTTGTCCTCTTCTTTAATAACATGTGCTATGCCATTTGTTTGGGGTGACATTGTTCACTCCCTCGACCAAAAGCTCTTTCACTTCCGCCATTTTATAATTAGTGTTATTGTTTTTTGCCACATGCCCCTTGGCTTGAGCCCAAGCCAACTCAATCGAATTTTGGTATTTGTTCAACTTTTCGTAGTTGCAATAGCAATTAGCAACAACAGCACATTTAAACATTCAAGCTAAATGTCGAATGACATGATCATAAGGATGACGGCTGACAGACGCCTAGAAAAAACTTTTTTTTTTGGAGTTTACCTCCTTTAGTATCGATTTTCATACTCGTATATAAACCCGGGGTATGAAAAATGGGGAGCAAAATCAAACTTTCTCCGTTACGTTATTGACTTTATGTTTCCATGACTATGTAATGTATTTTGATGAATATAAATTATATAATTAATATAAATAAATGTATCAAGTACCTATGCTTTTAGTAATATTAAAAATGCGTTTATTTACCCTCCTTTACTAATTTATATATTTTACTAGCTGATGCCCGCGACTTCGTCCGCGTGGATTGAGGTTTGTTGGTTCCCGCGGGAACTCTAATTGTCCTGGATAAAAAGTGTGTTATTTCAGACTATATATATAATCTACCTCTGTGTCAAATTTCATTCAGATCCGTTCAGCCATTCTGGCGTGATTGAATAACAAGCATCCATCCATCCTTCCTCTTTTGTTTGCCAGGCTGATCTGCTAAATGTTATTAAATATCAATATTGAAACAATTAATGTGGGAGAACAAAGCAAAACAACTGGTCACACCAGCATGAGTAACAAACCTTTCTAACTGAAAATTAGAATTTATTATTTTCGACACTTTTACTTATGTTGATTAAGTTTTAAGTCAATTTGTAGTTGAAGGTATTTTTTTTTTTAATATATAGGCTAGCGCTTGGCTGCAATCAGACTTGCTTGCAAGTGGTGATGCAGCCTAAGGTGGATAAATACATTTAAGTGGATAAATTTAATGGGCATAGCAAAGAAAAGCATAAATGTAATAGAAATGTCGTGGACGAGTTGGCAGCAGAACAAGGGATTACTGTAGGTAGGTACTCCAATCACCCCCTTACCATTGTGAGCTCAATCCAATTGAGTTGATTTGGGTTCAAACTTGGATTGCAATTTGGATGTTGCAAAAAATAAAATGGTGGAAGTGAAAGAGCTTTTTGGTTGAGGGAGCTAACGTCACAACGATGATCATGATGATTTTATTAAATACTGTAACAAGCATTGCACGTGCGGTTGGTCCTCGAATACTTTCCTGCTTACACATCGACTAAACTTCTCGCTCGGAGCGCTTCGACCAACGTGTCTCTGCGCAGAACAAAGCGGCGGAGCCCTATATAAGCCCGAACGCGACGAAGGTATCAACTCCATTCGCTAGTTAGCGACCGTACTATCAGAAGCCGCTGCAGTCGACTCTCACGTCTAAAGCTAGGGAACTTAGGATTTAGCTAGATTCCGTTACTCATTATAAGCTAGGAGATCGATAGCCGTAAAATACATACGAGTTACTGTCATTGGCGTTTCTTTTACTTCTACCCTACTACAATACTTACTTATTAACTAGCTGATGCTACGTCCGCGTGGAATAAGTTTTTTGCATTTGCATTAAAAAAGGATCCATACTTCCATACTAATATTATCAATGCGAAAGTGTGTCTGTCTATCTGTCTGCTACGCTTTCCCGGCCCATCTTTTCAACCGATTTTGACGAAATTTAGTATAGAGGTAGGTTGTATCCCGGGAAAGGGCATAGGCACTATCTCGGAAAATTAAAAAGTTCCCGTGGGAATCAAAAATCCTTAATCCACGCGGAATCTAGTTTGTAATATTAGTAAGTATGGATAAAGTTTATTATTATTGGTTGTTGTTTATTTCTTTTATCTTTTATCCTTTCTTAGCAAAGTTATTATTTCTAATAAAGGACTAATTCAGTCTTTAGTCAGTAATAAGAACTTATTTGGATTTTGCTTGTGACAAATGATAAATTATTTATTTCAGGTAATAGGTGCACGTGCTCAATTTGCTTCATACAGTAATCTTTAACATTAAAAAACCTTAGTCTTGAAATAAAAAAGGCATACAAAAATGTTTGTGACAACTGAACGTCACAAACTTCAGAATTCCACGCAATTAAAAATCCGAGATTAGGTACTTTAGGTACTAGTTTACGTAAAACGAATCTCTATCACGCCAACTAAACGTCAATGAGTCTGTAATCTATGACAAATATCGTACGAAATAGTAAAAAGTGGTGAAGAATTGCGAATTTTCAAAAAATTATTTCTCGAAAAGTATTAGTTTCCGACGTAAAATATTTAGTTTCCGACCTATAATATCTAAGTGCAAAGCTTACCACATCAAGGTCTTTCTGTAAAAACAAATGTGAACGTCCCAACTCCGCGGCGACTATACTATAGCTGAGCCCATATTTTAGTTTAGTTTCCTGTAAATATTTGATTTTAAGCTAGATTTTTACCTGTTGATAAGCATAGGAATGTACCTACCTACTAGAGATTACATAAGAGGAAATTTTCATCGATATCGATATTTGCATGAATAATTTATCAAAATGATTATTCATCATATCCACTTTTTAAGCAATTTTCAGCTTGAGACCATCGTTCTAAAAATATTATGTTTAAATTGGAAGTAATGATAGGTATTCACTCATTTAAGGCTCTGACAGACTGACGGACGGGTGATCAGACGAACAAGTGCAGATTTACATAAGTAGACTCAGTGATCTGCTCGCTTAGCTCTGTCAACTAATTTTTAAGTGTTATGTTTAGTTTTTGTTTTGTACATAAGATTTACTTTTTACAGCCATCTTCCTATCTAGAAAACCAAGCTGTTCCAAAATAACAGCTGCCTATAGAAGACCAATGTGCATCGAGTTCAGCACTTGGGCGATTTTTGTCTATGCAATAGGTAGGCCCACCATGCGAAGCAGGGGTAAGGGCTGGGTGAACTAGTAATTAATAAATGTTTTAATAATTAAAAGCCTATGATGGGTTTTTCTATATTCATAAACAATTAATTTTTTTTTACATTTTCTACATACCTAGCGACTTGTAAACATTGTTAAAAAATGCCATGACAATAAATTAGAGAAAAAATGTATTGTTCAGCGATTTGTAAGTTTTATTTAATTGCTCCTTAATTCAACACAACAGTATATTTGTTCCCAATAGGCAATATTGGTTGAGTCCATATTCCTACAGTTGGGACCACGGAATACCACCATGTAGTTTGTACTCTTGATATCACAGCACTAGACAGGTATGTTGAAGAGCAGCCGAGCGATCGCGTAACTTCTGCATCAATCTTTGTTACAGTATCAATTGTTGTAATTGGCTGAATTTATGGCATTCTTGCTGCGTCAATGGATTATGTCCAATAGTGGAAGAGTGTCAACCAATCAGAGGTGATTGCGATGTATCAATGATTGATGCAGAAGTTACGCGATCGCTCGGCTGGTCAGGTTTATCATACTAATATTATAAATGCGAAAGTGTGTTTGTCTGTTGGTTTGTCCTTCAATCACGCCGCAACGATGCAACGGAATGATGTGATTTTTGGCATGGATATAGTTGAGGACCTGGAGAGTGACATAGGCTTTTTATCCCGGAAAATTAAGGAGTTCCCGCGGGAATCAAAAAACTTAAACCACGCAAACGAAGTTGCGGGCATCAGCTAGTTGTACAATAATTGACATGTCACCCAGTGAAGGCATATGCAAGAATGGCATAATATGATGGAACATTATAATTATTATGTTGCGTCATCTGCATCACAGCAAAGCCACATCGATAAATATTATCGATAGTCATCAGGGCCGCACTTTGGTAAGTCGCCATTTTAGTATACCGTTAATGTTTAGGTATACAGCGTAGACTGAGTAAGATATATAGACGCCGCCATATCTCCTTTTCACTCCCACATGAAAGAGATGCATTGTTGGGATGTTACACAAGATAGAACGAGAAAAAAATATGTGTTTTTCTCTCCCTTTCTGCGTGTCACGGATTTTGTGCCTATTGCATACAAACAAACCATATCTTGTGCCGACGTTTGTATGACGTTTGGGAGGTGTTTCATAGTATTACCTATCCCTTTCGGTTACACGCTGACCCTGATTCTAGAGATTCCTTCTTCTATGGTATACAGCTTTTTTCCATATGTATGACAAGTCCTTTAGTAGTACCACAGAGTAGTACTTCCTTCGTCATTGATTTCTTTTGATTTCTCCATTGGGTCTGTCTCACAGACATTAATAGAAGCTGACTCAACATAAATTTCACACCCACATAGACAAGGTGTATGTGAATCAGTGTGACTGAGTGTGACCGTTTCCCTCCAAGCAAAAATGTATATGTTTTAGTTTGTTGCAACACTGTGCTACACCAACGCACACATTGACAAAAATTCAATGCGTGGCAGTCAATATGAGACATCTATGAGACCTATGGCGTTTGTTTACATTGTGTTGTCATAATTTTTTTGTGAAATTTGGAGGTTTATAGGAATATTATTGAAATAAAATGGTGAAGTGTTGTGTCCCCCTGTGTTACAACGCTTCGTACATGAAAACCCCAGAAGTAACGTTCTATCGGTAAGTAAATTTCATGCTATCATGTAGCTTTGGAATGTTTTCATGTCGCATCGTATCAAGGATAAGATATCTAATATTATATAGTTGTTATGACGAAATATGTAGCCGTGCATATATTATAACTATAATATTATGGTTTTCTGTAGAAATACATGCTTTATGTTGTTGAATAATCTTTTTTGACAATTTGAGAACTTTAACAAATTACAGGGCCGGACTCGACGACTCTTTTATTTTAAAGTATATAACTTCGACTTTTAATTTCAGGTTTCCAAAGGATGAATACATGAAACACCTATGGATAAAAAATATAAATAGAAAAGACTGGCAGCCCAACTCATGGTGTTATAATATGCTCCAAGCATTTTTCAGAGAATGCAATAGAACGTAATGAATTCCGTACGATTCTATCTCCTGGTGCCATACCGACCATTTTTAAAGAAAAGTTAGCTGAGGTAAGTACTAAGTAGGTACCAATCTACCTTATCTTCCATTATGTGGACGAATTACATTAATTATTGAAAACCTCAATACAATTACTGTAATGTTTAGATTTTTATAACTTCGGAAATACTGCATGTATTAAAGTGAAATAAAAACTAATGTATACATGATCTACGCTCCGATTTTAGGTGTATTTGATAATAATATTTATACCCTTTTGGGTTTTCCAATTTATTTGAATAAAAAACATGTGAGTTTAACCTGTTGTAGTTTTTTTATTTAACCTTATAACCTAATTCAAAATGATAGTTCACACAACTTAACCCTACATATTAATATAATGGTTTATGCAGCAACAAGGTGCGGCCCTGTGTTTTGTGTATGTGTGCGTAATGTTTTCGTGGTTTTGTAATTGCCACGCTATTTTGTACGTTATATTGCCTCTGCTTCTCTTTATAACTCTGTGGTCTGTCTACGGTCTAGTCTTTTTTTCTTGGTGGGTGTCAACTGTCAATGAATGTCAGTTGAGACTTGAGCCTTGAGGTCAATCTTTTGTTTCTGGTCGGTGAGGTCAATGTTGAGGTTGAGTATTATTTTTTATTATCGTGAAATGTGAATAGAACTAAGAAAATTAAATAGAGACAAAAGTTTATTCTGTAAATTATCAGTTCAGGTCTCAGGTGATAAACTTTTCAAGTGTAAAATGTTTGTTAAAAATTAAATGTGCAGCAAACATTTGATTGGTCAGCGAGTATACGAGTCGGCAGCGGAACTTCAATATTGCTGAACACTATACGAATAATAATCATCGGTTTATCTATTGTTGATAGTACCTGACTAAACAAGAAACAACTTTTTAATCACCCATCAATGTGGATCCGCACTACCTTTTGCGTTTGTAACTATTTATTTTCTATTAATCTTTGAATTTTGTTTTGGTAAGGCATGTCTTATTAATATCAATGTGTTATTAACGGAAACGCTTGCCGGTTTTTGGCGTTCATGTTGTGTTCGACTCATTCTATAAAAGCCCACCCGCCACGCTGTATGACATCATTCATTCTGACTAAGCAGGAGCTGTTAAACGTCTTTGGCACGCCCAGTACCTACAATTTTATTTGCGGCTAGTTTTCCTCCAAATTAACTTTTCTTTACAGCTGTTCTTTTCGCGGCAATTCAGACAGCGAGCTCAAACATGGATGCTAAGGCCGTTACCTCTTCCATTGCCAAGTTTTCAGCCAGGTTTTGTAATGTAAGTTGAAACTATCTTATTATTTTTGTAGCCATTGATTGATGATACAAAAGTTTAGTTCAAGGTTTTACTTTAGCTGGTTTTTAGTGTGCTTTGTTTTAATGTGTTAACCAGTCAAACAGAAAAATCGATACCCCATAACTTGATTTTTATTTTTAAAATATACTCCAAATTCCTATTTATTAGGCATAAGGACTCTTATATTATATAAAATAGTAAACAATAAACCTAATAAACAATATATAAAATAATTATTCACAATATTAATACTTGAAATAATGTTTGTGTAAGAATCATGTTACTGTTTGTTATTTCTCTATATATTTATATTTATTTCGAGGAACTGGATAAGACCAAGAATGTTGTGTCCTCTCCACTGTCAGCAGAATATGTGCTGGCCCTTGTGGCTTTGGGATCGGAAGGAGAAGCTCATTCAGAACTGTTGAAGGGACTTGGAATTCCTAATGATGATGCTGTAAGTTACCTATTACTTTAAATTAATAAAAAGTAATTAATTAATTTAATAATTAAGAACTTCTAATAATAATATAAATATAACTATATAATATAATATATAACTTATCTTTTTATTAAATAAATATTATACTACAAAAATATTTTAAATATATTTTAAGTAGTATTTAAGTTACTAAACTTACATTACCCCCAAGCTAGTTTTAGTAAATACAGTAATTAACCTTTATTACACACAAGCAGATAATATACATAATTTGTGGCAGCATTAACAACTTGTTAGGGTGCAGAGACAGCCTTATCACTGAGTACTTATGAGTGATCTCTTCCAGGCAAATGATTAAATGATATTTAATTCATTCAAGTATGTACAATTCTGAACATAAAGGTTTGGCTTTCATCAATTTTAATCATTAATTCAACTGCAGAAATGGTGCCCAATCATTAAAATTTAATCTTGTATTTTAAAATATTTATATTAAATTGATTTCTTTGTTTTAGATTCGTTCAGCATTTTCGAGTGTTTCCCAAAAACTGAGGGCTGTTAAGGGAGTAACTCTAAATGTTGCCAATAAGGTCTATGTTAAAGATGGCGACTATGACTTGAATGAACAGCTAAAGACAGATGCTATCAAAGTGTTTGATGCTGGTCTCGAGAAAGTTAACTTCGACAATGGGGCTGCTGCGGCTAATCTTATTAACCAATGGGTGAGCCTCAACAACTTTAATAGTTTGTAATCATTGTAGAAAATATATGAGATGAACAGGTGTTTATGTGTTCTATACTCATTTGTATAAGATAAAATAGTTATATGTATAAACAATATTTAAAAGCTATACATTTTAAATTGATTCGAACTTGTTACCTGTTAACTTAACTTGTTACTTACTCAACAATTAACAAAAGTATGATTTCTTCCACTGTTTTTCAAGAACAATGCTTAGGAAATTATCTGCACAAAATTTGATATTTTGTGAGAGTTTTTTAACATCTATTTTTTTAATTTTAGGAGAAATAAATGTGAAAATGATAATAAGTGATTTGTTTGATTATGTTTTTTTTTTCAATATAGGTTGAGAGCAAAACCAATCAGAAAATAAAGGATCTTATTTCATCAGACTGCCTGAACCAGGACACAAGACTTGTGCTTGTTAATGCTCTGTACTTTAAGGTAACTTTAATACAATTACATAACACAGAATACATAAATAACTTTATTAATATAGTTTTTTCCAAGGTCTACAGCAAGCGTATCTACTCATATACAGGATACAGCAATACTTTACAATGCTGCCGAGAAAAACAAGGAAAAAAGCTTGTAGGTGCGGAAAATCTATACTTTATTGACAGAAGGATAATAAGATAAAGCTATTTTAGTACCTAACCGGGTGCAATTCGGTTTTTTTTGGCCTACTGACTGTAAAAAAACTAAAAAAATTCAAATAACTTTTACGTAACCTTGATGTCACATAATCGAAAAATATCGATTATTTTTGTAGAAAATACTTCAATTCAAAAACCTACTGCAATTAGCCATAAAATTGTCAAAAATAGGCAAAACTCAATTTTAAGAATCAAATTTTAATTTCAGAAATTACCGCCTTACCACATTTGAAGTCCGATTTCTCACAATAATGCCCCCTAAAGTATCAAATTTTTAACTAATAAGGGAAGCTTAGGAACCCCAAAAGTTTTGAAATTAGTTGGAAGTGACGTAGACAGGTTTAATTATTTTTAATCTTAAGTTGAAAATTCGTCTCTACATCTGTCGAACGTAAACTTTTCTCTTTCGACCAAAAATTTTCCGACTTGGGTTAATGTTATGATGGTAATTACACTTCGTATTCGTCCTCCGAGATTAGCATGATATACTTGTAGTACCGTGTACGTACGGCCACTTTCACACGTTAGTTGAGGTAGCTGGAAATAAAAACAAACGCTCCCTCTTACCGGCCGATAGCAGGCCGCTATATATAGGCCCCACTCCTGCACAACTAGTCATTCGTGTTTTCGTGCTCAGCCACTTCGCACGTCCGCAAATTCGGTGAGTTTTTATTTTATTTTTAAATTATTAAATTAAAAATTAATATTTTTATTATTTATTTTTGTGATAAAAACGTAAAAGTGATTTCGGAAATTTGAAATTAAACCGATCACGTAAACGTTATCACCGAATAAGTTTGTCAACGAGTTTTTTGGAGTCTTCTACACCATCGAGCTTTTGTTTTTGAAGTCTTCTACACTGCTTGTCATCGAGTTCTTTGGAGTCACTGCAATCGCCAACACTGCCACCATCGAGTCGCAACATTGCTCGTCAGCCAACTTTCTAATAATGTGTGTTTGCGCATAGGATTTTTTTTTTAGATATATAGGTACCTAAACTCAAACCGAAATTCAATTAATGTTTCTTACTCAAATAGACTTTTACAAGTCCTTTTTGAGTCGTCGAGTGGAATCTTTCACTGGTTCGGAATAACATTCCTACAGAAAAGAATCAGCAAGAAAGTCTGTTAAAATCTACCTGTCTAGACGTGGATATTATGAAATCTTAGCAAATCGGATTGCCTATGGCTACCTATTGAAGTGTGTTTTCGCATGCAATCTCTTGCCTACAAAATAATAGACTTACAATAAGTCGTAGGCGAGGCCCCCCAGGCATTGCTCAAATTTGAAGTACGTTTTCGCGTGCAATTTAATGCCTACAAAATAATAGACTTACAATAAGTCGTGGGCGAAAGCCCTCAGGCATTGCTCAATTTGAAGTACGTTTTCGCGTGCAATCTCATGCCTACAAAATGATAGACTTACAATAAGTCGTGGGCGAAAGCCCTCAGGCATTGCTCAATTTGAAGTACGTTTTCGCGTGCAATCTCATGCCTACAAAATGATAGACTTACAATGAGTCGTGGGCGAATGCCCTCAGGCATTGCTCAATTTGAAGTACGTTTTCGCGTGCAATCTCATGCCTAATAGACTTACAATAAGTCGGAGTACGTTTTCGCGTGCAAACTCATGCCTACAAAATGATAGACTTACAATGAGTCGTAGGCGGGGGCCCTCAGGCATTGCTCAATTTGAAGTACGTTTCAATTTGGAGTACGTTTTCGCGTGCAATCTCATGCCTTCAAAGTAATAGACTTGCAATGAGTCGTGGGCGAAAGCTCTCAGGCATTTCTCAAATTTGAAGTACGTTTTCGCGTGCAATCACATGCCTACAAAGTAATAGACTTACAATGAGTCGTGGGCGAAAGCCCTCAGGCATTGCTCAATTTTGAAGTATATTTTCGCGTGCAATCTCATGCCTACAAAGTAATGGACTGGCAATGGGTCATGAGCGGGGGCTCTCAGGCGTTGTTCAATTTTGAAGTGTTTTGTTATGATGTTTTGCGCATAGCTACTACAGCAGAGCTTTATAAAACGATACGGATCGTCGGATACAGCATCTATTAATGGACGCACGACGCTTTAATTACGACATACAGCGATTCTTTAACAAGACGTTTAATTGTCCTCAGGATTAGTTATTGCATATTAAAACTAATTCTTATTATTTAGCAAGAATCTTTCAGAAACTTACAAAGATGCTAAGGCGATAATTAAATAGAGCGCAGAGTCGAAACAGCCTCAAGCCCAAACCGCAAAGGAAGTTTTAAATCAACAGACCTGTTATGCGAGCATTTCGGCTAAGGACTTCTCATCGCAGCCATCGTTGTCCGAGATTAGGAACACTGGTAATTTTTTTTAAAAAATTTGTCAAAATTTTTAAAAAAGCAGTGGTCATCCATAACCGATGACCCTACAGTGGTTAGTTGTTTTTTCCTATAGTATTCCTATTTTAAGTGTTTCTTATTTTGCCTCGAAATTCATTCAAAAGGCAGTCGATGGTCCCTTAGCTATAGGAGCTATATCACAAAGTGAACCTGCAGTACATTAATTTTTGACTGCAGTACTCTTTTTCCGAGTCATACGGCAAGAACATATTTACTTTAATATAAAACATTTCAATATTTTTTTCTTTATTTGAAGAATTTAGAACAATAATTGTATTAGTGAGAACTGCTATATGACCACAACCAATCAAAAAGATGCTTAGTTTTCGGTCCTAATACATGCAGACCAGAAAGGCAACTAAATTAATTGCGCTTTTGTTTGAATATAGTTTTCCAAATATACGTTCCACAGTTATTTGGTTTATTTAAACCAAACTGCAATATTTTTTTTCTAAAAATTTCCTCGAGGCTAAGAAATTAATGTTACTCCTTTTAATCATAATAATTCTTTAATAATTAATTTTAAAACAAGTAAATAACTTCCGTATAAGGAGTTCCGACACTACCTATAGTTATTGTTCGATGATGATTGATTCTCTTTTTAAAAAGAAATCACAAAACGAACGTCTATATAACATAATATTTCAATGAAAAGAAACAATAAGTTGCCACCGAGCTCCTGCAACTTTATTTTTTGGAATACGTAATTTATTCTTATATACATAATAATATTTTTTTTTTTTTGAACTTTGCTACATTAGTTGGCCTTATTACTTCATCGTGGCCGGCTAAAACAACCAAGTTTTAGAAGGTGTAAATGTTTTAAATTTAAAAAATGGTAATTAAGAAACAACGCATCTATATCCTGTTGTCCTTCAGATTTTGAGCGGCTTAATTCTGTAAACAAAATTGAAATGATGTAGAAATTGTCATAGGATTCTCAACTGCGGGGTTGGGGGCCGCTTGTGGCGAGGAAACTGCTAGCACCCAACGAAATGAGGCATTTCACATTAACCAGTTGGAAATTCTGCCAGCTTACTTCGGTTTCAAGTATTTGTTGAATACTTACACATTTTTTCAAAATCATTTCAAGATCGCCAATACCATTGCAGTTAGTTTCATAACCTGCATGGCTGGTAGGTACTTCCCCTCTTGAGATGAGCCCACGAGATATATATTGAATAGATGCGATTACAAAGATGTTTGTATTACATATAAACGCTCTAGTCACGATACTAAAGCTATTAGAGAATCAAGACGAATCCGTTCAAAGGTATTTAGTGGGAACTGTCCAAATAATTCGAAAATTCTCCTTTTTGCGTCCCAATGTTATACCAATTATAAAAATTAATATATTTCGTGTAAGAATGACTCAGATGCGTACGCCATTAATGCGTTCATGGGTTTCAATCTCTTGGGTTTCCACTCTTCGGTATTATCAAGAAAACACAAGTAAAGTTCATAATTTTTGTTCCTTTATAGCCTACCATCATATCGCATATTTAATGGTTTACTTGCTGTAATTTGTCTTCGGACCCACTGGTCCACTGGTCTTTGAACCATCTGACGTGGTTATATATATACATAAGTATATATATATTTTTATTTTTATTTTATTTTTTTTCTTTCTCTCTCGTTCCTGCAGCCGCAAATTACACCTCACATACCCTGGTTGGAACTACTGCTGGCTGCTCGCCGGTAGTCTTTATTGATAAGAGATTTCCCACTCTCATCTATAGAAATGATGAATACCTTTCAGTCAGTTTTATTTCTGTCCTTCTGTAAATTCATTTAAACAACACGATAGTTGATCAATTAAGTTGCTTCAATTCGGCAATCAATACTATACATCTCTTCCATGGATGTCTTCAGCAAGCATTAATTCAATTGAATTTGAGTTGTTGAAATTTATCACAACTTTACCAATAGTTGTAGATCTCGTAATATTAGAGATAAGTGATCTCTAAGTATAATATGCAGTTTCATTGAAGAAATTGAACATAGGTACTATAAATAGAATTTCTAAATTTTTTTTTTCAAATTCATACTGACTTTCTATGCTAAAATGTAACATCACTTGAGATCCTTGAAATGCATTAATTTTTTTTTTTTTTTTTTTTTTTTTTTTTTTTTTTTTTTTTTTTTTTTTTTTTTTTCTCAATCAATGATCTGATGAAATTTCAACTATAAAAGAACTTTTGAAGCATTAAATAATTTTATGAGCTTCAAGAACATTACATAGAATGCAAAAGTTTTTCAAAATTGTAATAATAATAATATATAACATAGAACTTTCCTTCGAAATTTCTCGTCAATTAAAATTTTTAATTTTTAATTAAAACTTTCTGAACAGGTTTCTTCCGTATATAATACAATTTTTACATTATCGTAAGTGTAACCCTCAATAGTTATCTTGAAAAAATTAAACACCTTCGACACAATTCCTCAATACAGCGCGGCCTCAAGAGCCCGCCATATCCACAAGAACATTTTAGTTGCAGTCACTTGGCATATCCACAGACTGGTCCTTGTTTTTGCCCAAAGTACACGACACTAAGTAGTTGCTCGAATACTTTTGAAATTATAATTTTCCTTATCGAAAATTCAGATTGTTGAGTTGACTCATTTCTTACAAATACTATGATCCTGTAATAATAAAATCGAGCATTATAAAAAACAAAGTTATACAGTACCTCGTAAATATCTATCAAAATAAATAAAATTGTTCATTAAATAAGAACATAATCATTATTATGTATTAAATATGATATACCTGATGGTTAAAGTGCGTTTTTCGCATAATAACTACGAGTAAGACCTGGTTTCATGACAAGTCTCTCAATATCTACAAGTATATCATGCTAATCTCGGAGGACGAATACGAAGTGTAATTAATGATTAAACGAACTTACCTGTAAGTGAAGTTCGATCATAATTATACGAGTATTCGTCCGAAGAGATTAGCATCCCACCCTCCCACGGGTTACCCCAGTGTCATGAAAAGGTCAAATTTCAAATTAAAGGTTAAATTTGTAATATATATGTGTTTATGAAAGTGTAAAAAAAAAAAAAAAAAAAGGTCAAGCTCCGAACTAAATGACTAGTTGTGCAGGAGTGGGGCCTATATATAGCGGCCTGCTATCGGCCGGTAAGAGGGAGCGTTTGTTTTTATTTCCAGCTACCTCAACTAACGTGTGAAAGTGGCCGTACGTACACGGTACTACAAGTATATCATGCTAATCTCTTCGGACGAATACTCGTATAATTATGATCGAACTTCACTTACAGGTAAGTTCGTTTAATCATTAATTATTTTATGCAGTAGCACACTTCATAGCAAGCATGTTAACAAAAAAAATGTTCTGAAAAAAACACTAAATAAAAAGAAAAAAAATTTAACACTCCCTCCCTCAGAAATCTCACGAGAAAACTTTAAAAAATTATAACTCGAAAACTACCTAAAATTGCTGAACATACATGGGTTATTTTCTGATAGGTCTAGGTACGAAGAATCTAAATTTTTTCTTTGGACGGCACTATTTGGGCCAACCTGTTTAAAAAGTAATGTTTTACTGTTTGTCTGTCCTATACATAATATGTATAATTGTTCATTTGATTAATTTAAAACCTTGTACAGTTGTTTTGTTGTTGGGAATGTTTGCCATACTGTGCCAACAAGGAACAGTAGGTGAAACCCAATACAATCCTTGTATGGGGTTTACCCATTATTATAAAATCAGCAGTTAGCACAAAATATAGTAGATATGTGATATTATCGAAAAAAAATGTATTTTCCACCATTGTGACTCATGTTTAAATAATTGACCGAGCGAAGCGAAGGTCTCTGAGTCTACTTGAGTGAATTTGCACTTGTCCGTCCGTCCGTCCGTCTGTCAGAGCTATATATAACTTCTGAATTACTGAACGTAATTACTTCAAATTTAAATATAATATGTAAACCGATGGCCTCCCGCCGAATATGGCTTAAAAAGTTATAAAAATCTTTATTTCAGGGGGGCTCTCATAGAAGCGAATGCGAAGTAAAATATTTTTTATAGCGCTACATAGGGTTGCGGTATATCATTTTAAAGATAATTAGGAATAGAGTCCAAAACTATTTTTTTTTAATTTTTCCCCTAAAATTGACGAAATGGGGGGCTTTCAAAGTGGAGATTTTCTAACGTCCAAAGTTGACCTCAGAACTCTCAATTTTCTGAAAGGCTGAGGCTGAAACTTATCAATTATTTGAATTATATTCTGTACTTGAACAACAAATACTAAAATTAGATAAATATTATAAGAAAACGAAATTATTTAATTTTTAATAAGCTTCAGTATTTTAACAGAACTTCACAATGATGTCAATAAATGGCGATCTGTTCAAGTTTTTGGATACCGCGAGGTCTCAGTTCGGGGCGTACCACTAGTTATATGTTTTTATGCCAAAAGGTCAGAGTTATTGACTAATATTGTGATAATATTTGCACAAGATGATTTAGGTGTACCTATGTATCAATATAGACTCATAACATATGTATAAACAAGGGTGCATTCACATATGCTGTGCCGTTGTTGCATAAGTTCTTATGAATGTAATTGGATAAACTTGTATGAATTTATATTAAAATATGATGGGGTAAATCTTACGCAATACAAAAAAAATATGTGTGAAAGTGTGTTTGTTTGGTTTTTTCTACAATCGTGCCGCAACAGAGCAGCGGATCAACGTGATTTTTGCACATACCTAAGTGACCACAGCCTTCTTTTTTTCCCGGAAAATCGAAAACGTCCCACGGGATTTCTAAAAACCTAAATCTAATGAAGTCGTGGCCATCATCGTTAATAATATATTTCGCAATACAACATATTATGTACTGCTTATTATTTAGCACAGTTTTTTATTTGCATCTACTTTTTAGGGTACATGGAGTAAACAGTTTAACCCCAACAACACAAGTGATCAGCCTTTCTACATCAACGAGCAAACTACTGTTGATGTACCCATGATGTACAGAGAAGGTGACTACTGGTATGGGGAAAGCGAGGACTTAGGAGTGCAGGTAATACATCAAGACTGTATTTTCTTTATAATGTAGTATGTAGTATTATAATGTATAAAAAATATTTGGTCCTGTGACCAGGCTGTACGAAATCTAGAAAAAAATCGTTGCAATCTTAAGTGAACGTTTACATAATAGAGATTATCACATATCGTGGGAAACAACGCTTGTTTTTTCTCAGCTACACGAGATAAATACGCGGTAAAAATATTTTCAAGACTTTCGTCAAGATAAAACTCAACTTTAAACTTTAATTCTTTTGCTATAGATTCGAAACTAGGTATATCGCGAGGTTGAGTACAGCAGCTTTTAGAAATAGACTTAAAATAATAAATACATTGCGCCATCTGGAATGCGTCAAATAGATTTTTCCTTTGGTACCTATAGATTTTTATAAACACATTACTTTTATTTTTGTTTTATAATATTTGATAATTTTTTAAGGTACTACACGGGTCCGCTTAGGTATATCAGGAAAGAATGGTACATACTTTATTTCCATGCTATCATTATAGATAACAATCTGGCCTAATTTTACATCGATATAGTAAACTTACAAAAAATAATAGTTTGTTGAGTTGAACGAAAAATGATGAATTACCATTTGACCCTGAAATGACCTGGGACCTATTTAACATTGAGAAATTAAAAGATCGTGCCCAATTATTACGAGTAACTCTTGCGAATTATGCGTCATTTAGTCAGAAACAGATATTTTTAAACAGGTCCAGCGTTCTGCATTTTCCTCTTCAATCAACTCATCTTGACTGTATGTCTGTAGATTCGAACTGTGCGTATCACAGTCCGTATCATATAGCTGTGAGCTGTTAACATAAGTATCTTAAAGTGTACCTCATGTAAAAGTAAACTTCAGTAGGTGAAGGTTTACTTTGCCATCGGATCGATACAGCTATCGTTAAAATTGACTGATAACAATTGCTGTGTTGATATAGCATTACATTATGTATAATAGGGATGAATCAGGTAAACAGACACTGCTAGTAATTATTAATAAACCGGCCAAGTGCGAGTCGGACTCGCGCACCGAGGGTTCCGTACAAACCTGTAGTAAGTTTTACGATTTATGACGTATTAAAAACAAGACGAAATGAACCGCAAAACTAACTTTGTTTGTAGAGGTTTATTGTTAATATCAAAAAAACTATGCTAGTTAGAGCGTTGGTTTTATTTTTCCTGTAAAATATACATAAGCTTCTATTGACCATAATTATTTCAGATAACAATATTTTTTTCGACATTTTGCCCTATAAATGCATAAAAATAAATATGCTATTTATTTTAATGATGTTAGGCCACTATTATACACAACTATTCCAAATTTCATGTCGATAGCTTTAATAGTGAAATAATCGACTGTGACAGACGGACGGACGGACAGACGGACGGACGGACGGAGAAAGTCGCACCATAAGGGTTCCATTTTTACGATTTTGGTACGGAACCCTAAAAACGATTATGTCTTTATTATTTTAGTATTATTTCTGCTGCTTGATTCGTGGAAGCAGTCCTTAGCGCTTATTTTCGAGTACCTACGCACTATTTTCCCTCCAAATTGCACCATAATTATTAAGTTAGGAAATGAGGAAACGTACTGAATCAGAAAGCTTTTACTCATCTGTGCATTCCTTCCTATTTTTTTAGGAAAGGAGGGTATGCGGCCTGTCAACTGCATACAAAACTCATTAGTCATCCACCTGTATTGACAGTGAGAATTTACCATCCACCTCCCCGCCACCATTCGCTATGTACCTACGCTATAACAATTTAGCATATCAAGGAGAATGCCTCCTTCTATCCAACTTAGCATATTATGACGTTTCTGCATATAGATCAACAGATCACAAGAGCACACTATAAGAGATGTACCACCACATTGCTGTGTGCTACAATAATTTGAAATGTAGCAACAATCGTCGTCAGACTGTCTTACCGCAACGTTCCAATTCTACAGTACGGCTGCATTTACGTGTTGTTGCTATCCGGCGTAATTCAGCCATAAGTTTGTTTGCAATTTAAGATACATCTGTTCACGAGTTACTACTGTTACTGTTACTACTGTTACTGTAGTTGTTACTGTTGTTTTGTTTATGGGAGGAATAAGTAGCATTCCATTTCATGCTGTTGCAGTTGCTCCGCATCACATACGTGGGTGACGAGGCCAGCATGCTCATCTTGCTGCCCAACGAGATGAGCGGTCTGGATGCAGTTCTAAAGAAGCTGGCCGACGGCTACGATCTGATGGCCGAGCTGGACAAAATGCACGAGACCAAGGTCCAAGTCACCATCCCTAAGTTCAAGATCGAATCTGAGATTGATCTTGGTGAACTTTTGCCAAAGGTAATGCTGTAATTTAGTACTTTTTAACTTGTATTAATTGAACATAGACCATGTTGCTTTCATGTTTTTATTACTTGAATGCATTTGGCACTTATGTGTGTAGGTATGTGTTGTCGATTCATTGATTCCTACATAAATGCTAAAGTATAGCCTAATAAGGTAAAATACACATTAATTAAGGTTTTTGATAATCCTGTGGGTTGATTTTTGGGGAAAAGAAGAAGCATATCTCCGTCTGCAAAATTAAAGCTATCTCTGTGCCGAATTTTGTCAAGATCGGTTTAAAGGATGGGACTTTGAAAAACTAACAAAAAGACAGGCACCCGTTTGCATGGGTGATGTTTATACAAGGGGTGTTGTTGGCTTCGTCATAGTTCCACGTGGCGTATAATATGACGTCATAGAAATGCAATAGGGTGAGTATTTCCAAATCGAACCTTATTTGGAAATACTCACCATATTGCATTTTTATGACGTCATATGCTATGCTTATGACTATGCTTATAGACTAAGAGATAACTGCAATTTTGGTAACCATCGCCAGAAAGGCTGATTCAGTGTTAGATGGATGTAGAGCTCTCCCCTGATCACAAAAGTTGCAGTCTGCCTGCATTTGGATGGCCCTTTCGCTAAATATGGCCGTTCAAAGACGGATTATTGTTACCAAAAATGAACGATAATTAGAAAAGCTGATTCTTGTACAGTATTAAAGTATCCGCAGTACCTATGTAAACAGCGTAAAAACTGACGCATTTGGATGGGACTTTTTCTAGATATCAGCTTTCAAAGACGTTATGACCTATACTTACTATGCGTTCCTGTAAAAAAATATTAGCAATAACTTTGTCGCCGTTGATCGCTATTAAAAATTATTAACAGCAATCAACGGGACGACATAATAATTGCTAATATTTTTTTACAGGAACGCATAGTAAGTATAGGTTATAACATCTTTGAAAGCTGATATCTAGATAAAGTCCCATCCAAATGCGTCAGTTTTTACGCTGTTTACATAGGTACTGCGCATACTTTAATACTGTACAAGAATCAGCTTTTCTAATTATCGTTCATTTTTGGTAACAATAAACCGTCTTTGAACGGCCATATTTAGCGAAAGGGCCATCCAAATGCAGGCAGACTGCAACTTTTGTGATCAGTGGAGAGCTCTACATCCACCTAACACTGAATCAGCTTTTCTGGCGATGGTTACCAAAAGTGCAGTTATCTCCTATAATATTACTCATAGCATCAAAACTAAATACGAGATTCCTGTTTACCACTAAAGTATTAATAAGTACTTACAGGTTAAGAATGTTGTTATCTGTAGACAAACGATTATAACGAACTCATTGCATTTTGCTAGATAAGCTGATAATGTTACACGTAAAGGATTTCGATAATATCTGAGTATTGATTGGTTATTCGTGTTCTATTTATAGCTTGGGAGTGATTTTTGCCAAAATAAATATTTTTTCGTAGTCAAGGATGAATATTCAAGGCGAACCAAAATGTCTTCTATTTTATTTTTTTATTGGCTATTAAAAACTGTTAAATACACACTATACTCATGATAAATGGCAGTAATGAAAAGGTAGACGCAGCTTTTGATCTAGTAGCTCATTGCGTTGAACGAAACGTCCAGGTATGCCCGAGCCTGAGAGCCCTTCACAAGCGAATTAATACATTTACAATACAACTAGACTGAAAGATGTAAACGTTTAGATCTAAAGATATATGGAGATATTGTGTAGTCTAGATAGAACCAACACAATGTGTCAAGCAGCAAAGTTAAGAAAGTGAGCGTTCTTGTTGGCCGATTTCCGCGTAGTTATTTAACGGTCGGCAATTTCTAAAGAAGATTGACAATTATCACTTATTTTTGTTAAATCAACCTGTTTCTAAGTGCAAAATCAAAGGCAATTTAGTTTGAAGGTTGCAATGCGATAGCCGCAATCACTTCTGATTGGCTGAAATCTCGTATTATTGACATTATTGGTATTATGGGTATTATTATTTACACACATTTGACAAGAGTGCCATAAATTCAGCCAGCATCAAACATTGCGATTGTCTCAAGTTCATAAAACTAAGTATACTGTATTGTTTTTTATCTACTCCCATGCTATAAATCCTCTATAACAGGTTCTGAAACAGTTAGCTAATTGCCAACATTAAAACACCCAATGTCCTAATAACCATTACATCATCCAAACGGGTGATGTAATGTTGTACTGAATTTCATTACAACACCCCTTTGTTTTTTTTTCGATCCCCTCTACGCAAAGGGTTTAGGTACTCAACAGACGGAAACATCTGCTCGATGCGTGGTATCTGTATGAATTACAAAAAAAGAACATCTGTACGAATTTCAAAAAAAGAACATTGTCATACACGCGCGTTTCACTACCAGAACGCCGCGCGCTGTAAAACAAAGTAGGTTATTAGAATTTTCCCCGCCATTTTTCTTAGTTTTTAGAGTTCCGTACCCAAAGGGTAAAAACGGGACCCTATTACTAAGACTCCGCTGTCTGTCTGTCTGTCTGTCTGTCTGTCTGTCTGTCTGTCTGTCTGTCTCCAGGCTGTATCTCATAAACCGTGATAGCTAGAAAGCTGAAATTTTCACAAATGATGTATTTCCGTTGCCGCTATAACAACAGATACTAAAAATTAAAAAATATATATATTAAGGGGGGTCCCCATACAATAAACGTGTTTTTTTCGTATTTTTTTGCTCAATATTAAAAACGGTAACAGGTAGACGGTTCAAATTTTCACAGAATATTAACTTGTATATTACCTTTCAAAATAAATAATTAAATATCAATAAAGTAAATATTAAAGGGGGGCTCCCATACAACAAACGTAATTTTTTGATATTAACAATAAACCTCTACAAACAAAGTTAGTTTTGCGGTTCATTTCGTCTTGTTTTTAATACGTCATAAATCGTAAAACTTACTACAGGTTTGTACGGAACCCTCGGTGCGCGAGTCCGACTCGCACTTGGCCGGTTTTTTTATTGTTTTGTTAACAAAAAAAAAAAAACGAGCTATTTAAGTTTTGAGTTTTGATGATATTAGGTTACTAGGACTGGATGTTTTAATGTTAGCAGTAAGCTAACTATTTCAGAATCTGTTATAGAGGATTCATATTATGAGTGTAGATAAAGTCTTGTATGCAACAGTTGATAATTAGGTATTAAAACACTCATATGATACTATTATCACACTCCGCTACGCGTCGTGTGATAAACCCACATTTGTGTTTTAATACCCCTTATTACACAACTGTTGCATAAATAACTAATTGTTCTTAAGATACATTACACTCTATTCCAGCTTGGCATCAAATCGATCTTCGACCAAGGTAATTCTGGTCTGACTAAGATGCTGAACAAGCCAGAGAATCTCTACGTGTCCAAGGCGATACAAAAAGCATTTATTGAAGTTAACGAGGAAGGCGCCGAGGCCGCGGCTGCCACGGGTATGTTTCTTAATACAGCTATATGTATATACAGGGCATAAGATTTCATTTCATACCTCTGAACCACAGTTATATGTTTGAACCGTGATATAAAGCGCGTATATCGGTTCTCTATCCGAATAAAATATTCAGAGGATTGATGTGGATTACCTTAGCCCTATTTGTGCTTACTGCTTTTTAATCGAATTGTAATTTGGGTCTATCATGTTTAATGGCGCTGGAATCTGGATTGAACTTTCTTATTATCACACTAATAGCAATAATAAAAACCTAATTACTAATCCAAAAATTAATTGGATCTCACAATGATTTTATAAATAAGAACCCTTTAATACTTCTCCAAATCTACGCAAAGTATTTTCTTTCTGTTCTGCATTAACTTATCAAATAAATATTATAAATGCGAAAGTTTGGGTGGATGTATGGATGTATGGATGGATGTTTGTTACTCAATCACGCCCCAACGGCTGAACGGATCTGGATGAAATTTGGCACAGAGATAAATTATAGTCTGGAATAACACATAGGCTACTTTTTATGCCGGAAAATTAAGGAGTTCCCGCGGGAAACGAAAAACCTCGATCCACGCGGACGAAGTCGCGGGCATCAGCTAGTCTACTTATAATGCTAATGTTTTAAAGGCTGATAAAACAAAATTAAAGTACCTACCATCCATGATTCAGAATGGTAATTTTATACAACAGACACTGATACTAGTGGGTGGCAAAGACCCTTATCAGTAGCCATGACAATTTGAATTCATAATTGACCGAGCGAAGCGAAGGTCTCAGAGTCTACTTGAGTGAATTGGCACTTGTCCGTCCGTCCGTCCGCCCGTCCGTCTGTCAGAGCCTTATAACTTCTGAATTACGTTCAGTAATTCAGAAGTTATTTTCAAATTTAATATATAATATGTAATTTAATATATATATAATATGTATATATATATATATTATATATATATATTATGTAATTTAATATATATATAATATGTAAACCGATGGCCTCCCGCCGAATATGGCTTAAAAAGTTATAAAAATCTTTATTTCAAGGGGGCTCTTATAGAAGCGAATGCAAAGTAAAATATTTTTTATAGCGTTACATAGGGTTGCGGTATATCATTTTAAAGATAAAATTAGGAATATAGTCCAAAAGTATATATTTTTTATTTTTCCCCTAAAATTGACGAAATGGGGGGCTTTCAAAGTGGAGATTTTCTAACGTCCAAAGTTGACCTCAGAACTCTCAATTTTCTGAAAGGCTGATCCTGAAACTTGATCAATTATTTGAATTATATCCTGTACTTGAAAACAAATACTAAAATTAGATAAATATAATAAGGAAACGAAATTATTTCATGTTTAATGAGCTTCAGTACTTTTAACAGAACTTCACAATGATGTCAATAGATGGCGCTCTGTGATACCGCGAGGTCTCAGATCGGGGCGAACCACTAGTATAATTGGTTACAGTTGAGGCATGAATAAGACAAAGATTACTACACTAAGCATATTCATTGTATGAGTTTGCATAGAGCTGAGCTGTGCCCGCTTAATCGACGCGACGTGCCGCGCCGCGCCTCAATAGTATGGCTCGGCCCCTGACTTTTGCTGATGACAACTTTGTGGCATTCATACGATCCAGTTCCCATACATTTCAATCTATACTTACATACAAAATTAACGATTCAAATTTATAAATGTTTTTTTATTCATATAAACTTTTACAACTGCTTTTGAAGTCGAGTGAATCTAATCGCTCTGGTTTGGAATGCCATGATATATATGAAACAAATATGTTTCCCGTTGCCATTGTACCCGATTTTCATGGTTCACCTTGTAAGTTATAACACACACATTCTAAACGCTTAATAATATGCATGCTTTTCTTTGCTTCTTGTCATATTCACAAGTTGGGGTTATGGGGAACATTTTTTGATAGTTGCCGTACTTACTAAACTATGTATCATTTTATAAGGTGTCTTGACAACAATTTTAGGAGAACTATGTTTTTGTAAACGAGCAATGTATGTTTTTGAAAAATAGTCTCGAAAGAAATATTTTAGTAATGATAAAAATATAAGATGGTTAACAATAACACAAACAATACTAAACATAATAACGTGACTTCATCGTGCATCATCTCGCTACTAGTTTTTGAAAAGTTCAGTTCAGTTCATGTCATTCAGTGGCATTATAGATTGAGTTCAAAGCTTGAAGCAGACGCATCGTCAAGCAAGTTTGTTTCTGTCTGTAGCGGAAGTGAGCCGCAAAAGAAGCAAGGTTCTGGTTGTTCTCTTCGTGCCAATCGTCCTTTCATCTACGGACTCCGCGATGCACAAACTCAGCTCCTCGTCGGGGCTCTTAGGGCACCCAAAGGAAATCAGCATATCTAGACCAAAACATGTATTGCTCCATCAATTTTTTCCTGATTTTGCGAACGTCAGGAGTTCTAATGCAATCTTTTAAAATAGTCTTATTTTTTGAAATGATTAATTTTGTTAAATAATGATCAAATTTTTTACTAAATAAAGTTGATTGAAAAGTTGGTTTAGTTATCATTTTTGCTTTTACAACTTAAATCGTTGTGCTTATTCCTTGGAGGCGTTTGTTTTTCAGGAATCATCGTCGTGCGAATGTCGGCTCTATTATGCGGACCGAGATTTTACGCCGACCGGCCTTTCCTTGCAACTATCGTAGCAAATAATACTTTCCATTTTACGGCGACATACCGTGGAAATCATTAGTTTTGCAACACTGAAGGCTTTACTCGTTCAATATCCTTGTATAGTTCAACTTCCCAATATGAATATCGTTACAATTTTTCATTAAAATGTTTCGCTCTAACGTGTAGTTTTTTTACACCCAATGTAAAATGTCCTAAATAATAATTATTAAAAATTGGTAGGTAGTAGGTACATATTTATTGGGAGTTTGTTTTAAATTGTTATTCCCAATAATTTTGCTGAGTCGGTTCGCATTCACATAAAACATGATTGTGTTGTTGTACGCAGGGAAGTAGGTTGGTTTTGCTATGTTGCAATTTATCTGAATGTGAGTCACCATTATTATACTTTCCATATAGACATTGTTGGAGTGGTTTGTGTTTCAGGAATGTTCGTCCTGGCATGTTCGGCTATGATAGACGAGATCCCCGTGCCGAGATTCGTCGCCGACCGGCCTTTCCTTACAACTATAGTAGCAGACAATACCTTCCATTTCACGGCTACATACCGTGGAAAAGTATAACAACTCCATCAAAATTATCCATTTCTCCGTCCTACACAAATTGTTCCGGAACATCAAGTCTCTTTATAAGAATTTCTTACTTTTTTTTGTTACAAAATTCTCAACTTTTAATTTTTAAATTAAATTATAAACTTATCCAAGATGACTGTAATTATAACATATAGTACCTAGGTATACCTATTGATACAAAAGAAAGGGTTCAGTCATTTCTATTTTTAGTGCCTTCAAAAATGTACGTTTTCAAAAAATGGTACCTATAATCATACGTAGCTGATTGTATTCAAACGTAGCTTCACTTTAATATAAAACATGTAAGTATTCTTATACGCGGGCGACTTAAGTGTTCTTGCTTACAGTAAATCTAAATGTTTCAATATTACTTTCCAAATGGACATTGTTGAAGCCGCTTGTTTCAGGAATGGTCTTCATGTTATGTTCGGCTATGATAAACGAGGTCCCCGTGCCGAGATTCGTCGCCGACCGGCCTTTCCTTGCGACTATAGTAGCAGACAATACCTTCCATTTCACGGCTACATACCGTGGGAAATAAGATAAACTTCATAAATCACAGCTTCGGTCGGAGAATGCAACTCTAAGGCCCACTTGCACAAGGACTCTTAAATTGATTTAGTTAAATATTTTAATGCTGTCCCTTTTTGGCAACTACAATATGCATTTGCCAAAAAGGGACAGCATTACACAATTTAATTAAAGCGCCCCATATATTGTTAAAATATTGTCTTACGTGATTGCTCTCGTATTTATTATCTGTTAGTATTATTATACGTATAAGTACTACGCGGTAAAATAGTAGTAAGTAAATACTATACGGTAGAATATGGGTAGCCCGCATTATTTTAGAAATCGATGCAACATCGAGACATGTAATTAACTACACCGAATATATTTTTGTATGCATCAACGCAAATAACTTGTTAGATAGTTTGTCGTTTGTTTGGCTTTTCTATAAGTTGATTTAATTCCTACACCTTTGCATTATAATTACTGCGGTTGAGCTTTGAGTAATACTATGTAACAAATATTTTAATATTACAAGTAAAAAGTACCTACCTACTAAAAGTATTATATGATGTACTTTTATTGAATGTTACCTACATTTTTTACAATAAATTATTATTATTTTATCAACGTTTTTGATTTGTAAAATGTATGGCTTCTAGGGTAATAAATAGGTATCGAAAAAAAATTTGGTTGAAATTTAATTAATAGGTATTATGCTGAAAAGAAGGTTGATAAATAATATTTCTTTGGAGACTTCCTAAACAAACGTTGTTCGTATAGAAATGAAATAACTTAATTAATTACATTATGGCTTCTCTCGAGGGATACGTTACCCGTGTCAGCATAGTCAGAATGCATGCTGCTACGGGTATGTCATACTAATAAAACTGATCGCATATGCCATCAAAACCGCAAGCAGCGAATTTATCAGTACTGCAAATACATACTATTTATATGATCACCATCCGTATTTCTTTACCGGGTTTCAAATTTATAATCAGTACCTGAAAATTACGCTGCGTGCAGCTCTTATTGGCTATGACTTACCGCACGGATTAGCATACACCGCTTTGGGCATCGGAAAAGTTTGTGATTGGTTTAATACGCCTCCACAATAACATGAGACTTCCGCTACACTTCAAAGAAATGCAGTGACAGATAAATAAATTATTGAAGTTTTTTAGTTAAAATTATCGTGTTTTTTAGTTATCTCAAAATACTGTGGCTTATTCTGTTGTACACAATTTCTAAATTAAACTGAAATGACAGCTCTACATCTATTGCTATCCCTTTCATAACACTCCATACGGAAAGGGACATCACTCGATTAAGAAAAAAAACTCGATTCAGAACTGTGAATTTAGTTAAGTTTACAGATTCTATACAACAGAATTTGTCACTTATAAAGGATGATCGCAATCACCTTTGGTTGGCCGACAATCACTCACAACCGGTTGGCTAAAATGCACAGTTATAATCAGCCAATAAATTTTAGTTAGGGCTCAGCCCCCCTAGCATGGGCCGAGAGAATTTTCTCCCCGAGGAAAGGATAATTTTTTTATTCCTAAATAAATAAATAAAAACGCTAAATAACGGTGGGTAAATAGTCCCCCGAGTCCCCGTGAAATGTCAAACGGGGATAAACTTCTCCTCTCCCCTGTTGCCGTGCTCTGAGAGGTGGATAAGTTAATTTTATCTCTTGTCAGTGGATAAAATCGGGGGATAAAATTTTTATCTCCGGCCCATGCTAGGGGGGCAGGTCTCATGATATCGTGCTCGCGTAGTACATGAAAGTATAGCCATGTCATGTTAAATGTTGGAATGCATTGGCTAGCGGCGGCAGTGCGGAAGCGGCGTATGGCTGTGATGCCGGAAAGCGTGCATGTGAACCGGCCCGCCCTATGGTGCGTCATGACGCACACAGTGCCGCTATTCGCGCTCATCCCCGTGCCCGGCCGCGCCCCTCGCGACGAGCTATAGATGTGAGATTGAGAGCTGAGTCTGTGTGCGTACAGGCATGGTGTTCATGATGCGGTGCGCCAGGCCCCCGCCGTTGAGGTTCACCGCCGATCGGCCTTTCCTCTACGCGCTGCTCGAAGGCCAAACGCAGCACTTCATCGGCGTTTACCGCGCCCCCATGTGAACCAGAAACGACGCTATACCTTCACCACGATGCATGCTAATTGCAAGTTGTGTTTTAAGATAATTAATATATTAACATACCAACTTCTACTAAATAAATATTACCTATCCATTGGACGTTCTAGTTTTTAAATAATGTTATTGGCCGTCAAGAAAAATGTTTACTACCTAAGCAATCTTACATTTTGACTTGCCAAGTATGAGTCAAGAGATTTTGTTCAAATTAACCTTGTTGAATAAAAATGTAAGATGAACAAGATGTTTTTGAGAATTGAGAATTAATTGTCCATATTCCTTGTTTGATAATATTTCGAGCTATTTAAAATTTTTGGTTATGTAGATATTTGTTTCTTTGTTAAACTAGGATGAAAATGTCAATGTACCTAAGCTAAGTTAAGGCGTTACAGAAATTATTTTCATACAAATTAAGCTATAAACGAAATATAAATGCTACCTATATACATAATATAACTCACTTACTTTATAGCATCTGAGCTATAAAATTGCAATTCAATTCGACGATTCCGTGTATTAATTTGAAGAGTCCATGTCATTTAAATGAGACATTACTTATAGAAATATTGTGTGCTGTTACGGTATAAACATAGAACTGCGCTTAAAATTGCTTTTTTTGTACCATGTTGTATTTCACAAATTGCGACGCGATCATAAATTTCGCTCAAGGCTTAGAATTTGGCACTCCAAATGCTAACAAGATGATCTTGCCATTTTACAAATAATATTATTACAAGGAATGTTAGTACTTAAAGTAAGCTGGAGTATTCAATGTTATCAATTATCATATTAGCATTTGGATCGATTGTTAAATGCATTGTGTTGTTTGCGTTATAAATAAGATAAGGCTGAATACTGAAAATTTAAAAGCTACCTCTCAGGTCAATATTTTGGTATTAGATGTATGGGCAATAATTTAATTTTAAGATCTCTAAGATGCTTTTAAGTGTTCGGGGGACAGACAGTCTAAATAAGATGGTGTTCAATTGTTTGTATTACAGCAATGCTCATCATGACGTTTTCGGCAATGATAGACGCGGACCCCGTGCCGAGTTTCATTGCTGATCACCCATTCATCGCCGCAGTCGTGGCTGACAATACGATCTACTTTACTGCTACTTACAATGGGAAGTAATCAAAATTGATAGGATTTCATCTGGAAGTTTAAACAATTATGCACCATAATGCTCAAGGCACGTCTTTTTATATTTTCAAGTAAGCAGACCTTTAACTCAATAGCAGCGTATAAAGTACACAACTGTTTATTGTGTGTATTTTATACACAAAAACGATAGTGGTGAAAGCCGGATTGTGTTTCGCTCCAATTAGCGCGTAGTCAAAATAAAGTTCAGCTAATTTTGTATTTCCTTTATTAAAAAAGAGTCGTGTCTACCACAATATTGTCCTTGAGCCTATTTTCTTGAAATTAATGATGTTGCAGTATTAATCAATCGGCGATAAACATCTTATTTAAATACATTCACACTTACCTGCATCGGTGAGATCGCAGTCAAGGGCTAACTTGTAAGTTGTAGTGGATAAAAAAAAACATTCAAAACTAACCCCTATTTATCTCTCTAGTACCTACGACTATTAATATAATCGCATGTACCTACATGTTTAAGAGTTCCGTCGTGATCCTTCGAGCATGGATTAGTTTAAGTTTAAAACTTGATTGAAATAAATATGTATTTATGTAGTTACAGGATTTTACATATTATTTCGTTTTGTTACACGTCGCTTAATTTTTTGGATACCTTTGTGGTTTACGACTGCTAAGAACTAAGAGTGTTACAAAATTGTCACATTAAACATTATTGCCTGAAACAACAGCATTTTATGGTTGAGTTAAATACGTCTTTACTATACCTTATAATTATTGTGTGATAATAGTTAGGGCGTATCAACAATCAAAACTAAGTCCATGCATACATACGCAGTTTAATAATTTATGTTTATGCATATTGGGTAACTTACAAATCGAATACTACAGTACTACTTAATTAACTTTTGTTAATTTAATAATAATAATTATACCTACAGCGAGGTTTAAAAATGTCTTAATTTTTGTATGTTTATGCCCGTTTACCAGTTACTGCATTTTACCAATATGTTAAACAAGAGTTTTAAAATGTTATTCCTATTTAAGTAAAAGTAGGTATAATAGTAATATTGTATAAGATACATAGAGTACAAAGTGCAATATACAGGCTATTTTAGTACACAACAATATTTGTAAAGATTTATTTATTATAGCTTATTAAATAATATTTATTAGTAAATGTTTTTTTTTCTTAAAACAACCTGTAAGTGTAACTTAAAGGTAGTCCACTAAAGTAACGCAGTTTTTTTTAGAAATTTATATGCATCGCGTCGCTTGATCCGTACCTATCGCTAAGCGGCATGTGCCTTGACCCTAAGATATTAACAAAACAAGATCTATGAGCGCCTAGAGGCGCCTAGCGCCTAAAATATCCATACTAATATTCTAAATGTCAAAGTGTGTCTGTCTGTCTGACCATCTGTCTGTCTGCTACGCTTTCACGGCCCATCTGCGTAACCGATTTTGATGAAATTTGGTGCAGGGGTAGTTTGTATCCCGGGGAAGGATATAGGCTACTTTTCCCGTATAATTAAAGAATTCCCGCAGAAATCAAAAAATCTTAATGCACGCGGACGAAGACGCGGGAATCATCTAGTGAAAAATAATAGGATTTACTTACCTTATTTCCAATTTTTATTTTCAGCCGTAAATTTGGAAATGCTTAGTGAAGATCTGTGTGAACAGTTCATAGCGTGCCATCCGTTTATATCCATTATAATGTTGAAGAAATATAGTTTGTTTTGGATCAAATATATAAGTCCCCGGCGCTAGTCAAGAAAGTAGTAGGTAGTAAAGTTACTGTTTATTTGTAAAACATTTTGAATTAGAAATAATAATTAAACTTTATTGAAAACTAAAATTACTAATTAATTCTCTAACGTGTTACATTACAGGTCTTAAAACTATGTTTTAATTGCAAGTCCTAATTTAGGGTTAGTATTTTTTCCAACTTCGCTTAACTATCACCAGATATACCTAATTAGGTAGGGACTAACTACTTATACCTATATGTAGGTAAGGTACCTATTTGAAATGCGTTAACTACTTAGGTAATACTTTGTTGTTTAATAGGACTTAAATACATTTCTGTACGCATAGAAGGTACTGAATACGATCTACCAAGGATTTGGAATGCCATTCCTAACGTTATACCTACTACCTAGGTCTTAGACTCAAGAGTATGGACGTAAGAAGTAGGTACTTAATGTAAGGAATTTAAAAAATACTTGTTTAGGTAGGTAACGATATATCTTGAAAATAATGCTCGTGCATATAAAGTACTTAAATTCATTCTGCTAATTAATGCCTAATTAGCATCATTCAAAAACCATCTATCAACTTAAGTAGACGTTGGTCGCTGCGGAACAGAACTCATTTTCTACAGATAATAAACTGATTTTTTCAGCGAGATAAGAACATTTAACTAAAACAGTAGCAAGAAAACCGTTATCAAAACAACTTGAGTGATTTTTATTTACCTACTTATTTAAATAAAAAGTGTTTTTAAGCTGAAAAATAGATTTGAAATTGCAGTGTTCAAGAGATTTATTGCCGTAACTGATGAATTGCTACGTGTAATAAGCCGTTCTAATGAGAACTCCGGACTGTATTGGGATATTCATATTGCTTAGGCTACATGTGTTCGTGAGACCGTTTGATTTACCAGTTATTAAACCACCAATATCTGATTTCACAAACTATCTGAAGGGTTCTGAAATATGTTTTATTGATAACAAACCGTTATTCTGTCCAAAAGCCTCGCCTGGCGCTCGCTACAATAAACCATATGCCGATGACCCAGGTAGAGAAAGTAATAGACATAATCAAGCAAGTCCAGACTCCGTAGATCCGAGTGTTCTTAGTCGGCCTCCATTGCATAATAGTCCTCAGAAACTGCATTCGTCTTTCCAATATCAACCAAGTCGTGAACTTCACGGAAGCTTATTATATTCGCGTCCATTGGAGCATGAACAAAATAATTATGAAGTAAATACTGTGAAGGATGTAATTAGACCTTCGTCGGACTACTCGGTATCGCCTTCACGCGGTAATGTGGTCGCCGGGAGTGATTCTACAACTGAACATTTATTTGCAAGTGTGTCGAAACCAGACCAAGAAAAAGAAATTAATGTGTCTCTTTTTGATAAGTTTACACGATCACTAGGTCGATTTGAGCGTAAATTTTATCAGGTGAGTATTTTAAAACTCATGTTAGAAATAAGAATCTTTAAATTTGTTTCCATTATTGCTGCTTACGATCAAAGGAGGACATGAATCATGATGACTGACACATTATTAAAAAAAACTACCTAGATGATACGAGCGGCTTCGTCCGCGTGGGTTTTTTTGATTCCCGCGGGAACTCTTTAATTTTCCGGGATAAAAGTAGCCTTTGTCCTTCCCCGGAATGCAACCTAGAAATAGGTTGCATTCCGGGGGGGTTGAAGGGGCACTGGGAAATTTCGTCAAAATCGGCTGAATGGATGGGCCGTGAAAGCGTAGCAGACAGACACACTTCCGCATTTATATTATTAGTATGGATATTCAGACTGCTCGTAACATAACATTTCTTTGTAACGTAGAGTCCCTTATAGATAATCCAAGAAAACTACGAGTGGCTCAGACAGTTTTTTACCCACGAATAATTGTTACTAAGCTATTAATCATGTATTAAGTATTTAAGTATCAATCGACACACCCTAACAGAAGTATCTACCCACTTGTTTAAGACCACATTCAATAAGTTTTTATCGACAAATCCGCCCAACCGCATGAAGAATGGAATCAGTTTTGCTCAATCCGGCCTGTTTCTGTATTTGGCGCTTATGGCGTTGTCCACGGAAGTCGATTCAGTGTCTTCTGCCGAAATCGATTCGAATTTGCAACTCAAATCATCCAACTCAGTAAGTCAACATCTGTTTTATTCCTCGTTTGGTAGATTGTAGATACCATAGGTACCGTTTGTAAAACAGCTCGAATTCCCAGGAATAAAAAAGCTTGTTTCTTCGCAAGACTATTTTGAAATGTCTCTTTATAGTCAAATTAAAATAAGCTGTCGAAAACATTATTTTGGTTGCGATCATTGGTGTCTGAAGATTTGAAGAAGAAGAAGATTCACACAACATTCCAAAATGTACCGTAATGCTGGGCTGTACAATCAAAGCTTTTTTTTATGACAGGATAGATCAAAGCTTCTGAGGCAGATTACATCGTGGCTCCCTCCGTCAAATGTTAACCTTAAGTTCCGCTGGGCTACGCGTTTGGTGCTGGAGCCAGGGCTGCCAGTTAGTCAGAAGTTTCTGAATGAAACTGCTTCAGCTCTGAAGTTGCATGTGGAATGGTTAAATGGAACAGAAACATTGGGGAATCTTACCAAAGCACTCAACAAAAGGGTACGTAGGATTTTTCTAATATTAAAACGTAAGTGTAATGTGGTACTTCTAAATTAAAATTATCTCTGCTCGGTTTAGAAGGCAGATTCTATGCAAAAGATACCGGAAAGTCTGAAAAAACAACAACCATTTTTACTCAAAATTTATTTTAAAATAATATTCTCTTATGTAAATACCCAGGTGAAAACTGATTCTGGCGGTGCGATGCGCAATACGTTCGAAGAAGACGATTTCACAGATGGTGCGTGTTCGATTCTGCTGAATACGGTGTATGTTCGCGCAAGGTGGCGGTCTCCGCCCACCGTCCTCAACGACTCGCGGCCTTTCCGAGACTCTGAGCACACTCAACCTGAGCGCTCCGTGAGAATGATCAGAATCAACGATGTCATGAGGTATGCTGCCCTCGAGGAATGGAATGCAGAGGTACAATTATTTATTTTATCGTTAACAACAATTCTTAAAGTTTTTACTCTACTTTACTTAGGTAATTTTTTATAAAGAGCTAAACACTGAATGTCAGGAATCGGTTTCCGTCTAAAGACCCGGTCCGATGCAGCGAGGATGCGGCTACTTTTTATCGCTTGGGATATACGTGCAGGTTAATATTAAGTAAACGAAGAGGGATACGACAAATGTAAGAGTATTCAGCACGGTAGCGAGTTTTATCCAGTCGGAGGCCGTACGTGCACGCGTCTCCTCGGATCTCGAATCTTCGGACACTATCTTGCCTTCTGTAGCTTCACTCGGGTCAAACTCTGTAAACACAATATACTTCCCTGGTCCGATGCTAACCAATCTGTTGAGGGACATAATCCAAGCCGGCGCCGGCACCACTTGCTTTCGCAAAGACATCAGCACCATAGTCATTAATATACCGGTTAGTGTAACCAATAGGGAATCTCTTACAAACAGCAGAATAATCGGGGTATCTGCGCTCAGTTTTGGCACCACGTAACCTATTTCACTTAGCATCGTAAAATGACCGAACAAACTGAAACACAGGAGTATTAATCTCGTATTATCCTTTACGTCTAGTAATAGAGCAGCCATAGTTATGAACACCAAAACAATCGATGGTGCGACAACGATAGCTGCAAGGCCAGCTGCTTCTCTACGCAACACAAACGTGTATTTGAGCATAGGATACGTGCTGTTTAGGTTGTACTTTCCTGGCAAACGCTCGTGAGCGACGTGCAAAAGTTTCCAGCCGGCACCGTTTTGAAAATCGTCAAGCACTACCGGCTTTTGGTTATAAAACGTGAAATTAATCTGTTCTCCGGTGTGCATCCAGGAACCGAAATAGAGCGTACAATTTTGCACATCATACGGCCATCTGGTTAGTGACGTTCGACAAATCCCAGTGTGTGCGAGGTGCGGCACGCAAGTTACCTTCCCCGTGTTGGTGACCAGACAGGTGGTGTAAATTGACTCTGAGTAATATCCCGTTGCATCTGCGTTAAAGAGGGCCAATCCTGGGGTCCATATTTCGTGACTTGCGATTTGGATCTCGTTTATATCACCGTAGTCGCTGGGGTTCCAAATTAAAAATGGGTCGTTCCAATTTAGCGCTACCCAACTGTGAACAGTGACCATTTCCTCTAAAGAATCAAAGCTTAAATACTTCAACGCCAGGCGCACTTTGACGACCACGGCACTTTTATGGTCTTTCACCGGCCGCATTTCACTTCTATAGGCACATAATAAATCGCTGTGTAGTTTTAATTCGTCGTGCTCTTCCTGCTCACGGTCTGGTGGACATTCACTCAAAACAGAGGAGGTTATACTAAGGTACAGTAGTAAAGCGAGCTGAACACTGCAACGCGCCATCGTTACGATGTGCTGACAGACACTGAAAGAGGCGTCCGAGTTTGCATGCGTACAGAACCAAATGCAGATGCACAAAATTTGATCCAATACAACGCCCCCCAATGATAACTTGATATTTGATATTTCGCTCCATTTTCACCTCATAATATATTGATTGATGTAGCAGAGCTGTTATTTGATACTTTCAATACATGATTGATTATTATTTATTGCTGGTTTTCTGGCATACTGCCCGTGTGCATTTATTTGCGTTATATGTACTTTCTTCCTTACACATTTCCGGTGTAGGTTGGAGATTTAAAACCTTTTTTGGTGACTATTGAATTTTCATGTTTTAATACGATTTAATAATAAAGATTTTTCTATAGGCTATAGAGATCAGATATGCAACACCCGGCCTCACTCTCCTGTTGCTGGTCCCTGAAGGTCACACACTAAAGAGCTTGGCAACAAATATGGCTACGACTAGTTTGCGGAAAATTGATGGGAGATTGCGTAAAATGCGGGTAGCTGCTATACTGCCTATTTACACGCTGCGAATGACATTGCTGTTACCTGGGAAACTTCAAGCGGTATGCTCTTGCCTATATTTTCTTTTATATTGGTTGTGGCAGATTTTATTCGTCCAAGGAGATTTTCTTCCCATTCGATAGCGACAACGTTAACTACTTACGATTTGTATGGAGTTGACGATCAATTCCATATAAAACTATACCAGTTAAAGTAGTCGCGCTTAAATTTGTAAAAAAACTCCCACTAGGCGTGCTGATCGCATATGCAAGGCTAGGCGCAACAACCGCACGCATGACGCAGCTAAATGCATGTCGAAGACGCTACTATTGCCGCACGCGCGGGTTTTATATTCTGCCGTCTGCACTCGCATGTTACTTCGTTTTTATTTATTTTAGACTACCTGATGCCCGCGACTTCGTCCGCATGGATTGAGGTTTTTTGGTTCCCGCGGGAACTCTTCAATTTTCTGGGATAAAAAGTAGCCTAGGTATATGTGTTATTCCAGACTATATAATCTATTTCTGTGTCAAACTTAATCCAGATCCGTTCAGCCGTTCTGGCGTGATTGAGTAACAAACATCCACCCATTCATCCAAACTTTCGCAATGTATAGATATTGCTCGCCAAAGACTAATTTCGTTAAGATTTCGATTGAGGCCGCGCTAGCAGTAGGTACCTATATCTAAATCTATCAAAGTGGTTGAGATGTTCATTGTGCATACTCTTATTAAACCTACTCCTGTCGTTGGATCATAATAATATTTTTATGTACTAAAATGTGACTCGGTGTCTGCAGTTGTTGAGTATCGAGTATGTGTATAGCTTTACTTGCAAAAAATCTTCCAGTGTGCGCCTGCGAACATTGTTCTCCTTCTACCTACTAGTCTCGAGCAGTTTAAGTATAGCCGAGTTTTTTTTTAAATTTTCGTAGTGATAGCAACAGACATGTGTATTGTGTAAATACAATACTTATAGCTTAAAAAAAATAAAAAAGCTCGCCATGTTGTGGAAAAAATTTAACTAATTTTTGACCGAGCGAAGCGAAGGTCTCTGAGTCTACTTGAGTGAATTGGCACTTGTCCGTCCGTCCGTCCGTCCGTCTGTCAGAGCCTTATAACTTCTGAATTACTGGACGTAATTACTTCCAATTTAAATATAATAATATGGCCTCTGGCCGAATATGGCTTAAAAAATTATAAAAATCTTTATTTCAGGGGGGCTCTCATAGAAGCGAATGCGAAGTAAAATATTTTTATAGCGTTACATAGGGTTGCGGTATATCATTTTAAAGATAATTATGAATAGAGTCCAAAAATATATTTTTTTTAATTTTTCCCCTAAATTTGACGAAATGGGGGGCTTTCAAAGTGGAGATTTTCTAATGTCCAAAGTTGACCTCAGAACTCTCAATTTTCTGAAAGGCTGAGCCTGAAACTTGATCAATTATTTGAATTATATCCTGTACTTGAACAACAAATACTAAAATTAGATAAATATAATAAGGAAACGAAATTATTTAATTTTTAATGTGCTTTTAATTTTGGTCACACAATGTCAAAATTGTCAGATCATTTTGATCTTTCCAGGGTCAATAGAAGGTGCATTTTAAAAGCTTTCTGTATACTTATCTCATTTTTGGTATGTGTGTGGATTGGTTCCTTTTTGCATAAGTAGGTCCAATTTTCCTTGTCAAGCTATACCTACATGTTATATTTCTCACAGATGGGAATATCTCGCTTGGTAGAGACAAACAGTACGAAGAGCAGTGGATGCGGTCAACTGAGATTATCTCACGCGGTTCAGCGAATCATGTTTTGGGCTGAGGCTGGCCGAAATGCTTATAAAGATGACGGTAAGTGACACAATATACCTACTTATATTTGTTTTTGTTGATTTCCCTTAAATTTTCCAAGGTGCTCCGACCACATCATACAATCGGTGACCGGTTTTTTGTCGGCAAAGTATGAAACATATAGATTACAATAATTAAACGCACACGTCCTATAAAAAGTCGGTCACAAACGAAATTGGTGCATGAAAATTCGTTTGTAAATGTATGCGCTAACGCATAGGTTCAGTCGGTGATTTCATGACGTGCACTTCCCAAGCCACCTACAGTGACGGACGTGTGCGTTGAGTCGTGCAGAATCGCTGAAGTCGACGAAATTATCAGTCCGATTATCGTACCTACAAAAAGTCGGACGTGGGCGGGCCTTTAAATGGAAAAGTAACGTTTTGTTCGCTCACTCCTCATATAATAGATGCTGTAATTTCGTCTAGTCCAGTCCAAGTTTTTTTTTTACCAAAAAACCAAAAGTCCAAGTACCGACCATGAGGTCGATACGATAGGACAAAACGGCTTCGTTCATTACTCTTTGAAATACCCACTGTATCTGTAGTCTATTTTAATTTTAGGTATAGAATGGGACGAGGCTCCGGAAAAAGAAATTATCGTGGATCGTCCGTATCTTTTCTACGTCCGATGGAAAAATGTTACGTTGATGAATGGAAACTTTGTACTATAGAATACTTATTGCGTAGTTTTTCTTGTATATCTTTGTATGTTATTTTATAGTCATATAATAAATAACTTATTTCGCTGAAACGCTTTATTTTATTGACCACTTATGTTCTTCTACTAGGTAATAATACTTATGGTGGATTTTTACCACTTTTATATACCTACCTATATTAAAATACTAATACCTAATCTCATAAGGATACTGCATAATACTGAATATGTTTTGTACTACCGACTGATACACCTACTCGTACTTAGACGGTAAATTAAAAATTTTTACTTAATTTAAAACTGCATTACTGTTGCAAGCAAGCGGCTGTTGTATTTTTAAATTAACCCTTTTTAAGTACTAACTACTTAGATATTTTTAGAAGATACTACTTAGATATTTTTTGTCTATCCTCTAGACATCGTCTCAGAAAAATAATGATGCAAGGCTTGTTGAGCGTCCCGGTCGAGTGGTTCACAGAGTACTTGGCCGATAGTGCGCGGTGCGGTGCCGGTGCGATGCAGGATTGCGTAGAACTCTTCCGCCACGGGCCAGTAGGGGGCGCGCGCGAAGATCGCCACCGCGCCGCCTTGGCAGTCCGTCATCAAGAGTAGCTCGCTGCCTCGACGACCGAACATAGACCACTGATTAGCATTTTGTTCGTGGAGCTCGTATTTACCTGATAAATTTATAGGTATTTAGCTAATTACAAACCATTGTTAGTTATTACTTACATCAGCTACTCAGCGCTCTCGGCTCTGGTTCAGTCTGTTGGGAAAGAGGCGCTGTAAAATTCTATATAAGTGTGCCTTATGAACATAAACTAAATAACTCAATTGTATGCAATTCTACGTCAGTTATGTAATTTATGCGTACCTATTAGTTAGTTAAGTTCATATATTTTAACGATAAGTATCTACGCCATACTACATAAAATCACGCTACGCTGCCACGTCAACGCCTTTGCCCTATTAAGGTCGTCCATATTATATAAAATATAGTTAGGTATATAACTAAACTACACTTGGCAGGCATCTTCAATGTGAATACTCAGTTAGCTGTATCTACCTACCTACTCCATTGGGAATAACCGCCTGGGTAATTTTCCCAGTATCGGAGGAGGTAAGAACGCAGAGATGTCCAAGAGGTCGATGAAGTAGATAAGATAATATTCTTATCCAAATCTAAGAGCAACAATTGCGTTTCCAAGCAATTTTTCTATCGAATTCGGGTCACACGACGCGGGCGACCCGTATTCCATAGGTCAAGGAAATAACGCGATGCCAAGTCGAAGAATAAAATTAGGTCATTTTAATCTTTTACCAGGGCTTTAAACTTCTTGCTACAATAGCTGCTCCTACAAGTCATCTCTAATTCCCTAATGCATTGGATTTACGAATTCGTTTGCGCGGCGCGGCGGCGCGTTATTTTGTTAGCAAGTGGAAACAATTAACAATAAGAAACTGGAGCTCATCAAATCAATCAATGCAAATCATGAAAATTAGAAGTTACTTAAAACCTTGGTCTTCATGATTGGTGAGGGACACTTTCCGCTAATAAGGCACCCACTACGAAGGCACCATTGAGGTCGTTATTTCAGCGCCTTGGTAAATTAAATAGTTAAGCGAGAACCTTTGCTACTTAATTTACCAAGGCGCTGAAATCCATACCCATACTAATATTATATAAATGCGAAAGTGTGTCTGTATGTCTGCTACGCTTTCACGGCCCATATGTTCAACCGATTTTGATGAAATTTGGTATTGGTTTGTATCCCGGGGAAGGACAAGGGCTATTTTATCCCGGAAAATTAGAGTTCCCGAGGGAATCAAAAAATCTTAATGCACGCTGACGTCATCTAGTTTATCAAATATTATACCTGAGTTTATCAAAATTATGTATCATCTACTTATCCACTTTAAGCTTAAAGTAGAGAAGTACCTATATGATAGGTACCTACTGATGATGAATATCTATTAGGTATGAAATGCTATCACTTCTACAGTTTTGTTATTTTTGAAGATTCGGTCGCATAACGTCCCACTGTTAATAAAAATAGTTGTTACTTGATATGTTTTGCTTAGGAACAAGCGAGTTTGATCGGTTCTACTTTCGATAGAGCGGGCTTACCTACTCCTGGGTACCTACTTTGTGCAATGAGAAATTCAACAGTAGCTCCTTCAGAGCAGATTTCTTGTTTTTCAGGACTGGTTTTATCTTGAGCAGAAGTTTTGAAATAAACCCTAAACAACCTACCTATGCCCGTTTCGGTGATTATGATATTTTCCAGTAAGCCGCTCCGATTGCTAGTTCCCTGAAGATAGTGTCTGCCCAGAGGAGACTCGACTTCCAACAGGCATTTGCTCCAATCCACGCGTCCGCTAAAGTTTCCATACTTCAGAAAATATTGGTTCCTTTCCTAAACATTTTTAGAAATACCATCGATTATTGAGTTATCTACTAAGGCAGGTACGGCCCTACAGGGTAGTTACCTACTATTAAACCTTACCATTCACCATCATATTTTCATAACTTTTTTTTCAAATTTCATTTTCAATAGAACCCATTGACGAAGTTTTGTAGTAGGTAACTACGTACTTAATAAATGTTTTAATTTCGATATTAGGGCTAATGAAATAAAAGCTGTGACGGATGGAAGCTGAGCTATCGCTGCCGACAACTACATTTTAGTTAACTGAGACGGATTTAAACCTGAAAATTGTCGACGTTTCGACGGCGAGAACCGTGAATTCTATTAATTTTGGTTGTTAAAATATAGTAGGTACTTACTCAGGTAAATTATGTTTTAAGGGCATTAATTTTCTCCTAGTGGTACGACTTTAAAATATTTCTACTAATATAAAGCGGCGTATTTCGCTATCGTCACCGAATATCGGCCGTGCGGAACGCTGCGTATTTTAGTCCGCTTCCGCTCCCCGCAGCCCACCGAAAATGCAGCCTTTGACAATAAAATATAATTAATTATAAAATACTTACTAATTCAGTAGTCGACCTGATAAGTAAGATGAAACAATTGAGTGTACTTGGCTGAATAAAAACTGTAATCCAAGTTCCTACTAAATCCAACATGTCTAATCTTTCACCCTCTCTGTAAGTTTGGCAGACTGTCTCAAAGGTCTCAAATTTAAATTTAGTTAAATGTGTGCCTGCTACAAGTAAATAATATAGACAAACTGTTAAAAATAATCGCATTTTTTAAATTAAACTGTTTTATAACGATCAAGATATCGACTGAGATCCCAATGCTCGATATTATGTTTAATAAAGCCAGCTAAACATTCATTTTGTTTACATAACAGTTTCGGATATTTGAGATAATTTTGTGAAACGCTTGGCTGTTTATATACAGATTTGAGTACTTAAGTACTCAACTGGTACTTACCAGGCCTTTTGCATTTTGTTACAAATCGGTCTGACTGGTATTAGGTATATCTAAAGAACACGGGAGTAGGTACCTACCTACACTTATATAAGGTAGGTAGATTATATTATTGTCGAATACTACATACCTACCAAGTGTACCAATTCTGCAGGCCTATTCGCTAAATATTTGACAACCAGTTACCAACGCTCTATTGTTGGAAACTCGTTAATGGTTGATAACGCTTACGTCACATGTTTCGTATTCAGTAAAATACTTTAATGTCAACTGCTCTAAGTTGCTATCAAATTGCTTGATAGTCACTGCCACAGAGTACATTGGTCACAGCTAATTTTATCGACTTTATGTGGTCAAATTAAACATACCCCGTCTGAGAAATGTTGTAGGAGCAAATGTCAGACTTTTTAATTTGTACGACTAATACTCATTATATATAGAGTTCATTACTCTGTGGAAGGTAGCCATTACGATTTGCGATGTTTATGTTTTTCTCTGTGTTTTTATTTTCAAGTTTGAGCGATAATTTACTGTTTAAAAGTTTTTAGGTACTTTATAGAAAAAAAACGAATTACGAAAGTTTTGTCGTACCTACTGCGTACAAAAGTAAGTAGGTATGAAAACTATGAGTAAAGAATCGTGCGATTTGTGAGTGTCTAACAAGACGTGTTGGCATAATTCCATGCTGAAGAAAGACTTCTTCAGCATACAATTCGGATGTAGGCAGGTAAGTCATTGCCTTTTTTCTTTTATAGATGGGTCCCTTACGTAGGGTATCCGATAGGCAGCTAGAAATTTTAATTGATTTTGCAGAGACCCATCGGGATGTCGCTATGAATAGATTTGCTGCTTCGCTCCTGTCATATCGTGATGGTATATTATAGCCTATATATAGCCTTCCTCGATAAATGGGCTATCTAACACTGAAAGAATTTTTTCAAATCGGACTAGTAGTTCATGAGATTAGCGCGTACAAGCAATTAAACAAACTCTTCAGCTTTGTATATTAGTATAGATAAGCATACAAATCTTTGAACCCTTCAATTTGAAAATATGTACATATGTACCTACTTTCTAGATAGAAGTCTGGCAAATTAATCCTTTTTGTTTTAAATGTTTCATTGTTATTTTATTTGAGAAATAGTAAATAGATTTCAATTATTATTTTGCAGGCTACTGCTTCCACATCTACAGATTTGAGGCAGAACCAACAGCTGAACTATCTGAAACTCCAAATATTGGTGGATCTAGCCACTCCAATTTGGAGCAGGCAGAGGCAGCAAAAGCCTAGTGTCTCAAACTAGAGAAAATAGTAAGTGTTATGTCAGATACACATCTTTTAGTTAGAGCTATAGGACAAGGTGTAGGCATAAGAATATAGGAGCATTAGAAAAAGACAGTTTTATGAAACCGAGTTTATTCATATTATATTTGCAAAACAATTAATCACTTGAAACATAGGTTAAGGCAAAGTAAGTATTTAATGCATTACAACGAAAAATCGGCCCTGTAGAGCGAAAAATCACCATGCCCAAAAAGGGTCTGACTATTATTTTTGTTTGTAGCTGCCATAGCTTTTGTTTTACAAAGTGTGTAAAGTAAGTAAGTCTACCCTTGCACTAGAGTCCAAAGGTAGACCTTTAGTGCAATCAATACGGGAGAATTAACTGAATTAGTTAATTGTGTATTTACTGAAAGAGTTACTTTTCCTCTAAGAATCAGAAGGATTTAGGCCATAGTCCACAACACTCCAAGTGTGGATTGGCATTTCTTAAATCAAATTATTTTTAAACAACAAAATAAGTAGGTACATAATATTTGTAATTATTTATCCTGTAAAATATAAGATTATTATCTAATTATCATAATTTTCATTTCAGTTCGTCAGGATGCAAATGTGCCCAGCCGTACCAGCTCAAAGTCAGACGTCTAGAGGTCGAGGGTCAGCATGCTGACGCTCTTACGCAAATATTACGAAACCGAAATTCCTAATAAGACTGTTCCATTAATATAATATCATATTCCGTTAATATTTTAATGCACAAGAAATGCCTCTTTTATTAATTACTAGCTGATGCCCGCGACTTCGTCCGCGTGGTTTAAGTTTTTCTGATTCCCGTGGGAACTCCTTAATTTTCCGGGATAAACACGTCGATCCGTTGCGGCATGATTGAAGGACAAACCAATAAACCAACAAACACACTTTCGCATTTATAATATTAGTATGATATTGTTGTAACTGCTACTAGTTATTTTAAATTTATTATTATTAGTACAAAGGATATAAAAGAAAACGAAGTAAAACTTATTAAGTAATTATTTTAATGTAAGAGAAGACTGCAACTAAGGATATTATCACAATTAAGTTATTATAGTACATACTGAGTATTATTTTAATGACTTTATAGTTTTCTTTCAGTTTAATAAATACATACTTTAAATGATTATTAAATTAACTGCTTTTTTATTGTTTCTCCTCTGATTTTCTATATGATGATCAGCGACCTTTTATAGCTGACGTGGTTTCTGATTTGGTCTCATAGGGATACTCCAATAGTGGCTCTTCATACCTGAAAACAGTATCTATGTTAACTAAACAACTACTACTAGTTGACTACTACTGTGAAAATATACAGTTTGTAAAGTTATGGATACCCACCTATCTTCGTGGTCTTGCATCCCATAATCTTCTCACCAGCATTGCCCTAGTGGAGTCGAGTGCAGAAACTGGTTCATTCTGTTGGGGCTGCTGGATATAACAAACACCACCAACGTGCTTTCAGTACTCCGATGCATTGCTCCACTGTGTTCCTGACACAACGATGAAGTTGTGTGTAGTATTCTTCTAGCGATCCAGCAGCAGGGCCTAGGATAGGAGTCATCATCCATGGATGCTGTGCATACCCAGAATCACCTAGAAACTAGAAATAACACATTAATAAATTTTTAATTTAAAAAAGGAATGGTCTAACATAAATGAAGACCACTTCACTACTACACTACTACACTTACTACTTCTAGTAAGGTATACCTAATAACCAGCAGCGCTCACTATTTGCCAGGCCTTCTACAACACCTCACACTCCACTTTGGTTCCATACGAATGAGTCATGAGAAGCACCCCCAATAATTTTTAAGGTTGCATCACAAATCTGAAATGAAAAGAGAATACTATTAAGTTAGTTTATTATTTAAATAAAAGTAATATTTGCACTTTTAATTACCATGCTTTTTTAACATACTATCATTACATTAAGGGAGTGGTAAAACTTCCTGTTGAGGAATGTCTCCTTGTGTTCAATAGGCTGCACTATGGCTATGTGGGTGCCGGCATAGATGCATCCTAAAATGTCTGGGAATCCAAACTTGTCCATAAAGCTGAAAACAATTATTAAAGTACGTACATAACAGATAAAGCTAACAGAAACTTTGGATTTCATACAGTGAAAACCTTCTAGTCAAAGCCGACTTATCTGAATAGGTAGATTGGCTGGAAAGAATAGCATACATATCAGGTATAATAAAAAGATAGGTAAGTACCTTCTACAAACTATTATTGACTAGATGATACCTGCAACTTCATCTGCGTGGATTAAGGTTTTTGATTCCCATGGGAACTTTAATTTTCCAGGATAAAATATATGTTAAGTCAGGTTATAAGCTATCTCCATTCCAAATTTCAACCAAATCAGTTCAATTGTTGCGTTTTGAAAGAGTAACAAACATCTAAACTTTCTCATTTGTTTAATATGTAATATGTTATTAATATAAAAATATAGCTTACCCCTGCATGATGGTTTCCCTTCCTCTTTGGGAAGCTGGAAACTTTATGAACTGTTGGAGCACCTCTCGGGCATTTAATTTAGAGATATTATGCAGACATGAGGACTTACTTTTATTTCATTGCGAACAGCTGTCCTTCTGGGAGATGATCCCCGAGATCTTCAAGAACCTGCAGGTACCTACCTAACCTTGCTCAATCGAAAGTTCGCAATGAACTCTCTCTCTGGCAGCTCCATAGGATCGTAACAGTCCCGCAGCCTATGCCTATGAACGCGTAAAGCTTTCTCTTTACGCAGTTCTTCAGCATGCACATCAAAGAGTACATTGAATATATGCACATTTAAAATTGCGCGAGCCATTGTCGTTTGCTTGGCTGTTGTTTATTGTACCTATAATTATTTATATGGACGCGCTATTACACTTCTATTACTGCTGTGAGCCTAAATTCTTTGGAAATAGTTTAAATTTTCTTTATCATACGATAGTTACTATTGTTGATGTTCATAAACACTGCTCTCTACTAGTTGCTAAAGTTATAGGCACTCGTCTCAATAAGTTGTCAACAATGCCCTGTCATACTGCTCAGCGAATACGAAACTATAGTTGTCGATAGGAGAATTTAAGGCAAAATGCGTTTCCAGTGGCTATCCCAACACTATGCGTGGCCATCACCCCTTAATAGTCACTAATGACGTCATTTCGAATATCAACCTCTTGTCAACTGAGATACAGAATACAAAATTTGATTTTGACAGCTTTAGATTCTAACAGACGAACCAGTGTCCATTAAATTTTAATAGCCACTGAGATAGTGAATAGGCCTGCTGAACTCATAGGAACTATTTACAACTGTATCTATCCATATACCATAAGTACATTAAAATAAATATTAGATAGGTATACAGTGGGTATACATATAACAAAATACGTTATATTTACAACATTATTTAGGTACCTATATAAATCAAATAAACATTATAAATGCGAAAGTTTGGATGGATTTATGGATGTATGGATGTGTGGATGTTTGTTACTCAATCACGCCCCAACGTCTGAACGGATCTGGATGAAATTTGGCACAGAGATAGATTATAGCCTGGAATAACACATAGACTTTTTATCCCGGAAAATTAAAGAGTTCCCGCGGGAACCGAAAAACCTCAATCCACGCGGACGAAGTCGCGGGCATCAGCTTGTATTTAATAACGATAAGTACGTACCTCGAAGCTCAGAAAGTATTCTGAGCCTCGAAATATAAGAACTGTGTTGAGCAATAATTGAGGAATTCATGGGTCTATCAATTAAAAACGAGTTTTCGTTAATACATTACAGAGGCCAAATCATACTGTATAATAATAGTGTAATAATGCGGTTGCGGTCTTCATCATATTAAAAGTGGGCGGTCATTAAAACGTAGGTAGGGTAGGGTGGTGTAAGACTGCGCGGCCGATAAGACTGCGCACACGTCCTAACTGGACAACGGAGGTAAATTCATAGCTAACTTCAGTTGTGTTTTACTTGTTATCGAAGCCGGTGCGTGCTTCAGAAAAAATATTGGAATTCTTTGAGAAACTTAGGAAACAAGTGAGTTTAAAGTTTTAGTACACTTTTGATCTTATTTTTTAACAAATTGAATGTATTATTACTAAAAAAGTTGTTGAAATTTTGCTGTTTTATTAACATTTTTGCACAACAGTGTCGGTCATGTTTCTGTTCCATACGAAATAGTTTAACAGTTTTCTAAGAGATGGCAGTAATATTGTAATGATTAAGCTGGTATTTAGGTGTGTAAAACTGCGCACCTTGAGTGCGTGTAATGTTGCGCGCGCAACTTTACACGCGTATATTGTTGTATTTTACATTCGTTTTTTTTTCATATTATTTTATGCATAAAACCTATCTTTCAGGATGTCGTCTCCTTAGATTATGTATATGTCGTCTCGGAGAAAACCCAAAATCGACGCAAAAAAGGAGATATACCCGGAAGCACAAAAAATCGGAGGTAATAAGTAGCTCACCGTATAAACATGAGCTAGAAAAATAAAATGCACAGAAAAAGAAAAAGACAAATTAACAAGAAACAATGCCAAAAAAGATAAAAAGAAATTGTAAGAAACTAAAGTTTAATACTAAAAAGAAAATTTGTGTGTGTGGAGGATGTCATGAAATATATAAAGAGCCAATTCAAGAAGACTGGATAGAGTGTAGTTCATGTCAGCAGTGGTGGCATGAGGAATGTTCAGATTACGTCGGTTTAGCAGTTTTTATTGTGCTATGTGCAAATAATATGTGATTTCTGTGTTTATCAAAAGTGCGCAATCTTACCGATCTCAACGCGCAGTTTTACACACTAGGGTGTGTAAAGCTGCGCAATTCTCGTTAGTCGCTTTAATTTAATTATTATAAATGTTATTATTATTATTTTAATAAGAAGTTTGTTGTTTTGTTGTCAAATGATTAATGATTATGAGTAAATAATTTCATACTGATAACCCTTGTACTTTTCATTTTATGTACCGTTAATCGCAAACTGCGCAGTCTTACACCACCCTACCCTAACTGTTTGACAAAATTTAAAAGCATATAAAGTCACACACGGCCGGTTATATACTTGTGATCCTGCTAGAATTAAATTTTAATCTGGATGAAAATCTCGACTTCATAGGATTTAAGGATTACCTACTGGTGAATGGGTGGTGGTGGTAATGATTGTTTCGTAGTGTATCTACTTAACAATAGCATAGCAATCAAATAACAACAATTCTGACTTGTTAAGACTCTTTGGCTATTTTCAAAATCCATTGTTACAGCCATATTATTAAACTTGGTAAGTAGTTATATTAGTTCTCTACATAGTACTAAAAAACTTTTGTTCTCTACCGGAACCCTTTGTGAGTCTGACTCGCACTTGACCAGTTTTTTTGTTATTTCCCAGAATTTAAAAAAAATCATGGAATGATGAATTATGATGTTTTTATTATTTTTAAATTAATACTGTACCTATATCCTATAGTAAAAATCAATGATCCGAACAATTTTAACTTATAACCAAACAATAAGTTTGTTTATTAAATATTCTGTATTCATTGCTCAACGATCGAAGCTACTCAAACTAAAAATTTACTCAAATTGATTAAAAAATACTTATTCAATTAATTATGATTTATGACAATAATAATAATTGTCACGCAATTTATACATTATTTGTTTTTTAATTTACATTCAAATTATCTTTATTATTATATAAATACACAAGCAACAAAAATGTATCTAAAATATCCCTAAATCGTTAGTGTCACGAACTAGGGGACACACGAAAAATAAAATGACCGCTATTTCGTGAGTCGATTTATTGCAATTTTGACGGAATTCTATGCTTGTATATTATTTTTTCCGAGTCAAATCAATTGTTAAGAAACACATAAAAGCCCTATTAAAAGTTTTATTCAAATGGACTTAGCTATGCCTTTCTGTAAGCTTAGGAAGTACGAGCGCTAACCTAACGGTGACAAGTAATAAACGCAAGCCGCACAGATTGTGGCCGACTGATAGTTTCGAGCGTCGTAAATTGCTTTCAGTTTAGTAGCCAAAATGTTAGCACTTGATTATTTAGACAGCTTAAATGATAGAGATTTTGTACAAATGTATATTTTAAGTAAATGTTATTTAAATTGCTTATTTTTGCGCCAGAAACAAAACTACCGAAATAACGTACTGTCACGAACCAGGGGCCCGTTACCTTAATCCTTTCATATGTAACACACACTTGTTTCATTTATCTAAAGCTTTTATTTCATACTTCAAGGCATAATAAAAAAATGATTCTATGGGTTTTATTGCAGTTTACAAAATTGGTATTGGCTTGTACTCATTTCTATGTGTTGAGATACATTTTTATTTATCTGCCATAATTTCATATATTATTATTTAAACCGTTTACAAACTTCAGTTCTGGTGTACATTCCTACACCACACATAGTACAATATACCTACTCATAAGTATAGTAGTTCATTCAGTGCCAAAAACGACCTGACTGGTAGTTTTTAGGGTTCCGTACCCAAAGGGTAAAAACGGGACCCTATTACTAAGACTCCGCTGTCTGTCTGTCTGTCTGTCTGTCTGTCTGCCTGTCTGTCTGTCTGTCTGTCTGTCTGTCTGTCTGTCTGTCTGTCTCCAGGCTGTATCTCATAAACCGTGATAGCTAGAAAGCTGAAATTTTCACAAATGATGTATTTCCGTTGCCGCTATAACAACAAATACTAAAAATTAAAAAAATATATATATTAAGGGGGGTCCCCATACAATAAACGTGTTTTTTTCGTATTTTTTTGCTCAATATTAAAAACGGTAACAGGTAGACGGTTCAAATTTTCACAGAATATTAACTTGTATATTACCTTTCAAAATAAATAATTAAATATCAATAAAGTAAATATTAAAGGGGGGCTCCCATACAACAAACGTAATTTTTATTTTTAATACGTCATAAATCGTAAAACTTACTACAGGTTTGTACGGAACCCTCGGTGCGCGAGTCCGACTCGCACTTGGCCGGTTTTTATTTACCACGCCATCAAGAGTGTCTAGTGGGAGATTTTCTTCTATCTTCAATCGCGTAAACGTTATCTACTGTTTGTATGGAATTGTCAAGCGCTTGATGACAGCTTGTCAGCTGGCGCTCGATCCATTTAGGTACATGGTAGTTAACTTTAACGTGATCGAATACGTTAAAAAAACTTCCACTGGGCCTGCTGATGATTTCCTAAATTAATAGATCATACAAACTAAAAGTATGTACCTACCTACGGAATCTCATATATACATAATTATTATGATCTTAAACCAATAGCACTACTAAGGCACAAGTAAGATAAAATTAACTCAGCAATCTAGACAAATTTTTGGATGCATAAATCAAATATCCATTATATTGATCAAGATATGAAATAGATTATCGTAGGTACTTAATATCTACATTTTTTTCGATTATAACTTGTTGTCAATTCTAACTGAATTGATCTCCACAAAAGTAAAAACACTAAGCAAAAATCATAAAATCACATCACTGTACAACTTTAATAATAAAATTATAATATGAATGATTCTGATATTTTGATATTTTTATTTTAAAAACTGGTGACCCAAAGAAAAAAAATATCAAAAATATTTTTATACAGGAAAATAAAATGCTTAAATAATGGCAATAATACAAAAAAACACTTTAAGAAAATAAATAGTTAACAAAACCATAAAAAATAACTACGGCTTACGTCTGTAAGAAGCTGCATGAAGGCGGTTCTAAGTAGTCAGTTCCTCATTTCTCTTATAAATAAGGTTAGATTAGTTTCTAATACTTCATGTGTATTTTGGAATACTGCTCCCTGGAAATAAGAGTAATATATGTTTTTATAATAATATGCTTACAAATTTGGTAACTAAGTATATATAACACATTATATAGAACCAAGACGTAAATGAAAAGGCAAGAAGGCTACAATAATAATAGATGTTGGTTTAGTTATGCAGAAATTTATTTGAATGAAAGTATTTCGTGTAATTACAATTTTTAAACATATTAATAACTCGACATTCTTGTCATTATAAATACTCGCTGACTAGTATCATAATATTAAAATATGGGTGACAACGACCGTTCATCAATTTAAATTTAATAAATAATTTATTCTATCCGTTTTCCGATGGATATTTATAATATCAATTTACGTAAAAATTGTTGATGATGCATATATTATAGTTATTTTTTTACTGTGACGAACTAAACTCTGGTTCAATAGAAGACAAAAAATGGTAAACTCGATGTCTCTCAATAACATAAATACCTACTACCATGAATAATATCTAAGCATGATAAATAATAATATGAAAACAAAGAATGATTTTCTAAAGAAACAGAGCTTAGTTTCGTTATACCTGATTTTAATATATTAAGTAAACAATAACTCGTGTTAACTCGTATCAAACCACGTATTTACGTTAGTCAAAAATATATAAAATATCATTTCGCACGTTAGATGGTAATTGACCATCTTTCTTGATTCATAGAGAGAATTTCAAATAGGTACAAGGACGCTGGGAAGGAAACATATATTACATAATTGATGATCATAACTAATATACTCGTATTCTACGCTATACTTGCTACGTTTAATGCCTTCTACTGTCCTCTGGTCCATATACTATGGTCTATGTTCGGCTGACACCGTCATCTTATGGGCCAATTCGTTTGCCAGACGTTCCGCGCTCTTTGACCACGAACCGACTAATGAAAGGTCGCAGCCTGCAGGTCAATTCATGGGCCAAAACGATGACCAAAAAAGCCCTAAGACCAACCACTTCACATAGAAGGACCGATAACAACTTCCGCTTTTATTGTGCGCCAATTGGCCCATAATATATGTATAGAGGGTATTAAAGTGCAATTTTATTTTTAATCGTAATAGTAACGCAACTTATCTTTATGTTTTGAAATAACGATTCTCAAAGTTTAAAACCGTACTTAATGTATTAATTAATTATGATATAAATCGTCACAATGTATCTGAAATTTAATTTTTAAACAAATCACGATTAATTGTGAATTAATTTATCTAGAAAACAAAGAAACAGTGATTTTATTTAATTAAGCTTACTTATCTAAATTAAATAATAAGATAAGTATGTAGTTATGATATACCTACAATAGGGTATTTGACTATAATTTAGTTTATTTAAAATAATACAAATTAAAAGTAGACAGAGTTACAATAATTCATATTATAACTGTACGTTTCAACACAATTATACGGATAGGCAGACGCATAGGTAACTAAATGCAGAAATACAAACATTAATGTGTATTTTATGTAATATAATAAATACTTAACCCAGATCAGCTTAATATCTTAAATAAATATACCAACTTATAATAATATATTAATTTAAAATATTAAGCTGGGCAGTTATGTGGTAATTTATTTCTACTACCATGTTTTTTATGACTAAAATATCCATCTTATATAATATATAAATACGCCTAGTTTATTATTTAAAAATATTTAAGTATTTATTGTTTTATGTAAGTTGTAGTAGTAGTTTAGTTGTTTTTCTTTGCCTTCCTATATTGTATACCTACATTGTATTGTGTTTATAATAATTAAAAGGCCCTTTACAAAATAATGTTCAAAATAATGTCAATAGAATTCCGTAGATAAATTTTTTTTTTTATAAATAACTCTTTCATATATTATTTTGAACCTTCTTATGGAATTAATAGGTAGCTTGTTACCTAAAAAGCTATTTTAGGAACTGTCAAATACCCCATTACTACTGATGATATAGTAATATTTTTATGGTCAATAATGGCGTCAATTATTTTATACACAAAACTTTAGTTAAACTCAATTTGCAGAACTAAACGGAATATCGGAAGGGTAGGCTTTATTGTTAGCCCAGTCTATTTAAAGTTTTGTGCACAACATTAATTAATTAAAATTAATTATTGTTAATTAGGTACAGTTAACAAAGCTAAATATACATTACACGTGATCTGCCACCATAACATATTTATTTTACTGCTTATATAAACCTAAATTTAATTATATTAAGGAGAGAGATATTTTAACTTTAATAAATACTGGACACTTAACAGTTTACAGCTATAGCACGTTTATAGCAAGCAATCTAATGTATGTAAGATTCATAGCAAAATTTAAAGTTCGTGTCCCACAACAAACCCGGCTGAGTTTGTTGTGGGCTCTACTCAGACCAGGGCGCGTTTGGAACCCTCGTAGCTTTAGTTTTAAGATACCGTTACTGATTATCACCATCATATTTTTATTTTTATGTTAAAAAAAAATACAATCAACGACGTCAATAAGTGTAGTGTACCTGCCTAAATTGAATATTTATGACTTAGGACTTATTGGTAAAAATGTGTTCGTTTGTTTTAGTCACAGCTTACAAAATTATGAATTGATGTTTTCAGTATTTATGGTTTTAAAACAGAATATAGTATGCTATTATTATATGCTTATAATATAATATTATTATCACAGATGTAGTACCAGATACCGCGCTCGGAACACGGCAGACGCGCCAACAAAGCGAATACAAACGAAAAGCAAATACAATTCTCAGTTAGTTGGATGCGACGCGTCGAGAAGTTTTGACGTGACGTGTGTGTAGACAAGTTTCTCAAAATAATGCCGTCTTGTCTTGAAACACTGTTACAAAAAATTGTTACCAAAAATTAAAAAAGGAAGATGGTGTTTCGTTTCATAGGCAAAAATTTATATTTTCATTCTGTTAGATTTTTTTTCCATGATAATTATTAATTGCTGATGACTTGAAACACAAAACCTCAACGATATCTATCAGTGTTGCTAATTTACGTTGAAATATTTTCCCTTGAATTAAAGGTGTAAATGGGCTGTTAGTAGATAGTTTTTTTTTGTGAAACAGCTACGCTGCCGGCTTATTTCGAAGTACGCCGATTAATTTATAGGTACGCCAGCTGCTTGGTACGCAGGCTACTTTGGTGGTACGTAGGCTACTTTTAAGGTACGCCAGCTACTTTCGAGGTACGCAGGCTACTTTGGTGGTACGTAGGGTACTTTGGTGGTACGCAGGCTACTTTTAAGGTACGCCAGCTACTTTCGAGGTACGCAGGCTACTTTGGTGGTACATAGGGTACTTTTAAGGTACGCCAGCTACTTTGGAGGTACGTAGGCTACTTTGGTGGTACGCAGGCTACTTTTAAGGTACCTACGCCAGCTACTTTAGAGGTACGCAGGCTACTTTAGAGGTACGCAGGCTACTTTTAAGGTACGTAGGCTACTTTTAAGGTACGCAAGCTACTTTCGAGGTACGCAGAGCTGTACGAGGTACGTACGTACCTCTAAAGTAGCTGGCGTACCTTAAAAGTAGCCTGCGTACCACCAAAGTAGCCTACGTACCTCCAAAGTAGCCTGCGTACCTCTAAAGTAGCTGGCGTACCTTAAAAGTAGCCTACGTAACACCAAAGTAGTCTGCGTACCGCTAAAGTAGCTGGCGTACCTTAAAAGTAGTCTGCGTACCTCTAAAGTAGTCGGCGTACCTCTAAAGTAGTCGGCCTACCTCCAAAGTAGTCTACGTTCCACCAATTTAACTGGCATATCTTGAAAGTATTCGTCGTACCGCTAAAGTACTCAGCGTAGCTCCAAAGTAGCCAGCGTACCACCACAGTAATATGCGCATCTCCTTTTCCAGGATACAAGCTATTCTCCTACCATATGTCGTTGAAATCGTAAGGCCTAAAGAAAGAACCAACAAATAGATTTTCTTTCATTAATTTGGCACTTTTTCATTAATCTGGCAACATTTCACGCACACTGATGCATGTGTTCAGACAGTGCTGTCGCGCACACTCGAATAAATTTTGGCCGCACTTGTTCCGAGCGCGGTATCTGTTTAGTACTACATCTGTGATTATTATGCTTTAATTCCTAACTAGTTTTTGTGATAGGCCCCGTAACAAGAATGGTCTAACTAAACGTACAACATACTCGTAGAAGTTCCCCCATTTCTTTATTTTAATCAAAATTATAAAAAATATATTTGTAATCTACACAATGAGTTCTATTTTTCCTACAATAAAAATGATTTTACAACACTATTTTCACGTATTCCCTCTTAAAAAACAATAAAATTAAAATTCCAATTCAATGTGCGATTTTGAGTGGCACCAAATATCAGGTCTCTAACTCATTTCGTCTACGAGCTAGAGCCGCCGTGAGATACAGACGGACAGACAGACAGAACGACATATTAATGTCAATCAATAGGCAAAAGGGAGCCGTATTAAGGGCTCCTTTAGCCTTTCGGTTGCGGAACCCAAAATTTACCAATCACAAGCCCAATGATGCAGTAGTTATTTCTTAACCAATAGACAATAAATACGTACTGCTTCATGAAGTTATTTGTCAGTGTGAAAGTGTGTTTTGTTGCATAAATTCCAATTCCTATACACGAAAGGCATATTCATGAATAGTTTAATGAATGCTTTCTGGTGATTATATTATATGAACCAAGTTCATTAACTATGATATGAAACAATTTTCAAAATAATGGACCAGCAAACAAGAAACATTTTCAGGTGATGGTATTGTTCATTAGAATTAAACATCTTAAACCAGAGAATTAATAATTAAATAAACTATTATAACATAAGACCTTAGGCTACTACACTGTGTTACTGGTCTGCAAGTAATATCTATTATCTACCCATGTTATTAGATTCAATTTACGTCTTCTCATATTATTACTGCAGTCAAAGCTCCCAATTTACATTGTTTGTGTTATTATTTAAAACTCGCAAAGAAATTGTTACCGGTTTTTGCCAGCAATACTTTGACAATGCTGCCGACAAAAACAGGAAAAAATGCTTGTAGGTGGGGAAAAGCTATACTTTATTGACAGGAGGATAATAAGATAAAGCTATTTTAGTAAACGTAAAAAAAAAAAGTTTTGACCCGACACTATACCGAAGATATCCCGGACGTCAGCCTTTACGAGATTAGTATGGCTCTTAAACAGCTTAAGAACAACAAGGCGCCAGGCGAGGACGGAATCACGGCAGAACTCCTGAAAGCGGGTGGAAAACCGTTACTTAAAGTCTTTCAGCGATTGTTCAATTCCGTCATTCATGAGGGCACAACGCCGGAGGTATGGCACAGGAGCGTGGTGGTTCTGTTCTTCAAAAAGGGTGATAATACCCTGCTGAAGAATTATAGACCCATCTCGCTGTTGAGTCATGTCTATAAGTTGTTTTCAAGAGTCATCACGAATCGTCTCGCTCGTAGGTTTGACGACTTCCAGCCTCCCGAACAAGCCGGATTCCGAAAAGGCTTCAGCACCATAGACCACATCCATACGCTGCGGCAGGTTATACAGAAGACTGAGGAGTATAACCAGCCACTTTGCTTAGCGTTTGTGGACTATGAGAAAGCCTTTGATTCGGTGGAAACTTGGGCGGTATTGAGGTCTCTGCAGAGATGCCGAATCGATTATCGGTATGTCCAAGTGTGAAGTGTTGAAGTATTTGTACGAAAGCGCCACCATGTCATTCCGTATACTGGACCAGACTACAAGGCCGATCCAACTGCAGCGGGGAGTGCGACAGGGTGATGTTATCTCCCCGAAGCTATTCACCGCTGCATTGGAAGACGTCTTTAAGCTTCTGGATTGGAACGGACTTGGCATCAACATAAACGGTGAGTACATCACTCACCTTCGGTTTGCCGATGACATAGTCATCATGGCAGAGACTCTGGGAGACCTCAATGCAATGCTCAATGACCTCAGCAGATTTTCTCGACAGGTGGGTCTAAAAATGAATATGAGTAAGACGAAAGTTATGTCTAACGCTCATGTTCCGCTCCACCCAGTGATCGTTGAGAACTCTGCACTAGAGATTGTAGACGAGTACGTTTACCTTGGACACAGTGCAGCTGGGTAGGTCCAATTTCGAGAAGGAGGTAAACCGCCGAATCCAACTCGGCTGGGCTGCGTTCGGGAAGCTTCGAGATGTCTTCTCGTCAAAAATCCCTCAATGTCTGAAGACCAAAGTCTTCGAACAGTGCGTGTTGCCAGTGATGACTTACGGATCCGAGACATGGTCGCTGACTATGGGCCTGATAAGAAGGCTCAGGGTCACTCAGCGGGCGATGGAGAGGGCTATGCTGGGAGTGCCCCTACGTGATCAAATCCGAAATGAAGAGATCCGTAGGAGAACCAGAGTCACCGATATAGCCCGAAGAGTTGCGAAGCTGAAGTGGCAATGGGCGGGGCACGTAGTTCGGAAAACCGATGGACGTTGGGGTCCCAAGGTGCTGGAATGGCGACCCCGCACTGGAAGGCGTAGCGTCGGCAGACCCCCCACACGGTGGACGGATGACATCAAGAGAGTCGCAGGGAGTCGCTGGATCCAGGCGGCGCAAGACCGTGGCTTGTGGAGGACCCTACAGGAGACCTATGTCCAGCAGTGGACGTCCATCGGTTGAGGACGATTTTAGTACCTAACCTGGTGCAATTCGGTTTTTTTTGGCCTTCTGACTGTAAAAAACTAAAAAATCCAAATAACTTTTACGTGACCTTGGAGTCACTTAATCGAAAAATATCGATTATTTTTGTAGAAAATACTTGAATTCAAAAATTTTCTACTTCAATTAGCCATAAAATTGTCAAAAATAGGCAAAACTCAATTTTAAGAATCAAATTTTAAGTTCAGAAATTACCGCCTTACCACATTTTAAGTCCGATTTCTCACAATAATGCCCCCTAAAGTACCAAATTTTTAACTAATAAGGGAAGCTTAGGAACCCAAAAGTTTTTCAAATTAGCCGGAAGTGACGTAGACAGGTTTAAGTATTTTTAATCTTAAGTTGAAAATTCGTCTCTACTTCTGTCGAACGTAAACTTTTCACTTTCGACCAAAAATTTTCTGACTTGGGCTAATGTTATGATGGTAATTATTTTATGCAAAGTAGCACACTTCATAGCAAGCATGTTCACAAAAAAAATGTTTGGAAAAAAACACTTAATAAAAAGAAAAAAAAATAATACACACTCCCTCAGAAATCTCACGAAAAAACTTTAAAAAATTATAACTCAAAAACTACCAAAAATAGCTGAAAATACATTGGGTTATTTTCTGATAGGTGTAGGTACGAGGAATCTAATTTTTTTCTTTGGACGTCACTATTTGGGCCATCCTGTATTATGCACTTGGCCTTTGACTGAGATTCCACTTGATTTGGCTTTGCCTTTTTTCAAGCAAAGTGAGGTCTCTTATCACCACCTGTCTGTCCGTCCATCTCTGTTGTCCAGATTGTTTCTGTCAGTCTGGTAGATTGAGTTTTTTTATTACTTTAAAATTTAAATATGGCTAATTCCAGCATGTCAGTTCTAGTAATACTGAGAATAAGGACGATTTCAGCCTTTAGATTGTAATTTATCTTATCTTTCAGATATTGTAGACTATTAAGTAGGTAGTTAGTTATCGGCGACTTCTTCTATTCAACTTTTCATAATAATTAATATAATGCCCAGGAGAGAAAGAAATATTAATGAGATATATACTAGAAATCTATTATATATGTATAGAGTAAAAGGCAAAGAATAACATAGAACTATGACATCATAAAATGTGTTTATTTGTTGGTTTGTCCTTCAATCACGCCGCAACAGAGCAATGGATCGACGTGATTTTTTGCATGGCATAGGCTACTTTTTATGCCGGAAAGTTCCCGCGGGAATTAAAAAACTTATTCCATGCGACCGAAGTTGCAGGCGTCAGCTAGTACTGTGTAATAAAAATTAATTATATTGGGATATTAATAATTTGGAATGTATATTTATAGTTTTAAAAGTAGGTATGTTAACATGTTACTTATACTACTTATGATATTCTGTAGATAATGTATGCAATACATTGCACTGTATTTTCTACAATTTACTTTAAAATGTATTGACTTAATTACTTTCGATTATTGTAAGTAATTTTTAATTATCGCCCATTTTTCTATCAAGTACATACTGCTAAAACACGATAGATGGAGTTAAATACGTAAGTAATTGTTTAAATTTCAACGCGATTCTATAAACATAATATGATAACCAAGAATGGCATCCATATCCATCACTGGATTAGTGATGTTAGTCTATAACTTAATGATAAAGGTCAATGGGAAAAATATATTATACCTAGCGATAAAGTTAAAATACTTGATTACATACATGATATTTTTTGGGTGCGATAAAGGATTTACGTAACCCCAACGAACCTCATGAAAAAATATTCGTAAACAGGTCGAGAACCGCATCCGCACTATTTGTCCAACGAATCTTTAGAGATTTTTCCGTAGAAATACATATTTTTATTTATTTATTTATTTTCTACCAGAAACACCCTGAACAGATGATCACCCTTAAGTGCGGGTTCGGTTCCTAAACTGTGAACTTTATTTTCTTTATTATAATAAAATTTAATCAACCAGGAGGTTCCTTACAGCAAATTCCTCCATTATTAGTAGTTTATAATATCAAAGACCCCTCCCAATTCTATTGATATTTGATATTGAAACAAAACTTTAAAAAATTACTTCAATAAAGTACTTAGACTTCGGCCGTCTGTTCAGCGGTTCGCAGCTATAACTTTTAAGAGTTAAATGCATTTTCAGCAATTGAATAACACTTGATGAACGGTGAAGGAGAACATCGCGAGAAAACCTGCATGCCTGAGTAATGATTTCGTTGGTACCTATGTGAAATGGACTGTGGACTATGACCTTGGCCTTCACTATGACAAGAGACCCGTGCTCAATAGTGAGCTGGCGATGGGTTTGGCATAGGTTATAAATGCTTTAATGTTATAAATGCGAAAGTGTGTTTGTTTGTCCTTCAATCACGCTGCAACAGAGCAACTGATCGACGTTATTTTTTGTATGGGTATAGTTGAGGACCTGGAGAGTAACATAGGCTACTTTTATCCCGGAAAATTAAGGAGTTCGCATGGGAATTGGCAAAAATTTTACCATCCGGACGAAGTTGCGGGTATCAGCTAGTGATACAATATTTTAAGTGTAAAGCTAGCAATAACTTTTCATAATTTATATAATTAATTAAATTTTAAAAAAATAACAATAATTTTACCGTCTGAAAAGTCATATTAAGTAGGTATGTTACAAATGAAGACGCAAAAATCGACCACATGTCTAAGGTGATCAGATTCACTTTAGAGTGACATTGCTTAGAAATGTTAAAAAAAAACAATTGGAAAAATATTTTTACATTTGAATTAAAGTTATAATTTGCGATGCTGCCGTTTAATATTTCCATGAGATCAACTTTTCGACCTGCTGTTATTTTTTGCACATTGAACCAAAAAGCAAAGATAAGATCATACCTGGACATACTGTTAAGATAATTTTCATGAAATCACGTCCAGTTTCCTAAGCAGATAAAGAAATTTAATTAAGTAAAAAAATAATAATAGGTAATCCAAATGATATTTAGCAAAAATAATTTCAAATTAGTAGTGTATAGTAATACATTTTTTTAAAGTTTCACATGCTCATTATATTACCTTAGATACCAATATAATATTTTGACAACAAATCTAACACATTAATTTTAATGAATAAATTTCCAGAAGCATATTAAAATATAATAAGTATTTAAGTAATATCCAATGAGAAAATATAATTGATAAGAAATAAGATCCAGATGCCTGTCATGCATAGCAATGCAACTCGCCCACCTATTTAACTATTATGTTGATAGTTTTTTCAAAGACAAGTTAGTCTTTGACTGAGATTTCACCTTTTTTTACATTGATGATGCAGTCAAGACAGAAGTGGTTAAATTTGGAAGGGGAATGTCAGTTTTATTAAACTTAGTCAGAATTCAGAAACATTTAACAATATTACACTAAACAACAAAGTTTTAACTCAGTGCAATAAATGCATATGTAACAGACAAACAAAAAATTATATAATTAGGTGTTTAAGGTTATACATATAGTTAATATCTATGTAATTTAATGAATTTTAGTTCATAGAAATTTTGTTACATTGAACAAATATAAGTAACAAAAATTATTAAAATCAATAAAATATAATATGAAATATATTCTTCATATGAATAGGTACAATATTTATTGAAATAAAATAAAGGATCATTTATCAGCAATTTTTTCTTTAATTTATTGGTAAAAAACAACCCAGTGCTACTTTGAATGGATTCCTAGCTAAATTTTTTTATATCAAGTCAAATGAAGCTGAATTTGTTTAAAGAAACCATAATTGGGTATTTGACTACTTTTCAAATAAATTATTTTTTAGTGATTATTAAATAGAGGACCTCCCAAAAGTCGTAATATCCACATCCCCTGATAGTTTTATGTTGAATAACCATTTTAAACAATTGATTAAAGTAAAAAAGTGTGTCGACATTTAATGATGTCACATTTGAGAATTTCATATAAATCCCATACTTAGGAAGCGTTTTGATGTTAAAAATAAGTTGCTGGTTTGTCTATTTGTCAAATACCCAATTGCTGGTCAAAAATTAAATAAAAAACCACAATACATACCAATGTCACTCTATAGCTCCATTACTTTAAAAATGTAACAATTAACGGACCTGTTAATTAATTAATTTAGGCAGCCGTTGTAATTAATTTCTACAGCAACAATTTATTTACAATTTGAGCTGTACCTAACTATTGAGTTTATTGGGAATATAATTTTAAGAGCCTAAGGGGTGTCAATAAAATTGTTAAAAACAACCTTTTATTGACCTACTTACTGGTTCTTTTATTTGAAAGCAATGAAAACCTAACATTTTTGTACACATAACTTGAGTATATTTCTTAATCTACAGATTAGATAACACCTTAGATCATACCTCAAAATTGTGATTCACTAATGTGTTAAATAAATTGGTATTTAAAACTATTCACTTACAAATGCACTCCACAGGTTGGCTTAAGTTGAACTAATAACAAGGATCTATAGTCCGTCAAGCTTATCTGGTCCGGTGGCCAAAATTGGAACTAATTTTTATGCCTGTTAAGTTTTTGTTTTTCACCGGGTCAGATAAGTTTGTGGGACTATACATACTTTGACCAATATTTAAATTGGAACAATTAAGAAGTAGGTAGGTTGCTAAATTACACACTTCTCAATTGCAATAAAATGGAAAAAATATTACATATTGAAAATTCATGATGCAAAGCAAATTGTTCATAGCTATGAGAAAAGTTATTGCGAAATTCCATAATTGACCCCACCTGTGTTGAGGCCCGTGTTTTCCGAAGCGCCAGCAGGCTGCGGCGCGGGCATGGCGATGGGTGGTTGCTGCTGGCTGGTCGCCGGACGTCCTTCACCGCCAGGCTGCGCCGTCACGGGCTGGACGCCGTCAGAATCGTCCCGCTCCAGTGTGTGGTAGTCACCAGATTCTTCCGGCGGACGGGGCTTGCATTTGCCACAGCAGCAATTAAAGCAGCAGCACAGGCAGCAACAGAAGTAGCATCCGGTCAAAATACCGCATACAGTGAACAGTACTTTACACCAAGTGCTCGTTACGACAAAATAGGCGTTAACATTTTCTTCTCCGAATTGTTCAGCTATGTACAATCCGAGCGAGCCATAGTTATCATATATGTTTCGTTTTGTAGCATCACTCAGAATTGTGTGAGCGCGATTTACCTCCTTAAACTTATCTGACGCTTCCGGGTTGTTTGGATTTTTATCTGGATGGTATTTTAGTGCTAATTTGCGATAGCTTTTCTTGACATCGTCGGCCGTTGCAGTTTTAGGAACTTGCAGTATTTGGTAAAGACTGTCGCCTGCAGTAGAGAGTTTTCTTTTATCCATTTTAGGTATCTTTGTAGATAGGTTCACAATGAAGGCGTTACAACAATTACATTAATTAATACAATTTACAAGAAAATCATTAAAAACGTTATTGCCCAGAGACTAGTAACCAGAGAGCATAGAATAATATAACCGAGAGTCTCTCCCTGGAACACAGACAATAATAAAATTATAGATAAATACTCAGATCAATTATTATAATCTATACCTCTACCTGTGACGTAGACAGAGAAAGGAATATATCTTTATAAATCTACTAGCTGATGCCCGCGACTTCGTCCGCGTGGATTGAGGTTTTTCGGTTCCCGCGGGAACTCTTTAATTTTCCGGGATAAAAAGTAGCCTATGTGCTATTCCAGCTATCTATCTCTGTGCCAAATTTCATCCAGATCCGTTCATCCGTTGGAGCGTGATTGAGTAACAAACATACATCCATACATCCAAACTTTCGCATTTATAATATTTAAATCTATAATAAAGAAATATACATAAATTTTTCTTTAAAATGCTAGGTCGATATAGGTTTATTATTATGTGAATCAATGGCTCAAATCCCGGACTTCCCGGGGAATGTCTGTCGCAAAGAGTCGTAGACAGAGAAGAAACAAAGACTCCGAGAGGAGATAGTGTCCGTGGAATATTCAATATCCGCAGGCCGAAAAGCATCCGCAAAGTATACTTCATAGTCATACTCGCTAGTGAAGCCGATAATTAATATCGATGAAACATGGTTAATGATAATCGATGAGTTTAGACCCTAGTAAAGAAAGACTATAGACGCCGTGAATTCTCCTTTTCACTTTTACATGAAAGAGATGTAGTCTGGTAATGAGTTGTCACACAAAATAGATTATGACTACTATTCTACTACTATATTTCCATCCCTCCGTGCGTGCCGGTTTTTTTCAAGGTTGCTCAGCACATAATGGTTTTTGCTTTTGATAATTTAAATCAATTTCTATACTTTCTCAAATTATAAATTCTTACTAATTATTCACCGCCGATAAGAATATAATATTATAATTAAGTATGAAAAGTACCCACGCACTGAGAGAAGGAAATATAGTAGCTTTGTCTTATTCTATTTTATGTGTCATCTCATTACCAGATTAAATCTCTTTCATGTAGAAGTGAAAAAAAAGAAATCACGGCGTCTATTTCTTTACTAGGGTATTATTGCTTTGCTTTTATATTTTAACATATTTTCCAGAATATCTAGGTATTCCAACTAATATTATGATACAGTTTTGTTTGTAAGGTTGACATGAACTAATGATATAAATCAATACTAATATTATAAATGCGAAAGTTTTAAATGTATGGATGGATGTTTCTTACTCAATCACACCTGAACTGATCTGTATGAAATTTGGGACAGAGATAGATTATAGTCTAGAATAACACATAGGCTAACACATGCGGAAAGTTCAAGAGGTACCGCGGGAACCAAAAAACCTCAAGTCACGCGGACGGAGTCATTCATTATAAAATACAAATACGGGTTTTTCAAAATATTATGTTTGAGTAAGTACTTAATTATTTATTATGTATATTTGTGTTGTAATTTTATATTATCGATTATATAAGTATCGATACTCCAGCCCTAGTGCTCGCTTAGGCTCCGCCCATACGCCATTTTTATGTGACCGGAAGGCCACCGGAAGCTTCAAAATAAATTTGATATTTCATATTCCTCTCTATATATATATTCAAAGGGTTATTCTTCTTCTTTTGTTTAGTGGATGAGTGGCTCCACGCCTTAAAAAAAAATATATTATATTTTGCTCTGTCTACGCTCCACGCGTCAAGCGTTTGAGCCATAGTCAATTTTTTTTTAAAGTGGAGAAATTGGTTATTGACAGTTGACAACTTGACACTAAAAATGACAGCTACAGTGTAAGGCCGGCCTCACACAGCCGGAATGCCTCTCTGAATTCAGAATCTTAATTCAGAATCTGAATTCCGGTACTGTGTGAGGCAATATACCGGAATTCAGATTATGAATTTGTCGATTGATCACTAATAACGTCATTCTCGGCTCAGGCGGACGTCTTTGAATATGGAAGAGGAATTATTAATACTCATCGCGCTTCTTTTTCATTTTTATAATAAAAAGAAATACAAACGAATACACTGGATTCATCCAATTAATGTAAACAGATTAAGGGAGAGCCAGTACCATATTATTACGGCGAACTGCCTCGTTGGTCTAGTGGTTAGCATGTTCGACTGCGGCCGACGAGGTCCCGGGTTCGAGTCCCGGGTCGGGTCACAACAAGTCTGGGTTTTTCTGACAAGAAATTCTCAGTGCTAGCCCGGAGTTAGGAAGTTGGCGGTGTTGCACCCCCGTGCCTCGGAGAGCACGTTAAGCCGTCGGTCCTGCGCCTGATCTCTCTCCGGTCGTGTCGGATTTTCCGTCCCATCGGGCTATGAGAGTAAAGGAACAGAGAGTGCACCTGTGTTTGCGCACACACTTGTGCACTATAATATCTCCCGCGCAGATGGCTAATCTCTCTGGAGATTGGCCGCCGTGGCCGAAATTCGGTCGGGAGGACATTATTATTATTATTACGGCGAGCATCAAATAAATATTATAAATGCGAAAGTTTGGATGGATGTATGGATGTATGGATGTGTGGATGTATGGATTTATGGATGTTTGTTACTCAATCACGCTCCAACGGCTGAACGAATCTGGATGAAATTTAGCACAGAGATAGATTGTAGTCTGGAATAGCACATAGGCTACTTTTTATCCCAGAAAGTTAAAGAGTTCCCGCGGGAACCGAAAAACCTCAATCCACGCGGACGAAGTCGCGGGCATCAGCTAGTTATTATATAATATAATATGCGAGATTTAGCATGGTTGGTGTTTGCATACATCCAACCGTGCTAAATCTTTTATTTTCTTGTTATGTTAGTCCTCTATTGATGTATCCCAAATACACGGATGTCGTTGGACACACATAATTAAATTTTCCGTGTCACACATCACGACGCGACGGGTTGCAAGGCGCAACACGTCTATACTGTACCAGGTTGCAGTGACGACTGAAGTAATTGAATCTGAATTCAGAGTGTGTGTGTCCGCTCTATAGAAATGTATGAAAAGATGTGCGTTCTGAATTCAGAATCTGAAACTTTCAGATCCGGAATTAAGAACGCTCGTCGACACATTCTGTCAGATCGATCTGAAAAATTAAGAATCTGAAAAAACCAGAATGTGTGTGGGGAACAGTGAAATTGTATGCATTTTTGTGCTTTCTGAATTCAGATTCTGAATTAAGATTCTGAATTCAGATAGGCATTCCGGCTGTGTGAGGCCGGCCTTACGATCGCAATCACTTCGTATCGGCTAAAATCCTTTGACTACCTATTGGCCAAAATATATTGACTCAAACAAAATAACATAAATTCAGTCAATCAAAGCAATTGAGACTGTAACAATGATTGATGCAGGTTTTACACAAAAATCAAAATAGTTTGTTGTTTAAATTGAAATGTACAAGTAGTTGTAATAATCAGTGTCCCCACCTTAGGGTATTTTTCCCTAGATTTAGGGGATTTTTGAACACTTAGGGGCTTTTTTAGGGTATACAATTATTTAGGGAAATTTTTAGGGGAAAAAAAATTATTAGGGAATTTTTTAGGGAAAGTTTCAACTTTCGGTTCGAACTGCGTGTATCTGAACGTAACTTGGTGTGCCGATGTTATCCATGACTTCCATGGAATCAAGGAATTACGATTATGATGTTACATTTCTCTATGGCTAGTACCAAACAAAATATATTTTTCTCTTTCGCGCTCATAGAATTGTGTACGTGGAAAGAAGAGATGTCGAATACGAATAAAGCTGCTTTATGTGTGCGAGGTACACTGGGTTCATTTCATTTCATTTCATTTATTAATTGCATTCATGTACATACAATATTATAATATTTACTTAATTGACCGAGCGAAGCGAAGGTCTCTGAGTCTACTTGAGTGAATTGGCACTTGTCCGTCCGTCCGTCCGTCCGTCTGTCAGAGCCTTATAACTTCTGAATTACTGAACGTAATTACTTCAAATTTAAATATAATATGTAAACCGATGGCCTCCCGCCGAATATGTCTTAAAAAGTTATAAAAATCTTTATTTCAGGGGGGCTCTCATTGAAGCGAAAACGAAGTAAAATATTTTTATAGCTTTACATAGGGTTGCCGTATATCATTTTAAAGTTAATGAGGAAAAGAGTCCAAAAATATTTTTTTTTTTAATTTTTCCCCTAAAATTGACGAAATGGGGGGCTTTCAAAGTGGCGATTTTCTAACGTCCAAAGTTGACCTCAGAACTCTCAATTTTCTGAAAGGCTGAGCCTGAAACTTATCAATTATTTGAATTATATCCTGTACATGAACAACAAATACTAAAATTAGATAAATATTATAAGGAAACGAAATTATTTAATTTTTAATGTGCTTTAGTATTATTAACAGAACTTCACAATTATGTCAATAGATGGCGCTCTGTACAAGTTTAAGGATACCGCGAGGTCTCAGTTCGGGGCGAACCACTAGTTATAATGACATGAGACCCCGTCAGGGCATTGCAATTTGTATATAAGTATTATATATAGCTAACAATTTTATATTATTAAACGATTATAAATTTACAATTATTATGGATTTTTGGTTTTATGGATTAATACGTTATGGTTTAGGTACTCTTGTTTGTTTGACTTGGTTGGTTTGACTGTCAGTGTTTTTAATCTAGGTAGTGTATTTTTCGCTTGTTCCAAATGTAGGTACGCTGTGCACCATTGTCCTATGACAATGTAGGACAATCTTCTTCTTCTTCTTTTCTTAGTTTATGGCTTTTATTAGTGCCAAAACAGCACAATGCACTTCGCCAGTGTCGAGTAACTTGAGGGAGGCACAAAGGAGATTGGCCGGTTACAGAGTGCAAAAATTAGTGAAAACGCTCTGTAATAGAAGGCATAAATATGATGCCATGTTAACCATGGGTCATTGGAGAGGACTCCTCTATAAATGATCTATGGTTAACATAGTTCAAAAAGCTGATGATTGATGATGAGAATTCTATTCAAAATCCTCATAGATTTGTGGTAGGCATGTAATATGATCGTTAAATGTTATGTTAGTTACTTATGGCTGCTTATTTAGATCTTCACCTTAATAATTGGTCAAAAATTATTTGATGGTAGTGTACTTCCTACATATTAAATAATACGTACCTATATATGGTACAGATGGTATTGATTTAGTAGTTTTTTTTTTTTTAGTTTAAAATATTAAAAAAAAGTTAAATAAAAGTTTAATGCACTTTCATTTGTGTTTTATAAATTTATTCTTAGAATAAATTTTTTAGGGGAAAACATTTTGAAAAGTGCTTATTTTAGGGGAATTTCACGAGGAGTTAGGGGAAAACCTAAATCAGAGGGTGGCAACACCTGTTGTATATTGATTTGGTGTGTGTTCCGTTTTAAGCACTGCGAGCACTGGCAGTGCTCTTTACTGGGGACTTTCAGTGCTCTCAGTGTATTTCGGAACGCACCCTTGTTGATTCATGATTGATGATCACAGAACACCACAGAGTACTTTTTTGCAGAACACTTTATACAGTTGATGATAGGCACTGATAGGAGTATAAGTGTTCTGTGTTGATGATTCTTCTCTTCCTGCGACTGAAATAAACTGAAATAAACTTTTATTTTAATTATTAGTGGTACTTAGTGGAAAATTAGTCAATTATGTATCAATGGTTCATGCCTGTCTCGATCATCGATGTACCTAATGAAGCAAGAAATTTAATTTATGTCTTGCTGTAAACTATGTGCTTCACAATGGCAAAAGCCAGGGGCATTTTTCAAGTATATCAAAAATTACTTGCCAAGCGGCCCTATTTAGTTCAAGCTATTCAAACTGGAGCTTTAATGGGAGCTGGTGATCTTATTTCACAAACTATAATAGAGAAACGGTCTATAGTTGACTATAAAAGAACTCTTAAATTTTCATCTATTGGATTTTTTGTTGGTGTAAGTAAATCAATCAATGATAAACTAATTTGCTTCCTTGCTGATCTTGTCCTCTTGGATTTTGTTCGTTTCTAAGATCCTGCTTGAATTTTTGAAACCTATCCTCACTTTTAAACAGGGTACACTATAAGACTACATAAGAAGCAAAATGTGCTGTCCTCTTGCAAGGACTTTATCGTATTTTATCATCCTATACCTACCTACCTACCTATAAATTTATGCATTTAAAAATTTTGCTGGCAATTGCATTTAATTTGTCTCTTTTCAGGGGCCAGCTCTACGTGTCTGGTATGGTCTGCTAAATAAGCATGTTGGTGCGACTGGTAAAACTGTAGCTTTGAAAAAAGTATTTGTAGATCAATTCATATTTGCCCCAGCATTCTTACTTTTCATCTTAGTTGCGGTTGGTACTATGCAAGGAAAGTCTTTGAACTCAGTAAAAAATGATATTCATAACAATTACTTGGATATTCTTAAAACAAATTACTACATTTGGCCTTGGGTACAGTTAGTTAATTTTTATTATATTCCTCTTCAGTATCAAGTTTTACTTGTGCAGTCTGTTGCACTATTTTGGAATACATATTTATCATGGAAAACAAATAGCAAACAATTAACAGAATAAAAATATAATAATATTTTAGGTTGCTTGTCAATATAATGTAAAAAAATATATAAATTGATGAAAATTATAAACAAAGCCTCTGCTTACCACAAATGTTATGTTACCTACGGTAGTATTTAGAATGCACGATTAGTTATTTATTGTAAGAACTTGATTTGTATTTATCAATAATATTAATTTTATAAAGTATCAAGACGTGTGACATGTGTTATTTTTTATATTTCATTTTATTTTGATTTCAATGAATTCATTAATATTTGGTTGAATTTGAACTAAAAATATGAATTTACATTAAACTGCTAGTCCTAATGTTTGATTGTAAAAAAACAACAAAAAAAGTACAAACAGATAGAGATGTTATTATCAATAATAGCAGTGAAAGTCTAACAAGGTGTCCAGAAACCTACATTCAAATATTTACTTAACTAGCCGATGCCCGCGACTTCGTCCGTGTGGATTGAGAATTTTTGGTTCCCGCGGAAACTTTAATTTTCCGGGATAAAAAGTAGCCTAGATGTGTTATCTATCTCTGTGCCAAATTTCATCCAGATCCGTTCCGGCGTGATTGAGTAACAAACATCCATCCATCCATCCATCCATCCATCCATCCATCCATCCATCCATCCATCCATCCATCCATCCATCCATCCATCCATCCATCCAAACTTTCACATTTATAATATTAAGTATAGATTAGTGCAAAGTAGTTATGTTACCAGCTCCTTGCCTACAAACACCAGCTTCGCGCCTACAAAACGTTGACAGTGTCGTATAACTTGCTATTGTTTCTAGGAATGATCTGCCTTCCCGTGAGAGCCAGAGGCCCGGTTCGGGTCAGAGCAATTGACTGTAGAGCGTCAGTTAGATCATACAAACAACATAAGTACAAAAAAAAATATTTTTCTTCTATATTATGTATTAGTCTTCAAGACCAAGTACTTAACTCTTGAGTTTCAAATAAATACCTAAGTCTTTTATTTTAGATTTCAAAGTCAATTTAATTTAATATCAAACTCGTAAGTAGGTACTGTTTCGCAAGTCGCAGTGGTCGCAACGCTCCCCCAAAAATCTTGACTATTAGCACAGAATAGGTAATAGTCTATTAGTAGGTAAGTAAGTACTGTAGGAAAATAAATCGTCAATAATATTTATGATTTATTTATTAAAAGAATGTTACATTTAAACACTGAGCACGGACCTATGAAACCATAGCCAGTCATTCTTACCAAATTTGCTTTTAGATATTTAACTTTTACATAGTGAATTTAAAAATAATTTAATTATTATGGTATAACAGTAGGTACACTTTGCTGTGCCTTAGGCGCATTGCTCACTGTTACAATAAATCGTTTGCACAAATAGATGACAAATAATTGCAAAATATAGGTAGGTAGGTACTATAGATATCTATGCAAAAATAATATTACACCATTTTACGCAAAGATAATACTCTGTTGGTACTTAAGTAGTATAATTTGTTTGCATTCATTGGAGTCAAAAATAATACTTTTATCAAAAAATAGCAGTGAGCACAGGACTAGGCAGTTAATTTAAAAAAGAAACGCGCCCTTGGAATTCCTGCGCGCCGCCGAACTCTTATCTTGGTCCCAATAGATTATTAAACTTTTTAAAAAACGCCTGAAAAGAATGTTCATCCATGTGTTTGAGAAAGGTGATCTGAAACAAAAAAATCCTGGATGATCGCTACTAGGTACTATAGGGTGCCTTTCCACCAGAGATGTGCTTGCTATGTTTCCAAGGATGTGTGTCAAACCCACCAATAGGAGCGCTTGATTTTCATAGCTAAGATCGCTAGCTGATGTTTGATGAAGCGCTTCTATTGGTGGGTTTGACAAACCATGCCCGCACACATCTGTTACAGAATTCTTTAATATCGTCTATTGCTGGGTCTTGACCATATGTTTATATTATACCTTGCCCGATCTTGTGTTATTAGTATACCTTATATTAACGGGCCTTTGTTTGGGCGTCTAGAGTGTTTATGTTAAATGTTATGAGGTAGCGTTCGCAGTGCGGAGCTTTTATTATTTCCTTGGACTATTTCGGCTTGTAAGATAAGTTTTGTTTATCTATACTTATAATAAAACTGTAACAGGTCCAATTCTGTACATTGAAGATATTTTGAAAATTTTTTTTGGAGGGCACTCATTATTCGATACTGAAGCCAAATATGTAATTTTTTTCATTTTTGTCTGTCTGTCTGTCTGTCTGTCTGTCTGTCTGTCTGTCTGTATCTTGGCCGCGCATCACGCCGAAACTACTGAATGAATTCAAACGAAACTTGGCACGATTTGAGCCTATACTACGAGGTAGGACATAGGATACTTTTTATCCCGAAATTCTACCCCCGAAGGGGTGAAATAGGGGTTGAAAGTTTGTATGAAAGTCATTAATTTCTCAAGTTATAGCCATGAAACTTGATATATGAGCTGCGGGTTGAAAATGAAAACATATGTGTTTCACAGTTTTTCAAAATTCCACCCCCGAAGGGGTGAAATAGGGGTTGAAAGTTTGTATGAAAATCCTTAATTACTCAAGTTATAGCCATGAAACTTGATATATGAGCTGCGGGTTGAAAATGAAAACATATGTGTTTCACAGATTTTCAAAATTCCACCCCCGAAGGGGTGAAATAGGGGTTGAAAATTTGTATGAAAGTCCTTAATTTCTGAAGTTATAGCCATGAAACATGTGTTTCACAGTTTTTCAAAATTCCACCCCCTAAGGGGTGAAATAGGGGTTGAGAGTTTGTATGAAAATCCTTAATTTCTCAAGTTATAGCCATGAAACAGCATTTGGGCTTTCGTTAAAATATGAAGAAGTACGTGTTTCACCATTATAGGGGGATTATACCGTGGGATAGTAATAAAGGCTACTTTTTATCCTGGAAAATTAACTGAAAAACTTATTCCACGCGGACGAAGTCGCGGGCATCAGCTATAAAGAATATACATACATACATACATAGGCTACTTTTTATCCCGGAAAATTAATGAGCTCCCGCGGGAATCGAAAAAACTTAGTCCACGCGGACGAAGTCGCGGGCATCAGCTAGTAATATTATAAATGCGAAAGTTTGGATCTATGGATGGATGGGTGGATGTTTGTTACTCAATCACGCCCCAACGGCTGAACGGATCTGGATGAAATTTGGCACAGAGATAGATTATAGTCTGGAATAACACATAGGCTACTTTTTATCCCGGAAAATTAAAGAGTTCCCACGGGAACCGAAAAACCTCAATCCACGCTGACGAAGTCGCGGGCAACAGCTATGTAACTGTAGCACGGGGCCGGCGATGTGTTTTAAGTGGCTCACTGCTCAGGCCAGACCCTGTCCCTTAGGTGACCCTTTTCTTTGTAACGCTCGACATGAGCAAAGCTTTTGACTGTTATAAACTGTTCGAAGTGAAATACGTATTAATTATTTTCCATCCTGACCCACACACATCCTAACACACATATTGCATCCTTATCCACATATCTATTACACATCCTTAAGCGTACACTAGCTTCGATAGCAAAACACTCTGGAAGCGAACTGAAATTCGAAAAGTCATATCAAACCCACTTTGTTGGAAGTTGGAACGGCACAAGTCTGGTACAAGTCCGTTATTATTTTTTATCAATAGTTTATAGAAAATATTGTATCAATAAATATGATAATATGACATCAAGTAATAACTTAGGTCTTCTAAATTATTAACTTACATAATGCTGTTAATTCGGTGTTACTTCTCATAAGTTCCGACATAGCTACTACAACTAGGACAGTAGTGATCAACGTTTTTTGTCGAGTCCATGCAGTACGGGATGCAACAGCAGCAACTAAAACAAAAAGTCTACAATTATAACAGTAGGCCATCAGTAGGCAGTTAAATAATTTAATAAAACAAAAAACCCGACTGCTGGGATATCAAAAAGTATAAAACAAGACATGAATTGAAGTATTTAATTATTATCAATTTACATCGTATAATATTAATAAAATTGATCAAGGCGCAGTCGCACGTCCAATAGCTAACCTTAACCTTAACGTGCGACTTAACGTTCTACTCATAGGTTTTGAAAATCCTGTGAGAACTCTTTGATTTTCTTTCATAAAAAGCAGCCGTCTTCCCCCGGGATGCAATCTATATCTCCATACCATATTTAATCAAAATCGGTTGACATGGGCCGTGAAGACGAATTAGACGGACAGACAGACATAGGTACCTATGTACTTAATAAAAGTAGCATGGACTATGAATAATATTATAGATATAAGTACTTACAGTATTCCCAAATTAATAATGCGCATAGAAATCTTCGTCACTGTTCGGCAGCGGTCGTATTCCCCGAGCATCGGAAGACGATATGTAATATTATGTATATACAGTGGTTAAGTGCATTTTCTTCATGCTTATTTTAGTAGAAGTAGACAGCCCGAATTGTTTTCGATTGTTTACACATGATATTGACTCCTATTTCTTTCCAACAAGGTGCAAAATGCTTTAGGGCTCTTACGATTCAATAATTCGGGTGTTTCCGGGAATACGACAATTAGCGAAGATCTGCATCATTATTAATTTGGGAATACTGTAGGTACTTATTGTAAGTTTACTAACACCCATTATCAAATTACGAGATAAAGATAAGAGTACTTTAAAAAATAAAACACTCCTTTGTCTACGTTACGTATACCTGCCTAGTGCCTACGTACTTAGATAAGTACATAACGACAATCGATTTTGACAGAACTTCCGCAAAGAAGCAGCTAGAGAGCATCTTTCATCCTATTTCCATCGAGATAATTTTGATACCATACCTACATACTTAAGTACTTACCATATAAAACAACAAAGAGCTGCAGTTATATGTGTTCGAGTTGTACTTCTATACTTCACGGAAGTCTTGATATTGGAATTACAAAACGGACATATCGTTGTAGTGTTCTCTGGACCCAGTAACAACGGAATCTGAAAAACAAAGAGACAATTTTGAACAACTAACGTAAACTGTCTATCTCGCCATCTTATGGCTCGTCTCTTAAAGATTTTTTTAATATACCTACCTATTCCTAAACATAATTTATCAGTTTGAAAGCTTTTGTGTATTTTGCCAGTAATTTAATGCATGAAATAAGTAGGTATATGGTATTTTGAAGTGAAACTTCTTCAGAATCGTGATTTGAAAATTCGATAAAGCGGATGTAGTCGCTACGGTGGCGCCACCGGATGAACGTGTAAGCAATACTACTCAAACCATAGACATAGAATTTTTTCGCTCCGCTACTCAAACAGACTTGACGTTCCTAAAATAAGGATTATAATTCTATAAAGACGCAAACAATTATGTTGGAACGGCCAATCGGAGAAGACCCACAACACAATTATTATTTTAATTATTAAAAATACTAGCGGCCACTTTTTGATCGGCAACCTGGCAAATATATATTTCCCATTTATAATAATAGGTAGGTACATAAAAAATTAGTTTTTGATTACGTACTCGATTCATGTAACAATCTTGCAGCGGGATCTCGTACCAGTAGGTACTTATTACGATGGTCGTGCTACTCCGCGACATAAAGGTGGCTCCGTGTCACGACTCACGTCCTCTTGTCTGTTGGACTGCAAAATAGAGTCTATGTGACCGCCCTTACCGCATTACTTTTTTAAAACCTCGAAATGGAGCACTTTCTTATAAAAAAGGAAAATGATAAACAACCTCCTTTTGTTTGATCTGATTTGGCCATTGAGGAAAACTGTGAAAGTTGGCCTCATGTGATCCCCTTATAATTAGATCACAGAATTAGATGCTCTAACTTATGACAAATTTTCAGCTCTGTAACGTCAGGCCCAAGTTTGTAATTACGAAAACCGGGTTTCTCCTTTTGAAATTTTGCTACTCTACTAAGTACTACTCTTGTAGCTAGTCTGATGTCTAGGGTAGAGCAATATTTGGTGCCTTTTTTTTGTCCGACAGTGAAAAAAGTGAGTCGCATTGCAATGCATGCTGGGCAATAATAGATAGCACTAGCTAGGTCAACCGGACCACAGATAAAAAAAAATAGATAGGTAGGTAACTAGGTACTAAGTAAGTACCTACTGCAACAACAAACTGCAACATAAACTGCAGTAGTAAGTACAAGATCCCGATTATTCCCGAATCCCGAATAGCATCGACCTTCGCACATCTGACTGAAAAGTATTTTTTAACTCCAATCCTGATGGTAAGTACATCCGCGAATTGGTTAACTAGTTGGTAGGTACTTATATCATCACGATTCACGAGTCATGGGAATAATAATTGGGAATTCGGTCGGAATGAGGTCGTTCTCAATGTCAATATATCAAAACCGTATTTAATCTACAAGCGCCTATAAACCGTGGATGACGTCAACATTACAAAATAAAAGACCCGGTCAAGTGCGAGATAAACTCGCCCACAGAAAGTTCGGCAGTTTGGAAAGAGTTAACAAAATTAAATCACAACTATTGAGAGCTGGGACCGCAAAAGTATTTTTTAGTTGTTTGTAAAGGTTTATTGCTTTTTTTTCTAAACTACCTAAGGTATGTCGGATACTTTTTATTTTCCTATGAAGATTGCATAAACCGTACCTAATTAGGTAAGTACCTTTATCTACTCCCATGCTATAAATCCTCTATAACAGGTTCTGAAACAGTTAGCTAATTGCCAACATTAAAACACCCAATGTCTTATAACCATTACATCATCCTAACGGGTGATGTAATGTTGTACTGAATTTCATTACAACACCCCTTTGTTTTTTTCGATCCCTCTACGCAAAGGGTTTACTCAACAGACAGCCACATCTGCTCGATGCGTGGTATCTGTATGAATTACAAAAAAAGAACATCTGTACGAATTTCAAAAAAAGAACATTGTCATACACGCGCGTTTCACTACCAGACCAGCGTTTACCAGCGTTTACTACAAATATTCCGCCGAGTACATCGGGATCGGGACCTTCCAACATTAAAGAACATCAAGTGAATTTTAATAATTGCACTATACAAAATGTTAATTACTACTATGTACTTACAATAAATAATTCTTTGATTAATACTTAGTTTATTTGTATATACTCAGTAATGGATGATATTAGGTTACTAGGACTGGATGTTTTAATGTTAGCAGTAAGCTAACTATTTCAGAATCTGTTATAGAGGATTCATATTATGAGTGTAGATAAAGTCTTGTATGCAACTGTTGATAATTAGGTATTAAAACACTCATATGATACTATTATCACACACGACGCGAATTCGTGTTTTAATACCCCTTATTACACAACTGTTGCATAAATAACTAATTTCAGATTTTTCGCTTTGCATTCAAATTCAAATGTTTTTTATTCAAATAAACTTTTACAAGTTCTTTTGAATCGTCAAGTGAATCTACCATTTTACGGGAACGGTAATCTACACTTATATTATAGACTAGCTGATGCCCGCGACTTCGTCCGCGTGGACTTAGTTTTTTCGATTCCCGCGGGAACTCATTAATTTTCCGGGATAAAAAGTAGCCTGTAAGTATGTATGTATGTATGTATGTATATTCTTTATAGCTGATGCCCGCGACTTCGTCCGCGTGGAATAAGATTTCAGTTAATTTTCCAGAATAAAAAGTAGCCTATATTTCTATCCCACGGTATAATCCCAATATGATGGTGAAACACGTATACTTCTTCATATTTTAACGAAAGCCCAAATGCTGTTTCATGGCTATAACTTGAGAAATTAAGGATTTTCATACAAACTCTCAACCCCTATTTCACCCCTTAGGGGGTGGAATTTTGAAAAACTGTGAAACACGTATGTTTTCATTTTCAACCCGCAGCTCATATATCAAGTTTCATGGCTATAACTTGAGAAATTAAGGACTTTCATACAAACTCTCAAGCCCTATTTCACCCCTTCGGGGGGAATTTTGACTGTGAAACACAGGTTTTCATTTTCAACACGCAGTTCATATATCAAGTTTCATGGCTATAACTTGAGAAATGAAGGACTTTCATACAAACTTTCAACCCCTATTTCACCCCTTCGTGGGTAGAATTTCGGGATAAAAAGTATCCTATGTCCTACCTCGTAGTATGGGCTCAAATCGTGCCAAGTTTCGTTTGAATTTATTCAGTAGTTTCGGCGTGATGCGCGGCCAAGATAAAGACGTCTGTCTTTATCTTGGCCGCGCATCACGCCGCGACAGACAGACAGACAGACAAAAATGAAAAAAATTACAGATTTGGCTTCAGTATCGAATAATGAGTGCCCTCCAAAAAAAATTTTCAAAATATCTTCAATGTACAGAATTGGACCTGTTACAGTTTTATTATAAGTATAGATAGATAGACAGATGCGAAAATTTAAATGGATGGATCATAGACATAGAATTTTTTCGCTACATTCTAAGCTTAAGGGATGGATGGATGTTTTTCACTCAATCACGCCAGAACGGCTGAACGGATCTGCATGGGCATCCAGAGATCAGCTAGTTTTTTTTTCAATACACTTGATCGAAAAATGCACTTACAGAGGCAGTAAACAGGGCTTGTAAGTTAAATTTACTGCCCTCGTGCGGTAATTTTGCAGAATTTACTGCCCTCGTTCAGGCAGTTTTTTTTTTAAATTTTTTTAAGTCATCTTCACTTCTAAATAAAAAGTTTTCTTGCAAGAAGGTTCATAATGATATTGACTTTGAAAGTAAAAAAACCTAAAAAATAATAACATTTAAGTACATGTAGATGATGAAATCAATTCATGAAATAAAAAACTGTATTTAATATAATTAATTAAAATTGTTTTAATTGTAATTGTTGTAATTGTTTTAATTGTCTCTACTTACTTCTCTCGAACGTAAACTTTTCACTTTCGACCAAAAATTTTCGGACTTGGGTTACATAATGTTATGATGGTAATTATTTTATGCAAAGTAACAAACTTCATAGCAAGCATGTTTACAAAAAAAATGTTCGGAAAAAAACACTAAGTAAAAAGAAAAAAAATTTAACACTCACTCCCTCAGAAATCTCACGAGAAAACTAATTAAAAAAATAATTTAACTCGAAAACTACCAATAAACGCTGAACATTACATGGGGTATTTTCTGATAGGTCTACGTACGAGGAATCGAAAAAAGAATTTTTCATCCCACCATCTCGGAAAGAGTATTTTTATTCTTCGATATCTGATGGTAAAAGCCGTTATTATCCTCTAGAGGATAAAGTAAATTGAATTTAGAACATCGTGTGCACGTTAGTAAATATCACTCGTCTATGAAGTTTGTAAATTCAAAACATCATTAAAACCTATTTGCTTGTACCTCTATGGTGCCGAATTTCCATACAATCGTTTTTAATTTGTTAAAAACTCACACTCGTAACCTTCTTGGTGTACTTTTTTAATTTGCTTTGCGCGCACCATTTTTTTTCACGTCATATTGTTTAAAATTAAAACCAATTAAAAACAAGAAAATTGAAAATAAGTGAAAAACCTAAAATGAGTGATTCTAGTGACGAAGAAATTAACAGAATTGAATTTAATCTTGTGATTTTTTTTGCATTTAGTCATTTCCTCGCTGAGGTGGGATGAAAAGTTACGTGTTGCACTCGAGTGAAAAGATTTTTCACCTCGTGCTCTTTTGATTCCCTCGCTGACGCTCAGGATTCTAATTTTTGAATCACTCGCTCCGCTCGTGATTCAATTTTAGAATCCTTCGCTTGCTCGGTCATCAAAATTGAGCACCCGGTTAAAAAACAACTTTTCACTCTTGTATAACAAATAACTATTATTTTTACTAGTAAGTAGTACACACATAATGTTGAAGTCAATGATATGACGTGTTGAAGTTAGGCGGGCATATTATGATACGCAAAATCAACCTACTGAGTACTGACGTATATATGAAGATGGCACCCTAAAAAATTGGTTAAAAATAAAAGACAAAATTCAAACTCAAAGTCATACTTACTCATATTTTTTAAATTCAAATAAAGTTATTAAAAGTGCTTTCGAATCGTCGAGTGAATCTACCAATGGTTAGGTACTTACCGTTTTAGGGGCGTAGGGAGAGGAAACTCTTACTACAGATGGTTGGGACATAGGTAGCGTTTCCTCCTGAAAAAAGAGAAAAGGTTATACCTTTGTAGGTACTTAGATAGGTACCTACCTAATTTATGATAAAGTAGCGAGATGTGGCGCAGATCCCCAACGTCAACTTTGTTTTTATACTTTTTTTTGGCGGTTAGTGAACCTGAAGAAAAGCGGTAAGAAGTAGGTACGTATTCTGGTGTGGCTATGCTTCTGTCCAACTTACTTTGTAGAACGTACGTAAATAGGTAGGTTTATAATATTAGGGAAGTACCTACAGTTATTTAAATCCATAATTCTTATGCGGTGAAATCGCCATCTTGAACTCCTTCGGATTGATTTAGATATTAAAAAAAATATTTGAGTTTGGACTGACACTTGAAAGACTGGACTGCACGGATTTGGCTGCATTTTAGAACGGAGTTAACTTACCTAAGTACTTTGATTTAACTTAAGGCTACATAGTTAGCCTAAATTTTCTCCGGGAAAATTCCAAAGTTCCCGCAGGAATAAATCGACAAGTACCTAATTTACGCGGATGAAGTCGCGGGCATCATCTAGTAACCGTATAAAAAGTATACTTAATTCACAGACAGACACTTAGTAGGTACATAAAATCATATTAGTATAATAAAGTATAATTTCATTTCATTAGTCTAAGCATAAAATATATGTAACTAGGTAGGTACTCACATCTCTCGCCATTTCATTTCTGGGATACAGACGTTCAGCATCCTTACTCATTATCGGTTCCTTAAAAATTAATACCTAAATTAAGAATTTTAAAAATTCAAATAATCCTGGCCTGTGATCCTGGCACTCTATGTACCTAATATTCAATGTACTCTGTGGTACCTAGTAAGTAGCAGTAGGTACTAGGTACCATAACAACGCACTCTTATATACAATTACCTACCTATATCACAGATATTAATTTTATAGGCACAGATTTTTCTAATTGTAATCTGAAATACCTACTTAATAGTAACAAGATCGGTAGGTATATCTAATACACAAAATTAAACAGTCTTGGCAAATATGAACGACCTGCAGTATCCGCAGAATGAAATCAAATGAGGATTGAGGCCCGCCTGGAAGTGTGAACGAAAAAATATTTTATTTTTAACGCGCTCTTGAGTTCTTGACTATATTATGCTCTACACTCTACGCCAATCTAAATACATAAATCGATGTAAGCCATAGTACGCACTGTAAAATGTAAATACGAACGCGCGACTTTTAAATCTTATTTTATAATATATTTTTTAAAACAACTTTACTTTAGTATCGTAAGTCGACAGTGAGAGCTAATAATATATATAATATGTATACCTAATAGTCGCGACTCGCGGTCTGAAAAAGTGTAGGTACCTACTTAGCAGTTTTAAAATTAGCTTAAAATTAGCTTCTTTAGAACACTGCATATCAGTAACGTCTAAAACGCCTTAGCAAGGTAGGTATTTATTATTATTATACCTACGTTTCAAAGTTTTCAAGCATCGAATTCAACAATTCATTCATTCATTCATTTATATTTCGCGTACAGATTTCAGTGGATTTCACCTACTCCGCACTGCGAATAAATTTCGCGCGATTTTTGTCAGTTTTTATGGATTTTTTTAGCATGGGCCTACTAGCATAGAAGCACGTACCCCTTGATTCTCTTATCTGTGCACGTACCTATAAATTATAAAAGGACATGAGAGCTAAAATTACTATCTCGTAATTATTCACTGTATTATTATTACGATGTAAAAGACGTGTCAAAATGTTTTCAAATTTTTAATTGTATTACTTGCCTACTCAATAATAATTACAAGTTTATAAACATTACTTTTGTCACACATGCAATCTAAAGTAGGGTTTTCCCCGAAAGCTATATCACTCCATCGAGAGAGACAACGCTGTATACATCGGAAAGAGAGTAGTATAGACTATATTAAAGTCAAACAGTAGTGGACACAATAGTATAGAGTAATTGCGAAAGTATCGATACCTACTAAATACTAGACTAAAAGTAGGTATTGAGCATACCTCTCTAACTGATAGTTTTCGAAAACCCCCTGGTGTAAGTACTCTGTACCCTTACTCTGAGATTGATCGAATTTAAAATACGGTCTCACTAGGTGAGGTGAATCACATTTGAGTCAAACTAAAATGGACCCAAAGACTCTTGATTTAAAGCCACAAATTCAGTGCAACCGATTCAAATTTCGAAACGTATCGTTTGGAGCGCTAGCTGTGAATGCATACACGAAATTGAGCTCTAACTAAATAATATTAAGATTCATTTTAGTTTGATGCATATGTAATTCACCTCACTTAGTGAGACCGTATTTTAAATTCGATCAATCTCAGAGTAAGGGTACTGGTAAATTTTAGGTTTAAGGCCCGGTAAACATTTACCCCGCGACCAACTATAGGTATTTAAAACTCAACTATAGATATAAAACTCGTCACAGTACAGCATATAATTATATGCACGCTTATTTTATAGCTCTACGCTCTACGCTCGATTTTATAGCCAACTAACCAATTTTGTTACTTGAAAATATTAGATGATGATTTATTTACTATGCCTCCGCGCCACATTCCGCGCCGCTGTTGGCCGCGGTAAATATTATGTACCTACCTATTTAAGAGCCGAAACAATACTCGCGGCTACAATAATACTCAGTTTTTGAGATTGTAAAATAATGTATAAAAGATTATCTTACCGATTTCGTTCAAAATCGATATCTGGGGTTCCCTAGGATCACAAAATAGGAAACTGTTACCAAAATTTTAAAAAAGTTAGCGCCATTTTGTCATTTTTTGTTATCGTATCGATTTCGTTCAAAATCGATATCTGGGGTTCCCTGGGATCACAAAACAGGAAACTGTTACCAAAATTTTAAAAAAGTCAGCGCCATTTTGAATTTTTTTGTTATCATACCGATTTCGTTCAAAATCGATATCTGGGGTTCCCTGGGATCACAAAACAGGAAACTGTTACCAAAATTTTAAAAAAGTCAGCGCCATTTTGAATTTTTTTGTTATCGTAGCGATTTCGTTCAAAATCGATATCTGGGGTTCCCTGGGATCACAAAACAGGAAACTGTTACCAAAATTTTAAAAAAGTCAGCGCCATTTTGAAATTTTTTGTTATCGTACCGATTTCGTTCAAAATCGATATCTGGGGTTCCCTGGGATCACAAAACAGGAAACTGTTACCAAAATTTTAAAAAAGGTAGCGCCATTTTGATATTTTTTGTTATCGTATCGATTTCGTTCAAAATCGATATCTGGGGTTCCCTGGGATCACAAAACAGGAAACTGTTACCAAAATTTTAAAAAAGTCAGCGCCATTTTGAATTTTTTTGTTATCGTACCGATTTCGTTTAAAATCAATATCTGGGGTTCCCTGGGATCACAAAACAGGAAACTGTTACCAAATTTACCAAAAAAATATCGATTTTGAACGAAATCGGTACGATAACAAAAAAATTCAAAATGGCGCTGACTTTTTTAAAATTTTGGTAACAGTTTCCTGTTTTGTGATCCCAGGGAACCCCAGATATCGATTTTGAACGAAATCGGTACGATAACAAAGAATTTCAAAATGGCGCTCACTTTTTACATACATACATACATGCATACATACATATATATTCCTAACATACACTTTCCTTGTGGCTTTGCCGTAATCGGGTAAAAAAAATACGCCTACACTTGAGAACTTCCTTCTTTGTGGATGTCGGTTACAAATTACAATATCAAGTTTTTCTAAGCGCAGTACACTATAGAGAATATTATATTTCTATGGCAGTACACAACACGGTGTTCATTTTGTCGTAATAAATTTCGTGCAAAAAAGCGATACACCCACCCATCCACGAGCGCGTCTCAGCGCGTACTGAGCGCCAAACGCCTAGCGCTCGGCTTCTTTTCATAGAAAAATGTATGAAACATTTTTTTTGCCACAATAGTCAATACCTATAAACATATTTATTTGTATGCTTAATGTGATGGACCATGGATAGAGGACTATATAAGCCCCACTTTATTGTTAATATTCAAGTTAAAATATGCAGCGGATCTAGTTTTATGGGTACCTATCCGGACCCCATTTTTCGTCATTTTCAGCAGATCTTGCGTTCGGAGAAACGTATTTATGCAGAAAATTTGTATTGGAGTGTGCATTTTTATATGGTCAAACGAGAGATGAAGAAATGACCTTTAATTTGATACTATGACATCCCCACAGCTGTGATTCCCGTTTCTTTAAAGTGTACCTGTAAAATGATGAAATCCGTGTATAGCCCCTTCAAACGGAAACTCATATTATTGTATTCAAAAAACGTATTAAAAGGGCTTTTGAATCGTTGAGTGAATCTACCACTGGTTCGGAATGCCGCTCCTACCGAGAAGAACCAGCAAGAAACTCAGTGGATGCTCTTTTCAAAAAAATCATTTAGGTACGATAATTAAGTAGTACAATACAAGTACAATAATCAATGTAGGTATAGATTTAGATACGTATATGTAACAGCAGTCTTAAGCATTGCTGGAGCGAGTCAAATCCATGCTCTTCTAACATTTACATAATCTTCAACAGTAGGTAGGTATAACAAGCTTTTTTTAGGACTACTTACTATGTACTTACTTTTAATGGATTTCTTAAATTTGTGTTATACAAAGGTTGTGGAATTTGGTTATAAGTTAGAATGCTCATTTCCACGAACGACCTTCGGACTTTCTTGGGGCGGAGCGATGGACTATTGCGGCCTCTAGTTTGCCTATCGTGCATATCGCATATTTTTTTGTAATCATGAATGTGCTGTTTTACGAAGATTATATTAAGTAGGTACAGCTGTAAATATATTGCTACTGTTAGAATAACTATTTCCTTATATTTCTCATCTCAGGGAATGACGCGGTTTAAAACTATAAATTGCACACGTATTGCCCATTTTTGTAATACAATTTTTTTTTGTAGGTAATATATCTGCCGCTTTAAACCACAGTAAGATTCTGTAAGAAGACATAAAAAGTTCTTGATGATAGACAATGCCTAATCAAATCACATATCGAAATTCTGAGAAGTAACTCGTGCTCAGCGATGGGTCGACGATGGGTATTGGGTTGATATGAAGAACCATTTAAAATAAAACAGCTTTTGAATCTAATAATTTTATTTAACAATGACGTATCACTACATAATCAGTGGCATATTAGATTTTAAATTGACGATTATTAACACAATTTTTAAGAGCTTATTCGGGAAATCACTCGCACAAAAATTATTTATTCGTGAGCGCTGTGTTCTTATGAATGAGAGGTCCCGGGTTCGATTCCCGGCTGCGGCAGTTTGGAAATTTCTAAATTGTCTCTTAGTGATCTAATTCAAGGCTTCGGCTGTCATGGCGTGTTACCCTTACCGCCTTATCGGTAGAGCAAAGTGAGTTAGCGATAATGGTTTAACTCCCATACTCCTCCCAGGCTAGCCGCTTCTATCTTAGACTGCATCATTAGTAATTCATTACTTACCAGTTACCACCGTGAGATCGCAGTCAAGAGCTAGTTATCTTTTATCAGAAAAAAAACACTGATAGAAAATCATGAAGGTCCCTATCGGTACGATGGAGTCGGTACTTAGGTAAATAAATAAAAAAATGGCAGCTCATCAACAATACAATAATGTTTACAACCCGATTGTATGACCGAAGTGAGACAGCCTTGAATTTTCTGTTGCTGAAGGAGAGTCCAACTTCAATAAAAAAAAAAACTCAACGTGCAATTCAAACAACGAACGCTTCTAGAGCTAACATAGCGAGCGCTGCCGTAGCCGCCACGGCCGGCACCGTTACCACCCACGCGAATATTATGTTCCTGTAACAATGGAAATTCCTGTGTCAGTGTTATCACTATGGGCTTATCGTATCGTAAATCACTTAAAGCTATTCGCACTGTTTTTGAAACTTTAATACATACACTAGATCCAATACATGCATACACCCTGACACAGTGTGCGTGTAGTAAATCAACAGATTCCTTTTTGTTTGTCAGAACTAGAGAATCTACTCTGTGAAAATGACAAAATGGTGCAAATTGTAGATTTTTAATACTGCAGTGGCGTCACCGTCACACGTATGGCGGAGGCGCCACTGTCTAATAAAAGAATCAATATAAAAATAAAAAAAAAAGAACAAAAAAATAAAAAAATGGCTGAATTTATTTTATTTTTTGCTCATTGTATATTGTTGCTGCCAGCTGCGACAGTGGATTTTCGCCAATAGCGAAAGAGTTTTACCCAGTAGTGACTAGTGATTGCGATCGTTAGGTAAACCACAGGTAATACTGTAGCAATCATAAGTTGGTACGGATTAAGTCCATGTTTGGACCATTTAACTCTCACGTGTTAAATGACATTTAACATTTAACCAAGTCTCTATAAAAAAAATAGTCTCTATAGTTGGGCCATTACAAACGTGCGAACTGAGTCATAAATCATTTTTATCAGATCTCTCTTTCACACTTATAGGCATATCGGAACTCTCGCTCGCACTTCTAGTGTTGTGCGTAACAACAAAGAAGGGATTTGTCGATAGTCAATAGCAGGTAATCAAGAAAGGTTAAGGAAATAATGCAGAATATTTTTTAGGATGTATTTTTAATGTCTGCTTTTAAAACATACAATATATTAAATATAAATTAAGACGAAGTCGCGAGGGCAACAGCTAGTATTAATCTATGTCTATGTCATCGTCGGAGGAGCTATCGCTGTCATCTTCATGTAAATTTATTATCAGATGCTGTACTCTCTGATCTCTTAAAATAGCCTTGGCTAAATCGCGATCCTGTAACTCCTCTGCATGCCTCACACATTTTACCCAGTCCTCTTTGGATACATTCTCGATAGCTTCATGTAAAAGGATCTCGACATCTGCTATTTTAAAAGTATTGTTTTTTGATGCCACTTCGCCCTTTACTTGTGCCCATACCAATTCAATGGGATTATATTGGCAGTGATACGGTGGCAGCCGAATAACTTCGTGGCCATGCTCAATTGCCAGTTGGTCAATGGCATAAATCTTTTTTGGGTTGCTTTGTTTTACTTTAATTATTAATTCTTCTTTTATGTCTGCATTCGAAAACAGAATGTTTTTCTGTTGGAGCCATTCCTGTATGTTACTTTTCTTCCAAGACATTGTCGGTATGGGTTCTAATTGCTTGGTATGGTAACTGGCATTATCTAAAATGATAATCGATGGTTCCTCCAAAACTAGTAAAAAGTCCATAAACCACGCAATATATGTTTCCGCATCCATTTCAGTGTGGTAATCGGCATCTTTGGATTTCACAGCTCTGAAAACTAATTTTGCTTCTGGTACGAAGCCTGTCTTAGCGGAGCCGGCGTGACATACAATCAAACGTTGTCCCTTCCCCACTGGTTGATTTTTAAAGCCACCTTGATCATTTTCTCCAAGCCACATTCGTTTTCTGCACTGGTTTTGATTGACCCAGGTCTCGTCCAGATAAAACCGCGGACGGGTATCGTTTGTCTTCTTTAATGTATCAAGTTTTCTTAAAAACTCCATTCTAGCGCAGACAATATCAATTCGTTCCATTAGGTATTTTCGGCCATCCATGTTTTTTTTGAATTGGTAACCTATTTTCTTTAATATTTTTTTCAATGATGACTTGCTGCACTTAAATTCAGGCATTTGTTCTTTTATTTTCGCTAATATTTTAGCCACTGTTGGGTATTCACCACTGTCGTAAAATGAACAAATGGTGCGTTGCAACAAACAAACATCGAAATTATCGATATTTGTAACTGTTTCTGGTTTTACATATGTTTCTCTTGGTGTACATGGATGGCCAGATTGAAGTATTTCTTTCTTGACTTTGTCTACAGTTCTCGTACTAACTCCACAAAGAAGCGCCGTAATATGTCGTGGGTTATTTAAATTTAGAGAAGATATTTTTACCGGGTCACTTTTCAATTCATTAAACACTGTCAACACATTATAAATAACCGTACGAGTTTGGGCGTTAATATCGCCCTTTAATTTTAACAAAGTTAAGTTGGAGAATAATGCGTCCATGGTTCGCTTACGATTGTCTAATGATAACTAACACAATTTTCACAAACACCTACATTTTACCTTATTGCATTAGTCATCAACGACCGCGTCGTTTATAGCTACCTGCGTCCGAGCGGCATCCCTTTATCGATATCGAGTTGTGCAGCATCGTCACATTCCTTTGACGTCATGTTTTATGACTCAGTTCGCACGTTTGTAATGGCCCAACTATAGTCATCTAAAGCTATATTACCTAAACAAACTCCAGTCCACAGATTTTTCGGAGAAGTATCCGACACAGACAACGGAGCCAACCTTGCAGTGCGTGGTGGAAATGGGCAGGCCAGCTTTGCTTGCCACCAGGACCGTCAGAGCTGCTCCCAGCTCGATGGTGAACCCGCTGACAAATACAAGTTTAAATTAGATTTTTATTTTCAATATTTTAACTTTTTCTTTTAGAATCCGACTAAATTTTTTTATTTTCCTGCCATTTTGCATTCAGCTTTCACTAGGTATAGACGGACTCTACCAATGCCATCTGGATCTTTCGCTCCGCGCAGTGGAACTCTATGGCGATATTACCAAACCGTTTCAACACGGGGTTTTGACGACCTCCCTGGCGTAGTGTTGAGCGCTGTTGTCTTAACGTGCGGAGGGTTCGATCCTCGACAGCTACTGTGCTCGGCAGTGTCAATTTGGGAATTTATAATTTCTGAATTTTACCTAGTCTAGCCTGGTGGGAGGCTTTGGCCGTGGCTTGTTACCAGCCTACCGGTAAAGACGTGCCGCCAAGCGATTTAGCGTTCCGGTACGATGCCGTGTAGAAACCGATTATAAAGGTATGGGTTTAATATAACTGCCATGCCCCTAACAGGTTAGCCCGCTCCCATCTTAGACTGCATCATCACTTACCATCAGGTGAGATAGCAGAAGGTAAAGGGCTAACTTGTAGTGGTTAAAAAAGAGAGTGGCAGATTAAAAATAAATTAAGTCCTGAACAGCTGGCAACGTTTCTCTGATGCTACAAATGTTAATCGGCGGCGGCAATCATTTAGGGTTAACTAGCTAGTTCTCTCGTTACTTATATTTCAAAAGTTTTTATCACTTGCTACAGTGATCAGTAAAAAAACGAGCAGAAATCAGCGTAAGTAACTAGTGGGGAAAAGTTGGCGCATCGCCGAAGACAAGGGCCGGCCAATCGACTTACTCGTATCGTGCTGTATACGTGTATATATAGCGGAGCTAAAAAATTCGATGTCTATGGTATATATACCCAGATGCGGCCTTAACCATTGCGAGGCTCTGGGCGGTAGATATTTGCGAGGCCCGCTTTGCCCGAGCACTGGCATTAAATTTCATCAGTGTGAAAAAAACAGGAAGAAATATTCAGTGGAGTGAACGACACAGCTGATATATCGGCGCAATATTATTGGTACTAAGCCAAAAAAAGTACGCGAGTGGCCATCATAGATTAATACGTATAACGGTGGTCATTATATGCTTGCACTAGCACCTAGTGGGTTTTGTAATACACATTTAGAACCTACTAGCTGATGCCCGCGACTTCGTCCGCGTGGATTTAGGTTTTTCGGTTCCCGCGGGAACTCTTTAATTTTCCGGGATAAGAAGTAGCCTATGTGCTATTCCAGACTATAATCTATCTCTGTGCCAAATTTCGTCCAGATCCGTTCAGCCGTTGGAGCGTGATTGAGTAACAAACATCCATACATCCACACATCCATACATCCATACATCCATACATCCATCCAAACTTTCGCATTTATAATATTTATTTGATTATTTGATTACCCTATCACCTAAATCCTAATGACTTTTTCTACTTAGGCTCTAGCGCGATGGCGCGAGGCCCCTGCAAGAGCGAGGCCCCGGGCGGTTGCCCTACTTGCCATCCCCTAAGGCTGCCACTGTATAATATGCCTATTACTGCTTACTGCAATATGCTCTTATCACATAACATATGTGGGAAAATGCAAAGTGTTCTCACGTGTCAGGAGTGATGCTGGTGAGGTCCTCCCCCACGGTTTGAATCACGCGTCGTCCCCACAGCCACAGGCCCAAAGCGATGCCAACCCCGCCAAACACCAGTATCGCCAGTGGAGTTTCAGCCTTTGCGTGGGCTCCACCCTCTGAGTATAACAACCAGAGCGCTACTAGTGGGCCTATGGCGTTACTGAAATTAAATATTGGGCATAAAAATTGTTAGGTAGGTATTGAGTTTTTCTGACTAGAAATTCTTAGTACTTACTAGCCTGAAGTTAGGAAGTTGCCGGTGTTTCACCCCCGTGCCCCGTTTATTATCACTAACATTATAATAGACTAGTATGGCGCGTGGCTGCGCGGCCCGCTAAAGCGGACCGCGTATAGGGGCGCGTGGTCCACTGTCTACTTACTCGCTGTCCTACTATCCTGCCCCCCGATTATGTAAGAATGGCCGATCAAATCGTCAAAGTTCGGCGTCAAAGTAAAATAAACCATAACAGCATTAAATTAGAGCTCAATTTCGAAACACGAAATTGAGCTTTAATTCAATGCTGTTATGGTTTATTTTACTTTGACGCCGAACTTTTACGATTTGATCGACAATTCTTACATAATTTGGCAGTTATTTACTGTCTACGTGTTCTGATCTGAACAACACACTGCTATGTTAGTGAGCACAGTGGAAGCGCCAGCACGCCAAGCGTTCGACGTAAAAGAAAATTCTCATAAAGGAAAAACATAAAACCAAAGACCACCAACCCCCCGCCCCTCCCTTTTTGTTTGAGCAGCCCCTAAGTAGGTACCTATCTTTAATACCCTGACCGTGGTCCTCACCCCTCATCCGAACCTTCGATCATCATCCCTTTCCATATTTTTTTCTCCGAACCATTCGTCAAAATGAGAATTCTTCCATAAAAACAAATCTTGAAAAGGAACCGTAGTCTTGCATAGTTCTACACTTGTAGCCTCTTCAATAATCGCCATACATTTTCTATGGAAAAATAAATTCCGTCATCTTGATTTTTTTTCCTGTTCATCAAGTAGACCTTCATGTCCCGATCATCTTTTGCCAAGAAACCACTCTTCCATCTTTTATACTCTCCGAGATAGACACAGACGAAATTTGTATGGCGGCCATCTTAAATCCGCCATTTTGATTTTTTTTTCAGCTCACTGTCAATTGGATGAAGTTTCGAATGACATTTGGTCGAGCACCTATCTTCAATACCCTTTTCTATGGAAAAATAAATTCCGCCATCTTGAATTTTTTTCCTGTTCACCAGGTAGACCTTCATGTCCTGATCATCTTTTTCCAAGAAACAACTCTTCCATCTATTATACTCTCCGAGATAGACACCGGCGAAATTTGTATGGCGGCCATCTTAAATCCGCCATTTTGAATTTTTTTTCAGCTCACTGACAATTGGATGAAGTTTCGAGTGACATTTGGTCGAGCACCCCCCACCTATCTTCAATAACCTGGCTGTGCTCTTCATGCGTCTTCGAAATCCTCAATCATCAGCTCTCTCCGTATTTTTCCTCTGAATGAATTTTTGTCTTCTATACGAAACGATAGGTAAAAAAAAAATTTTCATACAAAATTTTACAGGAGAGGTGATCAATGAGTCAGCACGAGCAGCTATATATATATTAACGTTAAAGCCCGCCAACCTGGGGGTCTACTCTCTTTCTCTCAAACGAAACTTCGCAAACGAACTTAATTAGTCGGATATAATAGACCCACACAAAATCGTTCAATCCAATCGGTCACGAAAATTTTCTATGGATCCGTACTTCGTCTGCGTGTACGAAAACGAAATAGAGAGGAGCATAGAGATAATATTATGTAGGAGAGGAGTTAACGAAATTTCGTTCGTTTGTTTGCGAAGTTTCGTTTTAGAGAAAGAGAGTAGACCCCCTGCATTGGAACAGTGAATTCCCTCTTTCCCATGAGAGTGGAGGCATTTTCCCAGCAATGGGCTGTAGTGGTGGAAGGCTATATGGCAGTAGTATTATATGGCAGGCTGTGGTAGTATTATATGGAGGAGACTTTCTTTGGACACATATTTAGAAATCTTCCTAGGATGCGCAGAAACACCCCTTCAATGTGTTTAAGTCGTCCTCAACCTACAAACCTCCACTGCTCGACCGTACCACCTTTTGCCAACACTGTACTTCCAGTACAGGGTCGCCGATCGCCCGCGCCATCCCAGCATTTTGGAACTCCAACGTATATTGGCTCGGCGTCGACTAGGTTATAATTATTATATGCATGTTTACATAATAATTTACCGATAAATAAATAGCATTTACCGATAAATAAACAGCATTTACTAGTCTAACATCAACAGCCATACCTGACATCGTTGCCTCCGTGAGCGAAAGCCCCAAAGGTAGCAGTGAGGACCTGTAGGAAGGAGAAGAGTCGCAGCGTGTCCGCCGGCGGTGGTGGCGGCGCCACCGGCGGTGCCGGGCTGTTGCTGCGGAGCAGTGGCGCGGCGCTGGAGTTGGGTGTGATGGCCGCTAGCCGCGTGTTCCTTATCTCACACTCTATACTCCATGCACTGCCGCCTTCTGGACCCTGATAGAAAAAACGACGACTTTAATTATTTCACAAAACAGTTTATCTCACCAAATCAAAAGCCCAAATAGTTGTGTGTCATTGTCCTGTCCTTCATTTTTCAAGATATTTCTCAAGCTATATTAACGAAATTTGGTATTTTGGCTTTCGGTAAAAAATAAAGAAGTAGGTAGGTACGTGTGTCACAGTTTTTCAAAATTCCACCCCCAAAGGTGTAAAATAGGGGTTGAAAGTTAGTATGAAAGACCTTCATTTCGCAAGATATTTCTCAAAGTTATAACTATCAACGTAACTTCGTATTTTGGCTTTCACTTAAAAATAAAGAAGTAGGTAGGTAGGACGTGTGTCACAGATTTTCTAAATTCTTCCCCCATTGGGGTTGAAAGTTTGTATGAAAGTCCTTCATTTCTCAAGAAGAACATCTTTCAAGAAGAACCTACATGTTTCACCATTTTTGAAAATTCGATCCCCGAAGACGTTAAATAGAGAGTTTGTCCTTCAATCACGCCGCAACAGAGCAACGGAACAATGGGTATAGTTGAGGATGATATAGGTAGGCCATATTTTATCCCGGAAAATTAAGGAGTGCATATGGGAATTAAAAAACTTACATGCCACGCGAACGAAGTCTCGAGCATCCGCTAGAATTTGCTAATAAATTAATGTATAAACAAGCGCACACTGCAGTAATAAATGTTTTAGGTAAAAGATAAAAAACCGTCCAAGTGCGAGTCGGACTCGCGCACCGAGGGTTCCGTACAAACCTGTAGTAAGTTTTACGATTTATGACGTATTAAAAATAAAAATTAAGTTTGTTGTATGGGAGCCCCCCTTTAATATTTACTTTATTGATATTTAATTATTTATTTTGAAAGGTAATATACAAGTTAATATTCTGTGAAAATTTGAACCGTCTACCTGTTACCGTTTTTAATATTGAGCAAAAAAATACGAAAAAAACACGTTTATTGTATGGGGACCCCCCTTAATATATACATTTTTTGACCGAGCGAAGCGAAGGTCTCTGAGTCTACTTGAGTGAATTGGCACTTGTCCGTCCGTCCGTCCGTCCGTCTGTCAGAGCCTTATAACTCCTGAATTACTGAATGTAATTACTTCAAATTTAAATATAATATGTAAACCAATGGCCTCCCGCCGAATATGGCTTAAAAAGTTATAAAAATCTTTATTTTAGGGGGGCTCTCATAGAAGCGAATGCGGAGTAAAATATTTTTATAGCGTTACATAGGGTTGCGGTATATCATTTTAAAGATAATGAGGAACAGAGTCGAAACATATTTTTTTTTTAATTTTTCCCCTAAAATTGACGAAATGGGAGGCTTTCAAAGTGGAGATTTTCTGACGTCCAAAGATGACCTCAGAACTCCCAATTTTCTGAAAGGCTGAGCCTGAAACTTGATTAATTATTTGAATTATATCCTGTACTTGAACAACAAATACTAAAATAAGATAAATATTATAAGGAAACGAAATTATTTAATTTTTAATGAGCTTCATTATTTTTAACAAACTTCACAATTATGTCAATAGATGGCGCTCTGTACAAGTTTATTCGTTTGTGCTTAAAAAGAAAAGGCTGAGCCTGAAACTTGATCACTTATTTGAATTATATCCTGTACTTGAACAACAAATACTAAAATTAGATAAATATTCTAAGGAAACGAAATTATTTAATTTTTAATGAGCTTCACTATTTTTAACAGAACTTCACAAAGATGGCGCTCTGTAAGTTTATGGATACCGCGAGGTCTCAGTTCGGGGCGAACCACTAGTTTAATTTTTAGTATTTGTTGTTATAGCGGCAACGGAAATACATCATTTGTGAAAATTTCAGCTTTCTAGCTATCACGGTTTATGAGATACAGCCTGGAGACAGACAGACAGACAGACAGCGGAGTCTTAGTAATAGGGTCCCGTTTTTACCCTTTGGGTACGGAACCCTAAAAACTATGTTTTCCTTGTAACAATATTTATGGCAAGTCTAGATAAATATACCTACTTAGTCATAAATCAATTATTATTTTCCTCATTTTGTGGCCTACAACTTTGGCGATTGTAGTTTAACTACCTACCTACATCTATACCTACTTATAATAAAACTGTAACAGGTCCAATTCTGTACATTGAAGATATTTTGAAAATTTTTTTTGGAGGGCACTCATTATTCGATACTGAAGCCAAATCTGTAATTTTTTTCATTTTTGTCTGTCTGTCTGTCTGTCTGTATCTTGGCCGCGCATCACGCCGAAACTACTGAATGAATTCAAACGAAACTTGGCACGATTTGAGCCCATACTACGAGGTAGGACATAGGATACTTTTTATCCCGAAATTCTACCCCCGAAGGGGTGAAATAGGGGTTGAAAGTTTGTATGAAAGTCCTTAATTTCTCAAGTTATAGCCATGAAACTTGATATATGAGCTGCGGGTTGAAAATGAAAACATATGTGTTTCACAGTTTTTCAAAATTCCACCCCTGAAGGGGTGAAATAGGGGTTGAGATTTTGTATGAAAATCCTTAATTTCTCAAGTTACAGCCATAAAACAGCATTTGGGCTTTCGTTAAAATATGAAGAAGTACGTGTTTCACCATTAAAGGGGGATTAAACCGTGGGATAGTAATATAGGCTACTTTTTATCCTGGAAAATTAACTGAAAAACTTATTTCACGCGGACGAAGTCGCGGGCATCAGCTATAAAGAATATACATACATACATACAAACATAGAAAGAAAGAAAGAAAGAAGAAAGATAAAACATTTATTTCCAATGTTGCCACACATGCCTTTAACCCATACCGTGGGATAGTAATAGGTATAGGCTACTCTTTATCCCGGAAAATTAATGAGTTCCCGCGGGAATCGAAAAATCTTAGTCCACGCGGACGAAGTCGCGGGCATCAGCTAGTAAATAATAAATGTACTTACTTAACTATATTATAATCAATTTTCCTACATACTCGTACCTATTTTAATCAGTCAAGTCACGTGGATGTCGCTGCCAAAAGTAACGGCTAGCCATATAACAAAACGACGCCGTTTTGTAAACTGGCGGGTCGCCGTTCAGCCGGATTGCTATAGGTACGTTCTGCATTACGACTGCCCTTATATTCAGCCGCATTGTAATCAAGTTGCATTGTAGGGTGACGGTACTAACGAAATAAGTGGGCTACGCCAAAAAACTTGATTCGCGCTTTGCAAAAGCACTCTAGGGGTAGAGTAGACAACACTGCTTGGAGTCTGCCTAGAGGGTGCCTTGATTTAATTCGCGATATGGTGTCTTGATATTTATATTAACTTACGATGCGACGATTCATTTCACGCTGTTTTACGAAATGGCGGTTCATGGTCCAACCAATTACAATACGGCTTCCTGCATTGAAGGACGTTTACAATGCGGCGGACGTTTGTTCAGCCGTATTATAATCTGGCTGACCGTCTAACGCCGTATTGCAAAACGGCGAATTCTACATTCCGGCTGCGACTTGGACATAAACACACTTACCTTATCAGACCTCGGCGGTGGAGTATCAAATTCCACTGCAACGGGAGGCATTATCATCGCCGACAGTCGCCCAAGCTCACCACGTGCGATCGTGTCACACGAATCTCCCAGAAACCCATTCTTCGAATCATAGCTCTCGCCCATTCCCACCAGCTGAGCTGAATCTAAACTCTTACAGCAGCTTAAAGTCTCGTCTATGTATTTAAGAGTATTGATTTGTGGGTCAGCATCTATTAACTGTAAACGTGATTTGTTTGGTGGACTTAAGCTTCGAGAAAGTATACTGCAGTCGTCCATAGTCGCAAGAAGAGCTCGGTTTTTAGCATTTATCTCTCTGACGCCAACAGAACATTTGTCTGCATCGCTCAGGGTAACCATTTCTGCACTCTCCTCTATAGCTTCGAGCAGCTTGCCGTCTTCAGATAGTAACGAAGTTGGCCTTTGAGGAACACTGTTTTTTGTGTGTGTGGGTGTATTAGCTGGGGTCGTTTCTAAAATAAAACATAAATTATAATAACGTAAGATGATTCGGTATCTAGGTAGTTCTAATTTTCAAGACTCAATTATTTTGTCGTTAGAATCAATAAAACATCTACCACGTGTTCTAAGTATCAAGAATAACTTAGGTACTTAAGTAAAGACACCTATAATAGTTTGTATGATTTTCTATGGACAGGCAGAATTGCGTTTTATTTATGTAGCCTACCTACCTTCTACGGCCATTTTATGACCATAGCAAGGAAAAGCTTCTTATAGGAATAAAATTCCTGACCCCCCCCGCGTCGCTTGCCTTTTCCGAAAGTGGGTAAAATTAATTGTTATCAAAATTTAGCAAAAAGGAGACTTTGGATTGTAAAGTACTTAGTTAAAACATTCACCGTTGGACAATCCAAGGGTAAAGTTGACTGGCGGTGCCACGAAGCGACGTTGATAATAGGGCACGAGGAAGGTGCGCACGCAAATCGCGCCGAATGCACCCAAGGCCAGGGATCCGGACAGAGCCAGCCATGGTGGTATATTGTCCATTGCCAACACTGCGAAAGAATAACGAAGTTTATTCAAATATATTACCTCCAAACATCTCATCTTCTACTAGAAAGAGATAATATACTGGAAGCTGTAGACACACCTCCGAATTAATGTGTCATAAACATAGATTAAAGCCAAAGCAAGAAGGAAACAAAAATGTTATTAAGTGAGTGTAAGTAATTGTGGTAGTCCGTGGCTGCATACCGATGCTGCTGCTTGAGTAAAGTCAAGTCAGAATGCCAATTTGATTATTGTGATGATTCGCTCAAAACAACCACTTAACTATCCGATGCTGAATATTATGCAATACTCACATTTTGGACCATCGAGGACCACACTCAGCACATTAACAGCAATAGTGGCGCCGTAAAAGAAAGGTAGGACTTTCAACCCTGCAGTCAACGGCTGAGACGCGCGCAGGATAAATCTACGGACCAACCAGTATAAGGCTGCTGATACCGTACCGCTGAGAGCAGGCGAGATGAACCATGATAAAACTGAAAGCAAATAAAATGGAACCTCAGATTTAGTTTACAACGTACGGATGGCCGTCAACAAAGGCCGAGCTGCGGGCCCTGGATTGATGGAGTTGACCAAGATGTAAAAGTCATTGGATTGCAAGACTGGAGGACATATTCAAAAAGATAGAAATAGATGGAGGAATCTACTGGAGCAAGTCCGGGTCCAGAAAGGGCTGTTGAACCGATGATGATGATTTTGATGATGATTTAGTTTTGGATTATTGCAAATTGTACGAAAATTCCTTTACGAAACCGCATTGAGTCCATAATTCATTTAAGCTGATGTAGCCCGTAACTGAGTTCCTTTATCTCAAAGCAGGTGAGATCGCGTTCTATCGCTTTTTATCATCGAAAGACATTAAATAAATAAGTATATATAATGAACACTACCTACGTCTTCATTTAATGATATGTGAGATGACTGTGGGAGAATCGAAATGAAAAACCAATTCTAGAGAAGGATTTTCATACTCACCAATCGCCCCTAATGTAGACCAACGAACGCCAACTGGGCCTTTTGCCGTCAGTGTGAATCCAACAGTGGCACCAACCACCGAATGAGTTCCCGAAACTGGAAGCCTCAAGGCTGTGGCAAGGATAAGCCAGGTAGCTCCGGCGATCAGAGCCGCCAGGCAACCGGCGGCCAACAGTCGTTCACCTCCATCGTCGTAAAGTGACACGTCAAGTATACCCTTCCGCATCGTATCTGATACCTTGTAACCTAACAAAGAAAGGCATATTTTCAAGCAAATACTTAGATTTCCTTGAATCCGAAGGGAAGTGGGCAATAATGTTAAAAATATTGAAGCGCGATTATTTCGGCAAAAGTATCTTTCAACTCGTCACTTTCGCCGAAAATGGCCGCCAAACCGAACAACTGTTTTGAAACCGACATGTTGTAACACGAGCAAAGTTTAGGTAGGTAGGTAGTTAGTGATATAATATATTTAAATTTAGAATTTGTATTTTTAAATTTTTAACTGTCAAAATCAGCGTTTAATCTATCTACCAGTGATCTACCATCCCAAATTCTTTAATAATTTCATCGTTCAAACTACCAGTAAGTATTTTCGGAGCTCTGTAGGGCTCGACTCTTTGATAACAAAACTTTTTTAATTAACTATTTACAAGACTACAACCTATTTGAATACAAGGCAATAAATACTTACCGATCAAAACAGCCCCGGCGATTTCGAAAATTGTTGCAAGTATGCATGCTTGTGTGAGTGTGAGAACTTTCGACCCAACGCTTGTTCCGAATGAATTTGCTACGTCATTAGCGCCGATCCCAAACGCCAAAATAAATGCAACCACAAAACCACAAATCACCAGCCAGAGCAAATCGTCTGAATATGGTTCCATCACTTCGTATTAATTTAATAACTTGAGTGGATTCACCGCGGCATTTACTACTTATAATAGTTAGGTAGGTACTACTTAGTTTAACTTTTTTTTTCTAGCACCTAATTAATATATGAATGCAACAAAATACATATTATAGGTAACAGGTAGGTAAGCTTTGCTTAAATATGAACATTGGCTATTCACGAAGGTAACAAATCTTTTCTTCTTAAGATCTTTCCATTCTTTTCTTTTCTTTAACTATAAGCTCGAAGCTTCTTCGTCATTTCAATGAACTAATTTCATCATCCTTCCGTACAAAAATATTAGGTATGTCCTAATTATAATATTATTAGAGATACTTCCCACAAAACTTAATAGGTATGTAGATACGTAACAAATATTTTGTTTTATAAATTGTGAGTTATGGTATCCAAATTAGAAGTAACAATATTGGCTGAAATTACAAAATTGTGCGTCACAACTTAAGGTGCTTAAAACGCAGTTTTAGGAGTTGGTGCAGTTTTAATAAATTTGGCTTCATTTCTGAAACAATAATAAAATATTTACTTCCTGTTATTCTGCCGAGGATTTAGTTTAGCCTACTCTTATTATACGAAGAAATGGAGAAAGGCAAAGAACGGTTTATCGGCATTCTTCTTTAGAAACTTTATTCTTTGTTTTAAACACACACACACACACACACACACACACACACACACACACACACACACACACACACACACACACACACACACGCACACACACACACACACACACACACAGAGAGAGACACACACAGACACATACACACAACCACTCATACAGAACAATGCATGCTAACTTTGTAGTTTTATTAATTTTAAAATGAACTTTTCAGTGTTACAGGTTTTTCAAACTTACTTCAGGGTTCCCGACAAAATTGTGAAACGACGAATATTTTTACCAATAAATTTCATTTTCATTTTCATTTCATTTTCTCTTATAATTTTTGCCACTTTTAAAGATAAATGGTGTATTAAGTACTAAGGCACACAACATTAAATTTTTAAGAGACCACATGGTTGCGATGATATCGATTTGCTGACGCCATTCAGTGGAATTTTCGCGCTTAAATAAATATTCCGTCATTATTGTACAATTGAAAACAATATAGTTAAATACTATTCAGAATCTGTAATCATTATTATTACTGTTCAACATGTGTGTAACATTCCACGGACTTTCCAAGCGTTATACCATTGCATCTTAAATGCTCTCTTTTACCTAATTATAATGCTTCGTTAGCTCGTAATATAAAAAGCCGAAACGTACAACACTACGTTAATAAAGGTTATTTTCGTTCAAACGGGCATAAGAACTTCGAAAAATTTAATTATTGTGATAAAAAACTACTTACTTTTTTAAAATGTAGGGTTTTATGGTCCTGAGACTCAAAAATCGAGATTATTATGAGTGTGGCGGGTCGCCTTGGGTCTCTCAGCTGTACACTGAAGTTACCGAGGGTCGCCCCATTCCTTCGTCTGAATGGAGCATGCGCAAAACACCGTCACCCCACTTCTGCAACCCCCCTTGCCGGCGCTATTAGTAGGTAATTATTATAAGGCCGGGTATTTGCAAGGGACCCCCTGGAAACAGGCTTTTTAAAGCGAGACGCTATAACAAGTTTACGACACATCACAATTCCTAACTATGTACACTTCGTTGACCTTGTGTTAGTCGATGGGATTTTTATAGGGACTCTCACCGTCTATGTCTTACCTACTTATAGTTACTTACTTAGTGCTATATTGAGGTAGGTAGGTACAGTTATATTCTAGTAGGTAGTACCTATTGCATGCTGTATTATACTAGAATATACTTAACTGTATATATATATATATATATATCTGGAATTTCTGGATATTGTTACGAAATAATGAAAATAACTACATAGAATAGGTAAGTACCTACGAATAATTGCTATTGCATTTTATCAATTAACTAACTAGCTTACCGCGACTTCGCGACTTCGTCCGCGTGGTTTAAGTTTTTTTGATTCCCTCGGGAACTCCATAAATTTCCGGGATAAAAAGTAGCCTATGTCACTCTATAGTCTATAGGTACCCATGCCAAAAATCACGTCGATCCGTTCATCCGTTGCGGCGTGATTGAAGGACAAACCAACAAACCAATAAACAAACACACTTTCGCATTTATAATATTAGTATGATACGAACAATAAAGGCCGGTTGGTTTACCTTGTTGTCCATACAATGATACACTATGGTCTAACGTAACGGGCCCCTGGTTTGTGATAGTACGTTATTTCGGTAGTTTTGTTTCTGGCGCAAAAAATAAGCAATTTAAATAATATTTATTTAAAATATACATTTGTACAAAATCTCTATCATTTAAGCTGTCTAAATAATCAAGTGCTAGCATTTTGGCTGCTAAACTGAAAGCAATACGACGCGACGCTCGAAACTATCAGTCGGCCACAAACATCTGTGCGGCTTGCGTTTCTTACTTGTCACCGTAAGGTTAGCGCTCGTACTTCATAAGCTTACAGAAAGACATAGCTAAGTCCATTTGAATAAAACTTTTAATAGGGCTTTTATGTGTTTCTTAACAATTGATTTGACTCGGAAAAATTAATATACAAGCATAGAATTCCGTAAAAATTGCAATAAATCGACTCACGAAATAGCGGTCATTTTATTTTTCGTGTGTCCCCTAGTTCGTGACACTAACGAATTAGGGATATTTTAGATACATTTTTGTTGCTTGTGTATTTATATAATAATCAAGATAATTTGAATGTAAATTAAAAAATAAATAATGTACTTGATTAAGTTTCTTAGGAGCTAAATTCGGTTTAAGTTTTGTTCACTAGAATTCTTATAATACGAGTTTAAAGGCGACCTGAATTTACAATTATTAGATAAATTCGCATAGGTACTATCAGCTTAATTTTGTTTCTTATTCGATTAATTTCATGTAATTTTGTATATTTTTATTATATACAGGGTAGGTAATAGTTAAATTACATAATTTAAAAATGATCTACAAAATTGAGTGCTGGAATTTCCAAAAATCAATATCACGAAATAAGGGACAGTCTATTTTGCACTTTTCCCTAAGTTCGTGACAGATAAATCTATACTGGTAAGCTACTTAAACGTGAAATCGGTACATTTATTTAGCTTTCATTATGTAGTTACGTATCTTAGCTTGTTAAGAATTTAGTTATTTGAGTTCGTTATTTTGTTTTGTACCTAATAAAAGCTGTAATAATAATAAATAATGTCCTCCCGACCTAATTTCTGCCACGGCGGCCAATCTCCGGAGAGATTAGCCATCTGCGCGGGAGATATTATAGTGTGCACAGGTGCACTGTCTGTTCCTTTACTCTTACAGCCTGATGGGACGGAAAATCCGACACGACCGGAGAGAGATCAGGCGCAGGACCGACGGCTTAACGTACTCTCCGAGGTACGGGTGAAACACCGCTTACTTCTTAACTTCAGGCTAGTACTGAGAATTTCTTGTCAGAAAAACCCAATACTAGTTATGGCCCGACCCGGGACTCGAACCTGAGACCTCGGCTGCAGTTGAACATGCTAACTACAAGACCAACGAGACAGTTTCCGTGGGAAAAGATGTACATAGTGTCATTAAGCTGAATCTCACTCTCATATTTTTTTTATTAAGTAATTATTTTTTATAAAAAATATCTTTATTTCTGTTCCTGTTCTTAATTATTATTAAATTATCAGAAATCGCTGTAAAAACTATATCCCGAAACAGGGGCCACGAGTTCACGAACTTAGGAGCAGAGCCAAATTTTATCACGAAATAGGGTTCAAACAAGAGGTCCACAAATAAATTAATATAAAAAAAACTACGAAATACAACAACATAATATAAGCATTAAATTACTGTCAAAATACCAATATACATCACACAAAAGCTTTCAAAGTGATATCATGTTTAGGAATTTATTTAAAAAAATCTTAGTCATAAGAGCTTTAACATACCGAAGTATGGGACACTTACGTAATACGTTATGTAGCATTACAAGTTACAACCACTCTAATTAGCGACAAAAATAAGTAGGTACCTACGCAATAAATAGTACCTACCTACTTTCAAAGTTGCCGAAATTAGTAAGAACTGCAGCGTTGTACATTTATTTATTGTTAGGTATTTTGTTGCTTTATTGTCTAGCCCATATTGACCTCGAGTCTCGACTATCGCCATCATAGGTACATGCCGAAGATTTTAGGAAGTCCGTTCTTTTGCTTATTGTGATTACCTTGCACGTAATTACCTCGGCTGCTGGACTATTTAAGTGTTATCTTTAGTAGTTAGATATAATATTTTAATAGTAGATAAAATAATATAGATTTTTCTCTCCATATAACGACAACTCTCAATAACGCCATAAAATGTGCAGTCCCTTCAGTGTCGCTATGTAGAGTTTACACTGTATTTAAAAACAAGCGGGAACTTTTCAATTATTTTCCGGGATAAAAGGTCACTGTTGCCGAATCCAGCTCGGTCGCTAACACAGAGTACCTACCTACTTTTTATAATGGCATGTTATTAAAGGCTCAGCCCCCCTAGCATGGGCCGGAGATAAAAATTTTATCCCCCGATTTTATCCACTGACAAGAGATAAAATTAACTTATCCACCTCTCAGAGCACGGCAACAGCCCCCCTAGCATGGGCCGAGACAATTTTCTCCCCGTGGAAAGGATAAAAATTTTATTCATAAATAAATAAATAAAAACGCTAAATAACGGTGGGTAAATAGTCCCCCGAGTCCCCGTGAAATGTCAAACGGGGATAAACTTCTCCTCTCCCCTGTTGCCGTGCTCTGAGAAGTGGAAAAGATAATTATTTTATCTCTTGTCAGTGGATAAAATCGGGGGATAAAATTTTTATCTCCGGCCCATGCTAGCCCGGCAGGGGAGAGGAGAAGTTTATCCCCGTTTGACATTTCAAGGGGACTCGGGGGACTATTTACCCACCGTTATTTAGCGTTTTTATTTATTTATTTAGGAACTGTGTTTAGGAATAAAAATTTTATCCTTTCCTCGGGGAGAAAATTCTCTCGGCCCATGCTAGGGGGGCAGGGCTAATCAGAAGGCGATGGAGAGAGTTATGCTCGGAGCATCCATTCGTGACAATCAGCAATGAGGAGATTCGTATAGGAGAACCACTGAACCAGTTATATAAACGAGATTCACTGACTTATCTAGCTCAAGTTGCGAAGTTGAAGTAGCAATGGGCGGGACATTATATTTAGAAAGACCGACAGATATTGGAATCTCAAGGAATGCTGGAATGGCGACTCTGTACTGGAAAGCGTAATGGAGCGTTTGCAGACTGATGACATCGAGCCGTAGGGCTAGGGAACCACTGGAATAAGGCGGCGCAAGACCCGAGACCGTGGCGTTTGGAATACCCTACAACAGACCTATGTCCGGCAACGGACGTCTGTTGGATGACGATGACGACTCCTCCTATTGCTCTGAGCCTCCTAGGTACATTATTTTGGCTCGAACTCAGGGCTGATCCGAAAACAGTTAAAAAATGAAACTGTCAAAATGACAGCTTTCAGGCATAGAAGAAGGAATCTCTAGAATCAGGGTCAGCGTGTAACCGAAAGGGATAGGTAATACTATGTGTGTGTTCCGTTATAAGCACTGCGAGCACTGGCAGTGCTCTTTACTGGGGACTTTCAGTGCTCTCAGTGTATTTCGGAACGCACCCTATGAAACACCTCCCAAACGTCATACAAACGTCGGCACAATATATGGTTTGTTTGTATGCAATAGGCACAAAATCCGTGACACGCAGAAAGGGAGAGAAAAACACATATTTTTTTCTCATTCTATCTTGTGTAACATCCCAACACTGCATCTCTTTCATGTGGGAGTGAAAAGGAGATATGGCGGCGTCTATAATATATCTTACTCAGTGTGTGTTCCGATAAAAGCACTGCGAGCACTGGCAGTGCTCTTTACTGGGGACTTCCAGTGCTCTCAGTGTATTTCGGAACGCACCCTATGTCTACGGCTTTCAGGTCACTGTCAGCCGTCAGGTGCTGTCAACTGTCAACAAAAACCCGCAGCAGACAAAAACCAAAATCAGGGGCAGTCAACTCTGTAGGGATTGGTTGGTTCAGTAGGTGGGTTTGATATAGGGTGTTCAGTTGGAAAAAATAAATGACAAAAATAATTTATTACAACGGCAGCACCAAAGCTTTTAGCTGACATGAAATGTCATACTTGTCAATTTCAAATCTTTTGTTTCTGGTCGGTGTTTCAAATCGAGAGTTTTCAAAATTCTATTCTAACGGTTTTAAACAGATTAACAGTTTGCTGTTAATTTGTTTTTGATCTGTTTTTGAATTTTGATATCGTTTTATGCGTTTTTCTTATTTCATGTGGACGCGTTCACTCGACTCACTTCAAAAGTTCATACGATAAACGTTTGAAGCGCGTCGAGTGCTTTCCTCTGCCTTTGATTGATTCCAGATTTTGCTGTTCTGCTTACGGGATATCGACTGTATTACGACCCTAGTGACTGTTACTGTGTGTTGTGACTCTTATATTTTAGTGTTTTTGTGTATTTTATTGAAGGACAATGAAGGACAATAGCCGTAAATGTGCTAAGTGCCAGGCAACGACTGCACGAGACTCGGAACTTGTTTTACATCGATTTCCAAAGCCAGGACCTGGCGAAGCCAGCACGCGGCGGTAGGTTCATCCTTACTCAGTCTCAAACTTATTAATAATCATTATGTTGTTAATAAAAATTAAACCTTAAACTGGATGTTTTCAGGGCTGCTGCTTGGGCAAGATATTGCTATCCAGATGAAGACTGGAGCTCTAAGGAATTTCAAAAAAAGCTCTTTTCAAGCCATAAAATGCTTTGCTCTAAGCATTTTCCCAGAAGTGCATTTGTTCAAGATCATTTACAAAGGGATAAGCTGCATAGATATGCTGTTCCATCAGAGCTCTCTACAACAGCAACGATCACCTCTTCAACTGAGACTCCAGGTCCACAGCCTGGCACTTCGAGAGCCTCTGATCCACTCATACATACATCACAGACTGCAGCTGCATCTGATGTAAGTTTTATTTTTCAATTCTAACTAATCTGACTATAGTATTTACAAAGTTTCCTTGTACTTACTACTTATTTCTTATTCCTTATTTACCTACTCATGATTACTAGTGATGTTATTGGTAAGATCTACATCAACAAATGTATGTAAGGGGTAATCTCTGGAACTACTTAACTGATTCTAAATATAAAAGCAGCACTATCCCTGAGTGACATATAGGCTACTTTTATCCCCAGAAATTAAATAGTGATGATGCAGTTTAAGATGGTAGCGGGCTAACCTGTTAGGAGTACAGCAGTTATGTAAACCTATACCTATACTAATTGGTTTCTGCATGGCATCATACTAGAACGCTTATCTGTAAATCTCTTGGCAGCACATCTTTGCTGGTAGGTTGATAACTAGCCTCGGCCGAAGTCTACCAGGCCAGGCCAGACCAGCAAAAATTCAGAAATTATAAATTCCCAAATTGACCCTTATTCAGAAATTATAAATTCCCAAATTGACCCTTCCAGGCATCGAAACCCAGGACCTCTCACACTATAACTACCTATATATATTAACTTTTTGTAGTTTCTGTTAAGAGAGGTAATCTTAGTTTTAAATCACTTTATTTTTTTAATTTTCAGAATTTGAACTTAGAACAGCCTGGAACCTCAAGACCAGCTGATGCAACTTTTAATATTTTACAACAACCAAACTTATCTGATTGTGATGTAAGTTTTTTACCTCTATATTTGACACACAAGAAGTAAGTAGCATCACTATTTATTACCCAAAAGCAGGAATTATATTCTTTTACTTTTGGTTTTAGGTTAAACATTCTGAAGAATTAAATAAAGAAAAGAGGCTTCTGAACAAGTGCCGAAGAAACTTGCGAAAAATTTGCAGCCTACAAAAAAGGATCAAAACATTAAAAACACAAAAGATTTTGGAGGCCCTTCTTGATGATGATGCTGTACAGGCATTGTCAGCTGACCTAACCAGCTCCTTTGCTGTTTTACTGCAAGGGCAATTGTTGAATTGCAAGAGGAAAAAAAGAGGACGTCGATGGACTTTACAACAAAAAATTTTTTCGCTAAGGTTATACAAGCGGTCACCTGCCTGTTACAGACTTCTACGACGCATGTTTCCACTACCAAGCCAGACAACCTTAAAAAACTTATTAAATAAGCTTCCATTAAAGCCTGGCATCAACAAGCATCTTTTTGATGTAATAAGAAAAAATGCTGCCAACAACGATCCTCAAGATAATGAGTACAGCCTGCTGTTTGACGAAATGTCAATTAGAAGGAACGTTAATTATAATCGGAAATGTGATCAAGTGGATGGATTTCAAGACCATGGAGTAGAGCAAGGACGAGATCCTCAAATAGCAAGCCATGCTCTTGTATTTATGATAATGTCTATTCGAAAAAAAGTTAAACAGCCTGTGGCATATTATTTGTCTGGAGACCATGTCACTGCAGATAGATTAATGGTCCTAATCAAACAGGTATAATTTTTGCATCAATTTATTTTTCATAATTCATTTTTTATACATTGAATAAATTTAACCTGTAAATATTACAAATTGTATATTTGGATATTTGTTATATTTGGATATTGATATCCAGTGAAGCATATTTCATGTCATATTATAATGAAGAGATAATCTACGTATGTCCAGTGATCTACCTAAATGAGCATAAGACTTTGACTTGTTACAATTAATTTTCTCGTACATTACAGGTACTCCATGCTTGTTTTGAAGCTGGCATTACTATTGCTGCAACTATTTGCGATATGGATGGGGTAAATAGAAGAGCACTTACACAACTAGGTGCGTCAGTTGAAGAGCCATATTTCAAATTTAAAAATAATGAAATTGTTGCACTCTACGATACACCCCATCTGCTCAAATGTTTTAGAAATTTATTTCTTAAATATAATTTAAAATGTAACACTAATGTTGAGTGCAATGGAAAACAAATTGCAGGTAAGGAATGGTATTTTTTAAATTAAGTAGGTGTTAGGCAAAGTTCATTGTATCACTGTGATAATAATACATATTTACATTTAAATGATGAAAAAATGGTTTTTATGTTTGTATGTTTTGAGATACTTATCAAAATACTACATTATTTTCAGATATCGCAAAATGGAATCATATAGAAAATTTTTATGAATTAGATAACAACAATCCATTCTTCGTGTTTGCGCCTGCTCTTACTAAGACCCACATAGCACCAAACAATAAACAAAAAATGAAGGTGAAGTTAGCGGCGCAGGTGTTGAGCCATACAGTTTCTGCTGGAATGTATGCAAAAATTGCCCAAGGTATATATATTGAAAATATTTATGTCCTTCTTCAGGATACAACTTATATCTATACTTATCAAAATCAGTTGAAAAATTGGGCCATATAAGTGTAGCACTTAGCAGACAGACAGACACACTTTCGCATTTGTCACAGTATGGATATTGGCATTGCCATGAAATTTATATGCAAGTAGATTCATAAAAACATTATAATATTTTTTTAAGTAACAAATTTCATCATTTAAAAGCATTTGTCTATTCTTACAGGAGAGTTACCAAAAGAAGCTCTTGCCACTGTCAACTTACTTAACAAAATTGACCAGTTGTTTGATAGCTTAAATGCAGACTCTCCAAGCTTAAAGCGGGGTAAAAAATATCTTAGAAATATATCAGACCGAAGCCCTCACTTCGAATATTTCAAAGAAATGAAATTATTTTTTAAAAATTGCCAATTTATTGGTGCAAAAGCGAGAGCACCTTCCCTGGACGGCTGGATTCAAACTATGACGGGAGTCGAAAGATTGTGGCATAATTTAAAAAGGAAATACCCTAATATTGGCAGTTTGTCTACCCGGCGACTGCAACAAGATGCATTAGAAAATTGTTTTGGATGCATAAGAAGCAATTGTGGGTCTAATTGCAATCCAACAGCTTCACAATTTGTTGCCGCATTAAAAACTGGAATTATTTCCAATTTGTCAGCATCAAGTGCAGCAGCAAATTGTCAAAGAGATGATGCAGTCATTCTGGATAATTTAAATTTATTTTTGACTCATAATAATTCCGAATCTGCACCATCACCAAGTCTAAGCAATCAAACAGATTATTGCAGTTTGCCAACAGAAAATGAAATCATTGATGAAAATACAGGAGAAATACAAGCATGTGCCTATGTTTGTGGCTATATAATAAAAAAAATGGAAAGAGACTGCAATATATGCATCAAATCATTAACCTCGAGCGATAAACCATGTCATTTATTCACGATATTTAAAGAATATGACGAAAAGAAAAAAAGCCTAAACTATGCCAGTTTGGAAGTAATTCAATGTGTTGAAAGGGGAGCAAAAATAGTTAACGATTATTTAAAAGAGAATGCACATAAGGTGAAAATATATGAAAATGTGAAAGAAATTTTACAAAAAAATATTACATATGACTTCCTTGATAAATGTAAAAAACACAAAGAAGAAAATCTTAGAAACATAATAAATTCCATATTCTTTATATGTATAAACAGATTTTGTTGTGTGAAAAATAGGTTGTTTGCAGAAAGTGCTGCACAAGCAAGCCTGCAACGGAAAATTAATATATTGAAGCACACATGATTATATTTTATCATTCTCTTAATCCCTACTAATGGTTCATACCATTCAGGTATAATTTTTGCATCAATTCTTTTCATAATTATTTTTTTTACATTGAATAAATTTAACCTGACTGACACACCAGTTTAATTTATTCATTGATATCAATAAATATTATAAATTGTATGTTTGGATGTTTGTTACTCTTACCACACAACTACTGAACCAGTTTGGCTGAAATGGAAAATACCTTATACACTGGAATAACGCGGGCTACTTGTCATTTCAGGATTTGTTAAAAACTGAAATCCATTTTTTTATTAGTTAGCTAATGATTGGTACTGATTGATATCCAGTGAAGCATATTTCATGTCATATTATAATGAAGAGATAATCTACGTATGTCCAGTGATCTACCTAAATGAGCATAATACTTTGACTTGTTACAATTAATTTTCTCATACATTACAGGTACTCCATGTTTGTTTTGAAGCTGGCATTACTATTGCTGCAACTATTTGCGATATGGACGGGGTAAATAGAAGAGCACTTACACAACTAGGTGCGTCAGTTGAAAAGCCATATTTCAAATTTAAAAATAATATTATCAAAAATTGCAGGTAAGGAATGGAATTTTTTTAATTAAGTAAGTGTTATGCAAAGTTCATTGTATCACTGTGGTAATAATAATATTTACATTTAAATGATGAAAAAATTGTTTTTATGTTTGTCTCTTTTGAGATACTTATCAAAATACTACATTATTTTCAGATATCGAAAAATGGAATCATATAGAAAATTTTTATGAAGTAGATAACAACAATCCATTCTTCGTGTTTGCGCCTGCTCTTACTAAGACCCACATAGCATCAAACAATAAACAAAAAACTGAAGGTGAAGTTAGCGGCGCAGGTGTTGAGCCATACAGTTTCTGCTGGAATGTATTGCAAAAATTGCCCAAGGTATATATGTTGAAAATATTCATAACTAGATGATGTCCGCGACTATGTCTGCATGAATGTGTTTTTTTAAACTCCTTAATTTTCTGGGCCAAAAAGAAGTCTTATGTCCTTCTCCAGGATACAACTTATATCTATACTCATCAAAATCAGTTGAAAAATTGGGCCATATAAGTGTAGCACTTAGCAGACAGACAGACACACTTTCGCATTTGTCACAGTATGGATATTGGCATTGCCATGAAATTTATATGCAAGTAGATTCCTAAAAACATTATAATATTATTGTAAGTAACAAATTTCGTGTTTTAAAAGCATTTGTCTATTCTTACAGGAGAGTTACCAAAAGAAGCTCTTGCCACTGTCAACTTACTCAACAAAATTGACCAGTTGTTTGACAGCTTAAATGCAGACTCCAAGCTTAAAAGAGGTAAAAAAAATATCTCAGAAATATGTACATCAGACCGAAGCCCTCACTTTGAAAAACTATGAAAGCACTCTCCGCAATATTACCCAATACACGTGGACCTAACTTATGGAAGAGAAGGACTTTAGCCCTAGCAATGCAGTTTCAGGAATCAATCAAGGAAGAGTAGAGGGCACCAGGGCACGTGGCAGATCACCCATAAGGTGGACAGACCAAGTGAGGGCTGCGGTGGACGTCCCCTTACACGAATGCACTCGCAAGGCTGCTATCAGAGAAGAGTGGAGACGGATAGTTAAGCGTGCCACAACACCAAAGTGACGACCACGACCGCTCTGACAAGAGCAATATGACCAAGAAGAAGATTGATGATGATATGTATAATGCTGGAGATAAAAAGAAACTGGGCTGTAGTCCCAGAATTTATTGAAGATGTAATGAAAAAAGAAAAGGAGAAGGATGAAAGGGATGGAAGAGGATGAGGCAAGCTGAGGCAGTAATGGTAGGCCTTCAAGGCGGGGACATCACTCCTTGGAGAAAGGAGGGGTTTTTAGCCGGTAGGAGTCCGGCACTATCCGATTCGGAGTCGGATGTCCATGAGGATTTTCCCCTCCTACAGAAAAAAAAAAAAAAAAAAAAGCCTGCAGAAGAAAATTAATATATTGAAGCACACATGATTATTTATAATTCTCTTAATCCCTACTAATGGTTCATACTGATGGTGTCTTTGTACATTTTTATGTTCTATTGCACTTGCTGAGACTTTTAACAAACCAATAGGTTGGTGATTGGACAGTCAGTGGGGATTGAGAGTAAGATAAAAAATCACGTGTGCTTTAAGCTACAATGGGGCTGATTCTGTTGTACAAAATCTCTAAACTAAAATGAATGCTTTAAAAAGCAATACTTTTCATAATTCTCCCTGCGGAAAGGGACAGAACTAGATTAAGAGGTGTCATTTTCATTTTGTTTAGAGATTGTGTTATACAGAATTGGCCACATTAACAATAATGTTAAGTTTATGTTTAAATTGTGATGCCCGCAACTTCGTCCGCGTGTTTAAGTTTTTTTTAGTTCCCGCAGGAACTCGTTAATTTTCAGGGATAAAAATAGGCTATATCCCTCTCACGGTCCTAAATCATACCCATGCAAAAAATCACGTCAATCCGTTGCTTGGATTGAAGGCGAAACTAACAAACAAACACACTTTCGTATTTATAATATTAGTATAAAGTATGTTATTCTGCATAAACAAAGCAAAAAATTATAATTGTAAAATTGCGGTTTCTCCTCGTCTTGTGATTCTGTATTAGCCATAATAACGATTGCCCTAACAAAATTTTCCTTTGTATTTTTGAGGTCGGCGCACTATCTCCAAGTCTTCTATACTTCATAACATCTTTATCATTATTAATCATAAGAATAATTCTTGGTTCGTAATGTAGTGGTTTTGTTAATCAATAGATAATATTACTGTACCAAAATAAACAAGTATAATCTGTTGGATGATAGGAAGAGGATGTCTAAGAGATAAGCTGCATCAACTTCAAATAAAATAATTAATATCAATAATACAAATATTATGTACCTACTTATCAACTTATTATAAATCATAATAATAATATGATGGCTGATTTGAATAAAGCTGCAAACATAAAAGCTTTAGTTTTAATTTCTGTACCTAGCGCGAGCTTCCTTCCAAAATAAATTGCCAATTTATATTATTTTCAAAAACTATTTAAATAATATAAATTGGTGATTTATTTTGGAAGGAGCTCGAATTTATTAATTTCCTGGTTTTAGAAAAAAAATTCAAACTTCGCGCCATTTACAAACAAAATTCAAATTTCGCGCCACGATGAAGTTACCAAAGGGGCCCACAAGCGCCGCTAGTAGTCGAACTTTGTAACCACGTTTTTTGTATGAAGTTGGCGTTCTTCTCCGCTAGGAGTATAAGTGTTCTGTGGTGCACAGAGTACATTTGGGTCGGTGTAAAAAACCTTGCCTTTGTTTTATTCAATAAAAAATTCATTCAGATTTCAGAGTGGTTAATCATATTGTACCCATTTGGTAACTGGTACAAACGCAAGCCATAAAATCAAGAATTTAATTGAATTAGTGGTTATCACCTCCGACAAAAATAGGTTATCACAAAGTAGGTACATACCTACTACATTTGGTGGTTAAAACTTAAAACTTATAATTACTTTAAACATACCGGTGGGTTAGTCATTAATTAATTAAAATATTATCTTATTACTGCAATGTCTATTATTAAATCAATAAAATTATACAAGAGCCGTATTTACAAAAATCTTTGTGTCTCGTGATGAATGTTCCATTGGTAGTCGCCGGTAGATATTACAATTTACAATGAAATAAACAAATTAAAAATTGGTAATGTGTGCGGTGCCAGTGCCGGGGTTATGTAATTTAAATTACGGTTTTACGAATATCAAAATTGAAGATTTACAAATTACATAACGATTAACAAATCTTTTTCCTGTGTCTTAGTGATATTTGGACTAACCTAATCTTTTTGGTGATAAGAACATTGATGACATCCATTATAATAACTTATCCCAACTCTGTATTAATTTATAAAATGTCAATTTTGATTCTTATTCTAAGTAGATAAGTTTTAAATGCTCCAAATTTTAAGTGCCTATCAATTTTAATTTTGGCACTGAATGATATATTCATGAAATTATCTTATAACTTTTGTGTACTTACCTACTTACTAATATAATACTAATATTATAAATGTGAAAGTGTGGATGATGGAATGGATTTGTTACTCAATCACGGCAGAACTGCTGAACAGATCTGGATGAAATTTGGCAAAAGATAGATTATAGTCTGGAATAACAGATAGGCTACTTTTTATCCTAGAAAATTAAAGAGTTCCTGCTGGAACCAAACAACCTTAATCCATGCAGACAAAGTCGCGGGCATCAGCTAATAATTTATATTTAAATTACTTAAATCAGGATAAGTATTGAGAATTAAATGTAAGATTGTTACATAACTATTTCACTGAAGCTCCCAGCTCCGCATAAATAAGTTTTTTTAATTCCTATTGAAACTCTTTACTTTTCCCAGATAAAAAGTAGCCTCACTCTCCAGGTCCTCAACTATACCCATCAAAGATTTGTGCGACTTGATTGAAGGACAAACAAACAAGTTTTTGCATTTATAGTATTAGTATGATGATTCTCACATTTTTGATCAAGTACTTACCTATAAAAAAATATTTTTGATGTTTTAAGATTAAAACATTTCAAGATGGACAGTTTGCAATTAGTTTCATCTAATAAGATATTTGGAGGAAATCAAAAGGTGTATTCTCATGAATCATCAGAGTTACAATGCAAGATGAACTTTTCCATTTACTTACCGCCACAGGCAGAAGGTGGTGATGTAAAGCTGCCAGTTATATTCTACCTCTCTGGCCTCAGTTGTAACGAACAAAACTTTATAACCAAATCAGGTTTCCAAAGGTATGTTTTGTTTTTCTATTGGTTTTTTTCTTTACTGGGCATAGTTTATACAAGTTTTTTACAAAGTAAGACTGTGTTTTGGGGACATGCATAAATAAATTTATGTTCAACTGTGCCATAACTCTTTGCCACTTCAGAAAAAGCCAGAAATGGTGCCATTGTCGCATTCGACAATTTACTGACGTAGAAACTGCAAAAATTGTATATTTTGCTTACTTTCATAGTATTATGTCTTACGGAATCTTGCTATGGGGTAAAGCGGCAGATATTCAAAAAATTTTTGTATTACAAAAAAGGGCAATACGTGCAATTTATAATTTAAAACCGCGCGAATCCCTTAGAGAGAAATTCAAGGAAATAGGTATTCTTACAGTAGCCTCGCAATACATTTACAGTAATTTAATCTTTGTGAAACAGCACCTTCAGAATTACAAGAGAATTTGCGATCTGCACGATAGGCCAACTAGAAACTGCCATAAGCTCGTGACTCCATCGCTCCGCCTCAAAAAAGTCCGAAGGTCGTTCGTGGGAATGAGCATTCTATTTTATAACAAAATTCCACAATCTATTTTAAACTTGCCTTTACACAAGTTTAAGAAATCCATTAAAAGTATGCTTTTGAAAAAAGCTTATTATACTGTGGAAGATTACGTAAATGACAAAAGAGCATTTGACTCGCTCCAGCAATGCTAAGGACAGCGGGTATTTATGTATAGTACACATTAATTAATTGTAAATGATATTTTTTTTTCAAAAGAGCAACCGCCGAGTTTCTTGCTGGTTCTTCTCGGTAGGAATGGCATTCCGAACCAGTGGTAGATTCATTTGACGATTCGAAAGCACTTGTAAAAGTTTATTTGAATAAAAAAGGTTTGAAAAATTTTGAATTAGCATAATAGGAGCCTCAGCTGGTTAAATGCTATGTAGTTATTGTACCAGCAAAAACATGAAGCCATTCAACTGAGCATTCAAGAACTTAGGCTTCACTTTTACTGTATCAAATAAAATTTTATAAGTTATGTAATAAAATCAATATTTGAAAATGAAAAACCCATACAAAATTAATATCAAAAGTTTTATATTTATAATTAACATTTGCATACGATATGCAACTTACAATTACACATTTCATAAGTTACTAATTTAAGCGACTTACGCTGAGTTGCACGAAACTATTTTAAAAATTTAAGTGTTGATTAAACTAATTTAATCGCAAGACTCCATACCATTCTTGCAATTAAATTAGTCTAAGTACCACTTAAATTTTTGTATTTGTTTCGTGCAATTCAGCGTAACACAAGTAAAACTTACAAGATGTGTAATCATAGCCATAGACTAAAGTAAGGCCAATATAAGCGTAGACAAAATGTAAACAAACAAACGAGAGGTCGTTCGCCTAATGAAGGGGTAAACAACACTTTGGTCTTCTGTAAAAAATATTATATTATCAGATGTACCTATGTAAGTATTGAAGTTCCGTCAAGGGCTACATTTACGTATTAATATGTTTGAAGATGAAGCCCGGAATTAAACAAAGAAAATAAACAAATGAAGTAATAATTAATGTTTTTATTAAATTTTTTTTCACAAATTCTTAAGGTTCACATAGCAATTGTGTAATTATTTGCAACATTAATTGATCCTTGATTACTGAACTACTAAGTACATAATATACATATTTGCATACCTTAGTACTAATATAGTACTATTATGCATATAACAAGTTTTTTTTTGTTTATATTTTTATACGACTGCCTGAAAAAAGGAGTATATTGTTTTCAGGGTTCATGTATGTATGCATGTATGTATGTGAGTTTGTATATTCCACCAAAACTTCCATAGTTCAATATATATATAAAATGTGCAGTCATATTTTTTAATCTTTTAAAATAATTCACTTGTTACTCTGAAACTTCCGATTCTGAAAAGTCTTCAGATTCAGAAGTTTCAGAGTCTGTAACATTTATAATAAAACTATCTGTCACATCATCGATAGTGAAATCAATTTTATAAAATTTTTCTTCTATTTTTATTGTATGCTCTATACATTTTTGCCATCGAAGAGGCGTTACCCTATCGATGGCTTCTTTTAATAATCGTTTCACATTTTCGAATTTAATTACAAACAACAAACAAACAATAACTTCCACTATGAATAACGATATCAAATACAGTACATCCAGCGAGCGCGTTCCAAAATGGAATGAGTGAACGGCAAATGGCGGACCGACGCGTAAAATGTTACTTACCGCTATGTTTCGCCGGTGAGACGTCACGACTTTTATTATGAAATCCACTGTCGACCACGTAAGCGCGTCGCGCGTAAGTCTATCACTATGCGCGAAAGAGACAGTTATAGTTGTGGCGTAGTTAGTTGTTTTCGTGAGGGTTTCATAGTGAAGGTACGTCAATGAACTTTTGTCCACGCTTATATTGGCCTTACTTTAGGTATGTTCCAAGGAACTAGTAACTTAGTGAGGAACATAACCCAAGGTTATGTTCCTCACTAAGTTGAATGATTGTTGAAAAATTTATTATTTTAGATATGCAGCTGATCATGGTGTCATAGTAGTGGGACCTGACACTTCTCCCAGGGGAGTCAAGATCCCTGGTGATGATGAGTCCTGGGACTTTGGTGTTGGCGCTGGATTTTACCTGGATGCTGCTAAGGATCCATGGTCAAAGAATTATAGGATGGGCAGCTATTTGAACAAGGAGCTGTATGATCTTATCCTGCAAGCTTTCAGTAATGTTGTTGACCCAAACAGGATAGGAATTATGGGACACAGGTAACAAGATAAAATCTTGATTGGTTTATGAATAAACATACATCATTACAATATGTGTGACCTTAACACCATCTTAACACATATATAGCTTACAATTGTTTATTGTCTACCAAGTGAAATATTGCAATCGGGCCCAATTATGTAATGCTTGATCTTTTACTTGATATACTTAACATGTAAATTCTATGCTTACATTTTAAAAAAAAAACAACTTATTGTAATTTTCATTAAAAAAGACTTGAATGTGAAGATAGACCAATCAAACTATCATACTAATGTTATAATTGCGAAAGTGTGTTTGTTTGTTGGTTTGTCCTTCAATCACGCCGCAACGAAGCAACGGATCGACGTGATTTTTGGCATGGGTATAGTTGAGGACCTGGAGAGTGACATAGGCTACTTTTTATCCCGGAAAATTAAGGAGTTCCCGAGGGAATCAAGAAAACTTAAACCACGCGGACGAAGTCGCGGGCATCAGCTAGTAAAAATATAAATTGGATGTTTACACTGTATATAAAAATTTAACTTTATCTATATAAACATATACGTTTAATATATAACCCATTGTATTTTTCAGTATGGGCGGTCACGGGGCATTGGTATCGGTTCTAAGAAATCCTGGGCTGTATAAATCAGTGAGTGCGTTTGCCCCCATATGCAACCCAACCAAGTGCCCGTGGGGTGAGAAAGCATTCACAGGCTACCTTGGTGATGACAAAAGTCATTGGGCCGAATGGGATGCAACTGAACTAGTCAAGAAATACGAAGGACCCCCACTTACATTGCTAATAGACCAGGCGAGTTAAAATTGATAATCAAAATCTATGAAAATAATTTATTTTCTTGTGATTTCATGAACTAAAACTTTCTTGTAAGGATGCTACCTCAATAAATTGAGGTGTTTTAAAGCACATAGATAGTAAATATTGTAAACAAACTGATGCCAGCAATTTTGTCCGCATGGATTGAGATTTTTTGTTTTCCTTGGGAACTCTGTAATTTTCCAGGATATAAATTCAAAATTCAAATGTTTTTTATTCAAATAAACTTTTACAAGTGCTTTTGAATCGTCGAGTGAATCTACCAAAAAAGTAGCCTTAGTTTTATTCCAGACTATAATCTATCTCTGTGCCAAACTTCATCCAGATCTGTTCTGGCGTGATTGAAAACATGAAAATAAAACTCGAGTATAGGTACCTACTAGCTGCTCACTAGAAAGTACAAGTTCTTACGCATTTTTCGAGCAACTGTATTGAAAATATATTTTTTTGTTTCAGGGTGCTGCAGACAAGTTCTACATAGAAAAACAGTTACTGCCTGAAAACCTAGTTGAAGCATGCCGCTCTGTTGAAGTTCCGGTCATTTTGAACCTGCGGGAAGGATATGACCATACCTATTATTATATTTCCACTTACATTGGTGAACATTTCGATTTTCACGCTAAAATACTCAAAGCATAGAATTAAGGATATCAAAATGTCAAATCTATAGTTAAGGTTGCAATATAAATAATAATAAAAGGGTAAAGGAACTTGTCCATTGGAGTTGAGCCTGTGATTCAACAAATCAGATCATTGAGAGATGAACTGATAAAATGTATCAAGTTGTTAAACAGTACTCTAACCACAATATTTTAAATCACACCAACAACATTAAGCGTTTCGAGTCGAGCGCCAAGTGTTTCATCGCTCGAATTCCTTTCTAAATAAAGATAATGAAGTATGATTTAAAATCTGGTAATGGTACGCCTTGCAGTAATCTGATTAGTCTGATAAATACCCGCTCGGCTTCACTTCAGTGAATAGACACCTATTTTTTTAGGGTTCCGTACCCAAAGGGTAAAAACGGGACCCTATTACTAAGACTCCGCTGTCTGTCTGTCTCCAGGCTGTATCTCATAAACCGTGATAGCTAGAAAGCTGAAATTTTCACAAATGATGTATTTCCGTTGCCGCTATAACAACAAATACTAAAAATTAAAAAAATATATATATTACGGGGGGTCCCCATACAATAAACGTGTTTTTTTCGTATTTTTTTGCTCAATATTAAAAACGGTAACAGGTAGACGGTTCAAATTTTCACAGAATATTAACTTGTATATTACCTTTCAAAATAAATAATTAAATATCAATAAAGTAAATATTAAAGGGGGGCTCCCATACAACAAACGTAATTTTTTGATATTAACAATAAACCTCTACAAACAAAGTTAGTTTTGCGGATCATTTCGTCTTGTTTTTAATACGTCATAAATCGTAAAACTTACTACAGGTTTGTACGGAACCCTCGGTGCGCGAGTCCGACTCGCACTTGGCCGGTTTTTTTTTTAATACTCTGTTGTAACCTCAATTGCATTTGTAAAGGAACAATATTTTTTGTACATAATATAATAAAAGATGTTTCACAGCATATTATGCATTTGATTTTAAGAAAACAGCATTGGTTTGTAGATATAATATAATATATTTTTAGATTCAATTGTCTAACAAATTAGTTATCAAAATTAGATTCTCTAAAATAAATATCTACAACTGCTTTTATTAATTTACACCATTGCCAATTTAGCTATATTATCATGAATCTTTTCTGATGCTATGGTAATACTGCAGGAATTTGTCTCTGTTGCCCCAGACGTGCATGTTGCCCCAATAACACCAAGCCCTGTTGAAAAAAAAAGTGGTCAGAAGATTTAATAGGATATCTGATCCAAAAATGATCGCGCCTCCAATTCGTTTACGCACGTATGCAAAGTACAGCCACGGTCTAAGCTCAGAGTTGAGAGTCGATTTAGCGTTCCGGTACGACGCCGTGTAGAAACCGAATAGGGGTATGGGTTTAATATAACTGCCATACCACTAACAGGTTAGCCCGCTACCATCTTAGACTGCATCATCACTTACCATCAGGTGAGATCGCAGTCAAGGGCTAACTTGTAGTGGATTTTAAAAAAAAAAGTCTAAGAACTTACTACAAACGCAAAAACGTCTCCAAGCTGATTTTACTATATGTGCGATTCTTTATGACGTCTCGGAAGTTAGCCGCGAAAGTAAGTTCGAGCGCAGGTACAGTGAACTGAACCGTCCCGCTGATATCTAATATTGTATTCTGCGCATCAAAACGCAAAATGGTCTGAGATGTCAATAAAGTTTGGATCAGCCCCCCAATCATGTAAGAATGTTCGATCAAACGTTTAAGATTTTTGTCAAAGTAAAATAAACCATAACTACATTGAATTAGAGCTCAATTTCGTCTGCCCATTCTTATACGTTTAGGGTATCGTACATACCTAAACGTGTAAGAATGGGCAGACGAAATTGAGCTCTAACTCAATTCAGTTATGGTTTATTTTACTTTGACAAAAATCTTAAACGATTGATCGGACATTCTTACATGATTGGGGCCCTGACTGTTACGTTTTTTGCTATCAGTCGTTCAACGGATGCATATAGATAGAGCAATGCTGACAGTGATGTGGCAGAGGAAACTGGTAGAATTTTCAATACGAAATTCGTATGCAGTTTTCCTACCTCTATAATATTATCTTAGCCACTTTTACTTTTGAGTTTGTGTTCAGAATAAGCATAAGCTATACGGATATAATAAATAACTTATTGAGAGCACTTACATGCCAAATAAAGCGCCACCGAGATGAGCTGCATGGTCAAAGAATTTCCATCCGAAGACTACTCCCGCCAAATCCACGCTCATTATTACTTTTATTGCCTGTAAATTACAGATTATTATACCCATATAATTAAATATGATAACTATAGTAATATGATAACTTGCAATAATTGCTGTTCTGGCCTAATTTTACGGCCACACTGGTCAATTAACGGAGACGTTGGTCTAGTGGTTGGCATGTTCGACTGCGACCGACGCGGTCCCGGGTTCGAGTCCCGGGTCGGGCTATAATTGAGTATTGGGTTTTTCTGACTAAAAATTCTCAGTACTAGCCCGCAGTGAGGAAGTTGGCGGTGTTTCACGCCCGTGCCTCGGAGAACACGTTAAGCCGTCGATCCCGGTTATTATCACTAACATGATAATAGTCGTTAAAGCGCGCCAACCCGCATTGGAGCAGCGTGGTGGGTCAAAGCTCTAATTCTCTCTCTCCTATGAGAGAGGAGGCCTGTGCCCAGCAGTGGGACTTTAATGGGCTGTAGTGGTGGTGGTGGATCCCTCTCTATTCCTTAGTCACACTCGTAGTCCAATTGGACGTCAATCCAACACAATCAGAGAAACTACAACGCTTTAGCTGTTGATAAAAATAATACTTACTGTCCCAGCAGCAAACGTGTACATCGGCAAAAATATTATGCTCAATCTTGTATCAGGATATTGCACGCAAACGTAGGACAAAACTGACATGATTGCTCCAGACTGTAATAATAAAGATATTCAAATATTATTAAACAGACAAACAGCCATCATAAAATATATTTGCAATGTACATTTATGTTCATCACTAAGTTACCATTCAGTACAGTACGTAAGTCGATCATCTGATGACGGTCTACTAAAAACGCATTCTCTCGATGGCCGCATTTTAGCGTCCAATAATTTTTGGAGATATGATTCGATACAAGAACTAGGGTAGTTAATTGACCAGGTAAAGAGTGCCTGTGCGGCACTAGAGTGCTGATAATGCCATTACATTGATAATGTTCTGGATTGGGCTTAAAATAGGTAACTCTCTGGAATTTAATACATCTAAATGCAAAATTATAACTTTGTCTCGTCGTCGTAATCGTAGCATTTTCGTCACTGACAGGTAACTACCTAATAACTTATCGGGCATAATACTGGAAAGGGTGGGTCAGATTCGCGATCTTGGTCTCATTATTGATACAAAACTAACTTTTAGTGATCACATTAATAAAATATGCAAAGAAGCCCATAAGCTTTTAGGATTTGTGTTACGGTAGAGTAACCGTTTTACGTTTCCATGTGTATAGTCCATTCATTCTAGATTTCAATGTATGGGGAAAACGGCAAAATTAATAATTGTTTGAAACTACTGTTGTTTTATACCTATGAGTGAGTTGTAGGTAATTTATTAAGGAACAATGTTCTCTTTGACAGTTTTGTCCTAGCTTGTATAGTTTTCTTGAAAATCTAGGAAATCTGCAAAATGGCACACTTTTCAAGGCGGGGAGGGGGGAAGCCACCACCGGAGGGGGGGGGGGGGGGGGGGGGGGGGGGGGAGAGTTGTGTTTTTTAATGTACTCACTCATAGGTATAAAACCACAGTGGTTTCAAAAAATTATAAATTTTGCCGCGAAAAAATCTAAAATGAATGGACTAGTAATGATTAGGTACACTTTACAACGCGTACGTCCGCAGTAAGCTTGAGTATAATTCCGCAGTGTGGAGCCCACCACATGCAAATTATACTCTAGCCATAGAAAAAGTACAGCGTAAGTTTGCTCGTAATTTGTTTATGAAAGTAACTAAGTATATGGGTAGTGGGTACTGGGTACTATCCATACTTGTATCTTTCAGCTGTTGTATTGGGTATATGTTGGGGTTAGAAACTCTAGAAACAAGGAGAAACAGAGCTATTCTGCTACACTATTACCTTGTACTCCATGGCAAAGTTGATAACCCCGACACTTTATCTAGGTGCGCTTGGCAGTGAGGGCGCCGGGTAAGACTGTCCGTTCGTGTAGGCGATTGCCCTTTTTTATTTGAAAGTAACGCGAACAAATTTTGCAGAAAATGCGCCAATCCTACGAGTATTTACTCTGCTCAACGATCTTATTGCTCAGCACCAAAAGCTAGATGTATTTAATATCAGTTTTAATGAATTTTGACAAATTTGTAATTCCTGACTCGGTATGCGTTTTGGCATTGCTGTAAGCGTACCGAGGATATTATTTAATAAATCAATAATTAGAATTTCTCGTAGTACCCAAATATATGTTTAATTGGTTGCGTCGACCGACTGCTAGTTTGATTAGCTTATGAGGGATATCGATATATTAAGGACTAGACGATCCCCGCGACTTCCTTCTTCGTGTAGCATTATAATATTCCTTCCCCGGGCTGCAACCGATCTCTATACCAAACGTCAAAATTGACTAAACAGATCGACGGAAAAGCTAACAGATTGAAAACGAGTTCGCATTTATAATATCAGTATGGACATTGACTTACAGCTCCAAGACTAAGCCCTGGCTGACTCAGCACTACTTTATAGAGGAAGCTGGTAAAGCTGCTTATGACTCCGGCACTCAGATACATCGCGACAAACTGCTCCTTTCCTAGCGATGCTATGGCAGCTGTTTGGAAAAATGTTTAGTTATTGTTTGTCCAAGATCCCGGCTGTACACGGTATCATCATTTCAATCCATCGCCGGCCCACTACTGAGCAGTGGCTACTGAGCTCAACTCTCTTTTCAGAATGAGAAGGGCTTGCCTATGGACCACCATTTTTTTTTTATCAACTACAAGTTAGCCCTTGACTGCAATCTCACCTGATGGTAAGTGATGATGCAGTCTAAGATGGTAGCGGGCTAACCTGTTAGGGGTACGGCAGATATTAAACCCCCTAGTCGGTTTCTACACGTCGGCATCGTACCGGAACGCTAAATCGCTTGACGGTACGTCTTTGCCGGTAGTGTGGTAACTAGCCACGGCCGAAGCCTCCCACCATGCTGCCCAAGTGTAGATTCGCAGACTTCACATACCTTTGAGGACATGACACCTGATTTGAGGATAACTTGAGCATGCAGATTCCACACAATGTTTATCTTCACAGTTATAGCAAGTGATATTTAATTGATTAGACACCAATAACTCAGAAAATTTAGAAGTGTATGCCTGCAAACCAGATGAACAGGAGGCCGGACTTATACAGGCCTCTAACTGCTTAGTTTTTCAATTAATTTCTTAGTGCTGCATTGAAATTAATTGAAAACTGTGTTCATTACAGCAAAAAGCAGTCTGCAAACGATATTATATAGTCCCAAAAACTGACAGACTATTCCTATTTAAAGATCTGTTTTGACAGTTCGTTATAGATCTACAAAATTATTGAGAAAGTTATGAAGTTTAAAATTGTTTGTATAATAAATGAAAACTTCAAAATATATTTACCTGGCATAAAACTATACAGGACGTACATATTGGCAGCTAAATGTAATGTTGAATAGTGACTAAATGTGGATAAAACCATGGGTAGACATTTGGCACCTGAAATATTTTAAAAGTTACTAATTCTGTAGCTTGTAAGTTACTAATTCTGTAGCTTATCCAGTCTCTTATCTAAACTAAAATGACCAGTCTGAATTTATAATGTTCACTGTGGAAAGAGAAAGCACTATATTAGACCTGTCAATTTAGTTTGGAGATTGGGTACTACAGAATTAGCCACATTATGTTGTTATTGTTTCTTATTAAAGCTATCACAGTCAGCCATCAAGACAAGCTGTTGTGAAACAGAGTAAATAGTTGCGGAAACTAGTAACTTACTGCCTGAAGGGTTTGAACAGAAGTACTTGATCATGAATGGCTGTAGTGATCTCACTCTCCAAGCACCAAAGACTAGAACATTGGCTGCTAGAATGGGATAGAAAACCTTCTCGCTTTCTCTTAGTGAATTCCACCATTTTTTTAAAGATCCAGGTTCAGATCTCTAAAACAAAGCAATAATAATTATGGGTACACTAGCTGATGCCCGCAACTTCGTCCGCGTGAATTGAGGTTTTTCGGTTCCTGCAGGAACTCTTTAATTTTCCAGGATAAAAAGTTGCCTATATGCTATTCCAGACTATAATCTATCTCTGTGCCAATCATCCAGATCTGTTCAGCCGTTCATGCTTGATTGAGTAACAAATCCATCCATCCATCAATACATCCATCTGAACTTTCGCATTTATAATATTAATATAGAATATAGATTATATATATTATAGAGATAATTACTTAGAGTTCCTGCGGGAAACAAAAAACCTCAATCCACTAAATTGGACAGTGGACTAAATTGCGGGCATCAACTAGTATGTTATATTAGACATAAGAGCTAGTAATGAAAAGATTACATAATGAGCTGAAACACGTTTCTGATGAGCGTTTAACCATGTGCCTGGCCTTTTTAGGAAGGAACTTGCATGTGAGCGTAGATTCTCATACTCCCATATTACACAACCTGCTAGACTTAAGGATGTCACCTAAAAGAAATTACAGAAAAATCTAGGTTAAATTAGCTTAAACCAAAATTATTGAATAACTAATGAAGGAGAGATCAAAATAGTAACAATACTGATAGGAAAGTATTAAAAATTTAGTTTTGTGTAATTTAAAGTGAAAGGAGTAAAATGAGGAAAGTAAGGCCTGAATAAACTTTGGGATTTGCACCCTGTATTCACACTTTGTAACTCATGGCTCACACAATAGTTAGGCAAGTTTTAATTAAGTACAAATCTATTTTCTTGTCTTAAAAAAGTAAATACTTTTAGTGATTATTCACTAAGTAGGTATTTATTTATTTAAAAGTTTAAGCAGTTTATATGACAGGGATTAAAATGTAGTTCCATACCCCAACAGTGAAGAAGAATGGCTTTAAAAGGCCACTTGCATTTAAAGGTCCATCTATTTGGATATTGTCAAGAGGATTTGGTTCAGTGACAGGTCGCCGCGCACTGCGCCGCGAATTGTGGAAGGAATTTCGCAACTGTAGCCGGACATATCCAAAACTATTCGAGTTTTGGTTGAAAGACACTGGTTTGCTGAAAAGTTATAACAAATATTATTCACTAAAGTAAGTATCTACGTACCTATTTATCATTGTAAGCATATTTTTACCAAATTGAGTCTAAATTGTGTCAAAAAGTATCATAGTCTAAATTACAAAATAAAAATCATATGTAAACTGATGAAATGTATGTGCAAATACTTACCAGCAAAGAGTCAACTCTGCTGCAGACCGAACATTTTTGAAAAACATATTAATTTCAATGTGAAAGATTTGTTCCTGACATTATAGACGAGGTTTACAGGTACCTAACAGGAGTTTTTGGTATTTTATTTAGAATTGGATTTAGTGACCATGTATTTTGGTCACGACTGTGAGGCAGAAGGCAGAAACAATTTAACAAGGTTTTCAATCTTCCAAGTTGTGAGTTGACGTTTGCTGTCAAGTGTCAAGATGACGTTCACAGACCGACACTTGTTTATTTAGGGTGCGTTCCGAAATACACTGAGAGCACTGAAAGTCCCCAGTAAAGAGCACTGCCAGTGCTCGCAGTGCTTATAAGTTTTAACGGAACACACACTTAATCTTGTTTTTACGGCTGGCTGGCTTTAAGGCTCTGGGTTCCAGCCTTTCTGGGCCTCCAATTTTAATCACACCTACAGAGTACATTATATATACTGATCACACCCCAAGCAAATAAAAATCTCTCAGCATATACTACGCTTAGGTACGCCATTAATTCGCAAACTATGCTTGTGCAATTATTAATACAATAAATCTTGAGCCAACAATTTTGTCAAATGAAGCAATTAGCCGGGATGATGAAACTCCTATCTCGTAAGATTTTTTATTTGGACTGATGAAAAGATTAAAAAAAGAGTAAATTACTTTTATTTATTAACATTTGAATATTATGCGACATATTGGTTAGTAAGCGCCCGAAGCAGCCTAGCGCGCCGTATAGCAGCAGCTTCTCTTTGTATGTCTTCACTGTTGTTCGCGTTCAGTTCAAGTGCCCCGGCGGCCTTCACAGCCCTAGCCCGGCGCCCCCCTTCCCCGCGGCGCGCGTGCAGAGCGACGCCTACTTCCAACAGAGTCCCGTCCCATATACAGCCGTAGTAGCCGTCCATTGCATCGGCTGCGGCGCCACTCTGCAATATTACGTGATCTAAGGCTTAGTATTTTTATTTATTATAGCCTATACAATTTTTTCAGCATGACACAGCTTGGATAGTATTAAAAAACCGACGTCTACATCGCCCTCTGGTGGCTTGTAACTGTATAGTATGTGGAAGGAGATAACAGACTGGAGACCAATGGACTGACTCCTCCATCGACCACCAGCCGCGGAGTCCTAGTTCTATTAGCTGGCGTACTCCCGGCTAAAAGAATAGCACACGGGTAAGGGGCCTACTCCTTGAGGCCTGTGTATCCCCAATTTGCTTCACAAGGTGTAAGAATAAAAAAAAAATTCTTGCACAACACTGCCTAAACTGATTTAGTAAAATTTCGTGATGCTGGAATTTTGTATAATTTTATTCCGGGGTTGACATGAAAAATACAGGTGTCGAACATTTTAACTTAAGTAGCTGTTAAAACTTACCTTTTCAGCGAGGCATTTGAAAGCAGTTGCATAGTCAGGCTCTTCAGGCAGTTGGCACAGCGCAGCGGCCTGTGTGGGCGCCGACAGCGCCTGGCAGCACCGAGCAGCGCGTCGAGCCAGCCCGCCTTCATCAGGGGCCCTCTTCGCGAAGTGCCAAGTGGCTGCGGCCAATGCGCATAGATATCTGCGCAAAGCAGCCGCCCATCGGCTTCCGGCCATTTCTACGTCGCCGTACAGACGTAGCCTGAAATGGACAGACGTTAAACTCTCTGCCGCATATTATCGAAAATTGTCTTTTAGAAAACTTTGAAGCGCGCAAGCTCAACGTTTTGCACTAGAAATAGAGTGTCAGAATTTTGCTGGATCCCGTTCGCTTGTGACGTTGGTAGAGTGACTGCAACGAAAACTTAAGCAAAATGTTGCTTAAGTTTTCGTTGCAGTTGCAGTTGTAATGACAGACAATGAGGGTCACATAATATACAACTAATTATGTGCCGATCTATCTGTCTTTGATTGATCAATTTGACAGTTACACCAAGATAAAACTGTTATCTGTAAAAATTGGTGGAAGATGATCCAGAATTATTACAAAGTTAAACTTCTTCAGGCTCCAGGACTTAAGAGCGCGATTTTCAGACGACAGCATCTGTTGAAAATTGCTGCTAAACCTAACAGCTGTTTTGGGGCAGCCACTACCAATAAATAAGTGCTATAGATCATTTCCTTGTCTCTGCCACTTAACTTTATATCAAAAATAACAGCCGCTATCTTTAAATTAATATCTGCCGCAACGTCAACGAAGTTTAAACATAAATCGCGTGTAATGATCTATCAACCAATAATGACTTTTTACAAAGCGCTTATTTTGTCCGGCAATTTCGGCAGCTAGCAAAGGAGCTAGATCAAACTTACCATGAAGTATTATACGGGTACAGCTTCAAACTCCTCTCGAGCAGTTCTGTTAGAGATTCCAGCACATGTTTCACATTGTAATTGTTCATGTTGGATATGTTCGACGGCCAAAGATTTGTGTACTCCACGACAAGTTCCAGCGAGCTGTCGTCTATGAGCAGATTGTGAATCCTTGCTAGGATGGACATCATAACGCTAACTGCTAATGGTTCGCGCAATGTGGCCAAGAACCCGTTGAAGGAGTTTCTAGCTTCTGCTGCCGCGTTTGGTGCGTCCCGAGAGTGCGACGGCATCCCACCTGCCGATCGCTTCACGGGACCGCTTGACCCATTGCTGTATATGGATAGAGCTGTTGGAAATAATGATGAATTTACATAAAACAATTTAAAATTTCTCATTAGGCTTGATTATGGTATTAAATATATAAAAAACTAAATGATGCCAGCGAATTCGTCCGCGTGAATTAAGTTTTTTCATTCCCGCGGGAACTCCTTAATTTTCAGGGATAAAAAGTAGCCTATGACCTTCCCCGGGATACAAACTATCCCTAGACAGACAGACAGACAGACACACTTTCGCATTTATAATATTAGTATGGATTACTAAACATGGGTGATAAGGGTTTTAAGTTTACTGTATTTGCTGCCCAATGGATATTTGGTTTCAATGCTCAGAATCGATATTTCAACTAACGATGAACTCGATTAGTCAGGGGTTATGGGTGCACCATTTGCTTTTGCACCTTAGCCAATTGCACTATATTGAGGTTTTTGATGTATGGTTGCATGAGGGCTTTGAGGTTGGATAACAAATAGAGAAGAAAGACATTATTTTGGTTATCAAATACTAAAATCGACTACTATGTTGGAGTTGCTAAGAATCTCTGTAGTTGGTACTCGCCGTTCGCGATTGCGTTAATCGCTAGGATATCGATATGCTATCGGAATGGGAACGATTTTAGTTTCGAACTTACGCCTAAACTGCTATACAGGGCAAATTTTAAAATACTTATAACCTCATAAGGGTAACTTCTGTACGATATTATTATACCTCACCTCTTAAGATGGCATTATACGTGGCGGCAAAACGGTTATCGCCCGACTACTGCTCCTACTGCCTAGTTGAAAAAAGATTTCAGTATTATGTAGAGAAGTTGCCTTTAAGAGCTTAATAGTAATTTTTTTATCAACTACAAGTTAGCCCTTGACTGCGATCTCACCTGATGGTAAGTGATGATGCAGTCTAAGATGGTAGCGGGCTAACCTGTTTTAGGGGTATGGCAGTTATATTAAACCCATAGCCCTTATTGGTTTCTACACGGCATCGTACCGGAACGCTAAATCGCTTGTCGGCACGTCTTTGCCGGTAGGGTGGTAACTAGCCACGGCCGAAGCCTCCCACCAGGCCAGACCAGAGAGAATTCAGTTATTATAAACTCCCAAATTGACTCTGCCGGGGATCGAACCTGGGACCTCCCACGTTCAGGCAACAGCGCTCAACACTACGCCAGGGAGGTCGTCGAAAGTATTATAGTTCAATTATTAAGTTTAATCTCACCGTAATCCCACAACGCTCTGGGGAACTTCCTCGAACCCTTTCCTCGTTGCAGTTCGCAGCAAGCCGCGCACAACGCCGACGCGGCTTCGCCCGGCCCGCTGGCCGCGCCCGCCCCTTCCCATTCACAAGCGTTCACCAGACAAGTCCAACATGATTCAATTACCTGAAAACATTTAAATCGATTAAAAAATGCTACAAACTTTCGCGATATTTAAAGTCAGAAAAAGTTCGACATGTAGTAAAAATTTAATAAATATATAAAATCAAAGGGTGACTGACTGATCTATCAATGCACCATTTGGCATGCAGATTACGATGAAGACATCCACCATGAAAAGATTTTTGAAAACCCCTAAGAGGGTAAAATAGGGGTTTGAAATTTGTATAGTCCACGCGAACTAAGTCGCGGGCAAACGCTAATTAAAATATTTTTTATTCATGGGACTAATACTTATAGTTCAAAAAATCTCGATAAAAGATGGCGCAATCGATAGCCAGTTCCACGTCGATGAGACCCTCAAGAAGTTTAACTTCAAATATGCTACAAAATTAAGTGATTAAAAATTCTAGCATTTTACTTACTTGAGGTCGAGGAATAATACTGTCGCCTGAATTCGCAGCAGCTATGCAAGCCTTGCATTTGTCAGCCAAAACAGACAGGTTGATGCGATGGTGAGGCCACTCGGATAACACGACATTCACTTGAAGCAACAATACTTCCCACGACAGCTGACGACACAGCCTATATAGTATGGGATCTGAACTGCCACCGAGTTGGCTTCGAGCTTCACCTTCTAATACTGAAAGTAGCGATAACGCTGTCCGCGAGCATCCAGCTTCAGCGCGAGCCCTCGCAGCACCAGATACAACATATCCAAAATCTTGCAAAAATCCACGTGGTAATGAAATCAAAGCATTGCCTAATCCCCCTGGAGGTTTCCAAGATGGATTTAACTTCCATAATGGAGAAGAAGGGACCATCATCGCGAGTTTCACTAAACACATTCGCACATCGTCCGCAGTAGACGCCTCAATAAGCCGTTTCTTCAACCTACCAATTTCTAGCTCAGGCACAGATTTACACTCGAAATCAGGCATATCCCAATCTTCCGTAAGAAGCTCCCGCGGTATATCTACATTTTCGTCGTCAATGTTTGCTGGGTCGTTCATTATTTCGTTCAACTGTTCATTGGATATTAATCTCTTTCTTATACTTTCTGCTGCATCGCCCACATACTTTTTCAAATATTCATCTATTCTCTCGATTGGTATTTTCAATTGCGACGTAGCTAGATGAAGAAAGAACATTTTCAGATTGTCCCAGTCAGTATCAGATAAATCAGACATTAAAACCGGAGCTATCGCCCAAAAAAGTAAATCAAAAAATTTGATTCCAAACGTTTTAAATTTATTTATGAAGTCTGGATGAGTGGACGGGATTCCACCTTCAAGAGCATATCTCACCGCATTTAAAGCTGCCACGCGATTCAACAGATCTCTAGCGACAGTAAAGGCTCCACTCGAAGCAGACCCTTGAATATCAAGTTCAACAACCTCTCGATGTACCATCGGGATTTCTCTTGCCAGATTATCAGCTTGAAGAATAGCTATAATGCCTGTATAGTGGTTAGCAACAGCTTCTTGAAGTTTTTGTAAGAGTGACGGTTCTTCATTCAGGACTTCATAACCTAGGTTAAGAGCTCTTATATAACCTAAAATATCATCTTTAGTCATACTGGCATAATAAAAATCGCCCCATGGCATTGTGACATGTTTCCCATAGCCAAAAGTACATATTTCGTCTTCAAGTAGGCTTGAGTTTTCTCGACACCCCAATATATGTTGCTTTGCCAAGTCATGTTGTCCATAGAAGAAGTAATTGTAGCAAAGATCAAAATGTATCTGCATTGCCAACTCATACTGACTTATAAGAATGTCACCAGCATTCCAATTATGGTTCATGTCATCAGAATCTTCAGTAAGGTGAACAAAAGCGTCCATAACTGGAATTTTTACTTTCTTTGCCTCCCTTCGACCTAGTGTAGCTTCATAGTAAGATAATACACTATCTAAATATCGAATGCTTTGCATGCGGGAAGCTTCGCACATTCGCAGAATTTTTTCAAAGTGTTGATTTAAAGGACTGTAGCCACTCTCTTGCATACCAGGCCTGTTCAACAAGACAACCATTTTCGTAAAAAGGAATATGAAATGTTTAAAAATAACATACTAGAAACATAAAATATTGGAGTACATACATGTGAACAAAAGCCATTTTTGTTGATTTAGAATATAGGGCAGCCTTCACTGGAAATCTTAACACCCATCTGTGGTACAGTGTGAGGGCAAACTGAACTTCTGCTTTATGTATAAATTCTGATGGTATATCCTGCAACATACAAAAATCAATGTTCATTAGTTGAATCAATTTAAAGAAAGCCGACACTGTGGCCGATTCTGTATAACACAATATCTAAACTAAACTAAAATGGCAGCTTTAAATGTAGTTCTGTCCCTCTCCGTAGGGAGTATTATGAAAGAGTTAGCAATATTTGTAATGCTCTAATTTTAGTTTAGTTTAGAGATTGTGCACTACAGAATCAGCCCCATTATTACTGTTTTTGGAGAGCAAAATAATTTTTTAAAATCCTCAATAATACTCATATCTCTAACAATGAGAGTAGCCGCCATGTGAGGACCAACTTAAAAGCTAATGCTGTAGATTCCAGTCAAGTATTAGATAAGATAGAGATTCTAATCTAATCTAGCCTGTACTGTCCCACGACGCCTCCCTCCGATTTTTTCACATCTCCCTATTTTGTGCCTCTATGGGCCACTCAACTTGGAATTTGTCTAATTCATCATGCCATCGTAGCCTCAGCCTGCCACACTGGCGTTGATGATTTTTTAGAGATAGAGATTAGAATTAGATTTGCATAGCTTATTTTAGTAGTGTAGTCTTAACCATTACCGTTGGTGGCACAGCAAAAGAAGTATCTGTTGCCATATAAACAAGGTCTTGCATCAAGTGCTGTTGGGTTTGTGGTGGCAGTTTACTTTCAAGTATATCTGAAATATTACAAATTAGTTTACTACATTTTAAATAACAATGTTACAAAACTATAGTACAGTAATAATCTATACTTATAATAAAACTGTAATAGGTCCAATTCTGTACATTGAAGATATTTTGAAAATTATTTTTGGAGGGAGCTCTTAAATCGGTACTGAAGTGAAAACTGTAATTTTTCTACAAAATTCTTTCTTTCTTTCTGTCTGTCTGAATCTTGGCCGCGCATCACGCAGAAACTACTCAATGAATCAAAAATAAAACTTGGCATGATTTGAGTTCATACTATGAGGTAGGACATAGGCTACTTTTTATCCTGAAAATCAGCAGGGTTCCCTTGGGAGAGTGACATAGGTTACTTTTATCGTGAAAAATTAAGGAGTTCCCGTGGGAATTTAAAAAAACTTCTTCCTAGTGGCATCAGCTATTACTCATCCTATAATTTTTGATTACAACAGTCTACAAATATTGCATTATTTGATGGCTTATTAAAAAAAACTTTTAACAATATTAACAATATACTTCCTGTGGCAAATACAATGCTGTATAATTCTTTTCAAAGATTAATTCACAATAACCATTAATCTCATTGGACCCCATCTGTTTGGATCCACTGTGCACAGCTAAAAAACTCAAATATCAGTACTATTTTATCATACCTAAGTTCCAATGTAAAGTTGCTGCTACTTTTAATGCAAGAATTTTTAGCGCCAGTTGTTTACGAGTAAACTGTAGGCTAGTAGGGGTAGTAACAGAGGGAGGGCTGGGTGGAGCATCAACATCTATTACTCTCTCACTTGTAGGCTTAGAGTTTGAGTGTTTTGAGTCCACAGACAGGAATTCTTCTATCAGCTCGCATGGTGTAGGTTCTATAGGTAAGAAACATCAAATAAATAAATTTTAATGAGCGATTTCCTTTATTGAATATACGATTGAAATAAATATAATTTTGAACAGTGTTGATATTTATGTAAGTAATCAAACAATGCACAAATTTAAATACATACTTTTATTTAAGTACCTATAATTTTTTTTTTGAGAACTAGTAGCTTAATTAATTCAAGTCAAAAATCTAACTTTGGTGCATTGGGTAAAGCTTCGCTTATACGTTTCTTTGGGAAGTAATCAGCGATATATGTACTTATCTTTATTGTAAGACAGTTAGGAAAGGAAACCAGTTGCATGTGTAACTATTACTATAGTTCGCGCACGAGTTGAATGCAGAGCAAATATAAGGTGACACATACATTTACTCTGCATTCAACTCGCGCGCGAACTGTAGACTAAATTTTGCAAAAGATAGTTCCATACCTGGGTTAGGTTTACACAAGTGCCGCTTCAGCAAGTTTGGATCCAATAAAAATTCAAACCATAAAACAGTATCAGGAGATATAGGCACTGTGCCCGGCCGCAATAAGTCGACATCCATTATGTTGCAACCATGTACCTATCACATGTATGTTAAAGCACAGATTACTAGGAAGTAGGATACCTAAAAGATAAAGGATCAACAGAAGGGAACCGTTAGTTTATATTAAGTACGCTTTATATTATTATTTTAGGATGAGCTACATTCACGTTTCGTAGTATAAAGGTATATTGTACATTGTACTCTGTGCTTTTCGTCATAGAGTTCCAATTTCCAAACCACTAGTTTCCAAAGACCAAAACCAAATCAAAACATTGGGCTCTGTAGGGCGATTGTGTAATTCCTGCATCAATCATTGTTACAGTATCAATTGTTGTGATTGGCTGAATTTATGGTATTCTTGCTGCGTCAATGGATTTTGTCCAATAGTGGAACAGTCTAACCAATCAGAGGTGATTGCGATTTGCGATCGTTACACTGTAGCTGTCATTTTTAGCCGCTGTTGACTCTTGACAATTGACATCTTAGACTATAGAAAAAAAAGAAAGATTGACATGCTCTTGGAGCTTTTGGACTTGACATTGACACACCGTGTAGACAACACTGAAAAAATAAATTATCTACAACTCTATGGTTGGAAATCACAGACGAATAATCCTAATTTATTATCGTGATGGTATCTGTATTGTCTATTGTCTGCATCTGTCTGCATGTGGTCTGCATGCAATCGCAGCGCGTCGCGTCGCACCGCACGGCGTAAATTCGTCGACATGATCTGTGCCATTCAGTTCTCTGCTATCACTGTACCCTTACTCTGAGATTGATCGAATTTAAAATACGGTCTCAATAAGTGAGGTGAATTACATTTGCATAAAACTAAAATGAATCTTAATCTTTTTAATTTAGAGCTCAATTTCGTGTATGCATTCACAGCTAGCGCTCCAAACGATACGTTTCGAAATTTGAATCGGTTGCACTGAATTTGTGGCTTTAAATCAAGAGTTTTTGGGTCCATTTTAGTTTGACGCAAATGTGATTCACCTCAGTGAGACCGTATTTTAAATTCGATCAATCTCAGAGTAAGGGTACCGATCTCGCTAGGTAGTAGGTAGTAAAATTGTAAATTTCTATAAGATGAGACCGGGCACGAAGTGTGAATTATATAGAAGCAAGCTCGCAGTAATGAAATGAAATGATTTATTTCATGTACCTAACTAGTACAACTTGTGCCACTTATGATAAGTCGTAAGAATCTACCACCGGTTCGGAAAACTAATTCTACTGAGAAGAACCGGCAAGAACCTCAGCAGTTGCTCTTTTCAAAAACAGAAAAATTTAACAATTTGTATCTAATATAAAATGCATAGGTACCTACGCTACGTAAACAGTACTTAGGTATTACACTGACTTGTGGGTTGCTGGATGCGAAGCCGGTTGCTTCCATGCAACTTTGTAATCGAGAAATTAATCATCTATACTAAAAATAACCTCGACTTATCAGATGCTGTATAACACAGTCTTTAAATTTATGTAATGGCAACTCCAGAAACTCTTTTGGTACCATGATAAAAAAGCGTACCTATACTCGCCGTCGACCCCACAAGGATTTCTGCACCTTTTTCTGCAACTTTAAAAATAAGCGAACAAGTCAAGCAAACAATACAATATCACAAACATTGTTGACATGGTATGGCAAATCATCTAAGTATTGACTGAGCGAGGCGAAGGTCTCTGAGTCTACTTGAGTGAATTTGCACTTGTCCGTCCGTCTGTCAGAGTCTTATAACTTCTGAATTAATGAACGTAATTACTTCTTTAAATATAATATTATGTAAACCGATGGCCTCCAGCCGAAATCTTTATTTTAGGGGCTCTCATAGAAGCGAATGCGAAGTAAAATATTTTTTATAGCGTTACATAGGGTTGCGGTATATCATTTTAAAGATAATTAGGAATAGAGTCCAATAATATATATTTTTTAATTTTTCCCCTAAAATTGACGAAATGGGGGGCTTTCAAAGTCGAGATTTTCTAACGTCCAAAGTTGACCTCAGAACTTTCAATTTGCTGAAAGGCTGAGCCTGAAACTTGATCTATTATTTGAATTATACCTATAGTTCCTGAACTTCAACAAAAAATACTAAAATAGGTAAATAAATATAAGGAAACGAAATTATTTAATTTTTTAATGAGCTTCAGTACTTCACAATGATGTTAATAGATGGCGCTCTGTAAAAGTTTATTCGTTTGTGCTTACAAATAATAGACATTAGCACCATCTTACGTGGAATAAAAAAATAGTCTACTGTTAGTACTGATGTCTATGAATGTAAAGATAGTTAAAACTATCATATTGGATACCGCGAGGTGTCAGTTCGGGGCGAACCACTAGTAAGTATACTGTATACACTAAAAATAGAAAAGGACCCAAGATTGAATCCTGTGGGACACCCATTAATGCAGACGAGCCCTCCGACCTCACATTGTTTATGTAAACCCTAATCGGGTTAAACCCAAAAGTAATCGGGTCATCCAAAAATTATCAAGTTTTTACTTTTTAGCTTCCAGACTTCCAAACCTCACAAGCATACCGTCAGGGTTGGGTTTTGAAACGTGTTCCCTCGATCGGGAGTTGTTCTGTTTCTGGAGGGGACCAGGGGGTCAAGACGAAACCCCAATATATCAAATAAATATTATAAATGCGAAAGTTTGGATGGATGGATGTATGGATGTATGTTTGTTACTCAATCACGTTCCAACGGCTGAACGGATCTGGATGAAATTTGGCACAGAGATAGATTATAGTCTCTTTTTATCCCGGAAAATTAAAGAGTTCCCGCGGGAACCGAAAAACCTCAATCCACGCGGACGAAGTCGCGGGCATCAGCTAGTATTTTATAATTTTCCAGTTAGTAGTTACCTGCAACGCTAAATAAACGCAACTTGCAAATGGCATGCGTGTCTGATACACGCGTTGCGTTATTGCATGGTAACAACATTTTATAAAAATGTGGATCTCACCCAAAACCGAATCAGCACACCCCGACTAGTAGTCTTGTCTGCCCTACCCCTGTTTTAAAGCGCGAAGCCTTCTGCGAGTCTTCTGGCGTAGGTACCTAGCCCATCTTTTTACATGTACATTTTTATGGACACGCAACGAGAATGCCGGCTAAGTGCCAGAACCGAATTGTAGGCGTTAGACGTCATTTCTAAGAAAACAACTGTAAGGATTTCTGGATGGATGGATTAGTGATGATGGATTGAACTGTGAACATCCAGAAATCCTAGCTAGGTTAGGTTAGAACAGTTACCACAACGCACGAGCCGAGGAAAGCGAGCTACGGCAGCGGCCGGCGAAGTGCCAGAGCCGAATTGTAGGCGTTGTACCTACCTATTTCGTGGTCCAATGGTTTTACCTACATTTTTACTGACAATAGTTAGAATTTGTTTTTCTTTTATCCACTACAAGTTAGCCCTTGACTGCGATCTCACCTGAATTTTCAAAATTAATAAATTAAACTACTAGGTAACTACGCAACTCATGCAAGCGGAGCTTATTGGGAGGGATAATACCGTCGGTGGAGGTAGCAAGATTCAAAACGTTTTCCGACTAACTTAACTATCTTGTTTGTAAGGCGTTGTTGGTAGACCGTCGATTAATGAGTCATAAAGAGAACTGATTAAAATGATAACTGCACTTGATCCATCCGTACGAACTACCTTATCTAGGCAGATATATTCGATAACTAAGGCTTATCGGTTTGTTAGGAACTATCGTGTTATTGATGAAATAGACAGTATGCAGGGAAGACAGACAACACAAAACCACGTCCTAATTCAGTATATTGGTGTGAATATGTGTTAATTCTTAAATTCTCTAGTGAACATCAGTGAACTAAGGATATTTCAGTGGGATAAATAACAATATTATTTACTTAGATATATTTTTCGTGCTATTATTGCATAATTAGTAAGTACACCCTGGTCTAGACGTACATAAGTATTTATCCTACCTTTAAAGTACTTATATAACATATTCGTAGAATTGATTTATAGTTGCTTAAAGTATTTTATTTTGCATATTGGTAGGTACCTGGTACATAATATATAATAAAGTAAAGATGGCACCTATGTATTTGACTTCGTTGTCCAAAGGTAGAGTAGAATAAGACTTAGACCGTACAGTTTACGGTAATAAAAAAAAGGTACCTACAGTTTACGGTAGGTTCAATATAAGTAGTTACAATGCTTTCTCCCTCGTTTATTATATGTATATTTTCCGAATTCCGAATAACTATGAGATATGAAAATGAATATTTTAAGTACCTACGTGATTACGTTTTTTAGTCACGGATAAAGATTATCTCAAAATCTATTATTGAATCAACTTAAATTCTCGGAAGTACCTACTTAGGTTGATAAACTTCATAAAAAAAGTATTAGGTATACCTACTATTAGGTAGGTAAGTTATTATCTTACAATATTTCCAAACCGATCAATCGGACCAATTTTATTTAGTGTCGTTTGGAAAATTTTCTTTGTTTTGAACTTGTTATTCATTGTTTTGTTTGATCCTGCGACATTTTGTGTTTGAGTCTGTACAGAGCTAGGTAGAAGCTTTGAGCTATTGAGACCAAATTAAATAAGAGCAAAGAGAGTAGGTATACTAGATACTGAGAGGTAAGAAAAATAAAGTGTCTGCATGAAACGAAGTTGCAATTTAACTATTATGTAGGTATTATTTAGGTGCTTAAGTACAAAGACCTGATTTTGCACGTGTTTTAGTCAATCTGAATAAGTCATGTTCTGCTTCAATACTTTATTAAATCAGATACTAGCTGATGCCTACGACTTCGTCCGCGTGGTTTAAGTTTTTTTGATTCCCACGGGAACTCCTAATTTTAAAAGTATAAAAAGTAGCCTATGTCACTCTGCAGGTCCTCAATTAATATACCCATGCAAAAAAACACGTTTATCCATTGCTCAGTTGCAGCGTGATTGAACTGAGCTGGTCTCAACACTCATATAGGTAGATACATTTTCTTAACAACCATTACCACTGCTTTCTGAACATTTGATGCCTGTATCGTACATATGAAAGGAAAACGACATCGTAAATTACTAACACGAATTACTACTTAACAATTCTTTGATGTTTTAGTGGAGGCAAATACATACAAACAGATATCGCAGAGCAATGAGGTCTCCATCGAGATGGATCTGCTGCAGGTCGGCTCGGAGCCTGTCGGGATGCGATGCCCATATTGTCAGGAAGATGTTATGACCAAAGCGAATTATAGAAATACCACACTGACGCACATTATCGCTTTAGTATTAGGAATATTGTTCTGGTAAGTTTAAAGAACCGTGCATCTCAGAATTATTAGAAGTGACATCTTTGGCTGTAGGTACTTACTTCGAAATCTTTCAGGTTTCAATCTTAAGAATACTTACCTATAGACAACATTACGTCGTCAATACGTATTAACAAAAGAACATTGTAATAAATAAAGCTAAAAATAATAATTATCAATGTAATAAGTAATAGTAAAAAGTAGATCAGATAATATAATGATATCGTTTGATTTTTAAACAGACAACATTTCTTTACGCATGTAACCACCTTAAATACGTAGAATCAGATAAATATCAGTTTGGATTCAATTTAGATTTCCAATATACTACTTGTATACTACTTGTAGCCCTTGATAATGCATTAAGTATTGTAGGTATATTATGCGCAGACCAAGTAATTTACATCTTTCTGAAACATTTAACACCTGATCCGTTAATATACGAATAATTAGATGCCGATGTAGCTATACCAGCTATGTAGCTAACCGCTGCACAAAGTTACGTTACAGCATAATTACCTTCGTTCAGGTCATTTAGGGCCGCTTGCACGAGGACATTTAAACTTATTTAGTTAAATTTTGTAATGCTGTCCCTTTTTGGCAGACGCATATTGTAGTTGCAAAAAAAGGGACAGCATTAAAATATTTAACTAAATCAATTTAAGAGTCCTTGTGCAAGTGGGCCTTAGTAATTTCAGTTTGGATTACTTCCGGTTCGTAATTATTTTTACTTATTTTTAGTCATTGTTTTTCCATCTGGATTCTGGGCACATGAGTAGGTATATTAATCTCAGTCTATTATTGAACTGGCTTTAATCAATCCATACTTCCATATAGTAATTTATAATAAAATTGTCTGCCTGTCTGCTACGCTTTCCCGGCCCATGTTTTCAACCGATTCTGCTAAAATTCGGTATATGAAAAAACTAGAAGTTTATAACGTACGTTTCAATCCGATACCGGAGCATCTTCAGGAGATGTTGACTCTACATCTCCTGAAGATGCTCCGGTATCGGAGTGAAACGTACGTTGATGGTGTTTTGGAAGATTTATGTGGTGTGGAGAATATCGCGGGCTGCAAGTTCAAGATACGCACTGTACCACATAGATTTACCTTCTGTGGCGGATTATACCGAATTAAACTTCTAGTTTTTTCATTGTCATGAACTTCCGCAAAGTAACGTCTGCTTCTATCCAAGAATCGGTATATAACCGGGATATGCCCTATTATATCCCGGGGAAGGACAGGCTAATTTTTATCCCGTGAGTTCCCGCGGGAATCAAAAAACCTTGATTCACGCGGACGAAGTCGCGGGCATCATCTAGTACTTACATATTAATAGGTATACCGATATACAGAGTGCACTGAACTGAACGTTTGAGAAATCAAGAATTAATAGTGTTTGGATTTTACCTATACTATTACTCAGTCAGGCCATAATTGAGTATTGCGTTTTTCTGACTAGAAATTATCAGTAGGTACTAGCCCGGAGTTAGGAAGTTGGCGGTGTTTCACCCCCATGCCTCGGAGATTATTCCCGAGGTCCCGGTTATTATCACTAACAGAGGATCGTCTAGTTGTAAATTTTCATACAAAAAGCGATAACGTTTTTCTTCCTGTAAATGTTGTCCAATTTTCATAGTTTTTGTTTGAAATGTTGCAAATACAATGAAGAACTATGCTCGTACGTTTTAATTTTAAAGAAATATTGCTTAAGTTAAAAGTTATTAGCGTCTAAATATCCATATTTTTGACCTAAAAACTTCCTCGACTATTTTAATTTTTTTAAATTTAACTAAACTAAAATACTAAAAAAATAAAACGTACGAGCCTAGATTAAGGTGCAGTACTGAATCGAATGAGACCAAAATTGTCTAATTTCGTAAACGTTTGGGGGGTAAAAACGTTATCACCCGAAACAATATTTCAAGAATAAAATGTAGGCATATGCCTACTGGACTTGCAACTCTCTCTATCGCACGATACGGAGAAGGCAGCGAAGCGTTGTGAAACAGATAGCATTATTGAAAATACCTACTCGCGTCGCTATTCGTCACTAGACGATCCTCTTAAAGCCCGCCAACTCGCATTGGAGCAGCGTGGTGGTGTAAGCTCTTATTCCCTCTCTCCTATGAGAGTGGAGGCCTGTGCCCAGCAGTGGGACGTTAGCGGCTGTAGTGGTGGTGATGGGATTACTCAGATAAAATAATATAATTTGACGTAGATACTTTGTTTTCAGGTGGCTATGCTGCTGCATCATACCTTACGTGGTGAAGAAGTGGAAGAATGTGGAGCATTACTGCCCTAATTGCAGACGATTCTTGGGTGTCTATACGAGTAATAAAATATTTTAAGCGTGAATTTAAGGCGTATCTATTACTTAAGGCGTACTTATTTAGCAATGACTATAAACAGAAGAATTATTGATTTGTATATTCACGAAATTGTTAATTTCCGAAACAAAACTTACCGTTCGCTATCCGCTTCGAAGCGTCTTCGAATCCTTGTATAGTACAATTTTTGATTCTTGAGGTTTAGGACCGAATAGGTTAATCAGGCTAGGACCTGATAGGAAAAATTGGGTATTTGACAACTATTAAAATAAATTATTTTTTAGTGATAATTATCCCAAAAGTCGTAATATCCACGTCACCTGTTGGTTTTGTATTGAATAACTATTTTAAACTATCGATTAAAGTAAAAAAGTGCGTAAAAAAGACGTCACTATGCAATATTTCATACAAAATCCCATACTAAGCACGCGTTTTGACGTTTGAAAAAAGTTGCTGATTTGACTAGTTGTCAAATACCCAATTGTCTTACAACCATGTGAGACCGCAGTTATCGTAGCATAATTTAACAATAACAGCTCTAGTGTTCGATCTCTAAAAATATAATTAAAGAAGAGGCATTCCTTTTGACCGCACAGTCCAGCGCAAGCCGCGCCTCGTGGTCCTGTTAGCTACAGAGCTACATCCTGTGCTACGAATTAGCTACGATTTTTGCCCACCCGCCTACTCGTTTTGGGAACGATCTCGTAGCTGTCTACGTAGCGTAGCGTTTGAATAGAGCAAGATCCCGCGACGATCAGACCTTCGTTATTTTATTAAAGCTGAAAGTTTTTCTATGTATGTCTCTAATAGAGGTATAAACTATAAACGATCCCCGACTATGAAGTTTGGATCGCGGTTGCTTTGGCATAATGGTTAGTGGAAAAGTTAGTAAGAAAACAATAATTTAATCATTAAAAAGGAAACTTTATTATACGTATCTATTTAAAATTTAGTTAAATAATTAATTGATTAATAGATACCTAAAAACATATTGTAATGAAGACACAAAGTATATCACAGAAAAGTTGTATAATATATATAAGTACCTATTTACAAATTTTACTGTAGGAAATTTATATATATATATAATATACTTTTTAAATAATTAAATACAATAATATATTTGTGCTTAAGTATTGTGTACCTTTAAACTTAGATATATAATGTGTTTATAAACAAAATAAACATTACATTCTAACTTTTAATTTATGATTATTATCTACGTTACATATTCTAAAGTGGCAAATAAAATCATATAATAGATTTCGTTGGCGACGCATTATTGCTGTTTTGAGCCCTTCTTACCCAGCTTTTAAAGGAAGAAATTATTATTTACTAGTTGATTCCCGTGATTTGATTCGAGCAGATTTAGGTTTTAGTAATCCCGTAGGAACTCTTTCATTATCCGGGATAGCTAATATCCGTCTCCGGGATACACGCTACCCATGTACCAAATTTCATCACAAGACGGCTTAGCGAAAAAGTACTAGAAATACTGACACACTTTCGCATAATTATATATTTGTAGATGGATGTCTGAAATGTGTATGGTTCATCATCTCATATTATTGAACTGCATACTTACTCTAAAATTTCAAAACTATGAGCAATAAGAATTTTTAAAATTATCATAGAGCACAATTTGAAAATGTTATTTATTACCTGAATTCCCATGACGTGTCAATGCAATTTATTATAAATGTTCAATTACAATTTAAATAGGTATACCCATGGAATGGTTTACAGACTTCGAGTCTTTTTTCAATTGTTAAGTATTAACTATATTATTACTATTGTTAAGTATAACTACTCAAAGATATTTTTGATATCAGAGTTAAACCCTTTTTTATTTAAAAAAAAAGGAAATTTTTGCATCATTTGCATAGTAATGCAAACTGCCTCGTTGGTCTAGTGGTTAGCATGTTCGACTGCGGCCGACGAGGTCCCGGGTTCGAGTCCCGGGTCGGGCCATAATTAAGTATTGGATTTTTCTGACTAGAAATTCTCAGTACTAGCACAGGTACTAGCCCGGGGTTCGGAAGTTGGTGGTGTTTCACCCCCGTGCCTCGGAGAGCACGTTAAGCCGTCGGTCCCGGTTATTATCACTGACATGATAATAGTCGTTAATAATATAATAATAGTCGGAGCAGCGTGGTCAGTCTAAGCTCTAATTCCTTCTCTCCTATGAGTGGAGGCCTGTGCCCATCAGTGGGACGTTAATAGGCTGTAGTGGTGTGGTGGTGGTGGTGGCATAGTGATGCAAAAATCAGTCAAAGTTCGTAAACTCAAAACTTGATGAAAATATCTTTGAGATGTTACATAAATTACACCTACTCGTACCTAAGGTTTACAATTTAAATTCGAAATGTTCCATAGCCCACTAGTTTTATAAACATTAGCCATAAACTAGCTTTGCAAAATTTAGCTGTTATCGATCTTCAGCCTAACAAATGAACTACGAAGGAACATGAGAACCAATAAAGGCTCTACATTTCGGACAATAGTGATTTGCTGTTTTACAGGACTTCATACAGTATGGGATGAAACAGCCACAGCAGCATCTGTAAGAAAACTTATTTTATTTATTTTATTAACAATAGGGATGATGACAACTCAATCAAATCAGCAACTCTTTATCAAACTTAAAAACGTTCTACTAGTATGGAGGTTGTATGAAATTCACAGTTGTGACGTCATAAATTTCAACGCACATTTTTCTTTGATCTATATTTTAAAATGGTTATCAAACGTAAGGTTGGTACTTGGTCGGCATCATCCCTGTTATAGTATTAGGTACCTTTTACATTTTTAATTAGATAAGTCCATAAATCTTTAGTCTCTAAGTATCTAAATAATAATAAGTAGCGAAAAAAGGTGACTGACTGACTGAATATCTACCTACTGTCTGACTGATAAATAATCTATCAACGCACATCTCAAACCACTTGAAGGATCGGGCTGAAATTTCGGGCTTTTAAAAGGATTTTTGAAACTCCTAAAGGGGTAAAATAGGGGTTTTTTTTATGAACGTGAGCGAAAGCTAATGACATATATTTCATCGCTTTTGCTCTTGGCTTCGTCCGCCTGCTTCAGTTATTATGTAGGATGCGTTTTTGTAAGCCGAAGGTACTTCAATGTACTCGATTTATAACTGAGAAAGATAATTTTACTGATGAAGTTGGATGTTTTCTTAGTAAGGGGCTAGTGATGATGCTCACACAAATGATAGGTAGATAAGACTCTTTTTCAGTCATCGATATATATGTAGGTACTAGATGGGCTCTTTCATAGAAAGACATTGGGCGTCCGACCTGTGGAGCGCGCTCCACACCTGTATAAGCCTGTCCTTGTCCCCGCCATAGCGCTGTCCCGCTTTTCAGACTAGATGGCGTTAGTAAAATACGCCCACATTCTTTGTTTGACAGGGTTCGTCTATGTAAATTGAGGTCGTTGCTTTCAGTACTTAGATATTACCAGTAAATCAGTAGTATCTACAGAACGAACCTAAATAATATTATGGTTGGAATTTTTTTCATAGAATTGAGGAAATAGTGACATACCCAGCAATTATACAAAGGCCAGCTGATACGATATGCGTCCGATTGTTAGACACGTAATGGACTCTTGTCACGATGGACTGGTGACAGTTGGGGCACATGATGCCCGTACGGCCAGGGCCCAGTTTTATCGAAGTTGGGTTTGTTTCATTCGTTGAAGTTGAAGTGACTACGACAGTGCGAGGCTGCGGGGCGGGAGCTGTGGCTGGTGGTGCAGAGGCGAAGTAAGATGGTGGCGGGGCTGGGTTAGGTGGCAATTGCTCGTACGGCGGTGGCAGACCCATTTTGTTTTCCACTGAAAAAAAAAACAAAATAGTATTACGTATCCGCCTATTTTAGAGGACGCCATATTCCATAACGTATATCGTTATTCATATCTATAACGTTTGCTTTACGATCGATGAAAAACTAATCTATTATGGAATACAGGTTCTATGCAAATACCACATTGCGACTTTATTTACATATTGTTAAAGATGAATTGCATAACCTGAGGTCGTTCTTTTGCGATGCAATATCTCGAGTATATTGCAGATAATAATATGAGACAATGTCGCACGTTAAGCACTCAATTCCAGTAAAACTTAATAAGTATAAGGGAATTTGCCCCATGAGATGAGATCGACCTAATCTTTTTGATCAAGGATTTATGCAACCTGTCAACAACTAGTCAAAAATAATAAGTTATGTATGTAATTATGGAGGTGAAAAATAGTTTGGACGGTGTCACCTCAGCGTCAGCCGTTGACTCATGACCACGATGGAGATACACTGAGGTGACGAGGATTACATACCTACCTAATATCCCTACTTATATTATAAATGCGAAAATGCGTTTGTTTATTGGTTTGTCCATCAAACACGTCGCAATAAAGCATCGGTTTGACATAATTGTGTAAGCGTTAGTATTCTGTGGTTGTGTTTTCAGGATCTGGAGTGTAAAATTTTATAAAGGACAACAATGAGTTCAATCGGGATTTTAAAACCTAAGCCCACGCGAACGAAGTCACGGGCGAAAGGTAGTTCTACATTTTTGCTTACTTTTGGGTAAAAATGACGAAAATAGCAGGTAACAGGTTGTTTGCGTTTATTTGGCAAGCAACCTCCAGTAGTAACAGTCCCTGTAATACTGTTTTCCTGTCTAAATTGTAGTATCTTGGTAAAATTACGCGGTTTGGACCCATTTACTGATTAATTTAGGTATTCCCTGATGGACGAGTTTTTGTGCCGTTATGAATAACTATAGCAAAGTACCTATTTATTAAATTTTCCTCGTATTATTCACTAGCTGATGCCCGCGACTTCGTCCGCGTGGATCGAGGTTTTTCGGTTCCCGCGGGAACTCCTTAATTTTCCGGGATAAAAAGTAGCCTATGTGTTATTCCAGACTATAATCTATCTCTGTGCCAAATTTCATCCAGATCGGTTCAGCCGTTGGGGCGTGATTGAGTAACAAACATACATCCATACATCCAAACTTTCGCATTTATAATATTTATTTGATAAATAGACGAGATATGTTTTGAAAACATCGAGTTATTCGGGCTGTATCTAAGCCAAGGTTTGCGAAAACAGAAAGCGTTAAAAATGGCTTAGTTTAATTTCGGCAATGGCTGATTTGGTTAATGCCTAATAAAACCGGCCAAGTGCGAGTCGGACTCGCGCACCGAGGGTTCCGTACAAACCTGTAGTAAGTTTTACGATTTATGACGTATTAAAAATAAAAATTACGTTTGTTGTATGGGAGCCCCCCTTTAATATTTACTTTATTGATATTTAATTATTTATTTTGAAAGGTAATATACAAGTTAATATTCTGTGAAAATTTGAACCGTCTACCTGTTACCGTTTTTAATATTGAGCAAAAAAAATACGAAAAAAACACGTTTATTGTATGGGGACCCCCCTTAATATATATATTCTTTTAATTTTTAGTATTTGTTGTTATAGCGGCAACGGAAATACATCATTTGTGAAAATTTCAGCTTTCTAGCTATCACGGTTTATGAGATACAGCCTGGAGACAGACAGACAGACAGACAGCGGAGTCTTAGTAATAGGGTCCCGTTTTTACCCTTTGGGTACGGAACCCTAAAAATAAGCTTAAAACAAAATAATATCTAAATTGCACGTAATAAATAATAACATAAGGTACTTTTTAAACAGACAAGGTACAAGATGCCTCGAGGAATTTGTTAAAATATAAAACGGCCAGGCCCGTTTAAGGACATTTGAGTCTTTAAAGGAGGCCTAGGTATACCTATGTCTTCTAAGTTTATGATTAGGTCAGCCTCATCCACGGAATTATGAAACTGCTTATAAGTACACTGCATGAAATTGATAGGTAAGGTAATACATGGTTGTTTTATGATCTGTACCCTTACTCTGAGATTGATCGAATTTAAAATACGGTCTCACTAAGTGAGGTGAATCACATTTGAGTCAAACTAAAATGGACCCAAAAACTCTTGATTTAAAGCCACAAATTCAGTGCAACCGATTCAAATTTCGAAACGTATCGTTTGGAGCGCTAGCTGTGAATGCATACACGAAATTGAGCTCTAAATTAATAAGATTAAGATTCATTTTAGTTTGATGCATATGTAATTCACCTCACTTAGTGAGACCGTATTTTAAATTCGATCAATCTCAGAGTAAGGGTAATGGTCTCATATTATCTTATCAGTCATAACGAATCGAAAGTTCAATAATAAAGTTACTTATACTATCTATCTATACTAATATTATAAACTAGCTGATAGCTTAATTTTCCGGGATAAAAAGTAGCCTACGTCACTCTCCAGGTCCTCAACTATACCCATACCAAAAATCATGCCGATCCGTTGCTCCGTTTCCGCATGATTGAAGGACAAACCAACAAACCAACAAACAAGCACACTTTCGCATTTATAATATTAGTATGATGCGAAAGTTTGGATACATGGATGGATGGATGTTTGTTACTCAATCACGCCAGAAGGGCTGAACGGATCTGGATAAAATTTGGCACAGAGATCAATAATTATAGCACATTATAGTCTGGAATAACACATAGACTACTTTATATCTCGGAAAATTAAAGAGTTTCAGTGGGAACCTCAATCCACGCGGATGAAGTCGGGGGCATCAGCTAGTAAGTACGTTAATAAATTAATTAAACATTAATGAATTACCTACTTTTAATATACTTTTAATAAATTCAAGATATAAATGTGATTGTCATAAAGCCGTCGTGAATAAAAAGAAAATTGTAATGCCTGCTTCTAGGCCTAGCAATTCATTTGTTGGAATCTGTGTCCGTTTCTATAATAAGCTCCCAGAAGACATACCTACTGGAGATATCTTTCAGCAAGTTCAAAGTTTTTGCAAAACGCAAACTTATTGCAAAATCGTACTACAATGTAAAAATGACAAGGGAACTTGGCAATAATTTGCTCTAACGGCTATTTCTTTAGTTCAAGATTATTTGTGAGATAGTGATAATGAACGAAAAGCCCGGCTGAGTTAGTTGTGGGCTCTTCTCAGACCAGAGAGCGTTTGGAACCCTTGTAGCTAAGTATAGTTTTAAGATACTGTAATTGATTATCACCATCGTGACATGTTAAACTTATTTAACTTTCAAAATTTGAATTGATAAACATACCTACGTGATCAAAGTTGACACAGTATGAACCTATATTATTTATTGGATACAATAAAATAAATAGGAACATAGATAAATGATAAATCTGTAGTTTCTGATTCAAATAATAATCAATTTTCGTGTATATAGGGCGTGCTTTTGCATGGATAAAGGGTAGGTACTTCTATTATTAATCCCGAAAAAATTTCAAATGTCCACTCGGACGATGACGCGGACCAGAGTTTTTACGGAAAGAGCGGAAATTAGTATGTACTTACGGCATATAAACAAGAAAAAAAGGCTTTTTATAATATAGATACCATAGAATATAACTTTTTTAACTAGCTAAATTACTCGGTTTAGCTCAATCAATATTATAATCTCGCATTTTATCTTTGTTCCAGTGAGTGACTTGCACAACATACCTACCTATATTCAAGGACAGAAAGTTATCTACTTTATGGAATTATTTTGTAAACCTTGTATTAAAACGAGAGAACGTTAATACAGTTTTTGGTAAAATAAGCTAGGTAGTAGGTTGCTACATCGCATATTTATATTGTTCTTTGGACTAAGTTCGAAGCAGGTATAGTTTCTACCTTTTAGATGTTTTCGCCTTTATTTATCATCTACTAGCTGATGCCCGCGACTACGTCCGCGTGGATTGAGGTTTTCGGTTCCAGACTATAATCTATCTCTGTGCAAAATTTCATCCAGATCCTTCCAGCCGTTGGAGCGTGATTGAGTAACAAACATCCATACATCCATCCAAACTTTCGCATTTATAATATTTATTTGACTAGCTGAGGCCCGCAACTTCGTCTGCGCGGTTTAAGTTTTTTTTGATTGCCGCGGGAAATCCTTTATTTTCCGGGATAAAAAGTAGCCTATGCCACTCTCCAGGTCCTCGACTATACTTATGCCAAAATCACGTCGATCCGTTGCTCCGTTGCGGCGTGATTGAAGAACTAACCAACAAACAAACACACTTTCGCATTTATAATATTAGTAGGTATGATAAGTAAGCTAAGCTAACATTAAAGCTTAGCTAAGAATTTTTTCAAATAGGTACCTACTCAATTGCAACTAGAGCACATTTACGTAAACATCTGGTAGGTACTTAGTACTTACCTATTGTTTAATCGTATTCTTATTAGAAAAAGACTATGGCAATCAAACGTAAGCCGTACCTAATTAGGTATACCTACTGTGGCGTAATTAAGGAACATAATGTTCCTTGATACAATCTAGTTAATTATGTACACACGAAGAGTTTTTGTTACAAGAACCCACTTACAATAATGCCATTTTATTATTTACGTAAGATATGAATAAATAGGAAAGTTTCCTATCGAACATTAGGTAGGTACCTACCTATATCTGAAAAGTTAGACAAATTATTGACAACAAAATGTCGGGAAATTTCAATCATACCTTAAATTATTAAAACAAATAACTTACTGGTTGCGTCCATTATGATGAAATATAAATAACCTTTGCACTGATTTCTTAGTACTTCAAAGCTGGTAAACGAATCATGCCAATTCGCTAGAGAATATGCTTCAATAAATGAAATGAAGCTGTTTATTTTATTTTCACCAACTCTTTCACTTTTATAAAACTCTGCAGTTAAACGATAAAAAACACGACTAATCTCCGTGTTCCGTGTGTGGAAAACTTGTTTACTTGATGACGTGAGAATTAGGTTGGTACAGCGCGGGTGAATGCCAATGCACTCCGACTCGCGCGGGTTTCAACAGAAGGCTAGCGAGAAAGAGACATCTCGTTATGAGCGAAAGGGATACACAATATGCGCCTGCGTCACCATAATTAAAGATCAATCTATATTTAATAAAGACTCAATTCAATTCAATTCAATTCCCAGATGTTGGCTTTTGGTATGCCACAGGGGCACAGGTTGTTTCGCCAGTGTCGAGTATATGGATAAGGTACGAAAGAGATTGTTTAATAAAGACTCAATTTGATAATTAAACAATAAGCCACCGTGGTGATCGTCAGGTAAGCTAATTTAATGCGTCCTCCATTTTTGCGCAACGGAGCGCCAGTCCGATGAACATGGTTAGCGAATTGCAATACCATTGTTTCGGTTGTTATTAAAATAGCACTGCAGTAAAATAATTTATTCAAAAGTGCTGATCCACGGCTAGCATACAAATTGATAACATTATAGGACCACCCTGACAATCTGCAAATTACGATGCCATACTTAGCTTATCTATATTAAGTTCCTACATACTTACATCATACGAGTACCTACCTACATACCTACATTAAACCATACTAATATTATAAACGCGAAAGTGTGTTTGTTTTTTGGTTTGTTGGTTTGTTGGTTTATTGGTTTGTTGGTTTGTCCTTCAATCACGCCGCAACGGAGCAACGGATCGCCGTGTTTTGTCATGGGTATAGTTGAGGACCTGGAGAGTGACAGGCTACTTTTTATCCCGGAAAATTAAGGAGTTCCCGCGGGAATCAAAAAACCTTTAACCACGCGGACGAAATCGCGGGTATCAACTTTTATATAGTATGAGGTCACATTTAAAGTTCGAAGCAACAACAATACATGATTGCTGCTTTTGATCCATTTTAACAATCATCATCATAATTATTATCATCTTCATCATGACGACCTTAATCTCTGACTGTGGAAGTCTACTGCTGGACGTAGGATTTACCCAAAGAGCGCCACCATACCCGGTCCCGAGCCTTCTTCATCTAGCTACTTCCTGCTACTCTTTGTAGTCAGTCCATCTTACTGAAGAACGCCCCGCACAACGCTTAAAATCATACGTGGTTTCTTCTCCAGGATTTTCCAGCTCCAACAGCGTTTATTATCACGAAACATGAGGACTGTGGCATGTCTACTGCTGTTTCAACTTAAAACGACACTTGTTCCTTCAACAATGCCTTGATGATTTTTGAAATTCTAGCGTCGTCGTCTCAACCTATAGACGTCCACTGCTGGACGAAGGTCTCCTGCATGGATCGCCACAGAGCACGGTCTTGTGCCGCTTGTTTCCAGCGGCTCCCAGCTGCACGCTTGAGATCGTCCGTCCACCTAGTGGGGGGTCGCCCAACGCTGCGCTTCCCGGTGCGAGGCCGCCATTCGAGCACCTTGGGACCCCAACGCTTAACTGTTCTACGAACTATGTGCCCCGCCCATTGCCACTTGAGCTTGGCGACTCTTCGAGCTATGTCGGTTACTCTGGTTCGCCTACGGATCTCCTCATTCCTGATTTGATCACGCAGGGATACTCCGAGGGATACTCTCTCCATCGCCCGCTGAGTGACCCGGAGCCTTCTTATCAGGCCCATAGTTCAATTCTAGCGTAGTTCAACGATAGTTTATTAGAATTAGTCTACCAAAACAAAACGAACATGATGTGCGTGACCCTATTATTAGAAAAAAATATCCTTGTATTATTTAATGAGCTGATGGCCGAGACTTCGTTCGCGTGGATGGAGGTGTTTTGGTTCCCGCGGGAACTTCTAATTTTGAGGGATAAAAAGTAGCCAAATTACATACAGATCGGTTGAGCCGTTGAGGCGTGATTGAGTAACAAACATCCATCCATCCATACATCCATCCATCCAAACTTTCGTATTTATAATATTAGTATAGATTATTAACATGAGACATAGAACGTTAACCTATTTAAATATGAGCATAAAATCCAGAGCTTTTGGTCAATCAAGATGAATCTAAAACGATAATTATTATGATATTATATTATAACCACTTTGACAATAATGCAGTGCCACACACCTTCCGGCACCTACCCACTTATAAGCAGAATGGGTTTCGACTTTCAAGCTCTTGTAGTTCAGACTGCATCTTATACCCCCGACCGAAATGACCCACCAGACAAAAGACGTCCCAAACAAGTCCTTAACGACCCCGATGACCAAATTACTACCGACAATGCTCCCTATATGGTAGGGCCACATCCAAACACCAGTCAAACACAGCGTCTTCGCCGGCGAAGACGAGGACTCCGATATCTTACGTCACCCGGACGTGGTCTCAACCCACGGCCTCGGGGGCGTACGGACTAATCTAGTCCAACCGACCTTACATTCGTCCCAACGTCTTCCTAAGCCGAGGTCCGAGTCTCATAGGAGGCGCCCTTAGGAAGACGTTGCCCCGCCCCGATGTCATCGAGCCCTAGGGCTCTTTTCTCGACAACGCCTAGCGCTCGCCCAACCTCCCGGTGACGCTGTAGCGGCCAGTAGGGCCTATGCAGCATACTCAATCCGAAAAAAAAGGCTTTCAAACTTGCAGTGCTGACTTAGGACTCAATACAAATAGTACGAGTTACGAGATACGAACGATTCAACCCCCATTTGATAACCAGATGATAAGGGTTTTGTATGTTTTATATATAATTGTATAGGTATTAAGTAACCAACATGCCTAAACGGGTTGCGTAATGAAACTAGTTTAGGGTAATCCTTTCGATAACCAAAGGAATTTCAAACCAATCAAATCAAGAACAATACGAAATTTATTACGTAGGGCTGCCCAAGGGGCAGAAAGCCTTTCAACAACCGTTGAAATAAATAAATTAGGCTAAATATGTACAAATAACGGCAAAAGGAAAATTTTTATTTTTTATTTTATTTATTTATCCATTAAGATTTGATAACCGAATCCATCTGATAACCGAAAGAATTGGATTATATTTAGAGGAGAAAGCATACGGAAGAAAAAAATGTAGGGATATTCGAGGAAAACCTATTGAGCGAAAACACACTAAGCTGTCCAGTGTGATTTCCGCGCGAAGCGCCCACGTCATATGGAAAACACGTTTCGTTATGTCGCAGTAGTCTGTCCGTTCCATAAATTACAGTGCAAAGACTTTTTGCCGCCAGACAGTTTTTTTGTCCTCGCCCTGAAATATTAAAAATTCTAATTACTTGTTCTTACGAGTACATTCATCTGATAAAACGGAACAAAGGAAGCATCAGGAACAAGAGACCCCGCATTAGTTACTATGCAGTCCAAAAATGCAAAACGCCTGATTTGACGCTGTTCCCAATGATATTCTATGTAGGTAAGTATGTAGTAGCCCGCGACTTTGTAAGTTTGTCTACGTGGATGAAGAACTGTAAAAAGTGGCCTATGTCCTTTCCCGGGATACAATCTATCTCCATACCAAATTTAATCAAAATTGGTTAAAAAAAATGGGCTGTGATAGATAGCAGATAGACAGACACACTTTCGCATTTATAATATTAGTATTTGGATGATGTATGGATAGATGTTCCCCTTATCAACTCGTTGAGAGTTTTGTAACGCGAGATGTCTCTCACATTTCATTTTGGTGATATTTTACTGCTGTTCGGGCTACTAAATAGTCCAGCATTCCGCGAAGCACACTTTTCAGGGATGTCGAACACTTGATTGAAAATGATAGACGTTCTACAAGAAGTATTCCGCCTGAGCAATTCCGAGTAATTAGAAAACATACGGTACAGTGGCCGCTTTTAGACCATTCCTCCGAGGTACATATTCGAAGTTAAAACTTTGTAGATCTATGAATGATTGTTTCATAAATGGCGCCAACTTTCAGTAAAAGACGCCATCTGTTTTCCTATATAGGTGTTAAACTTGTTATGAAACATTTCAGTCGTGGTTAGTGAGATGCTAGGGCGGGCGGCTCGCTAGGGCAGTGCCGCTAGAGGGCGGCCGAGCACGCGCGCAGGACTGAGGGCGGTCGGGGCCAGAGCTGCGCGCGCAGGTTACATAACGGCAGCGGAGGCCGTAGGGGCGCGCGCAGCGGGCGCGGGGCGCGGGGCGATCGATGCGCGCCCGGGGGGAGTCAGTCGAGCGGCGAGCGAGCGACATGGCGGCGCGCCCACCCCGCGCGGCGGCCCCGCGGCCCGGGCCGCGCGAGTAGGTCGCCATGCGCGATGCGGTATGAGGCAGCGCCGCGCCCGGCGGGCCGGCCCCCGCTAGCGGCGCCGCCCCCGCCATGCGAGCGCCGCCGCTGCTGCTGCTGCTGCTGATGGCGGCCGCGGGCCTGGCCGTGAGTCCGCTCGCGCGCCTCAACCCCTGGCTGAGCGCGTGCGACCTGGAGGAAGAGGGCGCGGGCGCCGAGTGCGGCGAGGGCGAGCGGCACGCGTGCAGCGGCGGCGGCGCTGAGACGCTGGCGGGGCGCGACGTGCGGCCGCTGTGCGCGCTGGGGGCTGGAGCGCGAGCGCGCCGCCTGGCCGAGCTGCGGCTGCGCGCCTGCTGCGAGCGCTCGCCCGCCTCCGCGCTGGACCGCGGCGCGCGCGCCGACGTGCTTGCCGGCGGGGAGCGCTGCGAGCGCACGCTGCACGACCTCCTCGCCCTCGATGCGATGGTCGCGCGCGTGCACTGCGACTTCGCCTACATCCTCCAACGCTATGACTGCGACCAGTCCTACTCCGTACACACGTGTCACGAGTGCCAGGTGAGTGCTCTGACAAGATCGCATCAATATCGGTTGTTTTCATTAGGTTATGGATGAATGAATCATAATGACCCATAGTCAGCATTACCTGCATGGATCTGAATGAAGCTAAACCAGAGCTGATCTACATTGGAGCTATACCGAAGAGAACGTTCTCAATGTAGGTGCCAACCTACTTAGGCAAATGAAGGAAATTTATATCAGAGAACTCTATTATTTAATTGATTTCAGTCACTGTTCGCTCTTAAGGTATTGTTATAATGATGTTTGATGACTTGATGAGAGATAATATGTGAGACGGAACCCTCAACATGGCTACACAAATGATTCGCACGACATAATTATGTCGTGACCTGTGTCTGGTTTGGTGATAGGCATACGTATCGATCCACTTGGTTTAGTCACTTTAGGGATGAACGAAAAACGTGTACCTATATACGTCGTTACTAGTTAAGCAACCGTAGTTAATAGGTAACCCACGAGTAAATGAAGTATCTTGTCAGTCTGTTGTTCTTAAGCCTACCGAGCCTATCCATATTTTAAGCTTGCCATCAGCAGAACCAGCGGACGGAACTTCTTGTTAAATTTTTGAGAGGCATTGTATTTGTATTTTTACCAATAAAATTGTAATCTTTGGCGATTTTACAATAGAGAATATTAACTTTAATATAATTGAGATTTACCCACTCAGTAGGTACAAGCTAAATCTTCTGAATAGTTATCTATCCAACTATAGTCACATTATATTTCCTTATAATATATTATAGAATAACATGTAGATACCTATAGGTACTTGGGTAAAGACGTTCCTTACTCTATGGGCAAGGAACATATTTTAGCTGTTTATATTAAATTTTATGATGACGATGACTGAGTACTTTTATTCCTCAGTAAAAATTAGGGTTGCAGCAATAGTTTTCCGTGTAGTCCTGTCTCTGGCCACTGCCTTGACATGCTTCCAAGAGACTCCCATTCTTAAGGGCTTCCTCAACGGCCGATTATGTATTTATAGGCAAGGTAGCTTACCTTGCCTATAAATACATAAACGGCCGGCTTTAAAAAATTCATATTCATATTTTACACGTTGGTCTAGTGGTTAGCATGGTCAACTGCGGCCGACGAGGTCCCGGGTTCGAGTCCCGGGTCGGGCCATAGTAAAGTATTGGGTTTTTCTGTCTAGAAATTCTCAGTACTAGCCCGGAGTTAGGAAGTTGGTGGTGTTTCACCCCCGTGCCTCGGAGAGCACGTTAAGCCGTCGGTCCCGGTTATTATCACTAACATGATAATAGTCGTTAAAGCCCGCCAACCCGCATCGGAGCAGCGTGGTGGGTCTAAGCTCTAATTCCCACTCTCCTATGAGAGTGGAGGCCTGTGCCCAGCAGTGGGACGTTAATGGGCTGTAGTGGATATTTTACAAAGATATTTTAAGAAAAAACGGCTACCGTTTAAAAGAAATTCGTAAGTGGCCATAAATGGCGCTCTATACATAGGCATAATACACTGAGTATGAAAGAGGTCGTAATCAAAAAGGTGGGTAGAGTTAGCGATGGGCTTAGTACAAGAAATCTAATTGGACTTACCCACGTCCCAATATGTACGGCACATTCTTTAGCAGTCTTATAGTAGGTACTCGAAAGCCTTTTATTTACTCTAAAACAGATTTTTCAATTTAGACTTACTATGTATAATAAGATTTCGAACAACGAAACTGTAAGAAAGTGTAGTATAGTGTAGGTATAAAGTCTTTAATAAACAGCTAATAATACGTCATAATATCAATATATACGTCATTATAAAAAAAAAGCCTATAATAATTATAAAATTCAAAATTCAAAAGTTTTTTTATTCAAATAGACTTTTTACAAGTGCTTATGAATAGTCGAATGAATCTACCACCATAATATCCATCTACCATAATAGTATTATGTTACCTCCTCAAGTTTAGATATCCAAGTATGCATATTTGGTGTAGCTAGATGCATATCTATCCACACTTTTGTGTGGATAGATATGCATACTTGGATAGGTATATATGTGCATATATACATAGGAATATGTGTATGGCATATCCTTTCTAGGTTGGCCCGCTATCATATAAGACTGCATCATCACTTACACACGCGTGATCACAGTGAAAATTTTAATGTGAATGAGCCTTTACCCAATTTAACCTGGGTTAGAAAATATTGCTAGTGCTATTCGACATGCTACTTAAGTACCTACTTTTAGAAAGAAACACTGGTTATCCATTTAATTATACTTTTATTCAGCAATTCACACAAACAATGCCGCACTCGATTACCGAGTCTCAAATACCAGTATTGCCACCATAGACCATGCAGGCCGTAGATTAAACAGATAAGGCCCATTAGAGACTGTCGATACGTGCGATACATTGAGCCTAACCCTACCTACATAATTACAGTCGAATGTTCATCATCGTAATCACATAATATAGTGATTGTAATTGTATTGCCTGTTCTGTCAATTTTGTTTCTATTTACTTGCTATAGATTCTTGAGTCTGACCCAAAAAGTGACCTATAAAATTAGCCCAAACATTTATCTAACCTACCCATAGAGGCAAAAGGGTTTTTAGCACCATGCTTGTTGTAATATCGGCGTTGGAGGCATATATATATATTTTTATAAACAGTTTTGAAGTGTGTACATGTGACTTGTCTTGTTCTGGTTTCTTGCTCATGTCAAGCAATATTTATTCTCGTGGGAGGCTTTGGCCGTTGAGTTTTTGACTAGTCAAGAATTCCGATTTCTGGGCAAGATGTACTATTATGCGATTAAGATGTACCTACCTATGCCAAGCGATTAAGCGATTCAGTACGATGCCTAGAATCCGATCAGGTAAGTATGTATTATATTTTTCATCATACCTATTCGAAAAACGCATATTGCCTTCAGAGGATAGCGGGAGCAAAGTGTAACTTGTAGGCCCATGGGACTTTTCATTTCTCTCTTCTGATTGGTCCGAAGTCACGTCATCAATTTGTTGATCGAATATACGACTTTGCATTTCTCTGTTCTGATTGGTCCGAAGTCACGTGATCAATTTGTTGATCGGATATTACGTCTTTACATTTTATTTAAACTTTAAATATACGTCTAAATAATGTCTATACAATTACATAGAAGGTTGATAGGAGTATCTTCTGATTGGTGCTTAAACGTATAGGTAATGTCCATGCATAGTAGGTTGATACTCCTAGCTTTTTCTCATACGTAATGATGAAAAATAGTGTGTGTCACTCGGGGCCAAATTTTTTGTTCTCGGGCGGCGTATATTGAATTCCTCGCTACGTTCAGGATTCTACTTTAGAACCCCTCGCTACGCTCGCGATTCTACTATAGAATCCTTCACTTCGCTTTGAATTCAAAATAGCGCCCTCGGGGAACAAAAATTTTCTTTGGCCCCATGTAACACAAATAACTATTATTATTGTTTTAAACTACTATACCTTTTCCAAGTTAGCCCCCTACTATCTTATAGTTATTCTGCATCATTATATTATACCACCAATAGTAAGATCACAGTCAAGGCCTAACTTGTCATCAAGTAGAACAAATTGTCTATTTGAATTTTAATTACTCGTATTTGCCTCGCCATTTCCTTTTTACTACAAGGTGTGCCTTCGAGCATCTAATCAAACAAGGGCTACTATAATAATAAAAATATAATTTAAGTATTGCAATAATAGTCACCTTTTCTATAAGTCATGAATATTATACCGTCCCTGGAGAGGACATTATAGTTAAGAGCTACGGATCGGGTCGAGCGAAATTTAATAAATTACATGTTTCTGCCACTGACAGGTGAAAACATTTGGTATAATGTAAGGGAACTAGCCTGGCATAAAAATCCCATTTCGGGGTTTTCACGCTCTAGAGATATCACTGCAGTATAGTCCTTACGTAAAATAATTTAAAAGAACGAACTGATAGAATTGAATATATTTTTTTAGTGAGGTTTCGATGTTTTAAAATTATTTTTTGGCTCAATATGGTTTTGTTATTAAACAGAAAATACGTAATTTTATATTAATTATTGGTCCTATATTTTGCCTTTGAAGTAGGTACTTACAACCTACTATTGACAATAGCTGCATGTTGAACATTGTTTTGTGAGCTGTTGAGTAGTCTTCGTAGTTCTTTTGGGTGTATTAAGGTTTTCGAGTACTTATATATGTCCAAAATTCCATTTACATAATATTTAAAATGCTTGTAGGTAGCTTAATAAGTTTTAATAATTAAAATGCTTTCTAATGCAATTCGCTCTACTTCCTCCATTTTCAGCGTTCAAAGCTGCGGTCATTATGTTTAATAAGATTGCAAAGTTTTGAATATTTAACCTTACCATATATTATATTATGTAGGTACCTATTTCCTTGGCGCTCTCCGTGCATTCGTTGTAATTAATGGTCAGCTTGCACATTCGTCCACTTATTGCTTTAGTTAAATCTTCTCTATTACTTTCCTGTACTCGAGCTAGACGTATGTGTATAATTAATTGGTTATAACTTCTAAGCTTCTAAGTGGATTACAGAGCGATCTTCACCGTCCATAATTTAGAACATTTCGCGAGAAAATTTATATTTAGGTATATTATCACCGGTTACTTGATAAGTAATGTCGTTCAGAAAATGAGTAATTTATACAAATACACGCTCGATTTATACTCCACAGTGATACAGGTAGCCCGCCAACCCGCATTGGAGCTTCGTGGTGGGTCTAAGCTCCCTAAATACTATACTAAATTCCCTCTCTCCTATATGAGATGTCGATCTCTTATCAGATGATCAGTAGTGGGACGTTAATGGGCTGTAATGGTGGTGGTGGGGTGGTAAAATTTTAGGACATGTAAAAACATTTCTGTGAAGATTATTTGCAAACCTTATTTATTTGATCATCGTTATCATCACTAAAGTTTGCATCACTTATGTTCAAGTTCAAGTTGGCCAACCGATCCGGCCATAAAATAGTATTATGTGAAATCACGCAGAAACTTACACCTTACAATGCTGATACACCGAGTTATATACAATAAGCGACCACTGTACTTATATGAAATATTGCATTGAAGTAAAGATAGAAGTACGACGTTCGAGCGCATCAGAAAAGAAAGCTGGCTATACCTGCTCATAAGAAGGCAGGTTGTTTCCGTTTTGCTGCAGCAAAAATTTGAAATTATATTCCACCACCTCTCCATGAATGGAATCAACCCACTAGCGAGATCACATTAAAAATAAATTAAGAAACTGTTATTTAAACGTCCAAATAGAATTTATTCTAATAATTAACCTAAGTAGACCTGAATAGGTTATTATATTGTTTAATTTGTCTCAATTTTTGTTTAATTATTTAATAATTTGCGTTTTTTTAAAAAAATTTTGATAGTTTCGTTTTTTTTGCTGGGAAAGGAGTTAGCTATGTAATAATATTTACAATCAAAATATTAGGCAAAGCGCGCAGTGCAATTTTGCATGATCTAAAAGAACGAGAGCAAACTGAAAACCAGCGCAGCAGCTTCATCTAGTCAAATAAATATTATAAATGCGAAAGTTTGGATGGATGTATGGATGGATGTTTGTTACTCAATCACGCTCCAACGGCTAAACGGATCTGAATGAAATTTGGCACAGAGATAGATTATAGTCTGGAATAGCACATAGGCTACTTTTTATCCCGGAAAATTAAAAAGTTCCCGCGGGAACCGAAAAACCTCAATCCACGCGGACGAAGTCGCGGGCATCAGCTAGTTCTATAATATATTTCAGTATTGATTGATCTGACTGTCGACATATGCTACATTTTTACATAAATATCAATAAAAGCAGCATTGTTATCAATGTTCAGTAATGCTGAGTTTGCCTCCCATTGTTTATTGTTAGTTTTTAATTCAGTCGTAGTATAAGTGTTTTGTGTACAGGGAATAAGGAATCAAAGCTTTAATAGCCGGTGCACTGAACAAACAATATAACGACGTATCCAAATTGCGTATATTGCTCTACTCTGCATGTTGAGGTACAAACATTGGAGGCGCGTTCATTTTAAGTTAAGACAATCTGTACTGCTCGAAAGCGGCAATCTTATATTTATAGTTACACATTGTTTGTAACACAGTTCGTTGACACCTTGTTCCTGTAGCCAGTAGCGTGTCAGTAGCCATTTCCTATTCAAGCAGATCACCTACAGGCTGCATTCGAGACACTAGAAAGCTTTCAACCGTTTGCTAGCCCGTTAACTCGCGTTTAAATGTTTGTTTGCGTCGGATAGTTCGTAGCTAACACTCTCTCCCGTGTGTTTATTGGTTGCTTTTAGATAAGATTAGTTTTCTAAAGTTGTTCTTTATTAATACGTATACCTTCCTTTTGTGTAGCTAGTTACACTAATTGACATTCCAAGAACATGTACAAAGCGATTTGGTTCTTGGGTTTTTCGTTGTTTGCAGCGCGTTTTGGTTTGAACGGCATGTGGCGGACTTACTTGATATGGCAGTTTATCATGGCACATGGCATGGTTACTATATGGCATTGTAGCGGAATGCTAAATCTCTTGGTGATACGTCTTTGCCTTAGCTTACTAAAACTACAAAAAAAAACAGGTAAGTATATTAAGTACGTAATAGTAGGTAGTAAGTACACTTAGTTCGCGATGATAACCTTAAAGGCGCAAAGGACGCCCAAAGAGTGCGCTAGCGCATGCGCATGACGGCGCGAAGTGCCCAGGCGCGCTTGTTGCCTTTATGCCTCGGCTCCACTTCTCTGCTGGTGTGCGTTGTCCCAAAAAACGCGCCCATATGGTAGTTTAGTTTTTAGTATTGTGCTTTCAAGGTATACCCATTTCAACCTATGTCAAAGTTAATGAACCTGGGCTAAAGCTGAACCGCTCCACTCTGCAGGTCAGTGTCCAACTTTAGCGTAGCACGTCGCACGTTTTCTGCAATGAGGAACAGGCGCAAAACTGTCGAAAAAATATGGTATAGATATCAGAAACACTCCGAATTTGGATAAGGTCAGAGGGTGTTCAAATTATATATTACTAGCTGATGCCCGCGACTTCCTGTGCGTGGTTTAAGTTTTTTTTAATTCCCGCAGGAACTCCTTAATTTTCCGGGATATAAAGTAGCCTATGTCACTCTCCAGGTCTTCAACTATCCCCATGCAAAATCACGTCGACCCGTTTCTCCGTTGCGGCGAGATTGACGGACAAACCAACCAACCAATAAACCAACAAACAAACACACTTTCGCATTTATAATATTAGTATGATAATCTTGTTGTATGCGATCCTATCTTCTACATTACCTGATATGTCTTATAGTAATGCAAGTAAGATTGATTAGGTAATTTGTTTCGTATGGCACGACCATCTTCTAACTTCTTCACGTTATCACAACGTTATTTCTCATTTTTAGCGAATTCGTTAGCGCTTCCTGCAAAATCTTTAAAAACCTACGTATTCTATGGCTATATCGATGTATGGGTGAAAACTAAATATTATATAGCAATTCTGATAGAATACCACTCGTAATTTTTACCTATGACCATATTGTAACGATTAACGAAATATAACTCGGATTTAAGTACCTAAGCGTTCTATATGATTTTTTTAAATGGTATTGAAAATGTTATATGATATCCCATGTAGTAAAAGGTAGTATTGTTCCGTTGATGATTAATCAAACCAATATTTGACAAGTTATCAATTTTGCAGTTCATCCATTATGTACCTGTCGACAGCCCTAAATTTAATATCAATATTATTATATTTTGCGTAAACGTGTTTGTCCGTTGGTTTGGCGTTCAACAGAGCAACGGATCAACGTATTTTTTTTGCATAGCTATTGGCTATTGAGAACCTGGAGGTTGAATCTACTACATTCTACTTTTTATCACGGATAATCAGAGACTTCCCCAGGGATTCTTAAAACCAAAACCTACAGGGGCATCATCTAGTTGTGTAGACGTTTTCTGTCTACAAAGCTTTTTTATTCATATACAGAGCCCAACATTATTTTTAATATTTATCTGTCTGTGCGTAATCACACATGTGTATCAGAGAGTTAACACAAAAATAGGACATCTTTTATCCCAAAAACTTCGGGAATGAAAGTTTTTGTAGATGTTACAATCGATTCAGAGATTTAACGGAGTTAGGGATAACTCCGTTAAATCTCTAATACGATTTTGATAATACCTTTTTAGAATACTGTCACGTTGGTCTCACGCAAACTTTATGAAGATATGACCTGGTTAGTTCGGAGATGGGAAACGAACTACGGTACTATTCAACGGGTTACATCAAATCAATCGCGGCTAGTTTAATAGATACATAGCAGATATGTTTAAAGTTAAGGCTGTAGAACTAGTGCCTGAGTCCAAAAAAAATCCGGGGCGGGTCAACTAATGAATAAATAAATCAAGCTCGTTAAAAGACTAGACGTGGGCGATTTCTCGTAGGCTTAAAGGTTACTCAAGGTTCTGCTAAGAAAATTCGTTTGTTCAGTTACTGTTCTGTTAATACAATAGCGAGAAGATTTATTATTTCATCATCATTTCAAGCCGTAGACGCTTTTACGGTAAACAATAAATATGAAAAGTGTAGATGAAATCCTTAAAAATATAAAACTAACACTGACATTAAACTCATTTCTGCTGTAGCACTTCATATATTATAGGATAACTGCTGATAATAATTAATATTATATTGTATGTCAAACGGAATTTAGTTTAAAATAGGTAAATACGTACAGTTGGTAAAAAAATACTACCCGAAAAATAATGAATTCAAACACATAAAGTCATCCACTAGTGTTAACCTGATACCTACTTTTATTCTCTTCTGTACTAATTAAATTAATCTTTTGTAACATGTCGGTACGCATTGAGTTAGTCGAGATTCGATAAAATAACGGGGAAGTCGAGGAGTTCTGAAAGCAAAGTGCGGTCGTAGGGCCTAGCGAATGAAGTTTCATTCAAAAACACGTCTGGATTGAGGTTAAGCGGCAGTGCGCAGGCGTGTACATCCGCGCATGCGTCGTGCGTCCAACCCGCAATGATTTCATCCACCTTTCTCAATATTTTGAATCTTGCATTTAATGGTTACCCATTTCTAATCATTGCCATTTTTTATTTTTTTAATATTTTTATGAAAGTATCTTATGAGTGTATCGCCTGAGCCGAAGACGAGCAAATCGTAGAAGGCTTTGGAGGCTTTCATTGAAAAATGAAGTACTTATTTTAAACTAGCTAATGCCCGCGACTTCGTCCGCGTGGTTAAAGTTTTTTTGATACCAGCCCCTTAATTTTCCGGGATAAAAAGTAGCCTATGTCACTCTTCAGGTCCTCAACTATACCCATGCAAAAAATCAATCGACCCGTTGCTCCGTTGCGGCGTGATTGAAGGACAAACCAACAAACAAACACACTTTCGCATTTATAATATTAGTATGATAAATAAGTATTTTATTTTAATAAAAACTATTCTGATTGGTCGATGCCTACACATGTTTTCAACGTTCCGATTATCTTTGCATTAGTGAAACGCACGCTTTCTAGACAAACCTACGCGCTACTTCTAGCGCGAGCGTATTCTTCCTTTCGTTTCGATAAAGCTTAAATTATTACTTAACTGAGTGCGGATTGAAGAAACAGTTTTTTCAAAATTTATCTCAAGATAAGAAGTCCACCTCGCAATGTTGTCCTCCAGCGAGGAACTTGTGATGAATCTTAAGTATGAGGTAGGTTTAATACGTTCGTTCGGTATTTTGTAGATTTTGTGCCGTGGTAGTTACAACTGCCTTACCCCGTACAAATGCTGATAGGATATGACTACTCATGTGATATGACTTTAGACCACTAACAACACACAAATGAAGTAATATTGGAAGTATTAGGAAGTTAAAAACATATGAGTTGCAAGAGATGTTAAAGTACCTACCGAATCTTATTGGCAAATTGTCCAGTCATAGATACTCATACAAAATATAATCTAAGATCCCCCGCAGACTTATTACAATAATTGCAAGTTGGGCAAATAAGCACAGTGACTCGAAGCGTCACGACAATTTGAGGGCAAAAACACACTACGGACTAGACAGAACAACACCTGAAATGCCTGTGTTGTATGAGAAACACGTTTCCTCCTGTCACGATCGTCTGTACAGCTAAAAAAAAACGCGTACGGACTTTTTGTCCGTCAGACATTTTTTTGTCCGTAGTATGTAGAACTGGATTACCTACTTAGATGACTATATCTAAAGAAAAATCTAGGGAGCCGAATTAAATAGTTTATATAGGGTGGGTATTCGATTCATTCAAAATTAACGTAGACATCTGCGCAGAATTATTATCTTCTTGCTGAAATTTATCATTGAATCCTCGTGCTCCTTTTTAAACCCCTATTGTGACAGAATAATCTTTGTAACTTTTTTGGCATACAAAGTTACCATTGTTAATCTGTATCATTATCCAAATCGCATGAAAATTTAATGTAGCGTTTAAACGTAAAGAGCAAGGGATTATGGGAAAAATAAGTTGAATAATAGGGTTGCCAACTGTTGATAATTTTCCGAGGCGTTCCATTCTGGATGAAAATTATCCGTGTCACCAATTGCGCTTGCAGAATGCTCTATTTTTCCGAGAGTCAGGGATTTTTCCAATATCCCTGATTCTCGGAAATTCCCTCGGTATTGATTCATTTTATTTTAAATCTAGTCATAACTTATATTCGTAGTTTGAGAGCAGCAGATGGAAGTCGTAGGTCATAAAAAGTCGTATTCAAATAATATACCATTATATCTAGTCAATCATAATTAAAAAAAAAATACATCTTTGTGTAGATAGGGCAAGATTCATAAAGTCTATTTTTTTAGGTACTTAAAGTACCTAGTTATGTAGGTACAAAACAGAAAGTATCCATTGTGAGCAACGATCATTAAGCGTTTTAAGAAAATCTCCCCACAATATTGTTTTGCATGCCCGTTTTGTAGAAAAAAAGTTTTTAACAAAGATCGCCAAGTATTGCCTACGTTGGCGTTTTAAGTTGCCGTGCCGCGAGACAAAGGGAACAAAAGGCGGGAATTATGGCTTGAAACCTTTCAGCCGAAGAACTCTTGTGAAATCTTCATTAAATCTGCACTACGTCATTAGGTGTCTTAAGTAAGCGCTGTACATTTTGGTGATCACAAGAAATGGGGTTTAGTGAAAGAAAAGATGATTAATGTTCAGAGTTCAAAAATACCTTGAATATTTACTTTTGAGAAATCTTATAAATATATGAAAGGCTTGAATCACTCGAATGACCTGTTTTCTTACCTTTATGTTTACGCACATAATAATGAATATTTATCTAAACTCTTAAGAAATCTAACTAATAAGGCTCAAACACACTAAACGTGCTAAGGGAACGTGTCTAGAAAATAAACGTCTCAAATGTCTACGAAATAGAAGAAAATTAATAGGAACTATATTAAAATAATGAAATCGCTTGCTCACTACTTAGTCGTTAGGGTTTCTGATTTCTTGACCTATTTTACTTCCCGAGAATTTAGAATTTTTGTGAATTTTCTACAACATGAAAAGCCTAAATCTATTATTATTATATTAGCTAGTCTATGAAATAATTACCAGGAGTTCCTTTTGTAACGTAGGTGAGCTCTCTAAGAACGGACTTTGAAAATTCATCTCTCTAGAGGGTTAAAAGTCGATGAAAATTCCAAAAACGCTGATACAACTGAGTTTTATTTCCAAATAAAAGTTTCAATGCGACGCATACTACCTAGTGGAGGATCTGTCAACGATGCGTTTTGCTGTCCATCTAGAACTTGGAGACCACAACGTCTATCGGTTTTTTGAAGTACGTGCCCTTTCCTGCAATAAGTAAGTAAAACTTATAAAACTACTCTTAATTAGTTGCTTTCACGAAAAATCATGGATATCTTCAATCTGATCTAGCTTTTTTTCTAATTCAAATGAGAAACCACATTTTCGATTTTCACTAAAGTACAGACCAATCAATACTATTATTATAAATGCGAAAATGTATATGTCTGTATGTCTGCTATGCTGTCACGACCCATCTGTTCAACTGATTTTGATGAAATATTTTGGTATAGTGATCATAGGTTGATTCCTGGGGAAGGATGCATTTATTACGGAAAATTAAAATTTCCCCGCGGGAATCAAAAATATTAATCCAGGCGGACAAATCGCGAGCATCATATAGTAAGATAAATGTAACTAATTGGTCTGTATTTTAATGAAAATGTTTTTTTTTAATTTCTCGAACTCTCGATTTCTTGAAACCTTTTTCTCGTTTCGAATACCGTCCGCTTTCTTGGAAATCTCCCTTCTCCCTTCGAGAAATCTCGACTAGAAACCCGTATAGTCGTCATTGTCGTTGCACAGCGTAGCTACTTAAAATTGTGCGTAAAGGCCGCGCTACTGCATCTTAATATATCTAAATAATTCATGTATAATATGCCTGCCTGCCTGCTTGCCTGCTGTAGGTTGCCTGGAAGAGATCGCTATTTAAGCGATAAGGCCGCCTGTTGTGCCATATCCATTATGATTGTTTTTGTGTTTGTATTTCTTCTAATGGTGTACAATAGTAGTAGATTGTTCATCAAGGGACTAAAATGAGCCATTTCATACGAGATGTTTAGCTTACCGAGCGTAGCGAGGTATGCTATAGTGTCGAGTAGAATGGCTTTTAGTCCCGTGGTAAACACTCTACTTTTCACTTCGATTGCGAGAAAATAAAATAAATAAAGATTTTTAATTATTTTTTGCCATTCTATTGTTACATTTTAATAGTAGGAGTAAGATCTTTATTTTCACTTGATGATATTAACAAATAAATAGTCACATTGACTTTACCCTATGCCTTCACCTTGTATTAAGTATTGTGCATCGAAATCCGAAATGGATTAAATAAACATCCCTTTAAAATTTAAATAAATGTATTAATTACAATAAAAATATTAGAGATTTCGCGGCAATCCGCAATACCAACTTTATTTTTCTTCATAATGTTAACAAGAACGAATTTAAAAAAAAATACATTAAGAACCATAGACATTGAGCTGAACGCACGTAGGTACGTGTAGGTGACGATGGTTAACATTAGCACATTGACGCATACTTACATTCAACAAAGGATTGCGTGCAAATTATTTCAAAAATCGAACATAAAAAATTAGATTCTGTGTGGATCGTATTAACATAGCGTAACTATTTATTCATTTCATACAGTGGGTCGACGCTCACACAAATGTGAGGCCTGACTACCATCATACCATGACAGTTTTAGCTGTCCTAGATGTACGGTACTGCATAAAAGACATTAGAGTAATAGAATTTTGTATTATAAAAAATCTGCTAGTTTCATTCGTTACGCCCCTATCACCCCGCCGCTTTGCTTTGTCTAGATGCCTTCGTTGAACGACTGGTAGGAAAGAAAGTATCTTATTAGACTGTGTCTGTAACATTAGTTTGGGCTGTTGATATTAACCATAGACTATAAATTTTTACTACCCATTTACTACCTATATCTTAATAACGCCAGCAATTATTAAAAAAAATTACTTTAATACCTAGACCCTAACTGCTAACTTTAGTCCGCCTACGCTAAGCTATAATGACGTCATTTTAGAGCATGAGAGGTGAAATAGTAGTTTGTGATATAAGGGCGGTAAATAGGTTTTTACATACGAGTTGACTAATGTCAGCCCGATGACGCCAGTCGAGGGCTGACCATCGTCACGAGTTTGTTAAAACCTTAACGCCCGTGTATCACACGATATTTTTCAATACATTTGTGAGAAAACTAGAAAATAAAACTCTAGTAGGTAGGCACAAGGTACTCACTAGAAAATGGTTTCTCACGCCCATACTTATTTCGAGATTTTTGGCGGCTATCGCCTATAGCGCGATTTTTTTCTCACAGCTAAAATACCTAATTGTCGATTTAATTTTATTATTCCACATCACTTTAACCACTCATATTATTTAATAATTTATATTTATAAGAAAAACTCAATGAAATTTTTAAAAATAGCGCGCACAGATTCAAGATTTTAGTAGTACCTATCTATAGCGCGTTGTTGTAATTGCGTTTTTTTAAATTGGCTTCATGGCTCTAGGTTCTAGCTCTTAACTATCAGCCTAGACTATTCAGCCTTTACTTTTTTGATTTATAAAACTTAAAACAATTTTAATTAACTAAATTAAATACAATTTTTAATTTCATGAATTAATTTCATCAATCCACATCTAAATGTTATTATTTTTTAAGTTTTCTACATACAAAGTCAATATCATTATGAACCTTCTTTCAAGAAAACTTTTTATTTAGAAGTAAAGTGGCCTTACAAAAATTAAAAAAAAAACTGCAAAAAAATAGCACGAGGGCAGTAAATTCTGCAAAAAAAAAGCACGAGGGCAGTAAATTTAAATTACAAGCCCTGTTTACTGCCTCTGTAAGTGCATTTTGCGAGCAAGTGTATTGAAAAGTATATTTTACTTTTACTTTACTTTACTTATATGATGTCTTTGGTTTACTATGCTGTAAGTCTGGCTGTTGAAAGTTATTTTATTATAAATTATACTCCATTTATGGATGTTACGCATATTTGTACGCCACACTGTGGTAGGATACAAGAAACTTTTATAATTGTAACACCTTTTTGTACCTACTGTATTTACAAATAAATATATGAATTGAATTGAATTGAATAATACTTCAGTCGGCCGCGACCCGTCATTTCAGTGTTCCTTCCATACAGAGTTGTATTACAAAATGTATACGTTTGGCCTCCTAACTCTAAAACGGCGTTGATTCACTGCCGTTGCGCGTTGTTTATTTTTCAGGTGAACTATAACCAAAAATGAGACCATAACCAACATTCGTCTGGGAATATAGCGCAAAGATTTACTTCACTAGCACACTCTATTACTTTTATATCTAGTTGACCTAGTTTGTATGTGTATGCGGCTTAGTTAAACAAGTAAAGTTGACTTTATCGTATGAAACAGAGACTATTAATAGTTATTTGTTATACAAGAGTGAAAAGTTGTTTTTTAACCGCGTGCTCAATTTTGATGACCGGGCAAGCGAAGGGATTCAAAAATTAGAATCCTGAGCGTCAGCGATTATGATATAGGTACTATTTTTTTTGTTCACTACAAGTTAGCCCTTGACTGCGATCTCACCTGATGGTAAGTGATGATGAAGTCTAAGATGGTAGCGGGCTAACCTGTTAGGGGCATGGCAGTTATATTAAACCCATATTCGGTTTCTACACGGCATCGTACCGGAACGCTAAATCGCTTGGCGGCACGTCTTTGCCGGTAGGGTGGTAACTAGCCACGGCCGAAGCCTCCCACCACGCCAGACCAGGGAAAATTCAGAAATTATTAATTACCAAATTGACCCTGCCGGGGATCGAACCCGGGACCCCGCACGTTAAGACAACAGCGCTCAACACTGCGCCACGGAGGTCGTCCAAGGTACTACACAACAAATACTTTGCAGACTTGATATACAGAGGACTACATATCATGTAGTAATCTGTATAGCAAACAGCGAAGTACAATACCAACTATCACAGCAAAATAGACTAAGCATCTAAAGTTGGTTTAAAATGCCAGTTGCAAGGAAAAGTTTCCCGCTAGCAAAATTATTCTCATATCCTCTACCGATATTCGATAAAATTCAATTCGTCCGATGTGAGTGTAAGAAAGGCAAATTACTTACGTACGAGTGAACGACGAACGACTACTCGTATAAGATAATATTTAGTAATAAATGGTTTCTTTCGGTAACCGTAACTTCAAATTTCTAAACAAAACATTCTGTAGGTCTGTACTTGAAGTATAAGAACCACCAATTAGTAATTACGAATTTCGCGCCCGTTTTTCAGTAAGGGCGTTATCTGTGGAGAAACAAACGATCATTTTCCGTAAGCAGCTATTCCATGCCGTCGCTCGCAGTTAAACTCACGGTGACCTACTTTCCAACGGAATCTATGTGTACCGTGTACCTTTACTCAAATAGGTATGTAAAGCCTTTATTAATAGAATTCATTCATATTCATATTCATTTATTTATTTCGATTTTGGCTTGTATAAAGCTCTTACGAATGTCATATAAAATTACAATTAACTCAAATATGATAACAAAATTACAAACAAACAAACAATAAAAAAAAAAAAAAAAAAAAACCATGAGACAAGATCAAAAAATTATAAAAATTAAACTTTTAAACAAGATCAAAATAACAATTTACAAAATATCATAAAATAAATAAATTAATAAATTCATGAGAAACAATCGTCAATTTGTGTATAAAATATCTATTTACATAATTTTATGTAATCCAAATTATTTGTAATAATTAATTGTAATTAACTATAGCGTTGTATTGTTTTGTTAGCGTGGCAACGCGATTTGGGGTGATCGAATCGTGTTTGTTTGATTGGACGCTGATAATTTAAAAAAGGATGTATCAAAGAGTTACATCAAATCAATATCCATACTTAATATTATAAATGCGAAAGTGTGTCTGTCTGTCTGTCTGCTACGCTTTCACCGCCCACATGTTCAACCGATTTTGATGAAATTTGGTACAGGGATAGGTTGTATCCCGGGGAAGGATATAGGCTAAATTTGAACCTCTAAATTCGGTCACCCATCCAGTTATCGACTTGGGTTAACGTTGCTTAACAATCGCAAACGACCACCTATAGGCCATTCGTCCCTCGTTTGATAAAAGTCACTAATTCATGAATAGAAATCGTACTTCAGTAACTAGCGCACTGGGTATACTGTTCCGAGAAAATCCCCAGAGTAAAAAAAACTGTACCTACTTACTACTATACTATAATTAATGGTAGGTGGATAGGGGTTAATGGCGTTGCAGAGAGTCTTTGAAACAACAGTGGTAACGATCGCTAGAAGCACTTTTCGCCTTGCCAAAACCTTCGTAACTTTGATGAAATGTGAGTAGGTATGTCACGAGCTGAGGTAAATGTGTTTGACATTATAACATAACTCGGGAAAATGGAATTACGGCTGTTTCAACATTAATCCGTTTTGTGACACAGACAGTTTTTCCTCTCATTTGTGACAAAGACAGCTTTTCTTTGTTTCTTTTAAGGCTACTTTTTGTTCGAATAAAATAATTTTCAGTCAAAATTCAATGCAACTTATCTAAATAATGGAACCAAAATGCACGGAGTATTATTTTTATAAAAAGGGCAAGTGCGTGTTCCGTATAGTTGCCCGTTACAATATGCGAAAATTTTTAGAAGTTGGTCGGCTATTACCTAGCAATGATAGTTTCCCTTTTAACTTCGTTATATTTACTACTGCCGTGAATTTTTTCACCTAGGCAACAGTTTTGCTTGCAGGGGGGAGGGGGACACTTGACTTAATAAAAATTGGCACTTTAAAGCTTAATATTCGGAAATGGATCCCTGAAATTCGAAAACAATCATCTCCACTTTACGTGTAGGGGAGGTACCATAAACAATTTTTTTTCATAATTATTTTAATTTACCACTTTGTTGGCGTGATTAATATGTATATCTTTGATAAATTAGAGCTTTGTAGTGCTAACAGCCCCTGAGCTAAGCCACAGGCGGATAAGGCAGACGGATATGGCGAAACTGTACAAGGGTTCCTTGTTGACTACGGAACCCTAAACTTATGTAAGTATGCTTTGAAACTTATGTTCAAATTAAACTCGACTCACTGAATGATGTATTAAAGTCTAGCTCAAAATCTTGGACCTAGAAAGTTGAAGTTTTGCAAAAACGATTTATAAATTACTAGATGATGCCCGCGACTTCTTCGGCGTGGATTAAGTTTTTTTTATTCCCGCGGGAACTCTTTAATTTTACGGGATAATAAGTACCCTATGTCCTTCCTCAGGATACAACCTACCCCTGTACTAAATTTCGTCAAAATCGGTAGAAGAGATGGGCCGTGAAACCGTAGCAGACAGGCATACAGATAGACAGACAGACACACTTTCGCATTTATAATATTAGTATGGATGTAGACAAATCATATAGCCGGACTTTTCGAAATTTTAAAGGGGCGTTCGCTAGTAGTTAAGCAACATGCTTTGCTCCGCGACTACTTCTTATTTGTTTTAAAGTAGTCCAGTTATACTTAACTGTCTTGAAAATTGAAGGTATCGTAGAGGTGTCTTTCGCATAGGTATAAGTTAGTATTCTGCTTTATGCTGTTTTGTGACATTTTAAAATAGATATAGATATAACTACGAAACCATGTCAAGCAGTCATATTATTATATTTCACTTACACCCATGGACCTTTAATACACCCAATTTTTTGTCGTCGTCTTCTTTCCGGAAAGTGCAGTCGACGCGACAATTTGTGAAGTTTCCTGTTGAGTTACATTCATATAGAGTTGTTTAAAGAAGGATTTATGAGCCCACGGCGTTATTAAGTATCACAAAAAAAAACTGTACCACAACTTGATTCATGGAAAGGATCACAGCCTTCATCAATGAGGAATACTACGTAGAGCGATGTGTAAACGAAGAGTAGGTATTATTAATGCAGGTTGAGGCTCGTAATCCGAACTGTATGATGGAACTGCTTTGTTTAATGAGGTGTCATTTTTCCCTGAGGTTCGCGGGTATACCTTTATAGGAACAAGTTTTGGATGGAACAACAATATAATATAATAAAGAACATAATATAATTGGGAATTTTCCTTTCTTATTAAATAAAAAAAAAGTAAGTAGGTATTTATGCTTTGAAAGCTGTATAATTACTTAGAGTTCTCAGAATATAATTTTTATATTTATACAATTAAGAGCGGAAATATACTATTAATCAAATTTAATCAAATAACGTCTTGAGGGGAACGACAGTATTTCATGTCGCGCTAGTGTGTGCGCTTTATGTAAGAGTCAATCAATGACGTGGATTTTTCTTTCGCCAGACATTAGTTTTTGTCCCTACTGTGTTATCGCTCTAACACGACATATATCCATACTAATATTATAAATGCGAAAGTGTGTCTGTCTGTCTGTCTACTACGCTTTCACGGCCCACCTGTTCAACCAATTTTGATGAAATTCGGTACAGTGAGTGATAGGTTGTATCCCGGGGAAGGACATAGGGTAATTTTTATCCCGGAAAATTAAGGAGTTCCTTCGGGAATCAAAAAGACGCCCACGCGGACGAAGTCGCGGTCATCATCTAGTTAACCATAAATATTATAAGCTTGAATTATAAGTTAAAGGAGTGCTCTACAAAGAAGTAGGCATTTGTGCTATTTTCTTACCTAGTTACAGGGAGAAACAACACAAGTTTAACCAAAGTATGCTTTTCCATGAGAATTGAATTTGTTCAACCTGTTTTTATTTCGTTCCTCTCGCGGGCTCTACGCTTTCTAGAGCTATATACTTATGTTTGTGTAAGCTCTTCAGCTAACACTATGTTATATTTTGATGTTTGTTTGGGGCGACATCTTCTGAGGTGACACTTAAAATTGTTTTCACTTACACGTAAGCTAAAATTAGATTTTTTTATTATTTAACTATTAACAATTCAAAAGTGTTAAAGTGTTAAAGAATTAATTAATATCCAAGCTCTATTGAATATAGGTATGTACATGTTTTAGAACGTCAGACAAGAAAAATCCGTGAATAAAAAAATTGTTCAAATAAACTTTTACAAGTGTTTTTTATTCGTCAAGTGATAACCTATACCTACCTAGTTCGATATGCTATACCTCAGTTATCGTAGTAGGTATAAAAACCGGCCAAGTGCGAGTCGGACTCGCGCACCGAGGGTTCCGTACAAACCTGTAGTAAGTTTTACGATTTATGACGTATTAAAAATAAAAATTACGTTTGTTGTATGGGAGCCCCCCTTTAATATTTACTTTATTGATATTTAATTATTTATTTTGAAAGGAAATATACAAGTTAATATTCTGTGAAAATTTGAACCGTCTACCTGTTACCGTTTTTAATATTGAGCAAAAAAATACGAAAAAAACACGTTTATTGTATGGGGACCCCCCTTAATATATATATTTTTTTAATTTTTAGTATTTGTTGTTATAGCGGCAACGGAAATACATCATTTGTGAAAATTTCAGCTTTCTAGCTATCACGGTTTATGAGATACAGCCTGGAGACAGACAGACAGACAGACAGACAGACAGACAGACAGACAGCGGAGTCTTAGTAATAGGGTTCCGTACCCAAAGGGTAAAAACGGGACCCTATTACTAAGACTCCGCTGTCTGTCTGTCTGTCTGTCTGTCTCCAGGCTGTATCTCATAAACCGTGATAGCTAGAAAGCTGAAATTTTCACAAATGATGTATTTCCGTTGCCGCTATAACAACAAATACTAAAAATTAAAAAAATATATATATTAAGGGGGGTCCCCATACAATAAACGTGTTTTTTTCGTATTTTTTTGCTCAATATTAAAAACGGTAACAGGTAGACGGTTCAAATTTTCACAGAATATTAACTTGTATATTACCTTTCAAAATAAATAATTAAATATCAATAAAGTAAATATTAAAGGGGGGCTCCCATACAACAAACGTAATTTTTTGATATTAACAATAAACCTCTACAAACAAAGTTAGTTTTGCGGTTCATTTCGTCTTGTTTTTAATACGTCATAAATCGTAAAACTTACTACAGGTTTGTACGGAACCCTCGGTGCGCGAGTCCGACTCGCACTTGGCCGGTTTTTATTACCCTTTGGGTACGGAACCCTAAAAATAGGTAGTATTCTGTCATCTGTGCCTCAGTATCTATCGTCCAGTTCTCGGAATCCGGGACGTTCTTTCGTGTCAACATACAGTATTTGCACGTTCTTTTGGATTGGCATATTGACACATTCGTTCATGTGGTGTGAACGTGCTCTAATTTTGATAATCTAATTTTCCTTACGCATGGATAATTATGACTTCTATGAATCCTAATCCCTGATTCTTGCCTTGATCTTTGAATACAACGGCGAGTATTTGACGAAGTTTGCAGCCAGTGTGACAAAACAAAATGAAATGCGACCGGTTAACATTGTAAAGTATAAATGCGGAGTAAGTGAAGAGGTCTTCAAAGCGTAAAAGTCTCTTGGCTTGTTTGCAAGCCCGAGAGTCTCTCTAGACAGAGATGGAATAGCTGAAACACAAAATGTTAAAGCTGTTCGCTCTAACTGGAACAACCCTTGTAGTTAACTACGCCTCAAGGCATGTTGGCCCAACATTGGTTATTGGATGATGTGTTGGTTACTGGATCCAAAGTGCAAATATCTAAAATACAAAATGTTCGAACTGCCAAATATAGCGTAGTACTAGATAATGCCTACGACATCGTCCGCGTGGATTTAGTTTTTTTGAAAATCCATTGATTTTCCGGAATCAAAAGTAGAGCCTTAAGTATGTGATATATCGCTAAGAAAAATGCTCTACATACTTGTAGTGAGTCATATATTTTCGCTTTTACATTATACCTCGCATATTATATCTACAACTACTCGGCGGTTTATGTACTGATCAGCCCCCCGATTGTCTAAAAGTTGTCGATCAAATCGTCAAAGTTAGGCGTCAAAGTAAAATAAACCATAACATCATTGAATTAGAGCTCAATTTCGTGTATCCATTCGCATCAGTTTAGGGTATCGTACTTAGCTAAACGTATGAGAATGGATACACGAAATTGAGCTCTAATTCAATGCTGTTATGGTTTATTTTACTTTGACGCCGAACTTTGACGATTTGATCGGCAATTCTTGCACAATCGCACCTCAGCTCTGTATTGAATAAATAATTAGAAAGTTAACTAAGTAATGGTTGTTCATTTCTGAATTGTCAATTTTTAACAACAGATAGCATTTTGATGCAATTTGATTAACCTTATAGTTATTAAACATGAGACCAACGATGATTGCTGTTTCCATGGCTCTTCTTGACGGTGTCCAATATGGCGGATAGATAAAAGCTTAAAGCTATTGACGGTGTCAGCTGAAATGGTAATCAGTTGATTTGAGATCCATACGAAAAATCCGGCGAACACTCAACTGTCATTGTGTCTTTGACGCCGATGTTACGCGGATAAAGAAAAGATAAATTAGTCCGAAAATTGTAATTTATTATACTGTGATCAACTAATCTAGTTTTGTAGGGATGAGCATTAGGAAACGTTAGTAGCGGGCGACTAATTTTGCAATTTAACTAAGTTAACAACTTTCAGTAACTAACTAGTAATTGAGAATCTATACTAATATTTAAATGCGAAAATTTGGATGGCTGGATGTATATATGGATGTTTGTTACTCAATCACGCCAGAACGGCTGGCCGGATCTAGATGAAATTTCTGGTGATCTTAACACATAGGCTACTTTTTATACCGGAAAATTAAAGATTTCCTGCGGGAACCAAAACAACCTCAATCCACGCGGACGAAGTCGCGGGCATCGGGCGGGATAGGTAGTAGAAAAATAATTGTATACATAAATCCAGATCTTTTGACGAAAGTTATTAAAAATTAAGTATAATTATCAGATAAAATTGTTATAATTTAATACGCCTACTAGAGGACGCTGTTCAAAAAGTATGCCCAAGTTGGTTACTTCCCATTATAATATTTTAATTTAGGTACGTTCATAAAATGTATATTTGGCAACTCTGAAATTTTGGGATCATAAATTATACTCTTAGAGCGTGTACAAATTACTCACTAATACGATTAATTAGTAAATCATTTAGCTGTTCTGAGAGAACATAATTAATGTACCCGCTAAGTTGCAACAGGGTACCTACCGCTCGATTAAGTTTTGAACCATCTCGTTAGCAAACGAGGCTCTGGCGAACTGGGATAGCTGACTGCAATTCCTTATTCTATTAAAATTTTAAACGTGCTTCATAACTGACAAACTTAGCTTGTTTTATAAAATTAATCTAGTTCGTCAGTTTATTTACTAGACCCATTATGTTAAGCAAGATCGAGATATCAAAGAATTAAAAATTGCACTGTAATACAATTCGAGTATAATAATTACAGGTATAACTCGAGAAAAAGTTTGAATAGAACCTCGCGTGGGCAAAAGCTGGTTTCATATGAAACTTTTCATAATATGGAATTTCGGATTTTAACTAATCGCAGACTGACTAACGACAAAATCACAGGAATTATAAAACCTAGCAGGTCATATAGTGTCTTACGAAAAGTCATCTGGGATCGGAAAGTGATATGAAAGTCTTATGTTTTTTAACACAGGATATTATGTTACTTGTGCTACGTGTATGTGCTAATAACCGCTATTTTGAATATTAATTTGTGAATATGTGTAACTTAAAATTAATAATTAAGTTTAGTTTTTTAATCCATTGTTTTAGACGAAACACTGTACAATGCTTGAGGAGAGCGATAATAATTATCACTGCAACGCAGTTTTTAACTCTTACAGGATAATCTTCTAAATATATAAAAGGCAAAGGTGACTGACTGACTGACTGACTGACTGACTGATCTATCAACGCACAGCTCTAACCACTGGTCGGATCGGGCTGAAATTTTGCACTCAGATAGCTGTTATAACGTAGGCATCCGCTAAGAAAGGATTTTTGAAAATTCCAACCCCAAAAGGGTTAAATGGGGGTTGAAAGTTTGTATAAAAGTTCGTGATGCACGAACGTCACCGAACGAATGGGGATGGACGTGATTTTTGGCATGGGTATAGTTGACGACGAGAGTGACATAGGCTACTTTTTATCCCGGAAAATTAAGTAGTTCCCGCGGGAATAAAAAAAACTTAAAGCACGCAGACGAAGTCGCGGGTATCAGCTAGTCTATTTATATATATAAAATTCAAAGTCCTGACTGACTGACTGACTTATATATCAACGCACAGCCTAAGGCGCTGGTCCTAGAGACATGAAATTTGGAGGGTATGTTCTTTGTGAAGAGTAGGTATCCACTAAGAAAGGATTTTTCGAAATTCCACCCCCAAAGGGGTAAAATAGGGGTTGAAAGTTTGTATGAAAGTCCGTCATTTTTCAAGTAATATCCATGAAACTTGGTATTTGAGCTACCGGTTCAAAATGAAGAAATACGTGTTTCGCCATTTTTGAAAATTCTACCCCCATAGGGCTGAAACAGGGGTTGAAAGTTTGTAGGAAAGTCCGTCATTTTTCAAGCTGTAGACATGAAACTTGGTGTTTGGGATTTCGGTTTGAAATGAAAAAATACGTGATTACCAGTTTTTGAAAATTCTATCCCCAAGGACGTTAAATAGAGAGTTTGTCCTTCAATCACGCCGCAACAGAGCAACGGATTGACGTGATTTTTTGCACGGGGTTTTGAGGACCTGGAGAGTGACACAGGCTTCTTTTTATCCCGGAAAATTAACGAGTGTCTGTGGTAATCAAATATTCATGCCACGCGAACGAGATCGCGGGCGTCCGCTAGTCTATATATATAAAATTCAAAGTCCTGACTGACTGACTGATATATCAACGCACAGCCTAAACCACTGGTGCTCGATACATGAAATGTGGAGGGTGTGTTCTTTGTGAAGTGTAGGTATCCAATAAGAAAGGGTTTTTTGAAATTCCACCCCCAAAGGGGTAAAATAGGGGTTGAAAATTTGTATGAAAGTCCGTCATTTTTCAAGTTATATCCATGAAACTTGGTATTTGAGCTACCGGTTAAAAATAAAGAAATACGTATTTCGCCATTTTTGAATATTCTACCCCCAAAGGGCTGAAATAGGAAATGAAAGTTTGTGTGAAAGTCCTTTATTTTACAAGATATTTTTCAAGTTAAATCTACGAAACTTGGTATTTTGCCTTTCGGTAAAAAATACAGAAGGACGTGCGTCACAATTTTTAAAAATTCCACGCCCAAAGGGGTTAAAGTTTGTATGAAAGTCCGTCGTTTTAAGCTAGGTATAGCCATGAAACTTGGTATCTGGGCTCCCGGTTTAAAACGATGAAATATACGTAAGTTTCACAGTTTTTGAAATTTATATCCCCAAGAACGTCAAATAGAGAGTTTGTCCTTCAATCACGCCGCAACAACGCAACGGATCGACGTGATTTTTTGCATGAGTATTGAGTATAGTTGAGTACCAGGAGAGTGACATGGGCTTTTTATCCCGGAAAACTAAGGAGTGCCTGTGGGAATTAAAAAACTTATGCCACGCGAACGAAGTCGCGGGTGTCCGCTAGTCGTTCATATATGTTTTTAAGTCCTTGTTTAATGTTTCTTAATAAAGTTTTATTGTTTTATTTATTATGTTGTACAAAAAGAAATTTTAATTTACTTAATACGCCGTATTTAATACGCGTAGACAACGCGCGTTTCACGAACGCGCGGTGCCTGCGCATGTTCAGTTCAAAAAGCAGATTGTAGCATAATTGCATCGATACAAACGCGCCCATGACGCGCATTGCCACGCGTCTTTGTCGCGTTAAAGGCGCGTTTAATGGCCACACAATCTTATTTACTCCTCCGTGTGCAGAGGTATCTGGCTGCGACTGACGCGCGTATGGTTTGCGTTAGAATCACGCTTGTATTGCGTAGTCGTATTAAATACGCCGTGTGTATAGGCCTTAAAAGCTATATACGTGGTTTTGCTAGGCTGACCTTTATCTCCTCACTGGGCAAACCAATTTAAGATTACGTAGTAGTCTAAATAAAGAAGTATTAAAGTATCAGCAGCTGTCGGATTATAGATAAGGAATTCAGGACCGCCGTCGTAATGTCTCTATCTTCTATCCATGAGGAAAATGTCAATGATTTTCTTTGTTTCTCGTTTGTCAGCATTTCAATAGCTACAAATAGCTCAAGAAAAAAGTTTTCGAAATGTTTTTGGATCATAGGTTCTAATTGGCAGTACTGTTGTACGATGAGCTCTCTATGCATTGCATTCCTAATTTCTGAGGGTAAGCCTTTTCAAATTAGGCTGGAGAATTTCTTAAAATTTAAAAATTTTGGTGAGGAAGTTTAAATGTACCGAAGAGATACGAAGAAATACTACACCAAATAGTACAATGATTACACAGTAATTGTGTACATTGTTAATTTATTTTAGACTTTCATGATAATAATTCTTCAGTTGATTTGTAAAAACATTAGTTACGAAAGGACGCGCCTAGTCTTATCTTTTTTCCTGTTAAAAACTATGTGCTACGCCGTAGCACCACATGCTACGTATTGACTCGTGGTGTAAACTCAACTAAAACTAAACGAGCAAAAATATAATAAAAGTAATGTTATCACAAATTCATTATGCGCATGAATACTATAAGCGGATTATTTGTGAGAAAACCAACAAAAGATGGCGAGGCGGCCATTACTAGTCCTATATGGCAAATGTAGGCCACGTGCATTGGCCCAACGTGTACAAGGCTCTTTAACTTTTAAAAACTTCTATGTTGCTTCAATCACATTTGGTTTGTGTTTTTTCATATCTGCGTCGGAGTTTACTCTACCTTTACGAACTATGTAGGTACTTAATCTGGATGTATCACAAGTACAAGTTCGTGTTTTTTAACTATTATTTCTGTTAAACTTATTATCATAATATAATTATTACTGTTATACTCTATAACATAAATATTCTTCCTAGTTATTCTTTTAAAATGGTTTTTTACCATCTTAAAACAAAATTTCACAGATTGATATAATTATAATCCGGAAATTTAATTCTCATTGAAGTTAAATGATTTGTAAAGTTGGCTTCCACAAATGCGTTACATTTATTGCGACTTTTTATCTGCAGCACCTTTACCATAATGGTTTAAGTTATGCGCTACATTTGTCCGGTAATTCTCCCTCTCAAAGTATAAAGTGGTAACTTTAAAAGAGCGACTACACATTTCTTAACTTAAGTAGCCGCTTATGGGGTGGAAAGTAATGCAAAGCGTATGCTAAAGATAAATTTCACACAAGTGTTTGGTTGTGATTTTTTAGGGTTCCGTAGCCAAATTTGGCAAAAACGGAACCCTTATAGATTCGTCATGTCTGTCTGTCTGTCTGTGTGTCCGTCCGTATGTCACAGCCACTTTTTTCCGAAACTATAAGAACTATACTGTTGAAACTTGGTAAGTAGATGTATTCTGTGAACCGCATTAAGATTTTCACACAAAACTAGAAAAAAAACAATAAATTTTGGGGGTCCCCATACTTAGAACTGAAACTCAAAAAAATGGATAGGTCTTCAAAAATGATATTGAGGTTAGAAACCTCAATATCATTTTTGATATAATATAATATATATAATTTTTTTCTAAACTGAATAGTTTGCACGAGAGACACTTCCAAAGTGGTAAAATGTGTCGTCCCCCCCCCCCCCCCCCCCCCTGTAACTTCTAAGATAAGAGAATGATAAAACTAAAAAAAATATATGATGTACATTATCATGCAAACTTCCACCGAAAATTGGTTTGAACGAGATCTAGTAAGTAGTTTTTTTTAATAATTTAAAACTTACTACAGGTTTGTACGGAACCCTCGGTGCGCGAGTCCGACTCGCACTTGGCCGGTTTTTTTTGTGTGAATTTTTTTTAATGCTTTTATTCTTCTTCTTATGTTACTCTTGGATGGGTGGTTGATAAGCCTCGATGTTTAAAAGCAAATTACTCGTTACATGAGTTTACATAGTATGTGAGCTCATGTGTCGCTTGACATACGTCGGGAAACGGATGGGTAACTATGGCCTTTTCTGTTCCTAGATGCCTCGGAGAGAACGTTACGCTGTCGAACCAGGTTTTTGTCTATTTATCTTGAAATAATTATTATTCTTACTCATTTTTATCAATATCTAGCTGCGAAGGCCAGGTTAGTGTAAGAAATAGTGTGTCAAGTAGTATTAAGTAGATTCGGGTAAAGTGCAAGAAGGAGCAGTAGGAGTATGCAGGAGTAAAGATTAGAGCGATCAAGATTTCACGCAAACCTCGGAGTATTAATTTTTTTACCAAAGATAAATAAGATAATAGTATAATTATTAAATTAAATTTAATTTAATATGTTTCAGTGAGTTCACCTATGAAGTCCAGATAGTTCTTGAACTCTTAAATCTTAAATTTATAATATGCAGTTGAACTACTGGCAAAAATGTCCCAATAGTTCGACGGTTTAATTAATCAGTAGTATTAGCACAGAATAGGTAATAGATATTAGTGGGAAATACCCAGTTAAGTAGCGAAAGAATTACTATACATAACAGACATAGAAACATAGATTTGAGAAATCATCTAAAACTCAAATCCGTCAAGGTTTTGGTGCGCAAAAGCGCTTTTTGCAAGAAAACTTTGCCGTCCCGCGATCCTCTTAAGCGAAGTTTAAACCGGGCGTTAGCATGTAATGTGAGAGTCCGAAAGTTGTTCGTCATAATTAAAGGCCGCCAGCTCGGAAAATTAATATTCTCTTTCTGCGGTGACTGCGAGTTTCGGGATGAACTTATGTGCGCCAGTCACTAGGTTGAAAATTATAATATTATTGTGGCGTTTAATGATGCCTCTAATTTCTAAATCCTCGTATTTTTACTTCTGATTCATTTGACACTATTTTCGTTTCTTTTTATGTTCCTCTTGTTATTTCGTTAAAAATGAACCTTAAATCCCAATCTCTCTGTAAACTTTTCAGGTTTTAAAAAGAGATCTGGCCGCATAAGAGAAAAACTATATGTATTTTAATTTTATTACCTACCTTTATTTTGTTAAAGATACAAAATTACCATGTTTAATCATCAATAACTATAAAGGCTTTGCCCTGAGTGACTAACAGACAACCTACACGCCAGACGATTGAACGTAGAAATTTAAAATTTTATGAGAATATTTCTTGAGCACTCTAGGAGTGTACTTAGGAGGGAATTTTCAAAATTCCACCCCCAAGAAGGTTAAATTGGCGGTTCAAGTTATATTGGTTAGTTAGTTAAACTTGGTATTTGTACGTTCGGTGAAAAATGAAGAAATTCATGTTCTTCACAGCTTTTTGAAATTTCTTTTTTTAAGAACCTTATTCCACGCGGACAAAGTCGCGGGCACAAGCTAGTATATTATAATTTGGTTTAATTTTGAGGTCAAAGAATAGTAGATTACGCTCAAATCGACTATCGTTTGTAAAAACGTCTATTCAGATTTCTTGGTACGCAAAAAAGAAGCTCACGTAGATCAAATAAATTGTTCCGCCCCCAGCATTTCCCGGATATTATTGTGCGGATATCGTTGGAAAGTACCAAGGAGGATTTGAAATGCACCCAGCTTGGCCGGTTAGCAAAAACGAAGCAATTATGTAACGACGTCAACGAATTAGTGTTTGTGCTGGCGGCACGCCAAGTGCACGGTATGGCGTGGTATGGCGCAGGTTGGGGAGGGAAAGGGGATGAGTAGTCCGGTCATGAACTGTATCGAGATATCGATAATTAACCATTACTCCAAGAAAGAAGAAGAAGACGGTTCTTCTTATTTACTCTGGAACCTAGGATATTGTCCGAATGAGGTATAGAGCATTCAATGTAATTTCACACCAATACAAACAATCCCATGTTCAGAACCAATGGGATTGATTCGTTATATTAATTTATCAATCAAGAAACATTGTACTATTAAGATGACAAAGTACTTAAAGAACAAACATGTTTCGTCATGAGAATAATTGATTACCTACCTACCTGTTAATTACCTGACATCATACCCAATAAGTAGCTAATGACCGCGTCATTTCCTGTGGGGGGACCGTGCGTTTTAGCTCTTTTAGTGGGGGTCTTGGAGTTTTTAGTATTCATCTTAAAGATTCGCGATGAACCAATTTTCTTCAAGATTATATACGAGTATATACACTATATCAAATTAAGAAGTTTTCGAATGTCTAGCAGTGGTGGTGCATGCAGGCGTATTCGATTTTAAAAGAATTTTTTTAACGACTTCTTTTTATAACTCTACAAACTGAATTTTTTACCACAGCAGTTTCGATCTCTGTAATAGGTTTAGTAATTTATGAAAACCAGTTAAAATTAGTAACATTTAAAGGAAAAACGTTTTCGATGTTTATTTTTGGCTTGATGCAGCATTTTGAATTTAATTGATAGTTATTATATTCGTCCGTTTATTTATTTCAAGATGATGATGATGATGATTTCGTCCACGTTTATTCAATCATACGTGGATGAAATAACGTGGATGGACGCGGTGATTACCACGGTCTCGTCATCTACAAACTTTAAAATTAGAATTATTCAATCAAAATTCGTGGATCTTTATGCTCGCGAATTCGTCCGCGTGGATTGAGGTTTTTTGGTTCCGACTACCACGAAAATGTCTTTTCATTTTTCGGGTTAATATATAGCCCATGACACTCACAAATAATGTGTCTTTCTATTGGTAACAGAATTTTCAAATTCGGTTGAGTAGATCCAGAGATTACCCCCTACAACCTCACAAACTCACAAACTTTACCTCTTTATAATATTAGTACCTACTATAGATTAGACAAATCAGAAGTGATTATTAACCTAGCATTGTTTGCCTCGGATTAAACATTGATACCTATTGTGCAGTAGCTATATAATACTGGTCGAGTATTGTTTTTATCGCGGATAGCTCTTCGCGCTCGAATAATTCCATCTGATTCAAGCACGGTGTATATACCTAGTTTCGTAGTGAGTAGCAATAGTCGAGAACAGAAGAAATATAAAAGGGTTTTTTCAAAATGCAATTTTTTACAATGAACATTAATTAATGTATTGTCATTGTGATTGTGTGCACATTTAAAGTCACTATGCACTAAGGCGTACGGCAAATACCTACCAGCAAATGTGTAAACACTTTTGCCGATTAGCGCGTTCTACCCAACATTGATTTTTTAGACGTTTTCGTAAAAGAAACCATCTTATGTTGACAATTTTTTTCTTTGCTATACAGCGTCATTAAGTTTAGAGTATTTTTATTTGCTATTCCTGCAAACATTCTTAAAAGTATGGTACGTCGATAATCGTTAAGAAACCGTAGTAGTTAAATAGTGGATTTTTTTTACTCAGATTGAAACATTGATATTGTTGCCGTTCGCAACATTGGCCGTTTTCATGTGGTTTTCATTCCGGATAGCTTTTTACGCTCCAATTATCGCATCTGATACGAGCACCTACCTGAGGCGAAGTATTACTATCGCAATTTCTTATTATTTTTTTATTCCACTATAAGTTAGCCCTTGACTGCGATCTCACCTGATGATAAGTGATAATGCAGTCTAAGATGGTAGCGGGCTAACCTGTTGGGGGAATGGCACTTATACTAAACCCCCCTATCGCTTTCTACACGGCATCGTACCGGAACGCTAAATCGCTAGGCGGTACGTCTTTGCCAGTAGGGTGGTAAATAGCCACGGCCGAAGCCTCCCACCAGACAAATGTTTTCGTACATTCAGCGGAAAATATACTGTAAAAAGTATTTTAAATAATGCTGGTTTTTTATTAGAGCTACAAAAGACAGTTTACTTATCTATTTTTAATACACACAGAAATTCCTTAAACAACTTTACATGTATCAATAATGCTGTGAGTAATAAACCAACTTTTGCGGGTCAGCACAGGAAGAAAATTCATTTAAACTATGAAAAAAATTAACGCACTGCGCTTTTGGGGTGTATTTAGCCCATTTTTTCGTCGCACGTTCTTTTCATCGTCATTCACTTACATTTACGATTACAGCTACTCTACTATAATTTAACTTTTCACCGGTTAAAAAACATTGTTTTTTAAATAATATTAATTAAAATAACACTAGGAAAGTTTTTTAAATTAAAATACAAAGTATTTATTTTTCAAGTAAATCTACGACTAAAATATATGGTCGTAAATAACAGTTAAATACACTTCACATATTAAACACCCCTAGCGGTACAATATGTTTTACAACAGCTCGGACGGCCACCCGTAGTGTTTCACAGTGACAAATTATGTATTCAATGATTGCCTTTTATTGCTACAAGTAAGAGCCTACACAGACGGGCTGCACTCTGAATGCAAGCCAACTGACAAATTCCACTTTGGATGCAGTTTTATTGCGGTTGACACAACAGCATCGTAACAATTCAGACTTCCGACTGCCTGCAGTTCACAATGTGTATCCGTACTAGAACCAATTCTGTGCTAGAACTGCACGTCACCTGCACGCAGTCTGAGCATTGAGTATGCAAACTGCAATTTTCCAAGCTCGTATAAAAAGATCTGCATTATGACGCAGCCCACTAGGTGTGTTTCCACGTAGGTATGTAAATGTGTAGGTAATAAATATTACATCTTGCCTGCATTTCTACTGTAAACCATATTTATTAATGTCCGTCTTAATACTAAATAATTGATGTAATCTTACTTTTAAATGTTTGTAAAGGCGAATTTTAGCCTTTAAAACGTTATAGCCTTATGTAAAACTGTTTTCTTAGATTATAAGAATGTCATAATATGTTCTTTTTTTATGTTTAATTGTAAAATAAATAAAATAATAAATACACAGTGTGTCCCGTCTTTGTTGACCCTAAGCTATTTAATATATTATTTAACTGTGAGAAATCGAACACGTGTAGCGTTTTGCTCCTGTATGGTAGGTACCAACCACACGCAGCTTGCCATTGTGTATTGAGTACTGATTAGAAAATAATATTGTATTCAATCACGACTCTTATGACTGAAATTGTAAGTTATTTTTATGCTACAGCTCACTACTACTCGACACGTGTAGAACTAGCTTCTGCGTAGCACTCTACTCTCGTAGCTATCGCATGCTATACTTTGTACCATATAGATTCATCTGTTTTGGCGAATTATAGCGTATCAAGCTTCTTTTTCCTTGGTTCTGAAATTCCGCCTTTTTCCGTTAGTTGCTTTTTACTCATTTTAATACAAAAAATATTGTGGTCGTGCCTTATTACCTGTTTCAAGTGCACACCAGTGGACTACTACAATAGCGTGCCATTTACAATATCTCTTTAGTTTGAAATAGTCAGTCCAGGGCTGACTTCTTTGGGCGTACCCTTTTTTGTCGAGCTCAGTGAGCATTGAACATTCGGTTCTTTATGTTAGCAACGCGTCAAAATCAGTTCAGATTTAAAATCAGAGACTCGCCAAAAGGTAAATTAGATCTAGGGTAAGACCGGAACAGATGCCGCACATTTTGAAATTATTAATTTGATTTGACTAATGTCTATTAATATAGCCAGTATAACCCTTTATGTACCACTAGCTGATGCCCGCGACTTCGTCCGCGTGGATTTAGGTTTTTCGGTTCCCGCGGGAACTCTTTAATTTTCCGGGATAAAAAATAGCCTATGTGCTATTCCAGACTATAATCTATATCTGTGCCAAATTTCATCCAGATCCGTTCAGCCGTTGGAGCGTGATTGAGTAACAAACATCCATACATCCATACATCCACACATCCATACATCCATCCAAACTTTCGCATTTATAATATTTATTTGATTACAACTTTCGTTTTTGTTGACCATGCAATTACTGGTTTTGGAAACAAGTGAGCTTTTAAAGACCAATTTTTTGGGGGTAGATGCCCCGCCATAAGAATACTAAGGAGAATAGATGCCATATGGAAAAAAAAGTGAAATTAGGCATACATACGCAATTTTACCGCGGAAAATCGTGTCGTCTATCCTTTTTGATACGGATAGATGCACTTTTATTTTTTGAATACAAAAGAGCGAATATTGATACCTAGGTGTATACTTGATGACCCAGTGAATTTATTACTAATTATTATTATAGAGTGATGGAACAGTAAATACTCACTTCTAAAATTTTTAGGCGCTTGTCGCGTTTGCCGTGGATATAATCGCAAACAAAAGTAAGACTTGCTTAGCACACAGGCCTTCGAGGGAAATATGCGCTTGGTGATAAACTATTAATTATTTTTTCCTAAACAGGGAAGTCATGTTTTTTGAAACTGAGGCGTCCGTACCCTTACTCTGAGATTGATCGAATTTAAAATACGGTCTCACTAAGTGAGGTGAATTACATTTGCATCAAACTAAAATAATAAACAAAAAATAAATAATCTAAAAAATAAATAAATTAATCTAATTAATTTAGAGCTCAATTTCGTGTATGCATTCACAGCTAGCGCTCCAAACGATACGTTTCGAAATTTGAATCGGTTGCACTGAATTTGTGGCTTTAAATCAAGAGTTTTTGGGTCCATTTTAGTTTGACGCAAATGTGATTCACCTCACTTAGTGAGACCGTATTTTAAATTCGATTAATCTCAGAGTAAGGTACTGTACAAATACAGTATAAGTAGGTATCGCAATCACTTCTGGCTAACTCGCTGTAGATCACAGGAAGAATACTTTTAATTCAACCAATCACAACAATTGAGATTGTAGCTATAACTGGTGCAGTATTTCGGTAATCGACCAGCAATGTAGGCAGCGTGTGTAAAACAAGTAGCGGAGAGCAAACAACTAACTTTCCACTTTAATTAACAAAGTCGTTTTAAAGACGTACCGACACGACCTCATGTTTTCCACCATCCCACTTCCACTTAAGGTAAAACGAATGACTCAACGTAATTATAGCTCTATCCGAAAACACATTATAAAGTATAAGTGCTACTAACTTGACTCGTTAGGAAGCATTCATTTTAAAAGTTGTGAGTGATAAGACGTTGAAGATAATAGTATGGTGTAAGACTCGGAGTATAGTCCCACCAACTTAGCTGACCCGGTGGCCAAAATTGGAACTAATATTTATGCCTGTTTAGTTTTAGTTTTTATTTTAATTTTCATAGAAACTAGCGATGTTGTCACCGGTTTAGATAAGTTTTCGGACTATAAAGGGTTGCATTCCGTAATAAGTAAAAAAACTCTAGCTATTCTTACAACTAAATTTCCAGGCCAAAAGAAGCCTATGTAAGTCTCCGGGTCCTTAACTATTACTATGCGAAATCACATCTAGAGCCGTTGCTTCGTTGCAGTATGATTGAAGAGCAAACCAAAAAAACAAACACACTTTCGCATATAAGTTTAGTATATAAGCTTTTTAATAGATTACCTAAACTTGTTGTGTGACATAATTACATGTACCTACTTAAACTACACTATTTAGGAACTGAGGTACTAGAACTTGGTCTGCCTGCCTGCCTGCAGCAATGAGATCAATAGCATTTGATTGCAATATGAGAACTGATCAGAACTTTTGTTAATTACTAAGGGCTGGATTATACTTTTTTAAGTCAACACTGCGGGTGAAAAGTGCAAGTGTTAAGTGATTAGTAAGTAGATTAGCAACATGTGCGCTGTTAAGTGTGAAATGCAAGTGCGTGTAACGTGATCAGAGCATCTTTCTATTTTTGCTGATAAGTAGCTCTCCCCGCACACCGGCGAACTCCCCGCACTCGCAGCGTCGACACACACTTTGAAACTGCAAGGATCACTTATCACTGTGTGAAAATTCACTATACACTTAACACCATAAAATATGTTACCTAATCACTTACTTTCACAAAGTGTAATCCAGCCTTTATGTGTTAAAATGTAGCTATGTCCAATAGAAAAGCGGATATGACAATTTTCTATAGAATAAATCTAATTACACAATTTTAAAAGTAAGCATACAAATAATGTTAATATTGATTTTGCCGTCAATTGTTAACCAATTGAATTTATTTTTTTATCCACTACAAGTTAGCCCTTGACTGCGATCTCACCTGGTGGTAAGTGATGATGCAGTCTAAGATAGTAGCGGGATAACCTGTTAGGGGCATGGCAGTTATATTCAACCTATGTATTTAGTTTCTACACGGCATCGTACCGGAACGCTAAATCGCTTGGCGGCACGTCTTTGCCGGTAGGGTGGTAACTAGCCACGAATGAAGCCTCCCACCAGGCCAGACCAGGAAAATTCAGAAATTAGAAATTCCCAAATTGACCCTGCCGGGGATCGAACCCGGGACCTCCGCACGTTAAGACAACAGCGCTCAACACTGCGCCACAGAGGTCGTCAAAATCGTATTAATCATTTTTCAACCGAACTTACAATCGTTGTTTCCCTGAGGACTAGCAACATTTGATAACTATCGCTATCTCGCTTTATCGATCCTTAGGGAGCAATAACAATTAATATTAAGTTACCGCAGCAAATACTACAACCAATAAAAAAGACAAGCGTGATTTTCAGTTCAGTAACATGCTTCGTTTTTGTAAAGGTTTGAACTTAGCTGTCCTGTGCTTAGACCGAAAATGCACTAAGGGCCAGACATTAAAAACCGTCTGCGCAGGACGTCCGTGTCTGAAGCTAACTATATGCTTTGTCCTGTCGACCTAGCGTGGGCCCTCCTTTTAGAAGTGACGCGGACTTTTTGTCCGTTTGGCAATTTTTTTTAAGTCGCTTTACGTTCATGATGGATTATAATTTCAGTTATAATTTTGCGCGGTGGAAGTAAAACCTATTCCTAACAATAACTACTTTGTCAATATTTAAAGTCACCATAAGCCATATTAAGTATTTATAATTAATTAATGTAGCGACATGAACTCGTTATTATATTAAAATATTGTCAATGTTTTAAATCAAACTATTTTACAAAAATATGTGAAGACACGTTTTAAACCTTACTCTCTTGTTATAAATTTTTAGACCAGGCAGTTCAAAATGTCCCATTTAGACAAAATATTCCCGTTGAAAATGTCCCATTTAGACAATTTGAGGTATGAACGGCAAAAATCCGTCTCCGAAAAGCTTTTCGAAATACCCAACCCCCCTTACCCCCCTTTGGAATACCCAACTGTAACTTTTAATAAGAATACTTTTTATTGCATTGCAGAACCTTCGCTTGGAGCATAGAACGCTTAAGAGGATCGTCTAGTTGTAAATCTCCATACAAAAAGCGATAACGTTTTTCTTCCCGTAAATGTTGTCCAATTTTCATAATTTTTAGAAATGTTGCAGATACAATGAAGAACTATGCTCGTACGTTTTAATTTTAAAGAAATATTGCTTATGTTAAAAGTTATTAGCGTCTAAATATCCATATTTTTGACCTAAAAACTTCCTCGAGTATTTTAATTTATTAAAATTTAACTAAACTAAAATACTAAAAAAATAAAACGTACAAGCCTAGATTAAGGTGTACTGAATCTAATGAGACCAAAATTGTCTAATTTCGTAAACTAATTTGGGGGGTAAAAACGTTATCACTCGAAACAATATTTCAAGAATAAAATGTAGGCATATGCCTACTCGACTTGCAACTCTCTCTATCGCACGATACGGAGAAGGCAGCGAAGCGTTGTGAAACAGATAGCATTATTGAAAATACCTACTCGCGTCGCGTTTCGTCTCTAGACAATCCTCTTAAATGCTCAAAGTGCAGAACCAATGGCTAGAATATTAAACTAAATTTGATAATAATAAACGATTCAACTCATTTTAAAAGGGAAATGAGTAAAACTAAATTTTTATTATCATAATTGTGTAACATCTTGCCAGTAGGGTGTAGGTAAGATTTTATAATATGACACCTTTACGTGTGTAATATTGTATTAGGTATATCTCTACAATTTTATATAATACTAGATGATGCCCGCGACTTTGTCCGCGTAGATTTAGTTGATTTTATTCCCACGGTAACTCCCTAATTTTTAGGGATAAAAAGCCCATCACACTGAGAAAAAAGACCTTCCGAAATACGGAAGGTATTACCGTCCCTTTTGACTCAGTAGGAAATTTACCTTTCAACTTGGAAGGATATTATTACCGTCCAAAATTTCCTTCCAAACAATGTCTGCCTTCTATTTCGGTGGGTAATACGTACCTTCCAAATTTCGGTCGGAAATTCCTACTGAGTCAAAAGGGAAGGTAATTTTTGGAAGGAAAATAAATGACGGTAAATACATACTTGGTCATATTTGTTCGGTAAATATAAATAACCTTCCAAACCTAGAAGACAAAATATTACCTACCTAAGGCGATATACGGAGCGGGCTTTTGCAAAATTATAGGCTTTCAAAACGCGCTGTCGCAGCAAGGGTCCGTATACCACCTATGAATTATGCTCTGCTATGCGCTTTCAATGAATGTCCCAACTAGGTGGAAGCACCATTTGCCACGATGCAGGTACCGATACAAGCGGACTTGGCGATATATATGTGTTTGACCGGCGCCACCCTATACCGCGAGCCAATATACGCGTAGCGACATCTAGTGGTCGGGTCGGGTACTACATTCGGTGTTACAATTTCTATTTAATAAAACTTATTCGTTTTCCTTCCGATACCGAAATATTCCAATTTGTTTGGAGAGATATTATCATCTAATTTAGAAAGAGGTTCCTTGTGTTATTTTCTCCAAATGTGATCCATCTAATTTGGATGGTTATTCCTTCCAGCGAGCCTTTCTAATCCCTTCGTTTTTGATGGAATAGTAATGTCACTTCATTTCCTACTAAATAAGAGGGTAAATATCCTTCAATTTCGGAGGGTAAATATGCGTTTTCCTTCCGACACTGTTCCTACCGAAAAATTATAATTGATTTAGAAGGATATTATCATCTAATTTAGAAGGATACTCCTTGTGTTATTCCCTCCAAGTGTGATCCATCTAATTTGGATGGTAGTTCCTTCCAGCGAGCCTTGCCAATCCTTTCTTTTTGATGGAATAGTAATGTCAATCTATTTCCCACTAGTTAAGAGGGTAAATATCCTTCAATATCAGAAGGTTAGCTGCGTTTTCCTTCCGACAACTTTGGATTTGAATTCAGAAGGACATTAACATCTAATTTGGAAGGATAAATTTGGGAGGAATTATTATAATGCATCCTTATTTAGTAGGAATATTTAGCTGGAAGGAAATTCCTTCTTGGTTAATTCCTTCCAACAAATTTCCTTCCTTTATGTTCTTCCGTATTAGACGGATAAAATTCATTACCTTCTATATATCGGTCGGAATTTGGCAGTTCCCCGATTCAGAAGGTAATCGGTGGAAGGAAAAGACCCAATTTTGGAAGGAATCGGTTTTAGAAGGTAAAAATCGGAAGGTAAACAAGGAAATTTTTCTCAGTGCATGTCCTTTCTCGGGATACAACCTATCTCAATACTAAATTTCATCAAAATCGGATGAAAAGATGGGCCGTCAAAGCGTAGCAGGCAGACAGACAAACAGACAGACACACTTTCGCATTTGTAATATTAGTACGGATAAAACAAGATTTCACAAAAATATTTGAAGTCACGTTTCTCCCACCCTTGTTACACAATTTGCCAGACCGCGCACCACTTCCTCTGAACATTCCACTTTAGACCCCACTTCCTCCACTCGCCAGCCTTATTTGCACGTACCTATTGTAAGAATAACTATGGTCGCATAATAACACCTTGCTCTTCTTTTTGGCCTTACGCTCACACGTGTGTTAAAACTATCTGTAATATTGCAAGTATTTTTATCAGTCCTAAGTACTTATTACTTTTTCTCAAACATGCATGGAAATATTGTCATTATTTTGAAAAAAGAACACGCGAAGTATCGAATTTTCAGACAAAGAAAATCAAATCCATTGCAGGAGCGTTTTTTGAATTTGGAACATTACAACGCTCCTGCAATGTTGTATGAAAAGGCGTGCTGGGGTTATTAGATACTATTTGATCGGATCTCTTTTGTCATTCTTGGCATACCATAGTCTCTTTGCTTAGTACAAATTGCGTTTACGTGTCTGTATAGCCATAAATGCGTTTGCCTGTCGGCACAGATGATAAAAAAAAATTGGCGGCAAAGCTGAAAATTCGTCTTGATTTGTTATTTACATACTTAATAAATATAATTTAATAATAATTAAAATGGTTTCCAACGTTTCAGAGAGTGAAATGGAGATTGATTGTACTCCACCAGATTTAAGATAAGAAGCCAAATTGGCAATGGAAAACCTGCTTCCAGCGAAGTCAAAAAAAAAAATACATGAAAGTATATGAAAATTTTATGATAATATAAAAAGTATGTTTTATTTCCCTGCATTCTTTTGAGAAAAGCACTATATATGCCTCGGCGGAAATGGCAATTGCCTGTCTCGTATTAGTGAAGTCCTCGCCTACGGCTCGGCCTTCAAACTCATACTCGACCTGCAATTGCCTATTTCCCGGCCTTTGCAATAATGTACTATTTTTTCACTCCGCCCCGTAAATAAAGTAAAGAAGCGTATTACATTTTTAATGTTATGTTGTAGTATATATATTTGTTTGATACACACATAGCTTCATTTTTATTTTTTTCAACGTTTTACTTAAATAAACCTATATTTTATCAAACCATACAGTTATTCTTGATTTCGTAATTTCTATCAAATCGATAACCCATTTTTCAACATTTTGCTCGTAACCTCCCACTGTTACGTTATTTGCTTTTCTATTAGAGACTATTGCAAATGCACTAAAGAAACAATAACTATGGTCGTAAAGTTACACCTTGCTTATAGCCATATTATGATTGTTTGTTCAGTGCTATCTTTAGCACTGCAAACAATCATAATTTTTATATCAAATGCGTCACACCAACTCCCTTTTATGACGTTCATTTCTTATTGCGCACATACCTGGATAACAGATTATAGATTTTTTTAATACGTAGATTTTCTATATAATTAGATTTTCTATATACTTAATGACGAAAGGATATCGAGAAATATCATCGCAACGAGATCTTGAGCAAATGTGTGGCAGAAATGGAAAATAAATGTTTTTCTTTCTTTCTTTCTTCATCTTCAAAAAAACCAAATGCAACCGAACGAATTCGCGGGAAAAAGCTAGTATACTACTGTATCTACTACAAAATACGTATCATACCTCACAATGTAGGTAAGGGCAACATTCCGAACCGAGTAGTAGATCCAATCAATCAATCTCAACCGAAATACCCTTGACGATTCAAAAGAGCTTGTATTAGTGTATTTGATTTGTTCGACACAGATACTGTATATAAATAATATTATTTTCAAACTTTTTGAAATTTTAAGATAGGTATTAAAGTATAAAGGCAATGCAAAATGTAATGCCACTTGAAAATCGTTTAATTAATCTATGATGTTCCCGAATGTGAATAAGATATTTTGCTAATCAATACTCATTTTGTGTACCAAACCTCTTAGTTTTTTTTTTACTGCTGTTACCTAATATACTGTAGTTAAATCCAATTACTATAGAAAACCTGTCATGTTATCTGTTGGAACAAATCAGAGGTCGTTTTAATCAGCTATTTGCAATATGAGTAAAGTTTCTGGGAAGAAGTGGTAGATTCACTTGGCAATTCGGAAGCACCACCCTAAAATTAATTTGAGTAAAAAAAACTTATCTATCTCGAATTCTAGTTAACATGTGTTGCTTCTTTGTAGGTATTTAGGTAAAGGATATTATACAAGCGTGCCCAGTAAAGCCGTGAATTAACGAACATACAAAGGAAAATTCTAATTAACTAGAAAGGTCTCTTAGGATTATCAACAACATTAACATATTAACTGCTTACTCTATTTAGATACAATCCAACAAAATAAGTATTCAAAAATACAAAATCCCTATTAAACCCGAGCAAAATCGATCGCAGACGTAGTCAGCCAACAATATATGGGAGGTCGCCTTGAGAAAAATTCGTAAGGAAGCGTTAAGTTTGCGGGTGGTGTAGTGAGGGGGTGGTGGAACGCGGGGGGCAGAGGTCACGGATCAGCTGGGAGGCGGCCATATTGATTCCCGGCCTGTTTGATCGGCGCCCGCCCGCGCGCCGCGCCGCCGTGAATTAATAGATGAACAACTTTTATGATTTCAACTCAAACGGAACGATGATATAGTATAAGTACTAATGGAATATTTATTTATATTATTAAATAATACTTTATTATAGTGGTACCTACTTATATAGTGGATTTTCAATATGAAGTAATGATCGCTGGGCGTCCTGGGGATTCCTGCGTCTTGTTCGATGTTATCTTTAGTTCACATAGGCCGCCTTTTTGCGACACCTTTTGGCCACAGTTCTGCGTTTTCTAGTGATTGTTTACCATTCTATAAATGTCAGCATCTAACATCGCGTCGATCGTTGGGTCATGCCAATTGTTTAGACAGATTAGTGTTTATGCTGCTGCAATCAAACTTGCTGGCAAGTGATGCATACAGTCATTTACATGTAGTTATAATTAATATCTCGGCAAAACTGTAGAAACTTAGAACTATAAAAGCCGGAGCTTTAGTTTTCCTCTGCGCTTTAAAAAATCGATGTAAAAATTTAGCAATGGTGAAACTTGGCCTGATACCTCTGTCCTCTGTCCGAATCTATATCACGTGTATTATGGCTAACAAAAGTCCCCTTGACGAAATTATTAATTTGATTGGAGTTACGAAGGTGGATGATACAGCTAAACCAAGGAGACTTACTAATTAGGTTTAATCATGGAAGCACATTTTTTTCTTTAACTAAACGTACACCTATGAGGTATGCATCTCCACTCGATGTTAAGAATGGAACAACATTTAAACCTTACCTACAACTTGAAATGCAGTGATAACGCGCGATGTTATCTAGGTATGAAAAACCGTGGGAGGACCTAAAGCCCAAGCCTTCGGCAGTCCGGGCCAGTGACGTCAACACAGGTGTGCCGCCAGTGTAGCTGAAATGTAATTTTCATTTCTGCTGCCTCGAGACTTTCATTAGGAAAGCCCTGTTATACCAAAGGTTTAAAGCTAGTTTATCCTAAAATTTCGCAAAGTTACTTCGCGAAATTTGAGGGTAAACTAGCTTTGTAATTTATATTGGGTACGATAAGGCTGACATGCAGCTATTAATGTAAAAGCCTTTAAATAAAAGATTTAAAAAAACCTAATATTATATAATATTCTTAATAAATATTCAAATCATTGCCCGTGAATTATTATAACAAGAAGGTATGAATTGAGCCCTGTTGTTATTATTTACGGCATTTAGCTTTGAATTTAAAAATTTTAGCATTATTTTTTTTTAAATGTCGTGTGTTTGAATTTTTTAGTAACTTTTACTCACACAGAGGTAAATAAGCAATGTTAAAATTCTTTTATGTGTGTAAGAAGGTACCTATAGGTGGTTTTTATTATTTTATCAAAGTAATAAAAACTTATACCGGAACATTATATCGAACAAAATCTTATAAGCACACAATGTTGAACTTCTTTGCTGAGTACAAAACAGAAACCGTTGAAAAATCCTTATTGCTCAGCTGTTGTTCCTGTTTGAGGATACTGGCACTTTAATTAAAGTCAAGAGTTTCATTAAAGTAGCAGTACAAAACGTCTTACTAATAGAGGAAAATCACTATTATAAAATAACATAGCTACTGAAGGCAGGTAGCGTGTCCGCTCGGCAAAGCGAGCTGAGATGTAAATTACTCGTCTTTATACCTACTTATTACCTATTCTGTGCTTATACCTATAGCAAACTAGCTAATTGTGTTGCAATCTTCGAGCATTTAGGCATTTAAAACCATGCGCCGCACGCGTCGCCCACTGTACGTTGATGTTACTTAGATTAAAAAGGATTGATGGTAGGTTTTTATACATTCTGGACGGCATCCTTCATATGGATTTCCAATTTATAATCTGGTGAACAAGTTCAGAGTCCTGCAGAGTTATGTTGTTTACATATATAGCATTTGCGCCACAGGGTAATGGAACGCATGGTGATTTATTTTTAGCTTTAGCTTGAAGTCGAATTTGACAACTTAAAAACGGATCGGTGATAATAAAAAAAATTTTAAAAAACCCGGCTGAGTTTGTTGTGGGCTCTTCTCAGACCAGGGCGCGTTTGAAACCCTCGTAGCTTTAGTTTTAAGATACCGTAACTGATTATCACCATCATGTTTTATAAGTAAGTAATTTTTTACGTCAATAAGTGTACAGTGTACCTATATTGAATAAATGAATTGAATCTTGAATCTTGAATCTTGATCACCTTTGTATCTAGTATCGCAGAAACATACTGGAGAATAACTGATTATTTTACAATTCGCATTTTGGCCACAGGCATTAATACATGGCATTAATACATACATTGACACCTATCAGAAACCTACCCTAGTACAAAGCTACAACTCAACAACCAAGCAGACCAAACTGACACAGCAGTATAGCAGGAAAAAGCTTCTTTAAATATTATGAAAAAATGAAGTAAGTATTTTAGTTGGTACCAATATAAAATTACCAAGTTAGCGGCAACCTGTAAGAACCTAAACTCACATTTTATACTGTGAGTCGCGATTGAAAATGTTTATTTCTAACAAAACTCTCGTGACGGCTGGAGTGAGTGAGCTCGTTCGTACCAACGCGCATCACTCTAGTGCCACTCGGGTTCTAGAGCGGTGTATCAAAAGGTGAATAATATGGATTTGGAATTTTCGAGTTGTTTGACGAGTAATCCGGACGCAGGCCGCATTGTGAGCACTCTCGAGACTGCTTAGGTGCTTTACGCTTATTACGCGATACGCGACGTGCCTCTCCCGGTTCTAACACGTTTCGATAAGTAGCTGACGTGCGTGGCTAGAACTTGTATGAATACCCTAATGTAACTACTGACTAGAGTGCATTTATATATGGTTAACAAAGCAACGAGGGCGCTACGCTATGGTCACGTTGCTGCATAGCTGCGCTCCTGCATAGTAGTATGAGTGCACATGGTCCAATATCACCTGAGCTCTAGATTCCAAAGCGTTTTAAGAATAAACTCTACCTATTAAAGTCAATTACTTCCTTTCAGACTCCTTAGCTGCTCCCGAGCGTCCTAATCGAAGAGATGCTACTGAGATGAAGCGATCGCTAAGGCGATATTAGTCATTATAAGATAGTCTCCAGATACACTGAGGTGCTGTGAGTTGTAAAATTGTGTACATTTTGTCCCGTTATTCCAGGTCATTTCTGCCACTTACCTGCAAATTGTGGAACCAGCTTCCATCTTCTGTGTTCCCTAATGATTATAATATGGGGCTCTTCAAAGGGCGGATAAACAAATTTCTCAACATCGCCAGCAACGCATTGGCGGTTCCTCTGGTGCTGCAAATGTTCATGGGCGGCGGTAATCACTTACCATCAGGTGACTTGCCTGCTCGTTTGCTCGCTATACATATAAAAAAAAACTAAAAATTTATCAGTAGGTACCTGTTTGATCGACGCCTGTATAGAAACATTTGCGGACTGAAAACTGAAAAGAGTAAGTCCAAAATCACCCTTGATTGTGATTGTCTAATTCAGCATATAGGCTGCAGTTTGAACTTAAGAAAGACTGTTCCCATACATTCCAAATATTCTTTGAAAATACTGTTTCTATCTTATAGGGCACACTGTTGAACAAACTTTACCTACTTCCGATCGCGAACGATTAATTAGAATATCATAGAAATCTGCACGATAGCCTAGTAGTCAGAGCATCTTCCACGCTGATATAACAAGGCTAGTGAAATTTATGCTCTCAATAAATTTCTGAGAGCGGGTGAGATGTAAGGCCAGACGAGTGCTTGACCTAAAAACTGGATACGAAGCGGGCGATCGAGCCGATAGCGCGCGCTCTGACCGCCTTACTATCCACTAATTATTATTATTCATTAAAGGCACAATATCATAAAAGAATCTCCCCTTAGTAATTGCTGGTAAAATCTCTATGTATAAATGGAAAAAAATTACTGACTGTGTTATCAACTTTCAGCTCAAACCGCTGAAAACCGAAATTTCATCCCAGAAAAGCCGGGGTGTGTCAACTAGTCCATTATAATATGCTAGAGGTCTCTACGTTTCTACGATCTACTACGTTTATACGACCGATATTGATAAATTTTGATTCGGAGATAGGTTTCGTTCCGGACCAGCATACCTACAGACTATTTTTATCTCGGAAAATCAATAAAAATCCCACAGGATTTTCAAAAACCTAAATCTATATTTTTTTAACTCTCAGTTATTATAAAATACGTATTTTGCGATAGAATTATTGATATCGAAATAATTATTTTGAAAACTAGGGATGATAATTATTGATATATCTACCTACCTAAATCTTTAATCCCAAGACAATTAATTTTATCATTACCCGACTCTGTCATTATCCATAAAAAGAACCTATCGCGGACATTTTTTAAAATTGATACTTCGCTTACCACTTGCGCTGCTGGGATAATGTACTTGTAGTGTCTTGAAGTGTAACACTTTGTCGGACATGGATTTGAGATCCTTTTTAAGTGCCTCTGGACTCAAGAATCGGGTTTTCTTTTAAAGTTTCTCTCGGGAGTGCGCCTCGACTCAATGACCCACTTTGCTTCATTTGGGTACAAATTTTACGTAAGTACCTAAATAATGAATTTTCAGGAATATTGCATAATTATAGTTTAAAAACCTGGACGCAAACACCCACCGTGTTTGTTAAAAGTTTGAAGCGATTGTCGGCGGTTTCGTAACTCTCGGACGGCTGGATAATCTGATTTTAATTGTTACGAATTTTACGATTAATTTTTTAATCGTAATTCGTAACGTTGTATGAGTAGGTATGTGTTTGATCTTAGAGTTTTTATATAAATGTTTAAAAGTTGCTGGTCTAAAGATACATTTATATAATCTAAGTTTCTGGATCTGAATCATGAGTTAGCCTTATTTGTTCATTGCCTTTTTTCGGAAAGAAGCTTTGCTGTAGGCGGTATACTTAGCTGGTTTCATGGTGTAGGATGCCAAGTGGCAAGTCAAGTAGAATAGAAAGGACACCATTTGCTGTCCTCAACAGTAATTGTTGCGGATGGTGTTCTAGTAAGCGGTCACTTATTTGAGGACGTGATTTGAATTCTAGTTTTATTACAGATGTTTAGAATAATGTTTTATTTATCTTCACCTGAATTATGAAAATATCCGGTATTATTAAATATGATATTCCTGATAAAAAAATAACCCATTGCCACGCTCCAGATTGTATTCCCATGCAATAAATCACATCGATCCGTGGCTCTGTTGCGAAGTGATTAAAGAACAAACCAACAAACAAACACACTTTCTCATTTATTACTTGTACGGTGCGGATGAAGGATGAGATCATCTATTTTTTTTTAATAAGTAAGTATTTAATTTGTAATCTACATAATTAACTTCTGTTTTGAGTAATTTTAATGAATATTTGAATCTTTTTCAACAACATTCGGCTATCCCGGTACGGAGTCCTCGTCTGGAAGGCTCAGAGGTCTGGGGGCGGAGGGAGGGCTGGGACGTTGACCTCCCTTCCCCACATCTTCCTCTGACCACTTTCAGCTATGCGATTGCCAACCTTAAACATATACGTTTTAGGTAATTTTTCCATTGACGTTAATGTTTCGAAGGTTTATTGGAAAAAATCTTCTATTCGGGATTCAGTCACGAAGTGATGTGAGTGCGAATTATATCCTTCATCATGACAATGGCAAAAGCTACCTATATATTACGTATATTTTATGCAGTACACACAATCGATATATTATTATAACTTATACCTACTTCAAATTCTCTATAACATAACTCGTGTATTTGTAATTAAATTCTGACCATTAAAACTTACTTTGTAATATACGAGTATTTTATGACTTCTTACCTACTTGACCTATAGTTATCTGCTTACTATTTAGATAATATAGAGGATTTGGCTGTAGTCGATTCCGGCCTTTATAGTGAACTTGCTGATGCCCGCGACTTTATTCGTGTGGAATAAGTTTTTTTAATTCCCACGGGAACTCTTCAGTTTGGCGACCTCCCTGGCGCAGTGTTGAGCGCTGTTGTCTTAAGGTCCCGGGTTCGATCCCCGGCAGGGTCAATTTGGGAGTTTTTAATTTCTGAATTTTCTCTGGTCTGGCCTGGTGGGAGGTTTCTGCCGTGGCTAGTTACCAACCTACCGGCAAAGACGTGCCGCCAAGCGATTAAGCGTTCCGGTACGATGCCGTGTAGAAACCGATTAGGGGTACCTAATGGGTTTAATACAACTGCCATACCCTTAACAGGTAAGCCCGCTACCATCTTAGACTGCATCATCACTTACCATCAGGTAAGATCGCAGTCAAGGGCTAACTTGTAGTTGATTTTAAAAAAAACCGGGATAAAATATTATGTCACTCTCTAGGTCCCCAACTGCAACTGTGGCAATACCCAAGCAAAAAATCACGTCGATCCGTTGCTCTGTTGCGGTGGGATTGAAGGACAAACAAACACACTTTCGCATTTAGGTAGGTAGGTATAATACTAGTATTTTTTTTTTTTTCTCTTTGTAGTATGATGAAACATTTCTTTTAAATCAATTTGACGTATATCAAAATTTCTACTGCTTCTGTTAGCGCAAACTTAGTTCTTTTTAATACTGAATTGCTGTTATTCCAACGACAATTTTCAATTGAGTTCAACTTTTTCAACATTAGTTCAATCCTTTACTACACAAAATACACAAATATATATGTACCTACGACAAAATAGAGAAAGAATTGGATTTTCTTTGCTTTAGATAAAAGAATCAAACATGGATCGGGTAGCCCAGGCGGGTAAATGTCTCGCAAAATGTAATGAATTTTGTTGCTCTATTGTGAACCTTTTTGTATAGATTTGGCATCACGTTACTCTTTCGGTCACGAGGTTTTTTTAGAGGGGTATTCTAAATGCATAGTAAAATATAGGAAAACCTTTCATGATTTTTCTACTCGTGTTGCGCTGTAGTTGGTCGATAATTAATTGGTTGGTTAATGATTATTATTTTTTCCGTTCTTCTCTTAATTTCGATATTCTCCGGACTATAGTGTAATTTAACATTTTATTGCATGCTGCGGCAACCTATAAGTGGGTTTACAATATTGCACATAACTATGTTTTCTACTGTATTTTTATTGTTAATCTATTGTAACCTGTTGGGTGTCCTTAAAATAAATAAAATAAAAATAAAATAATATTTATCTATTACGACGATGTTGCTCTGGTAAATGAAGAGTGGATAATATGGTAATATACCTACCCATAGATAGGTACGAGATGGGCTCTTTCCTAGAAAAATATTGGGCGTCCGACCTGTGGAGCGCGCTCCACACCTGTATAAGCCTGTCCTTGTTCCCACCATAGCGCTGTCCCGCATTTCAGACTAGATGGCGTTAGTGAAATAGGTCCACATACTTTGTTTGACAGGGCCCGTCTATGTAAATTGAGGTCGTTGAATATGTCTAACTATTCTTTAAATAACTTCAATGTATTTTCGCATTGTATGATTTTTACCGCATAGAGGTTTTGCTATTTGACGTCGTTACATAGTTTTGGCAAGTTGCCCTGCCTTATTAGTTTTTAATATCATGCAATTTCGCGAATATTTCAAGAGCCATTGATAAATCTATCTCAGATTATTTATGTAAATAAACAGTTACAAATTGTAGGTCGGTACATTTAAGCATGGAAGTATAAGTAAAATTATAGAAATCGATCAAATCAAAATCAATTATGTCACGTACAAAAATAGATAAGTACAATAATTTTATTGATAGTATCAGTTCCAATATTAGGTATTTTATAATAGCTGATGCCCGCGACTTCATCCGCGTGGTTTTAGTTTTTTAATTCCCACGGGAACTCCTTAATTTTCCGGGATAAAAAGTAGCCTATGTCACTCTCCAGGTCCTCAACTACACCCATGCCAAAAATCACGTCGATCCGTTGCTCCGTTGCGGCGTGATTGAAGGAAAAACCAACAAACCAATAAACCAACAAACAAACACACTTTCGCATTTATAATATTAGTGTGAAGTATGATTATCCATACTAATATCAATACTAATCCATACTTAGTACAGACTACAGACAGACAGACGGACAGACAGCCAGACACACTTTCGCATTTATAATATTAGTAAGTATTATAATACAAGTATGGACATTATTGGCGATAAATGGTCCGGATGGTTGTGGTATCGACGCGACGGGGCTGGCGGATGGCGGTCACGCGGCTCACGTGGCTCACGCGGCGAGATACGACTCGTACTCTGAATCGATCCGTTTCTGCAACCCTAATCTTGATAATAAAGGATTAATAGATCCATGCCGATGGTTGAAAAATAAACGGGTGTAAATATAACTGCACACGAGGTGTAATCTATACGAGTACATCAAGCTTTCCCCTAAACCGAGATCCAACGTCGTAAAACAGCTAATCAAAAGTTTAATTATTTTATTTCAAATTCTTAATCAATTACAATGATAATGAGGATTGATATGAATTTGTTAATTCGTTTAACTACAGGATATGACTGCAATTAAGTACTTATACATAAGTTGGAAACCTGGACGTATCATCCAGGGTTGGAAGTATTTCCCCAATTCTGAAGTTATAATAGGCTCTGACAGACGGACAGACGGACGGACCGAGCGACGGACGAGATTTAAATTCGCACTATCAATAAAAGTAGAAAGTGACTGATTGGCATCTAAACACAGATCAAAACCAGCTAGTCGAGTTTGCTTTAGGTTGTACGTTATCTTAAGAGTACAGTATTTTATTTTAATAATTTAGAATTTATTATTCTAAATTACTAATTATACCTACTACATAGGAAAAACTTGCGGTTTTCTGAATCTTGATGCGATTTAATCTATTAGTTACTAAACAAAAATTACTATACGTAACTCGAATTAGAAAACTAGATGTGACGAAAAAAATGATTTATTATATATTTATACCTGACTAGCTGATGCCCGCGACGTCGTCCGCGTGAAATAAGTTTTTTCAATTCCCACGAGAACTCCTTAATTTTCCGGGATAAAAAGTAGCTTGACTATTTCCATGCAAAAAATCACGTCAATCCGTTGCTCCGTTACGGCGTGATTGAAGGACAAACCAACAAACAAACAATCTGCCATAACTGTCCTAATAGAAGCTTCGCTCTACTTTACTAAACTAGTTTCATTGAATCGGAAATAGAAACCGACACCTGTCATAATATTTGTAGGTTGTTGTTTATGCTGTCTATTCGGGACTCCGCAGAAGTTCCGCAGGTAGCTATACTTATTTCGGAGTTCGGCAAGAAATGCATATTAGATGTGCTCGTAAGCGCCTCGACGATCACGGAATCAAGCCCTTGGAACGGGATAAGTTATTCACTTGCCTTTGGGCAGAAACAAAATATTATACTGTAGGTAAAAGTTTCTGTTTTAATCCAAAAATCTAAGTAGGTATTTGACACAATATTATATTGACCCGAGTGGATTTAAGTTTGTTGAAAAACCAATGGATACTCTAAGATTTTCCGCAATAAAAAGACAATAGGTATATAATACATAATATACATCTCGGGGATGCAACCAAATCTCATTAAAATCGCAGATTGGCAGAGAAAAGGTAACTTTCGCATTTTTATAATGGATGTAATATGTCCAGAAACGTTAACGGATTAGGTTTTAGTAATCGTATACAATAAACGATATAAATCATTGATTTAAAACTTTCAAAACTGACCAAGCAGACGATTTGCTGAAGAAAACAAGCTGAAATCTTGCACAGGAGTAACCTTTAAATGAAGGCAAATATTAATAAGGCCTGATTTTTCGAAATTCTGACGAGAGCGAAACCGCGGGCAAGCGCTACTTTAAAATGAAGATATGATTTGGAGGTATCATACTTCATACTAATATTATAGATGCGAAAGTGTGTTTGTTTGTTGGTTTGTTGGTTTATTGGTTTGTTGGGTTGTCCTTCGATCACGCCGCAACGGAGCAACGGATCGACGGGATTTTTGGCATGGGTATAGTTGAGGATCTGGAGAGTGACATAGGCTACTTTTTATCCTGGAAAATTTAGGAGTTAAATGTGGAATTAAAAAAACTTTAACCACGCGGACGGAGTCGCGGGCATCAGCTAGTTTATAATATAGTTGTTTATAACGCTGGTTATGTGCTTTGTGCTCGATAATATTACTGTTACGGATACATGATGTACCTACCTAAGTATATAATCGTTTTCGATCTAGATTTTATATCCTATTTCAAAACTAGAAACTGACACGGCACGGCTATCGTGTGCTGATTGTAAGCAGCGACGTCAGGTATACGGACTTCGAAGTTCCATATTAGTTTCTTCGGGAGTTTCGGTAGACTTGAAGCGCGTAAAGCTGCATATAACTTCATCCCCACCACCTGGATGCGTCTTCTTCCACCTCCCGTTATTCCAGGTCATTTCTGCCACGTACCTGCAAATTATGGAACCAGCTTCCATCTTCTGTGTTCCCTCATGATTATAATATGGGGCTCTTCTAAGGGCGGATAAACAAACATCTCAAAAGACAGCAACGCATTGGCGGTTCCTCTAGTGCTGCAAATGTTCATGGGCGGCGGTAATCACTTACCATCAGCCCGCCGACCCGCCTGCTCGTTTGCTCGCTATATAAATATTTAAAAAAAAATGATGTAATCGCGCTTCAACAATTACGTAAACGAGCCCCCGGCGTGAGTTAAGCTCTATTATCTTATGACTTTGCTGTATACAAACAATTGATTAAATTAACACGCTCCTTACGGTATATGGCAGTGTAAGGCTCCGTAGTGGCCCGTGACAAATATGAAATAACTCGATAGTCGACTATTATTGGATAACTTGTAAACCCTACTTAGCTGTGATAGTTTTTCGTTTAAGTTCGTTTTATAAATATATGGGCACTTCTCCCAGTTGTTGGCAAAGGCATGTCCCAAGCTGGAGAACGTAGTTAGGTTTAAACTAACTCAGGCTTATGTAATATTTTTTTTTGTAGACACTAGACAGTGCCCTCTATATTCTCTATAAAGAAAAAAAGATAAAAGGTGTGAGATCCGTCTTTAAAAAAAAATTAAATCTTCAATTTCTGACTACCATGACTGTCCCACTGCCTAAGTAGTTGGGAACATTTTTTTTTTCAAAAACTATCATTTAAAAAAATACCAAAAACATTTAAAATATTGTTAATCAAATAATCAAATAAATATTATAAATGCGAAAGTTTGGATGTATGGATGTATGTTTGTTACTCAATCACGCTCCAACGGATGAACGGATCTGGATGAAATTTGGCACAGAGATATATTATAGTCTGGAATAGCACATAGGCTACTTTTTATCCCGGAAAATTAAAGAGTTCCCGCGGAAACCGAAAAACCTCAATCCACGCGGACGAAGTCGCGGACATCAGCTAGTAAATAATAAAACTTTAAAATTTAAAGTTACATATATCAAAATAACGAAAAATTATAAGATACTAAAGTCTGTCCCACGACTTTTTTTACTGATTGACATGACCCGATGCAAACATTACTCGTATCATAGTATACTGCTGCCATGAATTTTTTCACGTATCCAAAAACATCCGTTTAGCTTGCAGGGCGGAGGAGACATTTGACCCTAATGATCAACTCCTTGCTAGGAAGGTAACTCCTTGCTCCTTGGTTGCTTTGGAAGGTATAAGGTAAAAAAGGGCACCTCAAACTCGTTAAAGTATTAAGCTCCGTTTTTTTATATTTTTCTTTGGAATAATATTAGGAATCACGTTGTCCATTGTCAGACACTTAGTACGGTTGCAACCCCCTGTCAGACACCCCGTTGTTTTATTATTTCAGAGTGCCTGACAGGGGGTTGCAATAATACTAGGTGTTAGACAATGGTCAACGTGGTTTCTAATATTATTCCAAAGCAAAATATAAAAAAACGGAGCTTAATACTTTAACGAATTTGAGGTGCCACCTTTTTTACCTGATACCTTCCAAAGCAACAGCGATGCAAACTTCATAGTCGGGGATCGTTTATACCTCTACTAGAGGATGCTCGCGACTTCGTTCGCGTGGCATAAGATTTTTAATTCCCACAGGCACTCCTTAATTTTCCGGGATAAATCCAATATCACTCTCCTTGTCCTCAACTATACCCATGCAAAATATCACGTTGATCCGTTGCTCTGTTGCGTCGTGATTGAAGGACAAACTCTCTATTTAACGTCCTTGGGGGTAAAATTTTCAAAAACTGTGAAACACGTAATTCTTTATTTTAAACCAGAAGCCCAAATACCAACTTTCATGGTTAGGAACTTGAAAAATGAAGGACTTTCATACAAACTATCAACCCCTATTTAACGCTTTCGGGGGTAGAATTTTCAAAAACTGTGAAACACGTTGTTCATAAATATTGGACTATTCTACTATTCACTTATTTTTAGTCTGTGTTCGATATTCCTTTTTAATCTGAGCAAACGTCAGATGTTGACAATTCGTGGGTGATGAGTTTTTAAACTACCCACTTCTTCGATTATTTTCTTCGCCGATTGACGCGGGCGCCGAACACTAGCGCCGCGTCACTTGAGAGTCGAGTTCCGCGCCAACCTGCGTGAACGTGTCGTGGATCGTGTTCCCGTTCGTTCGTCCAGTGGTCCAAAAAGAAACGCAACGTGTCCGCCGAGGAATAGACTTTTTCCTGTGATGTAATCAATGTAGCACAAGTGTATTCGGTTGGGCTTTAGTATACATACCGCGAGAGGGGGGGGAGGGGGTGGGGGGAGGGGGAGGGGGGGGAGGGGGTCTACTCCCCCTCCAAGCCAAACTTGTAGGAACCTAATAGTTTTCGAGATATTAATTTTTTTTAATTTTGAGGTTAGGTAGTGGAAAAGGTTAATTTCTGAAATGGAATGGGCTACGCCAGAAGACTCGCTTCTGGCTTCGCGCTTAAAAAAAACACTCTAGGGGCAGGGCAGACAAGACTGCGTGGAGTCGGGGCGTGCCGATTCGGTTTTGTGATCAAAAGTACCTAAATAAACATTTAATAACCTACCTTTATACCTTTTAGTTAATTCTTAATTATACCTATAACCTTTAAACTCTGTGTTTTATTCATGGAATTAGGAATTACCATAGAAATAGGAAGATAATTCCATGGGAATTACGACTATAGTCTTCCTATTTCTATGGTTTTATTCGAATGATTAGAAAAAAACGTCCATAGAACGGATTTTAATCACAGATTAGGTACTCAAACGCCAACGAGTCTTTAGTCTATGTACAATCTATTGCAAATGTCGTACGAAATAGTGAAAAGTGGTGAAGAATTGCGATTTTTCAAAAAATTATTTCTCGAAAAGTATTAGTTTCCGACGTAAAATATTTAGTTTCCGACATAAAATATTTTAGTGCAAGGCTTACCATATCAGAGTTTTTCTGTAAAAAAATATGTGAACGTCCAAACTTCGCGGTATGTATTCTAAAGCTGAGCCGTGTATTCAAACAATTAACATTCTTTTATTGGCAGCTGCCTATTAATTTTTTGTGTGTGTGCAAACTGTGGACAGTTAACCTAGCAGCGAAGTGCGGTGTCTTACGGGATAACAGCCAACTTCATCGATCCGGCAAAGCAGATCGGCGACATCGAAAGGTGGGTGGTAGATTCTTATTGCCTGCTAATTGGTGATGTCGGTTTGCTCGGAATAGGGAATATCGAAACACAAAACCCCCCTCAAATACAGTCCGCTTTACTTCCAACACCAGTGACCTGACGTGGGCCTTACAACCCCACGTTAATTATATTTCGGCCGGAAGAATCCCCAACATTTTTTGGTCCTTCGAGCCGGATAATTAATTTCCTATTCCAAATTTTATTCGTAACATCTCGCTAGATACCTATTTACGTCATTTTTGAATTCACAAAAGTATTACAAGAGGATTTTGAATGACGCCATTTTGTCCACACTTCGTATCTATTTCATAACTCAAAAGTTAATTAGGTCATTCGACTTCGCTTAATTCTTTCGTTAAAAAGCTGCAAATTATATATACTTAAATATTTCGTGCTGCGTAGGTACCTACGTGTCGTAAATTAAAAAATATTCGTAATTATCAATTTTGTTTTAACGGTGAAAATACTTAGTTTGTAAAACTTTACAGAATTATTAATCATTATTCGTAATTACTGAATAGTTATTTAAATTTTATTCGATTCGTTATTCGTTTCAAATAACTATTCACTTCGATTATATTAACATTGCGACAGTTTTCGTAGATCGATAACTTTGCAATTTTGTATTCGTATAATTTCGTACATAATGTAATTTATGTTTGTACATTGTCTGTCTAATATTCGTACTTTCTATCGTAATAATAATTATTGGTTATCAAAATAATTTAAGATCAAACATTTTCAACCAGAAACAAAAAGTAGGTACGACATACATCGAGCGGCACTTTTAGCATTTATACCATACGACCACGACACGACTTACGACTTTAGTCTAAAAATATTGTTTTTTTGTTTTCGTTTAATTTTGCGTTTTGGCTTAGTAAATCGTACTATAAGGCGCACGGCAGTGCTTTAAGCCAAGTTTTGCAAATTTTATTTTTATTGTTTTGTTTTTTAAATTTTATTTTCGTTTTAATATTTTCTTTTATTCGTTTAAATCATGACTGAATCAACTGAATATACTCGTTTGATGCACAGGAGAGGTTGTATAGAACAAGAATTAGATACAATAATTCAACTAGGAATGGAAGCAAATTCTAATACAAATTGTTATCGTAAATTTATGGTTTCGTGTATGGGACTCGCCCGTATACAAGACCAATTTGAGGAAATTCAATCAGCTATCGAGACATTAGAACTTGAAAGTACAAAGGTTTTGAGTCCAGAACATAGCAAAACTCGTTCAAGTTTTAATGATTTAATTCGAGAAATAATGAGTATAAAATTCGGTTTCGATGAATCAACATCGAAACCGGAAGTTCTTCAAAATTTAAAATCGGATAAGAAGCCAGTTAAATTACCACCGTTAGCAGTTCCTACATTTTCGGGCGATTACAAGCAGTGGAACGCGTTTAGTGATCTTTTCATCTCGTTGATCGACGAAAATAAAGACCTTTCAGACGTGGCTAAATTTCAATATTTGCTATCATATGTTCGTGGTGATGCAAGCAAATTATTGAGAGGGATGCCCATTACCGGTGGTAATTATAAGAAGGCATGGGGAATTTTAGAATATAATTATAAAAATGAACGCCTAATAGCGATGCAACATATGGACGCTTTATATAAGCTACCAAATTTAAATTCACCGTCTGCTTCCGGGCTACGCACCATTCTTAGTGGATTTTTAGAAAATATCGGCGCGTTAGATTCGATGGGTTTTCCGATCGATGAGTGGGATTTCGTCTTATACCACATGTTATATCGAAAATTAGATCAAGACACGCGTCGTGAGTTCGATAAATCAATTCCGACTAACTCAGTTCCTAGATTTTGTGAACTTCAAGAGTTTTTAAATCGTGAGATTGTTGCTTGGGAAAGTTCGCGCCCAACTTCACGTTTTGATTCATCTCGTTCTTCTGTGCAAAAAGATAGATCTCGTGCTACCTCATCATTCATTACTTCTCCTGAATGCAAAAAATCAACTGAATCGAATTCAAATGATTCGGCTAAATCAAGCGCGTGTGTATTATGCCATCGAGGATCTCATTCACTATATTCATGTAAGGCATTTAAGAATAAAAAACCGTATGATAGATTCGTGTTCGCAAAGCAAAATGGGATATGTCTCCGATGCCTAAAATCCATGCATGAGCCAAATGAAGCATGTGCAAAAATCCGGTGCTCGGTGTGTGATGCTTCTCATCACTGTACGATGTTACATTTCTGTGTAAGTACTTCTAAAGAATCACCAGAAGCTCAGTCGGAAGAAGAAGATCACCCTCCAACTGAATCGACTAATATTGTTTCGTTATATTCGACAGATACTACTTCTAATCAACATACGGTTGTACTTTCGACAGCTATCGTTTTAATTCGTGATTCTTCTGGTAACTTTGTTCGTGCTCGAGCTCTCGTCGACCCAGGCTCAGAAGCTTCCTTCGTCACTGAGGATTTAGTAACACGACTTGGGTTAATTCATCGTAAATTAGATACGCCTATTCAAGGCATCGGTGATCTAACTACCAGTTCGAAGGTATTTGTAACAACAGATATAAAATCACACATCGGTTCGGGATCCGAATTAGCTCTTCGCGCGTTGATTTTGAAAAACATCACTTCGAATAAACCTTCGAACTTTATTGAGACAAAATCGTGGTCTCACATCAAGCATTTGCATCTTGCAGATCCTAACTTCAATTTACCGTCATCTGTAGATATTCTTCTAGGAGGAGATATCTATGATGACATTTTCGTCGGAGAAACTATTCGTGGGCCTATTGGTACTCCAATGGCTATCTCTAGCTCGTTAGGTTGGCTTCTCATCGGAAAAGTCGATCTAAACTTCGTTCGTAATTCTGATTCGAAAACAAACAATGTTTCGTCTTTCGTCGCCTCATATCAAGAGAGTAGTCTTGATAACATTATTCGTAAACTCTGGGAAATAGATTCGATCTCAGATAAACCAGTTTCGTCTGTCAACGATCAACAGTGTGCAGAGATATTCGGTCGAACACACAAACAGTTGACGTCTAGCAAATTGGATGTCTCACTTCCATTTCGGGAAGCCGAGCCATCATTCGATGAGTCGCGTTCGGTAGCGCTCAAATGCTTTCTTTCGATAAAGCATCGTCGTGCCCTTAATGAGCAAATTCGTAATTCGTTTTTCGATCGCATGACAGATTATTTCGGATCTGATCATGTAGCACTTTCGTCATGTGCCATTCGTAATCCTCAATTCTTCAGATTGAAGAAAGCTACTAGCGGTTACTCGTCGTCACCGTTGTTAGCCATTCGTATTCGTCAACAGTTAGCTTCGAATCTTCACTCGGAGGATCCTGCAGCCGCTGAAATTATTCGTCGATCTTCCTATATGGATGACGTTCTACGCGGTTCTGATTCGGTTGAATCCACTAGTCGTCTTCAAAATCAAGTTTACGTTCCGCTTGAAAGAGGTGTATTCGATCCTCCCAAGCGTTACTCGAATATTCTAAAATTATTTCAGCACTTTCTAAATAAATTGACAGACGTTGAGACTTCAACTACTCGTAGTTCCTTAGTTGAAGATAGTTTGGTTCAAACCCTAAGTCCGGCTTCGCAGCCACATAAGAATAGATTTTCATTTCACGTTGAACCTTTGCATAACAATGTAACAAATCGTATAATTTTGTCGGAAGTTATATTGATTCTTGTTTCTGTCGTTCTGTTGAGCTTAGTAATTATTGCTAATCAAGTTCTTCCCCAAGAACTTTTGTTAGCAGCTGACGTTAACCGGAATGCTGAGGTTCGAAGTGCCATTCGAAAGAAAATAGGGTTTCAGAACATTTCAAAATTTCCAAAATCGTACACTATTTATATTTATCGTTCTTTCTCATTCGATTGTAATAGCGTACTGCGCGAGTGTAATAACACGGCTTTTCTGTATAGAATATGTTACATATTATTATACTACTGTTATCGTATAATATTTTCGGCATGTAATATGGCTGACTTGCCTTCGGCTCGCGGACAGCAAGTCAGACCATATCGAAAAATATTAGCAGACAACGTAGGATCAGTTAAAACGAAGTCTGGTATTATTCGTAAATTTAAATTTAAAAACTTATGCATTCGCGTATTTTTGCGTATTTCGTCTTTGCATACGCCGCTGCAACGAAATAAATGGACGAAGTCGATCGAAAACATTCGAGTCGGTACATTGGTCCTCGTAAATGACCCAAATTTACATCCATTACATTGGAAGTTGGGGCGAGTTTCCGAAGTAAAGCCTTCCAAAGATGGTGTCATTCATTTGGTCACTCTTAAAATTCAACAGGGTTTTCTGAAACGACCTGTTCATCGGTCGTCTCCGTTACCTATTAATGATAATTAATTCGATTGACTAATCTCCTTAGTATTAAGATTCGTTATTAGTCCAATATATTAGTTTTTTTTCTCTAATTTTTATTATTTCTCTAGTTTCTCAATTCCTTAAACTAAATTGTAATTTTGAATTTTCTTAAGTCGTTATTCGTTATTCAATTTCGAGCCTGGTTAAAATTACATTTTAACGGTGGGCGGTGTTCATAAATATTGGACTATTCTACTATTCACTTATTTTTAGTCTGTGTTCGATATTCCTTTTTAATCTGAGCAAACGTCAGATGTTGACAATTCGTGGGTGATGAGTTTTTAAACTACCCACTTCTTCGATTATTTTCTTCGCCGATTGACGCGGGCGCCGAACACTAGCGCCGCGTCACTTGAGAGTCGAGTTCCGCGCCAACCTGCGTGAACGTGTCGTGGATCGTGTTCCCGTTCGTTCGTCCAGTGGTCCAAAAAGAAACGCAACGTGTCCGCCGAGGAATAGACTTTTTCCTGTGATGTAATCAATGTAGCACAAGTGTATTCAAACAATTAACATTCTTTTATTGGCAGCTGCCTATTAATTTTTTGTGTGTGTGCAAACTGTGGACAGTTAACCTAGCAGCGAAGTGCGGTGTCTTACGGGATAACAGCCAACTTCATCGATCCGGCAAAGCAGATCGGCGACATCGAAAGGTGGGTGGTAGATTCTTATTGCCTGCTAATTGGTGATGTCGGTTTGCTCGGAATAGGGAATATCGAAACACAAAACCCCCCTCAAATACAGTCCGCTTTACTTCCAACACCAGTGACCTGACGTGGGCCTTACAACCCCACGTTAATTATATTTCGGCCGGAAGAATCCCCAACACACGTATTTCTTTATTTTAAACCAGAAGCTCAAATACCAAGTTTGATGGATATAACTTGAGAAATGACGGACTTTCATACAAACTTTCACCCCCTATTTCACCCCCGTAGGGGTGGAATTTTGAAAAATCCTTCCTTAGTGAGCGCCTACGTCACAAAAGGAACCTACTGTCAAAATTTCAAGTTTCTAACCCCAGTGGTTTAGGCTGTGCGTTGATATATAAGTCAGTCAGTCAGGACTTTGAATTTTATATAATAAATATAGAATATAGATTAGAGACATACATTTCAGCTTTAATAAAATAACGTAGGTCTGATCGTCGCGGGATCTTGCTCTATAACAAAAATTAGTAATTTAAAACTAAATATTTCGCAAACGGATCCCTGAATCGAAAAATGGTTTTCTCAAACCCACAATAGGTAAGTATTTTTAAACGATCTATCCAACCACACCCCATATTATGGGATAGACGAGAAAAAAATCAGTCTACAATTTACCCTAAAAAACTATCTTGATATATTTCTAGGTTTATCTATAGATAGATAAAGGACGACATAGTATTTATAGGAATACTGGTACATAATACATTTAGGTACATTCGCCAGCAGGTCGGAAGCGGGAACTTGGGTGTTACATATTAGTTCTGAGGTTCGAAAGTTTGCCGAAAGGTAAGACGTGTTGCATATTTGATGAAAATGCTTATGTAAACGATACCCTTGCCTCATTTATATCTCTTCTCTTAACACTTTATAGACTACTATGTGTGTGAATAATCAAACAGCTTAGATACCCACCTATTGTCGTTACTATTTTATTTTCGAGAACTTTTGCTTTTGTTCCGTAAGCAAAACATTCCGATTTTTACTAATTATTTGGGACATCCAAGATGTTCGAAGAGTAAGAAACTAAAACGAAAAATGACGTAATATTAATGAAGCATTTTTTAAATAATTTATCTTTTACAATCTTTGACATACTAATGGAAATACGAAAGTGTATCTCACTGTTAACTTTAACTATGGACGAAATTCAGTACGAAGAGCTTTATTTTATGTTGGACTAGCTGATGCTCTCAACTTCGTCCGCGTGGATCGAGTTCATTTTCCGGGATTAAAAGTAGCCTATGTGCTATTCCAGAATATAATCTATCTCTGATGCCAAATTTCATCCAGATCCGTTCAGCTGTTCTGGCGTGATTGCGTATCAAACATCCATCCATCCATCCAAACTTTCGCATTTATAATATTAGTATAGATAGATAGATAACTTGTGTTAAGGCATCATCTAGTAGGTATCAGTCATGGTAACTTTACAAAATATGCTGTAAAGAAAAGCTGTGTTCTACGACATTTCGTTTCAGTACTTATAGAAATGAAAATTCGTGGTACCTACAACTTTTCTATACTGAAAAAGTTGAATGAAATATTAACAGCAGTTTACAAAATTAATTCAGCGGTTAGTCCAATCTTCAGAGTGACATGACGATGGACGCTGCAATTTAAACCGATATTAAGCTACGTGATAAAGCGCTTTCGAGCTTTAAGCTTCGCTAATACTTTAAGCGGGTACTTTTCCTTAATTTATGGATAAAAAACTTTGCTATTCTTTAGACATCTTTATCGATTAGAAAATGTGTAGGTACTTAAGTAGGAAATATAGTTTCTTTTTAATAACAAAGAAATAAACAATTTATAACCGACTTCCAAAAAAGGAGGATGTTCTCAATTCGGCGCGTATCTTTTTTTAATAGTTTCTTTCTTCTTCTCTATCAAAATAGTATGGATCAAAGTAGCAATCTCAAATCAAAGTGTTTGCCTGTGTAATCGCATTTAACATATTCAACTCTTAAGCTTCAACCGTAAATTAGGGCATTTCTCAGCCATTTTGCACAAGGAAGATTTTTTACACGTTGTATAGCAGGTAAGTTTTACATAAGTAGTCAAAGTCCCTACTCTAAGTAGTAAGTCGAGGCAAGTGTGCTAGTCTTTAGGTTGATTTTCTGACATAGTTTTAAGTAAATTTTCATTAAATACAACTTATTACGAAATATGCCGACCGGCATTTATTAATTACTCAATGTTCATTTGTAACAAATACCATTTCAAGCAGAATTTTAACGAAATAACTGTACATTTTCATTTAATTTAAATTACTTTCGGCAAAGTAATTTAATACAGCCGTTCGATTATTTTGTTGACACGGAGTAAATAATGAGGTTAATAAAAAAAATGCAGAAGCGCAGATCCATCGTGTGTTCTGACTGATTCAGTCGGTCTCTCACTCGCTGACTCATTCATCAACACAAAAAGCCCGCACTCTTGGACCAAGAAAGCTGTTCTGATTCTGTACAGAGGTTCGACCTTTATGTTATTAACTAGCTGATGCCCGCGACTTTGTCCGCGTGGATTGAGGTTTTTTGGTTTCCGCGGGAACTCCTTCATTTTCTTTAATTAGCCTATGTGCTAATCCAGACTATAATCTATCTCTGTGCCAAATTTCATGCAGATCCGTTCAGCCGTTCTGGTGTGATTGAGTAACAAACATCCATCCATCCATCCAAACTTTCGCATTTATAATGTAAGTAGGTATAGAAGTATAGATGTACCTAGACAAATAATAAGGATAGATTATTCGAAATTCCTACAGTAGCGAAACTGCGGGCGGTCACTAGTCGGTTTATACAAATAAAATATGAAATAAAATGAAAATATGTTTTCTCACCTCCGGGCGGAAAGCGTCAATTTTCCTCCCGCTGCGCTAAACGAAAATGCCGCTTTCCGCCTCCGTCGAGGAGAAAAATAGTATACACACCACGGGCAGTAAATAAGAAAGCCTCAGATCACATGTTTATTGACCTCGGCTTCGCCTCGGACAACAATTACATGTGATCTGAGACATTTCTTATTTTACTGCCCTAGATGTGTAATGTACTATTTATTTCATGTAGGCTAACACGTGTCACTTATGATAAGTCACAATGTGCACCGGTTTGGAAAACAGATTCTTCTGAGATGATTCTAGTCAACTCATGATTTAAACACAGACAGATGTATGACTAAAGATGTGAAGATGTTAAGATGTGTGTAAAGACTAAGGTACGTCCTCGTACTCGAGAAGTGTCTTGTCTACGAGCAGATAAGATATAGAGTTCCGGCTAGTGATGGACTCGACTCATCGATAAATGTTATCTATCATGGTCGTGATTCTGGAAGCTCTCGTTCAAAGCGGAAGTTTGGTGGCGTTGTGTATTGTCCGAATACATCTGCTTGTACGGAAGTTAGCTTGTAAATACCGGAAATGTTGAAGTGTGAATGCTATGAAACTACCACACAAATCATTATTCAAGTAGACTTAACAAGTGCTTTTGAATGGTCGAGTAAATCTAACACTGGTTCGGAATGTCGTTCCTACTGAGAAGAACCGGCAAAAAAATCGTTGGTTGCTCTTTTGAAAAAATTATTTACAAGTACATCAATGTGTCTATATAGATATTAGATACATAAGTAATCCATGCTCTTTTATCATTTATATAATCTTCAACAGTATAATAGGTATAATATTAGTATAGATTTCGAATCTTCTGTGTGAACCTTCATAGTTTCAGTTTTAAACTTGCCTGACTGACGTGCAAGAAGGTAAAAAAATACTAATTAATACTCGTAGGGACGCAGTTTACAATTTTTATAAAAGAAAGTTATGTTTCTTTTAGAGAGATATTAAAATGTTTCAGCTTGAATCTTTGTTTTCAGCACTTCCTCTCATTATAAAGAAGCTGACGTTTTTATTAGTAAGTAGGTATTTGTAGAATAAGAAAAATTCAGTGAAGAAGAAATTGTACAGGCGGCTCGGAGCCAGGAGTGAATAGGGCACGGCTTTGTGCGGGCCTGCCTGTCGAAGCTACGTCGTTATTTGTAGCAATTCATTCCCGTTTACCTGTCAGCCTCACATGCTTTCGGATATGCTCGGTTATGCCTGTTTTAAATGTAAAGTTTCTACTAATCCTTTCCTAGCTAATAACAAACCTTCCCTGAACTGAATTTGGCTGAAATTTGAAATGTAGATAGCATAATCAAATAAATATTATATAGCGAAAGTTTGGATGGATGTATGGATGTATGTTTGTTACTAAATCACGCTCCAACGGCTGAATGGATCTGGATGAAATTTGGCACAGAGATAGATTATAGTCTGGAATAGCACATAGGCTACTTTTTATCCCGGAAAATTAAAGAGTTCCCGCGGGAACCAAAAAACCTCAATCCACGCGGACGAAGTCGCGGGCATCAGCTAGTATATTATCCTGAATTGATACATAAACTACTTAAATAGTTTCCACGGGAATCAAAAAAATCTTAATCTACGTGGATGAAGTCGCGGGAATCTGGTCTAGTCTTCGGCCGTGGCTAGTGGCCCTACCGGCAAAGACGAGCCACCAACGCCAACCAATTTAGCGTTCCGGCACAGAATATGGAATAGTACGTTGGTTTCGGTGCGATGCCGTATAGAAACCGATTAGGGGTATCTTCTCTTCTTGGTCGTATCGCTCTTGTCAGAGCGGTCGTGGTCGTCACTTTGGGGATTAGGGGTATGGGTTTAACTTAACTGCCATACCTCTGACAGACTATAGCCCACTGCCATCCTAGACTGCATCATCACTTGTACCAGTACCACTCGGTGAGATCGCTGTCAAGGGCTAACATGTAGTGGAATAAGAAAATGGAAGTCTGAGTAAGTCCGCTATCAACTGTTTCAAAAAGGTACCTCTTCATAATTACAAAATGTATCTTGGTCTGTTGTACTGGCACTCGTAAGTTATTTTTCAATACACTTGCTCGAAAAATGCACTTACAGAGGCAGTAAACAGGGCTTGTAAGTTAAATTTACTGCCCTCGTGCGGTAAATTTGCAGAATTTACTGCCCTCGTGCAGTGAATTTGCAGTTTTTTTTTTAATTTTTGTAAGTCTACTTCACTTCTAAATAAAAAGTTTTCTTGCAAGAAGGTTCATAATGACTTTGTTAGTAAAAAAACCTAAAAAATAATAGCATTTAGATGTAGATTGATGAAATCAATTCATAACATTAAAAATTGTAATTAATAAAATTAATTGTAATTGTTTTAAGTTTTATAAATCAAAAAAGTAAAGGCTGCTAGAACCTGGAGCCATGCAGCCAATAAAAAAAACGCAATTACAACAAGGCGCCGTAGTCTATACTAAATCTTTAATCTATGCGTGCTATTTTTAAAGTTTCATTGAGTTTTCTTGTAAATTATTAATAAATATACGAATGGTATAAGTGATGTGGGATCATAGAATTAAAATCAACAATTAGGTATTTTAGCTATGAGAAAAAAATCGCGCTTGTAACAGCCGCCAAAAATCTCGACTAAGCATGGGCGTGAAAAGCCATTTCCTAGTATCTACCTACTCGGCTTTTATTTTCAAGTTTTCTCACAAATGTATTGAAAAATATTGTGTGAAACACGGGCGTTAAGGTTTCTACATACTCGTGACGATGGTCAGCCCTTGACTGGCGTCATCGGGCTGACATTAGTCAACTCGTATGTAAAAACCTATTTACCGCCCTTATATCACAAACTACTAATAATCGTGCGATATCAGGACTCGTAATAAGGTAAATGCAGCGGGAGGAAATTCTACAGACGGTGTTATGAATACAGTCACAATGAATGGGGCCCCGGCATTGTGCCGGAGAATACCTGTCGAAGCTGTACCCCTATTTGTAGCAATTTGTTCGCATTAAACTGTCACCCTCACACGCCTTGCCAGCGATAAATTTCACCATAAATATTTCTGCAAAAATCCCGTCAATACCTGGTAATTTAATTATGAAGAAAACTGATCGAATGACACCATATTAATCTTAATCTCGGCCAGCTTTGGAGAGAGTTACTTAGATCTAACTTTTCTATACTCATTATTTCTATCGATTACCGTGACTTCTTCGTTTGTATTCCCACTCTATGAGCAGTTTCGTAACCCAAAGTGATTTGGCTTGCCAATAAACCATGTGCTAGGTAGGTATGTAAAACAACTTCAAAATAATACTAATTTTAATAGAAGATTGCTTCCATACTAAAAACGAAATAATATATCGACGATGGAAAAATATTTTCTTGATATATGCGTGATTAAATTGCGTCGCTGTTGTACAATGTCGAGCGATTTTAATAAAGCTCTGAGACATGTTTCGGATCACTAGTATACATGCACATTGCATCTAAGCCTCCCGCACACACTTCGATTTCGTTCGAGTACGTTTTTAAGTCAGTACGTAAGCGTTATTTTTGTTTATTGTAAGCTTAGTCTTATTATTCTAGGCTGTTACTTGTAGCCAGTTAAAAACGATCTAGATATTTCGATCGCGCCTAGGTTTTACCTTTGCGGTATTGTACCGCGCCTTACACATAATAGAAATAACGATGTTTATAATAATGTTTATAATTCCAAAGTATGGAAAATGAAAACTTTTTTAATTACAATTTTTAAAAGTTGTACAACAATAGCTTTCATTAATACGCAAAGAAGTTACCCTTGAGGTTATTATTACTTTTTAAATAAACCGTGTAACACTTAGATAATATGTTATTGGACTATTTTCGTCTACTTGAAAGCTAAGAAGGAAAGTAATCATTGGGATGATGCTATAATGAAGAAAAAATTAAAGAAGACCTAATTTAACGCAAATACGTCCAAATTTGATGTGTTGGTGTTTCTTACGACTTCAAACTTATGAATATAGCTAGTGGAAAATTATGACACGCTCCTTAACACTTGTGAAAAGCTCTCGTGTGCTTGTCCAAGGGCGATGAAGCGGTTTTTAATGCACTTTCTTTTGAACTGTTTTGATGCCGCCTGTAGGTATTTTAGAATTTGTGTACTTTAGAATTGTAGGGTAAAACCGGGATAGATGCCCCACTTTTTGAAATAGCCACCTAATTTTAAAAATATTAATTTTATACGAATAATTTCTATTAATGTTGCTAGCTCAATCCTTTATCTTGAATTATTATTATTATTGCTTAACCTATCAAATACAGATTTTGCAGAAATTAGCTTTTCGTGGAACATTTTTTTTGAGGATAGATGCCTACCTGTATGGATAGTTGCCCCACCATGAAAAAACTGAGAAGGATAGATGCCCTTTATACCGTGTAAACGAAAAACCCATACCAAATGTTAGGTAGAAGTCCAAGAAACATATAGGTCATATATATAAAATACATAATGAAAAACATTTTGTATTTTTTTTAATCTTTTAATTGTTATCATTAGAAGATAATTCTAATATCACACAAATTACATAGTTAATTAAATTTTTAAAGCGTTTGTTTAACTAAAATATAAATTCTTAAGTTTTAACATGCATAACCATATGGAAGTCCATCCTCAAATTCAGGTTTTTTATCCACACCTTTTATAACAAGCGCTGGTGGAAGGAAATTCTGTGGTGGCACCGTACGTGATCGTCTTGGCTCGTGATTTGTAATTAATTATACTGAAGGAATTTTTAGGAAATATAGAGTCGGAAATAGAGACACTTAGGCATCCGGAGACATTTGTTATCATATGAGTTGCCAAGTAAATGGCTGGTACATTTCGTTGGGTGGACATGCAGACATCTCAATCAATCTACCAGATTTCCGCGGTTTTACTTGTGAGTTTTACATCAATAAGTTACGTTATTTACTTATTCACTCTCTCGGTAAGGTTCCAAGGAGGAAAGCTAGATAGAATGAAGGATTAAACTTAACGTTCTGGCTAGAGTGAAAGGTCAGTTGATGCATGTATTTACCTCTTTTAAGGTCATCGTAACCGACCAATGTCTCATTAAGCACGGGGACTCCCTACGCTGGTATCCAGCCTTTTAGCATTGTTATTGGGGCTGCTTTTCAACCCCCTTTTGCGCTGAGAAGCGATATTATTCCCGATCACCAAATGGCATTAAATGGCTGGTACTTTAATTGAGCCGAAGCTCGCCCCGTAACCATGGATTTATAATTATATTTGTTTAAATTTGTTAGGTATTTGATTTGGCCAAATCAAAGGTCGGGGGTTGATTTGCAAAGACATGGCGTGTATAGGTGTGCTGAGTCATTGCCGCCGATACGCCACCAGGCAACCGTGTACCATTCAAGGAGCTTAGTCTAGCTTATAAGCTATGAGCTCTAAAAAAATCTTAATTCCCAATCAACCTTTGTTGTCTCGTTTTCCAACAATATACTTCATTGCTCCTTAAGACTCAAATCTATTTCCTACGTAAAATAAAGGACACATAATTGCCTACCTGCGTCTCGGCGGTCTCCCGTTCTGCAAAGGCCTTTGTTAGGCTCCGTCGGCTCGAACAATACAATAGAAGTATGGCGATAGTTTGTGATCTTACTCACTTAATTCAAAACTGTATTGATATAATTTTATTCTAATCAATTCATTAGCTAGTCAACCTTAAGTCAAATCTATTTAGATTGCGGTGCATTTGACTTCTCTATATTCTGGCTCTAATCGGTTCATTAACTAATCAACCTTAAGTCAATTCTATTTAGACTGCAATGCATTTGACTTTTCTATATTCTAGGCTCTAATCGAAAGAACCTAGGTGCTCCAGTAAAACTATTATTACCTAAATTTACTATCAAACTTGTGCTATTAATATGAATTAATGCTGTAATAAATAACCTGCCTATTTTATCTTTTGATGAGAGAATCGTGATCTAAATAAGGTGATATGAGAGGGTTTAATAGCGGAGGATTTCAAGTTGAAATAACACAATAGTTATCTTGAAACAATAGACATTGTGAGGTTGTATTAAGACTGATGAGGTGCAATTTAACTCGTATCTCCATTATTAAAAGCTCTAGGAAATATATTTAATGATAGGAATGAAAGAGTATAGTTATGGTTCAAAGTAATTCTTTTATTCAAGTAAACCATTAAATCTATTACTCCGACAGATAGAGTGTAATTAAAAAAAGAAACTGTTCGATTAATTAAACTGAGCTTCTAATGGGATGACATTTAGAAGCCCAGCTGGATATCCCGTTCCTAAAGCCATGCTAACGACGGGAAAAACGGTATATCCAAGCTAAAAAACCCGTCGGCTGTCTATTCTAGATAGTTCTTAATGATTAACACACATGTTTTATGTTATTATTATTTTCATATTTATAACGGTGATGAAATACAAAAAACATAGGATAAGACACACGTTATAAGGAAAAGACACACACTCGTTATCAGGTTAAGTTATACAAGTGAGTGGATCGAAACGATTTCACAGTCATACAATATCTATTACTTTATTAAACAAATTCTATTTGAGATAGGATCGAAGTATGGTTGTATCTGACACTCGTGGCTCTAGTCGCCTCTGGGTTGTGACTACGATTCCATTATTTGCGGAACTTACAAATGAGTCTATATGTCAGGAGAAACGGACATATGGTAATTGATATAATGAAGAGACTCGTGTATACCCACTTCGTACTTGTCCTGGAGTCTCCCCTTTCAACTCCATTCATATAATAAAAGGTATCTAATGCTGTGTCTGGATGCACCTTATCTCGTTTTAGCCAATTTATATCCTAGATTTATCTGTATGATATTATGTAGGACTGTGAAATTGTTCTAAATATAATTAAATCAAATAGAGTACGTTACCAAATTTATCGAAGACTCTCCTCACTGTACACTTTATTTCTTAGAATGGTATTTAATCGGAGACAGGTCATTTGACTCTACAAATTACATATACGCACTCACTCTTTAGTACAATTTTTAGTAACAGACCCGGAAAATACTTATATTAAACGACTTCTCGAAAGCCCGAATCGAGGAATTATTGGATATTTAATGAAGACTGCGCGTGATTGAAACCCCTGCGATTGGATGTCCGCGATTTAATCCGCGATTGACCTCCGCGTTTGAAGGCTTGTGCTTGACTGCCCGTCTCTCTGCTCCGTTGCGCTCGGGTCCCCCTCTCCCCGCCATAACTCTGAAATTTAAATTGCACGCCCAAGTAAACCATTCGACGTAATTCATTGGCCCTAAAATAGACCTTATTCGGGTTTGTCCAATCAGGCATCAAAATAAAACTGCCACACCTCTTTCCCACAGTTTTGCGTTGCATCTTAATATTTTTCTCAAGACGTGATTTTTTTTGTTTTGGTACTTTAACATCTGCTATCATTGTTTCTCGACACTTTGGTGATTTGGTGTAGAAAAAGGTCTCGACTTTATGATCGCATTTCAAAGTGCTTGTCAGATTGTAGAGCTTTGTTTTAACGTAATAATTTAGAAAGCTTTACGAGTTCCGCTGCGTGAAATTCTATAGTTTATTGCCTTACTTTCGAAGAATTTTACCCTTAGCTTATCTTTTACGAATTTCTTAAGCTCTCGTATTTCTAGTAAAAAAATTAAAAGCATCGCTTTAAATCCTGACGAAATTTTATGAGTGTTGTAATATTTATTTTAAAAGTTTTGTTAGGGCGCCCATGGCAAAATAGGGTGACCACCTCACACTCCCCCAAATAGATTTTTAATACACCTAGTCCCATAAATATCTACATATTTTTACTAGTCGTTTGAAAATCTATTTCCCCTCTGTACTTTTACCGCTAGCTCTAAGTCCTTCCCGCTCATCTATTATATTCCAAACATCGTAATAACCTATTTAACTCAAATTCCTCTTTACTCGTTTAAACTGACCTCTCTATTGTTCATGAAGATATCGGTAACTTCATTCATTTCCCTTTGTTTACACTAATCCCTAGTGGAACCCTACTCTCTTAAATATCTCCATAATAACGAAACAGATGGATCGCATTGTAATTACCCTTAGCTTTGTTAGTACGAGCGTCAATCAATGTATATACGTTATTATACGGAACCGCTCCTATTACGTAAGGTCCCTCATATAAACGCATGAATTTCCTTGTTAACTTCTTGTCGGCATCTGATTTCGAAAAAGTCTTGAGCTTTACTAAATTTCCTATCTCGAACTGCACTAACTTATGATTCTTATTATAATAAGACTCTCTACTTTCCGCTGCCTTAATTATGTTTTGCTGTGCCCGCTGTCTAATTTGATCTAACGTCTCCTGTTGTAAACCGTTTCCGTTCACTACGCTCTTGTCGAAATCAGTCGATAGCAAGGTCCGCTTTCCACATACTATCTCATTTGGAGTATAGCCTGTCGTAGTATGTACTACCTGATTGTAACAATCCTCTATGTCCGGTAATAAATCCACCCAAGATCGATGAGATTTGTCGCAATATGTTCTGAATAACCTCCCTAATTCCTTATTAACTCTCTCTGTTGAATTTGGTCGCGGATTCCTAACAGATGTGTGTGTCAACTCGATACCTAATCGATGTACACCCGACTCGAAAATCTTTGACGTGAAGTTCGCACCTCTATCCGAACATAAGGTCTTAACTACAATTTGACTATGAAACTTTTTTATACATGTTAACGAGGCTTTTCCACTTGCTTCGCGTAGTGGATATAACCTGATTAGCTTACTGTAAGCGTCCTGTATCACAAATATATATCTGTATCCAAATCGTCCCGCAGGTAAAGGTCCATAAATATCACAAAAAACCCGTTCTCCTATTTCTTTCGCTATCACGGTTTTAATTGGCCCTGTGTGTGTTTCTAACGCGTGCTTTGATTTTTGACATATTTCGCAAGCTCTTACAATACGATTTATCACGCGAGACATATTCGAGAAATAGTACCGACGTTTCATCATAGCATATACCTTGTAACGTCCGAAATGACCTATTTCCTCATGAATGCTAACAATCAAATCTCTTTGTAAGTCCTCGGGGACATATAATCTCAAAGTATCCTTCCTCCCGTCTGTCTTGTAAAGAACACCCTCCTTAAGTATATAATATCTTGATTCAGACGTGCCTGTTATTTTCATACGTCTAATTATCTCACTAGCGACCCTGTCACGCTCTTGGTAGCTACCTATCTCCTTCCATCTCGCCTGTACTACCCGTCCTAACGATGCTTTGAATAAATTCATCTCAGGCCCCGTAGTCTTATTAGTCAATACATCAGTTGTACCTTTTATATGTCTGGATAATACATCCGCTACTGTATTTAATTTCCCTTTTACATGCTCGACTGTATAGTCGAACCGACCTATGTAATGCACCCAACGTATCATTCGTGCGCTCAACAATTTACATGTTTGTAAAAATATCAAACTCTTATGATCGGTCCTAATCACTAAACGTGCTCCCCTCAAATACGTTTCAAACTTCGACAAACTAAAAATGATAGCCCACAATTCTTGTTCTGTGACCGTCCATTTACGCTCCGTTTCTGTCAACGCCTTACTACAAAATCCTATTATCTGTTCTTCACCTACATCGTCCAATTGATAAACATACCCAGAAACTCCTAGATTACTGCTATCGGTTTGTAAGTAATAGGTCTCCTTTGGGTTAGGATGCATAAGCAGTATTGTGTCTAGAAATAATTTCTTGACCCTCTCAAAACAATCGTTTACTACCTGAGTCCATGACCATTTGGTATTTTGTTTTAATAGGTCGCAGAGTGGCCTAACTTCTTCGCTATACTTCGAAACAAACCTTCTGAAATAATTTATTAATCCCAGAAATCCTCGTAATTGTTTTATTGTTCGAGGTATGGGAAAATCTAATATGGCTTTTACCCGCTCAGGATCCATACGCACCCCGCTTGTATTTACTATGTGTCCTAGCAATTTCACCTCTACGCATAAAAACCGACACTTTCCTATTCTACCTGTTAAACCTGCGGTCTCCAGACTGTCAAGTACTCGATCTAAATGTTCTAGATGTAACTTTATATCCCCTGTGGTAAATATGACAATGTCATCTAAATAGTTCACGCAAAACTCACGCACTCCTTTTAATATTGAATCCATTGCTCTAGAGAAACCTGCCACAGATGTCTTTAAACCTTGAGGCAATACGCGGTAAGTATAGGTTCTTCCCATAAAAGAGAACCCTGTACACTTCCTAGAATCCCGATGCAAAGGTATTTGAAAATATGCATTATTCAAATCAATTAAACTGATATAATTCACTCCATGAAAGGATTGTAAAATTTCAGACGTGAGTGGTGGTGACCCTGCATCTCCTACAATTTTCTTATTAAGTTCGCGCGCGTCTAATAAGAGTCTTATTGATCCATCTCGTTTCTTAGTGAACGTGAGAGGGCTGCAATACGGAGTCGCCTCCTGTTTTATTACGCCTAACCTCTCTAGCTCCTCTAATTCCTCCTTAACCTGTTCTCTATATGCTAAGGGTACTGGATAGCTATGCTTCACAAAAGGAACTTCGTCTATTAATTCAATAACGTGCTCGTAACTGCTAGTCAAACCTAACTCGTCCGTAAATACCTTACAATGCTTCTCTAACACAGGCAGTAACAGCTCCCTTTGTTCACTACTTAAGTTTGAATCGCCTAAGTGAAATCCTTTAGAATTTTTCCCGTTCGATTCTTCTATTGATACGCTATGCCCTTCTGACCTAGTATTTTGATTTAATATCAAATTAATCGTGGCAGCATTCGCCTCTCCTCCTAACCTTTCGATATTACAATCTGAATTGAGTCTAACGCAAGACTTGACTCCCAAATGTTCGATTGTTAATGTCCGTTCACTTCCACAATTTACTACTCCTTTTACTCGTTCTAACCAATCATATCCTAATATTAATGACCTAGGTAAACGTCGCATAATTAATACAGGTGCTTCAATTAACGTACTGCCTAATTGGAACTCTATTAACACCAACCGATTCGTGCTTTCGCTTCGCGATCCGAATGCACCCTGTATTTGAATAGCTGGAATAGCGATTTCAGGTAGAGATATGTTTCCACTTAGAATAGAATCGTACAATTCTTTAGTTATCCCGCTAATCTGACTTCCCGTATCGATAAGTGCATTCATACTTCTCCCGTACAACCATACACATACTTCAGGTAACTTAGGTAGAGAATAATCAATACCTTCGTCAATCGACCCATCCAGTTCATGGACCATCGTATATACGCTTAAACCTCTTTTCGTACAAGATTCACACTCAATTTCCATCTCATTACATTCCACTACGTTGCTAAACTGGTTTTCCAATAAGATTCCTATGCCACTGATTTCTGCTTGACAGCTATAATCGTCACTATCTACGCTACCTTTCAATGTTCGTTTTAGCCCCTTTCCGTTGACCCCTAGACTTTGTCCTGGTTTCCATCCGTTTCTAACTAGGATGTTATAAGCTACGCCTGCCCGTTCGCCCTCTGAGATCTCTACATTCCCCGTTCTACACAAAATTAACTTATTTGACCTCGTTTGTGTGGGGACCTCTAGTTTTTTGATGGTCCCTCCCCCACATTTATCGACAAATTAGAGCTTTCGCCCTCCTTTACAAACGTAATAGCCGGTCTGACACGTTCAGTTTCAGATAATGTAGACCTGTTAAAACTAGCCTTATAACCTGACCTATTCTGACGATAACCTCTTCCTCTAGTCGTATTTCCTCTAGTACTCCACCTATTTTTGAAAATCGTTGCAACCATAGGTCGTTCCAACGGTGACCCGTTATACCGTCTACCTCTGAAATTACCCCCTACTACCTCTCTCGCAACTCCCTTCGGTTTTTCAACAATATTTTGCTCTATACTTCTCAAGAACCTCGCCCCGCTCATGATACTAACTTCCTCAGTCCTAGTAAACCATAGACGCTGTATATCTACCGCATAGTGTCGCATAATAGCATTTACTAAATCTCGCTCGCTAAACGCAATAGTCAGTGACTGCATTGATTCTACCTGTTCGGCAAAATGTTCAGACATAGTCATTCCCGAATTGTTCGTATATACCGCGTTAATCAATCTATATCGCACAGACTCCTGGATCTGTTCAGTCCAATAAGTGCGCCTAAAATCGACTTCAAAATCGGTGAAAGTAGTCCAATCTTTCGAATACAACTCCATAACCTGACGAGCATGTCCCGTAATGCACCCTAGTGCTATGTCAATCTCGCGATCAAACCCATTTACTGCCCTAATATACTTCTTTAACCGTTTTAAAAATGAAATTGGATTTGTGAATGGTTTTCCATCAAAATTTGGTTTGCTAACCGATGGCTGCACCACATAAATGTTCCGAGTCTCGGAAGATGCTACACTAGAACTCGTGGATACAAGACTAGCTTCCTGCCTACCACTGTTACTTTCATTACTCACTAACCCAACTGACTCGTGTGACGTAACACTCGCGCTTTCATTCGGTACTGGGTTCACTTCCGAACTCAATTGCTGTAACTTCCCCTCGAATTCGCTGATTTTTTGTAAAATCAACTCTAACGCCGGGTTACTTAAGGTTCCCGTTTGCTCACTCGCTTCTACTACGCTAACGCCCGACCGGTCCGCTACTACCTGCTTTGTCTTACGTCCCTTTTTACCCGTCGGCATCTTATCTAAATCTCCTTATCGTCGTTTAACTATTCACCGCCCAAATTACGCTAAAACGCTAATTTACTTATTTATTACACCTTCGTAAAACGTCGAGAAAATTTTATGAAACAATGCAATAATGATAGCAGATGTTATCTATACTTGGAAATGCGCTCCGATTATATAAAATTTTAGGATTTAGGGTAAATATTTTCAAGAAATAAGCACAGTGATATCTCGTTCTCTGCAAAACTCCTCCTTGGGATCCCTGTAAATTTTACATTTATAAAACATACTGCTTATTTCTGCTCGGCTTCTCCTATACATAAAATAAATGTACAACATAATAATAACATGCACAGTGTGTGTCTTAACCTTTTCTTTATCCTGTTTTATTATTTATTATTATATAAATATATATATATTTTTTTTTTGTTAAACTCCGTCTCATATACCTAATCACGATTCCTTCACATATACTTAATTACTATTCCTACGTTGTGTTATAATTTTTTTTTTTTGTAAATATAGATCTAGTCATATCGTTATTTTCGAATACGTACATAGACCTCTGGTCACTCCGGCATCAAAATTCCCAGGTTCTCAAAATATTTCGGGATTATATCCTAGTCCTATGGTACTAAACAAGCTTCTCGTAGTGATCCAGGATTTAATCCTGGTCACGGCACCAAAATTCTGTGGTGGCACCGTACGTGATCGTCTTGGCTCGTGATTTGTAATTAATTATACTGAAGGAATTTTTAGGAAATATAGAGTCGGAAATAGAGACACTTAGGCATCCGGAGACATTTGTTATCATATGAGTTGCCAAGTAAATGGCTGGTACATTTCGTTGGGTGGACATGCAGACATCTCAATCAATCTACCAGATTTCCGCGGTTTTACTTGTGAGTTTTACATCAATAAGTTACGTTATTTACTTATTCACTCTCTCGGTAAGGTTCCAAGGAGGAAAGCTAGATAGAATGAAGGATTAAACTTAACGTTCTGGCTAGAGTGAAAGGTCAGTTGATGCATGTATTTACCTCTTTTAAGGTCATCGTAACCGACCAATGTCTCATTAAGCACGGGGACTCCCTACGCTGGTATCCAGCCTTTTAGCATTGTTATTGGGGCTGCTTTTCAACCCCCTTTTGCGCTGAGAAGCGATATTATTCCCGATCACCAAATGGCATTAAATGGCTGGTACTTTAATTGAGCCGAAGCTCGCCCCGTAACCATGGATTTATAATTATATTTGTTTAAATTTGTTAGGTATTTGATTTGGCCAAATCAAAGGTCGGGGGTTGATTTGCAAAGACATGGCGTGTATAGGTGTGCTGAGTCATTGCCGCCGATACGCCACCAGGCAACCGTGTACCATTCAAGGAGCTTAGTCTAGCTTATAAGCTATGAGCTCTAAAAAAATCTTAATTCCCAATCAACCTTTGTTGTCTCGTTTTCCAACAATATACTTCATTGCTCCTTAAGACTCAAATCTATTTCCTACGTAAAATAAAGGACACATAATTGCCTACCTGCGTCTCGGCGGTCTCCCGTTCTGCAAAGGCCTTTGTTAGGCTCCGTCGGCTCGAACAATACAATAGAAGTATGGCGATAGTTTGTGATCTTACTCACTTAATTCAAAACTGTATTGATATAATTTTATTCTAATCAATTCATTAGCTAGTCAACCTTAAGTCAAATCTATTTAGATTGCGGTGCATTTGACTTCTCTATATTCTGGCTCTAATCGGTTCATTAACTAATCAACCTTAAGTCAATTCTATTTAGACTGCAATGCATTTGACTTTTCTATATTCTAGGCTCTAATCGAAAGAACCTAGGTGCTCCAGTAAAACTATTATTACCTAAATTTACTATCAAACTTGTGCTATTAATATGAATTAATGCTGTAATAAATAACCTGCCTATTTTATCTTTTGATGAGAGAATCGTGATCTAAATAAGGTGATATGAGAGGGTTTAATAGCGGAGGATTTCAAGTTGAAATAACACAATAGTTATCTTGAAACAATAGACATTGTGAGGTTGTATTAAGACTGATGAGGTGCAATTTAACTCGTATCTCCATTATTAAAAGCTCTAGGAAATATATTTAATGATAGGAATGAAAGAGTATAGTTATGGTTCAAAGTAATTCTTTTATTCAAGTAAACCATTAAATCTATTACTCCGACAGATAGAGTGTAATTAAAAAAAGAAACTGTTCGATTAATTAAACTGAGCTTCTAATGGGATGACATTTAGAAGCCCAGCTGGATATCCCGTTCCTAAAGCCATGCTAACGACGGGAAAAACGGTATATCCAAGCTAAAAAACCCGTCGGCTGTCTATTCTAGATAGTTCTTAATGATTAACACACATGTTTTATGTTATTATTATTTTCATATTTATAACGGTGATGAAATACAAAAAACATAGGATAAGACACACGTTATAAGGAAAAGACACACACTCGTTATCAGGTTAAGTTATACAAGTGAGTGGATCGAAACGATTTCACAGTCATACAATATCTATTACTTTATTAAACAAATTCTATTTGAGATAGGATCGAAGTATGGTTGTATCTGACACTCGTGGCTCTAGTCGCCTCTGGGTTGTGACTACGATTCCATTATTTGCGGAACTTACAAATGAGTCTATATGTCAGGAGAAACGGACATATGGTAATTGATATAATGAAGAGACTCGTGTATACCCACTTCGTACTTGTCCTGGAGTCTCCCCTTTCAACTCCATTCATATAATAAAAGGTATCTAATGCTGTGTCTGGATGCACCTTATCTCGTTTTAGCCAATTTATATCCTAGATTTATCTGTATGATATTATGTAGGACTGTGAAATTGTTCTAAATATAATTAAATCAAATAGAGTACGTTACCAAATTTATCGAAGACTCTCCTCACTGTACACTTTATTTCTTAGAATGGTATTTAATCGGAGACAGGTCATTTGACTCTACAAATTACATATACGCACTCACTCTTTAGTACAATTTTTAGTAACAGACCCGGAAAATACTTATATTAAACGACTTCTCGAAAGCCCGAATCGAGGAATTATTGGATATTTAATGAAGACTGCGCGTGATTGAAACCCCTGCGATTGGATGTCCGCGATTTAATCCGCGATTGACCTCCGCGTTTGAAGGCTTGTGCTTGACTGCCCGTCTCTCTGCTCCGTTGCGCTCGGGTCCCCCTCTCCCCGCCATAACTCTGAAATTTAAATTGCACGCCCAAGTAAACCATTCGACGTAATTCATTGGCCCTAAAATAGACCTTATTCGGGTTTGTCCAATCAGGCATCAAAATAAAACTGCCACACCTCTTTCCCACAGTTTTGCGTTGCATCTTAATATTTTTCTCAAGACGTGATTTTTTTTGTTTTGGTACTTTAACATCTGCTATCATTGTTTCTCGACACTTTGGTGATTTGGTGTAGAAAAAGGTCTCGACTTTATGATCGCATTTCAAAGTGCTTGTCAGATTGTAGAGCTTTGTTTTAACGTAATAATTTAGAAAGCTTTACGAGTTCCGCTGCGTGAAATTCTATAGTTTATTGCCTTACTTTCGAAGAATTTTACCCTTAGCTTATCTTTTACGAATTTCTTAAGCTCTCGTATTTCTAGTAAAAAAATTAAAAGCATCGCTTTAAATCCTGACGAAATTTTATGAGTGTTGTAATATTTATTTTAAAAGTTTTGTTAGGGCGCCCATGGCAAAATAGGGTGACCACCTCAAAATTACCAATTGCATTGCAACAGCCAACGATCGTCATGGTCTCACCTTTCTCGGCAGATGTGACTGAATTGACGACTTTTGCACCTTTTTTTGCTACGACTTTTCCGGGTTAATTAATAATTTACTAAGACCTTTAGTTCTAGCCATGGATAAACCTATAGCTAGCCACGGATAAACCCGAGGTAAAAGCGAGGTATAGGTGCCTCTAAGGGCACCTATACCTCGAAAAATCAGGGCAACTATCCTTTTTGATAGGGATAGATGCCCAAGTATTTTTTAAATAAATTATAAACAAAAAAGCCTCTATTTACACCTAGATGCAGACTCAAAGAACCAGTATATTGACGTAATAAAAAATATAACGGAATTTATTACTAATTATAAAGTTATACAACGCAAAATACTAACTTTTAAATCTTTGACGTGTTTGGAAATTTCGCCGCGGAGATAATTACACGCACGAGCGAAACGCGTCCTCATAGTACGTCTGTCTGTTGGTAACTCAGGTATGGGGTGACTACGGCTCCTACTTATACAATTAATTCTTAGTCGCGAGTTCGGGAAGTTAGGTTTTTAGAATATGAGGCATCTAGCCTGCTGCGGCATCTATCCCGGTTTTACCCTATAGGATCTCTACCAAAAAATACAAATTATGCATACGTAGTACCTAAACAACTAAAGATAAAATGCGTTAATATTTTTGAAAATCTCGATGGAGATTCATATAGTGTCCACAGGATTTATAAAACACCTTAAATGTCGCGTAATACGGAGAAAGTCGCGGGCACTATTTTTAACCGACTTCCAAAAAAGGAGGAGGTTCTCAATTCGGCGCGTATGTTTTTACTTCTACTGCTACATCATACTTAACTAGTGGTTCGCCCCGAACTGAGACCTCGCTTAACACAGAGCGCCATCTATTGACATCATTGTGAAGTTCTGTTAAAAATATCATCATCATTAAAAATTAAATAATTTCGTTTCCTTATAATATATATCTAATTTTAGTATTTGTTGTTCATGTAGGTACACGATATAATTCAAATAATTGATAAGTTTCAGGCTCAGCCTTTCAGAAAATTGAGAGTTCTGAGGTCAACTTTGGACGTTAGAAAATCGCCACTTTGAAAGCCCCCCATTTCGTCAATTTTAGGTGAAAAATTAAAAAAAAAATATTTTTGGACTCTATTCCTAATTATCGTTAAAATGATATGTACCGCAACCCTATGTAATGCTATAAAAAATATTTTACTTCGCATTCGCTTCTATGAGAGCCCCCCTCAAATAAAGATTTTTATAACTTTTTAAGCCATATTCGGCGGGAGGCCATCGGTTCACATATTATATTTAAATTTGAAGTAATTACGTTCAGTAATTCAGAAGTTATAAGGCTCTGACAGACGGACGGACGGACGGACGGACGGACGGACGGACGGACGGACGGACGGACGGACGGACAAGTGCCAATTCACTCAAGTATACTCAGAGACCTTTGCTTCGCTCGGTCAATTCAATAAAGCCAATAAGCGTCGTATTAGTCAAATGCCTCGGGCTAAAAAAGAGCCCGGGCTTTTCTAGTCTCAGAACGAACTAAAAACGAGACTTATACTTTATTTAAAGTAGGTACTTTATTTAAGTAAATATATAAAATACGGGTAAAGTCTCGTTGTCGTTAAAAACTGAAAGTTTTAAAGGTCGATTTTACTTCATTCACAGAAACAGAAATAATAGTAGATTAGTAGCCAAGGGCTGTAAGGCATCAATTGCAGCCCGAGATATTTAGGCGCACGAGCACAGCGAGGGCGCCTATAGTTCGAGGGTGCAATTGATGCTTACACCCGAGCTAACTACTCTGCTTTACATCTCGATTGTGAGGTAAGTAGGTCCTTATTTCCCCCAAATGGAGCTTGAAGGTGACCAATTAGCGCTCGAGGGTAATAATGTAGCTAGAAAAGACCTAGGGCGGTAAGTAATTTAAAAAAAAAACTCTTCACTCTTTCAAAAAGTTCGCGTACATCTAACGATCATAATTTTTTAATTACTTACCGCCCGAGGGCTTTTCTAGCTACATTATTACCCTAGAGCGCTAATTGGTCACCTACAAGCTCCATTTGGGGGTAATAAGGACCTACTTACCGAATATGAGAGATGTAAAGTTTATAATTTCATCGCGTCATTACGCTGTTTTGTCGCTTGCAGTAATTCATGTTTTCCTTCGAAACTTTTTGTTATAAACGTAACTTTATTCATGCTACAGAGTAATTGAAATGATAAAATTTAGTATTGAATAGCTTTTAGCCTGTAGCACTTTAAGTTAGGATAAAAATTAAGTATTTTCGAAAATGAAGCCTGCGAAGAATTAGCTTTAGGGCGAAAACATACAACTAACTAGACATGACGTGCAAAACGCGCGCGTCGTAGGTATGAGAAAGAAATATCGTTAGTTCCTACTTAGGTTAGTTATCTCTATCTAATGTCTTTTTATCCCGGAAAATTAAATAGTTTGACTCCCGCGAATCAAAAACCTTAATCCACGTGGACGAATTTTCGGTCATCATGTAACTAGTTCGTTATATTTTATTCCTAGCTGATGCCTGCGACGTCGTCCGCGTGGAATAATTTTTTTAAAGTCCCACGGGAACTTCTTAATTTTCTAGGATAAAAAGTAGTCTAAGTCGCTCTCCAGGTCATCAACTATAACCATGCAAAAAATCACGTCGATCTGATGCTCTGCTTCGGCATTATTGAAGGACAAACCAACAAACCAACTAAAAAAACACTTTCGCATTTATAGTATGTCTAGCTGATGCCCGCGACTTCGTCCGCGTGGTTTAAGTTTTTTGTTATTCCCGCGGGAACTCCTTAATTTTCCGGGGTAAAAAGTAGCCTATGTCACTCTCCAGGCCCTCAACTATAACCATGCCAAAAATAACGTCAATCCGTTGCTCCGTTGCGGCGTGATTGAAGGACAAACCAACAAACCAATAAACCAACAAACAAACAAACACACTTTCGCATTTAAGTATAATATTAGTATGATGAATTACAGAAGAAATGTTGCTTAGGCAGCAGGCAGGTATATTTCAATGGCTTATCAGTTTCGGAGCGGCTGACAGCGGAACCGCGTGATCAACGTGCGGCGACGCTTGATAAAGGGATTACAAATTAATATAACAGGCGTTTATTTATAATATTTATCATATTTTCTGCTGTGGGAATAATATAGGATCCAGTTTTATATTTATAAACAATCCTCTAGCGGTCTAGCCTATTGAACATGTGCTGCCTGTAGGGCAACCATTCATTTCTACATAATAATGTCCTCCCGACCGAATTTCGGCCACGGCGGCCAATCTCCAGAGAGATTAGCCATCTACGCGGGAGATATTATAGTGCAGAAGTATGTGCGCTAACGCAGGTGCACTCTCTGTTCCTTTACTCTCATAGCCCGATGGGACGTAAAATCCGACACGACCGGAGAGAGATCAGGCACACGACCGACGGCTTAACGTGCTCTCCGAGGCACGGGGGAGAAACGCCGCCAACTTCCGTACTCCGTGCTAGTACTGAGAATTTACCTACTTTTTATGGCCCGACCCAGGAATCGAACCCGAGACCTCGTCGGCCGCAGTCAAACATGCTAACCACTAGACCAACGAGGCAGTCTACATAATATTATGTAGACAATCACTTGGGAAGTCCTCGACTTCGCCTCGTCCGTTCAATATTACTCAGCCGTGAATTACTTTATGTCCGGCCTGGGCAGTAATGTACCTATTATTATATTTTTTACCTCGATGTGTCATTTTATTATTTTATTTCGCCCCCAACGCTTTACATATATTTTTTTTTGCGTGGAACAGGTGTTTAATTCGTCCAAGAAAAGCTTGATTTCCTCAGTTAATAAAAAGTGATTGTATTCAATTTGCGACTATACCTAAATATGAAAACCGAATTTTGTATCCTCAAAAGTCTATTTAACCATATTTATTTAAAACAAAGTGACTCATAGTCACTACTGTAGAAACGAGTCACGGCTTTGTATTGGCTGTTCTACGAAGCCATTAATCTGGCTTACGAGGTCAGTGGGGCAATAACCGGCTGCACGTCAAATCCTTGCGGACGAATCTAAATAAGGCCAGCCACATACATTCGGAATTCCAAAACGGAATTCCGATACGGGATTCCGTAAATACATCACACACATACGATTATTTCCGTTCGGAATAACAAGGCTCAGATGTTGGGAGACGCTATTCTCTGAATTCAGATATTCTGTCAGCGAATATGGAAGACGATTTTCTTATGGCGATTGCATTATTGCTGTACCTATAGCTAAGCAGAAGAAAATATTTTAACATTTAAACTATCGTGAGTGATATTCATTATAACTATACATTATAACAGAAGAAAATTCGTTGCCGTTACTGGATGCATCCCCTTAAAACAAGATACGCTAGCCATTTTTTCCGTTCGGAATACCGAACGCACAGGCTCCCATTCGAAATTCCGAAACGGAAATAAATTCGAACGGAAAACTACTGTGCGTGTGTGTAGACCCATAGATTTTATATAGATTTGCTGCATTCGGAATTCCGAATGTATGTGGCGGGCCTAAAGAGTAGGAGTGTCACGTCCGTATACGGTGACCGTTAACAGTTTAAAACTACGTTAGCTTAGTTATAAATTAAAGTAGCTTTTTTTTCCGTTTCTTTCTCCACCTTGATAGGGTCCGTTGAAATTTGTCAAAATTCTTTTCTGTGTTCCGAGCCTTTCTTTCGAGCGTTGTCTTTTTCTGATTAAAAATTCTCAGTACTAGCCCGGAGTTAGGAAGTTGGCGGTGTTTTACCCCCGTGCTTCGGAGAGCACGTTAAGCCGTCGGTCCCGGTTATTATCACTAACATGATAATAGCCCTAATGATAGTAATAAATGTCGTTAAAGCCCGCCAACCCGCATTGGAGCAGCGTGGTGGGTCTAAGCTCTAATTCCCTCTCTCATATGAGAGTGGAGGCCTGTGCCCACTGTGGGACGTTAATGGGCTGTAGTGGTGGTGGTGGTGAGCCTTTCTTGTGGGACACGACGTTATAGAGAAACTCAAGAATGGCTACATGTAAAATCTCGAATTTATTTATCCAGCAGGCTTTAAGCCTACGCTATAAGCCTTGATTATTATTGGGAGCTTAGTGGGAGATTTTTACCTATTAAATCATAGATTTATTATATTTTCTATTGGAGATCGAATTAAAGTGAAATACGATACTATGTGCCATCCTCGCATTAAACGTTAAAGTTTCTAGAGGAAGGCTTACATATATATATTTTTTTTAACAATTACAAAAAAAAAAAAATGGAATTGCTAAGCGCTTGACGACAGATAACAGCTGGCGCTCGATCAATTCCAAGGTAACTAGGCCTGTTGAAACGTTTCTTTGATCCTGTATAACGTTCGCGTTGGTTACTACTGTACTGACGACGAAACTGTACTGTAAGACGACAGTAAATGACGTTCATGGCCACATCATATTGTTATCCCACTTGACTGTATTCCTATGCAGAATTTTCATTATTTATTAAACTATATTTTCTGTTATTCATAAACATGGAAGGTCCAAATGGTGTGAAAACTGCGTTGTAGCATCAGCGTAGCATATAAATTAATTATTATTAATTTAGATGTTAGTCGGAAAAATTGCGGTCCAAAGCCATTTTTGAAGTCAAACTTCGTTAGAATCGTTGTGATTTGTAAATTCGATGAAACGCAAAAGCGACATCAAAAAGAGACAAACATATTCGTAATAGGAAATCCTATTGCCTGCGAGAGAATGAGATAGAATACAAGTAATATTTATCTCATTCTCTCGCAGGCTACTTTTCTGAAGTTTTACTTCTGCCGTGTGTGAATTGCACACATACACTTTTTTTTAATTTTTTTATTCCATAATATGCCTTGCAAATCCTTAGGTTATGCGGATTCCTATTTCTGTATGTGGTTTATCTCTTGTTTTGTCGTCGTTTTTCATTATGTCAGTTCATCCTTTGTACCCACTTTGTACCGCGTTAGGTGCATAGACAAAGAAGTCTTGATTGTTTTGTATATGAATTCTTTTTTATTCCACAGATTGCCCGCGCCCGCAGCCCGCGCAATGCGCGCGTATCGGTTGCGTAGTCTCTATAAAAACTAATAAAAACTCTAAAATGTTTCAAGGTATCTTGATATTTAGATTTTATGTATAGTGTGAAGTAAACAGCCAATAACATGCATAGTGGACATAAGGTTCAGATTATTGTGTACTTGGCATCTGTTCTATTTAACCATAAGAATTACTTTGCTCCATGATCTCTACCGTCGTAGCTATAAGCTCCTTACTTTAGCTTTCAGTACATAAAATATTTACTATAAGCTCTTACTTATTCAGATACGAGATATTAGCACAGAATACTATTACCTACTTACTAACTATTGCTAAATAAAGTGTGATACGCGTCTTAAGAAATATGAACTACACTAAGGATTATGACAATCACGTTGTAATGCGAACGATTCCGATGACTATAGTTTTCATGTTCGTCTATCATCCCGTTTTATATAGCGTTATTGCTCAACTTGGGCCATTAATGGAATATTATGCCTCCTCTCGATTCCAGTAATTCCTTTCTGAGGTCCCTGAATTTGCCTAGTTTAAGTGTTAAGTAGTAATGTTTACCTAGCAGATTCTATATCTATAATTGTATTGGAAATTATTGCCTTTTGTTTTATGTAGCGACTTTGAATTAAGTTAATAATTCTAAAAATTCGAAATGAGTTATTTAACTGTAAGGCATTTGGAAGTTTCAGTAGAAATATACATAAACTTAAATTATATTAGTTACTGATACGTATAAGATCTTATACATGTACCGAAGTTTTAAAATAACATCTAAAACATCAGTCTGGTGCAAAATTATATTTGGTACAAATTGAAATGATGATTCATACTACATCACAATGAAAGCGGTTCATACCTACGTCTACACTCATACACATACACATCACATGATTGATTACTTGATTATAATAGTGTCTCACTATCCGACCCGACGAGACCATGTTTGATGCTATATTTATGTTCATTTGCTTTGGAGCGAGTCCTACTCCTCACGTCTTTAGTAAAACAAAATAAATCTTAGTGGTGTCTTTGGGTGATTTGATAGGTCAATTATAATTTTTCCTGGTAGAGTACTTGTATCTTATACCTAAATAATATAGAGTACTACCTTTATAAAACTAAGATTTTTAAAAATAATACTTCCCCATTTCTATCAATTTATATGAGACTATCAATCGTGTATACTGAGACAAAGTCATTCAGTTAGAGTCATATTCTAATAAGGCAAATAAATGTAAAACTGACTATCTATATCAGCTTGCTGCCTCATTGTAGCAGCAAAAGTAGCAAATGACCTAATTTATTATCTACTATCGCCACTACTACGATATAGGCGAGTAGGTAACTACAGCCTCCCATAGATCTTCTTAAAGCTGCTTGAACAATGCAATCGTTTGATATATTGTACGCTGACATGAAATCGCTAAGTAGGGCACAATGTTGGAAGCTCGCTTGTCTCTTGCTATGATGTATGCACATACAGACATGTCGTATTAATTAATATTGTATGATTGATTGGGTACCACTTCAAATCCGCCTGGAAAAAAATAATGTTCGTGATTTTACCTCCTTTTTTTCGCTTATTGCAGATTTATTTAGGTCAACAGTTTGCTTTTAAAATTAATTAAGTACTTTGATTAGTATAGTATTAAGTAAAAATAGGAAATTGCGCGTAAAATATCGCGTGTCAAATTTATCTTTGGCGTATAACACTATTACCTATTCTGTGGTATAACTGTTCGCGCAATAGGTTGGGTGCTCTTCTGACCGCTAATTATATTTATATAAGAAATAAATATTAGAAGACAATTATTTTAGAGAAAGCACTTTGAATCGCATGTTGTGTTGCAAATAATCTGTACCCGGATTTACAACGTTATACTTCGACACCCGGGCATCCTTATTATACCGTGGAAAAGGTGACTCTACAGTTCTGCATTTGTAGTAGAGTGATGGCGGGCGGTGCTATATGCATTCTCGTATTAGAAAACACAACTCAAAGTTGTCTGTATCGTACAATGGTTCAGGACAGGGACATTATAATAAAAAAAATTGGATAGATAGTTACACAGAATACGACGCGATAGAGTCGCCCGCAAAAACATCGAGGGAATCGCGGTATGATTGATTAGTATTCCATTCCGCCCCCGATCTGTCGAGACAATGGCCTCGCGCAGTTCATTTGTCCTAATTTCTTAAGCCCCAAACCCACATTGGCGATTTCAAATATTGGCAGATTCTATGTGACGAGAAACCGAGAGACAATCGAGTCTCAACCAGTGGGCATACACTTCTGACCGCTTGTTTCCACTGGATCACGGTGACTAGTTTGATAGCGTTAGTCCACCAAGTGAAGGGTCTACTGTACTTGTATTGGGTTACCATGCTATCTCCTTGAGGCTTTAACGATTATGGGGATACAAGCCCTGTGCTGCCCATTTTAGCTTTGCGTTGCTTTATATCTACATTGTACTACTTACTCATCTCTGATTCATTCACATAATATAAATATTCCATAGATAATAAAATTAAAACCGGCCAAGTGCGAGTCGGACTCGCGCACCGAGGGTTCCGTACAAACCTGTAGTAAGTTTTACGATTTATGACGTATTAAAAAATAAAAATTACGTTTGTTGTATGGGAGCCCCCCTTTAATATTTACTTTATTGATATTTAATTATTTATTTTGAAAGGTAATATACAAGTTAATATTCTGTGAAAATTTGAACCGTCTACCTGTTACCGTTTTTAATATTGAGCAAAAAAATACGAAAAAAACACGTTTATTGTATGGGGACCCCCCTTAATATATATATTTTTTTAATTTTTAGTATTTGTGGTTATAGCGGCAACGGAAATACATCATTTGTGAAAATTTCAGCTTTCTAGCTATCACGGTTTATGAGATACAGCCTGGAGACAGACAGACAGACAGACATACAGACAGACAGACAGACAGACAGACAGACAGCGGAGTCTTAGTAATAGGGTCCCGTTTTTACCCTTTGGGTACGGAACCCTAAAAATGAGCATAGCTCTGTCGCTCTGAACTTTAACTCTGAACTTTTACAATAAGAATAATGGTATGGATTACCTACATTCTTTAAAAATTGTCTCGCAAAGTTACAAAAAATAAGCTTGATTATTATACAATCCCATTTCTTTTCATTCCTATTATACTATCTTTAAAAGTAATTTTCTCATTGTATCTCGTTGCGTGTATTGTTTAAAGAAGGTAAGGTAATCAAGAAAAGTATTCAAAAGTAACTTTATGAATATACCTTTGTAAATAAAATATTAATAAAAAGGCATATTAAAAATCCTTAAACGTTGCATCTTCATACAAACTGCAATAAAAAAGTTCAGAGAAGTAATCTAAAATAATTCCTCTTTTATTTCACTACTTTAAAGAACAATAGTCTCAATCTCAAGCGGCTTGACCTTACTGTGAGTAAAATTAAATGCTCCGGGCAAGCAACCCCTTTGTTTTTCTTTTCATACACAATTTACCTAGAAGATGACTTTTCTTCTACGGCGTATAAAATTTTACAATGTATGATTCTTGGTTTAGCCCAAGAGCCCGTAAAAACAATTGTTGGAAGTGCTTTATAAAGACGAAATTTTTTAAGATGCTTCTTCTGCATCACCAGGCTATAGCGAAATAGCCCTAATGGACTGCGTAGAGCTTTTTCTTATTTGCGAGATAAGAGACATTATAAATTCAATTTTTTTAAATTAAAATATAGGTAATAAAAGTTAAAAATGTGTATTCAAACGCGTAAAAAATGGTATGGTATTGGTAGCGTCAAAAAGTATATCTCGCAAAAAATGCCTGACGATTCCACCGAAATCTTTAAGGCCAGTTTCACGCGTGTTTAAAACACTTATCTGATTTCGGAAAAGTTCAAGAGAAGACACTTCTAAATGTAATAGCACAACATCTGCTTTATGCGATATACGTGTCAAAAATTGTGAGCCACTACGAACGCGTACATGGATCAGCATGGTAGGTCTAGGACAGAAATATCACCATTTATTTATTTACAGATTACCAACTTTATCAATATATCTGAATATATAAAACGTACAGCTCAAACCACTGGACGAATCGGACTGAAATTTGGCATGCAGATAGCTATTATGACGTAGACATCCGCTAAGAAAGGATTTTTTTAAATTAAACTCCTAAGGAGGTAAAATAGGGGTTTGAAGTTTTTGTAGTCCACGCGGACGAAGTCGCGGGCAAGTTACTTAAATAAAATGGCCCACCTGCTCTCAGACCAGCATAAGATTCAAGTGCTTGAAGCGTTGTTTAAGAAAACGTTGCGGAAAATAATAGGGCGTAAATACATAGGTGTATACTTTTGCTGCGAGTTATATGAAAAGTAATAACTTGGAAGCGTATGCAGTATGCAGTCTGCACTAACAATGCTACCAGAGAGTCGGGAATCGTATGAAATTGGATTGTCTGATTTGTAAAGTCTATCGCGCAAATATCGGCAATAGACTAATCCCAAAAACAATACTATCTATATACTTAACTTACCAAGTTCTAAAACTAAAATGCCATTAAACTACAACAATCTGGTAGCTCCATATGTGGTACAATAGAAATTTTATTTGATGCAATTTAACTCATTAAATTAAATTCAATTATAGATCTCAATGAATCAATGTATTTATTGCCCATAGTAGCGGCCATATTCAATTTTTCAGGACGTCCTTTTTTATCCACTACAAGTTAGCCCTTGACTGCGATCTCACCTGATGGTAAGTGATGATGCAGTCTAAGATGGTAGCGGGCTAACCTGTTAGGGGCATGACAGTTAGTTATATTAAACCCATACCCCTACTCGGTTTCTACACAGCATCGTACCGGAACGCTAAATCGCCTGGCGGCACGCCTTTGCCGGTAGGGTGGTAACTAGCCACGGCCGAAGCCTCCCACCACCAAGGCACCTATTCTATGTCACCTACAAGACTGAAGCCATCAAGAACTAATTTATCAAAATGTAATAAGTATTTTGGCAATTAGATAATTTGTCTAACATTAGATACACACATAGGAGTCCCAAGCAATAAAACTTGCAGAAGTCAGCCGTCAGTATTATAAATCTCTTGACTTGCGAGCATCTTGCGAGTGTTTTGTTGCAACTATCGTTTTCCTGAGGTGACTTCTGCAAGTTGTATTGCAAGCGGACTTTTACAAGACTTTTACAAGCGGACAAAGCCTTTATACCAATGTAAATCCTTGTCATATATTTACCAATTTTTATGTTTTGTAATTATTTTTATCTGATTACAAGTGGGTTACATGTTTAGCATTTTATGCGTATTGTACTTGGACGAACTAAAGTTTTGTACCTATGACGGCTGACTTCTGCAAGTTTTATTGCTTGGGACTCCTAGCTTCAGGGACGCTTCAACAATAATCTTACATTTATATTACAGGGAAGTTAATTGGTTGTAGACACTAACATTGAGTGCTGATGTCAATGAGCTATAAGATAAAGGAATCGCCATAAAAATGGCACTGTATTGCACTATTGGCTATAACGGTAATAGGGTCTTAATTGTAACGTCCGACGTACTCGTAATACTCAACATGAAAACATATAGGCTTACCTTACCAGCTATAAGCTGGGGATTGACTTAACTGCATCTTTCCTGCGCAAGCGCTAGAAGAACACTTACTTCTAGTGATATACAAATCATACCCTACCCGATATTACCAGCTATAGGTTACAATCTCTATTTTCCAGTATCAAGATTCTTACTTCAAAGGTCTTTTAAGACATGTGAACTCATCGCTTTTCCAAGATTTGTATAAAACCTAAGTCAACGCGGACGAAGACGCGGGCATCGTCTTGATCTAGTATGTAATAATAATCTTTCATTACTATTAATATACAGAAGTTCTCTCTATAGATGGCCAGTATATGAATAGCTGTATATCTAGAAATTGCCAAAATACTTGCCCGGCTAGCCGAGATAAACAGGCGGCATACTACCATCGCTCAAAGCGGTATTATTTTAAAACGTCAGTTTCATCTACGCTCATAACTTAAGTAGATTTTGTTACCATTAAAGTACCGATCACACCTGCATTCATGAGCTCCATATTTTAGCGTTCGTACTTGACGTTTTCATGTACATAAGTAAATGGCGAATTGGTCAATTATATTGCAGGACATAATTCGCGCATGCGTTGTGACGCGATTTAATGAATTTGAATATATTTTATGAATTTATTTTTTTATTTACTTTATATTATTGATTGTACTGTGTTTTTGTTTGTCAATAGATATATTCATGACTAGCTGATGCCCGCGACTTCGTCCGCGTGGATATACCAAGTTTCATCGAAATAACTTGAGAAATTACGGACTTTTATACAAACTTTCAACCCCTATTTCACCCCTTTGGGGGTAGAGATTTGAAAACTGTGAAACACGTATGTTTTCATTTTTAACCCGCAGCTCATACACCAAGTTTCATGGATATAACTTGAGAAATGAAGGACTTTCATACAAACTTTCAACCCCTATTTCACCCCTTCGGCGGTAAAATTTACGAAAACTGTGAAACACATATTTCTTCATTTTTAACCGGGAGCTTGTATACCAAGTTTCCTCGATATAACTTGAGAAATGAAGGACTTTCATACAAACTTTCAACCCCTATTTCACCCCTTTGAGGGTGAAATTTTGAAAAATTGTGAAACACGTATGTCTTCATTTTTAACCCGCAGCTCATATACCAAGTTTCATGGCTATAACTTGAGAAATGAAGGACATTCATACAAACTTTCAACCCCTATTTCACCCCTTCCGGGGTAAAATTTACAATAACTGTGAAACACTTATTTCTTCATTTTCAACTGGTAGCTTGTATACCAAGTTTAATCGATATAACTTGAGAAATGACGGACTTTCATACAAACTTTCACCCCCTATTTCACCCCCTTAGGGATGGAATTTTGAAAAACTGTGACACACGTACTTCTTTACTTTTTACCGTCAGCCAAAATAAAAAGTTTCGTTGATATAACTTGTAAAACATCTTGAGAAACGAAGGACTTTCATACCAACTTTCATCCCCTATTTCACCCTTTTGGGGGTCGAATTTTCAAAAACTGTGAAACACGTATGTCTCCATTTTTAACCCTCAGCTCATATATCAAGTTTCATGGCTATAACTTGAGAAATTAAGGACTTTCATACAAACTTTCAACCCCTATTTCACCCCTTCGGGGGTAGAATTTCGGGATAAAAAGTATCCTATGTCCTACCTCGTAGTATGGGCTCAAATCGTGCCAAGTTTCGTTTGAATTCATTCAGTAGTTTCGGCGTGATGCGCGGCCAAGATACAGACAGACAGACAGACAGACAGACAGACAGACAGACAGACAGACAGACAAAAATGAAAAAAATTACAGATTTGGCTTCAGTATCGAAAAATGAGTGCCCTCCAAAAAAAATTTTCAAAATATCTTCAATGTACAGAATTGGACCTGTTACAGTTTTATTATAAGTATAGATGTGAAGGCAAATATGTGAATTTAATACTGTGAAACGTGTTACGTCATCTGACATTCTCAAAAAAGCAATGTAACGTACGGAACAATATCAAGTTAAGTTTAGGATAAGTGACGTACCTTTATTGATTACTATTGATACATTTTATGGATTATGTTTTAAGATATGAGTTTAGATAAAAATATAATGTATGAAATTCCACATAACTAGATATTTAATCTCTACTATCACTCGTGTGATACTATTTAATCCACACTAGTGTTTTCGTAACTTCTATTATGCAACCGTTTCATAAACTACTATTACTTATATGACGTACCTTGACGTCTCTAAAATACATACTAATATTATATTATAAATGCGAAACTGTGTATGTCTGTCTGCTACGCATTCAGGGCCCATCTTCACCCGATTTCTATGAAATATGGTAGATACAGGGATAGGTTGTATCCCAGGGAAGGACATTTTGACAACCTCCGTGGCGCAGTGTGTAGCGCTGTTGTCTTAACGTGCGGAGGTCCTGGGTTCGATCCCCGGCAGGGTCAATTTGGGAATTTATAATTTCTGAATTTTCTCTGGTCTGGTCTGGTGGGAGGCTTCGGCCGTGGCTAGTTACCACCCTACCGGCAAAAGACGTGCCGCCAAGCGATTTGGCGTTCCGGTACGATGCCGTGTAGAAACCGAATAGGGGTATGGGTTTTATATAACTGCCATGCCTCTAACAGGTTAGCCCGCTACCATCTTAGACTGCATCATCACTTACCATCTGTTGAGATCGCAGTCAAGGGCTAACTTGTAATGGATAAAAAAAAAACATAGGCTTTTCCCTTAGAATTCCCGCGGGAATCAACAAAAACCTTATCCAAGCGGACGAAGTCGCGGGCATCATCTAATAAGATCAAAATTCTGAAATAAGAGGGTCAACATTTTAATAATACTGCATTAGGCGATGGTAGTATGCCTTCAGTGCCTAGATATGGCAATGCGGTGTGCGGTCGCTTGATATCTAATTAATCACTCGCGACGTGATATCGTGCGCGCTGAAAAATGCTGAGTAACGATAAATGTGAGAAGGGACAGGCCAGCTGTTACCGTTTCAGCCCTTTAATGTTTGTGCAGCTCGTAAATCTACATCTTCTTATAATAGTAAGGGTATCTTTTGTTATGCACGGAATAGGTATATTTTATCTGTACTTCAGACGTGATCTATGTGTTTCTTAAATTACATAATAGGATAATATGTTGGTATAAGTATCTTTATTAAAGGTAATTAGCGCTATGTTATCTACATATTTTATAAGCTCGAACTATGGAAAATCCTATTTCTAATAAAAACCAACATAGACCACGTCTCAGAAAGTCCCAACTGGTATGTCTAATTTTGGACTTTGGACTAGCATGCACTCAATAAATCTTAGGGTATAATACCACATAATATTGAATAGTACCATTTATGTCAGAGCTAAGTATGGCAGTTTTTTTATTTGATTTGTTCTCTGTATTTGGGTTCCGCCACAGGAATATTGCTTAGTATTTCTTTGTGATTATTATTATGAGCATTTACCCGTGCCCTATAAGATCTTCCAAAAGACGTAATTAATCAACGTTCTCTGTTAGTTTTGAGTTTTTTTTTAAATCTTAATTTAATAAAGAGGGTTTGTTCAACATTGAACATGTCACCCTCATGGGAACAAAATCATCATTATTTACTTCCTACGCTTAACCTATAACTTATAAAACTCGTACAGAGCTCTGACCTCCTCAGATAAGGGGTAGAGTTTGATAGCAATTTTAAACTATTGATCAAAGAAAATAAGTGCGTCATATTATGACGCAATTAACTCGATTCGCGCGTATTGAAGTTTGATAGAGAGTTGATTTGATTAGCGTAATAAAGATTGCTGTTTGTTCTATTACAGGAGACGTATCGACGTTGGGCGTGTAGCACAATGGTTCCGCTTTGGGTGGAAGAGGGCGCTGAGGAGGGCGACGAGGGCGGGCGGCCACGGCGCGCGCCCTCAGAACACACAGCCAGGTGGCACGCGCGGCACCTCGAGCGCGTAGGTAATGACAACACAACATCTTGCTTCATGATGGTGAACTATAACTAGTGACGTGCAGTACATAGAGGCGTAACTACCAAAGTACCCAAAGGTAAGTCAATGCTCATTTTTCATCATGACAGTCAGTAAATTGGTATTCTGACTAACTAATACCTACTTACCCTAGCTTCAAACCCTTTGCACGCCACTGACTTTAACAGCAATGTAGAGACAGTTTAAGAAAAATATTTTATAAATTTCCGGGATAAAAAATCCGGGACGTTTTGTCTGAGCATTTATACTGCCTAAATTATTACCCGTAATCACTTCAGCTGCGATGGATGACATCACGGCTTAGACTGATAACCGTGTTTTACGACACTGCCCGTCCCATTTTTTATGGGAAAAAGAAACAGCGAATAATGGAGTGGCCCATGAGCCACTGATGTAGTTATCCATATATTCTGGGGTAGACCTGGCCCCTGGGACTTCAAGTGCTAGGATTGATTCTAGAAGGCTTACATACTTAACCTTAATAAATTGAAATTTATCTATATTTTCATGGGGAGATAATTAACAAAAACAAGAGTTTTTATCGGTTTTTTTATCCACTACAAGTTAGCCCTTGACTGCGATCTCACCTTATGGTAAGTGATGATGCAGTCTAGGATGGTAGCGGGCTAACCTGTTAGGGGCATGGCAGTTATATTAAACCCATACCCCTGTTCGGTTACTACACGGCATCGTACCGGAATGCTAAATCGCTTGGCGGCACGTCTTTGCCGTGGTAACTAGCCACGGCCGAAGCTTTCCACCAGGCCAGACCAGAGAAAAATCAGAAATTATAAATTCCCAAATTGACCCTACCTGAGATCGAACCAGGGACCTCCGCACGTTAAGACAACAGCGCTACACACTGCGCCACGTAGGTCGGTGTACACCGCCACACCAAAATGGATTTGATCATAAATATAGGAAGTTTACTTATTCTAAGTTTATGGACGTGCTAGACATGTGAAGCGACAGACTGGTTTTCATGGTTAATCGTTTTAATCTGCAGAGCTGAATAGCTTTTTTGTGGTCTCCGCAAAACTGAGTGATCAGTCCAATTTACAAATCACAAGTATCTAGTTTTTATCCAGTTTTCATGGAAAGGAGGCCTAAAAACCGTGTCCAAGACGCTTGTGCGTATACCTAATGTGTAATTGAAACTATGTGTGCCATAAAGAATGGATCCTGTAGCAAAATTTGACCGGATTGGCTTTTAATTGGATTTCATTAAATACAGGATGTTTATATGTAGGTATAATCTATCTCTCTGTGTATTAATCTCTGTATTAATCATCACAAAACGGGATCATGCAAAAACTTGACGGTCCTGCAAATAAAAGGATGTTGCCGTGGAAAATAGGCCGTAATCTTCTCATTCTCGTCTTGAAGCTCCATTTAAGTCTTTGGTACCCATTTATTAAAGGTGAACTAGGTAAAGATAAATATTAAATTTAACGCAAAGTATAAAAATACTAAGCTTTGAAAGCTTTATGAATTGCACGCCACTATACCCTTGGCTTTATATTTTACTAGCTGATGCCCACGACTTCGTCCGCGTGGATTGAGGTTTTTTGGTTCCCGCGGGATCTCTTCAATTGTCCGGGATAAAAAGTAGCCTATGTGTTATTCCAAACTATAGTCTATCTCTGTGCCAAATTTCATCCAGATCCGTTGAGCCGTTCTGGCGTGATTGAGTAACAAACATGCATTTGAGGTTTTTTGGTTCCCGCGGGAACTCTTTTATTTTCGGGATAAAAGTAGACTATATGTGTTATATGTGTTATCTATCTCTGTGCACAATTTCATCCAGATCCATTCAGCCGTTCTGGCGTGAAAGAGTAACAAACATCCATACATCCATACATACAAACTTTCGCGTTTACAATATAATATTTTATTATTTATTTATTTTATTTAGTGAATTCATAATAGCTAAAAGACTCTAACCTTGAACCATCGCAGTATATGATTAATAATTGTCGATGTAGTATTTGTTGAAACGAAGTGAGGAGTGACTTCTCCGAATTTGCAAGTAGCGGTAGTTTGAGTTCGTTTGCAATCCATTCTATCACGATTTGGAAGCGCAAGCATGTTTCCGCTTTTGTGTACGCGCACGAAACTAGCGGTAGCGGGGCGACGGCGGTAGCGGGGCGATGCGACTAGTCGGAGAGCTGGCGATGAATTTCGGGAACAATTTGAAAGAGGTCTGGTAATACTTTAACCGACAAAAATGTCTGGGATTTATTTTTTCGAATTCTATAAGTATAAAATTTAAATTTAAAAAAATCAAGTTGTCAAAAAAATGTTTTTTCCGATTTTTTTTGCAAATGTTATATGCTGCGCAGTAGCGAAACGCTCTACCAGACTGGCAGAACTGGATTCGCCAATGAACGAAATTATATTTTTCCACAATTTCAGCTCGCCTAAAGGACCTTCCCGAAATTTGTGACTAGCTCTCGGTTTCCATCGCCCCGCCTACGCCGTCGCTCGGCCGTCGCTCGTTTCGTGCGCGCCTCCTAAATACCCGACCTTTCTAAGTATATATATCTACATTTTGTGCCTTCGTCAATGTCAAAAATAAATATTTTTTTACTTTATCTCTTAAATAATATATATAATATTATACTTACATACGCTATGCCCATACTGGACTCGTGTTTTTGACGTTTGATAAAGAGTTGCTGGCGTGACTAATGTGCAGGCCACCTGGACCGGCGGCGCGGCGGCGGAGTCGTGGGCCGCTGGGTGCGCGCTGCAGCCGCGGGCCCCGGCCGGCCCCTCGTGCGCCTCAAGCCCTGCCTCTCCGTCTGCCAGCTCGTTGAGCAGCACTGCCCCTACTTCCTGCCGGCAGACCGCGCGCCCGCTTACCCCACTCAGTACGCCGGCGAGCCCACCTTCCTATGCCTTGGTAAGCAATAACTATATTATGATCATCATACTCTCAGCAGCATCAATCAGCCTGCATATGACTACTATTTGACATAGGCCTTTTTGAGAGCATCATAGTCTTTGTCTTCCCTATCCGCCGAACTTCTTCGGGTCGCCGTTCAGCCAAAGCCCGGTTCTCCCTACGCTACGTTAACGGGTCTTCAGAATCCGGTGTCTAATCCAGAATACTTCTGCCATAGCGGTCAGCAGTTATTCGAAACACACTTCACTGCCACTTCAGCTTACTAATTCCTTGGATATACATAATATCTGTTTTCCTAAAACTTTTCTCTTCGTACATTTTATATCCCACAAAAAAACGCAAGATGAAGTAAGTAGAGATGGAAGTAAGAGTATTTTGGCAAATGCGTGCACGTAGCCGACAGAAGTTTACCTAATAGGCCTGATTACCAGGCGCCTAGCCTGTGTTCAAAGCAAGCTGCCTCGGAGTCTTTACTCGAAGTAAAAAGCAACTGTGCGCTTCACCAGCTACTGTTTTTTTCTTTCACATCACTTTGACCAATTGTTGTATCTTGCTCTTGTCATACGTTTTTTACTTGTTCACATCTTTATGCTACCTACTCTTAATTCTAGTGTACTATTACATTGTTCATACGAGAAATTTGTCTAAAGGAAAGATAAGGATTGTAATCGTACTTTCGCAGTTATTTAGTACTTTTAACTTCATTAGACCGTAAGTACACCCAAGCAACCTGAGCCATTCAACTAGACTGCAATACAATGCGGTACAATGCAATTCGACTTACTTCTCTTGCAATGTATTATCTCTCTTGCAATATAATGTATTAGAATCAAAAGCAAACTCAACGTGATTTTCAGACCCACGTATACCGGAGACGGGCGCACAGGCAAACAAATCCAACTACGGAGCCGACGAGTGCTGCTATTGGTACTGCGAGGGGCGGCTCTGCTACCGCTGCGAGGCGCGGCTGAGCGAGCCGCCGCGGCCCGAAGCCGAGTGGTGCTCGCCCGTCGAAGAACGCGTCGCGACCTGCTCGGTGCCCTACCAGGCGCCCGCGGCCGCCGGCAGCCCGCTGCCGAGCCTCGGCCTCCTGCTTGCCTCTGTCATCACAGCTGTCGCCACAATGATTCGGACTCACTGGACACCTACACCACTAGTGAATGTGCGCGATACGAGGTTATAGTTTTACGTTAACGTGCGTCGCACTCCCACGTCCCGCGATCGCCGGACTATGATCGAAACTTCTATTAGTGCTGTACTTATGATAATAAATTGCAAGCGATGACGAGATGCACGACGCCTGCGCCTCGCGGCCCCGGAGCTCCGAGCCGACGCCGCGAGCGCGAGGCGTCTATAGACTGTAAGTAATTTATGTCTGCCCATTTTACACATCTTTATCAAAGAAACACCAAAAATGATCTAAACTCGTTACTTATGCGTTATATTCAAGCATGTAGCCGACATTCCGGCCAGTGTAGTAATATTTTTTGCCACGAAATCTAACGAATACATATTTATATTTGCGTTTGTGTGAGGTATTTATATATTTGAAACTAGGAGTACAATTACAGCCAACAGGCGTAAGAGCCCACAGTCATGTTCATTTATTTTTGCTAAATATTCTATAATAGCTGTGAATACATTTAAAATGCAAAACTCAATCTCGTGTCTTAACAATTAGTGAAATACAAAACAAACAAAAAAATCCAATATTCCTAGAAGATTGAATAGTAGTAGACCTGAGACCATATTATAGATTCTAAAGAAATGACTTAATGCGTAAGTATATGGCATATAAATACATTTAAGGTAGCGAATATATTATAAATTTCTATGGTTAGTTCAATCAAAAATGTTAAAATTCAATGATTATAAACAGATGAACATTATAATTATTATTGCTACCTTACATGTATCTTTAACCAATACTATAATGCAAATGTATACCTACCGTAAATTGGCACGAATTACAACACTAATTTTCTTAAGGCATGGACAGACAAAACTCGCGACGTGTTAAACGCAATTGCTAAGATACAAGAATCATATTATAACAACTTGAGGCGATCACACTGTGGAGCGCATAGATCACCGCTTCAGCTAGGGTTGGCGACTTATGTATTGAAGTATTGCTGGTGCATATTCTTTTTCATTTCTAAATTAGTATTATTTTTTTTTTCTGTATGCATAATAATTCGTACCAGGTCTTAAAATTGTCTAGATATTTTTATTATTATAAGATCAGAAGCTTATTGATTTATTTATTTTGATGAAGACCTATAATTCCTCTCTTAAATTAACTTCACATCCATGATTTAAATATAATACTTTAGCGTACTATGTTAGTAAATAAAGTATAATATGTTAGATTATAAAGTACACGTACATAAAATAGGACACAATCCCTACTTACTATATTTTAGGTTTGCAACCGTAGCTGCTTAGCAGCATAGAATATTCTCAGTGTGACTTGCTTCTTACAGTTCCCTGTATTACAAATTGCATCCTGTTGTGTAGCTGCCGTAACGCTTTATGTCTGTCCAGGCCTTTAAAACCATATTGACAATAGTGCAATCTCATTTTGTAGTGTTAATTAATTTTTAGAGGAACATTGGTAAAGGAGTGGGGGCTTCGTGACTCATTGTTGGTGGTGTTTGTTACTCATAGCACCGATTACACGATCTGGTAATCTGACTCTGTCATGATGGTGATATTATGAGTTTTTGTTGCAGTATAATATGAAGAAATTTTGTAGAGTTTAAGCAATGTGTAAATTGAATTAAAAACTGCTGCGTAACATCATACAAGTCTTGAGTTTGATGCGTTTCCTTCAATGCCTAGGTAGGGACCTCTACACTTGGAAATGACTCTCACACTACTAAACCAACCTTGAATTTATTGATTTGTTTACGAAACATCACGATTGTAAATAAATGAATCTATTTTATATTATATTTGGCCTAAAAACTTTAATTTTGTTATTTACGACTGTTAAAATGCTTTGCTGTATAAAGAAGGGGTGATAGCCTAGTGTTTTAGACACCCGGCTTCCTATTCGGGAGAGCGGATGTTTGATCCCCGACAAACACGTCTAACTTTTTGGAGTTATGTGTTTTAAAGTTAAGTAAATTGACGACTTCCCTGGTGCAGTGGTGAGCGCTGTGGTTTTATTGTGTGAGGTCCCGGGTTCGATTCCCGGCAGGGTCAAGTGGGAGGCTTCAGCCGTGGCTAGTTACCACCCTACCGGCGAAGACGTACCGCCATGCGATTTAGCATTCCGGTATGATGCCGTGTAGAAACCGAAAGGGGTATGGGTTTAATATAACTGCCGTACCCCTAACAAGTTAGCCCGCTACCATCTTCGACTGCACCATCACTTACCATCAGGTGAGATCGCAGTCAAGGGCTAACTTGTAGTGGAATAAAAAAAATATCAATTGCTTTAACGGTAAAGAAAAACATTGTGAGGAAACCTGCATTCCCGAGAAATCTTCATAATATTCCTAAAGGTGTGTGAAGTCTGCCAAAGCGCACTTGGCCAGCGTGGCGGACTATAGCCAAACCCTTCTCATTCTGAGAAGAAACTTGTGCTCAGAAACGGAAACTTTCAAAGTTCACTGTTCACTAGAAAGCCTTTGTTTTTTTATAGTAAAATCAGCCCGTTGCGTTTTTCTGTTCAAGGTTCCTGCTCAATATTATTAATAATTGGTCATTGTGAACCCTGTGTGTATCAGGTAGTGAAACTTGATTGCGTAATTACCCAGAACCTCAAATATTTTACACATTGCTTTTTATAGTTTAATTAATTAATTTATTATTTTGTAAGTTGAAAAAAAAAAACAGAAATTATTATTTATTTATTAGTGGCACTTCTAATGCCTGATCAAAGAGTCAAACGAAACCCATCAACAACGTGTGACGACAGCTCGCCGCCTTGTACGCCTAAAAATGGTCTATTGTGTACATTAACATCATATTGACTAAATCTTAAATTAGGATTAATTAATTAAAAGTAGTTGTTGTTTTGTAAGAAAGTATGACATTAGTATATTATGATGACAATTATATTTAATAATATATCCGTCTTATGAATTAACTGATATAACAATTACAGATGAAAACGTAGTTGAAGATGTTTTTATATGAATTGACTAATTAATATATATATTATATATATAAAACGTGTTGTATATGACATCAGAACTACCTTGAATACGGGTATGGTCATTGTCATAATTGAATAGGTAACAATATTCGTTATTTTGTCTTATTTTTTAAAAAGTATTAAATTATAGTGGTGTCGTTGAAGATTTTGTGATCGAGAAGAAGATAAAAATTAATGGTTATTAAGACTTTATTGAATGGACATTTGTTGAGATATTGTCCTCGATCGGGGATGTAGTTGTTGTATTCGAAAGATAATAATATTAAATAAGTTATTTTTTACGTTTTTATTGTGTAAATATATCAAAAACGGTTTGTTGTTTCCATTCCCGTACTTAAATAAAAGCCACCAAAGGTGCTAAATGTCTATTAACGCTTCTTAGAGATATTTTGTTTTGTTTTTCTCTACTTAAACCTTATAACGTGATCTGTTTGTCGGTCTGCGTGAGAATGACGTTACAGATACCACTTGAGACTAAGTAATCTCAAGCAATCTCGCACCCACTGGGGAGCATACCTACTGAATTTCCAAATTTTTTAAGCCATATCACTAAACTCTCTATACAGTAAGCATATCGAATGCTATTATTTTCATAACATACTAAGAGTACTTGATACTGAACCCTTATAAATTTTATTCAGTTTGAGTAAGTTACAGACAGAATAGTGGGTCGTATTGTTTCAATCGAGTATCTAATTCGCAATTGATGCCTAGTGCCTTTACCAAGTGAAAGTTATCAATGCCTCTTACCGTTAAAGGAATCCGGCACTAATCCATCCGATAGGGCAAATCACTAATTTGACCAGCTACGCAGTTCTTCTTTTCTGCAATTACCTACTGGTGTAGTGAAAGCTACAGATATTTTTTCCGAAACGATTGAATAAATTATGTTTTATCTTTTATTTAAGAAGGTCCAGTCGCTTATCACTATTGTACGAAAATTATCGATTATAGTACATGAAAACACATTTGAAAACTCCCTTGGAATATGAGAGCATATAATACGCATGTAAGTGAGTCCTTTTGACTGATTTTGAGTTTTAAAACGATTTTGAGTTTTGAGTGATTTTTTTACTAATTACTAATAGCCAATATTTTTAATTAAAACTTCTTTTGCCAAACCTCTATAGTGAAAAATTTTAAATAAAATTACTTAGTTAAAAGTAGTTTTGACTGGAGTTCTGAGTGTATATTTGACTTGTTCGTACCTAACACACGGAGAGCGGTTTTGTATTCAGGGTACAAATGTGAAATTCGTACATAGAACAAAATTAAATGTTATATTAATAACATCATTATTTCATAAACTAAAAATATGTTCGCCAATTAATAGACGTACCCTACCTACTTACCTGATTTATTTTAATTTACTTCAGAAAATATGGTTTTTTGTTCAGATTGTATGAATGCAGTTAGATGTGCCTACCTATTTGTTATAGATGTGTGATATGCATAAGATTTTTAATCCAATGGACAAGAAAAAATTGACCTGCTTTGTGAATAATTTTAAAGTAATAAACAACGTAACGTTACGTAATAATTTACATAATTTTATATCGAAACATGTCACCTGTTTTAAGTTTATGTAAATGAGCTAACATTGCTTTACCTATAATTTTTAGAACCAGACTCTCAAACAGATACTTTAAAATTTTTGATTTTTATACACTTAATTTGACAAATATTTTTTTATTTATTTAAGTATTTTAGAAAATGAGATTTAAATACTATCCAAAGCTAATTCATTAGATAAAAATACCTTATTACTCCTATAGAAAGGAGTATTTTCATGATATCTACTTGTATCTATGTATAAAATTATCAAAATTTAGTATTAGACAATGAATTACTAGAGCATAATAAATTAATTGAAACAATTTCGAGCACTCGTTAAAACTCACACATTGACCGTGCATCCTTCTTTTTGGATATTTCTACTCTCACTCTAATTAATCTTCACTTGGCTACTATTCTATTCTAGAGTAGATTAATAAAGACCAAAAGATAGGAGATCGGTTCGAATGTTGTTAATACAGTACAGACGTCTCGTTTACGTCGGCCGTTCAATGTACACAGATGTATGCAGCGTCACGTTATCGTAAATTTTTTACTTCAACCAAAGTATCTACGCGTAGATACTATACATAGGGTATTCAATTTTAAATAAGCTACCTACTTTAATGTTCATTATCGAGACCAGTTATTAAAATTCTTATTGATTTCGTAGGGACACAAAAGTAGCAATAATTCGTAGAGATAACTGAATAATCATATAGAGTTCACATCCGCAGATCGTTTGAGAGATGATGCCGCCGGGGTAGGTCACATTTGATACCACGCCAGAAGTTGGGACATGCTGTGGAATACGTGCTCTTCATAAGTAGGATTAGCATAACGGGTGTATTTGATGTTACGTTGAGCGTTTGGTGATAGCGTGTACATTATGTTTTTGAATAATATACGTATGTTTTGGTGTACATAAATAATGTGTAAATGTTTAACGCACAAATAAATAACAAAGATAAAACATTGTATGAAAAATTATTATTATGTATTTAGCTCTAAACTATAACTGAAAGTTATTGATTAGGGACACGACCTAGATTTCTTCGTGCGCCTGCTGCCAAGCTGTGGGTAGGTATTTATGTTTCTTTATCTTTTTTACCTGGATTCGCTGTTTACTAGACGCTGTTTTTATTTGGGCAGCACGAAGTTACGAAAGCCATTTACCAGTGTAGATTGAATTCACCAATTATGGAGTTAATTAGTTATTGTATAATCTGTCACAGGTTTACCTACTCAGCGATATTATTGGCTGTTGATACACACGCACAAAAAATGCAAATGGAGCCACGATATAAATAATATAGATTATTCCAATAGGAACAGAGCCCGGTCCGTGATGTTAATTTGTAAGGGAAACACCAAATCGTAGCCTTTTACAATACATTTTACAAACAATATACTGATTTATGAGTACAAATAATGATGATCGATGCTTGAATCATGTCTATGTTGAAATATTTTATAAAAAAAATTTAACAGTGGGACGTTATAATATGCGTCCTAATCATAGACAGAAAGTAGTTTTTCGAACGCGATCTGAGTATTTAGGTACAATACATGGATTAATCATTTAAATGTATGAAATTTTATGTGAACAGTAAAACACTTTTTTTAAAGAATGGTTTTTTATTACTAAATCATCGCTGCGTATCATTAAACTTTGCTTTATGTGACAGTAGCTGTAACCGTGATCTGCGTTTACTAAAAGAACATAACGAAATTGTAACGGATCATTGTTACAATGACTCAGGACAACGACCTGGATCTCACAACAATCCAACATCATGCGATAAACAAGTAGATAGGATAAATAGAGACAGTCACATTATTCCTTATGGTGTACAAAGTTGCTAGGTATTGGCGATAATTAATTGATGTTGTTTTTTTAAATATTATTCACGATAGCCATATCGTATTTTGGGCTCAACTGAATGTGAAATTGCACCAAATCGTTGTCCTTTTCAAAATATCATGTGTTTAAAACTGACAAATATTTGGGAATGTCCACTACTACATCGTATCTTTATTTGGCAAAGATCCCTGATCCTTGTACGTCCCTAACATACCTACGTACAATTTTTTTTTCTCTAATGTTCCCGATATCTCATTTTTTTGTATCCTTATATCAGTCACTTTAAAATTCACGACGATAACTATAGCTAATTTGAACCGATTAACCGACAAATCTATGTAGTACAACGCATAGCTTGCGATATGCACCACCCAATAACCCAGCAATACGCCCTGCCAATACACCACACCACACAAATCTTCCAAAGTAGGTACTCTCAACGTATACGTGTCACTCTGACACCGGAGCATCCTCAGGAGAAGTTCACTCGACAATGCACGATTGTAAAGTCCACGATTTTAAGAGGATCGTCTAGTGACGAAACGCGACGCGAGTAGGTATTTTCAATAATGCTATCTGTTTCACAACGCTTCGCTGCCTTCTCCGTATCGTGCGATAGAGAGAGTTGCAAGTTCAGTTGTTGCCTACATTTTATTCTTGAAATATTGTTTCGGGTGATAACGTTTTTACACCCCCAAACGTTTACGAAATTAGACAATTTTGGTCTCATTAGATTCAGTACACCATAATCTAGGCTCGTACGTTTTATTTTTTTAATATTTTAGTTTAGTTAAATTAAAAAAAATTAAAATACTCGAGGAAGTTTTTAGGTCAAAAATATGGATATTTAGACGCTAATAACTTTTAAGCAATATTTCTTTAAAACTAAACCGTACGAGCATAGTTCTTCATTGTATCTGCAACATTTCTAAAAATTATGAAAATTGGACAACATTTACGGGAAGAAAAACGTTATCGCTTTTTGTATGAAAATTTACAACTAGACGATCCTCTTAACGTCTAAAATCGAGCGTACAACTAAAATCAAACTACAAATTATCTAATCTACATAAAACGAGCCATTAGCCATATTTCTGCAACTTTAAGGACAGTTTGTTGGATGCCACCTGTAAAAGTTTACTTCACGGAAATCGATGAAGTCTTTAAAGGTACTTACACTTCGGAATGAAATTGCCTTTTTTTTAAAGTTACCTACCCAAATATCAAAAATCTGAAAGTTTGATGAGGCAAGGTCTGGGGAATTTGACAGATGAGAAGAACTGCAAGTTCATGTGAATTTTCTTATTCCATGGTTGCTAGAGGGAAAACGAAACCCATTAAATGAAATTAAGTGCTTATAAAAACGGAATAATATGCCTTAAAAGTAAAATTAGAGTTTTGCATTTGTAAAACGCAGGTATTCCTGCAGTCCAAAGTGACAACTTAGATTTTGGTTTTAAGTTTGTTTTAATAATGCTACCCGAATTTGCATTTGTTACATTTTACACACAAAATACAGGAAGATTCTAGAACATAATTATAGTAATAATACTTTAATGCTCAAGATTAAACTAAAAGGTTACGAACCAACAACCCAATATGCATACCTATAGGTGGAATTCGCTCTAGATTCAAACGAGTTGATAAAGTATTTGTTATTCATATTTAAGTAAATTAGTTGCAATACAATATCAGTACTCGAAATTTGTATATAATAGGAAATGTAGGGTTTGTGACATTCTGATATTAGTCATTTTAGTACACTTGAAATTTTGAGATTGGATGTAGAATAAGTGGTCGTTTTTATACAAGAGACATAAAATCGCTTAGAACAAAGCGGCCATCAGAGTAATTGGATGTAATTATGTATATAATCTGATATGTGAAAATGTTTTGTAATTATGTAAGAACGCATTTTACCAGACAACCAAAAACACGCTAAGTAGGTACTTACTCAAAAATAAATTTTTCATTTTCATAAACGTTTACTTTTTGGAGAAAATAACCAAAATTTTTAGCCTTCCTTATTTTTAATTTCTTTAATTTTGGATAGAAGCAGGCGTTACTTTGCGGCGGTCCATGATTATGAAGGAACTAGAAATTTAATTTGCTATAATCCGCATCCGCATTGTAAAGACTTTACAATCGTGCATTGTCGAGTCAACATCTTCTGAAGATGATCCGCTCCGGTGTCGGAGTGAAACGTACGTTGAGAATAATTTGGAAGATTTATATGGTGTGGTGAATATTGCAAGCTGCAAGTGCAAGATACACTGTACCACATATATTTGCCTACTGTTGCTGATTATAGCAAATTAAATTTCTAGTTCCTTCATATTCTTTAATTTTTATTCAAAATTATTTCCCTTTTTTTAATCATCATAAAAGCACAGTGTCTATAATCTTTAATATGATGGTGATAGTAATATAACTAATATGACAACGTTGAAATCTTATGATGATAGTCATATAAATTAAGGGTTTTAATTATTTTTCATAATAATTTGTACGCAACCATAATAATAATAATATGGATATTAAATTAAATGATCAACATTTGTGATTATTAATTGCCCTGGTGAATCCTCAATAACATGTAGGCTTTGAAATTATTTGCGTTCCCATAATTTAGGAAACTTACGGAAAATTTGCTAAAAATACTCAAGACATTTTAGATGATGTAATGAAAAACGACGGACGGGTATTAAGAGGGAATACAAAAGGTAGTTACTGGATGGAATTGTTAAATACGTCTATAGTTTATATTAGTTAGCCATCTTGATGGTCTTTATTTCATGAATATAATTTAAAATAAATTAAATATTTTATCCATTGCAATTTATAATTTCCTTGCTGCTAAATTAAAATTTCTCTCGCTAACACGTTATATGAGTGGTTAATTTTCTTTAAATAACATATTGTGTTAAAATATATCCTAATAAGGTATTACCTATTTATGTTTATGTTTCGTCTTATGATTTATATCTTTCGTCATGAACGGAACCATGAAATATTATTATTAATAAGTTCTAGATCATATAAATATATGTACTTACATGACAATGTAATTTCATTGTTCTGTTTCATTTAAGACGCATAGGTACTTATGAGAAAAATTAAATCTGTCCACAGGGCTTAATATGTAACTTTAATCTTTATAAACTTTTAAAATTGCCTGGTTAATAGTGAGAGAGGTAGCATAGTATTTTACTCTTAATTAAAATAATAATGGTACGCTTTTACGCCGCACTGCTCATACCAAAAACTATCACAATAAGAAGAGACCACCTACTACACGGTCAGTACCCTTACTCTGAGATTGATCGAATTTAAAATACGGTCTCACTAAGTGAGGTGAATCACATTTGCGTCAAACTAAAATGGACCCAAAAACTCTTGATTTAAAGCCACAAATTCAGTGCAACCGATTCAAATTTCGAAACGTATCGTTTGGAGCGCTAGCTGTGAATGCATACACGAAATTGAGCTCTAAATTAATAACATTAAGATTCATTTTAGTTTGATGCAAATGTAATTCACCTCACTTAGTGAGGCCGTATTTTAAATTCGATGAATCTCAGAGTAAGGGTACAGTACTACCTACAACAAGGTCAAGGCATATCGACGTAAAGTCAAATCGTTGGTTCTTCATGTACACTATTTTATTAAATTGTTAAATTATTATAATTATTCTCCACGGCCACAGCAACAGTAGAGTTCATATTTTGGTTCTTTTAGCTTCTTCTTTAGTTTTCTTCTTATTTTGTGTACACAGAAGATAAACTCTACAATTCGTATCTTTTATCATTACAGGAAAGATGTATTGCGTCTTGACTCTAAGTCAGTATGCCTTGAAACAGTCTTCTTAATAATTCTTGGTGGAAATTCTATTTGGTCAATGAGTCGAGAGACAAAAAATCTAAAAATATTGTATGAAGTATCCCATGATAGGTATCAGTATTTTGTTCAGTAAATTAGTACGTCATATTTTGTCATATCTAAAAGTTAATAACGTAGCTCGTACCTACAGTTCGCGCGCGAGTTGAATGCAGAGGAAATGTATGTGTCACCATACATTTGCTCTGCATTCAACTCGCGCGTGAAGTATACGTACGTACCTATAGATACAACATTTGTATGAAGTATCCCATGATAGGTATCAGTATTTAGTTCAGTAAAGTAGTACGTCATATTTTGTCATATCTAAAAGTAATAACGTAGCACGTACCTACAGTTCGCGCGCGAGTTGAATGCAGAGGAAATGTATGTGTCATGAGCGCTACAAGGGCCAAACATGGGCGAACTTTGTATGAATTTCACGTTTTATTGTTTTATTGTACGTTTTGTTTGTTGTACGTAATTTATAATATATTTATTTATATAGGATAAAGTTTCCTGAGATAAATTTTAAAATCCTGTTCTCGTTTAAATTATCAGCAATACGGGGCAAAAGCGTATTCACAAAGGCGGGCGGCACGCTTCCTTAGGGCGGGCCGCGTCGCCCTCGAACACTGCCACAGTACGACGGCGATATATTAATATGATCTAGGATGTGTCGTAGGTATTTCTCGAGTAGTGATCGTGTATTAAGTCTTATGTTACGCCTTCTAAGTGGTGTGAAGTGGCGTACACAGCTCTACAAGTATAGTCTGCGCACGAGCTCCGAGGAATCGGGGTCTGAAGAAGCGACGGCTGTACGCCACCCCCGATCGTCGCTCCATATCCAGCTCGCTCCCAGCGCTTGTTTCGAGCTTGACACGTGTAATTTTGCGATAGCAGTATTGTTCTGTACTTTAAACAACTCTAGGTCATTACTTTAACATTCCATAGGATTCCTCGGAGCTTGTGCGCGGACTATAGAGTCTAGCGTTTAGCGTTTTTGCCGTTTTAGCGACGCTTCTGGTTAGAGTACGTGCTCGCGGATTCTGCCGGTAGCGCTCTGTACCTTTACCACAAGATTTTTAATCACATCGGCGATGAGCGTATTCGAGTGTCGAAGATTGATGTTAAGGTAAAATTAACCTTAAACACCTTTTAGAGCTTAAGTGCCTCTATACATCTAACGCCAGCGCTCCAAGCGGGAACGTTTTGAAATTAAAATCAGTGATACCTACTTGTGACTTTATAGTCTGACGCCAAAGTGTTTCGATAATCAAATGTATGCTCAACGTCGCGTGTGATTAAAAAAACTTGTGATGAGGGTGCTGATGATCGCCTATGAGCGCCTGGCTAGGAGCACGGAGGTGACACAGATGCTCCGTGCGGTGTACGGGGCCCTCGCCCGAAGCACCTGGGCTGCTGCCGTGCAACTCGTTCAGTCAACGTCTTGCACTCGAACTAAACTTGACATTGTTCGAATAATTGTAGACAGATTTTAAAGTTAATATTATTTGCATTTTCCTAAGAGTTAGAACGATTGAGACAGTAGGTCGCACGACCGTGTTATGGTGAATTGTGGAGATGTTTATAAAAAAAAATACGTTTATGAAAATCAAATAAAAACGAAAAATATTGTCATATAAACCTGTAATTACTAACTTAAGAGGAATTATTGGAGAAACAGAAAAACGTTAAATAAACCGATTAAAATACAATCATGTCTATTATTAAACCACTCCTGTTTTTTTATGCAACAAAACATATAATAGGTACCTAGTACCTACATACCTAAATAGAAGTAGAAATAAAAAGCATGTTATCTTTAAATAATATTTTAATACAAAAATCGTCGCTTACGTCAATATCACACTCGAACTTACATCATCTATTTATATTACGTATAAAAACTATGACTTCGAATTAAATTATCGTTCTCGCAACAGTATAAAAGGACATACATCACAGCATGGCATTCGCTATACACAATATATCGAACGCGGTCAGGCACACAACACTCGATCACAGAGGAGACGCGGTGGCCGGCGCTAGGCGCGCGGGAGTGTCCTTAATAACAGCAGAGAGCAAACCGAGGCGATCAGAAGAACTAGCGGCTGCCGAGCGCTAGCAGCGCCGCTGTTGCCACCCTCTCCATAGCCCGCATCTGTACACCACACAATCAAAATGCTTTACAATACGAAACATGCTTGACCATTAGTACTTGAGTGCTCAGTGCACCTACTAACATGCTTTGGACTTAAGAACAACACAAATGGAGTGATTATGAGATAAAAGGCATAAATTAAAACCAAATTAAGGCCGCGGATGCCGAACCATACTTAAAGCTTGTGTTATCACTTGTTAGTAATTAATAAAATGTATCAGGTACAACTACTCGTACCTTTCTTAAACTAAACATGTTTTGTCACTGTTTTTAAGGACACTTTAAAACTGTACCGTAAACAAAGAAAAAACATAAGTAGAATATTACAGAAGTTTACAGTTCCAATTTAAGAACTGGATTTTCGTTCAAAGACTATCTAAATAAAAGAAAGCAATAAGTATGATATACGGCTTGGCAAAACAAATGAAAAGTAACCTACGATGCGGGTGAAAGATGCCGCGGCGGAGGACGTTTCGCGCCCTCCTTAATATTTCTGAGCTCCGAGTACATACTACAGTCTAGCTCCACTTGACTGAACGCTGTCCACTGAAACATTAACTTGCATTTAGCAAGAGTTCTTTAGTTTAAGGTACCAATACCCGAGTGCGTCTACTCTACGTATGGTTTATTTACAGGTCAACACTTTAACATGCAATCTACATATGAGGTATCAAAGAACTAAGTTATCAGTCAAACGGGTGGATAGTAAAACATCCCTTTACTTCAGATCCCCTTTCCAACCAAACGTGAAAATAACTCAATCTGACAGGTAGGTACGTAGCTTTTTAAGTGGATACCTAAGCTTATGAGTATTTCACCCCTCTACGGTGTAGTTTGTGCAACTTCATGTGTGGTACTTTATGAGGTCTAAACAACACAAAATCAATAACGTTAGACTAAATAAAAGGCCTATGCATGCGTTATACGCCTTGGGTTTGTTAGTCACACAATATCAGCTAGATACCTACCTATACGTAAATGTGATTTTTGTTAAGAATCAAATAAATTTACACACCACTAGTGTAGCCAAAGGATGCTACGCGTCTTTACTAAACCGTGTATGTTTGCTGAATGTTATCTTCAAAAGGTACGTACTTAATATACGTTCCCAATTACATAGTTATTTATGAGGAACATATTTAAAAACAAAAAACAAAGACACGCGTGGAGTTATCTCTGTTACAGTCCTAACTCTTATCCGGCCAAAACTCAATTTTGTAACACTGTTTTTGACTAAAAAATTGGCTTCAGTAGTCTTAAATCTGCTCAGCGCAATCTTTTCTCTTCTAACCCTAGAATATTAATAAGCGGGCTACGCCAAAAGGCTCGCTTCGTCACGTCTACATTCAACTTCAACTACTTGACCTTCGTTTAATTACAGAGTTCGCGGGCTCGCTTCGCTCACCACCTGCCCAGATCGCTCTACTCGGTAAGATCGTTTTTTCGGGACCTTCTTCGCGAGCTTTTAGCTTCGCGCTTTACAAAAACACCTAGGGGTAGGACAGACAAGACATTTTTCATTAACTTTGTCTAAGTTTTGAGCGGAATTTTAGCAAAAGTACTGTTTTTGCTGTCAATAGAAGTTCTGACTGGATAAGAGCTTTGTAACATCTCCAAAGTAAACAAATAGTTTGTAACATTTTAGAAAAGACACGTCGATATGCTTCGACTTAGCCGCTGTGTGGCAAAAAAAGTGTAAAGTTTGAAATAACTAGTAGTTCTCTACAACACATGACGTTGTGTGCAATACTCAGGTATGAGAGATCTTCGAGGCGATCCTCCGACGACAGCATTATTTTTACAAGTATGAAGATGTTTTACAATCTCAAAATATATACGCGCAACGGCCGCTTGATTTCATCTAAAATAGCAAAATAATTTTAAACCGACAATAAACTTGAAATTAAGAACCTCTATTACTTTTGTATCATTAATCATCTACTAGCTATAGGTAACTAAATCCACATACATAATGCACTCAATATTCTAAATGACGTAGGTTTATACCGAAGTCCGAAGCGATTACTAAATAGTAAATACCATAGAGGATATTATAGACGGTAAATACCAACGAAAAGGGAATAATGCACCATCGATGGTCATGTATTATATTTTAAATTTGGCCACCTAAAGAGGCCACTTTAGGTTGCAAGGCAGGGCTATTTTACTTTTAAAAAATTTGCCTAATAATCTTAATTAAATATATAAGAATAATGCATTGTGCCACCTTTGCTAGCTTTTTGGTGGTCAAATTCAACGTTAGCATTAACTATCGATGGTGAAGTCAACACTCAGTATAACGGTCACAAATCTTTTCAATCCTTAAAAAATCACTTACCGTACTAATCTTACTAATAGCAATTTCAGTTATAATATATTACTTTTAATTACCAAAATAAAATACGATGTGAAAAAGATGTACTTATTGTTGTGCAAACCAACTTAAATATATCTACCACTTCACCGATCACCATGATTATGAGTAAAGATAGGAAAGGTGAATATGGTGCGATGAAAAGGCTAAGTGCGCAAGCTTCTGCATCCGCCAATAAAGCGAAAAGCACATGCAATAACACCATGCAAATGTGAAATAAAATAAAACGTACAGGCAACGCGTGGGAAGCTCGCCGGTACTAAAATCACCGCTTATGTATATAATCTCACTGGTATATGATCCCCTATCATACTAATTTAGTCTTTGTTCTTTATGTTATTCTCTATGTACAAATTGTTCAGGAACTCCGCCGAGGCTATTTCCTGAACCAGAAGAATGATCTGGGGGCGGATGATTTTAAACCTAGAAGACAAACACAAACACACAAAGTCATGTGACCGTCCCAACCACCATGGTATAACACGTAGTGTTAAGTTTTATAGGTGACAGAGACTCCAAACAAAAAAAATATGTGCATTTTCATTTTAAGATAATGTGAGTACTGACTAAACTCTAAAGTATTTAGTGTAAAACAAGTAGCTACAAAAACAATCAATTTTTGGATTGGTTACTTATACAATTATGTAAAAAAATGTGAATCTTGTTTTAGATACAACTATTTGCTTTCTTAAAAGTGTTCTATAGTGCACATAAAATTGCTGTGATTTGCGTAAAATTACAGAAAATACTCATTTAATGGAATACATGGTATTCATCTAAAGTGTGTTGTGTTGTAATATAATGAAGATTGTCATATAACATAGAATAATATTTTGGTCAAAGAAACTGTTTTCGTTATTCTTATAATAAAATAAAGGCTTAGGTAATTCCCCCTAGGACCCTTAGGTCTTAGGTATTTTTGGGGAACAAATCTTCATTACATTACATTTCAGGATGCCCATTTCAGTAGGTTCGGGATGGCCCAGAAGCCGCGTTGTCGTCCATTTGAATCCATCCACCGTCAACCACTGCCTTCAGCAAAAATATTTACAGATTGGTAAAAGCATAGCCGATTAAGTTTTAGTAAGAATGTTAGTAAAGCATTTTTGTTTAAAAACATAAATCTTGCTTAAAATAAGTAATATTATAATGTTAAAACTTTCAGATATTAATAGATTTTATTATAATTGGTAGTATGGAAAAATAAATGGTATTAGTGTTGTACAAGCTCTGCCCATAAGTCAGAAATATACCTTGGTTAGTAGTAGATATCACATGACCTTAGTATGATGAAAATGAAAAAAAAAACACAAAATAAACACAAGAACATAATAAGAGGGAACATCTAGTAAAACGCATGTTGAAGTATTTAAAACAACAAAGGAAGAAACTAAACTAATACAGTATTTTAATAATACGTTCTTCAGAACAAGACAATATTATAACAGTAAAAGACTTGAAACAAGGACAAAACAATACACAAGAGCGAGCATTCACGACATAAAGATAGTACAGTGGAAGACGGTATTGTTGACTATATTTTTCTCACTAAAAAAGAACGCGTTACTTGAACAGGATAGCTCTTCGATTATTTAATTATTATTACCAAAAATGTTGTAGCTTATGAAGAAGTAAACTCAAACTGTAATGTAAGTCTATACGTTAAATTTAAATTATGATTTTAATAAAATTCTAAACCATCAGTTAAACATTAATGTGGTTACAGAAAATCAGCCCGTGGCAAAAAGAAAACTATTTTTAGAAATGAAAATATGAATATATTTTTTTTTAAGAGTGAAATCTTTACTATATATATTTTCATATGTTCTATTGATACTTTTCAACACGTTCTGTATAAAGATTCCTGGCCACAATCCTGGCCTAAATCATTGTTATTGAACACTTACTTCTTGACAACATATTTATGAATCACGTTTGATCGTTTGTGTTTTCAACGATCAGAAGCTCAAGCTTCCTCAAGAGCTACCCTGTGCCGGGACCCGAACCTACCTGCATCGAATATGATATCGCCCACGTCGTCATCGTCGTGCGCGTAGTGCGAAGGCACGGTGAGTCGCTCATTACCTCCGACAGTTCCGCGCGGCGCACTGCTACAACCCAACCACCAGTAACCAGTGGACCTTGGGAATGCGGGATTGTCGGTATCCACCTGAAACCAGCGATGTTACTTTCATATTAATAAACTTTTCGCAAACACTCTTCTGTTATTCTACTACTACTTTTAACAAACTTTACTGTATCTACTTTGTAAGAAATTGTTTTTTCTAGATTTTTCATCATTCTTCTCTCATTTCTTCAACTTATCACTTGAGGATGTTTCAGATTGCAATCTATCCTCGTTTTTGCTTTATGCCAAAAAAAAAGTTTCTTATCTTGATTTACACGAATGATGAAACTTAAACTAATTTTTAACCGACTTTGACTACAAACATGGCATATCTTTGCCATTATGCCAACCAATAATTTTATCAACCATTATAACTACAAAGAGCTGAGTTAAAAATGTAAAGAATGATTTTAAACACTTACACTGAAAGTTCTATCATTAAATCGCCAGTATGATCCGGCCTTGAAGAAGTAAGTATATCCATTCGTGTACTGCAATGCTGCATCGATATTGTCGGGTATTCCTGACCAGTTGGACAACGGTTTAGGGTACGTGGACTTGACGGGAGGACGTTGCGCGGGGTCGAACCTCCAGAACTTGGAACCTTTGTAGAAGTAAATCTTTCCATTGCCAGACCATACTAATGCAGCATCTATATTGTCTGGGATGCCAGTGAAACCTGGAAGGATAAAAAATTTTAGTAAGTCAATGATGTCATACAATTCAACATTTTATTGAAAAATAGGAATCTAAGGACTTTTCTCACTCTTTTTTATTAGTTAGAGACCTACCCAGTGCCCACCTTATTCCTTGTTTACAATATAAAAGAAACTTCTCTGCACAGTTTCTAGTTCCAAGTGTTGCTGGGCGTTGATGAGTCAGTCAGAGAATGAATGAGTATTCAAATGACTAATATTATTGTTCAAAGTTACCTTCGCTAATTTCCTTTGGATAATCTCCATCCACCTTCTGTCCATTATACCTCCAATATTTGGTGCCCTTGAAAAAGTATGTCTTTCCGTTCTTATAAGTGAAGGCTGCATCGATGTTTCCAGGTAGACCAGGCCATGCTTGTGAGATCAGGCGAGGATAGCCTGATGCTACGCCGTTCTCCGTTAGCCGCCAGTAGTGTTGGCCTGGCAAAATAAGACAATTTACTCCATTTATTTTACTTTTATAAAAAATATACTTAACATTAATGCATAACTACTCGTATGACTAATCGAGTTTTACAACAAAGCGACACTTAATAAAATTAGGTCCTGTAAATAGGCTTATAAATAACTAAATACCTAGGTAAGAAGCATATAACTTTAAACATTATTATGAATGCTTTTGTTAACATTAAAATCAATTGTCAATTTAATGATTTGTTGCAAAATGTTGCGAAAGTTAGGTGTTCTGGTTGTCTGTTTGCTATTTCTTTTGCCTGTGACCATTTAAGTTATATTTCGCATAGAAATATTTGTATTTTGGAGTCGGGCACAACATTAGCATACTTTGGACCATAGGAAAACAGACAAAGAATGTATAAACCTACCTTTGAATACAAAAGTGGCACCGTCAGCTGAGTTAAAGATAGTATCGATGGTGGGGTCCGAACATAGCGTGGCGTCCTCCGCTGGAGGCTCCGGCGTGGTGACTCGCGGCACGGAGGGGACGGGAACCCCTCCGCCGTTATCAAGTGGCGTATACGTTTTACGACCGTACAAAGCCTGGAATTAAACTTAACCGTTATATCCACGCCTCGTTGGTAGGTTTGAAAAAGTTTTATATGATGCACACACAGGTTATGACAGCCAGCCTGATCAGTCGAGTAAGTAACAACAATAAGGTTGGATAAAACTAGGTCTAGAAAAGTACCTACTCTAATAGGCTAACAGCCAATCATTTTGAATTCATTTGAATTTCAAATTAAACATAAAAGTTATTGTAAAGCAGAAGGAAGGCATTTTCGTACCTGTATTCCCTGTACGTCATCCTGGTCTAGTTGGAACGCTGGATCGTAGCCTCTGTAGAAGGGTGCCATTAAAGCTGAGCGCACGTCACTATGCGAAAGTCCTAGGGAGTGTCCAAACTCGTGGGCTGCTACCTAAAAACACAAATAAATCAAATCAACATACTGTATATATCAGACATTTCTTCAGAAATACAACGCAATATTTAATCTTATTCAATGAGCAATCTTGTATAATTAATTGTTGCATGCCTATTGATGAATTCTTTGACAAATTGGGTCAAAGATTTGATTACTGTACTTATTTCAAAATACCGGTTGCTACGTAATAGTATCCCAAATTATAGAACATGTTGAATCAGAATAGCATTAAAATTAATTGTGATAATCAAATTGAAGTATTACAAAATTATAATCAAAATCGACGAGTCTTATCGTTTGACCACATTTTCTGCCTTACTTTTAAGTGAGATCAATGCAAAATAATACCACGAAATTTAACAGATGAATCTGAAATAATTCTTTTTATTTTAGACTAGCTGGTGCCCGCGACTTCGTCCGCGTGGACTAAGTTTTTTCGATTCCCGCGGGAACTCATTAATTTTCCGGGATAAGAAGTAGCCTATGTATGTATGTATATTCTTTATAGCTGATGCCCACGACTTCGTCCGCGTGGAATAAGTTTTTCAGTTAATTTTCCAGGATAAAAAGTAGCCTATATTACTATCCCACGGTATAATCCCCCTATAATGGTGAAACACGTACTTCTTCATATTTTGAAAGAAGAAAGAAAGAAAAAGCGTTTATTTGGAACCACAATACAATAATTATAGTAGAGAGACATGAGACAAAAATATGAGTTGTGTGATCCCAAAATGGACTCCACTCAGCATTTGCTATGACTGTGGTTCATGATTTTAACGAAAGCCCAAATGCTATTTCATGGCTATAACTTGAGAAATTAAGGATTTTCATACAAACTCTCAACCCCTATTTCACCCCTTCGAGGGTGGAATTTTGAAAACTGTGAAACACATATGTTTTCATTTTCAACCCGCAGCTCATACATCAAGTTTCATGGCTATAACTTGAGAAATTAAGGACTTTCATACAAACTCTCAACCCCTATTTCACCCCTTCGAGGGTGGAATTTTGAAAACTGTGAAACACATATGTTTTCATTTTCAACCCGCAGCTCATACATCAAGTTTCATGGCTATAACTTGAGAAATTAAGGACTTTCATACAAACTCTCAACCCCTATTTCACCCCTTCGGGGGTGGAATTTTGAAAAACTGTGAAACACATATGTTTTCATTTTCAACCCGCACCTCATATATCAAGTTTCATGGCTATAACTTGAGAAATTAAGGACTTTCATACAAACTTTCAACCCCTATTTCACCCATTCGGAGATACAATTTCGGGATTAAAAGTATCCTATGTCCTACCCCGTAGTATGGGCTCAAATCGTGCCAAGTTTCGTTTGAATTCATTCAGTAGTTTCGGCGTGATGCGCGGCCAAGATACAGACAGACAGACAGACAGACAGACAGACAGACAGACAGACAGACAGACAGACAGACAGACAGACAGACAGACAGACAGACAGACAGACAGACAGACAGACAGACAGACAAACAGACAGACAGACAGACAGACAAAAATGAAAAAAATTACAGATTTGGCTTCAGTATCGAATAATGAGTGCCCTCCAAAAAAAATTTTCAAAATATCTTCAATGTATAGAATTGGACCTGTTACAGTTTTATTATAAGTATAGATAGTGACAATAACATAACACTCGAAGATGCGGACTATAATGTATTAATAGATAACTTACTTGGAAAAGATTGGTTCCTCTTCTGGAATTTATAGACCACATTTCAGCGTCGTCAAAGTGAGCATCGCCACCGTATACCTTTTGAAATACATAAATCAATTTAGGGTTCATTTTAGAGGATAAATTTAGATGATGATGATAATTTTAGATGACGCTTTTAGGACTGCAATAATTGAGTTGTCTCTGGTATCACAATACCAGAGACAAATTATAATAAATACTATAAAGGATAGTTAACGCACATCTGTGGTTAACGCTTTCACTATATAAATAATATTATTATGTAAATTGTGACATCTAACATCCCATTCGTGTGTGTCATCATTATCTAATTGGTCTTTACGCTCGAGTTTCTAATGTTTTGTGGTGTTATGAAAATGTGTAAATTATTATAATCCATGCATTTGCTACGCTGTAGGTACCTAACCGTTTAATGTTTGTTAAAGATGTGGAGCAAACACGACAAAAAGGTCCGTATCACACTTTTATGTATGGTATGCGTCGCATACAACTGTTGGTTTCATCTAAGGTGGGCGCACTTTATGTAATAATTAGTATACATACTAAATTATGGTACGAAAATGCTTCAGCCGATAATTGTCCATGCACATATTGCCCATACCCATCTATAACTAACATTTAACTGAGGCTGAAAGGACCTCGTGAGATAGTAAAACTGGGTTTTTATTCAAGGTGTGTCAAATACTTACAGGGAAGTAAGCATGGGCAAGGGTGCCGCCAGGACCGTCGAAGGGGTCGCCATCACCGTGTTCGCCCTTTTCGAACCTGGGGAAAGATATTATTAGTTTACATACCTACGTACGAAATGGTTCAAACTATTTTACGTAGTAAAATCCATACCTACTAATATCACAGAATAGGTAATAGTATGTTAATATTAATAAATGCGAAAGTGTGTCTGTCTGTCTGTTTTTCTGTCTGCTAGGCTTTAACGGTCAATATTTTAAACCGATTTTACAGTTAAGAAGTTCCCCTGGATAAAAAATCTTAATCTACGCGGACGAAGTCACGGGCATCATCTAGTTCACAATATTATTAAAATATTTTTCTTAATCTTAGTTTCGATTGGTTTTAGAGTTGATTTTCACTAACAAGTTGGCATTTTCACTATAACAAGATTTAAGAGTTTAATGGAGGTAAATGTGATGCTATTTTGGACTTTGATTAAGCTAAAATCCCAATGTATTCCGTACATTGGACCTAGCATGGAACTATGATTCTGCTTATGGACCTAGTATACAGCAATACGTATGACATCGACTTATGAGTATACCACTGCCTACTACATTATACGAATCAATGTCAACAGATTGGGATTGGTTACGCAACACAGATTACCATTGTATAAAGCCATGCAACAGATACAAACACTGAAATCGCAGTCATCACTGACGCAATTTATCTTCCCATGTGTTTTTGAAAATAAACGATTGTAATACGTATTAAGCTATAGTATTTTATTTCACAACGTACCATCCATCCATCTATCATGCTCCAAATATACACAATTTTTTTTTGATTATTATAGAGATACAATCGTACAACTAGCCGATGACTTCGTCGGCGTGGTTTGAGTTTTTTAATTCCGAGAAATCCTTAATTATTTTTAGCATATAAATCCTTCCCCGGGATACAACTTACGTCTTGTACCAAATTCATTAAAATCGGTTGAATAGATTTGCCGTGAAACGAATAAACTCACATTGTGATTATGTCGTCTCCCAAAAGCTTATCCACGCCTCAGCTGAATCAAGAGCTGGCGCTTAAAATATTTAGGTCAACGGGCTAGCCTTGTAATTCAACGAGGTAATAGCGCCAGTGCACCATGCCCATTATCATTCTATTCCATGCTCACGATCATTTGGACGGAGTGTCTTTTTGTTGTAAATATTTAAATTAGTAGTATTTTTTAATTTATCTTTTTATTTATTTGTCTGTGGTCTCCCTTAACTTATCTCTGTTGTAGGTATAATTACAATAAAGTTAGGATATTACCTAATTTCAATATGAACCTGTTCGGCTGCACGCTTTTGGGTAAAGGTTAGGTCCGTGTAATCGGACCAAACGGAGAATGCCTTTGCCAGCTCGTTGTCAACCTCTGCGTGGTTCAGTCTAGATGGATACTTGGAGATCTTGTATGTGAGGTTCTTTACACGCCACCTTGAGCCTGGATAATGAAGAGGTAAGATTTATAGAATATATAGACTATTAATGATATTAAAATATGTAGATACATATTATAGATTGGCATATTTATATAATATAAGTAGACACACAAAATATATAGATTGTATTACACACTCTCAAATTTCGAGGTTTAGTTCATCCAAGAACTACAGATAGATACTCTAGTAACATTAGGTAATAGGTATAGCGTTGAGGTCATAAGTTTGTAACTTACCCTGAAGCGCGTATCGCTTTGCTCGGCTTTCGCCGAAGCCTACTTTATCCTTAACTCCACACCTTGGCAATGACATTAGCTTAACTGTTTCTTCGTCCAATTCACCTGAAATAAAAATTAGTAATTATAACTATTATGAAGAATAAAATCCTGATGTTTAAAAAAGGGGCGAGCGTCGCCTTCCTAATAAACCGACCATTTGATCTTGAACAGCTGACCATGTGATCTATTAACTTTTCATGTTTATTTTTGATTTCATTTATTTATTCGATAAATCACCACTATAAAAAATTATATTAACTATTAGGGCAGAGATTTTTACACTAGTAACACTCTGTAGCCTGGAAAGAGTTTTCAGTCTCAACCAAACAAGGCAATCTGCAATATACTAAAGAGGCAAAAGGACAGCAACCTTGGTACCTACGTAAGTGCTAGGTAGGCCTAAAACCCACATCATGTAATGGATATTATACAAAATCACCATTTAAAAGTGCCCTATCAATATGTATTAGATGTCAAGGAAGTAATTACACGTTCACGGCAACAAAAACCGCAAGCGGAAAACGTGAACAATCAGCCACAATGGTTTAGATGCGAACTAGTCAGCATGGCTTTTAGAATTCATTTTAAATGTATGACAGGCCGAATTACACACTTCGAATTGCTAAGTTTGATTCGGAAAATTAATACGTGTATTGAATGATTCGTTTTTTAATCCAAACATATAAAGAAAAACACTGTATTTAATGTAATTAAAATGCATAATATGATAAATTCAATTAATTACGTTATTTTTAATCCACTACAAGTTATCCCTTGACTGCGATTTCACCTGATGGTAAGTGATGATGCAGTCTAAGATGGTAGCGGGATAACCTGTTAGGGGCATGACAGTTATATTAAATCCATACCCCTGATCGGTTTCTACACGGCATCGTACCGGAACGCTAAATCGCTTGGCGGCACGTCTTTGCCGGTAGGGTGGTAACTAGCCACGGCCGAAACCTCCCACCAGTCCAGACCAAGAAGAAATTATAAATTCCCAAATTGACCTTGCCGGGGATTGATCCCGGGACCGCCGCACGTTAAGACAACAGCTCTCAACACTACGCCTGGGAGGTCATCGCCAGGGAAGTATTTATAACGAATACTATGTTATGAGCTTTTTATTGAAATATTTATAGACATTCTGTCTAAACATTCATTTATAAAGACATTGTCCAAGCTTAACCAATGCCTTTCGCTATCGATATTGTTTCTTGGCAGCCTTTGGGCAAAATAAGGGAAGGCATTTGGTCACCTTTTAGCGTGAGTCTTTCATGGCGATACGAGGAACAATAAGAGTTTCAGAGTTTTCGAAACTACCATCGAAAAATGTATCAAATACTGATAAATCAATGCGAATATTTTAGGTTTAAACTGGCGCGGTAAAAAACAATGAATAATGTATAATGTGCGTACTTCGTTATTTGCTTACATAATAACTACCCCGTGTACTGACCAATAAACTGCTTATCGTATCAAATCACGTACATCGTAATGAAAATTCACGTTCTGCCCACGTAATGGTATGGTATTCGAATAGTTCGCTGCCAACAGTAGGTAGGTACATACTGTAATTGCATTACCAATGTCATGTGGTAGGTACTGGTTATAGCGCGAATTAAAATGATTCTGTTAAGGCTGTTACTATGACCGTTATGCCTACAGATGTTATCTTCTAAAGTTGTTAACACAATAGTGTGTACAAAAACATAAAAACCATGCATACAAAATAATATGCAGAACTCATTGAACACAAATCCCGTAGAATCCCTATATAACTATGCGATAAGTAGTTATGGCCGATTCCCCCAATTTCCCCAATATTTGGGTAACTTATGGAAATTTTCTCTGTCAACAAAAGACTGGCTAAACCCATAATATATACCTACTTAACAGTCAGTTCAATGTTGAGTTAATAAAGAAGAAAATATTGAAGCCTCTACATTCAAAATTTAGGAAGATTGTAAGCATAAATTCATCCCATAAGCATAAAAAATTTAGCTAAGTACTCAGGCATATCTAGCAACAACCTAAACGTAATTACTAACGAATGTCAAATAACATTTTATAGCCACTCTACCTATTTCGACAAAAACCACCACTTATTATACCTTTACTACCAATACGTAGAACTCAGTTTTTCATTTGGTATGGCTGAATATCCACAAGGTTCACGATGCGGACAAGGTCATGGCGACTTCGAAATGGGTTACACTTACCACTACATCAATATTGTTATTACGTCATCCATCAACCCCTTAATTTAACAAATTAAATGTAATCACGCATACGAATCATTATCCTATCTTTTATGGTGGTAAACACAAAACATCTTGAAGATTAAAGGACGAGATTTGTCCGAACTTCTTGTGATTATGGCATAAAAAATTTAACAATGTCGAATTTTGCATGCGGGACTTTTGTTTGTGACATTTTATTCGTAATTTTTATGAATCAATAACGACACAGTTTTATTCTCGTTTGTACATACTACTAATATTGAATTTCTGAGAGATTCAAGTTAAAAAAAATCACAGCAAAATGCATAAAGTGCTTTTAGAAATAAGCTGTTTGAAGTTGAAACAATGTTATCACTAAACTTGAACTGAAAATACCTTTGAATACCAGCATAGCAGCATTATTTACCTCGTGGGTTGTTCCATAATACTTGATAAATATAATTTAGGTGTATAAATAACATAGCGTTAGCATGGAGTTTCGAAATACATTGTAATCAGAGACATCTGATCAGAAATTGGTATGCGGAAACATCTGCAAGGAAACTATAGACCTGCGCATCGAATTTAGAACTGCATAACTAAACAATCGAGTTACATACTCATCCAAATTATTGTTAAACGCAACTGGATGTCCATAAAAAATATTAAAAACGACAAACCTGTGGTATTTAATCCGGCAAAACTCTGGAACTCCGCAATGGCTTTTTTCCACGAACTTTCGTCCAATATGTGACCGCTGGAAGGATTCCGTACAGACGGACTGAGGTAGCCATATTGGGCCAGGTACATCTGGAAGTCAACGTCATAATCAGGCTGCCGTATCCAAGATTGGACATGGACCTTTGTCGAGATGAAGTTCATTAGTAATGGTGCAGGAAAGCGGGCTAAGATAAAGCTGTTAGGTGATTGCTATGTCGACCTAGCATTTTCCTGGTACATAACTATAATAATTGATATCTTTTACCAGGGTCTGCTAGGTATTCGACTTTAGTATTTCGCTACTAGGACTATCATTAAGTCTAGGATATCTGAATTGTGACTCTATATAAATATAATATAAATACTATCTACCACTACCACTACAGCCCATTACGTCCCACTGCTGGGCACAGGCCTCCACTCTCTTAAGAGAGAGGGAATTAGAGCTTAGACCCACCACGCTGCTCCAATGCGGGTTGGCGGGCTTTAACGACTATTATCATGTTAGTGATAATAACCGGGACCGAAGGCTTAACTTGCTCTCCGAGGCACGGGGGTGAAACACCGCCAACTTCCTAACTCCGGGCTGGTACTGAGAATTTCTAGTCCGAAAATCCCAATACTTAATTATGGCCCGACCAGGGACTCGAACCCGGGACCTCGTTGGCCGCAGTTGAACGTGCTAACCACTAGACCAACGAGGCAGTTTCGCAATAAACATTTGTATTTATTTACTAAATAGATTTTGATTGTTGCTGATTACTTAGAAAACCGACTACTTCAAGGATAGAAGATGGTACTAACAGACACGGCTTTGTTTGAAAGGAGCGCTATGGAAAATAATGGCAATAGAAGCATATTCATGGCGGAATTTCCTTTAATTACGGAACTATCGCCCTATCGCATAACATACGATGAATAACCCCTAGCACGTGAGTAATGCTAATGAAAAACACTACCTACTGCTGGATGCAGACGTTATGAATAATATTTATTTATGTTAGTTTTCCTGATTTGTTTTTGTTATAAAAATTACTTCATTTATCAGTTCTTTAGGTTAGGTACTTAATTTTTCCTTAATATGTGTCACACAATATATGTTGAAGATAACTTAAAAGAAAATAGCAATACTTTTGTAAAATACCTAACTCGGATTGAGATAGCATTTGCTATAATAAAAAACCAATATTACGATTTCTTTGAAGTAAACCCAATAAATCAGATCACTTATTATCCGGCACTGACCTGCGCCCCAAACAAGGAAAGCGTACAGAAATCATTGCTATACAATTTTATCAGTAGGTAAAACAAAGGTCAGTGATATACGTAATACAACCAAACAAACGTAAATCATACTAATATTATAAATGTGAAAGTGTGTGTTGTTTGTTGGTTTGTTGGTTTATTGGTTTGTTGGTTTGTCCTTCAATCACGCCGCAACGGAGCAACGGATGGACGTGATTTGACATGGGTATAGTTGAGGACCTGGAGAGTGACATACCTATGCTACTTTTTATCTCGGAAAATTAAGGAGTTCCCGCGGGAATCAAAAGAAATTAAACCACGCGGACGAACTCGCGGGCATCAGCTAGTAAGTCATATTATATAAATTATAATTATGACTTTTAATAATATAGTGAACCCACATGGTTCATGCTTAGTTAGGTCTCTACTCTTCTCTATCAGCTGATTTGATAATGTAAAAAATAACAATAAGTAGTCAATGTTCTAAGTTATAGTTCAATGCCAAATTCGAAATTTGAAAGGTAGCAAGGTTGAGTAAATTAGCGTTCCAGTTCATCTGTACCTTCCTTTAAATAAAATAAAATGTTCTGCAATTTGTAGCTATTCTTCTTCTTTCTAGCTATATTGCTATTATTACTAGTGTAGCTATTATTACAGACCCTACTAATCAAATAATTATATTTAACTACTATAACTATTATATTATTACGTAACTATCCATGTGACTATTATATTATTATGTACCTAACTAGTATGACAACAAGTTATCGCTATTGAAGTAAAAATAGTAATTGATGAGCAAGAAATCTTCCGACAAGTTAAACAATAGAATGACAGTAGGTAAATGTATAAGATTAAAGAAGCACGCTATAAGGAGATTATCAAGATTCAAAGATTAACCTATAAAACGTCACCTGTCGTTATCGAGAGCTCAATAATTATTGTTAATGTAATAACAATACAATGAAAAACGGAATACAATTCTCTACGGCAAGATTGAGATTTACATTGCAAGTAACTTTTCAAGTAGGTGTGACTTGTAAGTTGTTCTATGGCAGAATTGATATTTTTTTTAAATACCTGAGGGCTACCGCAGCCCATAGTACATTTTTGTATATACTCAAATGCCCCCTATTTATTAAGTCCTTAATTAATTTTAAGTTTGCATTTTTGAAAATATTAAAAGATTTTTTCTCGTCCAGCGAAAAACTTGATATGAAAACATTTGCGTTTGCAAAAAGGGTTTGATTCTTCATAATAGTAAAAAAATAGGCAGCGAAAAGACCATAATCTGCTTATCACAGAGTAACTGAAGATAACGTTCTCATCTTTGACAACAATGATACCAATTACCTTAAGGTTAATCTTCAGACACTATCGTACACAAGCGCAAGGTGTTTCCCATTGGTTAGGTACTGCAGATACCTTAGATAAGAAAAACCAAATGATATCGAAATAAAGTTGTTCTTCATTAAAAACCTTGCTAAGAACAAATAAAAGAATAAGCTTAGTAACAAAAATGGTCTAAATTCAAAATAAAAACTATTTCCATTTATCTTGTTACTGAAATCCAAGAATATCTTTGCTAAAATCATTTTTTTAAGATTTTCGAAGAAAACGGCGAGAGGATAAGACGGGTTTTGCTAAGCTTCTTTTAAGTTCTTCAAGTGGGAACTTACAGTTTGACTCAACAACTAGGAAAGTAAATCATATTTTAAATACAAAATTACATAGAAATCTTAAGAGCCGTTAACGAGAAACTGTTCTAATGATGCTAAATATTATACCAATAATTATAGTCTAATATAACTTATAGCTATCCTGTAGGAACCCAAACTCTGGTATAAAAAGCTTAAGTCTGTCTCAAAGTTTGGCCACAGAATGTGTGGCTGACTGACTGACTGACTGACTGACTGACTTATATATCAACGCACAGCCTAAACCGCTGGGGTTAGAAACTTGAAATTTTGACAGTAGGTTCCTTTAGTGACGTAGGCGCTCACTAAGGAAGGATTTTTCAAAATTCCACCCCTAAAGGGGTGAAATAGGGGGTTAAAGTTTGTATGAAAGTACGTCATTTCTCAAGTTATATCCATGAAACTTGGTATATGAGCTACCGGTAAAAAATTAAGAAAAACGTGTTTCACAGTTTATGAAAATTCTACCCCCGAAGGGATGAAATAGGGGATGAGAGTTCGTATGAAAGTCCTTCATTTCTCATGTTATAGCCATGAAACTTGGTATTTGGGCTTCTGTTTTAAAATTATGAAATACGTATTTCACAATTATTGTAATTTCTATCCCTAAGGACGTTAAATGGAGAGTTTGTCCTTCACTCACGCCGCAACAGAGCAACGGATTAACGTGATTTTTTGCACGGGTATATAGATGAGGACCTGGAGAGTGACATAAGCTTCTTTTCCCGGAAAATTAAGGAGTTTCTGTGGGAATTAAAAACTTATGCCACGCGGACGAAGTCGCGGGCATCCGCTAGTAAATTATACAATACACGATACACGATATAAGAATGATATGGGCGTGGTATAGAAAGCTTATAGGTTTATAGGCTTTGTCAAGCAAACGTTTACGGCACATAAACGCAGGCTTTATTTTGCGATCGTTCACCGCTGCTGAATAGGGATGGAAGTTCAAGTCGAAGCCGGCCTTGGGTGCGCGTGCGCCGCATAGTAATCCATGCGATCCGTCTGGCACCGATGCTCTTTGTCTCTTCTGTATTGACATCGAGAAACAATCTAATAAAATAGGACTATTTTTATAGTCCTCTCTTATTATATTTATTTTATATATTAATCAGGAAAATAATTTTTCACTTATTTTCTATTTAACTAATTAAATTTAATTCATTCTTTTGATTTTCATAGATCTCTAACAGGTAGGTAAATTGCGTTTGGTCTTACTCCAATAGGTCTCCATTTATTTTATGCTAAATAAATTTTATTACAGACAAAATATGAATATGTCTCTTTGTTCCAATGAGGAACACTTATTAGTTTTGTTAGTGCTTACTATCTATTCCCAGTTTGAGGTACGCAAGTATGCTAGATGCATATTTTGCTTTGTCTCAAATAAAAACCAGTATAAAAATAACATAAATGATCATTAAAATTTGCTAACGTGTTGCGCAAATAAATTTTGTCACATGTTAAAAAAAATATTGTCAGAAAATAAATTAGACATTGTTTGTGAACTCCCATACCGCATAAAAATTAAAAATATAGACGTGTAATAGAAATATATGGAAGGTGGATCTTTATCAACTCTCGCAAATATTTTATGCAAATAAGTAGGTACCTTAGGTACCTGTGCTCATATACATTAAGACTTTTTTAGACAACGCTAAAACAAACTTGGTCAAGCGACTGCACAATGCACGAACCTGCAAAGCGCAAACTTTAGAAATAAACAAAAATATGGCACGACACCATACTATGATACGATGGTCTAGATGCTTTAAAGTGGAGTCCATACTTTTTCAACAGTATTTAGCGTAAATCTATACAATCATACAACCTGAAGCAGGTTCCTAATTATAATACTTTTATTTTAGGCCGGATAAAAGGATTCCATCAATATTTCAAACCTAACAACACAGAAGAACCATAAGGGAAAAGCTAGTTTAAAACAGTTAACGCAGCCAGCGTTCTGGGAACATTGCCTCATTGCAGCGGCTTAGATGATATTTTTAATTTAATTTATTTCATAGTTTTAATTTGAATTTTAATGATATATCTTCTTGTAAAATAATAGTAGTTTATGCAACTGTCATATAATGAAGGGTATTAAAACACGAGTGTGAGTTTATGAAACGAGCGCAGCGAGTTTCATAATAGTAACGAGTGTTTTAATACCCGTGTTATATGCAGTTGCATACACTACTTTATCTTCACTAATGCAATTTATCAAACAACAAGAGTAAAAGCTGACAATAGTTTATCGCGTACGTGTATTGTCACAGTGAACTTGCCGCCATTAAAATCTAACCAATGAGAGCGCAGCTGCGCGCGCAGGGCCAATCAGGAGCGAGCGCGCGCTGTTCGTTTTTTATTTAATTGGCACAAGATCTTACCAAAGAGTTTTGTGTATGTAAGTTTAGTAGTTTCGACGAAGTTTTCACGTATAACCCAACTGTTTTCAAAAGCCAGCTTATCAAAATTTTATACAACTTGTATGAGGATTTTGACATAAGGCTCGCCAGGTTAATTGGTCGCGTTTTATTGATGTTATAATGAGATTTTACGATATCGATGTGGATATTATACCATCATGTGAAATTGCTTAAATTGAGTGTTTTGTTATCTGCGCTATAACAGTAGTAATTATAAGTCAAGTATTGGAAACATAAGTAGAATGTTATAACATTAGTGTAGATAAATAAATATAATCAAAAAAAGAATTCGACAATATTTTTTACATTTTCGAATCTTCGATATAACTAATAACGATTCATTTGATTATTATTTATTAAAAATGTTTACAATAAATTACAATATACGCACTGGACTGTTGAATGCAAAGCCAACAGTGACAGTGATCTGTAAAATTTTAGCTTCATTGTCAATTAGCACAACGTAAAAACAAACAGAAAAACCAACTAACAAAATCTGAGTGAAGTGCTAAGTAAATGGACTATGACTAAGTTTGGAGGCACGAGACTATGGCACGAGTGTTGTGTGTTCGGGTGTTGTGCCTTTGGCCGACAATGAGGGGCGATGACACCTGTATTGTTCACCACTACGCCAATGCAGACTGCACTTGGAATAATTGACTGCTGTTGACAAGATTTGTAACAGTAAATTTCGTTAGCATTCTTGTTCGCTTATCAGATGTAAGACTTTAATGTTTGCTTATTTGCTGTCTGTTTATTGCGGATTTAAAAGGACGTTATAAAACTATATTTTTCCACCTTATAATTATTATGCTTGTTGTAACTTGGATGTTAGCATAGAAACAATGATTTTATAGGTACGTACCTACTTATAACTACCTACATATAAAGAGCAAAAAAATACAAGTTACACTTTTAAGTAAACTTTCTCTGAGTAATCAAAAAGTAGACCAGTATTTAAGTATTAAGCACTATCGGTCGTGGATTTGTAATGTAGGTATATTAATTGTTTTGATAAATTGGTTTTTTTGTGTTCGCTTACATGTTGATTTTATTTGATACAATATCCATACTAATATTATAAATGCGAAAGTGTGTCTGTCTGTCCGCTACTCTTACACGGCTCATCTGCTTAACCTATTTTGATGAAATTTGGTACCTACAGGGATAGGTTGTATCCCGGGGAAGGACATATGCTACTTTTTATCCGCGGTAATGAAAAAAACTTAATTCACGCGGATGAAGTCGCGGGCATCATCTAGTATACAAATACTAACATACATACATTATTATCTACTACTAGCTGATGCCCGCGACTTCGTCCGCGTGGATTGAGGTTTTTCGGTTCCCGCGGGAACTCTTTAATTTTCCGGGATAAAAAGTAGCCTATGTGCTATTCCAGACTATAATCTATCTCTGTGCCAAATTTCATCCAGATCCGTTCATCCGTTGGAGCGTGATTGAGTAACAAACATACATCCATACATCCAAACTTTCGCATTTATAATATTTATTTGATGTCATCGATGTGGCATGTCTTTTCTACGTACCTATGTGTTAAAACCATAAAAAGGAAATGGCATTGACTTATGCTAATTATTATTACTATAGGATTTACTAAATATATCTAAGCAATTATTCGTCTACAGCTCATCTTATTTTAGGGCTACTTTGTAGGCTGTGTAGAGTTTTAGAGATTTAGAGAGTAAAACTTTTTAGAGTAGTAAAAAGTTTTAGAGTAGTAGAAATATACCGCGGGACCTACGAGGAATAATCACAAAAAGGCGACGTAGTTAGGATCGGTAACAAGAAAGTCTCAAGAGTCAAGATAATGCAAAGGCGTTTGTCAAGGTGGAGTAAAATTTGGCACAATCGTATCGGGGTCAGTGTGTCCTTGTAACGGTCGGAGGCTGAGCTTGCGTCTGAGAAGTGAGATCTTTATAATATCGCATTCGCAAAACGCTTGAGGCATTTACGTATTCCATGGTGCTTTCTTTAAGCTATCGTGATTATTAATTACAAGTCTTTTCTGTACGGATTTTCTAAATGATTGAGGATTTAATCTATAAGCATAGAATTAGTTACTCAACGTACCTTATTTGATGAAGTATACGAAAATAACTTAAGCTCATATAGAACCGAATAAAAATTGGAAATTACTTATTAATGAAATTGACAGCCTAATCATGAAGCGACTATTTGCCTTTCGTCTACAAAAAATAACTAAGGTTGGTTAATTGACAAGCATTGTAGACAAATTAAGTTACAAATACGCTAAGCTGGAAGTTGGGACTCTACAACAGGAACTGTAGCCTAAAACTTTAACAACTTGAGTATGTTTTTTGGAACGAAAGTTCCTTATGGGACGATGCGGAGGGGTACCCTAGCCTACGTCCGTGACGAAAATGCATCTAGTAAGATTTTTATGTATAGTTTATTCGAAATTAAATCTTAACACGAAATCATTAAAGTTTAACTTCGAATGTAGTATATTTATATTTAAGACCTTTTGTCCTCTTCTACCTCTTGTGTCTTGTGTGTGTTTCTTTTTACCTCGACTAGAACTTGAAATTAATATTTATGTAATAAGGAACTTCGTTCCTATCTAGTATCCCACGAGTGCCCACGACACCACACTTTTTTTTTTAAATTATTATTGTATGATCTGCTGTACCTTGCATCAATAAATGAGGATAGAACTAAGCAGAATGTTTTAACAATTTGCACGATTAGTTGCCGATGAGGCGTGATGATGCGGCCTTTGCTTGTCCCCATTGATGTAGAATTTTAGATGCTTGTCCCCGAACTTCAAACACAAGATCGGCGTTAACATGCCTTCTTCAAACGGTAACAATAAACTGACTCGCTGTTATACGAAGACACGGTTTACTTTTTTGAGGAATGAATAATATAAAAATACGTGACTTTTTGTTACTTCATTTACAAAACTAATTACATAAATCAATTAATAACGTTTATTTTTATTTATTAATTATTAATTTTATTTTATTAATTAAATTCATTTCATTTCATTAAATCTAGCCACTTGTTTTAGTTAGTGTTCTAGTAAAACTTTGGGGTTTGGGGTTTATATTCGCATGGTGTTTTTAAGTTTAAACATTTATTCGATATAATTCTTCGATGAATAATCTGAGCAGGAAGATAAAAAACATCTTTAGGTGGATGTTAAGATGAGGATGGAAGGCATTACAAAATATGTTCTCTGTAGTCTGTTCTAACTCTTAACATTCATATGATAGGTTCCTAACCGCATTCAAGTCCAGGTCTTTCAGTCTTTTTAGTCAGCTGTTATTGGGCACCACTTTCAAAGCAAACTTGTGCTAGAAGTCTTTTTTTCAACGATAGGTTTGTTTTGTTTTACATGAGAAAGCGTATTTTTTCTGGTTACAAATGAGTAATAGGTTAAATTCCTTTCTTATCAATTTATAATGCTACTCTATTTAAATCGTGTTGCCGTATTAGGTGCTGTTGATAAATAAAATTAATTATTAAATCGATGACACGTTATATTCTAGGAAGTATGCAACTGTTCTAGATCAAGCCAATACAGATATGCCTTTTGGAAGATTCGGACACGTGCAAAGCACGTGCAAATATTCATAACGACTTCCTCATCACATTGTAATTCTATCATCTCCCCATAAAAGTCAAAGTCAGGTAGTGTTTAATCAATATCCTTTAGCTGCGCTTGCATGCTTTCACGTGCACGTAAAAAGCCTGCTTATTTTACATATCGACATACGTTTTAAACTACACATAAAAAAAGATTTTTTTGGTGGCTGGTTAAGAAAACAGCGCTCTACACCGCGCCACGGGGGTCGTCAGACACATACATTATAAAAGACTAGAGGATGCTCGCGACTTCGTTCGCGTGGCATAAGTTTTTTTAATTCGCACAGACACTCCTTAATTTTCCGGGATAAATCCTTTATCACTTTCCAGGTCCTCAACTATACCCATGCAAAAAATCACGTTGATCCGTTGCTCTGTTGCGGCGTGATTGAAGGACAAGTTCTCTTTTTAACGTCCATGGGGATAAAATTTTCAAAAACTGTGAAACACGTATTTCTTTATTTTAAACCAGTAGCCCAAATACCAACTTTCATGGTTATAACTTGAAAAATGAAGGACTTTCATAACAACTTTCAACCCCTATTTTACCCCTTTGGGAGTGGAATTTTAAAAAACTGTGAAACGAATAAATTTTTAAATTTTTACCCGTAGCTTATATACCAAGTTTCATGGATATAACTTGAGAAATGACGGAGTTTCATACAAAGTTTCAGCCCCTATTTCAGCCTCTTAGGGGTGGAATTTTGAAAAATCCTATCTTAGTGTGCGCGTACATTACAAAAGGAACCTACTGTCAAAATTTCAAATTTCTAGGCCCAGCGGTTTAGGCTGTGCGTTGATATATAAGTCAGTCAGTCAGGACTTTGAATTTTATATATATAGATTATAATTAGATAACTACTCAGTATGACCTACTAAACCTTATTTACTATATTACGTATTTGAAAGTTCAAGAAAGTTTCACGACTTATTTTTCATATTTCGTAAGATCTAAAATAGGATAAGTTAATTTATTAGGTCAGTATAATAAGTCAGGTTAGTTATTTAGTGTATTGTTTAGACACAAATTACCTACCATTTAAAGAAAATTCATTGTATCTTGTATTGTTTTATCTAAATAAAAGACGTGTAACTTACAAATTAATAAACAACCAAAGCTGCTACTAAGTATAACATTATTACGATTTATGCATCAAAAACAATGCAACGTGTGAATACGTAACGAGCTCCTATAAATTACAGACATAATTGTTTGAATATAGGTTATTGTGTGTATGTGTATATGTGTGTAAATGGGGTGGTCATTACTGGCATATTATAACATAAGTACACGTGTATTTGTATATTCGAGACGCAAATCATAAATGTGTGGAAAAGATTTCGCTACCTACGCCATAACGAAACTCGTGGCTTTAATAATATTTGTGGTATAATTGGATCATCCACGTGAAGCAATGGATAATTTACCAGTTATATAGGTATTAATTAACTTGTAAACAATGACCTGCGCATTTTAAGTGCACATTTTTTACTGCGTATCAATGAATTCTTTGCGCGAGTGAAGAATTTTACATTTATGGAAAATAGAGAGGTTGAGAAGTGAGAGCTTATTTAAGTAATTTAAGGCAGCTAATCTTCAATATTTTGAGTTTTAAGGGAAACAACGCTTAATTTATTCGTATTATTTTAATATAGATTTACAAGACAGTTAGGTATAATTAATTTTGTTTAGTCGAACGACTAATTCTAGAGGTTAAGTAAAGTATACTTACCTATAGCGACTTCCAGAGTGGTGTCCATATTTTTTTTTGTTTGAGTAAATAAATAATATGAACTGGTAAAAAATACATATACTTATTTATTTATACTTATAAAATTATAAATACTTATACCTACTGTTTAAAATCCATGAAGTACACATGTACATTTGTATAAACATGGTCCATGGAATATAAATAATCTCAAATCTGAGAATCTTTATAAAATAAGATCGTTGCGCGATATACGCAATAGAAACAAGCTATTAACCTCGCATTAGATTGTCAAGTTAATAATGTTTATTGCTATTTTATACAAATAAATGAGGTTACTTAGTTTAAAAACAACTGAGCGATGATTCTTCGCAAAGCCTTTGAAACATAACAATGTGTTTGCTGCAAGTTATTTAGATTATTGCTGTTATCTGTTATTTACAGATTTTTCTTTACATTACACACATTTTTTTACTCGTCTAGTGAAAAGTAAACCTTTCACACTCAGTCTAGTACAGGACTGGTAATTCCAAAACTAAAATAAACATCAATTGCTTGCTGCATCTCGCATTTTCTTAGTTTCTTTTTCTTTTCATTTTCTTAGCAGATACAGATTACAGGTGACTTTTTCAGTGTCACAAGCAACCAGGCGGCCGGCTCGACCGCGGCCATATCACTTATCCGCGCATGCAAGAGATAATTGGCGGTTATTAATCACAATTACAAGGTGATTGACAAAACATTAAAATGGAATCCGTTGCGTGTGAATCGTCATTTTCCATAGAGAGTATTTTTTTCTCGTTCGCCCTTTGTCGACCGCACTCACGTTTGCTCACGTGGAGAGCGTTGTTGCTTCTAATAATAATTTAACGACCAATTATTATCTATTATCCTGTTTAAGCGTGCACTAAATTATTATGTAGGGTCAATAATTATTGAAAAATTGTACTTTTAACTAAAATTACAGTGTGGGAAACATAAGAAAATCATTTTTATCTCCAATAATAATTTTTTAAAATCAATATAAAAGTACGTTATAACTTAATTAATATTTTTAATGCCTATTACCCCCGGTAAAGCACGGCACCCAGCACCAAGTTTTTATGGATCTACATCTCCTTTACAATACATAATATGATATCTCTTTAGAATGTAGTTTGGGTTCTCTATAATGTAGATCCCCACTAGTAAAAAAAATTCGGAAAGGTTTGAAAACGCTTGCAATTCGAGTTTCTACTGAAGAAATATCGGGTTGTAAGGTTCAACATAATTTTGTCTTGTCAAGTAAGATGCAACAATTGGCTGCAATTTCCCATACCATAGAGCGGACTATAATACGAAATTACGATAAACGACAATAGTTAGATATAATGATTGAGCGTCAAAGCGAACAATGAGAAGCGATCATCAGAGGACGGTGGCCGTGGCGCGCATGTTGAAGGTCGCCGCTTGCTTCCTGCGTGCGTGACGAGCATGCGCTGCCACAAGCCAACACACCTCATATATCAGATATATCACGAACCCTGTATACGCCACTTCACAGCCATAACACTGGTGCCACAGGTTTATCTAGGAGAGGTGCCTAGGAGAGGTAGGAGGTTTGACGACCTCCCTGACGCAGTGCTGAGCGCTGTTATCTTAACGCAGGGGGTCCCGGGTTCGATTCCCGGCAGGGTTAATTTGGGAATTTATAATTTCTGAATTTTCTCTGGTCTGGTCTGGGGCGAGGCTTCGGCCGTGGCTTGTTACCACCCTACCGGCAATGACGTACCGCCAAGCGGTTTAGCGTTCCAGTAGAAACCGTGTAGAAACCGACTAGGGGTATGGGTTTATTAATAACCGCCATACCCCTAACAGGTTAGCCCGCTACCATCTTAGACTGCATCGTAGTGACGATAACTAGCAAATGAGTTTCGAGCTATCATAGAATCCAGACGGTAGGCACCTGGGTTAATGAAATTATTTTTATTATTTTAGTTATTATTTTATTTACTTATATTATATTATAATATAAAATAAATCCGCAAACTGAAACCGAAAAATCGTACCGAACTACACACGTTCACAGCTTGTAACGTTGTTCGATTTTAGCACATTGCAAAAAAGTACCTACATAATATAGTAGTTAAGTACATGTTCATTACGACCGTACCATCGAGGTTACCCGGTCTTTTTTTGTACACAAACCTATTGTCCGATGATTCGGGTTTACAGAAGCAGCGTTGAGAACACATTTTTACTTTATCTGCTACTTGTAATATGCTGCGGCTAATACACACAATATCAAAGCGAAATACCACTCATTCACTCACTCACTAACTAATCATGATATCTCATGAACTATAAAGCATACAAACTTGAAATTTGGAAAGTAGATTCCTTTTATAGTGTAGACATCAGCTAAGAAACGATTTTGAGAAAATCCGCCCCAAAGGGGGTGAAATGGCGGTTGGAAGTTTGTATGAAAGTCAACTATGTTTTTGTAGTTAGAGACATGAAAATCGTCATTTAAGTTATTAGTTAGTTATTACCCCAAAGGGGGTAAGATCGGGTTTGGAAGCTTGCATGTATGAAGGTACTAATTTTTTGAAGTTATAGACATGAAAATCGGCATTTGGGTTATTAGTTTTAAATAATAAAAAAGTGTGTGTGTGCAATTCACACACGGCAGAAGTGAAACTTCAGAAAAGTAGCCTGTGAGAGAATAACTTGTTTTCTATTTCGATCTCTCGCAGGCTAAATCCTATATAGATATGTTTGTCTTTTTTAGGTGGCGCTTTTTCGTTTCATTGAATTTTCAAACCACTACGATTCTAAAGAAGTTTCACTTCAAAAAAACTGTCGATAGGCTACTTTTTATCCCGGAAAATTAAGGAGTTCCCGCGGCAATCAAAAAAAACTTAAACCACGCGGATGATGTCGCAGGCATCAGCTAATATAACATCCTAAATATGGAGGAAATATATGTTGTAACAAAGAGAAACACAGGTCTAAGAGGATTGAAATCTATGCCATCAATTGGCATCATCAAATCAGAACAGAGTCGTGCATATTTGGAACAAACTGCTTATGGATGTGGCGATGTAGAGTTTGGTAAATTAGTTCAAAAATATACTGGATAACCACTTAACAAAAAAGATGTGACGAGTGTCTTACCTACATAACAAACAAGAACTTAGCAGAAAAACAAAAACTAAGTAAGTAAAAACATTTTTATGAATTCCTTAAATTTACATCGTTATAACTCTTCTTCCGCGAACTACTTAAAACATTCATTTCCCAGGAGCAAATTCGTGACTAGAGTTAAAGACTTGTTTGGCGGTTTAGTGTTCTTCAAATACTATTTTTTGCCCGTTTATCTCTGGGCTGGCACGCCGTGGTGCGATTGTGAGATACCGAGCCTCTTGTTTCCAGATACGAATAACAAGAAGGTGACTGACAACTGTTCTGATAGTACTGTTATTTATGCGTAACGCGTATTCAGAAAGCTTTGAGAATGGAGAGGTTTAAACAATTGCATGAAACAATGGACATCACAAATGATAAATCTTGTATATTGAGGAAACTTTAACGTTTGCGCTTTCCATGCATAAAAGTTTTAGCGCTAAACATTATTATACGCTATCCTATGTGCTGAGAGTTCATTGTTCTAAGCGGGCGGCGTAGAAAATTTTACGATAGATGTCCGCTGGATAGGACATGTGGGGAATTTTTATATCGCATTAATAGTACATGTCGTGGAGTGGTAAAAACAATGAACATCACTAGTTCCTCGCACTTCTTAGGGGCCATTGTTCCTACGCAGGTATTTGATGGGAGAATGACCCCCTATATAAGGGTACGTTATTCATAACAGTATACCTATTGAAAATGACAGGAAATGGCTTCCTTGCGGTATAAGACAACGGCATGGTATTCACGTGATTGCAAGGTACAATGACCTATAAAATTTGAACCCTGTATCCCAGCAAAAAACAATGCTGGCAGCCAGTATAATTTCGTGACAGGATTCATGATCATTCTGCATACCGTATCCTAGTAACCATTTGAGCATTTCAATACTTTCCATGTCTTGAGTAGGTAGTCCTCGCTCCTCGTTTAAATTTCCATATTAAAAATGCAGGTATGTAGGTGCTATTTCATATAAAATTTTATCAATTTAAGATTGTTTCGACCCGTATACTTGGTTTCATTATAAAGGATCATTGTTTACAAACTATTGTTTACTGCTAAGGCTTGGCTTCAGAAGACCTTATAGTTTTGGTGGTAGAAACGTGATTCCTGGCTATAGTTCGCGCACGAGTTGAATGCAGAGCAAATGTATGGTGACACATACATTTACTCTGCATTCAACTCGCGCGCGAAACTATTTACTTAACAATAATAAATTTATATTATAGAATAATAATTATGTGAAAAGTAACTAGATCAATAGAAAAAAATATGTAAAAATGAGCTTTATGGACCAAAATCACATACTCTGCACAGTGCAATAAGTATATAGAATTAGATTAAAATGGAAAACCCCCGCATAAAATTGTACCTACCTAGAGTTTTTCCGTCCAATTAAACTATTATTTAGATCAATAATTAATTAATTGTATAGAGATCTAAAGTTACCTATCATGCTGCCAACCGGTTTGGTTTTTATGAGCCTTAACATATTTTTAATATGTAGGTAGGTACCGCTTCATTTTTTTTAATTACTTGATACACCTAGACTTTGACACGTAATACAATTGAATGAACCCTTGTTGTCCTTCTGAATAGGAAATGGAATACAAGACTGCATACGATCAACATAGGTAATATACATATTATATACTCGTATATAATTATATAATAATATTATAAATGTGAAAGTTTGGATGGATGGATGGATGGATGTTTGTTATTCAATCACGCCCCAACGGCTGAACGGATCTGGATGAAATTTGGCACAGAGATAGATTATAGTCTGGAATAACACATAGGCTACTTTCTATCCCGGAAAATTAAAGAGTTCCCTCGGGAACCAAACAACCTCAATTCACGCGGACGAAGTTGCGGGCATTAGCTAGTATACATATACACATAAGTGTACGTATCTCTCGTACTAACCCGGCTCACTAGTGAGCACGAGTCTCCTGGAATCAGAAGGCGTTTGTCCATAGTCCACCACGCTGGCGAAGTGCGGATTGACTTCACACACCTTCGAGAACATTATGAAGAACTCTCGGGCATGAAGGTTTCCTCACGATGTTTTCCTTCACCGTTTGAAGCAAGTCATATTTAATTTCTTAAATTACGGGGATCGAACCCGCGACCTCGTGCAGGAGGTCATAGGCTACCACAGCTTCACAAGTGTAGTACACATATTTGCAATTTTAAATTCTTAAAGAATCATACTCTTAGTAGTATGCTTTCTCTACTAATGAAGTAAGATTATCTAATACTTAAAATTATCTCGTCCCCTTTTGCTAATTCTTTTTTAAATCTCATCATCAAATATTATTCAAAAGTTGTTTTTTATTATTTACGTTCTATATGCTTAAACATGTTAAGTACAAAATATGGTTTCACCTCTAGTAGGTACAGTATGAAGTTGTCCAAGTGGGCAAAATCCAGCAATCCATAATATGTGAAGACTGACGATATAAGGGTTCAATCGAACTCTACCATTTGACTCACTTTATTGTTAAATTGACTTAGTTTAAAAATTGTTTTTAAAAACGCTATTTTTCCGGCTAAGCACATATTTCATCTCTTGTTCGAAATATGTGTACAAATAGAAAACTAAGCACTAAGCAGGTCAGTAGAGCACTGCTGATTAACCTTGACATAGTGTTACGAGTAGCTTATCAGATTTAAGCTAAAAGTCGAATACATAAAGAAAAACTCTTTACAGTAAGTACTACAGCCTTGATAACAATATGACAACAGATTCGTAAGAATAAACTACCAAAGAATTACAATACGCTTTGAACTAAAATGATGTAATTCTGAAAATAATCGGGATTATTTACTTCGGAACTAACATATTATATTTTAATATCTTAAGCTACTTTTACGCCACATATAAAATAACACTTATTTAATAATGTAGAGAATTAGACATAATATTTATAAGTTACGTTGTGTTTTTTTCTTTAATATAATCGTTGATCGATAAGTATTGCATGTACCCTTCACCTTTTTCTGCTAGGCTTCGAATCGAATCATGAACAGGAAATCGAAGACAAACCAGTTAAGCGTCTATATATTATATTAACAAGGCATGTGTAAAGTCCCAGAAATTTTTAATTAAAAAAGTGCAAGTAGATATTAACGTACACTTATACGTTGTTTGATTTCTTTTCTATAGGTATAACTATGATAATAAGGCAGTTTGTGAGAGACATCATATCATACTAATATTATAAATGCGAAAGTGTGTTTGTTTGCTGGTTTGTTGATTTGTTGGTTTGTTGGTTTGTCCTTCAATCACGCCACAACGGAGCAACGGATCGACGTGATTTTTGGTATGGGTATAGTTGAGGACCTGGAGAGTGACATAAGCTACTTTTTATCCCGGAAAATTAAGGAGTTCCCGAGGGAATCAAAAATACTTAAACCACGCGGACGAAGTCGCAGGCATCAGCTAGTTAATAATAATTCAATGTTATTGCAAAGATCTAATTTACTTGATATTTACAGGCTCTATGGCCTAGAACTTGGTAGGCTATCTCTAGGGCTTCCACTTTTAATTAACCAATTTAATTTGACAACCTGCTCTCCACTGTAATTCTGAACGATATTGTATTCAGACTGTTTGTTTGTAATGTTCTCCTATAATGCCCAATCTCTCTCTTCTTTTCACTGTGGTTTTATGATAGGTATTATTATTCATGTTTTTCTTAATGTTATGTTATTAACAAATAAAATGTATCCTGCTGTGTATATGCTTCCGTAATATATTATGAGATATTTTTTTCAAGTGGGTTCAGAACCAGATTCCAATTTATACTTAGATAGATAATTTATTAAAGTGAAACCCCTATTAAATATTATGTTACAACTTTACAAGAAGTGACTCACGGCACACTCGAATTGTTCTCAGAAAGCATCGAGTTAATGGTCGTTTCCTTCTGAACCCTAGCAATAGACATTTTTGCCTCTGAGTCACGAAACCGGCGGAACCACTTCACGTAATCTTTTCCGGAATATATGGTGTTCGGATACAGCCTACAGGTTGTAGATTTTTTATGTACCTAATAGTATTTAAGAGCGATGAGGTCATATTTTTAATATTTTATTTCCGCATATTTTTTTTTTGAATTTACGTTAATTTAACAATCTATACTAATATTATAAATGCGAAAGTTTGGATGGATCGATGGATTTTGTTACTCAATCACGCCCCAACGGCTGAACGGATCTGGATGATATTATACTACTACTACACTGGAGATAGATAGTCTGGAATAACTACTTTTTATTCCGGAAAATTAAAGAGTTCCCGGGAACCATAAAACCTCAATTCACGCGGACGAAGTCGCGGCCATTAGCTAGTAATATTAAATAAATAATTATGTAATACGCGCCGCTAAAATAACTGCATTTTAAAAGGAGTAGGTAAGATTATATACCTTTTCTACCTTTTTGCCAATAATAATATATAATTACTAGCGGGCCTAGCAGACGTTGTCCTGCCCTGAACCTAGAATTGCAGTGCCACCTACTGGTCCAATTCTGTTTTCACACCATCCAGGAACCCATTGAAATATACACACAAAATTTCATCCAAATCGGTTCAGCCGTTTAGGAGGAGTTAGGTGACAAACACACGTACATATACTACTATCTACCGTACCGAAGGGACGAACGTCAAATGTTTGACAGGAAAGTACCTAGAACAGTTTATATGGGGAAATGAAATTGTTGTTTTACTATCTTCCTCGAATTTTTTCTATATTTTCTCAACGTTTAAACCTTCCCTGGACTACGACAAACATTTCAAAACCAAAATCAGCTAAATTGGCCCAGCCGTTCTCGAGTTTTAGCGAGACAAACGAACAGCAATTGATTTTTATTTAAAGAAGATTATAATAAGTATATTATAATAATTATTAATATAAATATATAACAATATAAGATTTTCTTTCGTAAACTGTAGTAGGCATATATAATACTTGCTACCGGAAATCAAAAAAATTGAGTCTTTGAAAACTCCATCACCAGCTAATAGCCTTTAAAATCTGTGTAAACACACCTACACAATATGTGTATGTTGATATGTGAATCATGTATTACCCCAACGAATTTGGGAGGCCCCTGATACCTTTGAAGTGACGTAAAATGTGTACCTCTTATCTTGTTGGTGTATCATTCGTTATGAATGAACATTACTATCAGGTGTGGCTACTACGGATACAGTCAGTATCAATTTTATGAGTCGAAGGCATAAGTGAGCGTATTCTGAGAAATGTGAGTCAGAGTTGTCGACCTACTGCGAGATCATTTCCGATTCCGATCTAATCGATTAATGGATGATGTTGCATGGGTGTTCATTTAACGGAACTTCAATAGCATTACTCACTGGGACGAATTTCGTTTTATTTGATCATTATCATCAACAAGAAGCTAATTAAAGAGAGAACCCAATCTTTTTGAACAGGTAAAGAAATAAGTAATTTTCGTTTTTTTGCCGCAAATCGCAAACAAGCTCCTGCCAATAGTAGGAAGGCACCTGCCTTTATTTTTACGTCACAAATAATTACATAAAGATCTATATTATATTTTATTAAATACTATTTTATTAAATTGTTTAAATAATTTCGATCCCTTATTGTAAAATTATAATAACATTATGTAGTTTATCTTAATATTTAGTTAGATATTAGGCGAAGCATGATATGATATATGAGATGAATGAATTCTTATATGATCTACCTATTTGAAGTCAATAATTTAAGGTAATAATAAAATAGTTAATATGTGATATTTGGCTGATACTGCAATGTGAATATTCAAATTTTTTCACTCACCATTGCTCTGTCTGTTTCACCGTAAGCAGGCGCAGCACTACTCCTCGTCAACAAGACCATCGTTACCGCCGCCGCCCATAGTATCCTTAAACTACTTCTCAAACCAAAAAACGCCATACTTCTAGCTGATATGTTTTCTCTTATACTTAATAAGCTCATTTGTTCTTAAAATTATCTTTAAAATACTACTCTGCTATAACAAACAATATGTCATTCTAATATTGAAAATATTTGTAGGCCGATACGGTCACAAAATATTCGTATAAAATTATTGGATGATGTTGTTCGATATGCAATGTTGATATCCCGTTATCTGAAACAAAATAAAAATTTGATTGAGTATGCATTATACTATTATTTAATGTGTAGTTAATAAAGATTAGCTTTAGATTATTTCGGGTCAGAATCTTGGTTGACACATCGTATCCGCTGAGTGAGTCACAGGTCACAACTCACAATCAGTTAATTCCACTCACGAAGAGTGTTACTTATTTGCTAGCAAGTCACATATTTTCCACTAGCTGATGCCCGCGACTTCGTCCGCGTGGATATACCAAGTTTCATCGAAATAACTTGAGAAATGACGGACCTTTCTACAAACTTTCAACCTCTATTTCACCCCTTTGGGGGTGGAATTTTGAAAAACTGTGAAACACGTATGTTTTCATTTCTAACCCGCTGCTCATATACCAAGTTTCATGGATATAACTTGAGAAATGAAGGACTTTCATACAAACTTTCAACCCCTATTTCACCCCTTCGGGGGTAAAATTTACGAAAACTGTGAAACACGTATTTCTTCATTTTTAACCGGTAGCTTGTATACCAAGTTTCATCGATATAACTTGAGAAATGTAGGACTTTCATACAAACTTTCAACCCCTATTTCACCCCTTTGAGGGTGAAATTTTGAAAAACTGTGAAACATGTAGGCTTCATTTTTAACCCGCAGCTCATATACCAAGTTTCATGGCTATAACTTGAGAAATGAAGGACTTTCATACAAACTTTCAACCCCTATTTCACCCCTTCGGGGGTAAAATTTACAAAAACTGTGAAACACTTATGTCTTCATTTTCAACCAGTAGCTTGTATACCAAGTTGAATCGATATAACTTGAGAAATGACGGACTTTCATACAAACTTTCACCCCCTATTTCACCCCCTTAGGGGTAGAATTTTGAAAAACTGTGACACACGTACTTCTTTATTTTTTACCGTAAGCCAAAATAAAAAGTTTCGTTGATATAACTTGTAAAACAGCTTGAGAAACGAAGGACTTTCATACCAACTTTCATCCCCTATTTCACCCTTTTGGGGGTCGAATTTTCAAAAACTGTGAAACACGTATGTCTCCATTTTCAACCCGCAGCTCATATATCAAGTTTCATGGCTATAACTTGAGAAATTAAGGACTTTCATACAAACTTTCAACCCCTATTTCACCCCTTCGGGGGTAGAATTTCGGGATAAAAAGTATCCTATGTCCTACCTCGTAGTATAGGCTCAAATCGTGCCAAGTTTCGTTTGAATTCATTCAGTAGTTTCGGCGTGATGCGCGGCCAAGATACAGACAGACAGACAGACAGACAGACAGACAAAAATGAAAAAAATTACAGATTTGGCTTCAGTATAGAATAATGAGTGCCCTCCAAAAAAAATTTTCAAAATATTATCTTCAATGTACAGAATTGGACCTGTTACAGTTTTATTATAAGTATAGATAGATATAGATAGATTAAGCAGTAAAATTATAGTGTCCATAAATCACAAATCCTTGTATCTAGTGCATAGGGAATGGTTATTTTTATAATAAAAAACATCATAATATACACATTATGTAATAGCTATATTATGGTACAAACTTAATATTATACAGTCGGTGCTATAAGTAACACCATAATAATGTATGCTCTATAATCACCACTTCAACCCATTGCCGGCTTAGTACTGAGTACGAGTATCCGCTAAGAATGAAAAGGATATAGCCATAGATAGCACGCTGGCCAAGTGGGGACTTTAAAGAACTTTGAGAACATTAGGAAGAACTCTCAGGCATGTGATTTCCTCACGATGTTTTCCTTCACCGATAGAGTAAGTGATATTTCATTTCTTAGATAACCGTACATCACTCAAAAAATTAGAGCTCAATAAACGAATAATAATAAAAAATATACTCTATAGAAATATGAAATAAAAAAGATTTTTTATCGGTATACATTTTATCTCTCTAGGTCTCAAAAATCTAGTCAGTATTTAAATATAATTCAAAACATCAATTTAGCTCAATGATACGGCTTACGGCTTTTCAGACCGCTTCTTTTATTTAAATTTGGTTCAAAGTTAAATACTATAGTTTAGAATAAGATCTAAGTATGAAACATGACGTATTGTCCTATAACACTGTTGACCCAGATAACGGCACGAGGTACGGGCTCATCGACAAACACTGTTATCAATACGAAAGATAATTTTTTTCAACATAGGTAATAACCTCTATAGAAAATTATTCCCGCATACAATTGCTGGACAAATAAAAATTTTACTTTTTAAATGTTTAAACAACGATAGGACCGGACGATCTCATTTTTAAAGTGTGTGTACTGTGTATACGTACCTATTATCGCAACTGTTTGTATTTTTATCAGAAATCAATTAAACTGAAATGTTAGTTTTCAAGGTTTAATAGAAATCCTCGTAAATCTGCCAAAGTACATATAGTCAAAATTCAAATCACTTCGTTAGCCTGGCCATAGTAAGCTTGAATATTTTTACGAGCTTTTATTAAACTTTCAAAGTTTGTGAGTTCAACAGTTCTCCCAAACCGATTGAGCTGAAATTTTGTAATAAGCACGTTTAGTTCGGTTGAAAATGGTTAGATAAGTGATGTCATTCTAAATCCAATATGGCGGACTCCCCAAAATGGCGAACTGATTATTTTTATGCACCCCCATAATATGGATATGGATCAATTAAAAGGGTTTGCTGAGAAGAATACGAAAAATAAAATGACCTCACAATAAAATGAATATAGCGGATGAAATGAAAAAGCTCGTTCTCAAAAATGTTTTTTTAATGATTTAAGACTTACTTGTTTTAATAATTTACATCAGTCAAGAACTCAAGACAGTCTCAGCCATTCAAACTAATCAGCTCTACGTTTCACAATGCAAGCTCTACATTAACTTAGCATGATTGTAAAGCCTCTCCCAATCCTTGATGACTTCATAGACTGATAAGATTAAAGTATGACATAATAACACACATTGTTCCTACAAGTACCTAATAGAGATTAATGGTTAATAATTATATCGAGAAAATTAGTTTTATTCATATTGATGACAGGATTGTGCTTGCTTGATAATCTCATCTGATTAAGCAACCTAGATATATATTCCTTCTCAGTTCTCGAGCGGTATGGAGCGGAAAGCGGGAAATTGTATGAAAATTATTACTATAACAGGGCCTTTTGCAAGACAATTTCATGACACTGCCCCGCGTCATAGGGGTTATCGACATTTTTACATTCGACATTGAGTTACAATTACTTTCTCTACGAAGCGTATAAGCTATAATAGCAGCAGATTTTCATAAAGTTAAAAATCGGGCCAAGTGCGAGCGGACTCACACACGAAGGGTTCCGTACCATCGTACAAGATTTAACATTATGTACTTTTAAAATACAAGTTTATTTTATGGGGACCCCCTTTAATTTATTATTTTATTTTATTTTCATTATGTGTTGTAACATCAACTATAGTTTTATTTACTCACTCTTTGATAATTTATGGTTTAAGAGATACAGTAAAAACGCTGAATAAATCATGTTTTTTGTATGGAGTCCCTCTTTATATTTTAATTTGATTTTTATAATTTGTAACAATAAATAATCTGTCTATTTAGTACGGTACATGAGTTACAGTCCGCTGACAGACAGACGGACGGACGGACAGCAGAGGCTTAGTAATAGGGTCCCGTTGAAACCCTTTGGAAAATTAGTTTTATTCATATTGATGACAGGATTGTGCTTGCTTGATAATCTCATCTTGGTACGGAACTCTAAAAAAGGTACTTTCTTCTTTGCCTATCTCTACCCTTACTTCCCCATACTAAGCCATGGTGTCATGGCTTTAAAACAAAGTGCAGCGAACAATTTTCTGCTCACCAGAGCGAAGCGATGGAGATTTCACCGTCATTGGAATCAAATTACCTAACTTTATTTATCGAAACTTTTTTATTTGCCGGTTAAGAATTTAGATTGCAATGTAAATTTTGGCGCCGAAAAATAAACTCGTGCCTAATTATTTTTGCGAAATTTAATAATCACAGTGTCTAATTTGTTTGACCGTAAGCAAACGAAATGCTTAAGCAACCGCAGCATTGAGCTAAAGTGCCGTGAAATAATATCTTGGTTTTGATGTTTTCACTTAATGCGATATTCTTATTGGTTCTAAAGAAATCCAAGGCTCATTGATTTAAATCTATCAATCCTGCGGTTTACCGGGTTGGTGATGATGAATGAAATATTACGCTCTTCGTATTTTATGTAATGTTATATTTCAAAATCTTATTTTAATTTTAGGTTTTGTAGTAGAGTTTCAAGTTTATTTTTGACTGAACTGTAAAATGATAATAACAAACTTTTGATTACGTCGTCTTTTTTAAGCCAGTAGTGCTTTGGCGTCAACTACTGCTTCCATTTAAATGTAAACTCAAGGATATGTACGGAATAAGTTGAAGGTAAGTCGGTTTTAAGATATGGTTAGCTGCTTGGAAAAAGATTCCATCTATCAAGTACATTATCAAGTCATGTGGATTTTTATAAAGTGTCATTTTTATGTAATTAGTAGAATAAATAAATCTGAAAAGAAAATAAAACCCGAAATCCTTGCGGATCTAACAGTCAAGTTCAAGGCTTTCCAGGTTTACATTTACTATACACTGGTTTACATTTACTAGACACTACATTTTACTATATTTTCCAATAGTTCATTTTTTAAACTTCCTCTTCATTAAACACGCGGAGTCGGTTAAGAGGCCATCTGTTAAATGAAGTCAGTCATGCGTACGATTCTGGAAATCTTATAATTAGGGAAAATCTTATTGACTGATTACAATACTTATTAAGGAAAAATTAGCAGCTGAGCCTTAATAGTTTTAAATCTTTAGCAATGCTTCCAAGTCCCAACCAATTTAAGAAAATGTGTCAATATTCGTTGATGCAACTATTATAAGCGATAAACAATCCCTCAAGAAATAACAATTAAAAAATTAAAACGAAAAACACATACTTCATGCATAAAACAATCACAAAAGTATTCTCTTGGCACATAAGACAAGTCAAGAATCTATTACTAAAAGAATATATATTTATTTATTTATGTTATTATTAATCTTATTATATAAAATTCTCGTGTCACAGTGTTTGTAACAAAACTCCACAGAAACGGCTTGACCGATTCTTATGAAATTTTTTGTGTATATTCGGCAGCTCTGAGAATAGGACGTAAACTACTATTTCATACCACGCGGATGAAGTCGCGGGCATGAGCTAGTAATCTTATAAAATTGACAAAAAATTGTGTTAAATAAAGTGCCACAAAAACCACAGTCGGTTTTACCATGCACCGTGTTATGTTATTTATACAAGAGAGTTAAATATCAATCAAAAACTACATCATAGGACAGTATAGGTAATGGTACGTTATAATCATAGCTACCATAGTTTTCCATCGATATGTCTGTCATCACTAAGTATATGATATTATACTAGATTTTCTTACGCTTGCGATTCCGGAAAATTTTATGCTATTTTTAAATCCACGATTTTTGCAGTCACTATCCAACAGGAATATTAATGAGACAGCAGGCATCTCGGGGGATGACATGTCGCATACTATATGCAAATTTGCATCTCGTGCGTGACCCTCGCCACTTTCCTACTTCCGTTGGCACACCGACAGGCCATGCTAATTATAATATGTCAACAGCATTACCTAGCAAAGTCATCGGATAAGAAATTAATAACAAAGGAAACATCATATTATTATAATTTTTATATGCTTGTCAGTTGCTATTCTTACATAGGTAGCACATTACCTATCCATATACCTTGACGTCCTAGACCTACAGAATTCGATTTAATAAAAATATGTATCTGATTTCCTATCTGCGAATATATTTTATGATTTTTATTGATTTTCATTTTGTATAATTTATGTTTTAATTTAATTTTAATGAAAAATCAAAGAAGCTTATATAAACTAAGTATACTCGTACTATATTATAATTTGATTAAATTTTATTAAGTACGAACATCAATAATTATTATAACAGCTCGTTTAGAACCTTATTATTCTGAAAATATTTTAACCAACAGCCAACTTGATGTTTCTTGTTGCCGAATTATTTAGGTGTATTTTTAAGACCTTTTTTTTAGGGATATGTACACGCAGTCTTAGCAGCTGCCTTAATCTCATTGCTTGTTGCTTGCAGATATTCAGACAGTGAGTCATAAATGAACTGTATGTATTTTATTTTGTCTTTAGGGTTCCGTACCTCAAGAGGAAAAAATTCTTTTTTCCTCTTGAGGTTATAGGTTATAGGGTCCCCTTATAGGATCACTACGTTGTCCGTCTGTCTGTGTGTCTATCTGTCAACCACATTTTTCTCGGGAACGCGTAGAGGTATCAAGTTTAAATTAATAACAAATAATTAGGCCTACGGCTCCTTGGAGCTGTAAAACAATCAAGCTTCTAAGTCAATGCAAAACCTACATGTTACTCCCCGTTGACCTAGAATCATCCATTTTGGCATGAAGCAAGGTCTCACAGCACAAGTATAGGAAAAAATCTGAAATTCGATAAGTAGGGTTCCGTACCCATAGGGTGTCGAATTCTTCGTCAGGCGCTATCAGCTTCGCGCCCTAATAATATGTAAGCCAGTTATTTCACAGCTGATTACGTGTCGTTATGAAAACATTCTTCTTATTTACTAAAATAATTTAAATTGTATGGTATGAAACCCTACGTGCGCGAGTCTGATTCGCGCTTGACCGGTTTTTTAATATTCTTACGTTACTGTACACTTAATACATTATATTGCACTATAACCTCGTGAATAATTTAATTTTAAGAATAATAATTCATTACTAATATAAAATCACATAGACAGATACCTGATGCTGCCACGTTTGTTGAAAAAATACCTACGTAACAAGTTCTCTTAGTATTTACGTCAATGACATTTGTATGATGACTCATATATTAATAATAATTTAACTACAGTACCAAGTGACCAAGTGCAAAGGTACGTACAGCGATAATTGAATTGTTTATTTACCTAAACAACATGAGTTTAGATAAATGCACATATTGTGTGTCATAACCGAAAACATTTTGAATATTCTTGTATGTAGATTATTATTGATAGTGTACAATCTGAATCCATACTTCCATACTAATATTATAAATGCGAAAATGTGTCTGTCTGTCTGCTACCCTTTCACGGCCAATCCGTTCAGCCGATTTTGTTGAAATTTGGTACAGGGGTAGATTGTATCCCGGGGAAGGGCTACTTTTTATCCTGGAAAATTAAAGTTCCCGCGGAAATCAAAAAAATCTTAATCCACGCGGACAAAGTCGCCGGCATCATCTAGTGTAACACAAAAATTGGATTTATTTGTTTCCAATGCCCAATAGCACAAAATCGGTCTTTAGTATGTCGCAATAGGATCGAATCAAGTTGGTTAAAAGATAATGGAAACGATATTTTGAAAGCCCGCTCTATTCAGAATATTTTCCGCAATTTTAGGCTTCAGTTGCCATCATAGCTTTAGTGTTAAGGTACCGTAATTAAATATCACCATCACGTCTCTACAGTTATTTAATTCAACAATTATTAAGTGACTAGCTGATGCCCGCGACTTCGTCCGCGTGGACTAAGTTTTTTCGATTCTCGCGGGAACTCATTAATTTTCCTGGATAAAAAGTAGCCTATGTATGTATGTATGTATGTATATTCTTTATAACTGATGCCCGCGACTTCGTCCGCGTGGAATAAGTTTTTCAGTAAATTTTCCAGGATAAAAAGTAGCCTATATTACTATCCCACGATATAATCCCCCTATAATGGTGAAACACGTACTTCTTCATATTTTAACGAAAGCCCAAATGCTGTTTCATGGCTATAACTTGAGAAATTAAGGATTTTCATACAAACTCTCAACCCCTATTTCACCCCTTCGGGGGTGGAATTTTGTCAAACTGTGAAACACATATGTTTTCATTTTCAACCCGCAGCTCATATATCAAGTTTCATGGCTATAACTTGAGAAATTAAGGATTTTCATACAAACTCTCAACCCCTATTTCACCCCTTCGGGGGTGGAATTTTGAAAAACAGTGAAACACATATGTTTTCATTTTCAACCCGCAGCTCATATATCAAGTTTCATGGCTATAACTTGAGAAATTGAGGACTTTCATACAAACTTTCAACCCCTATTTCACCCCTTCGGGGGTAGAATTTCGGAATAAAAAGTATCCTATGTCCTACCTCGTAGTATGGGCTCAAATCGTGCCAAGTTTCGTTTGAATTCATTCAGTAGTTTCGGCGTGATGCGAGGCCAAGATACAGACAGACAGACAGACAGACAGACAGACAGACAGACAGACAGACAAAAATGAAAAAAATTACAGATTTGGCTTCAGTATCGAATAATGAGTGCCCTCCAAAAAAAATTTTCAAAATATCTTCAATGTACAGAATTGGACCTGTTACAGTTTTATTATAAGTATAGAAGATAGATAGATAGATGTTCAAATTATATTACTTTACTTAAAGTTACTTACGTAATACTTTAGTTTAAATTACTTTTGACTATGACTTTGAAATTATTTGAAACAGTGTAAAAGCACGTACTAAAGTTGTGCTATGCCTTATTTTAACGAAATGACTAAAGCAAATGAAATATTTGAACGATGATCTTGCTTTATTTGTTTTTGCAAACTTACGTCAGGCGGTAGAGTCAAAATTCAAGAGCAATTACACCGGTTATACCTGTTTAAAATTTTATTCGGCATTGTATTCTTAATATCATGAATGCCACTATTTTCAAATACTGTTAACGTTCCAACAAACATACACAAACGCAGGCGTATGCATGAGATCAGTCCTTATCAGTAAGATAAGTTTTAATAGTGTTATCCGCTAAACTATCTATTTGAAGACTCCATTGTAAATAGGTAGATACGTTTTCTTTTGTTGGAAAATTTATGTCAATAAAAAAATCTGTATAATATTTTTAATTTCAAGTTGACTAACGTGGCACGTGCGTTGGGGTATGTAAATCTGTGATTTAGTTTGATGGACGAGGCAACGTAAGAGTATCTAGTAAGTTTTAAGTTAACGGAAAAACGGCATAAATAGACTGCTTTGTAACTATTTAAAGTTTGAATGAATTAATCCTTTGACTTTTCTAAGAATAAGTAGTAAGTAATACCATCTTGTTTATGAATTTCCTTCAACGAATGCTATTATTGCTTAGCTATCTATGCTGCATTCTTCTTCATAATATAGGTTCCCTTTGTCATTTTGACAATTTGTTCTCCATAAAAGCCGCCAGGCAGTGTTCAGAACCTCTTTATTGTTTACTTCTAAATAATTCATCAGACAACGATGATATTTACATCGTGTCAGAATTATTATTCGATGCGTGTTATGCAGGGGACTGACCACTGACCAGTGTATCTAGCATTAATATTACAAGATGACAATCGCAAATACCATTCGTGTGTTAAGAGGACAGTTCAGTATTCCACCTTACTTCTCATTAGTAGTAGAGATGGAATTGTAGCTACATGTAAAGTTTACTTGATTTTATACAAATTTATAGCATTGTAACAACTAATCAAAGTTTAATGAACTGAACTCAGTGTATCTTAGGAACTTCATCATAAACAAATGTGACTTCTAATAATGACTTGGTCTCATACATTATTTAATTTCAACTTACAATAAATTGTCAAGTAAATAGGTCCAAAAAAAATGAAGTTTTATAAAACTAAGACTAATCTTACAAAAAAACATTTTGTTACTATGTTTTACCATTGAATAAAAAACCCGAGTTTTCCATGACACAGCAATGTAAACAAGACGTTACAAACAAAAAAAAAACATTCAATTACTGATCGCCTGATCGAGGAGTGCTCTGCTTATCTGTCAGCTGAAGTATAGATACTGAAAGCGATATGATATGAAAAGAATGTTATCTACTTGCCTGTTCAAATCCCGATTTCACGCAATCCTTACTACTTGAAACATTGGTTTGTTTCACTAGTGCAATGGTCAAACAAAGTCAACATTCACAGGTCACTTCAGTCACCAAGTCCCGCGGGATGGGATGTTCACTTTTTTCTTTGCAATTGCACGAATTTTCAAAGAAAATGTGTATTTCGCGTGTATTCGAGCGATCGTTGTGCCTTACGCGGCACGACCTATCGCTCGCGCGGCTTTGGGCGAATGTACGGCGCGCGAACCGATTCTCGTTTATAAACTACTGCGGATGCACTTTGGATGAAAGCGTTTTTGCTGAAAAGCTCGCGTGAAATAATGCTGCGAACTTTCTTTTGAAACAGTTTTGAACCCTCTCATTTCTCGCATTCTGATCGGAATATTCGCGGATAATTTATTAAAGCTTCATAAATTAAATAATAGTGATGTTTTTTAAATGTACTTTTGATACTAATACAATACAAATACAACAAAATAAGCACCACAATGATGATGATGGTGGATGCAATATTACAGTTCATTACGTTTTTAGTTTACCGCGAAGTTTGCGATAAATTAGATATTGCAGTTGTAAAAATTCGCAAGGTGATTGAACCCGAGTACTACTTTTTATTAGATCTCTTATAAATATTTCAGGGACAAACGGTTATAAATTACATAATTCAATGAGTACAATTCAAATGGGTTCGAGGACACTTAGATTTGAGTTTGAGCTAAATTAGTTTCTGTTACCAGGTACTTCATAAGATAAATAGTCACTGCTTACCTAATAATTTAAAATTGAAATAAAAATTTGAAAGATATTATTTCTAAATGTATAAAACTAGTTTTAATAGTTTTTTAAATAAAATAAGTAGAGAGTTATATACCAGAACCAGACTGTATACCCTTAACTTTTCTCTAGTCTTATTTTTTTATAAAATAAACTTACGTTGTAACTCTTTTTCTTCTTTTGCTTTTTGGCTTTCTGTAGTGCCAAACCAGCACCATGCACTTCGCTAGTGTGAAGTAGCTGATTCAATTAAGTATTTCTAACGTGTAATTTATGGATGATAGGCCTGACCCAAATATAATGTCAGAACTGGTTAAACATACAGACAAATGCGAAAGTATGTATACCGTTAAATATACATACTTTCGCATTTTTAATTGACGACCTCCCTGGCGCAGTGTTGAGCGCTGTTGTCTTAACATGGGAGGTCCCGGGTTCGATTCCCGGCAGGGTCAATTTAGGAATTTATAATTTCTGAATTTTCTCTGGTCTGGTCTGGTGGGAGGCTTCGACCGTGGCTAGTTACCACCCTACCGCAAATACGTACCGCCAAGCGATTTAGCGTTCCGGTACGATGCCGTGTAAAAACCGACTAGGGGTTTGGGTTTAATATAACTACCATACCCCTAACAGGTTAGCCCGCCTACCATCTTAGACTGCATCGTCACTTACCATCAGGTGAGATCGCAATCAAGGGCTTACTTGTAGTAGAATAAAATAAAAAAATATTACGTATAGATATGGATTACATTATAAATTGTGAAGAATTTAGTCATAATTTATTCTACATAGCTTGTTTGTAACGATTGATTCATCAAAACGTAGGTATTTTATTGACTTTAAATCTGAACCACAAATCTATATTATTATTATGTTTCCTATAACTTTTACCAAGTATCATTTAGTGCCCTTTGTGCATTCTCCGAACCACCCAACACGACGAAATACCTAATAATATTAGGTATTATATCAATACTGTACTTATCGAAACAAAGGATCTGTGGTGAAATACCATGCTGTGTAGATGCACACCTGCGACACGAAAATGATCATTAGGTTTAGATTTAGTATGTTTTATAAATAAATAAATAAATAATTTATTTCACAAAATTTACAAAGATAAGACTTAGGTCTACAATAACTGCAGCCTAATGTAGGATACCCTGTGGTTTAGGCTGCAATGACTTTCCCTCCAAGAAAAAGAATGACAAAAACTACAACATATTTTAGATTGATTTACATTCAACATATTCAAAAGTGTGTAATCTATTAGAGTTGGTGTGTATGTGCGTGTGTGTTGTGTGTGTGTGTTAGTGTGTGTGTGTGTAAAATAGACATTTGTAAATATAAAATATGTTCCTCATAAAATCTAACTGATTCGTTTTAGTAAGTTTATGCAAAACTTAAGTAGCTTGCTCTTGCTAGCTAGTTGTACTGCAAGTCTTGACGGCCTCCCTGGCGCTGCGGTCATAGTGGGAAGTCCCGGGTTCGATTCTTATTGCATTTTGAATCTAGATTTTTCATTATACCTTGATAAACTAGTTGCAGGACAATAATTTTAATTTACTCAAGTACTGCACTGTGTTAAGCCAAAAAAATATTAAAAGTCTTCATTGCTTTTGACGAATTCCCGGGCGCAGGCTTCGATTCCCGGCAGGGTAAATTTGGTGATTTATAATATACTAGCGGACGCCCGCGATTTCGTTCGCGTGGCATAAGTTTTTAATTCCCACAGGCACTCCTTAATTTTCCGGGATAAAAAGAGGCCTATGTCACTTTCCAGGTCCTCAACTATACACATGCCAAAAATCACGTCGATCCGTTGCTCCGTTGCGGCGTGATTGAAGGACAAACCAACAAAGCAACAAACCAATAAACCAACAAACAAACACTTTCACATTTATAATATTAAGTATGATTGTTGGGGTGTTTTTTAGTTCACTAAAATTTCCGATTTTTCATCTCCGAGTAACGTTTAACTGACGAATAAATTTGATGTTTTGACAGATGCTGTATAAGAATTCTGTCAAAATTTATTCTTCGGTTAAACGTTACTCGGAGACGATCGGACAATCGATACCTAGTGAAACAAACATTTGTAAAATTTAATGTTCACCAATTTTGATTATTAAGTTAAAGTTATACAACTTTAAAAAGTTGTTTTTAGGGTTCCGTACCCAAAGGGTAAAAACGGGACCCTATTACTAAGACTCCGCTGTCTGTCTGTCTGTCTGTCTGTCTGTCTGTCTGTCTGTCTGTCTCCAGGCTGTATCTCATAAACCGTGATAGCTAGAAAGCTGAAATTTTCACAAATGATGTATTTCCGTTGCCGCTATAACAAAAAATACTAAAAATTAAAAAAATATATATATATAAAGGGGGGTCCCCATACAATAAACGTGTTTTTTTCGTATTTTTTTGCTCAATATTAAAAACGGTAACAGGTAGACGGTTCAAATTTTCACAGAATATTAACTTGTATATTACCTTTCAAAATAAATAATTAAATATCAATAAAGTAAATATTAAAGGGGGGCTCCCATACAACAAACGTAATTTTTATTTTTAATACGTCATAAATCGTAAAACTTACTACAGGTTTGTACGGAACCCTCGGTGCGCGAGTCCGACTCGCACTTGGCCGGTTTTTTGTTTCGTAATAAAATAATGTTATCTTTAAATCGTATTCGACAATCATTCATAGTTCGTACACATATTGCTCACATTAATTAAATATTCCTTTAAGTTTCCTACAAAATTTTCTGTGATAGAAAAAAACATACACAGCAACGATAATATACTTAGTATGCTTTTAACCATCTTTACCTAACTTCCGGACATGGCGAACGCATCGGAACTGGTGCGCCAATGCCATGCCCCTATGATTGTTGAAAATGTGTCATAAAATACAATTACAATATTATAAGTCTATGCGTAAAATCCGTGCGACTTACTCATGCTGAAATCAGGAAGTGTCCATTGTGCGTATTGGGTATAAGCTGATAAGCGGTTTGTTATTGTTGCCTAAAGGGAAGCGCCTAGGTAAAGGTACTTTACCTACTAAGATACTTTATGGCATTACGGGAAGCAACTATGGATTTTTTTTTAAATTTTTGCATTTTCAATCGTGCTGAATCAATGTAAACGATTGTCATGTAGACCTATGCATATTTAATAAATACCGCATTAATTGACACTGCAATTGTGTTTGAAATGTTACTATTTGCCTGAAAAATGCGGTTTTTAGCATTACGCAGGTATCACCGAAGAGCAAGATCTCATATTTTATAAGCCGGCAGAGGCGATGCATTAGTGGTTCGATCTGGGGGCCCCAATCATGTAAGAATGGCCGATCAAACGTTAAAGATTTTCGTCAAAGTAAAATAAACCATAACTGCATTGAATTAGAGCTCAATTTCGTCTGCCCATTCTTATACGTTTAGGTATGTACGATACCCTAAACATATAAGAACGTTTTACTTTGACGAAAATCTTTAACGTTTGATCGACAATTCTTACGTAAATCGTAATTCGTTAAATGGTAATACAATTAAATATGAACTCCGGGTTCCAATTCCTCTACCTGATGGTATATTATTGAGGAATGATATTGAGGAAGGATCTGCCCATTGTGGCTACCAGTTAGTTTTTGTCAGCCCAGACTTTGTCACTTTACTCCAGGTTTGAGCTCCTCAATATCCTGCAATACTCCTACTTAACCCTGATGACTGTTATATATGTGAGAATGTGTGGAAGAAAGACAGAATCCACCGTGAGGTTCATAGTTTTTTTTAACCGACTTCCATAAAGGCATATGTTCTCATGTCAGCGCGTATTTTTTTTTGTGTATATACACCGTTTTTTACGAGATATACCTAACTGGCTATAAAAGCTCGCGTCATGATTTTGCGTTTCTTTACGGGTGCTTTTTTATGCTTTTTTTATGCCACTGTAAATTTAAAAAAATACTACATATACTATACTACACTACTATACTACATATACTATACTATACTATACTACTGCGACTTGAACATACCTATAATTTTTTTTTAATTTAGTACAGTGATTCTGGAATTTGACTAAAGACTTGAATTAAGACTATAAATCGTCAGTGTGTAACCAACATAAAAACATGTGGTATGGTAACCTTCATAGGTCTGCGCTATGACGAAGCTATTGTCTGCAGTGAGTAAGGCAGGGTGGCTTGAGGCTTCCCTGAACACGGTGGAGGCATGACTACATGTGACCGAGTTCAAGGGCGTTTTTGTGTGCTATGCCGTCTGTCAACCCAACAAACATTTGCGCCGCAACCGATGACTGTAACTTTTCTTTTTGACAAATGTATATAGGAAACCTTTTTTTTGTGTAGGCACATTTTTCACTGCAGTGTACTAATTAGCCCAGGGAATTTTTTTATTCTGCTTCGAAAAAAAAAGAAGGAAAGTGGCATTTTGGTATACACAGTTTTTCGAAACGAAAAACTGTGCATACAAAATACAAAGTCGGCACCAAAGTGATAGGTTCACATGAGTTCCTTCTCCCTAGAACTCCTGATCTAAGATTTAAAAACTGGTCAAGTGAGAGTCAGACTCGCGCACAAAGGATTCCGGTACACAATATAAATTTTTTAGTGACGGAGGAACCAGATCGAATAGTTCTTGGGCACACTCTCCGAAATATAAAAATCCGAAATAACAAAAAAGATGTCATAACAACACGTAATCAGCTGTGAAATAACTGGCTCACATATGGCGCTAAGCTGCAGTAGCTCCTGACAAACAATTCGATACCCTCATTATCGTTTATCGGACTTTTTCCTATAATTCAGTGATGAGACCTTGCTTCTTGTCAAATTTCATGATTCTAGGTCAACGAGAAGTACCGTTTTGATTTTTTGTCAAGTGTCAAAATATGCAATATATAAACCATAAACGGCTGTATCTTTTGGTTGCGTTGCCTTAAAGCTATAAGATTTTGTTTTACAGCTAAATGGAACCGTAGACCTAAGTATTTGATATTAATTTCAACTTGATACCTCCACAGTTTCCGAGAGTAAGGTTGTTGACAGATCGACAGACGGACAACGAAGTGATCCTATAAGGATGTCTTTTTTTGTCTTGAGGTACGGAACCATAACATATATAATTTTTCTTGTGTGAACATTTCATGATACAATTATTACACAATACAAACTCTATAGGTGTACTTATACGAAACATGTTATGTAAGGTATGTAGGTATGACTCTATGTACACATTTTGTGTTGAACAAACAATAACCAAACCCAAATTCAGCTTCACAGGAATTATCCCGATGTTGAAACTAATTTAAATTCGTTATGTATTTTTGGATCTCCATTCCACGATGATTTCCAACTATAATACGAGTAGCTTATTTTCCACCATACGTCATTAAAAAATATTTCGTTCCATTATTCACAACTAGCGGTCGCCGGCGACTTCGTCCGCGTACAATTACTGATTTCCTCTGAGATTATGGAATTTTCCCGCTGAAAAGGTCTACTTATAGAGGCTTCTGTAGGTTCTTATTATTTAAAACTAATAACCTAAATGCCGATTTTCATGTGGTATCTGACTCTCTAACTTCAAAAACATCATCCTGAAAAAAGCTTTCATGTAACTTTCTAACCCCAATTTCACCCACTTTGGGGTGGATTTGCGTAAAATTCCTCAATTCCAATGCCGATTTTCAAGTCCCTAACTTCAAAAACTTAAAACCTTTATGTACGCTTCCAACCATTTCACCCCTTTTGGGGTAGATTTTTGTAAAACTTCTTATGCAGGTTTTTATTATTTAAAACTACTAACCTAAATGTCGATTTTCATGTCTCTAACTTCAAAAACATAGGACTTTCATACAAACATCCAATCCCCATTTCAACCAAGGGGTGAATTCTCTCAAAACTTGTTCTGAGCTGATGTCTACAGTCTATATAAGAATACTTTTACTAGAAGGAATAAATTATGCGTCTAGTTCTAAGTTCATTGCAGAACGACCTATTAGTATACAGTCATTAGGGCGTTTTTTCATTGGCCTATAATATATCGTCGCCGATATAGACTCACCGATATCAGGGCTCTGAAATGTATGGAGTTAGCGCCGATAAATCGGTATCATGTCGGCCAGTGAAAAGTCGGCGTTATGCTATAGAAACTTTGTTCTTTATGATATACTTAAATACCTTCATAAGCATAATAATTACCTACCTATTAATTGAACCTACTCTACGATATTCGTATTCCTCTTAAATTACGCACTCCATAAAATCAAGGGAATAAATATAACTTAAAATTTTCCGCCATACTATGAAGTCACTATTTACGTTATTAATGCTCTAGATATTATAATAGAATTTAAATAGAAACACATCGTGCACGTCTGTGATTTAATTAATTTACTTACGAGGAAGTAAGTACCTATTGTTGACTAAATGCTATATTTTAAGGAATAAGTGTACCTATGGAATTGCAATAAATAAAGAAATTGAAATTGAAATTGAAGTCACATATTGTCATCATAGTTAATTGTGGACTTTGTGGACTAATATTATAAATGGGAAAGTGAGTTTGTTTGTATGTTTGTTCCGCTTTCACGCCGTAACTACTGAACGGATCTGGATGAAATTTGGCACAGAGATAGATTATAGTCTGGAATAACACATAGGCTACTTTTTATCCCGGAAAATTAAGGAGTTCCCGCGGGAACCGAAAAACCTCGATCCACGCGGACGAAGTCGCGGGCATCAGCTAGTTGTTTATAATATAAAAATGATTTAAATTAAATTATATATTTTTCCTCCCGTTACATTAAATAGAAGATACCAAAATATAAAATTCTTTACCAAATATGTGGATTACCCATGTTAAACTTACCATTTGTACAATTTACTTTGCCAACACTTTTAGCATAAGTAGACCATCAAACCGAAGTTGCAAGAATTGAATCTCATAAATATTCGCTATATATAACTATACAGAAGAAACTCCACTGTCGCAGCTAGGTGCAACTACCTCCACAGGCCCGGTATATAAGAACGGAACTACGTAAATAATCTCAAGCCAAGGTAATATCATTTGCTAAGGACAAAATTAACATAAGCATCCATTCCAAGTTGATTTTCATCCCAAGGACTTGTATGAAGAAAATATTAAGTTTACCATGATACTATATGGCATCTTTTAGGGTCATTCTCAAACGGCTCAAAAAAGCGTGTCCGGGTCGAAAACCTGTATGAAATAGATTGCTAGCCACTTGATAATTTTATGTATGGTAGATATGATCAAAATATTAGGGGGGGGCCTATGTCCTTTTTTAGGTAAACATTATGTAAGTTAAGTTAAAAAAAGAAAACCGCGGAAATATTGACCTCGGTGCCGTGTCCCGCACCCCATATAGCGTTGAAAATTATTTTTTTTCTTTTTTTCTATAAAATATGCCACTATTTTGCAGGTGCTTACAAGAAACTAGTTAGTTACTAGCTCAAATTATAATATTTATAATCAATAATAGGCCTTAGTTGACAACTTACAACAAATTGTTTTCGCGTCCGACGTTTAGAATTGATACCGGTGGCGCGCTCCAATTCTCTTATAACTTCTGTACTTTATTATCTGCGAGAATAGTAGTAAGAGTAAGACAAACTATCCGTCGCGCCGCATCGGTGGTTAAAGGCAACACGTCTGTGCCTCTCTGTCCGTCCCTTTTATTAAGGTAAGTAATCGCTTTCGGTGGCTTGGTATACCCATAAACTTGATTTCGGTGGAACTGTTCTATCCATATCTATTTAAACTACTATTATTTAATTTATACAAACGTATATCGTATGAGTGCTAGATTGCAATTAAGGAGGTTATTATTATAAATTTAGGATACTTTTGTAAAAATCTGGGATATTGCTCATTATTTTGATTTCAGTGGGATTGATCTCAGTGTTTTCGGTGGAAAAAGTAGTAAAAAAAAGATGGTTGCAAAATTCATTTTTTGATTTTTCCAATTTTTAAGCATGTTTCTAAATGGGGGCTGTATTTTTTTATTATTTCACAAGAAAGTATAACTCAAAACAAAAAAAAATCGACCTGAAAGAAGTCTCTACGACAATTTTCCAAAGGAGAATTTTAATTTACAAAATATTTTTTTGGGCCGAAAAACGTCATTATCTCGGAAGTCTCTTAACATATTTATCTAAAAAAAATTGTAAATATTTTAAATACAAAAATGTATACTTTCACCAAGTTTCGTCAAAATAAAATTATTTTTCTGTAAATGAAAAATAAAAAACGATAAAAGCGGTTTTTTGCATTTTACTCGGAGATTTTTAGGTTATGTGAAAAAATCATTTATACAAAAGTGGTAGATCTTTTTATGATCTACAACTTTTTTATTGTACACTTTTCTCTCCGAAGTCAACTTTCGCCGGAAATCACAATAATCCAAAATTCCTCCCCTTATCATCCCCCAAATATATCTGAAAAACCCCCTGCTCACGCATTTTTTTTTACGTTTATTATATGCCACTTTATCATTTCCAACTGTACCCATCCTAATAACAATGTTGTTTTTTTTCGCTTCAAAATGAGCGACTGGACTATGTGTGTTATGATAGATCTAAATAGAGACTGTTTTAAGTTCCTACTTTGTTATGGTTACTATTTTTAATTTCATTTAGTATGTCATTTATTTAAAATACATACATATTAAGTACAAAGTTGATTTTCGTAAATTTTCCTAAATCTAAGTGAAGTAATTAAAGTAGGTAGGTATATGTTATGTTGTAAGTAAATATGTTGATAAAATAAAATATTTTATTGTAAAATTAACCTGAAATTCTTTACGTTTAGTCTTCAAAATATTAAATACCTCCATAAATAATTTTATTTTGATTTCGGTGACTAAAATATTGATTTCGGTGGACACCATTTTTTGAAAATCGAATTACGATGTAACCGCTGGGCCTATAAAGTTCCCTTTACTACCAATATTACCTAAATTAAATCTAGATTTGATATTTCCAGCTAGTATGTCTCAAATACAAAAAAAAATTGTGCCACCGAAGTCAATCAAATAATGAGGCGCCTGAGAAGTACCCTTTATAGCTTTATGCCCCGTATTAACATTAAGAAGGTATATAAATTACCTATCTATTCTATTAAAGAATAGATAGTGTACGACATTTGATGTTTCCTGTCTTGTAATAAGGATAAAATATACATAACTTAATTTAGGTGAGTCCTAGTAAGTCAAAGTGGTGTATGTAACACGTTGTTATTTACTAAGGTGCGTTCACATTCACCATGAAATACATGTTAGATAACTTATGTCATAATAATAACGTAACATGTTACCGATATTTTTTACCAGAATAAGATGCCACAAATAAAAAGTGCCCATAAAAACTAAAACTCTGTATTTTGTATGAGGCTATTAACAATGGTTTAGTAGAAATTATGAATGAGTACTGAGTAGGTACCCAATGACTAAGAGGAAGAGCTAAACGTGACGCGTGAATCGTAACCAAGCCAAGTAATTAGCACTTTATTATAGGTAGGATAGGAGGGATAGGTAAAGTGTAAATTGATCGACTTATATGACGATTTACAACTATGACACATAAAAGATGATGCATAAAAAGATAATGACACTAGTTATGAATGTTTTACTTTGACCTCATTGTAATTTGGGTGCGATCATCGTGCAGTTCATACAGCTGCATCTCATTATTATGCCGTCAGACTGCGCAGTTGGTCGGCAGTCGGCACTTAGGATAGAACTGCATTTGTCTATGTATAGAGCCTTGCTGAATACATGTAGGTAAAAAATAATATTTATAAGAAGAAGAAACAAAATGTAACGCTCGGATTTATCCCAAATAAACAGTTTTAATAGATTCTAAACCCTTTAACCATGAATCCATACTTAATATTATACATATGCGAAAGTGTGTCTGTCTGTGCGTCTGTCTGCTACGCTTTCACGGCCCATCCGTTAAACCAATTTTGATGAAATTTGGTATAGGGATAGTTTGTATTCCGGGGAAGGACATAGGCTACTTTTTATCCCGGAAAATTAAGAAGTTCCGCGGGAATAACAAAACCTTAATCCACGCGGACGAAGTCGCGGGCATCATCTAGTAACAGATAGGTAAAACTAAAGTACGAACTCTGTGGAAAAATATATCTACTCCAACGAGCACTCTGTGATACGATTTCAAAAAATTTAAATATCATCTGTGGTCACCCATCCGTGACTAGGATCAACGTTACTCAACCAACTCAATCGTTAAACAAATTCTTTTTTGACCGAGCGAAGCGAAGGTCTCTGAGTCTACTTGAGTGAATTGGCACTTGTCCGACCGTCCGTCCGTCCGTCTGTCCGTCCGTCTGTCAGAGCCTTATAACTTCTGAATTACTGAAAGTAAAATATAATATGTAAACCGATGGCTTCCCGCCGAATATGGCTTAAAAAGTTATAAAAATCTTTATTTCAGGGGGGCTCTCATAGAAGCTAATGTGAAGTAAAATATTTTTTATAGCGTTACATAGGGTTGCGGTATATCATTTTAAAGATAAAGCTTATGCCCACGACTTCGTCCGCGTGGTTTAAGTTATTTTTCCCCACATGCACTCCATAATTTTCCAGGATAAAAAGTAGTCTATGGGGCTGATTCTGTAGTGCACAATCTCTAAACTAAACTAAAATGGCAGCTTTAAATCTAGTCATGTCCCTTTCCGTAGGGAGTATTATGAAAGGGATAGCAATATTTGTAATGCTCTAATTTTAGTTTAGTTTAGAGATTGTGCACTACAGAATTAGCCCCTATGTCACTCTCGGTACCTCAACTATACCCATGCAAAAAATCACGTTGATCCGTTGCTGCAGTGTGATTGAAGGACAAGCTCTATTTACCGGCCTTAGTGATCTAATTTTCAAAAATGGTGAAACACGTACTTCTTCATATTTAATCGAAAGCTCAAATTAATTTTTGCCCTAAAATTGACGAAATTTCAAACGGCTTTCAAAGTGGAGATTTTCTAACGTCCAAAGTTGACCCCAGAACTCTCAATTTTCTGAAAGGCTGAGCCTGAAACTTGATCAATTATTTGAATTATATCCTTGAACAACAAATACTAAAATTAGATAAATATTATAAGGAAACGAAATTATTTAATTTTTAATGAGCTTCAGTGTTTTTGACAATGATGTCAATAGATGGCGCTCTGTAAAAATTCATGGATACCGCGAGGTCTCAGTTCGGGGCGAACCACTAGTTTATCTTTTAAAAATTCTTTCCAAAAAACCGACTTCCAAAGCCACTGTAAAGTAAAAAATAATTTTGATTTCTACACACTATGTTGAAGTCGGGCGAGCCTGACGCGTCAACTTTGCCTATCTTTGTTATACTCGCCCGACTTCAACATAGTGTGTAGAAATCAAAATTATTTTTTACTTTACAGTCAGTGGCTTTGGAAGTCGGTTTTTTGGAAAGAATTTTTATTTTTAACTTTTTAGTGTAGTCTAAATCCCCACGGCTTAGGAGTGCACCCTGCAGCATCAGAGTTGAGGAGTTGGGACTTGGGTTTAAGTATGAAGTCGTTGCTTGACACCTACAATATGAATTCAGCATAAAAAATCCTAAATCTCTATTTTTCAGGAGTTCTGTACCCTGCAGCATCAGGGTTGAGGAGTTGGGACTCTGAGTTGAATCGTATACACGTGACTTGATACCTACTATATAAATTCACCATCAAAATTTCCTAACTCCCTAGTTTTGAGGATTTCATGTAGTATGGGTACACCTACAGCATCAGGATTGAGGATTTGGAGTCAGATTTTTTTATGGGACCACCTCGGGAGCTTCCTCTAACCAATGAAAAAAAAAATTTTCACATCAGTTAAGAAACCACGGAGATATGCACCGACATACATTAAAAAAAAAAAAAAACATACGCGCCGAATTGAGAACCTCATCCTTTTTTGGAAGTCGGTTAAAAATACTAGCTAATGCCCGTGACTTCGTCCGCGTGGATTGAGGTTTTGCGGTTCCCGCGGGAACTCTTTAATTTTCCGGGATAAAAAGTTGCCTAAGTATGTGTTATTCCAATCCAAATCAAATTTCATCGGATCCGTTCAGCTGTTGGGGCGTGATTGAGTAATAAACATCCATCCATACATCCATACATCCATCCAAACTTTCGCATTTGTAATATTAGTATAGATATAGTTCGCGCGCGAGTTGAATGCAGAGCAAATGTATGGTGACACATGCATTTACTCTGCATTCAACTTGCGCGCGAACTTGCAGTCACATAGCAATCTGTCAGATTGTGTCTTGCTTATGGTCCAAGATCCCACGACGATCAGACCTACGTTATTTTATTAAAGCTGAAATGTTTTGTATGTAGGTATGTCTCTAATAGCCTGACACCTATTTACCTAGTACGATTGCAACCCCCTGTGAGACACCCTGCTGTTTTATAATTTAAGAGTGTCTGACAGGGGGTTGCAATCGTACTAGGTGTCTGACAATGAACAACGTGGTTTCTAATATTATTCCAAAGCAAAATATAAAAAAAAGAACTTAATACTTGAACGAATTTGAGGTGCCACCTTTTTTACCTGATAGATCCAAAGCAACCGCGATCCAAACTTCATAGTCGGGGATCGTTTATACCTCTATTAGAGACATACATACAAAAAATTTCAGCTTTAATAAAATAACGTAGGTCTGATCGTCGCGGGATCTTGCTCTATTACGTACTGAACTTCTTAATTAACTAGTTACATCGATTTACCCAGTGAATGTAGGTTACAAATTATTAATGTTGTCTTGTTTGGCCGGCCGCCCACACTGGTCCCGACCGTTACAGTCACCTATTCATACGCAAAAACCTCGCATCCTCAATGATACGAGTTTTTTTAACATCGTACGTATATGAATGATCACTACACATTATTTTTGTGTAGGTAATTGAAAACTGCAGTACTTTTTTTCCTGGTAATAAAAACTCTTTCCTCTTTCCTTAATATGCGTTAGGTAGGTACTATAACTTTTTGGCTAAATTTGAAAAATGATTCAGACTACAATGACTGCAATCTACAGGAAAAAGTCGATATAGTCCTAAACAGTAATAAATAATTATTAGTCATTCGCGGTCGACGGTCAAGTGTAAACAAAATTTACGCCGAATGCACGCACTGAGGGTTTTCAACTCATACGTATAGTGTATACCTACCTAACCCTGCGAACCCAACCCTACCCTTCTAACCATAAATCTTTATCTAACATTTAAATGTAAAATACAGAAACATTTTTCTTTATGTGACTAAACTGAATAGGCACTTAATTAATCAAGATTCCTTTACTCTATGTTGCTATAGAACGAAAAAGGAAAGTATTGTGTGAAAACCTGCATGCCTGAGAGTTCTTCATAATATTCTCAAAGATGTGTGAAGTCTGGCCAATCCACAGCGTGGTGGACTAAATCCTTCTCATTCTGAGTACAGACTCGTGCTCAGTAGTGAGCCAGCGATGGGTCGAGGTGATGAAATAAACTCGCAAAGAACGTCCATAGTTCCCATAATATATTGTATAGCCATTTCCCGATAATATATTGTAGCGTTTGATAAATAATCTGATTTAGAACAAAAGTTTATCTGTATTATTTTAAGGAAGAAGACTAAGTTTTATTTCTATTGTGTCTCAGAGATTGATCAGGTGACCCAAGAGTTGGCACATAATATTTAGCTCGGCCATCAAGCGAAGCAACATCGCTTGTATCTTGGGAACCATGCATAATGTAATATATTACCTATTCTGTGGTAATATGATCACTTGTACAGACCTACATCAAATAAATAATCACATTCACTTTACCCTATGCCTTCACCTTGTATTACGTATTGTGCATCGAAATCCGAAATGGATTAAATAAACATCCCTTTAAATAAATGTATTAATTACAATAAAAATATTAGAGATTTCGCTGCAATCCGCAATACCAACTTTATTTTTTGTTAACAAGAAGGAATTAAAAAAAAAATACATTAAGAACCATAGACATTGAGCTGTACGCACGTACGTGTAGGTGACGATGGGTAACATTAGCACATTGACGCATACTTACATTCAACAAAGGATTGCGTGCAAATTATTTCAAAAATGGAACATAAAAAAAGTCCTAGATGTACGGTACTGCCTAAAAGACATTAGAGTGATAGAATTTTGTATTATAAAAATTCTGCTAGTTTCATTCGTTACGCCCCTGTCACCCCGCCGCGCCGCTTTGTCTAGATGCCTTCGTTGAACGACTGGTAGGAAAGAACGTATCTTATTAGACTGTGGGTATGTTCCGAAATACACTGAGAGCACTGTAAGGTGTGACGTCAGTTTAGTACACTGCGAAGCCGTTCCTTTATAGTTAGGTATACTGGTTACTGATTAAAACGGAACGCAGTCAGCACTGAAAGCACCTTACCTCGAAAACGCCAGTGCTCACAGTACAAAAATGGCGACGATTTATGACGTCATATATTTCCCTTGGATACTGCGGCAGTTTACTGTCAATCCATAACGGAACGAATTTCTCCACAGTAAGAGCACTGAACAGTGCTCGCAGTGTATATCGGAACACACCCTGTGACATTCGTTTGGGCTGTTGATATTAACTATAGACTATAATTTTTTACTACCCATTTACTACTCGCCAGCAATTATTAAAAAATATTTACTTTAATCCCTAGACCCTAAATGCTAACTTTAGTCCGCCTACGCTAAGCTTTAATGACATCTTTTTAGAGCATGAGAGGTGAAAAATAAAGTTGCGTTTGCGCGCGTAGGTACCTAGTACGAGAAAACTTTATCGGTGAGTCATCTTATCGTCTGACTCACGTCTCATCTGTCAACTTTTATCAAGCCGCATACCTACACTAATTAATAATAAGGTTGGCAACGTAAAAAACGTAAAAACTATCGCCCGATAACGTGCTTTACCATCTATAAGCTACTTACATCCATTCTAACTACAAAAATAACTGTGCATATTAATTCAAATAATATTTTGGCCCAAGTTCAGAATGGGTGTAAGGCTAGGACCCGCGGTACTAAGGAACTCCTTCTCATAGACACCACTATTTGCCAACAGGTACGGCGAAACAAAAAAAATCTAGTTGCTGCTTGGATTGATTATAAGAAGGCCTATGATTCGGTGCCTCATACGTGGCTCATGGAGATCATGAAGTTGTATAAGGTCGATGCAACTCTATGTTCTTTTCTCGACTCATGTATGAAGCAATGGATGACAGTTCTTCGTCAACCAGGGAATGCTAGATCTTTTGAATCAGCTGAACCGATAAGGATTAAGCGGGGAATTTTCCAAGGTGATAGTTTGAGCCCTTTATGGTTTTGCTTGGCACTTAATCCACTCAGTACATTACTGAAGGATTCAGGGCTAGGCTTTCGTCTTCGCAGAGGGGGTGAGGTCATATCTCACTTACTGTATATGGATGACCTTAAACTGTATGCATCAAAACGACCAGACCTCGTGAAGTTGCTAAAGATAACTCAAAATTTTAGCAATGACATTGGGATGGAATTTGGTGTCGACAAGTGTGCGGTTATCAATATAGAGCGAGGTAGGGTTGTGAACTCTGAGAATCTAGTTCTTTCAGATACTTTGATTCTCAGATCACTCTGTGAGGGTGAGACATATAAATACCTTGGGATGTCAGAGGCGCTTGGTATTGAGACAAGGACTATGAAACAACTAGTAGAGGAGCGTTTCTTTGGCCGCCTGAAAAAAGTCCTTAATAGTCTTTTATCAGGTGGTAATAAGGTACGTGTTTTTAATGGTTGGGTCATGCCTTTACTCATATACACCTTTGGCATCCTAAAGTGGACTCAAACTGAACTGGATACTCTGGATCGAATGGTTCGAAAACTGTTGACCACATACCGTATGCATCACCCGCGCTCATCTGTTATGAGATTGTACATCCCACGCAAGTATGGAGGACGTGGTTTTTTGAATATCAAGAACCTCCATAATCGTGAGATCTGCAAACTCAGAGATTATTTTCTCAAGGTGAACGTGGGTATACATAGGGATGTGGTTGCAGTTGATAAGGGTTTCACCCCGCTTTCCTTAGGCAAAGAGAACTGGCGCAAACCAATAGTACTTAGTACTTCGGATCGCATGGCGGTATGGGAGAGCAAGGAGTTGCATGGTAGATTCTACAAGGCCCTAACCAGGGCGGATGTAGATCCAATAGCATCTATATTTTGGTTACAGTTCGGTGACCTCTTTGGGGAAACCGAAGGTTTTGTGTGTGCAATTATGGATGAAGTTATCAAGACGAATAATTATCGGAGACACATTATGAAAGATGGCACTCTTGACATATGTCGTGCGTGTCACCTTCCTGGGGAGTCCCTCAGACATATTGTCTCCGGTTGTTCTCATCTTGCTAATGGAGAGTACTTGCACAGACATAATCAAGTAGCCAAAATAATCCATCAACAACTAGCTCTCCAGTACGGTCTTGTTGACACTGAAGTACCATACTATAGGTATGACCCAGTGTCAGTTCTCGAAAATAGTGGTGCCTTGCTCTACTGGGATCGGTCGGTTATCACTGATAGGTTTATTGTTGCCAATAGACCTGACATAGTGTTAGTCGACCGCTCAGCGCGCCGAGCAATAATTGTTGATGTTACTATTCCACATGATGATAATCTGGTGAAAGCAGAAAAGGAAAAAGTATCGAAATACTTGGACCTTGCTCACGAGATTACCGCCATGTGGAGTGTTGACTCAACGATTGTTGTACCGATGGTTGTATCAGTTAACGGTCTTATTGCGAAAAGTTTCGATCAACACCTCAAGAAGATTTCGCTTGGTTGTTGGATTAAGGGTCGGATACAGAAGGCGGTTATCCTTGAGACGGCGCGAATTGTGAGGAAGTTCCTCTCTCTGGAGCCCTGACCACTGCCTGCTTGGGTCTTTAAGGTCCCGCAGTGAGAGGAAGTTTTATAAGATTATTTTTAAATGTGTTTTGTATAGTATTTTTATATATTTATGTAAAACGTGTTTGGAAATAATTTTATAAAAATATGTACAAATAAATGAGAGAGTATAGGTTGGCACTCAGATCCTGTCGCGCGGCGATTTACTATGAGGTTGTAAAGATACAAGGAGGTATAAAGGTAAAATCTTCAAACCTCTACAGTTGACCTCTAAACTTGGGTTATTCAACTTCTTACAAAAAAGGGCATTCTCATGGCGAGCTTTTAGTTACTAGATTATTATCTAGTAACTAAAATTTAAAAAAAATAAAAAATTATCTGTGCTTATGGCAGCGGCGGCGCCACTAAGCATCTACTTATTAAAAAGCCAAAATTTTAGGATCATCACAGAGGTTATTCTATTAGTTTTGAATTTCGCCACACGCACCTGGATATGTTTCCCAAGCTATACAAAGGTATACTTGCCCTCTTATACCTACCTGCTATATTGTTAACTATATCTATTATAGGTAGTATCACATGCCACTTAAGTCCGATTTAAGTCACACTTAAGTAAGTCAAGCAAAGTACGATGGGTCACAGCAAAAAGTATTCATAGAAAAACCTTTACGTATATTTCCAATCACTGGCTTATCCATTATAAATAATGAATATACTTAGGGTGTCGATATGTATCAGGAAAATCCAGTTCCATTGTAAATATTTACTAGTAGTGTGCTAGGTAGGTACTAGGTACTACACAAAGAAAAATGTTCTTGGAATCATCTTCAAACAACACTATTTATGATATGATTATTATATGACTAGAATATAGTACAACTTACTTACGCGTGGTGTAGTTTTTTTTTAAATTGCCACGGAACTCTTCAATTTTCCGAGATAAAAAGTAGCCTATGTCACTCTCCAGGTCCTCAACTATACCCATGAAAAAAAGTCACGTCGATCGGTTGGTCTGTTGCGGCGTGATTGAAGGACAAACCAACAAACAAACAAACTTTCGCTTTTATAATATTTGTTTCTTTATTGTATTTTGAATCTAGATTTTTCAATATGCCTTGATAGTCTAGTTGCAGGGCTATAATTTTTTTTACTTAGGTACTGCGCGGTATCAATCCCAAAAAATGGCTAAGAATGGCCCGGTTTCGCTTCCCGGCAGGGTGAATTTATAATTTCTGAATTTTTTCTGGTATACTCTGGTGGGAGGCTGCGGTCGTGGCTAGTAGTAGGGTGCTATTGGCAAGGACGTGCCGCCAAGTGATTTAGCGTTCCGGTGCGATGCCGTTTATAATTAGAAACCAATTAGGGGTATGGGCTTAATATACTTAACTGAAAAAAAGCTTGCTTGTGCGTCACCTTGAGACGTACTGTCTGTATTGATTAAGAACAATAAGGATTCCTTTATTTTCTACGGAATCAAAAAATGGCGTACTTCAGAAAAACAGTCTCTGCTCATGCCGCGTAACCTTTTAATGGATACAAAGAATAAAACACCAACCCGCTATGGGCAGATTCCTTCCAGGCCTATCCTAAAAACTTGATGAACTTTTCACATTTTATTACGGTCTCTACCGAAATGTATTACCTACCTCCGGTAGAGACAGTTCCTCAAATAAATACTCGTTTTGAGTATAAACAACACATATGGCAATAATATGACCTCGTAACGGTCACAAGTAATAGGTATTTTGTGTCGTTGTTTCTGTTTTGATGGCTGAAACAAAGCGCGTACTTATTACACTTGAAATTGTTACTGTAAAATTTTGTAACAGTAGTGTTACATAAAGCGTAAGGCCTGACGAGTGACGAAAGACGTACGATGACTCATACGAAGCCGTTAGTTGAAATTTGGCGCACTTGTAAGCTGTAACATATTTTTCAATACACTTGCTCGCAAAATGCACTTACAGAGGCAGTAAACAGGGCTTGTAAGTTAAATTTACTGCCCTCGTGCTTTTTTTTTGCAGAATTTACTGCCCTCGTGCTATTTTTTTGCAGTTTTTTTTTATTTTTGTAAGGCCACTTTACTTCTAAATAAAAAGTTTTCTTGAAAGAAGGTTCATAATGATATTGACTTTGTATGTAGAAAACTTAAAAAATAATAACATTTAGATGTGGATTGATGAAATTAATTCATGAAATTAAAAATTGTATTTAATTTAGTTAATTAAAATTGTTTTAAGTTTTATAAATCAAAAAAGTAAAGGCTGAATAGTCCAGGCTGATAGTTAAGAGCTAGAACCTAGAGCCATGAAGCCAATTTAAAAAAACGCAATTACAACAACGCGCTATAGATAGGTACTACTAAAATCTTGAATCTGTGCGCGCTATTTTTAAAAGTTTCATTGAGTTTTTCTTATATAAATTATTAAATAATAAGATGAGTGGTTTATGTGATGTGTAATAATAAAATTAAATCAACAATAAGGTATTTTAGCTGTGAGAAAAAAGTCGCGCTTGTAATAGCCGCCGAAAATCTCGACTAAGTATGGGCGTGAGAAGCCATTTTCTAGTGAGTACCTACGACCTACTCGACTTTTAATTTCAAGTTTTCTCACAAATGTATTGAAAAATATCGTGTGATACACGGGCGTTAAGGTTTTAACAAACTCGTGACGATGGTCAGCCCTCGACTGGCGTCATCGGGCTGACATTAGTCAACTCGTATGTAAAACCTATTTACCGCCCTTATATCACAAACTACTAATGTGTTTCTTTTTCTTTTTAAAATTATTGTTATTATTTTTAATATTTTTATGGCAAAATGCGGAAGGATCAGGCAGTCCATCGCATTATTATACCACAATAAATCTTCCACCATTATGAATTATTAATAGAAGGGATCCGGACCATAATTACGGAAAGTATAAACTCCGATTTCTTACCAACGAGGATTACAGTCCTTATGATAACATGAAATAGTTGCAAGTTATGCTAATTCTATGTTCTAACCTAGGTTTTGTATTTACACGTCTTCAATATCAAATATGACCTACATCTTGGAAACATCATGATGAGTCATCTACAACAAATACAAATTGTATTATTATACAATTTTTTAACCCCTATTTAATCCCTTTGGGGGTGGAAATTTCAAAAACTGTGGAACACATATGTCTTTATTTTTAACCAAAATCCCAAACACAAAGTTTCATGGATATATAACTTGATTTCATACAAAAAAAAAATCGAATATCCTGCCTTCGCACACCTCTGGGGTGATCAAAGGTGATCAAAAACATACGCTGCGTTCAACCGTTTGGGCTGTAGGTTGACTGTTGTCACTCAGGACAAAACATTGTAATATAGTTATTGACGATGATAATATAATATTACTAGCGATCCGCCCCGGCTTCGCACGGGTAGCACTAATAATCCTAATCTATATAATATAAACTATCCTATCTCTCAAGTTAGATCGAACTGCACATGGTGTGCGAATTTTATTATAATCGGTTAAGTGGTTTAGAAGTCCATTGAGGACAAACATTGTGACACGAGATTTATATATATATAGATGAAGATGATGCCCGCTACTTTGACCGCGTGGTTCTTTTCGCTTTTTCATTCCCGCGGGAGCACTTTTTTCCCTCAATTGCTAGTTCAGGGTTATATGCTATCTACATTTCAAATTTCAGCCAAATTGATACGGTCTTTGCAGCGTGAAGGAGTAAAAAACATCCAAATTTACAAACATCCAAACTTTCACATTTAAAATATTAGGATTCATGCTGCCAACTTGAAAAGCATTAAAAATAGTCAGTTATTTTTTCAATTTCGTTTATCCCTAAATTTTATACGGGTTTAGGGATTATACGTTTGAACTTTGGCATGAAACTAAAACCCAATAATATTATGTCCCCGGTTATAAATATCCTTAGATTAGTTCTTATAAAACAATGAGTCAAGACAAACTTCCTGGTAGCAATCTGGGACAGCTATAAGGCAATATAACATGTCCATGTGTAGACGGACGTAGATACTTTGTTCGAGTCACACAAATATAATTAATAAGTAAATCAAGTTTCTTGAGAACATACCTATTTCTTTTTATTCCACTACAAGTTAGCCCTTAACTGTGATATCACCTGATGGTAATGGCCAGGAGTGTTACTACCATCGCTTAAAGCCTCAGATCAATAACCTTAATTCAAAATGACAGTTTTATGTCACGTACCTTGACGTCACGTAATAAGGATTATAATTCTAAAACACGAACGTCAACAACCGTTAGGGTTATATTATTCTATGGTCAACAATATTAAAACAACACGGCTTTAAGCGATGGTAGTATGCCCCCTGATGGTACCTATGGTTGGCTTGTGAGGGGTACGACAGTTAAATTAAACCCATACTCCTAATGCTCTAATCGGGTTATATACGGCATGGTAACTAGCCATGGCCGAAGCCGTGGCCACCAGACAAAATTATATCTATTGAACAACAAAGGACTTTCTCTTATGCTCTTAAAATTACTGACCTACATAACGGATCAATCGATGGTTAATAAAATATGATGTAAAATATCGATATTATGATATTTTCTCCTCCACCTTTACCATAGGTTAGTTTCGTTTTTAGGGTTCCGTACCTCAAGAGGAGAAAGAAACCCATATAGAATCACTTCGTTGCCCGTCTGTCTGTCTGTCAACCACCTTTTCCTCGCGGGAACGCGTGGAGGCATCAAGTTGAAATTAATATGAAATACTTAGTTTACGGTCCCTTATCTGTAAAAACAACAAGCTTAGAAGCTTGTACCTACTTAGAAGTCCACGCAATCAAAAGATACGGCAGTTTATGCCGCATATTTTGACACTCGCCAATAAATCAAAACCTATTGGGTACTTCCCGTTGATCTGGAATCATGAAAGGCAAGATGCAAGGACTCACAGCACAAGTACAGGAAAAAATCCGAAAATCGATAATTAGGGTTCCGTACTGATAGGGTGTCGAATTGTTTGACAGGAACTACTGCAGTTTAGCGCCATATAATGTAAGCCAGTTATTTCACAGCTGATTACGTGTTGATTTAACATCTTTCTTGATATTTACAAAAAGGATTTATATTGTGTGGTGGTACGGAACCCTTTGTGCGCGAGTCTGACTCGCATTTGACCGGTTTATTTACTTGTGTGACAACACGTCATAATGTTCAATTAATTACAAATTATAGATTAGAATAATGAATCATAGGTTGACGTCGGTATACTTTTTCATAGACGTCAATAGTGCTTCAATTAAGTAGTAATACTTGCAACTGTAGTTGACCTGAATGTCGGCCGCTACTAAGAACTTTAGGTAGGCAATCCCAGACAGTATATTAGATGCTAATTTAATTCAATAAACGTAGTATAGGTACCTAATACGAATTACACTGTCTATGATGTGAGTTTAACTGTTATGCATCCAACAGCTAATTTGTATACCAGGTTGGATAAAAAATAGAACAAAGAATAATGAGGAAGGAAGAAGGAAGACTATAAGACACGTTTAATAATTTTTTCAATACAGTTGTCAAACATGGCGCACTTTCAGAGGCTGTAGTTATGATTCGAAAATTGAATCTTTCGCATAGGCATCTTACTTTTACACGGTCGTGACTTACTTTTACAAGCTCGACACTTACTTTTGCAGTTTAGTTTTAAATTTTCCAAGTCAATTAAAAAAGTTTAGTAGCAAGGAGTTTTCATACATAGAATATAATCGGATAGGCTTTTTACGAGGAAAAATGAATGAATCCGTACGTTTTAGCATTGAATTTCCAAAATTCTTTTAAATGGTTGTTGATTATATTTAATTACCAGTTTTAATTTAATTATTTTCAACATTTGACAAAAATCGAATAGGCTGTATACGCGTAGGTTCGTACGAACCCGTAGCCTAGTTTCGTTGAAAAAAAAAATATGTCCAGGTGTAAATACGCGCCATTTGCTGAAATTTTTAATTTTTTATGTGATAAATTGATTATATTTTTGTTATTATGAGTTCTAGTACTAATGATGAAATGGAATTAACTCCACCAGATATTTTATCTGAGGCGAAAACTGCGCAAGATGGAATTTTGCCCCCAAAATCTCGAGAAAGATATATGACGGCTTACAATAATTTTATTTCATGGAAAAAACATAAAAAAACTAAGTCATTCTCAGAAAATGTTTTGTTAGCTTATTTTCATGAATTGAGTGGAAAATATAAACCATGTACATTGTGGTCAAGTTATTCCATGTTAAAAACTATCTCAATTTTCAGAATTAATTACTATGTACGTATGTATGTTGAAATAAACTTGTAATTCTTTGATTTGTTTATTACTATTTCCCACAACTGTATTGAAAAACGTCGTGTGATACACGGGTGTGAAGGTTATTGCAAACTCGTGACATTAAAAACCCTCACCTTCGGCTCGGGCTTATTAATGACAGCTCGTTTGCAATAACCTACTTTCCACCCTTGTATCACAATATACTATTCTGATTCTATTATTATGTCGCTCAAAATATTTAACAAGATGGAACCTCTACTTCCCACAAATAAACTTAGTCATATTGACGCGCGTGCTAAGTACTTACTGGAGATAATAATTTAATAAGCCAGCACATTCAAATAAAGAGAGAGTGAGTCACACTTTAGCTCCAATTTATGCCAAAATTAATAAGACCTTACGCATACCGTTAAACCAGTCGTCCACCCACCCGCTACAGCCCACTGCTGGGCACAGGCCTCCACACCACCAACTTCCTGACTCCGGGGTAGTACTGACTCGAACCCGGGACCTCATCGGCCGCAGTTCAACATGTCAACCACTAGACCAACGAGGCGTCCAACCACCACAGGGATATAATTTCTGTGTTAGTCAGGTTATGACAGTTATGATTTATTTATTACCGAGCCGTAATAACAATTACTAGATGCTACTGATCCTACAACTTATGTAAGTAATACATAATGTATTCTGTGATAATACCTACTAGATGATTCCCGCGACTTCGTCCGCGTGGATTTACGTTTTATTTTATTCCCGCGGTATCTCCTTAATTTTTCGGGATAGCTTATAGTCCTTCCCCGCCCGGGATCGGTTGAAAAGATGGGCCGTTAAAGCGTAGCAGACAGACAGATAGACGGACACACTTTCGCATTTGTAGTAATAGGATTTCTGTACAAATTATAACGCCTATATGCAGCAAATACAGTAAGCATCTACCTATTATACATGATAGGTACATAATGTGTTAAAGTCAGACCGTCGACTGTTTAGCAAAAAACTAACCTGAAAAATGCTGGTCTGATTTTAGTACCCCAGAGAACTATCGAAGATAAAAGCTGTAGTAAGTATTCATTTTTTTGAAGTCCAAACGTTCAGTTAGTAAATACTTTCTTAGTTCGCGTTAAGTAATCTACGAAGCCGTATCACCTCTGACATACATAATATGACTCTCCTAACAGGTAATGTACAACCGTAGAAAGCAGCAGTAGGTAAATAGGTACTTTTCTGCAAGGACGTGAAAAACGTTTATTGTCGCTATTGTACCTATTTCATTGTTTTTATGTAAATATCACCTATCATCGCTATATCGAGTGTACTCTCGGTCATACTATACATTTAAGCAAGGTTTACATTCAGCTGACTTTAGAAAATTTGAGAACAAATTTTGTCTATAACAACAATAAAATAGCTGTAAATTTCTGTAATTTTTTCAATTTTATTATTTCTTGGATAATATAACGTCTGAACAGAAAACAGATACCTACCTAAACACTGAATTTCTGAAACTTGTTCTGATTTTTTTTGAAGAATTGAAGCCACCGCCGATCGACCACCTCGCTTCCAAAATCGGATCGAATATTAAATATCGTGTCTGTGCGGTAAGTATCAGCAGAGAGGTGCATCGGGATGAGCTGAATGTAAACCATAGGTGTATAGGCAACTATTGGCATCCCAAGTATTACAACCTTCGATTGCCCATTAATATAATTAATGTAACTTCCGCAGCTCCTGCTGTCTTGTGAGACGCACATGTATACAACATACCTACTATTGTTTACTATCTTCTTTATTTTTATTTCTTTTCCCGTTAAGTAACTTAACCATAACGTACCTATTTAAATCTATTATTTTACTAAGTACGAATTACTATACGCTTCAAGACAAGACTTAAAATGCACTATGGACAGGACAGCAAACTTCTGCAAGAAACTCTCGCGTCGTATGGGTTTTAATTACGTTTCGCCCTATGGAGGTAGTCTGTTTTTATTTGTCTTAGGTCCGATCCGGAGTTTGTTTTCACCCTAAGTTTTGCTATACCTGCTATAATAGATTTTCTTTAATTGAAGGTCAATTTTTTGTTTTAAGTAGGTACTAAGCGATTGAGAAGGACCTTCATTATTTGATATTAAGTAGTCTTAATATCAAATAATGAAGGTCCAAATAATGAAGGTCCAAGAAGCATGCCTATAATCTACATAGAATATAGATCAAATGAAGTTGACAAGTCAAGTTGTCAAGTTGACATCTATTTCACCTACAAAACTACAAAAGCACCACGACCATTGAATTATATGTACAAGTACTAGAACCGACGCCGCAAACAAAAAATTTGCGCCATGCTTTGCGGCCGGCCGGCTTCACCTTATTTAGTCTCTTGCCTACGCTCTTCGCGGCCGCGTGTCGAAATTGTGCTCGCACGAAAATTTTAAAACGCCGTCGTGCGTTATAAAAACGTGTAAAAATAATACAACTGTAAATAAAAAAGATTGTGGCGTGACATATCATCGGTAAGGAAACAAAACGTTTACGAAAACAAACCAAAACAAATTTTTGAAGATATTTTTCTACTGATTCACCCACGTTCCACCATTTCTCGGAATATCATAGATTAAAAGTGAATTTTACCTACAGATGATACACCTACGATCATACATTTTACATTTTACTTTTTTATTATTCGACCGATTTCATTAAAATCAATATTTGGGGCTCCCTAGGATCACAAAACAGGAAACTGTTACCAAAATTTAAAAAAGGCAGCGCCATTTTGAAATTCTTTGTTATTGTACCGATTTCGTTCAAAATCGATATCTGAGGATCCCTAGGATCACAAAACAGGAAACTGGTACCAAAATTTAAAAAAGTCAGCGCCATTTTGAAACTTCTTTAGATTCTCGGTAATTAATTACAGTAAAACTTTAAAAATTTAACAAAAAAAATTTTGCTCTCTTGTTACACAAATAACTATTACTGGAAACGATGTTTTTTTTTCACTTCATTTCTATAATGATAAGGTAGAATAAGATTAAAATGTCACTATTATTTTTTAACATGATAGGAATGGTTAAGTTATAACATTTTATTTTATAGTGTCAACAGTTCCTAATAAAAAGGTTAAAGTTGTATAAAATGCATATCTTTTTGTTTTTACTTTTTAATTATTTTTTTCCGTCTATAAAACTAGGTCTACTATTATCTTATTTCATATGTGCACTTTATGCAGTCTCACACTGCATAAATTCAAAAGTACATAGTCTCATTGAATAACCCAATAGGCAGAAAATACTTAGTGTCACTTCTGCGTGTCTCATCTATGACCTTACCAGCGCGCACCCCGCGCGTCCCACACCCGCCGCGTGCTTCGCGACGCAGCACAGATTACATTCGCGGTGTCTTCTCTAGTACGTTAGTACATAATACCTCAATGACCACGACTGGTTTTGTTCGCTTAAATCTCATACGGTCGGTGTACGGTCGAATTAATTTCAGAAACATGCCAGTTGATTAAGGGAGGTTGGCATCGGTTTTGGTAAACGTAGAGGAACATGTAAATTGCTTAATCCAGGCTTATCTTATTGCCATGTGCTTTATCTTAAAAGATCGCATCAAATCTATACTAATATTATAAATGCGAAAGTTTGGATGGATGTATGGATGTATGGATGTATGGATGTTTGTTACTCAATCACGCCCCAACGGCTGAACGGATCTGGATGAAATTTAGCACAGAGGTAGATTATAGTCTGGAATAACACATAGGCTACTTTTTATCCCGGAAAATTAAGGGAGTTCCCGCGGGAACCGAAAAACCTCGATCCACGCGGACGAAGTCGCGGGCATCAGCTAGTAAATAATAAATGCAGTTGTTTTATCTTGTATTTTTATCTATAATCTATTCTATCGTTGGACTGCAGCCAGGGTAAGGTATAGTTAAGCCAGGCATTTGTCCAACGCTTCCTTATTTACAGAATTCATTACATTTCTTAGCAATATGGACATATTTACTTACTTGAAATTTATCCAAATCCTACACAGAATCTAAGAAGGTAGGACCTAGATATAGGGTTAGGTTATTCAAAGCTAGGTTTCATACTTATCTGAAAGCTGAAAGCCCCTGTTCAAGGTTCAAGCATTAAATCGATTTTGATGCAATTTAACACTAAGATCCCGGTGACAAAATAAGCAAAGGGTTCGTGCCAAGAGAATATAACCACTACGTGGGTTCGTGCAAAATATTTAAAATCTAATTCCAGGAGATAAAGTCGCCGTCAAAAGCACAGACAAAAGCTATTAATAGAAAACCACTGCAACTCTGTGTAAAAACTACAGATAGTAGAGCGGATTACTTGAAAATATATCCAAATCCTACACTGAATTGAAGAAGGTACGATAGGTCCTACCTACCTAGGCCTAGGGTATAGGGAAAAATTCATAAGTTTTATTTACATCTCTCATATTCGGTAAGTAGGTCCTTATTACCCCCAAATGGAGCTTGTAGGTGACCAATTAGCGCTCTGGGGTAATAATGTAGCTAGAAAAGCCCTAGGGCGGTAAGTAATTAAAAAAAGTATGATGGTTAGATGTACGCGAACTTTTTGAAAGAGTGAAGTTTTTTTTTTATTACTTACCGCCCTCGGGCTTTTCTAGCTACATTATTACCCTAGAGCGCTAATTGGTCACCTACAAGCTCCATTTGGGGGTAATAAGGACCTACTTTACCTCACAATCGAGATGTAAAGCAGAGTAGTTAGCTCGGGTGTAAGCATCAATTGCACCCTCGAACTATAGGCGCCCTCCCTGCGCTCGTGCGCCTAAATATCTCGGGCTGCAATTGATGCCTTACAACCCTTGGCTACTAATCTACTATTCCTACTCGCGTCTCTATACTCTCTAAATTTTGTAGGAATAACGCATAATCTATGGATTAACGTACTTGTAGATACCCAGTGAAAAGTAGCGGACACCTAAAATCGCTTATTACCTACTATAAATTTATCATCCGCTGCGCCACGCTGCGCTCCCTACGCCAGCGAGACCAAATTAAGGGTGTGTTCCGAAATACACTGCGAGCACTGTAAGTCCCCAGTAAAGAGCACTGACAGTGCTCGCAGTGCTTATATCGGAACACCCCACAGGAACACCCACCATGGAGGAAGGAATTTAGACATGACACCCACTGAATCTATGCCTATATCCGAATATTTGAAGTTTGCTAATAATTGACAATGATATTTCAAACCTGTAAAACTACCTATTGTACCTACTACAGCTAGGTACATTTTCTACGAATCCAAAGACGTTGACCTCATTCGTCAGAATTCTGAAACAAAACAAAGTCCACAAGGAAAAATACTCTGGTTCCGCTGTGAATACAGCTTTTAGTAATTAGCAGTTAAAGAACATAATGTATTGTGTTCTGAATATATAGTAGAAACGTGTGAAAATTTAATACGACTTAAAATTTACAAATTAAGGGCAGGGTCTAAGTAGGAAGCGTCGTAATCTCGCTATATCTAAGTACGTTGCGTACGACTTAAGGTGCTGTTTCTTAAAATCTAACTATCTATCATACTGTCTAAAAAGTTATCATACCACATACCCTCGAAGAAATTCCAATTTAAAATCATATTAACTGAATTCATGAAATATTATGTAATTAGATTAGACTAGCTAGCTGAAAGTATTATTGTAAATGTAAAGTTTTCAGTGAAGAACTAATTCGTACTTATGTACTAGATATTTAAAAGATTTACAGCCTATGTAGTTATTATTTCGACCCAGTCTTTAAAGCTAGTTTGCATACTTAGTCACTGTTTGAGCTGAAAGCGCTACATCGAACTTGATGCAATTTTACACTAAGACACCACACCAACAAGAAAACAAAGGGTTCGTACAATTATTACGTTCGTACGTTATTTGTTCACGATCTATAAAAATAGATTTATTATTATTATTAATAATAATAAATCTATTATTATTAATAATAATCATTTATTATTATTATTAATAATAATAATAAAGCCAGTCAGCCTTGCTCACCATCTGAGGCGACTGGGGTTCCGTGGCAATTCGCTCGCAGCCAGGATGCAGAAAGCGGTGTTGCTAGACTCGGCTAGGATAGTCCGCCGGTTTCTCAACCTGTTTCCCTGACCCCCGGCCGTCTGGTCTCCCCAGCCGGGGTGTAATCCTCCGCCCGCAGCAACTATTTATTTGTGTATGTAAGTTTATTCATTTCTATTTATTTACGTAAGTTTATTATAACTCTTTTGGTCATAATATATATATTTATTTTGTATGCGGGCGTGAGAGTAAGTTATATACCGATAATAATAATTTATTTAATTACTTGTGTAAGTAAATATTGTAATACTAGCTGATGCCCGCGACTTCGTCCGCGTGGATTGAGGTTTTTCGATTCCCGCGGGAAGTCTTTAATTTTCCGGGATAAAAAGTCTAAAAAGACTATAATCTATCCCTGTGCCAAATTTCATCCAGATCCGTTCAGCCGTTGGAGCGTGATTGAGTAACAAACATCCATACATCCATACATCCACACATCCATACATCCATCCAAACTTTCGCATTTATAATATTTATTTGATTTGTTTTTGTTTTCGTGGGCAAATAAATGAATTATCTATCTACAAGATAATCAAAACCAAATCCAGGCGAAGTCGCCAACCAAAGCTAGTAGATAGCCACTATAACTCGAAGTAATAACTATCCACTTCGGTAAAAAGATCCAGTAATCAGATATTGTAAGCACCTGTATATACTGCGGATGCTTACAATATCAACCAATGCAAATGAGCCTTTAATTTTTTGCATGTATTATGATGCAGTAAAAACGTGCCTTTATCAGGGCTACGCAGTCGGATGTTGCTAATTCCGTACGCACATAGTGAATTACTAATCAGTAACACCTAGCAGCACCCATCAGTATTCTAAGAGCACCTGCGGACCGCTGACGGCAAATCGCTAAAAATATAAGATACGGCAAGGGCATCTCATGGCCGACACGGCCTTACTCGATTCTCATAAAATAAAAACGACGCAACTTTTAGTATCTTAGGTAAGTACCTATAGCAAATCGTTTGAAGATCACTAAGTATCGTATCGCAAGAGTGAAAATAGACATTTTCTAAGCAAGCGCACTTCAACCTAGACTTCATCATTGCTTTTCATAAGCATGATTTTCGTCAAGCGCAAGCCTATCTTGCAATAAAAAAAGTAGGTACCTGTGCGTATCTATTTAAGTTGTGACCTTCATTAAATACCACACCGTCACCTTCATTAGCCAGATTCATCTCTAGTATCTATATTTTTGTCCATAAAAACGTTTTAGTACGACTTTCTTGACTCATCCATAAAAATCTACTTACCATTCACGGACTCACGATACGCCTATCTGATAAGCAGTGTTGATTACACTTCCATGCTATTTGAGGTTCTATTGGTTTTAGAACCCAGCTAATTTGTAAATAAAGATCTTTTATTATTATTTTAAGTTATTGAGTAGTTGTACTGAAAATGACCTATAAAATATACTTATTAAATTTAATAATATTATGTTGTCAAAATTGGTGTATCCCGACTTTTGGGACCAAACTACCATCAAACAATGATATCGGTACGTAATGCCATGGTAGTAATAGTAGGGACAAGGTTTGGCTGTCAGACTTGATCATCAATTGAGATCGGCTGAATTCCCCACCCCTTTAAAGTTAAATAAAACCGTAGTAATGTTGGTAATTAATTTATTAAGATGAATATTAAAGCATTGCGTGATTGTAACATACAGCGCCTTTAGTTGACAGGAATACTCAGATTTTACTGTACGCAGTGCAGTACCTAATTAAGATTGTCCGCAAAAGTATCACGCTACTTATTATAGTAAAAAATACCAAAATAATTATTATAAAAGGGATGTTTAACCAATCAACCAAAATTAAAGGTTGTTAGGTACAACCTTTAATTTAGGTAAGCCCACCGGTGCGAAGCCGGGATGATTATATTATAGCAAACGAAAGTGTGTTTGTAAACACACGCGATTTATGTACGGGATCTATATTATGAAACACCTGTATTTTCGTATAAACAGAAAAACATTCCTACGTTACCTTACACTATTAGGTAGATACTTAAACCAGTCTAAGCTATGTCATAGCTAAATATTTTTTATTCAGTTTATCTATAGCTTAAGTATTCCTTATTACATATTATTGTCAACAATATTAGGGAAAATCGCCACCGCAATAGATTATAATAATTAATAATAATGTATGATCTAAATAGCAGCCTTGATGACAAATAGATAAGCATCATTTTCTTATTAATATCTAACTCCTAATTTAGCTTTTTAATTAAGTAGGTACTGAAGTGATGTGTTGTTGGAGCGTTTGATTTTCATCGAACCTTTCAACCCCTATAGATACATTTTCCTATCGCGTTCATTAAAAGACTATCTAGACAGATATAAATAATCTAGGGTTAACACTTTTTAATCATAAAGTTTAATTAATACCTACTTACTAAACTTGATATACCTATGTTTTTTTAAATATCTAGGACCTAGGTAATAGTCAGTTACATAAAAAATCTAATCTTTTTTTACAAAGCGTGCTACGTTAACTTTGTAATAAAATATAACAAAACATTTTATACTATCGAGAGTATAGTTACTGTTGTTCTCATAGTTATTGTGATAATAAATTAATTGTTTCGAGAAGTACCTTTTCTTTCAGTTTATAAACCTTTTTTTTCACTACAAGTTAACCCTTGACTGCGATCTCACCTGATGGTAAGTGATGATGCAGTCTAAGATGTTAGCGGGCATGGCAGTTATATTAATACCCCTAATCGGTTTCTACACGGCATCGAACCGGAACGCTAAATCGCTTGGTGGCGCGTTTTTGCCGGTAGGATGCTAAAGAAGCCGAAGCCTCCAACCAGGCCAGACCCGGGAAAATTCAGAAATTATAAATTCCCAAATGGACCCTGCCAGGGATCGAACCCGGGACCTCCGCACGTTAAGACAACAGCGCTCAACACTGCGCCAGGGAGGTCATCAACCTAGTATCTTTATAGTAGAAAAATCTGTTAATAACCTACCAACGCGACGATCTCTGCATACACTATGTTGAAACAGCATAGTCTGTTGAAGGCTAAAAGACTTAATCGACTCGTGTGTAGAATTGTAAACCAAAAATAACATTATCTGTGGAATTGCTGTCTACTTGATATAAGGTATTATCTATGTTCTCTCTGTCTCTTGCAATCGAAGTGTCTCGCCGCTCAATTTATACTTTATTAAAATCTGCTTGTTTTCACATAATTTCTTTCCTTTTTGGCCTATAAACCCTTCAGGTTATGTGGCCCAGTTATTATTCTGAGCGTGTAAATCATATTTTTTGAAATAAGTGAAAATTGTAACCGGCGGCAAAGTAGGTCAAACGTCATTGACCGCGTGCACTCATACCTCGATAATGGCGATGTCAAACTCAAATAATTCAAATATCTGGCAAACCATTGAAAAACTTAAAGGTGCTAACGACTACCATAATTGGAAATTTCAAATTAAGATGGTTTTAGTGCATGAAGACCTGTGGGACTGCGTAGTGTCGGAAAAAATTACTGACGCCAAAAAGGACTTAAAGGCCCTTGCCAAAATATGTCTTGCGGTAAGCACTGCAGCTTATCCACACGTGCGTAATGCACGAAGTGCATACGAGGCTTGGCAGAACCTTAGCCACGCCTATGAAGACAAAGGACTATGCAGGAGGTTGGGTCTACTGAGGAGCCTGTTTAATGTCAGGTATGCAGATTGCGAGAGCATGGACAACTACTTGTCAAAAATTTTTGAAACAACTCAGCAGTTGGCTGATATAGGATCCCCCCTGGAAGATGATTTTGTAGCAGTAATTATGCTAAGCGGCCTGCCCGCGGAGTACGATCCTTTGATAATGACATTGGAAAATAATAACTTGAAACTATCGAGTGAGGTAGTAAAGGCGAAATTACTGCAGGAGCAACAGAGGCGACATGGAGGAGAGAGTGAAGTCACAGCATTAGCAGCGAGAAAGGTGATCCGCTGTTACAAGTGTAAAAATCTTGGACATTTTTTAAAAAATTGCCCTTTGTTGAAAGGAGAGGCTCGTCAATCCGGTAAGAGGAAGGATAGCGTGCCAAGAAACAAGGACAAAGCGTTGCTGACTGCGCTCTCAATTGGGATTCAAGAAGGGATGTGGTACATTGATTCAGGAGCCACAAATCATATGTGTAATGACCAGACTTTATTTCACGAATATGTGCCTATTGACCCAATTAATGTAAACATTGCAAATGGAGAAAAATTATCTGCAGTAGGTAAAGGTAAAGTAAAAATTCAATTGTTAAATTGTGAAAAAACAATTAGTGATGTCTTTTATGTACCTAACCTTGCAGCAAATCTTCTCTCTGTAAGCTCAATGACCAAGAAGGGATTTAAGATAATTTTTGACTGTAAAAGTTGTAAAATAATAGATTGCGATGATGATAGTATAGTAGCTATAGCCAACCACATCAATAATGTGTATCAATTAAACATATTATGGTGTGTTAAGAGTAAATTAGCTTCAGAAAGTGCCACTTATTCCATGTGTTCTGTTTCTGATTCTGTAGCAAATTCACAGGTTTCTGAGATGACAGGGAACACAAACGAAGTTGGATTGTTAACTTCTGGGAAAGGGGCATCGGGCTGTAAGTCAACTCAGGAGACTTGGCATAGGAGGCTAGCTCATCTCAATTCTAGGAGTATGTACCTATTAAAAAACGGAATGGTTACAGGTATAGATTATGATGATACTAACTATCAATCTTGTATAGCTTGTGTTAAGGGGAAGCAGACTAGAGTCCCTTTTCCTAAGAAGTCTCAAAGTAGGTCAGGAGAAATTTTAGGGCTTGTTCACACTGATTTATGTGGGCCAATGTCTAAGTCTTCTTTCGGAGGTGCCAAATATTTTTTGACTTTCACCGATGATTGCACAAGAAAAACATATATTTATTTTCTTAAATCTAAAGGTGAGGTTTATCAGAGCTTTAAAGCATTCAAGGCTCTTGTTGAAAACCAGACAGGTCAGAAAATAAAAATATTAAGAAGTGATAACGGTCGTGAATATGTTAATAATGAATTACAGGCATTCTTGAAGCAGCATGGTGTTGTTCATGAAACAACAGTGCCTTACTCTCCAGCTCAAAACGGTGTCAGCGAGCGGGCCAACAGGACCATCATGGAGAAAGTGAGATGCATGCTGCAAGATGCGGGGCTAGATGGGCGGTTCTGGGCTGAAGCAGCGAAGACAGCTGTGTACATTAAGAACAGGACACCCACAAAAGCTGTAATGGGTATGACACCAGAGGAAAAATGGACCGGGAAAAAGGTAGATATTAGTCATTTCAAAATATTTGGATGTATAGCATATGCATTAATTCCTCTCAGAAAGAAATTAGATGCAAAAAGTAAAAAGTACATTTTTGTTGGGTACTGTGAGGAAAGTAAGGGGTATAGATTAATAGACCCGGAGTGCCCAAAAACATGCATTAAAGCAAGGGATGTTACCTTTTTTGAAAATCAATTTATTTCAAATAGTAACAATAATATGTCACATGATGATATAATAGATATAACATTGTCACCCAGTACTGTCACAAATGACAATACTGACAGTATGATAGAGCAAACAGACCTTGAGCCAGAGTCATTCAACAATAATCAGTGTAATACTGAGCTTTTTGACAAAAATCTATCTGATGACATATTAACTAAGTCAAAGCAGAGACGGCAAGAATTTTTTGAGTTAAATGACACTGGTGAGAGGGCATCCACAAGTCCAAGTACAGATAACGTCTCGGATGAAACTTACATTCCAGGCACATCATCAGGCAGCTCCTCAGATACAGACACTCCGAGCTTTGGAAGCATAATTGACATGGACGAGTCTGGATACATGGGGTGCATGCTGAGCTGCAGCGATTATGAACCATTGACAGTACAGGAAGCTATGAATAGCAGGGATGCTGACAAATGGCGTGCTGCAATGCAAGATGAGTATGACTCGTTTACTAAAAATAATTGTTGGACTTTAGTGGATCCTAAGGAGGGACAGAAGCCTGTTAAATGCAAATGGGTTTTCAAAATAAAACGAGATCTTAATGGGAAAATATTAAGATATAAGGCACGTTTAGTTGCAAAAGGGTGTACACAAAAATATGGTATAGACTACCAGGAGACATTCGCTCCTGTAGTTCGCTATTCAACAATTAGAATGCTACTCGCTATAGCAGTTGAATATAACCTAGATATTGACCAGTTAGATGTAAAAACTGCATTTTTGAGAGGTGAACTCAAAGAAAATGTCACGATGGAACAACCAGAAGGATTTGTTATAAAGGGGAAGGAAAATAAAATATATAAGTTAAACAAATCCGTCTATGGTTTAAAACAAGCTGCAAAATGTTGGTATGATAAAATTAACAGTGTGCTAACTAAGAAATTGTTCTTCAAGAAATCTTCTGTAGAACCTTGTGTATATTTTCGTTCTCAGAATGGAAGACTAACCATAATTACTGTATATGTTGATGATATACTGTTATTTACATCTTCACATAAAGATAAGAAGGAAATTAAAGAACAGTTAATGAGTGAGTTTGAGATTACAGACCTTGGAGCAGTTCATGAATTTTTAGGCATGAGAATTTACAAAGATAATGGAATTATAACCTTAGATCAATCTAACTACATAAGAAATGTATTAAAAAGATTCAAGATGGACGATTGTAAGCCAATTGGAACTCCAATGGAGACTGGCATTAAACTTATTAAGGCAGAAAAGTCAGAAAATTGTGAGTACAGAAATCTCATCGGCCATCTCATGTATCTAGCTGTATGTACCAGACCTGACATTGCTCATGCAGTAAGCTTTTTGAGTCAATTTAATGACTGCTACTCTGATGTTCATTGGAAAGCTGCAAAACGTGTTTTGAGGTACTTAAAAGGCACTATAAATTATTGTCTGTTTTTTGAAAAATCAAGTTTAGATGTCACTGGATATGTGGACGCTGATTGGGCATCTTGTGAAGTAGATAGAAAGTCTTACACTGGTTTTGTATTCAAGATAGGTAAATCAGTAGTTGCTTGGGAAAGTCGAAAGCAAAAAACAGTAGCACTCTCGAGTACAGAAGCAGAATACATGGCACTGTCTGATGCTTGTAAGGAAGCCTTATTTATAGGTACTTTCTTTAAAGAATGTCTTGATTTGCATTGTGTAACGACTTTATATAATGATAATCAATCTGCACAAAGGTTGTGTGAGAATTCCATGTTTCATGCTCGCACAAAGCACATAGATGTTAGACATCATTTCATCAGAGATACTATTCATAAAAATTTAATTAAAGTGAAGTATCTATGTACAGAACAAATGACAGCTGACATTCTCACAAAAGCTTTGGTAAAAGATAAATTTGATAAATTTAAATGTCAGTTAAATTTAAAAATTAGAACCTAAGAGCTCATTAAGTAATAATTATTGTTGTATTGTTACGTTCTATTATTTGTATAATGCAGGATAAGGTTCGAATAGGTTTGCTTATTGTTTGATTAATTTATTTTGGATTGTTATGTAGAAATCAAACACTATTGTACTGTGATAGCTCATCTATTAGGACTTGTACTGTAGAATGTGTATCGTTTTGGTTTAAGGGCACATGTTGAAACAGCATAGTCTGTTGAAGGCTAAAAGACTTAATCGACTCGTGTGTAGAATTGTAAACCAAAAATAACATTATCTGTGGAATTGCTGTCTACTTGATATAAGGTATTATCTATGTTCTCTCTGTCTCTTGCAATCGAAGTGTCTCGCCGCTCAATTTATACTTTATTAAAATCTGCTTGTTTTCACATAATTTCTTTCCTTTTTGGCCTATAAACCCTTCACACTACCTGCTGATACAAGTAACCATAGTCTGGGATACTCAAATATAACGTGAGTGCATTCTTATCACAATTATGAAAACCTCTCACGACAGTTTTAATGTTAAAACGATGATAATTTTTCGGTGTTAAGCATTTATAATACTATATGCTATGCCCTGGCAGTTAGTTATCTAGCGGGAAGCCTAGCTGAAGGCTTTTCAGTTCAGAATTGCGATTCATGAGACGAACATGCGGCATTTATTGAATGTATTGAATCGGATACAGCTATATATAGTAGGTAACCAGTTAAGGTTATTGGACCGAAGCCCAAGGACGGCTATGCACAGCTAAAATATAAGTCATGACGTGTTGTAAAATTGGTCTAGCGCTTCTATAAATATCGCATAGGTATAAGCCCTAACTACTAGGTATATATGCCTAACTACGATAAAATCAATTCCTTTATGTCAGCGATAGTTTTTAAATAAATAACTTATATAAACTTATTAAATTTGTATTTTCGAGAACCAGAGTTCTCCATTCAGCATTTTGGCTAATTTTTTTAACCTTTTTCCAGTCAGTGGCAGGTTCCAATAATAAACGTTCTAGTAATAATATTACATCTATCTCATGCTCGCATTCGCATACATCACTTAAAACAGTAATTAATAATCGCATCAACATTATCTTCTCACAGTTTCGTCAACCAATCCTCGTCGCTAGACATTTGTAGAGAACATCGAGAAACGTCTCCTGAGAATTACGTAGATACTTTATTTTCTAGCATTGTAAGGTTTTTAAACCAGGGACATCAATAAAGCCTCGCTGAAAGATATCGAGGTCAGAGTTGTCACTCATTCGGTGGGCGAGTGCCTTCTCCTGTGCTAGGGGGTGCCATGCACCGAGCGTGCAGCCAGCGTCGTCGCCCGTTGCATGGTAATGACACCTTCGCGTAAAGCGTACTGAAGGCACGTATTCGAAGGCACGAACTCGTTTACATCGATGTAACGCGAACCATAGCCCTGGATGTAAACATAAGGAAACATTATTAAAGGCCAGTGTACCTATATGCTTAAAAATATTTTTTGCATAAATAACTCACGCGCAGGTATAGCATCGGGCGGGCGGGCGGGCGCAGCGCCGTAATATCACAGAATAGGTCATAGTACAGCTGGTAATATGTCTTTGCGAGGACACGTCACAAACTGTCAGGCATAGGTAATAGTGCCAAGGGCGGGTGCTTGCCTCTTCTAGACACGAACTCCAAAACATAGGTACATACCTACAAAATTATTTTATGCATAGTTAAGTATCTAGCTATGGTAGAACAATACCTACCAATGAATCCTGATGATGGAGGATTTCTCCTTAATCGATATGCCGATGAATCTTGAAGAACTTCCCACAAATCCCACAGTACACGAGGTTTAAGGAGATGAACATCTGCAGCACCACGTCGCTCAAGTAATCTACAAATAAAAATATCTTTAATTTTTCAATCGTCCTAATATATCTCACTCTTGTCGCGGCTCTGTACTCCGGTTCAAATTTTAGCAGACCCAGAAAAAGCCTGTAGCCGGTGCTATCATGTAACTGTGATAGTACACAAAGCTTTTTTTTTATTATCATGTTAGTGGTAATAACTAGGACCGACGACTTATCGTGCTCTCCGAGCCTGCCTAAAAAATTAATGAATGAACGAGAAGTTTAGTTCGCTATAATCCGCCACAGTAGACAAATGTATGTATGTAGACTCAAAGTACGTTTCACTCCGAAGAGTTTGAGAGTGATTTGGAAGATTTGTGTGGTGAATGGGCTGTGCCGGTGCGAATTGTTGGGTGGTGGGTGTTCGCATGCTATTGGTGAAGGACTGCACGCGCTGTACCACATAGATTTGTCAACTGTGGCGGATTATAGTGAATTAAACTTCTAGTAAATTCATTAGGTATCATGGACTTCCGCGAAGTAACGCCTGCTTCGATTCAATACTAAATTAATTTTAATTAATTTTAATAATTTTAATTTAACTAGATGATGCCCCCGAGTTCGTCCCCCGAGTTCGTTCGCGTGGATTATGGTTATTTGATTGCCGTGGAAAACTTTTTAATTTTCCGGGACAAAAAGTGGCCTTTCCCGGGATGCAACTTAGTACTACCGAAATTCGACAAAATCGGCTGAAAAGATGGGTCGTGAAAGCGTAGCAGGCAGACAGACAGATAGACAGACACATTATCATGCATGCCGCATGCGTCGTTCATTTTGGGAATACACATTTTACCTAAGAGTTCAACATTTTAAAAACTCAATATTCTAGGAATTCAACATACGAATTCAACGTTTTAAGAAGTCGGCGTAGGCCACCTCGGTCGGTCTATTATTTATTGTAATAAAGTCTATTCTCATTATTTACAATAGTGATTGGTACTCGTATATGTAATATTTTTTTGATTAAATTTATGAATTTAAATTAGACGTATTTAAATTGCAAAGAACTTTAGAGTTATATATACCTTTTATAGACGGAAAATACTGGAAAATCGGGGTGAAGATACCATTCTTGTAAAGTGGACGAATAATTTGCTGGATCCCATATAAGTATTGAAACATTTCTATATAGAGAATCTTCTAAGAAATTGAACTCGGGTTTAGTGACTACCTGCAAATGAATTAAGTAGTGCGTAAGTATATAATTGTTATTTCTTCCCAATGCATTACGTACGATTTCATAATAATGGTACCTACACGTCTTACAATTCAAATCAAGTAGTACGTAACGGAATAAATCGCATTATAAATTGTTATAGTAAATAGCGTAAATTTTAGGAGCAGGAATTTTATGGAGGAGAATAACACATGACCGCAAAGTCCTACCTAAAACATCCTACCTGGGGGAGGCCTATGCTAATGAGCAAACCAATCAAATATTACCGGTGTCTTCGATTTTAGTTATTATAATTATTTTTTTAATTCATAACTTTGTAGTAAATGTAAAGTTGTTAATACAGGCTATATATAAATAGGTATAAATAAATAAATACCGTAATGTTTAACAATAAATTGAAGTTTGTTAGTTTGTAATATTACTATTTCAATCGAAAGTTTTTTTAATTGGGTAGAGTACCTTAGAATTGATTATTTACCTGAGAGTTCAGCACTCGGAAAGTAGTTTTAGAGCCGACATCATCTGTAAAGTTAGCAGTTGGTGCGTTGTTGAATCTCAACACCATGTCATGAGAATCTGGAAAAACATATACAATCCGAGATTGATACAAAGCCGAGCAAGCGGCGCTACGAACGATATGCTAGCTAGTAGGTATAATTTATCTTTCTTTTGGCTATCATTTAACATTTTTCCCTGGTCTAGCCTGGTGGGAGGTTTCGGCCGTGGCTAGTTACCACACTACAGGCAACTACGTGCCGCCAAGGGATTTAACGTTCCGCTACTATGCCGTGTAGAAGCCGACTAGGGGTATGGGTTTAATATAACTGCCAAGCCCCCCAGTTAGCCCGCTACAATCTTAGACTGCATCATCACTTACCATCAGGTGAGATCGCAGTCAAGGGCAAACTTGTGGTGAACTGAAAAAAAAAGGAAAAGAGAGGGTCCATGTATTGCGTCCTAAAGTACCTACAAACTATTTTAATTTGTAACTAACGCAAAATATTATAGGAAAAGGACCAAAAATTGATTTGAAAAAAAAGTATCCAGAAACACAATCGAAATTTATGCGCGGGGAAGCGGGATATAGGTATGTATATAGACTTAAAGCGCAAGCTCTCTGGTCGGGAACGTGCCTTAACTTTATTAAAGGAATATATTTTTTGAAAGAATACTATTTTTAGAAATGAAGGAACAATAGGTACAATTCAGAAATTCTCGTCAAGATACTATTTTGCTACGATTTATGGCCCCAGATATCGGAACAATGGAAGTAAACAAACTGACATGCAATAAATACCAGATAATAACTACTCGCACTCTATTAACTATAATTAAATAAAACGTTCTCTTTTTTGTTGAAGGGAGATTACATGCTCCAGGCTCCTATAAAACATCTTAATACGATGCTAATCTATTGTTTTTACTTTTTATCGATGACAGACTTAGGTTTAACTACGATCTGTGATCATAACTATTCCCCTCATGAAACTTTTATACAACAAAACCATAATAAAATAGCTAAAATAATAATAACCTGAATTATAGTATATAAAGAAATAATTTATATATATATAGCTGCTCGTGCTGACTGACATATTGATCACCTCTCCTGTAAAATTTTGTATGAAAACTTTTTTTTTCACTCATCGTTTCGTATAGAAGACAAAAATTCATGGGGAGGAAAAATACGAAGAGAGCTGATGATTGAGGATTTCGAAGACGGATGAAGAGCACCAGCCAGGGTATCGAAGATAGGTGGGGGGTGCTCGACCAAATGTCACTCGAAACTTCATCCAATTGACAGTGAGCTGAAAAAAAATTCAAAATGGCGGATTTAAGATGGCCGCCATACAAATTTCTTCGGTGTCTATCTCGGAGAGTATAAAAGATGGAAGAGTGGTTTCTTGGCAAAAGATGATCAGGACATGAGGGTCTACTTGATGAACAGGAAAAAAATTCAAGATGGCCGAATTTATTTTTCCATAGAAAAGGGTATTGAAGATAGGTGGGGGGTGCTCGACCAAATGTCACTCGAAACTTCATCCAATTGACAGTGAGCTGAAAAAAATTTCAAAATGGCGGATTTAAGATGGCCGCCATACAAATTTCGTCGGTGTCTATCTCGGAGAGTATAAAAGATGGAATAGTGGTTTCTTGGAAAAAGATGATCAGGACATGAAGGTCTACTTGATGAACAGGAAAAAAATTCAAGATGGCGGAATTTATTTTTCCATAGAAAATGTATGGCGAATATTGAAGAGGCTACAATTAGTGTAGAACTATGCAAGACTACGGTTCCTTTTCAAGATTTGTTTTTATGGAAGAAATCTCATTTTGACGAATGGTTCGGAGAAAAAAATATGGAGAGAGATGATGATCGAAGGTTCGGATGATGGGTGAGGAGCACGGTCAGGGTATTAAAGATAGGTACCTACTTAGGGGCTGCTTGAACAAAAAGGGAGGGGCGGAAGGTTGGTGGTCTTTGTTTTATGTTTTTCCTTTATGAGAATTTTCTTTTACGTCGGACGCTTGGCGTGCTGGCGCTTCCACTGTGCTCACTAGCATAGCAGTGTGTTGTTCAGATCAGAACACGTAGACAGTAAACCAGCTGCCCGATTATGTAAGAATTGTCGATCAAATCGTCAAAGTTCGGCGTCAAAGTAAAATAAACCATAACAGCATTAAATTATAGCTCAATTTCGCGGTTCCTTTTCAAGATTTGTTTTTATGGAAGAAATCTCATTTTGACGAATGGTTCGGAGAAAAAAATATGGAGAGAGATGATGATCGAAGGTTCGGATGATGGGTGAGGAGCACGGTCAGGGTATTAAAGATAGGTACCTACTTAGGGGCTGCTTGAACAAAAAGGGAGGGGCGGAAGGTTGGTGGTCTTTGTTTTATGTTTTTCCTTTATGAGAATTTTCTTTTACGTCGGACGCTTGGCGTGCTGGTGCTTCCACTGTGCTCACTAGCATAGCAGTGTGTACTTCAGATCAGAACACGTAGACAGTAAATCAGCTGCCCGATTATGTAAGAATGGTCGATCAAATCGTCAAAGTTCGGCGTCAAAGTAAAATAAACCATAACAGCATTAAATTATAGCTCAATTTCGCGGTTCCTTTTCAAGATTTGTTTTTATGGAAGAAATCTCATTTTGACGAATGGTTCGGAGAAAAAAATATGGAGAGAGATGATGATCGAAGGTTCGGATGATGGGTGAGGAGCACGGTCAGGGTATTAAAGATAGGTACCTACTTAGGGGCTGCTTGAACAAAAAGGGAGGGGCGGAAGGTTGGTGGTCTTTGTTTTATGTTTTTCCTTTATGAGAATTTTCTTTTACGTCGGACGCTTGGCGTGCTGGCGCTTCCACTGTGCTCACTAGCATAGCAGTGTGTACTTCAGATCAGAACACGTAGACAGTAAATCAGCTGCCCGATTATGTAAGAATGGTCGATCAAATCGTCAAAGTTCGGCGTCAAAGTAAAATAAACCATAACAGCATTAAATTATAGCTCAATTTCGCGGTTCCTTTTCAAGATTTGTTTTTATGGAAGAAATCTCATTTTGACGAATGGTTCGGAGAAAAAAATATGGAGAGAGATGATGATCGAAGGTTCGGATGATGGGTGAGGAGCACGGTCAGGGTATTAAAGATAGGTACCTACTTAGGGGCTGCTTGAACAAAAAGGGAGGGGCGGAAGGTTGGTGGTCTTTGTTTTATGTTTTTCCTTTATGAGAATTTTCTTTTACGTCGGACGCTTGGCGTGCTGGCGCTTCCACTGTGCTCACTAGCATAGCAGTGTGTTGTTCAGATCAGAACACGTAGACAGTAAATCAGCTGCCCGATTATGTAAGAATGGTCGATCAAATCGTCAAAGTTCGGCGTCAAAGTAAAATAAACCATAACACCATTGAATTAGAGCTCAATTTCGTGTTCGAAATTGGGCTATAATTTAATGCTGTTATGGTTTATTTTACTTTGACGCCGAACTTTGACGATTTGATCGGCCATTCTTACATAATCGGGGGGCAGGATAGTAGGACAGCGAGTAAGTAGACAGTGGACCACGCGGTACAATACGCGGTCCGCTGTAGCGGGCCGCGCAACCACGCGCCATACTAGTTAATATATATATAGCTGCTCGTGCTGACTGACTGACTCATTGATCACCTCTCCTGTAAAATTTTGTATGAAATTTTTTTTTTTCACCCATCGTTTCGTGTAGAAGACAAAAATTCATTCGGAGGAAAAATACGGAGAGAGCTGATGATTGAGGATTTCGAAGACGGATGAAGAGCACCAGCCAGGGTATCGAAGATAGGTGGGGGGTGCTCGACCAAATGTCACTCGAAACTTCATCCGATTGACAGTGAGCTGAAAAAAAATTCAAAATGGCGGATTTAAGATGGCCGCCATACAAATTTCGACGGTGTCTATCTCGGAGAGTATAAAAGATGGAAGAGTGGTTTCTTGGCAAAAGATGATCAGGACATGAGGGTCTACTTGATGAACAGGAAAAAAATTCAAGATGGCGGAATTTATTTTTCCATAGAAAAGGGTATTGAAGATAGGTGGGGGGTGCTCGACCAAATGTCACTCGAAACTTCATCCAATTGACAGTGAGCAGAAAAAAAATTCAAAATGGCGGATTTAAGATGGCCGCCATACAAATTTCGTCGATGTCTATCACGGAGAGTATAAAAGATGGAAGAGTGGTTTCTTGGCAAAAGATGATCGGGACATGAAGGTCTACTTGATGAACAGGAAAACAATTCAAGATGGCGGAATTTATTTTTCCATAGAAAATATATGGCGGATATATCCTTTTCAAAGTTTGTTTTAATAGAAGAATTCTCATTTTGACGAATGGTTCGGAGAAAAAAATATGGAGAGAGATGATGGTCGAAGGTTCGGATGATGTGTGAGGAGCACGGTCAGGGTATTAAAGATAGGTAGGGGCTGCTCAAACAAAAAATACTCGAAACTTCATACAATTGGCAGTGAGCTGAAAAAAAAAATCCAAAATGGCGGATTCAACATGGCGGCTATCTCAGACAGTATTTAAAAGATGGAAGAGTGGTTTTTGGGTAGAAAATTATCAGGGCCTGAAAGTCTACCTACTTGATGAGCAGAAAAAATTAAGATGGCAGAATCTACGAACATTGAAGAGAGTACAAGAAGTTAGGAAATATGCATGATTTTGATATGGTTTTTTTACAAGATTTGTTCTTTATTTCTTTATGGAAGAATTATTGTCGGTTTGCCATTAGGAAAGCCAGCTTTGTTTTTGTTTTTTCCTTTATGAGAATTTTCTTTTACGTCGGACGCTTGGCGTGCTGACGTTTCCACTGTGCTCACTAGCATAGCAGTGTTGTTCAGTTTTTTTTTATCCACTACAAGTTAGCCCTTGACTGCGATCTTACCTGATGGTAAGTGATGATGCAGTCTAAGATGGTAGCGGGCTAACCTGTTAGGGGCATGGCAGTTTTATTAAACCCATACCCCTATTCGGTTTCTACACGGCATCGTACCGAAACGCTAAATCGCTTGGCGGCACGTCTTTACCGGTAGGGTGGTAACTAGCCATGGCTGAAGACTCCCACCAGGCCAGACCAGGGAAATACAGAAATTATAAATTTTCCAAACCCTGCCGGGGATCGAACCCGGGACCTCCGCACGTTAATTCAACAGCGCACAACACTGCGCCACGGAGGTCGTCAAACACGTAGACAGTAAACCAGGATATTAAGACAGCGAGTAAGTAGACAGTGGATCACAGTGGGCCACGCGGTCCACCACGCGGTCCGCTAGCGGGCCGCGCACCCACGCGCCATACTAGTATAATATATAGAAATAATAACCTAGATTAGGTAACTGGAAGATATTTTGCTTAGAATAGGTATATATCTCTAAGATATGTATTTAGGTTTATAAAAGTTGGTAGATAGGTATCGGGAAAGGTAATTTTAGCCTTTTTAGTGCACCTATATTATATAATACTAGCTGATGCCCGCGACTTCGTCCGCGTGGATTGAGGTTTTTCGGTTCCCGCGGGAACTCTTTAATTTTCCGGGATAAAAAGTAGCCTATGTGCTATTCCAGAGTATAATCTATCTCTGTGCCAAATTTCATCCAGATCCGTTCATCCGTTGGAGCGTGATTGAGTAACAAACATACATCCATACATCCAAACTTTCGCATTTATAATATTTATATTTGATATTAAAGCTATGTTTATAACATTGCATCTTCAAGAAACAGTAGCAAATTAAAAAAGGAGCAGGAATCGTAATTTCGAAAATCGTTTATTAAATATTACGCAATGTTACACGTGCAGCCGCTTCTATAAAAACATAGGGGTAATATAAATTAAATAAATATACTTACTCAAAGGTTCTTACAATAATAACGTAAACTATTCAATAATGCATGTGATGCAGTTCCGAGCATTGACACGTTTGCTGCATCTTTTGTTCATATATAAGCTTTGATTATTTTTATAGTCCATAATATCTACTTCGTATGTAGAAACCCAGGGATGTTATGGAGCTCCGTAACCGTAACCGAAACTATCGGATATCCGAAATAAAAATATATCCGTAACCGTAACCGTATCCGTTTCACAAGTTTCGGATAGTTTCGTATAAGGGAGTACTAAAATAAAACGACAACGACGGAGTCTAAATAAAACGACATGTTTCGACAGGTTTTTGTTTCACCGCTCGTGCGCCACTAGTGAATCTTGCAGTTTGTTTGTTATTTCTAGTCATAACTTCTTTCATAACTAGTTAGTTTTTTACTTAATTTAAAAAAGTCTTGTGTAATTATTAAATTGATTTCTATAGACAAAACCAAACGACCAAAGTCGAGTTTAATTTGGATATTTTTTTATCAAGTTAATATAGATATCCGTAACCGAAACTATCCGAAAGTAACGGATAGTCAGAAATAATTACATATCCGTAACCGTATCCGAAACCGATATAATTTTATTCCTATATCCATATCCGTATCCAGATCCGAAATATCATATCCATAACATCCCTAGTAGAAACTGTTAACGTATTAGAATGAATTTGTTACAAAATTCAGCCAACTATTGTTATTTTAATTACTGTTATGCGGATATTCACAATAGGTATAATATTCGGGTAATATGTCTTCTATAGAGACTTCCTTCTATGGTTTTGTGTCCAATTTGTTTACTTTGTGTCCAATTAGTGCAAATAGGGTCTACAAACGCTGCATTTTCCAGTGTGGTCTTTGCATTTCTTTGCCTGTATTACTCCACAAGCTCAAGATTTTTATAAAAAGCTCGCAGATCAGACTATACAAGCTTTTATACAAATTCAGCTGCGCGACTCATTTCAGCTCGATCGTGAATTTTAGCGCCGCATTGACTTTGATTTATTTATTAAAATTACTAGCTGATGCCCGCGACTTCGTCCGCGTGGTTTTAGTTTTTTTTAATTCCGCCAGATTTTCTTCATTTTCCGGGATAAAAAGTAGGTAGCCTATGTCACTCTCCAGGTCCTCAATTAAACACATGCAAAAAATCACTTCGATCCTTAGCTCTGTTGCAGCGTGATTGAAGGACAAACCAACAATAAATTTATTGGTCACGCAATAGTTTTAATTTTGTGATAACTCCTAAGATATTATTTAAAGTTGTATGGTGTAAAGGACAATTATTGACCGAGCGAAGCGAAGGTCTCGTCTACTTGAGTGAATTTGCACTTGTCCGTCCGTCCGTCCGTGAATTGTCTGTCAGAGCCACAGATAAGAGAATCAAAGAGCCTTATAACTTCTGAATTACTGAACGTAATTACTTCATATATAATAAAATAAAAAATTATTTAATTTTTAATGAGCTTTAACTTCACAATGATGTTAATAGAATGCGTTCTGTAAAAGTTTATTCATTTGTGCTTACAAATAATATTACAATATATATAGTTAAAACTATCTTATGGATACCGCGAGGTCTCAGTTCGGGGCGAACCACTAGTTATTATGTCCATGAAATGCTTGAGGTAATTAACGTATTTTATTTCTTAATAGGTACTTAATAAATTTAATATAAAGTTAAAATAGTTTTCCAATTACCACATTATATGTGACCATTTTTTAAACTTTAAAATGGGTAAACTAAGCTATCCTTAAAAGATAGACAAATATGCCATCGCGGACTTTTCTGTAGACCTATAAAAGAGGAACAATTTCACCACACAGACTTTTTCCGACATCACGAGCAATCATCTTCATATTTCAACCAATTTACACAAAACATTAATAAATTATAGGTACACACAAATCTTCCTCTTGAAGACTACTCCGTCCATTGGTGAAAACCATATGCAAATCGGTTCGGTAGTTTTTGAATTTATCGCGTTTAGACAAGACGCGGCAGGGGAACTTTGTTTTATAATATTTAATGATGATTCATTGATGATGGTCAAAAGTTATATTCTACGGGAAAATGTGAACTTAATACTGTGAAAAATTTTACTTCACTATCAAGGACACAGTTACTGACTAATTATTGTCTTAATTAATCATCGCTCTTTATTTTCACCACTAATGGTCATCCTTGTACCTACTGAAAATAAATAAAATACGGATTAAGGGCACCTAATTAGTTATGTCATTAATTCCTCAACTGCGGTTGAGGTTTTGAAATTAGGGAATTGGGAAAGCCTGCATGAAATAACTTATTAACTAACACAAAACAGAACAAATTAATTTACTGACGAATAACTAATGAATCAACGCGCTAGTGGTCTGATTTTCGCTGTATATGTGTGTGTACAGGTATCCCACCAAAAACATTCCATGTAAAGTTGGTTGCCAAGACTCACAAGTTCAAATCATAATGCTTTCACTGTTAAAAAGTTATTAAGGCCAGTTCCAAGTCCAAAGTGATAACTAATAACTGTAGTGTAAAATAACTAATAACTTTAAGTACTCTTGCACATTTAAAACAATAAATAACAAATAACTCAACTAAATAAACTTTAGCGGCTTCAAAATTATTGCATAAGGTTCATATTTGGGTTGCGAAAGTAAGACCACATTTCCGAGTTTCGCCGTAAGCTCAAGTGGCTCCCGATTCGCCTTCGCAGGAATACTCATATTCTTCATCTTCTTTACTGCATTCTGTTCAATCCCACCACTCCTCATTATTTCAAAGATCGATTTAAGTATATACTTAATTGACCGAGCGAAGCGAAGGTCTCTGAGTCTACTTGAGTGAATTTGCATTTGTCCGTCCGTCCGTCCGTCCGTCTGTCAGAGCCTTATAACTTCTGAATTACTGAACGTAATTACTTCAAATTTAAATATAATATGTAAACTGATGGCCTCCCGTGGCCATATGGCTTAATAAATTATAAAAATCTTTATTTCAGGGAGGCTCTCATAGAAGCGAATGCGAAGTAAAATATTTTTTATAGCGTTACATAGGGTTGCGGTATATCATTTTAAAGATAATTAAGAATAGAGTCCAAAAATATTTTTTTTTTAATTTTTCCCCTAAAATTGACGAAATGGGGGGCTTTCAAAGTGGCGATTTTCTAACGTCCAAAGTTGACCTCAGAACTCTCAATTTACTGAAAGGCTGAGCCTGAAACTTATCAATTATTTGAATTATATCCTGTACAAGAACAACAAATACTAAAATTAGATAAATATTATAAGGAAACGAAATTATTTAATTTTTAATGTGCTTCAGTATTATTAACAGAACTTCACAATTATGTCAATAGATGGCGCTCTGTACAAGTTTATGGATACCGCGAGGTCTCAGTTCGGGGCGAACCACTAGTTATTTTTGGTGTATTTATTTTTAAGGTTAAAGTAAGTATATTTTACTTTAACTCTACCTTTAAGCCTTGTCTCTACAAACAATACATCATGGTAAAAAGGTATGGCTTGGCCGTTTCGTGATTGTCGCACTAACGATACCTTATGTACCTACTTAAATGGTATGTCCCCTTCAGCTATTCCTTTTTTTATGGCTCACTCTCTATCGTTGTTCTTGGTATGTAATGAGCGGTAAATCAGGGCGTAGTTCTTATTACCCGACTGCGGAACGCACAGGGTTATGCGTTCATCAGTCTATATATGTATATTTCCTTTGTGTCGCACTACAGACAAAACGGCTGACCCGATTTTGATGATACTTGCACCACCAGATTTTTCTTAATCTTCCGAGTGTCATAACGGAAGCCGAATTTGAGAAAAAACAAAATGGCGCCCACTAGAAGCCATATTGTAACAAATTTAAAAATGAAAGTCAATAAACTATGGCAAGTGGGGTATCGATGAATAGGTCTTGTAAAATCAGAGTTAGGTTTCCCAGACCATTTTTTCATTTTAACGATCATTTAGGATTTACGAGGTTTCAAAGGTTCATTTTTAGTGTATTCCTTTGTGTCGCACTACAGACAAAACGGCTGAACCGATTTTGATGATACTTGCACCACTAGATTTGTCTTAATTTTCCGAGTGTCATAACGGAAGCCGAATTTGAGAAAAAACAAAATGGCGCCCACTAGAAGCCATATTGTAACAAATTTAAAAATGAAAGTCAATAAACTATGGCAAATGGGGTATCGATGAATAGGTCTTGTAAAATCAGAGTTAGGTTCCCCAGACCATTTTTTCATTTTAACGATCATTTAGGATTTACGAGGTTTCAAAGGTTCATTTTTAGTGTATTCCTTTGTGTCGCACTACAGAAAAAACGGCTGAACCGATTTTGATAGTACTTGCACCACTAGATTTGTTTTAATCTTCTGAGTGTCACTATGGAGGCCGAATTTGAGAAAAACAAAATGGCGTCCACTAGAAGCCAATTAATAAATGAAAGTCGATAGGCTATAGGCAAGTGGGGTATCGTTAGATAGGTCTTTTAAAATCACACCAATAAATGAATCCGCTGCTTATTCACATGCTCTAAAATGCTACCACAAAATCTATAATAGTAAGTACCTTTGGTACAACTTCGGGCAGAAAAAACGTCGCCTGTTTACAAAAAATACTGAACTAAAAAGTTTGAAATAAAAAAGTAATTTAATAAAACAAAAAACCCGACTGCTTGGATACCAAAAAATATAAAACAAGACATGAATTGAAGTATTTCATTATTATCAATTTACATCGTATAATATTAATAAAATTTATCAAGGCGCAGTCGCACGTCCAATAGCTAACATTTACCTTAACGTGCGACTGCGCCTTGATAGATTTTATTAATATTATACGATGTAAATTGATAATAATGAAATACTTCAATTCATGTCTTGTTTTATATTTTTTGGTATCCAAGCAGTCGGGTTTTTTGTTTTATTAAATTACTTTTTTTCAAGTACTTTCTCGCGTGTAAAAACAAAACAGATCGAGTATGATATTTGGTTGTATGGGCCAGCCGGTTTTTATACGACTGCCTGAAAAAAGGAGTATAATATTGTTTTCAGGGTTCATGTATGTAGGTATGTATGTATGTATGTGAGTTTGTATATTCCACCATAACTGCTATAGGTACGCCTGAACGGATTTTGATGAATGAGGTATCGTTAGAATCCTTAGCTTGTTCCGGGTGACAAAGGCTAGTAAAATTTAAAAAAAAATTATAGGGTGACCATGGTCCGGCATCAAAGACTAAAGTTGAATTTTTTTTCCAAAATGAGATTAACTATATTATCATCATCAATAAAATGATGAGTAGATTCCAGAAATATATAAGGCTATATTTCAATATCCAGTGATTCACAAAAAAATTTCATTTAAACTATGGCAGTCGTATTTTTTAATTCTTTGAGTTATATTCACTTGTTAACGGCTTATCTCGGACAAAAATACCGTTGATTACTTACTGAACAATTCCTAAAGGGAAGCCGATGGGAATCGGGTTTTGGACTCTTCGCCACTGATACCTACCTAGTACCAGGGCTGGCTTTACATGCCACATGCTGTTACATACATGTACATGTACTTGTTGTACATGCTTTGCTTTAATTGAAATACAAATTACAAAATACTTTATCGCAAGTAATTAAAATACGAAATACAAAATACAAAATACAAAATAAGACGTAATCGTAAAACGTATTTCATGTTTTTTGTAACTTGTCTCTAAGGCATGAATGGCAAGATTTTGACGTACAGTCATAGCGTACAACTACAGTATTATACATAACAAGCGCAGTGTTGCCAACTCTTAGCTGCTTTACCATCATTATACTCTCGGCTCGCACTCACACTCACGAAGGTAAAATGTATTTTATTAAAATGTATTTTGAAGCCTCAAGTATTTGAAATACTAATTACAAAATACCTCGGCGTCAGGTATTTGAAATACCAATTACAAATTACATTTTAAGTAAGTAATTGAAATACAAATAGGTACCAAATAGGTACGTATTTGTATTTCAATTACGTATTTTAATTACAAGTTATTCAAATACTGCCCAACCCTGCCTAGTACCTATACTATACATTACCTCTCAAGAATATTTTATTATGTATAAAAAACCGGCCAAGTGCGAGTCGGACTCGCGCACCGAGGGTTCCGTACAAACCTGTAGTAAGTTTTACGATTTATGACGTATTAAAAATAAAAATTACGTTTGTTGTATGGGAGCCCCCCTTTAATATTTACTTTATTGATATTTAATTATTTATTTTGAAAGGTAATATACAAGTTAATATTCTGTGAAAATTTGAACCGTCTACCTGTTACCGTTTTTAATATTGAGCAAAAAAATACGAAAAAAACACGTTTATTGTATGGGGACCCCCCTTAATATATATATTTTTTTAATTTTTAGTATTTGTTGTTATAGCGGCAACGGAAATACATCATTTGTGAAAATTTCAGCTTTCTAGCTATCACGGTTTATGAGATACAGCCTGGAGACAGACAGACAGCGGAGTCTTAGTAATAGGGTCCCGTTTTTACCCTTTGGGTACGGAACCCTAAAAATAATTTTTTCGTACCACTTGCTCAAAAAAGTGACATTCTATGCCACAAAAAGCGAACTTAACAATAGTCATTTTTAATCTGTTAAAAACAGGGAAAGAAAATTGTACTGAATTTCATTCATCCTCTAGGGGGAGAATGTGATTTAAATTTGGAATACTCGTACTTACCGAAATTTATGTGATTTATACTGAACTACATCTGTGTTTACACCATTGAGTTTGTATATAAAGCATTATACATCTTTTTGAAAAAGGAATACGCATTTACTAAGCAGTTATGATTATTAAATAAAATGACGAAAACCGACGAGGCCGTATGAGCTTGATTGATGCCTTTGCTTTTCCGACAAAAAATATTAGTCTAGGAATTTGCCGCGTTTTTGTTTTCTTCAAATACATAATAGTACATTGTTCACCGAGGGGAGAAAGTGACCGATTACTATCGAGGGTGTAGTTTGAGGCCCGAGGCGTAGCCGAAGGGCCGCAATACACGCGAGGTAGGAATCGTACTTTCTACCGAGTGATACATAGTGCTTTATACTACACCTGCGAGGAAAATAAGCGATAATTAGTGATTAAACGAACTTACAAAGGTTTAAAATAATAAATAAAATAAATATTTTTTATTTCAGGCAATTTTACAAACCCATATTCAAAATACAGAAACATAAAAAAAAAAAACAAAAAAAAAAGAAAAAAAAAACCAAAAAAAAAAAAAAAAAAAAAAAAAAAAAAAAAAAAAAAAAAAAAAAAAAAAAAAGTTTAGGTTAATAGTTAATAATAGTTAATAGTCCTTAATGAGGTTAGGCTAGCTAGCTTTAATTTGTAATGTATTGTTTTCAAAAAATTAAAAAAAAAAAATTAAAAAAAAAATGACGTTCTATCTTAACTATATGAGTCGCTTTATTCGAAGCTTCACTATCACAACTAGACTACATTTTGAGGATTATTTCAATATAGATTTCGATATCGACAATCGACATCGATATCGACAATCGACATCGATACCGACAATCGACATCGATACCGACAATCGACATCGATATCGATATCGACTATCAATATCGGATATCGATATCGACTATCGATATCGATAATCGACGTCGATGTCGACAATCGACATTCACCATATTATTTGACTTTTCTATGTCAAATATGGTGAAGCTGCTTCTAATATTATATTTCCTTAAGGTAAGACATCCAAATTCTCAACGTCCATACCATATTTACTTAAAATTAAAAAACAACAGCGCGTTAGAAATGGATTTTCATACAGTTTTCTCCCCGCTTAGCACGTTAGAAATGAAATTTCATACATCTTTTCCTCCCGCTTAATTGGTTTGTAGCAATGACGTACTTTCTACCTCGTTTTGACCAAAGCAAGAGGGTACTTTCCGAGCGGGTGTAGTATAAACGTTATTTGTAACTCTCTCTATCAATAATTGGACCAATGTTTCGAATGTTAACTTTTACTTTTAATTTGCTTTTGACTTTTTACTTTTTGACGACCTCCGTGGCGCAGTGTGTAGCGCTGTTGTCTTAACGTGCGGAGGTCCCGGGTTCGATCCCCGGCAGGGTCAATTTGGGAATTTATAATTTCTGAATTATCCCTGGTCTGGCCTGGTGGGAGGATTCGGCCGTGGCTAGTTACCACCCTGCCGCCAAGCGATTTAGCGTTCCGGTACGATGCCGTGTAGAAACCGAATAGGGGGATGGATTTTATATAACTGCCATGCCCCTAACAGGTTAGCCCGCTATCATCTTAGACTGCATCATCACTTACCATCAGGTGAGATCGCAGTCAAGGGCTAACTTGTAGTGGATAAAAAAAAATTGACATTATTTTTAATAAATGCTTATCTCATATTATTATTGTGGTAATTTTTTCGCAAATGGTACGAAAAGTAGAGTATTTTCCTCGGTGATAAAGCTGTCTTAGTCTTGGGTGAACTTAAATCCCTCGCTACGCTCGGGAGTAAACCTCGAGTCCTTCGTTACGCTCGCGATTTAAATCGTCACCCGCGACAGAAGACACTGCTTTATCCCCTTGGTTAATAATCTACTATTGCAGTAAGTATATTTGATCATTTTGTAGTAATAAAATGGAAATAATCGGAGCAAACATGACAAGATTACGTAATTATTGACGACCTATTTGGCCGAGTTGTTACAGACCATGACTTCTTAGTCCTAGTCGTGGGTTCGAATTCTACTGGGGGCATAATGTTTGTATGGACATTTTTGTACCCGAGTCAAGAATTTTGTATTTATATAATGTATGTTCACTGCATTTTGCACATATTTAATTTCTTTCTTACATACACAGGTAATCCTGATACGGAATAGGTAGATAGGTATAGGCGCCAGTATCGGCGCCAGCAACACAACGCATTTAGCTGCTCGTTCCATATCAGCATATCAGAGACGACGCGCATTTCTGCAAGCTTAGATTGCCACCATCATGAATAAATCAACAGCTGATCAACGCATAACGAACCATTTACATGGTATGATCGATATCTGAATCTGACAGAACTGTGTAAAATCGCTCCCACGATATTGATGGCCAAATATACGGATTGGATTATTGGTTATTGGACGAGTTACCTACTTGTTCGAAAAAAGATAGAGAAGATTCAGATACCTCCACACAAACAAGTGATCTATGTATAGTGCATGGCGTACTTAGACCTACCATAAAGAAAGAAAGAAAGAAAGAAAGAAAGAAAGAAAGAAAGAAAGAAAGAAAGAAAAACAGTTTATTCACCAGTGGTGTCACAGACAAAACTAGTTACAAATGAAACACTTTTGACTGTGACACCACCCAGAAAGGGTGTACAGCTCAGCGTTTTCCCTTGCTTAAATTTACTATGCTAAAAATGCATACATAGCAAGGCGCTGATTTTCAGCTGTGAAACCGGGTGACGTCACAGTTACAACAATAAATTATAACTAGTGGTTCGCCCCAAACTGAGACCTCGCGGTATCCATAAACTTGTACAGAGCGCCATCTATTGACATAATTGTGAAGTTCTGTTTATAATACTGAAGCACTTAAATAATTTCGTTTCCTCATAATATTTATCTAATTTTAGTATTTGTTGTTCATGTACAGGATATAATTCAAATAATTGATAAGTTTCAGGCTCAGCCTTTAAGAAAATTGAGAGTTCTGAGGTCAACTTTGGACGTTACAAAATCGCCACTTTGAAAGCCCCCCCATTTCGTCAATTTTAGGGGAAAAATTAAAAAAATATATTTTTGGACTCTATTCCTAATTATCTTTAAAATTATATACCGGAACCCTATGTAACGCTATAAAAATATTTTACTTCGCATTCGCTTCCATGAGAGCCCCCCTGAAATAAAGATTTTTAGAACTTTTTAAGCCATATTCGGCGGGAGGCCATCGGTTTACATATTATATTTAAATTTGAAGTAACTACGTTCAGTAATTCAGAAGTTATAAGGCTCTGACAGACGGACGGACGGACGGACGGACGGACAAGTGCCAATTCACTCAAGTAGACTCAGAGACCTTCGCTTCGCTCGGTCAACAAAACCAAAAGTTTCAAAGAAAGCAGTAAGTAAGCAGTTAGTTCAGAAAATAATCATAATATACTATGTCGCAGGCATTTGGGTTGACTATGTATGCACGCTCAGTGATCATGCTTTCATATCGTGTGAAGTTAATATTCCTAAGGAGAAGTCATTGACACGACGTACTTACATCCGACACATAAAAGAAATTGATACAGACGATTTAAAAAAGTGTGTAGTGTTAATTAATTGGGATGAGGTAAACTCTGCAAAAAATGTAAATGATATGGTCAATACCTTCAATAGTTGTGTCTTATGGGTATTCGATGTTTTAGCTCCTCTAAAGTTGTGTCTTATCAAAGATGAACACTACCCATGGGTGACTTATAATATCAAGTTGATGATGAGACGGAGAGATGAAGCGCATGCCAAATCACGAAAAATTAAGAAAGATTCTTGCATTGAATTCTATAAAGATTTAAAATATTCAGTGGAAAAAGCTATATGCATGGAAAATCCGTATACTTCACAATATATATTAATAATAATTCGAAAAATTCTTTGCTTTTATGGAAACATGTAAAAAGTCATGATAACTTAAAAAATAAAAATAAATAATAATAAATAAATAAATCGTTTATTTTCAATCATTTTGTGTTACATTGTGATAGATCTTGAAACTGTTTGAAGTTAACAATATTACTGTGCTTACATCAAAAAATGTAGATAAAATGTTGCAAGATCAAGAACTGGCTATCCTAGCTAGATTATTAGATCTGTGTTAAGGATAACCAGCCCTCTCCCTCGTTACCCAAATGTGTGCTCAAGCACATGTTTATTCACTAGTTTAAGCATTCTACTATAAACTATATTATATACTAAAAACACTAAAAAGTAAAAAATAATTTAATTTATTATGTATACAAGAGTTAATTTAGTTCTATAATAACATTTTTTGGAGTCGGTACCAAATAGCCGCATGAACCGTCTACCTACTCTTCATTATTGTTGACGTGACTCCACATTGGCACCGACTCCAAAGAATGTTATTATAGAACTAAATTAACTCTTGTATACATAATAAATTAAATTATTTTTTACTTTTTAGTGTTTGTGGTTTTTGAAGTCGGTTTTTATTTTTTTTTTGAAAATTTTTTATTTCACAATTTTTAGTGGCCCCACTGTTTTAAAATACAGGATGTAACCAGAACGAGATATGCTATGCATGGTTAAAACATACTGTTTACAAGACTATCACACTGATCGCGAGCAATTTACTCTTATCCATGAGGAGTTCCGTTCTCCATCTCCGGAGATATTCATCAGATCTTTACCAAATTGAATTGGGACCACACGGGAAGCACCAGCTTTCAAATAAAAAAAGAATCATCCAAATCGGTCCACCCAGTCAAAAGTTCTGAGGTAACAAACATAAAATAAAAAAAATAAAAAAAACCAGTCGAATTGAGAACCTCCTCCTTTTTTTGAAGTCGGTTAAAAATAACTTTTATTGTACGTTTTAGTTAACTTAGGCAATGGGAACTGGTGAGTAGTGTGTATGTGTGTGTGTGCGTGCGTGATGTTTGTTTGTTTGTGTGTGTGTGTGTGTGTGTGTGTGTGTGTGTGCGTGTGTGTGTGTGTGTGTGTGTGTGTGTGTGTGTGTGTGTGTGCGTGTTTTTGTGTGTTTATATTTATGTACGTGCCAGTAAGTTCTTGTAAACGACAGCATGAAAGAGCAAATGGGACTATATTTATATGTATAGGTAAATAACATTAATGGTTTTGTATGGTGGTTCATATATCAGATTGTAAGAAATCTTCTATTTCAACATGATGATCAACCATTACCTGCTACTCTTAACGTCCCTGAAACAATTAATAGTCACTTCCTCAATATTCCAGGTAGAGATCAAGCTTCAACCTCCGACATTGCATATTATACTCGTAGTTCAACTCGTTTTGGAACGCAAATATTCTCCTGGAAACCAGTTGTTTACACATTAATCTCAAAAATAATACGTGCTCTCAAATCCAATGCTATTGGTGCAGATGGTATTTCACTCGATATGTTACTCACCATACTTCCTTATACGTTTGAAACTATTACTAATATAGTCAACAAGTCGATCACAACTAGTGTATTTCCCTCCGCGTGGAAAAAAGCTATAGTCCGCCCTATTCCCAAAAAACCCAACCCTCTAGAATTTAAAGATCTCCGCCATTGACTTATATGTATACTTATAATGCAATGATCTCCGCGCTATTAGTATATTGCCCTGTCTGTCTAAAATACTTGAAAAGATTATTTATATGTGATCAACTCACAGATTTCCTTGAAACCAACAACATTTTACCAGTCAAGCAATGAGGTTTTAGAAAAAGTCGCAGTACGTCCACCGCGATAACAGACGTAGTAGATGATGTTCTAACTGCGCAGGATGCAGGGCAAGGCACGATACTAGTATTTCTGGACTACTCTCGTGCTTTCGATACTATTAATGTGCCGCTTCTTTTAGCAAAACTGCAATATTATGGCCTTAGTCCTGAAGCCGTTAATTGATTTGCTAGCTATTTGAGTAACAGAACACAAATAGTTGAGCTAAAAAATTACGATGGTTCTACTTCTAATTCTCAATGCAAACCTGTTGTTAGAGGTGTTCCTCAAGGTTCGATACTAGGCCCCCTATTATTTATTCTATAGTTATGACGTGAAAGAAAATGGTGCGCGCAAAGCAAATTAAAAAAGTACACCAAGAAGGTTACGAGTGTGAGTTTTTAACAAATTAAAAACGATTGTATGGAAATTCGGCACCATAGAGGTAGAAGTAAATAGGTTTTAATTATGTTTTGAATTCACAAACTTCATAGACGAGTGATATTTACTAACGTGCACACTATGTTCTAAATTCAGTTTACTTTATCCTCTAGAGGATAATAACGGCTTTTACCTTCAGATATCGAAGAGTAAAAATACTCTTTCCGAGATGGTGGGATGAAAAATATTTTTTTCACCTCTCATGCTCTAAAAAGATGTCATTATAGCTAAGCGTAGGCGGACTAAAGTTAGCATTTAGGGTCTAGGGATTAAAGTAATTTTTTTTTAATAATTGCTGGCGTTATTAAGTTATAAGTACACGTAGTAAATGGGTAGTAAAAATTTATAGTCTATGGTTAATATCAACAGCCCAAACTAATGTTACCCATCGTCACCTACGCGTACAGTTCAATGTCTATGGTTCATAATGTATTTTTTTTTAATTCCTTCTTGTTAAAACAATAAGGATAGGAGATAACTGCACTTTTGGTAACCATCGCCAGAAAATCTGATTCAGTGTTAGGTGGATGTAAAGTAGAGCTCTCCACTGATCACAAAAGTTGCAGTCTGCCTGCATTTGGATGGCCCTTTCGCTAACTATGGCCGTCCAAAGACGGTTTATTGTTACCAAAAATGAACGATAATTAGAAAAGCTGATTCTTGTACAGTATTAAAGTATGCGCAGTACCTATGTAAACAGCGTAAAAACTGACGCATGTGGATGGGACTTTTTCTAGATATATATCCTAGAAAGAATATAGAATAAGAATATATAGAATTATATCCTGTACTTGAACAACAAATACTAAAATTAGATAAATACTAGCTGATGCCCGCGACTTCGTCCGCGTGGATCGAGGTTTTTCGTTTCCCGCGGGAACTCCTTAATTTTCCGGGATAAAAAGTAGCCTATGTGTTATTCCAGACTATAATCTATCTCTGTGCCAAATTTCATCCAGATCCGTTCAGCCGTTGGGGCGTGATTTTTAACAAACATTCATCCATACATCCATACATCCATCCAAACTTTCGCATTTATAATATTTATTTGATTATAAGGAAACGAAATTATTTAATTTTTAATGAGCTTAAATATTTTTAAAAGAACTTCACAATGATGTCAATAGATGGCGCTCTGTACAAGTTTATGTATACCGCGAGGACTCAGTTCGGGGCGAACCACTAGTTATTATTAGAATCCTGTACCTGTGATGCCTGTCCTGTGCCTGTGATGTTCAGTGGTGATGCTACCTATTCGTATTTGATACAAAAACTTTAAATTGTACTTAAGCTTAGAAACAATACATAGGTACCTACTTAGTTTTATTTAGATGTGGTAAGCCGCAGGTAAGTAAATAATAAAAGTATACGTAGAACAAATAGGGTAGTGGAACCAAAAGATGAACGACACCCAATAGATGAACGGCCGAGCGAAAATTCAAAAAAAATAAAACATCCTGCTATTTATTTATGTGCATTATTTTTTTCCGCACGTGGCAACATTATTTCTTCCCGATTCCCTAACAAAATCAACAGTCACAGCTCCGACGCGCTCGTAGTTCGATGCTTTGTGAGATTTTCCCGCCAAAAAATTGTTTTATATGGGAACCTTCTTACGGTAAGTGTTTTTCAAACTTAAGGATTTCGGCAATTTAAAGCAATTATATACGATAGAATTGAGTAGTTTTGGTTGGAGTAAATCTAGATATGTCTTTCTTTGATTATAATGATACATATACACACTATTCGCCGTATTTTTTGAAAAAAATACTGTTCAAGTAATAGATTCGATTTCGTAAGCTTGATCCAATAGATGAACGCCGTTCAACTAATGGAGAAATGGCATATTCTTACACAGGTCATAACATTTATATTAATGCTTAGAGACCGAAACAAAAAAACGCAAATTAATTTTAGTTAATTTAGGAATTTAGTTACCAAAAGTTGAACACATTATTTTGTATTTTGAGGTTTTATTTCAGTATGAAATCTTGCGTTGTTCAGTTTAAGAATTCATGTCCAAAAGTTGAACTAATGAATATGATCACATTTTATTCGTTCAATTATTGGGTATCGCGTCTTAAACTAAACGCTGAAGTAAATTACTTTGTTGGCCCCACATTTCTTCATTTTTGAAGCTAAAAAAGAATAAAAATATATTTGAACTTAATGAGCTCTAGACAATGACACCCCACATGCCAGGCCAGGGTAAGAAAATTAACCAGATAATAATTAAAAATTTGTTTTCCCGATGTCATCAGTCGGGGCTCAAAACGCGCCGACATATTGTATTATGATAATAATAATGTTAAAATAAATGTATTCCTATTAAAATGCTAGTTCAACTATTGGGTTCAAACTATTCATAATTAGGGCTCAGTGTTCAATTAGAGGGGTAATCCCCTTAACTGCTTACAAAAAGCAACTTTAAAAAATATAATATTAGATAAAAGAGTTTCTTTTTTTAATCAGTTAAATCTTGAGGATATGTGGAATCACATAGAAAAACCCAGCAAGCTTCAATGTCATTAAATAACTAATCAGAGCTGTTCAAAGTTGCCAAAATCGCTTAAGCGTTCATTTATTGGTTCCACTACCTAGGTAAGTAGGCGGCAAATTATAAAGGTACCTAGTTATCTGCGGTGAGTTATGGTCGTGAGTGTCGTAAGTAAAGTCCGGTGAACAACAATTATTCATTTAATTCGCATACGGTTTGGGCCGTTCGCCGAAGAGTGTCGCCTATGCATTACAATTTACAATGCGTACACAAAGCAAAGATCCGATGCGATAGCTGCACAATACCGGTCGATCACCCGCCAACGTAGGTAGGCACTACCAATCTTACCTAATAATCTACGCGATGAAATGCTTGTCTTCATATCATTATTTTTGGTGTCTGTGGTGTTTGGTATATATGCATTGCCAATACAGAATTCCTTACATAGCCTTAATTTTGAAAAAAAACCTAATGGAAATCAATAGGAAACTAGGCTACCTAGGGCAAACGGCTTTCCCGAACAAAAATGCGAAACTGATAATATTTATGCGACACAGGACACACAGGTTATTAAGGTATACGCAAAAACTGGTTGCAGCCCGCATTTTTGTTTAGAATAACTCGTCTAGTGCATATAATATATGTATTATATTAGTTGGTTGAGGTCGTTGGCAACATGGTAGATGATGTGTAAACAGCTGTTGATAAAGGTGTTAGCCTACTCAATGGAACCATAAAATACATAGTTACCTATAAATTCTCCAAGACGAGATCCAAGTAAGGCACCAGCACTAGTTACTACGGCACAAGTGTTGAAACCACGGCCTTCTTGCAATGGCGTCTTTGGGATGTGGTAGCCCAAGCTTGCGAATGGTTCATCATCTGCCGTAACAGTTCGTACAAATACTCTTCTAAGTGCGCATAATACGTCTTCTCTACTTTCGTACTTCGTGGACCCCCTTTCGTATTTGACATCGTAAGAATTCTGTGATGCCAGACCAGATGTAAACACTTTGCTTTCACTCATCAAAACACGATGAAACTCTTTTAAAAGCAGCTCTTTGAACTCGTTTGATTTTAATTTGCATTCTTGCGTAGTATAATCACTGCAAACGTATTTTTCGCTGTCGAATTCCAATATTGGTTTGTGAATATTGGGAAACCTCGGACTGCCTCGACTTTTGACAACAATATTATTGGACGGGCGACCTTGCGTCCCTGATGATTCGTTGTGCCACTGTTGATGACCAGTTTTGAAAGCGACGACAGATCTTCTACTTTTGCGCATGATATTATCCAATTTTAACGCCGAAATATTTAACAATGAATGAACATTTTTGGAAAACGGGTCTTGAAAACTTATCCCAGCGATGCTCTTTGGGGGAGGATCGTGGGGCTTACTGAATAGTCTTTGTTTTTCTATGCTCATCCAGTACTGTGACCATATTAAGTACAAGTAACCACACATACCAAAACATAGAAGGTTGATGAAAATCCAGACAGACATTGCAGCTGCTTTCATTTTTGCTTATAAATAAGACTGTGCAAGATTTTGGTATTTCAATCTATCTGATACAATACAATATTTATCTAGGAAAGTTTTCTGTAAAAATGGTATTAACACTAGCCACATAAACTAAAATTAAACTACTAATATCACAACCATGGAACCCTACAGGTACCTTTGCAATCTAATGTAAGTCAATGTATGGAATACGATCAGCTGTATTGCGAGTTGCGACCGATGTACGCCTGCGCGAGCCGCAAGTGCGATTGTTCGTCCCCTGCTGAATGCTCCTGCTGAATCTCCTCGGTAGTGAACCTACTAAGATAGTTAGGTATTTTTTCTAAATTTTTATACCAAGGTTTTTCATGAATCTACGATATAAGTACATATGTATTTAACTATTTTTTTTATACTGATGTTTATTCGCCATAATATGAAACGTTCTAGATGCGTTCGCGTAATGTTCACCGATTCAGTTGAAACTTCGTACCTACAGCTGCAGGGCTAGCATGGGCCGGAGATAAAAAATTTATCCCCCGATTTTATCCACTGACAAGAGATAAAATTAACTTATCCACTTCTCAGAGCACGGCAACAGGGCAGAGGAGAAGTTTCGCCCCGTTTGACATTTCACGGGGACTCGGGGGACAATTTATCCACCGTTATTTAGCGTTTTTATTTATTTATTTAGGAATAAAAATTTTATCCTTTCCTCGGGGAGAAAATTGTCTCGGCCCATGCTAGGGGGGCTGCAGTTGGTAGTATATAATATACCTAACAATTATAATACTATACATATATATGTTAAGTAGGTACCTACTTAAGTAGATATATGATGGAAAAGAGATTTGTAGAAGTATGAATATTCTTTCCACACACAAAGCTCGTTAAAGTTTGTTAATTTTTTTGTAAAATAATCAACAAAGTTTTTATCATTGAAAAATCTACTTTATTAAGTATGAACAGGCCAATAAATAAAATTTAAAAACCCATGAATTCAAGGCGCCCTCGCTCGTGGCTATAAACCTTATAGCAATAACGAAGAACATGATGTAATACAGGTTGTGTGTGGGTTGTGTAATTTAAAAAAACCTTAGTGGTCCGCCCCGAACTGAAACCTCGCGAGTTATAACTAAGTATAAACTTTTAACATTAGACGCAAAAGAGCTAACTAAAGAGATAATGGAGATGGTTGAATTTTTGGGTAGGTACTTACTCCTACTTTTTTACATTGAGTGCTGCACACTGGCCGGAATTAGTCAAATCGTTTATCTAATTGCACCACAGATAAACTTTGATACATTAGACGCAAAAAGAGCAATGAAAATAAGCTTTTGAATGTAAATCCGTTGCATGTATACCTACCTAAAATATATATAGTTAATTAATACAATAATATCTATTTTTTTATTCCACGTAAGATGGTGCCGTCTATTAGTGGTAAGCACAAACGAATAAACTTTTACAGAGCGCCATCTATTGACATCATTGTTAAGTTCTGTTAAAAATACTGAAGATCATTAAAAATTAAATAATTTCGTTTCCTTAGGTATAATATTATTTATCTAATTTTAGTATTTTTTGTTCAAGTACAGGATACTTATAATTCAAATAATTGATCAAGTTTCAGGCTCAGCCTTTCAGAAAAATGTGAGTTCTGAGGTCAACTTTGGACGTTAGAAAATCTCCACTTTGAAAGCCCCCTATTTTGTCAATTTTAGGGGGGAAAATTGAAATTTTTTTGGACTCTATTCCTAATTATTCTTTAAAATGATATACTGCAACCGCAGATCAGAGAATCATATCTGTGACTGCAACCTTATGTAACGCTATAAAAAATATTTTACTTCGCATTCGCTTCTATGAGAGCCCCCCCTGAAATAAAGATTTTTATAACTTTTTAAGCCATATATTCGGCTGGAGGCACGCTGGAGGCCATCGGTTAGTAGGTAATAATTGAAGTTTTATGGCTCTGACAGACATGAGACAATTCACGGACGGACGGACGGACGGACAAGTGAAAATTCAGTCAAGTAGACTCAGAGACCTTCGCTTCGCTCTAAGTAAGTATAATTACTTTTTTAAATGGAGTGAGGAGAGATCTCGGAGAGATAATCATATTGTAGTCTTTGGAGAGTACATTGATACTTTCATTGATATTTGATTTTATACAAAATCAAAGGATTTGCAGGCTGCAGCAGGTTGGTTTGAGTTGGTTGGTGCCTGAAGTTGGTTGGTTGGCAAACATAAAGATTTACTATGGTGGTTGGAAAGTACTCTGTGGTGGTTGGTGACACCGTGACAGTTTTTATATTATATTTAAAGGCACAGGATGGCTCTCCTCGGTATTCATTGCTCCAATCCACTAAACCCAAACTATTAAATTCAACCACGAGTTATGAAACAACTATTATTATTAACAATTCCCGCCACGCTACCACCAATGCGACGCTCCGTCAGTCAAGTTAATAAAGTGTAAAAAAACATCACTCTTATCCGACGTCTGTTAATTGTCTATGGCATCAGTGAATGTCTAGTTTTATTCCATTTGCGCCGTCACGGCCGGACTGACATTCGACCGTCCTCGGGCGTATCTTAACGTTGTCCTAGAACAAAGGATTAGGAAAGTCTCAGTTTCCAATTATTTACTCGTCCAACCTGACAAAAAGGCTGCTCTCTAGGGGGTTATTTCACTAAATTTAGACCGGACGGGTGCGTCCCTTCGACCATTTGTAGAACATAGAATCACAAACACGGACCGGACGAGTGTGTCCCTTCGACCAGCCGTAAAGCGGCATGGACCGGACGGCACTGTCCCTTCGACCACTTGTGCGACATAGAATGACAAACATGGACCGGACGAGTGTGTCCCTTCGACCAGCCGTAAAGCGGCATGGATCGGACGGCACTGTCCCTTCGACCAGTTGTACGACACAGAAATACAAACATGGACCGGACGAGTGTGTCCCTTCGACCAGCCGTAAAGCGGCATGGACCGGACGGCACTGTCCCTTCGACCAGTTGTATGACACAGAATTACAAACATGGACCGGACGAGTGTGTCCCTTCGACCAGCCGTAAAGCGGCATGGACCGGACGGCACTGTCCCTTCGACCATATTATAGGAGATAACTGCACTTTTGGTAACCATCGCCAGAAAAGCTGATTCAGTGTTAGGTGGATGTAGAGCTCTCCACTGATCACAAAAGTTGCAGTCTGCCTGCATTTGGATGGCTCTTTCGCTAAATATGGCCGTTCAAAGACGGTTTATTGTTACCAAAAATGAACGATAATTAGAAAAGCTGATTCTTGTACAGTATTAAAGTATGCGCAGTACCTATGTAAACAGCGTAAAAACTGACGCATTTGGATGGGACTTTTTCTAGATATCAGCTTTCAAAGACGTTATAACCTATACTTACTATGCGTTCCTGTAAAAAAATATTAGCAATTATTATGTCGTCCCGTTGATTGCTGTTAATAATTTTTAATAGCGATCAACGGCGACAAAGTTATTGCTAATATTTTTTTACAGGAACGCATAGTAAGAATAGGTTATAACGTCTTTGAAAGCTGATATCTAGAAAAAGTCCCATCCAAATGCGTCAGTTTTTACGCTGTTTACATAGGTACTGCGCATACTTTAATACTGTACAAGAATCAGCTTTTCTAATTATCGTTCATTTTTGGTAACAATAATCCGTCTTTGAACGGCCATATTTAGCGAAAGGGCCATCCAAATGCAGGCAGACTGCAACTTTTGTGATCAGGGGAGAGCTCTACATCCATCTAACACTGAATCAGCCTTTCTGGCGATGGTTACCAAAATTGCAGTTATCTCTTAGTCTACCAGTTGTACGACAGACTTCAAAACCTGGAATTTTTTTGCAAAGACTCTCAGACTCAGAAGAAGTCAGAAGTGAGCAAGACGATCCACTATGGAATAGAAAAGGAAACTGCTCACCGGATGATGTCTCTAAGGAGGATCTTGAGAGGCAATGATCACAGAGGTTGACCTCCTTGTTCAAAGTTCCATCACTATTCTTCTTTTCGTTTATGTGAGATGCTAGGTACTTAGAGCGAGTAGTAATCACATGAGCAGTCAACTCTCTACGTAGGTATTAAACTATCCTTTTGACATGGCAACGACACGACGAATCCTGTGGTCACATTCGTGTGTTCGAATGTCGTGTCTCTTCCTCATGGCGTTCGTTCGATCCCACTTCTGATATAGGCACAGGATGGCTCTCGTCGGTATTCATTGCTCCAATCCACTAAACCCAAACAATTGTGCGAGATAAATTCGATTCGTCGTGAAAGCGGTGCGCCGGCGGCAAAAAGTTAGGTTTCCCGCCACGCTACCACCAATGCGACGCTCCGTCAGTCAAGTTATTAAAAAAACATCACTCCTTAGCCGACGTCTGTTAATTGTCTATGGCATCAGTGAATGTCTAGTTCATGGAACTAATAAGTACTACGTACAACGTAGTACTTATAGTTCCATGGTCTAGTTTTATTGTGGTTTTATTCCATTTACGCCGTCATGTGCGTCATATTAAATTCCATGATCCTGTTGTTGTTGTTTGGTGTGTGGCTTTTGTTTGTGCCAGAACTTAGCACAATTTACTTCGCCAATGTTGCGTTGCTTAAATGATCATTTAATATGTTTGTGTCATGGAATTAGGAATTACGACTTAGTGGTTTGTGTGGTGTTTTTATTTTTTATTACGCTCAGAGTATTCTCTGTCTACCCACAGAGTACATTATTGTCTACCTTATTGCTGTCTACGTTTCTACAATCTACGGGTGTTTTGGTCTAGTTTATTAGTGATCTGTGGTTTTGGTGTTTTGAAAGAACAGTACCTATGTAGGTACCTACCTACCTAATATTTTAAGTAAATGTAAATATTATGTTCCTTGTTTGTAATCAGGAAAGTGAACGCAAGTCGCAAACTTGTTAAGCAGCAGAGAGTAGGTACCTAGTGAGTCAGTACAATTAAAATTTAAAAATGTTACGACGTGAAGTTCTTAGGAAACAAGCACGAAACATGGTCTACTGTGTGCATTCCTACATGGCAAAGGAAGCTGAGGAAGGTGTCCGCAACGTAAAACAAATACAACAACGAACAGCCGAAGCTACTCAAACATGTGTTGCGACTGTACGCCGAATTGTGAAAGAAACAAAGGCTAATGACAATAAGTCTAAAATGCTCAAAACCCCCGGCAAGAAAAGACTTAAACGGAAAAGAGTTACTGGGCTAGATAATTCTGAACTTGGTTCGATTAAGAGATTTATTCATACTTTCCACTTGACACACAATGAATTTCCTACTGTTAACAAATTACTATCTGAATTTCAGAGCAATTTTAATTTTAAAGGATCTCCTGGCAGTATCAGAAGAGTTGTGAGGCGCATGGGATTTCGTTTCAAAAGAACAGAAGATAAAAATAGAATTCTCATTGAAAAGTCCATTATCAGGTTAAAAAGAATCGAATATTTAGATTGTTTAAAACAATATCTTCAACAGGGAAGACATATAGTATTTAGTGATGAGCTTTACTTGGAAAGAACAATGGAGCAAAAGGCAGTATCCAAAATCCAGCGTATTATCATTATACATGCGGGCTCTGAAACTGGCTTTATACCTAATGCTTTAATGGTAGCAGAATCACATGATGGCCACAGCAATATAAGTGATGATGTGTACTATGATTGGCTTCGACATCAATTAATCCCAAATCTTCCACCAAGGTCAGTTCTAGTAGTTGATAATAGTTCCCCTCATGATAAAGAACATGACCCAGCACCAAACTCTAATGCAAAGAGGTCTGACATGCAGGCCTGGCTTGACCAAAAAGGAATTCATTATACACCTGCTATGTATAAGCCACAACTTTACCATCTTATAAATGACAATAAGGACCGCTTTAAAAAACTTACTTTAGACAAAATGTTAACTGATCATGGCCATGACATCCTACGTATGCCGCCAAACCATCCAGATTTAAATCCTATTGAACTGGCCTGGGCTTTGATAAAAGCTCATGTAAATAGTAATACTAAAGAGTTCAATGTCAGTAAAATTATTGATTTGGTGAAAGAGAAAGTTGATGCAATTGGTCCTGAAGAGTGGAAAAAAATGTGTTGGGAAGTAAGGGAAATTGAGGACAGTTACAGAAATAATGAGCATATAATAGACGTACTAAGTGAGAGCATTATAGCTGGGGACAAGGACAGCAGCTCAGAATCTGAGGGCAGTGATACTTCCTTATCATCTGATGAAGATAAATAATACTGTTGCTTTATTTCATTGGGTATTTTTTTGTCCCTGTATTGTATTTAATTATTTTTTTATTTTTTTATTTATTTGTTTAAATCAGGCAACTAGGCCCATAGAAATATAAAACATAATATAACATACAAAATAAAAAATTCTTAAAATAAACTAAATACATAAATATGAAAATATAATTATAAAACTGTAGGGATTCTGGATCTGGCTTCCCTGAAGCGACGGTAAACTATGCCCTCAGGCCAAAAGTCTGAACTGAGGAACACGTCTTTGCACGAAGCCGGAACAGTAAGGACATACGAACTGAAGTAGGTTGTCCTACTGGACTTCAGTTTGTCCAGGGTCAGCTGCACTTCTGTCATCTGCGATCCTCGTGAACCTTCTGCAGCTGCTCCATGGCGAGTTTTATACGTGTCCAGAATGTACCGTATAATATCAGCCTTGGACGTCTCGGAATTTATGCGGGAAACATAAATCATAATGTTAGGTACCGCCGCTTTCAAGATGGTATTTGTAGTTGGCGCTGTACCACGAATATTTCGAGTTCGCGTCGGTCTTCGCTTTTTCTTCTCCACTAGTGTAAAACCATCTGCGTCGCATTTTTTTTATCCGCTGAGATTTGAGTAGCGGTCGGTGCAGCTGATGGATGTGAAGAGTTTTCTCGAACCGTCTGCTTTCGGGATGCGTCAGCATACGTTCTTTGCTGCTGTTTCGAAATAATAGCAGTTGTTGTCGTAGGCTTCGCTATTGTTTCCACACAAACTGGTTTATTAGCGCGGTCAACAACCTTAAGCGATTCCTTAGGTGAATTAAATGCCTCACTGCAGAGTGGCGAAATTGGATCCATGTGTACATTACCGCCGCGCCTCGTGTTCACATTTTGTGACGGTGACGGCGTATTGTTCTTGTCAGCAACTTTCTGGCGTAAGTCGGCCAATTCCTTGCTTAGCGTCGAAACAGTTTGCTCTGAAATTTGCAACTGATTCTTAACACTAGTCATGTCAGCTCTCAACAATTGGATGTCCTTAAGCAGCCGGGTAACATCCACATGGTCGAATGTCACAGGCGGCAGCTTGTTGAGATCCTGCACCACATACGTCGGGACGTCGTCTAGATCAGTTTGCTTCAGCACTCTAATGATGTCCTGAAGGTCCTTTAGGCCACGTCCATCCTTCTGCCTTGTTGCCAAGCGTATGGTGGTCACGGCGGTTTCGGCCAAAATCTTCTTTGCTGTTGAAATATCAGCCTCCGTGAAACTCGACGTACAGATTTGCCCCAGGCTCACCTCATCCATTACGTCGATCTTGTTTTGCACGAAAGCAAGACACTCGTTCACAACAACAGTATCTGAGCGCTTTGATTGCGCCATTATTACTTTTTATTTTTACAAAATAAACAGAAAAATTAGGTCGGCATCGCGTACTCGCTCGCCACAGTGCGACCACTCTAGCCAACGGTCCGTCTTAATGGAGGATGGATTATGAGTCCCAATTATTTCCAGCTGTTTTTTATACTCTCACAACTCTTATTTCAGGAAGAGAGGTGTTGTTCTAGACTGACTACCACCAGTGGTTACTACTTTGGTGTCTGAAAAGTTATTTTATCAATTCCATTACTTACATGCTATGAACTGAAATCTTCACTACAGTGCTGAATACCGATATACCACTTAGATTTTAATTTTAGAAAGTTTTCACCCAAACAAGAAGTGGAAAACTCCAAACCAAAGAAGTACTAGATCATAGTGACCATGCTTAACTAAAGTGGAATCAGAGCAAAATCCGATTGATCATGCTGTGTAATATTGTAGGTACAAGCTGTATATAAGATAAACCACCCCGTGCTAAGCCAGGGTGGATCTGATAGTTTTAAATAATAGTTGTCTAGGTATTTTCATTCAATCATGAATCCAGTGATCTCTTTAGGTGATAATAAAAAAGTTAAATAATATGTAATTAATTAAATTTATTGTATATAAAGTATTTATTTATTTATTTATTATTAATACATCACAATATTGCATTAATAGTGTTACAAGTAAAATGGTGTGATCATAAACTTTGCAAGTTTTACCGCACACCATGCGTCGCCGCCATCGTCGACGATCAGTACATCAGTACCTATTACATAAAACTCAAGTAGTAAACAAACAATAAGTCACTATACCTACACAAAATAATACTTGTACAATTTTATAACATCTAGTAAACTAATATCTCCTTATGTGGGTAGGTCGACAAAAACACTATATTAGATACGCCAAATACGATGAATGCACAAATCATATGAAAGCACATTGGCTAAACCAGACTTCGTGTACAGGATGATTCTTATACTCTTTGGTAATAAACAATATTGGTTTAACAATGTTGTGTAATGTATGTTGTATACTAAAATATGATGTATTACAGTATAGAATAGTTATGTAATAGAATATTGAAATAAGGTATTAGAATATTGTATATTGGTTAATTAGGTTAGAATAAGGGTGGACTTTAAACTTTTAATTGTATTTTGCAGTTATTATTTGGTGATAAAATTCTTTTAACTTAAATTTTATATTTTTGCAGTTATTATTTGGTGATAAAATTCTTTTAACTTAAATTTTATATTTTTACGTGTTAATATATTTTTTAACGAATCAGGTAATTGATTAATGAGGTTCGGTATAGCGTAATTTAGCCTTCTTTTCCCGTACAAGTTATTATATTTAGGTAATTGAAGTTTTCGGTTGTCGATCCTACGGATATGGGTTGGATTTGCAGTTTGTTCTTTTCCTAAGTTTTCATTAAAATAATTCTCTATTAATAATGTCAGTTCTGTAAAAATTGTACCTTACATAAACAATAAACAATCGCTGATATGCGAATTCTAATAAATTGAACATGTAATACCATATTATTATTATAATATAAGGCCCGCTTGCAGAAACGCCAGGTTATACAACCCAGCCGAGCGATCGCGTAACTTCTGCATCAATCATTGTTACAGTACCTATCAATTGTTGTAATTGGCTGAATTTATGGCATTCTTGCTGCGTCAATGGATTATGTCCAATAGTGGAAGAGTGTTAACCAATCAGAGGTGATTGCGATGTATCAATGATTGATGCAGAAGTTACGCGATCGCTCGGCAGAGATAGTTGCTACTTTGACAGGTTTCGTATAGAACTTCTGTCAAAATTTCAAATTTATTCCTGCCGAGCGATCGCGTAACTTCTGCATCAATCATTGTTACAGTATCAATTGTTGTAATTGGCTGAATTTATGGCATTCTTGCTGCGTCAATGGATTATGTCCAATAGTGGAAGAGTGTTAACCAATCAGAGGTGATTGCGATGTATCAATGATTGATGCAGAAGTTACGCGATCACTCGGCTGGGTTTATTTTAGTGGGCGATTCAAAACCACTTGTCAAAGTCTACTTGAATAAAAAAGGTTTGAGTGGAAGATATAATAGTTATTTGTGTTATATGGGGCCTAAGAAAATTTTTGTTCCCCGAGGGCGCTATTTTGAATTCAGAGCGAAGTGAAGGCTTCTATAGAAGGATTCTATAGAATCCTTCACTTCGCGAATCCTGAGCGTAGCGAGGAATTCAATATACGCCGCCCGAGAACAAAAAAATTGGCCCCGAGTGACACACACTATTTTACATCATTACGTATGAGAAAAAGCTAGGAGTATCAACCTACTATGTATGGACATTACCTATACGTTTAAGCACCAATCATCTAAGCACGAACGCGGACCAACCAGAAGATACTCCTATCAACCTTAGACATTATTTAGACGTACATATTTAAAGTTTAAATAAAACACAAATAAATTATTATTTCCTCTTTGGACTAGCAGCCATAATTCCGTTCGAAATTCAAAAAATGAAAAGACGTATAACCGATCAACAAATTGATCACGTGACTTATCGAAGACAACAGCCACAGCACGAACGCGGACCAATCAGAACAGAGAAATGAAAAGTCCTATGGGCCTAAAAATTACATTTTGCTCCCGCTATCCTCTGAAGCCAATATTCGTTTTTCGAATAGGTATGATGAAAAATCATTTAAGTATGAGGGTTTATTAATAAAGTTCTATCTTTATTTAAAGCTATTAAGTAAACATACATACTTAAAAACTAAAATTTACTTTATACAGTAATATACTAAATACTAAATATTAAACTACCTAACTATAAAATAAATTCAAAATAGATTATTTTTAAACACCTACTAACAAAAAAAAACCCTAATCAAATATACCACCCCAGGGTTGCCCCTGGGCCAAGGGTACCCATCAAGCTTGCAAAGTTTTTGGATAAAAACCTAAAGATACCTAAGTATACAAAATAATAACAGTCAAGTTTTATCAGGTATGACTAAGGAACAGGAACCCTATACAGGTTCAGTTTTTTTCAACAACCTTTTTTATATATAAAAAACACACAGTACAGATACAGTAAAACATTGCGGCTGATTCTGTTGTACACAATCTCTAAACTAAAATAAAATGACAGCATTAAAAATATTGCTTAGACTTTCATAATACTCTCTGAAGAAAAGGACAGAACTAGATTTAGAGGTGTCATTTTAGGCCACATTCTGTTGTTTATGTATAACATAATAATATTACTTACACTAGCGGCACGCTATGATGGCCGGTTGACACATTACAATAGGTCAATTTATTCTCGAACAAAAAACAATTAAGTTTTTTTAAATTTATGAATCTCTGCACATCACTATCGTCATAGCTATCGTCAATAAAGTAATACAATTATTTCCTTCAAAGTCGTTATCAATTAATACGGAACGTTTGTCCAACCGGCCATCATAGCGTGCCGCTAGTTTAGGTACGACAAATTTATTCAATTTTAAATCAAGTCTATAAGTTACATAAAAATCTAAATGTGAATCTTTACTTCATTAAGTAATAGGTATTAGGTCTTTACTTATTAAATACTAGCTGATGCCCGCGACTTCGTCCGCGTGGTTTAAGTTTTTTTGATTCCCGCGGGAACAACACACTTTCGCATTTAAAATATTAGTAAGTATAGACTTTAAAAAGTTTGTGTAGGTAAGAATAAGAGTTTCAACATGGTACTTAACACAGACTTTTTTTGGACTTTGGATTGCTTCTCACTGGGTGAAAGCTTCAACTCCAAAGCAGCAAAGAAAGACTTTTTTAGACATTCAAAGGTACCTATTATTACCAGTTGATTATTATGATTATAACATACTTAGTAGTTATACTACTTTCTTCATCCTCCAAGTATCCATTAACTGTGCAATTTACACAAATCTGGATGGATCTTGAAGTTTTGAATATTCCAGTTACAAGAATTACCAAACTAATTTGTGTATAGGTTATATATAACCTCAGCAATATGATATTTAAAACCATTTTGAGCAATTTGCACAAAGTTGTATATGGCAGGTCAGCGATCCTCCCAGCGAGAGTATCTTGTTGATTCTGGAGTGTCTCGAGTAAATAGTGTAGAATAGTGAAGTATTGGCAATATTGCACCACCGAGTACCATAAGACCAAATGATGGCTTGTGGAATAACCTGAAAATACAAAAATATTTTAATGCTAACTGGAATTACGACGACGTTTGACGACCTCCGTGGCGCAGTACGTGCGGAGGTCCCGGGTTCGATCCCTGGCAGGGTCAATTTGGGAATTTATAATTTCTGAATTTACCCTGGTCTGGCCTGGTGGGAGGCTTCGGCCGTGGCTAGTTCCCACCCCACCGGCAAAGACGTGCCGCCAAGCGACTTGATGCAGTGTAGAAACCGAATAGGGGTATGGGTTTAATATAACTGCCATATCCCTAACAGGTTAGCCTGCTACCATCTTAGACTGCATCATCACTTACCACCAGGTGAGATCACAGTCAAGGGCTAACTTGAAGTGGATAAAAAAAAAAAGAATTAAGTAGTAAGAATTGCCTCTAAGAACATAGTTGACTTCATTTACTCACCATGGTATAGATATTATGAACAGTGTATATGAAAATGATAGAACTAAATTGATCCAAAGTCTTGTGCATCTCCTCAATTTGCTAGAAATCCAGTGGCACTGCATAACTGTAAAAGGATACTGACATTGTAGCTTGTACATACTTACGACAAATACCTAGACTTGTAGTTTATACTAGGGATTTCACTTCCACAAAGACACTGACAAAAAGTTATTTATAAGATATTGAAGTAGATAATCCAAACTTAAATAATATGATTAGTTTACTTCATGAGAATGTCTATCTCGGTTTCCTTTTCTAGGCTCATACACTTGACTGATTTTGTATATTGTAATGCTATAGCATGCATTCTGTAGATATACTGTAAGTAGGCTCCAGGATGCAAGCTATACATTAATCTAAATCCTAGAATACAAAGACAGTGTTACGGGCATTGCCTAGTCACTCTAGTGTAACAATAAACATAGAGAAATATTGAAGTTTCAGAAACCCTGGCCAGAAAAACTACTTACAAAGAGTCAGCCATTCAGGATGAAGTGTCATAGCAGATGCAAAAACTTGTACAAATCCCAACATCCGGTATTTCCATGTATGAGTATTAGCAACACTTTTCTCCAAATCATACAACTGCTTGAGACTGTATGAACCCTTTCTCATTAATGACAGTGGGTCAGCTGTAGGAAAATACTCTGGACTGTATGGTTGAAGGACACCCCTCTCAACCAAACCAACTGCTGTATACTGTAAATGTAATTCAGAAACACACAATATAACATTTCTGGCTTCCGCTTGCGGCAGCTTAGAGACACCTACATAATGAAAATTTCTCTCTTAAAAGCAATTTAAAGAATTTAAATTCAAGCTTCATTTTAATTAAGGAGTGTGGCAATAGTTTCTAGTCCACAAGTTGTAAGATGAGCTTTGCATTATTTGTATGAATGTGCATACCATATTGTATAAACAATCCTGGCTGCCAGTAGGAACACTCACACAATTACTAAGCTCAGTTTACACCTCATGGGCTGTAAGAGGTTACAATGTTAATTTGAAGATTGAGGAGGCAGTCAAAATTTAGTACAGATGAGAGTGGGCCAAAATTAGACTTACAATGTCATCCTCTCTTCCTGCATAAGAGAAATGAATTCGAAGATCACCTATATCATGTTCCAGTGCACTGTTCCCATGATAATAGAAGCCAGAATGTAGTTTAATATCACTCCGATCTGGTCTTGAGTCTGACCAGATTTCATAATAGTCATTTACTTTCCTCTTAACATCCAAGCCTGTAAAAAAAAAACCTCCTCAATTTGATATAACATATTCCTTCCTTAGCAAATTAAATAAAATGCAGTCAAAGTTGGTTTCAGCAACACTGACAACTTATTAGTAGCTAAAAAGAGATAATTGTATTCTAAACCAGTGTTATTGGTTGTTTGGTATTCAACTGGATGTTGTAGACTTAATTCAGTCAAGCCAATTCACCTAGGTGAATAAAGTATATTATGTAATTACTTAGTTTATTTTTTATAGTGGGAGTTTATTGGTATGCTATAGCTTTATATATCAACAACATATGAAATTTGACTAGATTTTAATGACTTTTTTTTTCATAAACATGGAACTAGGAATCTGCTTAAATAATCACTTGTCGGATACCTTACCTAAATGCACCCATCCAATTTTAACATTATCTGCTATATGAGTTTCGCTGAACATTGGCATAGAGGTTGGATTATGGTGACCTGGCCTGATGTAAAATAAGGATGACTCAACCACATTGTCTCTCCAATCTTTATGATACCAATATGTTTTCTGAGATTCTTCAGCTGGTTCACTTAGGAAGTTTTCTGTTTCGCTGTTTTAAGTGTAAAAAAGTTTCATGATATATTGAATTATTGTTTGGTTTGTACTTCACTGTTAAATTCACTGTATCTTCTGTTCACTGATAGTAAAGGCTGTATAAAGCCTTACAAAAGTACAATATTTGTGTAAAAAAAAGCAGAACTATAAATGACTGAATTAAGTTCTAATTTCAATTAAGTTTAAAGTGCACTAGATGATGCCGGAGACTCAACCTGGGGAGAATGAATTTACTTTTTTGAAAAATCCCATGCACCAGATTTTGTCAAAATCAGTTGAACAGATGGGCCATGAAAGCACAGAAGACAGACTGACACACTTTTGCATTTATAATATTCAATATTGATTTATTACATGTTACAGTTGAAACTCATAGTGCACTACATGGTTGATTGATTGATTTTATAAATTCTTTATTATAAAATCAATCAATCAATCAGTGCACTACATGGTGATATTATGGGAGCAGTCTCTAAGTATGAATCTATTAATTAAGCTTTAAAACAGCTGCTAGGTCTCATCCTGTGAACAAATTTAAAAAAATGTGGTAAAAAGCACAAAGTATTCCTTACGTAGTTTCCTCTATCCATTGATACATTTGTACTCTTTTCCTCAACTTCACAGCTTGAACGTGAATGTTATAGTCAGGTTCTGAGATAGGCTCCAAGACCCTCAAAGAACCTACAATGTGTACAACACGGCCTTCATAACGTTCTGCTTCATCTCCTGCATGCACATGTATACTTTCCGCAGCAGAAACAAGTTCTTCCAAAATGAGATTGCTTTGGATTGTTTGACCCTGAAATGTGCATTGCAATTACTACACATTATATTAATTTAAGTAATATATTATATTGGTACATGACATACCTCAGACCATATCAAGAAGTAAGTAACACCAGAGAATAAAATCAAACTAAGAAAAGTTGTAAGCCAAGTTTGTTTGAATTGGTCACAAACTGCAGTCCAATCCATCTGAAATGGTAACTAATTTTATACTTTGTAAGATCTATTACCTTGCTTACTTTTTTCATCTTGAAGTTTTTTAATATTTACCCATTTATCATGTTATTTAAGTACAATGCATACAATGTACTTAATTAATATAAATCTTAGTATATATTATTAAGTACAACAGTAAAGTAGTTTAGATTAATAGTATATATTAATTATTATATACTAGATGATGTCCACATGGACTGAATTTTTACTTACGATTACTGCGGGAACTCGAAAACGAGTATTGAGTATAGGTAGGTAGATGGATGGATGGATGTGTGGATGTCAACCATTCAATAAGTCATTTCAATCACGCCCCAACGGCTGAACGGATCTGAATGAAATTTGGCACAGAGATAGATCATAGTCTGGAATAACACATAGGCTACTTTTTATCCCGGAAAATTAAATAGTTCCCGTGGGAACCAAAAAACCTCAATTCACGCGGACGAAGTCTCGGGCATCAGCTAGTCCATCCATCCATACATCCATCCATCCAAACTTTCGCATTTATACTTAATAAAGATTTATATATTTTATAGATTTGTATTTCAAATCTTACCTTGATTGCATTGATGTAGAATTTTAGTACCTTCTAAGACAGCAACGAAAACACTTCACGTCAAATGAAAATATATAAAAAACGTATTTCTAGTCAACTTTAGAACGACACCAAATAAACTTCGGCTTTCTAACTACGGAATTTTTATGTTTTTAACAACTCCATTCCCTACTGAAATAAAATGATTTTGATTTGTTGTTTGTTGTTGTTGTTTACATTATACCTATTGTTTGATACTCTTTGGCACTCAGTTGTTTGTTTGAATTTCAGAGTAAGTTTACAGCTGTGGTTTACAGGGATTCCTTCTCTGTCTATGGTTTGAAATTTGAATCAAGGAAGCCTGCAAAATAATGATATTGTAATTAAAAACTTTAAAACTGCTCACCTTACATTATTTAATTAAAAAAACAATAAAGTCGTTGAAAATAAATTAATTTATCCATACTTTCAAACTCCTTTAACATAATGTATACAATATTTAGGTACTCAGTGTTAAAAAAACTGCTCAAGTTGCATTAATAATTGCTCAAGTACATACAAGTTACTTAACAAATAGGCTACGCCAGAAGACTAGGTCGAATAGTGTGACAGAACCGAATTGGCCAAATTCGACTCTACGTAGTTTTGTCTGCCCTACCCCTAGAGTGTTTTTATGAAGGGGCGACGGAGCGAGTCTTCTGGCGTAGCCTATTTGATATGTAACTTGTATGTACTTGAGCAAATAAAAATGCAACTTGAGCAGTTATATAACACTTTGAGTAATTTAAAATATTGTATACATCAAAAGACTTAAGAGTTTGAAAGTATGGATAAATGAATTTTTTTTAACGACTTTATTGATTTTTACGATTAGTATTTTTTTAATTACAAATATCAATATTTTGCAGGCTGGGGTGGGGTAGGTAAGTAATAATTTTAATTTCCTACGTCCATGGTTTGAATCATCGTCAGCCAGAGACAATGGAGTGGACGTATCTGGGACGTATCGCACTTATTCTCTTAGACTTATTCTCATCTGTGGTTATTATTTTTGTAAACAAAGTGGTCGCTGACAAAGTAGTACAAATTACAAAATACAAATTAACTCAGAATTTTTTAACAAAAATAACATTACTTATTTGCAATAATAATATTGTTTTGGCATTATATTTTACAAATCTTTATAAATATAGAACTTTGGAATATGCTGTAGATGTTTTAATAATAATATAGCACCATGTATCTCGTACGAATATTCCAATGTTTAAAAAAATCAAAACACATTCGCATAGCACCTCGTACAATAATTGTATTAAGCCACTATCGTCAATATTGCTATGGTGTACCATTCATAAATCTATACAACAGGGTAATCGGTATGTATTCTTTTGAATGTCTAACCCACGTCTAACCTGTCTTGCTACAATAATAATTTAGTATCTAGAAAATTAGAGGAATACAATCTTACATTATATTATACTGCCGTACATAACGTACACAATTAAGCGGATGTAACAATGAAATAACTTAAAATGTTACAGGCACTATACCAGATAACATTTTCTCACAACTTGAAAAAAAACACCCAAGAGTTTTATGTCTAAGTGACGAGAGCTTACAAAGTACCCTGCAGGTGTTACGCAAATTTAGTATCTCTGCCGAAGATGCTTGCCTGGAACCACATATTTTCTGTATGAATCCCATATCTATGGATAACTATGGAGAAATATTAAAAGAATGTGATTTTACAGTGATACTTCCTAAACACATAATAAGGTAATTTTTCTATTATATTACAAGTTAGTTTAGGAATCTTGCCTAGTCTAATAATGGGATCACCTGGTAGGGGTGTTGCAGTTATAGTCAAATATGCCCCTAACAGTTTTTATGTGGGATCTTATAATAAACTTCATAGATCACTTTAGTTTGATTTCATTTCATTTATTCAAATCATTTGACTGTTACATAGATAAAGGTCTCAAAGTAGTAATAACTAGCTGATGCCTGCGACTTTGTCCATGTGGATTGAGGTTTTTTGGTTCCTGTGGGAATTCTTTAATTATCCGGTATAAATAGTATATGTGTTATTCCAGACTATAATCTCTATGCGAAATTTCATCCAGATCCATTCAGCCATTCTAGTGTGATTGAGTAACAAACCATCCATCCATCCTGGATGGATGGATGGCTTTCGCATTTATAATATTAAGTATAGATATATGGATGTTAAATAGTAGGAATAGTCTACCTCTACCAGGCATACAATAATATAGAAAGCTTAAAGCAGATAATTTAACATACAGTCTAAAGTAGGTACTATTCTAGTCTTTGCTGCAGTAGTGTGTATAGCCATGACTGAAGCCTCCCACCAGATCACCACAATATTTTAGACCAGACACAATATTTTAGAAATGGTAAATCTCCAAAACTGCCCCCCTTATATGAAGCAAGCTTTCCACTTTCAATAATAATAATGATTTTGAAGTTTTGGATATCAAAGTACAACCCTTTGTCTTTTTAAGGTATCATACATTGGTTAAATCAAGAACAATTTCACAACTAAAACGGGAAGGTCTGCTAAGAGAAGATGCAAAATTGGAGAAATTGTTACATGAATATTTTCATGAGTGGCCAAAAGATTATTTTAATTTCAACAATTTCCAAGAAAGTGAAACAAATATTTGTAGGTAACAACATAATATTGATAATAGTGGTTAAAGTCCTAGATTTACTTAAATGTTTTTCACAAACTTTTGGGTTTATCAACAGTAGTATGGGAATGCAATGCCACTCTCTCGCTGCTGTCAAAAAACATCCCACAAGTTGCCGATTTGATTGAGTTGGCATCATCACTATTGGGTTTTTGCCTAAAAGAATAACTTGTTTCAGTAACTGTACGTATGAGTGTCCTAGAAAGATATTTACAATGGAAACTGTGCATAACAACAGATGAATTCAAAAAATACTGCAAAAATTATCTTCCACTAAAACACAGACCAATGTGTGACATCAAGGAGGCATTGAACATTGCTGAGAATAATATCAAATTCAACAAAGCAACTATCAGAAGGAATGGCTTCATAATTTCATCAGATCCTGTGAACACTAAACTTATATTGGAAAATGTTGAGACTCTTGGGGGCTTGGATATCAGAGAGGTACTCAGATCAGAACCTGCAATTCTGAAGAATAATTATAAAGCCATTTTGGAAATAAAAAATGTATTAATGGTATGTTAGATTAAGTAATATTTATACATATTATAATAATTGGCTGATATTTCTAAAAATCATTCTTTGAGGTAAGAAATTACACTTTGTGTGGTAAAAATATAATATGGATGTACAAATTCTCAAAGATAAATTATGGGTTATTTCCTTATCTACTATGCTATTGGAAATCCTATGAAAACTTTAAGTAATGTTTCAAGACATCTTGAGATTTTATTATGTAGTAGTGTAGATGTAAGAAGAGATAAAAGATCATACATTAATTTTAAACTAGAAATTTCCATTGAAACTTTTGCCTCATGCCCTAGGATGCAAGCTAACTCTATTCTGTACCTTATTTCAGCAAAATTGGTTAACAGATTGGCCATGTAAATGTAACAAACAGACTGACGTACTTTCGTTATAGTAAGTAATAAGATAAGATATTTATTAGTACCAAACTTAAATCTATCCTCGAAGGTAACCTAATGCAATAGATAAGCTTACAAAAATAATTTACAATAAAAAATTATAGTTTACCAGATGATGCCCGCGACTTTGTCCGCGTGGATTGAGGTTTTTTTGGTTCCCGCGGGAACTCTTTAATTTTCTGGGATAACAAGTAGCCTATGTGTTATTCCAGACTATAATCTATCTCTGTGCCAAATTTCATCCAGATCTACTCAGCCATTCTGGCGCGATTGAGTAACAAACATCCATCCAAAGTTTCGCATTTACATATAATGTATAAAATTATTAACCGACTTCAAAAAAAGGAGGAGGTTCTCAATTCGTCGGAATCTTTTTTTTAAGTATAGATTTTGCCAAATTATGGGTATCAACAGTTATTTTGTTTGTAAATATGTATTCTCCCTTTCACAATTTACTGCCAGTGGCAGTGTGCAAAAAGGTACACATATAATCTTTACAATAATATTTACTACTAGCTGATGCCCGCGACTTCGTCCGCGTGGACTAAGTTTTTTCGATTCCCGCAGGAACTCATTAATTTTCCGGGATAAAAAGTAGCCTATATGTATGTATGTATGTATGTATGTATGTATATTCTTTATAGTAAAACTTATGCCCGCGACTTCGTCCGCGTGGAATAAGTTTTTCAGTTAATTTTCCAGGATAATAAGTAGCCTATATTACTATCCCACGGTATAATCCCCCTATAATGGTGAAACACGTACTTCTTCATATTTTAACGAAAGCCCAAATGCTGTTTCATGTCTATAACTTGAGAAATTAAGGATTTTCATACAAACTCTCAACCCCTATTTCACCCCTTCGGGGGTGAAATTTTGCAAAAACTGTGAAACACATATGTTTTCATTTTCAACCCGCAGCTCATATATCAAGTTTCATGGCTATAACTTGAGAAATTAAGGATTTTCGTACAAACTCTCAACCCCTATTTCACCCCTTCGGGGGTGGAATTTTGAAAAACTGTGAAACATATATGTTTTCATTTTCAACCCGCAGCTCATATATCAAGTTTCATGGCTATAACTTGAGAAATTAAGGACTTTCGTACAAACTCTTAACCCCTATTTCACCCCTTCGGGGGTGGAATTTTGGAAAACTGTGAAACACATATGTTTTCATTTTCAACCCGCAGCTCATATATCAAGTTTCATGGCTATAACTTGAGAAATTAAGGACTTTCATACAAACTTTCAACCCCTATTTCACCCCTTCGGGGGTAGAATTTCGGGATAATAAGTATCTTATGTCCTACTTCGTAGTATGGGCTCAAATCGTGCCAAGTTTCGTTTGAATTCATTCAGTAGTTTCGGCGTGATGCGCGGCGTAGATACAGACAGACAGACAGACAGACAGACAGACAGACAGACAGACAAAAATGAAAAAAATTACAGATTTGGCTTCAGTATCGAATAATGAGTGCCCTCCAAAAAAAATTTTCAAAATATCTTCAATGTACAGAATTGGACCTGTTACAGTTTTATTATAAGTATAGATATTAATATGCATTGTATTTTTATTTCATTTTGTAGCAATACAACATCTCAGAGGATGCTCAACAGCATTATTTCAAAGTGTACTGCATGCGCCCGAAAACTGTCCAAGAGCGTCTGGAACAACTGTCTAACGTGAAGGAATATAAAGTTCTGTCGACTAACCCTAGAGTAAGTTTTTTTTTTTAATTTTCAGTATTACAAATTAGCTGACGGTGTCTCACTTGGTGATGATACGGCGGCTAGTGCAAAAGCAACTGGGCCAAATGTCCCCGTCAGGGGAAATCGACGTTTTGTCTTGTCGCTCTAATGTGTGTGACTCTATATAAGAGTGAGTTGAGTGGATTTTTTGTCCAACAGGCAATATTGTTTTGAATCCTCACTAATTCTTATTATGAACTAGCCGATGCCCGCGACTTCGTCCGCATGGAATAAGTTTTTTTTTAAAAGAAGAGAAAAGACCATACATTTATATAATTCACACAGGGGATAAAAGATCACACTCTCCAGGTCCTCAACTATACCTATGCAAAAAATCAGGTCGATCCGTTGTTCTTTTGCGGCGTGATTGAAGGACAAACAAGCACACTTTCGCAGTTATAATATTACAAGCTGATGTCCGTGACTTCATCCGCGTGGTTTAAGTGTTTGAATTCCCGCGGGAACTCCTTGATTTTGCGGTATAAAAAGTAGCCTATGTCACTCTCCAGATCCTTAACTATATAGACCCATGCCAAAAATCACGTCGATCCGTTGCTCCGTTGCGGCGTGATTGAAGGACAAACCAACAAATCAACAATCACTTTCGCATTTATAATATTAAGTATGATGATTATGAATTATGATAGGTACCTTAAGGGTTAATTTTTTTTTTAATTTAAATTATAATATGTAAGTACTATTTGTTCCGCAGGTCCTCTACATGGTGGTGCATGAACGTAAGATGATGCATCGGCTGAACAAAATCCGAGCTGCCAAGAAACAGTGCTATAGTCTCAACCATTTAGTTTCCTCAAACAAGTTGTTTAACACGTAAGTATTCAACCATTGACTTACCAATACCTTAGATGCACCATCGAAACGCAAAAAACGGCACGGTCAAATTGTGCACAATGAACAATTTTTGCCTCAGTCGCGCATGAGTACACTAGGCGACAAAATGCAGTATGTGTCGAATTGTTATTACAAAATTGAACCCTAAATATAAAGATATATGGTTGGTTTTTGTGAACCGTTTGGTGTCTCTTTGTCTATTATCTATAGCTGTGTTTGTCTATGCGATTGTGGACGCTTTTCGAGTATTAATTTGTAGGTAATGTTGTATCCTTAGTTGGTAAATTGATGTATTCAACTGACAGAAATACACTACTTCCTTTTCACTTCCATTAACTATTGGAACTATTTAAATTCTATAGGTACTTTTAACTCAATTTTACCATTATTCCCCTCCTTTGTTTTATTGAAAGACTGCAACGCAATACCAATCGAATCTTGTGTTTAACAGATTTCTATAAGTAGTATATATAAGTTATCAATTCGCCAAATATCTGAGCTGCATACCTGCGAGAGCAACAACTAAATTTAGACCGTAGTAATTATTATAAACCATGGAGTCAATAGCCCAGAGTTAGGAAGTTGCTGATATTTCACCCCCATACGTCGGAGAGCACGTTAAGCCGTCGGTCCCCGGTTATTATCATTTATCACTAACATGAAATAGTCGTTGAAGACCGCCAACCGCATTAGAGCATGGTGGGTCTAAGCTCTAATTCCCTCTCTCCTAAGAGAGTGGAGGCCTGTGCCCAGCAGTGGGACGTTCATGGGCTGTAGTGGTGGATAGAGTCAAGTACAGCCGAAACGCGTCGAATCGAATCGATACGCATTTGTCTCGTATGTATTTGTCACTTCGGCATGCCGCTAATCCCATTAAGTTACATAGTAAATATATATAACTAGATGATGCCCGCGACTTCGTCCGCGTGGATTAATGTTTTTTGATTCCCGCGGGAACTCCTTAATTTTCCGGGATAAAAAGTAGCCTATGTCCTTCCCCGCGATATAACCTACCTCTATACCAAATTTCAGCAAAATCGGTTGAAAAGTTGGGCCGGGAAAGCGTAGCAGACAGACAGACAGACAGACAGACAGACACACTTTCGCATTTATAATATTAGTATGGATGTACAAGGAACGAATGATTGCTATTCAATTCGACTTATTGGCTGGGCGAGCCTGGCGAACGACAGAATTTAGAGGAAATATTCCTTGAGTACCTTAGGACTAAGGTTTTCCTAAAGGTTTTTGAAACCGAATAGGGGTTTGGGTTTAATATAACTGCCATGCCCCTAACAGGTTAGCCCTCTACCATCTTAGACTGCATCGTCACTTACCATCAGGTAACACATAGGTAGATCACAGTCATGGGCTATCTTGTAGTGGATAAATAAAATCTAATGACGTGTCTTTTTTATAGGTACATTAGTAGCTTCGGAGACAAAGTTTGGAGTAAAGATATTGCTATACTAATTAGCACGTCGCTCCACGCGCCAGGGATAACAAACAAGACTGTTTTGGACAAACTAAGAAGGCACAAGTATTGGCTACACACAGCGTTGAATGTTATCGACGAAAACATACAGTTGCTTAGGAAACAGTTTGATGACGATGTTATATTTGATAACTGTCAGTTACTGTTATATCCAGTGTAAGTAGCTGTTATTTTATACATATTTACTACTAGCAGATGCACGCGACTTCGTCCGCGTGAAATAAGTTTTTTAAATTCCCACAGGAACTCCCTGATTTTTCAAAAACCCTCCATCAAAAAACCTCAATTCACGCGACTGTTTTTTGGTTTCGTCTTTTGACGTCGAAGTCGCGGCCATTAGCTAGTCATACTAATATTATAAATGCGAAAGTGTGTTTGTTTTTGCTGGTTTGTTGGTTTATTAGTTTGTCCTTCAATCACGCCGTAACGGAGCAACGGATCGACGTGATTTTTGGCATGGGTATAGTTGAGGACCTGGAAAGTGACATAGACTACTTTTTATCCCGGAAAATTAGGGAGTTCCCGAGGGAATCAAAAAAAACAAACCACGCGGACGAAGTCGCGGGCATCAGCTAGTTTCCCATATTTAAATATCATGGTAGACTTTATTTCTACACTAGCTCAACTTCGAATTTTAATTAGGTCCGTTTGTAGGTACAATAATATAAATGATGCCTTTAGGGCTTCGTCCGACTGAAGATTTTGAACAATTTAATTTTCTGGGCTACACATCTAATAAGTAGCCTAATCTAATCACTCACCAAGTTCACAATTATTTTATAACCATGCAAAAAATCACACCTATCCATTTCATTATGTGCGGCGTGATTGAAGGACAAACCAAAAAACAAATTATTAAGTATGGATGATATTTATATTGCAGGTCGGAGTTAGAGCACTACGTAAATTTTTTGCTGAAACTCCGTAACGGAGATACGTCTCCCGCAAAATCCAGTACAATCGAACTGGATGCCGCATACAATAACATCAACTGTCGCATACTGACAGACAGACAGATACTAAGCCTGGTGTTGTATGAGATAGAGAAGAAGTATCATTTCAGTGGAGACGGCATATGGGACAGGATTGACGGAGGCAGGGGCGATACACAGGCTACGAACAAGAAATTAAAACAGTGTGCTAATTGATATTTATTACGACTACGTAAATATTACACAACCATCGATATATATGTAGGTACTAGATGGGCCCTTTCATAGAAAAAAATTGGGCGTCCGACCTGTAGAGTGCGCTCCACACCTGTATAAGCCTGTCCTTGTCCCCGCCATAGCGCTGTCCCGCTTGTTAGACTAGATGGCGTTAGTAAAATAAGTCCACATTCTTTGTTTGACAGGGCCCGTCTATGTACTTAAATTGAGGTCGTTGTACACACTTTGTGATGCGACGTTGGGTGCGTGGTGGATTTAGGCTGTTAAAATCCCGCGGATATCCATGCCAAGAAAAAGTCGACCCATTGAAGGAGAAACCAACCTTTATGTTTTAAAATAAAAAGATAGAAAGATCTTTTCATTGTAATTAGTTAAATCTTCTATTTGTGATAAAGGAGAAGTGTAAATAAAAAATGTAAATAAGCACATAGTAATTATTATTATTTCCAAAAATATCCTTTACATTCTATCGTATTGCTTTTAAAAACTTATTTTACAAGTTGGCATGCGTTTTCTTAAATGTAATAAACTAATAAGTAATAACCTAAACAATGCGTAAACATAAAAGCCAAACTAAATACATTTCTACTGTAGTAGTAAGAGACCCTGCAGTTTTAAATTATTTAATTATAAAAATTAATATTGCGTATGAAATGTCCATTCTTATATTTGTTGATTATAAGGAGGCGAATTGAGGTGGATTGAAAATGGCATTAAAGTGATCGCATATTACAAGCTGTAATGGAACGTGAGCCCTATGCTTGTAATGACAGGCTTTAGGCCAATGTCGGTAAATAAGTATAACAAACCTATAGTCCGCGCACGAGCTCCGAGGAATCAGGGTCTGAAGAAGCGACGGCTGTACGCCACCCCCGATCGTCGCTCCATATCCAGCTCGCTCCCAGCACTAGTTTCGAGCTTGACGCGTGTAACTTTGCGATAGCAGTAATGTTTTGTTACTTTAAACCGCAAACGCTCTACCAGACTGGCAGGACTGGGGGTCTACTCTCTTTCTCTCAAACGAAACTTCGCAAACGAACGTAATTGACCGAGCGAAGCGAAGGTCTCTGAGTCTACTTGGGTGAATTGGCACTTGTCCGTCCGTCCGTCTGTCCGTCTGTCAGAGCCTTATAACTTCTGAATTGCTGGACATAATTACTTCAAATTTAAATATAATATGTAAACCGATGGCCTCCCGCCGAATATGGCTTAAAAAGTTATAAAAATCTTTATTTCAGGGGGGCTCTCATAGAAGCGAATGCGAAGTAAAATATTTTTTATAGCGTTACATAGGGTTGCAGTATATCATTTTAAAGATAATTAGGAGTAGAGTCCAAAAATATATATTTTTTAATTTTTCTCCTAAAATTGACGAAATGGGGGGCTTTCAAAGTGGCGATTTTCTAACGTCCAAAGTTGACCTCAGAACTCTCAATTTTCTGAACTCTCAAGCCTGAAACTTGATCAATTATTTGAATTATATCCTGTACTTGAACAACAAATACTAAAATTAGATAAATATTATAAGGAAACGAAATTATTTAATTTTTAATGATGATGATATTTTTAACAGAACTTCACACTGATGTCAATAGATGGCGCTCTGTGAAACCGCGAGGTCTCAGTTCGGGGCGAACCACTAGTTAGTCTGTTATTAGACCCACTCAAAATCGTTCAATCCAATCGGTCACGAAAATTTTCTATAGATCCGTACTTCGTCTGCGTGTACGAAAAGGAAATAGAGAGGAGCATAGAGATAATATTATGTAGGAGAGGAGTTAACGAAATTTCGTTCGTTTGTTTGCGAAGTTTCGTTTTAGAGAAAGAGAGTAGACCCCCTGGATTCGCCAATTGACGAAATTATATTTTTTCACAATTTCAGCTTGCTAAAAGGACCTTCCCGAAATTCGTTGCCAGCTCTTGGACCATAATCAATTAAACATAGGATTGACCTCTATCTATGCAACTTAACTTTTTTCTCGATGGTCAGGTCAGTTTTAATACGCTGTCTATATTCTTCTTATTTTGTTTCATGGATAATCGACCCTATGCGCCGTTTGCACAAGGACATTTTAGGTAACTGATTTTAGTTAAATTTGTTATGTTGTCCCTTTTTGGCATGGGCATAGGTAGTTAGGCTATTTTTTATCGACATAGTTATTATACCTAATAATAACATAACATTGCGGCGACATGATTTAAATGAGTTACCTACAAAATTAGGTATCCAAGTTTTTTATCAAAATGCAAAACACTATCTTATAATTTATAATAACCTACATACTTACTAGCAATAATAATTTTAATTGTTTTTTTACAAACATGTTCTTTGTGGCACATAATTCACTCCAATATAATGGGGCTGATTCTGTAGTGCACAATCTCTAAACTAAACTAAAATTAGAGCATTACAAATATTGCTAACCCTTTCATAATACTCCCTACGGAAAGGGACAGAACTAAATTTAAAGCTGCCATTTTAGTTTAGTTTAGAGATTGTGTTATACAGAATCGGCCACAAGTAAATTAATCTACCATATTTACAAAATGTAGGTACCTAGGTATTTAAAAAAAGCTTAACGACTCCTCCGACCAGGAAATTATTACTTAGAATTAATCAAAACTTTCTATGGATATTTTATAAGAAAAATAATGCTTCGTGTGACGATAAACTATTCAGGATTTAATTTAAAATGGATAACCATTACTTAATTTTTTTTTACTGTAAAAAATATTTTTGGGTCTGGGAGAAAAATCATTAGGCTATAGCACATCTATCTAATAATATTTACAACATATACTTTGAAATATGTGTACTTATTTTCAAATATAAATAAGCAAAACTATTCCAAAACCTATTCCCTATTTTCCTATTTCAAAACTGCTATTGCAAACCGCGAGTTGAACTCGGATTGCAAAGGCAATGTGGCCGATTCTGTATAACACAATCTCTGAACTAAACTAAAATGGCAGCTTTAAATCTAGTTCTGTCCCTTTCCGTAGGGAGTATTATGAAAGGGCTAGCAATATTTGTAATGTTCTAAGTTTAGAGATGGTGCACTACAGAATCAGCCCCAATGTCATACTTACCTATCTACTTACCCACTAAATTCTATAATACAATAAGGCACAAGGAATGCACGAGTAAAAAAGTGTTCTATTTGTATATCTTAAGTCATAACATAGAGTAAAATAGGTGTAGGTAGGTATTTAATAATTACGTTTATGACCTAAAACAATAATATTTCAACTCCCAAAACAGCCCTAACAATACAGACCTACTTTCGTATTTCAAAATTCAAAGTTCCAAACTACCAAATAAATGTGTCCAGTTTAAGTCTTAAAATTAAGTTTACTTCTAGTAGGTATACCGAGGCACATTTACTCCACACCTTTTTTTAGCTAAGTAAAAAAATCATTAACTACGCACTTACTAGGTACTACAATACCCCTTTTCGAAATTGATCTTATCATTAGGATAATTTCGAAAAGGAGTATTTCAATTCAAAAAAGGGGGCAGTGACGTGTACGGCTGACCGGGACTGGGCTCCATTTTCACTACAATAGGCTGGGACAGGTCGGAATGGCGGTCGATTTCGTAGTGTTTGTCGTGCGAGACCATTCCACATTTATCATAATCTTCAGGCGGCGCGGCGTATCGCGGAGGCTCCTCTTGTAATGCACACGCCGAATATTTGTCCTCGTGGTCGTGGGTACGGTAATCCAACTTTTCGTCATGTCCGTGTGTCTCCATCTGAGGCGAGTGTGCAGCTATCATAGGATAATCTCTTACTCCGAGTGGAGGCGGACTGCCTTCGCCGTATTCGTAAGAATGCCGAGGAGCAAACATTTGGCCGTCGTGCCCATTTAGTACTGTAGTGTAAGAATAGGCTGGTTGAGTATTGAACCCAGGGTATCCGCTGCTACCCGAAGATAACAAGTGATGGGAAGAGAGCTCGTATGAATGTTGATATGACCAGGAATCCGCTGGGGCTGGCAAACCGTTTTGAGGAAATGTAGGTAAGTTGCCTCCGATGCCGGAGAAACCGCCGCTAAGTGTGGTTGAACTTGGTGAACTGGACCCGATGTAGCCGGTCTTGCGGGGCGGCTCTCGTTTGCGCCATTTCGCTCTTCTATTTTGGAACCACACCTGTTAAAATAACCGGTATTAGATAAGTATTTAGCGATATAGTTACTGTTAAAGATTTTTAAAATGCAACATTCGAAGCTACCTGAACTCGTGATTCGGAGAGATTCAGCTTCAGAGCTAGTTCTTCTCTTGCAAACACATCGGGATATGGGGCTCGCTCAAACGCCCTTTCAAGCTCCTCCAGTTGATAAGCTGTGAATGTTGTTCTGTGGACAAAGATGAAAATACTATTAATAATTATATAAAATACAAAACGTAACTATAAAGATAATACTTGACAAATAATAATTATTATAGAGTTGACGATAGTATTTCTTAACTCATTTAATGACAATAATTAATATAAATTTAAAACTCCTTGTTAGAAAAATAAGTACCTAGGTAGTGCGTAGGTATATATCCCTATCAAACAAACTAAATTGCACCCCTAAGTTAACTGGAGGTTATAGTTTGCATTTATGTCATTGAAACATCTAATATTGCCGGTGTTATAATTACAAATGCAGGAATAAATAAACTCTTATCATGACGCGGTGCATCCACCATCTGACGCGTGCAATATGGCTGCGGGCGCACGCGCAGAAATTGATTGAGCGTGAAACTAAATTCACCCCCGTCGCGCCTGACCACCCCTAATTGCTTCCCAATTGGTGGCACTTGCACTTTATAGTGGTGGCACATTATTAATTAGCATACTCAAAATTTTGATGCATCCTCACTAGTCACTTAATAAAATAAAAGCGAAAGTATGTCAGTCTGTCCCTAACCTTTTCATGGCTAAACTACTAAACTCAACCTATCCGAATGAATTCAAGCACAGAGATATTTTATTTTCAGCTAGTTATTACATAAAGGCACCTTCGCGAAGCTAAAGTATTGTTGAAGGGTTACTGGCTTAAAGTTTAACTTATAACGAGTGATGTAAGAAATAGACATATTATTCTTAACGACTTCCACGGAAGAAATAATAAATAAATAAATAATAATAAAATCATTTTATTGCAGGTCGGGGACCCATATAAAAACACGTTTACATTAAAAAGAAACAACTATAACTAAATATAATAAAATGTATAAATACATTTAAATCAATAAAAGTTAAAAGTTAAAATGAAAAATCATTTTACGTTAGGGGTCTGGTGTACCCTAAGCCAGTGTTTATAAAACACATTGTCAGGGGATGCCTGAGCGACGACTCTAATCAGCTTATTAGTAGAATTGCTGACGGTTTCCCAGAAACCGGCAATTCTACTCCGAATAATGGCATAGTAATCTGGGACACCAGCGTCGGCAAACATGCCCGACGCGCTACAATACCTCGGCATTTTTAATAAAATACGAAGGGCATCGTTATACTGTACCCTGAGGATGTTAAAGGATCTTTTGGTGTATTTGATCCATAGTTGTGATGTATAAAAGCTCATGCAGTAAGCTTTAAACAACGTTACTTTAACATCCTCAGAGCACCGAGCAAAACGGCGAGCGAGCATGTTGCACCGTATTGCTAGTGACCTACGCTCCCGTTCTATATCCAAGTCGTCACTTAAGGATCCCGTTAACATATGCCCGAGATACCTGAACTGCTGCACAACCTGAACTGGAGTTCCGTCCAACAAAACTGGCGGAATCCTCTCCGGACCCTTACCCGCTCTAAAGATTAGAATTTCCGATTTGCGCACATTGTATTTTAATCCGTGTCTTGATACATAATTTTCGCAAATCCCTACTAATTTACGAAGACCGTTTATTGAGGGGCTAAGTAGCACCATATCATCGGCGTAGCTTAAGTTATTAAAACAAACTCCGTCAATGTGGCACCCGATGCCTGAGCCACTTAGCTCCCCAATAAGGTCATTTATATAAAGATTGAACAGGTCCGGAGAGGTTAGCCCTCCCTGACGTACGCCGCACTCTAGTCTAAACACACTAGACGCTGTGTCGCCCCAACGCACAGTGTTCGTTTGGTTCTCGTACCAGTATCTCATTAGCTCGACAATACCGCTATGGATGTTTGAGTCGCGCATTTTTCTCCATAATATCTTATAATTAACAAGATCAAATGCGCGACTCAGATCCAGAAAACAGGCGTAGACGGATGTTTCACGACTTTTGTAAAAATTTACGGCGTGCTTCAGACACAGAATTGCCGAGTCTGTAGAGAGACCAGGACGAAAACCAAACTGAGCATCCCTAATCTGAACATTCTTCATCAGTTCAGGGTGCAGCAGCCGCTCAAGCACCTTTCCCGCAATTGTCCCCAACGATATTGGCCTATAGTTTGCTATACTAGACATATCACCCGTCTTATTCTTTGGCACAGGAACAACTACAGTCTTTAACATATCCGCAGGGAGATAGCCATATTTAATACATAAATTAAATAGCACAGAGAAGGCTTCATATAACTTGTTTCCTGCGTAGAGCATGTGCTCAACACTCAGACCATCATGACCTGGCGACTTACCGCGCTTCATATCTTTAATGATTCGGAATATGCTCGTTGGGCTAAACTGTAATGTGACACGCGGTGGTGACAATGTCTGAGAGTCAGGCACATGCTCTACGTCTAATGGCTTTACTGAAAAATGTTTCGCAAACATATTAGCTATCTCCGTACTGTCCTGTACGCCATTGACGCTAACTGGCCTACGTTCTTTTTTATTCAATAATTTAGTAGCTTTCCAAAACCGTGTGAAATTTTTATCTGCTCTATGCGTTGCTAAAATGTCCATTTTTATAGCTTCCTCGTGGTTCTGACACCATTTTAATTTCTTTTTAAAAATGGCACGAGTTTTCGTCATATCACTATAAATCTCTCCACTGCTAGGCCTACCACAGTCTATCCAGAACTTAAAGCACAGTTTTGCATTTTGATAGATCCCTTTTAGGTGGTAATTCCAGCCGACAACTTGTCTCTTATTGCGGGGTTTGTGTACACCAGACCCTGAACATTTACTATTAATAGCTGCGCTTTGTAAAATACTAATGATGTCACTATAAAAATTATTTATAAAATATAAAACGTCCTTAGAATCTAAATTATTATCCCAGTTTGAATAAATATACTGACTAGAATAGAGTAAACTACTAAGATTTTCGGTACATAAAGTTGTATACATATTAATTTCGTCTAAATTTCTCAGTCCCCATGTTATGTCTTTATCTAAATTATCATTATTGCACACCTTATTATCTACTTTCATGGTCATTAGCCTAATATCACAGTTCACGAACAATGGGAAATGATCAGACCAACTAACCTTATTATCTACATACACACTAATAACAGTACTTTGTGCAGCAACAGTGGTCAGGCAATGATCCAGCCACTTGGTCGTTCCATGTGCCTCACTGAGGAATGAAAATGTTCCCGAGTCAGTTCCTAATATACTTAAGTCAGCACAAACCCACGTCTGCTCCTCACAGAACGACAACATTTCTCAATAATAAGATCCTGCCGGCTATAATATCAAGATGTAAGATAAGGCAATTGACTCCCTGTGGTTATACGGGTAATTAAGCTCTATGACGCATTTCGAGCTGAATGGCCAAGGCGCCTGCATCAAGTGTTTTGTTACAGCATCTACAATAATTCTAGAGTCAACGAAGGGTGATATTTTCGATAAAAGTTATTGCAAATATGAAAAGTGATGGGGTGCTAAAGTATAAAATTAAATTGAAGTGGGTAATTATGAGCAAGAATTATGCAACGATTTGCAATCTTTATAACAGCTTTTTCTTTTAAAATATCAACAAATTAATATGATTTTTAACCGACTACCAAAAAAGGAGGAGGTTCTCAATTCGGCACGTAATTTTTATTTTATAAATTCATTCTTAATGACGAAATACTTTGCAGTTTGCACACGTCTCTATGTATACTTACGTACGTACAGTAGGTACTTATACAACTATATTAATTGTGAAGTGTGAACTAAGTTCGTGTCAGAAAGAGAACAAGCACATGCTTTTGCATTAATACCACTAGTATGGATATTATTTTAAAGGACAAGAATAATTTATTTTAGCATATTCGAATAAGTTTTTAACTTTTTAGGCAGTTGTAGGATCATGGTAATGTAACTCATTCGCCGAAGCGGTTTTACGCAGCATCGTATACCGGTTAAATGCTCGAAGGCGCAAGACTGAAGTAAGGATGTAGCTAGCCACGGTCGAAACCCACCCACTAGACCAGCCCAACGATAATTTAAATTGTAAATTCCTAAGTAGCTGGGAATCCTATATCCAGGACCTTCACTTATAAGACCACAAGTACCAGGAAGTTTATAAAAAAACTAGCTGATGCCCGCGACATCGTCCGCGTGGAATAAGTTTTTTTTAATTCCTACGGGAACTCCTTTTTTTCCGGGATAAAAAGTAGCATGTGACTCTCCAGGTCCTCAACTACATTTATGCAAAAAATCACGTTGATCCGTTGCTCCGTTGCGACGTGATTGAAGGAAAAACCAACAAACAAACACACTTTAGTACTTATAATATTAGTATATGATAATATTGGTGGGTAACTATTCATAATATTTTAACTGTAGAGGTAGGTATGGACGTATTGTGATGGAATGAACGGCCATATGCTGCTTATCGCGTTTAAAAAATCATCGCATTAGATATGCAATGGGGAGAGCGATGCATTCGATGTGCGATTTGTAATGGATGTTAACTTATCTGTCATCAGCACACTATTTGAAGAATTACACCTAAGTTATTGAAATAAGAGTCCTTAAATCCTGCTGGTAGTCACTAGGTAACTTATGTGACAATTTTTATAAACTTTATGTACTAGATAATGCCCGCTTCCTAAATAGTAGCCTATCTCTATCTCCGTATTGCGAACTTTGTAGTAAATTTCGTAAATGAGCAGTGAAAAATTAGCAGACACTTTCGCATTTCGCGTATGGAAGGATTTCTTGAAAAAGTTGCATGTAAGTAATCGGCTTTGAATTTAACAACCCGCAACAAATTATAATTGATAGACTAATTACTTATTTTGAACAAGGTGATGCCCACGACTCCGTGAGCAAAGATTTTTTATTCCCGCAGGAACTCTTTAATTTTCTGGGATACAACCAGCTGTGTATCAAATTTTGTCAAAATTGAAGCAGATCAACTTAAAGTAATCTTTAAATACATAAATAAGTAAAAAGTTACTTAAAAATACTTAACTTATAGATAGAATCTTTGAACCGACCATCGATATCAAATTCGTGCCTTACAAATCAAGTGCGGGTGCTACAACTTGGCGTAGCAATTTGTGCTACAACTTTCTTGGCGTAGCAATTTGTACTACACCAAGAAAGCCGTAACCGTCTACGTCTTCGTAGCCACATACGCGTAGACGGCGGCGTAGATATTGAGGAAGCAGGAATTTTACTATTTTTATAAAAATATAGTCTTCTATATTTTAATATAGTGACTTACCTACTTAATTACATTAATTACAATATTGTTGTATAATAAATTAATTAAATATACGTAGATGTGAACAAAGTTAAATAAAATTTATTTTAAGAATGGACCTTATGTACTTGCAAATTATTCCAATAAGCTTTAATTGCCATTCGTGTTGTTACTAAGCTGTACCTACCCTATCTTATAGTGAAGGTTCTATATCAGGCTGTAAAAGTAAAATATGTAATATTTTATATGAAAATACGGTAGTCTAGCGTAGAGTGATATTTTTTATACGAAAAATAGCGTTTTATTATCAAGTCAAGCTAAGTTCAACTGACCTCGTTTTCTTTTTCTTGATCCCATTGTTGTCGCCTTTCTTCTTGTCGCTTTTCTTGGAGGTGGTGGTGGGCGCGGCGGCTGGGGGCGGCACGTGCTGCTGCGGCGGGTGCGCGTCCACGGGCGGCAGCAGCAGCGGCTCGTCCTTGCGCTTGTCGGCGAACACGGGCAGCTCGTCGCGGTACTGCAACTCGCCGCCCGCGCCCACCACCACCTGCACCTGCCGCTCCTTGCCGAACTCGCCGAACATGTGCTCCTCGAAGGTCGGCTGCTCCATGCCGCCGCCCTCGAAGGCGCACTCGTAGCGCGGGCCGGCGCCGGCGTCCCCGCACACGTACATGTAGCCGTCGGCGGCGGGCGGCGCACCCGCTACCTCCGCGCCCACCTCGCTTGGCTCCGTCGCGCCGCTACCTGCCGCTCCTTAGCCCGAGGGCTGCGCGAGCCCGACTCGCGATCGAATTATCGGCTCCGATATTAAACAATTGAAGCTCGTTTAGCCTATAGCCCGCGGGATCGACGTTCGCGCCGTTCGTTTCGTCGTCTCCGTCCCGGTTAAATGGCTTTAATCAACTTTAACGAACTAACCGAATTTGCCCTACGGTTGGTCAATTTATATTACCATAATACGACGCTCGAAGGAGAATTCGAGCCAATGAGTGTTCTGACCGAGCTCGGCGAGCGTGCGATCGAGAATGCTATTTTATTTCATAGGAGATGAACAGAAGCGAGATATTAGATCGAACGAGGCGGGCGCATAGGACGATAGCGTAGCGAGGAGAGAGAGCCAATGGCGTGGCTCGGCTGCCACTCCCCCGGCGGAGTCCTGCCGCGCGCCCTCGCGCTCTGCTGCGGGCGCCGCCGCGCGCGACTCGCGGGCACACGCTGCACCATGCGGGATTCCCACAAGCTCACCAGAGATGTTTGTTTTCATGGCATTGATGGGGTGCGAACGCCCACATCATTATTTTGAAAGTTCATAATACTTTATTGTAAATCCGTATCAATACCACTCATATGTCCATTTCATGATTTATAGTCGTGGGAAATGAGAGTGCATGACCAAAATCATTCAAACCGTAAATGTAACCACAATCTTAACCAAAATCTTACACCTGTTCTATACCTACACACCATATCTAACTCTAATCTTCAACTTTCTGTTAAAAATATCAACAATGTACTAAAAACATTAAAATACAATAGAAGAGATCACGCGGCGTCGGCGGTGCACGCAAACTGATCTTCCGATCAAGTCTACGATGCTTAATTATTAATTAACGGTTATTGCCGGGGATTATTAATAAAACATTCGCCCTGACTATTGGCACTTAGATTAGCGTTGAGGGAGTAATGGCGCATTTCAACAATTTCGGTTGTTATTTAATTGAAGTCAATTTAGATGATCAGAGTCTATTTAGGTTGGTGCTGGCACTCGGCATCGGGATCTCTCCTTCATTGGGCTCATTGGTGACTTTCAGGCAGCACGAATTGCACTCGCTGATGCACTTTTAGACGCATTTGGTCTTGTTGCAACGACGACCAAATAGGTCAAGAGGACTTGCACCTGAGCTCTCAATACCTACCTGAAGATAACTTCACATACAAGTGCTCCGTATTGGATTGTACCTGGACTAATGTGACTAAATAAATGGCAATAATGGTGGTTTATGGAAAAGAACTATACAGGTTGCAGTGTAGTGGTTTTGTGTCAATTCGTACTTGAAGTGGACAGCTTAAAAATATTACTCGTGAAATGATGAGAACCCTTCCAACTGATGATCTTCTTAAGCGTAAGTAGTATGCAAATTATTTAATTTTCTAAATTTTTTCCGCTTGTAGATTTAACTCTAATTTGAGGGTTTCTTGATAATATAAGTAGTCTGTCTAGTGAAAACTGAGAGTGTAAAATGGCGGAAAAATAAATAAAATCGGTCGTATATCTCCGGATAGAAATTAACCACTCAATAAACATACTTGATCGTTTTGTATTGCCACAGTAAAGTATCTACAATTAATTCACTCCAAGCTTTCACTAGACTATACTTGCTATCGATTTGATGTCGCTTCCTGAGGAAACGTGTAACATATATATATATGCAACTAGCTGATGCCCGCGACTTCGTCCGCGTGGATTGAACTTCGGCTTAAATTATTAGAACTAGAGGACGCCCGCGACTTCGTTCGCGTGGCTTAAATTTTTTAATTCCCACAGGCACACCTTAATTATCCGGGCTAAAAAGAAGCCTGTGTCACTCTCCAAGTACCCAACTACGAGTATACCCATGCAAAAAATCACGTCGACCCATTGCTCTGTTGCGGCGTGATTGAAGGGCAAACTCTCTATTTGTCGTCCTTGGGGATAGAAATTTCAAAAACTTTAAAATCCGTATTTCATCGTTAGCGGAAGCCCAAATGCCAAGTTGCAAGTTGCAAGGCTATAGCAGCTTGAAAAACGACGGAAATTTCATACAAAGTTTCAACCCCTATTTAACCCCATTGAGGGTGGAATTTTTAAAAATGTGACACACATCCTTCTGTATTTTTACCAAAAGCCAAAATACCAAGTTTTGTAGATTTAACTTGAAAAATATCTTGTATAAATATAAAGGGCTACCCTATTTCAACCCTTTGGGGGTAGAATTTTCAAAAATGGCGAAACACGTATTTCTTTATTTTAAACCAGAAGCCCAAATACCTTGAAAATTAAAGGACTTTCATACAAACTTTAAACCCCTATTTTACCCCTTTGGGGGTAGAATTTTGAAAAACTGTGACAAACGTACTTATTTATTTTTTATCGAAAGCCAAAATACCAAGTTTCGTTGATATAACTTGAAAAATATCTTGAGAAATGAGGGCCTTTCATACCAACTTTCATCCCCTATTTCACCCCTTTGGGGGTCGAATTATCAAAAACTATGAAACACGTCTTTCTTCATTTTTAACCCGCAGCTCATATACCTACCAAGTTTCATGGCTATAACTTGTAAAACGACGGACTTTCATACAAACTTTCAACCCCTATTTTACCCTTTTGGAGGTGGAATTTCGAAAAACCCTTTCTTAGTAGTCTTCACCAAGAACACACTCTCCAAATTTCATGTCTCTAGGACCAGCGGCTTATGCTGTGCGTTGATATATAAGTCAGTCACTCAGTCAGTCAGGACTTTGAATTTTACATATGTATATAGATATACGAGTAGATGTAATATGTACGGCGCCTACGACGTGCTTACCGCGAACTAGCAGAAAAACTGTGGTACCATAAATAAAAGTGCTTCTTTTTTCCCATGATCATTCATGACCCTTTGAAAAGTCATGACCTTAGAACATTAAAACTGGCATAGTATACGCCTTGCTTACGCTTTTCTTTCAAAATAAGATTTACATTGATGTAGAATTTTAGTAAATGAAGACTTATATTACAACTCGGCCCAGTAAAAAAAGATTCTGAAATTGCAAAATCAGAAACCGGTACGTTATCAGAGCGATTTCAGTTGCTGTCAAAAGTTCGGTCGAAACGCTCGCTTCGTAGGGGATACATATTATGTTATATCCTATCGCACTAGTCTGTGCAGCTCCATATCTCGAAAACTATCAGCGGTGCTGAAAATAAAAATTTAAAAGTTCTTATCTTTACCGTTCACGAGAATTGCGAAAATGTGATCCGAAAAAGCGTTTTTCTTTAATACTTAGGCGATTTGTTCCATGGGTATACGTACGGGGGGTGGCTGAAAAGTTCTGAGCCTTGGGCAATAAAAGTCTAAGTAAAGATCTAAATAAAATTTATTTTTAATGCAGTCCCCCTGGACTTCAATGCACTTTTGACAGCTTTTACAGAGGGCTTGTATCCCTGAAAAAAAGTAATCCGCATCTTTGGCTTGAAAATGTTCATTTACAGTCGTCTCTCCATCATCCCAAAATCTTCGTCCCCGTAGGTCCTTTTTCAAATTTTTTGATAAGAAATAATCGCTAGGGGCCAGAGATCTGGACTATAGGGAGGGTGGTTCACTTCATCGAAGCCAGTTTCTCGCAAGGCTTGCCTCGCAATGCGCGCTGTGTGAACCGACGCATTGTCTTGCAAAACAAAATTCCTTTGCTGATTTTGCCTTTTCTTTTTTCAACAATGGCTTCGCGAACTTTTTTTAATAGCCCAGCATAATACTCTGCATTCGTTGTAGTTTTTTTTGGAAGATAATCTATGATAATCATGAGTTTGGAAGCCGATTTTTCCAGCTTGAACTTCTTCGGCGGCTTTTCCCCCTTCTCTATCCACTGTATTGACTCCTGTTTTGATTCTGGGTCGTATTGTTGGATCCACGTTTCATCCACAGTTACACGAGTGCAAATTTCTTCCAAATTGACCTTGCACAAGTCTAAAAATTCTTCGAAGTTTCAACTCGTCGCTGCTTGTTAAGTGGCGTAAGCAGTTTAGGCACCCAACGTGCACTGACTTTATTCATATGCAAATGATTGTGAATAATGTCTCCAACTCGTTCCATACTGATGCTCAGCACTTCTACTATCTGCCACAATTTGATTCGGCGATCGTCAGTACAGATTTTTTTACTTTTTCGATGTTTTCATCAATAACTGCGGTGTTCGGTCGGCCCGAGCGGCGGTCCACTTCCAGAGTCTCTCGACCTTGTTGGAATAGGCGTGTCCATCGTTTAACCGTGCCTGACGACGGTCCAAATTCCCCATTACATTAGACATTTCTTAAAAATTTGCTTTTGCTCTTTTCCCCCTTTTTACGAGGAATTTTATGATTTCCCATCTTCGTTAACTGAATGCGATGACTCGGACATGCTGAATGTTCACGGTTGAATTAATCAAAGCGTTGAAGCTACTGACATGAAACTTTGCTTATATATAGTGGGTAGATGTCGCTCAACTAGTGACCCGCCGGATGAGTAATTAGCACGACTGCAAATACCTTAGGCTCAGAACTTTTCAGCCGCCCTGGTATACCGTACAGTTGAAAACCCTAAGTAGTGACATACCTAGGCTAGTAATTTTCATTTGTTCCCTTTAGAGTCCCCAAAAATTGTAGAGTTCCCTTTTAAACCTAGATACACGCGGACGGAGTTCGTATGGGTAGTATCTCTCTCACTCTCTCTCTGCGTCGTATTCCTCATTGCTGAGGGTCGTGACCCTTTTTTTTTCAAGTTAGCCCTTGACTGCGATCTCACCTGATGGTAAGTGATGATGCAGTCTAAGATGGTAGCGGGCTAACCTGTTAGGGGCATGGCAGTTATATTAAACCCATACCCCTATTCGGTTTCTACACGGCATCGTACCGGAACGCTAAATCGCTTGGCGGCACGTCTTTGCCGGTAGGGTGGTAACTAGCCAAAGCCGAAGCCTCCCACCAGGCCATTCCATTAATCACGTAATGTCAAGGTTTTCTTGGGGTAATAATGCATTGGGTTGTCAGGCCCTTCCGCAAATCCGCATACAACTATACTAAGAGTACTATTTCAACTCTTAGGTTACTAACTATTATTGTCGGATGTTAGTGATAATAACCAGGACCGGCGCGGCGGTTTAACGTGCTCTCCGAGGCACGGAGGTAACGAAAAGGCCAAATTCAGCCATCCAGCTACTGACTTGGGTCAACGTTGCTTAACAATCGCAATCGATTGATATGCGTTGTCGCAACTAGGCCACTCGTCCCTCATCTATACTAATATTATAAATGCGAAAGTTTGGATGGATGGATGTATGGATGGATGGATGTTACTTTTAATCACGCCACAGAACCCCTAAACCACTAAACCTACATTCTCTCCGAGCTTCCTCAATTTAGTTTAAGGACCATGTGAAGAGCTTTTATGGTTTTAAAGTTTAACCAGTTTTTAAACTGAATTTTTATAATGTAAAGGAAAAATAGGTACTAATTGAATGCTACCTAACCAGCTACACTTTCTCAAAAAAAATTAAAAAGAGATTTATTTAGTCTTTAATTTTTTTACTTTTTAGGTTTTAGGTTTTTACTTGCTATTATATCTATAGCGATTAGCATACTTAAGCAAAATGAAGCGATGATAGCCTAGCGGTTAAGACACGCGATCCTGTAGTCGCGGGTTCGATACCCGGGTATGCATCTCCAACTTTTCGATAATATGTGCGTTTTAAGAAATTAAATATGATGATTAACGTTTTAAACGGTGAAGGGAAATATAATGAGGAAACCTGCACGCCCAAAAGTTCTTTATAATGTTCTCGAAGGTTTGTTAAGTCTGCCAATCCACAATTGGACAGTGTGGTGGACTATGGCCAAACCCTTCTTCTTCGCGAGGAGACTCGTGCTCAGTAGCGAACCTTAATTTCTTATTTGCTCCAATATCTCCTCTTTATAGTCATAAAGGAAAATGTCAAAAATCTTTTTTAAATATATTGGCTTAAGTTATGTAAGTATGTATTCCGCAGTTCTTGGGCATGCTGTATGCCATATCTACAGCTCTACCCGGTAGAGCTGCCGCCATTCTGTGTCGTAACAATTTTTTTCACTTTAAGTATAGATACTCAAGGTTGCCAATATACATTTATCTATATCTATACTAATATTATACAGAGGAAAGATTTGTTTGTTTGTTTGTTTGTTTGTAATGGATAAACTCAAAAACTACTCAACCGATTTTAAAAATTCTTTCACCTATAGAAAGATACATTATCAGCGAGTAACATAGGCTATATTTTATTTTCAAAAAATTACGAGATCCTTACGAAAATTGCAATTAAGTGAACTAAGTCGGAAAAAATCCTCTCTTCTGAGAGCTTACGTGGCGTGCGTTGCGTAAATAGTTAAAGTTACACGAAAACAATGTATGGTGGAATTGTTCCTCTCAAAAAGTTCTAAAAAAAAAGATAACATACTCTCAATAACCATTTTTATAGCTATACTAGCTGATGCCCGCGACTACGTCCGCGTGTATTGAGGTTTTTCGGTTCCCGCGGGAACTCCTTAGTTTTCCGGGATAAAAAGAAGCCTATGTGTTATTCCAGACTATAAACTAGCTCTGTGCCAAATTTCATCCAGATCCGTTCTGCCGTTGGGGACTGATTGAGTAACAAACACCCATACATCCATCCAAACTTTCGCATTTATAATATTTATTTGATTGGGTATAGACTATTAGGATTATTAGTGCTACCAGTGCGAAGCCGGGGCGGATCGCTAGTCAAATAAATATTATAAATGCGAAAGTTTGGATGGATGTATGGATGTGTGGATGTTTGTTACTCAATCACGCTCCAACGGCTGAACGGATCTGGATGAAATTTGGCACAGAGGTAGATTATAATCTGGAATAGCACATAGGCTACTTTTTATCCCGGAAAATTAAAGAGTTCCCGCGTGAACCGAAAAACCTCAATCCACGCGAACGAAGTCGCGGGCATCAGCTAGTACAGAATAATTTCATTCAATTCAAAATATGTTTTAAAATCAAACAAACTTTTACAAGTGCTTTTGAATCGTGGTTCGGAATGCCATTCTACGTCATAATAATATTATGTTCGATACATATTTACCAAACATGACCCGGGCCTACCAATGTAACAACAACACGACAAAGGCAGGAAAATAACTGAAACACGCCGTGAGTCATGTGACAGAGCGCGTAGGCGCTTCACATAAAATCTCTCTGTGGACGCAACGACGCTGAATCTGCCGCCCGCTCAATTGAAGGCAATTGCTTTAATTGATTTCAATTGAAATGACCTCGCGCACCGGCTCCCACTTCTAGCTTGACACTCTTGCATCTATCTTTTTTGGAGCTGTCATAAAAGCGATGATATACGTCAATGCCCCTGGATGAACCCAATAAAACACCGCCACTTGCTTCATAATATGTTTGTTTTGTTATTGTCTACTGTCGTTACATAATCCTCTGTAACATACCTAAGTATTTTATTAACTACTAGCTTTTGATCGCAGCTTCGTTCGATTTTCATACAAATTTCAAAGCCCTATTTTACCTCCTTAGGGGTTGAATTTTCAAAAATCCTTTCTCAGCGAATGCCTACGTCATTAAGGATAGATGGATCGGGCTGAAATTTGGCTGTCTAGTGGTTTGAGTTGTGCGTTGTTAGATCAGTCAGTCACCTTTTCCATTTATATATCCAGACTAGTGATCCTACCAGACGTTGTCCTACCCTGAGCCTAGAACCCGATTACAGCGCAACCTACCGGGTCCAATTGTAAATATAAACCATCCCGGGACCCACTCACACGCAACAAATTCCATCAGAATCGGTCCAGCCGTTCTGAAGTGATGCACTTATACATACATGGATTAGCAATAGATTTTTATTTATATAGATTTATACCTATCTTTATTGGTGGTTATCACAAAAAAGAAAAGTAAGCGATTCCTGCATCTGTGTTCCATGTTGTCTGTACAACCTTATAGCAATATTGATAACATCGGTTCTAGGAGCTAAGCCAAGAGCCATAAAATCGATCTATAGATGTTTGGCAATGTTCACTACAGTGGCAGGCTAGTCCAGCCGCCAAGACCCGTTTATGACACGCCGTGTGCTTAGCATGCGCACAACGAGATTATCTCGCGACGAGAGAGAGAGATGTTGTCGTTGCCGGCAAATTTTTCATTTACCCTAACATGCATAAAATGCGGTAGGTATATTACAAGAAAAAATAGTCGACATGTAAAGGTTCGTAGAGAAAAATACCACAGTTAGGAAATATTACTTTTATTCTCTACTTTTGACGTAACGAGACAAGTAACCATATGTTAGCTTCGGTAGACGGAGAGAGATAACGGGTAGATATAATTTCACTCGTAGTGCGCATGCTAGCCATACAAGTTACGTTTAACCCACGAATAAATTTGAAATTTTGACAGAGGTTTTATACATAGATTTATCATACGCTGCGCTCAGCGAGACCAAATTAAATCAATGGTTTTATACGAATTCTGTCAAAATATAAAAGGATAACCATGCGTTTCTGCACGCGGGCGTTAGCGTTTTCTATTTAAAGGCACATTGATGTTTTATTTCAATGATAAGGAATCATTTCAAACGCAAAAAATTGATATAAAATCTGATGAATTAGGAATTTTGCAATCTCTAGGACATCACTAGAGAATCTAGGTCACACGGTGTAAAAGTGAAGCACAAATGCGTAGCTCTACAGCGTTTAGTCGACATTGTTCTAAAATAAATCATCACACAATTACAAAATATCTATAAAAAAAACACGACATACATTTTGGCACGTGTTCTGTCCGGTCCACAATTGGACTTAATTAGGAAATGGCGCGGCGTGCGGCCAGCGCGCAAATGTCTTCAAAGTTTCAAACTATGTGGGCAGATGAGTGCTAAGCTCAATTATTATGGAATCTATAATATACAAGATTACAATACCTTCCATTTTGATCGAATAAAAAGAGAAACCAAACTGAGCCATTATCACAACAACATAGGTCAACGTTGATTTTATAATAATTACTGATTAGTGTAAAAACCAATTGCTGTAAATAGGCTAATTATATGAATAAATTAAAGTCCTATAAAAAATAATTAAGATATTTAATAGTAACGAGTTTGCAGATGCTTTTCTTTCTTCTTTTTACCCTTTTTGCCTTTCGAAATTCCCCAAAACCGCATGAAATCTCGGCCTTCGGCTTCGGACTCAACCTGGGTGATTGTATCCTGATCTTCAGCGTTTCGTCCTGTTCCAAGAACGCCACTCCGTGTACCGCTCATAGTGTCAATAGTAATTTCTCCAGCACTTTCCACTGATGGTATCATTGTAAGTTCTTCATCAAATCGCAAACGTTTCGTGACGTCAACGCGTTTCGTGGGAATTTCTGGATGAACTTCACACTTGACTTGAATCTTCCTGCTAATATTATTAGTGCTCGACTCGTGTTCGTAAACGGTACTTCTTATTTCCCTTTCATCGCATGCAGCAAAAGCATGCCTTCTTCCCATGTTTCCTTTCCTTTGATCGATAGACAATGCATCACACTGAGATGACGACTTAGTTTCTTTAGTAAATTTAATTAACTTGAGTTCCTCAGTTTTATCGCGATCTCTATGAGCTTTGAAGATTTTGGGTTCGACTAGCAGTTCTTTTCCTCCACAACGACAGTCATCCCACATTTCTAAGCTCTCTCCGGTTTGCACACCTTCGTCTTTCAATGTCATTTGTGCGAATTTGCGTAACTCGTATTCCGTAAACGAAAACACTTTTGATTGGTCTAATGGTGCTGACGTGTACACTTCATCAATATCATCAGTATTTTCTACACGTATCTTCTTGCAAAACAATAATGCGCAACATTTTCTCATGAACCTTCTAAAAAAGTTTTCTTTAAGGTCACTTTCTTTGAACCCATCTTCATATAAATCACCATCGAAGAAATGCCCTGGATATGCATATTTGTAAGATGATTCGTCAACGTCTTTAGGTGAGCGCATAATAGAGTCCAGAAAGAGTCTACGGAAAAAGTTGACTGTTCAATTACCTGTATTTTCTTTACCCAAGCTACTAATTATAGGTATATATTCTGTATTACAAAATTACATAAAATAAGATTTAGTAACTAAAAAACTGGTGAATTGTAGAAAAAGTTAACTATTTAAACAGCAGGTTTAACAACCTACTAACCTACCAATATACCTACACAGTTTTTTTTATCCACTACAAGCCCCTTGACTGCGATCTCACCTGATGGTAAGTGATGATGCAGTCTAAGATGGTAGCGGGCTAACCTGTTAGGAGTATGGCAGTTATATTAAACCCATTTAAACCCCTATTCGGTTTCTACACAGCATCGTACCGGAACACTGAATCGCTTGGTGGCACGTCTTTGCCGGTAGGGTGGTAACTACCCACGGCCGAAGCCTCCCACCAGGCCAGACCAGGGACAATTCAGAAATTATAAATTCCCAAATTGACCCTGCCGGGAATCGAACCCGGGACCTCCGCACGTTAAGACAACAGCGCTGTACACTGCGCCACGGAGGTCGTCAAAAGAATTTAATACAGTAGGTCTATATCCACTATCGCACATTGATTCTAAGATTCCAACTAAAGTAACGTCAAGCTTAGTGCGGTAGTTATAAGTAACTGATTTTCAAAATTCCATTTCCCATAGAAATGCTTAGTTTTAAGGTGCCTACTTATTACAAACCTATAATAGCCATAAACCTTACATATTTATGTCAAAAGTAGAGTGTCTTGAGTTACTTAAATAGGTACGTTTCAGTATTCGGTCATAATAAGTAGGTATCTATAACGTATATTTACGTGTTTTCAGTGGCGTCGGTGTATATGAAGAAGGCTTGGGACACTTTGGGTACGCATCGCTTGAGCCAGTAGTGGACGGTGTACACTGTGGTGAGGATCAACGCGAGGAAGGTGAATGCGGCGAGGTAGACATTGTGCTGCAGTCCTTTAGTCATGCCGCACTTTAGACGGTCTTCGTCGTAAATATCTAAGGAAGAAAGTAAAAGGGTCATTAGAAATCGCTATGATCGAAATTGTGTATACTTATTTGTGAAGAATTACCTATTGTATGCAATATTTCTTAACAGAGTGTAAAAAACGTGTACCTACCTACCTACTCAAGGCATCAGTACATTTAAGTATTCACCTAACTATTAAAACAGATTGGGTATTTTTGTTCGTGATTGTCATAGTTTAATATCTTAAAAATTAAGATTAGCTAATATATTGATAGTTTTATAACAATCTTCGTGTATAAATAAAAATATTCCTACCTGCCTAAAAATATAGCTTGAAATATAAATAATTACCTGTATTATTATTTTAGTGCTATCCTGAATTTTAGAACTAATTATTATGGGAAGCACTTGCGAATGTATTAAATATCGTTTATAAATATTGGTGTAAAAATTACACGCAAGTATATAAAAGTATACTAATAAGATAGCATAAGATACTTGATTTACCAGGATAAAAAGAATGTCTTTGTGTACTTCTTCAGGATGCTAGCTATATTTGTACCAAATTGGGTCTCAAGGGTCGCGAAGAGGTAACAGACAGACACACACTTTCGCATTTATGATGATTTTAAAGTAAAAACTAAATAAGGTTTATCATAGTTCGTTCCTAGGGCCGGCGCCGGCGCGGCTGGTGGAAAAGCAAAAGATTGTTTTGCTCATATGCAGTTATTTTCAACATTTCAAATTTTCAAATCTTCAGGGCGTGAAATTAGATTATCTGCAACTTTTTTTATCTGTAAATTTATAACGTAAGGTAAATTTTTCAAATGAAATGGAACATGATACTTTCGTTTCTATGAAAAATAAATCCACAACCTGTCCCAGACTATGATAGGTATGTTACTTATATTCAAAGATATTCACCGTAGGAACCACAGTTAGGTACTGCGTCACACGCATTCATGGAGTCGATGCAGACTCGCGACCCGATGATCTGGCACTCCAGGTGTCCTGGTTCACACAGAGACATACTGCCGTGAAGAGACCGAGCTGGTGTTAGTACAAGCGTCATACCCTTCATCTGTTGGGTAAGTATCATTAGTTAAGATCTTTAATCATTAGTTAAGTTAAGTTAAGTTATTAGTATAGTCTGGAATAACAAAATATAGGCTACTTTTTATCCCGGAAAATTAAAGAGTTCCCGCGGGAACCGAAAAACCTCAATCAAAACAAGAACATCAGCAGTAGATCAAAATAACTAAATAGCATTTCCTAATTTTGAGTTATTTTATCCACCCCTTGAATTCAAGTTGGATGCATACTTTATACAAGTTCGAAATATTACTAATACTTATCATGTTTGGTTACAGTATTGAAACTTTGAGTTTTAACAATGTATAAACTGTGCCACTGAAATATAACGTTCTGCCGATCCAATAAAATATTTATAAAATAGTACGATGATTTAGAGATGTCCCGAGATCAATGTTCATTATTTTAACTGATCAAAGCGTGGTTTGCTAGTAGGATGTGCCTAGATAGCTAGAGTCTACAAGATATTTCGGTAAAAATTTAAATCATACGAACAGTGAAATTATTGACAGCAATAACAATCCTTGAAGCATTGAAGAGGAACACTTGACGGGACTTTGCCTCTTGAAAGTCGCAAATGTTGAACAGAACTGAACCGACGTAGTGTCGTATATAACGTAACGCCAACCGACCTGCAATCTGAAAAAATAAATAGGTGATGTATTGGCAGTCAGCTTTGTTTTAAGTAAATTGTACACTCCCATCTATTGTTTGCAAGGCGATACCTGCGACATCAGCGAACCCTGTATTAAACCCTTACCCATTATCGGTTAAATTACACGCCATTGTACCGAAACGCTAAATCACTTGATGACCCGGCTTAGTCGACAGAGAGGTAATTCTATCTATAGCCACGGCCAAAGCTTCCCACCATCCAAGTTTAGATATCTTTCTCCTGTGGATAAACGGTATGATCTATTTTGCGTCTTGCGGTGGAGTGTGTACACTCAAAGTGTATAGAAATTAGAAATAGGTCATACAATTCATGCCAATTAGGTACATTTTATAACTTTACCGTTTTAGATATAACGTGAACACACGCACAAGAACACATCTAAGTCCAGGGTCCAGACTAGACTTGAGCAATTCAATTTTTCAATTTTCACGGCCTCAGCCCTTCCTACAATACGACAGAGTTCATACACAAAGCCTTTCGGATCGTGGCGATCACTTACCTATTTGACCACTTCCCGTGACCATTTTCCGGTATGTCTATTCCCGGTATGGCTACTGCTCACTTAGTTATATGACTACTTACCAGTATGATGATGATGATGATGATGATGTCCTCCCGACCAAATTTCGGCCACGGCGGCCTATCTCCAGAGAGATTAGCCATCTGCGCGGGAGATATTATAGTGCACAAGTGTGTGCGCATACACAGGTGCACTCTCTTTTCCTTAATTACTCTCACAGCCCGATGGGACGGAAAATCCGACACGACCGGAGAGAGATCAGGCGTAGGACCGACGGCTTTACGTGCTCTCCGAGGCACGGGGGTGAAACACCGCCAACTTCCTACTTACCAGTATAACCACTACATCACGCAGTAACAATGACCACAAAATATACCATAAACCTAACATAACGTCAATTTCGTCATTATAATTTATATTTATATATAATTTCGTAAGTATCAGAAAGTATCGGGAAGTGGCTACATTGAGGGAAGTGGACGCTAAGTACAATCAGAAAGGATAGTAAAGAAACAATTTGTACCTCGTCGTCTTGTAACTCCACTAGTCCAACCAGATCCTGCAGGTCTGAATATTGAGATTGGGTTTCAGTTCTCTTGGTCACTGCACGCCGCGTGGTCAGATTACGTGGTTGGGCGATTCGTATTGCTAATTCTTGGACGTGGCGTTTTTTCTTATTGCTGCAAAACATTTGGCTTTAGATTTCTCTTGTGATCTCATAAAAAACTTTCTTTTTTGCCTTTTTTTTAATTGGTCATGCCTACACTGCACTAGTTACCCTGTGTGATACCCACTAGTACAATAACATCTAGATTTCTATTTATGTATGAAATAATATAAAATCATATTGAGCTAGTAAAAATGTTACATATCTACGAGTTTTTTAAACTATATCTACCTATAATTATATTATATAAACTTATATATACTATAAATATTAACTATTATTACTACATATATCAAGCTACTCGACCTAACGCGATGACGAGTCCTCCTGAATATTTTTGTATAAAACTTTTTCACCAAACTTTCCATGCGCGTAGAGGTCAAAATTTCTAGATCGAGAAAATTATAGAGAGAGCTGGATGTGGAAAATCAACAGGGGTACCCCAGGGGTTCTCAAAAACTATATGTCGGAGAGGTATGATCCTGAGAGCAAAAATGCTCAAATTCTTGGGCCAACCGGTAAAAAAAAGATAGCCACTAAACAAAAAATTTTTTTTTTATAATTTTAAAGAGGCTCTCTAGAACTTTTTGTATGATACTTACTAAACTAATTATAAAACTTTAAAACTTGGGCGAATATCCACTGAACGAAAAATGTTATCAAAATACCACGAATCCAAAAACTATGAGTCAAAAATGATATAATACTACGAGTACCTATACTAATTTTATGTAAATTATTTTGAGCCGGTGAAAGAAGGCGGCCTTCAAGATAACAATTATCGCTGATTGATCGGTCTGTATTAAATTACATACTATGTATTAGATAAGTTTTCCAAATTTATTATTATTTAATACTTAAATCTAATTTGAAAAGAGAAATGAAAACTTGGGACTTCAAAAATGGTGTAAATGGAGCCGATAAAATGCAAAAATCAAGACCCGAATAGTCCTATAGCTATTAAATAGCTACTCGTACCTACTAAAAATGCTTCCATTCTTAAAACAACTGGGCATGTCCGCGGACCACTTAAGTGGTCTGCGCTTTAATCTTTTCAACCAATTTTTATGAAATTTGGTATAGAGGTAGGTTACATCTCGGGAAAGGACATAGGCTTTACTTTTTATGCCGGAAAATTAAGGAGTTCCCGCGGGAAGCAAAAAAATTAATCCACACGGACGAAGTTGGGGGCATCATCATCATTAAATAAGTCTCATAGATTAATAGGTCCAAATCATGCCAAAATCCATACCTTCGGTCGACTTCTGTAGATGCCTTTGTGTCTTGTCGTGAATTGTGACTAAAAATTTCAGTTTTATTTAAAACAACAGCCATTACAGGCGCTGCTTGGACTATATTTTCCCATGATTCGTGGTCCACCATGGTTCCTCTTTATAAACATAAAAAACATCAGTAAAAGCAGTGAATTTATTTTTGTATAAGTCATTTAATATAATTATAGTGTACCTAGTTGCTTACAATTTCGCTCGTTCCATACTATTTTTATTGCTTATAATAATATTATCTTTACTTAAACTACCCGGCATCGCCGTGCTAATATTTACTGAAAAATATTGCATAGTTAGATAGTACAGTATAGTGTATCATTCTACAAAAAGAGATAAATTAAAAAATAATGCACCTGTTACAATATCGTATTTATTTACTTTAGTAAAACCATTTTCATTTTCATCCGTCATTTGTGTCTCGTCATGAAGGTCCGTTTTTAATGTGAATCTTTGGTTGTTATTCGTATAAATATAATCATAAATTTTTTTGTCCTTTACCACGGATGTACTACTTGATAAATTATCTATTTCACGAATGACTTCACTTAAATCATGCAAGAAAAATTTAATTACCTATTAGATAATAAGTTATAGAGAGCGGACTACCTATATATCATTATTTCAATAAAGTAACGAACCTAAACGTCATACGATGCATTGTTTTTGTAGTGCGTTTTGTAGTTTTGTTTAAATTTACATGAGCTTGATTGTCATTAGTGAAAATTTTATTAGTTTTGTTATTGGGAAAATTAGGAGTTACATATACTGAAAAGGAAAAAGTATTTAATTTTTTGTGCAAATATTTGTAAACTCATTACAAAAGAAATACTGACCAAGCTAGGTAATTACTTACTTATAACTTAATTAGGTAGCCTAGGTAAAAAAAAGATAACAAACCACTACTACTATCATGGTCTATATAAGAAATTTAATCTAAAATATCACGTTTAGTAATATTCTCTGCCAATGATGTACTGCGCAATGTAGACTTGCCGAAGGTTTTCTTATGATCTTTAGTCTCCCAAGCTGACGAATTTAGTGTCGAAGAGACGGCTTTGGTAAAAGGGCGACTTTTAACAAAATGACTATTTAATCTAGAACAAGAAATAGGTAATTATTAAGTAATTCGACAAAGATAAATATTAAGTTAATATTGAATATTTGTACTTAAACATTCATCGTACCTACTTATAAATGTAATATTGATTCAAAAAAATAAATAATTTATTCGTTTGCGAAAAGTATTATAATAAATAATTAATTACCTAAATATAATACAGAATTGGCGACAATAATTGTAAACTTAGTGTGCCTATAAGTACTCACTTACGAAAGTTCCGAAAATTTAATCTTCTGCTAGGAGACCATCTTCTTTTTTTTGTTGACACTCTTTCATTAACTGTGCTAAATAATAATCTGAAAAAAATTGGATCGATTTTGACGGAAGGTTCACTGACTCTGCATCAACCGGGCCGGCCGCGGTTGGAATGGACTAATCGATTTGTGCCTGGAGATTAAGGTATTTTATAAAAAACCTTACGAAATGATAACTATCCACACTTTATAATATCTAAACGAAAAGGTGACTGACTGACGAATCTATCAAAGCACAGCTCAAACCACTGGACGCATCGGGCTGCAAATAGCTATTATAACGTAGGCATCCGTTAAGAAAGGATTTAAAAAAATTCTACCCCTAAGGGGGTAAAAAGGGCATTGAAATTTGCATGAAAATCGAACCTAGTGTGAGCAAAGCTGCGGCAAGAGCTAGTATCTAATAAATGCGAAAGTCTGTATCTATCTCTCGTCATTCTGCTACGTTTCACGACCCATATACTGTTCAACCGATTTTGACTTGGTAGGTACAGAGATAGGTTGCATCACGGGAATGGACCGAGGCTACTTTTAATCACGGAAAATCAAAGAGTTCGCCGGAAATTAGAAAAACATAAATCCACGCGTACGAAGTCGCGGGCTTCATTTAATATAAATCAATCCGAAGCTTCATTTAGTAATTATATAAAATCAGCCCGGGTTTATTTAACAAGTAGATATTAAATAGCATGAATCCTATCTTAACCTGTTTATAATTGGTGAAAATAATGAAATGTAGGTATTAACCGAGAGTCAAAAGTAAATCCGTTGATGGTGTAGTCGAGATCATAGCGCCGCTGGTCATCTTCTAGACCAACCCTGTGTTTCTTTATTGAAAACTGCACTAAAGGCAGCATGCTTGTTTCATATTCCACCCCGTTCCTTCAAACGAACAGAATTCTCTAATGACAAAATTGCATATACTTACCTGCAGTCTGCACCTTAAGTAAGCGTAAAATTATTGGAGATGCGTTCATTTTTAGATAAGACGACCTCAACGAATAATATATATACGAGTAAGTACATTTTTAAATACATTATTTTTAATATAGACAATGTTTAAAAATATACAAGGAATATAAAATAATGATAGGTAGACACGCAAGTGAAATGCGTGGAAATTCAGTAGGAGAGGAAGAAAACAGGGTTTTAACGTTTCTAACTGGATTTAAGAAACGGTGGCAAACATGATTGTGGCAAATAAATAATTATGTTAGGTATTTTGATCGTTGCAGTTTCAACTTTTAGGTATCCACGCGGATAAAGTCGATACTCGCTAGCACATGCATGGACGTACCTACGTACCTACTATATTCATACTTTCATACTAATCCATACTTCCAATCTTCTCAGACCAGGGCGCGTTTGGAACCCTCGTAGCTTTAGTTTTAAGATACCGTAACTGATTATCACCATCATGTTTTATAAGTAAGTAATTTTTAACAAGTGTACAGTGTACCTATATTGAATAAATGAATTGAATCTTGAATCTTGAATCTTGAATATTATCAATGCGAAAGTGTGTCTGTCTGTCTGTCTGTCTGCTACGCTTTAACGCCCCACCTGTTCAACCGATTTTGATGGACATAGGCTACTCTTTATCCCGGAAAGTTAAGGAGTTCCCGCGAGAATTGAAAAAACTTAATCCACGCGGACGAAGTCGCGGGCATCATCTAGTATTATAAAAGGTATGTGAAAGTGTTTCTATTTGTCTGTCTGCTACGCTTTCCCGGTCAATCTTTTCAACCGATTTCAACGAAATTTGGTACAGAAGTAGGGTGAATCCCGGGGAAGGAAATAGGCTACTTTTTATCTCGGAGTTCCCGCGAACTTTAATCCACGCGTAGCTGTAGGGAAGCTTAACAAGACCACTATACTATACATGGATTATGGAGATATTACTGTGCATGGATTCCATAATTATCTAAATATACATTTACTAGCTGATGCCCGCGACTCCGTCCGCGTGGTTTAAGATTTTTTTATTCCCTCGGGAACTCCCTAATTTTACGCGATAAAAAGCTTATGTCACTCTCCAAGTCCTCAACTATACCCGTGCCCAAAATCACGTCGATCCGTTGCTCCGTTGTAGCGTGATTGAAGGACAAACCAACAAACAAACACACTTTCGCATTTAATTTCGATTCTAAGCAGGTAGGTATACTTCGGTGTGACGTCATATATAAAGTCGAACATCTCCTCAGCATTGTGCGTTTGTTGCGCCGACCCTAATTGGAAATTTCCGGACACGTTCACCAGCGGCACTTCCATTATGATGAAGTCCTTCACTCTGTCTGTGGCTTCTGGTACAGACGTTTCCATGACAACTTTTGATGGTTCTGTTTCATCATCAATCGTGCTGCAATGAAAAACAACTCTTTATTTCGTACTAGATGAATGTCCGCGACCGTTTGCATGGATATGGGTTTTAAAAATTCCTGGGGAACTGTTTGATTTTCCGGGATAAAAAGTTTCTAGACTTTGTCACTCTCCTGGTCCTCTAATATTATAGATAATATATTATATTACATTAATAGAGAACCAGGATATGGGATTAGGGCGTGATTGAAGGACAAACCAACAAAACTTTTCAATTCTTTACGCACGTCTTTGCCGATAGGGTGGTAACTAGCCACGGCCGAAGCCTCCCACCAGGCCAGATCAGGGAAAATTCAGAAATTATAAATTCCCAAATTGACTCTGCCGGGGAACGAACCCGGGACCTCCGCACGTTAAGACGACAGCGCTACACACTGCGCCACGGAGGTCGTCAAGATTAATTTGATACCTTATTTAACTAGATCCGCTTCGTAAAAGAGGAAACACATAATATTCAACTGGTTTTAACGTTTTTAAATTACATTAAATTTACCGGCTTATCGTTGTAGGTGTTGTAGTTTTTAATGTATAAAACCGAGTGTAGTTTCTAGTAGTTTTCTTTATCATCGTATGAGGCAGATTGCCCCAGTAACCGCCGAACGTCTCGCCCAATTCATATATGATCAGCTGATCGCTATTATGAGCGCAAGCATCTTTCAAACCCACTTCTGATAGCAATTGGATAACCAGGATTATATTGTTGCCGGACTCCGTCCTAAAATTAGGAATCATCATTGCAATACGTTAATGAAAACTAATAAAGCTGAGTAATGCAAACCCAAACAAAAGTGATTTTTTATTGAAATGAACAAGTGCTTTTGAATCATCGAGTGAATCTACCGCTGGCACAGAATACATATAACACGGTTCATCAAATACTTATCAATCTGTCAGCTTGATAATGAAACATGAAAGGAACGTTATTAGGAAATTAGTAGAATATCTTTGGCAGTTTTTTTCTGTAAGTACTTAGTTAGTAGGGTACGTCATAATGTGACAGAATAGAGCGCTGTCCTAGATATTTCATATAAAATGATGACGTATACTGTACCTAATTAAATTAAAAAAACTACAACGAATCGGCGAACCGTAGCGCAACGCTACGCTTCGCCGCTACGAGACTGCTAAACCGCCCGCCATGATGAACTACGCGACGCTACATAAAATAGGCCGCTCTACTATTATAGGACATAGCTGTACTTTTGGTAACTATCGCCAGGAAGGCTGATTCAGTATTAGGTGGGTGTAGAGTTCTCCACTGATCCAAGAATCATTCATCAGAAAGGTTCATTTTTGACGATCTGCAGTATTATATCAAAATTTGAATCTATTGGCCTAGAACTTAACTTTGATAAATGCGAAATATATGTTCCAAATTCGTTTTCGGCTGTTAATAAATTAGATATTTTAGAGCAATTCAAAAATTTGGCTCCTGGTATTAAAATATTAAATGATGAGTCACTTCATCTCCTAGGGGCTCCTGTACTAGAAGCATCAGTTCCTCGGTTTGTTGAAAATACTACATTCTGTCAAAAAAGTACCAGGAATTCATCATTTGTTTCTAATTCCAAATTCAATTCAAAAATTATTTTTTGTCGCTAAGTTGACACAACTGTCGTCTATATTGCCGCGAAGTTTGAGCGTCAATTGTTATTTACTTTGTTTACAGTGCGCCATTTTGTCAGTTCATCTCAATAGTGTTTTGCGATTTTTACAATGAATGAAAATATCGAACAAAGAGTTTGTCTCAAATTTTGCATCGCAAATGGAATTTCGTGTCCAGAGTCGCTGAAAATGTTGCAGAAAGCTTACGGGGAATCGACTTTATCAAAAACACGTGCATACGAGTGGTACCATGCATTCAAAAGTGGTCGCGATGTGGTGGAAGATTTGCCTCGTTTTGGTCGGCCATCAACGTCTTCAACTAAAAGGCACAAGGCCATCATTGTGAATGAATTTTTGACCAAAAACTCAACAAATACCATCGAACAACTACCGTATTCACCGGATATGGCTCCGGCCGACTTTTTTCTCTTTCCAAAACTCAAATTACCACTTCGTGGCACCCGTTTTCGATCGATAAAAGACATGTAATAGAGAATTCGCGGCAAGAACTGAAGTCGATTCCGAAAAATGCCTGTAAAAAATGCTTTGAAAATTGGATTATTCGTTGGCGTAAGTGTATTATTTCCGAAGGGGCCTACTTTGAAGGAGATACAATAAATTTGGAATAATAATTAACATTTTGTATATTATAGACCTTTTCCCGGTACTTTCTTGACAGAGTAGTATTTCAAAATTTAGTAATAACTCCCACCGCCTGTTTGAAATTAATCCACATATGGCTCTTACAATATTGCGGTTTTGTTTATTTGTTCCAAAATTTACTTATTATCTAAGATGTTCTCCACTTTGGAAATTTAATACTTTATTGGACAATTTGGATGCTTTTGTTAAAAATATTCTCACTAATATTTTAAATTGTCCAATAAGTAATCAAGGATGGTCCCAGGCTTCTCTTCCAATCAGGTATGGTGGTCTGGGAATTCGCAAAATTTCTAGCGTTTCGTTGCCAGCATCTCTTTCCTCTGTTTACAGTAGGCACACTCTCTATGGCAAGAATGGAGGTGTCTTGCTTAGCAGAGGCAAGAAATGAATGGTCCATACATAGTCCCTGTCAAGTGCCGGTTTCTCTTTCTTCCCAGAGACAGTGGGACGACATTCTTTGCAAAAAAAACTTTTGACACTTTATTAGCGGAGGCAAATTCTAAAAAAGACCGTGCTCGTCTTCTCGCTGTCTCTGCAAAAGAGTCCGGCTACTGGCTACATGCTCTTCACTCGGCCAACCTGGGCACTATGTTGGACCATACCACACTCTCTGTTTTAATTGGTCTTAGGCTTGGCGCCACAATAAACCAGCCTCACCGTTGCCACTGTGGTGACTGTGTTGACGCCTTCGGCCACCATGGGCTATCCTGTTCGAGAAGCGCTGGTCGCTTCTCCCGTCATAGTTCCATTAATGACGTCATCCGGAGGTCCCTTGCCACCGCCCATGTGCCAGCTGTACTGGAACCTATTGGTTTGGCGCGTGGCGATGGCAAGAGACCTGATGGTATGACGCTCATACCTTGGAAGATGGGCAGGTCGCTTGTTTGGGATGCAACGTGTGCAGACACTTTAGCTGCATCCCACATTCAGGCGACCTCCTCTACGGCGGGTGCAGCGGCCATCAGCGCCGAACAAGCCAAGAGGCGCAAATATCATACCTCGATGGGAGCTTCATATTCGTGCCTTTTGGTGTGGAGACCTTGGGGCCGTGGGGCCCGGGGGCTCGAGCTCTTTTTGAGGAAATTTCAAAAAGGGTTATCGAGTCAACCGGGGACCCCAGAGCTGGCAGCTACCTTGGTCAAAGAATCAGTTTGGCCATCCAAAGGGGTAATGCTGCCAGCATCTTGGGTACAATGCCTCGCTGCGGTGGTCTCGATGAGGTTTTAGATTTAATTTAATTTATTTTAGTTTTAATTTAACGGTGATTGTATAATGTTAGTTTTAATTTAGATTTTATTTATAGTTTGTTATGTACTTGTAATGTGTTATTCGTAATATGTATATGAGTTTATATTTATTTATATTTAGTTATTTATGTATTTTTAGTAGGTACCTATGTATAGTTTAATTAGTATATTATTATTGTATGTCTATCCTTACTGTTGCACTTTCCCGCTCCTTTTTAAAGTTCCTTAAGAAACGGGTTGTCTCTGAGGAGATCACTTTTAATGATAAGACCGCCCTTGTGCACGCGTTCTTTTCTGTTGTTTGTTTACAATTAAGTTATTTCTATGTTATGTGGGGCAATAAAGAATTTTTCTATTTATCTATCTATCTATATTTTAAGTTTCAATAATACTTTTAAACTAAACTTAACTTAAAATTCCGTCTTATTGGATCTTAGTTTGAGAGCGTTAAATGCCACGGTGGGCCGTGGGTCAATAAGTCCGGGACTTTCAAAAAGTTATGTCACTGCTACGGCCAGCAACAATGATCATTTAATTGGCTACATTCAAATTTGGAACACGCTACGCCTCTTATAATGTATACTAGCGACCCGCCCCGGCTTCGCACGAGTAGCACTAATAATCATAATACTCCATACCCAATATAGCCAATGGGCAGTGAGCAATGGGCAGCAGGTTTGACATTTAGCGCTGCGCTAGCGCTGCTTTTCCACCATACATTGTTTTCGCGTAACTTTAAACTCGTATTTACGCAGCGCACGCCACGTAAGCTCTTTTCGACTTTTTTCCAAAAGATTTTTTCCGGCAATTTTCGTAAGGACCTCTTTTTTTAAAAAAAAATAATTATAGCCTATAATATGTTACCCGCTGTTAATGTAGCTTTCTATAGGAGTTTTTTTTTTAAATTGGTTAACTAGTTTTTGAGTTTATTCATTACAAATAATTAAACAAACAAACAACCAAATCTTTCCTCTTTATAATATTAGTTTAGATATATTTGACAGCAAATAAAAGCAGAAAATCGCGTATTTTAAGGATCTGACAAATCTCATTATTTGGAATGGATCAAAAAATTTAAGAAATGTTGGAATAAGTGTAGGTAGGTACATATAGAGCTCAAGAGGGAAAAATATCTTGAGAATTAAAACGCTATTTAACCGAAAAAGGAGGAGGTTATCAATTCGGCGCGTATTTTTTTTCTATTTTAAAAAACCTATGCATCATTCAAAAGTTACGGACGACCTTCCCTCGTACCTACCTACAAGATTGTAGCACTTACAAACCTCATAGTCAACGTACAGCTGTACGGCACTTCCAGCTGTGAGAAGTGCATAACTTGAGCGCTGGCGTCCATGACCTGCTTCCCTAAAAACACAGAGGGTAACACTCGCCGCCTGCAGTACTCCGACATGTCTTTCTGGTGGTCAAACTTTCGAACGGCAATGGCTAAATCACATTCTGGTTTTACGTAAATTAGGAAAATGAATATGCTTAAAACTATACGATCCATTTCAGTTATATGATCCATTTTAGGCGTTGCCATATGGATTTTTGGTAGGTAGGCAGAGATAGGTATAGTTAAACAAAAGAGACCTATTTTAAAATTAATGGGACCTATTTTAGATTTATATACTGGGTGCTGGCTGATACGGCCACGACTTCGCCATTTACGAGCAGGCGGGTCACCTGATGTTAAGTGATTACAGCCGCCCATGAACATTTACAATACCAGAGGATCCGCTAATAGATACGTTGCCGGCTTTTGAGAAATTTGTTTATTCTCCCTTTACAGAGCTTGAAGAACACAGAAGCTGGTTCCATAATTTGCAGGTACCTACGTGGCAGAAAGAACCTGGAATAGCGGGAGGTGGATAAATACCAGGCATCCAGGAGGATGAAATATGTTTCTGCGACGCACGGTGCGACTAGAGAACATGGAAGGTGGTATTCGATTGAATAACTCTGGACTTAGTTCGATATATTAACACCGAGGATCCCAATGCTAACAGATGGCCTATTTACTAACTACGTGTTATGCATTTATGCATAACACATAGTTAGTAAATAGGTCATGTGTCATCATCATCGTCATCATCCTCAACTGATAGACGTCCACTGCTGGACATAGGCCTCTTGCAAGGATTTCCACACGCCACGGTCATGTGTACGTAAGTAGGTAATTATTATAAAAATATGGCGCCCGTTTAAACGACAAAAGCTACAACAAAAAACACGAAGCCGCGAGCGCCAGCAATTGTGTAATTTCATAACTTATGAACACACAGAATAATTCAAACAATAAATTAAGACGAACCGACGTCAGCCGACGACGATAGGGGTCGCGTGACCCGCAGCGGGTGGAAGCTTTTATTACGAGGAGAGGCCGCTCGGTACCTACCAAACTAACTACCGACATCATTTAGTATTGACTTTGTAGCTATATTGCACGGTTCATACTTGAAAATATAAGTTTGAAGTTTATAGCTACAGTGAGCTTAAAGAACCCTGTTTCGCATTCAACGTGGTAACTGGTACTATAATTATATTTTACTAGCTAATGCCCGCGACTTTGTCCGCGTGGAATAAGTTTTTTTTATTCCCGCGGGAACTACTTAATTTTCCGGGATAAAAAGTAGCCTATGTCACTCTCCAGTATGGCTAGCATGCGCACTACGAGTAAAATTATGCCTACCCGTTATCTCTCTCTGTCTACCGAAGCTAACATGGTTACTTGTCTCGTTACGTCAAAAGTAGAGACAAAAGTAATATTTCTTATCAGCTGGGGTATTTTTCTCTACGAACCTTTACATGTCGAATATTTTTTTCTTGTAATAGTTATACCACATTTTGTGTATGTTAGGTTAAATGACAAATTTGCCGGCAACGACAACTTCTCTCTCTCTCGTCGCAAGATAATCTCGTTGTGCGCATGCTAAGCACACAGGTCCTCAACTATATCTACCTATGCCAAAAATCACGTCGATCCGTTGCTCCATTGCGGCGTGATTGAAGGACAAACCAACAAACCAATAAACCAACAAACCAGGATCCAGGTTTGAGGATCTGGAGAGTGACATAAGCTACTTTTTATCCCGGAAAATTTAGGAGTTCCCGTGGTAATTAAAAAAAAACTTAAACCACGCGGACGGAGTCGCGGACATCAGCTAGTAATCTATATACGGTGTGCTTGTTAGAATCGACGTACCTATCCACTCATTTTCTTTTTAAATTACGTATTACCCACCCACTATTTACCCACGATTTTTGGTAATGGTAGTATCTGGGGGTCTACTCTCTTTCTATCAAACGAAACTTCGCAAACGAACGTAACTAGTCTGTTATTAGACCCACACAAAATCTTTCAATCCAATCGGTCACGAAAATTTTCTATGGATCCGTACTTCGTCTGCGTGTACGAAAACGAAATAGAGAGGAGCATAGAGATAATATTATGTAGGAGAGGAGTTAACGAAATTTCGTCCGGTTGTTTGCGAAGTTTCGTTTTAGAGAAAGAGAGTAGACCCCCTGTCTCCAAAGTCACAGCAATAGGTATTGCAAGCTAATTTATATAAACTTTATTATAGAAGTAAGTTCAAGAGATATATTTTGTGTACAGGGCCGTCTTTAACCTATTGGAGGCCCTGGGCACATTAGGATAATGGGGCCCCTATGAAAAGGCACATGCCTGTTTTAACCAAATTAGTCCTCTGTCTATTTTGTTAAAACATACATCTATAATAGTCTAGTCAACAAGTGTTTTTTAGGTCAAACTTTTTTCTCCGCCTCCGCAAAATATGAACGAGGAGTCATTCGATTCGGAATAGCGTGTAGATGATTTTCGAACAAAATTCAAGACCCGCTTGTAAAAATTGCAAAAGTTACTAACAATTAACTGAAAAAAAAAATGGGGTTTGATTTCTTGCAAATATCTCAAAAACTATTTGACATTTTTCAAATTTGAAAAAAGATTCAAAAAGAGGATAAAATTTCCCAAAAAAAAATCCTGCTTCCCGGAACCAACATTTATAATTTCCCAGAGGGTTGAAAATACGGCCAAAAACGGGGACTCTGGCTTGCGTAAGCCTCGCCCACGTTGGACCTTTAATGAATAAATATTGTTTAAACCTATTAAATATGAAAATTAAAAATTTAAAAAATTCAGGCATCTACTGGATAGATGAATGAACAATAATCCGTGGTCAAAATTTTTTTATCAAGATTTTTCTATTAACTAAGCATTAGTTAATTAATAACTTTTTCATCCCACCATCTCGGAAAAAGTATTTTTGGGTCATTCTCAAACGGCTCAAAAAAGCGTGTCCGGGTCGAAAACCTGTATGAAATAGATTGCTAGCCACTTGATAATTTTATGTATGGTAGATATGATCAAAATATTAGGGGGGGCCTATGTCCTTTTTTAGGTAAACATTATGTAAGTTAAGATAAAAAAAGAAAACCGCGGAAATATTGACCTCGGTGCCGTGTCCCGCACCCCATATTGCGTTGAAAATTATTTTTTTTCTTTTTTTTTTATAAAATATGCAACTATTTTGCAGGTGCTTACAAGAAACTAGTTAGTTACTAGCTCAAATTATAATATTTATAATCAATAATAGGCCTTAGTTGACAACTTCGAACAAATTGTTTTCGCGTCCGACGTTTAGAATTGATACCGGTGGCGCGCTTCAATTCTCATAAAACTTCTGTACTTTAATAACTGCGAGAATAGTAGTAAGAGCACAGAATAGGTAATAGTAGGTAAGAGTAAGACTTTATCCGTCGCGCCGCATCGGTGGTTAAAGGCAACACGTCTGTGCCTCTCTGTGCGTCCCTTTTATTATGGTAAATAATCGCTTTCGGTGGCTTGGTATACCCATAAACTTGATTTCGGTGGAACTGTTCTATCCATATCTATTTAAACTACTATTATTTAATTTATACAAACGTATATCGTATGAGTGCTAGATTGCAATTAAGGAGGTTATTACTAGTGGTTCGCCCGAACTGAGACCTCGCGGCATCACAGAGCGCCATCTATTGACATCATTGTGAAGTTCTGTTAAAAATATCATCATCATTAAAAATTCAATAATTTAGTTTCCTTATAATATTTATCTAATTTTAGTATTTGTTGTTCAAGTACAGGATATAATTCAAATAATTGATCAAGTTTCAGGCTTGAGAGTTCAGAAAATTGAGAGTTCTGAGGTCAACTTTGGACGTCAGAAAATCGCCACTTTGAATGCCCCCCATTTCGTCAATTTTAGGGGAACAATTTTAAAAAAAATATTTTTGGACTCTATTCCTAATTATCTTTAAAATGATATACCGCAACCCCATGTAACGCTATAAAAAATATTTTACTTCGCATTCGCTTCTATGAGAGCCCCCCTGAAATAAAGATTTTTATAACTTTTTAAGCCATATTCGACGGGAGGCCATCGGTTTACATATTATATTTAAATTTGAAGTAATTACGTTCAGCAATTCAGAAGTTATAAGGCTCTGACAGACGGACGGACGGACGGACGGACGGACAAGTGCCAATTCACCCAAGTAGACTCAGAGACCTTCGCTTCGCTCGGCCAATTATAAATTTAGGATACTTTTGTAAAAATCTGGGATATTGCTCATTATTTTGATTTCAGTGGGATTGATCTCAGTGTTTTCGGTGGAACTAGTTAATCTATTTAGTAAAAAAAGATGGTTGCAAAATTCATTTTTTGATTTTTCCAGTTTTTGAGCATGTTTCTAAATAGGGGCTGTATTTTTTTATTACTTCACAAGAAAGTATAACTCAAAACGAAAATATTGCGACCTGAAAGAAGTCTCTACGACAATTTTCCTAAGGAGAATTTTAATTTGAAAAATATTTTTTTGGGCCGAAAAACGTGGTTATCTCGGAAGTCTCTACTTATATCTGAAAAAATTTGTGATTATTTTAAATACAAAAATGTACTTTCACCAAGTATCGTCAAAATAAAAATATTTTTGTGTAAATGAAAAATAAAAAAGATAAAAGCGGTTTTTCGCATTTTACTCGGAGATTTTTAGGTTATGTGAAAAAACCATTCATCAACTTCAACTTTTCTATTGTACACTTTTCTCTACGAAGTCAACTTTCGCCGGAAATCACAATAATCCAAAATTCCACCCCTTTTCATCCCCCAAATATATCTGGAAAAACCCCTGCTCACGCATTTTTTTTTACGTTTATTATATGCCACTTTACCATTTCCAACTGTTCCCATCCTGTTAACAATTTTGTTCTTTTTCGCTTCAAAATGAGCGACTGGACTATGTGTGTTATGATAGATCTAAATAGAGACTGTTTTGAGTTCCTACTTTGTTATGGTTACTATTTTTAATTTCATTTAGTATGTCATTTATTTAACATACATACTTATGTACAAAGTTGATTTTCGTAAATTTTTCTAAATCTAAGTTATGTAATTAAAGTAGGCATTATGTAATGTTGTAAGTAAATATATTGATAAAATAATAGTAGATTGTTACACAAGGGACGTAAGTAAGCTATTACAGAACAAGATCCAATTTGGCGCCAGTGCGAGCGCAGCTCGCATAGGGCGCTAATGGATCGCGTGCACCCGAGATATTTAGTCACACGAGCGAGCGCAGCGAGCGAGGGTGAATATAGTTCGAGGGTGTAATAGCTACTTGCAACCGAGGTAAGCATTCTACTTTATATCATTCTTGCGAGGTAAATAAAACATTGGTAATGCAAAATGAAATTAAATCACTTTACGAACAAACTTCACAAACTTTCAGATTAAATGAAATGCCGCCATTTCCATTTTTTTTTCGTAAATAGTTTTCCATTTTTTTTTTACGGCTCTGAGTTCCAAGGAGTTTTGCATAGTTTGAAATGTATGGAAATTAAATGCCGCCATGTTTTTTTTTTTTTTTTTTTTTTATCCACTACAAGTTAGCCCTTGACTGCGATCTCACCTGATGGTAAGTGATGATGCAGTCTAAGATGGTAGCGGGCTAACCTGTTAGGGGCATGGCAGTTATATTAAACCCATACCCCTATTCGGTTTCTACACGGCATCGTACCGGAACGCTAAATCGCTTAGCGGCACGTCTTTGCCGGTAGGGTGGTAACTAGCCACGGCCGAAGCCTCCCACCAGGCCAGACCAGGGAAATTCAGAAATTATAAATTTCCAAACCCTGCCGGGGATCGAACCCGGGACCTCCGCACGTTAAGGCAACAGCGCTCAACACTGCGCCACGGAGGTCGTCATGTTCAGTGTTTTTTTTTCAGTAAAAAGTTTTCTTACCATTTTATAAGAAAAGAGATTGTTTACCAAGGAGTTTTGCATAGCTTGAACTGTAATGTGAACATTACAATTCAAGCATAGTGCGACGTAATGTTGCCTTGAATTGCAAACACCAACTTACAAGGAGACTTTCCACCATAGTAATCCCTAGTTACTGAGCAAGTATGATATAAAATATTTTATTGTAAAATTAACCTGAAATTCTTTACGTTTAGTCTTAAAAATATTAAATACCTCCATAAATAATTTTATTTTGATTTCGGTGACTAAAATATTGATTTCGGTGGACACCATTTTTTGAAAATCTAATTACGATGTAACCGCTGGGCCTATAAAGTTCCCTTTACTACCAATATTAACTAAATTAAATCTAGATTTGATATTTCCTGCTAGTATGTCTCTGAAAAAACTAAAACAATAACCTACCTTTAAGGATTTTTAGTGATTCAACATAATGAGCCGATCACTTTTTAAGTTGTTTTAACATGATGAAACCAGACTTGTAAAAGTCTTTTCAGTAATTTAAGATTACGAACATTACATTATTGTTATAGTTCCAGAAAATTTGTCGTTTTCCAATTTATATACGTAAGAGTTATAAGTAATTTTGATTGCTTTAAATATTTGAATCAAATGGCGGTTATGAAATTTTGCTTTACTGTAAATTGAAGTCATTTTTACTTAAGCGCCACTATATCACAAACCAGCAGTCCAGTTATTATGGTTTGTACTTCTGGACATAGAAAATGACAAATTAATAAAACTTTACCTTGACGTCATCGAAATTCATGTGCTGGGAAAAAAGTTATGAATTAAAAACGAAAAAAAAAACTTAAAACGGCTTTTTCTCGAAATGGTCATTTGGAGCTTCAGTAAATTTGCCTTTCCTGCGACGATATGTACCTACTTCTCTTTATCTCTCGGTTATGAAAAATAGGAAACATCCTTAGTGTCTTTGGATCTTTTCAAGCAAACTGTGCAAGTATTCGTCATTTTTGTTGAAACAGAACACTATCTACATAAATACCTAAATCTAAATAGCTTTAAATTTTTAATACAAAATCAGTAAACTTGTTCAATCACGAAATTGTTCCTCTATTTATTGTCATTAAACGCACGACCTGCCCTTGCTTTCGGACCCAGACCGGACCCAGACGTCGTGTCGGTGAATGTGTCGGTGAGAGCTCACGCAAACATCGTTGCGCTATGTATGGGTGAAGTCGCCGCGGCCCGCGAGCCGTTTGTATGAAGCTTCCTCTCTTGGTCCAAGATCCCAGAGCAGCCAGACCTTACTTATTTTCTGAGAAACAAAATGTGTGTAATATAGTAGCTTTGGTACGTAGATTTAACGTACGCATACTCGCAAATTTGGGGCGACTGCCAATTTATAGTTATAAGGTGCTAAAGGTACGTAAAAACGTTGCTAACTTTACTTATTTTCTGAGTGCTGATTTTTATGTATGTTGTACAGAATATTGTTAATAATTAATAATCAATACTCCCAGACTCATGCCGTGGGCCGTTATTTCTGCCAGACACTTTAAAGGTCGCAAAAAAAAAACTTAACTTTACTTATTTTCTGAGTCTTCATTTTTATACACGATACTCAAGGAACTGTTTCAATACTATTTGCAAGCAGCCAGACTAATCTGATGGGCCAAACATCCGCCAGACTCAATTTGAAATTTCGCTGTGATAAAATGTTCGCCTTATTTACAAGGTTTTAGGGACCTTTTTCATTGTGTGGAGTAAAGAAAACCATCAATTATTGCAATTTCTAAGCCTGTGTACGAAAAGCTTACGAAAATCCACAATAAAGGGGGTGAAATGAGGGTTGGAACCTTACATGAAGGTTCTAAGTTTTTAAAGTTAGGGACTTGAAAATCGGCATTATGGTTATTAGTTTTAAGTAATAATAACCTGTAAAAGCAATTTTTTGAAAATCCACCCCAAAAGGGGTGAAATGGGGGTTGGAAGTTTGTATGAAAATCCTATGTTTTTGAAGCTAGAGACATGAAAATCGGCACTTAAGTTTTTATTTTTAAATAATAAAAACCTGTATAAGCAGTTTTACGAAAATCCACAACAAAGGGGGTGAAATGGAAGTTGGAAGCTTACATGAAGGTTCTAAGTTTTTGAAGTCAAGGACTTTAAAATCGGCATTTAGATTATTATTTTTAAATAATAATAACCTGTGTAAGCAATTTTTCGAAAATTCAGCCCAAAGGGGGTGAAATGGGAGTTAGTAGTTTGTATGAAAGCTCTATGTTTTTGAAAACATGGAAATCGGCATTTATTTTCAATAATAAAAACCTTCTTAAGCTATATATTATAGCCGCAAGAATGTTAAGAACTTTGATAAGAGCAACGTACCACTGTGTAAAAGTGAGCTTCTGCAGCAGTTTCGGCAACGAATTATATAAGCAGCTTTTGTGCTTATTTGACAGAACCTATAATTTTTAAACCTGAAAATAACGGATGGATGTTGCAAAACAACAATTACCATTTTAACTGGTTCGATGGGGACCAATTACCGGGGTTTGTAAGAGAATCCCTTGAAGTAGAATCAGGTATTTTATTCTCACTTCATATTGTTTTTATAAATTTTGAAGCTATTCGAAACTTTATTATTTTATTTGATTTAACAGGCGAAGGTTTTACCAATGATATTGACGACGATAAAGATTTGAATATTCAACACCAACAGAGCTTAACATGCACACAACGAGATTATCTCGCGACGAGAGAGAGAGAGATGTTGTCGTTGCCAGCTGTTTTGTTTACCCTAACATGCACAAAATGCGATATATTACAAGAAAAAAATATTCGGCATGTAAAGGTTCGTGGAGAAAAATACCACAGATAATAAATATTACTCTCATCTTTACTTTTGACGTAACGAGTTAGGTAGTAGTAACCATGTTAGGTTCGGTAGACAAATAGAGATAACGGGTAGACATAATTTTACTCGTTGTGTGCATGCTAGCCCTACAGGATTGGCTAGATGACGAATTACCAAACTTCGACGATGACGATAGTGATGATTATTAAAAATAACATTTAATTAAAATATTTTCTTAAAATTTTAATTATTTGATTTCATTTTCATCATTATTATCATTGAAATATACTTAAATATTAAGATAATAAAAGCAGATATTTATATGTATATTTTTCGGGATAGCCTTCCGCGTGGCCGTGGGTGATGTATATCTTTTTTTTATAAAGAAAAGTAACATTCTTGTGATAAAATTTTTCATTTAAGTTGGAAACCGTTTAAGCCTTTATAAACACTTGAAGCCTGGCAGCATATACCTACGTCCATTATTCAGGTCACGTTGTAGATTTCACAAATATATTTTTGTTTTGAATTGAACACATTTTGCTCTAGGTCTTCACAGCTGATTAAGTCTAGCTCACTGAATCTCCTCATGTCACTCCTATGTCCTTCCCCGGTATATAGCCTACCTCTATACCAAATTTCACCAAAATCGGTTGAAAAGATGGTCCGGGAAAGCGTAGCAGACAGACAGACACAGTTTCGCATTTATAATATTTCGGATTTAGATATGAGCATAGATAAACATATTTATTAGTACTAGTGGTCGCCCGCGACTTCGATCGCGTACAATTTCTGATTTCCTATAAGATTATAAAATTTTCCCGCTGCAAAAGGCATATCTAAAGAGGCTATAATATATTATGTATAGCTTACGAAGGTATTTATTATTTAAAACTACTTAATAAGTTAAATGCCGAATTTTCATGTCTCTAACTTCAAAAACATAGAGCTTTCATACAAGCTACTAACTCCCATTTCACCCCCTTTGGGCTGAATTTTCGAAAAATTGCTTACACAGGTTATTATTATTTAAAATTAATAATCTAAATGCCGATTTTAAAGTCCTTGACTTCAAAAACTTAGAACCTTCAGGTATGCTTCCAACTTCCATTTCACCTCCTTTGTTGTGGATTTTCGTAAAACTGCTTATACAGGTTTTATTATTTAAAAATAAAAACTTAAGTGCCGATTTTCATGTCTCTAGCTTCAAAAACATAGGATTTTCATATAAACTTCCAACCCCCATTTCACCCCTTTTGGGGTGGATTTTCAGAAAATTGCTTATACAGGTTATTATTATTTAAAACTAATAACCTTAATGCCGATTTTCAAGTCCCTAACTTCAAAAACTTAGAACCTTCATGTAAGGTTCCAACCCTCATTTCACCCCCTTTATTGTGGATTTTCGTAAGCTTTTCGTACACAGGCTTAGAAATTGCAATAATTGATGGTTTTCTTTACTCCACACAATGAAAAAGGTCCCTAAAACCTTGTAAATAAGGCGAACATTTTATCACAGCGAAATTTCAAATTGAGTCTGGCGGATGTTTGGCCCATCAGATTAGTCTGGCTGCTTGCAAATAGTATTGAAACAGTTCCCTGAGTATCGTGTATAAAAATGAAGACTCAGAAAATAAGTAAAGTTAAGTTTTTTTTTTGCGACCTTTAAAGTGTCTGGCAGAATTAACGGCCCACGGCATGAGTCTGGGAGTATTGATTATTAACTATTAACAATATTCTGTACAACATACATAAAAATCAGCACTCAGAAAATAAGTAAAGTTAGCAACGTTTTTACGTACCTTTAGCACCTTATAACTATAAATTGGCCGTCGCCCCAAATTTGCGAGTATGCGTACGTTAAATCTACGTGCCAAAGCTACTATATTACACACATTTTGTTTCTCAGAAAATAAGTAAGGTCTGGCGGCTCTGGGATCTTGCTCTATCTGTATAGTACTCTGTGATATCGCGTAAAAATATAAGGTAAGACAGGTAAACAACACCAGCGACGTTGCGACACCTAACGGGATAAATTGGCAGTGTACCTCCCCATTGAGACTGTAACAATGATTGATGCAGGTTTTACATAATCGTTATGATGATTCATAGATATGTAATAACCTGCAGCAGGGCTAGCATGGGCCGGAGATAAAAATTTTATCCCCCGATTTTATCCACTGACAAGAGATAAAATTAACTTATTCACTTCTCAGAGCACGGCAACAAGGGAGAGAAGAAGTTTATCCCCGTTTGACATTTCACTGGGACTCGGGGGACTATTTATCCACCGTTATTTAGCGTTTTTATTTATTTATTTAGGAATAAAAAATTTATCCTTTCCTCGAAGAGAAAATTCTCTCGGCCCATGCTAGGGGGGCTGGGATGATTACATCCTTTGAATATGTGAAAGGTTACATCTTCTATAGTGAATGACGTAAGTACCTACTGTGTTTACGTAGCTCGTACAAGTAACTAATTTACGAGATATAAATTTTTATATTACCGCAGGCGCGCCGCGAATCCACCAGGTTGTACAACACATTTACTTTAAGTTTGGACCAGTATCATGGCTAGCATGCGCACTACGAGTAAAATTATGTCTACCCGTTATGTCTCTCTGTCTACCGAAGGTAACATGGTTACCTACTTGTCTCCTTACGTCAAAAGTAGAGATAAAAGTAATATATTTTCTTATCTGTGGTATTTTTCTCTACGAACCTTTACATGTCGACTATTTTTTTCTAGTACATAATATATCACATTTTGTGTATGTAGGGTAAATGAAAAAATTGCCGGCAACGACAACATCTCTCTCTCGTCGCGAGATAGTCTCGAGGTCTCGTTGTGCGCATGCTAAGCAGTAAGCACACTGGCGTCGATGACGCGTTCCCCGATCACCTCCCCGCGTTCGTCCGTCGATGACGCGACGGACGATCGCGGGGAAGCGTCACATTCCAGCGAGGTCCAATATTTTAATAAGTAAACGGATTGCACCCACATTGCACCCCGCTAGGAGTATACCTATGTGGTCTGTGGGCTGGGTTGTACTCTGCTGTGACCAGCAGTCAGCAGCACAGAACTTATTACTCTCTACTAGACGGCAGTCGTAATTCCTTCCTCCATGCTCTCTACCGAGAGGGTCATGGGGTCAGCACTGAACAGACAGTGACAGTGATGTGTTCCGTTATAGACTGTGAGCACTGTTCAGTGCTCTTTACTGTGGAGAAATTCGTTCCGTTAAAACTGACAGTAAACTGCTGCAGTACCTATCCTAGGGAAATATATGACGTCATTAATCGACGCCATCTTTGTACTGTGAGCACTGGAGTTTTCGAGGTAAGGTGCTCTCAGTGTTTGTCTCAGTGCTGACAGCGTTCCGTTTTATGCAGTACCCAGTATACCTAGGGTGCGTTCCGAAATACACTGAGAGCACTGGAAGTCCCCAGTAAAGAGCACTGCCAGTGCTCGCAGTGCTTAAAACGGAACACACACCTAAATATAAAGGAACGGCTTCGCAGTGTACTAAAGTGACGTCACACCTTACAGTGCTCGCAGTGTATTTCGGAACACAGCCATTATCAATCAATAACAATGCAATTGCCAATCCATTTTTTTGCCAAAATGAACATTTCTGCATAATTCAGTGAAATAGTAAATGAAATAATGGCAATAGCTGAATATGTAGCCTCACTGTCACAGAACCCATATTTCGGCGCTGGTTTCGGCCTGTTTGGCGTCGGAGCTGCAGCGGCTATTGCACGGAAAGGTTTTCAAACATCTACAGTATTATTTCGAAGGCATTGTATGATAACTCTCGAAGTGCCGTGCCGGGATAAATCTTACCAATGGCTACTGCAGTGGATTACGCAGAAAGGAGCGAAACAAACCCAGCATCTTAGTGTAGAAACTTCTTTCCTTCAGAAGGACACAGGGCAAATAAAAACTAAATATGATTTCATACCTAGTGTCGGTCAGCATTTCTTTAGGTACATATGCATCTTTTACGAATTACGAAGGAGTTTTTATGTCTGCCTTTACTAAATTGCCTTAGAGCACATAGGACCCTTACAAAACCTGTATCACATGGATCATTGTTGACCTATAAATAATGCAGTCACAACTTTAAGAAATTCTCTTCTAACACTAATTGCTGCCAAGTACAGTAGCATCTTTTTGGCCAAGATATTCCTCTGCCTCTGGATGCACTGTGTTTACATATGTAGAGATTTAATTATGTCTTAGTTCAGAGCAGTTGCATAATATATTATGTTGTGTTATGGTATTAAAATCGCCTCTTGGAAAAGTATGTACAAAAATGTTTCATAATGTTATGAAATATTTTTGTGAAATTTTCCACTATGTAAAAAATGTTTACATAAGTCATTCCCACTTAGGACTTCAATATATTTCATGATTAAAAACAACCTGAAAACAATGAAACATTCCTTCATGAGACTGTTAAAAAAATCATTTTGAAACTTCTACAGATATGGTGGAACTTGGATAAAGGTGGATAGAACAAGGGAGCAACAAACATTAGATCTACACATGGGTATTCCATTTGAAACTGTTACTTTAACAGCCTTTGGGCGAAACAAACAGCTCTATTATGATATTCTTGAAGAAGGTATAATTTAAACAACATTCTAATATCTTTTAATACTATTACAGATCATTTTAAATGTTTAGGTGACTGAATATCAAGATTGTATTGTATCCTGTAATATGTATTTTATAACAGTTACCTAGATATACGAGTAGATGCACTACCCTAATACTACTACTAATTCTATTCTAAGCATGTGACGTGTATGAAATTGTAGAGCAGATACTTCACATTAACAGGTCAAATAAATATTTTTTCAGCGAGAACAATGGCACTAAAACAGCACGAAGGCATGACTGTCATGTACACAGCAATGGGTTCTGAATGGCGGCCATTCGGACATCCTAGAAGGCGAAGACCTGTTAAAAGTGTAGTGCTGAAATCAGGCTTGACAGAGAAAATTCTAACAGACTGTCTGGATTTCATTGACAACCCAAACTGGTATACTGACAGAGGCATACCATATAGAAGAGGTACATCAGTTTATAATAACTTTAAAACTTCCAAGGAATATTTTCTCAATATGAAATAAATCCTTGAAATTGGCACCACCACTTTCTGGTCACTACACACACTTATCATTACCATCCTGTATGTTTTGTAAGTATTTCTGTGCCATATTTGATTAAAATCAGTGTTTCAATTCAACATAGTTCAGTTCATCAATGAGTTCATTTCAAATGCAATTTTATTTTGTATCTAATATACTTACTTAATTTTTGTCACAATTCATTTTATAGGGACAATGATAAGTTCAGATCTTACTTCAGAGTTCAGACTAAAGTTGTTTCAATAAGTCGCTTATTCTTGGTATGATATCTGCTCTATACATGCATAATGATGATGATTAAAGTCTTGTTATTCTTCCATGAAACATCGGGCTACGGCTATACATTTATTATTTACTAGATGATGCTCGTGACTTCGTCCATGTGGATTAAGTCTTTCTGATTCCCGGGGAACTCCTTAATTTTCCGGGATAAAAAGTTGCCTATGTCCTTCCCCAGGATACAAACTATCCCTATACCAAATTTCATCAAAATCGGTTGAACAGATGGGCCGTGAAAGCGTAGCAGACAGACAGACTGACAGACAGATAGATACACTTTCGCATTTATAATATTAAGTATGGGATTATCCATGCCCTTTTGGTCTTTATTTTGGTTTCTGGTTGGTTGGTTGGTTTGGTCTATGATTTAACAAAAGACTCACTATTTCCAGCAGGGCGATTATGTAAAACCTGCATCAATCATTGTTACAGTCTCAATTGCTTTGATTGGCTGAATTTATGATATTTTTGCTGTGTCCATGCGGAATAATGATAACCAATCAGAGGTGATTGCGATCGTTACACTGTATCGCCCTGCAGATCTATCTTTGATTGACAAATATTTGTTATATTAGATTCATTCAACTATTCTTATGCACTTGTAAAAAGTCTATTTGAATAAAAACTTTTGAATTTTATATTAAATGTCTTTACTTTCAGGCTATCTGCTTTATGGGCCACCAGGTTGCGGTAAATCCTCTTTTATAATGGCACTTGCTGGGCAGTTGGAATACAATATTTGTGTCCTGAATCTATCAGAGAGAGGCCTCACAGATGACAGATTAAATCATCTTCTTAGGTAAAATGGTACATTGAAATATAACATCCATACTATAAAAGCAAAATGGCCTAGAATGGCCCATACACATATACACAAACACATTAAAAATATATTAAAATAAAATAAAAAGTGCATGTGTATATAGGACTTATAAATCTTAGAAAGTTATATCTCATATCTAGGAAGTTTAAAGAACTTCCTAGGTGTCACTGCCAACTTGCCAAGTCCTGATATTTCCTATTATAAAAAAAAACTGTCTATCTGCTACATTTACACAGCCCATCTGCTTTCATTCAACTGAATTTTGAGGATAGGTTGCATTCTGGGGACCAATGCTTTATCACCGAAAATCATGAGTGGTAGTAGGTATAATTGCCTATAGTTATTACCTATGAAATAGTGTGACAAAGTACAGCTTTGCTATTCATAATTTGTATTTAATTGTATTCTATAAATAATAAATATTATAAATGCGAAAGTTTGGATGGATGTATGGATGTTTGTTACTCAATCACGCCCCAACGGCTGAACGGATCTGGATGAAATTTGGCACAGAGATAGATTATAGTCTGGAATAACACATAGGCTACTTTTTATCCTGGAAAATTGACGAGTTCCCGCGGGAACCGAAAAACCTCGATCCACGCGGACGAAGTCGCGGGCATATCCATACTAATATTATAAATGCGAAAGTGTGTCTGTCTCTCTGCTACGCTTTCACGGCCCATCTGCTGAACCGATTTTGATGAAATTTGGTACAGGGGTAGATTGTATCCCGGGGAAGGACATAGGCTACTTTTTATCCCGGAAATTAAAGAAACCCCCCGGGGATCAAAAAAATCTTAATCCACGCGGACGTACGTAGTCGCGGGCATCATCTAGTATAAAATAAAACAATTTTTTATTTGGTTAGCCCATTTAACCTCAGGGAATTTTTATATATTTTGGATTATTGGGTTTGGTTTCTAGCAAATTTTAAACCTTATATATTACTAGCTGATGCCCGCGACTTCGTCCGCGTAGATTAAGTTTTTTTTTATTCCCGCGGGAATTTCTTAATTTTCCGGGATAAAAAGTAGCCTATGTCACTCTCCAGGTCCTCAACTATACCCATGCCAAAAATCACGTCGATCCGTTGTTCCGTTGCGGCGTGATTGAAGGACAAACAAACACACTTTCGCATTTATAATATTAGTATGATACCATTGTTAAAATTCTATTTCTCTCTATAGTGTAGCACCCCAACAATCGATAATACTTCTCGAAGATATCGATGCTGCGTTCGTTTCAAGGGAAGACACGGCCAAACAGAAGGCCGCCTTCGAAGGCCTTAACAGAGTCACCTTCAGTGGACTACTCAACTGCTTAGACGGCGTCGCGTCCACTGAAGCGAGGATAGTCTTTATGACTACTAACTATCTAGAAAGGTAAGGCGCGGACACACATTTTAGCTAGGGTTGTAACGGAGGCGTTCTTAGCGGAAGCAGAGGCGGATGTGGAGGTGAAGGGGCTTTGCCTCCGCGGATGCGGAGGTTAACAGAGGCGGAGGTGGATTTCTCCGGTCATATCGTCCATTTTCTGTGCTTTAGGATGCGATGAATCCCACATTTGATTTTTTCTTGAGGATTCTTCAGAGGACAGTTGCATTTTTGCTTGTTGTAATGGTGTAACTGACGTCACCTGCTTCGATTTGTATCTACCTCTCGCGTTCAAGTCAACGTAAATAAACCTCCGTTAAAACTCCGCAAAAAAACGGCGGAGGCGGATGCGGTTCCGTTACAACTACACTTCGCAAGTCATGAGCTTTGTACATGTCTGCAGTGTGAGTTAAAAGCTGTATTTTCCACGGGATAGAAAACCTAGATTCGCACGGACGAAAAGTCGAGACTTATGGCGCATTTTTAAATTAGGCCAGTGACCGAATGTGTCGGCCACATACCGGATTCGTTAACCGCATTGGCCTGTTTGTATATATAAGCCCAGTGACCCGTGACTGGAGTTGGTATTCTCTTCCCAATATTGTAAAATTTTATCGTATTCATTTTGCAACAAATAAATTGTACCCTGTTAATCTTACAGGTTAGATCCAGCGCTAATAAGACCCGGACGAGTGGATATGAAAGAGTACGTAGGCTACTGTGACCAAGAACAGGTGGAACTGATGTTTCTAAGGTTTTACAAAGACGCCGCGGAGTATGCTAAAGTGTTTTCAAAAAAGTTAGTAGCTTTCGTATTACGCACGACAAACGTCTAAAGTCACTGTCACGTAAAAACTGTCGTGTCTGGTGGTGCGGGCGCACCTTCGCACTGCGATAAACATTCGCGCGAATTTTATCCTCACGATTTATACTTCGCGTACGGATTTCACCTACTCCGCACTGCGAATGCGGTGAGATACAACTCCATACAGCACAAAATATTTGCTCGTATACAATTAATACCGCACCACGTGAAATTATATCAAACTAGGGATTTTATTTTTGCGCGAATTTTATTCGCAAGTGCGTACACCTCTATATGTTTTATTCGCAAGTGTTTACACCTCCATATGATTCCTAGTGTTGCAGCATTGCGAAAAAAAATGCGAACGTAGTCCGTGTCGCGAAAGAAGTCCCCTAGAGTGGCAGCGATGTAGGCGCATGTTTATAAAATTAATGTAAGTAAAATGTATTAGTTCCACTAATTGCCGCGAGACTTCTTTCGTGACACGGACTCTGAAGTCTGGACCAAATGACACAAACTTAAGATATTTTGGATTCTAATTAGAAGGGGGCCCAATAGCAATAGGTAGCTCGTCTGTAAATGTGCTAAATCCATGCTATGCAAAAGATCATAATGCAATGTCCCATAGACAGGGGCGGCCCTAGCCATTCAAATCACACTAGTAGGTACCTAATGACTTTACTACTTGGGCTGTAGCGCTGTTGGAGCGCGACGCCGCTGCAAGAGCGAGGCCCCGGACCTCATTGCCCATAGATGATATTACTAGCTGATGCCTCCGACTTCGTCCGCGTGGAATAAGTTTTTAATTTTCCCACGGGAACTCCTTAATTTTCCGGGATGAAAATAAAGCAATGAAGGACTGACAGCTTTCTACAAAATACCTCCTCGCAGCTTCTGCTGGCCGGGTACCTACTTGTATTATTATTCAATAATTGGATACCTTTCTAGATTTTTTTTACGTGAATCTTTCCGATATTTTAATAGTTATTCTGCAGTTCGGGGCGGAGACGACAACAAATCAGAGATCATTAAAATCGGCCCAGCCGTTCTTGAGTTATAAATGGTGTAACTAACCCGACTTTGTTTTTAACTTTGTGCTGTCTTGCCTATGACGTCATTACAAAACTAATATGGCGGATTTTTTTTTTTTTTTTATCCACTACAAGTTAGCCCTTGACTGCGATCTCACCTGATGGTAAGTGATGATACAGTCTAAGATGGTAGCGGGCTAACCTGTTAGGGGCATGGCAGTTATATTAAACCCATACCCCTATTCGGTTTCTACACGGCATCGTACCGGAACGCTAAATCGCTTGGCGGCACGTCTTTACCGGTAGGGTGGTAACTAGCCACGGCCGAAGCCTCCCACCAGGCCAGACCAGGGAAAATTCAGAAATTATAAATTTCCAAACCCTGCCGGGGATCGAACCCGGGACCTCCGCACGTTAAGGCAACAGCGCTCAACACTGCGCCACGGAGGTCGTCAAAACGAAAATATGACGAATGATCTCATAGTGTAGATTTCGAAACTAATAATAATTTATACAGTATATGATATTATTATGAAAATACCTACTAGATACTGCCAGCCTAGTCAAAAAGTTCAGAAACCTTTGTTAAATCTGTATAAAGTTGTTACTAAAATCGGATGTACGATGCGTACAAAAGGTAATATGCAACGATCAGACGGACAGCCACGGATCACGGTCCATGGTTTCCTAAATTTTATCTCTTAATTTTCAGGGTTATGGAGAAACAGAGGGATGTAAGTCCGGCACAAATACAAGGATACTTCATGTTCCACAAACACTCGACGCCACTTGAAGTGTTAAACAACGTGGACGCGATATGGATGCTAGGATAGTGCATACTGTGAATTGTGATGTTAACTAGTATTAGGAAATAGTAATAAAATTTAATTTAATAAGTCTGTCTTTAATTTTTAAACATAAATTTACTGCTAAAATGGAAAACAACTTACAAGTGTTTTATAGTTTACAATTATTTACAATGCATGTTAACATGCCAATCAATATGGCAGCAGATCTCAATTACAATTTCAAATCAGGATGCAGAACAACAGTTCTAGAATATTTTTAGGTTGTTGACTTCTTATCCTTTAGAAACCTAAATCCATATTTCCATATTTTTCCATATTATTAATATTATATACTTATGCGAAAGTGTGTCTGTCTGTCTGTCTGTCTGCTACGCTTTCACGACCCATCCGTTCAACCGATTTTGATGAAATTTGGCACAGGGATAGATTACAGTCTGGAATAGCACATAGGCTACTTTTTATCCCGGAAAATTAAAGAGTTCCCGCGGGAACCGAAAAACCACAATCCACGCGGACGAAGTCGCGGGCATCAGCTAGTATACAATAAATAAACAAACAAGTATTGAGTTCAAATACAGTCCGTTCGTAAAATACCGGCGTTGGTATCAACGGCAGAGTTTCTATTGCCTGCGACATCCTAGGCAGATACATTACAATAATATTACTCTCGTATTCCATGACGTTATCATAACTACGAGTATATAAACTTAACATATAACATAAACATTTTTATACACTTTTTGAAACATCCGACAGCTTAAAATATGATCCCGAAATAAATTCTGCACCTAATGCAAGAAAATCGTAATCGGTTACGTAAATATTCAGGTAGTGCCCGGCGGCAGCCCCTACTTGAATATTTATGTCTAACCATAACATTACCTAAAAGATCAAGAAGAGGAAGAACAAGAAAACGTAAATACAAAAAATATTTCAAAAAAACCGGCCAAGTGCGAGTCGGACTCGCGCACCGAGGGTTCCGTACAAACTAGTAAGCTTTACGATTAATGAATTTAATGAACCGCAAAACTAACTTTGTTTGTAGAGGTTTATTGTTAATATAAAAAAATTACTTAAAAATTACGTTTGTTGTATGGGAGCCCCCCTTTAATATTTACTTTATTGATATTTAATTATTTATTTTGAAAGGTAATATACAAGTTAATATTCTGTGAAAATTTGAACCGTCTACCTGTTACCGTTTTTAATATTGAGCAAAAAAATACGAAAAAAACACGTTTATTGTATGGGGACCCCCCTTAATATATATATTTTTTTAATTTTTAGTATTTGTTGTTATAGCGGCAACGGAAATACATCATTTGTGAAAATTTCAGCTTTCTAGCTATCACGGTTTATGAGATACAGCCTGGAGACAGACAGACAGACAGACAGACAGACAGACAGACAGACAGACAGACAGACAGACAGACAGACAGACAGACAGACAGCGGAGTCTTAGTAATAGGGTCCCGTTTTTACCCTTTGGGTACGGAACCCTAAAAATGGACACTCAGAACATTAAACGGTTCACAATCTCGCGAGATAGATTATAATCTAATGGTATTTATAATTTTATGGTGACATATATAATATATATATATCTATATATATATATAAATCTCATGTCACAATGTTTGTCCTCAATGGACTTCTAAACCACTAACCGATTATAATAAAATTCGCACACCATGTGCAGTTCGATCTAACTTGAGAGATAGGATAGTTTATATTATATAGATTAGGATTATTAGTGCTACCCGTGCGAAGCCGGGGCGGATCGCTAGTATATCTTATATATGTTTATCTACTCCCATGCTATAAATCCTCTATAACAATGATAACAGGTTCTGAAACAGTTAGCTTATTGCCAACATTAAAACACCCAATGTCCTAATAACCATAACATCATCCAAACGGGTGATGTAATGTTGTACTGAATTTCATAACAACACTTTGTTAGGGTTCCGTACCAAAATGGTAAAAATGGAACCCTTATGGTGCGACTTTCTCCGTCCGTCTGTCCGTCCGTCCGTCACAGTCGATTATTTCAGTAACTATTAAAGCTATCGACATGAAATTTGGAATAGTTGTGTATAATAGTGGCCTAACATCATTAAAATAAAATCAAATCGAAAATTTATTTTTAGTTTATTTAAAAAAGGGGGAAAATCGGGGGTTTGAAATTTCAAAGTATGATAACTATACTGAGTGGGATATGATATGAAAGGGCTATACTTAAAATACCGTTCCCCCCCCCCCCCCTTTATCTCCGAAGTTTACCAATTGAAAAATCTGAAATAATTATGGTCAATAGAAGCTTATGTATATTATGCTCTAACTAGCATAGTTTTTTTTATATTAACAATAAACCTCTACAAACAAAGTTAGTTTTGCGGTTCATTTCGTCTTGTTTTTAATACGTCATAAATCGTAAAACTTACTACAGGTTTGTACGGAACCCTCGGTGCGCGAGTCCGACTCGCACTTGGCCGGTTTTTTTTTTCGATCCCCTCTGCGAAAAGGGTTTACTCAACAGACAGCCACATCTGCTCGATGCGTGGTATCTGTATGAATTACAAAAAAAACCTGTATACGGCCTCTTAAGAGGCCGTATACTCGCCTTCGGTCAATTGAGCGAATTGAAAAAACCGGCCAAGTGCGAGTCGGACTCGCGCACCGAGGGTTCCGTACAAACCTGTGGTAAGTTTTACGATTTATGACTTATTAAAAAAAATTGCTTAAAAATTACGTTTGTTGTATGGGAGCCCCCCTTTAATATTTACTTTATTGATATTTAATTATTTATTTTGAAAGGTAATATACAAGTTAATATTCTGTGAAAATTTGAACCGTCTACCTGTTACCGTTTTTAATATTGAGCAAAAAAATACGAAAAAAACACGTTTATTGTATGGGGACCCCCCTTAATATATATATATTTTTAATTTTTAGTATTTGTTGTTATAGCGGCAACGGAAATACATCATTTGTGAAAATTTCAGCTTTCTAGCTATCACGGTTTATGAGATACAGCCTGGAGACAGACAGACAGACAGACAGACAGACAGACAGACAGACAGACAGACAGACAGACAGACAGCGGAGTCTTAGTAATAGGGTCCCGTTTTTACCCTTTGGGTACGGAACCCTAAAAATGAGCGATTCAAGTTTTAAATCGGCGGATGGAAGTCTACATCTGTTGCAGAGGGCTACATTAATGACTCTCAACAAAATCCACGTGTCGAATGTAATTTCGAATTCCATAGAAAATAAAAATAGTGAAGTGGTGAATCACATGGTAAATATAAATATTCCGCCGAGTAGGTACATCGGGATCGGGACCTTCCAACCTTAAAGAACATCAAGTGAATTTTAATAATTGCACTATACAAAATGTTAATTACTACTACAATAAATAATTCTTTCATTAATACTTAGTTTATTTGTATATACTCAGTAATGCTAATGGATGATATTAGGTTACTAGGACTGGATGTTTTAATGTTAGCAGTAAGCTAACTATTTCAGAATCTGAGAGGATTCATATTATGAGTGTAGATAAATAAAAGTCTTGTATGCAACTGTTGATAATTAGGTATTATAACTCATATGATACTATTATCACACTCCGCTTCGCGTCGTGTGATAAACCCACATTCGTGTTTTAATACCCCTTATTACACAACTGTTGCATAAATAACTAATACACACACCATTTCCTTAATCAGGTGGCTGAGCTCTTTTCACTTGGCTGATTACAGTGCATGGTATTGACTGATGTAAACTGTCATTTCTCATCAGACTCATATCAGATCGCTCTCATGTTAATCCACCCTCACCAATCTCAGGACAATAATCTGCAATTTCATTAACAGATTCAATGAAATCGAGACCATAGATGATGGAGACAAGGCCGACTAACCAGTAACCAGATGTGAAGATTTACATCACATCAGTTGATCAACCTAATGGTAGATTCAAATGAATCATTTTTTATACTCCAATAAATAAATTAATTAATGCAATGTCACCACCGTGTGATACCTATAATTATTAGAGAAGAAATAAAGTCTCACAAAATTAACAAAACACAAATACCGTACAGTTTCAAAGAATAGCAGTAGTAAGATTTCTATGAGTCTTTCGAGAAAATAATTGAGCGTAGCAAATTTGTAAAGTAACTTGTATAATTATAGATTGGCCCACCAAATCGAGATGCACTTGCGAGCAGTTTTGGTACAACATCATCACCTTTAAATACCTTTAGTATTTCCCATTGCCAATTAGCTGAAAACTTGGCTATATCTAGTTCTTTCAGGAGGTGGTCTTTTGCTTTTATACAGAAAATATTATTTTGACAATATAAAAGCAAACACAGTTTTACTGGTGAATTGCTCTCTTGTTCAAAGACCACTTTGAATTTTGTAAGACATTGCATTGTATTCGATAATGTAAGTATGCTATCTAACAAAATCAAGTTGTGCATTTCCAGTAACTTTTGAAAGTATCGAAACGGCGACTCTGTTCTCGTATTCGGTAATTCAACAGTGTGCAATTTAACATATTCACGGTCTTTTTGTTGTTGTTTTGATCCTAACTGATTTACAGTGGGTTTAAACCCAACTGCTTGGATATCCTGCGTTTGTGGATAAAAAACCAGATCCTGCTGTACAGGAATAACATTTGTAAATGGTGGGTTTGCTAAATAAACCATATTACTGTCATTTGTTTGCAGCACAACATTTTGACGCTGGTTTTCATTATTTACTGTCCATCCCGTAGTTGAAACAAAAGAGGACTTATTTTGTTGGTTTAGTGCTTCATCAGACATTAACTCAGAAACAGGTTTAAGTTTTATTTTGGGCATTGTAGATTGTGGTCCGTTTTTGACGCTATTCATTCCATTTTCATTTCGATTACTATATGCAACATTTGGTTGTTCTACTATATTAACTGATGGCGCAAGTGACACAGTGGAAGTTATAATAGGCATATGAAGAATTTCGTTACTGTTTTCTGTATTAGAATTTTCAACACTTTCAGAGTCATTTTTCAGTTCATTTGAATATAATTTGACAATTGATGCGGGTTCGTTAAAAGAATTTTTTTTCGGAAGCTGCTTAGGATTTGCTACTGGATTAGCATTCAGTAACTTTTTCCAATTTCTGTCCGCATCCAGCACCGCACGAAGATAAGTATTATTATCGTTCACTTTTGTCTCTGATGAATCAATGTAAGTTGGTGATTTGTCTGACACATTATCGTTATTCGAATTATCCCCACCAGATTTAGTCTCAAGTTCCTTTAATTTCTGAAAATAAATTAAAGCGCTTTCTCTGTTTTCATTTTGATTCAAACTTTCATGATCTAGTAGGTTAAGTTGAGTTCCTTGGTATTCTTCATTATTCTCGTCAATGCTAGCCTCTAGTGTTAAATTTTTTTCAAAGACAAGAGCAAAATCTTGTATTATAAGATTTTGAATACATGTTATATTTTCCCAACCAAACTGACTTTTATCAACTTCTGAACTATCTCTTGATCTGGTCCTTATTGTAACTTTGGTTTCCATTTTTGGAACCCAAAGTACTTCAAGATTTTTATGTTCCATATATCTCAAAAGACCTGTGGTGCTAATTCCTTTGCCGTAAATAACTTTTCTTCCTATGCTTAATATTTTATGCTTGAGAGAAGATTCTTCTCTACCTCTATTAGTGCTTGCTCCTTCAGATACATTTAACTTATTCATATATTTGTTAGAACACATTGCTATAATATTATTTATCATTTTATCGTTAATCGTCTTTGTTTGATCACGCTGTGAAGTTTCTGATTCAATATCTTTCGCTTTTACAATACTTTTTGTAGAGTTGCTGTCAGAATCTTCTATATCTACACATTCAATATCTGAAGCGATTGGTGTATGTTTACCTTTTCTAGATTTTCTAACTTTGGCAAATTTTTCGTCATCAGATCTCTTCCCAGAACTTTGATCAATGACAACAGTTTCATTTGAGCTTCTAGAAATCAGACGTCGTCTCTTACGTTTTTTTTTATCAAAGATGAAATCTTCATCAGATGAGTCAGATGAGTCACAACAATCATTTGAGTTATTAGTGTAAAGAATATAATAATAATTTGCTTGCCTGGACTGAATAATTTTGTTTTCATTACAAACAACATTTTCTATTGAACCAGTGAGGTTTGGTTTTGATCCTATTTTATTTAATGCCACTAAACAGATTTTTTTATTAATTTTTGAATATTTTGTATACCATTTGCACTGTTTCTGAATATGATAACTAATTCTTTTTTTATCTTTAAAAAAAATTCCACAAAATCGACACACAAAATGTTTTGTGTATGAACTTTCCCAAATATTTTTAGGTATTTTCCCTACTATCGTCTTGCTATTTCTCTTCTGACTCAAATTTGATGTCACAGTTTCTGTGGAAGAAGATCTTGTAGGAACTGGTGTTATCCTGTTGTATCTTGTTGTCCCTTCTATTTTATTTTTGTTCTCAGTTTCAGCCTGAGTGGAACTTACAGTGTCTTGTTGTTGCTGAAGGATAACGTCTATTTTTACCTGTAAATAATGTATTTTAATGCAAAACAATTTATTTATTTTCATTGGAAATTGATATAAGTAAGCAAATGTTCTCCGCTTCATAGGCTTTTAAATAAATCAATGTTAATGATTATTTATCTGATCTTGTTATCTATTTGAACTTCAACATGTCTACTTTATAGTTACAGACGATTTGAAAGGGACCCAGACAAAAACGCGTCTTAAGCGAGAAAGCGTAGTATGCGGTATTTTATAACCTGTTAGGGGTATGGCAGTAGTCGGTTTCTACACGGCATCTTACCGGAACGCTAAATCGCTTGGCGGCACGCCTTTGCCGGTAGGGTGGTAACTAGCCACGGCCGAAGCCTCCCACCAGGCCAGACCAGGGAAAATTCAGAAATTATAAATTTCCAAATTGACCCTGCCGGGAATCTAACCCGCGACCGCCGCGCGGCACGCCAGGGAGGTCGTCAAAATTCAACTCAATTCAGTATATTTTATATTGTTGCACTATCACACTCCTTTCTTAAAGGTTCTTAATTAGGTAATGGGTTGTCAGGAGGAGCTCACTTTTGTGATAAGACTGCTCTTGCACACTGTTTTTTTTTGTTTTGTGTAGCAAATAGTTGACCGAGCGAAGCGAAGGTCTCTGAGTCTACCTACTTGAGTAAATTTGCACTTGTCCGTCCGTCCGTCCGTCTGTCAGAGCCTTATAACTTCTGAATTACTGAATGTAATTACTTCAAAGGGGATTGAACCGATCTGGCATAGCGACCTGCCGCCATTTTGATTTTTTTTTGAAATCGCGGCGCACTTGAAAGTGGTGTGTATGGGTAGAAGACACATAGACGAACAAATAATGTCAAGTAACATAGTACCCCAAAGTGTCACGTTACCGAGATATTTGGAGGTAAAGATAGACATATGAGGACAACGACAATCATTAAAAATAGACTTATTACGTGTCAATTAGAAGAGAGTAGGTACATTGCATACTACTCGCAGGCCGCAGCACGAGAAAACTCCTACTATAATTAATTATTTGCCTACTAAATCGCATCGCATCGGATCGCAGAAATTTCGAACCCCCGATTTTCCCCCTTTTTTAATTAAACTATAAATAATTTTCGATTTGTTTTTATTTTAATGATGTTGGGCCACTATTATACACAACTATTCCAAATTTCATGTCGATAGCTTTAATAGTTACTGAAATAATCGACTGTGACGGACGGACAGACGGACGGAGAAAGTCGCACCATAAGGGTTCCATTTTTACCATTTTGGTACGGAACCCTAAAAAACAAAATGGCGGCGGGTCGCTATGCCAGCTTCCATACAAAAAGGTTCGAACCCCTTTCAATATAATATGTAAACCGATGGCCTTTAGCCGAATATGGCTTAATCTTTATTTCAGGGGGGCTCTCATAGAAGCGAATGCGAAGTAAAATATTTTTTATAGCGTTACATAGGGTTGCTGTATATCATTTTAAAGATAATAATTAGGAATAGAGTCCAAAAATATTTTTTTTTAATTTTTCCCCTAAAATTGACGAAATGAGGGGCTTTCAAAGTGGAGATTTTCTAACGTCCAAAGTTGACCTCAGAACTCTCAATTTTCTGAAAGGCTGAGCCTGAAACTTGATCAATTATTTGAATTATATCCTGTACTTGAACAACAAATACTAAAACTAGATAAATATTATAAGGAAACGAAATTATTTAATTTTTAATTAGCTTCAGTATTTTTAACAGAACTTCACAATGATATCAATAGATGGCGCTCTGTAAAAGTTTATGGATACCGCGAGGTCTCAGTTCGGGGCGAACCAATAGTTTATCTATCTATCTCACATCGGATGAACAACTGCATGGTGCTTGGTGCGAACATTTTAGAGATATTTTTTTTTCGACGACCTCCGTGGCGCAGTGTTGAGCGCTGTTGCCTTAACGTGCGGAGGTCCCGGGTTCGATCCCCGGCAGGGTTTGGAAATTTATAACTTCTGAATTTCCCTGGTCTGGCCTGGTGGGAGGCTACGGCCGTGGCTACTTACCACCCTACCGGCAAAGACGTGCCGCTAAGCGATTTAGCGTTCCGGTACGATGCCGTGTAGAAACCGAATAGGGGTATGGGTTTAATATAACTGCCATGCCCCTAACAGGTTAGCCCGCTACCATCTTAGACTGCATCATCACTTACCATCAGGTGAGATCGCAGTCAAGGGCTAGCTTGTAGTGGATTAAAAAAAAAAAAAAAAAAGTTTTTCGTAATACCGTGTCTCAAAGCAATAAAGAAGTTCCATCTTGCTTGCCTGATGAGGCGTCAACACTCCTCAATACAGATGTCAATCAAAAGTCAAAATGATAGATCGGCTTGAAAGAGTATTGTCAGCCCTCTGTATGGACTTCACACACTGATGTAACAAACATTATGGAGAACTTTGAGGCATGCAGATTTTCTCAATGCTTGGAAACGCTCATAACTCTGAAAAAGCTAGAGGAGGATTCGAATTTCGAACCCTGAACCTGACTGACTGATCTTTAACGCACAACTCAAACCAGTGGACGGTTTGCGCTGAAATTTGGCGTACAGATAGCTTTATGACGTAGGCATCCATTAAAAAAGGATTTTTGAAAATGAACCCTTATAGGGGTAAAAATATAGGGTTTGAAATTTGTATGAAAATCAAACTTAAAGTAAGTTATTGTATGTAACTTAAGTAAGCTGCGGGCAAAAGCTAGTTATTGTACAAAAATAATTTAAAACTTACATTTTCATTAGAGCTCAATTTAGTCTTGAGATTTTTTTGTTTTTCTTGAAAAATTTGTTTTATACCAGAATATTGGCTCAAAATAGATTCACATTTTTTACAAACAAGTTGTGGTAGGCCATCAAATGGTTCAACCTGAAAAAAAAAATACCCCAGCTATAGTCAACAGGGTTAATTTAAAAATACTAATAACCTCATAAGTAGCTTCGGTAAGTAGGTATGTAACTTAAGGGATTAACTTCTTTGAAAAACTTTTCCATACATGAGTAATATTTAAGTAAATTCATCTTCTTCGTCTTCTTTTGTTCTATGGTTCTTATTAGTGCCATACCAGCTCAATGCTAAGTAAATTCATTATTTTTGTCATATTCAGAGCAACTAAGATAAGTACTTCAAATTAATAACTATTTTGTCAGAATTAGGCAGCCATTTGTAAATAATGAGTTGAATTTACAAAATGTATCTCATTACTCATAGCACTTACATCTATATCAAAACAGTATTTGATTTGCATTTGGACATTAGGGACTATCTGGTACTGCCCTGTTTCATCCAAACATAACCGACATTTGATGAATAGTTTCGGATCAACTTCTATCATGTTCATCTTGGCTTACATCTGGAACCATTAAATTAAATGCATAATTTAAGTATAAATTCAGTTAAATTGCATCTATATCAGCTATCCAACCATTTATTTTACTTTTGACATAAGCACCCCTGTGAACTTTCATAATTATTGACAGGCAATCATCGACAAGAAAATGCAATACTCTATAGATCATGGAATTAGGAATTACGACTTAATGCCATAGATGCATATTTGTTTTTTACAATAGTGCAGCGACGTGCCCTTTTATCTCATATTTTGCAACTGGTATACTCATCTAGTAATTACAAGTACGACTTTCCTTCTCAAAATAGTCACCAAGCTGCAACACTAGCTTTCTTGATAGCCCTGTGTTGATAGCCCTTTAAGCACCATACAGCTTTGGCGATGGATGTTTTACATCTTTGGCGATGGATGTTTTCTATGACCTGACTGATTCATGTACATTTACTGTACTGTGGTATATAAATGATTAATTAATACATACATTAATATACTTAGTCATGGGCTTGAGTATGTTTATAAAACAATAAAAAAAATTGAGAAAAGATAAATATCAATGTATCAAATCAATTTTAAAACTTCTTCATAAAGAAATTCGATTGTTATCAAAAATACATGGAATTAGGAATTACGACTACGAAAATAGAATCAATCAGTAGGTAACGCATTAGATAGAACATCATTGAATCGAGCTGACAAAAGTAAAATAAATGATTGGACAGAGAATAACAAGTAGGAACTTATAAAAAGACTTGTTTAACATAAAATAGTGTTCATCAACTTTCCAACCATCCAAATGACTTACTTAACAACTAAATAAGTAGGAATCCTTCTTTAATCTCTATAGAATTATAAAGTTAAGTAATTTGGAACTTAGTAAGATCAAAATATGGACCTGCAATCTGGCAAAACATGAGACAATTATAAGAAATTTTAAGAGAATAACATTAGACAGGCATCACAATAAATAACACCCAAATAATGAGTAGAATGAAATAAGAAAACATCACCTAACTACAGATAAAAACCATGATAAAATCGAATAGGTAACCACGGATACGAAGTAGGTACCTACGTAATTTGTTACATTTTCGCGGGTTTTTGTTGACACAAGGTACAATACAATATTAAAAACTTACCGATGAAATAAGTTAGATGATTTGTCGATTTCTAAATACTTTATTTATTTAGCATGCGATCTTTGAATTGAAGAAAAACATGCAGGCGCAGCTGAGCAGTGAGCTGTCAAACGGAAAGAATAATAATAGGTAATAATTAAAGAAAAGCCATCTATTGACGAGTAGCTGAACTCTTTTGTAATTCGTAAACCGTAACTCCACCTAGTGGTACTTTTATTCGTATGGATCTAACAACAGATGACGCTAGTATAAACACGCAAAGTTTGTCAAACTATAGTAGATTAAAACATACGGTGAAAATTAATGCAATAAATTATTATCATGGTAAATTGATATTAGGTATGTCCACGGAAATGAAAAAAAAACTCATGAAAAAACAGTGAATACATATTTTAATATTACCTAACAATTTCGAATAAAACTAAGAGTGTTATGATCTAGTTGGTACATTGAATCTAGTCAAAGTAGATGACTACCATGCCAGCCTGAGATCATGCCAGCACATCGAACACAATATTATATTTATCTATGCACAATATCTTGTCTTCCATCTATCAACATGTTTCAGAACTTTTTCTTAGCGCCATCTAGTGATGGCATTTAAAATGGCATTGAACCAAATCATTCCCAAAGGTCAGGCGCCAGCGTTATGGAAAATACCTAACTGTAAAATCTTAATCATTTGTAAGAAGTCATATGACTGAATTAAAGCTCAAACAGCTGAGTTTAGAAACTTGAGAATTATTTACAAGATAATAAACGTACCTACTTGGATTTTCAGAAATTCAACCCGAGCGAAGTCAGGCGGATCAGTTATAGAAATAATGGACTGACTTCTGTTTGAATGACTTTCTTATTTGTATTTTTTTTAAACATCAAAATAATGCAATTCAAAATGTTCCAGATTTTGGGGTCTTTGAACTTGGGTATTTAATATTGAATTATTTACGATTGGATTCTGGCTCTGCCTTTGTGGATAGTAAATAATATTCTGATGTCTTGGTGGTGGTGGTAGTGAAATAAAATTGGTAAATTGTGGGTTTGTTAAATGCACCATATTACTGTCACTTGTTTGCATTTGCATCATACTATTTTGGCTCTGCCTTGCATTATTTATTGCCCAACCAAAAGAGCTATTCTGTTCACTCGATGTAATTACAGACATAAGCTCAGATATAGGTTTACACTGGATTTTGGAAAGTGTAGATTGGAGTTTTCTGTTATCCCTGTTCGTTTCATTAGCAACTTTGTTACAACGATCCACTTTTATTTGCTCTTCATTAAATGGCGTCAAGAGCCCTGTAGATAATATTTGGCAATGAAGCTTATTATGGTTGCTTTTGTCATTACTCTGCTCGATAAGCTCGGGGTCATTCCTGAGTTCAATTGTATAGATTTGGTCGGGAAAAAATTTTTTTGTCAGTTTTTTAGGGTTTGCTACTGGATTAGCATTTAATAACTTTGTCCCTTGCCTATCCGTATTCAAAACATTACTTAAAAAAGTATTATTATCGATTACTTTGCATCCGGATTTATCGACGTAAATTGGCACTTTGTTTGGTACAGTGTCGTTATTAAAACTTTTCTTAAATTTTAGCATTTCATCTTTCTTGGAATTAGCCAAATGTGATATGTTATGGTAATGTTTATTACTCTCTTCTTGTTCTTTTTCAATTTCATTTTCTTGACGCTGTGGAAGAACTTGAATTGATTGTTCATTATCATTGTTTTTGTTTATGCAAGCCTCCAGTTCTGAAAGTTTTTTGAAAACCAGAGCGAAATCTTCAGTTTCATATTTATGATTTGGAAACGAGGGGGCATGTGAATCAGCTTGAATTAATTGTTTGTCTTCACTAGTTTTCTTCACACAAGCCTCCAGTTCTGAAATTCTTTCGAAAACAAGATCAAAATCTTCAATTACATATTTAAGCTTCGGAAGCGATGTAACGTTCTCCCAAACAATATTACAGCTATCCTTCTTTCGTTTTGATCTGGTATTTATTTGAACTTTGCCATTCATTTTCGGCAACCAAACAACTTCAAGATTTTCTTTTTCTACAGATCTCAAAAGTCCAGTGGTGTTAAATTTTTTACTGTAAATAATTTTATTTTCTATATTCGCTATATTCTCCTTAAGAGAAGATCCTTCGTTACATATTTTAGCGTTTTGTTCTACAGATGGATTTAAGCTATTCATATACTTATTGGAACGACTTGCTATAATATTATTTATCATTTTGTCATGGATGGTACTTATTTTTTCTGGAAATAGTTTTTCAGAAGCAATATTTTCCTTTTTTACACTACATTTTATAGAATTGCTATCAAAACTTTTATTAATTACACATTCGATATCAGAAACAATTCGTGCAGTTTTTTCAAGATTTCTAACTTTGATTACTTTTTGGTCATCAGAACTTTCAGCAATATTTTTTTCATTTTCAACGGATTTAGTAGATGTTCTTGTAATAAGACGTTGTCTTTTATGCTTCTTACTATCTACACTAAAACTTCCATTAGAATCCGATAAGTCATAGTGAACATTTGAATCTTCTGACTTTGATTTATAAAGAATATAGTAAGTTGCTTTTCTGGATTCAATTATATTGTATTTATTGCAAACTACCCTATTTGTTGAACCCGTAATGTTAGATTTTGTTCCTAATTTATTTAGCTCAACCAAACAGAATGTCTTATTTATGTTTGAATACTTCGTGTACATTATGCACTTCTTTTGAATATGATTGTTAAATGCATTTTTATCTTTAAAAGTTTTGGTACAAAACCGACAAACAAAATATTTTGTGTATGAACTTTCCCATGTTTTTGAGGCTTTAATTCGAGTGGTTTTAAATGTTATTTTCGTGGCAGAATATCCTTTCGGAACTTTTGTTTTTCTTTTATACTTTTTTATTCTTTGTGGCTTATTTTTATTTTCAGTGTCAACTTGTGCAGAACTTGTAGAGTTGTGTGCTGTAGAGTTCTGTTGTTGCTGAATACTATTGTCAACTACAACCTGAAAGTTAAAATATGTCCTTTTAGAGTAAAAATTATTACCATAGGAGTCTTATTTATTACGTCTCTTCATTTCAATTCTTTACGGACTTCTTTTCTTTAGATGTCTATTATTTCTTTACACCTACCTCAAGATTAACTGGCACAAAATGCTTGGCATTAGAAAGTTGGCTTTTTGTACTTTTCTTGTAGAAATAATGAATGTGTGTAATATTTTCTATGTTTATGCGGAAGTGGAAGTTACTTTACAATGGAAAAATGTAAGTCATGCTACCTAATGCCATCGACGTCATAGGCTGCCTCATACCGATGTCATAACGATTGTATAATGTTTAATATTAAATTGTCACCTCTAATAATAAAAAATATATACTTAGAGTATTGTAGTAGTTTATTTTTATAGAAGCCTAAAAATAACAAAAAAAAACCAGACTGTCTCACTTCTTCACGTGTCACAAAAAATATATTGAGTCGGCAGCTGCTGTGACCGAGGGCATTCATCTCTTATGAAGTAGAGAGATATAAAGAGAAAGTTAAAAAGAAAAGGTAGAAAGTTCATTTTTTTACCGCATTACTGTGCGATCTGTCTTGTATTGGCAGAGAGATTCTTGCAACATTATAGTACTTCGAAGGTTATATTTAGTATTCTGAAACAAAACTTACATTTGAGCTATCTGTGCTCAATTTCGACTTTAGAATTTTTTGCTTTTCTTGAAAAATTTGTTTTATACCAGTATATTGGCTCAAAATAGTATTACAGTTTTTACAAACTAATTGTGGAAGTCCATCAAATGGTTCAACCTGTAAAACACGTGCAAAAAAATCAAAAAGAAATTAAAAAAAATATCATTCTAAAATCAATTAGTAGTTAGTACCATATTATTAAAATTTTGCACATTAAATATACAAAGCATATAGGTACTCGTACCTAATACTATTTATAAATTGTTTATTTAGTAGCCAATTTTTGCACTTGATTATATAGTAAGTAGCGTTTTAATAAATATACAGACTTTAAAGGGTAACTGACATAACAATGAAAAACTTTAGTTCTACAAATTTTCAAAAATGTAATACTTATACCAAAATCAAATTTTAAAGCTTTTGCTTGGCTCTTCTTTCCGGGACTGCACGTTACGGACTGTAATACTATGTTAGAGCCACTAATTTTTATTTTTGAAAAAAAAAAAACTTTTGTACTTAATCAGAATTTTCAAACGTCGTTACAAAAAGAAGCTACCTTTAACTCCGCATAAATAAATAAAAAATAAGAAACTAAAATTGATTTCAAATTCTGGAGTAGGTACTTAGTACTTACGTCTATCTCAAAACAGTATTTAATTTGCATTCGAACGTTAGGCACAATTTGGTACTGTCCTGTTTCACCCAAACATAATCGACATTTAACAAATAGCATTGGATCTACCTCTATCAAGTTCATCTTGGCTTACATCTGGAACAATAATTAAAAGAGAAAATGAAAGTTTATTTAAAATCTTCTAAGTTACATAGGTATTAACTACTTGTTTTCTAATAACGTAGTTAGGACTTGAATATTATTAAAAAAACCGGCCAAGTGCGAGTCGGACTCGCGCACCGAGGGTTCCGTACAAACCTGTAGTAAGTTTTACGATTTATGACGTATTAAAAATAAAAACCGGCCAAGTGCGAGTCGGACTCGCGCACCGAGGGTTCCGTACAAACCTGTAGTAAGTTTTACGATTTATGACGTATTAAAAATAAAAATTACGTTTGTTGTATGGGAGCCCCCCTTTAATATTTACTTTATTGATATTTAATTATTTATTTTGAAAGTTAATATACAAGTTAATATTCTGTGAAAATTTGAACCGTCTACCTGTTACCGTTTTTAATATTGAGCAAAAAAATACGAAAAAAACACGTTTATTGTATGGGGACCCCCCTTAATATATATATCGCCGCGGGGCCTCGGCGGGCTTTAATATAGTAAACCATAAGTGACTTTATGTACTATAAATCTATTAGTGCTAAGCATAAACCATAAAGCTTTTGATTGAACTGTGTAAAATTAGTGAGTTAATAGTTATTTGTGCAGTAGAATACGAATTGTCAAAGTAGGTACCCACTTGTCTATTTCCTACTTACCTTTATGTCAAGATTTTGCTATTTAAATTGGTGGAAAACTTTTGTTAAAATATTATAATGATTCTAGAAGTTATTTTGATGTATTTAAACTTAGTTTATTTGATTGTTTAACAAATAAGGATTTCAATTGTTAGTTGCCATCCAAACGCGTGTTATGCTGTTCGACCAATAGGAGCAAAGCATTCGACCAATGAGAGAACGTGCTAGTGGGGCACCGACAGCGTGGACGCGTTTGGAATGGCGAATTTAATTCATTAATTTTCGAGTACGCGTAAGCGAAAGGTGGTAAGGGAAAACTCTGCCCAATTGTAGTCTGAAATAGAAGCCTAGGTTTTAGTTAAAATCTTATAATCAGTTTTAAACAATTCTTTACACGTGTTTACGAGTGGTGATTTATATTCTCTAGTAGCTACGATTGTTAAGATTTAAATTAAAGTGATTATAGTTCAATATTTCGTTTTCTCAAAAAGTTAATTAAACATAATTGATTAAAATTTAAAAACAGTGTTTGGTTTTCCAAGATAGTTGATTTCCTTATTATAAAACTCCTGATAAGTGAGCTTACGGTCTTATAATAAATTTGCTACATACCCACCTTTTGGAAAGATTAGAGTAATGATTTTGTTATTTGGATTACTATAAGTTGGTCTCCTATTTTGATTAATTACAGTCTCGCTATTAGTTTCTATTATGGATAGTGATAGCAGAGCCGTTGACCTCACTCGGGTCACCGGCTCTGCCGTTTCTAAAAACGCTAATGAAACCCAAATTCCGACATCAGAAGTGGGATCGCTCCAGCGATCCCTTTCTGCCGTTCAGTGTGTTACAGATCCTGGCCCCAGCGGTGTGGATCCCGGGGTGCTACCTACCAGCGTGCCCGGTCTGAGTATACCTACGCCGACCATGCAGGGAACGAGTAGCCCCGCTGCCGTGATGCCACAACTGCGGCAGGCGGACGCCATGCCGCCTGAGTTTTTCGCTCAAATGGTGACCATGATGCAGAGCATGAGCGAGCGACTGCTACGTCAACCAAGTGACAAAGTGAAGATAACTGACGTTTTCCTGCCTTCGTATAACCCCGACGGTAACTTAGGAGTACGTGAGTGGTGTGATCATATTTCTACAGCTAAAAGTAATTACCAGCTCAGCGACTACGATATCCGTATGAAGGTAACGAGTTTACTCCAAGGTCGTGCTAAGATTTGGGCTGACAACTGGCTGGTAACTACATCAACGTGGGACGAGCTGCGTCAAATCATTATCACAACGTTCGAGCCTGAAACACGCTACTCGCGGGATGTACTCAGGTTTAGAGAACATGTTTACAATCCATCCAAAGATATAGCAGAATTTCTAACGCGTTCGTGGGTCCTATGGCGGCGCGTCACCAAGGACAAGCTTGACGACAGCGATGCCGTCGAAGCAGTCATCGGAACGGTAAGTGATGAACGTTTAAGAATTGATTTGATGAATGTACGTGCTACTTCGGTACCAGAGTTAATTTCTGTTGCTTCTTCAATTCGCACTAAACGCCCTATTCAATATAATGGTTCAAATCAACCCCCAAATAAGCGATCAAGGTTTTCTTTGGATAATAGAAATAATTCTTACTGTGCATTTTGTAAGATAAGGGGACACGAAATAGCCGATTGTCGTCGCAAAGCCGCGTTAAGTGACTTGAGCAATAGTAAATCGGTAATAGCACCAGAATCATCCGCGTCGACAGCCAAGCCAAATAATAGCAATAAATTCTGTTCGTTTTGTTCAAAGCCTAATCACACTTTTGAGACATGCTATCGCCGGGAAAGACAGATTAATTCTAATATAAACTCTGTATCTAATAAAAGTAAATCGAATTTGAATACTATGCAGATTAGAGTCGGTGACGTTATTTTAAATACTGTGTTCGACAGTGGTGCTGAATGCTCTCTTATGCGTGAGTCTGTCGCTAACAAATTGCCGGGGCGTAGAAACCAAATAGTCAATTGTCTACAAGGAATAGGCGCATTCCCGGTCATCTCAACGAGTACCCTAACCGCGATCTGTGCTATTGACAATATTAATGTAGAAATCCTATTTCATATTTTATCTGATTACGAAATGACATCAGACGTACTCATCGGCGCAAATTTGTTAATGGAGACCGGCTTAAGTGTAATTATAACTCAAAATAGTGCGACTTTATTACCTCAACGACGAGTAATGCAGCTGCAAAATAACAGTCCAATATTCGAGAACATAAATCATGACTTGACTGACGAATCTGAGGTCAATCAATTATTAAGCTTACTAAATAATTTTGCCCATCTCTTTACTCGAGGTTTTTCAAAATCCCGTGTCAATACCGGTGAGTTAGAGATCCGATTAAAAAACCCAGATAAATATGTTGAGCGTAGGCCTTATAGGTTAAGTCCACTTGAGCGTGAAAAGGTTAAGCAAATCGTTAATGAATTGATCGAAAATAACATTGTCCAGGAAAGTAAATCCCCATATTCTAGCCCAATCATTTTAGTAAAAAAGAAGGACGGAAGTGATCGTATGTGTGTCGATTATCGCGAGTTAAATGCTAATACGATTCGCGATCACTACCCTCTTCCTTTGATCGAAGATCAAATCAACCAGTTAGCGGGTGGGAAATATTTTACGACGCTTGATATGGCATCAGGCTTCCACCAAATCCCAATCTCAAAATCTTCCATTGAGAAAACTGCCTTCGTTACCCCTGATGGGTTATACGAGTACCTCACGATGCCCTTTGGTCTCTGTAATGCGCCAGCCGTGTATCAAAGGTGCATTAATCGTGCATTGGGGTCACTTTTAAACCCTGGTAGCGCAAATAATGATCATCATGATAGCGTAGCCCAAGTTTACATTGATGATGTCATTAGTAAATGTCGAGATTTTCCAAATGGACTTTTATACTTAGAAAAAATCTTAATTGCTCTACGTGATTCCGGTTTCTCTATTAACATCGATAAATGTCTTTTCTTTAAAAAAAATATCGAGTACCTCGGTAACGTGATAGAAAGCGGTCAAGTCCGTCCTAGCCCCAAGAAGATTGAAGCCCTGCTAAAAGCTCCAGCTCCGACTACGGTTAAGCAAGTCCGCCAGCTTGCTGGTCTAGCCGGATATTTCCGACGATTTATCCCGGATTTTGCGCGAACTATGATTCCTTTGTACAACTTGACAAAAAAGGGTGCTAAGTGGCAATGGGGTCACGTCCAAGAAGAAGCACGTCAAAAGGTAATTCATCACCTCACTTCTGCACCAGTCCTCACAATATTTCAAGAAGGTGAACCTATTGAGTTGTATACGGACGCCAGCAGCCTCGGTTTTGGAGCCATATTAATCCAGGTCATCAATGGTCGTCAGCACGTGATCGCGTACTTCAGCATGCGTACCACGGACACTGAAAGCAGGTATCACTCCTATGAACTCGAGACGCTTGCCGTCGTACGTGCAGTTAAGCACTTTCGGCACTTTCTTTATGGGCGAAAGTTCACAGTAATAACTGACTGCAATGCGCTGAAGGCTTCGAAGCATAAACAAGATCTCCTGCCTCGCATACACAGATGGTGGGCGTACCTTCAGAACTTTGAATTTGACATAGAATACAGGAAGGGCGAGCGTATGCAGCATGCAGATTTCTTTAGCCGGAACCCGGAACCCATGACTGTCAATGTCATGACGAGGAACTTAGAGTGGATTAACATCGAACAGCGTCGTGATGCCCAGCTCCGTACTATTATAGATTCCCTTCACAATGGAGAAGATGTCCAGGGATACTTCCTAGAAGGTAATGTCCTTAAGTACAAAAAGGTAGACACAGTCTCAGGCACGCAAAATTTAGTAGTTGTACCCAAGTCTTTTCAATGGAGCCTGATCAATGCCTACCACACTGCTCTCAAGCATCCGGGTTGGGAGAAGACCCTTCACAAAATCAGGGAAACGTACTATTTCGACAAAATGAACTCTGTAGTCCGGGACTTCGTGGATAACTGCGTAGTGTGCAGATCATCAAAGCAAACTTCAGGAGCCACACAGGTAACACTCCATCCGATTGTGAAACCAACAGCTGCATTTGAAGTTATACACATGGACATTACTGGTAAGCTTGGCGCCCCTGAAAACCAAGAGTATGTCATTGTGACAATTGACGCTTACTCAAAATACGTACTACTACGTTATACTAATGATAAAAGCCAACATAGCACCCTGGCTGCCCTGAAGCAAGTCATTCACCTGTTTGGAGCACCCCGCCAGGTCATCGTGGATGGAGGGCGAGAGTTCCTAGGGGAATACAAAGATTATTGCGACAGGTATGGTGTGGAACTTCACGTAATAGCTCCTGGTGTAAGTAGAGCTAATGGCCAAGTAGAACGCGTAATGTCTACATTAAAAAATGGTCTAGTCATGATTAAAAATTATGAAACTCCAGAGTGGCACACAGCTCTAGAAGGTTTACAACTGGCTTTTAACTGCACCATACATAGAACTACTGGTACGGCTCCATTAACACTCCTTACACGCCGTCAAAACTGTGTACCAGCTGAACTCCTGAACCTAGTCAACTTCGATGACGCTTCTGTAGACATCGAAGCATTACGAACACATGTACAGCGGCGCATGAACGAGGCGTCTGCCAAGGATAAAGCAAGGTTTGATAGAGGGCGGGCAAGAATCCATCATTTTCAACGAGGAGACTTTGTTTTGATTAAAAATAACCCCAGAAATCAGACTTCGCTTGATCTTAGATTTAGTGAGCCTTATGAAATTTACAGAGTGCTTGAGAATGACAGGTATCTGGTGAAGAAAGTCATCGGTCATCACGGGCGGCCTCGCAAGGTCGCGCATGATCAACTACGACGCGCCCCACAACCAGGCGCAACCCTTCAGGCGGCCGTATCGCCCCAAGACGATCAGCAGCCCGGAACTTCAGGCATCGTTGCAGCCTCGCAACCCTCGGCTGCGTCATTCATCGCTGCTGCTGAGCAGACGTCACAGGCAGATGACCATTGCCCGTGAGCAACTGTGGATCTCATTCCCGGTGAGCGTATAATTTACTACCTTTACTCATATCACATGACAAAAAAAAAAAAAAAAAAAAATTATTTACATCTCACTGAGACATTGACTTGGACTTAAAAAAAAAAAAAAAAAAACAAAAAAAAAAATTATAATAATACAAAAAGATGTACGTTGACGTGCCGTGGGCCGTGATCAACGACCAGCCTATTTAAAAATAGGTTCCTATCCTGAAAGAATAAAACTCCCCTGTGTACCACGGCGCTCAGGACCGCCCAGAGCACAGCATCAGCCTTCCCAACTTCCTATCCATTCTTCCTTACTTTAGGGCCTTCTGCGTGGACCTAACCCCTTCATATCCTACCCGTATTAATAACGCCATATATAACTGTTTTCATATGAAAAGATGTACGTTGAGTGCCGTGGGGCCCATCAACGACCAACAAAAGATGTACATTAACGTGCCACAAAAAAAAAAAAAAAAAACTAATTTTACTATTACTGTTGTCTTGTGGAAAGCACAGCTTAATATGAAATTGACTTAATGACTTGACTGGCATGTGGAATGCTTAGTTGATTTAATTATAAAATGAAATCTGGATATGAACATGAATTGTTAACGCAAGTTTTGTCATGTGGTATGTGTAAATAATTGAATAATAATTTGTTTATTCGACTGTTGCCATGAGTATTGGTCAGTTCAGTATGATTTACCTATTTACTTCTGTTTTTGCGTTGAACAAGCAGAATATAGTGCAGCCAACTTCTTTCATGCTCGATCAGGAACGATTTCGTTCGATTCAGGATCTAGGAAAACTTATAAAGCGGAAATCTTGCTTGATAAATAAGAAACAATAATAAGAATCTATAGGATTAGGTTTACTGTGGAAGTGCCTAGCCTCAATGTTAATTATTTTGTCTACAGAGTCTTATCCGGGATATTAAAGCGCTGCAGAGCACGCATCGCACGCAGGATGACCGTATCGCCGCGGGGCCTCGGCGGGCTTTAATATAGTAAACCATAAGTGACTTTATGTACTATAAATCTATTAGTGCTAAGCATAAACCATAAAGCTTTTGATTGAACTGTGTAAAATTAGTGAGTTAATAGTTATTTGTGCAGTAGAATACGAATTGTCAAAGTAGGTACCCACTTGTCTATTTCCTACTTACCTTTATGTCAAGATTTTGCTATTTAAATTGGTGGAAAACTTTTGTTAAAATATTATAATGATTCTAGAAGTTATTTTGATGTATTTAAACTTAGTTTATTTGATTGTTTAACAAATAAGGATTTCAATTGTTAGTTGCCATCCAAACGCGTGTTATGCTGTTCGACCAATAGGAGCAAAGCATTCGACCAATGAGAGAACGTGCTAGTGGGGCACCGACAGCGTGGACGCGTTTGGAATGGCGAATTTAATTCATTAATTTTCGAGTACGCGTAAGCGAAAGGTGGTAAGGGAAAACTCTGCCCAATTGTAGTCTGAAATAGAAGCCTAGGTTTTAGTTAAAATCTTATAATCAGTTTTAAACAATTCTTTACACGTGTTTACGAGTGGTGATTTATATTCTCTAGTAGCTACGATTGTTAAGATTTAAATTAAAGTGATTATAGTTCAATATTTCGTTTTCTCAAAAAGTTAATTAAACATAATTGATTAAAATTTAAAAACAGTGTTTGGTTTTCCAAGATAGTTGATTTCCTTATTATAAAACTCCTGATAAGTGAGCTTACGGTCTTATAATAAATTTGCTACATACCCACCTTTTGGAAAGATTAGAGTAATGATTTTGTTATTTGGATTACTATAAGTTGGTCTCCTATTTTGATTAATTACAGTCTCGCTATTAGTTTCTATTATGGATAGTGATAGCAGAGCCGTTGACCTCACTCGGGTCACCGGCTCTGCCGTTTCTAAAAACGCTAATGAAACCCAAATTCCGACATATATTTTTTTTAAATTTTTAGTATTTGTTGTTATAGCGGCAACGGAAATACATCATTTGTGAAAATTTCAGCTTTCTAGCTATCACGGTTTATGAGATACAGCCTGGAGACAGACAGACAGACAGACAGACAGACAGACAGACAGACAGACAGACAGACAGACAGACAGACAGACAGACAGACAGACAGACAGACAGACAGACAGACAGACAGACAGACAGACAGACAGACAGACAGACAGACAGACAGACAGACAGACAGACAGACAGACAGACAGACAGACAGACAGACAGACAGACAGACAGACAGACAGACAGACAGACAGACAGACAGACAGACAGCGGAGTCTTAGTAATAGGGTCCCGTCCCGTTTTTACCCTTTGGGTACGGAACCCTAAAAATTACGTTTGTTGTATGGGAGCCCCCCTTTAATATTTACTTTATTGATATTTAATTATTTATTTTGAAAGGTAATATACAAGTTAATATTCTGTGAAAATTTGAACCGTCTACCTGTTACCGTTTTTAATATTGAGCAAAAAAATACGAAAAAAACACGTTTATTGTATGGGGTTGGGGACCCCCCTTAATATATGTATTTTTTTAATTTTTAGTATTTGTTGTTATAGCGGCAACGGAAATACATCATTTGTGAAAATTTCAGCTTTCTAGCTATCACGGCTTATGAGATACAGCCTGGAGACAGACAGACAGACAGACAGACAGACAGCAGAGTCTTAGTAATAGGGTCCCGTTTTTACCCTTTGGGTACGGAACCCTAAAAAAGGTCAATGAGAAAGATCAACGAGGCATGCATACAATGAAGTACCTACATGCTTAATTAATATTTGTTTGATCTGATTGCAGTTAGGTTTCAGACAAAATCTACAGATTTTGTCTTACCACGGGAAGTAAAATGCCAAATACTAAATAGACTGGAAAATAGAATGGAATAAAACATCCTTTTGGATGGCTTGCTCGATTATTTCAAGGTTTTTGACCTGGTAAGTCACTACAAACGAAATAGAAAAAGCTACGGAACATAAATTTGCAGTCAAAGCTGATTAGTATCCTAAAATTTGTGTATAGCTCACAAACAAATACAGTTATATAAGTAAGTGGGCCACTTACTCGCGAGGATCATATGACATATCATACTTCATATAATACTAATATTATAAATGCGAAAGTGTGTTTGTTTGTTGGTTTATTGGTTTGTTGGTTTGTCCTTCAATCACGCCGCAACGGAGTAACGGATCGACGTGATTTTTGGCATATGGTTGAGGACGAGAGTCACATAGGCTACTTGTTATCCCGGAAAATTAAGGAGTTCCCGCGGGAATCAAAAAAACTTTAACCACGCTGATGAAGTCGCGGGCATTAGCTTGTATTATATAAAGTCTTGGTGTTTAATTTAACATACAATATAGATAACAACAGCTGATTAAGCAGAACTGGGATCGGCTGGTCAATTTATCGTCTTGTATGTATGTACTCGTATATACGTATATAGTATTTCACATTACATAGTTCACCACAAAAACACAAAAGGAACAGGTAACAAACAAGAAAACTTAAAACGCAAAGCACGGTCGCAAAGGCAGTCTTATCACTATGTAGCAATCTCTTCCAGACAACCTTAACGACATCGATACGGAGAAAATGAACAGGTAGACAGTGGGAGGTGGTGCATAAAAATAACTTAAATACTAATTGATACATAAACTAACCAATATCATAAAGTAATAATGAATTGTATTAATGCACTAATATATACCTACTAAACAAAATAGTAAGATGTCGTAATAATGAATTGTATTAATGCACTAATATATACCTACTAAACAAAATAGTAAGATGTCATATAGAATACATAAAAATCTATATAAATAAACTAGTATGGCGCGTGGTTGCGCGGCCCGCTACAGCGGACCGCGTAGTGGACTGCGTGGTCCACTGTCTACTTACTCGCTGTCCTACTATCCTGCCCCCCGATTATGTAAGAATGGCCGGTCAAATCGTCAAAGTTCGGCGTCAAAGTAAAATAAACCATAACAGCATTAAATTAGAGCTCAATTTCGAAACACGAAATTACCTATTGCCTACCACGAAATTGCCTACCTATTATATACATTTATCCTGAGAAAAAAACCAGTTCCCATGGGACTCGATAAGACCTAAAATCCACGGGGACGAAGTCGCGGACATCAGCTAGTAACACATAAATAAATTAATACACATAAAAATAATGACAAATTAAACAAGTCGCTATTGATGATACAAAAAAAATACGTTATGATTTTTCACGTCAATTTTAAACTTATTAAGAGTTTTAGCTCGATGTATTTGCGAGGGCAGTTCATTCCACAAGCTAATGGCCTTGAACGTAAATTTTTTTTTTTTAACCCGGCGTGAGTGAGGTCGGGTATGTCATAAGAGAAGTTTTGCGCAGATTATTTAATGTTACTGTTGCCATGCGAGTCCTGTCGTTTCAGTAGCTGGAGGTAAGGGTGCGAGGGGCGAGGTACAGTATCGAGTTTAGTGTTGCGACGGCGGTGACGGTAGATACACGTGCGTACATGTGCAACTTGTGCTCTGTAACATGTATTGGATAGAAGCAGGCGTTACTTGATCTCTGTAACATGATCTTATAAGACCTTTGGTGCTCTGTAACATGATCTCATAAGACTTTTCAGTTCCTTTTTTATTTATAATAATTAGAAGACACTATTGTTATGTTAATTTACCAAAGAAGTTGGAATTTTGTTAGATTTTATGGGAAAAGAAGTTAACTACCTAAACTTGTATTTTTTCAAAGAAAATTTAGATACTTTGTTATTATTTCAATAAAAAACGCTTTTTGTACTTAATGCTGGTACTCGTATTTTATTTACTAATCTTGTTGAATGGATACTATTATTTATATAGCTCAAGCATAAATGCTAATTACACAATCATAGTATCAAAAATTGAACACCAAAATTTTGGGAATATTCACGCCGGGTTAATATTATGTTGTCTGATAAGTAGGCACTGCAAGAACGAGTCTTCCGGCTGACCGAAGAACTCTTTCTGGTATGTCATGACCAAGATATTTAAAGTTTTCCTAGTCATAGGATTGAACCATACACAGTACAGAAGGGAAACAATATGTAGATTCCGGCGTAAGCAAACGGGTAACCACTTGAGCTTTGAACAAAATTCAGAGACATGGTCATATTATTTGCGCAAACCAAATACAAACCTAATAGCTAAATTTCGAATTTGCTCAAGTTTATTAAGTAGGTCCTCAGTTAAATCAAGATAGCTGGTATCCGCATAATCGAGAATGGAGAGAAGTAGAGATTGTTCTAACATAATCTTAGTAGGAATAGGGAGAAAAGAACGCAGACGCTTACGGGACTATACACGGATTTCATCCTTTTCCAGGTACACTTTATAGAAACGGGAATCACAGCTGTGGGGATGTCATGGTATCAAATTAAAGGTCATTTCTTCATCTCTCGTTTGACCATATAAAAATGCACACTCCAACACAAATTTTCTGCATAAATACGTTTCTACGAACGCAAGATCTGCTGAAAACGACGAAAAATGGGGTCCGGATATGAACCCATAAAGATCCGCTGCATATTTTAACTTGAAAATTAAGAATAAAGTGGGGCTTATATAGTCCTCTATCCATATGCTGGAACATTATTGCATACAAATAAATATGTTTATAGTTTATGTGGCAAAAAAAAAATGTTCCATACATTTTTCTATGGACAGAAGCCGAGCGCTAGGCGTTTGGCGCTCAGTAAGCGTGAGATGCGCTCGTGGACGCGTGGGTGTATCGCTTTTATTTTCGCAAGAAAACTTGATATTGTAACCGACATCCACAAAGAAGGAAGTTCTCAAGTGTACGCGTATTTTTTTTACCCGATTACGGCAAAGCCAAAAGGATAGGGTATCTTAGGAGTCTATGCATGTATGCATGTATGTATGTATGTATTTAAAAAAAGTGAGCGCCATTTTGAAATTCTTTGTTATCATACCGATTTCGTTTAAAATCGATATCTGGGGTGCCCTAGGATCACAAAACAGGAAACTGTTATCAAAATTTTAAAAAAGTCAGCGCCATTTTGAAATTCTTTGTTATGAAATGAAATGAAAATTTATTTGTTATAAAGTACGTCATTTTACAATGTTTTTGGGGATCCTGAAGTAAGTTTATATAAAACCTGTATCCCAGGAACCCCGCTCTTCCTGTGTGTGTTCAATAATAGTAGGTACTTAACAGAAATAAATTTACAAATACAGTAATTAATTACTTACTACATAGTTAATAGATTGAATTGTGCGTGAGGTATGTAATTATGTATGAGAGAGTGTGCGCGGGCGCACGCGCCCGCATGAGTGTGTGTGCGTGTTGTGTGTTGTGTGTGTGTATCTGCGTGAGTATGTGTGTGTATTTGTCTAATGTCTATGTGTTTGTTTAAATTTTGTTAAAAGCTAAAATTTAATCAAAAATGAAATTTTAATAAGTTTTCGGTATCGTTATAATTTAGATTAAGTAGCCAACTTGACACTGTTTGTTTGCATTGGTGTAGTGTCATATCATGAATATTTAATGTTTTATTAACTGCGTTATATAGAAAAATTGAATTAGCTTTATACTGACGTTTGGCGAATTCAGTATTGCACGGAATAGCGTTTAAGATATTAAGTTTACGTCTTTTGTCTTGATTGGTTTTAATGTAATGTGTATTGCGGTGAGCCCTTGAAATACTATGGAGGATGTACAATTGCCTTATAGTGTTTACCAAAATTTAGTCAGCGCTTACTTTTTTTCATTTTTTTTACAGTTTCCTGTTTTGTGATCCCCGGGAGCCCCAGATATCGATTTCGAACGAAATCGGTGCGATTACAAAGAATTTCAAAATGCCGCTGACTTTTTTAAAATTTTGTTCATAGTTTCCTATTTTGTGATCCTAGGGAACTCCAGATATCGATTTTGAACGAAATCGGTACGATAACAAAGAATTTCAAAATGGCGCTGACTGTTTTAAAATTTTGGTAACAGTTTCCTGTTTTGTCATCCCAGGGAACCCCAGATATCGATTTTGAACGAAATCGGTACGATAACAAAAAAATTCAAAATGGCGCTGACTTTTTTAAAATTTTGGTAACAGTTTCCTGTTTTGTGATCCCAGGGAACCCCAGATATCGATTTTGAACGAAATCGGTACGATAACAAAAAATTTCAAAATGGCGCTGACTTTTTTAAAATTTTGGTAACAGTTTCCTGTTTTGTGATCCTAGGGAACCCCAGATATCGATTTTGAACGAAATCTGTACGATAACAAAGAATTTCAAAATGGCACTGCCTTTTTAGGGTTCCGTACCAAAATGGTAAAATGGAACCCTTATGGTGCGACTTTCTCCGTCTGTCCGTCCGTCACACTCGATTATTTCAGTAACTACCGAAGCTATCGACATGAAATTTGGAATAGTTGTGTATATTAGTGGCCCAAAGACACTGGAATTAAAAAAAATTGGAAATTATTTTTGTTCTTATTTAAAAAGGGGGGAAAATCGGAGGGTTGAAATTTAAAAGTGAGATAACTGTACTGTGTGGGGTATCATATGAAAGGGTTTACTTTGTACATTCTAAAACAGATTTTTAATTATTTTTAGTCATAATAGTTTTTGATTTATCGGGCAAAATGTCGAAAAAAATACCCCCCCCCCCCCCCCCTTATCTCCGGAGTTTACCAATCGAAAAATCTGAAATAATTATGGAGGAATTTATGTATATTTTACAGGAAAACTATAGCCAATGCTCTAACTAGCATAGTTTTGTGATATTAACAGTAAACCTTTACAAACAAAGTTAGTTTTGCGGTTCATTTCGTCTTGTTTTTAATACGTCATAAATCGTAAAACTTACTACAGGTTTGTACGGAACCCTCGGTGCGCGAGTCCGACTCGCACTTGGCCGGTTTTTTTTTTAAATTATGGTAACAGTTTCCTGTTTTGTGATTCCAGGGAACCCCAAATATCGATTTTGAACGAAATCGGTATGATAACAAATAAATTCAAAATGGCGCTGACTTTTTTAAAATTTTGGTAACAGTTTCCTGTTTTGTGATCCCAGGGAACCCCAGATATCGATTTTGAACGAAATCGGTACGATAACAAAAAAATTCAAAATGGCGCTGACTTTTTTAAAATTTTGGTAACAGTTTCCTGTTTTGTGATCCCAGGGAACCCTAGATATCGATTTTGAACGGAATCGGTACGATAACAAAAAAATTCAAAATGGCGCTGACTGTTTTAAAATTTTGGTAACAGTTTCCTGTTTTGTGATCCCAGGGAACCCCAGATATCGATTTTGAACGAAATCGGTACGATAACAAAGAATTTCAAAATGGCGCTGACTTTTTTAAAATTATGGTAACAGTTTCCTGTTTTGTGATCCTAGGGAACCCCAGATATTGATTTTGAACGAAATTTGTACGATAACTAAGAATTTCAAAATGGCGCTGACTTTTTTAAAATTTTGGTAACACTTTCCTGTTTTGTGATCAGGGAACCCCAGATATCGATTTTGAACGAAATCGGTACGATAACAAAGAATTTCAAAATGGCGCTGACTTTTTTAAAATTTTGGTAACAGTTTCCTGTTTTGTGATCCTAGGGAACCCCAGATATCGATTTTGAACGAAATTTGTACGATAACTAAGAATTTCAAAATGGCGCTGACTTTTTTAAAATTTTGGTAACACTTTCCTGTTTTGTGATCCTAGGGAATCCCAGATATCGATTTTGAACGAAATCGGTACGATAACAAAGAATTTCAAAATGGCGCTGACTTTTTTAAAATTTTGGTAACAGTTTCCTGTTTTGTGATCCTAGGGAACCCCAGATATCGATTTTGAACGAAATCGGTAAGATAATCTTTTATGCATTATTTTACAATCTCAAAAACTGAGTATTATTGTAGCAGCGAGTATTGTTTCGGCTCATAAATAGGTAGGTAGGTACATAATATTTACCGCGGCCAACAGCGGCGCGGAATGTGGCGCGGAGGCATAGATAAGTAGTAAATAAATAATCATCTAATATTTTCAAGTAACAAAATTGGTTAGTTGGCTATAAAATCGAGCGTAGAGCGTAGAGCTATTTAAGCGTACATATTATATTATATGTTGTACTGTGACGAGTTTTATACCTATAGTTGAGTTTTAAATACCTAAATAGTTGGTCGCGGGGTAAAATATGTTAACCGGGCCTTGAAGTACGAGCGGTGACAAGTAAAAGGCCTATTACACTACGCGGTATTAAGACAGTCTTACTAAGACTGTCTTAAAGTCTAATTAGACAAGCTCGCTATTACATTGTGCTGAATATCGCATGCTAACTCATTTTCGAAGCACTAGAAAATCGCCGTAGCTCATAGCCCGAGTATTAGTTTGAATACATTTGAAAAAAAGAAAAGAAGAATATGGGTGAAGGAGTATTTACTTCTACGGGAAAAATTATCAAATATGCAAATACTGAGTGTTTTGGAACCATCTGACTTAAGAAACTACCTTAGAGTAGGAGTTGCTGACTTTGAACATATGTTGAAATTAGTTACTCCATAAATTCAAAAGCAAGATACGCTTCTTAGACAAAGTGTCAGTGCGAAAAAAAGATTGGTAGTTACGTTAAGATTCCTGGCAACGGGAAACTCCTACCAAGACCTTAGGTTTAGCTCTTTGATATCTCAACCTCTTTTATCGTCAATTATACCAGAAACATGCCGGGCTATCTACAAAAGAACTTCCTTTTCTTTTGAAGAAGCCATTGTGCACGGCACAGCCACGGGGCACAGGCACAGCATAAAACACGGAAGTCTTCACGCTGCGGCTGCTGCGCGCTGACTGAACGGTTGTCTTGCTAAACGTTATTACACCATGCGATATTCAGCAAGCAAGCAAGTTAGAGCGGCCGAATCCACTCGGTCGGTCTAATTAGACAGACTAACTTGCTAACTCTTATTACACTATGCTAAATCTTAGTAAGACTGTCTTAATACCGCGTAGTGTAATAGGCCCATAGAAACGCAAGCCGCACAGGTGTTTGTGGCCGACTGATAGTTTCGAGCGTCGTATTACTTTCACTTTAGCAGCCAAAATGTTAGCACTTGATTATTTAAACAGCTTAAATGATAGAGATTTTGTACAAATGTATATTTTAAATAAATATTATTTAAATTGCTTATTTTTTGCGCCAGAAACAAAACTACCGAAATAACGTACTATCACGAACCAGGGGCCCGTTACGTTAATTATTATCTATGCTGCCGCTCCCAAACACGCTCTGCCAAAGAAACACTCATGAGTCATGACACATCACACACTCTTTACAAAAAATACTCACCTATTTTTTTTATTATCAAATGTTATTGGTTTTTGGTATTTGTGGTTGTTACGCCATTTCACAATCATTATCTTCTTTTCTTACTTGACACGAATTAACAATTCCTGCGCGAATGACAACAACTCTCAGAACATACTAAGAACTTGAACTAAGATCCTATAGAAAGAGAATAATAATAATATTCATATATGACGAAATGTGGTATAGCTCTGGTAAAGTATAGTTTTCTCGAATATTCGATGTACAGTGTCATCTAGTGTTGAGAAGCAATACTAACTTGTCAGAACACAGTAATAACCATCTATCGTGAGCATACAGAATCATGACGACCAAACCACGCACTGATGACCCGAGCAACCAATAGAAATGTGACATGTGTATTCATTTGAAAGGAATTTTGAATTTGACCAATGAAATAATAGAATCTACGTAGACAGAGTCAACCGGTTATAAATTATAATATCTTGCTCTGTCTACGCAACCGGTGTACAAAGCCATAGCCGTCTCTATCCTTAAAGGGGATAGAGAGGGCTATGACAAAGCAAGTACTTAGTACAAAGCTACAAAAAAAAACATACGCGCCTAATTGAGAACCTCCTCCTTTTTTGGAAGGCGGTTAAAAAGGCATAGATTTATCATCCGCTGCTAGGGTTACTATACTGTTTTAAACAGTATTATACTGTTTTTCACTAAATTATACTTTTTACTGTTGAACAAAAATAAAGTATACAAAATACTGTTTTCAGCATCATTACAGAGTCTTCCCAAGAAGTTTTTAATAGAACTATTAATAACTTCATACTTTTTATTGATAAGGCTGATTTGTATTTAGAGAAATGGTTCGATTTCAATCAGACTAACTGGCTTTCTTTAATTAGCTGTTTGTCATTGAAGTCTTCGGTCACATTTGATCTTTTTGAGAAAATTATAGATAATCTAAATTTGTATCTAATTTGTTATAATATTAGTATGGATGATTTATATTCAGAATTAACAAATTTCAAAGTAATTTATGAAAAAATATCAGAAGACAAAGATTTTCTTGAAATGAGTACTTACTGGCCAAACGTGGAGCCATTTATTAGTAAACACTTCAGAAGAATTTAAAAACATAACTAAAATTGTCTCATATCTACTTTCTGTTCCCGCCACCTCAGCATTTACTGAAAGAGTTTTTTCAGTAATGAATGTTAAGTGGCGGGAGGATAGAAATAGAGCATCTATTCATTTAATAAAAAATGAGCTCCTCATTTATTTTAATTTCAGTTATAATTGTGATGCGGCATATGAAGTTTTTAAAAAAGATTGTAAATTAGTAAGTTGTGCGAGAAGCTCTAAAAAATATGTATTTAAAACAATAAATAAATAAAATACTGTTCATTTTTCTAAAATACTGTTTAATATTCTTCATAGACCTGAATATACTTTATTTCTTGTAAAAAAAGTTGGCAACCCTAGCTGCGCTCCCACCAGCTCCCACATGCGCTCCCAGCGAGACCAAATTAAATCTATATTATAAGGCACTTGCAACTTGTACTGTACCTACATCGGCGTGAAACTTTGAACTGAGAACACCATAGATTTACTACCGGAGAACACAGAACAATGTACGTACTCTCCGATACTTTCTTGAGAAGCAGACAGCAGTGGCATCAGTGGCAACTGGCATGGCACAGCACCCATCTGCAGCACTCGTAGAAACAAATAAACGACTAGGCTTTTTCTTTGTTTTTGGTAAATTTTAGGCTTTTTACCCGACTGCGGAACGCACAGGGCTATGTGTTCATCAGTCTATACATATTATAATTTATAATATTATGTTTCATGTTGTTTGTTTGTTCCTTACAGAACAGCTACAGCCTAAACGCGTGGACCGAATACCGATTTGATGATTCTTGCACCAGTTTATGCCCCGTGCTTATCATTTGAGTGTCACTGTGCCGGCTGCCGAATAACGAATTTGAGAAAAAACAAAATGGCGCCCTCTAGACGCCATAATGTAACAAATTAAAAAATAAAAGTCGATAGACTATGGCAAGTGGGGTATCGATGAATAGGGTCCCTTGTTCATTTTCTCATTTTAACAACGATTTAGAATTTGCTAGGTTTCAAAAGTTCATTTTTAGTGTATTCCTTTGTGTCGCACTACAGACCAAACGGCTGAACCAATTTTAATGATACTTGCACCACTAGATTTGTCTAAATCTTCCGAGTGTGAGAAAAACAAAATGGCGCCCTCTAGATGCCATATTGTAACAAATTAAAAGTCGATAGACTGCGGCAAGTGGGGTATCGATGAATACCTAGGTCTTGTAAAATCATAGTCAGGTTTCCTTGATCATTTTCTCATTTTAACGATGATTTAAGTTTAGGATTTACAAGGTTTCAAAGGTTCATTTTAAGTGTACCGTGAAACTAGCCAACTTTGCCCGTTTTTTTATTAAAATCGAATTAATTTCGAGATTTTTCTATAGAAAGTGAAGTATGTTTCTCCATTTCTTACAGCTATATGATTATACGCAAGCGTTCGCTTTGTATTTTTTTTTTAAATTAACATTTAAACCAAAATTTGTTCGATTTTAATGGCGGGCAAAATAATCTGGACTTTTAGCCAACATTGCCCACATCGAGATTTCATGCAATATAACTCTTAAAAATACGTAACAGACACCATTACTAGAATTTAGGGCAATCTTGTCCTAGGTTCCAAATTTTTTTTTGTAGTATTCATATTTTCGCAATAAAAGAAGTGGGCAATGTTACCTAGCGATTATTTCTTATTTCCATACAAGCTCCATCGAGCAGTTTAAAATTTTAAGGGTTGTCACGTCAGGAAATTATTGATTCAATAAATAATATTTTAACGTTTTTGTTGGAGGTGTTGGACCACATATTATAATAATATGCATTTGGATGCATGTTTTAGAAATAAGAAATGATATTTAAATCAAACACTACCTATGTTTATTAAAGTAAATGTTTATTAAAGTTTAGGTTAATAAAAGTATGAGGCACTAAGTAGTAATTTTTATAGGCTCGGGACCCTATTTCACGTCTTGATTTTCTTTGTCGAATTCTGGACTCGTCTTGGTTTTCTGAAATTTAAAATAACATTAACTAAATGAAAGCTAAAAAATTATAGAAAAAGATGAAAAGTGGCGCTTTATGATAATAAAAAATAGTGCATCGGGAAAGGTACCTATAGTTTTTTATCAGTAGGAATAGTATACTTAGTATATTCAGAATCGAATCAGTGTGTATGACATCTCACAAACTTCGCCATTTATGTAGGTATTAACAAACATAAGCTATTAAATGTTATAAATATACAAGTGTTTGGTGTTTTGTTTCTGAGGTAAATTACGTTAATAATTCAATCACATGTTACACCTATTACACCACCTATTACAAAATATCTAAATGTGACAACCCTGAGTACTTTTTGTTAACGGGCAATGTTGGCATGCACGGGTTTGAAAAGTTAAGGGTAATTTTGCCCATCATCTGAAGTTTAGATCTATAATCATCTGAATTCTGAAAATATAATTATAATACTCTACAATTGTGAATCTATGACATACAGTAACATAAACTTACTTGCGTTTTTGCTATGATGTAAAATCCACAACCACTTCACTCAAGAAATTTGCCCGCCAAAACACACACTGCATTCGACAATTTCTGACGGGTTACATCATCTAAGTCGTAATTCCTTCTTCCATGGGTTACATAATCAACTTGGGAACGAGTGCGATACGCAGTGTGGTCACAAATATAATCTATTTTTACCCAAGTAATGAATATTGCCATAAAACTAAAAAAATGTCGTATAGTTAGTGGATGTCATAGATAATAATATGTAGTTTAATGTTTTTATAAAAAGAATGATTTTGGTTGCTATGACTACTTGTGTTGTTGACTTCAAGTTGTTGAAACTAAAAAGGCGAAATAATTTTATAGAAATATGTTTTAATAATTAGGCCAGTTATATTACAATCTTTTGCTACTTATATAATAGGTTATGGGCCCAGTATACGTAAGAAAAAGAGAAAATGAGCCATCACGTGCATATAGAGCCATTGAAAAGAGAAAATTATGATACGTGGAGAATCCATGCAAAAGCTCTTTTGTTAAAACTTGGCCTATGGAACTATGTTTCTAATAAAATTAAGAAGCCAACAAGCGAAGGTGATGAACTGAGTAATTATACAGAAAAAGATGGGTTAGCATTAGCCGAATTATTTCTCATAATATCGCCAAGCGAATTAAAGCAAGTGAAAAATTGTGAAACCAGTAAAGATGTCTGGGATACGCTTGAAAATATATATAACAGTAAAGGTCCAGCTAGAAAAGCAACTTTGTTAAAAGAGTTGATACTTAAAAAAATTAAGGACAATGACAACATAGTTGATCATTTGAACAAATTTATGGATAGTGTTGATAAACTAGCAGACATGGACATAATCATTTATAAAGATTTACTAAGCATTATGTTGCTATATAGTTTACCCAAATCTTTTGAAAATTTTCGGATAGCCATAGAATCTAGAGATGATCTACCAGATCCAGATAATCTGAAAATAAAGATCATTGAAGAAGCAGAAGCACGAAAAAATACGGCTAGTACAAATGATGGGAATTTAGAACAAGAAGCACTATACGGTAAGCAACAAAGTAAAAACAAGAAATATGATATAAAATGCTATAAATGTAAAAAGAAAGGGCATAAATCAAATGAATGCTGGTCGAAAGTAAATCAAACAAATAAGCGTAATGCGAATTATTGCTTAGAAACGTGCCTTAACACGAATGACAATAAAGAGAAAGTCATAAAATGGTGTCTAGATAGTAGCTGCACGTCACATATGACGCATGAATTAGAAAGATTCCATAATATAGAAAAAGATGACTATAAAAATATAAGGTTAGCTTCAGAGAACTGTACAGCACAAATTGAAGGCCGTGGTTCAGTGAAACTTAATATAAAAGAAAAACCTGATCTGAAACTGACTGAAGCCTTGTATGTACCGTCACTAACTACAAACCTAATGTCAGTAGGAAAAATGACAGATAAAGGTGCAACAGTTTTATTTAAGCAAAGAAAAGCAACCGTAAAACGTAATGGTGAAATACTGTTAAAAGCAGAAAGAAATGAAGATGGTTTATACTATGTTAAAGAAAATTTAGAAGAAAAAACCAACTATTGTGAAACAAACAAAATGCAACTGTGGCATAGAAAACTAGCACATCTTAATGAAGGGCAAATGCGAATAGCTCTTGACAAGAAAAGTATGGAAGGCTTAGAATTTAATAAATGTGACACAGTTAAAGATTGTGAAGTCTGTGCTAAGGGTAAGGCAACAAAACTACCGTTTAATACACATAAAAATGAGCAATGGACAACTCAGAGGTTAGAAATTGTGCATACTGATGTATGTGGTCCCATGAGACAGTCATCAAAGGGGGGTTCAATATACTTCATCACATTCACAGATGATTATTCAAGATATACACGAGTATATACAATGAAAACTAAAAATGAAGCCCTATCAAAATTTAAGGAATTTAAAAACGAGGCTGAACGATTTTCTAAAAATAAAATAGTATATTTGCAAAGTGACAATGGGACAGAGTATATAAATAATAAATTTAATGAATATTTAAAAGAAAATGGCATCAAGAGGAGACTTTCCGCGCCATACACACCAGAACAAAATGGCTTAGCAGAAAGAAAAAATAGGACATTGTTTGATAAAGCTAGATGTATGCTGATAGATGCTAATATGAAAGAAGATTTTTGGGCTGAAGCAATTAATACAGCTAACTACTTGGCAAACCGCAGTCCTTGCAGTAGTATTGATAATGCGACTCCGTTTGAAAAATGGGTAAAGAGCGTTCCGTCTGTGAGACATTTTCACATATTTGGGACTGAAGCATTTGTACTGAATAAAGGAAAGAAAAATGGAAAATTTGAAGCCAGAGCGACAGCTGGAATTTTTGTAGGATATTCGGAAAATCATAAGGCGTACCGGATATTTAACCCAAAAACAGACAACATAATAATCAGCAGAGATGTCAAAGTATTAGATAAAATGTTTTATGAAAACGAAACGAAAGAAGAACAAAAACAAAAGGAAGTTGATAAAAATGAAATAGAAATTATACTTTTTCCTGAAAAACAAAATATAGAAGACAACGAAGAGTTGATAGAGAGTGAAGTTAATGAATCAGAACACGAATTGAACAATGATGAAATATTCCTAGATGCAACTACAGAAATAGATGAAATGTGTACAGATAATGAAGTAGAAGCGACTACTTCCAGTAATAAAAGACAGAAAAAACCACCAGCATGGCACGAAGATTATGAGATGGATGCTGAACAATCATTCCTCTGTGAAATAGATGAGAACAGTGATGAATGGGAAGATGCAATAATAAGCTCATTTTAAAAATAATACGTGGAAAATTGTACACAAGAATGAAAGCAAAAATTTGATAGATAATAAAATGATTTTGAAAAATAAGTATAATGCATTAGGAGAAATAGATCGAAGAAAGGCGCGACTTGTGGCGCGTGGTTTTAATCAAAAAGAAGGTATTGATTACACATAAACATTTGCACCTGTTGCAAAAATGAGTACTATTAGACTACTCATTGCACATGCAATTGAAAATGACATGAAGTTATCCCAACTAGATGTGTGTACTGCATTTTTAAACGGCGATATAGATGAACAAATTTACATGAAGATGCCGAAAAATCTCAATAAATATTTAAAAATGATAATGACACACGTAAAAGATAAAGAGTTAATAAGAAAAGAAAAAGAAATGCTATTAGATATAAATAGATGTAAAAATAATGGGATATGTAAATTAAATAAAGCTATTTATGGATTGAAACAAGCAGGGCGACAATGGTTCTTGAAGTTACATAATAAAATGATGGAAATCGGATTTAAGAATTCCATAGCAGATCCTTGCTTACATATTTTAGAAAAAGAAGGGGAAAAGCTATTTGCAAACATTTATGTGGATGACTTATTACTGGCATATAAATCAGAAAATCTATTAAAAGAAGTTAAAATGAAATTGCAAAAAGCTTTTGAATTAAGAGATATGGGTTTACTCCACCATTGCCTTGGCATACAATTCACCCATGTAGGGGGAGAAATGAGGTTGTCACAGGCGAGCTATATCGAAAAGTTAATAGAAAAATTTAACATGGGCGAATGTAAGCCGGTTTCAACGCCAATGGAAACAAGTTTAAAAGTGGAGAGAGTACATAACGAAGAAGAAATGAAGAACATACCATACCAGGCGTTGATTGGTTCTTTGATGTATCTGGCTATAGCCACGCGACCAGATATTATGTTTGCTGTAAGTTATTTGAGTCAGTATAATACCTGCTATGGCAAAACGCATTGGCAAGCTGCCAAAAGGATTATACGATATTTAAAAGGAACAGTGAATGTACACATCAGATATAGAAAAACAGGAAGTGCATTAATAGGCATGGCTGATGCTGACTGGGCGGCATGTACCATTGACCGTCGTTCATAAACGGGTTATATCTTCAAGTATGGAGGTGGGCTAATCAGTTATGCTACAAAGAAGCAACGAGTTGTGGCCTTATCAACTGCGCCAGAGGCCGAAAATATGGCAATGACAGAGGCTGCAAAGGAAGCTCTACACCTAAAACAGCTTTTAGAAGATATTGGAGTGGCTAAACAAACTGTGCCAATCTACAATAATAATTTGGCTGCACAGAAGTTAGCCAACAATTTGATGACTGGAAAAAGGTCCAAGCATATAAGCATAAGGGAACATTTTATAAGGGACTGTGTCCAAAAGAAACTGATAACGATTCATTACAAGGACACAGATAACATGGAGGCAGATCTTTTAACAAAGGCCTTACCTCAACCCAAGTTAGTAAAACTACTGAAGATGATAGGAGTCACTCTGACCTTAGGTTAGACCCCAAGATCATCGTGAGGGGGAGTGTCATAGATAATATGTAGTTTAATGTTTTTATAAAAAGAATGATTTTGGTTGCTATGACTACTTGTGTTGTTGACTTCAAGTTGTTGAAAATAAAAAGGCGAAATAATTTTATAGAAATATGTTTTAATAATTAGGCCAGGTATATTACAATCTTTTGCTACTTATATAATAGTGGATTTGTAAAAATTTTGCTTTTAGGGCAAAGTATCCTTGAATGGCAAAGTTGGCATGTTTCACGGTAGGTATTCCTTTGTGTCGCACTACAGACAAAACGGCTGGACCGATTCTGATAATGCTTGCACCAGTAGTTTCGTCTTAATCTTGTGAGTGTCACTACGGAAGCAGAATTAATAAAAAAACAAAATGGCGCCAAGTAGAAGCCAATTAATAAATAAAAGTCAAATTAATAAATAAAAGTAAAATTAAAACGCAATAGCAAGTGGGGTACCTATCGTTAGATAGGTCTTTTAAAACCACCAGTTAGTTAAACCATTTTTCCATTTAAATGATCATTTAGGATTTACGAGGGTTCAAAGGACATGTGTAAGGTTCCTACGTAGATCCTTTGTTGTAGTTGTAGACCTACTTGCGTATGGTGATGGATAAGAGTTCTAAGATGCAAACTATGTAATACAAATAATATAAGTCAATGACAAATAGGTACTCGGTGATTTATTTAGGAAGCAACATAGAACACATTTAAATTAATTGCAATGCAACAACATAACAATAACATAGATAGGTCTACTTTCTAGAACACTTGCTACTCGAGGCAAATCTGAGTATCCAATATTATGACTACTAAACATTGAAATAGAATGAGTACTAGAAACAGGGTCACGAACAAAAAATATCGCAAAAATGTCTCAATTTACACACACATAAACATATAGGTACATAAACGTATAGGTCGGCAGTCGTAATTCCTAATTCCATGGTATAGGTACTAAAATTCTACATCAATGCTACTAAAAGTAAAGTTGCTTTAATGTAATATTCTAAAGCAGTATTGTGACGTCACGCCGTTAAACATAGCAGGAGCTCCTCTGATTGGCGGAAACCACGCCGCCACGCGTAACGACTGCTTTGCCGCACAACACGACCTGTTGTGCGCCATCTGTAGTCATCGAGCGGCGCTAACACTTTTTAATTTGCAAGCATAGAATATAATTTATAACTTTTTAAGCCATATTCGGCGGGAGGCCATCGGTTTACTTAGTTTATCTACCTATTTAAATTTGAAGTAAGTACCAATTACGTTCAGTAATTCAGAAGTTATAAGGCTCTGACAGACGGACGGACGGACAAGTGCAAATTCACTCAAGTAGACAGAGACCTTCGCTTCGCTCGGTCAACTATAGTGGGGAAATACCCCAACCACTCAATACCAGTTGTAAACTAGGCCTTATAGACCGGGAGATGGTGATAGAAAATAGTCTCCCATTTTCTCCTGCATGCCTTTTTAAGAATTGATAACTAACCCTAAAATATGAAAGATAGAGGGGTTACGAGCCCTTGCGCGCTTGCACGTCATAAAGAAAATGGCTTCTCTTTGTGTAAAGAATTTTAGTATTTTTCCGTGACATTATATTGCATGCCTTTGTAATATAACGTAGTTGGAACAAATTTAAGCTATAATAATTGATGGCATGCAATTCGCAACGGCCGACGGGGCTCAAAGGGTTACGTAGAAATGAAAAAAAAAAATAGAACATTTCCGTGTTTACAAATTGCATGCCGTTGTAAAAAATAGTTTTTTTTATCTCAAAAATACTCTACGAAAATTGGCATGCACCCCTCGTATGACCAAGGGTGGAAAATATTAGGAAAATGTTGTGAAAATTCAATACAACTTTTCCGTGATTTCAAACTGCATGCCATTTGAACAATACTTAATTTTTATAATTTATTGACGTTAGCAAATTTGGCATGCACAACAGGAAGTTGTAAAAGAGTGGCATGCATGACGAAAATTGCAAAAAACGCTGTTATAATTTCGGTGTCTTTATTTTGCATGCCATTCAATATTTCATTAAAAAACATTATTTTAAGTTGATAAAAAAATGGCATGCATATTACACAAGCCTGACATAAAAAACTTGTGCAAAAATAAAATTAAAAAAGGTTGTTTAGCGAAAATAAAAATAAGGAACATTTCCCTGTTTTTTTTTTTGCATGCCTTTTTGTACATTGTCAGTAAATATTATTTTAAACTTCAAAAACAAATGGCATGCATGTTTATTGATAAAAAATTACATAAATAAACAAAAAAACCGCTGCCAATACATTGGTACGTGGCTTTCTTCAAACTAAGTTATTATTTCTATTATTAAGTACTCGGGTTTACTTTATTAAATAACTGAAATATTTTATATAGCAGGTATATTGTTAATTCTAACAAAAAGTCACGTAAAATAAAAAATTGTTTTTTTGGTGATTTTGAAATGCTTGAATGAATGAATGAATGAATGAATGAATGAATGAATGAATGAATGAATGAATGAATGAAATACTCTTTATTGTACACCAAAATAAAAATAAAAAATAAGTACATTTAAACAACAATAAAATTAAAAAAAGAAAAATCGGTACAAATGGCGGCCTTATCGCTTTGAAGCTTGTAATTAGGGTTCCGTACCAAAATGGTAAAAATGTAACCCTTATGGTGCGACTTTCTCCGTCCGTCCGTCTGTCACAGTCGATTATTTCAGTAACTATTAAAGCTATCGACATGAAATTTGGAATAGTTGTGTATAATAGTGGCCTAACATCATTAAAATAAAAAAAAAATCGTAAATTATTTTTAGTTTAATTAAAAAAGGGGGAAAATCGGGGGTTTGAAATTTCAAAGTATGATAACTATACTGAGTGGGATATCATATGAATGGGCTATACTTCTACATTCTAAAACAGATTTTTATTTAAATCTGAAATAATTATGGTCAATAGAAGCTTATGTATATTTTACAGGAAAAATAAAACCAACGCTCTAACTAGCATAGTTTTTTTTATATTAACAATAAACCTCTACAAACAAAGTTAGTTTTGCGGTTCATTAAATTCATTAATCGTAAAGCTTACTACAGGTTTGTACGGAACCCTCGGTGCGCGAGTCCGACTCGCACTTGGCCGGTTTTATTTTTTTATTTAAGCATACGTTTCTCTCCTTTAATTTACATTTTAATTGTTTAAAAGGTTTTGCTTCAGTTATCGTGCTATTATATATATTATACTATTACTATAATATTATATATATAGTTATTTTGGCTATTGGGTCTATTTTAGTATTTTGCTTTTGAGAATTTGACGCCAATGTGATCGAATACTAATTAAACGATCCGATGGATTGTATTTAAAGTTATAACTAGTAGGTAGAATAAACTGTAGGTATTATCGAGACCCGCGAGTCGCGACTCGCGTACTCGTAAGTCGTAGTGTACTATTAATCAAATATAAATATTATAAATGCGAAAGTTTGGATGGATGTATGGATGTTTGTTACTCAATCACGCTCCAACGGCTGAACGGATCTGGATGAAATTTGGCACAGAGATAGATTATAGTCTGGAATAGCACATAGGCTACTTTTTATCCCGGAGAATTAAAGAGTTCCCGCGGGAACCGAAAAACCTCAATCCACGCGGACGAAGTCGCGGGCATCAGCATCAGTGTATTATATGAATTTATATGTAATCCTACGACTTCGCAGTTCGCTCGCGCTGATTGATCATAGGTTCTTACTTAGGAACCTGTTCTAAATTGAAACGTGGCTAGGTAGGTGATGGGTTAGCGCCATCCATAAGCCAAAATCCAAATCTCTGGTCTCTGTTTCACACTGGAAATGTTTCACATATTTTATTAAACTTTCATTATTATTAAAAATACGATGGTTTTATTTAATACGCATGCCATTTTTATACATGCATACATACTTAAAATAATTTGTTTTTATTAAATGCAAAACGGCATGCAAATTAAAAACACGGAAATGTTTCATATATTTTATGAAACTTTCATTATAATTTAAAATACGATCGTGTTATTTAATACGCATGCCATCTTCGGTATATACTTAAAATAATATGTTTTTATGAAATACAAAACGGCATTCAAATAAAAAACGCGGAAATGTTTATTAAATTTTTGCAATTTTTGTTATTATTTATAATATAATGATCATGTGCAACATGCATGCCATTTGTATTTCAGAATTATTTGGTCATAAAATAAATATTTATCTTTATTAGAAGTAGTTTGAAATCACGGAAAAGTTGTATTGAATTTTCACAACATTTTCCTAATATTTTCCACCCTTGGTCATACGAGGGGTGCATGCCAATTTTCGTAGAGTATTTTTGAGATAAAAAAAACTAATTTCTTACAACGACATGCAATTTGTAAACACGGAAATGTTCTATTTTTTTTTTCATTTCTACGTAACCCTTTGAGCCCCGTCGGCCGTTGCGAATTGCATGCCATCAATTCTTATAGCTTAAATTTGTTCCAACTACGTTATATTACAAAGGCATGCAATATAATGTCACGGAAAAATACTAAAATTCTTTACACAAAGAGAAGCCATTTTCTTTATGACGTGCAAGCGCGCAAGGGCTCGTAACCCCTCTATCTTTCATATTTTAGGGTTAGTTATCAATTCATAAAAAGGCATGCAGGAGAAAATGGGAGACTATTTTCTATCACCATCTCCCGGTCTATTAGTGATGATTCAGAAATAAAAGAAAAATTAATGCTTACATTATATTTAAAATTATTTGTTATCAAATTGATTAACACATTACTAAACATAATATAATAATTCATTCTACATCAGAATTTGGATAATAGTGACCAATAAAAACAAGCAAATTCAACATAACCAATTATTATTATTACTAGCTAAAAATATCTTGCTACATATACCTAGTTCGCGCGCGAGTTGAATGCAGAGTAAATGTATGGTGACACATACATTTACTCTGCATTCAACTCGCGCGCGAACTGTACCTAATAACGATGACATGTCACATTTAAATTGATTTTCAATTACCCAAATGCTCATAGTTATACTTACAACTGTCAATCATACAAAATGAAATATATTTAAAATAATTATAATGGGATTCATATTTTATGATGCACCTTTTCAAATACATAACAGAATTCTCACTCTGGGGTCACAAAATGACATTTAATTATTATCAGTATAGTATGTATATAAAGAGCATGACCTACATATGCAATTTTTATCACAGCACTTGTATAGACTGCGGTGTCACAGTGTTTAAATATTTACAATTGAAAAAGAAGATTTCATGCACCAGAGGTAACACCCAGAGGATACGTCAGGGTTTGAAACAATGTAAAATACAACATAAAATATCGGTCATTTAACAGACTTATTCTCATAAGTAATTTAAGATAGGGGCTGCTTATCTGCGATGGCGGCGTTTTTTCTTATTACGGTTCCCGTTTCCGGCTTGCGGCTGCGACGCGCCAGACGAGGACGAAGCTACCGGCGGTGGGGCTACTGGCGCTGGTGACTCGGTGACAACTGCATAACCGGTAAAAACGTGTAACCCATTCTCTCTCGGTTGGGTTGCTGGGACGTTAGATCTTGTCTGAGTAACAGTTGATCTCATTAGAGTAACAGGAGTGGTTTGCCTCGGCTGAGTTACAGTAGTATTCTGCCTCGGCTGAGTTACAGTAGTATTCGCAGGAGTGTTTTGCCTCTGCTGAGTTACAGGAGTATTCTGCCTTGGCTGAGTAATGGGGGGAGGTTGTCTTGGCTGAATAGCAGGGGTATTCTGCCTGGGCTGCGTAACAGAAACATTCTGTCTAGGCTGAGAAGCAGCGGGTGGAGCTTGAACGCGATTTGCTTCGGGAGGAGCTACTGGCGGTATCGGTCTGTCGAGCGCAGCGCGCATTCTCTGCTTCAACCGTCTTCTTGCGTTTCGAGATAGGCTAGCGCTAGGTTGGTCCTGCTGCGAATCAGTCGTCGCCGCGGGCTGTTCCGCATCTGAGTCAGAGGTGCGAGCGTTGACCCCTGAGGAAGTGTCGGGGCCATGTTCGAAGTTTTCAATTCGGGCTCTCATTTGAGCTTCAGAGTGCACCAGAGCGTTCGCCTCGCGGCCCAGTGTGGCGAACGCTCGGGACAATCTAGCCACGTCGTCTTGCAGTTCCTGGAGGAAGGGTTCCAGGTCGTTGGACGACTGGTTGTTGACTCTGTTGGCGATGCGCAGTACGGCGCGCGGCTGCGACTGCGCGGTGAGCTGGTCGGCCGGCGTGCGGCGCACGGACAGTTTGCCGCTGATCGTCGAGGGGGCGGTGAGCGCTTCCGCGTCTTGCTCTTTTACGATAAGACAGTGACCACGTTTCTTCAGTGCCCCTTCACAGGATCTGACAGACCAAACCTGTTAAATGAAAACAAAGTATTAGTGAAGCATGAAACAAATTCATAATTCCTACTACTACGAGGACTTTGGCCTCAGTTACACTTATAAATTACATAATACATTGCATACTATACGTGGCTTATTAGACCTACATTGAGTAACTTACACAAGTAAGCGACATAGACGTGAGCACAACTTAGAAGTGTAATCATGGCCTTTTAATTAGATGTAGTAAACCAAGTAGTGACCAATACACGTTGATTTTACTAATCACTAAACACCTGCACTAACATTTGCATACGATACACAAGCCACCCACACTGTTAACTTACAAAGATAATCCAGCCGTAATTGAAAGTCAGACTTGATTTACAATCTGTCTCCTAAACATTGGCAATATTATCTAATCAGAAATATCTATAATAATATAACTATGTCAGAAACAGCGAGTCCGCAATGAACTATACCACCCAAATTTGATGAAAAACCAAACTATACATGAACACTATAGGTAACCAATTTTATTATAGGCAGAAAAACACAGAAAAGAGTAAGTATTACAAAATAAGAAGAAATGTCCAGGGTTACTGACCAAGTCATCAAAGCACAAGCCTTGGAACTAGAAAGTTGGCATTTTGCAGAGGTTCCTTCGAATAAGACAGGATTCTTCGAAAATATAACAGGATGGTTTATTGCATCACAATATTAACTTTTGATGTATTCTTGTTATATACTTACACAATCAGAAAATATAGCTTCACGGTCATTACCACATATGGTAATTGTATAACTGAACTCGTGAGCTACCCACGGCGATGCGGCCATGGACAGCCAAGCACACACCGAGTCAGCTGTAAAAATATTACAGTCATTCATTTGTATTTTGTTTTGCATTGTATTTTTTATCCTAATGATATGCTTGCTTTTGCTTTATATTAATTATTAGTAAAGTATGAATGATAGTTCTTGCAATTACTGAATTATTAGAACGATTGTTTGATAAGTGTATATGTTCTTGTTCAGATGGGCATGGGCATCATTCTTTCTTGGGTTAATTCAAACTTAGTCATAGTAAGTTGTATGCCACTCAGTGTTCACTAGTAAAGATTTATTGATATTTTTACATAATTATTTGAGAGCTTAAAATGTATTACTCGAACTCTTTGAGGAACTCTGTTCATCCATGCTTTTTGACATAAAAGCGTCTATGAAATCCATTTAAACAGCAGGTTGAGGCCTTTGGTGGGACGAGTGGGAGTTATTTTACGTATTTGATCGCGATTCGCGACAACGTTTACTACCATTTAAGTATATGGAACTGTTCGAGCTCCAGCTGTCAAGTGCTTGACAATTCCATACAAATCATACTTAACGTTGTCGCGATCGAATGGGAAGAAAATTTCCCACTATACTATAGCCGATCTCGATGTGGAATCATGGTGAACAAACCATAAATCGTCCCTTCAAAGGGTTGTCATACTTTTAAGTGATGTAGATTATGTTAGATAATATTAATATATCTAACCTTCTGACTTATTCATGTCAAGTATTTATATAGGGTGTGTTCCGAAATACACTGCGAGCACTGCAAGTCCCCAGTAAGAGCACTGAACAGTGCTCGCAGTGCTTATATCGGAACACCCACATAAATAGCTGTTGCTGTGCATGAAAGTCATTAACATGATCTACCTGTTATTGGTTGCTAAGCAACGGTTTGTTAGTAAACATGTTCGGCTATAACACTGTTCGAATTAGGGGTCATCCATAAAGTACGTCACACGTTGAGGGGGGGTAGGGGGTCGACGAAGTGTGACATTGTGTGACAAGATGTGGGAGGGGTCCTAAGTTTCGTGACAAAATCTTATATATCTAAGTGCTATATTAGTAAGTATAAGTAAGGGGGAGGGTCTCACATCAGTATCATAAATTTAGTGTGACTTTATGGATGTCCCCTTCCTTGTTTGTGTTAGAGCTTTGTGTAAATATTTAAAAAAAACTCACAAGTTATTTCAATTGTCAAAAAGAATATGCCCATATCAGATATTCTGACTGCAGTCACTAGTTTGCCAGGTACAGTAGCAAACTGCCAAGCTTGTAAGTACTCTCCATTTTCAGAGCGACCCTAAAAATATATTATTTTTAATTATTGATATTCGAAGCAAGTGGCTGGGAGCTGCTGGAAGCAAGTGGCTGAAGACCCTGCTCTGTGCAGATCCATCCAAGAGACTTTTGTCCAGCAATAGGGTCTACCACTAATCAGTATTGATAATATTTCAGCAGAATAATTTTAGAACTGTATGATGCCTGCTAGTCGCAGCTAGTGGATTAGTTTTTTTTATTCCTGCGGGAACTCTTCAATTTTCCGGGATAAAAAGTAGCCTATGTCCTTCCCCGGGATGTAACCGATCTCTGTACAAAATTTCATCAAAATCGGTTGAGCAGTTGGACTGTGAAAGCGTAGCAGACAAATAGACAGACACACTTTCGCATTTATAATATTATATGGATTCATATTAGAACAGGCAATTGAGATGATTGCTATCAGTCACCACTTAAGAATCACATGATAGAAAATCTTTATTGTACACAAAATCGGACAGAACAATCAAACCAAAAACTAACATATATAACTATACATCTATCTAACATAACATTTATCTCCATCAAGTAACCAATGTCTTACCTCAAGTAAATCTGGAGCATGAAAATAACGAAGATGGTTGAGTAAACGGCCAGATGGTAGTCTGGCTGAATTGCCAGTCTTACAACAAAGGCATCGGAACAGACCACTGCATGGTTGTGGCGGCCCTTGTGATCTCTGCAAATCATCAATTACATATATTAAACAATTTTTTTTTTCTATTTCAAAAGAAAGAAGTTCCTACATTGTTATCAAGCTTATGCTTTTTAATGCAGACACCCATTTTTTGGCAGTCAGCTAATATTTATTGGTTATTGCAAATGTAAAAGTTTAAAAAAAATAAAAATGATTACAGTAAATTATAAATAGGTTTAAATTGGAATGGAAAAAAGGATTTGCTTCTGCTCACTTCTGTAACAATAATATTAGTTTCTCCTTCGTCATCTTCATCATCATCATTGGCCTCATTTTCACGTTCCGCCGAGGTAGTATCTTTAGCAGGAGTGCTGCTTTCTGATGAGCCAGAACCTGAAGCTTTACCACCTAACTTCTGAAATATTTAAATCAATAATCTGAATAATTAAATCAGACAGTTACAGATCAGCATTGGCTAGTTTAAGGTGAGTGGAAGTGATTTACGGTTTATACTTGTATTTAACCATTTAAGAAGCATTCTTTGGATAAGATTTATCTGTTATAAAACAAACCAAATTATATTTCACAAAAATATTAAAGCCCTGGATAAAACTTACAAAGCTGCGCACTTTTCTAAAGTTTGCTATCAACTCTTCCATGGCATAGTTGCGTGTGCCAAAGAAGAGTGCACGACAAACAGGGCACACATCCAGACGCATCTTGCATCGCCCGCAGACATGGTGTCCCTCGTTGCATTGAAAAATCTGGCCTGTTGGTATCTCGTAGCATACAGGACATTGTAGTAAGTCATCAAGGTTGAGCAGAGATTCCGGCTAAAAACAAATACTTTAATTCAGAGATAATCAAGTTAGACAAAACCAAAACCTGCTAAAATAAAATAAACACTGTTGTTCTAAAAGAATTTTAATAGTTAAGTGAATATGTAACTATTTTAACCAAAGGATTCTTATGCATAAATTCCATTCCATTCCATCTCCACTTAAGTTTTTGTATTTGTTTTGAACAACTCAAAATGAAACTGCCAATCATTGTCATTATTATATAATAACTTATGAGGTTAATTAGTAATAATTATTGCCTGTTATAAATTATAAAGTCTGATTCAAACTGTATGACGTCTCTGCAACATCTCTGAAGAAAGCCGCGAGTGTAGGTTCACACAGGTAAGTCAACTGAACCATCCCGCTGATACCTTATATTGTATTCTGCACATTGAAACATGTTCAATGACGTCAATGAGAAGTCATAAAGTATGAATTGGACTGTACATAATAAAAATAATTATTTCAGGAAAAAGAATTTATTTTCTCAAAACAAATTCACTTTCAGAAAAATATTTTATATCACTGTATTTACAAATGAATATGATTCCATCAATCCATCCACTACAGCCCATTAACGTCCCACCGCTGGGCACAGGCCTCCACTCTCATAGGAGAGCGGGAATTAGAGCTTAGACCCACCACACTGCTCCAATGTGAGTTGGCGGGCTATGAATATGGTTAGTTTAATATATTTCAAATATTAAGTATGTAGGTATAACAATATTATAGCTATAATAATTATCCTTTGAATTATGTTTTTAAACAGAGATATAGGATAGAGGAAAGAAAAGAGGTCTGATAAAAGTAGTTATTGATATGTTAGGCAACATGAATATCAAACATTGATCAAGAAAAATATTTATGAGATGGAGAGATCATCACCAGGCATAGGTATTGCAGATGAAAACGAGGTCATTTGACTTGTTTCACATTCCAATAAATTACTTAAAGAATCAACGCATAGCAGTTATTTTAGAGCCTACAACATACAAACTCTTCCAACTTCTGTTAGTCTACCCTCTTTAATAATAAAATAAAATATGCCCACGTTTTATTCAGATCTTGCTGTTTCAGTAGGAGGCAAGTAATATAAAATGTTCAAAGGTGTTATGTGGTATTACTTCAAAAGGAACCTTGGAGCGAAGCCTAAATGATAGATAATCTTAGCAAATTGACTAATAATATCCTATAAACCTTCAATGAACTAGCGTGACAGTTAATTACCTAAGTACAAATTAATGAAAATTTTATTTCTTAAAAGAACACGTTCAGACGTTGCGTTCAGACGAACAGGTCTGCCTACAGGAAAAAATATCGACCAACCGAAAAGAGTTGAAACAATGGAAGATTTATCGGATTTTCATGGTTTGCGAGTTACATACCTTCACTTCAGCTTTTTCGACCATGATGCAGTTATATTATCGGTCTTGAAAATAAAAAGTCTTGATTATTTAGAACTACGAACAGCAGATGCGCGGAAGCCACGAATCACGATGCTATAAAAATGAAATACAGCTGCGGCTGTTACAAATGGCCGACATTTTCAGTTTTCACAAAGCAATAGACTATAGAATTTACAGAATACAGACTTATTCATCTATGATTTACCACAGAGATATTGATACAGAAAAGAATAAGCACGTAGACAGAGAAAGAGATATAGACAGAGCGTACAGTATGCGATAGCGATAGTCCTAGTGGTCCTAATGCGATATTTTCACATATTTTCAGCTTGGTATTTTATATTTTTTTATTTCTATACTTTGTAGCATTCATGTGAGTATTTACAAAATATAACCTGTTTTTATCTGTAACAATCAGGTCAAAATAATTAAATTGTAAACTTTGTACCTATTTCCTATAGAAGACTAGAACGTTTCAACTGTCAGTCTTATGTCAGTCCACGAAGGAATTCTTCCACAGATTAGTTGGGCGTATTTTTATAAAAGTGTACATGGGTTTTTTGCCCTGTCCACCAACTTTCGGATTTTTTTTCTCACATTTAGATTATGCTGATCCAAACATATTTTATGTTTTTAGGTCGCTTATTAATCCAGTCATATTTTCGTCTACAATAAACATATTGATTCATATAGATTTATTAAATTACAGCATTATTAACAAAAATAAATGTGTGATTTTGCCATGTCCCCACCTGATTCTATAACTTTCGACTTGAGATAGCAAAGCCGCCATAATAGATAGATCATTGATTCACCCTTATTTAGATAGCTTATTTTATGTACTTTTGATTTGTTTATTGAATGAATTTATTTACTTAACCATATGATTTTAATTATTTTTTTAATGAAAGTCTCAAATTTGGCTCTATGTGGAATTTCCATTGACGAGCGCTTTTTTGCTCAGAAATTATAAAATTACTACTATTGCAGAAGATTTTATTGGTTGCTTTCAACATTACTAAATACTGTAAGACTGCTACCATGTTATTGAAATAATCAGTCTTCCTGCAATCGGCGTCTAAGTAGTCAATTTTGAGTGTGCTCATAACTCATCCATTGAGTAGGAACGGTTTTTGAAGGTAAATACTGAATTAATATTTTTCGTAGGTACATCATTTTAACATAGCTTACTTCATATTTTACTAGAATGTAGTATTGTTTTCTAGTAAAGTTCGAAAATTCTTGAAATACATTGCAACAAAATATTGCTGGCGTGAATTCGTTACGGTCCTTTGAGTTACTCTTTCGAAATTGTCAGTCAATGGAACAAATGGTTAATCAATGCATTTCTAAAGGTTTGTGTGTGGTTAAGCTTTTTTCGGTCCCGAGTTTTGCATTGAAAACGAGTATTTTATATATTAAATTATTCAGGTGTAACAATGGCGTTGAAATCTGCCGAAATAGCATGGCGGCATAGAGAGAAATTAAAGAGCGATTCTTAAAAGTTCAAACAATATAAAAAAATAACACTTGGACCTCGTAAAATCTAAAACAAGAAAAATATCTGAAGTGAGAAAAAATATCAAAAGGGAGAAACGGAGAAGACAAAACGCTAAAAATATTGTTACTTATAATCGTTCATATAACGTGATTTAACATACTATAAATTGGTTGAAAGTTTCACTTATATTTTTTAGATGACATTTTACATAATTTAAGTATAAAAAAGAAAGAATAAAGAGTTTAAAATACTCAAAAGTACCTACTACGACTATTATAGTTTTATGGTAAGAAAGTGCAATAATTCTTAACAATGTGATCAGTGCCCTTACTTTTCCCTTGAGTAATTGTCAAGGTTCCACTGACAAATTGTCCTCTCAAAAAATATTACATAAATGCCTATAATATTGGCCATTTATCATTATTATAAGTTATTGTTGTGTTATATTTAAAAAGATATGTTTTATTTTATATTTTGTATAGAAAAATATGACAGAAATTTGCCATTACGATAGTCAAAAGAACTAAAATTATCAAATTTTGATAGTGTTTTTGTTAAGTTATGTTTGGAGTCCCATTCTTCTCTTTGGTATGTTTAGTAAGACTAATTAAAACTTCTTTTATCTTATCTAAAATGTTTTTTTTAAGTGAATTTGTGAGATAAAGTTCTGTTTCTCAATGGAAAAAATTCTTCGTCAGTTCATTTTAAAATGGTTATTTTTACTATAATTAAATATAATATTTACAATCAGTGCTATTTTTCATAAAGATAAATAACTAGGGAACACAAATCTATCAATAAAATAACAAAATAAGGTAAAAAAAAAACATCGATTTTATTTCATGTACACTTTTAAAAAAATACGTTACTGGTTCAGGCCGTGAACGTGATAGGTCCACTCACAGAGTACCAACATTGGGTCCACTCCACTCATTATATTATTCTATGCTCCACCTACCTACTTTAATATTGAAAGTTACCCTATAACTATTACTATTGTTATGAGGAACTTTCCAGCCTACGTTCCTTAGAAACATCATAGGTGGCGCTCTCTAACAAACTAAGGATCTAGGATCTATGTGTGCAATGAGGTGATACTTGTACCATAGTATGGCCTGATGCCTGAAAAAGTTTTTACGAAGAAAACTAAGGCCAGTCCCTCACTGTTTCGTTTTGCGATACGGTTGCGTGATTTGGTTGAATCCATTTAATTTTTTCGTCTGCATCGAATTTGGACTCCGACTACCACTGTATATGAAGACCTGCCTACGATATTTGGATACCGATTCTACTGCATATTGAAGACCAAGGAAGTTTCCAATTTTTTATTTAACTTAAAAACATAAAGCTAAGCTTGCAATGAAACCAGTGTGCTTAGCATGCGCACCACGAGATTATCTCGCGACGAGAGAGAGAGATGTTGTCGTTGCCGGCTAATTTTTCGTTTACCCTAACATGCACAAAACGCGGTATATTACAAGAAAAAAATTGTCGGCATGTAAAGGTTCGTAGAGAACAACAGATAAGAAATATTACTTTTGTCTCTACTTTTGACATAACGAGACAAGTAACCATGTTAGCGTCGGTAGACAAATAGAGATAATGGGCTGACATAATTTTACTCGTTGTGCGCATGCTACCCATACTGGTGGGTTTTTTAAATTTTCTTCACAAATGACGAAGTTATGAATCATAACTTCGGTATATTTTCCCTTGCGTTTCCAAATTGTCCGGCACGTGGCCGGTCGTCACAGCCGTGACGACACCCAGTCGATTCTAACTAGCCGACTCGGGTGATATCGGTCAGTTTATATGGGTATAGTAAGCTATCCTTAAAAGTTAGTCATATGCCATCGCCTACTTTTATGTCGACCTGTAAAAGAGGAACAATTCCACGATACATTGTTTTGTTTTATCTCCAAGGGATAAGGCAGCGATTTCGATGAAAGCTTCCAATCGGCTTGATTTTTTCCGACATCTTCAACAATTATCCTCATTATTCAACCAATTTATACAAATCATTAATGAATTATACATATAAACCTTTCCTTTGAATAACGCCGTCGATTAGTGAAAACCGTATGAAAATTGGTTCGGTAGTTTTTGAGTTTATTGCGTTCAGACAGACAGACGCGGCAGGGGGACTTTGTTTTATAATGTAATAATAATATCACAGGCATATCACAGGTAAGCAAAATGAGTAGGTATATATACGCTAATGCCGAGGAGTGACAGAGCGAGAAAATATTCTCTTGTCCTGCTCAGCGTATCACTTTTTTTTGTTTGACCTATCCGACAGTTTAGGTCAGACAATCCTGTGTCGTTTTTGTTATTCGCCCATATTCGTAATTCGTATGAAATCGGAATTGGACGAAGTGGTACATAACTGTGCTCGTAGCTTACGAAAAAAGTGATTTAACTTATAGACGATGGTGTACTGCTTATTAGGCTGCAAAAGCCAAACTGAACGTAAATACGAAAACATAACCTAATACGTAAATTTGGAAACTTCCTTGGTCTTCAATATGCAGGAGAATCGGTATCCAAATGTCGCATCCAGTTCGTCAATACGCAGGAGAATCGGTATCCAAATTTCGTAGGCAGGTCTTCAGTGGCAATCAGAGTCCAAATTCGATACAAAGACGAAAAAATTAAATGAATTAAACCAAATTACGCAACCGTATCGCAAAACGAAATAGTGAGTGACTGGCCTTAGTTTTCTTCGTAAAAACTTTTTCAGGCATTAGGCCATAGAGATTACTATTACGACTATGTTACAATACACAAGTAGAACCTCATTGCAATCTTATATCCTTGGTGATGTAGGTATAATATAATAAGTCCATGCCTTGGTGTGTTAGAGAGCGCCACCTATGATGTTTTTAAGGAACGTAGGCTGGAAAATTAATACCCTACTTTACCATGGGTATTTAGATAAGCCACAGAGTTATAAAGAGAAAAGAGAAGATAAGCAAAGGCCAGAGACTACAATAGTAACCAGCAAAGGCTCCCCTGAGTAAATGTGGTCTGTGGCCGTGGGCTATATTTTTAATAAAAAAGTTGAAGAAGAAGAAGAAGTTTAGAGCGTAGCGAGCTGAGAATGAAGTGATGTAAAAAGGATACGAATTAGATTAATTGGCACAAGAATGATGTCTAAAAATTTCCCTATTCTTGTTTATTTCTATTTTTTCCTATCAATCGGAGATAAAGGTGAAGTATTTTTAGCATATTAATAAGTACCTACCTACTTACGTTTTATTGATATTATTAAATTATTAACAAAAATATAGACAGAATCAAATTCAATACCGCTTTGATCTTTGGGGGTTTACCGAAATGATTTTTGTTGTATAATTTCAGTTATAAGAGGCGAAAGACTACGGGAACAAATTTACTCATCAGTTGAGGGAGGTGCGGCGTGCTTTCGCAGGCTAAATGGAACTCATCAAGCAGGATGTTCATGTGAGAAGTACTTTTCAAATAATTTTACCCGGGAGAAATGTAGGCTGTAATACTCAGTTACCTAATGGTGGTGTCAAGGAAGGAATCCTATATCAGGAAATTTTACCATGGACTATGGAGAACTGTACCTACATTTATGAGTGTTATTAGATAGTGGAGAATGGAGATCACAATAGACGTAATAATGATAATGAATGATAACTAATAACTGCGGTTCCCGTAGTTACTAGTTACTGCCAGTTACAGGAGAGATTGCATAATTCCTACCTACCAACTATAATTACTATTTATAAGATAAACAATTCTAATACTTTTCTGCATAAACAAATAATATGTTATTAGCATCAGTCCATATCTCTAAAATAAAAAGTGTGTTAAGTCAATTTTACTGTTACTTCAAGGATGTCATGGTCTGTGGGCACTAGTATAATCTTGCATGGCATTATTCGATTCTTTTAACCAAATAAGAACCATAGGCTGCGGCCTAGGTGGGTTACCCTAGTCCCACCCAATTCCCATATACAATCCTTCACATGAATAAGTAGAGATTTGCACGAATTTAGGGAAAACTAACTAACAAAATATTGGATAGAAGCAGGCGTTACTTTGCGGAAGTCCATGTTAATGAAGGAACTAGAAAATTATTTCGCTATAATCCGCATTGGATAATAAATTTCTAGTTCCTTCATTTACCTCAAAATATCGAGATTTTAAAAATTAATTTCCCGAAACGATTACAATTTGATGGAAAATATTTTGGCTTTAGGTTTAATACATTAACTCCGTTCTGAAAGCACTTGTAAAAGTTTATTTGATTAAAAAACATTTGAATTTTTTTGAATTACAAACCATCCTGTTTGTACAATTTAAATCAATTTTGGTAGAGCCTTTTGGCTAGTTAATGTGGCCAATTCTCTTGAACACAGTCTCTAGACTAAAATGACAGATGTAAGCATATTGCTAACCCTTTCATAATTCTTCTGGCAGCATAAGTATAACCATCTTATGCTGCCAGGTGGCTTATATATATTTATTTTGTGACTAACAAAATATGTAATGAATGAATGTAAAATCAAACAACATAACACTGATGTTTAATCAATCGCTGTAATTTTGTTTTTTAAAAATTTTGGTTCTATAATGAAAACCTTATAAGGGGTCATCCATTAATTACGTCACACTAATTTCGTGATTTTTTGACCCCTTCCGCGTCCTTGTCACAGTTGGTCACATTTGTGAGACCTTCGCTAGTGTGAGGTCACATATCTTGCAATTTTACATTTAGAAACATCTAGAAAAATCGACAACAAAACAATTTAAACCTTACAGATACAGATAGAGTTGGAAATATTTTTAAGTTCTTCGTGAATAGTTCAAAGTTGGCATTTTAACACTTAACACTTTAACACTTAAACAGATGTATAAGATTTTAAAATGTGACGTCACGAAACTTAGGACCCCTCCCACCCCTTATCACACAATGTCACACTTCGTCGACCCCCTCCCTCCCACTTAACGTGTGACGTACTTTACGGATGATCCCTAATACACCTTATTTTTTTGTTTTTTTATCCACTACAAATTAGCCCTTGACTGTGATCTCACCTGATAGTAAGTGAAGATGCAGTCTAAGATGGTAGCGGGCTAACCTGTTAATATAACCTTATATTATATGGGTTACATTATATTACTTATGTTACAATAACATTCATCTATATATATAAAAGAAAGTCGTGTTAGTTACACTATTTATAACTCAAGAACAGCTGAACCGATTTGGTTGAAAATTTGTGGGGAAGTAGCTTAGTACTAGGAGACGGACATAGGATACTTTTTATCCCGTAAAATTAAGGAGTTCCCGCGCGAATAAAAAAAAACTTAAACCACGCGGACGAAGTCGCGGGCATCAGCTAGTATTTATTATTTCAATAATCATTACTGAAACATATTTCAGCGTCACTGAATGGAGAAGTTGGTGTTGTGCAAATGATATACAACATCACTGACGCACAATGGCTGGTGCGTAATGGCAGTGCAGGCCCCTACATGGCTGTTGTCAGTACAGCATTATATTATGATGTTATTGAGCTTTTGCTACAAGAACCAGACAATATAGCAGGCATCTTACTGTATGATAATGCAACCATGAGGTAACTATTGTCATTAAAATGAAAAAAATATGTATTTTAGTCCAAATAAGTTTATTTATCATAAACTATCACAGTACAGAGCTCATTCAGATAATAGAAAACACTGAATCTAAAATGTAAATGAAATCATTAATAATTAAAGTTGTACCTACATATAAAAAATCCATACTAATATTATAAATGCGAAAGTGTGTCTGTCTGTCTGTCTGCTACGCTTTCACGGCTCATCCGTTCAACCGATTTTGATGAAATTTGGTACAGGGGTAGGTTGTATCCCGGGAAAGGATATAGGCTACTTTTTATCCCGGAAAATTAAAGAGTTCCCGCGGTATTCAAAAATCCTAATCCACGCGTACGAAGTCGCGGGAAACATCTAGTATTTCATAAAGATAAGAAGCTCTTGTGAAAGTTTATTGATTAAAAAATCTTTTGATTTGATTTAATAAAAAAATGGTTTCAGTCCAGATTTCTTTACCCAAGAATCTCGCTGTCCAAATGAATACTCTGCAGATCCAGATAGTCAGTGTTCTTCATCACAACCTGGAGGTATAGTCTGGAATGAGAGAGGCACTGGCCTTTTGAGAAGAGATATTCCATACCCTATTTTTTTCTTACCAAAGGCTCGGATTGGTGAAATAAAGAAAATTGAAGAATGTTACAACAGGTATGTTTAGACAGATTCATGTTTTTATATAAAAGAAGAAACTGACTGACTGACATACAGCTCAAACTTCTGCTGGGAAGTTCCAATAAGTATGTTCTTTGTAAAACCGAATGAAAACATTTCTTTTCAGTTATAATTTAGACAAGGATAACCAAAGAGGAAGGGCTCTATGCTCCCTGCAGCTGAATTCATTCATGTATGCTGCAGTGAATAGTGTTGTTTGTATAAGAAGGTTGGTACTTTATTCAATTACTAGATGATGCGTCCCCAATTCAGAAATTTTCTGGGATAAAATTAAAACCTATGTTCTTTCCCAGGGTTCCCTATTTCAGTACAATATGTTGAATTCCATCAAAATAGGTTGATCAGGTGGGCCGTGAAAGCATAGATAGACAGACAGACTTTCGCATTTATAATATTAGTATGGATATGGCTGTTTTGATTACATGTTTGCTGGCAATTTGTATGAGAAAACTCATAGAGGTATTATATGCATAAAGTAGCTGCATTTTTGTTAACAGATCTGCTTCCTCTGCATTTCTATCCTCAAGTAAAGTTTGTGATCCGCTCGGCGATTACAATGTCTACTACTCTCTATTTCCTCGCGCGAAGGTTTGTAAACCAAGGAGTCCATACTACTTAATTGTTTTATAATTAGTTTTTAATTTTAAAGACCTGCAAACTTAGTTTAATCTATAAGAGATCGTGTAAAACAGAATAAGCCATATTTTGGGTGAAAAAACAAGTAAATAATAATTATGTTATTGAATTTACATTGAAATCCGATTTCGATTTTAGGAAACTGAAGCAACGAAGAAACCTGTCACGTTAGTGACGGCCCGTATCGATTCGGCATCCCTTTTTGATGGTAAGTGCGCTATTAGGTTACTTTCTAATTACATTAATAATTAATTGTAATCTTTCAAAATATTAATTACAATTCAAACCCCAAGTTTTTACATCCAGATTATTTTCTGTATATTGTAGCCTTTCCTGTGGCACGTGTGCCTCAATGCCGAGTCAAAGTCCCCCTCTGTCAAAAGGTCTAACAAAGCTATGTTTCACTATCATGCTGTGGCACAGGCTGAGGAGTTGACCCATTGACCACGCATAGTTTAAATTAAGTAGAGTACATAGGTACTATTTAAGTTAATTTGTTAAGATTTAGTTACATAATTGTCAATAAAGATTTATTTAATTATTATTTATAAGAACCTATACACAGGGCGTATTTTCTACGCGCAGATGACGCGATTCTAAATTCTAATGCAAAACATAGGCGCATCAGTCGCAGCCAGAAAACTCTGCACATGTCCACAAATTCCGAAGCGTTTGTATTGATGTGCAAACGCGCAGACATGTCGATACTGAAGCGCAGTGGACCCGCGTTTGTCCCATTTAGGTACGAACTAAAGAAGATTGCGAGCGTACATTGCGGTACAGACGCGCTGTCAATGCGCATTGGGTGCGTTCGTAACGAAACCAATGTAGCAGTCTGCTTTTTGAACTGGAAACGCGTTGTCTGCAGCATAGGCTCTTAATGATCAAAAAAACTTAGAATTGTATTTTTTGTAAGTACATAATTTATATTCTTCTTTCCCAAAATCAGGCATAGCTCCTGGAGCTGCTAGCTCAGTGGTGGGTTTGGTTGCGAATATCGTCACGGCGGCGACTCTCGCGAAAATGATTCCTGTCACAGACGCAAAATTATACGGTAAGACAACAGACGGCGCAGGCGGGTAGTTAGCTAGTGAGCCTGGTTCTATTTGCATTTGCGTAAACTGGCTCTTCTGGGTAAAGTCTCCTTCCCGAACTGCGGGTGGGAAGTCTTTATTATCATAAAGGGTAAAAACTTAAGGCTTAAGTTTGTATTCATATTATATATTTTTTAAAATTTAAATTTAACGGTTTATCTAACCGTTTATTTATTAACGGATATCCGCAGTGTGGAGTGGAGCCGAGTCGTACGTCTATCTTGAAAACAACTTTTACTAACCTATTTATCTGCGACTTTTCCTTTAGGTCTTTTGCGTCTCCGTATTTTCAGCCATAATATGATCAAGGATAAAAGGACTGGTCCATTCCACTTTGCCGGTATTCGTCGGCCCTTAAATTATCTTAGTGAAGTCAATCTTTCCAGATCAAAATGTTCTGTGGACGTTATTTAACGGCGAGGCGTTCGATTACATCGGATCACAACGGATTGCATACGACCTAAGTCGCGGGGCGTGGCCTCCAGTGAACCCACTCTCGCCTTCAGACATCCGCCTCCATATTGAACTAGGACAACTTGGAGGCTCGCTACAGTTGTTCAAGGCTAACGCCTCGTGGCCCCTTTATGCTTTCGCACCTTACAGTTCGCAGACTGCTGTGCCATCAAAGGTATGTAGGTTATGGATAGCAGTGTATTATCAGAAATTGTCTGTCAGACAAAATAACGTACACCAGAAGGCACTTTGATGCACAATGGAAGGTAAATACATTTTGTGCAAAACCCCAAAGATTTTGAAGAATTTTGCGGATGATTCCAGAGTTATAGAAAGTTTTCTGACAGACAATCCATGCTAATATTACAAATGCGAAAGTGTGTCTGTCTGTCTGTTTTAACGGCCCACCTGTTCAACCGATTTTGATGAAATTTGGTAAAGGGATAGGTTGTATCCCGGGGAAGGACCTAGGCTACTTTTTATCCCGGAAAATTAAAGAGTTCCCGCGGGAATCAAAATACTTTAATCCACGCAGACGAAGTCGCGGGCATAATCTAGTACCTAGTATATTTTTGAAAACAGTTGTTGGCATCGATATGAAAAAAAATCACAGTTATTTTCCAATATTTTTAGTCAAAAGTTCATTTTTTATTTCAGGTAATAGAATTTCTGGGTGAAATGTCAACTTACTCGAGTCAGAACAATATAACAGTGAGTCCACAATTCACGCTCAATATACCTCCGTCGTCTTTGCATTCCTTCCGCCGAATCCTCAGGAATGTTACTGAAAGCGGTTCGTTACCCGAGATACTGCTGGTCGATCACAAAGAAACGTTCACTAACAAATTCTACGAGTCCGCTTTGGACGATTACGAAAACATTGGATATGTTTACCACAATATCAGCATCAGCAAAGATGGCATCTGTGAGTATTTTCACCATTGACTTACCAATACTTTAGACGCACCATCGAAACGCAAAAAACTTCACGGTCAGATTGTGCACAAATAAATATTGTGAACAATTTTCGCCTCAGTCGCGCGTGAATACACTAGGCGAAAAAATGTCGTATGTGTCGAAATGTTATTACAAAATTGAACCCTAAATATAAATCTATATGGTTGGTTTTTGTTAACCATTTGGTGTCTCAGTCTATATTATCTATAGCTGTGTTGTAAGTGATTGTGGACGCTTTTTGAGTATTAATTTGTAGGTAATGTTGTATCCCTAGTTGGTAAATCGACGATTTTTACCAATAATTGTTAATTTAACTGTCCGTGTTAAAATTTGATTTTGGTATCACCGACACCACCACTACAGCCCATTGACGTTCCACTGCTGGGCACAGGCCTCCACTCTCGACATGGAGAGGGGAATTGGAGCTTAGACCCACCACGCTGCTCCAATGCGGGTTGGCGGGCTTTAACGACTATTATCATGTTAGCGACAATAACCGGGACCGACGGCTTAACGTGCTCTCCGAGGCACGCGGGTGACACACCGCCAACTTCCTAACTCCGGGCTAGTACTGAGAATTTCTAGTCAGAAAAACCCAATACTTAATAATGGCCCGACCCGGGACTAGAACCAGGGGCCTCGTCGGCCGCAGTCTAACATGGTAACCACTTGACCAACGAGGCAGTGATTTTGTTATAAAATATCAATATTCGGCGAAGCATAAGTGTACAGCAATATAATAGTAGATTGACTATGAAGTTTGTAGGTACTGCTTTTTACAATAACACAAATGTAATAGTATATTTCATTACAAGTGTGGAAAGGCTGTCATTGCAAAGAGTTCCGACAAATGTCTACCCGAGCCGAGGCGCAGCCGAAAGCGTTGAGGGTTGACAGTCGGAACAAGTTGCAATGACGGTTCCGCACGTGTACTGAACGACTATTTTTAATACAGTTGCGAAAAAATGAAGTAATTTAATAAAATAATAAAAACACAATAAACTCAACTAACTTGTGTGATTTTTTTCCCAGTTTCTAGTATGTTGCATTTTCAGCATACTTTTTATCATCGAAAACCTCGACCATAACGTAGAAGGTTTTAATTTTGCTGAGAGTTCGGAGAAGTATGCCAACATAACATTTTCTGAAAAACTATTTGCTTTTTTCTCTTCTCTCCACGCAATAAATTCGTCGTATGTAGATATGTAGCGACTTTTTGACTTTTCCGGTAAAATGTTCTCCGAAGCATTTTGAGCAATTATACTGAGTTCCGGTGGTGTTAATTCAAAAAAACTAGGGTCGAAATTACTCATTTTGTGCAACAAACAACTAAACTCGCAAAGAAAATTTCTGAAAAATGGCGCCAACCGTAGAATATAAGCAGAGTTTTTTTTTTCTTCACCCATTCTGGTAGGCAAAGGGAACTATGCCCATACAGCCAAGTCTTCAGTAGAATTTTTTTATTGATATGAAATGAAAATGAAATTTAATGAGATGAAATGAAATGAAACCTAACCAAAATCATTCAATCATATCATTAAATCTGATATTGAAACAAATTAGTAGCTTCTTTTCAGAAATATAAGTATTTGCATGAATCATAAAAACTTCTATGAATTTTTTTAGTAAAAACTTCATGGTTGGTTTTTCTTTTTAATAGACATTATTTTGACAGTTGGGAAAGAGAACGCACGAGTTCGGGAAAGGTAAAAAAAAAGCACGAGTATGTAATAGCCCACATCCCGAACGCTATACGTCCCTGCAATACGCCACTTTTTGAGCAACTGTATTAAAAAGATCTTAAGAGGCCGGCGAACACCGCTCGCAACTTCTACTCGAACCGCAAATATAAATTTGCCGGTATATTGCTATCCCTATTTGGCTGATGACACATGATCGCGTGCAAGCGCGATAGCAATATGAGCGTACAGAATTTGTTATACATTTAGTCTTGTTCCGTGAATACCAAAAATGATGAATGAAAAATTGTTGTGTTTTTAACTTCGTGTTGTTTATTCTGTATCTTGATAATATAGGCTATGTTCCTGACCAATTAGTACGTGAGATATCGTTGGTTTTAATATGAAACAAATAAGGAGAAAACATGTCGTTTATGTCGTAAAAACATGCAAAACGCAATGTGCTTACATTTAATTTTGGGAAAGTATTTTGAAAAAATAATTATCCAGGGACCTAGATAAATACAAGTTCAATCTTAATAATCGCATAATTATGGAGGAAATATGCGCGAATTACAAATTATTTTGGTATTACGTTTGTATGAGCAATTCACCCTCCGCTGGCGCCTTAAGGCAGTGATTATATACTTAAATTTATAATTGGACTAGATGATGCCTATGACTTCCTTAGCGTGGATTTAGATTTTAAAATCCCGGAGGAACTCTCATTTCCGGGATAAAAAGTCATTCTCTGGGTCTTCAAATATGCATATCCACAAAAATCATAGCGATCCCAAAACCGGTTGCGGCGTAATTGATAGACAAACAAACAAACAAACAAACACACTTTCGAAAACACTTTCGCATTAGTTATTTTTTTAATTGGATACGAAGATGTGACCAATGGACTTATCCACTTAGTTCTTGTAGTATGCCTTGTCTTGCAGTACATATTTCATATTATTATTTTATACAGGCTATTTGAAAAATTCGTTAATTTTCAGTTATCCCGACGGATGATTTGCTCGCTAACGGCACAATGAAAGAGACTGAAGCCCAGGTCAAAATTGCAAGACTAGCGACCACCCTCGCCCATACTCTGTACCAACAGCTCTCTGGCAAACCCTACATGGGCACTGGCAAGGCGTCTGCACATTTGGTATGAATCTTATTAGTAGTTTGTGATATAAGGGCGGTAAATAGGTTTTTACATACGAGTTGACTAATGTCAGCCCGATGACGCCAGTCGAGGGCTGACCATCGTCACGAGTATGTAGAAACCTTAACGCCCGTGTATCACACGATATTTTTCAATACATTTGTGAGAAAACTTGAATATAAAAGTCGAGTAGGTACTCACTAGGTACTATGGCTTTTCACGCCCATACTTAGTCGAGATTTTTGGCGGCTATTACAAGCGCGATTTTTTTCTCACAGCTAAAATACCTAATTGTTGATTTAATTTTATGATCCCACATCACTTATACCATTCGTATTTATTAATAATTTACAAGAAAACCCAATGAAACTTTTAAAAATAGCACGCACAGATTTAAGATTTAGTACCTACCTATAGGTAGACTACGGAGTATACGGCGCCTTGTTGTAATTGCGTTTTTTTTATTGGCTTCATGGCTCCAGGTTCTAGCTCTTAACTCCCAGCAAAGACTATTCAGCCTTTACTTTTTTGATTTATAAAACTTAAAACAATTTTAATTCATTATATTAAATACAATTTTTTATTTCATGAATTGATTTCATCAATCTACATCAAAATGTTATTATTTTTTAGGTTTTTTTACTTATATCAATTTTTACTTATACAAAGTCAATATCATTATGCACCTTCTTGCAAGAAAACTTTTTATTTAGAAGTGAAGTAGACTTACAAAAATTAAAAAAAAACTGCAAATTTACTGCACGAGGGCAGTAAATTTAACTTACAAGCCCTGTTTACTGCCTCTGTAAGTGCATTTTTCGAGCAAGTGTATTGAAAACGATTTGTTTGTATGTTCCTAGATTTTATTGATACTGTATGTCCGAATAATGCAGATTGATATCTTTGTAACTTAAATCCTTTTGAACGTGAAGTCACTCCAGATTACTTCACGTCATCTGCCTTACTAATGGGTGTCCCTCAAGGTTCTGTTCTGGGTGCCTTCATGTTATTGGTATATACATGAATGATTTAGAATATTTTGTCCAGAATACTTGCGATATTGTGCTATTTGCTGATGATACGTCTTTGATTTTTGAATTCGATAGAAATAAATACTATTTTGAAGTGAGTTTAACCGGTGCCTAGTCATTTATAGTTAAAATGAATATCACTCACGGTAGTTTAAACGTTAAAATACTAAATCATGCTTTTGATTACGTCGCTGCGGATTGCCGTCGCCCCGCTGCCGCCATCGCTTGGCCGTCGCAAGTTTCGTGCCTGACACCTAAGACTCGATGTTACTTAACGGGAACGTCAACCCAAGGGCTTTTCCTGCAAAGCCGAAACTTGTATTTCTTAACTGGTGAAAAATCTTAAATTTTTTAACAGGTGGACGAAATGTTATACTGTTTCCTTCGGAGCCAAGCCTGTCGACTACTGCTGGCGGCAGACTACGCCAGTAGCGCAGACGAGCCGCCCGCGGACCGGCCGCTGCCGCTGTACGTGGGCGTGGCGGCGTGGGCCAGCCCGCCCGCCGTGTACGCGGGGCATCTGCTCGCGTTGCTTACCGGCAACCACTTGCTCGTCAATAGGACGGAGTGCGACAAGAGAGCTGACACGGTAAGTGTTCAGTGTGGACTGTTGTCGCACGCTGCTGGCGGCAGACTACGCGAGCAGCGCAGACGAGCCGCCCGCGGACCGGCCGCTGCCGCTGTACGTGGGCCAGCCAGCCCGCCGTGTACGCGTCCCGGTGTGGAATGTTCCAAGTTGCAACCATTCATCTATTGAAATAGATTGATAATAATTGATCTGCATTTTTTATTTAAAGTGTATGAATAATATTGTCGGCGGTTTTATCGCTCATTTCAACCATGTACCGAACAGGTTGGGAGTGGCTTTAATTCTAATGCCCGCGACTTCGTATGCGTGGATTGTCTTTTGATTCCCTCGGGAACTCCTTAAGTTTCCGGGATAAAAAGTATCCTATGTCCTTACCCGAGATGTAACCTACGCCTGTAATAAAATATGTATCCGCGTGGATACATATTTTTTGATTCCCGCCGGAACTCAGTAATTTTCCGGAATAAAACGTAAATGTCCTTCCCCGGGATGCATCATGCAACCTATTTCTATACCAATTTACATCAAAATCGGTTGAAAAGATGAGCCGTTAAAGCGTAGCATTTATAGTATTAGTATGTATTTCATCAGCATATTATAATAATGATTTCAGGGTTTCTCATACTACTGGCTGAGAGGTTGGAATCACAGTGGTGTTTGTATTGAAACAACTATGAACTTCAGCCAAGCTGTGAGCCCAGCGTTTATTAAATCAGGTAAGATATTAATAAAAGCTTTTAAATGGGGGATTCACAAACCAAGCTATGTACTTTCACATTTATTAAATGTTTGCTAGGTTGTTTATTCAGAAACAAGCTAATGCCCGCGACTTAGTTCGCGTAATGTGAGGTTTTTCGGTTCCCGCGGGAACTCTTTAATTTTCCGGGATAAAAAGTATATCTCTGTGCCAAATTTCATCCAAATCCGTTCAGCCGTTTTGGCGTGATTGATTAACAAACATCCATCCATCCATCCATTCAAACGCATTTATAATATTAGTAGGTATATTTATAATATTAGTATAGAATATATCACCTGAATATGTTATTCCAGACTATAATCTATCTCTGTGCCAAATTTCATCCAAACCGCCGCTCTGGCATGATTGAGTAACAAACATCCATCCATCCAAACATTCAAACTTTCGCATTTGTAATATTAGTATATTTATAATATTAGTATAGATATCCCCTGAAGTATATTGTTTGTACAGATTACGATTTGACATCGGGCGAGTTCTCAACATGGACGGAGTCAGTGTGGCAGGCGTTGTGGGCGCGCGTGTTCGTGCGCGCGAGCGGCGCGGGCGCGCGGCTGGCGGCCGCCACGGGCGCGCTGGCCACCGCCGCCGCCGCCGCGCTCACCTACTGGCTGCAGAGACACGCCGCGAGAGTCTTCGCCGACGCGCCCGCCTCCGTCAGCAGCGACGCCGCAGGGTGAGACGTTACCTCAGTTTTTTTATCATCTACAAGTTAGCCCTTGACTGCAATCTCACCTGATGGTAATTTGATGGTAGTGAGCCATCGACCATACAACCAATAGACTCCTCATATAGGGCGAACACTTTCAGACAATACATCAGACTTCAGAGGTCTTATATAATTCCACGCCCTTGTAACAAAACCTACCGAGTTATTTAAATATTAATTAGAGTATATCGATAAATAAATTATTAGGAGTTAGGACCCCATCCCATTTGATTTATGATTTTTTTGACCTTGAGTATACCAATCAGCGTTTAGTACCCCGCGCCCGCTTACTTGAGTCATTTGACTGAATTGTTTGCATTACGAAAGCATAGTAATTAGGCGTCTATTGGTTGTGTGGTCGATGTAGTGAGCGAACCTGTTAGGGGTATGGCAGTTATATTAATCCCCATCGATATATATGTAGGTACTAGATGGGCCCTTTCATTGAAAAAAATTGGGCGTCCGACCTGTGGAGCGGGCTCCACACCTGTATAATAAGCCTGTCGTTGTCTCCGCCATAGCGCTGTCCCGCTTTTCAGACTAGATGGCGTTAGTAAAACACTTTTTTTTATTTATTTTCAAAAAAAAAAAAGTTAAATACGCCCACATTGTTTGTTTGACAGGGCCCGTCTATGTAAATTGAGGTTGTTGTTAATCCCATACCCCTGATCGGTTTCTACACGGCATCATACCGAAACGCTAAATCACTTTGCGGCACCTCTTTGCCGGTAGGGTGGTAACTAGAGAAAATTCAGAAATTATAAATTCCCAAATTGACACTACCAGGGATCGAACCCGGGACCTCCCACGTTAAGACAACAGCGCTCAACACTGCGCTCTTTCACACATGAAGACGATCCGAGCAGCTAGCCAGAAAGAGATTGATATAGCATTGATAATGCAGCATTTGTTATGTTATAACGAAAAACCACTTAGGCGTTAAAGTTAAAGGCTCTAAAAATACTATACTAAAGTCCATTTTGACTTTAGTGTACTATTTTTAGAGCTCAAAATATATATATTTATATATACATAAATATGTATAGCAGTTTACGTAGAAACGTTTCAAAACGTTTGATTTCATTTTACTCTGGCACCAATGTATTTCTACTTAGGACGATCGGAAACTTGTGGTTAGGTACAAATCTTCAAAAACAGTCATTCTTAGTCAGAATATGAGGTCTAAGTTGGGAAGCGCCCTCCTAAATGTTGCCTGATCACTCATGCTTTCAAGGCAGTATGGGACCACACACACGACTGTTTGTAATGCGTTTATAGCTAGTACTTTTTTGTGATTATTTGGTGGAAAAAAGCAGCTAAAATAATAAAATGATGACGCTTTTTTAAAAGTTTATACTACTCATCGGGTAACGCTTGTCGACTTTTAACTAGCTTTTAATTCAATATTCACACCATTTCACTAGGAAGGTCGTCAAATTGTATTTTCACCAACTATTTGCTCTCTGTTTCAGGATAATCCGGACTGTCAATTGTTAAAAGATTCTTCGTTATGTTTAATTAAATGCGTTTTTGCGGCCCTTCTTTTTTAACTGATTTTGTTTAAATTTGGTATTGGGGCCTTACTGCCAGCGCTTAAACCAAAGCAGTATTACTCAAAATGACAGTTTGATGTCATGTACCTTGATGTTCCTAAAGTAAGGATAAAACACGAAAGTCAACAATATTTAAACAATATGGCTGTAAGAGTTGGCAGTATGGCCCCAGAAGTAGCTTCCACCCCAGAGATAGACATAATAGTTATAATTTGACAAGATAACAAAAAAATTTGCTATTATGTGATACATGATACAACCTTTTAACTCTTCTTCTTCGTGACCTTATCCCACGCTATGTGGGCCCGTGTGGTCTTTTTTTTTTTTTTTTTTTTTTTTTTTTTATCCACTACAAGTTAGCCCTTGACTGCGATCTCACCTGATGGTAAGTGATGATGCAGTCTAAGATGGTAGCGGGCTAACCTGTTAGGGGCATGGCAGTTATATTAAACCATACCCCTATACGGTTTCTACACGGTATCGTACCGGAACGCTAAATCGCTTGGCGGCACGTCTTTACCGGTAGGGTGGTAACTAGCCACGGCCGAAGCCTCCCACCAGGCCAGACCAGGGAAAATTCAGAAATTATAAATTTCCAAACCCTGCCGGGGATCGAACCCGGGACCTCCGCACGTTAAGGCAACAGCGCTCAACACTGCGCCACGGAGGTCGTCAAAACGGAGGTCGACACAACATGTCAACTCACTAGCGAGAAAATACAAGATTTAAGAAAAATATTGTACCTACCTTTATTGAACAACATACTGCATTACTTTTTACTCTAATGCTGTTAAATAACAATCTTCGTTCCAAGATTCACTCATACCTATAACTTTTCACCTCACAAGCTCAAAAAGGGCGCCTTTGCTGCTTAAAACCAGCGAGCAAAAGTAGTTTTTGCTCACTGGTTCCAAGTTGAGCAAAAGTCGTTTTTGCTCAGTGAGAAAAAGCATTTTATATTTAAAACCATTGAGCAAAAGTAGTTTTTCTCCCTCACTGAGTGCAGGTGAGAGAAAACTACTTTCGCTTACTCGTTTCAAACGTAAAAGCAAATGCGCCCTATTTGGGCTAGTGAGGTGAAAATTTTTATGTATCACACAATAGTAAAGTTCCAATGGTAATATTATGTATATTCCATTATAAATTAGAATATTAATAGTGTACAATTTTAGTTAATAATAACGTTAAATGTTGCTTTTTTATCAGATTCATGAAATCAATGTTCTTACGTATAATAAATATTATGTTAAGAATTTATTTATTATATCATACTTACTAATATTATAAATGCGAAAGTGTTTGTTTGTTGGTTTGCCCTTCAATCACGCCGCAACCGAGCAACGGATCGACGTGATTTTTGGCATGGATATAGTTGAGGACCTGGCGAGTGACATGCTACTTTTTATCCCGGAAAATTAGGGAGTTCCCGCGGGAATAAAGAAACCTTAAACCACGCGGACAAAGTCGCGGGTATTAGCTAGTAACTAATAATTTTAAGCTAAGTACACTGCAGTTTTCTGAAGTAACAAAAAATGTTCTATGAGGCTCTATAAATTATTTAGGTAAGTCTTAGATTATCTAAGACTTATCGTATCTCTATGAGATAGGTATTTATGGAGTTATGGAACAATAATAATTGCATAGTAAAATTCAAAAGCGATTTTTAATATAAAGCAGCTAGTAATACAAGTTAGGCAAAAACGAATTTAATAACGATTTCTATAAAATATAATAGATAAGTGTGTGCTTGTATAAGTTTCGATTCAATACCACATTTTACTGATCTCTGAACTGTATTTTTTATTGGTTAACATTAAAATAATATTACTCTAGATATTGGCTTTTATTTAAGTATGTACATAGTTCAATTTTGTTTGTAGTAATATTTCTTTATTTAAACAGGGGACTGGGGAGAATAAATTAATCATGATTATTGTTTTCTAGATAAGTTTCTAAAATGAAATATTTTTTAATATTAATAATTTAAACCTTTTCAAAATAATAATTTGTTATTGATAAATAAAGCTATAATAATTAATTAGAATTGTATTAAAGTAAAACATGAAACTACCGCCAAACATACATAAAAGAAACAAAAATCTGTCTATATTACTGAATGTATAAATGTAGACACTAATGTCCTTCCCAAATCTTTAAAAAATACTCTATTGAAAGACGGAGATAACATGATCTCGTAGATAGTTTTGATGTATTTCTCTGCTACATCCAAATTGACTAAAGCCTCATTCAAGTAGCTGCATTTCAAAATGTATGACAAAAAACTAATTTTAGTATCTGATGTATCACCACACAGTCTGGGAAGCCATATGCTGGAATTCAATGAATTTAAAGAATGCTTTTCACGTATTGTTACCTCATGTTCTGTTCCTAAATCTCTTTCAATTTCTGTATTAGTGTCTACGTCTTGATATTCTCTTATTTGGGTAGCTTGTGTGGATTGATGTGGTACGTTCATGTGAGATGCTATGTTCTCTTCTTCTTTGTCAACATGTCCATTTGGTTCAATATTGAAATTTAGTTTATCTTCAGTGGTTACCGATTTCGTGTTATTAATCAATCGCATACAGTAGCTTAAATCACGATATTCATCCACAGGTATTAAAGATATAAAATTTACCGTTACACAACAGCTTATGAAAGTTTTGCACGAAATAAGACATAATATAATATCGTGTATTATGCTTATCGTGTTTATATTGCTGTGTTTCAGGATGTGTTTTAAACGTAGACCCTGAGTAACATTTAGAAAGTACCATTTAAAGAACATTGGAGACAGGGCTGTTTGGCAGGACACAATTGTTTCGTCAAGTGTACTTTTATGCATTATGTTTTGGATAATCGTCAGCAATAAATTGTTTCTTGCTACTTGGATGTTTATAGTATGTCTTAAATTGATTTCTGATAAAAGCATACAATAATATGTTCGTTTCTGCGCTTGAGTGAATTTGAAGGTTCTAAAACATTTAGACACACTGGTTTTATTACTGGGTAAAATATGAGATAAGTCATCGATTTTATTTTCTAACAGTGGAGTGATATCTATATTAATTATTCGTATAAAGAAATTATTGCATTTTCTATTTTCAGAATACGATGATAATTCTGGACCATTTAGAAGCACATCATTAGTTGATATTTCAACTACTGGAAAAAAATTATTCATTGTTTTAAATTGAATCTGTATGTTGGAAATAGTATAATCATTATTGTTCTCTTGTCTTTCCGTATTCGAGTAAAGAATTATTTTATTAGATTCCTTTCCAGGTTCCTCTAGACACTGGGTGGGAAGTGATTCGGTATGCAAAGAAAGTAGTGAATATTCATTTAAAAGAATATTGTACTGAAAATTATTTTTCTTACAATAGCTTTTGCTCTTTATATTGTGATTCATTAAATTATTTTCTATCATCTTAGTACACATTACGTTTTTTGGTTGTATCAGGAATATTTTACGAATGTTATTCACTTGGATAATAAATTTGGTTTCTGTGCCTATAAAGCTTGATTTATTTCAAAATCTTTTTTATGGCACAGACATGGAGGCACAGAACATTATTAGTTCAAGAAATCGGTTTGATCCATATTACTTACGTATATTCACTATTTATTGTTAGTGGCCATAGCCCTGTGACCGTCAATAGCAATTGTTTTCCAGGTCGATAATTTGCATTGTAGGTGGTTCAGTATTTAGCAACAAATTTTTTCAATATTGATTTTGACCATGGAAGAAGGAATTACGACTGCCGTTTTGATTTTATCGAACTGACATTAAATGTGATATGATGGATATGTCATAGGTACCTATACTGAATAGTTACGAAAAGGTTAGGAAAGAAGGTTGAATTCTTGTTGAGCTCTTTTGCATTTGCCATTGATTTATTAATAGAATCGATACGGGCTACTTCCTCGGAGAACCCCTCAAGTATTAATGTTGGATAGAAGCAAGCGTGACTTTGCGAAAGTCCATGATAGTGAAGGAACTAAAAGTTTTTCGCTATAATCCGCCACAACAGAAATTAGATATTTACTTATTACTTTCGCGTAAATCGAATCGAAACAGTAGGTAGTAGGTACCTATAGTTCCGATTCGATTTAGCCGAAAATTATCTATTGTACAAAGTTGACTCTCTCCCCTCAACAGCTTTATCGTATACCTAGCTTATATAGTAGGCATAGTAAGAAACGGAGCAGTGGTGATAGCCTAGCCCAAGTGGTTTAGACCAAGTGGTTTTAGAGTGGTTTAGTGGTGGATGTGGTCGCGGGTTCGATCCCCAGGCACCTCTAACTTTTCGGAGTTATGTGCGTTTTAAGAAATTAATTAATATTCTTCAAGCGGTGAATAAAAACTGAGTTCTTCATAATGTTCTCGAAGGTATCCGCACTTGGTCAGCTTGGTGGACTACGGCCAAACTCTTTTCATTCTGAGAAAAGACTCGCGCATCGCAATGGTTTTAAATGATGAATTAGAGAAACTTTATAATTCAAGATTTCCCGTTGATTCAACTCTGCGCACCCAGTGGATTGTTGCTACCAAAAAAATTTTAACTGGAACCCAACAATATAGTCAAGGATGTGTTCAAATCATTTGAATGCAAAAAGTTAGAAATACCACAGAAGGGTTTTGTTTTTCTAAACCAACTTCAATACCCGGTGTTTTCCTCTTACTTCATATTTTATGACCAAGCGTAGCGAGGTCTACGTTCCCTGTATATTATTATACTTTCGTAGACCCAAAGTCTACGAAAGTACTGAAACAAATCGGCGTTTGTATGTGCAGCAGTAATTGGTTGGACTAAGATTATTCAGTTAGACGTAATATTATACTTAATCTGTAACTACCTACTACTTACTGATTTTTGCTGTGCCCCACCGGGGTTCCAATATTGTATTAAGAACTACCTATTCTATTGACATTAGGTATGTAAAATAATTTATGAATTGTATTGGAATGCAAAATAAATGAATATGAATATATGGATTACAATTATTAGATTTTGACCCGTAAATTTAAATAATAGTATAGATACCTATTAAAAGAATAGAATATGTATGTACCTACTAGATAATGCGTCCTCGTTGATTTAGGTTATTGAAAAGTCTCTCGGGGACTTTCTTATTTTCTAGTACCTATATAAAGATTTGCACGCCTTTGTCCTTCCCCGGTATTTTCGGTAGCCAATTTAGTCAAAATCGGTTGAACATATGGGCGGTGATACGGGATACCGTAGAAACAGACAGACACTTTCGCATATCAGATGATCCTCTTTGTTGTGTTACCTTTACCTTGTATTGTAATTTATAAGCATCTAATTTTTTTTTTTGTATCCAGATTTTTTTTCTTTTCTTGTACCTCTATTCATTAGCTTTTTGTACCTAGTCTTGCTCCAGTAATAATCTTTATAATTTATTAATAATTTCCCATTCCCAATGTAAACTTGTGTTATCTATGTACGACTTGTCTTATTTGCATGATGTACCTACCTATAAATTGATTTGCTTGTTTACCTAGTGCCTAAGCCATTTAACATTTTGTATACCTACTACTTGTAATTCTGTTGGTAGTTCTAATAAATTAAATAAATAAATTACCTAGTAGTCATGGGTGTAAAAGTTCATTCTACTATGTAGTATTTATTGGACTAAAATGTGTACGATATTGGGAGAAACTTTTTATCATGGCAACCCTAAATATTGTAGGTACTTTAATACCTATCCCTTTCGGTTACAGGCACGAGTTATTACAGGCTGACCCCACAGACATGGCTGACCCTCATTCTAGAGGTTAATTCCTTCTATGACTTTTGGCTTAGTGAGCGCCACAGAGTAGGTACAATAAATATACTGGTGAGCGCAGAGTCAGGCCTAAAAATAACTTCACAGCTCCCTTATCAAATAAGGAAGTCGACTATTCGATCCCAGATTGTCTAGCCGATTCTACCCATAGACAGCCATGAAAGGAGCCATGTTCCATATAGTCAGAATCCAGACCCGCAGTGGTAATTTTTAAAAACAAACATGATACCAATTGTCAGTGTCAAATGCTAATTGTCACTGTCAAAATGGTGTCATGTGTCAATTTAATGAATTTTTGCAATGTCGGCCACTTTGATTAAAAAAAGCAGAATTCTATGTGGCTGTAGATTGCCGGTGATAAACTCGTCATCAAGTAATAAATTCCGCCCCTTTTTTTATCCATACTCAATCGGTCACAAACCAGTGCCAAAGAAAATGGCAGCGGAGAAGGCATTGCCTCAGATATTTCAGTATGTCGATCAGAATGTAGCTTCATATAAAAACCTTCTAAAAGAGGCGGTTGCAATCCCATCGGTTTCAAGTGATGCTAAACACCGCGATGATTGTATCCGTATGGTAGAGTGGATGAAGGAAAAGTTGAAAGAAGTCGGTGCGTCGACTGAACTAAGGGATATTGGCTTCCAAACACTTGAGGGTAAACAGGTGAAGCTACCCCCGGTGCTTGTTGGTGTTTTAGGAAACGTAAGTTATTATTTTGATCTATACTAATATTATAAATGCGAAAGTATGTCTGTCTGTCTGTCTGCTACTCTTTCACGGCCCAACCGTTCAACCGATTTTGATTAAATTTGGTACAGGGATAGGTTGTATCCTGGGGAAGGACATAGGCTACTTTTTATCACGGAAAATTAGGAAGTTGTTTTTATCTATACTATAAGTATTATTATAAATGCGAAAGTTTGGATGGATGTATGGATGTTTGTTACTCAATCACGCCAGAACGGCTGAACGGATCTGGATGAAATTTGGCACAGAGATAGATTATAGTCTGGACTAACACATTGGCGGAAAAGTCAAGAGTTCCCGCGGGAATCAAAAAACTTAATCCACGCGGACGAAGTCGCGGTCATCATCTAGTCCTTACATTAAATAATACAACATACCAAAATTACCATGCCAAAACCATCAAAAAATTTGATGGGAGCTTATTATTCATGAAATTTAAGCATGATGCAAGTGGGTACATAACTGTGAACAGTTAAATTAACTTTATTAAAATGTGTATAATATTACTATTTTAAAATAGTACAATAGTCACCACTGCTACCTTTTTTAAATTACTTAGTGTAAACAAAAATAGCGAATTTAAGTAAGTAAATTATTTACTTAAGTATTTATTTACTTAATCTGAATTTCTTATTTTTTAAGCATTATTTTTAAAAACCAACTTTGTGATATGTTTTTACTTTTAGGACCAAAAAAAAAACACTATCTGTATATATGGTCATTTGGATGTCCAACCAGCCCTAAAGTCGGATGGTTGGAACTCTGAGCCTTTTGAATTGGTAGAGAGAGATGGAAAGTTATTTGGGAGAGGGTCTACAGATGACAAGGGACCAGTGTTGGGTTGGCTACATGCCATCAATGCCTATAAAAATGTTGGATCTGAGGTATGTATCTATGGATTTATTCTTTATTTATGAAATAATCCCTTACTACAAGGTCTACTTAGTACAGCCTGACAGATTATTTAGTGGCAGATATCTAGATATATAAAAGGAAAAGGTGACTAACTGTCTGATCTATCAACGCACTGCTTAAACCACTGGATGGATCAGGCTGAAATTTGGGATTAAGATGTTGATGTTTTTATGATGTAGGCATCTGATTAGAAAGGATTTTCTAAAATTGAACCCCTAAGGAGGTAAAATAATTAGTGTTTGAAATTTGTATGAAAATTTAACTTTATTGAGCGAAGCTGCTGGTAAAAAATAGTTTTACAATATGTATTGAAAAGTGACAATACATTTCCAACTACAAATTTTCATGGGTGGTGGTAATCACTTAACATCAGGTGATCAATATGTAAATCAGATCTTGGGAAATTATTAGTTGAGAAAAGTAGACAACTTCATGCTATGATTTAATGTATGTGAGTGTTTTACCACATTGATTGATTCAATTTACATAAAATGTTATGCTATGTATTCTCTGCCAAAGGTAGCAGCATCATATCATACTAATATTATAAATGTCAAAGTGTGTTTGTTTGTTGGTTTATTGGTGTGTTGGTTTGTCCTTCAATCACGCCGCAACGGAGCAACGGATCGACGTGATTTTTGGAATGGGTATAGTTGAGGACCTGGAGAGTGACATAGGCTACTTTTTATCCTGGAAAACTAAGGAGTTCCCGCGGGAATCAAAAAAACTTAAACCACTCCGATGAAATCGTGGGCATCTGCTAGTAAAATATATTTTAGGAAAAACTCTAAATCCCCATGTTTTCTCAACAGTTGCCAGTGAATTTAAAATTTATATTTGAGTGTATGGAGGAATCCAGCTCACAAGGTCTTGATGAGTTGCTAATGGAAAAGTTAAAGCCTGAAGGTTTCTTTGACACTGTTGACTATGTATGTATTTCTGATAACTACTGGCTGGGTACCACTAAACCTTGCATTACATATGGCTTAAGAGGCATCAGTTATTACTGTTTGGAAATTGAATGTGCCAAAATGGATCTGCACAGTGGTGTTTATGGGGGAACTGTACATGAAGGTAATTAGTCTAAACATGATCATTACTCACTCACAACTCACCATCATTCAATGTGAAAATATTTAAGTGTGTTGGATGAAGTCAGACTCGAAGATATTCTTACAAGAGTAAGTAAATAAAGATGGATTAGTAGCCAGGAGCCAGCTTATTTATATGTATAGGTATAGTCCCACAAACTTATCTGACCCGGTGGCCAAAATTGGAACTAATTTTTATGCCTGTTTAGTTTTTGTTTTTATTTTATTCTTCATATTATATACTAGCAACGCTATCACCGTTTTAGATAAGTTTGACGGACTATAACATATGAGTGTTTTGTAAAAGGATGTTTGTTGTCAGGCAATAACTGGTAGGTAATCAAGTTGAAGCTGTAAATAGCAGAATGTTGATAAAATATTGTATGATTGCAATATATCAGAAAAATGCAAACAATGATTGATTTTGCTCACACTACTGTAATTCTTTTATTATTTTAAAGTAATTTGATTCTTCAATGTTTTAAGATTACAAAATTGCATGTCACTTTATTGCAGTTTCACTGATTTACAAAATGTTGCTTGAGGTGGTTTTAATAAGAATTTCAGTAGGTATTAGTAGATTGTTACTAAAATGTTCTTCCAATTTGTGCTTTCTCTACCACCCACAAAAAGTAGTTTCTCTTTCATTAAGTGTGACATCTAGCTATATGCTGCAGCAGAGCCTTCAACATTACTTAATATCATCAAGCATTATTATACTATATATAGCTCAATTACCACTCACTCACTGACTCATTGACATAATTGTTCTCCTAGAAAGAGACAGAAAACGATATAATGATGTAGGGGAGATGTGTTCGGGTGCGGGATTCGAGTGGGGAAAAATTATGACATTTCGGAAAAACAAGATGGCGGCCGACGTGATTCTCGCAACTCTTTTGTTTTCCAACCGATTTTGTTACAACTCGCAATTATTGAAGAAATTAGGAAACGATTTATAGAAAAAGTGGAAAAAATTGGAAAAACAAGATGGCGGTCGAGCTGTAGTGTTTTAAAATTTTTCATTTTTCGACCCCGAACCGCGGCGCCACAGATCCGAAACGGCGTGGTCGAGCATGATGTTTTTTTCTTTTTTCGCTTACAATTATCCTGTATTTTGACAGAATGGGAGTGGTTTTTGAAAATTCAAGATGGCGGCTGTCGCGGTGGCCTTTTTGTTTGAGGTACGAAAAAACGTCATTTTAAAATTCAAATTTCTCACAGTTGGCAACGTCGGAGCGTTTCGACTTCTAGGGGGCGATTGTGTGTACAGACTCGAGGTATGGATTGGGGAAAAAAAATTACCCCATTTCTCGGGGAATTTTCAAGATTTACCCCAAAAATAGAAAAATCGAAATACGGACTTTTTGCAAAATTCGAGTACGAGCAACCACGTGTCCTACTTGTACAAATGACATTTGGGTATTTTCGTCACCGAGGTCTGGCAACACTGGAATTTATCAAAGTAAAAGTGATTTTCGACATGGACTTTTTCAGGGGCGATAATTTCCGCTGGGTGCGAGCGAGATGAAAAATTTAAACGTCATCAGGAGCGGTATATCCTGTAGTTTAAGGGAAAATTATGAAACTATGTAAAATGTTTCTGTGGAACGAGGTGGCGGCCATTTTGTATTCTTTTTGTGTTTTTCAAAATTTCGATCACGTTTTTGAGGCAGTTGGCAACATTTGGGAAAGTTGACATGTAAGGATCGATTGTCTAACTGGACCGGCAGTATCGAGATATCTAAACAGTGTTGCCACATTTGGGGTAGTTTTCGAGATTTACCCCAAAAATGTCCTCCTGTAAAATTTTGTATGAAAAATTTTTTTCCACTGATGGCTTCGTGTACAAGTCAGAAAATTAAACTTGAAGAAAATATGGAGACAGCTGATGATTGAGGTTTTTAGAGACGGGTAGAGAGCACGGTCCAGGTATTGAAGATAGGTGGGGGGTGCTCGACCAAATGTCATTCGAAACTTCATCCAATTGACAGTGAGCTGAAAAAAAAATCAAAATGGCGGATTTAAGATGGCTGCCATACAAATTTATTTGGTGTCTATCTCAGAAAGTATAAGAGACGGAAGAGTGGTTTCTTGGCAAGAGATGATCAGGACGAGAAGGTCTATTAAGCGAAAAGAAAAAAATTTCAAGATGGCGGAATATTTTTTTTCATACCAAATTATATGGCGATTAGGACTCATTGACGTAATTTGTTGTTCTCCAAGAAAGAGACAGAAAACGATACAATGATGTACGGGAGATGTGTTCAGGTGTGGAATGGGAGTAAGGAGAAATTATGACATTTCGGAAAAACAAGATGGCGACCGACGTGATTCTTGCAACTCTTTTGTTTTCCAACCGATTTCGTTACAATTCGCAGTGATTGAAGAAATTAGAGAACGATCAAAAGAAAAAGTAGAAAAAATTGAAAAAACAAGATGGCGGCCGAGCTGTAGTGTTTTCAAATTTTTGATTTTTCGACCCCGAACCGCAAGCGCCACAGATCCGAAACGGCGTGGTCGAACATGATATTTTTTTCTTTTTTCGCTTACAATTATCCTGTTTTTTAACAGAACAGGAGTGGTTTTTAAAAATTCAAGATGGCGGTTGTCGCGGCGGCCTTTTTGTTTGAGGTACGAAAAAACGCAATTTTAAAATTCAATTTGCTCACAGTTGACAACGTCGGATCGTTTTGACTTGTACTGGGCGATTGTGTGTACAGACTCGAGGTATGGATTGGGGAAAAAAATACCCCATTTCTCGGGATATTTTCAAGATTTACCCCAAAAATTAAAAAATCCAAATACGTATTTTTTGCAAAATTCGAGTACGAGCAACCACTTGACCTACTTATACGAATGACATTTGGGTATTTTCGTCGCCGAGGTCTGGCAACACTGGAATTTATCAAAGTAAAAGTAATTTTCGACATGGTCTTGTTTCAGGGGCGATCATTTCGGCTGGGTGTGAGCAAGATGAAAGATTGAAACGTCATCAAAAGCGGTATATACTGTAGTTTACGGGAAAATTATAAAACTATGTATAATGTTTCTGTGAAACGTGGTGGCGGCCATTTTGTATTCTTTTTGTGTTTTTGAAAATTTCGTTTTTGAGGCAGTAGGCAACATTTGGGAAAGCTGACATGTATGGATCGATTGTACAACTCGACCGGCAGTATATACAAACAGTGTTGCCATATTTGGGGTAGTTTTCAACATTTTCCCAAAAATTTCCTCCTGTAAAATTTTGTATGAAATTTTTTTTTTCACTGATGTCTTCGTAAACAAGTCAGAAAATTAAACTTGAAGAAAAATATGGAGACAGCTGATGATTGAGGATTTCGGAGACGGGTAAAGAGCACGGCCAAGGTGTTGAAGATAGGTGCGGGGTGCTCGACCAAATGTCATTCGAAACTTCATCCAATAGACAATGAGCTGAAAAAAAAATTCAAAATGGCGGATTTAAGATGGCTGCCATACAAATTTATTTGGTGTCTATCTCAGAAAGTAGAAAAGATGGAAGAGTGATTTCTTGGCAAAAGATGATCAGGACGAGCAGATCTATATTAAGCGAAATGAAAAAAAATTCAAGATGGCGAAATATTTTTTTTATACCAAATTATATTAGGAACTATAAAAGACGTAATTGTTCTCCTAGAAAGAGACAGAAAACGATACAATAATGTATGGGAAATGTGTTCAGGTGCGCGATGGGAGTAGGGAAAAATTATGATATTTCGGAAAAACAAGATGGCGGCCGTAGTGCTTTTTGTAACTTTTTTGTTTTGCAACCGATTTTGTTACAACTCACAATTATTGAAGAAATTAGGGAACGATCAATAGAAAATGTGGAAAAAATTGGAAAACCAAGATGGCGGCCGAGCTGTAGTGTTTTCAAATTTTTGATTTTTCGACCTCAAACCGCGGCGCCACAGATCCGAAACGGGGTAGTTCATGTATAGGAGATATGTTCGGGTGCGGGATGGAAGTAGGGAAAAATAATGACATGTCGGAAAAACCATATGGCGGCCGATTTGCCGAAATGAACCGATCGAAGGATTGAAGATAGGCGGGGGGTGCTCGACCAAAATATGTCATTCGAAACTTCATCCAATGACAATGAACTAAAAAAATTCAAAATTGCTGATTTAAGATGGCTGCCATAAATCAGCGCCATTTTGAAATTCTTTGTTAATTGACCGTTTTCGTTCAAAATCGATATTTAGGGCTCCCTGGGATCACAAAACAGGAAACTGATACCAAAGTTTTAAAAAATCAGCGTCATTTTGAAATTCTTTGTTAATTGACCGATTTCGTTCAAAATCGAAATTTAGGACTCCCTGGGATCACAAAACAGGAAACTGATACCAAAGTTTAAAAAAAACAGCACCAATCTGAAATTCTTTGTTAATTGACAGATTTCGTTCAAAATGGATATTAAGGCTCCCTGGGATTACAAAACAGGAAACTGTTACAAAAATTTAAAAAAATCAGTGCCATGTTGAAATTCTTTGTTAATTGACCGATTTCGTTCAAAATCGATATTTAGGGTTCCCTGGGATCACAAAACAGGAAACTGATACCAAAATTTTAAAAAATTAGCGCCAATCTGAAATTCTTTGTTAATTGACCGATTTCGTTAAAAATCGATATTAGGGCTCCCTGGGATTACAAAACAGGAAAGTGATACTAAAGTTTTAAAAAATCAGCGCCATTTTTAAAATCTTTCTACTTAAAGGTGAATTGTGTATCTAAGTAAATAAATTCGGGTTAATACAATAAAGACGTCAAGTCTGTACTACATAGTACTAACGTCTAACCACACCTCGTGAGCTGCTTTAGCAGCTCGCGCACAGAGCGAAACACTAGTTATACTATATATAGCTCAATTACCACTCACTCACTGACTCATTGACATAATTGTTCTCCTAGAAAGAGACAGAAAACGATATAATGATGTACGGGAGATGTGTTCGGGTGCGGGATTCGAGTGGGGAAAAATTATGACATTTCGGAAAAACAAGATGGCGGCCGACGTGATTCTTGTAACTCTTTTGTTTTCCAACCGATTTCGTTCAAACTCGCAACTATTGAAGAAATTAGTAAACGATCAATAGAAAAAGTGGAAAAAATTGGAAAAACAAGATGGCGGCCGAGCTGTAGTGTTTTCAAATTTTTGATTTTTCGACCCCGAACCGCGGCGCCACAGATCCGAAACGGCGTGGTCGAGCATGATATTTTTTTCTTTTTTCGCTTACAATTATCCTGTATTTTGACAGAATGGGAGTGGTTTTTAAAAATTCAAGATGGCGGCTGTCGCGGCGGCCCATTTGTTTGAGGTACGAAAAAACGCAATTTTAAAATTCAAATTTCTCACAGTTGGCAACGTTGGAGCGTTTCGACTTCGAGGGAGCGATTGTGTGTACAGACTCGAGGTATGGATTGGGGAAAAAAAATTACCCCATTTCTCGGGAAATTTTCAAGCTTTACCCCAAAAATAAAAAATTCGAAATACGGTCTTTTTGCAAAATTTGAGTATGAGAAACCACGTGTCTCACTTGTGCAAATGACATTTGGGTATTTGTGTCGCCGAGGTCTGGCAACACTGGAATTTATCAAAGTAAAAGTGATTTTCGACATGGTCTTTTTTCAGGGGCTATCATTTCGGCTGGGTGCGAGCGAGATGAAAAATTTAAACGTCATCAGGAGCGGTATATCCTGTAGTTTACGGGAAAATTATGAAACTATGTAAAATGTTTCTGTGCAACGAGGTGGCGGCCATTTTGTATTCTTTTTGTGTTTTTGAAAATTTCGAACACGTCTTTGAGGCAGTTGGCAACATTTGGGAAAGTTGACATGTATAAACCGATTGTGTAAATCAACCAGCGGTATCGAGATATCTAAACAGTGTTGCCACATTTGGGGTAGTTTCCGAGATTTTCCCAAAAATGTCCTCCTGTAAAATTTTGTATGAAAATTTTTTTTTCACTTTTGGCTTCGTATACATGACAGAAAATTAAACTTGAACAAAAATATGGAGACAGCTGATGATTGAGGATTTCGGAGACGGGTAAAGAGCACGGCCGAGGTATTGAAGTTAGGTGGGGGGTGCTCGACCAAATGTCATTCGAAACTTCATCCAACTGACAGTGAGCTGAAAAAAAATTCAAAATGGCGGATTTAAGATGGCCGCCATACAAATTTATTTGGTATCTATCTCAGAAAGTATAAAAGATGGAAGAGTGGTTTCTTGGCAAAAGATGATCAGGACGAGGAATTCTATTTAGCGAAATGAAAAAAAGTACAAGATGGCGGAATATTTTTTTTCATACCAAATTATATGGCGATTAGGACATACATAATTGTTCTCATAGAAAGAGACAGAAAACGATACAATGATGTATGGGAAATGTGTTCGGGTGTAGGATTCGAGTAGGGTAAAATTATGACATTTCGGAAAAACAAGATGGCGGCCGACGTGATTATTGCAACTCTTTTGTTTTCCAACCGATTTCATTAAAACTTGCAACGATTGAAGAAATTAGCAAACGATTAATAGAAAAAGTGGAAAAAATTGGAAAAACAAGATGGCGGCCAAGCTATAGTGTTTTCAAATTTTTGATTTTTCGACCCCGAACCGCGGTGCCACAGATCCGAAACGGCGTGGTCGAGCATGATGATTTTTCTATTTTCGACTACAATTATCCTGTATTTTGACAGAATGGGAGTGGTTTTTAAAAATTCAAGATGGCGGCTGTCGCGGCGGCCTTTTTGTTTGAGGTACGAAAAAACGCAATTTTAAAAAACAATTTTCTCACAGTTCGCAACGTCAGAGCGTTTCGACTTGTACGGTGCGATTGTGTGTACAGAGTCGAGGTATGGATTAGGGAAAAAAAATACCCCATTTTTCGGGAAAGTTTCTAGATTTACCCCAAAAATAAAAAAATCGAAATACGGACTTTTTGCAAAATTCGAGTATGAGCAACCACGTGTCTCACTTGTACGAATGACATTTGGGTATTTTCGTCGCCGAGGTCTGGCAACACTGGAATTCATCAAAGTAAAAGTGATATTCGACATGGTCTTTTTTCAGGGGCGATCATTTCGGCTGGGTGCGAGCGAGATGAAAAATTTAAACGTCATCAGGAGCGGTATATCCTGTAGTTTACGGGAAAATTATGAAACTATGTAAAATGTTTCTGTGGAACGAGGTGGCGGCCATTTTGTATTCCTTTTGTGTTTTTTAAAATTTCGATCACGTTTTTGAGGCAGTTGGTAACATTTGGGAAAGTCGACATGTATGGATCGGTTGTGTAACTTGACCGGTAGTATCGAGATATCTAAACAGTGTTGCCACATTTGGGGTAGTTTTCGAGATTTTCCCAAAAATGTCCTCCTGTAAAATTTTGTTTGAAAAATTTTTTTTTCACTGATGGCTTCGTACACACGTCAGAACATTAAACTTGAACAAAAGTTTGGAGACCGCTGATGATTGAGGATTTCGGAGACGGGCAAAGAGCATGGCCAAGGTATGGAAGATAGGTGGGGGGTGCTCGACCAAATGTCATTCGAAACTTCATCCAATTGACAGTGAGCTGAAAAAAATTTCAAAATGGCGGATTTAAGATGGCCGCCATACAAATTTGTTTGGTGTCTATCTCGGAGAGTATAAGAGATGGAAGTGTGGTTTCTTGGCAAGAGATGATCAGGACGAGTAGGTCTATTCAGCGAAGTGAAAAAAATTTCAAGATGGCGGAATTTTTTTTTCATACCAAATTATATGGCGATTAGGACTCATTGACATAATTTATTGTTCTCCTAGAAAGAGACAGAAAACGATACTATGATGTACGGGAGATGTGTTCGGGTGCGGGATGGGAGTAGGGAGAAATTATGACATTTCGGAAAAACAAGATGGCGGCCGACGTGATTCTTGCTACTCTTTTGTTTTCCGACCGATTTCGTTACAACTCGCAATTATTGAAGAAATTAGGAAACGATCAATAGAAAAAGTGGAAAAATTGGAAAAACAAGATGGCGGCCGAGCTGTAGTGTTTTCAAATTTTTGATTTTTCGACCCCGAATCGCGGCGCCACAGATCCGAAACGGTGTAGTTCATGTATAGGAGATATGTTCGGGTGCGGGATGGGAGTAGGGAAAAATTATGACATTTCGGAAAAACAAGATGGTGGTCGATATGCCGAAATGAACCTATCGAAGCATTGAAGATAGGTGGGGGGTGCTCTACCAAATGTCATTCGAAACTTCATCTAATAGACAATGAGCTGAAAAAAAATTTAAAATGGCGGGTTTAAGATGGCTGCCATACAAATTTATATTTTGGTGTCTGTCTATCTCAGAAAGTAAGATGGATGAGTGGTTTCTTGTCAAAAGATGATTATGTAAGAATGCGATTATGTAAGAATGTTCGATCAAATGGTAAAGGTTCAGCGTCAAAGTTATATAAATCATAACAGCATTGAATTACAGCTCAATTTCGTCTATCCATTCTTATACGTTTGAGATGTACGAACATACCTAAACGTATAAGAATGGGTACACGAAATTGAGCTCTAATTTAATGCGGTTATGGTTTATTTACTTTGCCGCAGAACTTTAACGATTTCATCGGCCATTCTTACATGATTGGGGGGCTGGACCTGAAGGTCTAATTGATGAACAGGAAAAAAATTTAAGATGGCGGAATTTATTTTTCCATAGAAAATATATAGCGAATTTTGAAGAGACTCCAAGTGTTTCTCTATGCAAGATTTTGATACGGTTCCGTTTTACCCACGACGGGGTTCCTTGATATTACAAAACAGGAAACTGATACCAAAGTTTTAAAAAATCAGCGCCATTTTGTAATTCTTTGTTAATTGACCGATTTCGTTCAAAATCGATATTTAGGGCTCCCTGGGATCACAAAACAGGAAACTGATACCAAAGCTTAAAAAAATCTGCGCCATTTTAAAATTATTTGTTCATTTACCGATTTCGTTCAAAACCGATATCTGAGGATCCCTGGGATTACAAAACAGGAAACTGGTACCAAAATTTTAAAAAATCAGCGCCATTTTTAAATTCTTACTAATTGACCGATTTCGTTCAAAATCGACATTTAGGGCTCCCTGGGATTACAAAACAGGAAACTGATACCAAAGTTTTAAAAAATCAGCGCCATTTGGAAATTCTTTGTTAATTGACCGATTTCGTTCAAAATCGATATTTAAGGCTACTTGGGATTACAAAACAGGAAACTGATACCAGAATTATAAAATATCAGCGCCATTTTGAAATTATTTGTTAATTGACCGATTTCGTACAAAATCGATATTTAGGGCTCCCTGGGATCACAAAACAGGAACCTGATACCAAAGTTTTAAAAAATCAGCGCCATTTTGAAATTCTTGGTTAATTTACCGATTTCATTTAAACGCGATATTGAGGACTCCCTGGGATCACAAAACAGGAAACTCTTACCAAAGTTTTAAAAAATCAGCGTCATTTTGAAATTATTTGTTAATTGACCGATTTTGTTCAAAATCGATATTTAGGGCTAACCACATCTCGTGAGCTGCTTTAGCAGCTCGCGCACAGAGCGAAACACTAGTTAATATATATATAGCTGCTCGTGCTGACTGACTCATTGATCACCTCTCCTGTAAAATTTAGTATGAACATTTTTTTTTTCACTCATCGTTTCGTATAGAAGACAAAAATTCATTAAGAGGAAAAATACAGAGAGAGCTGATGATTGAGGATTTCGAAGACGGATGAAGAGCACCAGCCAGGGTATCGAAGATAGGTGGGGGGTGCTCGACCAAATGTCACTCGAAACTTCATCCGATTGACAGTGAGCTGAAAAAAATTTCAAAATGGCGGATTTAAGATGGCCGCCATACAAATTTCGACGGTGTCTATCTCGGAGAGTATAAAAGATGGAAGAGTGGTTTCTTGGCAAAAGATGATCAGGACACGAGGGTCTACTTGATGAACAGGAAAAAAATTCAAGATGGCGGAATTTATTTTTCCATAGAAAAGGGTATTGAAGATAGGTGGGGGGTGCTCGACCAAATGTCACTCAAAACTTCATCCAATTGACAGTGAGCTGAAAAAAAATTCAAAATGGCGGATTTAAGATGGCCGCCATACAAATTTCGTCAGTGTCTATCTCGGAGAGTATAAAAGATGGAAGAGTGGTTTCTTGGCAAAAGATGATCGGGACATGAAGGTCTACTTGATGAACAGGAAAAAAATTAAAGATGGCGGAATTTATTTTTCCATAGAAAATATATAGCGAATATTGAAGAGGCTACAAGTGTAGAACCATGCAAGACTACGGTTCCTTTTCAAGATTTGTTTTTGTGGAAGAAATCTCATTTTGACGAATGGTTCGGAGAAAAAAATATGGAGAGAGATGATGATCGAAGGTTCGGATGATGGGTGAGGAGCACGGTCAGGGTATTAAAGATAGGTACCTACTTAGGGGTGCTCAAACAAAAAGGGAGGGGCGGGGGGTTGGTGGTCTTTGTTTTATGTTTTTCCTTTATGAGAATTTTCTTTTACGGACGCTTGGCGTGCTGGCGCTTCCACTGTGCTCACTAGCATAGCAGTGTGTTGTTCAGATCAGAACACGTAGACAGTAAACCAGCTGCCCGATTATGTAAGAATTGTCGATCAAATCGTTAAAGTTCGGCGTCAAAGTAAAATAAACCATAACAGCATTGAATTAGAGCTCAATTTCGTGTTTCGAAATTGAGCTCTTATTTAATGCTGTTATGGTTTATTTTACTTTGACGCCGAACTTTGACGATTTGATCGGCCATTCTTACATAATCGGGGGGCAGGATAGTAGGACAGTGAGTAAGTAGACAGTGGACCGCACGGTCCATTACGCGGTCCGCTTTAGCGGGCCGCGCAGCCACGCGCCATACTAGTCTATAATATACCTATTTAAATTAATACATATATAAAAAATTAAAATTTGAATGAATTGTAAGATGTTCTTTCATTTACGTTTATTTACTTTAATTGCATCCTGTTATTGATTCTTTCTAAAGGCATAATCAATTATATTGTTTTTTTTGCCACAATTAGGTCAAAATTCACATGTTTCATTTAAAAAGTTTTTTGTTATTGATAGAAAATATATAATGTCACTATTAACAGCATGTTTTAAAGCTATTTTAAATTGCGGTGAAAAAAACATAACATGTATTATACCCCTCCTCATGTAGCCCCCTCATTTCTGAGGATTGTGGTTGCTTTACGGTAATAACGTTGAAAATTATGTTCCTGTCTACTGTGTGATGAGCACAGTAGATGCCAGAATCATGCATGTTAAGTACTTCCTTCACCCGGTCCATCCAACATCATGAACTAAGGTTGAAGTCTTGAATTAAGGTATTTAGATTTATTAAATTATAATGTACAGTTTGATTTTCAGCAATGTCAGATTTAATATACCTGATGAACACTCTGGTTGATAAGGATGGCAAAATCCTCATAACAGATATCTACAAATCTGTTGCTCCATTGTTAGAGACTGAAAAACAACTTTACAATACAATTGATTTTGACCCTGAGGCATACAGGTAAGTAATTTTATTTACCAGAATTTATGTTATAGAGTTTATAAGTAGTTGTGTGGTAGTATGCAAGTTCATCTTTTTCATCATAACTTTGCCCTTTTATTTTTTGATAACATCCATATCCATACTAATATTATAAATGCGAAAGTGTGTGTCTGTCTGTCTGTCTGTCTGCTACGCTTTCCCGGTCCATCATTTCAACCGATTTTGATGAAATTTGGTACAGGGATAGGTGGCATCCCGGGGAAGGACATAGGCTACTATTTTTATCCCGGAAAAGTGAGGAGTTCCCGCGGGAACTAAAAAAAATAATCCACGCGGATGAAGTCGCGGGTATCATCAGGCAGGTATATATTGCTGCTCGTCTTAGCGGTCCATGACGTCACATTCTGTAGGTAGGTAGGTATATGTCATACATAATACGACGTGAGAAATGTAACATCACGGCCATACAAAACAATACGTACATATAAGCAACGGAAAAGATCAAAATGAGACAACTTGTCATAGTTTGTTTATGTAGTATAATGTCCTATCATGTAATTTTTATATGAACAAAATGAACTGGTCATCAGTTGTGCTTTTCTTAAAAGTGGTAGTCTAGATTTAGACCTGCATTTTATCAAACATAGTTATATTCAATGCATTACACAATAAGTAAGTGACTAGACAATCGTGCATTGTGAAGTCGACATCTCCTGAAGATGCTCCGGTGTCGGAGCGAAACGTGCGTTGAGAGTAGTTTAAAAGTCTTGTGTGGTGGTGCATGTGAGTGGTGGTGGCATTGCTTGCTTGGGAACTTGGCTTTCTTGTTTGGTTGGGAAGGTAAGCGGTGCTTCGCTTGTAACTGCATATTTGACCATACAGATTTTTTCTGTAGGCGGATTATAGCAAAATAATTGTAAATTTTTTCTTGCTAAATCATGAACTTCCGCAAAGTAACGCCTGATTCTATCCAATACAATAAGTAAGTTATCGTATTTGATAGGTTCAAGCTATCGAATTGAAGATATGTAGGTATAATTTACGGCAGGTACCTACCTACGTACCAATTTCAGTAGGAAAGTTCTAGGTAACAAACATGATAACAGCTGTTGCTATCGAATGATTTCCAAATCGCATTTGAATCGTAATGAAATGATAGTGAGATAAATATTATCTTAATTATTATCTATATTTTTAAACATAAATTCATATTTCAGATAGGTAAATTATTGAGTAACATTGTTTGAATAAGTATATGAAATGTTAAGTATAATTATATAGTGCCAGGGTTTCCAGGCGTAGTTATCAAAATATAATTAACTAAATGATGCCTGCGACTTCGTCCGCGTAGATTAAGATTTTTGCTTCCTGCTGGAACTCTTTAATTTTCCTGGATAAGTTTGAACAGATGGACCGTGAAAGCGTAGCAGACTCAGACAGACAGAGATTTAGCCTTAAGCCTAGGTCCGCAGCCTATCTCTACCAAATTTCGTCATAATCGGGTAAACAGTTGGACCTTAACAAGATAACAGACAGACAAATAAACAAAAATATAGACAGACAATGAATACTTTCGCATTTATAATATACTAGCTGATGCCCGCGACTTCGTCCGCGTGGATCGAGGTTTTTCGGTTCCCGCGGGAACTCCTTAATTTTCCGGGATAAAAAGTAGCCTATGTGTTATTCCAGACTATAATCTATCTCTGTGCCAAATTTCATCCAGATCCGTTCAGCCGTTGGGGCGTGATTGAGTAACAAACATCCATCCATACATCCATCCAAACTTTAGCATTTATAATATTAGTATGATTATTTGATTTGATACTAGTTTGAATATTATACAATCGTCAAACATTTCTATTTTCACTTTGTCATCATTATCATCATCATCATCATCATCATCTTTGCCTGCGACGTCCACTGCTGAACATAGAACCTTTCCCAAAGAACGCCACCACACGATTTTCAATCAATAAAAGTAAATCAGTCACAATAGCTGTTTTATTTGTTTTTCTCTGTCGTGTCCACGCAGCACTTTCAAGGACCCCTAAATTTAAATGTAAGGGTTTTTATGATCTACCAGTTTTCTTTTGTTCACTTTTCTCTCCGACTTCAACTTTCGCCGGAAATCGCAATAATCCAAAATTCCACCTCTTTTCATCCCCCATGTATATCTGGAAACACCCCTGCTCACGCATTTTTTTTTTATGTGTATTATACGCCACTTTACCATTTCCAACTGTTCCCATCCTGTTAACAATTTTTTCCTAGTAATAGTGTAACTTGCCTGGTCTATATTTATTTTATTATATATTTATGATTTACAGGAAGTCCATAGATGCTTATAAGCTTCCCCACAACGCTGTTAAAGAACAACTCCTAATGCACCGCTGGCGGTATCCCAGCTTATCTCTCCATGGTATTGAAGGTAAGACACTCAATCACCAATTGACTATTGCCGGAATGTAATAAACAATCTAGCTGCAATCTGTCGATGCGATTTTAAGTGCTATGGCTTTTCTTGACCAGTAACAACATTGTAAGTAGGTTGTCGACTTTACAAACTGTGCTAAAAATAAACTTAACCACACAAGTTTCTGTTTATTAATAAATTTTATTATAAGTATGGATTAATTAAAAATATCACTTTGCGGCATATCAATATTGCCTTGACAAAACAATAAAATCTCTATTGTAGTCGCTTTAGCTTATTCACTTTGCTTAATTTTTCCTGGAAAATTGTGGCAATCTTGCTCCAACCGTCAACACAAAAAGCATAATAGTTGTAATTGGAAAAATTCGAAGCAAGGAGGTCAAATCAATTGAACTCAATCTTCAAAGAAACAACTTGTTATTGTTTTCCATACTATTTTAATAAACTCAGTCGCAATTTTTTAATGTGTTTTATGGAAAAGTTAAATACAAACTAGTATATTTTCTTTTATTAAAGGTGCCCACTATCAAGTAGGGGCGAAGACGGTTATTCCTGGAAAAGTTATCGGTAAATTCTCTATCCGCATAGTGCCAAACCAGGAGCCAGAGGAGGTCGAAAAATTGGTGTTTGACTATATTAACAAAAAGGTATACTTAATTTACTAACCTATTCCTACCTCAGCTTACTATCTAAGCATTCCGACCCTAGTACCTACCCTAAGTAAGAGTTTGTACATCTTAACAACGATGATAGATTTCGGATTTCGATACCATAATAACGCAGTAAAATGGCAAAAAATACCTCCAGTACCTACACGCGTACATAGACAAGTTTTTACTTGTAGTATCTCAAACACTTGTGGTTTTCTTGAGTTAGCATTCTATGAAATCTGAGTAAAATAATTAAAGTAATTGCAAAGCGTAACACCGTTATCCATACTAATATTAGGTATAAATGCGAAAGTGTGTCTGTCTGTCTATCTATCTATCTGTCTGTCTGCTACGCTTTAACGGCCCATCTTTTCAACTGCTTGCGATAAAATTTGGTATAGAGGTAAATTACATAGCTTACTTTTTATCCTGGAAAATTATGGAGTTCACGCGGGAATAAGAAAGGAAACCATCTCAAACATCGGTGTAATACGAGTATGTCAAGCTTCGTTTGCAGTTGCGTTTCAAAGCTGCTTCAAAACTGTTTCATTTGCTAGGTTAGGTTAGCAACGTTAGGTTAGGTGACCGCAAAGGGCCGCTTTGTTAATTTTGAAATTTTATATATAATGCTAATCTAATAATGTTTTTAATTTTCTAACAAGTTATTATTATAACCCATGTTTTTTGAGCAGCAGGAATGTGCTGTGCCTACTGCCAATTTTGCACGCCAATTATTTGACAAAATGTGACAGACTTAATAATCCAATTTCCATCTGTATTTGAACTCACATTTAGCAAAATAAAAGCATTTGGATTTGTATTTGTTAGGGACTAGCCCAAGTGGCGTCGCGCAAGGTAGGCTTCGATTGCGTTCATTTATGAGATCTCAGAGCCACAGAGAACTGAACAGAGAGGAAGCTTCATACAAACTGCTCGCGGCGACTTCACCCATACATAGCGCAACGATGTGTGCGTGAGCTCTCACCGACACATTCACCGACACGATCGTCCGGGTTAGCGAGACACTGTCTGGGTTAGAACGCAAGGGCTGACTGTGGCTGACGGTCGTGCGTTTAATGAAAACTAAATAGAGGAACAATTTCGTGTTCAATCACGAAATTGTTCCTCAATTTATTTTCATTACTATAAGTTTACTGATTTTGTATTAAAAATAAAACTATTTAGATTTATTTATGTAAATATAGTGTTCTGTTTCAACAAAAATGCCGAATACTTGCACAGTTTGCTTGAAAAGCTCTAAAGACAATAAGGATGTTTCCTATTTTTCATACCCGAGAGATAAAGAGAAGTAAGTACCTTTTTACACGTACCTAGCGCACCTGTACAATAAAACTAGGTAATAACATTGATCGTCAAGTGAGAATGACGTGCTAGAGTATGTACTATGTAGCCTAAGTCAGTCTCACCTACTTGAAGACAGTGCTCAGATAGTAGAATACCCGAAGTACCTAATATGGCTAAAATGTGTGACTTTGTCCATATAAATGCGAAAATGTGTCAGTCTGTCTGTCTGTTACGCTTTAACGGCCCAGTTTTTCAACCGATTTTGAAGAAACTTTGTATAGAGGTAGGAGGAACTTTTTGCTAGTTGCGAGTTGCGACCCCAGGGATAAATAGGGTAAACGTGGGGCAGGGGTTTCCTATTTACCCCTGGCTCCACCAACATTTTTAACCGACTTCAAAAGGATTTGACCCGTATGTAGGTATGTATGTAGGTTTGTTAACGATTTTCTCGGAAACCAATGAACCTATTTATACGATTTTTTCACTTGTGTAATTAACTACTTTCGGGAAGGTTTAGGTTAGGTTGGGTTCGGGAAGAATATATTTAAATACACCAATAAATCAAAAGAATTTGAATATGTCTTACCATTAAGGATATAATGTTAGAAGCAGCTTCACCATATTTGACATAGAAAAGTCAAATAATATGGTGAATGTCGATTGTCGACATCGATGTCGATTGTCGATATCGATATTAATGCCGATTTTGATGGTCGATATCGATGTCGATTGTTGATATCGATTTTGATACTCATATCGATTGACGATATCGATGTCGATGTCGTTTGTCGATATCGATTATGATTGTCGATGTCGTTTATCGATATCGATGTCGATTGTTGATATCGATGTTGATACTCATATCGATTGACGATATCGATGTCGATGGTCGATACAAATGTCGATATCGATGTCGATTGTCGATATCGATGTCGATGTCAATTGTCGATATCGATGTCGATTGTCTATTTCGATGTCGTTGTAGATGTCGATATCGATGTCGATTGTCGATATCGATGTCGATTGTCGATTGTCGATGTCTAAGTCGATGTATAATATTTTTATTTTTCCTTAAATTGTTGACATGCATCAGGTGACAACCCTAGCAGAATAGGTATACATTTTCGACTTTATTATGAAGCTTCCCCTCTGATCGGATATATACTCGTGTGTCAGAGCTTCCCGACATGTAATAAATAAATGTTTTTAGCGCCTAGGATGGCCACCGAGGGGGTTTTTTCGAGTAAAAATCTCATATAACCTGGCTTTCACCCCAAGAAGCCAGGTATCTTATGAAGATTTCCCCCTCGTAAAAAAAAGGTCAGGTTAGCAATCAGAAAGAAGGACGAACGCAGTTGCACATTAATGTGTTTGTTTGTATTGCGTACAGTGGGCAGAGCGTGGGTCTCCCAACAAGATGAGCATCACAGCGCAGAGCGGCCGCGCTTGGACAGAGAACCCCGACCATCCGCACTACCAGGCCGCCGCAAGGGCCACCAAGCTTATTTACCAGGTAACATCGATATATAGGTAATATGTAGGTACAAGATGGCGTGCCCCTCACCTGTATAGACCTGTCCTTGTCCCCGCCATAGCGCTGTCCCGCTTTTCAGACTAGATGGCGTAATAAAAATAAGTTCACATTATTTGTTTGACAGGGCCCGTCTATTTACATTGAGGTCGTTGCCAGGTAACAACAAGAAAGAACTTCTCCAACCTTTGACGACCTCCCTGGCGCAGTGTTGTTTTAACGTGGGACGTTCCGGGCTTGATTTTATAATTTCTGAATTACCTCTGGTATGGCCTGGTAGGAGGCTTCGGCCGTGGCTAGTTACCACCCTACCTGCAAAGTCGTGCTGCCAAGCGCGTGCGATTTAGTGTTCAGTTACGATGCCGTGTAGAAAACGATTAAGGGTAGGGGTTTAATATTACTGCCACGTACCCGTACTACACGTACTAACAGGTTAGCCCGCTACCATCTTAGACTGCATCATCACTTACCATCAGGTGGCATACAGGTATACTGTACGGTGGGTACACAATTTTCACAACCTGTACCACTGACTTGTCCTACGTGATTGACGGCAAGCGACGCGACGCAATGCAACGTATAATAACTTCCATACTGATACACTCAACAACATAAACAAGTGTTGATGGAGCTATTCTGCAAACACGTAGTCTAAAATCCTGATAGTCTGGAACATTTACTCTATTAATCACGAGTAACGTCCATCTATACTAATATTATAAATGCGAAAGTGGGCCTGTCTGTCTTCTACGCTTTCTCGGCCCATCTGTTCAACCGATTTTGATGGAATTTGGTTTAGGTATAGTTTGTATCCCGGGGAAGGACATAGGCTACTTTTTATTCCGGAAAATTAAAAAGTTCCCGCGGGACTCAAAAAACCGTAATCCACGCGGACGAAGTCGCGGGAATCATCTAGTTACGGATATAGAAGGTAGATCGCTCATCCACTACCATGGGCTGACCATTTGAAGAGCTTGCGAATTTCACGTAACCAATGGCCAATAATTAAAAAAAACCGAAGCTTGGAGTAATATACTATTCTCATGTGAACGGAAGTCTTTTTATTGTTCTAAATCGATATGTTCTTAGTGTGTTTTTAGTTAGCGCCTTTTGAACTTTTTAAGATATGTATGATATATTTTTTATCATGCTTAATACAAAGCAATGATAAGGTCTAGGACCTAGACCTTATCATTGCTTTATTGCAACCTAGACTCTAGGTTGTAGCGCGCTTGTCTAGAAGATGTTTATTCACTCTTGCCTTGAAAGTACTTAAGTTATACGCGGCAGGGAATATATGCGCAGGAAGGGTATTCCACATCCTGGCGGTTCGAATGAGAAACGTAGATCCGTTTCGTTCGAGCAGACTGGACGTCAACCAAATATTCTTGCAATTCTTGCTGACGGTTGGTTTATATTTTTTATAACGAGTTTTCTTATATTATACAGACTGATCCAGACATGTCCCGTGAAGGCGGGTCGATTCCGGTAACGATCACTCTGCAAGAGGCAAGCGGAAAGAACGTGCTGCTGCTGCCGATGGGCGCCGGCGACGATATGGCGCACTCGCAGAACGAGAAACTCAACGTGCGCAACTACATCGAGGGGGTAAGTGTGGCGGGCCTGTATACACGCACAGTTTCCGGTCGTGGACAAACAACATTGGTGATTATAGTATTATTCAAGTTTTTAGTGAAATATACGGATTTGTATTGTATGGAGAGAGCCTAGGCTTAAGCCCTCTTAAGGTGATACATACATACGCACGGATATCCGCAAAACTTGTTTCTCGGGCCATGAGTATGATAGAACATCCCAATATTGTCACCAGTAAAATTACCTGATGTTTAATTATCTTTGTTTTCCTTTTCAGATCAAACTTTTCGCTGCCTATCTGTACGAAGTCGGCAAACTGCCAAAATAAAACTTTGAAAGAATGAACTACATAAAGTTAGAACTAACTATTTAATAAATAGAATTTCATATAAAATGTTAAACATTTTCATATTTTGCAATTATTATTCTTCTTACTACATTATTTTCCATTCAATGAATGTGTTTTACATTACTGGCACGACTCTTAAGCACAGATGAAAAGTAGTGAGGTGCTTTCTCAATTTAAATAAGAATTTTGAAGACCTATGTGCTCATAAGACATGCCGGTACCTATACCAGTAATTGGGTATTTGACTACTATTCAAATAAATAATTTTTTAGTGATTATTAAATAGAGGATCTCCCAAAAGTCGTAATATCCACGTCCCGTGATAGTTTTATGTTGAATAACCATTTTTATTAACAATCGATTAAAGTAAAAAAGAGCGTCCAACATTAATGACGTCACATTTCAGAATTTCATATAAATCCCTAAATCCCATACTTAGGACGCGTTTTGACGTTTGAAGAAAAGTTGCTGATTTGACTATTTGTCAAATACCCGAATACGAGATGACAACATAATATAGTAAAAATGTGTTAACATTCCTTTAAGTACAATTTATATAGGTACTATTTTTTGTAAAGATTTGGATGTATGATCTATTGAATACAATAATGTGCCTTATAGGAACGAAGCATAATAAATTGAAGTACTTTCCTTATTTTAATAATGCGCCAGACTGCTAATTTGTAAAACAATAATTCAATTAGAAGTGTTGGCTATGAAACGTGTATTTAATTGCTTAGTGATTTTCAATTTATTTCATCGTTGTATACTTTGTATTTTATAACATTATATTGAAATATACAATACTTAATGGTTAATTCGATGTTTTCGTTTTGTCCATACCCTAGAAACCTTAAGTCAAAAAGCCGTACTTATCCCATTACTATGCTATAACTTCATCGCAACATAATAAAAATGACGAAGACTAGTTTTTCTAATGTTGCATCAAAATAGCGGTCTAATATCGTAGCACACAATATATTTCAATTTCAATTTATTTATTTAAAACATGTAGGACATACAGGTATCTCTTATGTTACGTCATGTTTTGACTCTACCACCGGTTCGGAAAGTAGATTCTGCTGAGAAGAGCCGGCAAGAAACTCAGCAGTTGCTCTTTTTTTTAAAACAAGATATTACAATACGTAGATAAATTAAATATATTGTGTAAGTTATGATATTATCCTGTGGGAAGCTGGACCCAAAGTAGATTTCTTCCATACAAGTTTGTCATTAAGAAATTCGTCAATTATTGTATAATAGCTTAGCTATTATTATACTACAATCAAGATTCAAGATTCAATTCATTATTATACTATATATAGCTCGATTACCACTCACTGACTCACTCATTGACATAATTGTTCTCCTAGAAAGAGACAGAAAACGATATAATGATGTACGGGAGATGTGTTCGGGTGCGGGATTCGAGTGGGGAAAAATTATGACATTTCGGAAAAACAAGATGGCGGCCGACGTGATTCTTGTAACTCTTTTGTTTTCCAACCGATTTCGTTGCAACTCGCAATTATTGAAGAAATTAGAAAACGATCAATAGAAAAAGTGGAAAAAATTGGAAAAACAAGATGGCGGCCGAGCTGTAGTGTTTTCAAATTTTTGATTTTTCGACCCCGAACCGCGGCGCCGCAGATCCGAAACGGCGTGGTCGAGCATGATAATTTTTTCTTTTTTCGACTACAATTATCCTGTATTTTGACAGAATGGGAGTGGTTTTTAAAAATTCAAGATGGCGGCTGTCGCGGCGGCCTTTTTGTTTGAGGTACGAAAAAACGCAATTTTAAAATTCAAATTTCTCACAGTTGGCAACGTCGAAGCGTTTCGACTTCTAGGAGGCGATTGTGTGTACAGACTCGAGGTATGGATTGGGGGAAAAAAAATACCCTATTTCCCGGGAAATTTTCAAGATTTACCCCAAAAATAAAAAAATCGAAATACGGACTTTTTGCAAAATTTGAGTACGAGCAAGCACGTGTCTCACTTGTGCAAATGACATTTGGGTATTTTCGTCGCCGAGGTCTGGCAACACTGGAATTTATCAAAGTAAAAGTGATTTTCGACATGGTCTTTTTTCAGGGGCGATCATTTCGGCTGGGTGCGAGCGAGATGAAAAATTTAAACGTCATCAGGAGCGGTATATCCTGTGGTTTACGGGAAAATTATGAAACTATGTAAAATGTTTCTGTGCAACGAGGTGACGGCCATTTTGTATTCTTTTTGTGTTTTTGAAAATTTCGAACACGTTTTTGAGGCAGTTGGCAACATTTGGGAAAGTTGACATGTATTAATCGATTGTGTAACTCAACTAGCGGTATCGAGATATCTAAACAGTGTTGCCACATTTGGGGTAGTTTTCGAGATTTTCCCAAAAATGTCCTCCTGTAAAATTTTGTATGAAAAATTTTTTTTTTACTGATGGTTTCGTACACAAGTCAGAAAATCAAACTTGAAGAAAATATGGAGACAGCTGATGATTGAGGATTTCGGAGACGGGTAAAGAGCACGGTCCAGGTATTGAAGATAGGTGGGGGGTGCTCGACCAAATGTCATTGGAAACTTCATCCAATTGACAGTGAGCTGAAAAAAATTTTAAAATGGCGGATTTAAGATGGCCGCCATACAAATTTCGTCAGTGTCTATCTTGCAGAGCATAAGAGATGGAAGTGTGGTTTCTCGGCCAAAGATGATCAGGACGAGAAGATCTATTTAGCGAAAAGAAAAAAAATTCAAGATGGCGGAATATTTTTTTTCATACCAAATTATATGGCGATTAGGACTCATTAGCATAATTTATTGTTCTCCAAGAAAGAGACAGAAAACGATACAATGATGTATGGGAGATGTGTTCGGGTGTGGGGTTCGAGTAGGGAAAAAATTATGACATTTCGGAAAAACAAGATGGCGGCCGACGTGATTCTTGCAACTCTTTTGTTTTGCAACCGATTTCGTTACAACTCGCAACGATTGAAGAAATTAGGAAACGATCAATAGAAAAAGTGGAAAAAAATTGGAAAAACAAGATGGCAGCCGAGCTGTAACGTTTTCAAAATTTTGATTTTTCGACCCCGAACCGCGGCGCCACAGATCCGAAACGGCGTGGTCGAGCATGATATTTTTTTCATTTTGCGCCTACAATTATCCTGTTTTTTGGTAGATTGGGAGTGGTTTTTAAAAATTCAAGATGGCGGCTGTCGCGGCGGCCGTTCGGTTTGAGGTACGAAAAAACGCAATTTTAAAATTCAAATTTCTCACAGTTGGCAACTTCGGAGCGTTTCGACTTCTACGGGGCGATTGTGTGTACAGACTCGAGGTATGGATTGGAAAAAAAAATTACCCCATTTCTCGGGAAATTTTCAAGATTTACCCCAAAAATAAAAAAATCGAAATACGTATTTTTTGCAAAATTTGAGTACGAGCAACCACGTGTCTGACTTGTACGTTCGATCACGTTTTTGAGGCAGTTGGCAACATTTGGGAAAGTTGACATGTATTGATCGATTGTTAAACTCGACCGGCAGTATTGATCTGACTTGTACGTTCGATCACGTTTTTGAGGCAGTTGGCAACATTTGGGAAAGTTGACATGTATTGATCGATTGTTAAACTCGACCGGCAGTATTGAAATATCTAAACAGTGTTGCCACATTTGGGGTAGTTTCGAGATTTTTCCCATCAATTTCCTACTGTAAAATTTTGTATTAAAAATTTTTTTTTAACTGATAGCTTCGTATACAAGTCAGAAAAAATAACTTGAAGAAAAATATGGAGACAGCTGATGATTGAGGATTTCGGAGACGGGTAAAAAGCACGGCCAAGGTATTGAAGATAGGTGGGGGGTGCTCGAACAAATGTCACTCGAAACCTCATCCAATTGGCGATGAGTTTAAAAATATCTCCAAAATGGTGCATTCAAGATGGCCGCCATACAAATTTTGTCAGTGTCTATCTCGGAGAGTATAAGAGATGGAAGTATGGTTTCTTGGCACGAGATGATCAGAGCAAGGAGGTCTTTTTAGCGAAATGAAAACAATTTCAAGATGACAGAATATTTTTTTTCATGACAAATTATATGGCGATTAGGAACTATAAAAACGTCATTGTTCTCCTAGAAAGAGACAGAAAACGATACAATGATGTAAGGGAGATGTGTTCGGGTGCGGGATGGGAGTAGGGAAACATTATGACATTTCGGAAAAACAAGATGGCGACCGAGGTGCTTTTTGTAACATTTTTGTTTTCCAACCGATTTCGTTAAAACTCGCAATGATTGAAGAAATTAGTAAACGATCAATAGAAAAAGTGGAAAAAAAGATGGCGACCGAGTTGTGTTTGGCCGTTCGATTTGAGGTACAAAAAAACGCAATTTTAAAATTCAAATTTCTCACAGTTGGCAACGTGGGATCGTTTCGACTTCTACGGGGCGATTGTGTGTACAGACTCGACGTAAGGATTGGGGAAAAAAATTACCCCATATCTTGGGAAATTTTCAAGATTAACCCCAAAAATAAAAAAGTCGAAATACGTATTTTTTGTAAAATTCGAGTACGAGCAACCACGCGTCTCACTTGTACGTTCGATCACGTTTTTGAGGCAGTTGGCAACATTTGGGAAAGTTGACATGTATTGATCGATTGTTAAACTCGACCGGCAGTATTAAGATATCTAAACAGTGTTGCCACATTTGGGGTAGTTTCGAGATTTTTCCCATCAATTTCCTCCTGTAAAATTTTGTACTAAAAATTTTTTTTTCACTGATAGCTCCGTAAACAAATCAGAAACAGAACTTGAAGAAAAATATGGAGACAGCTGATGATTGAGGATTTCGGAGACGGGTAAAAAGCAAGGCCAAGGTATTGAAGATAGGTGGGGAGTGCTCGACCAAATATTATTCGAAACTTTATCCAATAGACAATGAGCTGGAAAAAAATTCAAAATGGCGGATTTATGATGGCTGCCATACAAATTTATTTGGTGTCTATCTCAGAAAGTATAAAAGATGGAAGAGTGGTTTCATGGCAAAAGATGATCAAGACTTGAACTTCTATTTAGCGAAATGAAAAAAATTACAAGATGGCGGAATATTTTTTTTTCATACCAAATTATGTCGATTAGGAACTATAAAAGACGTCATTGTTCTCCTAGAAAGAGACAGAAAACGATACAATGATGTACGGGAAATGTGTTCGGATGCAGGATTAAGTGGGAAAAAATTATGACATTTCGGAAAAACAAGATGGCGGCCGACGTGATTCATGGAAATCTTTTGTTTTCCAACCGATTTCGTTACAACTCACAATTATTGAAGAAATTAGTAAACGATCAATAGAAAAAGTAGAAAAAATTAGAAAAAAAGGATGGCGGCTGAGCTGTAGTGTATTCAAATTTTATATTTTTCGACCTCGAACCGCGGCGCCACAGATCCGAAACGGGGTAGTTCATGTAAACGAGATATGTTCGGGTGCGGGATATGAGTAGGAAAAAATTATGACATTTCGGAAACACAAGATGGCGGCCGATTTGCCGAAATGAACCGATCGAAGCATTGAAGATAGGGGGGGGGGGGGGGGGGGGACTACAAGTGTAGAACTATGCAAGATTTTGATACGGTTCCGTTTTACCCCCGACGGGGCTCCCTGGGATTACAAAACAGGAAACTGTTCCAAAAATTTTAAAAAATCAGCGCCATTTTGAAATTCTTTGATAATTGACTGATTTCGTTCAAAATCGATATTTAGGACTTCCTGCAATTACAATTTACAAAACAGGAAACAGGTAGCAAAATTTAAAAAAATCACCGCCATTTTGCAATTCTTTGTTAATTGACCGATTTCGTTCAACATCGATATTTAGGGCTCCCTGGGATTACAAAACGGGAAACTGGTACCTACCAATATTTTAAAAAATCAGCGCCATTTTGAAATAATTATTTGTTAATTTACCGATTTCGTTCAAAAGCGATATTTAGGGCTACCTGTGATTACAAAACAGGAAACTGATACCAAAGTTTTAAAAAATCAACGCCATTTTGAAATTCTATGTTAATTGACCGATTTCGTCCAAAATCTATATTTAGGTCTCCCTGGGATTACAAACCAGGAAACTGGAACCTACCAAAATTTTAAAAAATCTGCCCATTTTGAAATACTTATTTGTTAATTTACCGATTTCTTTAAAAATCGATATTTATGGCTACCTGGGATCACAAAACAGGAAACTGATACCAAAGTTTTAAAAAATCAACGCCATTTTGAAATTCTTTGTTAATTGACTGATTTCGTCCAAAATCGATATTTAGGGCTCCCTGGGATTACAAACCAGGAAACTGGTACCTACCAAAATTTTAAAAAATCAACGCCATTTTGAAATAAGTATTTGTTAATTTACCGATATCGTTCAAAATCGATATTTATGGCTACCAGGGATTACAAAACAGGAAACTGATAACAAAGTTTTAAAAAAATCAGCGCTATTTTTAAATTCTTTGTTAATTGACCGATTTCGTTCAAAATCGATATTTAGGGTAAACCACATCCCGTGAGCTGCTTTAGCAGCTCGCGCACAGAGCGAAAAACTAGTTATTATACTATATATAGCTCGATTACCACTGACTGACTGACTGACTGACTGACTCATTGACATAATTGTTCTCCTAGAAAGAGACAGAAAACGATATAATGATGTAGGGGAGATGTGTTTGGGTGCGGGATTCGAGTGGGGAAAAATTATGACATTTCGGAAAAACAAGATGGCGGCCGACGTGATTCTTGTAACTCTTTTGTTTTCCAACCGATTTTGTTACAACTCGCAATTATTGAAGAAATTAGGAAACGATCAATAGAAAAAGTGGAAAAAATTGGAAAAACAAGATGGCGGCCGAACTGTAGTGCTTTAAAATTTTAGATTTTTCGACCCCGAACCGCGGCGCCACAGATCCGAAACGGCGTGGTCGAGCATGATAATTTTTTTCTTTTTTCGACTACAATTATCCTGTATTTTGACAGAATGGAAGTGGTTTTTAAAAATTCAAGATGGCGGCTGTCGCGGTGGCCATTTTGTTTGAGGTACGAAAAAACGCAATTTTAAAATTTAAATTTCTCACAGTTGGCAACGTCGGAGGGTTTCGACTTCTATGGGGCGATTGTGTGTACAGACTCGAGTTATGGATTGGGGGAAAAAAGATTACCCCATTTCTCGGGAAATTTTCAAGATTTACCCCAAAAATAAAAAAATCGAAATACGGACTTTTTGCAAAATTCGAGTACGAGCGACCACGTGTCCCACTTGTACGAATGACATTTGGGTATTTTCGCCGCCGAGGTCTGGCAACACTGGAATTTATCAAAGTAAAAGTGATTTTCGACATGGTCTTTTTTCAGGGGCGATCATTTCGGCTGGGTGCGAGCGAGATGAAAAATTTAAACGTCATCAGGAGCGGTATATCCTGTAGTTTACGGGAAAATTATAAAACTATGTAAAATATTTCTGTAAAAAGAGGTGGCGGCCATTTTGTATTCTTTTTGTGTTTTTCAAAATTTCGATCACGTTTTTGAGGCAGTTGGCAACATTTGGGAAAGTTGACATGTATGGATCGATTGTGTAACTCGACCGGCAGTATTGAGATATCTAAACAATGTTGCCACATTTGCGGTAGTTTTCGAGATTTTCCCCAAAAACTCCTCCTGTAAAATTTTGTATGAAAAATTTTTTTTTCACTGATGGCTTCGTATACAAGTCAGAAAATTAAACTTGAAGAAAAATGTGGAGGCAGCTGATGATTGAGGATTTTGGAGACGGGTAAAGAGCACGGCCGAGGTATTGAAGATAGGTGGGGGGTGCTCGACCAAATGTCATTCGAAACTTCATCCAAAAGACAATGAGCTGAAAAAAAATTCAAAATGGCGGATTTAAGATGGCTGCCATACAAATTTATTTGGTGTCTATTTCAGAAAGTATAAAAGATGGAAGAGTGGTTTCTTGGCAAAAGATGATCAGAACGAGCAGATATATTAAGCGAAATGAAAAAAAAGGAGAAATATTTTTTATACCAAATTATATTAAGGCGATTAGTAACTATAAAAGACGTAAATGTTCTCCTAGAAAGAGACAGAAAACTATACAATGATGTATGGGAGATGTGTTCAGGTGCGCGATGGGAGTAGGGAAAAATTATGATATTTCGGAAAAACAAGACGGCGGCCGTAGTGCTTTTTGTAACTTTTTTGTTTTCCAACCGATTTCATTACAACTCACAATTATTCAAGAAATTAGTAAACGATCACTAGAAAATTGGAAAAACAAGATGGCGGCCGAGCTGCAGTGTTTCCGACTGTCGAGCTCGTGCGTGTCACTCGTTTGGGCTCCGGCAGTATACCAGCGCTCATGTTTTGCTTTCAAAACCTGCAGCATTAATGCTGAGTCGGGGCCTTTTCATCTTGTGCCATGTGGGTGCAAAAGCCATAGCTTAATTTTTAAGTTTGTTTTTATGTACGAGGCACAAGAATGAATAAATGATATTTCTTTCTTCTTTCTTTCTCTTTCAAATTTTTGATTTTTCGACTTCGAACCGCGGCGCCACAGATCCGAAACGGGGTAGTTCATGTCTAAGAGATATTATGTTTGGGTGCGGGATGGGAGTAGGGAAAAATTATGACATTTCGGGAAAACAAAATGGCGGCCGATTTGCCGAAATGAACCGATCGAAGCATTGAAGATAGGTGAAGATAGGTGAAAATAGGGGGGGTGCTCGACCAAATGTCATTCGAAACTTCATCCAATAGACAATGAGCTAAAAAAAACCAAAATGGTGGATTTAAGATGGCTGCGATACAAATTTGTTTGGTGACTATCTCAGAAAGTATAAAAGATGGAAGAGTGGTTTCTTGGCAAAAGATGATCAGGACTTGATGAACAGGAAAAAAATTTAAGATGGCGGAATTTATTTTTCCCTAGAAAATATATGGCGAATATTGAAGAGACTACAAGTGTAGAACTATGCAAGATTTTGATTCGGTTCCGTTTTACCCACGACGGGGCTCCCTGGGATTACAAAACAGGAAACTGTTACTAAAATTAACAAAAATCAGCGCCATTTTGAAATTCTTTGTTAATTGACCGATTCGTCCAAAATCGATATTTTGGACTCCCTGGGATCACAAAACAGGAAACTGTTATTTAAATATATTAAAATCCCTGGGATCCCTGGGAATTCAAAACAGGAAACTGATACCTACATTTTAAAAAATCAGCGCCATTTGAAATTATTTATAAATTGACCGATTTCGTTCAATATTTAGGGCTCCCTGGGATTACAAAACAGGAAACAGATACTAACGTTTTAACAAATCAGCGCCATTTTCAAATTCTTTGTTAATTGACCGATTTCGTTCAAAATCGATATTTAGGGCTCCCTGGGATTACAAAACAGGAAACAGATACCAACGTTTTAACAAATCAGCGCCATTTTGAAATTCTTTGTTAATTGACCGATTTCTTTCAAAATCGAAATATATAGCTCCCTGGGATCACAAAACAGGAAACTGATACCAAAGTTTTAAAAAATCAGCGCCATTTTGAAATTCTTTGTTAATTGACCGATTTCGTTCAAAATCGATATTTAGGGCTCCCTGGGATTACAAAACAGGAAACTGGTATCAAAATTTTAAAAAACAGCGCCATTTTGATATTATTTGTTAATTGACCGATTTCGTTCAAAATCGATATTTAGGGCTAACCACATCCCGTGAGCTGCTTTAGCAGCTCGCGCACAGAGCGAAATACTAGTTAATATATATATAGCTGCTCGTGCTGACTGACTCATTGATCACCTCTCCTGTAAAATTTTGTATGAACATTTTTTTTTTTACTCATCGTTTCGTATAGAAGACAAAAATTCATTAAGAGGAAAAATACAGAGAGAGCTAATGATTGAGGATTTCGAAGACGGATGAAGAGCACCAGCCAGGGTATCGAAGATAGGTGGGGGGTGCTCGACCAAATGTCATTCGAAACCTCATCCAATTCGCGGTAGTTGAAAAAAAAATTCAAAATGGCGGATTTAAGATGGCCGCCATACAAATTTCGACGGTGTCTATCTCGGAGAGTATAAAAGATGGAAGAGTGGTTTCTTGACAAAAGATGATCAGGACATGAAGGTCTACTTGATGAACAGGAAAAAAATTCAAGATGGCGGAATTTATTTTTCCATAGAAAAGGGTATTGAAGATAGGTGGGGGGTGCTCAACCAAATGTCACTCGAAACTTCATCTAATTGACAAAGAGCTGAAAAAAAATTCAAAATGGCGGATTTAAGATGGCCGCCATACAAATTTTGACGGTGTCTATCTCGGAGAGTATAAAAGATGGAAGAGTGGTTTCTTGGCAAAAGATGATCAGGACATGAGGGTCTACTTGATGAACAGGAAAAAAATTCAAGATGGCGGAATTTATTTTCCATCGAAAATGTATGGCGAATATTGAAGAGGCTACAAGTGTAGAACTATGCAAGACTACGGTTCCTTTTCAAGATTTGTTTTTATGGAAGAAATCTCATTTTGACGAATGGGTCGGAGAAAAAAATATGGAGAGAGATGATGATCGAAGGTTCGGATGATGGTTGAAAAGCACGGTCAGGGTATTAAAGATAGGTACCTACTTAGGGGCTGCTCAAACAAAAAGGGAGGGGCGGGGGGTTGGTGGTCTTTGTTTTATGTTTTTCCTTTATGAGAATTTTCTTTTACGTCGGACGCTTGGCGTGCTGGCGCTTCCACTGTGCTCACTAGCATAGCAGTGTGTTGTTCAGATCAGAACACGTAGACAGTAAACCAGCTGCCCGATTATGTAAGAATTGTCGATCAAATCGTAAAAGTTCGGCGTCAAAGTAAAATAAACCATAACAGCATTGAATTAGAGCTCAATTTCGTGTTTCGAAATTGAGCTCTAATTTAATGCTGTTATGGTTTATTTTACTTTGACGCCGAACTTTGACGATTTGATCGGCCATTCTTACATAATCGGGGGGCAGGATAGTAGGACAGCGAGTAAGTAGACAGTGGACCGCGCGGTCCATTACGCGGTCCGCTTAAGCGGGCCGCGCAGCCACGCGCCATACTAGTTTATTTAATATAGGTACTGTGGGTAGGTACACTTATTGACGTTAAAAATTACTTACATAAAAAACATGATGGTGATAATCAGTTACGGACATGATAGTGATAATCAGTTACGGGCATGATGGTGATAATCAGTTACGGACATGATGGTGATAATCAGTTACGGACATGATGGTGACAATCTACTATTGGGTTGGTTTTTAATATGGTAGGTTTTATTAAAGTTGAATATCTGCTAAGTAGAATATTTTACACTTCTGAGTTTGTGTTTACCAGCAGCAGTGCCCGATGTTTTTTTGGGATTGCATAAACTAGTGCGACATGATGAGACGTATTCCCATAAGTTTCGCTCTATCCTGTCTGTACTCCGTAGTGTGTTTTCGGCCTGAGCCTGTATTCTGTGCCTGAGGCTCAAGACAGAAGTATTGCTATTGACCTAGATCAAAGAGCAATGCTAATTTTTTAAAATAAAACTCAACTCTACAACGTACCTATATATTAATTTGTGTTTAATAAATTCCCCTTATTGGTGCGCGTCGCGGATGCGTCACACCGTACGCGTCGGCCTAATATACCTACGCCTGTCCTGTAGATATACCTATGCATAATATACAGCTAAAACACCACAACCACCACAACAGCCCATTAACGTCCCACTGCTGGGCCTCCACTCTCATAGGAGAGAGGGAATTAGAGCTTAGACCCACCACGCTGCTCCAATGCGGGTTGGCGGGCTTTAACGACTAATAAGATGTTAGTGATAATAACCGGGACCGACGGCTTAACGTGCTCTTCGAGGCACGGGGGTGAAACACCGCCAACTTCCTAACTCCGGGCTAGTACTGAGAATTTCTAGCCAGAAAAACCCAATTATCAATTATGGCCGACCCGGGACTCAAACCCGGGACCTCGTCGGCCGCAGTCGAACATGCCAACCACTAGACCAACGAGGCATTTACAGATAAGTATAATCTAATCTAATCTAGCCTGTGCTGTCCCACGACTGGACAAAGGCCTCTCTCCGATTCATCCATATCTCCGCTAGTCCCTATATTTTGTGATCTATGGGCCACTCAACTTGGAATTTATCTAGTTCGACACGCCATCGTAGCCTCGGCCTACCTACCTAGATAAGTATATAGCGTTATGGAAATAATGATTGGTAAGTATATTTTCAAAATACTAATATTAAAAATGCGAAAGTGTGTCTGTCTGTCTGCTACGCTTTCGCTTCGCTTCGCCACAGAATAGGTAATAGTACGGCTTCGCTATGGAAAATAATAATTTAATTGGCAGTCATAGGTAGTCCGATAGAAGTGGAAACGAATATTTAAAATAATTAAAATATAAACCTTAAAACTAAGGTATTACAGTTTAATTACGAATGTAGTATAGGTATTTATATTTAAGACCTTTTGTCTTCGTAACAACGCGAGCATGTCGGTGTTTGCGAGCATGTCGGAGCGAGGAGTCGGTGACGCGAATCCACAAGTTTACCCAAAAAGTGCTCAACGCGGCTAAAGCTTTCACTTCAAAATCGTAGCCAGTGTGCGCTGCGCGCTCAGCTCAAACTTTTAATTAGTTTTCAAATCACAATTGCCTCGCGGGTAGCCAAAGTTTAAAACGAGGTCGCATTTTAATCTGCCGTTGATCTGCAGTCAATGATAAGAGCCAACAATAGATCAATCATGCGAACCTCTCAGACTTTCTACTTTTCTAAGTGAATGCCTAAGTATGTTCTACTGACACATACCGAGCCATACAACTTCTTTTCAGTGTTGATACATTAGTGAACTGCTTGAACAAAATAAATGGTCAAGTGTGACTCAGACATGCCCACTGAGAGTTCCGTAGCCGGTAGGTAGCTTGGAAAGAAAGAGTAAAGAGCTAGTTATAACTTATATGGTTAAACTAGCTTATGCCCGCCACTTCGTCCGCGTGGACTACGCAAGTTTCAAACCCCTATTCTACCCCCTTAGGGGTTGAATTTCCAAAAATCCTTTCTTAGCGGATGTCTACGTCATAGTAGCTATCTGCATGCCAAATTTCAGCCCGATTCGTCCAGTGGTTTGAGCTGTGCGTTGATAGATCAGTCAGTCAGTCACCTTTTACTTTTATATATTTAGATGAGCGAATAAAGCTCTTTATAACTAGTGGTTCGCCCCGAACTGAGACCTCGCGGTATCCATAAGATAGTTTTAACTATCTTTACGTTCATAGACATCAGTAGGTACTATCAGTAGACTATTTTTTTATTCCACGTAAGATGGTGCTAACGTCTATTATTTGTGAGCACAAACGAATAAACTTTTACAGAGCGCCATCTATTGACATCATTGTGAAGTTCTGTTAAAAATACTGAAGCTCATTAAAAATTAAATAATTTCGTTTCCTTATAATATTTATCTACCTAATTATAAATTAAAAAAAAATATTTTTGGACTCTATTCCTAATTATTTTTAAAATGATATACCGCAACCCTTCTTCTTTTCTTGGTTTATGGCTTTTATTAGTGCCAAAACAGCACAATGCACTTCGCCAGTGTCGAGTAACTTGAGGGAGGCACAAAGGAGATTGGCCGGTTACAGAGTGCAAAAATTAGTGAAAACGCTCTGTAAATAGAAGGCATAAATATATTTGTTAGTAAACTATTCTAAATAACAGAATACAATAAAGAGACAAACACAAATAAATATAAAAATAATAGGGATCTACTATAGTATAAATTACAATTTAAGTTTGTTAATTTTAAAATATTTACAAAGATACTTAACATAAGGACTATAGGCTAACATTAGGACACACACAACATTCAAGGGACGGGGAACTTTAGGGGGAAGAACATCATATAATTTAAAGGGAAGAATAGAACAGGAGAAGAAAATGTGAGAGACTGATCCCTCGTCCAGACCACACTCACACAGGGAGCTGTCACGCACTCTTAATTTTGCCAAGTGTACGGGGGTGCAGGCGTGACCAATTCGAAGACGACTGATAGTAGAGGTGACCCAGCGAACCGATTTTTGATGAAAGAAGAACCAAGGTCGTCGTGGGATATCAGGTTGTATGGAAGCATAATGCTTACCCTTGATATAAATCGATTCAGTGTACATTGAGTTCCAAGAGCTCTCCAAGTCAGATTTTGCTAGGGAACGGAGGTCTTGTGGGTGGTTACTATAATGGGTCATAGTACCCATTTCAACTGCAAGTTTAGCGCAAGCGTCGGCAGTCTCATTGCCACTAATACCAGAGTGACCCGGAATCCAGGCCAGTGTAACGCTTAGGCCTTTCTGCTGGCAAGAATATAACACCTCCCGGATCCTGAACACAACAGAGACTCTCCCCTTACTATGGAAAGGGTTATCTTTAAGGGCTTGTAAGCAGCTTAGGGAGTCAGTCAGTATTATAGTTTGTCTAATATTATGAGCTTCAACGAAAAGGATTGCTTCTAATATGCCTATAGCTTCTCCTGTGAATACTGAAGATTCTGGGGGACAGTTGAATTATTGTATACTAATTTTAAATTTTGGAATCCAACATGCTACTCCAACACAGCCATTCTGAGATAGTTTTGAGGCATCAGTGTATGTTAGATATAAACAATATTTTACTTCACATTCGCTTCTATGAGAGCCCCCCTGAAATAAATATTTTTATAACTTTTTAAGCCATATTCGGCTGGAGGCCATCGGTTCACATATTATATTTAAATTTGAAGTAATTACTTAGGTACGTTCAGTAATTCAGATGTTTTATGGCTCTGACAGACGGACGGACGGACGGACAAGTGCAAATTCACTCAAGTAGACTCAGAGACCTTCGCTTCGCTCGGTCAATGATTTTACTATCTGACTTCGTATCGCCTACTCTCGACTTCGTCCGCGTGGTTTAAGATTCCTGCGGAAATTTTAAAACTTGTGGAATTTGTAAAAAAATGTGCTTCCTCGGGACACAACCTATCTCTGTACAAATTTCATCAAAATCGGTTGCAGTTAAGGACTGTAAAAGCGTAACAAAGTGAAAACAAACATACTCACATTCGCATTTGATCCGTGAATATAGTAATTTGTTAAACAAGACGGCCAAGTTCGGGTTTGTTGCGATTGCCTAATTTGAATCCGAGCGAGCGAAGGATTCTAAGTTAGCATCCTGAGTGACGTAAGGCATTTTATCTACACTAATGGTATAACATTCTTCTTAGGTTTCCAATACTTGACTTATAATTACTACTGTTATAGCGCAGATAACAAAACACTCAATTTAAGCAATTTCACATGATGGTATAATATCCACATCGATATCGTAAAATCTCATTATAACATCAATAAAACGCGACCAATTAACCTGGCGAGCCTTATGTCAAAATCCTCATACAAGTTGTATAAAATTTTGATATTAGGCTGGCTTTTGAAAACAGTTGGGTTATACGTGAAAACTTCGTCGAAACTATTAAACTTACATACACAAAACTCTTTGGTAAGATCTTGTGCCAATTAAATAAAAAACGAACAGCGCGCGCTCGCTCCTGATTGGCCCTGCGCGCGCAGCTGCGCTCTCATTGGTTAGATTTTAATGGCGGCAAGTTCACTGTGACAATACACGTACGCGTGATTTGAACAATTATTATAAATAAACTATTGTCAGCTTTTACTCTTGTTGTTTGATAAATTGCATTAGTGAAGATAAAGTAGTGTATGCAACTGCATATAACACGGGTATTAAAACACTCGTTACTATTATGAAACTCGCTGCGCTCGTTTCATAAACTCACACTCGTGTTTTGATACCCTTCATTATATGACAGTTGCATAAACTACTATAAAAGCACAAGAAACAAAAAACTTTGCCATCTTGTAAAGTTATCGGTGAAGCATACAACTTTTCACCTCAATAGCGAAAAAATACAAGACGTAAGAAAAATATTTATTGAACAAGGTAATTTTGCATTTAGGTAGGTATTTTACGTAAATACGTAGGTCTACTTAACGTAGTTCTGCTTATTTACTTAATAATATAATGAAAAATTAACTAAAGGTTACAGTTTTATTCGGTGAGTTACTGCAGCAGTTTGAGTATTGGAACCGTTGCTCTGATCAGATACTTTTTATCCCGGAAAATTAGGTAGTTCCCGCGGGAATAAAAAAGCTATTCTACTACTACCTACTACTAAAGTATATATAATATAGTTATACTCTTACTTAGTTCACATGCTATAATATAATAACGTATTATTTACCTACTCATTTTTGTAACGACAAAATTGTTGTCTATAGTGCTTTAATGAAGAACTTTTCAACTTTCTTTTTAAAAATGCAATAAGTTACGGATAGCTTTTAATGTGGACGTTGCGTTTTTATTTGATTGAAGCTTTAACATGGAGTAAATTCTCCATAATGTAGATTGTAGATCATTGCCTTGAAGACAATTCCATGAAATATGATAAAACCGCAGACTCTGAACACAGGGTCTTCGCGCCTTTAGCACTTGTGTCCAATCACAATTCATAGGCTCTAAAGTATTTTTCGTACCACTTGCTCAAAAAAGTGACATTCTATGCCACAAAAAGCGAACATAACAATAGTCATTTTTAATCTGTTAAAAACAGGGAAAGAAAATTGTACTGAATTTCATTCATCCTCTAGGGGGAGAATGTGATTTAAATTTGGAATACCTACCTACTTACCGAAATTTATACTGAACTACATCTGTGTTTACACCATTGAGTTTGTATATAAAGCATTAAGTATACATCTTTTTGAAAAAGGAATACGCATTTATTATGCAGTTATCGAAAACCGACGAGGCCGTATGAGCCTGATGCCTTTGCTTTTCCGACAAAAAAATATTAGTTTAGGAATTTGCCGCGTTTTTGTTTTCTTCAAATACATAAACGTTATTTGTAACTCTCTCTATCAATAATTGGACCAATGTTTCGAATTTTAACTTTTACTTTTAATTTGCTTTTGACTTTTTACTTTTTGACGACCTCCGTGGCGCAGTGTGTAGCGCTGTTGTCTTAACGTGCGGAGGTCCCGGGTTCGATCCCCGGCAGGGTCAATTTGGGAATTTATAATTTCTGAATTTTCCCTGGTCTGGCCTGGTGGGAGGATTCGGCCGTGGCTAGTTACCACCCTACCGGCAAAAACGTGCCGCCAAGCGATTTAGCGTTCCGGTACGATGCCGTGTAGAAACCGAATAGGGGGATGGGTTTAATATAACTGCCATGCCCCTAACAGGTTAGCCCGCTACCATCTTAGACTGCATCATCACTTACCATCAGGTGAGATCACAGTCAAGGGCTAACTTGTAGTGGATAAAAAAAAAAAAAAAATGTCATTATTTTTAATAAATGCTTATCTCATATTATTATTGTGTTATTTTTTTCGCAAATGGTACGAAAAGTAGAGTATTTTCCTCGGTGATAAAGCTGTCTTAGTCTTGGGTGAACTTAAATCCCTCGCTACACTCAGGACTCGTCTTAAATCCCTCGCTTCGCTCGTGATTTAAGTTTTTAACACCCTCGCTACGCTCGGGAGTAAACCTCGAGTCCTTCGTTACGCTCGCGATTTAAATCGTCACCCGCGACAGAAGACACTGCTTTATCCCCTTGGTTAATAATCTACTATTTCACGAGACTTTTCCGGAAGAAAGTTTAATTCAGCCTTAGACGCAAATTCTTTTAATTCTGATGGTGTTAAATTATCACTAGAAAATCATGGGGTATTATACAATATTATTATACTAGCTGATGCCCGCGACTTCGTCCGCGTGGATTGAGGTTTTTCGGTTCCCGCGGGAACTCTTTAATTTTCCGGGATAAAAAGTGGCCTATGTGCTATTCCAGACTATAATCTATCTCTGTGCCAAATTTCATCCAGATCCGTTCATCCGTTGGAGCGTGATTGAGTAACAAACATACATCCATACATACATCCATCCATCCAAACTTTCGCATTTATAATATTTATATGGATTTTTTTTTTTTTTTTTATTGAAAACAATACAATAGAAATTAAAGCTAGCTAGCCTAACCTAACTACTATATAAATCATGCCCACGTGGAATGGTGGCGAGAATGCTGGCTGCATTTCCGCGCTGGACAGCCAGGCTGATCCTTTGCGCAAAAAATGAGCCAGCCCTTCTGTCACCAGATGAGGCAATCAACCGCGGTGAAATATCTCGCAAAAAATTTTTGGCACTAAGACTCCACGGCCCCAGGGTCTCCACGGCAAACGGAACAAATATGTAACTCTCTATGAGAGAGGCATACTTCCGCCGCTTGCCGGTTTCAGCCTTTTCTGCTGCGGCTCCCGGCCTTGATGCTGTCTCCCTGATATGACACGGGGCCAATGTGTCTACGCATGTTGCGTCCCACATTAGCGCCCGTCCCCGTTCCCAGGGAACCAGCGTCAATCCATCAGGTCTCTTGCCATCATCCCGACTAATCCCTGCCGGCTCAATGAGCGCAGGAATATCTATGGTGGCAAGAGCCCTTTTGATCGTATCATTGAGAGAGCCATGCCGAAAAAGCCTACCAGCGCTCCTTTGGCAAGAGAGTCCGTGAATTCCAAATTTATCGACCTCTTTTCCACACGGACATCTGTGCTCATAGCACAGGGATGTTCCCAATCTGAGACCTAGAGCCACACGAAAACTTTCGTTATCTAAAAGCGTGCCTAAATTTTTGGATGGCAAGGCATGAAGCCAATACCCGGATTCTTTTTCAGATAAGGCTAGAAGCCTTGCTCGATCTCTTTCACTTGTAAGATTTTGAACCAAATTTGTATGTGTCAGCCGAACCAACGGCACATCCCAAAGTTTTTGTGTGAAACATTCCTTCGGGATGTCGTCATTGGGACACCTGACCTTCCAACTCTCTAGGGCCTCTGTGGCATAGGTCAATGAAACTGAATTAGAATTAAGAATCTGAGAACTAAGCTCTTTTATACTATGCACAGAGGACAGAAAAGCAGGAAGAGCAACACTGGAAATTTTTCTCACGCCGATGCCACCATACTTGACCGGTAAAGTAGCTTGATTCCAGGACTGATCATCAAAACATAAATTTAGAATTTTTTCTAGCGTATCTCTTAAGGTGGCATCCATAATATCGAGTAGTCCAGGAAATTTCCAAATTGGGCTCGCACGGAGTATGTAAATTAATTTAGGTACAAAAAGGCAATATTTTAGGATCGAAAATGCAATGTGAGAATTTAGAGCGCCCAATTTGTCAGAATGTGCCGAAAATGTTCTGATTTTTTTGTCCATGATTGGTTGTATGGCTTCGTTAAAAAGAGGAGCACCAAGAAGACAAAGTGAATGTTTATCAAGAATCTTAATATTAGGGGCAATTCCGTTAAATAATTCAGAGGCCGATAATATTCTATCTTGCGATAGTTTTTCTGTGAAAAACAGTTCACATTTGGAAAAATTTAGTTCTAAACCAATTTTGCTAAATTGTAGCTTAACACTGTTAAGATCTTTTAGAACGTCATCCACGTTGCCTCCAATGGTTCCATCGTCAAGATACCATATGTTAAATTTAGATGTTAAATTTGAGATATGGTTGTGGATCCCTAAGCTGAACAGGGCTGGACCTAAGGGGTCCCCTTGCTGAACACCTACAGAGGACTTAATATCGCCATCTCCAAAAAATAATTTGGAAGCAGAGCTATAACATTGCCAAACATATGGGTAAATTTCGGGAAGCTGTGTTGAAACTTCGTTAAGCAGAGTTGCCCTGTCCAATGAATTAAAAGCATTCCTTACGTCTACTTTCAGCAGTACTTCAACCTCGCCATTCGCTAAGAAAGTACGAGCCGAATGCACTGCTGCCTCACAACCACCTTTACTGCCAAATCCAACTTGAATAGGTTGGAATTTATCCTTTAGGGTCGAAACTATGTGTCTACACGCTAATTTTGATGCCAAACGGCGAAAAGTGCAGCCAACAGCGATGGGCCGGATCCCACCGTCCTTTTTATTAAAAGTACAGAGCCTCGCGCCGTAAAGGAATGGCAAAAAGGATGAATTTACCTCGCCTGATAACATGAAATTACAAAGTCTGGTAATGTCACTCAGCAGCGCCCTGCCGGCGTCCCCAGCAGTAACTCCCACAAGATCCTTCAGATGTTGTGGAGTTATGCCGTCAATGCCACCAGCAGAGCCACTGGAGAATGACATTATCGCAGCGTAAGTTTCTTCATCCTTTATCTGTAAAAATGAAACGTTTGAAGGTGGGTCTGGAAGCAAAGAGTCGGGATTTGGTAAAGGATGCTTGTCACGTAAGGCTTCTAGCGTTTCATCATTGAATGGAGCCAGCGTATCATTAGAAAACAAAATGCGGGCTGCGTTTTTAAGATCCCCATCCATAACCTTGTTTTCCACAATTTTTTTCAAATTGTAATTTTGCGTTCGAAATGAGCAGTCAGGAATTTGGAAAACGCGATCAACCGAACAATTTCTTTTTAATTTTGAACATAACGACCCGCTTTCTGATTTATCTACTGAAAAATGTTTATATGAAAACAAAAAAAGATTTTGCCAAGCCAAAAGTGAATTTGATAAGACATTTTGGATTGTATGTGATAAGGATCTAGCCAATGATATTCTTGCCCCTCGCGGAATGCGTTTTATTAAAGGAATATTTTGACTATATTTGGATATTAAAATTTCGAATGGTACCTGGTTTTGACTTCCTGTTTGATCACACATTAAATTTGGGCAAGTTAAAGGCCTTGCTGGTGGTCCGTGACATCGTGCGATATGAATGTTAAGGCCTTTACGACCTTTAAACAGCCTGCCATCACTACAGTGTGGGCATTCTAGGTACTCAACTTGAGAAGCACTGGGGATCATACTTCACAACACAGAAAAAAGTAAGAAAAAAAAAAAACTAAAACACTACACAATAGCGTCTATAAGCGCGCGAAGCCCCGGCAACGGCAACCAGGAGGCCTGCAGAGCAGGCGACTGCCCGCTGAGGCCCCTGGAAACCGCGACACCGCGTGGCAACGCCTCGCTCTGAAACAAAAACAACTGTTAATATCGCATATCGAGGAACAGTGAAAATAATACCACGGGGTATTTCGCGAATAAGCGCCAATTTGATGCCAATAATAATCCAAAATACCGAGCCCAATATTTATAAATAAAAATTTTGAAGCGAGCAAAATTTTCTCATTGACATCTCATTGACATCTTTTTGATTACAGAAACTCCATCCATACTACAACGGGGAAATCCCCTTCACAATTAGTATTTGGGCGGAATTTAAGAACACGTCTTGATTTGTTAAAACCAAATTCATCATCTTTGGAAGATGATCTTACTGATCACGTAAAAAGTAAACAATTGTTACAGGCAAAATATTATAAAGGGCATAATGAGGAACTTTTTAAAGAAGGTGATAATATTTTGTATAAAAAATTTAAAGGTAATAATAAATGTTCATGGGAAAAAGGGGTCATAGTAAGTAAATTAGGTAAAGTTGTTTATTTAGTTAAGGACATTGTGTCAGCCGATTGTGTTAAAAAACATAAGAATCAAATAGTTTTGAACAGATATACAAATAATGTGCCGCAAATAGATTATGATAGCATATCTTTAAGGGATTTTTCAGTGGAAGAGAATTCCAATCAGCTTGTTGAAAATAATAGCAGGGAGGAAGAATGTAATGTGGTAGATCCTGTTATTGAAAATGAATTTCATGATGCTGTGGATACTGTAGATCCATCAAAAATGGTACTTCGTCCACGGAAGCCTATTAATTATAAGGAGTAGTTATTTTATGTTATGTTTTATGTTTTGTAAGAATACTTGTCTTTGTTTTATTGTTTGTTTAAGATTCAGGTAGGTATTGTAATGCAAATTAGAAGGGAGGAATGTTGGATAGGTATAAAACCTATTTGTATTTATGGTAGAATGAGAACATTACTGAAATATATATGTCAGTGCGAATAAAATCAACGGACTGTCATTTCCTACAAAATTAATACGTATTTATAATATTATAAATACTTAACATTAAAATGTTATTATGTATTAATTTTGTAGGAAATGACAGTCCGTTGATTTTATTCGCACTGACATATATATTTCAGTAATGTTCTCATTCTACCATAAATACAAATAGGTTTTATACCTATCCAACATTCCTCCCTTCTAATTTGCATTACAATACCCGAATCTTAAACAAACAATAAAACAAAAACAAGTATTCTTACAAAACATAAAACATAACATAAAATAACTACTCCTTATAATTAATAGGCTTCCGTGGACGAAGTACCATTTTTGATGGATCTACAGTATCCACAGCATCATGAAATTCATTTTCAATAACAGGATCTACCACATTACATTCTTCCTCCCTGCTATTATTTTCAACATGCTGATTGGAATTCTCTTCCACTGAAAAATCCCTTAAAGATATGCTATCATAATCTATTTGCGGCACATTATTTGTATATCTGTTCAAAACTATTTGATTCTTATGTTTTTTAACACAATTGGCTGACACAATGTCCTTAACTAAATAAACAACTTTACCTAATTTACTTACTATGACCCCTTTTTCCCATGAAAATTTATTATTACCTTTAAATTTTTTATACAAAATATTATCACCTTCTTTAAAAAGTTCCTCATTATGCCCTTTATAATATTTTGCCTGTAACAATTGTTTACTTTTTACGTGATCAGTAAGATCATCTTCCAAAGATGATGAATTTGGTTTTAACAAATCAAGACGTGTTCTTAAATTCCGCCCAAATACTAATTGTGAAGGGGATTTCCCCGTTGTAGTATGGATGGAGTTTCTGTAATCAAAAAGATATTTTAAAAGTTTGACTTTACGATCAGCTTCACCGTGGCTATTTATGAAACACGATTTGATACCCTTTTTTATAATTTTAACGAAACTTTCAACTTGTCCGTTGCTAGCCGGATTATAAGGTGGAGACGTAATATGAATAATACCATTTGAAACACACATTTTTTCAAATAAATTTGAAGAATAAGCCATGCCATTGTCACTTACAATGGTAAGTGGCGTTCCAAATCTAGACATGAAATCAAAAAGTTTTTCGATTACAGCTTCTGAAGATGTTGATTTTTTCATGTTGTAAACTTCTACCCATTTTGTATGAGCATCTACAATTACCAAATACGAACAATCATACAAAGGACCTAAAAAATCTATATGAATTCTAGTAAAAGGTTCAGCAGGGTAGTTCCAAGTTGCCAAAGGCGCTCGTGCGGGAGTTGGACGAAATTGTGAACATATTTCACATGACCCTATAAGCAAAATTAATAGAAAATCAAATTTTTTTTTATTATTAAAAAAAAAAAAAAAAAAATGGATTTATTTGATTAAGTACTTATAAAATTTCCGAAAGTTTCGTGAGAAAGTGTACTGAAGAAATGGCATTCCAGAGCGTCTAAGTTCAAAACACTTTTTTCATGGGGTGAGCAAAAACAACTTTTGCTCACTGGTTAAGGCAGCAAAAGTGCCCTCTTTGAGCTAGCGAGGTGAAAATATAATTTCATCATAATAATTATTATTTCATATTATGTCGTGTTCGGAAAATTTCAAATACTTATAGGCAATTTATTGGGGATGAAATAGGAAGTTAGATCATATTTTGTTCTATTGAAATAGTAATTCACGGCCTCGTTTAGTCCACTTGAAAAGTGGCCTCTAGTATATAAGCTCTATTCTTATTTTTTTTTTTTATTTTTTTTTTTAACCACTACAGTTTAGCCCTTGACTGCGATCTCACCTGATGGTAAGTGATGATGCAGTCTAAGATGGTAGCGGGCTAACCTGTTAGGGGCATGGCAGTTATATTAAACCCATGCCCCTATTCGGTTTCTACACGGCATCGTACCGGAACGCTAAATCGCTTGGTGGCACGTCTTTGCCGGTAGGGTGGTAACTAGCCACGGCCGAAGCCTCCCACCAGGCCAAACCAGGGAAAATTCAGATATTATAAATTCCCAAATTGACCCTGCCGGGAATCGAACCCGGGACCTCCGTACGTTAAGGCAACAGCGCTACACACTGCGCCACGGAGGTCGTCAAAATAAAGGAATGTTTTCTTTGTTTAGTACTTTTCCTTCGTGGCCCGATCGTTTTTTCCACCCTGTAGCACACTGTAGGTATATAATATAATTAGATGATTCCCGCGACTTCGTCCGCGTGGACTAAGTTTTTTCGATTCCCGCGGGAACTCCTTAATTTTCCGGGATTAAAAGTAATTAAAGCCTATGTCCTTCCCCGGGATATTACCTACCTCTATACCAAATTTCAGCAAAATCGGTTGAAAAGAAAGGCCGGGAAAGCGTAGCAGACAGACAGACAGACAGACAGACAGACAGACAGACACACTTTCGCATTTATAATATTAGTATGGATTAGGGGCATCCTATTTCATATTTTTTTTCTATTTTTCTAAAATACCTATGTATGTTTATTCGCGATTTACTCGGAAAACCGATTTTGACGATTTTTTGGTATTTCTTTCATACCTTTTTTGTTCTTTTTGCCGATTTATTACTTGCTACTTAAGTACTGAATTTTCGTAGATCCGATGAGTGAGTCAAAACAGTCTTTTAAGTTCTAGATATTTAACGTATTAGGTATGACTTTACAGAAATATTACTTATACGAATACGAATCTAGCTAATCTACCCAGAAGAGTAAGGTAAGTACTTAGTCGATTCTCTTCCACCGATCACTGATATTAATACCTTTAAGAAATGAGTTATCCTGTTGCACCAAATAAACATCTAATTATTATCTAATTTTAATACAACATTGGGGGATGCCCCGTCGCTCACGTCTGCAGGAACTACCTTCTACCTCCCTGCACGTGTTCCCTGGGTGGTGCTAACCGAGCGACGAACTTGCAGGCGAAATAAGCGTTATTTTTATAAAAACACCTATATGTAAACGCCATACGTTATAAATACAAAAATCACTCACTAAGGCGTTAGACACGAAACTAGCGACGGCTGAGCGACGGCGACAGCGGGGCGATGGGGTCCGAGAGCTGGCGACGAATTTCGGAAATGGCAACCTGAAATTGTGAAAAAATATAAATTCGTCCATTGGCGAATCCAGTCCTGCCAGTCTGGTAGAGCGTTTGCGGTTATTTCGCTACTGCGCAGCATATAACATTTGCAAAAATAAATTCAAAAAAACATTTTTTTGGCAATTTGATCTTTAAATTTAATACTTATAGAATAAAAAAAAAACCCATACGTTTTTGTCGGTTATAAAGTATTACCAGACCTCTTCAAAATTCTTCCCGAAATTCGTTGCCAGCTCTCCTACTAATCGCATCTCCGCCGCCGTCGCCCCGCTACCGCTAATTTCGTGCCCGTACACTAGAGGAAAATAGTAAAATATTAAGCTTAGACTACCTACGTAAATATATACCTACCAGTACCTACTGACACTACACAGTAGGTACACTTTATATGATAATAATATAATCCGCAGTAGTACTAATTTACGGGGATTTTTTTTACATTTAGCTGTTACTACACATAGTTTCATACATACACCTACCCATGAAACTCTGCGAAATAATTCTTACTTCTAATTCTGTAGGTATAGAATATAGATGTATTTGAACTTCGACCGCATGGATTGAGGTATTTTTGGTTCCCGCGGGAACTCTTTAATTTTCCGGTATAATAACTAGCCTATGTGTTATTCCAGACTATAATATATCTCAGTGCCAAATTTCATCCAGATCCGTTTTGCCGTTCTGGCGTGATTGAGTAACAAACATCCCTCCATCCAAACTTTCGCATTTGTAATACTAGATGATGTCCGCGACTGTGTCCGCGTGGATTAAGTTTTTTTGATTCCCGCAGGAACTCTTTAATTTTCCGGGACAAAAAGCCTGTCCCTCCCCGGGATATAAACTATCTCTGTACCAAACATCAAAATCGGTTGAATAGATAGGCCGTGAAAGCGTAGCAGACAGACAGACAGACCGACACACTTCCGCATTTATAATATTAGTATGGATTAGTATAGATTAGCATGGATATGGCTGGGCGTGTGGGGCGTATCAATAACTGCGTGCCGGGCTCAGCTAGGCAAGTGCAAGCATACCTATAGGCATAGGGTATAGCAATGCGAAAAGCTTTCAGGAACCTGCCTGCCTGACCCTGTGTTTTAGGATTTCATATTACTCCAATGGTCCGTGTCAATCCACAAGATAATACTGACTCTACCTACCTACAGACAAACTTTTAACTTGTAGGTTAATCTACTTTACAGTAGCTTAATATTTATATAACTGCTTAGCTTAAAGCCAGTATAATATTGTAGTCTTTGCATAAGGCTAACATTATGTATGTTAAGGTTAATAAAACTGTGTTTCATTTGAGTAGCCCTCTTTGTCACCGACACGGCTGCAGGCATCCGCGAACGTATACCAGTTTACCAACACTAACATAAAAGAGGATAGCGGCTGGCCCTCTTTCAGTCTGCCTCAATATCTCGCTGCAACAGAACGCTACGTTACGCGATTTATTTATCATCAAATTCGTTTGGACATTATTTTCTCTCGATATTAAAACTTTGAAATAAGCATCCAGTGCAAAACAATAACATCCAAAAACAAAAGAAAAGTTTTGTAAGCTCTTCGCCTTTTGACAATTTGTGGAAATTATTAAGACTGTAACTGAATAAGGACGTCTGGCAGACGGTAAGTCCAGTTTTGTTTTTAAAAATATATAAATATTTATTAGTTGCGTCCAGCGAGTGACTTGAATGTGAGATGAGAGATCACCAAAGTCCTATCGTCAGGTGTTTCATTCCAACCCATTGCACTGAGGATACCATTGAAAACTTCCTGGAAAATGAAGCAATGACGAATGTTTACACACATAATGTTGTGACTAATAATTTATGTTATCTGGTGATTTGCTGGAATAGCAGTATTTACAATTCGCCCTTTTGTATTATCTATGTTTACAATCCACTCGTTATGTATTAGTTATGTCGCTGGAGAATTAACAGAGCGTTTATTTTTCTTGCTAGTAGGTATTGATTAGCGAGTACGCTTTCTAATTTACTATGACGAATGCCGACTGCTGTCGTCTGTTATTACAACATAGGTGAACTCATATCGAACGTAAAGATTTATTCCAAGTTAAAATGTAATTTTCTTACTTGAATGGTTTTCCTATTGATGTAACCTACCTATTCGCCTTTATCTCCTTTAGTATAATCCTTACGTTGCGGAGGTCAGGATTGACTCTTATGTGGTTTGTTGACAGACAAGCCACTTACAAACTTAGCATATATACCTATATATATATTTATAATATATATTTTATCTAACTAAGTATATCCTAATTCTTAACGAATGTAACATAAGTGTACATTCTTTAGGAATTAGCATAAGTACAGTTAAATAAAAGGAATCCGATTAAGCGAAGGCCCTATGTGGATTTCAACCTTCGAACCTCGGTCCTATTAACATAATTGCTTAGACAAAATAAGCATCATTGTTATAGAATATTCGGCATTCCGAACCAGTATTAGATTCACTCGACTATTCAAAAGTACTTGTTAAAGTCTACTTGAACGTGCACAAAATACCGGCTTGCAAATGTTACCATATTTTGTCATCGACTAATACTGTCGGTGAGAACTAGAAAATAATTATAATAATTTAAGTGCTTTCGTAGTAGTCCCAGTGTAAAGTCCCAAGACACGTAGTTCAGATCGATAATTCGAGTGTAATGATGAATGCATGGACGTACCGGGCGTTTCCTCGTGCTCCTATAAAAAATCCTAAAAAAATATTAGCAATTATTATGTCGTCCCGTTGATTGCTGTTAAGATTTTTTAATAACTTAAAAAATTTATTAAAAAATTTAATATTTTTAAATATTTTTTTACAGGAACGCATAGTAAGTATAGCTTATAACGTCTTTGAGAGTTGATATCTAGTAAAAGGTCCATCCACATGCGTCAGTTTTTATGCTGTTTACATAGGTACTGCGCATACTTTAATACTGTACAAGAATCAGCTTTTCTAATTATCGTTCATTTTTGGTAACAATAAACCGTCTTTGAACGGCCATATCTAGCGAAAGGCCCATCCACATGCAGGCAGACTGCAACTTTTGTGATCAGTGGAGAGCCCTACATCCACCTAACACTGAATCAGCCTTTCAGGCGATGGTTACCAAAAGTGCAGTTATCTCTTAGTCTATATTAATTTGTCGAGTAATGCCTTTGCATGAGAAAACCTCCTGAGTTAGGTACATACTTAGTAAGTAGATTAGTACATCCATATTTCCATAGGTATTGCAAAACTATCTTATTCCGTAAAAGAGAGGCACAGTGATTTCGGTTGATTTAAGTCATAATCTAAGATTTAAGTTTATACTTGCACTTATAACGTCTTTCCAACTAAGCCCTGCCGAACTAATTTAGCGCACCACTCTTGCATTATCTAAAAATCTTTTGTACTAGCCAGTTGTTTATGTTTGTGCTATATATCTTTTGTTTTTAAGTCTCTGTAATATATGTAAGTATATACTTTTTTTTTATGCATGAATGTTGTTGGTTGGTCGAATAAAATGAAATAAAATAAAAATAAATGATCGATTTGACTAAATCTATCGATGACTACGTATATCTACTAACTGTGTTATAAGTACCTACTAATAAGTGTACCTAATCTCATGGATTGAATTCCTGAATACGTCCACTATACGTTGGGCAAAGGCCTTTTCGACAAATCGCGCCACCAATCATGGTCCTGCTTGTGTCTCAACTCTCATCCACCAGCCTCCCGCCGCGCCGGCTTGTTCTGGTAATCGGTTGCCCTTACGCGCGGTCACATAGCTAAACGATATAGCATTTTAAAGAGCATCATTAAAAAAGCTATTTTGTAGGTATAGCAATTGCAAGCTTGCTAATTATGTAGGAAAATCATACATTTTCACAGAGATCACGTGTTATTATATGCAATTTTCCGATAACACATTCGCGATAAAAATAATTTTTGCTTACAAAATAATAATCATCATCTAGGTAATTATACTTTAAATTATGCATAACTATAGGCGGGTAGGTAATCAGTCTACTCACTTCCCAGACATTTTTATGTCTACGCTTCAACCTAAGCTAATATACAGAGATTTGAAACAGTGTTGCGTAGCTCCATTTTCCGCTGTAAATGCCCGCTAGCTGCTACTTTTCTACTATTTCAAATTAGCCCGGTGTCTCTACAAGCGGTTTGTAGAGATCATTCAAGTTTGGATGCATTCATTATGATATTACTGGGAGTAGGTAGATAATGCCGCGACTTCATTCACTCTCTTTTCTCCGGGGAGCTCTTTTTTCCGGGATAAGAAGCCGTCACCGAGATGCATCCTATTAAATATTAGGTATAACAATCTACTATTTCTGTACTTATCTTAAATCGATTAAAAACAGGTGAAAAAGTAAAATACATACCTACCATACATGCTTTAACATACGGACACAGAATACTTACCTATTAACAGACACAATTCCACATTTATAATATTAAGTAGTATGTGCTTAGGATTTGGGCATACGACGCGTAAACCGAAAATATCTTTGACTGTAATACAGACTACAGAGATGACAAAAATGTGTTAACTTCGCCAAGTACCTAATATTCAGAACGCAACTAATTGTGATTCCGTTAGCGTATCGCTTCATTCCAACTCTTATGCAAGTGTTAGAAAAAGAATACTCACTCGGCCTCGTTATTGGTACCTATCTGAAAAAGCGCATATAATATACTCCGGGTATATAAAACGGGCTAAGTAAAACCTCTTATGCCTACTCATTGTAATCCGGTGCAGTGTAACCGTTAATACGTAGTAATAACGTATAACGTACCTAGTTATTGAATTCATATTATTTTGTAATTAATAGTAGATTAGTAGCCAAGGGCTGTAAGGCATCAATTGCAGCCCGAGATATTTAGGCGCACGAGCGTAGGGAGGGCGCCTATAGTTCGAGGGTGCAATTAGGGCTTTCGAATACCGGTTTTTCTCAATACCGGTATTAATACCGGAATGTTTTTTTTCAATACCGGGATCCCGGGATCCCGGTATTGGAAAAAAATTAAAATGTGGTAGATAGTTGTTTTTTAACTGAAAATTCTTGAAGTTCTTGACTGACTGAAATTCTTGATTCTGAGAAGTCTTTTCTGAAGCAAACGGCATCATAAAAAACAGTTTTTTCATAAAAATTTTTTTTCACCAAATTAACTCAAAAAAGTGCCTTTTCTGCATAGATTCAGTGAAGAAAAGCCGTTAAGTAACTCCTTCACTCTATTTAATATCATGCAATATTTTATGAAATAGTACTTTCTTTTAAAAAAATCACCAATTAGTATTGATTTTTAGATTTATTTGTATTTTGAGTATTGAGAGTTATTGACGCGTTGGCTTAATTCTTACGAAACTATCGTTTGTTTCATGTAGATATGTATAAGGTGAAAATTACGGACCACGTAATGTTCTGAAACTCCATCACATTATTTTAAATACAATCTTATTAAGTAATACTTATATTATTATCATTTATTCAATTTCTTATTCATATCAATCAGAATATCAACTATATGATTTTTAAAATAGAACTAAGTATTTTTGGATGAATTCTTACGAAAATATTATATATTTTTAACCTCCAATGAATTTTGAACTTTTAATATAAAGTATATTTGTGACGCACTTTCTGAACGTGCACACAAAATTAAATAAATATGGCAGGGAATTTTAAATAATTAGTGAAATTAGTGTCGAAGATTATAATTTAAACTACTATCGTCGTCGTCTTCTCAACCTATAGACATCCTGGACGTAGGTCTCCTGCATGGATCGCCACAGAGCACGGTCTTGTGCCCCCCTTGTTTCCAGCGGCTCCCAGCTACACGCTTGAGATCGTCCGTCCACCTAGTGGGGGGTCGTCCAACACTGCGCTTCCCGGTGTGAGGCCGGATTCAAGCACTTTGGGACCCCAACGCCTATCGGTTCTACCAGCTATGTGCCCCGCCCATTGCCACTTAAAGCTTGGACTCTTCGAGCTATGTCGGTTACTCTGGTTCGCCTACGGATCTCCTCATTTCTGATTTGATCACGCAGGTATACTCCAAGCATAGCTCTCTCCATTGCCCGCTGAGTGACCCTGAGCCTTCTTATCAGACCCAAAGTTAGCGACCATTTTTCGGAGCCGTAAGTCATCACTGACATCACGCACTGTTCGAAAAGTTTCGTCTTCAGGCACGGAGGAATTTTGGACGAGAAGATGTCGCGGAGTTTCCCGAACGCTGCCCATCCGAGTTGGATTCGGCGGTTGACCTCTTTCTCGAAATTGGACCTACCTAACTGGGCTGTATGTCCTAGGTATATGTACTCATCAACAATTTCGAGTGCAGAATTCTCAACTAACACAGGTTGGGGCTGAACGTGTGCATGAGAATAATGATCTTTATCTTGCTCATATTCATTTTTAGGCCCACCTGTTGAGGAACTACTAAATGAGTAATGAACAATATTTTTGTAAGAAGTCGATCGAAGTCGAAGAAAACGATAATTTGGTCAAAACACAAATTATTCTAAAATTCAATAGTTATTATTCAAAAGAAAATAATATATCATAATAAAATATGCATTAGACTTTATAAATCGAATTTGTGAACGTTTTGAGAGAAATAGAAATGCCAAGGCACAGGGATCTAAATTCAAACACTAATTTTTCCCTCTGAGTGAACAAAAACGACTTTGCTTCACTGGTTTTAAGCAATAAAGGCGCTCTTTTTGAGCTAATATACTTAAGATACAAGTTTTAAACTTAGCCGAATTAAAAACAGTGGCATCTACCAAGAAATATATGCAATAGTCACTGTTTCGTTTATAGTGTCACCAATACCGGTATCCCGGTATTAGACATTTCAATACCGGTATTGAAAACCGGCGAAAAAAGTCCGGGATCCCGGTATTGGCCAATACCGGGATCCCGGTATTGGAAGCCCTAGGTGCAATTGATGCTTACACCCGAGCTAACTACTCTGCTTTACATCTCGATTGTGAGGTAAAGTAGGTCCTTATTACCCCCAAATGGAGCTTGTAGGTGACCAATTAGCGCTCTAGGGTAATAATGTAGCTAGAAAAGCCCAAGGGCGGTAAGTAATTAAAAAAAAAAAACTCTTCACTCTTTCAAAAAGTTCGCGTACATCTAACCATCATACTTTTTTTAATTACTTACCGCCCTAGGGCTTTTCTAGCTACATTATTACCCTAGAGCGCTAATTGGTCACCTACAAGCTCCATTTGGGGGTAATAAGGACCTACTTACCGAATATGAGAGATGTAAATGATCTTTTCGTTCTTCGCAAAAGGCTTCTGAGAACTGAGAAGGTACCTAAGTCAAATTGGTAGCTTTTAGGTATATTACCTAAAAGCTTTATGAATTATATAAGCTTTCAATACTTTCCGTCAGTCGGTCGTTTCAAGCCTACTAAAAAATATCTAATCAAAATAACTATGAAAACCAATTTATATATTACTCCTATAAATATAGATATATACGTAATACCTATACCTACCTACCTCTGAAGTAAAAGCTTACAAACTTAGAAGCTTAACCTGGTACAGGTAAAAATGTCTAAAGTTATGATACCATGTAGTCCATTTTCTTTTGCAGAAAACTGACCATTTCTTATAAGATTATAAAAAGTTCAGCGGTTTATAGCGGTACCGTCATAAATCATTTTTTTTGCTTTTTGAAAGTTCAATAAATGATTTATCGTTTTATATTTTTGTCGACCTACTTTATATTAAATTGTGATATGGGGTATATAACGTACTAGCTGATGCCCGCGACTTCGTCCGCGTGGATTGAGGTTTTTCGGTTCCCGCGGGAACTCTTTAATTTTCCGGGATAAAAAGTAGCCTATGTGCTATTCCAGACCATAATCTATCTCTGTGCCAAATTTCATCCAGATCCGTTCATCCGTTGGAGCGTGATTGAGTAACAAACATACATCCATACATACATACATCCATCCATCCAAACTTTCGCATTTATAATATTTATTTGATTTCCCAGAATGAAATCTTTTTAATTAGGGTGTAGGTAGGTACAACTTGCAGAACATGTGTATGATTAAGCTTGAAAAATATTATCCGCTTCATGTTAGGGTTTTCCAAATGCATCCAAAAGTCCAGTATCATGGCGTGAATAAATAAAATTCTTATAAGCTTCAAACGCATCATACTTATCTACTGCAGCGCGGTCTGTCACCATGTAGGCCCAGTTTTTTAAGAGATTCTAATTGAACTAAGACAAAGCTGTTTTTTTTTTAATGATTAGTAAAAATAGTGACACGCTTTGCGGCGTACGGTTGTGTAACAAATGTGACGTGTCGACTTTCTCCGTCCGATCTGCTCCGCCAAGGGAAATCCGTGCGTTATGTAGCTATATTGTCCAACAGTCAATTGTCCAAGGATTGTTGGGATTCCCTCTCGCGTCATTTGGACATTAAAGAGGTATTTTTCGAGGTTATAATGCTGCGTGCCACTTTTTATGGTTTACTTCCGATATCAATTATATTATTACTGTAAAATCGTCGCCAAAGGTCATTCGTGCCGTTGATTATATGCCATACTTACTTTTATGTTCAAAATTGTTGTGGGTTTTTTTATCAATAATTAGAGGATGCCCGCGACTTGGTCCGCGTGGTTTAAGTTTTTTAATTCCCGGGGAAGCTCCTTAATCTTCCGGGATAAAAAGCATACCTTCCACGAGATGTAATCTACCTCTATACCAAATTTCATCAAAATCAGTTGAAAAGATACGCTATAACATAGCAGACAGACAGACAGATTCACTTTCGCATCTTTACTAATATTATAAATGCGAAAATTTGGATGAATGTATCGATGGATGTTTGTTACTCAATCACGCCATGAACAGCTAAACGGACCTGGATGAAATTTGGCACAAAGATAGTCTGGAATAACACATAGGCTACATTTTATCTCGGCAAATTTAAAGTTCCTGCTGGAACCAAAAAACCTTAATCCACGCGGACGAAGTCGTGGGCATCAGCTAGTTTATAATATTAGTAAGGGCTAGATTCTAGTCCGCGTGAATTCCTGTGGATTTTCCGACAAGTGCTGCTCTGTCGTACTACCAGTGGCGTAGCTAGGTAACCAAGGGCCCTGGGGCAAATTAAAAAATGGGGTCCCACTGCTATGTAAACTGATTATGTTTTATCAAATAAAAATATGAAATATTAAGTCTTTACCTATGAAATTGCCTTTTTTTCAGTACCTACTGGTCATTTCAAATAAATAAAAGTTTGTAATGGCTCTGTATTCTAAATTCAAATTAATTTTGTTTTAAAACCATGACATTCTTTTTACAAACTCAGTCTTTTGTTTTTTGATTAGCGTTGTATTTTCATTACATTTCAACATTTTTCGTCATAATGGATACTTTAAAAATTCGTGTAATTATGGAATATGAGTTCCGTCGTGGCACCAACGCGACACAAACGGCACGTAACATCAAAAACGTTTACGGAGAGAACTGTACAAACGAACGCACAACCCGTTATTGGTTTTCCCGATTCCGTTCTGGAAATTTTGACTTGAAAAATGAAGCTCGTGGTCGCCCGGAGACTTTGGTCAACAATAATGAATTAAATGCGATTGTGGAAGCTGACGAAACTCAATCTACAGCTGAGCTAGCAGCAGCTTTTGATGTAAGCATCAAAACAATATTGATCCATTTGCGACAAATTGGCAAGGTAAAAAAGCTTGATAGATGGGTGCCCCACGACCTTAACGATCGCCAGCGCATCGTACGCGTCGAGACCTGCCTTGCATTGCTCAACAGGCGAAGAAATGAAGGAATTTTGAAACGAATTGTTACGTGCGACGAAAAATGGACTCTGAAATGGAAATGGAAAGCGCTCAGCAAGTTGGTTAGATCCTGGTTCAGCACCAAAGCAATGCCCTAAACCAAAAATGACCCCTAAAAAAGTGATGGTCCTGTTTAGTAGTCTAGTGCGGGTGTGATTCACCACAGCTTTTTACAAAACGGCATGAGCATTACTGCAGATGTGTAATGTGAACTTTTTAGTGGGTAAAAAATTCAATTCCCGAGAGGCAGTACAAAATGCCTTTGAAGAGTTTGTTGCCTCCCGTCCAGCTGATTTTTACAAGAAGGGCATCAATAAACTGCCAATGCGTTGGCAAAGATGCGTCAATTGCATGGGTGATTGATTACTTCGAATAACAGAAATAAAAAAGTTTGAAAAAATGAGTACTTTCACTTATTCCATACAAAACTGCATAAAAAAGTTTATTGACATTAGCTTACTTACTCCTGATACAGCATTAATTTTTTAACCGTTCTCGAAAAAAAAATCAACTCGAATTCACAATAAAACGCACATCGATGAATAATAAAACGCACATATCACTATCCGTCAAATGTGACAACACTGCCAACCTACAGAAAGAATTTAGGGGAATTCCCTAGGCATAACTTTTGAATTTCTCTCAACTGAGTTGTCATGATTAAAGTGGGGTTGCAACCTGTCATATTTATTTTGAAATTGGGAGAAATTTCCAAAAGTTCAGTTCGATCGAGATTTCTGGTAAGGATTCGAGGACCCCTGAGCTTGAGGGCCCCGGGGCACTGCCCCGCCTAGCCCCTAGGTAGCTACGCCACTGGTACCTACCTACATGTGGCAAATGATTTTTATTTATATGTATAAATAATTTATCTAAATACCTAATATCATATTTAAACAAAGTTTCCAATTCATCGTTACACATAAGAATTTCATATTTTATTACTAGATGATGGCCGCGACTTTGTCCGCGTGGATAAAGGGTTTTTTCCGGGATAAAAGGTATCCTAAGTCCTTCCCCGGGATACAACCTATTCCTGTACCAAATTTCATCAAAATCGGTTGAACAGATGGGCCGTGAAAGCGTAACAGACAGACACACTTTCGCATTTTAAAATATTAGTATGGATATGGATTTACTGTCGCATATGACTATGCCTGCGAAGGTAACATGTATGCAAAAACATCTTGACCCAGTGACACACTGATTTAAGCAAGTAACTTCAATAACATGTACGCAAAACCTAACTGAAGAAAAAACCGCCGCTACCGTTCACCGTTTTTTAGTCACTTCAGTCAGCATGACTTCAACTTGGTCGATACTTAACCAAAAAAAAACCGGCCAAGTGCGAGTCGGACTCGCGCACCGAGGGTTCCGTACAAACCTGTAGTAAGTTTTAAATTATTAAAAAAAAACTACTTACTAGATCTCGTTCAAACCAATTTTCGGTGGAAGTTTGCATGATAATGTACATCATATATTTTTTTTAGTTTTATCATTCTCTTATTTTAGAAGTTACGGGGGGGGGGGGGGGGGGGGTTTCAGTTCTAAGTATGGGGACCCCCAAAATTTATTGTTTTTTTTCTGGTTTTGTGTGAAAATCTTAATGCGGTTCACAGAATACATCTTCTTACCAAGTTTCAACAGTATAGTTCTTATAGTTTCGGAAAAAAGTGGCTGTGACATACGGACGGACACACAGACAGACAGACAGACAGACAGACAGACAGACAGACAGACAGACAGACAGACATGACGAATCTATAAGGGTTCCGTTTTTGCCAAATTTGGCTACGGAACCCTAAAAACGTGCCTACGTATGCTTTAAAGATTTGGCGCAGTGAAGAATAGGCTCTTCGTTCGACCCCCAGCAGAGACAATTTGGGAATTTGTAATTTCTAAATTGTCTTTGAACTGTCTGGTTTTCAATCGTAGCTAGTAACCATCCTTCATACCGTTAAAGCGATTTAGCCGTTCCGGTACGCTGCCTCGTAGAAACCTATTAGGTGTATGGGTTTAATATAGGTACCTAACTGCCAAACTCGTACCAGGTTAGCCCATTTACATCTTAGATTGCGTCTTTACTTACTATCCAGGTGAAGTCGCAGTCAAGAGCTACCTTGTAGTGAAATAAAAGAAACGAGAGATGGAAACAATGTTAGTAATTAAGTAGAGATGCTCCGCATCCAGCTATTTAAGTATAGAAGAGTTTTCTTCATTTAATTGTTTAGATAGCATGCGGGAGTTAACCTTGTGAGTTCAGTCTCAAAGGTCTGGGCCCCAATCATGTAAGAATGTCCGATCAATCGTTTAAGATATTTGTCAAAGTAAAATAAAACCATATATGCATTGAATTAGAGCTCAATTTCATCTGCCCATTCTTATATGTTTAGGGTATCGTACATACCTAAACGCATAAGAATGGGCAGACGAAATTGAGCTCTAATTCAATGCAGTTATGGTTTATTTTACTTTGACAAAAATCTTAAACGTTTGATCGAACATTCTTACATGATTGGGGGGCAGGATTGTCTTACTAGAGCCACGACAACAGCTGTAAAGCGCCCAGCATCAAACGTACTTTTTTTGAAGGCTTTCATGTTCCGTTTGACACGTTCCGTCGCGCGTTTTGTGTTTCAAGCTAATTATAATAATTAATGTGAACAACACAGTTGGGGTTTCCCTTATTACGCTCAGGGTTATCGCAGCTACATTCTGTTGTACCAAACAATCGTGACGAATCTTGCATTAGATATTGTAGTTTGGTTATTAGACCATAGATCATGCATGACATTTTACTTTAATACTAGCTAATGCCCGCGACTTTGTCCGCGTGGTTTAAGTTTTTTTGATTCCCGCGGGAACTGTTTGATTTTCCGGAATAAAAAGTAGCCTATGTCACTCTCCATGCTCTAAACTACCCATGCCAAAAATCACGTCGATCTGTTGCTCCGTTGCGGCGTGATTGAAGGACAAACCAACAAACAAACACACTTTCGCATTTATAATATTAAGTATGATTAGTACCTACTATGAACTAATGAGCTAATTTTTGAACATCTTTTTATGTATTTTACCTATACAGAAATCAATTGATCAATATCCTGTTATTTTTATATAGGTAGGTATATTGTAACATTACAAACAGTACATAGAAACATTAAATGCATGAAATGACAAAAAAGCACACGCGGAGTCATATTTGAGACTTTATTAGGTTATCATTACAATGAATAGAAAAAAATTACACTACAGTCAAGAATTCTAACATACATATTGTTTTTCTATTGTTTCAGAAGCAAGATGCTAAAATTAGGCGCAATATTGTTACTTGCAGTATCAACAAACGTAAACAGCCAGTGCTTAACCAAAGATGACGCATCGAAGAAGCTTAATCCAGAAGCTCGCACCAATTTATATAGAAACCAACTGGAGTTCACATTGAACCTCTTCAATACTATAAACCAAGCAGTTCCAGACGATAATATATTCTTTTCGCCGTTTTCTGTATATCATGCATTACTTCTTGGGTATTTCGCTGCTGGTGGAGAAACAGAAAAAGCCGTAAAGAATTCATTACGTATTTCGGATACACAGGTAATTTTTAAGATTAAAGTCATTGTAACATTATTATTGTGATTATTCCCGTACATTAAGGACGTATTTCCGCAAATCCGTTAAAATATATTAGAATGATGATTAGAACTGTCGGTACATTTTGTGACTAAGTCGGACAAAATAAAATGGAACTAAAAATTACTACACATAGATTGATCCTTTATCTTCAATTTTTGGAGATGACATTGTTAAAAATCTTTACTTAAACCTACTATAAAAATGATTTTCCGACACCTCTTCGCACATAACATCGCGACTTTCGGTACATTTTTTGCTGTATGTATACCGATTTTTTGTCTTTAAAAAATGCCATCTGTTAAGAGATATGTTCACCTCCAATTTTTGGAAAGAAAAATATTAAAAATACTTCAAGACTTGGTGGAGTGACGTCACTTCACCAAGTCTTGAAGTATTTTTAATATTTTATTTTATTTTAAGTCGCGATGTTATGTGCGAAGAGGTGTCGGAAAATCATTTTTATAGTAGGTTTAAGTAAAGATTTTTAACAATGTCATCTCCAAAAATTGAAGATAAAGGATCAATCTATGTGTAGTAATTTTTAGTTCCATTTTATTTTGTCCGACTTAGTCACAAAATGTACCGACAGTAATTCTAATCATCATTCTAATATATTTTAACGGATTTGCGGAAATACACCCTTAACAACCGAAAAGGATACAAACGACACTATAGGTAGGTACCTCAAAGTTACACAATTCAAATAGGTACTTTATTTTACACTTATTCCTATCAACCACCAAATTACATTAAATTAACTTCTTCAGACGCGTTAGAAGTTTCGTTCTGCGAAAAGTTCGTTGATAATTTTATTGTATCAAAGCATTTTCAGTGTTATTTTTACTTTAATACTTAAATATTTTATAATGCATCGGTTTATCGTCCGAGTCTAAATTAATCTTAATAAAAATATCTTCGTAAATAACGCCTCGATTACATGTAACTTACGTAAAACCCTCGCATTTCTCACCTGCTTCCAGGACAAGGTGAACCTGCTGATGGCATACAAAGTGGACAAGCGGTCGCGTGCTGTGAACAACAACAGTGACAGCTATGAGTTCACGAACGCCAACAAGATGTTTGTGGACACGGAGTTGCACGTGCGACAGTGTCTGCTTGACATGCTCTCTGGCGATGTGGATACATTGGTAATATATTGTTATCCTTTATTACCTGAAACAGTTTCAGGATATAACTGAAAAATTAAACAAGATATTACATTTAAAAACTAAATTACGTAAGCACTTAAATACTACTGCTATAAAAGTGCTTACGTCATAAAAGGAACTTTTTTGCCACTACCTACAAGTTAGCCCTTGACCTTGACCTTGAGTTAGCGATCTCACCTGATGTTAAGTGATTATGCAGTCTAAGATGGTAGCGGGCTAATCTGTTAGGGGTACGGCAGTTACATTAAACCCATCGTTTCTACACGGCATCGTGCCAGAACTCTAAATCTTGGCGTTACATTTTGCGGTAGTGTGGTAACTAGCCACGGCAGAAGCCACCAGACCGAACCAGAGAAAATTCAGAGATTAAAAATTCCCGGTACTCAAAATTTCAAGTTTCTGTGCGTTGATAAATCAGTCAATTCGGAAATCATTAGGAACTACTTAGTTCTTATAGATTTTGTATTGAAATCGATTCTAAGGGCTTCCTTAATTGATGTCTAAGCGACTCTGATTGCGGCAGTAATATGACGATTTAAAAAAATACCTACTTACTGGTATTTAGTACCAAACTATTAACTATAGCAAAATAATATTTTAATTTATAGATATTAATATAAATACGGCAATTAAATATTTCAATTTTAATTTTCAGAATTTCCACGAAAATCCCCAAGTGGCACGCCAAGAGATCAACAACTGGGTAGCCCAGGTCACGAAGAATAACATTAAGGATCTAATTCCAGTAGACGGCATCTCGCAGTCTACAAAATTAGTACTAGCCAATGCAGCCTACTTTAAAGGAGTATGGGCTTCTAAGTTCCCAGCAGAGAGGACTAAGAAACAAGTTTTCTTCGTGAATGAAACTCGGCAGACCCTTGTTCCTTTCATGAGGCAAAAGGGAACATTCCATTACAGTAAGCACTTTATTTCTATTACTAGCTGACGCCCGCATCTTCGTAATTAATATTAATTAATTTTTAATTAATTAATTAATTAGGTTTAATTTTTTTTTAATTCCCGCGAGAATTATCTAATTTTCCTGGATTTAAATTAATTTATAGACGAGTAGGCGACAAATTTCATTAAAATCGTTTGAAAATATTGGCCATGAAAGCGTATCATACAAACTGATATTCGCATCCTGAAAAGTTCTGAGGGGGCAATCGGCTTTGCATTCAGAGTTTCAAAAAATAAAATATATATATCGATTTTGCTATGCGTTGATATAGCTATTGTAACATTTTGCCCTTAAAAAGGAGGTTTTGCTAAGAAAACCCACCATATTCGAACTTTACGCAGACAAATATTTTGATAAAAATAACTGTAATAAAAATTATAAAATTAAAAATATTTTGATGTTGATATAGGTAGATTAATATATACCCAAATTTAGCAATTCAGCAATTATATTTAAATGTCTTGTAATAATCATTCAAATAATAAAATCCAGAAATATCTACAAATAATATCAAGTTTAATATTCTTTCTATAATATTCCGGAAACAAATCTGATAAAAGAAATAATTTTCCTGCTAAATCGTAGTAGGTAACGGTTTATTTAGTTATTTTAGTTTCCTTAGTCTTATCTAGTTAGTTTAGTTTGTTTCTTGAAATAAAATCCTAATTATTTAATGTTTTCAGTGGTGAGTGATGACCTGGGTGCACAGATCCTTGAGTTGCCGTACAAGGGCAATGACATCAGCATGTACATCCTACTCCCACCTTACTCGATGAAAGAAGGTATTTTATCTTTGTTCGCTCGTATAACTCAGTTGTACATACTTTATTTTGATATATAGTGAAAAACCTCGACTGCCTCGTTGGTCTAGCGGTTAGCATAGTCGACTGCGGATTATGAGGTCCTGGGTTCGATTCCCGGTCGGGCATAAAAATTGTTAGGTACTTGGGTTTTTCAGTTAAGAAATTCTCAGTGCCAGCCCCCGTGCCTCGGAGAGCACGTTAAGCCGTCGGTCCGGGTTATTATCACTAACATGATAATAGTCGTCAAAGCCCGCCAACCCGCATTGGAGCAGCGTGGTGGGTCTAAGCTCTAAATCCCTCTCTCCTATGAGAGTGCAGGCCTGTGCCTAGCAGTGGGACGTTTTAATGGGCTGTAGTGGTGAATATTGAAAAACAGTATAGTTTATTGTAAAAGGCTGCAGTGAAAACTTATGTAGACGCACGAGATCCCTTTTCGACTGCGATCTCACCTGATGGTAAGTGATGATATGATGATGGCAGCGGGCTAACCTGTTACGGGCATGGCAGTTATATTAAACCCATACCCCTATTCGGTTTCTACACGGCATCGTACCGGAACGCTAAATCGCTTGGCGGCACGTCTTTGCCGGTAGGGTGGTAACAAGCCAGGGCCGAAGCCTCCCACCAGGCCAGACCAGGGAAAAATCAGAAATTATAAATTTACAAACCCTGCCGGGGATCGAACCCGGGACCTCCGCACGTTAGTGCAACAGCGCTCAACACTGCGTCACGGAGGTCGTCAAACTTCGTAAATGTTCGACGAGAAGTAACGTTCATGAACATAAATACGACAAAAATGGCCTAAAATTACTAGGATCGCGTGCACTTTTCGCTTTGCTAAGTAGAACCGCGCGTTATATTATTATTAATATCGTAATTAATCATTTCACACTACTGACCTCTGTTTTTACTTGCACCTACTTAAAAGCATAATCATAATCCATTTTAACCGAAAGTGTAAAATTAAGTATATCTCTATTTATCTTCTCACAAAACATAAATACGGAGCGGCATAGCTAAGTACCCAACGATTTATCAACGCTAAGCAAGAAGTGATCGGTCATCTTGATTTACGTCGAGTGTCAAAGGTCATGCTTCTATGTTCAAACCAAATATAAGCTGCATACGCTGATGATATCACTTTTTTCTGCATGATAGGTGATTAGCGCGAAATGGGATTGCATAAAAAACTTGCATAGAATATGATGTAGTAGATTTAGAGAAGGGAGATCTTTTTCGCTCCTCACATAGGGAAATCTTAGCGAAACTAGTATACAGGGTTTATATACAGGGTTTAAGAGGTATTGGGGCTGATTCTGTAGTGCACAATCTCTAAACTAAACTAAAATGGCAGCTTTAAATCTAGTTATGTCCCTTTCCGTAGGGAGTATTATGAAAGGGATAGCAATATTTGTAATGCTCTAATTTTAGTTTAGTTTAGAGATTGTGCACTACAGAATCAGCCCCAATGCCATCAACGGGAAACTTTGAGAATATGTATTGAACAATTATATTGCCGTCGCGCTGCTCCTCGAATATAATCCTACACCCGATAGGGAAAACTGCAGCTTGGACCGATTATACCTATGACTGAACCGATTTTTTATTTTTCAAGTATAATTATTTATGAAGGACTTTTTTTGATTATATTTGTCAAATTTGTTTGAGGGATTTCGGATGATGGCGCGAAAACTAAGCCATTTTTGAAGGTTCCTTGATCTTAAACTTATTATTTTTAGAAAAAAGCAAAACATAAGAACTTGGCACGGACACAATATAGATTTTATAGTGCAAAAATATTTTCTCTATTGTAATTATCCACGGAGAAAACAGAAAAATACGATTGTATGGGGAAACTGCCGTGGCATTACCTCTTAATTTGAATATATATGGTACTCATGTCATCTCAAGGGTAATTTCTGTAAATAATATCTACTGAAAAACTTTCATTCTACAACGTTTAAAATGTTAAAGTTTTTGCTGTACACTCTAGACTATTTATATAGATTTAAGCAGCTTTTTAGATTCTAATATTAAATCAGGTATTTCCTACAAGTAGTACAACGAAATAACAAAGTAAAGTAAATTCTGAACAAAAAAACAAAAGAAAAACTAGACTAGTGAATAAAAGGGTAGAATTTCATTGAATTTAAAGCAAATAAGTATGTACCTACAAGTTAAAGGCTATATTTGATAAGCAATACAATTCTTGCAGGAGTGTCAAACATCATCAATAACTTGACTCCAGAGCGTTTGGCCGCCGTCGTCGAAGAAGGATATATGGGCCGAGAAGTGGTCGTTGAGATACCTAAGTTCACCATCGAAAGAGGATTGCCTCTAAGACCGGTAAGCATTATCATCAACTTAACTATTACTGGTCCACAACTGAGCACAGGTCTCCACTCAGAATGAGAAGGGTATATCCATAGTCCACCACGCTGCAGTGGTTTTTTTTTTTTTAACCTCTACAAGTTAGCCCTTGACTGCGATCTCACCTGATGATAAGTGATGATGCAGTCTAAGATGGTAGCGGGCTAACCTGTTAGGGGCATGGCAGTTACATTAAACCCATACCCCTATTCGGTTTCTACACGGCATCGTACCGGAACGTTAAATCACTTGGCGGCACGTCTTTGCCGGTAGGGTGGTAACTAGCCACGGCCGAAGCCTCCCATCAGGCCAGACCAGGGAAAATTCAGAAATTATAAATTCCCAAATTGACCCTGCCGGGGATCGAACCCGGTACCTCCGCATGTTAAGACAACAGCGCTACACACTGCGCCACGGAGGTCGTCAAAACCTCAATCCAATCAATCAATCATCAATCAATTTCCTCATGATGTTTTCCGTCTATCGTTATATGATTGTCATCGTTAGTAATATTATTTCATTGCTAAAAATTACATGTTTGGGATTCGAACCCCATGAATGGGAGGCCGAAGTTTTAACCACCAGACCTGGTACCAGAAGATTTTTTGGCCGCTGTCCAAGTGAATTATACTAGATGATGCCAATGTGGATGGACTTCATCCACATTGGCTTAGATCTCTGGCATATGCGAGCTCCCTCTGTACCAATTTGAAGACTTAACGGATGCGCCGTGAAAAGTGCTATTATGACGTGTGTATCAATACCTTATATCTGTTTCAGATTTTGGAAACAATGGGCGTAGGTGACTTGTTCCAGGGGTCGTCCAATTTCAGCACTTTGTCGGATGATAACGGCATCGTGTTCGATGATGCTGTCCATAAAGCCAAGATTCAGGTCGATGAAGAAGGTTAGTTTGGGTTATGTATAGTGCAGATTGCAGACTGCATACCCTATTTTATCAAAATAGCTTATTCCACTGATTGTCATAAAAAAGAATGATAAAATAATTTAAAAAATATATTTAACTAGATGATGCCCGCGACTGCGTCCGCGTGAATTAAGGTTTTTGATTCCCGCGGGGATTCTTGAATTTTCCGGGATACAACCTATCCCTGTACCAAATTTCTTCAAAATCGGTTGAACAGATGGGCCGTGAAAGCGTAGCAGACAGACAGACATACAGACACACTTTCGCATTATTATAATATTAGTATGGATATTCATGCTATAGAATATAGATGATGCCCGTTACTATTTCCGCGTGGGTAAAATATGCCTTTATCCAGGATGTTACCTATCCGTAACACCATATTATACGTTACCATTTCGTCAAAATAGGTTGAATCTGTTCAACCTATTTTAGGTAGTGAAAATGTAGCACATATAGAAAAACAGACAGATAGACATAATATAATAGTTGAATAGATACATATAATGGGTGAACAGAGAGCGCACTTTATTCAGACTCGTTCGTTGTCTATGAGCTCGCGCATCGTTTATTCGATTGAGTTGAAGCTTTGCTTAGTTAGTGCGTGTTCAAAGCCCCCCTTATCTACGTAGGTATAATTTATTGATAATTTTTATTTTCTATCTACTACAAGATAGCCCTTGACTGCGACCTCACCTGATGGTAAGGGATGATGCAGTTTAAGATGGTAGCGGGCTAACCTGTTAGGGGCATGCAGGCAGTTTAAGCATATTTAACCCATACCCCTTATCCGGTTTTTTACACGTCATCGTAACGGAACGCTAAATTGCTTGGCGGCACCTCTTTGCCGGCAGGGTGGTAACTAGCCACGGCCGAAGCCTCCCACCAGACCAGACCAGGGAAAATTCAGACATTATAAATTCCTAAATTGACCCTGCTGGGGATCGAACCCGGGATCTCCTTTGGCTACTACTACTACTACCTACATTGACCGCAGATCAAATACTTAGGTCTACGGTCCTTTGAAGCTGTAAAAAAATCAAGTTTCTAAGTCAACGCAATCAAAAGATATTCGCCATTAAATCAAAACCTATAGGGTACTTCCCGTTGGCCTAGGATCATGAAATTTGGCAAAAAGTAGGGTCTCACAGCACAGGTATAGGAAAATCCGAAAATTGTTAATTAGGGTTCCGTACTCATAGGGTGTCGAATTGTTCGACAGGCTCTCCCAATTTAGCGTCAGTAAGTCAGTTATTTCACATCTGATTACCTACGTGTTGTTATGACATCTTTCTTGTTATTTACTAAAATAATTTATATTGTGTGGTGGTACGGAACCCTTTGTGAACGAGTCTGACTCGTAATTGGCCAGTATTTTTCTTTATTGACTGTATATTATAGGAACGGTAGCTGCGGCAGCGACAGCGATCTTTGGATTCCGGTCCTCTCGACCCGCGGAGCCCAGCGTCTTCATCGCCAATTTCCCCTTCGTCTACATCATATACGAGCGACCAACCAACTCCGTGCTCTTCATGGGAGTATACAGGGATCCTAAGAAGTAAAAAGGAATAATAGATGTATGGACTGATGCTAAGGAAAACACCACTGAGCCGGGAACAGCGGTCTCGAACGTCAAAATGCGAAATTGATAAACCCTTCCGTATAAATTATGCATAGCTATTTATTTTCTTACTATACTATTTGACTCACCCTATCTTCGCACGGGTGGCCTTAGGTATGATTGGCATCGCATATGGAATTTTTCGAGAAACTATTGCAAAGAAAGGATTGCAAATAAAATTGTATTTGTGCCTAATACTTATCTGTAAGGCAATAAAACGAAAAATAATTTGAGCATAAAATACTGATAGTGACTCTCAAAGGGAAATTTAAATAAAGGCATATGTATAAAAGTACGTATTTTTTTGTAATTGTAGAATATGAGACTTCCATAACGCAGTTTTCTAGGTAGGTAGTCTTTGTCCCAATTATACACTAAACAAAAAAAGTTATTCTTTAAGGTTCATTGAAGTTTATGTGGAAAATTCTTTTGGCCTTGCTCCGAAATCCATGACGTAGTCACGATGACTAAGGAATTTGCTTCCTATTTAGTTTTGTCTTTTTGCAGTTTAATTGTCGCACGAAATCTGTTGCCTTGATAAGGCAGGGTTCTGTTCCGCATATGACCGAGTATGGTTCAATCATGTTCTTACGATTGGTTAATAAAAAACGTTATTTATTTTTGTTTTACCAGACGTAGATAATAATTACTACGGGGCCGCTTGCACAAGCAAGGACATTTACACTGATCTATATTAGTTAAATTTTCTAATGCTGTCACTTTTTGGCAAGAGAATAATTTTACGATTCAAAAAATTTACTAAATCAATTTGAGAGTCCTTGTTCAAGTGGGCTTTCTAGGTCCGATGCAAAATATTTTTAATGAAGCCCTACGTAAAAATACTTAATAGGCGAGAATCGGATATTACCTTCAATAGAATTCGATCATTAGGATTAAGTTAGCTGTAAGTCGATAATTTTTATTTATTTATTTTCTTACCTTCTATGTAAGTCGTTAAGTAGGTACTTAATATTTTATATTACTTACAATACTTTTATGTTAAGTTTCTTTTAATTATTCTCTAGGTTTTAAAATAATATCGTTGATTTATATAGGAATTAGAAATCGTTTAAATAATGTTTTCACTGTTTTACTACTAAAATAAAGCTTAGAAGTTCATTATGATAAAAGGTTGACATTGTAACTTGTCATAAGAAATTAAATTTTCCATTAGCTGGCATGATTCATTTAATTCTTTACCTTTTTTAAAATTTTGTCATCGGCCTAAGTCATCTAATGTGAGAGTAGGCAATTGATAGGTATAGTTGAGTGTTCCTACCATGTTCCTAAGAGTGTGTTCCTAAGACGAGTGCGCTTTCAAATGAAGTTTGGTTCCTATATATAAAAAAATAATTGTAAACATACCTACTTTAGAAACTAATATATCTGCGTCTATGTTAGTGGTGGACTAAGGGTGGGACCTCGGGGGCCTCCAAACCTTGGTAAACCCTCATTAATTAAGTCCTAATTCAAGCCAAAATTATTTGTAGTTGGCATAGATACATTCTGTTGGTAAGAATTTGAAAAAAAATTCGCTAGCTATATTATTCTGAATCTTCATTCTGGTTTCCTGTTCGTTATGATTGTTCACGCCTGTTACATATGCCCAAAAAACAAATATTAAGAACCACCGAAAAGAAACCAGGCGGCTCATTCACTGATACCGCCCTTACCCTGAGTCTCCGACAATCTTTCCATAAAAATACTTACCTACTTTCAAAATTCACACACGGGCTCAAAAGACTTAAAAAATAGAAATAGAAATAGAAATGATTTATTTCATGTGGGACAACTTGTGCCACTTATGATAAGTCGTAAGAATCTACCACCGGTTCGGAAAACTGAGAAGAACCGGCAAGAAACTCCGCAGTTGCTCTTTTCAAAAACAGAAAAATGTTACAGTTTGTATATAATATAAAATGCATACGCTACGTAACAAGTAGGTACGCTACGTAACAGGTAGGTAGGTAGGTAGGCTGACTTGTGAGTTGCTGGATGCGAAGCTGGTTGCTTCCATGCAACTTTGTCATCGAGAAAATCATCTATACTATAATACCCTCGACTTAACAGATGCTGTTTAAACACAGTCTTTAAATTTATGTAATGGCAACTCCAGAAACTCTTTTGGTACCATTGTTATAAAAGCGTATACTCGACCCCACAAAGGATTTCTGCACCTTGCGCACACGATATGACGCTGTTACAAGTTTATGGCGGTTTCTAGTACATCGATTGTGAGTATCACTTATTTGCTTATAAAGATTAATGTTTTTCCTGACAAAGGCTATATTATTGTAAATGTATTGTGAAGGCACCGTAAGTATAGCGATCTCTTTAAATTTTTCACGGAGTGATTCGCGTGATCCGAGTTTATAAATAGAACGGATGGCTCTTTTCTGTAATATAAAAATTGTTTGGATATCAGCTGTTCTGCCCCACAATAAAATGCCATACGACATGACACTGTGGAAGTAGGCAAAGTAGACAAGCCTAGCCGTTTCAATATCGGTAAACTGTCTAATTTTCCTGACAGCAAAATCAGTCGAGCTAAGTTTTCCCGCTAGTGTCTCTATATGAGCGCCCCATTGAAGCTTATTATCCGAGGTCACCCCCAAGAAAACTGTGGAGTTCTCCATTTTTAGTGTTTCCCCATTTAACATTATTGATTTATCGATATTCTTTACATTAGGTAAAACAAACTCTAAGCACTTGGTTTTCTTTGCATTCAGTAACAAATTATTGCCAGTAAACCAGTGTGATACGTGTGATATTGCATTGTTTACATCGTCAAAATTGTCCTTACTCCTATCGACTTTAAAAATAAGCGATGTGTCGTCAGCAAACAATACAATATCACGACCATTGTCCCCATGGTATCGCAAATCATTTATATACACTAAAGATAGAAATGGACCCAAGATTGAGCCCTGTGGGACACCCATTAATGCAGACGAGCCCTAAAAATTGTCCGTTGTATGTTTTCGCCCTATTTTTAAAGTCAATTCAAGACGAGTAAATTTTCACATATCTCATGTTACAAAACCGAAATTAGTGTCATTAAATTCTTAAAACGTCCATTAGCAGCATCACCGTAATAAGTGAAACGTAGTTATTAAAGCATCTATGGTTATTATTTATCACTCACTCAAAAAAACGTGTTCCTTGACCTTACTAATAACTTCTGATTACATACTGGAAAATCTCTGACGATAAATAGAAGACCCATCCGAATTTAGAAAGTTCGCGTGCTTCATAATAATCACAAACATCTGTTTACATCTTTTTTTAGACACTGGACTTGACTTACGAGATACCAAAGCATTTACCTATTCATTACGATCAATGATTAGAAATCTGCGTTTTATTCAGCTATTTCACTGATCGCAATTGATTTGCTGTTCCGTTGTTTCTGTTTGTGACTTCCGCCTGTCATCTCAGAACTATTCACGATCTTTCCGATATTCACATGGGACCAACCTGACACGCTGTGAGTTCACGAGATCGGGGGTGAAATCGAGCAAGCACATGTCGCAAAAAATGCAAGAAATAATTTGTAAAAAAATTAATCCGACAATGTGTTTGATTTAGAAATATGAATTTTATCTTATATTTCTAGAGCAAATTATTAGTTTCAATAAGAAGAAAAATTGCTTTAAAAGGTAAACTAAGAGGTATGTTTAAAATAAATTTCAATGCAAATATTTTTTTAAATTGTGTTGTGAGATGCGTCAATGGCTAGGCACTTGAAGGTCTAGAAAACAGCAAATTATTTTTACAAGCATATATTATGTCACCGTTTGATGGATACATTGCTTTAAAAAAACTCCGTTTTGCGGATTTTGCGCTATGGCAGAGCCTTAAACGCTGAAGGAAAAGATTTGTAAATATCAGTCAAATAGATTTGACGGACTATAAACTTTCATTCCCTATCCCAAATGAAATCTACTTTTAACTTATAGTTTTATTTTATTTAGATATCTTTATTGCACACACATATTACCTACACATAATACAATTTAGTCTAGGAATTAATGGAGAGGATTGTTGTATGGGAACCCCTTCATTAAAACCTTAGTACCTAGTTAAAACTTGGCAGGGTTGTTGTTGGTATCAACCAAAACTTATACAAAAAGATCCAAGAAAATCATGTGGCAGTAAGGTATTACATTACATGCATAAAATTTAATATTTTGGACTGAATAATATAACGATTACTTTTTTTTATTAGTAGTAGGTTTATTTTCCAGGTTCAGGTAAGATTTTTTCAAAATGTTTGAATACAGATTACAGAAGAGAGAATTATTTTTTGTTTTTGCGGGAAAAAATGTATAAGGGTGAAAACACACTATAAACTAAAGAAATCGTCTGGCGGAGCGCGACGCGACGGAAACTGCATAGTACGCGCGCGTATACATGAACGTCGTAGTACCAGGGATATATGACGTCAAGTACACTGCGAGGCTCAATTCATGTCGTCGTACATTTGCAATTTACATTTACTATCTTTGCAATGAGTTAATATAAATGAATGTTGCTTTCCGTTTCCGTTGGCTTTAAAGATTTGTTTAGATTTCTATTCTACCTATCCACAAAGCTGTACCTACCTGTAGCCGTGTTATGTAAGCTGTAGGCTAGACTTACCTATGAAACAAACAGAAACACATTATTCTGATGGCGGAAAAAATTAATCGCGTTCTGACGACACCAATAATTGCTGACAAGTACCTACTTTTGAAGAGTTGGACTGTTTCTTACGTTTGTTTAATTCATCGATAGTTCTTTCACCCATGTAAACTGACTTATTGACAAACCTTGTTTCACCAATTTCACCATACGTCTTAAGTCTTAATCATTAGTTTAGTACCACAACTTTTTAACCGAAATTTAATGAGGACCGAACCGAGTATTTTGTAAAGGCAAATTTTTTTCGTTCAGTGGCCATTTTTATTCGCTGGCTAATCAAAGGATAACCCAAGATCTTGAACATTTATTTAATCTCTATAACTGATAAGTAGTTCTCCAGGGCTGTTGGGGTGCTCCAGTAAAATTACCGCATCAATAACGTTTCGTATTTTTCCTGAAAGAATACCTATAAGTTCTATACAAACCCATAGTGAAGGTAAAAATTTTCCATACAAAAATGTTCTGGAGAGCACCTTGCAAATTAAAATAAAATTGTATGGAGACGATTTTTTTTGTTCGGTGGTTATTTTTTTTACATCAGTAGACCCAATGGCCCAAGGTATTTAGCATTTTCATTTCCAGGACCGTACCTCTCCGACTGATAGTTTTTGAGAACTCCTGGGGTAATCTAGTTTTTCCACATTCATGAAGTTTCATAATTTTCCTAAAAGAAGACTTAGTGTCCAAAAAGTCCAACAATTTGATCAACAAGGTGTAGGTTAGGAAGAGTATGGGTCGTATAGAGTAGATAAGTAAGAACTATACATTATAATATTAATAATGCGATTATTCACTATTAATATCAGAAATGGGAAACTCTGTACTTTGTTTGTTGGTTTATTTATCAATCACGTCGCAGCGCAGCGGAGCAATAAATCGATGTGACTTTTTGCATGGATATTGTTGAAGGCCTAGGGAGTGTCATTTTTATGTCGCAAAATTGAAGGGTTCCCATGGGCTTTTTAAAAAACCTAAATCTAGCGAAACATCATCTCGCACATACCTAATTAAAAGGACAATTAACCTGATTCTGTAGTGCACAATCTCTAAACTAAACTAAAATTAGAGCATCACAAATATTGCTAATCCTTTCATAATACTCCCTACGGAAAGGGACAGAACTAGATTTAAAGCTATATTTTAGTTTAGTTTAGAGATTGTGTTATACAGAATTGGCCACAATACCTAATAAATAAAAAGACGGCGGCGCAAGACCGCGGCGTATGGAAATCCTTGCAAGAGGCCCTATGTCCAGCAATGGACGTCTATCTGTTGAGGATGATGATGATGATGATGAATAAATAAAAAAAGTTTTTTCTTTTCTTACCTATATACCATCGTACATATAATATTTTGATTAATGGTTGATTAGAACTGTTTATAGTTAACTCTACTTGATAGTGATTTTTAACAATTTACACCTAGGTGAACAAAGAACCGAGATCGTAGAGAACATCGTTAATGATGTCGTTCCCGTAATCATGGGCAACTAATGGTATTCGTTAGCACCTTTGGGCAATGGATTAGCTTAATGTGTTGCGTTAGCGTCTGCAAAATAAGTTATTAGCAGAGCTAAGATGATTATCACGCATGCACGACCGAATCATCAGTAAGTGATCAATTATATTATTAGTTACAACACATCTAGAGACCTGTACAGGAAGCCAATATTACCAATATTACTACCAATATCCTGAATAGGGTAAGTTTTGCGTCTGGTGCGTAAAGATTTAATCATCATTATAATAATAAATCTTATGATTTGAACAAGCAATTTTTGTGTAGATACCTATAGGTAGTATAATAGGTAAGTAATTGGTTTTCTCAGAAACGGCTCTGATGATTTGCATGAATTTATTTATTTAGATAATGTTTTACTTTCCATCTTTATCAATATAGGTGCCTAGTTAGCTTCCGTGGGAATTTGGGGATAACACCAATGAAGGAAGCCAAGCGAACCTCGGTTGAACACAGGTTATTTTACGGTTTATTTATTAATACACCTAAGTTATTTATAATTTGATACTTATACATAATTATGTATTCCTTGTCTAGCGGAGTGTTTTATTTTTAATTGAGCAAAGCTATAAAACCGGTTGTGAAATTTTTCAAATCTAGTCATACAATTCGGACGAAAGTTAATTTACATTTAACGTAGCCATTTGAATACTTGTTAAAAGATAACTTTTTGTCTTTATTCGTTTTATCTAAAGAGTGAACTGCAGGTGAAGATACCTAGTTAGATTTTCTAGATTATTTCGAGAAAGTACCAAATTACAGCACTGTATATTGATGGTTTTTACATTATTCCATTATAATTATTATTATATTACTAGCTGATGCTCGCGACTTCGTCCGCGTGGATTGAGGTTGAGGATTGAGGATTGAGGTTATGTTTAGCCGTTGAGGCGTGTACCCTTACTCTGAGATTGATCGAATTTAAAATACGGTCTCACTAAGTGAGGTGAATCACATTTGAATCAAACTAAAATGGACCCAAAAACTCTTGATTTAAAGCCACAAATTCAGTGCAACCGATTCAAATTTCGAAACGTATCGTTTGGAGCGCTAGCTGTGAATGCATACACGAAATTGAGCTCTAAATTAATAAGATTAAGATTCATTTTAGTTTGATGCATATGTAATTCACCTCACTTAGTGAGACCGTATTTTAAATTCGATCAATCTCAGAGTAAGGGTACTGATTGAGTAACAAACATGTATTAGAGGTTTTTGGTTTCCCGCGGGAACTCTTTTATTTTTCGGGATAAAGAGTAGCCTATGTGTTATTCCAGACAATAATCTATCTCTGTGCCAAATTTCATCCAGATCCGTTCAGCCGTTCTGGCGTGAAAGAGTAACAAACATCCTTACATCCATACATCCACACATCCACACATTCATACATACAAACTTTCGGATAAATTGTACCGAGGTACCTAATTCAATTATAAGTACCTATATAGGTATCTATATAATTTTGCACGTGAAAATTGAGATAATTTGAAACCATGGCTCTATGTACTTTTACCTATGGCATTATTATGCACCGGAGCGACTTATGAATACATTGAATTACTTATATACCAGTTCATCGAGTTAGTTAATTAATCGAATACAGTTTGTAAATATGGCGTTTCCCTATCGCTCAAAAAAACTGTCAGATAAAAGTCTGGCAGATACTTATATTTTTATGGAATTCTTTCGTAAATTAATACAAGAAATAGCTACTTAGTATTTAAATAGGTGACTATATTTTAAGTATGTCCTATGATCCTATCTTCTAAAGTTGCGTTCTACTACATATTACTTAAAGTCTCTACCACGATCAGGCTTGCTTGCGCAAAATGCTTAAATATGCCAAGATTATATTATATAGCCTATATATCCAGATCAAATAAAACTTAAGCAGTTAGGTTTCTACTTAAAAATAATCTTGTCAGAAAAACACGGTTCATCGTGAGTAAATAATGACTTGAGTAAATCAGTAGCTCGTAGGGTACCATTTGAGGTTGATAATACAAGTACATAGCTCTCTTTGTAAGAAATAGGTAAGTAACTTTAAAATTTTCTTTTGGTTTTTCGTATTTCGTACTTTTGTTAGTGGCAAAACCATTATGGAGCGAAGTCGGCATGAACAATGAGTGGAAAGCGGTTCCTTACGTAGGTAAATCCATCGGAAGCGTTGTCGATAGGATCGTTCTGACCACAATGGAGCTAATTACGACGTGTGGCCGCCGAGGCCGGAACACAGTCGAAACAATGCCCGAGACCTGCTATCTGTTTTTATATGTGCCTTTTGTTCACTTGTCTTACTTTTATCACAATGGAATTAAGCGAATTATTTATATCATCCATATATACGAATTGTGATTTGTAGCCGCGACTCGCTTTATGGTTTTGCTGAGTTATGCTATGCTGTGACACACTGACACATAAAAAGCTTTTAGTATTTATCGTCCAATCAAATGGAGGTACCAGTATCAGCAGCTGTTTCAGTTCAGAAATAGATAGGATGACGTTGGTAAGTAATTGCGATTTCACTGTGACAAAACATAGTTTAACGTGTTTAACGAACATTTAATTTGATCCAGTAATATATATCAGGTAATCCTATTTTATTATTCAGTATATATTAATAAATTACCGAGAAATAGGAAGTATGAAAATAAATGCTGTATTGGAATGCAGCTACCTAGAGTCTAGACAATTACCTACGTATAGAAAATGTCGGGGAAAAACGTGTTTGATCAACGGTACCTATACTTACGTGTCTTATGGCGGAGGTCCGTCTTTAAATAACAGGGTTCCGGTTGGCTTAAATGTCAAGATAAGAACTCTCAACCATGTTTAATTTTTGTTAGGTACTTTAGTTATACATCACTTTTCACAAGTGATAATCGTTATCTCGTACCAATAATTACCAAAATGTTCTGAAAGTTTGACCACATTTAATTGTAGATTCTAGTTTGTTTACGTTTCAAAACTGGAGTAAAAGAAATATTTTCACTCTTAAATTCATAATAACTAATCCCTACCAGTCTATAAAATATTCCAAAAAAACGAAGCTCCGAATTGAGAACCTCCTCCTTTTTGGCAGTCGGTTGAAACATAGCGAAATAGATCAGATCTGGGGGTCTACTCTCTTTCTCTAGAACGAAACTTCGCAAACAAACGAACGAAATTTCGTTAACTCCTCTCCTACATAATATTATCTCTATGTTCCTCTCTATTTCGTTTTCGTACACGCAGACGAAGTACGAATCCATAGAAAACTTTCGTGACCGATTGGATTGAACGATTTTGAGTGGGTCTAATAACAGACTAATTACGTTCGTTTGCGAAGTTTCGTTTGAGAGAAAGAGAGTAGACCCCCTAATACGATCTGAGGTCCGATTGTGAAAGAAAATCGTAATCATTATTAAAACGGCTAATTTGAACTGTTCCAGGAGTTCAGTTATACATTTTTATATGTTAGCATCTATGAAAAACAGTTCGAAATCGAATCATCCGTTTGACAAACGTAACTGATAATTAAGATTTTCTTACACATTTGCACTACTGAATTATCTAGTTGCTTGCTAGAATCATAGGTTGCTTTTGTATGCTGTCTAAAATGACTAGAGAAATAAAAGATGCTTATTATTTATATTATAAAAACATTTTATTAGCAAACTTAAGTAGGAAAGTAAAAATATAAGAAATTTAATACAAAACTGTAAACGTGTAAAAATTATGATAGCTACATAGTTAATTGTTTTACAGAGCTTACTGATACTGATGTGAATGACCAGATTAAGAGGACAATTGGATCATGTTATCTTTTGCATTTATATTTATCTCGTTTAGAGTATTTTTCAATAGTTACCATCTCATGTTAAAACGACATTTATTTTTAAGTACATTTTTATAGAAAATAATAATAATTATGTTGTCTTCTTAATATGTACCTATTACCATTAACATAAGTGCTTTTTACGTATAGAGTATGTAATGCAAAAGATGTACATGACTGAATAAGGCTTACATTTGGAAGACGTTAATACTTTTCCATAGTGTTAAATGTACGAGCCGTATTACTTACTATAACTAGGTATATAACCATACCGTAAATAGGTATATAATGGTTGGTTCAACTATCGTCACTAGCAGTTGATACATTGTACTGATCCTTGGCCCTGTAGTGCAAATGTTTTGTAGTTTATTTACAATTTTATTTGTCAATTTTACTAATAGGTAAAAAATATCATTACTTGCACCATCGGAAAACCGGTTTTGATAAACAGGGGTTTTGGTAAAATGGGATACACTTAGCATGCACTTTACTTTCGTACTACTTACTGCATTAAGTACTTTGCGAATGAAACTGTATCAATAGACATATATTAGCAAAAATCACAGCTCGGGTTAATCAAAATAAAATTACCTTTTCATTTTTCCATTTTCATCTTATTCGTAATTCTATAAATAAATAATAAAAGTATTGTACAGGACGGCTTCAGTTTAACGATAAGGTGGTCATTGTTTAAATAAATTTTGCGATCCACATATTGATTGAGCAAAAACAAAAAAATCCAAATAAATAAAATTATATTTACAAGTTGCAGGCCTCTCCTTCGAGATGCACCCGGATACCATTAGACTTCCACGATGTCCTCAAAATATCAAATCTAAATTTCTTATATAATATTAAATTATGCTTATATCAATTAATAATAGAAATCTTATTAACAAGAAATTATCAATAAAATCTAATAATCAACTCAGGAACAAATGCAATAATATTTATAATCGATCAAATTGATTGAAAATCCATTTAGGATAAGTGCCTCCTCAAAAATCCAGCATTTTTAATATATTACATGAATATATTAACAATCATATTTTATGCAATCGCATAATTTTAAATTAAGGTAGCCACAGTTTCTTATATCTAATTGGTAAATCTCTCAAAAGTTTCTTAATGCTTATTACAATATATCTATAAATTCGCTAACATTTCAAATACCACCTAATGAGATACAAGAGAATAAATTTACGTCACAAATTGGTTTTAAAATGTAATGTATATTTACAAATAATGAGTATTGTAAAAGGAATTTTCTAAAATTCTTAAAACTATTAATTTGACGTCGAACAGTAAGAACGAGACCAAAGCATCTTAATCAATAAGGGCAATTTATTTCTTTATTTGAATTAAGTAAGACGTATGCGTAATCCGTATTTAAAACAGAATCTGTGTCCAATTTGATTATAGGTATGTTTTGAGCAAGGATATTGTAAATAATCTTGGTTTTAAGTATTCATGAGATAGAAGTTTTAAGTAATATTTTTGACAACGCGTTAAACCAGTCATTCATAGAACGAATACTTACTTACGTAATTTTTTATCATTACAGACCTGCTTACTTGTAATTATTGTTAACCTCGAATATATTTAAATATAAAATATAGGTATAATAAATATGTATACCTGTGATAAGAGTATGCATATAATGCATTACTAATCATGCAGCATTACTTCTTAATATATTAAATCTTACATTATTTAGTTGTTGATAAATTAGTCTTTCAGTCATAGAGATAATTTGACAGGCAGTGTTCAGTAACTAAAATAATTAAGTACGCATTTAAATATATTTTGCTTATTTAAGCTGTCTTGGCAAGAGAAACACACTGATCTACTAATATAAGCTTAAAAATGAGTATCATTTATTCTAGCACTTGATATTTAAATAAAAAACTATGTGACATGTAAGGTTTTTACCTAATGTTAATATATGAGTATTATTTTACAGGATTCTACTTTTACTCTTTAAATTTTACTAGTAGATATATTTCGGCAATACTGAATAGGGGTGGCACTTGACTCAATATAAGAATTAAGAAGAGCCTTAAAAAAACAAAAAAATCCGCGTCGCCATTATGAGTAAGCCTCATAATTTTACCAACTAGTGCATTCGTAGTAAGTACACCATAATATGATACTTTATACGAGTAAATACAAAGGGTTTTAACAGAACGGTTTGCATCGTCATATAAGTTTTACACAGCATTATTTGATAGATGCATTTCTCTCTATAAAACTGTAAGATCGTATAATATCTAGCTATTAAGATCGTTGCAATTAAATATTAAATCTAGGTAATAAGATAAAGCTAGTTTGACGCCACGCCGACACACAATTATTATTTATTGCTTTGTCACGACTCCTATTATAAAAGAACCACATTTCCTGTTAAAGAGGTCGTTCAGATCAATTTAATTTTTTTGTTTGGTTATAATATTATGCTTCGTAATCTCCTAATGAACTATTAATACAATTAAGTTTATAATATGTTTTCGTTGGTCGCTTATTAATTTATTAATTTTGACGACCTCCGTGGCGCAGTGTGTAGCGCTGTTGTCTTAACGTGCGGAGGTCTCGGGTTCGATCCCCGGCAGGGACAATTTGGGAATTTATAATTTCTGTATTTTCCCTGGTCTGGCCTGGTGGGAGGCTTCGGCCGTGGCTAGTTACCACCCTATCGGCAAAGACGTACCGCCAAGCGATTTAGCGTTCCGGTACCATCAGGTGAGATCGCAGTCAAGGGCTAACTTTGAGAGTAGTGGATTAAAAAAATAAAAAAATTATTAAGCATGTATGCATAGTTGAGAAAGTTTTATATTATAAAATTGGTTAGCCAATACAATTTCTTTTAGATTAATATTGAAACCGTTTTACATAAAATTTATAGATCATAATGTGTCTACTAGGATTATCGAGCTTAGGTTTTTATTAATAAGTACTTTGGTGCAGTGCAGCAAAATAAGAAAGGAACACAGAAAGGCCAATTTATTAGACGAGAAAGGGAGCACAATTTTAAAGACAGCTATTGAAACTACTTGTATTTGAAATTTATAGCAATCTAGGTGCAATCAGGCCTCTCCCAATATCAGGCGAAAGATTTAATAATTTTAGGAGTGAGTTACCCTTCACCGTACTCTTCAATGTAGAGAAACGTAATATAAAATGGATCAAATTGCAGAGCTGAGACTATTACGATAAATGTAGGTATAAACAGATAAATGGTATAGATAGAACAATATTGTCAAACCCGTCGTCAAGAAGAAAAAAAGACTTCGTTTCTGTGAGGACATTATAGAATCGCTAATAAAAAGCAGTCTCTCGAGTTAAATAGCTGCTATTCATGAGTCGATATGAGGAAAAATTGACCAAACTAATAGCAAGCAGTATAAAGATACGAGAGTCAAGCGGTGAAAGATAGTTGGTACTGAATGCTCGTTCTTTTACTCGTGTTTTTTTTTCATTATTTTTAGAAAGTTTGGTCGGTCGCTGCGAGAGAAATTACAGTGCGGCCAACCTATTGATAATCCTAAATTTGTTCATCATTGTTGGTCACTTATCTGATAATATTGTCTGTTAAAATTTATATGTATTATGCTAAAGTGCATAGAAATTTATAATACTCGTGATGAAATTATTATTATACTGTACATGACTAATTAATTATGAAGAATGGAATCGTTTGAATAATCTCGTAAATAACACTTAATTGTACCTGTTTATAGTTAAAACTAGCTAAACCTAAAAGTAATCGGTAACGGACGGAGTTACATACAAATTAACAAGAATGATAACGGCCGAGAATTTTCTGACACATTCTCTTTTACACTTGCCATAACTGTCTAAATTACTAATTTATTTAGCACCTTACCAAAATCTTCTGTGATATTTCAGCCTTTAAGTGTTATGTATTTTCGCTTACAAAATACACTCGCTTTCAGTCAATCAGTTCAATTATTGACTATCAATGCGAACAGGACATTCGGCGAGAGCGGTTACCTCTGTTTCGTAGGTTTAGAGGCGCCATTCGCAGCTGCGGTCTTTTGTGCTATATGCGTCTGATAATGCTTCGCGAGATGCGCTTTCTGTCTGAAGCTCTTTCCACACAGGGAACACGTAAAGGGCTTCTCTCCTGTATGCGTCCTCACGTGCACGTTAACTGAGTACTTATCCTTAAAACCCTTTGAACAAATAGAGCAGTAATGCAAGGATCTCTCTTTTCTTACACCATTCGATGTAGATGTAGCCGCTTGAACTGCTGTCCCTGATGATGTTTGACTTATCGGAGGCAAAGTTTTACTTGGTGGTCTTCTATGTTTTTTACCAACTTTCGTGCTCGTCACCGTCGGCGAAGCGGTAACTATTTGTAAGTGTTGTGGCAGCTGAACTTCACCTGCAGGAATCATAGTTACTAATTCACCGTTGACGTGGTGAATATTGTATATACTGCGAGTGGGATCAATCGGTTCCACAGTACAAAAAGGCTGAACTGATTCACCTAATTCTGTTGCTATCCGTTTTAATTTTTCGTAATCATCTGGGTAGTTGGAATCGAGCTGTGATAGTATAATATCATCCACACTTTGGGTTGATGTTGGGTTTTCACCATTTGTGATCACAGTGGCTGTCGGTTCTTCCAACAGTATGGATATATTAACATTTCCGTTTGGTGGCCCTATTGCCATTAGTAATTCATTTTCTGTATCTTTTGCATCCTGATACATGGATGGTACATCGGCTTTGTTGTTATTGTTTATAATGACCCTTTTTAAATCCGTTTCAGCGTCAATTCTGTTTACAGCATTTTTAAGTAAGGCACTATATCTAACAAAGGCTTTTCCTTGTAAAGCACTCCGTAGTAATGATTCATTTGACTCTGTATTTTGATCAGTTAATTTCCAGTCATTATTATTATTATTATATTCGACTTCTAACATAGTAGGTGTAACAATAATTGGGCTGTGCGTAGATTCGTCTTTTTTATCATTACTGTGATATTCATTTTCATCATAGGCGAATGGTTCTATTTTAACTAAGCTGCTTGTACTGAGTTCTGTGCTCGTATTTTGTGAATCTCCATCTTCATAACTAAAACTTTCTACTTTAGGTAACGTATTAAGTGGGTCTTGGCTGAAGTCATTAGGAAAACCGTTCATATTCAATATTGTTTCGAGATCTAAGGATGGATTCTGTTCTATATCCGTAGGGCTGGACATTGAAACATCTTCTTCTTTAACCCAATAGCGATTTGTATTTGTTTCATTAATATCTTGGTTAAGCACTGTTAGTGTATATATTTGTCCATCTGTATTATTACTTATTAATTTATTGGAAATAGTAGTGTCGGTACATGAATGTGTGCTCATTTCATTCTCTTGGCTCCAGTAATATTTATTTAGATCTTCTAACATTGACGTCTCTATCCGATCTCTATCGCGGTCGACGTTCCATATAGAGTCGAAGCTTTGTAGTGGGTTGGAGGTTGTGGCAGCAGTCATGCTGTTTGTAGTAGATGACTGCACTCCAGTTACACTTATCAAACTATTATTGTTCTGTTCTTTAGGTTCTTCCGACAGCAAAGGATTTGATCTCGAATCAGGCGATTCCATAAACACATTAACAGATCGCATTTGCTGTTTATACTGAGCATCGGTTACTTCATTAGAGGTCACGAATTCAAAAAAATCCGACTTCGACAATTCTGGTGCAGTGGTCGTCATGACTACTGTTTATATATTTTAACCGAGGACGACGACTCGGCGCGAGCTTTAACCGATTTAGTTACATTAAGCAATCTTGTGCCGTGTTCGTTATTTTTTGTACTACAGTAAGTAAATCTAAGTAAAAATGAGTTACTCTTATAACCCGGTATGACTTGTACTTTTATTGGCAGTCGCTAGAGCGTCGGTAACTGATGTTGTGAGAAGGCGTAGGTTGGGGTGCTAATCAGAAGCACCTAGTGCACTCAAGCTAATGGGCGGACCAATTGAATGTGTTAACTTGATCCGAACGTTCCTTTTTCCCATTATTCACTCCAATCCCGTAGGCTGCTAACGAAGGAGTTTAGTTCTTCACATGTACGGCACGATTACTAAATATATTCTTATATTCCATTATAAATAAAAATATGGTGACAGCACCCCACGATGTCGGACTTCTTTCAGATCTGGAAAAAAAGAAAAATGAGTATTAGTTTGAATATCATTGATGCTTATTAGGCTCTTTGCAAAACCATAAGCCGTTATTTTCATAATGTAGATTGTTGGTATTAATTTAAGATTGGTCAGTTTTCATAATTCACTACGAATTTTAGAGATTTGTGTACACCCTGCGTTAGTATAATAATTGTATTTAAAAGTTATTTAAAAAGTGTTGTTTTAATGCCACATCTGAATGTTTAATTAATACGTTAGTCGGTTCTTGTGTTTAGATCCTGTATAAAACCAGGGCGAACGAGTCACGCCGTGCCTGCCAGCGACTAAGCGTCACGTAACGCTATGCCGCCTGTTCTGTAGCATGGTTGTAGCTATAGCAGTCGTTGGTTGTGGCTGAGTCGTGCTCTTTTTTACCCGACTTCGAAAAGGTGTAGAATGTAGAGTCTATCAACTTTGTATCGGTGTATGGGTTGTATGCAAACAGCCTAACTGCTTATTTAGTTTTGATAAATAGGTGTAGTTGGTTTGGTTTCTAATAAAATATTTCACTTTATGGATTGAGAAAATATTTGTATGATTAATCTGTGAAAATCACATTCAAAATAAGCTTTAATATTCTAACTTTATTTTGTAACAAAATATTCGGCACATAACTTCATTAGGATGAATTGAGAGTTGAAACTCAACAGAAGCGCACATAAGTTGCGGTTTGTTATTCTAATTCTTATCTAAGCATCCGTTACATTCTTCATTTCGTTTGACTTTCTTAATAACCACTTAAACGTGTTATGTAACCTACACTGAATATGAAAAACACCGTATTACGATTCTTTTTAATTTGGCGAGACAATCTGTGATTCAATGATTTATTTAATTTATTTGTACGTACGTTATATTATTTTAGTTTTATAATAATTAATTCGGTGTTTCCACTTTGCATATTATACGTAAAATGAGAAAGGCATGTCAAACGACACGACGAATTGGAGCAAGCTGGCCAACCGAAACACACCGTATAATATTACATGTGTTAACTGATACAACTTTACGCGTTCATATATTTAATATTAAAAAAAGTAGGTTTATAATAAATATACATTAGCTACAATTTTGCTACATAAAAGATCTAATGGAGAACGATTCGGGTTAAAGTGTTTCATTCAGATTTAGCGCTCTGCTATCATCGTCTGCATCGTCACATACCGTCGGCTAAAATTGCAGTCAAGGGCCTTACGCAATATTAAAAGTTTTAACACGGTCTACGGAGCACACTACATATTTAACAACTTATTCATTAAATGAATATTTACGATCATAGTTCGAGCTACATGCGTTATTTACCCATAGGCATTTTTTCATTTACGTGTACAATTTTAAACAACTTATTTATTTATTTAGAAAAGATACCAAAACACTCGCTATTAACTTTTGTAGTGATACTTACAAACAATATTGTGCTCAAAGAACTGGGCTTTACAGAACTAATTTGTGACTTTACTGAGTTGTGCAGAAACGTCCTTTTGACATCTGTATCAAAATATATATCTTTATTCCTCTATTCATTGAATCAAACAAATATTTTTCTTGAAATAGGATTTTACACAATGCACTGCAGATTAGCGGTTTTAGTTCTAGATAAACAAGGGTCCCAAGCGCTCCCTAATACCTAAGAAGCTCAAAACAAAAGCTAGGTAGGTATTCTTTTTGTTATTACCATTTTACAATGTCACCTATTTAAGTAGGTATGTAAATTTTATCAGTATCACAAGCTCACAAGTCACAGCTCTAAAAATATAAATTTTAATTAATAATGGAGATGCTATGACGTTCAACGTAATTAAATAATCTCCGGAGGTATATGTTATTATTTATCATTTGACCTCATGCTCTTTACTATATGAAATTACTATCCACGATTAATTATTATCACTAGTGTTGCAGCAACTTCAATTTACTAGTAATAGTACTTTATATATTTTTGTTATCCGCTTAGCTTGCTACATAGTAGATGAATTAAATTTTATGTACCCAGTGAGGATCATAAATTAGTCTATTTACTTTGGCTAGTAACATCAGGCGAGGGTCGTAAAACTCAAAATTTAATCAATACTTTGCGTCATTGCGACACAAAAGTATTTAAAACTTAATAGTGTACCTACTTTACGTTATTACTTGTATGAGTTAAGACTTTACTACATTTGTGTAATAGGAGAGTTACCCACTTGAATGACGTTAGTTTAGAGTGTGTAATATTTTAGTGATCTTACAATAAATTATACTAGTTTTTACACTTATACTGCTTAGACTACAATTAATGTGACTGGATAATAATTCCTGTACCTACCTAAAATATTTTTAGTTTTAGTTCATCTAAAAATTTAAGTTTCGCTCAATCTTCATTATCGATATAGAGCCAAAAACATATTTTTATTAAGTTTATTTTATTCAAATAAGCTTAATTACAAGTGCTTTCGAATCGTCAAGTGAATTTACCACTGATTTGGAATACCATTCCTACCGTGAAGAACCAAGCAAGCAACGAAGCGATCGCTCTTTGCTTTGGTATTTTCTGTATATTATGTTCATATGTTCTGTGTATTGTGATATCTGTACATTTTAGGACCATTATGGTGTGTCAGCAGGAGGCTGCGAGCATCCACACTGAGTGTAATAATTTGTATGCTGTGATGTGGGTTAACGAGCGACGTTCGTTGCGCCAGCGCACCGTGTGCCCGCCGCCCTCCTCGTCACATAAGCAATTGGATCACGACACAATCGTTATGCACAATCAATGAAAATATCATCATGATCATAATAATCCTCGTAAATTTTTTATGGTTTTAGCCACCGCTCATTATACGTATATGTATCCGAGTGGATTAAGATTTTTGGATACCCGCGGGAACTCTTTAAATTTCCCGGATAAAAAGTAGCCTCCTATGTCCTTCCCCGGGATACAATCTACCACTGTACCAAATTTCATCAAAATCGGTTGAGCAGATGGGCCGTGAAAGCGTAGCAGACAGACAGACGGATAGACAGACGGATAGACAGACAGACAGACAGACACACTTTCGCATTTATAATATTAGTATGGAAGTATGGATATTAACCGCCTTATTGTACCTACGTCTTAAGTTTTCATATTTGTTATCTGTTTCGTTTTTGTTTTTGTGGTGTACAATAAAGAATATACAATACAATACAATACAATATTAACAAAGAGCTTTAAAATGTTATGCTAATTAATTAGCTCACCTTTATTAGATATAGTTGAAGATTAAATTTTTGTGATATATTTTGTGACCTAAATAATTAATTATTTTTGTTTAATAATTTGATGTTTCACTAAAATAATTAAGTAAAGTATTTTTTGTGTGAAATAGGGCCGACTCTTGGCCCGATTACTAAAACATATGTATATGAGTGTTCTAAACACGATTCTAAACTAGTAGCTATTACTTATTCTGTAGTAGTCTAGAAAAAACAAACGACCGTGTCCTGCGGAGATCCATGCAGGAAACCTTCGTCCAGCCAGCAGTGGACATCGACGGATCGGATGGCAACGACGAAACAGGGGGCTACTCTCTTTCTCTCAAACGAAACTTCGCAAACGAACGTAATTAGTCGGATAATAGACCCACACAAAATCGTTCAATCCAATCGGTCACGAAAATTTTCTATGGATCCGTACTTCGTCTGCGTGTACGAAAACGAAATAGAGAGGAGCATAGGGATAATATTATGTAGGAGAGGAGTTAACGAAATTTCGTTCGTTTGTTTGCGAAATTTCGTTTTAGAGAAAGAGAGTAGACCCCCAGGTTCAGTAGGTGTTCGGCCGATAATATTATATTCTTTGATATTCGGGTGAGTTATGACTATTTGAGGTACCTTGGTATGAATAATTAATAAATAATTATGAACCGCCCCGCCTTCGCACGGGTCGGCTTACCTTATATACTACAGCATGTACAGTCGACTGCAAAAGTCCATACATAGCTCTAAGGCTAAAACCGCTTGCAAGCAATGCTGTGAATCTCACGTGCTCACTCACACTGATAAACATAAACTGTCAATAATATTATCAACCTTAAATCAACACCGTAAGGTTCAAACGATTTCAGTTCAATACTACCTGCATTACCATAAACTGTCAACAATATCAACCTTATGTCATTAGCATTAGGTTCTAAATATTCCTATTCAATCACCTTGTCTATTCTGATTGTTTATTTCATCACTTTACAGTAACCACTCCCAGTGTCGTGATAATATAGTTGGTATACGAGTTACGACGCATCATATTATGACCTAGGTTCGAATCTCTTACAGCAGTTTTTATTTTGTTTTGAATACAAACAAAATTTATGTTTTGTTTATGTGTTTTGTGTCTGTTTGTTATTCTTTATTATAATATATCTTTATTTCCATTTATAAACGCAAACATTAATTATAACAAGATAATACTTAAGGACAAAGTTAGTTATTTTGGGAGGAAAGCTATAACTATGTTAGTGGTGTCAATTATAGCTTATTATGAGTCAATAAGTAATAAAACAAACAAAATAAATTGGAAGAAACACTTTTTATTAGATAATCGACTTTATTTTCATTGTTATCATGTTACATTTTCTCAAAAGTAATAAATAACTTCAGCTACTTTTTCTATCATTTTTTAAGGTTATAGCTTAAGTAATCGTTTTCATAAAGAAAAGAAAATTGAAGCTAAACCTTAAAAATCTAGTAAGCAAAGGGCGGCGCTGCTTTTTTGTCTGTTAATTTTGATAAGATATACTAATAATAATTATTACAAGTCAGGAAAAGAATAAACGTTATGTTTCATATTTAAAGCCTTAAAAATTAAATTTTATATAGCTTTAAAAGTATTACTATTCAATAAAACCTCCACTTTTTTCAATAACATCAAGCAAGCGCCGCCGGGTGAATCCGTTTGTAATATTAGGATAGATATCCGTTATTCTAAATATATTCTCCCATAATTCCATACAGTGAGCCTCCGTTTCCTCTGCAGTCTTTTCATTTCACATAACCCACCAGTTTGCACCATCAAACCTCATAATATTCTCTATGATTTAAGTTTGGTGATCTTACTGGCCAGGGAATAACTGTTGTCTGGGTTTTGATTAAACCAATTACGCACTATATGTGATCGATGCACAGGACAACAATTATCATGCACAAATGATATTTGTGGCACATCAACAGCTGGACATCACTTCCATGTGTTATAATGTGCAGCTTTGGCGCTGGTGTTTAAGTATCGAACAAGTTCGCGAACTCGACAGTTGGTATGCAGATATTGTTCTCATATTGTTCATCTATAATATTATGTCTTCGTTGTGAAGCATTACTCTCTTCGTCAGGATGCGACACCCAACACTTGGTTGTCCACTAAAAACCAAACAGCGAGATTAAAATAAACACTTTTGAAACTACTAAGTATCTTGTCTAGATATTTACTAATAAAACGTTATGTAACTAATCCTAAGTTTATGAACACACATTTTTTAACAATAAAAACAATACTCACAGTGAAACCAGTTTCATTGCAAATTTGAGCTAAGTATATTGTATCCGATATTATTTAGCTCAATAATATGCATCCACTTCTGCATATTAATATAAGCCTGCATTATTGTTGAAGATAAGAAACAGCAAAACTTAGTAAATTATAATAATTTTGTAGTATTTGCTAATAACGACTAACGAGTGTCAAATCTTCCGTCTCCGTCAGTACTCAGTGGCCATATCTGTTCAGATATTTTTTAAACTACCCGCATATGCTATTGCTGGTATAAAAATATCAGTCATCAAATAAAAAAAGTAAAAAAAACTTACACGGGGTCGAGATTTGAACCAGCAACAGTTGCGGTGTGCAATCCAAGTAGTTCCACACCTCGCCATTGAGCTCACTTACTTGAGGTGTGAAATTATCGATATTACTCGGCTATTACAATACCTACAAGCTGAACGACTTATATTATACTACTGCAAGTGTGTGGGTGTCCGACCGCATGCAAAGCAACTTATTTGCTTATTCTATATGCAATTTTGACGTCGACTGTACCTATGCATGTACAGAATATAATGGTTAATAATCTACGTTATATGAAGCTATGACACTGATCGCAATTGATTTGCTGTTACCCATTGAAAAGTTTCAACCGCCATCTCAGAACTACTCATCAGATCTTCTTGAAATTTACATGAGATCAACAAAGGTGACAGTATAAGTTTTGTAAAAATAATTGTTGAAAGCGGTTCCAATATTAATAATGGTATAGATTACTATTAAAATAAAGGAAGACTAGGTATATCTAGCATCGCGTGCTATAATTGTCGAATCAAGAATATGTATAAAAAGGTTAATTCCTTCTAAACTACCCTTTTTTTAAATGAAGCCTAGGTCAAAACTGTTTTTTTTCCATATCCTTCACATTAATTGGTATTGATCCGAAACTTGATGTTTTGTATCAGACAGAGGTATTAATCAATTTGAACCGCAGATAGAAGCTGAATTTCAACGTTTAAATCAAACACAAAGAGAAACCTAAAAACACTGGGTACCAAGTACCTACTCTGCGTAGAACTATTTCCTTCCTGTTGACCTTTATTAGATGCAAAAAACATAAGTCAAACTAATACATTAGTCAAACAAAAATACTACGGCAACGCAAAAGCAATTTGCTTTGGTCCACTTTTACTTTGTATAGTCTTCCCATAAATTGTTCCTATATTATGTACATGCATGCAATCTATTCTAATATTATAAATGTGAAAGTTTAGATGGATGAATGGATGGATGGATGGATCGATCGATTGATGTATGGATGGATAAATGGATGGATCGATGGATGGATGGATGGATTGATGGATGGATGCATTGAAATAGAATTTAGGTACTAAAATTCTACATCAATGGATGGATGGATGGATTTGGATGAAATTTGGCACAGAGATAGATTATAGTCTGGAATAACACGTAAGCTACTTTTTATCCCGGAAAATTAAAGAGTTCCCGCGGGAACTAAAAAAACTCAATTCACGCTGATGAAGTCGCGGGCATCAGCTAGTAATTTTATAAATCTGATAGTGGGTATGTGTGTCGTGTCGCAAACGACGAAACAGCTTTTTATCTCGTAGAATTTTCCAGGAAAAATAAAAAATAAATCAAAACATCACCGCAAAGTCGCCGGATATCATATCATACTTAATATTATAAATGCAAAAGTGTGTTGGTTTGTTGGTTTATTGGTTTGTTGGTTTGTCCTTCAATCATGCCGCAACGGTGCAACGGATCGACGTGATTTTTGTCATGGGTATAGTTGAGGTCCTGGAGAGTGACATAGGCTACTTTTTATCCCGGAAAATTAAGGAGTTCCCGCGGGAATCAAAAAAACTTAAATCACGCGGACGCGCGAAGTCGCGGGCATCAGCTAGTACATAATAATATTTTGTCTATTAGCTAATTAAAAGTGTATACCTATAGGAAATAAATATACATATAAATCTATTTTGCTGTATCGTTTTATGCGTGTTCTCAATCGTAATTGAAACCGTAAACGAGTAACATGACTCTTGCGAGTCTTGTGCGTAAATTTAACTATAACTCTAACAAGTTGGCCTGTAATAAGTTATCTTGCAATTTCACTATAAACAAAATACTTGAATAACTATTGGTAATTTAGGAGTGTTGGGTATATATCCTTATCTTAATTAACATGGAGCTGAATGACCTCAATTGGACCTACAATGTTCCAATTATCTTCTCCGGTGATCGAATGATGTCTACAAATTGTATTGTATTTATTTATTGCAAAAATAAGCAACAATTAATGGTATAATCTCGATGGAAACGATAGCGTCGCCTGCGCACGGTCGTGGACTCGCGGCGGACGGCGATTTCCTACCGCGATATGAGATCAGCGACAATGGTACGGTTTTAATTGGCGCTCTTACGTAGACATGTCTTGCACCGACTTGCGAGTACCCCCTATTCGTTTTCGAAAACGGGACGACGAAGTGCACGCGCAGGTGCGCCACGAAGCGCGTGATTGGCAAGTAAATTTTCAGTTGTCATTGATGTAGGACGTAGGTAACTCGTAGTCTACCCGTACTACTTTGAGTTATTGAGCACCTATTGTGACTGCAAGTATTACAAATTATATTTTAAGAGCTAGAATTTGTATATAATGGTTAAACACCTTATATACCTACTAGATTATGCACGCGACTTCGTCCGCGTGGACTACACAAATTTTAAACCATGATATAGTCAACTATATCATTGAATGGGCAACTTTTGATAGTCAAACATTGTATAATCATATCGTAAAATATTATTGACCACTATAGAGGCGCTGATAGCCCTTTTTAATGCAATTCATCATGGCGACAGTGTAACATAATATGATGAATACAAGGTTGACAATAGCACTGGACAGCTAGCACCACCCGACTCGTACCTAGTCTTGTGTGCCCTAACCCTAAAGTGTTTTTCTAAAACGCGAAGCTCGCAAAGGATGTTCTGAGTGAAGCTGAATGAAGAGGTGACGAAGCGAGTCTTCTGGCGTAGCCCATCCATTTCACATCTCTTGACTTTCTGTGGTCATTCTACGATATGATATGCTAATGCTAGAAAAATCGACAATCGTTGAATCATTGAGCATTCTATTTTGACCATATAATATATGTATAATGATTCGTTCACGACATGCAACAAAAAACTTTGCGACTAAAGAGTCGCTAAGTTTTTTTTATACATTTTTAAAAATGAAATCGAATTAATAGAAAAAATCATACTGCCAGAATGGGTTATTAAAAACGTTGATTGATCCATGATACAGGCACAATTCTTAAAAACTCACATTTGCGCATTCCAGAACGTTATCACGTCACTCGTACTCGGCCGTGCTCGATTGAAATGCTCACCTCTGACATTTCAGTAAAGAAGATCGTTTGCGTGCCAAACTTTGATCTCTCTTGTACGCGTGATAACATACAATTCGATGTCACATTCTTACGATTGTAAATTCAATAACAAAATAAAAGTGAAATTGCGAAGGTGCCTTCATTGTTCGACATTACTATAAATATATAATCAAAAAAATTTAAAACTCTTTAAATAAAATAAAAAAAATGGAATTAATGCATTTCTTAGGACTCTTTCATTCCAATTGGTATTGTGCTACCAGGTACTTTTATAAATCTTGATAGAATGGTCTTTTATTGGGTATATATTTAAGTGGCCCACTGACATCCATTGTCTTTTTAGGCATTCCATAAATGTTAGGGCTACTTGGGGTTTGTTTATCGAATTTTATCGGCATCCTTGGCACCAATTTTAAATTCCACAGTTTTCATATTTTTTTTTAGAATTATCAGAATTTTTATATAACAAAATAAGTTTGGTAATTCCCATCTAATATGAAATTTAATGCAGACCCAATCAGCGATAAATTTTATCGGTGAAAATGATGGCCACCTTTTCCTCTTAACTAATTTATATATTAAAATGAATATTGTACTTAGTATGAAATCATTTTTGTCTCACAGTTTTTAAATTCGTAGTATTTTGGCAATTTCTTTTGTTCAGTGGAAATACTGGATACCTTGTTTCGCGGGTTCACCAATTCGTCCAAGTTTTAAAGTTTAATCATGAGTTTAGTACCACACCTTTTTAACCGAAAATTAATGAGGACTGAGTATTTTGTATATAACCCACCCACTGAAGTACCCATGCTCTTGTACATTTTTGTTCCAAGACCATCCCTCTAAACTGATAGATTTTCAGGGCCGTTGGAGTAATCCGGTAAATTTTCCACACTAAAATGTTCTGTAGAGCCCCTTAAAAACTAAAAAATAATAATTATGGAGACGAATTTTGACCCTATCGATTGGTCCAATTCGTAACTTTATTATATTTTCCACTAGCTGATGCCCGCGACTTCGTCCGCGTGGTTTTTTTTTATTCCCGCGGGAACTCTTTAATTTTCCGGGATAAAAAGTAGCAAAAAAAGTTCAAAAAATGTTTGAATGCAGAAATTCTTATTTTTAAATTAAAGGAAAATTTCCCTTGAATGAAATTTCATATCTTTAATATTTAAAGTACTTTTCCTCCATGGCCCGATGGTTTTTTCACCCTGTTTAATAGCAATATAATTAATACATGTACATAATTATCTTCTTGCCATCTATCCATATAAATACATGATATTATTATTAAATAAAAATTTATCTTAATAGCTAAAAGATATCTTAATCTCAAATACTGTGCTTATTTCAAATAAGTACACAGAAGTGCAAAATCAATTTAAAGCAAGATATCATTGAAGAATTTGAATATTCGGTAGAGTTTTAATTAGAGTTAGGTTAGGTAGGTAGGTTAGGTAGATTTGTCCGTAGAGAGCGGCCTCCAGCTCAATAGCGATCTCTTCGCAAGGATGTACAATCCATTCGTGGCTAATAGCACATAATAGAGTAGATTACTTACGCGTTTGTTCGGTAACTGGAGTGCGTCGAATCTGACGTAAAATATGGTTGAGTACGTTTCAGTATTACTGCTCGAGTTTCCCACGCGGCTAGCGGCTTGTCTGCTGGCATTCAATGACTACGCTCCCCTGTATGTATCTACATAAATGAATACCGTACCTACTACTAGTGGAGAAATATCCTTTCGATTACGTGTCCCAATATTAATATTTTTTATGGAAAATGGTGCTTCATAGATTTATTTTATAGAAACTTGACTATCAAGCGATAGTCGTTTACTCATGAATTATCAATATAAAATCGGTTCCTACTTAGGTGCCTAATTTAGTTTTTCTCATAATCCTATTTATTATTCTATGCAAAACATGAAAGCACGGATATAGAAGTATATAAATGTATCCTACTGGTAAAACCAAAGTACTTCTTAGTTTTAGCGAGCTAACAGCTACTTTCTCTTAACTATAAGATATAAAAAAGCGATAGACACTAAAATAAATAAGTGCGAGCGGAAAACGCGTCAAAGTGCTTTAAAATATGATTTGCTTGATAAGCATCAATCACGATGCTGTGTCGAAATAAGCCAATATTGTCCTACATCGCAGGTGCACTCGCAAAAAAGAGAAACCGCGGTATTGCGGTGTTAAAGAAAATCTTATTATCGACATAAGGGGCGATATTCGAGCCGGCCGGCTGCTCCAGTTACAGAAAACGCTCCCCCGATTTGGATCCGGTTTGCTCTTGTTTCGTGTGAACCTACCTTCACTCTTTAAAGCGCTTAATCACAGTTATTCAGTGGGCTCCCTTATATACAACATCAACTTGAAATTGGATACGGTAGTGTGTATGAAGGTTTTCATAAGTTTTTTAGTTTCACTTGTGACTTGCACGAAGCTGACGCGCTATTTTCTGCGTCTTACTTTAGATCATTTACTGGGTGACATGCAATTTTACTATGTTTATTATATCATAGATTGTCAACGTTACATAATGTTCTTATAGGTACATAATTCTTTTTCGAGTTTTACTCGCGGTATTGAAAGAATTTGTAGAGACCTACAGCAAGTCTTTGCCTTGTCTTTATGAGTTAAATTAATTCACGATTCCTCTTCAAACAAGCTTACATGTTTTCGAACGAAAAGAAAACTCTTCTACCTCACGAATAGAGAACAGTTTCTTAAGATCGGCAGAGGTAAGATTTAATATATCGGTACCTCCTATCCTAAGTTAAAATAATTTCAATTAAACCACGTATTTTTCATGCAATAAATTCAGTCTTACCTATACTTAATTCCAAAAATGTAAAATATTTTTAAAAAAACCGGCCAAGTGCGAGTCGGACTCGCGCACCGAGGGTTCCGTACAAACCTGTAGTAAGTTTTACGATTTATGACGTATTAAAAACAAGACGAAATGAACCGCAAAACTAACTTTGTTTGTAGAGGTTTATTGTTAATATCAAAAAATTACGTTTGTTGTATGGGAGCCCCCCTTTAATATTTACTTTATTGATATTTAATTATTTATTTTGAAAGGTAATATACAAATTAATATTCTGTGAAAATTTGAACCGTCTACCTGTTACCGTTTTTAATATTGAGCAAAAAAATACGAAAAAAACACGTTTATTGTATGGGGACCCCCCTTAATATATATATTTTTTTTAATTTTTAGTATTTGTTGTTATAGCGGCAACGGAAATACATCATTTGTGCAAATTTCAGCTTTCTAGCTATCACGGTTTATGTACATACAGCCTGGAGACAGACAGACAGACAGACAGACAGACAGACAGACAGACAGACAGACAGACAGACAGACAGACAGACAGACAGACAGACAGACAGACAGACAGACAGACAGACAGACAGACAGACAGACAGACAGACAGACAGACAGCGGAGTCTTAGTAATAGGGTCCCGTTTTTACCCTTTGGGTACGGAACCCTAAAAAGGAAAATATTTCAAAAGTAGGTTTATATAGGTATATTACCTGCTAGCTTTTGCCAGCAGCTTCGCTCTCGTTAAGTTCGATTTTATACAAATTTCAAACCCATATTTTACCCCCTTATGGATTGAATAATTATCACAAACCCTTTCATAGCGTCTACGTCCTATCTATTAGCTATTATGATTTACGATGCCTACGTCGTAAATCATAATAGCTAGCTGTATGACAAATAGCCCGCCAACCCGCATTGGAGCAGCGTGGTGGGTCTAAGCTCTAATTCCCTCTCTCCTATGAGAGTGGAGGCCTGTGCCCAGCAGTGGGACGTTAATGGGCTGTAGTGGTGGTGGTGGTATGACAAATAACAGCCCGATCCATCCAGTCGTTTGAGCTGTGTGTCGTAGATAGATCAGTCATTCAGTCAGTCACCTTTACATTTTATAAATTAGTTGAGGTCGACCGCGACTTCGTCCGCGTACCTACGTACAATATCTGTATAGTATGAGATTATGGAATTTTCCCGCTGCAAAAAACCTATCTATATAGGCTTTATAGGGCCAGGTTTTTATTATTTTAAACTAATAACCTCAATGCTGATTTTAATGTATATACTTCAAAATCATATTTATATTTATAACTGAAAACATAATAAGCATCTTTAACAATCGAAGTGGCAAATATTATTATAACTCAAAAAGATTTCAATAGCCATTTAAAACAGACACTATTGAAATTCACTTTACCAGTCAATTACAATTTAGATATTAGAATCATTCATCGAATCAACAAGTCAGATATTCAAACGACAGAAGAAAAAAATAAGTTCCGATTACTTACTACATTATTGATGACTCGACACGATCGAATAAAGCATGGGCATAAAAGGCGACGCTGACAAGCTTGACGACAATCTATTTGTTGTAATAGAAGCGACTAATTGCCAGTTATATAATGAATGTTAGCAACATAAAGCAAAAATAATAAAAATAATACAGAAGCAAAACACTATCAAGAATTGACAGCCATGAAGGTTGTTAACGCATTACTTATTTTATATGTGTACATAGAGCGTTTTACAGTGTCATCAAACAGTGTGTTCAAACTAATGCTCATGTGTTTTACGGAGTCTAATATAGTATTAGACTACGAGTATACTATACTAGCTAACTATTAGATAGCTTTTGGCGTGAGTAGAGCTACAGAATATTTTTTTAAGCATATAATACATGAAATCAAACTTAAAACCAAAACGAAAACGTTTGTAAGTTGTATCATATTTTTAATATTAACTTTTAAAATCAGAAAGTGAATATGATTATGCCGCCTAAAATATCAAAGCCGGTAGCTGTTTCAAGTTTTAATGAGTGACAACGTTTTTAGGGTTCCGTACAAAAAGGGTGCCAACGGGACCCTATTACTAATCATCCACTGTCCGTCCGTCGGTCCTTCTGTCTGTTTGTTAGCGAGCTGTGTCTCATGAGCAGTAATAGGTAGACAGTTGAAATTTTCACAAGTGTGTATACTGTTATAACAACAAATAATAAAAATTAATTCAATAAATAAATGCCATACAAAAAACGTTATTTTTTCGGCGTTTTTTGCTGTATCTCTTGAACCCTAATAGGTTCATATGAAAACTGCTACTATAACACCAAATAGTGAACATAAAATAAAGTTATAAATTAAAGGGTATCCCCATACAATAGACTTTTATTTAAAAAAGTACGAAGTGTTAAATTTTGTACGACGACGCGACGCGACGGTACGAAACCCTTCATGTGCGAGTCAGATGTGCACTTGGCCGAATTATCATAATATTATGATATTTATTTTTATTTCAAAATGATCAATAAAGGTTTAAATTGTTTTAAACTGCATTTAGCGTTTTAAATATTATTTTACAAATTCACTACACTGCATAAGTACCTACGAGGTAAGTAGGTAATAAAGAAAAAACAGACTTGCAGGTTGAATAAAAATCGGAGTGATAAAAAATGTTCATACCTAAAAGATTGACTGGTAGTAGTTGGTTCAGGAAGTTAAATTTAGCATGCTCAGACACATAATAAAATTTATGAATACATTAAGCAAAGATAGGTGGATAATTGTCGTGTTATTAGGTACCTACATGTGAAATCTTGTTCTGTCTCAACAAACTAATTGAGATTATATTTATTGCAGACTATGATTAATTACTGCAACATCGTAAAATAAATAAACTGTTGTTGTGAAAAAAAAAACTTATACTTAATGTTTTTTTATTATTATTAAGTATGTGGATTCTCTTACCCCTTCATAGATCAAGCGCAAAGGAATAGCAGTCATAATTATCTAAAACTATCTAATAAACGGCGCTAGCCAGGTCCGCCGTTGACGGATACGTCAAGGAGGATATTATATTAATGTTAATTAGTTGAGGAGGGTCTTTTCAAAACGGGATATGTCCAAAATATGAATTTTTTAAACTGAGTATGAGGTCTTCTTACCTATGCTAAAATACATCATTTCACACCTTAAACGAATGCAAAACAGGATGCATATCCTGTTTTGCATTCGTTTAAGGTACTTAGAAAATGTACTTAGAAAATTGGACTTAAAAAAGCGTGTTCTGAACAAAACAGGATATTTTCTCAAAAAAAATCGCCATAGTTCACAATTTATTGATTTCGTATCAAAAGAGGATATTTTACAAGGGTGTCTCTTACTTATCAGGTTGATCTCTTCAAAACGGGACATTTTCTACACAGAATATTCGTATCACCAATCCGTTTCATTTATTATTCAAAAATGGTTTAACCTTAAAAGATAGATATATGCTATCGCGAACTTTTTTTTAGAACTTTTTGAGAGGAACAATTCCACCATACATTGTTTTCGTGTAACTTTATCTATTTACGCAACGCACGCCATGTAAGCTCTCGGAAGAGAGGATTTCTTCCGACTTAGTTCACATTACTGCAATTTTCGTAAGGATCTCTAATTTTTTTGAAAATAAAATATCGCCTATGTTACTCGCCGATAATGTAGCTTCCTATAGGTGACAGAATTTTTAAAATCGGTTTAGTAGTTTTTGAGTTTATCCATTACAAACAAATCTTTCCTCTTTATAATATTAGTTTAGATAAAGCTCATTAAAATAGGAAATACATTATTTTAATATATTAAAATGAACCATAAAACTGTGCGAGAACTAAATAGTGGTGGAAAAAAGACAGACTCTTAATTTTAATGTAGTTACAATTATTCAAAAGGGGATAAATGTATAAACTGCATATTGCAAAAGGGAATATTTCCATGAAAGGATGGAACAAAAGGGGATATTTCGATTTTGTCCTAACAAAAGGGGATATGTTAATTTTTTATGTCCTTATTACCAATTAACCAGAAGGTATTAAAATAAAAAAAAAGTATAATTCTTAGTATTTTATTATGCAGTTCTTATTTAGTAACATTTTTTTCTGTGCACTAAAAGGTTTTCCTACAATCAGTTTTTTCTATTTTCTGAAAAATACGTTAACATATTGTACATATCCCGTTTTGAAAAGACCCTCCTCAGTTAGTATACAGAACTTGTTAGTTAGTTAGAACTTGGACCCAAAATATAGAATAAACGTTTTATTAAGTAAACTAATTTGTATTTTGATCTTAAGTGTGATGGCCAATGATCTTTTATATTATGTAAACTAGAGGGTGATGGCCAAATTCATTTTTTTTAGAATTCGTGGTTGATGACGCTATATGAAGGCAAGAGTTTGCTACTTTCCAAAAGCTCTTTTATAGAATTTCAAGAAATCATACTAATATTATAAATACGAAAGTGTGTTTGTTTGTTGGTTTGTCCTTCAATCACGCCGCAACGGAGCAACGGATCGACGTGATTTTTGGTACGGGTATAGTTGAGGACCTGGAGAGTGACATAGGCTTTTTATCCCGGAAAATTAAGGAGTAGCCGCCTGAATCAAAAAAACTTAAACCACGCGGACAAAGCCGCGGGCATCGGCTAGTCATTGTATAAATAATTATTATTTTAATACAAAAGTCTTTCAATAATTTCCAATGCACAGGAACGCCCGTTTCCTCATAATATAAAAACTAGCTGATGCCCGCGACTTCGTCCGCGTAAATTGAGGTATTTCGGTTCTTTAATTTTTAATTTAACTCCGCGGGAACTCTTTAATTTTCCAGGATAAAAAGTAGCCTATGTGTTCTTCTTCTTCTTCTTTGTATCCTCGGATTATTTTCCGCACTTAGACACAGGCATCCGCTGTAGGTGAAACCGCTGGTGCGACTCCCGCCGAATCATTCCAGCCAGCCGAGCTCACTTCAGAATCCAAGCAAGCCACCCAGGTCGGCGAGGACTTCCGGTAGTGATGCTGGAGAGCCAATGTAGGCTTCTCGTTGGGTGGAGCCTATGTGTTATTCCAGACTATAATCTATATCTGTGCAAAATTTCATCCAGATCTGTTTAGCCGTTCTGGCGTGATTAACGAACATCCATGCATCCAAACTTTCTCATCATACTAATATTATAAATGCGAAAGTGTGTTTGTTTGTTGGTTTGTTGGTTTGTCCTTCAATCACGCCGCAACGAAGCAACGGATCGACGTGATTTTTAGCATGGGTATAGTTGAGGACCTGGAGAGTGACATAGGCTACTTTATATCCCGGAAAATTAAGGAGTTCCCGCGGGAATCAAAAAACTTAAACCACGCGGACAAAGTCGCGGGCATCAGCTAGTTTATAATATTAGTATAAATTCTTTTAAAAAAGCCTACTTCCAAAGTCACTGTAAAGTAAAAATAATTTTGATTTCTACACACCGGGCGAGCCAGACGCGTCTTCTTTGCCAATCTTTATTATACCCGCCCGACTTCAACATAGTGTGTAGAAATCAAAATATTTTTTTACTTTACAGTAGCTTTAGAAGTCGGTTATTTAAAAATAGTTTTAATTTTTAACATTTTAGTATGCTCATTAGTACAATAATCAATTCACCATCAACGCTTCGGACGGAGTTATGTACCCTGCAGCATCAGGATTGAGGAGTTAGAATGTTAGAGTGGAGTATATTTTATTCCGATTTAAATAAAAACTTTTTAAAATTGGTTCAGAAACCTTGGAGAAATCGATGTCCATATATTTTGTTTAAAAAATCCTCCTTTTTTGGAAGCCGGTTCGTAAAATTTTGTTTGAGAAATACCTATTTCTTCTTGCATACAATAATTATAATACCTACAGAGTACAGGAATTACAGTCTTTTGTTTTAGTAAACGTTCACTAAAAGTTAATACAAAGGCAGCATTAAATACGGTCCATTATTTTATACGATCATAATAACTAATCTAATACAGTACTTTTGCGATGAAAATTCATCGTCTAATAATTTCCAAGTCGTGATCTCACACCATCAGCTTATTTCGCCATTAAGAGTTTGTCCTTATTTATAGGTATTATCTCGTCTATCGGTCGGTTATATTTCGTAACGCGGCAGTTTAGCGTCATTTGCATATTCCGTGATGGTGTCGAAGCTAGCCGGCCTTATAGAAACAAACTACATACCCCATCAACAAATTGTGTCTTTAGATACGGTATGAGAAAACTAGTGACACCCACAGAATGTTTCAATCGAACCTGGGAGCCAATACCTACCTGATAATTCATTGAATGGTAATATCCAGCTAATAATACGATTATCTTTATTTATTTTATTTAATAAATTCTAACAGTACAATCAATTTAGGATTACATTTTAATGTGGTGTTATCATAAATTCATATGAATTTTACCGAACACCACATCTATAATTAATACTTATTATCTCTATAATTAATACTTACTTTATCTAATAAATATTATAAATGCGAAAGTTTGGATGGATGTATGGATGTATGGATGGATGTTTGTTACTCAATCACACCCGAACGGCTGAACGGATCTGGATGAAATTTGGCACAGAGATAGATTATAGTCTGGAATAGCACATAGGCTACTTTTTATCCCGGGAACCAAAAAAGCACAATCCGCGCGGACGAAGTCGCGGGCATCAGCTAGTTACATAAGTAGATATTCGAATAAAAAATAATAAGACTAAAAAAAGTAGAGACTTAAAAAAATATCAATACTTGTTGATAAATGCAGCAATAGCATATAGCATATTAATATTATTATAACTGACAAAAAGTCTGGTAAATTTTGTAACATTTCGCTATCACGGCGTTTATGTATTAACAACTATTCGAGAATGCAGTAATGATTTTATTAATATTGAAACGTTGCGAGCGCGTTTATGATCCAATAATTTTCATAGCTTCCAAGGCTGGGACAGAAACGAATAATCTCTGGCTGGGATGATCCAGATTCATGTATCCTTTCACCGAAGGCCTTGAGGCAAATGCTGCGACCACTGGCCATTACCGATGCACCAATGTAAATGTCCTACCAAACTATTAACATAGATCGGTACCGAAAGATATACTGCATTCAACCGGCATCTCGAGATCTGATAGTATTTTATTCCCTTGTATTTACATTCTATTTGCAAATTTGTATTACAATTCTTACGATTTACGTGAAGGGAGAATGAAACTGGAACTCCATTGTTCACTTAACATAGTTAACAGTTCGATCTTTACATAGTTTGAATTATGTGACATATTTAGGGATACTATTAATTAAGATTTGTGAGCGTTAAAACGTATTATATTCGTAATATTTTTAGTCGGACGCTAGTGGAACAGTGAAGATTTATTACCTGTTCGTTCCAAGAAAATGCTCCGTACTTTAAAATAATTCATTTTGTCTTACTAAATAAACTAAGCTAAGTAAACTAAAAGACGAAAGCAGGCACCTAAGGTTCCGTCTATGAATCATGAATTTTCAAATTTCAATGATAAAATTAATTAATTTGTAATGGACGAAAACATAGTTTAAAGACAGACAGTATGTAGAAAATGTACCTACTAATCTGTTTTAATTTTATTGATTTTTTTTATATTACGCATTTAACAACCGATTTCACATTTAATTGGATCGTTTGTAAAGAGGTACTTACCTAATATTACTCAAACGAAGGTCTTGATGGCATACTATCTACACACGATAAGGAAACGATATTTAGATTTCATAGGTAGACACAAATCTGTCATAATTTCTTTCAAATCCATCTTTGTTAGTGTTGTGTGTATAATACTCGTAAATTACTTTGGTGTGAGTACTTTCATAGGCACTTCTTACGGGAAATTAAAAATAATAGCCTAAGTAGTTATGTTTGCGTGCACTGTTCAGTCATTATTTTGTTCGCTGGTCAGTTTATTACGCCCACTCAAGGCAAAGTTTCAAACAATAAAATTAAATACTGTGTCTGTATTGCATTTTAATTATTTTGTTTTCGGTTATATTCGTTATATTTCTGGTTTATTTGGACTACAATTTACCAAGTACTCGCCAATTCTATTAGAATAAATAATGCCGCTGTTGTGTTATTAAATATTAACACAACATTCTGGAAGTCGTGGATTATTTGATATATTTCATTGGTGTGGTCTTACCAGAACTACTGTGTTTTAGAACAATACATGTTTAAATATCAGAGTACTACAGTTTTATAAACTTAAATCTCAATTGCTGGTCGCTCATGAGCTTGAAATAAATGTTTTAGTTCGTCTCAAAAAACTCGTTCGTCCTTGTGGGAAACCTAGATACTTTCGATAATTTGCGTTAAGGGCTTCCAGTTCTAAAGATAAGTTCTCAACAATTATAAAAAAGTGAAAGTACGTTTATGGGAAGGGAAATCCAATGGCTGTAACTTTATTCGAAACTGCAATAATCGTTTTTGCGCTTATTAAGTGGGATGTGGGAAAGCCGTTAATTATCCTTTAGGGTTTGTAAACTATACGGCTATCATTGGGACTTCCCTTGCCTACGTAGGTAGTTGCTTACAATGACTTGTTCTGTTATTGTCTATGTAGGTACTTATTTATAAAGATAAGCAAGTCGAAAAATTTATATCTACTCATATAAATAATATTTACTTATTCGTTTTATGATCTCGAAATACCACCTGATGAGAAGTTACTTGTTAAAGAAAAATAAGTGTTACTAGTTCCTCGTATCAGTAGTTCTGTTATAAAGTTCTGTTTGCAAGAAATTCCTGGATACTATTAATTTTAATTTAGATTATTTTTAAGTAGGTGCACGCCATGACAATGGTAATACACTTGTCTTTAAATTATGTGGTACCACCTTATAATATTATGTGTATAATGCAATAAATAATTTCTGATTCTGATTCTGATTCTGATTCAATCAGAATCAGATCTCATTCAGAATCAGATCTCATTCAGATTCAGATGTTCATTCAGATGTTCTGCATTTCGACATTGGCCGAAATGCAGGTAGTGTCTCAGAAACTTCTACATAAATTCTGGTAAGGTAATAATGATGGTCAGCGAATCCGGTTATTTTCAGGCTTATTATAATTTATAACAAAAAAACATGATCATCATTTTCATAGTATTCATGACGCATATAATCTGCTTTCCTCCCTTGAATTGATGAGTGGACTATATTATAATGTATTAAAGCAAATAATTGTAGAGTACGTTTTAAAGCTCAATATAATGTGTTAAGCTTAAGAATTACTTTGAAGGATATGTAAAACTTTGCGCAGCTATACATAAATTATAATGTCTTCCTGGTTTCAGTTCTCGCAATTTCGAGTCGTATTTGGATATTTCTCTTTTTATGTTAAGATTATGGTCGTATGAACTATGAAGTAGTGTTGTCAGCCCGATATTTTTAGCAGTAGGTAACATTATAATTTAATATTTTAAAGATTTTCTTGTTACAATTGTAACCCTAGGTTAGGATGTATGAAGCATATTCAATATAAATAATTTATTAGTTTTAGTGTACGAATTTAATATAAGCTGAATCGAATCACTAGATTATATTTATAACGCCTTTGTTTGTGTTTGAATATAGAATTGGCCTATTTACCAATATGTTTGCCATAGGTTATGTACCAAGTTGACCATTATGTTTGCATTAAGAATTAACCGCACTGTTTTATAGTTGACTTCATAAAATTATCGATCCATAATATAATAAAATCACAATTAATACAAGAGCGGCGATATTGAGAAACCGGAATCTTATGTATTAATTGAAGGTTTAAAACCTTTTGAAGGTAGTTAACTGCAACAAGCTTAAAGTGAAAACAATTTATTTATTAACTTTCCTTTAGGTGCTCCAAATATTGACATTTAATTTTTAAAACTGGTCCATATCGGAGCCGAGGATTCGATGACGATATCTTAAAGTAGGTAGTTTTATACAATCATTTATTATCATGATCGTCCAATAAGATCAGGTCATAATGATAATACATTGTGTAGAATTTGGACTTATGGTAGGTAATTTGGGATTTTTGATTTATTGCATAAAATATAATGGTATTTCTAGGTGTTACCTTTTTAATTTTCAAGATGTCATATTATTACGTCTGTACCTAATCTGTATGCAAGATTCAAGACAAAATTCTTCAAGACCGGTTTATCTATTGAGACAGAGAGACAGACACACTTTCGTTTTAATAAAATTAGATACTAATCGATGCCGGCGACTTCGTCCGCGTTGAATAAGGTTTTATTTATCCAGTGGGATCTCTTTGATTTTCCGGTATAACAGAATTATTAATAAGAATATTACGAATAATTTATAGATTTTCCATAATTTGACAAATTTATGTAAAATAGTTACATGTACCTCGGGTCGTGTAGATACTATTCGAGTAAGTCTTAAATATACCTACCTATTAATAATTCTCACATAAAACTGTGGTAGGTTTATATCTAACATACGCAAGACGGTTAAAATAATAAATTTCTAATGCACATTTAAGTGTACTCGCAACTCCGTAGATTATGATAATTCAATGTAAAATAACGATGCTTTCGCTGGAAGTCGAGTCTATGAGATGCGTGCGAGGTCGCAGTGCTATACGACACGTCCATTACAAACGTTTCGAATTAACATACAACCCCGAGCCAATATATTTCATGATTTATGGAAGCTTGGCAAACATTATTCCACAGATGTCTATTGTCTATAGTTTATTTATAAAAGTGAAAGTATATCAGATTGTACATTACTTTTTCACGGCTTAGCAGATCTTAACTCAATTTGGCATAGATATACTCCTAATATGCATTCTGGATTCATATTATAAGTACTATTCAACCACAGAAATCAAATTGTACTCTAGAACATACATGAGAAAATAGTAAAAATATTTAGATCAGTCACACAAGTTTTAAATTCGTATTAGTACGTACACACAATATTTAAAAGAAGTATACCTCCTATTAAATATTATCCATATATAAATATTATAAATGCGAAAGTTTGGATGGATGGATGTATGTATGTATGGATGTATGTTTGTTACTCAATCACGCTCCAACGGATGAACGGATCTGGATGAAATTTGGCACAGAGATAGATTATAGTCTGGAATAGCACATAGGCTACTTTTTATCCCGGAAAATTAAGAAGTTCCCGCGGGAATCAAAAAAACCTCAACCACGCGGACGAAGTCGCGGGCATCAGCTAGTAGTCCATAATTGTGTAAAAAAATATGTATAAGTAAAGAGCGCAGGCAGAAATATAGATTTATAATCGATCGATATAAAAGTTTTGAGAAGTATTGAGCGTATATGTTAAAGTCCAAAGCCGAAATGCGGGCGCATTGCGATTGGCTTAGGCAATACTCGTAGGGCCCACGGCATGAAAACTCGCTCGGTAAAAGCCGAAGTTTTAGCTTTGGACCAAGCGTTCTGGCCATATCTGAGGAATCAAAGCCGAATCTATAATCTTTGAACTGTATCATGGGCTTTACTTTGTTTAGACTTTCAATAAGCTCTATTTTTGAAACTTTTATGTTTAACTACTTAGATAGCACTTTGTTTGAGCATTTGTGCACTAGAAAATCTCCCACTTTATTGGTCCACGCCACGTCAATGAGGGTGGTATGGCATCATATCAATAAATAACATTTTAAATGTGTGAATTAGTTTATATTATTATACGATATTGTCATCGTTTCTAAAAGTAGCAATCGCAACTAGGGCATGTAAATCTCGGAATTTTTTCAATCCAGGTATTGGTTTCGGTATTGGACTTCAATACCGGGATCCCGGTATTAATACCGGTATTGAAGTTCTCAATTTGTACTTGAATATTTTAAATAAAAACACGTTTTTGGAACGTTAGTTCCTTATGGGACGATGCGGTTGGGAAAATAGCCGGCAAAAAACGTCCGGACCGAGAGTAAGAATTTAAGTATAATGTATTCGAAATTAAACCTTAACATAAAAGAATTAAAGTTCAATTTCGAATGCGTAATTCCGAAAATGCGTAAGATTTTTATGTATAGTTTAAAGGACTTGTCCAAGATTGGGCCTTGAACATGAACCAAGATGATTTTAATACACATGAAAAGAGATCCTAAAATATGGCTTTTAGAATTATTTACACATTTTTAAAGGACCCCAATTTGGAGAAAAATATATTTGTATTTTGTGGCTTTTTTAGATCTTCGTCTGAATTTTATCAACAGTAAAAAAAAAACTTGATTTTTTTTGTCACATACGTATGTCATTGGGTGATTGTCAAATGTCACTGTCAGTTTTGTTTATCTTAGTTTATTGTTGGTTTATTGGTGATTTATTGTTGTCTAATAATTATTTTACGAATGTCTCAAATACTCAATTATTATTTATTAATCTTATAATGTTGTAAGTACTACCTATGTAGTGGAAAATGGGTAGGTAGTTTATCGAAATGGAATATTAATAATCACAATAATGCGCATTACCCAAGTTTTAGTGTTGCCATCCATCGAAAAATATTTTCTACAAACGATATTTTTCATAATTAATTTTTAAAAAAACGGGGTTTTCTAAAATTATTATTTAAATGGAGTTTAATGTCATATTTTTTTCTCTTTCACGTGATGGCAGTTTGGTTCTGGTTCATTGACACTCAGAATAAAAAACCACCCTCCATACTGAACTGGGACATGTCCTTTCGAACCTAGTATGTGGAACGTAAGTTGAGAGGTATTTAGAGAGAGAAGAAACGAAATGTCAGATGAGTGAGATGACGCACCTAAGAGGCTTTTGAAAGAATCCTTTAGTTGACTCGAAAAGACGAATGGCGGTTGGTGTACGATTAGTGTTGAATGAAAACAAGTGTTTATTGAGTTTCGATATTTGGGGCTCCCTTGGATCACAAAACAGGAAACTGTTACCAAAATTTTAAAAAGTCAGCCCCATTTTGAAATTCTTTGTTATTGAACCGATTTCGTTCAAAATCGATATCTGAGGATCCCTAGGATCACAAAACAGGAAACTGGTACCATAATTTAAAAAAGTCAGCGCCATTTTGAAATTCCTTGTTATTGAACCGATTTCGTTCAAAATCGATATCTGAGGATCCCTAGGATCACAAAACAGGAAACTGTTACCAAAATTTAAAAAGTCAGCGCCATTTTGAAATTCTTTGTTATTGACCGATTTCGTTCAAAATCGATATCTGAGGATCCCTAGGATCACAAAACAGGAAACTGGTACCAAAATTTAAAAAAGTCAGCGCCAGTTTGAAATTCTTTGTTATTGAACCGATTTCGTTCAAAATCGATATCTGAGGATCCCTAGGATCACAAAACAGGTAACTGGTACCAAAATTTAAAAAAGTCAGCGCCATTTTGAAATTCTTTGTTATTGGATTTCGTTCAAAATCGATATCTGAGGATCCCTAGGATCACAAAACAGGAAACTGGTACCAAAATTTAAAAAAGTCAGCGCCAGTTTGAAATTCTTTGTTATTGAACCGATTTCGTTCAAAATCGATATCTGAGGATCCCTAGGATCACAAAACAGGCAACTGGTACCAAAATTTAAAAAAGTCAGCGCCATTTTGAAATTCTTTGTTATTGAACCGATTTCGTTCAAAACCGATATCTGAGGATCCCTAGGATCACGAAACAGGAAACTGTTACCAAAATTTAAAAGTCAGCGCCATTTTGAAATTCCTTGTTATTGTACCGATTTCGTTCAAAATCGATATCTGAGAATCCCTAGGATCACAAAACAGGAAACTGTTACCAAAATTTAAAAGTCAGCGCCATTTTGAAATTCTTTGTTATTGACCGATTTCGTTCAAAATATCGAAACAGGAAACTGTGACTTTTTTAAATTTTATTACCAGTTTCCTGTTTTGTGATCCTAGGGATTCTCAGATATCGATTTTGAACGAAATCGGTTCAATAACAAAGAATTTCAAAATGGCGCTGACTTTTTAAAATTAATATTTATGTAATAAGGAACTAGGTTCCTATCTGGTGTCCCACGACACCACACTTTTTTTTAATAATTTGCAATCTTGTGTTTATTTAAAATCTTAATTAAAAACACTAACAATCGATATTATATTATAGTTCCTCTAATAATATTGTGTTATCGTTCATTTTAAATCATCTACATTTTCATTAAAAAAAATCTCAGTCTTATTTAGTAGGATGTTGCTAGAATAAATATTCGCTAAAAATTGAATTTCGCAAATGTCTGTATATTTTTTTCAATACCGGTATTTCGGTATTGCACCTAGTTCAATACCGGTATTTGAATCTCGGAAATATCGACCGAGATCCCGGGATTTCGAGATCCCGGGATCCCGGTATTCATGCCCTAATCGCAACATATGGTAGGTATGCCAAGTATATGTGAGCTAGACACAGAATTTTGACTCAACACTCAAATGATAGTTATAACGTTGATGTATCTCGATAAATTAGATACGGGTCTTGAACCAATCTCGTCCCGTAATCGGTTTTACGAAACGCCTCGTTCCTCGACCCTCTTGAGTCGTTATAGCATTAGTCTGCGCCAAATATGTTTGCACGCCTTCAATGATGCCGTCGAGACTTGTAGGTAATGTGAAAGTTTGTAATAATCACATGCCTATGTAGTAAATTGCTTTAGTGCAATTAGCCGAATACAAATTGTAACGTATTTTTAATCTTCTCGCCGATTTCTTGTTTATACGAGTACATTAACGATGCGACCGCGCATTGTTCTTGCTGTTTTATATTGAAATTTACCTTTATTTACCAAAAGTAAATGTTAGTTATATTGTTGTATATATCTTATAATATATCGTCCGCGTGGATTGAAGTTTTTTGGTTCCCGCATGATGATGAATGAATATCATGATTATTCATCTAAGATGCAAGGCAAGGCAAGGCATTTTAGTACGTATTTTATTTTGTACGGTTACGGGCTTAATATATATTTATAACTATAACTATATAATATAATAGATCTCGCTTTAGTAGCCTTAAATAAAAAGATATTTGTTCTTTGTTTTTTCTTGTATCCACCATTTAATATTATGCTCTACTTAAAGCGGCCCCACGGTAAGTAGGTTACCATAAGTGATCGACCAACAAATGATAGATTGCAAGACAAGACAAGATCACTTATCTATCAGAGTGAACCTCGAAAAATACGCTCCCTGCCGACATTTCACTTATGATTTATTTTAGAGACGAGTACAAAGATTGAACGGTATCAGGAATGTATTTTTATAAAGTTTATTCTTGGTGTATTGTTCCATTTGCTTCCGTATCTTGATAAAACGCGCCTATAATACTCGTAGATATACATCAAATTAAGAATTATTTAACACTGTTTGATTCTGTACATAAAAACAATATTACTACTTTATAGCAAGACTAAGATTTCATACCTACTCTTATTTACCGGATTAATAAAGAATATAAATAGAAAAACAATGTAAGAAAAACCAAATTCATAAAAAAATTTGGCCACAAAATTTCTTGAATGATACAAAGGTCATTCATATAAATATTAATATCTTAGTAAACGTGTTTATAAAAAAATACTTATAAATATTCAATTAAAGTTGTCACGATATCTAATTTAAAAATAAACTTTAGGTCGACCCGTGGGCTGCCAATGAAAGAGAATTGAATTAGGTGCGCGCACGCAATCCGCGGGAGAATCCGTAAGCTGACCACTTAACTGGAAAATCAATCTCACTTACTTTTTACACGAAATGGTTGACAAAAACTTTTTAAGGTCAGTACCGATTTATAGATATGCGTCCATGCAAAAAAGTTGAACAGGATTTTATAGTAAATCCGCATAACAATGACATAGGGACGCGGTTCAAAGTCAAGTTTGTGCGCAAAAACTATTGTGTCGTTGTCATTGGAGTCGTGCGCGTCCGGTCTTAGTACAAGTATCGGCTATATACTCGTACATAGTCTTAAGCTGCAGACACAGTACTGTATTGTGGTGTATCATGAAACAGAACGCGTTCTCATGCAAACTTTATTTTTATTCCTTTATTTTTTATTTTCTTTATAATAGGTTTACTAACAATCACTTACACATTACACTTACACTTACACTTACTAAAAATAAAAATCATAATATAAATACAAGCTAAGTGTAGTGGTTACTTATAAGTTAACACAGCATATACTACGTCTAAGGTTGCACGTTGATGTGCTGATGATCGATGATCGCATTTGTGAATCGTTGCGCCTGTTTGTGACTTAGCGCTTAAACCTATAAAAATATCTGTGAAACCAATACAACGAACGTTTTATGGTATACCATAATGGCAGTTAAATATGATAAACAACAATACATAATTTGTTTAGTATTTAGGTAACTCAATCAGGCCCCATATTACAGTAAGTTGGGTGCCTTTTGTTGTTGCGCTAGATAAAGGTATTTTAATTATTAAAAGTAAAGGAGAAGGTTCACCTTCGGTCCACTCTTTGTACACTCTACCATGAATAGAGGAAAATACATAGATTGTATTAAAAATATAATAATTTAGAATATTACGGTAAATAACGCGAAATAAAATAAAATGTATTTCAAGTTTTCGATACGTTTCCAAGGTGGCAACCTTTAGCCATAGAGATGGCAGTAGGCGCGAAATGTATCAAATGTCATTTCTGACAGTCACTGTCAAAATAACGTGTTTTTCCCTACGGTTTTTCCGGTGTTGTGTTGACACTTGACAGAAGACGTCAAAAAATATGAATCCGCCATTGTTACCCACTCGTGTTTAGTGTTGCTTATCGTGGAAAGATTAAATAATTACACCGCTGAAATTACGACGAATTCGCAGATTTGAACGATCAAAACTGGTTTAGTATTTTTTTTTTTCATTTCTCTACTTGTAAAAGGACTGGACCGACGCTCCATACAAATCCGAACCGTCTTCTTTTGATTCATGGTTTTCTGACTTCTTATGATTCTATGATGTTTTAGGTAATGTAAAGACATTATAAATTATTGTCGATTTACCAAGCTAGCCACTTTGAACTGGAATATCTGCGGTTTGATCAGTAATTAATCCATTTTCTTAAATTTTCCCTGCCATATCATTACACTTGCAACCATGGACTCTAAAAAAAAGATACGCGCCGAATTGAGAACCTCCTACTTTTTTGGAAGTCGGTTAAAATACTGCATTTTTAATAATTGACAATTTCATTAAATATCATTAGAAAATTCATATTACAAAAAAAATCTAGAAAATGAAAAATCGGTTCAGAATTGTAACGTTGCATGTGACCGCCTATTCGTCACAAAATCTCGGGGAAAAACTATGTACATACATACAAAAAATACGCGTCGAATTAAGAACCTCTTCATTTTTAAACTCAGTTAAAAAACTAAGGGCCGGTTTCTGAATTAAGCATTCAAGATAAAATCAGCTAAGTTTTGTTTAAATATTTGAGTAAAACTTAAGTTTTTTGTGTTTCACACGATAAAATTAGAATTTCCCAAATTGTAATTAGCTAAGTATTTCTCCAATCGTCCCTGAGTATTCTCCAACACTGCCTTTGCGTTTCGCTACACGTAGAAAAACCGGTATTGACCGAAAATAATATTTATTTCTAATTTTGTTAAATTTTATTATTAAATATGATTATAAAAAATGAATTTTATAAAATTTTATTTAGAAAATTATGAATTTCAAATATTTCAGGCTTTTATCTCATAAAATACTCTGATGTGCGTTTGATTTCAAATACCCGGGATAGAGAAATGGAACGTATGACATAACATTGTGTCAGAAGCGTCAAAAGTTTGACAAACGGGTTTGTTTACAAAATTTTCCAAATCTTGACTTCTGTTTTTATTTGTAATTATTCTTACAAATATTTATAAAATGGATAGAGAAAAGAAAACAAAATATCCCAATTTCACTAACGTGGGGAAAGAAAACCTTCTCGCACTGGTAGCAAAGTAAGTACCTAATCTTTATATCATCCCATTACTCGTAGGCCAGCTTTGCTCCTGGTTCAGTACAATATTCTAGGGTTAATTTTACATGGCCACAATTAGTAGTTAGTTCGTATAACTCTACTTAGAAATGGTGTCTAGTCACAAGAAAACGAAACCAACTGGCAACGAACTTCGAATAATGTCATTGTTTTCTTTGAATAACAGGGTATAGGTACTAAAATTCAACATCAATGATAAAAGGCACATTATTTATGTGTTTTATGTAAGTCATCAATAAATGTTCTATCCACAGATTACAACGTGTGATAGAATGCAAAAAGACAGGGGCATTCTACTTGCAAAAAAAAGAAGGAAGAGCGGATTGTAATAATTAAACAACACAATAGCCTATGTACCACAGGACCAAAAGATGAAGAGTAAAGCTGCCTGATGGATCTTCAATTATCGCCACAACTGATGATAATGTGATTATCATATTATATTTATTACCCAGAAATGTTATATTATGCTGAGTTATTTGTAAAATAAAACAAAATTAAAAAATCCAACAAAGAGTTCCTAATTTCTAACAAAATATTATTTATTACAGGAGTTTATTGTTATGTAGTTATTTGTAAAATAACTTTCTACTACTTTGAGCTTGGGGCAAAGACAGGACATCATTTAGTTCTTCAACAAGTTCATCTTGTACCACGTAGGCATCTGGATCTACCTCAGGCTTCTCCGAAGATTTTTTAAATCCCACTACAAGTTAGCCCAACTGCGATCTCACCTGATGATAAGTGATGATGCAATCTAAGATGGTAGCGGGCTAAATTGTTAGTATTATGGCAGTTATATTAAACTCATAGATTTCTGCACCTTTGAAGGAAGCCTCCCAGAATTCAGAAATAGTAAATTCCCAAATCGAATTGCCGGAAATCGAACCCGGGAACCCCCTTAATAAGACCACAGCGATCGCCACTGCGCCAGGGAGCGTCAAAAGATGCCAACGAAGAATCTTCACTAGAAATCGGAAATCCATACTAATATTATAAATTCGAGAGCGTGTCTGTCTGTCTGCTACGCTTTCACGGCCCATCTGTTTCACCGATTTTGATGAATTTTGGTATAGGGATAGTTTATATCCCGGAAAATTAAAGAGTTAACACGCGGGAATTCAAAAAACTTTAATCCACGGACGAAGTCGCGTGCATTATCTAGTGTGAATATAGTTTAAGTAGCCGAAATTCGTAACTTAAATATCACGCACTCAACTTTGAGATTAGAGGACTTTGAGCACTGTCAAATGCGCTCTGAAACGCAATTTTGCAGTTAAGCATGGATTTAAGTTTCGAAACTGTCAAATTTGAAATTTCTCAAGCTCCAATTCTCAAATCTTACAAAATATCAATTCAGAAATAAAAATTTGCTTAAGTAATACGTAAGTCACACTTATGTGGTCTTTGAGACAGACTCAACATGAAATTCTCAATTCAGAAACCGGCCGTTAATCACTTATTGACCTGAGGACTGAGATGTATATATGAAAAACGTGTTTGCTACCGGCCTAAAGGTTCCCTGCAGCCACCTTGTTTTATTTAAAATTTACGACCTGATCTTAACTAACGGATGTAATATGTGTCGACTTCCGAGCTTGCAAGATTTTGTTACCTTTTGACAGTTTAATTTTTTTCGTAAAGCTTATTACGTATTTGTGATTGCTACTGTATTGCGATGGAGATCACCTCTGCAGCATAATTGGCTAACACTTTCTCGTAGCAAGAATATCATATAACTAGCAGATACCCGCGACTTCGTCCGCGTGGATTGAGGTTTTTGTTTCCCGCGGGAACTCTTTAATTTTGGCAGAGAGAGTATATCTCTGTGCTAAATTTCATCCAGATCTGTTCAGGCGTGATTAAATAACAAACATCCATCCATGCATCCATCCAAACTTTCGCATTCATTATTATTAGTATAGATTCAGCCAATCACAACAATTGACAACTAGCTAACAATGGTTGATGCAGCTTTGATTTGGTTGATGCAACAGGGCTACTTCAAGCAAGTAAACTTGTAGTTCTGCACCCCTATTCTTTAACTCAGGCTATCAACAAATATAAGCCACTGACATATATTTTTTATCCGGATAAAAAATATATGTCAGTACTGGCTTTAATTTTTTGATAGCCACTGAATTAGAGAATGGGGGGCTGGCAGGTCACACGTTATTTGCACTGCGTAAACGTCAGGCCTCTGATCACTAGTCAAATTATCGACATTGACATGACAATAACAGCTGACATCTGTTTCTGCTGTCTGCTATTGGACACCAAGGAATTGCTCATACCTGCTTTATGGATAAGCCTATAAAAACACTTACCTACATCTAAAAATGTCTTATGTATTTGAGTGCAGTGTAGGCTTTGTTTGATTAAAAAAAATTACAGTCTAAGAAATAATTTTCGATGTGATTTTATGCAGTAGCAGCGCGCGCGTTGAAGTCTTTCGCATGACGTGCAGAGAGCCTCTCTACGTAGCCTGAGTTCTAGTCGGTATGTTAATTGTTTAATTATTAATATTTAACTACTGTGTACACTGTAGAGTAAAAACAAGGAATGTATTAATTATATAATACAATCAATAACCTAAGCCTAATATTCTAATATAGTTTATGAATCTAATAAAATTATCTAACAAAAAACCAATTAGCATCAATGAAATAACTAACATATTTACGATTTATATTGGTGCTCTAGTTAGCTGGTACCATATTAATTATACAGATAATAGCTGGAAACACGCGTGAGTCGAAGGTAGTTCCGTGTCAGTTGACGTCCGGCAAACCTTCGACATTTCCGAACAAAACAGTAGAAACTAGCTGCCGCGGAGCTGAGGGGCCGGAGGGAGCCCGAGAGGGGTGACGGAGGGGGGAAGCCGTGTGTTCGCACGCCGCGAGGTCGCTGTCTTTTTACTCGCATTACCTCCTGACATTCGATCTTAATGGAGTTGCATTATTGAAATTTAAGCACTACGAGCACCGACGTAATGGAATAAAATTAGGTTATCGTACCAAGAAAACGGTCCTCGAGTAGCCATCTTTAAACTCACGACGGCCCAATAAGAATTCGAAACATTCGACGTTTGCCGGCCGCACTGATAATATATTCGTCTTGCTCATTGCTCTGCGTATCCCAGCGGCGAGAGAGAAATAGATATAGGAGCTTACTCCTATCAACGAATAGTCATTGTTCTTGATCGTAATGGAACAAAATAAAGACAGAACAGCGGTATTCGTGATGGCGAGACAAAACTACCTAGATAGAGCGAGTGCGAGTGGGACAGAGCTTAAGGTTTTTGGGTCGATGTCCGGACGAAGGAACTAAAAATTGGATTTTCTGAAGTATAAAGTTTTATTTACCACATGTCAATCAATAAAGACCATATATTTGGTAATATTTTGTTCAATTAGATAATTTTAGCTAAATACTTAACTAATTTTTTTTTTTACTTTAGTTGTCGTTACTTACTTGAATGACATTTATAACGGGTATAACAAAACAATGGTCCAACGAGTGTGGTTAAAATTCACGTTGTTGATTTCAATTGTGGACGATATTCTATCAAAGAGGGTAAACCCCTATATTAAAACTTATTATTGTCTTATGATTATACTGATAATGCCGTTCTCGTATATAATAGCTGGTAAGTTCTTCCATGTGCCCGAGTACGGCAAGGAGGTATCCATAAGTTAGTCATATTATGACCACTTCACAAACATAATACGTAATTATAATATTATGTTGATTGAACTTGGTTAAATACAAAAAGAACTCGCGCGTATTTAACTCTATTCTTAATTAAAAATTCAATTTTATTATATTAAAGTACCTATCTTGTTTGTCATAATAAGTATTTTGATATTTAATATAAATACCATTGTACATAATCAATGTTATTAAATCAAAACATATTATATATATATAAATGATAGAACCAATGCAGAACTTAACATATTCAAGACAGCAGTGCTTATAGCTCTAATTTATTTATGTTCCTCGGGTCAGTGGCCTGAACAAACGTCTTATTTTCAACGTTTGGTAAAGGAAGCTTATAATCCTCCCGAATCAGTCGCCGGCCGAAGGCCGCTTCTAGACTTTTTATTTAAAAAGTACTATGAAAGAAGAATAATAGAATAAAATATTTCTCATTGCTCAGGAATGAGAAATATTTTAATACTATTATGTACAGGAAATCGGTGTCAAATAATTCCCTTAGGTTTTAAATGCCAATTAATGAAAAGCATCTGTCCTTAGATAAATAAATAATTTGTTCAAACTTTTATGTAGCAGCAAAGTAAACATACTTATCAAGTTATCAAGCATGGCACAGAGACGAAACCTGTTTTCCCGGTTCATAGGAAAGTTGATAAAATGTCTAAAACATTTAAATGAATGAAGGTGTAAGTGAAGTGTGTATGAGGTGTCTACCGTACTCTTTAAGCATATAATCAGTACTGTTTTATTGCTGTTTATAATATGTAATACATGTCATGAAGTTGTCGCAAATACAGAACTCAGTAACGAATGTATCTTGCTGAATGCGTGGAAAGCTGGATATTTGAATAAGTATTCATATGTTTATGAGAAATTCTAACAGTTTGCCGGTATCTAATAGCTTGAAAGCTATTTTACTTTCAGTAGGTACTTTTTATTTAAAACTCTTTGCTTTAAAACTTAGATCTTATGCGAACTCTTTTTCTGGTATACATTGCAATTACATTACCCTATTATAAACATCAATTAGCTTATTCACACTGCAATGCGTTAAACGATAGTAAATTAATAACTTTTCTAGTAAAACTAAAATTTACACATAAAGGCTCTATTTTATAACAAGTCTAGCTCTAACTTTTTTTTTCGTTTGTAATACACAATCTTAGGCTTCTATTAATCATGCGCAAATATTTTTAATAAAATTAACATAAAAGTTATGTGTAATTTCCGTATTTGTGTAAAAGCAACCTAACATAGTATCCCGGTGCTGACGTAGCGGGACAGTTCCCAGGCGCGGGTTGAGGCGCTACGGGACCGTTACGCGGGCGTCCTTGGCTGAGTTCTTTCATCGGGCCGCGGCAGGTCGTTCTCGACCCGTTCCACGCCGTTGCCGCCGCCCGCCACCCGCCATGCTGCCGTGCACGTGTGCACGAGTTACGTACCCGTCTTATAGCTTATACGCAGGGTTGAAGTTTAGAGAATAATTTGAGGCAAAAAGAATAAATATATAAATTTAAATATAAACCTACGCCTCTGGCATGAGTTAAGACCGCCGCAGTGGTTTTTGTGACAATAATTAAAACCTGGTTCTTAAAATAATAAAACGAACTCTACGTAATATTTTTTTTAAGAATACATCCACAGACCTATTCCCAAGAAATGCAATATTTACCTGTTAGAACATATACATTAACTATTGTTTACGAATATACGTATTTATGACATCACTAAACTTTTAAGGTTTAGAACTTGATAGCCCTACTAAATAATGTAGATACGAGTATGTGTGAGTGCAAAAGAAGCGCTTGTGTGCGTGCATTGAATTAGTTCTAACGGATATTACGGAATTTTGTTAGATAAACGCCGCAAATATAGAGTAGCAAGAAATACCCACACCGGCTGTGGGTCGAAATACTAACTTTTTTCAAATTTGGTATTACAATCTTATTAGTTATTACAGTAGTAGGGATAAAGCATAGTGATAAAGTCAGTTAGTTCACTACGTCTATTTTTTTGGAGGTCTACGTACTACTCTATTATCTACTGTACTACCTTAATTTTTTTTTAATTTTACTTATATACTGCCACGCATGCAAAAAAGCCTGCCTACTAAAATAAGAATAAAACACGTTTATGCATTTCCAAAATACCATCAACAATTGTGATTAACCTAATTATATGGTAATCTTGCAACAACAATGTATTTTAACCAATGGTGGGAGAGTTAGCCGTTTTTCAGCCAAACAGAGGTGATTGTATATTGTCACACTGTAGCTGTCAAACCACGGCAATGGCCGCTGTTTTTAGTACGATTAAGTAGTCCTACCACTAATTTACTACCAACTACTACCTTTGTTAATTGAATTATTCATAAAGTTTGAAACTTCGTGTTGCATAGTATTTAATTATAATATGTATGAAGATTTCTCTTTTTAAAAGTGAACAGGTAGCAGGTATTTTTTAGAAATTATTTTGAATGGATAGTATGCAAATCTTAGATGCAAAGCAAGCAAATATGAATCAAACGTGAACGAGCCCTATTAAATCTGATATAATTCCGCGCCGAAGCCAAAATTAGAATTATTGCACTTTCATTGCTTCATTACATTGCATCTGACATAAACTGAGATAATTTACTAGCGGAGGCTCAACTGTTTTGGATGTCGAGTTTGTATTTCGAATTTCTTACTTTTTTGAATAAACAATAATAATTTAAAACCAATATAAAATACTTAATTTTTTAAATTATCAATGCATACAAAATAAAATTCAATGAGGTATTACATTATTTAAAGAGATCGAGAAAAAGAGAAATTTATCCTAATTAGCTTGCTTCTATTATTATTTAACTTACAAAACTAAGATGAATAGACCACATCTTGTAACATTCAATCCTCAGCCCAAATAAAACAACCTATTATCATAATGAGTTAAATATTAATAATAACAAAGTCATAACTTAGCCACATACTTAATATACCTAGTAGTAGGTTACAATGTTATAAACTTTACAACTAGTAATTAAACAAAAACAGAAAACGAAAAAACTTGTTTTTGTAGCTATAGCTTCCGCATTGGTACACTTTTGATAATTCTCTGTTTGTAAAAAATCGTTGTTGGCTCTACAAAGTTGGTGTCTCGTTTGAATTTTATATTACTATAGTAAATGCGAAAGTTAGTTTGCCTGTTAGTTTGTTACCTTTCATTTTCATAGCTAAATTGCTGAACCGATCTTGAGTAAATTAATAGCCACAGAGGTTTCTTGCATCCGTGGGATGAATATAGGCTCTATATCCAGGAAAATTAAAAACTTCCCATGGCATTATCTCTATTTATTCCACGTGGACAAAGTAACGGACCTTAGATTTATATTCCAAAGTGTAGTGGAACTCGGATAAATTATATCTAAACTAAATATCGATTATTACTTATCGAGTCTGTAATGACATTTGGTACGACCTTGCGACTTAGATCTTTAACAATCGGTTCACGTGTATAACAAGTATTGCTATTACGAAACTGTAACTGAGGTCAAAAAAACTTGGGCGCCAGAAAAAAAGCATTTAACTAGCTACTGGGTTTTGTTTTTGTTCTGAAGGCTTTAATGCGATGCGTATTAGCAGTGCATTATCGGTGTCGTAAGCGGCAAGGACGAACGATGATTGGTTTGTTGCAATCTCTAATATGTACCTACGAGCATAGATATATACATATGGGTACGAGCTTTTATGAAGTTTCATGGCTATAACTTGAAAAACGACGGACTTTCATACAAACTTTCAACCCCTATGTTACCCCTTTTGGGGTGGAATTTCGAAAAACCCTTTCTTAGTGGATACCTTCTTTTCACAAAGAACACACCCTCTAAATTTAATGTCTCTAGGACCAGCAGATTAGGCTGTGCATTGGCATATAAGTCAGTCAGTCAGTCAGGACTTTGAATTTTATATATATATAAGTAGATCACTAAAAACAAGAGAAAGATTTAGTAATATAACACTCGAAATAATAATGTTGTGTAGGTATACCTACCTACAAATCATTATTATTTATAAGACTTAATCGAAAAGCTAAAAATATATATACAAACATAATGTATTTTTAATTTTCACGTACCTATGTTAAAAATGTATACGACAGTTAAAAAACAAACGTACTTAATTGAAATGTCAAATAAGTAAGAAAATACATAATCACGTCTAAGATATATCAAACACATTTTATGCACAGTCGCGGTCTAAAAGTGTATACCACTTTAAGGTTTATCATTGCATGCATCATCTGTGTCAAAATGTTCAAATAAGTGATTTGATTAGGGATAGATTTTTTAACATTTCTTTACATATTTAATGATATTATGAAAATCCAAATTTAAAACATAATTTGTACCAATTTTATATGTAAAAAATTAATGGCCGAGCGAAGCGAAGGTCTCTGAGTCTACTTGAGTGAATTGGCACTTGTCCGTCCGTCCGTCCGTCCGTCTGTCCGTCCGTCTGTCAGAGCCCTATAACTTCTGAATTACTGAACGTAATTACTTCAAATTTAAATATAATATGTAAACCAAATAAAACCAGTAAATTTTTCGCCTAAATTTGACGAAATGGGGGGCTTTCAAAGTGGAGATTTTCTAACGTCCAAAGTTGACCTCAGAACTGTCAATTTTCTGAAAGGTTGAGCCTGAAACTTGATTTATTATTTGAATTATATCCTGTACTTGAACAACAAATACTAAAATAAGATAAATATAATAAAGAAACGAAATTATTTAATTTTTAATGTGCTTCACTACTTTTAACAGAACTTCACAAACTTACGCTATTTTCAACAAGCGCGTATTGCATGGCCGTTATATTATTTAACAAACTACCCGACAATCTAAGAGAGAAGCCTTTGACAGTATTTAAAAATAAAATTTATAATATTTTAATGAATAAAAATTACTATGACATCAAGGATTACCTAGCTGATAAGGATATATCAAATTATTAAATTGTATTTTATTACGGTGACATTTAACATTTAGCTTATGTGTTTGTATGTATTTTAATGTTTTTAATCATTTTAAATAAGTATTTTTGCTATTTTTATCAAATGTAATGTAATTTAATCGCAAATTTTATTTTTATTTCAATGATGTTATGAACTAATTTAATTTAAATACTTTAAAAACAAACAATTTGCACACCATCATATTATGGTAGAATATGTTAAGGGAATTACCACTTTAAGACCTATTTTGTACCCATATTCCGGCAAATAAATATTATTTATTTATTTATTTATGATGTCAATAGATGGCGCTCTGTGATACCGCGAGATCTCAGTTCGGGGCGAACCACTAGTTATATTCCTATGTGCTATTAAGTATTGCAAATGTTAAACGGTAATAGATATTTAAAATTTTAATCCTAAACGTCTTGCCTAACCCAAGTGTATGCTCGTGAATCAGATTACTTCAGTAGGTTTGTATTGCACACGAACACAGTGGACAAGCGCATTGTAGCTATGTTGTTCTGCAAATGTGTGCGCGCACTCACACAAGTGTCAGAGGTTCAACGTACTAGTTACCACTCCACGAGTTCCTCGTTCCACTTTACGGAGCGTTATTATCAAAGTTTACGAATTAGAAAAAAATATTTAAAAGTTGTTTTAATATAATGACAGATCGTCTTCAATATCAATGCATCAACGGCAGTTTTAAAACCAATATGAACATTTTGAATTTAAATATTTTTCATTTGAATCAATTAGTTATTGACATTGAATTTTATTAGAAATGGTAATGATGTGCGATAAGAAGTGGGATTAATCAGCGATAGTGAAATTAAATAAAAGTTAGATGATTTAAATATATAGGATACAATCATATTTCACTCTACAGTTATCATTACTTTATCCAGACCAATATTAAAAGTGCGAAAGTGTGTCTGTCTGGCTGTAACTTTTTCACGTCCGTTTAATTGACCGATTTGCTCCAACTTTGCATTTGCATGCATCTATATTATTTTCTCTTCCGGAAAAATAAAAAAGTTCCCGCGTGATTTTAAAATAATTTTAGGTACCTGATCATACTAGGACGAGATCGTGGTTTAGGTTCATTAGGTTAATGCAAGCCAAGTGGGCGATAACAAAATATATGCTCGACAATCATACAGGAACAAAAAGTTGGTTGATATGAAATATTGAAAAAATGTTTTACGAGTATTTCTACAGTAAGCACTCACGGCTTAACTCATACAGTATTAATCAGCTGAACAATAACTGCAAACATAAAGTATACATCCATTAATAATCTGCCTCGGCATAAAAGGTTAAAGGGCATTTATCCATTCAACGACAATGACTTGCACCGACAAGTCTTAATATAGTGCAGTACATGAAGTGAACAAAGAAATATTTTTTGTTTTTATTATTTTATTTACTTAAAGGCATTTCTTAGAGTTTAGTTTCATTACTTTTGAGACTCGGGACTTGAATACAGACAATTAATTACCATTCTAAAATATTTTCAGAACCTAGACAGTAGACATTGGCTAACTTGATACCAAATGGATGGCGAATTAGTTTGTCATTTCTGCCGTATTTTATTTATTATTGGTGTAGGTACAAAGAAAAAAAACAATTCCTCATGACTACTACTAACGCGACGTACGAGTAAGTAAATTTAGTTTAAGCGAGAGTGAAACAACAATTTAATTTGCATTGTCACTTTCTAATTCTAATTCTTATGTGTAATAAATAAACCGATGAAGTACTCTTGTCAACATTGATTATAACAAGGTTATAACGTTATTAAAGATTATAGATTTTCAAACCACTGCCGTGAGGGTTAGAGTGACCTTTTAAATCTGGTATTACATCGTTGATATAATTCGAGATTTGAGACACAATAACTATTGAATTATAATATTAAAAACGAAACGAAATAGATTTAAAAAATAGAGGTAAGAGTTGCTACAACATAATAATGCTTTGCTTGGATTGAGCTGTATCGAACGAAAATCATGAAGCATCATACCACAGAGTTCATCATACCCAGGCGCCGCAGTACAAAAGACATCAACGAGCTCGCACCTTTTACAATAATATGTCACCTTGTTATTTGCGTTTTATAACAGCGGAAGTAATAAACTCTCTTTTACTTTTGTTATTACCTTAAAACTGAATGATGAAGACCATGAAGATTTAAATTTCTTCTATAAGCTTTTAAGCACTTATTTAATTACGTTATCTGTGTGATTAACTTATTAAAATGTATTCATACGAAAATTAATCTCTAATTAATATCTTATTATGTAACAAATAAGTGAATTTAAAATTATGTTAATTTACTTTTAGCTATTTTATTAAATAAGTTGTACATAAATTGTACTAAATAAATTGTATTTCTAAATAAATTGTACTAAAACTCTTTTATTTTCTAGCTATACATAAATGTGCTCAAAGTCAGAGTCAAAAATATTAAAAATGTGTACATATACTACAAGGATAACTTGCATCAGTAGTAGTTGCTTGGTAGATTATTGCTTTCACACAGTCGGACTGACTTTGCTTTGGGTTTACCTACATACAGTACCTACATAATGACGTAGTTGATGACTTAATGCAATCTAAGAGTACAAAGTGAGATATAAAAATCAACAGAGCACTTTCTATTTCTAATCCAATTTACGACTTACCATACCAGCGTCTTAATACCGTAGGTCCCACTTAAAGGTCCGCTTTTTCCGCTGATTTTTAAATTAATTTTGCCAGAAGTAATATTATTTTTAAGTAGGTAGGTAGGTAATAGGTATGTTTACCAGAGATTTAAAAATACTCTTATACATATTAATCTCGACGCATATAAAGGCCTAACCAGTGATTAATGCTTCCGATCAATAAAAGTTCTGAGAACTAGTTATGAAATAAAAATCTGAATTGGATTTGAATATTTTTTCATATTTGCAATAACTTATTTTGATATTTATTAATGTTCGTTCACACCTTTAAGTCGAGTTAGTTACAACGATGAGTAAATGATTAATCTTAAGAAAAGTATAATATTCAAATATCATGCTATACGAATAACATTTTTTGTATAACTTTTTATATATTGGTTTGCCATAATGGGGACAAATCGATAAAAATCAAATACATTAACTCATTTCAGCGTGGCATTGCGCGGTGGCCCTCCTTCCCCTCCTTTTAATGCCGGCGCCATAAATGTACATAAAAAATCAACAACTCAATCGGTAAGTCGTGGGTGTCTCGCTTTAAAGATATAATAATCCAAGAATTACGAAGCAAAGGACGATAAAACAAGCATAAAGCAAAATAGTGTGCTTGATATTATTTTAAGCCTAGTCTACATATTAATTATTGAAACTGTGTTGACTCCTATGAAAGTGTTTATAAGAGGTATATTTTCAGGTTTATACCGTAACAAGTATATTTATGGTATCTAAAATAAATTTATTTAATACATAATTAATGTATCGGAGCTAATGTTATAATTATTATAGTTGTTTGCCAGAGAAACAACATGCGATTTTTGACAAAGCAACACTACTACAAATGGATTAGTAATAGTGTTGTAGTAGTATATTATGTGCTATACTGTTGAAGATTACGTAAATGATAAAAGAGCATGGATTTGACTTGCTCCACAATGCTAAGGACAGTGGTAACTTATGTATCTAAACATTGATGAAACTGTAAATTATTTTTTTCAAAAGAGCAACCACCGAGTTTCTTGCTGGTTCTTCTCGATAGGAATGGCAATCCGAACCATTGGTAGATTCACTCGACGATTCAAAAGCACTTTTAAAAGTTTATTCATTCGACTATTCATAAGCACTTGTAAAAAGTCTATTTGAATATTGAACTTTTTAATTTTGAATTTTTATAAAAAAAAACATTTGAATTTGAATTTGCGCCCCCAGTTGTGACTGGGTAACTTTGTGCTGTAGAATAATAAATTGAAGCATTGTGTATTGTTGTACGACAGTTTGCCTACGACTCTTGCAACATTTTAAAATTTTGTAGCATACAGCCCTGCGGTATACATAAATGTCGCACTGTGTTGCTCCGGAGTAAACCAGCCTTTACATCGTTGATGACGCTACATGTAATTGAGTTTCGGTCATTGAACATATTATTATCATAATTTGTCAAAATAAAAATGGTACCAGGTATTTTTTTTTTATTATGATTGTTTCTAGACCTAGTGTATACACAACCTACTCAATGGATTTAAAGTCATGTTGTACGGTATGACACGGAAGTGTTGCGAACTTGTTTCTCAACTTGTAATTTATTATCATTGATTTAAGGTAATTTTGATATTTTTTTTCTACCAAATGATTACTTTCGCGTAAATATAAACGTTTATTAATTCGATATGTACCTACCTATTGGCACGTGACATCTATAATAATGCAGACGTTATGATGTTTATGACATCATAACGTCTGCATTATTATATTCTCGCCATGTGTGATAGAAAAGTTTGTTTTTATTTAAAAAGTTATTATAGTTTAAATAATTATGTGCGGATGAATTAGTCTGTGAAATTGAGGGCACTCTCATGGGGTAATCTTATGTCCGTCTTCAGAATGAAAGCCACGTATTTCTGTACCATGAGAATGCTTTTTTATAAATTCAAGCCGTTAATAAAATAATAAAATTTATCACCTCCAATTTTAAGGAAATGAAACTCTACCTTATCCGACCTCCATCGTCAAAAATGGATAATATAATTTGATATGATTATTCTATCTAAGGTTATTATTACCTAGTCGAAGTCGTAGTGAGCATAAACTTGATACAGCCTTTCTACCTTTTAGAAAATGTTGATGACTGGAAACCGCTAAATGCCCTTGGCTCCTAAATGTTCATGATTTAAATCACGGCCGAAACTACATAGTTGCATGCTTGTATTACAATGCTAAATGAGGCATGATTTAAAAACTAAACCTATAATTATTGTTTAAGCTTATATTTACTCGTATATTAATATCATATTTTCTATATCTATTACGTTATTAATTAATTAAAGTAATATGGTTGTCTTGTTGCTTTCAAGCGGTTTGACTTACGGTACGCAAAATAATAGTACCTAGTAATGTAATAATCATTATTACCTTTAAATTTTAAACGCCTGAACTTGCATGTATCTGAAATAAAGAAAATATTATATTATTATGGGTAATCACATAAATAATAAAACGCTTTAACAGTTGACTTTTTCCGTACTTTAAAATGAAAGTATGTGTATTCATTAGGAACAAGTGGGGACACAAAAAGTTGTTTAGGTCGTCATTGTAGCAAATAATGCTTATTAAACAAAGTTTCAAAAGTAATAGACATTTGCGGTTAAGGTGATAATGATGTGTTTCTCATTCAATCTTTTAAAAGATTATGTGTGAGAGAAAGCTGCACCATGAAACTAATTATTTGGGCTCACACTAAACACGCTTTTAAATGTATTATACATAATGATATTAGTCACACTTTATACGTCAGATAGGCAAGAAGTTCAAACGAGGACAATTTTTAAAATAAGGATAAATATTTTATTATGGATTTTATTAAAATAATTATAATATTTCTTTGATGTTTTGATCTAATTGATTTATTTGTCAGTTTGCAAAATATATTTATAAATAGATATACACAAGTACACAATAAAAAGCAATTTTGTGAGTTTTCTCGTTTTTAAATAGGTCTTAATAACTTTCGAATAAAAATAATTTCATTGATTTATAAAGATGTAGTTCAATAAACGTTCAATGAATTATTATCATCATTGGCAGATCAGAGGCAGGTTGAAGATTCCGTGTAGATTTGAATTCGACAACATTCAGCTCAATATAAAATGATAAAAAAGTACTAACGTAGTTTAGAAAGCGGTAATAGACAAAAAGTATTTCCTTTCGAGAAGACATACTTTTTGAAATAAAACACTTTTTACACATTCGAATATAATTTAATGTTTTAGGTACAGAGTTAAAGGTACGTTTTTATAAAACATAATCAATCGAATTTGGAAGATATAACATTGGTCTCTGGTTATCTAGATAACTCAATCATCTTATTTTTTTTAAATCGTTTTAATTTTATGTTCATTTGTACAAGGGGAATTAACTCCATAACATCTTATTTGATATTGAACTATTTACTGATCAATGGTAAAATCGTATGTGATTTTTTGCATAGGTATAATTGAGGACCTGGTACTGTATGATACTCTACCATAGGCTATTTTTTATCCCAGAAAATCGAAGCGTAAAAGTAAATCCACGCGGACGAAGTCACAGTCATCATCTAAAATAGGAATCATGAAAACTTAATCAAATCAGCAACTCTTTATCAAAAGGAAATTTGTATGAAATACATAGTTGTGACGTCAACAAATTTAAACGCACTTTTTTTCTTTAATCGATATTTTAAAATGGTTATCAAACTTCAAACTAACCGAGGATATGAATTATAGGTCTTTAGGAAGACCCTCTATTTAATAATCAGTAAGAAATAATTAATTTTGGACATAGGTATCATCCCTATTGTATGGATTTAAAAAGAGAACTTTTAAAGTGTTTTATTGACCGCTCTTGTATCAATATAAATATAGAATATATAATTAATAATAGTGTATCGCTTACAATCGCGACGCATTTATGCGCTACTAAAATGTACCTTAACTGAAAGCATGGGTGGCCTATCATCCATGGGTGGTGTCAATCACTCAAGTACGCCAGAGAACCACTCTGGCTACTTTTCTTTTTGTTTCACTTTATATAATCACATTAGCTCGATTTCTCTGGGAAAATATCCTATACGTTGTTATTTTTAAAAATAAAATAATGTTTCATGTCTATTATTATGTCTCTAACAAAAATACCCTTTAGTTTCATACTTTAGGAACACAGCGTCATCAGCCATAGATATACCTATGTGCTACTTATTCCAGACTATTATCTATCTCTGTGCCAAATTTCATCCAGATCCGTTTAGCCGTTTTGGCGTGATTCAAACATCCATCCATGCATCCATACATCCATCCATCCATTCGTATTTATAATATTAGTAGATATAGATAAAGAAAGTTAGTAATAAATAGGTTTGATAAAAAAAAAACCTACTCGGCGATTAAAAATCGTTAACAGTAATGTCGAAGCAAGAAGCAACTAAATAATGATCGCTTTCATACATGGATAGTAATCATAATCGTCACGACGCGACGCGACGTCAGTTCACGGATAATGACTACACATAGCAGTAGATGCAGCATTGCATTGATGCATACATTATAATCAACTAGATGATGCCCGCGACTTCGTCCGCGTGTATTAAGATTTTTTATTCACGCGGGAACTCCTTAATTTTCCGGGATAAAAGTAGCCTATGTCCTTCCCCGGGATACAATCTACCTATATATACTAAATTTCATCAAAATCTGTTGAAAGTATGGGCCGTGAAAGCGTAGACAGACAGACAGACACACTTTCGGATTTGTAATATTAGTATGGATTAGCGTAAGGAAATGAAGGATTGCAGGGACTTGCTAATTGGTTTTACAAATCACCTATACCACCACTAATACATACTCGTATTTACCGAATTTTCTGTACATAAAAGTTTAAAACCTTCTAAGCATACCATGAAATAATGGTCCATTTTTTCATTTTATTTACTTAAATTAATATTATGTACTTACTCGTATTTACCGAATTTTCTGTACATAAAAGTTTAAAACCTTCTAAGCATACCATGAAATAATGGTCCATTTTTTCATTTTATTTACTTAAATTAATATTATGTACTTATATATTTGAATTTATCATAGGTAGGATACTAGGAAGGTATCAAAATAACATTTTTATTTTTGTTCGTCATGTAATCAAACTAAATTTTTCATGACTTCACGAGGATGAAAAATATAGCCCAATGATATTTTACTCGTGGTAAATCAAGGTAAAACCAAGGACACCGCATTTATGATAACCTTATATGTTTGACTTTTAAATTAATAGATTGAAAACACAATATCTAGAACACCCGTAGTGGAATTAAGAGGAAAAAATGAATTGATTGATTTTCTTTACTCCAAAGTTTGTTATTGAATTAAGTGTATAGTAACAAAAGATATAAATAACAATAGGACACGTTTTAACTTGTCAATGTGTGTATTGAGTAAATATCTGAATGTTAAGAAGGCTGTTCGCGCACTTGATTGAAACTGGTGCAAAGCGAAGTGGTGCAAACCGCAGAACCAGTCCTGCGGCAGGAAGCGGCCTCGAGGCTCGCCGATCCCCCCGCGCGCCCCCCGCAGCCCCTTCGGAGCCCCGCGCCCCTCTACTAGCAGCCGCCGCGGGGCCACCTGATCCAGACAAAGCGTGTCCTTCGTGTCACTCTCGTGACGCATACAAGTGCATTGCACTAATGATAAGTCGGCTCCATGTCCGGTTAAAAATACTACATTTATGTTATGGGGCCAAACGAAACAGCTATTTTAGCAAAAATGTGGAAAGGATAATTTTATTCCTTTTAAGTGTAGTTAATTGACCCAGACAGAAGCAAAAGTCAAATTAAAATCATGTTTTAAGAATCTAATAATAGAATATTTAAGTAATATATATTTAAATATTTAATCCATACTAGATTATAAATGCGAACGTGTGTCTGTCTGTCTGTCTGTTAGTCTGCTACGCTTTCACGACCTATCGGTTCAACCGATTTTGATGAAATATATCATATGTATGATATATGGGGATCTGATGATATGATGTGTGGGGGAGTTTGTATCCCGGGGAAGGACATAGGCTACTTTTTATCACGGAAAATTAAAGAGTTCCCGCGGGAATCAAAAACCGCGGGAATCATCTAGTATTTTATATATTTAAAAGACAGCACAGACTTCATCTTTTACCTTATTTTTCCTATAGTAGGTATGTAACTATTTTGGCAGGTAATGATGAGAGCATACTGCATGCTACGTCTTGTACCTACCTAGTACCTACCTACCTTACTTTGCCTTATTCTAACGGTTTTTAGAAAAATAAGCTTGTTATTCCTTGTATTCTGTAAATTCACCCGCTTGTTTGATGGTTGTGTAGACTTGCTGCAAAGCAGTTTAACTTAATAAAATACGCGTTAGTCATGCTCTCTCGTGGAATCATCATCAATCACCACCATATGGATGGCTAACGTTCAGACAGTTATAACGTCGCTATATAATCAGGTAAATATAGGTAAATTTTATACTAAAATACCTACTATACTAACATTGTATTGTTTTGCATACGAGTTTTGTTTTTGCATTGCGTAGGTAACTAGCTGCTAGCTGAAGAAGAAAATATGTTTCTATAGATGTCTACAATATAATATATTTTTACCTACCTACTTTATTATTTTTATTCTATTTTAATAAGCTGTTCTATGTATACTGCTTCTTTATCCGTGTGCAGGAGTTCATATTATATCATATTTTCCGATTTTTCCATGGGACTAAATATTTTTCCACGAATATTGTAGAACGAGTAAAAGAAATAAGTTGTCACTTTACCAGAACCGTGCGTTAGGCCATAAAAAGGTAGCAAGTACCTACCCCTAGGCGCATTATTACGTAGTATCGACTATCGACTACTGTGAATGCAATGTATAAGAACCTTTATAAGGTGGTATTTCTTAGAATAAAATCGTGACTAAAGCATATCTAGATAGAAACATAAAGCGAATTGTTATGTAGAGAGTAAAAGAACAATGTTGGCAAAGAGCACGCGGTTGGGAAGCACGATAGCGGACGACAGCGGAACAAAGCCTGCGTCACAGGCGAGCTGCGAGTCTCATCGGGCCGCCCAAAGAAACGATCTCATAGAAAGTAGAACAACTCATTTATTTATTCTGTGCAGCAGCGGGTGCGAGTGAGACGCAGCCACGAAACTGGCTCATTAAAATAAAAATCCGATTTGAGAGTGCAACTCGCGTGGAGCGAAATAAAAATTTCCGTCGAAATTTGCTCGAGTTATTCCAAAAAAGGTGCACGGAACGCCTCCGCGACGCGATATTGAGATGTGTCAAGAGAAACCGACCGCAATAGCTTCAGACTACTACATGCGCAGCCTCACGACTGCGTGCTTTCGATTGTGGACATGTTACACTATAATGCTTTGCCAATTGCCGCTACAGGTAATTACTGATCTTATGCGCAAGCGCAGTGGTGCACACGTCGATAATTTCTCGGTATCCACTATCGTTAAATGCAAACACCTCTAATGTTAGAGCGTTAGGTTCTTTCTTTTCCTCGCTAATGCCTACCTATGTTTTCACTGAAAATGAGCCATTGTCTGAACATTACGCAGCTCGGGCATCGCATTATTGGCACGATAAAAGCAGCTCTATAATTATCGTTGCGAGTCACGAGATCCGCACGCGCATTTGCTATGTAAATAGCACCATGCACGACATTCCATCGCTGCCGCTGATTAATGGAAATCCTTAAATTTTACATGAATGTTAAATTCTAAAGATTATCATCGAACCCTTTGAAATCGTAATTTTTATAAAACAGTGAAATCCAAAACTTTTTTGATACAATGGATACTTTCATTTATTTGAAGATAAGTGTCAGCTTTTAAACTGATATTTTCAGAGCAGTACACGTCAATTACTTAACACGCAAAATTAACCAAAATCAAAAAGCGTCGCTGCCTTTCACATCTCGAGTCCTTTCTAGCGTTTAATGTCTGAATAAATTTTATGATTTACCGACTTACGAGAGCAATACAGCGTAATGGTCCATAAAAATGATTTCCAACTGAAATATATCCACCTCATTTATATTTGAGAAAATAACTTTTTAATTGTATTTTTAGTAGGCTATAAATTGGCATATGATTAAAACAATCAATGAAACTCCTTAGGTAAGTAATTACCATTCACATGACCTACACTAAGGTAATCAGCTATTTGTTACAATTGTTTGGGTAGGTTTATGCAAGGTAAGGGTCGTTGTTCTTTTGTACTCATACCCTAAGAACATTGCCTTGTTTTTATAATTAAAGTATCAAACGGTTACACGCAACAGTAAATACTAAATACCTATTGCAATTGATCGCTCATAAATCATTATCTTTCTAAAAATTCAACTAAGTAAATTAAATTATTGAGAAAAAGTATTAAATGCTTATTTATTAATTAGTAAGTGGGCTTCCGTTCCAATGTTGAATTTATAACATTATTTTAAATTATAATTCATCATAATGTGATATATTACAATAATAATGGGTTAAGAGTAAACTTTTTCTAAGTCCGGCTATGTAGCTTACGTAACATATAATTTCAAATTGAATGAAAGAGAATGATGCAAATCTACTCGATGGTCCGCATTGAGATAGCATCAGCATCTACAAATGACTTCTCACCGATTCAAACGATAGCAGCTGTTCTAATTTGGATATAAAAAGTGCAATTGAATATTAGAAAGTGATGATGTTTCGTGACCCTTACATCGTACTCATAAAGTAAGAATTATTTATCAGCAACTACCTGGTATAAATGGATAATTTAAGTACGAATGCAAAAATAATATTGCTTTCACTACAAGCCATTATTGCGTACTTATATTAGTCAGTAGTCGGATCTTAAGTACCTGTACTATTACCTATTCTGTGTCTTAAGTCTACATAGATTTTTAGAATATAATCAAGACATTTTATATAATATATTACCTAAATGGAGGTTTGAATAATTAACATTACTAAAACAATTTTATGTATTACTAGTGGTCGCCTGCGACTTCGTCCTATCACAAGGTATGTCTATAGAGGCTATAGAATTATAGATAATTATATAGCTTATGCTAGTTTTTTTATATTTAAAACTAATACCACCTAATACCCTAAATTCCGTAAAAGTGTCTGACTTCAAAAAATTTAGAACCTTTACGTAAGCTTCCAACCCCCATTACATCCCCTTTGGGGTGGATTTTCCTAAAATAACTTTTACATGTTATTATTATTTTAAACTAATCACCCAAATGCCGATTTTCAAGTCTCTAACTTCAAAAAATTAGAACCTTCATTTAAGATATCGTGATTAATGAGTGAGTGAGTGGTATTTCGCTTATATATATATATATATATATATATATATATATATATGCATCTATCTATCTATATATATATATATACATATATATATATATATATATATAGATAGATAGATAAACAATTCCGCTGCTGCATCAGTCTGACTTTATCACTAATTTCAGGACATAATATAGAGATTTACTAGTTTTCACCTATGGGTTTGATAACAATAAGGGCGCGATTCCACCAGAGATGTCAAACCCCCCCATTGGAGCGCTTGATCTGATATAGAGCGATTTATGTTATGAAAATCAAGCGCCCCTATTGGTGGGTTTGACACACATCCGTAGCTAAGCAACGTTAGACGTCTCTGAAGGAAACGCACCCTTATTGTAGCTAAATGTGACCGAAAAGCTAGCTATTCGATAACTTAGGACTTACTTAGGACGTTGGGCGCTACGTAAACCGTTAGAGTTAAACTTTTTTAGAGTTGTTGTTTCTCTTTACTTATATATTTCAAAATTAAGCTCGCGTCGCTGTCTTATAGTAACAATTGATGTCATAAAGTATGAAATTTAAATAAAATTTAAATCAGGTTTTCATTGCAATTATCAGCTTACAACTTGCGTACATGTATATATAACAGTTAACCAATAGAGTCGATAATATTAAATAGGTAGGAACATTTTCCCAATTGAGACATCAAAAAATAGGATATTTACTCGTGAATTTGAGTTTTCTTGTCAACCGCTTTTTGTTTCCCTAATCTTCAATAGAGTAAAATGAGGATGCATTTTTTACAGCCCATAACTTGCATGTACATAGGTGCAGCTTCTTCTGTTACAAATGTTTACGATATGTGCGAAATCCACGTCAACCATTTCCGAGGGACGTAACATATTATTAGTTAATAGAAGGCAATAACGGTAAGACGAGATGGCCCTGATGACCGAGTACTCTCAGCTTAGAGCCTGTATTAACAAGAATGTAACCCATAATAAAATCGTACGTGTATACTGTATAATTTAATCGTAGATTAGAATTACTTTCATATTGATTTGCAGTAAAACTTTGGACAGATATTAATTAGTTATTTGGTTTTTCACTGAGTAGGTATAGCTACTGTCTAAACTAATCATTATTATCTATCACCTATTCATATGACTTGCTTCTTAATAAATAAAACGAATAAGTAAATTTTCTAGGTGCCTACCTAATTCACATTTAAATCATTTAACACTTCTTCTTAACATTTTTCACTTATTTTTCACTTCTTCTTAACAATTAATACTTCTTGCTGAGATTAAAAATACTGGAGTCCATAAATATATTTACCTAGTTAGTTTGATCGATAGGCAGACCCATCTACTTTAATGTTTTGCATATTGAAAAGGTTATTGCGATCTGTCATACTTTGCATATTGTAGAGAAATATTATTATATTTTAAATATTATCTGAAGTAGTACAAACAATATATAAAACGTCGTAGAAAAAAGTGAATTTTATTGACTTCGCGAATCCCCAGGGATCACAAAATTGCGCGCCTCGTAGTAGAATTGTAACAGCGGACCAGACTGACTGACTCTACTAAAAAAACTACCAAGCGTAAATTATAGTAAACTCGATGATGCCTACGAGTTCGTCTTCGTGGATTAAGGTTTTTGATTCCCGCGGGAACTCTTTAAATTTGGATAAAAGTAGTTATATGTGTTAATTCGGTGTACAACGTACATGCTATCTAAATTCTAAATTTCAGCCAAATCGCTTCAGTCGTGGCGGCGTAAAGGAGTAACAATAGTAGATTAGTAGCCAAGGGCTGTAAGGCATCAATTGCAGCCCGAGATATTTAGGCGCACGAGCACAGCGAGGGCGCCTATAGTTCTAGGGTGCAATTGATGCTTACACCCGAGCTAACTACTCTGCTTTACATCTCGATTGTGAGGTAAGTAGGTCCTTATTACCCCCAAATGGAGCTTGAAGGTGACCAATTAGCGCTCAAGGGTAATAATGTAGCTAGAAAAGCCCTAGGGCGGTAAGTAATTAAAAAAAAAACTCTTCACTCTTTCAAAAAGTTCGCGTACATCTAACCATCATACTTTTTTTAATTACTTACCGCCCGAGGGCTTTTCTAGCTACATTATTACCCTAGAGCGCTAATTGGTCACCTACAAGCTCCATTTGGGGGTAATAAGGACCTACTTACCGAATATGAGAGATGTAAACATCCTTTACAATCTTACAAATCTATACAAGCATCCAAACTTTCACATCCATACTAATATTATAAATGCGAAAGTGTGTCTGTCTGTCTGTCTGTCTGTCTGTCTGTCTGTCTGTCTGTCTGTCTGTCTGCTACGCTTTCCCGGCCCATCTTTTCAACCGATTTTGCTGAAATTTGGTATAGAGGTAGGTTATATCCCGGGGAAGGACATAGGACTTTTTATCACGGAAAATTAAAGAGATACCGCGGGTTTCACGCGAAAGAAGTCGCGGGAATCATCTAGTATTTTATATATTTAATTAGTAGGCAGGTACACCGTTAATATAAACTCTGCGGCACATTTAAAAAGCGATAAGTACAGCAGTTAGATCGAGTTGTCATGTCCATCATGTGGTGAAACGATGCACTCAACTCACTTTTTATTTATTAATTTCACTTTCCCCATACATGAACAAAGTTTTGCTACATAACTTTTAGCTCGTATAGAAACTTTGATTTAGTTAGAGTAGCAACATGTACAGTTTTTGTCCAGTAAAATTCAAGCATGTAATGAAGAAGAAACTAAATCTTGGATAAAAAAACCGGTTCCTTTAAGTATATTACTTACAAAGACTGCTTACTTTATATTAATCGAAAGTCTATAAATATCTACCACTATGGCATTATATTATTTAGAACATTATAAAATACATACACAATAATATAATATAATTACACTGTTTTCGATGTGTATGTCGATTATGTGGTGTATGATTTTCATGCCTTATAGGATATTTTGAACGATTTATTTTTCTTGTAAAGCCTCTTTTGTGTACCTACAATCTAGCAAATAAAGTATTTATTTATGAGCTCGCTCATTAAGGCAGCTCTGAAAACTATTTGTTAGTGGAAGTGTGAACCTATTTTGTTTACACAGAATCCGTTCTGCTTAGCTATTTCCCGCTCAATTACCCTTTTGTAATGGAAACCCCGCTTTAAAACACACAGGCGATGTGACGTCGTACCCTACGACACTGCGAATTGTGATGTTTCATTATGGGATGATTCACATTGCGTTGTATGTAGGTAGACGTAATGCTAATTGCCTGCGCTCAATGAGAATTTCTTAATACCTAAACGTACATGATTTATAATACAAGAGATCTGAATGAATTAATAAAAAAAAATTTATACCGTTTATGAACGGAAACTCATCGACAGTATCAATTGAGTAGTACATGGGACCCTATCTGTTTCATGTTCATCACACATACTCTCAGAATGAGGAGAGTTTATGTCACTGTCTACAATGCTTTACTTCACACACCTTTAAGACTATTAAAGGAAACTCGCAGGTAAAGCGTTTTTCTTATGTCGTTTTCCTTTGCCGTTTAAGCAAGTAATATTTATAAGACGCACATAGTTTCTGGTGTGCCTATTATTCAGCCCCAGACCTCGCGAGAAGGAGTCCAGAGGAGAAGTCTCAACCACTACTCTATCACCGTTTCCATATAAAATATTAACCTTTTAATGGTATTCTCATGTAGAAACCTATTTTAAAAAATAAGAGGCCATTTTCTTTGCTTAGTGTATGTTACTAAAGTTTACTTTAACTAAAGAGTACTTACCATTTTATAAATATTCAAAATATTTAATCATTCATCGCGTAGTTTACAAGGGCTACCACGGTGTTTAAGCATTTTAAGCTCCACTCCAACTACCGAAGTTACAAATCGATTCAGTCATCACGAAATCAAATGGCATCTCCTTCACACTTACATATTCAAGTGTTCACGTCTTTTGCTCAAAACAAACTTAGCTGCTTCTAAAAAAGTTATAAGTAGAAACCAGTGTTTGTCAAACTGAAAGCGCAGACCTTTTGTATAAGTAAGTCTAGACTAGCTATTTCAATGGAAATAAAACTTCGCACCTTTTGAACTTTTAATTTTGAACCCGCGTTTGTCGTTGCAATGGTATAAAGCTTTTTGAATCTATTTTATTAATAATGTTACGTGAGATTAACGAAAGATGGATTATAGTGTGTATAGTATTAGCACAGGTATTAGTAAATGTTTACTAAAAATAGCGACTGTAAAGGGGTTGTTTCAAATTTATATGGAGCCTGGGCCAGGTATTTGTACGGTATTTCAAAATGTTCGGGGTCATAAAATAGTAACATTTTTTTCTTTATTTCTTACTAAAAAGTTCAATTTACGAGGTACAATGCGAAATTATTTTGCAAAATAAAAGCGCAACCAACAAGATGCGTCCATTTTGACATTGACGTATATTACACGTGTCATGATGACATTTGACATAAAATTACCTGAGAAATGTGAATTAACCATAAAATATCCAACAGCAGTCAGATTGATGGATGGATGCGCTGCGAGAGTTGCTATTCTACAAATGTACCTAATTAAACATTTTATTTTTGTACCTCTTATTCACTGTAAAACTGCCAAAAAGCATATTTTATTTAGTTTTCTATGATTTTATACTATTTTTTGGAATACTGTACAAGTACCTGGCCCAAGATGAAACAACCCCTTTGATGTCTAGATACCTTCGTACCTACTACCTACCAATACCATATCATAAAACCATCCATCCATCTTATCCAAATATCTAAAATCATCTTTGAGAATTGCGTTAAAAGTTATTAAAATATATAAGCAGCCTATAAATTTCACGACACGATGACAAAGGTTGCTTCGACATAAAATTTATAGTGATAACGACAAGACTAGCATCAAGTGGAATGAGAACTAGATCTGGTCACGGAGCTCGTGCGGTAAATATTATTAACATTGTCCTGGGTCCGGCTCGTTGCATAATCGCTACCGGTACCTGTCATTACATAGTATTTCTCGGAACAACTGGGACTATAATTATATAGAATTATTCATTTTAGATTCCTATTATACGCAAAAACTGTTTTGATATACATTTTATAACGATTTTAAGATAACTCGTTTACCAGGTTAACCAGCAAAGAATTCTAAGCGTGGCGTGTTTTCCAGTTTTTATGAGCGAACTAATTTTACAAATTTTTCACGAATCCAATATATTAAGTACCAACATTAGCAAGCAAGGTACCAATGTAAGATAGTTAAATCAATAATTGCTTCTATAATGAAAACAGTGGACGCATTTGGCTGCACGTATGGCTGCTTTTTGCTGAGGAATAAGTTTCATAAATTCATTTAGGAGATAACTACATAAGTATTAAGTACATTCGCTTAAGTCTCTATCTGTTTGAGAATCATATTAACAATTAATTTCTTGATGTTTTGTAAGAATATATCCTAACTTGGTAAATATACATTATATTTTCTAAGGCAGAACATTCACAGCATGATATAAATAAAACTGCCAGTATACTTACAAAGTATCACAAAGAAACAGTTATTCTGAATTCTGATGTAATATTTACTACACATTAGACTTAAAGAGTTACTTATAAGATCTTAAAATGTTTACATATTTTACAATAAACCGGTACAGATTCTTTTCCAAATGTTGGGAAAGAGTAAATTCCTATTTATAGACAAGTCAGCAGCAAATCATCAATTAGCAAACTAATGAAGGATTTGATAGGTATTAGCATACGCATAATCTGAATACTGTGTTTTACGTAAAAGGTCGTAAAACGATATTTTTCAACAAATTAATGCAACTACGTAAACGTATGCTATTTCTAATTTTATTCTAGCCTTACTGAGACATGCAACAACGGGTAAATATCAGATGCAACTGAACTATTTACGACAATACAATTCTAAGTTTATGATTTACTCATTTAAGAAAAATAATGTAATTTATTTCTTAATTATTTTTGAGTTAGTGAAATTAGATAATCATCTTCATTGCTTAAAAGGCACTATTAATTGATCATTAATTTTACCTATACCCATAAAGCTAATTGCATGCACAAATTGTAAGTATATTAGATACCTAAATAATATTATACCTGAGAGATACCTACTTCCTGATTTCAAACGACATGCGAGTAATATTAACTCTGGTTTGCTCTTTGGCATCATAACTCATATCTTGAGGCAGTTTATAACACCACATTCCAGCTAAATGGCCAATGCGGCAATTAATACATGTAATCATAGAGCAAATGTAAGCGTTGTAGTAACCGACCTACGAGTAGGTAGAAGGCAACTGTATTGCTACTTGCTAGTAAAAATATAGCTGGGTTATTTTATTTATAAATGTAGCTACTATTTTAAAATTAGGTACGTACAAAGCATTATTTTAAGTACACCTATTGCTTATTTTCTACGAGTAACTCGCTGTTCTTAGAATGGTTGTATTACCTACATAAATTATAGGTGTATATTTGTCATATTAAACTGAACTTATAGTAATATTATAAATGCGAAAGTTTGGACGGATAGATGTATGGATGGATGTTTTTACTCAATCACGCCAGAACGGCTGAACGTATCTGCATGAAATTTGGCACAGAGATAGATTATAAGTCTGGATTAAACTGGACATGTGCAACTTGATCTCGCACAATCAGTACTATTTATAGTAGTAGTAGTTCAATAATTAATAATAAGCCAGTTATTTCACAGCTCATAATATTATGACACCTTTCTTGTTATTTACTAAAAGAATATATTGTGTGGTGGCACGGAACCCTTTGTGCGCGAGTCTGACTCGCACTTTTGACCCGGTTTTTATTGTCTAAATCAGCTTCTGTACATAATAAAGATGTACAATGACCTCGGCTGTCAAAATAAAATAGAATACCTACAGTTTTAGTAGCGGAGGTTTGCGCGCAAACCGCAACCGGATATCCCTCGCCAGATGTAGGTACTCACAATCACACTAACGCAAACTCTCACGAATTTTTCTCCCAACGCTTTCACATCTTCCACTAATTATTATCCACTTTATCGGGCATCTTCAATTTGATTTACGTCTAGCTCTTACAACGTTCAATCGGTACACTTTTTCTTTTAGAGTTGTAATTTAAGGTAATGTTGCTATACGCAACGCACCGCCGACCTCCGCGCGCCGGCTTATTACTGAGCCTACAAATGCCAGCTATTAATTAGGTACCAACAGACAGACAGACGCTGTCTGCCATCTTGTTATTCAATTAACTAATGCACTAGTGACACATTTTGTTTCTATTTGGAAAACTATGCTTATTTTCCTTTTTTGATCATTTTATTTTTAGTTGCCTAGCTTACAAAACCCACTTGATAAATATAATTTTTCAGAAGTATAATAATTTGCCGTTTGCACGAGTAAGTGCAGGATTTGGGTTCAACTATAGGTATAGTCAGATTTAGATACCTACATTCCAACCTGTATTTAGGGTTATAAGCCAACTAACGGACGCCCGCGACTTCGTTCGCGTGGCATAAGTTTTTAATTTCCACAGAAACTCCTTAATTATCCGGGATAAAAAGAAGCCTATATCACTGTCCAGGTCCTCATCTATACCCATGCAAAAAATCACGTTAATCCGTTGCTCTGTTGCGGCGTGATTTAAGGACAAACTCTCTATACCCATGCAAAAAATCACGTCGATCCGTTGCTCTGTTGCGGCGTGAGTGAAGGACAAACTCTCTATTTAACGTCCTTGGGGATAGAAATAACAAAAATTGTAAAATACGTATTTCATAATTTTAAAACGGAAGCCCAAATACCAAGTTTCATGGCTTTAACTTGAAAAACGATAGAATTTCATACAAACCTTCAACCCCTATTTGTGGGTGAAATTTTTAAAAATTGTGACACACGTGCTTCTTTATTTTTACCGAAAACCAAGATATCAAGTTTCGTAGATATAACTTGAAAATATCTTATAAAATATAAAGGACTTTTATACAAACTTTCATTCCCTACTTCAGCCCTTTGGGGGTAGAATTTTCAAAAATGGCCAAACATGTATTTCTTCCTTTTAAACCGGTAGCTCAAATATCAAGTGTTATGGCTATAACTTAAAAAACAACGGACTTTCATACAAACTTTCAACCCCTATTTTAACCCTTCGGGGGTAGAATTTTGCAAGATCATTTCTTAGTGGATACCTACTCTTCACAAAGAACACACCCTCCAAATTTCATGTCTCTAGGACCAGCGGTTTAGGCTGTGCGTTGATATATAAGTCAGTCAGTCAGTCAGTCAGTCAGTCAGTCAGTCAGTCAGTCAGTCAGGACTTTGAATTTTATATAATATATTATTATAGATTTTCCGCAGGGCCGCAAGGCTTATAAGTACAATTTTTACTAAAATTAATAAGGACACTATTTTTGTGCGCCTCATGTATTTATTGTCTTTGCAATATATATTAGAATTATTATACATTATGATATCATTTATAAAACCTAAATTTAAAACTTGAAATGCCAATTTGGTTTGCCAATTAGTAGCAACGTTTTTTCGGACAAATGTAGCCAGAGTTTCAGAGTATGTAGGTTACGGTGATCACATAGTTAGTACCTATCACGAAAAAAAATTAGCAGCCGAGATTAAACCTTCAGTTTTTCCAATAAAAGGTATGAAGCCCTACAAATGCATTGCGTGCGCCTCAAGTCTTGCGGGACTTGCAACATTTGCACCTCCTGCGGGTAGTATACCTAAAATAAGAAAATTAATGAAAATCTTCTTATGATAATAATATTAGCTCAGCTAGTAGATAATTTTAGATGAGTGGTGCTTAGTAGGATGCTTACCTATATTTTGAGAATAATTCTTTTAGTACTTTTTAAAAAATCGTATAATACAAAATTTCTCTTCACAGACAGAATGGACTAAAAAAGTTAATAGTAGTAGGCACCTATTTACAAAAGAATAGACTCATCACCAGGAAACAAGCAACGTAGAAAGTTGACCTTTGCAAACTGATGCCCGATACTTCAGTAACCCATAAGCTGTTGTGTATTACAAAATGTATTAATACCAAGTAGACATTGCTGAAGTCATAAATGTCTCACCGTGGTTATAACCTTATGTGAAATCTCGTCAAAGATCTCTCTTGTACGAAATAGACATGTTGCTGTCGTTAAAGCGCAATATCCTCGAAATTTTAGGTTCAATTTAGAAATTTAGGTAAATGTAGCTATTGGAGCTCATTATATTAGTAATAATACAGATTTTATACGATTGATTTGTTTCCCTTCAATAGTTTTGTAATAACATCTCGATATGAATTCAAAAGGTAGTAGGTACCACAGATGCTTCCATTTATGATGAATTACTAACATTAACAGGTCTATAAATTGCGCTATAGTGCATAAGGGCTGGTTATTAATTCCCTTATTTAACCACCTAACTGATGGTTTATAAAAAACTATCAGAATGTTATTATTATATAACTACCTAGGCCACACTTAAGACTGTAAAATTTTAAGCAATTTAAAACAAAACATTTAAATGTTAAGCTACCCTTTATGTTGTAATGTTAAATTCCTCAGATAACTTCTCGATTACAGTGTAAAATTCAAATAAAGGCTTGGGTACACACTAGTGACCGGACAAAACGCACAACAGCAGCGATTCGGGAGGGAAATGACCAATCATAATAATTATGTGGTCCAATGCAGCTCCAAGACAAAACTGTGTAGGTATATGCCTAGTAGTCTGTGTAGGGTAACACTGTAGCGGCCAGTAGGGTCTATACGCAGTAATTAGAATAACACAAAAGATCATTGTATTACCGTTGGCTTCCTATTAAATAAATAAATATTCAATCCGAAAAATAATAATAGCCCGTGTAGAAGTGGCGCGAAGCTGCAGTTGCTCGCTGCATATTGTAGGTACAGAAAATATATCTAACGTATTCTGCGTATTCGTTCAGCGTGACGTCTTTCCGTATGAAGACCGTCATGCGTTTGCTTTCGTTGCGCTTTGTGTGGGTCGAACCCTTAAACAGCAACTGACAGCGACTAATCTCATTTTCATATTGCAAACCTTATAGTTATCGCACCTGGTTCGCACTAACAACCATTCTTACTGAAAGAGCACTATAGGCGAACTTTATTGCTAATCTTACCAGTTGTCATTAATAGCACCGAGGTCTTAGGTAACAATTAGTTATATTACCTTAATAATAATTTTACTACATAGAGTTTAATCTCATAAAGTTTATAGCCTTCTTTAACGTTTAGCATAATCATATTAACGGTTTTAGTTCCGGGGACCATAATATTATTACTGGGACCTGCTCGAATGTTCCTTCGTATATAAATTATCAATTCATAACAATTTAAAGACAAACAATTGTTTTTACTTATTTTGTAATAAGTACGTAATATTTTTGTTTCAAACTATCATTGACAAAACTTGACTCACAAAAGTAAATATTATTTTTTCCTATTAAAAGTAGGAAATATAAAATAGAATTAAATAAAATCATTTGAATTCGAATATATCCATCTCCTTTACGTACTAACTACTAGTACGAACGAACTTACTAGGGGCGATCAAAAGTGTCTGGTATTCGATATTTGAAAGTTTTATTTGATGTTCATTTATTTTTCCCTCATTGGGACTGTCTTTTGCAATCTTCACAAAAAAAATAGATCTGTAACTACTGTGTTCTGTTTCATCAAGATTTAACGCTGTCATTTATATCTAATACAGGATTTCAATTGATGGAACACCCACCATATTCAAAATACCTATCTTTCCTAGCGATTAATACTTATTCCCTGGTAAGTTAAAATAACACACCCGAGGCACCAAATTCGAGAACAATGGCGAGGTCATGACTGCGGTAGAGGTGTTTTTGAGACTCAGGAACAAGATTTTTTTTCTAGCTGGAATATGATAACTTGAAAAGTGATATTCCAAATGTATTGAAGTAGAAGGAGATTATGTTGAAAAATAAAATATTTGCTTGCACAGTTCTTGTGGTTTTTATAACATTACCGGAACTTTTTGATCGCCCCTCGTAAAAAATACAAATAGATCAGCAAATATAATATTATATCATGTTAGAAAGAATAGCGGAATTCTTGTTCTTGTTATAATTTTTCTCAAATTTCCTGTGAACTGAATTCTTAATGTCTTACGTTACATCAATACGTGAATATGTAAAAGATAGCTTTTAAAAGCTTTTAAAGAAAACTCAATTCGAAGCATATGTTTTTTGTTATTGTATCTATGTATTACGATTAGGGCAAAATTTTACAATTTGTACAGATTGTTTTTATTGATTGCGAGTGGAGCTAATGGGATGATGCACCGATAATACAAGTCGTGAGCGGTGTGGATGAAAGTAGTTTTGCGCGTCGCTATGGCTGCTGACCCAAAGCTTGATAAACCACCTGAAGCGTCACGGCCACCTCAAACTTTGATTTTTACAACGTTAGAAAACTAATTTATTATACTGAGAATCTTCACTTAATTATAGCTTAGAAGTGAATATTTATTACTTTCAAAGATCCGCATCTGCATGAATACTTGTACATTGGAATTTGGAACTTTTTTAATATAATTTATGAGCACTTAACTAATTTGAAACTGATGACAAGATACTTTAACTATCAAACAGCTAATTTAATTAGAGTAGAAAATATGTATATACCTTTAGACTCGCAAAGAGGAATTTTAAGGAATTGGATTATCTGGGATTTGTCACAACAAACTTATTGCTATGAACAAGTTTGTAATGTAAATTGTGTAATGAGTAGTATAAGCAACACATCCCATCAATAATTATAAAATTATTACATTATCAATGATCATAATAAAATATCTAATGTTTATAAAATTGACGTATCGAATTGAAAATGTGAACTAATCAATCTAGGCTTATTCAAATCAGAATCTAAGGGAACAGGTGTAAATGATATTGTATACAGTATCGTAGTTACAATACACGAAGAAAACAAATTATGAGTTGAGGTCAAACGGTCAATCAGTAATGATGATGCATTGACAAGCGACAGGCAACGATGAAAGTGTGCGCCAATCAGCCCGCACTAAATTGCCGTCTACAAAAAATGAAATACAGTACAAATATGGTCTAAGAGCCGGATACACTACGACCTTCGCCGATCTGTTAACCAGATGAAACATATTTTTTATTTTTATTTAATAATAGATAAATACACCGAAAATAGCTTGCCTATCAAAATCCTGACTATTTTTAAATTAATTACTTAAATATATTTTTTGACAAGTTCATTGTAGGCTATGCTCCATCGCGTTTGTTATAAAATCCATACTAATATTATAAATGCGAAAGTGTGTCTGTCTGTCTGTCTGCCTGTCTGCTACGCTTTCCCAGCCCATCTTTCCAACCGATTTTGCTGAAATTTGGTATAGCAGTAGGTTATATCCCGGGGAAGGACATAGGCTACTTTTTATCCGGAAAATTAAGGAGTTCCCGCGGGAATCAAAAAACCTTAATCCACGCGGACGAAGTCGCGGGCCTCATCTAGTTACCTATATTTTGATATATAACTCAAGCGGCTTACAGATCCGTGAAGCTACCTATGGTAACTTACAATAGTCCATAAGTAACTTCCCGGATCGGATCGAATTTAAATTAAATTCCCACAGGCACTCCTTAATTTTCCGGAATAACAAGTAGCCTATGTCACTCTCCACGTTCTCAACTAAATCCATGCAAAAAATCACGTCGATCCGTTGCTCTGTTGCGGCGTGATTGAAGGACAAACTCTCTATTTAAAGTTATTGGGGATAGAATTTTCAAAAACTGTGAATTGAAACTGACTGAATTCCCTAACACCAAGTTTCATGGCTACAACTTGAAAAATGACCGACTTTTATAAAAACTTTCAACCTGCTTCTTTATTTTTTACTGTGAGCCTACCTCTAAAGTATAGTACCAGATATAACTTTAAAAATATCTTGTAAAATAATACAGGTCTTAAAAACTTTCATCCCCTATTTCAGCCCTTTGGAGGTAGAATTTTCAAAAAAGGCGAAACACGTATTTCTTCATTTTAAACCGGTAGCCCAAATAGGTACCTACCAAGTATCATGGCTATAACTTGAAACACGACGGACTTTAATACAAATTTTCAACCCCTATTTTACGGGTAGAATTTCGAAAAACCTTTCTTAGTGGAGTGGTGGTGGACTCTTCACAAAGAACACACCCTCCAATCATGTTTAGGCTGTGCGTTGATATATCAGCCAGTCAGTCAGGACTTTGAATTTTATATATACTTAAGTATCAACGTGCTATTTAATGGCTTGAATTTGAACGAGTGAGTGGTGTGTGTGTGTGTGTGTGTGTGAGGTGTATGACTTTCTTCTGTTCTTGTGGGCAGTTCTTACAGTGGGCAATGTAATGTATGACTTTAAAATACGTGAGGCTTTTGTTTTTTTTTTCTTCGTGATAATAACGCATGGTATCGTAAAATAACTAAACATCAATTTATGTTTCTTTTGCCTGTTAAATCTCAGAAGACAAAAGACAAGATTCAGCTAGGTTGTTTCATGCATAACACAACACATAACCAGTTGGACGCAAATAGTTTACGATGATGACGATTTTCAAAGGTAGCGTCTTTCGGGTGGTCAGGTTTTAGAATTGCACTAAATATTATTCAAGATATTTATAGTATGCATGCGAGGAGTATGCACGTGCAAAATAGCTAAAACACATCAACACGGAGCCAATTTATTGTTTGGTTATATTAATAAGGTCCGAGATGCGTGTGATGCAGTAACCGTAATACGGTACGGCGGCGTTGATGGCACGCCGCAGCCTCGCTTTGAGTCACGAGAGTCGCTCGACATCGGCAGTCGACGTGAGAGCCACGTCAAACGATCGTGATGTGTCTAGATAATAGCACAAGCGCTGCTCCATTTGCATGATCTATGAGCAATCATGTTGATTTGCCCATGTGTCTTTTCAGACTTTCCTTTTCACTGACGTCAACTGTTTACTCGAATACCTCACAGGTCAAATTCAGTTCAATAAAACTCCATAATAAGTACTCTACAGATATCAACAAATGTTCTGCTACACGAACATTGTTTTAGCTCTGTAAAGCTACATTTAAAAGTAAACAAATAATCTTAATCCGCATATTTGGTACAGTTTTCTCGGCATTAAGCAAGAGAACACCGTAACAGTACTAAGATTCGATCAAAACACAAAACACTTTGTTAAATTACGCAAACTTTCCGTGTTTTCTTAAATCACAAAGAGAGGTTTGACGTCAATCGACTTTTAACTTTTTGAATAGGTATCACGTACGCAAAGATGTAATTTTACCCAACATTTGTATTTCTTACAACAACAAATTGCATGGATTAAGCTGAACCATAATAGACATAAAATACTTCAGACGCATGCGTTAAACAAATATTGGGTAAGATGTAATATTATTTCGGAATACAAATTAAAAGTGACCCAATAAAAGCACGGATTATAACTGTGAAGCTGTAACGGTTGAAGAGAACATCGCAAGAAATAGGTAGGTACTTGACCAACATTCCCCGAAAGATCAAATCAAATATATGTATATTCAATGGCGAGGCAAAGCGAATCACTCTTAACCATTAACACGTAATGGCACATCACACTCAAATTGAAGTAAAATTATTGACATTTAAAAATACTTCACGTGATTTGTATGAGTAACATCACGAATAGAGATTTCTATTGCACGGCAAAATGGGATTAGACACACATTCCTAATTGTTACCAGTTACTTTATTTATAAACTTCCGCACTGGTACTTTTCACACAAATTCATATTATAAAAACCTCTGTCATAAAAAGGGTACGAAAACGTATAAAGATATTATGTAAACAAAGAGTCTTGCTTCTGAATTCGTGTTAACGTTGAACTTCTTTTTTTTTTTTATTCACTTCAAGTTAGCCCTTGACTGCGATCTCACCTGATGGTAAGTGATGATGCAGTCTAAGATGGTGGCGGGCTAACCTGTTAGGGGCATGGCAGTTATATTAAACCCATACCCCTATTCGGTTTCTACACAGCATCGTACCGGAACGCTAAATCGCTTGGCGGCACGTCTTTGCCGGTAGGGTGGTAACTAGCCACGGCCGAAGCCTCCCACCAGGCCAGACCAGGGAAAATTCAGAAATTAAAAATTCCCAAATTGACCCTGCCGGGGATCGAACCCCGGACCTCCGCACGTTAAGACAACAATGCTACACACTGCGCCACGGAGGTCGTCATACTCGTCGTCGTCTATTTTTAACCGACTTCCAAAAAAGGAGGTTCTCAATTCGGCGCGTATCTTTTTATTACCATATAATATATATCTCTATTTCTAGACTTAAAATCATATTTCAAAACAAAGCGAGCTTTAATTGTTAAGTATCGGCCGATCGTTTTAGCATGATAATACTCGTACAGCAAGCCATGGCGTGGGTGCTGCCTCCGAACGAACCGGATCTAAGCCGGAGATAAATCATGTCCGGAACGAAACGAGCTCACCGTTCGGACTTCGGACACGTTTTTCTCTACTGATACTGTGCTTAAGAAAACTAGTTGAAGTCCTTTACAACGAATAAGTAGGTACTAGCTGACTCATACAATACACAGACGACGATAGCGGTGCTAGTAATACAATCAAATTGTAGCAATGCGATAGTTTAACTCATTTACGAAGTGAAAATGGTTTACAGTTAGATTTAGACTCATACATTGAAGTAACTGGTATCTTGCCACGAATGTCTTACAAGAGGAATTGGGTAGACATATCAACGAAATCAATCAAAAAACCGCCATCCAAAAAGGATGCACTAAATTCTCATATTTGGATATCTAAATCGTTTGTTACATATTATTACGTGTATACAGCTCAGTTACAGTTGTATCCTACCTACCAGAGTACGTGTTTCTCATCTTGCTAAGTTATGCGATGCAGAGTGAATATGAATAGCGTCATTGTTCTGCATTATAACTGTGTAGTAAAATAATATAAAATGGTACATGCTATGAACAAAAGGAATGATATATAGCAGGCATACATTATTTATTTCAACAATTTTATTTCACTGATACTTACTTAAGCACCGCAAATATCGTGACTTGTGAATGCTGACTGTATTGGAACAGAGAAGACAATGCCATAGTAGGTTCCTAGATAGACATTTACACGAAAACCATTAAATGGTTTTCGTGTTTTCGATAAATTTTATCGATCCATTTTAATATTGAAAGAAAGGCATTAGAAAAAAATTTAATATGCATTAATTTTATAGTAAAAGCATATGAAGTAACAAACAGCTTTAGTTTATAAAATTATGATTTTCCCCAGAAATACCGTGATTTTTATACAAATTAACAAGTATTATAGAGTCTCTAAAACTGGTACCTAAATGAAACACAGTTAATCAAAGTTATATCACAAATTGCTGTAATCAAAGATGTTGTCTGAGAGAAGTAACGAGCTTCATTTGTATTTCAATTTCTAATACACAAAAGGTGTAGGTGTAAAATATGAATAAATTAAAGAAACCATTTAATAATCAATTTCGTTAATCCTTCCATCAATAAGAAGTTTATAGAACGTTTTGAATACATAGTGTGAAATCCAATGTTTTAATATTCAATTCATAATAATTGTAGTTCAGTCAATCAGGTTATGCTAACGAAAGCACAAACTCGCGACGCAGTGTTCACAATACACATAATATGATCAAATCTTTATATATTTTAAATCTGTATTGAATCAAACGTTAAATGAATGAACAAGAGTGCTTAAAAGCACATAATCCTAATCAAGAACCACCTAGAGAGTTGTAGAGATGTAAGTTTAAGAGCAAGTTTAAAATAAGATAGTGACCGTGATATCATGCAAAGTAACAAAGTGAAGACGATGGGGAGTTAATGTACGATATGACCCCCGATTGTGTAAGGAAATCGTAATCGTTTGTCAAACGTATAATTCGACCTGTTTAAGGAGTTCATAGATGCCTGCACGTCAAAAAGCATGTACGAACTCCTTAAACAGTTCAAGTTATACGTTTTAAGCTGTCGAATGATTACAATTTGCTTAGACTAGAATTTCCTACTTAGATAAATGGAATGACTGAAGACTAGACACAACAATTAAAAAATTAAAAAAAGGATGATTAATTTAGTTTTCTTTCGAATAACTTAGTGTAAATCTAAAAGGATTTTAAGAAGAAGAAGTAAGTGTACTGGACACCCTGAAAGCATTATCACTTCGCGTCGTTCCTACTATAACACGTCACCGAGGCGCGCGTTCGCGTCTTCACGAACGTCGAGCGGCCACTGCACTCGCTTCGATTTCACTTTTATTAGCAATCTACTTAATTGGATACCACTGTTGCGGTTTTATTCATTCCGCAGATTCATCTCAGCCATATTTTGGTAGTGCATTACGACAGATAAAATCTTTATTAATGTCTAATAGAACTCCATGATGAAGAACAAACTATGCAATTAAGTTTGTGAATAGCATCAAAACCAAAAATGTTTATTATAATTAATTTATTCTTCCTAGATATACCTAATCTAAAATCTTTTAAGTAATCTCCTTTATACCATCAATTTCTAAAGAGTAAAAATACTGAATTTTCTAATTCTGAATGATTGTGCGCCAACGTATTTAATTATGTATACTCGGTATATTACAGAAATATGACATTTACGTCGCAAAATATTATCCTATTTGAGAAAAATTGACAAATATTAAATCAGATGCATTATTATTAACAAATCTAGATCTAAGCGCATACTTAGGTAGGTATAATGTCAAACCGGACTAGTAAACTAGTGCTATTATTATAATGCCTTTGTTGCTTATCAATACTACAAAACCCTTGAATGACTAAGTATTAAAAGTTTTGAACGAGTCATTTTCAGGTTATATTATACCTATAACCTGTACCTATAGTTCGCGCACGAGTTGAATGCAGAGCAAATGTATGGTGACACATACATTTACTCTGCATTCAACTCGCGCGCGAATTGTAGGTACATAACAAAACAGCTTTTCAAAGGTTAACTAAATTGTTAAATAAATAGATAAAATTTATCTTTTGGGAAATTCTAGGTATAGTGTTATGGTAGATTTCATTTTTCCGATTTAAAAATAAGCAATTAGGTAAGTACCAATAAAAAATGTCCGAAGTGTAGGTTACTTATATTAATTAAAAACGAGCATGCTTTTAAGACTTCCTGCTTTAACCGTTTTTAAAAAACTGTTTTTGGGCGCCATTTTTCCAATATGGCGGCGCGAGCGGCAAAGATACGAGGTGGCAAAGTAAAAATTCGAAAAGAGCACATCGAAATCTATGAAATCACCAATTTTCAAAACTCCCGAAATATACTTTCCAGGTAAAACTATGCAAATAACTGGACTATAATAAGAGGCTATAGCATAAATCTTTCAAATTCAAATTATTACCATACGTGTTAAATAGGAAATGTAGACTTCTAACGACCTAATCTTAGAAAACCGGCCAAGTGCGAGTCGGACTCGCACACCGAGGGTTCCGTACAAACCTGTAGTAAGTTTTAAATTATTAAAAAAAACTACTTACTAGATCTCGTTCAAACCAATTTTCGGTGGAAGTTTGCATGGTAATGTACATCATATATTTTTTTTAGTTTTATCATTCTCTTATTTTGCGGACACACATTTTACCACTTTAGAAGTGAAAACCTCAATATCATTTTTGAAGACCTATCCATAGATACCCCAAACGTAAGGGTTTGATGAAAAAAAATTTTTGAGTTTCAGTTCTAAGTATGGGGACCCCCAAAATTTATTGTTTTTTCTATTTTTGTGTGAAAATCTTAATGCGGTTCACAGAATACATCTACTTACCAAGTTTCAACAGTATAGTTTTTATAGTTTCAGAAAAAAGTGGCTGTGATATACAGGCAGACAGACAGACATGACGAATCTATAAGGGTTCCGTTTTTTGCCATTTGGCTACGGAACCCTAAAAATTTGCACCTGATTAGGATTTTATTTCCTTGTAGGGTGTTGCAAACGCCTATTTAAGAAATTGTCTTTATATGAGTTCGTCCCTATAAAAATTTATCTTTTTAGAATTAATTGCAAGTGATGCTTTTATTAGTGACAAGGTTGTCTTGATTTTCTCGTCTAAGTAGGTATATTTATATTTTTTATTCTTATGTAGGTACAATTATTGGCCGTTTCATATTATCGGCCGTACGACATAAACCTTCCTTTTTATTTATTTATTTGTTTATTTATTTATTTATAGACTATTTATAGCAAAATCAGAATTGTTGCCTAGAAGATGCTTATTCACTCTTGATTTGAAGATAGTAAATACCAATATTAAAGCCGGAAGGGCATTCCATATTCTAGCGGTATACTCGTAGGTACGAGTATTACCTATTCTGTGGTACGAGTACGATCTACGGGTGTAGATATTTAACCATCAGCAGGAAAATATGCCGTATTAACAAAAAGTTGCAAGTAGAGCTTTAGATAATATCATAATGAGAATGATATTATTACAATAAACTACTTATTAATAAAGACAAGGAAATTATCATAAAAATATATCCATATCAGTACTTCCAAAGCAAATATGTATTTATCGGATTAAATAAGTCTCCGTGATAAATGTTCCGGCTCTACTTTAAAAGCTGAAGGTCAGTCAGGCGGCAGGCAAAGTACACATTGAATAAAGTTTATACCTAAATCTGCGAACCTAATCCCACGCTCGAGAGACCGATTAAATAATTAATCGAGTTTTTGTTAAATTCAACAAACATTGTGCTCAATACAATGCGCTAGAACTATTAGATACGCTATGTATTGTTGATTCCTACCTGTATTGATTTTACTTGCTCTATTTTTACCACAATATAATATCAAAGAATTTATATAATATTTTAGTAAGTATTAAAGATTTCTCGCAACTTTTTGTACAGACTTTGTAAGTATGTCTAAATGTTTTACCTCTTGGACTTTTAACTGGATAAACCATAGGGAAAATCGGATAAGTAGGTACAACTGTTATAAATTCTATGTTTTCAGTTGATTATAGTAAAAACGTAAGAGTTACTGACAAGCCTTGATTTAGAGTGATTTATAATCAATAATTAGTAATAATCGCCTCTATCTACCAATTTACATCGATAAAAAGCACGTGCTAGGTCAGATAAACGGTAAAGTAATTGTTTTCCTATGTAAAATATCTAGTAAAATTATGTAAACGTTTGAATTTTGCAATTAATTTAAAAGGTAACGATAATATCTTAAATTATGTGACACTATTCTTTTTACAACGTACTTACATTATATCTTTCGACTAATTTCCGCTTTAAAGTAACTACGTAGCGTTGAAGGACGGCCAATTGTTAAAATCTAATTTCGTTCATTGTTTCTCATTTGATTTTAACTACGGATATCGAAGACGATTTTAATTTTAAAAACTTTTAAGTAATTAATTTTTCATTTATTTGAAATAATAATAAGTAGTTTGTTTTGGTAAGGTATTTTCTAGGTTGTGTTGTTAAATTTATATCGTTATTTTTATGTTTGGAAAAGTCTTAATTCAAAACGTTGCTAATTTTAGGATCAGGGCAAGCCAAACAGATTCCACTGATAGATAATTTTATATACAAAACGGAACTATTTTTTATAAATACCTACGTCGATCATAGCTTTCACTTGCACTCTATCATCGAATATTTCTACAAACCAGTTCTTAATTCGACTAGTATTATCTACTACGAAGCGAAGCTAACAACTGTATCACATAACCACAGTAGGTATATCTACTTTTACAAATTTCGTAGGATATTACAGTTACCATGTGCAGAGCAAGAACTAATTTTATTTTTCTATGGTACCTACGTTTATAAATCATTATTGGATAATGATGACAAGAGATAAGAAAACATAATGTAAAATTTTAATGGAAATCCAGTGTTGAAGCTATATTTCTTGATTTAATTTCATTCAATATTACTCAACCTACTCTTGAATAGGTACTATATTCATTTTCTTATCTCAGCTAAAATACGGGTTGTTATTTATATAAAATGCAGTATTCATTTGTTGGTCATAACTTTTTTATGTTAATTCCAATAAATATCTTAGCTGTAATTGAGTAAAAAATAACAGAAAATTTCTATTACTTAATTAATTTAGCATAATCAGAAACCATAACGATAGGTACATCATCTCATGGCTACCTAAATGTTTTTGTTTTCTCTTTCGACAGTGAATGAATGAAAATTCTTTATTGCTAACAAAAAAGTTACAAATTGTAAACACTATGTATAAGCTATATATAAAACTAAATGCATGAACTATGAATGTACACACTATATATATATTTAAACTACGATTATATCAAAAAACCCTCGATTGTCTTCGAGAGTCGATTAATAATTACGAAAAGGCTGCAACAAACTGCTACAATCCCAATTATTGTAAATGGTTGAATTTTTGGTATCCTTGCTGCGTTATTGAACTTTGGCCAATAATCGGTACCCTGTGGCTGTCATTCATTATTATTTTACCGTAATAAGACCCCGGGTTACCTCAGGAGTATAAGTCCATCTCTATAAAACATAAACTATGTGGGACATGCCATTAAGGCAATAGAATAGGTGCCTGGTGCATGTGTTAGAAAGCGTTTCATAAGCGCTTCAAAACAAGTACCTACCTAGTAAAAAAAACAATTATCCTATAGACACTAAGTATAAAATGTAGTTGTACCGAATACATGTTAATTTGTTGCGGAATCCGAGAGCAATAACCGACTGCGGTGGTAGCGGTATTCGACGGTTTCTTTGCCTCTAATATTCGGCAAAAACAACTGGACAGTGTGTGTGTGCGTATGCATGTCCAAAAATATCTGCGCGTTGCTTTGAGCAAATTTCGACATAAGAAGCTTAATGTGGATATTAGTCACGCCTCCGAGCAAAACCACATTTTTAACAAATATGAAGTTTTACGTTCTAGATTAAAGATTAAATATATTTAGTATTCATATTTTAGTATCTTACCTATTATCTTGTAAAATATTTGCGATTAATTCACGTTCACGTTAGCTGGTGAAATTGGTAAAATATGATTTAAATTAATTTAAAAACACGCCAGTAAAATGGGATTTGAATATATCCATTCTAATAAATGTATTTTTAATAAAAATTGCGGAAGTGTTGCTGTGCCAGTCTGTTACGGTTGGTTCAGAAACAGTTTGCAATCTAATCCTAGAGGCAACCTTTTACCGCATATTTATAGACATCTCTTATATTTAACGTTTAAACTAGTTAGTGTGAGCTATAACCGGTAACATATACATGTATAATGTATATGTGTATAATATTTAAACTTTAAGAAGCAATGACAACCGCCCCAAATGATTGGATAAAAATTGGTATAGGTTATTTGGTATGTTTAACTTTTTAAATTAGAAAGATAGATATGATTCCTATTACTGTTCATGCAGGAATTATTGAAAGGAGGAAAGAAATTAAGAAAGAATGAAGCTCGATCGCACCGAGTTTACCACAAATAATTCTTACGGGAAGACAGAAACCATACGTATTAGGTATACTCCACGCGAATAAAGCCACTACTAGCAGCAGGTATTAAAGTAAATTAAGATCACACTATTAAGACTTCAATATTAAAAATTGAAGTTTTCCTAAAATCCTATAGACTAAAAACGTTTTATTATTATACTACTGTTTACGACCCCGCACTGGAAGGCGTAGCGTCGGCAGACGGTCGACGGACGACATCAAGAGAGTCGCAGGGAGTCGCTGGATTCAGGCGGCGCGGCGCAAAACCTTGGCTTGTGGAGGACCCTACAGGAGACCCATGTCCAGCAGTGGACTAAAATCATACTAATATTATAAATGCAAAAGTGAGTTAGTTTGTTGATTTGTCCTTCAATCACGCCGCAACAGAGCAACAGATCGACGTGATTTTGCATGGGTATAGTTGAGGACCAGGGCCCCAATCATGTAAGAATGTCCGATCAATCGTTTAAGATTTTTGTCAAAGTAAAATCCATACTAATATTATAAATGCGAAAGTGTGTCTGTCTGTCTGTCTGTCTGTCTGTCTGTCTGTCTGTCTGCTACGCTTTCCCGGCCCATCTTTTCAACCGATTTTGCTGAAATTTGGTATAGAGGTAGGTTATATCCCGGGGAAGGACATAGGCTACTTTTTATCCCGGGAAATTAAGGAGTTCCTGCGGGAATCAAAAAACTTATTCCACGCGGACGAAGTCGCGGGCATCAGCTAGTAAAACATAATTGCATTGAATTAAAGCACAATTTCGTCTGCCCATTCTTATATGGTTAGGGTATCGTACATACCTAAACGTATAAGAATGGGCAGACGAAATTGAGGGGCTGGAGAGTGACATAGGCTACTTTTTATCCTGGAAAAGTAAGGAGTTCCCACGGGAATAAAAAAAACTAAATGACACTGACGAAGTCACGGGGATCACAGAGTACATCACACAGTACACAATATTTTAAACTGGAAGATGAATTACCTATTCGCAGCATTATTTGTAACACTAGATGGACAATGCGACTTCTTCCGCATGATGAATGATTTTTTATAAATCCCGAAACCAACTTTCAACAAAAACAGTTAAAAAATATACTGTATTATATTTTATCAAAAACAGTTAAATTTATAGGCCGTGAAAAGGATTCTGCTTCCTTTACAAGATAGACACACTTTCGCATTTAGGTATATTATTAGTTGAGATTAGCTACTGGCCACACTTCAGGCTACAGGCGTTCTTACTTCTTATGTATGTATGTGGCCTATGTTAGGACTGTAAAAATTCAAGCAAATACAAATAACTTTTCAATAAAGTTTTCATAGTTCAGCAGCAGCAATTTACAGCAGTGTTTTCCCTCGCATTAATTGAATGCACATAAATATATGCGGATATACAAATTTCACTAGCACAAAGAAAAGAGGACGGAAACAACTTGAGCAGGAGGAAGTAAGAAGTGGATCATATTTCCTATAAAAAAGTTAAAGACAGGATATCATAAAAACTGTTTGCTACGCCATCGACTGTCAAAGCGTCATTAGTAATTTTAATTAGTCATTTCTGGCCATATTATTAGATTTATTTCGATAAGTTTTTGATTGGCTTAAACGAACGTTTGACATAGTTTAAATTTTGAAATATTATCTACACATACTCGTAGATTGACTTTAGAAACTATAATTATAGTAACTATAACTATAATTATAGTATTAATTATCAATATCTGGGTGACCGAGCTTTGCTTGGTATTTTTTTTTTGGTAAACCAAATTAAAATTTAATAAAATAAAAATAATAATCGGAAAAAAAAAGAAAAAAATAATCGGATTGGAGACATGACTCGAATCGGGGTCTTTGGTTTCGGGACCACCCGATTTCCCACCTGAGCTATTATACCCATAAAGTGGCAAAATTTACCTTCGTATTCTAATGATATTGTAGCAGTTTTTCATTGCCTGGAAACACGGATAAAACGACATTTTCTTAAAATGAATCCTAGCTAGATCGATTTATGGCCCCCGAAACCCGCCGCATACTAAATTTCATGAAAATCGTTGTAGCCGTTTCCGAGATTCAGATTATATACTCGTATACACAAAAATTGCTCGTTTAAAGTATTAGAATTTATGCATTTGAACGAATTTAATTTATAGGCTTACTATTCAAAGCTTTAAACTTCATTTATTGAATGCTGATGCCCGTGACTTCGTTCGCGTGGATGTAATTTTTTTTTCTAACTATTAAATATTTATTAAAAAACAGCTGTCTGCTACATTCACATTCATCAAACGCGCGAATTTAAAATAGTCGTTAAGCTTTCTTTCTCAATTTATCCAATTTTCTGCACAATTTTCTTATTTTTTAACCGACTTCAAAAAAAGGAGGAGGTTCTGAATTCGACTGTATTTTTTTTTTCTTCCCGTAAGAACCTTCTACAAAGTACTCATTTTTTAAAAGTTTTCTAAGTATTAAAAAAGATAAATTAAATCGGTAAAGTCGTTCTCAAGTTCTTAGGGTTAGCTTTAAATAAAGTAAACTACATAATGCACGCCACGTTGCCTGCGTGAATTTAAGTTTTTTTAATCCTGTGGGATCGTTTACGGGATAAAAAGCCTATCAGGCTCGGGAAAGCTCAAGATATAATTATACAGCTTTAAATTTGATGACAGTTAGCTCTTGAGGTAATCTCAGCTAGTCTATAATACAGTCCAAGCTAACTTGGTATGTAGGTAGTAGGTACATAATATGGCAGTTTGGTTATATTAAACCTAAATCGGTTTTTGGGTGGCATGCTACCAGTAGGCTAAATCACTTGAGTGATTGTTTATCACGCACGCACCTACCTACCTACATACCCAGAAGACATTAATATTATATGATAGTGACGTAATAATTAAAAAAATTGTGATATTTTCTCCCAGGGTCAAAGGTTATAGGCATTGTTCAGACAAGGACAAACAATTTCTACGCAGGAACGTCACGGTCCGACACCCACGAACCTTCCGCCTAGCGCTAAGGGTCAAGGCGGTCGGTCATTTTACTCCATTTGATCTATTACCAATTACGCTTTTTAGAGCTCGCTAAAAAGTTTTGGTTACTGGAAAATTTTCAGTTCATGGGAAAAACTAAGGTCATTGAACAAGAACTACGAAGATTATTCTTAGATGATTGGCTCTACAATTGTATGCGGTAATCCCAGAGACCGTCAAAATCCTCGTTAACATATTTTATTTATAATATATTAGAGACTTTAAAAATTTATTTTTTAGCCTATACGATAACATAATATTATGATTTTATTGTTCCTTTTATTTGAGACAATGGCATATTATGTTTTCCATTTCACTTTGAAGACCTTATTCATTACAAGAAGTTTGAAGAAAACCCTAACGCTACACGCGCCGCAACGGAATAAGAGCTTCGCGATAAAAAAAAAGATGGTATGTACTTTCTTAAAAAATTTCACTTGTGCAAGCTCAATTTTATTACGTCGTATCAAGAGTCGCTATTTATTTAAACGTCTTTGCCGAGTAATTCTTCTGTACCAGAAAGATGCCCGTACTATTAAGTATTATGTGGCGACACATCCAATCGATAAATATTATTATACGGGAAGTTCACATGAAAAACTAGTAGCAATTTACTATTTAGTACCTGCATCAAGTTATCTAAAGCTAGACATATCTATTTAATGGACTTTAATGTAGTATCAATGAGGTGAGGACCGTGGGACAGTAATAAGTCTTTGTGTTAAGTTACGTAAACTTAGACACACCTAGGGTTGTAAAATTGAAAAAAAACTTATATTTTTTAATGTTTACTTAATCAAAATAATTTATAATACCAACAGACAAGTAATTAGTAAACCTAACTAAGCACTTGGTAACTCTTTAGTGCTACAAGTAGGATATTGGTGTGTAATATTAGGACTTTTACGTGCTTTGGGCATACTCTAACTAGCATGCTAATAGCTCATCTAAGCAATGAGCGTGCTACTCTATCTATGTCGAGACATCCATTTTCACGCATCACACAAGCCATATAAAAGGAATGCAGTATATAAAGCTACTATAGTAGTCTAGTATTTTGGAAACAGTCACATCAGTGTCCGTGTTAAGATTCTCGTAAGTCGGTTTGGCAACCTTAGAACCACCGCATCGGTTCATGCTCATAAGGTAATAGATATTATTGCACGGCATGAACAATGCAAACTACGCCCTACACCGCGCCCGCTGACTTTAATGGCATCTTTCTACGCCATAGGCAAATTCTTGGTAATACTAAAATGCACAATACTGCGTGATTATAATAAGCCATGTGTCACGATTGATTTTGTGGTTTTCATTAGGTTCTAATTTATTGATTGACACGACCCGCTCTGTCGCAAGTAATGTAATAGGATTCCGAGGAAATGTATAAATGATAATTTTTACTTTTGTATCCATACATAAATCTATTTTCTTAAAATAAGAAAATTATATATTTATTGGTTGCTTTAGCAATAAGACCGCTTTTGCACCCTTCTGTTTTATCTTTTAACCTTTTGTTTGTTTAATTTTTTAAGTGTATGCTGAGTGAGTAATTAAGTGAGTTTATCTATCTATCTATTCATACTATATAGTTATTATATAGTTATTATCATGAATTACTTTTTTTGTCTAGATATTATGTATGTACGCATTGCATTTACCTTACCTACAAGAAAAGTTATAATTATCATTAAAACATCACTAAATGTCTATTAGTTTATTTTTTATCACAACTAATACATGATCTACTAGGTGAGGTCCCCGATTTGGGTATTTATAAAAGCCGTGGGAACTCTTTTTTTTCTTTTTTTTATCCACTACAAGTTAGCCCTTGACTGCGATCTCACCTGATGGTAAGTGATGATGCAGTCTAAGATGGTAGCGGGCTAACCTGTTAGGGGCATGGCAGTTATATTAAACCCATACCCCTATTCGGTTTCTACACAGCATCGTACCGGAACGCTAAATCGCTTGGCGGCACGTCTTTGCCGGTAGAGTGGTAACTAGCCACGGCCGAAGCCTCCCTCCGCACGTTAAGACAACAGTGCTACACACTGCGCCACGGAGGTCATCTTTTATTTTCTGGGGTTAATAGTAACCTTAAAATATCCTGCCCCAAGATGCAATCTATCCCTGTACCAAATTTCAAACAAATCGGATGAACTAAAGTGTGAAAGCGTAATAAACTGACGGACAGTCACACACTTTCGCGTTTACAGTATTAGTATGGATTCTCTCGAAATTAGCTTTACGTTTATAGTAGGAATAGAAACAATAGTCCAAGGGGTCAGATGGCCAAACGTGATCTTAGTTTTTGAAATAATCAAACAAGCCTTCCACCGTTGACTTTATGGTAATAACTTATGCATTTAAACAATACCAACACTTGCCTAACCGCAGTTATATATTGTTATATACAAATAAATAAAATTAAAATAAGTATGGTATTAAGAAATAAAGTACTTTTTAATAAGTTTATAATCAAATCTATACTTAATATTATAAAGAGGAAAGATTTGTTTGTTTGTTTGTAATGGATAAACTTAAAAACTACTCAACCGATTTTAAAAATTCTTTCACCTATAGAAAGCTACATTATCAGCGAGTAACATAGGATATATTTTATTTTCAAAAAATTAGAGATCCTTGTTTCTCTCAAAAAGTCCTAAAAAAAAAGTCCGCGATAGCATAAGTCTATTTTTCAAGATTGACTCACAATAACCTTTTTAATGGGTATAGACTATTAGGATTACTAGTGCTACTCGTGCGAAGCCGGGGCGGATCGCTAGTTTATTTATATTTAAGTTATCAAAACTCCAACAGTCATAGTCAAAATTTAAGAGTATTTTAAATGTTTGTCAATCCAAGTGTTTTCTTTTAAATACTAATGTTTCTAATATAATAGTTACATCTTACTTATGGCACATAGATTTATAAGTTTGGTGAATAAATCCTTTAGTAATTTAGGATGTAGGTATAGCTGTATTTTTAAAATAAAATCTAGAAAATTACTTTTACGATGACTTGAAGTTAGCTATTATTTCAGTAGGCAACTGTTGCATTATATATTTATGATTAGAGTTCCGTAGTCAACAAGGAACCCTTATAGTTTCGTACGTTATGTACGTCCGTCCGTCCGCGGTTTAGCTCAGAGGCTAGGAGAGAAAGCTGTAATTTAACATGGGTACCTAGTATATATAAATTAATCACGCCAACAAAGTGGTAAAAAATTTATTTTTGTGTAAGCCTCCCCTCCCACCTACACGTAAATTGGGGATGAATTTTGTCAGCCAGCGATATTAATTCTATAAAGAAGTACTATATACAATGAAGTTATGAAAAAAACTATCACAGCTCAGTAGATTTTATGAGTTTAAGAGTAATAGTCGGCCAGCGAACAAAATGGCCGCATATTGTGACGGGCAACTACAGAACCCTACTCTGCGCGTGGCCCGACGCTGCACTTGGCCGGTTTTTTTAATGTGTTGCACATCGGTTGAAAGCATTTTTTTATCATTATTAATGCAATATTACTTCGTGGAAGTAATAAAGTTATAACTTATTAGTTAAAATACTCGGGTAATTTATAACTGTGCTGTGTCATCGTTTAGCCATTGTTAAAGGACATTTTCGATTTATGTCATGTAAAACATATATTTTATAAGAGCATTATATAATATATATTATTGTAAGGACTATAAATTCAAAAATATTAAGATTAAACTATAATTCAACACTTTCAGCAAAATGTGGGAAGAAAAGACATCAACGAGCGCCGTTTTGCGAAACATTAGTGTCGTGTAACTAATATTCTAAAGACTTCTATTAAATTTTTTTTTGACTAGGTAACGAGGTAATTAGCAACGGATTATCTAGTTTTTATAATGTATTAAGGCGTAATCGGTAGTAAAAAAATTTCTTTGTTAAGTCGATTTTCCGAATCCAATTTAGTTACTGTAAAAAAATTGTATCAATTTGAAGGTGTCATGAATCATTTCCTTTCATGCTTGCCTATTTCTTTTTAGGTATCATGATTAGGTGCCTACAACTTTGTCCTTGCCTTTAGACTAATTTTATATTTTTTGGAATAGGTACACAATTGAAGTAAGTATGCAGGTTACATATTATAATTTAACTACCTAACTTCAATATCTGGATAAATATCAACTTTAAAGTTCATAATAAAATTAAGATAAAATCTATCTATCTGTTAAAAAAGGATTTTTATAAACTTCAGTCAAGTGAAACTGGGGCGTCTAGTAATTCTAAAATAGAATAATCTACTCCAAAAAATTTGGGTTCTTATTAAATAAATAGACATACTTCTTCAATATGTAAAGCAGTACATAATATACAAAATAAGAAAATTGAACGATTAATATTATTATTTATGTCTCATATATTTTAATTAAAATACACAGACAAATCAATAAAATGTGTAAAAATGTCAAAATCATTGCCAAAAACGCGGAAAGAACTACCTATTACAAAACGTGCGTTGAAAGTTTGAAACTCATTTAATAGCTGCATAAAATTCCAACGAGTCCAACGAGTGGAGAGCTACTCGTAGTTTATGCCACATGGCATAAACTAGTTTTGGTTTTTGTCCAAACGTGATTTCCTCAGATTTAGAAAATGATAAAATGATGACTAAATCTGTGAATCTATGACGAATAAATTAAATATACGCGTAAATATAGCAAACAGCAGTTGAAAATATTTTTTTTACAAATAAATATATTTGAATACACATTATTATTAGTATTATGTATACGAGTATGTTGCAAGAATTTGAATTCTGAATTCACAGCAAATCTGTAAAAATAAAATCATTTCTGAAAATCTAGATCAACAAAATTTTCCACTGAGATTCAAGAGAAATCGCATCGTAATTTAAATTTTAAAACAACCTTTGGTAATGTACATAATAATCACATATATTATGTGTAATATGTCTCAACTTTGAAGTAAGAAGAAAATGCGTCTGAAAAGTTAAATAAGCAATTAGGTATGTTGTGAAAATAAATATGTTGAAAATAAAAATGAATATACCTAATTATATGTTACCACTTGCAATTAGATCTAATTTACATTTTCACTAGCTAACATATAAATAAGTCTTCATTTATAAATATTAAATCATAAGATATCAATAAAATGTTTTTAATTTTCAAACCTTTCCTTTTATCATGCAGTGACATTAATGTAGAGATTAGTCATGACTAACTTTAATTAGGTACGTTTAAAACGCAAATTTATGTAGAAATTCCAATCAGAACCATATTAAGTTGTTGTTTGATTATGAAACTTACCTTCGTAGATACAAAGGCGATCCAATACAGAACCAGAATTGGGATAAGCACTTCAGTGAAATAAGCACGAGTTGTAGCACTTCGTCTCTAGAGTTAGAGAACGAGATATGTAGGGATTAGTCCATAAACACCCCTCGGAGTACACAGAACTCAATGTAGAGTCCCGGGTGAAGTCCAGGAAGGCAAGGATGATGATGTGGTGGTGGCGGAGGCCGGGCTACAAGGTGCCGGCGGCGCACGGGTGACGTTCCAGCGTCCGGCCGCACAACGCGCCTTGCAACGGTAAACTGGCAGGCCGCCCGCCGCGCCAACACAGCCTCTCCCTCGCTTGTATGAGTGCCTCCAACCTCCCTCCAAACAAATAGTACCGTACACCGCACTTCTGTCTTGGTAACTTTTATTATACTTTTATTAGTGTTGCCGTCTGCGCTTGTGTGTTCTATTACAGCAACACACGCACACCCCCGACCAGTCGTGTAGGTGTCAGAGTTGGTAAAGTACCTATGCGTGCTTTGATCTTACGATTCGGTATGCACAGCCGAGCAGCCGCACGTATAGCATCGAGGCTTTATTTTACTTCTATAATATCTAGTCAATAATTTAAGTTTTATGTTTGTGCAACAGCAAACGTCTTGCTGCGCGGAGCACAACTAGGCCAGAACCGGTCTAGACTTAGCTATAACTCCGCCTATCTACCTATATTCACTAGAACTTTTCGGCTGTTATTCTGTACCTCGCTTCAAATTCCTCGTGCTTTGTTTAATGTAACCTTTAGTCTAACAACCTTCACCTACCAAAATTAGATCACGTACATAGATACTCCAATAAGGTCATGATTCATGATATAACATTCTGAATCTGATGAACAGCCACGTCTATTCACCGCTAGCTTGTTGACAACTAAGGTTATCATATATAGATCCAAGAATACATAAAGCCATTGTTATTTTAGCATGTGCTATCCAAAATTTTCCGCTGATTTTAAAATATAGGTCATAAGTAGGTCATAACCAATAAATTGGGGTAGGGAGGTACCTACTTCCTTCCCTATTTATTATTTAGCATTATCCCTCATTTCTTAGCTCGTTCCTACACATGGAAATTGGAATCCTAATTCCTAAACTTGATCGTTTGGTAGGTAATCCCAGCGGCCAGCGTATTCGGTTTATGTGCATCTGCACATACATAGGTACCTTTAATAAAATTAAAGGGTAGGTAGGTATCTAATCTATCTATAGGCATCTACGACGTGACAATTTTAAAAATATGTAAAGTGATGTTTGTTTTTATAAAATACTCTATCTTACACTAGCGGCACGCTATGATGGCCGGTTTGACACATTACAATAGTTATGTGGAATGTCAATTTATTCTCGAACAAAAAACAATTAAGTTTTTTTAAATTTATGAATCTCTGCACATCACTATCGTCAATAAAGTAATACAATTATGTTCTATATTAGGTTATTGAATTAGTTAGTAGGTATTATCATTATTTACCTAATAAATATCTTTTACACTTTCTTATATACTTAAATATGTTTTTTTTCTTTGCTATTATATTGTAGAAACGATGGGAGATCTTCGAGAATTTTTGGAAGCATATATTTATAATTTCTTTTGCCGTATATATTATTTGTTTTCGGTAGGGTAAACTTTTTATAATTCGCTAATTTGCGTAAATTACTGCCTCGTTCTTTACGTCTTAGATATTGTAAATTTTTTAAATTCTTCCTTAAGTATGGCTAATTTTACCTTACTTTGCACTGGCAACACATTACAGTATGTAAATAATTTGTGATAGTCCTCACAATATTTTAGTTTAATTTTTCTAGGTACAATAGTTTTTAGCATTTTTAATTGTAGTTTATATATACGTATAACTAGTATGGCGCGTGGTTGCGCGGCCCGCTACAGCGGACCGCGTAGTGGACCGCGTGGTCCACTGTCTACTTACTCGCTGTCCTACTATCCTGCCCCCCGATTATGTAAGAATGGCCGATCAAATCGTCAAAGTTCGGCGTCAAAGTAAAATAAACCATAACAGCATTAAATCAGAGCTCAATTTCGAAACACGAAAGTATATACGTATAATGTATGTAAGTTTAAGAATGAGATTATTATCTACAAATAATAATATAGGTATAGGTACTGCTGCGTAACGTAAACAGAGCTTTTTAATTACTTGGTCAATTAGATACCCAGGTAGGCTTTCCTTATGATATCAGTAATAGGTACAGTTTATCCATACTATTCATACTAATATTATAAATGCGAAAGTATGTCTGTATGTCTGCTACGCTTTCACGGTCCAACTACTGAACCGATTTTGATAAAATTTGGTACAGAGACAGGTTACATCCCGGGGAAGGATACTTCATAGGCTACTTTATATCCCGGAAAAATGAAGAGTTAAAAAAAATCCGCGGGAATTAAAAAAATGTGATTCACGCAGACGAAGTCGCGGGCATCATCTAGTATTAAATAATAAGGTAGGTATTATAGCTGGCAATATGATCCATGATACCGAGCCATATACCAAAAAATAACACAACATCAACGGCATCAGTAATGTCCCCGACTTTAGTCAAGGCAATAAAGCTAGTGGACCCCAACAATAATAATTCCTCAGACGACGAAACTTTACAGTATGATAAAGTATCATGAGCTAAACGTATATAATATTATAAATATCCAATAAAAAATCAGAAAGGAAGTAAGGTTTTTATGCTATACTTACCCAATACTCCGTTGCGGCGTGATTGAAGGACAAACCAACAAATCAACAAACCAATAAACCAACAAACAAACACACTTTCGCATTTATGTAAGCGAAATATTCACTTAAGTACCTTAATTCTAAAGTAACTACCTACCTTGAAACAACGAGGGAATAGGCATTCTCCAGACAAGCGCGCTCTATCTTAGGCTCTATCAGCACTTGCAACTAAGCACTAGCCTTAAAAAAGTTGGTCCACAGTCTCAAAAATAAATCAGTAGGTATAAAAAGTTTCGTATCAAATAAGAAAAGAAGACCGAAAGAGACGTTATATTATTTACTAGATAATGCGCGTGACATCGTCCGCGTGGATTGAGTTTTTAATTCCATTTAACCCAATTAATGTAACCCCCGGGATGTAACCTACCTCTATAGAAACCCCTATACCTCTCTCTCTATAGATTTTGATGAAATTTCGTATACGAAATTTCATCCAAATCGGTTGAAATGGTGGGCCGCTAAAGTATAGCAGACAGACATACACAGTCGCATTATTGACCGAGCGAAGCGAAGGTCTTTGAGTCTACTTGAGTGAATTTGCACTTGTCCGCCCGTTTGTCCGTCCGTCCGTCCTTCCGTCCGTCTGTCAGAGCCTTATAACTTCTGAATTACTGAACGTAATTACATCAAATTTAAATATAATATGTAAATCGATGGCCTCCCGCCGAATATGGCTTAAAAAATTATTATAAAAATCTTTATTTCAGGGGGGCTCTCATAGAAACGAATGCGAAGTAAAATATTTTATACTACACCCGCTCGGAAAGTACCCTCTTGCTTTTGTCAAAACGAGGTAGAAAGTACGTCATTGCTACAAACCAATTAAGCGGGAGGACAAGATGTATGAAATTTCATTTCTAACGTGCTAAGCGGGGAGAAAACTGTATGAAAATCCATTTCTAACGCGCTGTTGTTTTTTAATTTTAAGTAAATATGGTATGGACGTTGAGAATTTGGATGTCTTACCTTATGGAAATATAATATTAGAAGCAGCTTCACCATATTTGACATAGAAAAGTCAAATAATATGGTGAATGTCGATTGTCGACATCGACGTCGATTATCGATATCGATAGTCGATATCGATATCGATGTCGATTGTCGGTATCGATGTCGATTGTCGGTATCGATGTCGATTGTCGGTATCGATGTCGATTGTCGATATCGATGTCGATTGTCGATATCGAAATCTATATTGAAATAATCCTCAAAATGTAGTCTAGTTGTGATAGTGAAGCTTCGAATGAAGCGACTCATATAGTTATGATAGAACGTCATTTTTTTTTTAATTTTTTTTTTTAATTTTTTGAAAACAATACATTAGAAATTAAAGCTAGCTAGCCTAACCTAATTAAGGACTATTAACTATTATTAACTATTAACCTAAACCCTTTTTTTTTCTTTTTTTTTCTTTTTATTTTTTTTTTTTTGCTTTTTTTTTTCTTTTTTTTTTTTTTTTTTTTTTATGTTTCTGTATTTTGAATATGGGTTTGTAAAATTGCCTGAAATAAAAAATATTTATTTTATTCATTATTTTAAACCTTTGTAAGTTCGTTTAATCACTAATTATCGCTTATTTTCCTCGCAGGTGTAGTATAAAGCACTATGTATCACTCGGTAGAAAGTACGATTCCTACCTCGCGTGTATTGCGGCCCTTCGGCTACGCCTCGGGCCTCAAACTACACCCTCGATAGTAATCGGTCACTTTCTCCCCTCGGTGAACAATGTACTATTTTATAGCGTTACTTATGGTTGCGGTATATCATTTTAAAGATAATTAGGAATAGAGCCCAAACATTTTTTTTTTTTTCTCCTAAAATTGACGAAATAGGGGCTTTCAAAGTGGAGATTTTCTAACGTCCAAAGTTGACCTCAGAACTCTCAATTTTCTGAAAGGCTGACCCTGAAACTTGATTAATTATTTGAATTATATTCTGTACTTGAACAACAAATACTTAAAATAAGATAAATATTATAAGAAAACGAAATTATTTAATTTTTAATGAGCTTCAATATTTTTAACAGAACTTCACACTGATGTCAATAGATGGCGCTCTGTACAAGTTTATGGATACCGCGAGGTCTCAGTTCGGGGCGAACGACTAGTATTATCAGTTAGCACTTTATATTATACTAGCAGATGCCCGCGACTTCGTCCGCGTGAAATAACTTTTTTAAATTCCCACGGGAACTCCCTAATTTTTCGGGTTAATATATTATAGCCTATGAAACTCACAAGTAATGTGGCTTTCTATTGGTACCAGAATTTTCAAAATCGGTTTAGTAGATCCAGAGATTACAATCCCCTACAACCTCACATATACACAGCCGAAACTTCCCACTCGGGCAAAGTCGCGGGCATCCTCCAATGCATCTATGTACTTATACCTACTTAGTTAATATTACAAATGCGAAAGTCTGTCTGCTACGCTATAACGGCCCATCTCTTCAACCGATTTGGACAAAATTTAGTACAGAGATAGGTTGTATCCCGGGGAAGGATATAGCTTACTTTTTATCCCGGAAAATTAAAGGAATTATAAAAGCTTTATCAACGCGGACGAAGTCGCAGGCATCATCTATTGTAAATTACCTTTGTAAATACATATATAGATCACGCCCACTTGGGCTTTCCGTGCCACGTGCTTAGTTCTGTGGCTTAGATTCCTAGTTCCATGCTTTAAGTCATTGATGTAAAATTTTAGTCTAAAGATTTTAGTACGCACTCCAGCCCTTCTCCAGCCTATAGCTTCGTGGTAAAGACACATCCTGTCCGAGATGCTGCCCATCACAGAGTTATAAAGAGATATGTCTGTGCTGCCCATGGACTTAATATATAATATACATTTATGCTGCCAGTCACAGACACAAAATACGAGTAGAATACATTTAACATAGAAATAATATTATGACGTATTCTCTGTCTACGGTATGTACACAGGGTATGTTTAACACATAATAAGAGCAACGGCGAACTTCCATACACCTACCCCATCCCAGCCTGCAAAATATTGATATTTGTAATAAAAAAAATACTAATAGATAGATTTTCAATAGCTCAATTCAACTACGTTGTCCTTTAAAATTGCTCACCTTAAATTATTTAATTAAAAATCAATAAAGTCGTTGAAAAAATTCATTTATCCATACTTTCAAACTCGTATATCTTTTGATGTACCTATACAATATTTAAAATTACTCAAAGTGTTAAAAAACTGCTCAATTTGCATATCAAATAGGCTCCGCCAGCTACGTGGGGTCGAATTTGGCCAATTCGGTTCTGTCACACTATTCGACCTAGTCTTCTGGCGTAGCCTATTTGATAAGTAGGTAACTTGTATGTACTTGAGCAATTATAAAAACAACTTGAGCAGTTTTTTAACACTTTGAGTAATATAAAATATTATATACCTACATAAATAATAGATTAGGATATAATAAGATATAGGAGTTTAAAAGTATGGATAAATGAATTTTTTTTCAACGACTTTATTGATTTTTAATTAAATAATTTAAGGTGAGCAGTTCTAAAGGACAACGTAATTGAATAATTATTGAGCAATTCGAAATCTATCAATTAGTATTTTTTTTATTACAATTAACATTATTTTGCAGGCTGGGGTGGGGTAACTCTTCCATACATCAATATTATTATGTACAATTATGTACAAGTGTGAAAAAAATATGTTTTTATAAGCGTCGAATATGAAGCTCTCTAAGAGCCTAGAAAAAAAAGATATTTCGTTTTAAAGTTTAGTAAGCTAAGTGGTAATCACCGACCAGAAACAAAAGGTGGTAATGTCACTTCTAAAAATGACAACCGGAAGAAAGCCACAAAAACAAAGACAGATGACAACCACAGACCAGTAAAACATTCGGCACAACCACAGACAATCAGCATCAGTGCTGCCATAATATTCTTTCAATTATTACCATTCTGTTAGAGATTATTAAATAATGTATGCAAGAAAATTCACTTAAATAATATAAAATACACTAAAAAAGAGCAATACTATTATTTATGCTAACATTAATCAGACGAAATAATTACAATTTTTAAAACGATACAAAATAATCTACTAATTCAGATTTATTCTAGCTAATAGGTAGATTATACATAAAATTATAACACTAAACTGTGAAACGGGAACTAAATAATCAAAAAAGATTCCCTAAATATTTAATTTTTTTACCTAGGTTCAATTAATTAAGGTGAATACTTGATAAAATTTAAAAAAATAAGCCAATTAGTTTCTTCTTTACCTTACTTGTGTACAATCAAGATTTAGTAAATGTGGTCAATAATAATTTCGCCGTTGCTCAAAAACCGAGCGAAGCGAAGGTCTCTGAGTCTACTAGAGTGAATTTGCACTTGTCCGTCCGTCCGTCCGTCCGTCTGACAGTGCCATAAAACTTTTGAATTACTGAACGTAATTACTTCTTTAAGTATAGCTGTTAATATGTAAACCGATGGCCTCCAGCCGAATATGGCTTAAAAAGGTATAAAAATCTTTATTTCAGGGGGCTCTTAAAGAAGCGAATGCAAAGTAAAATATTTTTTATAGTGTTACATAGGGTTGCGGTAGGTATATCATTTTAAAGATAATTAAGAATAGAGTCCAAAAATATATTTTTTTAATTTTTCCCCTAAAATTGACGAAATGGGGGGCTTTCAAAGTGGAGATTTTCTAACGACCAAAGTTGACCTCAGAACTCTCAATTTTCTGAAAGGCTGAGCCTGAAACTTGATCAATTATTTGAATTATATCCTGTACTTGAACATTAATACTAAAATTAGATAAATATTATATGGAAACGAAATTATTTAATTTTTAATGAGCTTCAGTATTTTTATCAGAACTTCACAATGATATCACTAGATGGCGCTCTGTAAAAGTGTATGGATACCGCGAGGTCTCAGTTTGGGGCGAACCACTAATCTATCACTATTCTATATTATTCCATATAGTGTCTGGCCACGCTAACTCTGCCACGGATTAAAAGGGCAACACTTAAAACAAAATAAAACAACTATAAAATATATAAAACCATTCGTCTATTCCGTTTTCTTACATTTGTCACTGATTTGACAATTCAGCTATCAGGTTGTTTATGTTCGTTTATTTATTTCGAAAATAAAAGTGAAATAGTGAAATAATGGTTAAACCTATTCAAAATAATGTGCGCGAGTTATTATACGGTATGATTCTTAAATTCCAAGAAGTAAAGGAAGAACACGATGTTGTCCATATGCAAAAACAACAATGTTTACAAGAAATCGAAGAGTTGACAAGTAAGTTGACCAAACGGTTTTGATATTTTATTTTGCCTTTCGATCTTTGCGTAAAATACCTACCTACTTAGATTAATTATATAAACCGTTTAATCGGCTTATATTCGCCTGTTCATATCATCTATATAATTATGATGGATATGCGGCAAAAACTGACACCAAAATCCTATCAAGTTTTAATACTTATTATAATTATTGTTTAAATTCAAAATGGAATAAACGAAGAGTTAAAGCCTCATCTCCAGGCTGTCCTTCATAAACTTAAGGACTTTGGAACAAGTTGCTTTAACTAGTGAACGGCAGTATATGAAGAAAATCGTTTTAATGAGTGGTAACAATCTTATGCCTTGAATCTTGATTGAAAATTACCCAGATCTATCTCAATTTGAAATTTTCTATTTTTTTTTGAGATGGGGTTTAGATACGTGCTGATCAGGAGCTGTAGTGTCTAAGGAGGGGTCTAGATAGTTTAGATGGAATCCCCATAATTATTTTTTTGCAAAAATGCGAAAAATATAAATTATTTTAATTTAATTACAGGTGAAAGCGAACGAACCTTAAGAGTGATTAAAAATGAGGGCCAAACTAATCAGGGAATCTGGAGTACTCCCGGCAAAAAGCGTGCAGCACGGGAAACAAAAGTCAATATTGATTATTATTATTGTTTTATTTTATTTTTTGTTTAATTGATTCTGATTATTAGTGTTATGTCTTTGGTGTACAATAAAGAATATTTCATTCATTTCATATTATTTTTTAATTCATTTATGCTCTCCTTAAGTAATTTACAAGATCTCCCCTGATCAAGTAATAATTTGTTGTTAATCTTTAGCGTCAGTAGATTCATACTAATATTAGTACTTAGTAGCGAAGAATAGTTAGCGAAAGTAACCGTTTGTCTGTTACCTTTTTTGACTCATCCCCTGAACAAAAACATATGGTTTCTGCGTGAGTTTATAGCCGAAATCCACGCAGACGAATTCACGGCAAATATTTTATATAAAATTTATATAAATACGGGGATCATAATATATTATGCTCTACCCTAATACGCTGTCAAAATTGTGCCCTCTATTTACATTTTACTCTTTGAAATGTACTAAAACCATAGAAGAAGGAATCTCTAGAATCAGGGTCAGCGTGTAACCGAAAGGGATAGGTAATACTATGAAACACCTCCCAAACGTCATACAAACGTCGGCACAAGATATGGTTTGTTTGTATGCAATAGGCACAAAATCCGTGACACGCAGAAAGAGAGAGAAAAACACATATTTTTTTCTCATTCTATCTTGTGTAACATCCCAACACTGCATCTCTTTCATGTGGGAGTGAAAAGGAGATATGGCGGCGTCTATATATCTTACTCAGTCTACGACTAAAACGAACACTCCCAGGAAAGCAGATTAAAAACAAAAAACACAAGTATCAAGTGTGTTTTTTCGCATTACACTCAAATTCTACCATTTTCTTACTGCTACAGACCTTAGACAGTCTATATTATAAAGTCCTACGAGTTGGTGGTCATTTAAATAATATCAGGTGATACATTCTAGAGTTGTTCAAAACTGCTATAAATCCATAGCAATAAATTTTTATCATGCTTTTAAATACGCTATGTTATAACGCGCTTGTTATAAGAAAGCGTGGGGTAGTTGGCAGGCACGATAATTATGTCTTGCAGCACGCTAAATTTCGTAGCGCGCTAAATTTCGTAACACGCAAAGATGTCGTTCACTCAAAACAGCGCGTTACATGAGACTAACCATCCGCCAGCGGCAGCGCGCTACCGGCAGGCGGGTACCACTACAAGTGCTACGAGGCGCCGCACGATCGCGTGATATTCTTATCGCCATAGCATCATGGCGGCGCCACACATAGCACGTTATCCGCGCTATAGAACAATAGCGCGCTATGATATTGCGCTACGTGTTTTAATAACCACCTCTAATAAATTCCACTCTATGATAATAAAGTCTGGCCACACTAAGAATGCAGCAAACAGATTAAAAATTCCTATTTACGATAAATGGTAGAATTTGAAAATCTGTTGATGGAAACACAGTCTGTACTGTGAAAAAACGCATTTGATACTTGAGTTTTTAATAGGTTTTTGTTTGTAATATGTTTTCCCAAGATAGTGTGGTAATTTGTCATTTAAAAGCACAGCTTTTGCCTGTTGGAAAAGTCATTGATAATTCACAGGTAATTATCTATCTCTGGGCCCAAACTTATCAAAATTGGTTCAGCGGTTCTTTCTTACTTTCTCATTGGGACTTTATTATATATTAGGATACAAACAATTATTAATTGTAATTATTATTACTTTCTTATTATAATATTTGTATGGATCTACTGACGCTAAAGATGGAAGCCACTGCGCATGTCTCTGGAAATACTCAAGGAAAGTTTAAAATAATTGAAAAATATTTTTTGATATTTTTATTTTCATTTATCGAAAACATCGTTCATCTAAATATTCTATATCATCAAATTTAACAGGCTCATCAATACATTGTATTACTATCACTATTATTGCTCCCAGATTCTTCTTTACTTGACTGACACTCACTAGTGATGAAGACTTGAAATCAATTTGGATTTATTGCGTATAAATAGGTACCAAAGGCTAGCAAATCAACTTTTTCCAAAGTCTTAAATTTGAAGAGCAGCTACTTAAGGGACTGGCGACCACCGCTCGCAACTTCTACTCGAACCGCAAATATAAATTTGCCGGTATATTGCTATCCCTATTTGGCTGAAGACACATGATCGCATGCAAGCGCGATCGCAATATGAGCGTACAGAATTTGTTATACATTTAGTCTTGTTCCGTGAATACCAAAAATGATGAATGAAAAATTGTTGTGTTTTTAACTTCGTATTGTTATTCTGTAACTTGACAATATAGGCTATGTTCATGATCAATTAGTACGTGAGATATCGTTGGTTTTAATATGAAACAAATAAGGAGAAAACATGTCGTTTATGTCGCCAAAACATGCAAAACGCAATGTGCTTACATTTAATTTTGGGAAGTATTTTGGAAAAATAATTATCCAGGGACCTAGATAAATACAAGTTCAATCTTAATAATCGCATAATGTGGAGGAAATATGCTCGAATTACTAATTATTTTGGTATTACGTTTGTATGAGCAATTCACCCTCCGCTGGCGCCTTAAGTACTTAATTATGCTTTAAATCTTCGTATATAATACGTATTACCTGAAATTAATACAAATAATAATAACTTGGTAGGATTTTATTGTATCTAAGTATTATTTCTTCACATCTTGGAATAATTTGTGTACCTACTTTTCATGTTTTTATAATAGACTACACATTACTATTTTACACATTCATATACGGTTATATAGTCCAAGTATTAAACAGGCTTTAAAACCATTAATCCAATTATATTTTGTGAAAAGTTAAGGCGGGCGTAAACAATCTGGATAATAACATAATATTAATTGAAGTATCACGACAATGATAGCTTGATAGGCGTAAGAAGACAGAATAAACAAAACTTCAGTGTCAAAATTGCCCATCCATTGCAGAGATTGAATGGCCAGAACTTGGCCAGAAGGAACTTTAGAGTTGTAGTAGACTTGGTAGAAAATATGATTTAAAAAAACAGTAGGATAGGAAATAGGAATTTAAATTCATAAACTGGCATCCCTGCCGGGTGGTGTGCGAGGCATAAAATTGTGTATCTGTAATTTACTGTAATTTTAATTGTAAACAATGTATTTAAAAAATCAATTAAATTCATACGTATAAGAATAAAAACTAATCAAAACCTATGCCAATGTTGTAATTTAAGGGCATTTATTTACTTTTTGTATTGATGTGAGGTGCTCGTGCTTTGTCTTCGTGTGTGACAATATACTCAAAATGGCGCATCAACTGGCACCGTCTGTAAATACTTCATTGGACGACATTGACCTCAGTGCGCTAAAGGTAAACTTACGAACTTTAACATTATTATCTATGCCGCCATTTATCTGTAAAATCAATTGCCCTTTATTAGAAAAAAGTCCCAGGGAGCAATGATCTCACAGGGCGTGAATCATAGTTAAGGTTCACTAGGGATTATAATTAGCTTTTAACTATACATTTCTTGTTCATGCGTGATTTCAGGACCCGGCTGGAATATTTGAACTTATAGAAGTTGTAGGCAATGGCACCTACGGTCAAGTATACAAGGTATGTCCATTGAAATAAATTCTAGCACATAATTTAGTTTGTAACTCCATGTAATTAATGTGAACCTTTGATTTGATTCACCTAAAGCTAATTTATAAAATGATCCTTAATGACAAAAATGGTTGCATTTACACTGTGAACTTAACAATTTAAGAGGGGCTATTAGTGTCAATGAACAGAATTAATTTCCATCTGCCAACCTCCAATAAAGCTGTGGCCTATTAGGTACCTATTCTTTAACCCACATTATGTACTCACACACTGAGCTCTAATAATTATGTGCTCCATCTGTACTGATTCTGATACATATGATAAAATATTTATATGTAATGAAGTAAATAAACAAAATTGTGATTTTGAGTTTTTGGTTTATGTATATTATAAAGGAGAAGTTCTGAGGTTCATCTTTCTATAATCATAAGTTCTCAGATTTACTATAAGTTACCTACTAGAAAAACCTATTAGAAATCTTGAAATATAAAACTTATAATTGTAACTCTGTAACTGTATAATATGATGTGCATATTATGGAACCAACAAAATGATTAGGTATAGTTTTGTCTGATAAGTTAACATGTATTGTAGGGTCGTCACACTAAAACAGGACAACTTGCTGCCATCAAAGTTATGGACGTCACACAGGATGAGGAGGAAGAGATAAAACTAGAGATCAATGTCCTAAAGAACTATTCTACTCATCGCAACATAGCTACTTACTATGGTGCTTTCATTAAAAAGAGTCCTCCTGGAAAAGATGATCAGCTTTGGTTGGTCATGGAATATTGTGGAGCTGGTGTGTATTTTTTATTTAGAATATATATAATACTTATTTAAATAGATGTATTTATCTTTTCTCTTCATCACACCACTTCAATCCATTGCCAGCTCATTACTGAGCACAAGTCTCTCCTTATTGGGTGGATGGCCAAGTGTGGATTAGCTAAGTTCACGCACCTTTAAAAACTCTGGGGCAGTCATATCTTATCTATTGAAATACATTTACACAGGTTTGGTAGGTTTTCAATTGTGGCAATTTATTATGATGCAGTGCCCCAGAGAAATTAGAGCTATGAGTCTATATCAAAATCATCCACCTACCCTAAGGAATAACTTGAATGCAATGATCTGATGAAATATCATTGTTGAAGACTAGCCTGACCCTGGCAAAATGAAAAGTCATCCTTAATAAAAAATATTGAATGAACATAAAATATTCAAATTTCATATAAGTAATTAATGTTTCAGGATCTGTGACAGACTTGGTAAAATCAACCAAGGGCCAATCACTAAAAGAAGAATGGATTTCGTATATTTGTAGAGAAATCCTAAGAGGTCTCAGTTATTTGCACTCCAATAAAGTTATACATCGAGATATCAAAGGACAAAATGTTCTTCTTACTGATAATGCTGAAGTCAAACTTGGTAAGTACAATGTTTGTTAATTATGACAATAATTAAAAACAGATTCCATTAAATATCTTTAAATGATATGACATAATATTTTCCATGATGTTTGTACATTGTACAGTGGTCTGATACATGAAGCACTTACTTTTATAATTACACAAACAACAGTAATATTAGATGGTATTATGTAATGGTGTTTTTCTTTGTGTGTATAAAAATTATTTATATTGTAAAGTTGTTGATACCTATAGTTCGTTCGCCAAATCGAGCTAGTATGGAAACTAGGAATTGTACATCATTGGTCGCATATAATGGTCATAGGTCTCATCTGTGTCTCGTGCGGTGTGGACGTCGTGCATTTGGTGCTCTTTACTTACTAGCCCGCTATGATTGCTGTGGACACAAATGTCAAAAATATGGCTGACCGATTTATCAGTTGATAATAACTCGTTTTTCCTTGTTTTTTATACTCAGAATCACATTTAGTGATTCAGAAAAACAAATTCTTAATCAAAACTACTGATATTTTATTTATTTAGTACTTCTTAAAACAATAATAAAAACATAAAGAATCTCAGAAGCTATTTTACTCCGACACCACATGGCACTGGCACTGGCAATCATAATAATATTATAAATGCGAAAGTGTGTTGCGGCGTGATTGAAGGACAAACCGACAAACAATTGTTGGTTTGTCCTTCAATCACGCCGCAACGGAGCAACGGTTCGACATGATTTTTGGCATGGGTATAGTTGAGGACCTGGAGGGTGATATAGGCTTAAAGAGGTCCCGCGGGAATCAATAAACCACGCGGACGAAGTCGCGAGCGTCAGCTAGTAACTAATAAATCTTTTTAATTTGGAGTGCGCAATTTAAACATACGCAATTTACATTTAAAGCGAATGGAAGAAGGGTCATCTGACCAATCATGGTCATTATGAATCCTTTTTACTTTTAATTGTGCAAGAGATAACCCTATACTAGCTCGATTCCTGTATTAAGTATATGCCTGGAATACTTTATTACTTGCTTCACCTATTTGCTCAATAGAGTAATAGTTAATCAATAACTAATTGTATGCATAATGCTTTACTGTGGGAAACTTCATACAAACGATATAAACTTCTTGGGCATTATAATTAGCATTAGATAAACCATGGGAATGTTGCAGAATACAGATAGGTAAAGGGTCTTCTGTTATATGCTAAAAAATAATTGGATCAGGGCAGTAAACAAAAATATAATATATTCAAGTTTACATTAACCACCAAAAAATTATTATGCAACTTTTTGTACAGTTGACTTTGGAGTGTCTGCACAACTGGACCGAACGATTGGCAGAAGGAACACATTCATTGGCACTCCATACTGGATGGCACCGGAGGTCATTGCCTGTGATGAGAACCCTGAGGCCACCTACGATAATCGCTCCGACCTCTGGTCACTTGGTATCACAGCACTTGAAATGGCAGAGAGTCAGCCACCTTTATGTGACCTGCATCCTATGAGAGCACTATTTCTCATTCCAAGGTAAACATTTTAAACTGCTCATATATCTTGTACTAGACTGTCAGAATTTAACTGGATCAGACATCAGCTTTTGGTGCTAGCAGCATGAGTGTGACAGTGCCTTAACTATTGATTACTAGCTTTTAAATTACAGTAAGTATTATGTACAAAAAAGAATGTCAAAAATGTTTTTTTTGTTATAGAAACCCACCTCCTCGTTTAAAATCTAAGAAATGGGCCAAAAAATTTCATGGCTTCATTGAAACGGTGCTTGTAAAAGACTATCATCAGCGTCCTTACACAGAGCAACTTTTGAAGCATCCATTTATCAGGTAAAAAAGTCATACTATTGGTTTCTAACAATAATAGGCTACATAAATTTTTTCAAGCAAATAACTTTAACATCATATAGGATATAAATTTAATGATTAAATCCGCCTGTCCTCTACTCCATCTATCAAGGTTTGCATAATTTAAGCCTCAGTTGCCAAATCAGTTTTTCATTGATTGATTGGTCTAAAAGTGCTATTTAATTAAGGTCTTTCAATATATTTCTTAAAAATTGAATTAGTTTACAGATTTGTGTTCAATCGAAATAGCACCATTTTGCAATAAAAATAAAAATTAATTATTCCAGGGATCAGCCTACAGAAAGGCAAGTAAGAATACAACTGAAAGACCACATAGACAGGTGTAAGAAGAGAAAGCAGGACAACTCTGTGAGGGAGGACTATAAGTACTCCGGCTCGGAGGGTGAGGAGGAAGACAACGCGGTCGCCGGGGAGCCTTCGTCCATTGTGCACAACGCCGCTGCACACCAGGGCGGCGACACGCTGCGCAGGAACTTCCAGCAGATACAGGAGGGCAGGTTCGTGAGCCACACTGGCCAGCAGATGCAGGAGGGCAGGTTGGTCAGCCACACTGACCAGCAGATACAGGAGGGCAGGTTCGTGAGCCACACTGACCAGCAGATACAAGAGGGCAGGATTGTGTACCACACTGACCAACAGATTCCAAAATCCGAAAATCGTTAATGTCCAATCCTGTGTGGAAGCTAATTTAACATCAATATATTGCATTGGCAGTAGTAACCGCTATTCCAAATCAGCGCTCCTGGAGTGCAGTCTGAATTTAAATCTCGGACAGCTTTTTCACACTGCGACAACTCTGTGCGCAAGTTTGACTCGCACTTGGCCGATTTTTTAATGCATGTAGGTTCTAATAAGGCTAAAATCAAATCTCTTTAAAAAATCTTTCAGAGCCGCTGAAGCACAGCAACCGCAACCGCCGCCAAAACGAAACAGTAAACGTGAGGAGCGTGAGGAGATACCAGGTGAGATATTGCTTACTACTTTACATGTTTTAACTTAAATCTAATTCCTGTTTTTTCTGTCCACATTTACAGCTCTCTTTACACGTGTTGGAATTAATGAGTGCAATTTAATCAATAATTATTATAAAAGGCTTTTTCCTGAGTGACTGACAGACAACCTACAGCCCAAACGGCTGAACATAGAAAATTGAAATTTTGAGAGATCATTCCTTGAGCACCCTAGAGGTGTACTAAGGAAGGAATTTTCTAAATTCCACCCCCAAGGCAGTTAAATAGGCGGTTCAAGTTATATCCATCAAACTTGGTATTTGTGCTTTCGGTGAAAAATTAATAATTTTATGTTTTTCACAGTTTTTTTAATTTCCTTTTTTAAGAACCTTTGGAATACCAAGCGGAAGAAGTCGCGGGCATACGCTAGATAACATAATATATTTCTTTATTCTTGCAGAGCCCGGCCCACCAGCTCGGCCGTCCATTCCACAAAGACTGATTGTAGTGCCAGACCCGCAGGCGCAACAGCCAAATAGATATAGGTAAATGATCCCAGCTTTTTACTGACATTTAAAATGAATGTAATTCATAGCCATGAAAATACGTTTCAGGGGGTCTACTCTCTTTCTCTAAAACGAAACTTCGCAAACAAACGAACGAAATTTCGTTGACTATGCTCCTCTCAACTTCGTTTTCGTACACGCAGACGAAGTACGGATCCATAGAAAATTTTCGTGACCGACTGGATTGAACGATTTTGTGTTGAGACAATAACCGAATAATTACGTTCGTTTGCGAAGTTTCGTTTGAGAGAAAGAGATTAGACCCCCAGGTTTCAACCTTTAAAGCTACTAGCCAGGCCGGAATAAAGCAATTCACGGCTGAGTAATATTGGAAGGACGAAGCGAAGGCGAGGACTTCCCTTTAAGTAAACGAGGCCGTGAATTGCTATTTCGTTCGAGACTTGTATAGTACTTATTTTGCGAACAATAAACAGCAGCGCGAGACGCGAGTCATCTCCGATTGGCCCGTCAGGGCCAAGCGGGGGTACGGGCCTCGTGGCATGGCCTCCTTACCCGGGCGGGGCGCGGGGTAATTTTGTACCCCGGTAAATGTCTTCTAGCTGTGAATCGGCTAGGGCCTGCCTTGTAGGCTACAGGCCCCTGGGCGAACAATAAACAGAATTTGTTAAGAAAGCTTGTCTACATTGCTGTTACTGCGTTGACTTCCTTAACTCACGCTAAAACATTGTGTTGTATGGAAATGATCTGATTTCCTATTTTTTGAGTATTAGGGGCCAGATATGAGTCAATGTACTATATTGTTTAACCATATTCTTTACTGAAAAGGTTAAGAAAAGATATCTAGTTCTATACTTGTAGATTTTGTTACGTCTCAAGCTTATGACCCTCGTCTGTACTAGACCACTGCCGCCCACACCGAAGTCTTCGGGCTCGTCCAACAGCTCGGGCTCCAACAACGGCACGCCGCAGCCACCGCAGCGCGGACCGCACCACATATTCAAGCCAATGGTACACAAGTTTTTTTTTCTGTTTTTACATATGGCACATTCAAGCCAATGGGTACACGAAATTATTCTTTTTTTTTTCATTTACATAATATGAGGTGAAAATCTGATGAATTCAACATTATTATCAATTAAAAAAATCTAAATCTGTTCAGAAATCTCAAAGAAATCGGTGAACATAAGTACATTTAATATATGCGCCGAATAGAGAGTTAATTTAAAAATTACAAAACTCAGCAACACTTGAGCGTTTGCTCCTGTGAAATTATTTGTTACGGAGATTAGCGGTTTAGACTGATTTGTGAGTTGTAGGCTGAATCGATTCAAATTGATCAATATAATGTACGTTTAATTGATTGGCACATCATCTCTGTCATATTGTATAGAACGACTAAATAAGCAGTTTATTCTGGTGTCAACATCACTGATGCGCTATATAAACTGAGCAGTCCCATCAAAGCCCAAAAAACATTATATTGCGCGGGAATGGAGTAGGGGGAGAATTTTGTTAATGAATTTCGTCATGAAGCTATTTTAATTACTCCTTAATAAATAAAGGAATTTAAATGTTACATTACAACATAATTTTAATAAAATTCGAATACCTTTCTCTTGCATGTCTCAACTGTGTATGTGATTTTTGTTTATTAGCTTGTTTTTTTTTGTTTTCATGTCACGCTGTTTTTCTTTGCACATCCGATTAATGAGTGCAGCTTCCACCGCGAAGGCCGGAGGTAGGTTTGCTTTTTATAATTTACTAGCTGATGCCCGCGGATTCGTCCGCGTGGGTTAAGTTTTTTTGATTCCCGCAGGAACTCCTTAATTTTCCGGGCTAAAAAGTAGCCTATGTCACTCTCCAGGTCTTCAACTATTCCCATGACAAAAATCACGTCGATCTGTTGCTTCGTTGCGGCGTGATTGAAGGACAAACCAACAAACAAACACACTTTCGCATTTATAATATTTTATAATTTATTTAAGGTGAATCATCCCGAAACTATTTAATAAAATTAATATAGGGACCAATCTACTCGCAAATATCGGCGATCTAAATAAATCAATAGAGGAAACTGTATTATAAAGCATCCAAACTATGAATAGCAAAGCCAAAGAACGTTATCAGTCTGTTAATTGTCATTTGAAAATTATAGAGTTCAAGGAAAACTGTTTGCGGATATTGTAACAGCGTGGTGGGTTTAAGCTCTAATTCCCTGAAAGACTGCCCAGCAGTGGGACGTTAATAGGCTGTAGTGGTAGTGGTGGTATTTGCGTATGTGTAACTTTTTGTCTACTAAGAATAATAGGCGATCAATCACTTACGCAGGCGAAATTGCTCAGTTTACAACACCGACGCAATGTCGCCTGCTTATCGGTTTTTTATCGGATATACCATGGGGAGTGTGCTCTGGAACTTCACAACCTTGTTCCTCCTTCTCCGTTCTACCACAGAACAGCAAGAAACCGTCAGCGTTGGCACCCCTATGTGGTTGATGTTCAATTTGCTCGCACGAAACGTTTCTGCTCGACGTTTCTGATACGAACCGCTAGGGTGTGGAACACCCTCCCAGCTCACGTGTTTCCTGCCACTTACAACTTAAGTACCTTCAAGGCAAGAGTGAATAGGCATCTTCTAGGCAAGCGCGTTCCAACCTAGACCTCATCATTGCTTTGCACTAAGCATGATTGTCGTCAAGCGCAAGCCTATCACCAATAAAAAAAAAAAAAAAAAACACTATATTTTAACTTAGTCTTGCTGTTACAAAATTTATAGAAAACATATCCAGAATAATTTTAATTATAATACGTTATAACTCCAGATTCACAATATAGGGCAAATTCATTCCTATTCTTAGTTTGGACGCTTTATGTAAATTATTTCTTTTACTAGATTTGCGCTTTTCTTTAAACTGCCTGTGCTCCCAGCATTCAAATAAGCCACACAAAATAACAATACAAGTTTAATTAACCAATTATAACCACCATACCCCTAACAGGTTAGCCCGCTACCATCTTAGACTGCATCATTACTTACCATCAGGTGTGATCGCAGTCAATGGCCAAATTGTAGTCAAAAAAAAAATTAAGAATCATCATGTATGTACCTGTTCTGATGTCTAAAGGGTCACTCAAACCGCTGTTTCATTTGAATAATGATGCAGTACCTGTGTATTATAATCAAGCAACTGTCATTGATAAACTCTGTAACAAAATTCCACAACCTTTTTTAAACTTGCCTTTACACAAGTTTAAAAAGTTCATTAATAGTATGCTTCTGAAAAAAGCTTATTATACTGTTGAAGATTACGTAAATGACAAAGAAGCATGGATTTGACTCGCTCCAGCAATGCTAAGGACAGCGGTTACTTATGTAATTACAAATCAATGAAATTGTAAATTATTTATTTTTCAAAAGAGCAACCGCCGAGTTTCTCGCTGGTTCTTCTCGGTAGGAACGTCATTCCGAACCAGTGGTAGATTCATTCGACTATTCATAAGCACTTGTATAAAGTTTATTTGAATAAAAAAACATTTGAATTTAAACGCCTTAACTAGATGTGATATTTTATTAGGACTTGGACAAACTGGCCGCGCAACTCAACGAGTTCGCAGTCGTGTCAGGAAGCGAGCCGCCGAACCGACCGCCACGGGCCCCCACTAATGGACAAGGTATATTGGAGCAGCTCCTGTGTCCTATGACGACTAATTCTTAATTTATTAATTTTTTATTGAAGTTACTAGATGATTCCCGCGACTCCGTCCGCGTGGATTAAAATTGTTTGATTCCCGCGGGAACTCCGGGATAAAAAGTAGCCTATGTCCTTCCCCGAGATACAATCTACCCGTGTACCAAATTTCATCAAAATCGGTTGAGCAGATGGGCCGTGAAAGCGTAGCAGACAGACAGACAGACAAACAGACAGACACACTTTCGCATTTATAATATTAGTATGGATTTGATCCGATTTTATTGATTAAGTTTATTCACTTGGTTAATGTATTAATGATTGAATGTATTAGATTTAAATTAAAAATATTGCATGCTGTAAGGTGAAATTTGGCCGTATGCTAAATTATTATAATTTAGAATAAGACCACTCTGTACCCAAATTTGCAATAAAATTGAATGATTGATGTAGTCTGCAACTTCAGTAAATAATAGCCTATACAGTCTTCAATTTCTTTCTGAGCTACGGAGCCTTTCTTAGATTAGTTTGACACGCACTTAGCCAGTATTTTTTGTTGTATTTTATAAAACACTTGCGGATTTTATAAAACACGAGAGAGCTTCGTTCGCGTGGCATAAGTTTTTTTATTTCCCACATTCACTCCAATTTTCCAGGATACAAAGTAGACTATGTCACTCTCCAGGTTTTCAACTATGCTCATACAAAAAATCACAATGATCCGTTGCTCTTGTGCGGTATGACTCAAGGACAAACTACTTAACGTCCTTGGGGATAGAATTTTCAAAACTGTGTGTTTGTTGCAGTTTCATGACTACAACTTGAAAAATGACACTTTCATACAAACTTTCAATCCCTCTTAACCCCTTTAACTCCTTAGGGGGTAGAATTTAAAAAAAAAATATATGAAACACATATTTTTTAATTTTCAATCGAAAGCCAAAATAACAAGCTTCGTCGATAAAACTTGGAAAATACTTTGAAAAACGAGAAACTTTCATACAAATTTTCAGCTCCAATTCCATACCTTTCGAGTGGTGGAATTTCGATTCGAACAACCCTTCGCATTCGAAAAACCCTTTCTTAGTGGGAACACACTCTCAAAATTTCATGTTCCTAGGACCAGCAGTTTAGGTTGTGCGTTGATATATCAGTGAGTCAGTCAGGAATTTTACATATTTAGATAATAAAAGTGCATTCCTGTGATGTCCGCAGGGCCACCAGTGGAGCGCAGCGCGCCCGAGCCGCCTTTCGAGGAGTCCGACAGCGACTCGGAGGCGGACGAGAGCGGCGGCCGCGTGCGCAACGACGGCACGCTGCTGGCCAGCGACCCGCCCAAGCCGCTGTGAGTCATGCGCACTACTACCACACAATACTTTATACGACACGACCGCGACACGACTACCATGCGTAATGCATTTTTTATCACGACAAGTAATATATGCGCGGCACGACAATCGACTTTCTAGTGTCGTCTCTAGGTATACATGTCTGATGAACTGAACCCAGCCTAATAGTACTAATAGTACTGTACTATCCATCCAACGCGAACACGAACTATCTGTTAATTTTCTGTTCTGCGTTACGAACACCTCGACGCAAAATACCATTATGACGAATAGAAAATGCACCTGTGTTTGCGGCACTACGCACTTGGGTACTACAGCATACAAAACTGACGGCGGGCAAGCTGCGAATTATGTATACACATTTGCATTAATTGTGACTATTTATAAATGTACAATAATTAATTACTTTCCCTTTGTTTATTTTAATTTGCTGCATGTTTTTATATAATTTTCTGTTGGCCCCGGATTTCGTTTGTTTTGGTTTGGTTTCGGCTTGTTAGTCCCGAGTTCTGCTATAGGCCGGGGCTGAGCGCGGTGGCGGAGGACGGCTGCGGCGGCGGTGCGCCCACGCGCCCGCTGCCGCCCACGCCCGACGACGACGACCCGCACGCCGACCGCACGCTCGTCAAGCGGGTGAGTCCACGTACCGCCAAGCGACAACCGCCGGTGTGTCACGGCTTAACGGACGTGCTTATTAGAGTTCACATCAGTCTGCTTTTATCAATTAAACAAGGTCACTTATATCAAATCTAAACACTCATTATAAAGCCCATAAAAGTTCACTAAGTTCAGTCTGCTTTTATCAATTAAACAAGGTCCCTGCTATATCAAATCTAAACACTCATTAAGCCCATAAAAGTTCACTTCAGTCTGCTTTTATCAATTAAATAGTCCCTGTTATATCAAATCTAAACACTTATAAAAAGCCCATATTAAATACTAGCCCATAAATACTAACAAACGCGTTCACTTAATTTGTCGTAATCAATTGACCTGAAAACGCACTGAAAACGTTTCAGTATTAACACTTCAGTTTGCCTTATCAGCTGTCATTATTATTATTGAACAAGTTCCCTTTCCTAAAAATTTGGAAATACACCAAGTACTTATTGCTATATCAATCAAACCAGTTAGTCATCCTAACAAAAATGGAAAACACCAGTTTCTAAGGCTTAGTAGTAGAGCGAAACGATGTTTGGCTAGATACTGGATATTTGAACTTATCTTTTTACTTATCCTACGCCAAATATTTGGTAATCTATTTGTAAGAAACACGCTCTGGCGGAAAGAGCTGATCTTGCTGTCTAGTACATTGTTCAAGGATGTACGGCTACCGCTAAATGACTTACAGGATTTCCAAGTACACGTTTGCTGAGCCACTTCTAGTGTCCAGGAGAGTGACCATATTAAAGTAAAGCCAGACTCTAATAGTCGCGTTTTATTTAGCCAGACATACACTCAAGACATTGCACTCAGACGGTGGAAAGGAGCGAAGAGAATTGACTCTAGAACAGATTTATTTCGTACTAAATAAATAAGACAAGCATATTATGATACACATTACACATCATATTAATTAAACAATTTAAAATCCTTGATGACCATTTATTAATAAACAATACATACTCGTACATAGCTGAATATGCATAAACCTATTTTGGAATAATGCATCACAATGAATAAATTTTGGGGTTTACTTCATACAATGCTTTTCTGTCATTAGCCTTAGCTAATTCGTGTAATGAGCATTAAATATAATATTGCCGACCCTTTCATAATTCCCTGCGGACAGCACTAGATTTCACTTCGCTTCTTCCTATCGTATTTTTGGGCGTAGATAACTTATTCTATATCCCGTTTTGTGTTAACAGTTTGCTCACATAGAATATTCTGACCGAAAATGAAAATGATATCATTAAAAAAAAATTAAGACTGCTTTAATATGTGCTTTAGATAAAAAAATGTGATTGGCACACACAAAATTAAGTCATTTTCTATTCGATCAGTGATCCTGATCACTGTCTTAGACCTATCAATAAGTGAATTTTTTTAGCATTTACTTACAAAATAAACCAAAATTATACATACAATATTATAATTACACTCAGTTATTATAATACTTCGTTTCGTTGTCGTTATATTATGTTGTTTATTGTTAGGTCTATTTAATTTTTTTCATGAATACTTTCATCAATAAAATAAGTCTGAATGGTTGGATGTTGGGTCATTATATTGTACATTATTTTTCACGCCAAAGTAAGATTAGTGAGCACTATAGCTATATTTTTAACAGCTTTCAATAATTATGTTATTGTTTTAATTCATATTATGTACTTTTTGTACTGAACATGTTTGAAAAACAGCAGCGGGAGTCTCAAAATGATAAAAGACAATCTGATGTTGATGAAGCAGTTCTACTGAAGGATTGGGACTTTGCCAGATTTTTCCCTTCGAGAAATACGGATAACAAAGAAGAAAAACAAGATCTCACTAAAGACTCTGAGCACAAACGAGCGCAACTCCAACGTCAGTCCCGAATTGAAATGGAGGATGCGTGGGTTAAATACAAGTCTACAGTGACGCCGCCGGCGCGGCATAAGCAACTGTTCCAAAAACCTAGCGAAAAGACTACACAAGAAAAGTTGACTGATATTCTAAAGTACAAAAGAGACCAGGACTCCGAAACACAGTCTCCTAATAGATTCTTCAGAGCATTCAGACGTGAGAACTCCGATCTGTTCCCACTATCGAGCACTAGACATTCCGCAATTTACTTTCCCAAACACGACAACCAAGCGGGCGCGAAGCAGCTTAGATCTAGCGGGATCTTTAATCATTCGCGCAAGCAAAACAACAAACCACAAACATCGGGCGAGCCTATCCTGACAGATTTCATTAAAATGAACGATAGCTTAAAAATGGCACAAAAAAACGGAGCAAAGAAAATTGAGAAAACTAGTGCGGAGAAGAAGGCCGCAACCAATAATCCCATTGAGGCACTGAAGAACGTCGCCGTTCTACTTAGGCAGGACAGCAGCCAAAGCAGCCCGAGTAGCCAAAGTTCGCGCGGCGACTCGCCAGGCGAGGTGGGCTCGCCTGATGTCACAGCGGACGCGCCGGCCCGGCCGCGCAGGGAAAAGACCGAGTCCGATATTGTGTTCCGAAGAAGTTCACTATTTAACCGGCACACAGAGCTCATATCGAGTGGGCAGGAAGCGGTAATCGCACAGGATCAGGTAATTGCTCACTGCTCGGGATAGTTTGATTAATACATTTTTACTTACGTTTGGTATGAGGGTTCTAATCAGTTATTACCTAACCTAGTTGTATGACTAACATTGGCGATGCTGTATTGTACGTATACATTGAACTTCCCGTTCGTGGTTTCGTAGCCATTGGGTGTGACTTTGGAGCGGGTGAGCTGTGTGGGAATGGTTGAGCTTTGAGCATTTATTCATATTATTGTTGACTGAAAGTTACCGCGTGCATTTTAAAATAGTTTTGAAGTAAAGTTATGTAATTATTGTATTGTCATGACAGTATTGCTCACGCGTCTTACATTTTGGCGTGACTATTTTTATATATTTATAAACAATAGTAGTTTATTATCATTATGGGACAATGTAGGGTACATGAAGCGTAGTAAAACTATATTATGTAATGGTAAATGATGTAGATAACTAATTCTATAGTAGATATCACGTAGCTAGTTTCTTCTAACTGAACAAAATAACACGTATACTTACTAACAATAACATTTTCATTTCTGCGCGAGTACCGACTTCCTGCCACAAAATTCAAAATGGCCTCTGCGATGAATTGTGCCACAAACAGATATTTTAACATCAGGAATGACCGCCTAACGACTTTTCACCGAAGCTGCCGAGAACATTCATCATCTGTTATGTGAATGTGTTTTACAGTGCATGTTTTATGCTACCGTGTTTGTGTTTGTCACGCTATGCTGTTGCAACGTTAAACCAATAACTAGCCCTTTCTGACCTATGCCGGGACACTATAGCCACGTTTAGAGTTTGCGCAAACGTACCTATCTTATTTGGACGTTTGTTTTGAGTTCTAATGTTATGTTTCCGAATGTTTAATCATGGTCCGCTTAACATTCTAATCCTTTATAATTATGTCAAAAAGGGAATAGAATTAAAAAGTATGTCCGTGTTAATCGGCTATTGTCGCAGCACGGGTTTATTTTGGTAAGTTTGAATTGCTATGTTCAAATCTACATTTAATTTTTTTTTTACATAATATTGTAATTTTGAGGCCCATACAATATTTACACAGGTTGTTTGCTGATCTTTCAGACTTAAAATAGGAAATTAGTTTAGTGTTGAATATCATTGTATTTTCCAAATCAACAAACCATATTGCTTTGAAGAAATTCTACGCTTTTAAAATTGACCTAATTTAAAGGTACTTAATTAAGTATTTATTTTCTTTCCGTATGGATAAATCATTGGCCTATCCATACTCTGTATTTTGTGTTTTAATCTGCTAGGAATTATATTTTAAAAAAAAATATTTCGAAATAAAACGAGTCATTTACGAATTTTTAGTTATGCCATTTCTCTGTGTAGGGTGTGCTTGAAACGTACGTACACCTGATATGTTACATAGTATGTGGTGTTTAAAATGTGATTCTGGACACAGAAAACATTACATTTTGTTTTGACTCGACACACGTCGAGTGCCATCGGGTCGCCTGGCGTGTTACTAATTAGTATGCTTCCGGTTTTAAACAGAAACTACGCTGGGTTCTTATGATGTATTTTTTATGGTACAGGCTATAGTCCTCGGTTTTTATCATAAAAAATACTTTAACAACTACTTATTATAAAATGACGGCTGTACTCACGCAATTTGATCGGATGCCCAATGACTGCGGAGCACATTGTACTACGCAACCAAGCGAACTCGGCACCCGAAACCCGCGTGACGTAATATACAGGTGCCTAGTTGGCTTGGTCGCGTAGTACCTGATAATATTTATCGGCCTTTTCCTCGGTAAAGGGCGGAGCGACAGCGTGGGTGTTTGTACTTACTCGAGATTAGTTATCACTCATTAGCCAGCGAAAGTACAGTACCTATGTCTGTGGTCGTCCAGTGCCCCTTTTTCCTAACACCAACTGTACGTTAAGGTCAGCGCTAGTTCGCTAAATTTCGCGACGACGATTTGTAAGTTCATATCTAAAACGTTTAGCACAATGACGCATTTACTCGAAGTATGCCTTAATTGATTGGCTACAGTGTGTGAATACGTCGGAGTGCTAATCTCCTTAAAAAATATTTTAAAACTAATCGAACAAACTCCAATCAAACTTGTGCTTGATGACAGTCGGCATTAAGATCCAGTACGAAAACAACTAGCGAAAGTTTCAATTCTAACGTGACGTCCTACGTGCAATAAATCATTTCATTTTCATTTTCGAATCCTTGTGATTTCGTCGTAATGTACGCAGGGCCGATCCAGTGGTAATAATGAAGGCAGCGGTTCCCGAACGAGCTCTGTGCTACCAGACTTGCTCAGCCAGGCCGGCCAACCGACCACGCCACCGCGACATGACAAGTCCACCAGCGAAGAGGTAACCTCATACACCACCCGTTCTTTACTCGACAAGCCTATATTTTGTATCCCAAGTTAATATTATATTTTTAGCCTGCCATCTAAACTTAGCCTTATAGTAAAGATTATCGCCCTAACCTATCCGCCTATTACGTAGGAACGTACTATGACCTAACTGGATTACAGGATCTAAAGTGTTAGGTGACTAGATAATGGCTAGGTTAGGTAAAAATCACATTTGACATTACCCATATTAACATGATTGTCTCTTTACCTAATGCGCTAGAGCAGTTAGAAGCATACAAATCTTACAATACTCTGTTAGACATCATGGTGAATGAGAGTAAATATTTATGTATGCGAAAGCTTTATAGAGGTGCAATATAATAAATATTGTATGATTAATTATGGATGATATATCAAATAATCAAATAAATATTATAGTTTGGATGGATGTATGGATGTTTGTTACTCAATCACGCTCCAACGGCTGAACGGATCTGGATGAAATTTGGCACAGAGATAGATTATAGTCTGGAATAGCACATAGGCTACTTTTTATCCCGGAAAATTAAAGAGTTCCCGCGGGAACCGTAAAACCTTAATCCACGCGAACGAAGTCGCGAGCATCAGCTAGTCTGAAATAAAGATTATATTATTATTATTATAAACTTTAATAAATTTATTATTTACTAGATGATGCCCGCGACTTCGTCCGCGTGGTTTAAGTTTTTTGATTCCCGCGGGAACTCCTTGATTTTCCGGAATAAAAGGTAGCCTATGTCCTTCCCTGGGATACAACCTATCCCTGTACCAAATTTCATCAAAATCGGTTGAACGGTTGGGCCGTGAAAGCGTAGCAGACAGACAGACAGACACACTTTCGCATTTATAATATTAAGTATGGATAATAAAAAACCCAAAGATATTTGACCTCCTGACATTTAATACTAGTAACCAACATTACGAATACATAACAGTTATATCTCAGTATCTCCTCACTGAAATTGAATGGTACTAATTTACTAGTCTATTTCTCCCTCGTTTTTTTAGGGTTCCGTAGCCAAATTTGGCAAAAACGGAACCCTTATAGATTCGTCATGTCTGTCTGTCTGTCTGTCTGTCTGTCTGTGTGTCCGTCCGTATGTCACAGCCACTTTTTTCCGAAACTATAAGAACTATACTGTTGAAACTTGGTAAGTAGATGTATTCTGTGAACCGCATTAAGATTTTCACACAAAACTAGAAAAAAAAACAATAAATTTTGGGGGTCCCCATACTTAGAACTGAAACACAAAAAATTTTTTTTCATCAAACCCATACGTGTGGGGTATCTATGGATAGGTCTTCAAAAATGATATTGAGGTTTCTAATATAATTTTTTTCTAAACTGAATAGTTTGCACGAGAGACATTTCCAAAGTGGTAAAATGTGTGTCCCCCCCCCCCTGTAACTTCTAAAATAAGAGAATGATAAAACTAAAAAAAATATATGATGTACATTAGCATGCAAACTTCCACCGAAAATTGGTTTGAACGAGATCTAGTAAGTAGTTTTTTTTTAATAATTTAAAACTTACTACAGGTTTGTACGGAACCCTCGGTGCGCGAGTCCGACTCGCACTTGGCCGGTTTTTTATAATTTAAGTAGCGAGTTTATCACAGGCATGTTACGTTTGTATGTAGTAGGCGGAGACCTTCAAAAGAAATTGCAATTTAAAGTAAGCTCATATTTCGTTAGGGCAAAATATTATATTGCGGACATAGTATTATCGATTTCACGATTTAGTATTTTTCCATTCCACTAAATCAGTGCTTAATGTTTAACTAGATGTGTACCTAATGTTCCGCGTCTTTTCATATCTATTGCGACTGGGCTCCTACCATATTTATACTTATTGTACAACTAATCATAGAATACACTTCCAATACGAGTGAACACCCAATAAAAACATCTCAAATCACATCATTTCGAGGTTTTTAATTGTGGTACAAGACACGGTGCACTATAAAATTTATCGTCACTTTTTATGCAATATGTTTTAATTCAAAAATTAACCCAATTTACATGCTTGGAAGTGTTGCGCATTCGCGGTATGTCATTACGTCATAGGCAAACCTAATAATCGTTTCACTGCAACAGCGTGCGATTACGATGGTGTACTAAAAGCGTAGTACCTACAACTGTTCTTGCAATCGCTTCAGTATATTGGAAAAGTAATAAAACTAAAATTAAACAATCTTTAGCACAGAATATTATGAACGGTATGCACTATAATAATTACGATATTCTAAATATTCATTAGGTATCTTACTTAAAATACCAAATAACCAATATAGTGATTCCCAAAATTGAGCGTTGTGTTAGGAGCCCTTATTATTCATTTATGGTGCCAAGCTTCTAGTAATAGTATTAATGTGATAATGGTTGTCAATCATGCAAACACCCTGGAGCCACCGTGCCACCGGTTTGCAGACTGCTGTTATCACGACGTAAGTACGAATCGTATCGCAACAAGAATGCTTAATACGACATGATATCATAGAATGTTGTAATAGATTTGTCACTTCTTCTTATTATTTATGCATTATCTAAATAGCTTACGTGTAACTATTCATCCGCTGATTCATATACATTAGCGTTGAGAGTAGTTCGACGATATACTATTAATATTATTAGGACAGCTTTTTAGACTCAAGGCATATAGCGGCAGAGTTGAGACGATACGTGTTCATTCCAAAATGTTCCAAATAAACTGAACTTCATCTCCACTATAAAAAGTGCTCAAATTAAAAGAGCTTGGTCGCACCCAAATACAACTACATAGTGCAAGTTGTTCTGATTGCTTTGAATATTTTAGAAAAGAGGCATCGCTTTGCTTGACTCCACTGCAACGTGCCTTGAGTCTTTACGTAACCGCTGTGGTACAATGGGCTCTAAATGTGTAAAAATCTTTATACTTATCGCAGCATTGTACAGATTTAAAAGTCAATTAAAATACAACACGAATATTAAAACCAGCAGCAATGGTGTTATATCTTATATTGATTGTTAATATAAAAGTGTTATATTAAAGGCCATCATTTTCCATCTTTCACGCACATAATTTATGAACGTGGAATGCGTCACAAGCACCCGATCTATTTTTTGTGCCGTCATTATGGAACAAATTATTGTAAATTAAATCAATCATTGCCTGCAACCTTCCGTTCATTAAAGTTTGCCAAATTTGTAGTTAATAGCATTGCAGCAAATAACTTTCCGATCATATATTTTGAGATGATAACTAATAAATGGGAGATGGATTTCAATATTATATTTATGACTAACATAACACAGGATCTTGACATGCGTTGAAACTCAAATGCAATGAAATTACTTATGAATTGTCCTTTCATCCTAGCATATACCCAGTGTCTTCCAGGGTCTAGTAAAATCGTATTATTAGATAGATATAAATTTTTACATAATAAATAACACAAATTTTGGGCTGTTACTTTGCGCTGTTGAATGTAATTCACAGTTTTATCAAAACTTCATATGATTTCGTATAAAGCAGCCGAATTTTTGAACCTAATAGTTAAGAGCAGTTTCAGATTAAATAAATTAGTTTTATTGCAGTTGTGTTTCATCGTATTAGATAAAATCCACAGATTATAGTATAACGGATCATAGCTATACAACGAGTTCGGTCTCGATTGTACCATATCTCAGTAAAAATTTAAAAAAATCGTTTAATATATTATTGTCTTCTCGATCTTTGTACGATTTGTAAGACTTAATATTATCGTCGAGGTCTTTAGATACGCCTTTTCCTCATAAGTGCAAATTCTGACCGGATTACCGGAAAGTTCGGGTGATATTAACGGCTGCTTTGTCTTGACATTCCTGTCGATAATTTCACAGTTGCAGCAGTTGGAATGCTGATATATAGTAAAGTACGACATGCATACCGTAGCAATAAACTTTAGTGTAAAACTTAAACGGTAAAGCTGGAATTAATTATCCCCGTTCTTCCACACAGTCCGCGTAGATAGACTTAGGTACCTCTACCTGAAACTCAAGTTTACTAGCAACTAGTACAACGGTCGCAAAAATTCGGTTACGACACTATTGCACCAATTCCGGTCAGGATTTGTGATCTGTGCGAACAAGGCGAAAGAGAACAGCAGAACAGAAACACTTGGGCAACAGTTGACCTTACGCCATATGGCGTGACGTTTATTGACCTTGTACTTGATATGGTACAAAGTTGCCACCAAAATAAATTGGTATGTAGCGCAGACTATCCCCTCTTTTATCGCTGGAAAAAACACTATCTTCAAGAGCTCCTTTACCTGACCAAATTTTTGTGCCTAGGATTTGATTCGGATCAGCACGCCACGTATATGGCGGGGTCAATGTTGCCCATGTGCTTCTGGCGTTAACCGTGAAGTGATATGTTGCCATTCGTTGTCGGTTCCAGTATAGGCAAGCGATCGCGACAGGCACGCCCGCGCCCCTCCACCACCACCACCCGCCCCCGTCCTCCGTCCAGTCGACCCCCTCCAAGTCGTTCGTGGCGGGCGCGGCGTCGCCGCTCGCGCACGGGCTGCAGCACTCGCCGTCCAACTCGTCGGTGGGCTCGCAACAGTTCCTCCCCTTACAACAGAAGCAGCGCTCGTTCCTCACGTTCGGCTTCGGCGCGGGCGCGGCCGGCACGGGCACGGGCGGCTCGGGCAACGCGTCGCGGCGCGAGAGCCACGTCAACGTGAACGTCACGCCCACCGGCCACGACCTGTCCTCCGACACGCCCGAGATCCGCAAGTACAAGAAGAGGTTCAACTCCGAGATTCTCTGCGCGGCGCTGTGGGGTCAGTCGCGAATGCAATAATAATACACAATAATATATCTACTACTGGCATCCCCTGATATAATAATAGATCGACTCTCTAAATTGCACACTTAAACAGAAAACGAGCATACAAGGGAGAAGGAGAGAAAAGAAGTGTGCTAAGACGGTTTTATTGCTGAAACAATCTCTTTATCTGATATTTTCTCTTTTTTAAAGAAAATATTTCATACCATTTTTTAATCTTTGACTACTGTATTTGCAACTTAATAGTAAGAGTGGTGTGCTATGAAATTTCACCGTGGATGGTCCCGCTGATTGTCCGTTATAACCTATGACCATCTGTAAGGGTGTATGCCAAATAACGTCAAGATCGTAAATATCCCCGTTTTCGTAGATCTCATAAAACATTCCAAATACCTTTCGCTAGAACGCGTCTTGGAAACCAAGCACCAATTGCTCGTATATGTGCAAAATATAATGAAATATGTCGAGTTATATCCTGGCATCGACTATATTCCACAATTCTTATTGTGTAGGTATTTAAAAAAAATACCGATCACCTATCGATGAGTCCTATAGATTAACAATAATTTTATAGTTTGTATAACTTAAACTTTATAATATTTTATTGATAGTTTGCATGCGTTATTTTTGTAAACGCTGTGTGTACTTTCAATCGATGTACATATCAGTGAATGTGTCACTTTTTTAATATGGTATAATTTGTGTGTTAAATATGTATATTGTTAGTGTACCTATAAAAATAAATAAATAAATAATTGATAAGCTGTGAGAATGTAACAAACAAATCATTGCACTTATAATATTAGTTAGTATGAAACTAAATAGCATTACATAGGTACATATAAAATGAATAATGTATAAAATCGTTTTGCAGGCGTCAACCTGTTGATAGGAACAGAGAACGGGCTCATGTTGCTAGACCGCTCCGGCCAAGGGAAGGTGTACCAGCTGATCTCCAGACGCCGCTTCCAGCAGATGGAAGTGCTCGAGGGACAGAACATACTCGTCACGGTCTCGGGCAAGAAGAATCGTGTGCGCGTGTACTACTTGAGCTGGTTGAAGTCAAAGATCTTGCGTACGGATGGTGCGAATGATGTTAGTATTTTATTAAATTTTAAAAATAAGTGTACATTATAGTAGCTACAACACCAACGAGCGCTTCGTGACTAGAATAATAATCAATTGAAGCATTTTTATCTATACTAATATTATAGAGGTAAGGTTTGTGAGGTTGTTGGGGGTAATCTCCAGATCAATTGAGCCTATTTTGAAAATTCTGGGACCAATAGAAAGCCACATTATTTGCGAGTGTCATAGGCTATAATATATTAACTCGAAAAATTAGGGAGTTCCCGTGGGAATTTTAAAATCTTATTTCACGCGGACGAAGTCGCGGGCACTCGTGAAATTTGATTATCCAGGATAAAGAGTAGCCTATACAACTCTCCAGGTCTAACTATGTTCCGAATTTCATCAAGATAAGTTCTGTTGTTAACTCGTGAAAAGGTATCAAATAGGCACACTTATACATTTATAACGCAAGTAGGTATGGATAAAAGCTGAAATCTAATATTTTTTTCGAAATGTCATGTAGAAGTTTCTGGATAATTTGTTGCAGCAAGTCGAGAGGAGGAATGGTTGGATAAACGTGGGCGAGCTACAGGGAGCGGTCCACTTCCGCATAGTCAAATACGAGCGGATCAAGTTTCTGGTCATCGCTCTCAAGGATTCCATTGAAATTTACGCGTGGGCTCCTAAACCATATCACAAATTTATGGCCTTCAAAAGTTTTGGTGACTTACAACACAGGTATCCACTATTATCTTAATCGTTTACTCACTAGTCACTATTTACCATAGTTCTCGTGAAAATGCCCAAATGTGATATTTCCAACAGTCATTGATAATTAAATATCAATGAGTGTATGTTTTCATGGAAAAAAATGTAATACCAGAGTTATATGTTATTCTGCAAATTAGTAACTATGCAAATTTCAAATCGCGACGTTTTTTCCAATGATACCCAATGATATTTACTTTATTTTTAATACTGATCAGTTAATATAATTAATAATACCACAATCTATTTTAAACTTGCCTTTACACAAGTTTAATAAATTCATTAAAAGTATGGTTTTGAAAAAAGCTTATTATACTGTTGAAGATTACGTAAATAACAAAAGAGCAATTGACTCGCTCCAGCAATGCTAAGGACAACGGTTACTTATGTATAGTACAACGACTTATTACAAATAGACGCGGCATACGCGAACATCATTGCACTAAAAACGGCGTAAATATTACGTACGCGGAGAAAGGGAAAGAACATAAAGGTTAACATACGCTATACCAGTTGTTAGAAAGAGATGAATATAGATTCTGAGTTACACTGTTGTTAACTGCAATGTATAACAAGTGAGGGCAAGTGCCTTCTTAAATTCTTGCCAAAATAAAGCGCGGGGAACGTATCTAATGTTTTAAATATCATAGGTATAGTATACATTCATGGTAAATTTTTTTTTTTTTCAAAAGAGCAACCGCCGAATTTCTTGCTGATTCTTCTCGGTAAGAATGGCATTCCGAACCAGTGGTAGATTCATTCGACGATTCGAAAGCACTTATAAAAGTGTATTTGAATAAAAACCATTTGAATTTTTAATTTTTAAAATTATTGATAATAAATAAAGTTCCAGCTACACAAAATATATTTACATAAGAATTAAATTGTTCTGCTATTCTTGAACAGATGTTACATCAGTCCTTGATCATTCTCGTGTCACCAAATCCAAATGTAATAGTTATCTTATTTATTTTTATATTTTTTCAGGCCTCTATTAGTCGATTTAACAATTGAAGAAGGAACAAGACTGAAAGTAATTTATGGATCAGCAGACGGCTTCCACGCTGTCGACCTCGACACTGCCAGTGTATATGACATTTATATTCCAAAACATGTAAGTTGTACATAGAATATTAGCTACCGAGGTTATACCGACTGCCTTGTTGATCGACTCCGGCCGACGAGGTTTCGGGTTCGAGTACCAGCTCGGGCCATAATTAAGTATTAGGTTTTTCTGACTAGAAATTATCAGTACTAGTCCGAAGGTACCAGTTGGCGGTGTTTCATCCTCGTACCTCGGAGAGCACGTTATGCCGTCGGTCCCGGTTATTATCACTAACATGATTATAGTCGTTAAAGCCCGCCAACCCGCATTGGAGCAGCGTGGTGGGTCTAAGCTCTATTTCCCTCTCGTATTAGAGTGGAGACCTGCGCCCAGCAGTGGGACGTTAACGGGCTGTAGTGGATTATTAAATAGAGGGTCTTCCAAAACACCTAAAATTCACATCCTCGGTTAGTTTTAAGTTTGATAACCATTTTAAAATATAGATTATATAGAGAAAGTCGGCCGCAGTCGAACATGCCAACCACTAGAGTAGACCAACGAGGCAGTCATTTAATAATTAATCAGTTAGAAATAATTTATTTTAGATATATTGCTATTGCTGATGATTTTCATACTTTCCTGAACATGAACTCATTTACACAGGAGTTGTAAGCTCTACCATGTACTGATACCATTTCCAGACGCAAGGTGCAATAGTTCCACATTGCATCGTGCCACTGCCTAATTCCAATGGAGTGCAGCTATTATTGTGCTACGACAACGAAGGTGTCTACGTCAACACTTACGGCAGAGTTAGCAAAAATATACTCCTACAGGTACGTCACAAACACAGATAGTATTTTGTTTTTCAGTAGTAGTAGTTTGATAGTATTTTTAAATCCAATTTTGAAAACCTTTGAATTATTCGCTTTCATCTAAAACAAAAACCGACTTCAAAAATATCTTGTACCACCTTAAAACTAAAAGTAAAAAACATTATCTGGGTATATATTTTGTTTTTTGTTGATTTTCTCAAAAAGCTCTAAATCAATTTCGATAAAATTTATATGGGACCACCTCTGAAGTATGATCTACCAAACAAAAAAAGAATCATCAAAATTGATTCATAATTGGCGGAATTATCGCGCAACATCCATACAAAAAAAAACATAGTCGAATTGAGAACCTCCTCCTTTTTTGAAGTCGGTTAAAAATGAAGAGAAGTCGTGTCATTGTTATTCATATGCCATTTGCGTTTCAGTGGGGCGAAATGCCCACATCAGTGGCCTATATCGGCACGGGGCAAATCATGGGCTGGGGCAACAAGGCCATCGAGATCCGCTCCGTGGAGAGCGGCCACCTGGACGGCGTGTTCATGCACAAAAAGGCTCAGCGCCTCAAGTTCCTGTGCGAGCGCAACGACAAGGTGTTCTTCTCGTCGGCCAAGGGCGGCTCCTCGTGCCAGATCTACTTCATGACGCTCAACAAACCCGGCATGGCCAACTGGTAGACGACGCCCGCCCCGACCCCGACAGTGCAAACACTTGTGATAATGACAGATTAATATGTGCTCAAAAGACAATCCACAAATATTACAATTTCGTAATCTTATCTTTTGACGAATGTGGCGTTTTGTACTGAATACTGTAATTTCAATACGAGCTACTGAGAAATATATATTATTAAGCAATAACCTATAGGATAAATGTTTTGATATTGACAATTATTGGTAAGTTAATACGCTTAGGTTTTATGTTGCAGGTGTTAATTTCTGTAAGAAAATGTAATTCAAATCAATCATATATATTATTGCCATATATTGTTTATAATGTTAGGCTAGTTGGGTGATGACTGATGATTTACATTTGATACATAATTGAGTTTGTTAATTTAATTCACACAAAAATCGATGCCATGTTGGACACATTTGTAATATTATCAACAAACATAAAAATTAACACAATTCGATTTAGATACTGTAAATTAACCACATTTCTGTAAGGTTTACTTTAGAAATTGGCACTTTAGTCAAGTCACTGTGTATGATATAATAATCACACCAAACTGCAATAATTTTATTAATGGATAAATCCTAAAAATTTGGTACTATTTATTATTTATTTGTTATGTACTATATTATTTACATGTATAAAGATGTAACTGTGCATATTGAAAATTATATATTTGATGACTTTTTATTTGAAATTCCTTAGCCCAATAAAAATAAACAAAATATCTTCTGCGTATTTTTTAACCACAATGTTTTGCTGTAGTCAAAAGTTAGAGCATAAGCGGTTATCGGTTAGATAAGCGAGAAATAAGTTATTCAAATGTATCTGGAAAATGGATTCCAAGTATATTTCGGCTCAAAATATTTCGCCATGATAATAGTAGATTATTAACCAAGGGGATAAAGCAGTGTCTTCTGTCGCGGGTGACGATTTAAATCGTGAGCGTAACGAAGGACTCGAGGTTTACTCCCGAGCGTAGCGAGGGTGTTATAAACTTAAATCACGAGCGAAGCGAGGGATTTAATACGAGTCCTGAGTGTAGCGAGGGATTTAAGTTCACCCAAGACTAAGACAGCTTTATCACCGAGGAAAATACTCTACTTTTCGTACCATTTGCGAAAAAATTAACACAATAATAATATGAGATTAGGCCTTTCGCACTTCTCCACGTTGAAAATTCTTCATAAGTTTTTAAATAATTTTCCTTGGATTTTGTTGGAAGCAAATTATTTATAATTGCGGCAGCATTTGCACTGATGGAATCCGACAATTCACTGTCACTGTCGCTTTAATTTAACATCGTAACGTATTTTTAGAACATTAACTTATTTATAAAAATAAAATAAAATTAACGTATATGTATTTGAAGAAAACAAAAACGCGGCAAATTCCTAGACTAATATTTTTTTGTCGGAAAAGCAAAGGCATCAAGTTCATACGGCCTCGTCGGTTTTCGTCATTTTATTTAATAATCATAACTGCATAATAAATGCGTATTCCTTTTTCAAAAAGATGTTTATTGCTCTATATACAAACTCAATGGTGTAAACACAGATGTAGTTCAGTATAAATTTCGGTAAGTATTCCAAATTTAAATTACATTCTCCCCCTAGAGGATGAATTACATAGAATAATGAAGACTATAGAAGTAAGATTGTGTTTTTAGTTTGTCACTAGGTAGGATTTTCCTAGTGATGGGTGGCAGTCGTTTATATTATTGTCTAACATACGTAATCTGTGAAATATAAATGATGATTTTTGTATAAAACAATCATAAAATAGAGAATGCTTTAGTATCCATAAAGAGCCTAAAACAGTATCCATACAGTTACTTTTTATTTTTGGCTGCCTGTTAGCCGATCACGTTCAAACCAGTAAATACTTACTATCAAGTTGCAATATGGATTGATTGCAACTTGACATACTTTTCTGCCCTGGGATACCTAACTTAGAGAATATTTTTATCCCAAAAATTATAGGGTTCCTTCGGGATAGGTGATGACAGATTTTAACAATAATTATAAAAATATACAAGCCATAGGTACTATAGCTTGGCAAAAAAGTCGTGAAATAAATAGGGGCGCCACTGTCGCAAAATTTTCTTGAATCTAGCAACCCGAACTAGCCCGCATAGTACGACAGATTAGTTTTAATAATTAACTACTTTACTGAAATCAAAGTAGTACATTTATTGATAACCTTGTTATTTATTTATTCAATACTAAAAATAATAATAAATAACCTTATTTAAACCCAAATAGCAACTAAATAATTTATAAAAGAAGGTAAAATTTTAACTATATTACTAGTTACTAAATTAATTAAAACTAAAAAAAATCTTTACGTGGTTGGCACCACACTCCTTATACTAATTACGCACGGGGTTATTGATTAAAATGCAGTTTAGTTAGTAAGTTTCAATATATTTTATTTTATTTACATACTACATGTACAAAGAATATAATTTGCCCAAAATATCGTCTTCCAAATATCCCATTTCAAAATGAAATGATGACAGTATAATACCGCAAATATCTAATGTTTTAGAAAAAAATTAGAAAAAGAATTCTAATTAGAAAAACTCGTATTATCTAAAAATTATTGCATCAGTGTAACAATCGTGATGACCTCTGATTGGCTGCACTTACGGCGTTCTTGGTGTATTAATGCATTTTAACCTTTAGCGGGAGAGTGGAAGCCATTGCGATCGTTACACCAAATCAATTTTAGAGAATACCACCAACTTTCGTAATTATTTGATTATGATTGCTTCATGAAGGTGTAACGGAGGAACATTCGTAAATAGCTAAATACCATCGACAGCTAAAATCATACTCCAGAACCCTTCCTTTGGGCTTTGTCGTAGTCGGGTAAAAATTGGTACAATATAATATCCGATCTTATATAAGTATATAAAAATCTCGTGTCACGATGTAGGTATGTTCGGGATAAACCCTGAAACTACTGAACCGATTTTGATCAAACTTCGTAACTATCTGTAATTTGGTCTAACTTAAAAGATAGGATAGTTTATTTGTTTTATTCTTATAGATAAGTTGGCGGTACGAAGTTCACCGGGTCAGCTAGTTAATTTATAAATATTAAACTTTCTTGTCGTGATAACGCCTATTTCTTGGGGTAAATTTATAGTGGGTATAGCATTTGATTTCAGTCGCCTACATTTGGTGTATTCGTTTGGCAAAAATGAGTCTTCTGTGAAATGTTTTGAGCAAATACGACTGTTATGCCGCGGTATCCTATTAGGTCTTTTTATCATTTCTATCCATTTCCTTTTTATTAGTTCATTTTTAAGGAAATCTACAACATAGAGATTAGAGAGTACAATATAATACTCGTATGTACGTACTAGTGCAATAATTATCAATAATCTATTTCACAGCACTAGTAACCTAAAAGCGTTTTGGCGAAATATCATTATTATTATTAAATAAGTATGTAATTGAGTACTTAAACATATTTATTTACTTTTTCTTACCTTTGCTTACCTATTTACTAGTAAAATCCTTAGTCTTAAACAAGAACCATTGCCAAAACTCACCGATGAAACCCGACAGATTCTGTATCATTTTATTTTCTTAAACTATTGGATTTACGTCCCTCAAAGGCACAATACATTTTTTGTGGACACTTGGCTTTGATTTTAGAGCTTTATGCACCTTAGAAATTTACTATAAATAAAGAAATTCTTAAAAACCTTTTCTGTAACCACGAATCTAAACAAACAAATACTAAGCAACAAAATTATGTGTACAGTTAACGACCCGTATTATTCGTACAAGAATAGGGTATTTTGAATTTGACAGTATTAAAAGATAAAAGATAATTTGACAATCTGAACCTTGTGACCAGTTGCTAATCGAATAGACACAAACAGCGATATTTTGTTTCACTCACACTTACGTGATGGTAATAAACAGAAATTGGATAAAATATAGTATTCTTAGTTTTTATTTTAGTCCTACCTCCTTAGACGGCAGTCGTAATTCCTTCCTCCATGATGAATTAAATTCAGTACAATTTTCTTTCCCTGTTTTTAACAGATTAAAAATGACTATTGTTATGTTCGCTTTTTGTGGCATAGAATGTCACTTTTTTGAGCAAGTGGTACGAAATAGTAGATTGTATTTTATGGGAGCAAAATAATATTTTTACGGCGAGGGCGCTTTTTTGAATCCAGAACGAAGTGAGGGATTCTAGAGTAGAATCCTGAGCGTAGCGAGGGATTCTTTAGTAGAATCCTGAACGTAGCGAGGGGTTCAAAGTACGTCGCCCGAGCCAAAAATATATTTGCGCCCGAATGATACACTCTACTTTTCATCACCCTGTATGAGAAAATTTGGTTCCCGCGGAAACTCTTTAATTTCCCGGGATAAAAAGCATATGTGCTATTTCCAGACTATAATCTTTTTTTTTTTCTAAATCTACCTCTGTGCCAAATTTTATCCAGATCCGTTCAGCCGTTCGGGCGTAATTGAGTAACACACATCCATACCACCATACATCCACACATCCATCCAAACTTTCGCCTTTATAATAATATTTATTTAATTATATATATATTTTTTTTTTTTTTTTTTTTAATATATATATCCATATAGCCCTTTCGTTAGTTAAAATTCAGAAATTATAAATTCCTAAATTGACTCTGCCGGGGATCGAACCCTGCAGAGCGATCGGCTATAAATTGTCGCAATATCACATCCAAAAATGTCCTAAAGGATATCCATTGTTACAGTCCTTAAAGCCGGCTTCACGTAAGGTTTTTCAGGATTGTAGCAATGGGTCGCTAACCACAGATTACTAGTCACGAACTCTGAATATCGATATTTTGGTAGTGCAGACCTTTTTATAATCCGACTAAATTTGAATGTCTATGGTAATCATGTGGTAATCTAGCAAATTAAGTTGACTTGACAGTCTTCCAAATTTAACTGCGTTACCTATTTCACTAAGTAATATTTTAGAGTCTGTGTTTTCTTGTGATTTTCTATTTATTAATTGGCTTTGTTTTATAATAAATATAATACAAAATACTTTAATATAAGAAGCGATGCGCCTAAGATAGTAGATTTTCGTTTTACGATGCAATCAAAGATACCATAAGCTAGAGATATCTCGAGATACCGAAATTGTCTATGGATATTTTCATTTTGAATAAAAGATAATTAAAATTAATTGTGAGCGGGCATGTTTCTAGCTATAAGTTCTATTGTATTGTTTTCAATAAAGATTTTAAAAAAAAGTAAGTACATAAAGTCTACTACCTACTTACTTAATTCTTTTATAACTAGATGATTCCCGCGACTTCGTCCGCGTGGATTAAGATATTTTGATTTCCGCGGGAATTTTTAATTTTCCGGGTAAAATAGCCTATGTCCTTCCCCGGGATATAACCTACCCCTGTACTAAATTTCACCAAAATCGATTGAACAGACAGACAGACACACTTTCGCATTTATAATATTAGTATGGATGTTATAATATTACTTATTATTCATGAATAGCATTGGTATGTAAGTATTTGATCGTACAATTTTTTTTTTTTTTTTTCATAGTGTGGGTTGGCAATACTGCCGATGAGAATATTTTATTAGCTAGACATAAGTAAGTACGGTATACCTAATAAAATATACCTCTATAGGTAAATTGTCAATAGAATGTCTTATATTAAATAACATTTTGAAGCCATTTCAATATAGCATACCTACTTGCTTGAAATAATAGTATTTTCTATTTTTACCTAACAAATAATCTATTCGAGCTTTTTAATCCTTATATTATATTTATTTTAGATAATAAAGAGTCGTAAAACGATTAATGGACACCTTATGTCACCGCTAAAAACACCTCCCACCATGTATCAATGAAAGCCTAGTTTGACGTGACGTTTGTCATGGTCCGTAAACGACATCTTACTTCAAAAGTCTTACGTGATACCAATTTTCAGCAATTAATTCTATCGATAGTTAACTGCATCAATGTCAAAACATTTTTTTGTCCTCAACGATCCTTTACGGACAGTCTCATGCCCGTTTGCACTAAACTTAGGAATCGCCTAATTTCCTGCCCAACTTGTTTAGGCTTATCCTAGCGAAAAAAAGCTTGCACTAACCTTAGGCCATTCCTAAATCCACTTAGGAGATGCCTAACTTTATGAGCCCGATTAGTAAGCGCCCAAGCGTTAGGCGATACTTAAGTTGAATTTTTTGTAGTCTGTGGACCATTTTGTTGTCATTAATTGGTCTCACGGTTGATATGTACTCTGTGGTTGTTATGTATCACAACCACAGAGTACCTACATTGTTATTGTGATTGTTAATTATGTAGAACACTACACTGATCACAAGCAACAATGGCACAAGATTTATTAGATTCTTTCTCCTTCTTTCTCATTATGTCACCACTGGAATTGTGAATTTGGGTGATTTTTGCCCAAGCCTGTTCTTTCTCTTTATTTGATGCAGTATCGTGTGCTGTTACTTTGGAAATAATGCACTGCCCCTCTTCGCACAACAACCGTACAAATCGCAACTTCTCCTCTGCCGTAAAATTGGCAGTTCTTTTTCGTTTATTTATTTGTCTTTCCATTTTAATTGCTGATTTATAAAATCCCCTAAAATAAATAACCTTCAACTCCACGTACTTAATGTCACCTGTGCAATATATAAACCAATAAAATAAAATACACCAATGTTTTAGCTTTTGTCTCTATTCAACTCATGCCTGAGGTTATGACAAGATAAGGTAAAAAAATATTCTAGTGTTTACATTACTTTGCAAGATATATTAAAAAAAAAAACCATAAACAATCATTCATTCCATTCGTTCCTAGAGATGCCTAACTAGGCAATGCTTAAGTTACGACACAGCAAGGACAAGACTGTCAGTGCAAACGAATTTTTTTGCTAGGCCGTTCTTAAGCCTAGGTGTATCCTAACTAGGACAAGCCTAACTTGAGTTTAGTGCAAACGGGCATCAGTGATACGTGAAGCCAAAACCATGTTTTGACATTGATGCAGTCCTTTATTGATTGCGACAATTTATAGCCGATCGCTCTGCTGGACCTCCGCACGTTAAGACAGCAGCGCTCAACACTGCGCCACGGAGGTCGTCAATTTGCGTTGGCGCTGAACACTAATGCCCGTTTGCACTAAACTCAAGTTAGGCTTGTCCTAGTTAAGATACACCTAGGCTTAAGAACGGCCTAGCAAAAAAATTCGTTTGCACTGACAGTCTTGTCCTTGCTGTGTCGTAACTTAAGCATTGCCTAGTTAGGCATCTCTAGGAACGAATGGAATGAATGATTGTTTATGGTTTTTTTTTAAAAATATATCTTGCAAAGTAATGTAAACACTAGAATATTTTTTTACCTTATCTTGTCATAACCTCAGGCATGAGTTGAATAGAGACAAAAGCTAAAACATTGGTGTATTTTATTTTATTGGTTTATATATTGCACAGGTGACATTATGTACGTGGAGTTGAAGGTTATTTATTTTACGGGATTTTATAAATCAGCAATTAAAATGGAAAGACAAATAAATAAACGAAAAAGAACTGCCAATTTTACGGCAGAGGAGAAGTTGCGGTTTGTACGGTTGTTGTGCGAAGAGGGGCAGTGCATTATTTCCAAAGTAACAGCACACGATACTGCATCAAATAAAGAGAAAGAACAGGCTTGGGCAAAAATCACCCAAATTCACAATTCCAGTGGTGACGTAATGAGAAAGAAGGAGAAAGAATCTAAAAAATGTTGTGCCATTTTGCTTGTGATCAGTGTAGTGTTCTACCTAAATAACAATCACATCACAATAACAATGTAGGTCCTCTGTGGTTGTGATACCTATCAACCACAGAGTAGGTACATATCAACCGTGAGACCAATCAAAATGGTCCACAGACTACAAAAAATTCAACTTAAGTATCGCCTAACGCTTGGGCGCTTACTAATCGGGCTCATAAAGTTAGGCATCTCCTAAGTGGATTTAGGAATGGCCTAAGGTTAGTGCAAGCTTTTTAAACGCTAGGATAAGCCTAAACAAGTTGGGCAGTAAATTAGGCGATTCCTAAGTTTAGTGCAAACGGGCATAAGATGTTCCAAATTCAATAAGTGCGCGGCAAAGATAATTGCGGCGCACTTACGAGTATAAAGAGGATTAAAAACTCATTACTGCCCGCTAAAAGTTTCTTATAGAAAACACCACCTTTGGGCGCACATAAAGGCGAACCAAGTCGTCCTTTTCGAATACATGGGATGAAAAATAAATTATTATACAACACGTCCGCCATTATTGGATTTGTTGTGACGTCAATATATCATGAGGTAAATAATTGACGTCTTTGCAAATGATTAATGAGTAAGCATTCCACTCTGGTTTAGACATGAAGTTAGGAACGTTAGTTTTACTCACAGAGTTGTTTTACTTAGCTATCTATTTATTCTGACATTCTTACACTAAAGAGTACCTAATCTTTTTAGCGTATACTAGCTGACCCGGCGAACTTTGTATTGATAACTTTTAGCTGAATTTAATTAACGTAGGTATTAAAATGAATACAAAAAAATTATCAAGTTCAATATTTCAGTAAGTAGGATAATATTATAAATATAAAAATAAAATTCAATAAAAGTACAAAAAACAACTTTTCAACTTTTTCAATGGCATGTCGGCAAGACATTTATTTTGATGGAGCTATGTATTTTGCTGCATGGGTTACATAACACTTGGGTTGATTCTCTTCAGTAAATCACTAAATTGACGTCACACCTTAGTGCTCGCAGTGTATATCAGAACATCCATATCCATACTAATTCCATAAAGATATTATAAATTCGAAAGTGTGTCTGTCTGTCTGTACGCTTTCCCGGTCCATCTTTTCAACCGATTTTGCTGAAATTTGGTATAGAGGTAGGTTATATCCCGGGGAAGGACATAGGCTACTTTTCTCCCGGAAAATTAAGGAGTTTCCGCGGGAATCAAAAAACCTTAATCCACGCGGACGAAGTGGCCATTTCTATACGTAGTTTATACCTCAGGCGCGGGACATAGAAATGGCGACGGGTGCTGCGAGTGGCGAGCAGGCAGGGTTTGTATGAAATAGATAGAAGCGTCTATCTATTTCATACAAAATGTATGCAAGCGACGAGACGCCGAGTATACCTACTCAAGAGGCGCGGCGCGGTTATGGCGGGGGCGACGCTTCCTCGCCACTCGTGACTCGCCGCACCCGTTTGGAAGTGGCACACCGTGCCGCTCGAAACACACAGGACCGGATTGCAAATGCACGACGATACAGAATTTAATATCGATTTTACCTCCCTGCACGTGTCCCCTGGGTGGTGGTGCTAAACGAGCGACGAATATGCCGGCGAAATAAGTTTTCATCATACCTATTCGAAAAACGCATATTGGCTTCAGAGGATAGCGGGAGCAAAGTGTAACTTGTAGGCCCATAGGACTTTTCATTTCTCTCTTCTGATTGGTCCGAAGTCACGTCATCAATTTGTTGATCGAATATACGACTTTGCATTTCTCTGTTCTGATTGGTCCGAAGTCACGTGATCAATTTGTTGATCGGATATACGTCTTTACATTTTATTTAAACTTTAAATATATATACGTCTAAATAATGTCTATACAATTACATAGAAGGTTGATAGGAGTATCTTCTGATTGGTGCTTAAACGTATAGGTAATGTCCATACATAGTAGGTTGATAGGTACTCCTAGCTTTTTCTCATACGTAATGATGAAAAATAGTGTGTCACTCGGAGCCAAATTTTTTGTTCTCGGGCGGCGTATATTGAATTCAGAGCGAAGTGAAGGATTCTATAGTAGAATCCCGAGCGAAAAATTTTCTTTGGCCCCATGTAACACAAATAACTATTTCTGTTTTAAGAGGCCTTATACTAAACGCGCCTCGGCCAATTTTGGAATCTGTAGGTATACCGCACAGTAAGACCGTTAGCTGCACTCACACATAGACGACATAGGCCGGTAAAGATACTTTGATACTTTGCATAGTCAAGTTCAAAATATTTTCACATGTTAATACAATTTTATAATCTTAGTTATTACTGAAATATTATTTTCCCTATTAATAAATGTTTATTTGGCATACATATACTTTTATAAAATATACTTACACACGTGTATAATATGTAAGTACTAAAAACTAGATACACCTACATGTTTTTTCGTTTACTTACTTATGATTAAAATTGAAGATTTTTTATGTTTTAAAACCTATACGGCTATCTGACTGTTTTATAATACACAGTTGTTTTATTATGTTTAATAATAAGGTACACGATTATTGACCAAGTTTTACAACATGGGTCATTAGAGTAATTAGGTTGTCTCGAAAACACCATTGTTATTTTGATAAACAACCAAAACAACTCACAGATAAGCGTTTGGTATTGTGTATTACGCAAGTGTATAGTTGGCACGTGCAAAGGATTAGTCAAATAATAACTCACGCAACCCTCTCAGGTATCAGGTAATGTAAATGTTACCATACTTCACGCGGACTATGCAATTGCATCAATTTAGATAGACAACTAAAAGTCAAAAAACTTATCGAGTCAACATCTCCTGAAAGTGCTCCCTCCATTGTCGAAGTGAAACGTACGTTGAGAATAATTTGGTAGATTTGTGGTGTGGTGAATATCGCAAGCTACAAGTGCAAGTCTATACACACTGTACTACAACGATTTAGAGATGGGTGATTGCGAATGATCTGAATAATCGAAAAATCTACAACTACTAACGAACACTTTCGAATGGAATATTAGTAGTATACTAATGCTCATAATCGAATGACGACTACTAATTAGTAATTACTAATCGCGTTTCTAATGCATTGTTCGCGACTCGGAATCATTTGCCGCTCGCGTTTGACTGCACTACTAATTTAGTAATTACTAATAATAGTAGAGGCGTTTCGCTTTCGACTGGATTGTTGGCAACTCAATTCTCGGAATCTTTCGCCGCTCCGTTAGAAGTGGGTAACTTAGCTTATGCTTTCAGTTATACGATTGAAATTTGAACCTTATTTATTTAAGTATAAGACTCAATTTCAAAATTGTCAGGTGGTTTAATAAGGTTTAACAAATTTTTATATTTTAGTAGTATTATTGAAAATTGAAATGTAACCTTATATCCTTACAAATAAGACTCAATTTCAAAATTGACACGTGGCTACTAATTTAGTAGGTAATCGAACCAAATAAGTAGCTATCAATAATCGATTGAAATTAGTAGTGGAGCAAGTTAGTAACTAATTTTGGTAAATCGTTCGAATGATTCGAACGATTTGTATAATCGAATAATTCGAATAAAATCATTCATAACCGCCCATCGATACAACGATTTGCCTACTATTGCGGATTATAGCGAACTAGCTGATGCCCGCGACTTCGTCCGCGTGAATTGAGGTTTTTCGGTTCCCGCGGGAACTCTTTAATTTTCCGGGATAAAAAGTAGTATATGTGCTATTCCAGACTATAATCTATCTCTGTGCCAAATTTCATCCAGATCCGTTCAGCCGTTGGAGCGTGATTGAGTAACAAACATCCATACATCCATACATCCACACATCCATACATCCATTCATCCATCCAAACTTTCGCATATATAATATTTATTTGATTAAATTTCTTGTTTCTTAATTATAAACTTTATGACCATTGACCTTACTCAAAGTAAGTTTGAATAAATATATTGTGTTGAACTATGTCTTGCAAAACATACCTTATGCACTTTATGATAAAGTACAAATTAAATTGTTATTATGATTAGTTAAAAGATATTTGACCACTGCAAATTGACCACTGCAAGGTCATTTCGGGAATTTGCAATTTCCGTATCTTGTATTGTCTGTTCTAGTTGAAGGCTTCCCCCGTGGCTATTTATCACCCTATCGGCAAAGATGTGCCGCCAAGGGATGTAGCATTTCAGTGCGATATCGTGTAGAAACCGATAAGAGTTTTGGGTTATAGGGTTATAGGTTATAACCGATTAGGGATATGACTGCCACACCCCTAACACTTTTGAAATTGAAATTGTTTAGGTATATTTTTACTAATCATCTAATATGACCCTTTCAGAGATGCCAAAGTCATAAAAACAGTAAACTGTTATGGTTTTATCGGAAGCAGTTGGTCACTTGGTACCTCAATTGTTGAGCGGCAAGAAAATACGTTACAGTCAAAGCTTAGTTGGTTTTATAGAATGTTAAAAATCTAGACATCTCTATCCAGCGATCTTTTATATATAAACTGGTCTGTATCTCTACCTACGTACCTACCTACGTATTGTAATATCTTGTTTAAAAAAAAGAGCCACTGCTGAGTTTCTTGCCGGCTCTTCTCAGCAGAAACTGCTTTCGGAACCGGTGGTAGAGTCAAAACATAACGTAACATAACGTAACACCTGTATGCCCTACATGTTTTTTTAAATAAATTGAGTTTACCATTTGCAATTTAGTTGATTTGAAAATACAATTGTAATTTTGATAAACAATAAAAACAACTTTCAAATAATCGATAGATGGGTTTACTTGTTTATTACGCAGGTGTAGTTTTCACTTGCAAATGATTCAGTAATAAATTATATTAAAAGCGACCCTTTCAAGTATCAGGTAATACAATACCATACTTTACGTGGACCATGCAAATGGATCAATTTAGATAAGAAATCAAAGATAACTAAAAGTCAAAAAAACTTCCTGTTGATTTCAATAATAAAATGTATAAACAAACTCGTCTTGTTTACCAGAAACGAAAAAATACGTTATAAATAAAAACTTTATGACCATTGAGCTTTTAACTCAAAGTAAATTTGAAAGTGAAATAATATTGTGTGAAAATGTATTGCAATATATACCTTATACAGCTTGCAATAAAATACAAATTAAATTGTATTCATGAATCATGATGAGCTTCTTCGTTTTAGAATTTCAAATTGTTGCGGTAATGTTTTATGACTTATAATATTGTTCGTAGTATTTTGATCGAAAGACAGTGCTATTTACACGTTACTATTGTCAAGAGGTTAAATTATAAATAAAATCTATGCTGACACTGAAACCATTTTATAGTAGGTACCTTTTATTGATTCGTGATAAGTAGTTTACGATCAATTTGGGAATTTATAATTTCTGAATTTTCTCTGGTCTGGGGATCCGGGAGGCTTCGGCCGTGGCTAATTACCACCCTACCGGCAAGTAAAATTAAATTAAATTTGGGCTCCATTGGATCTCTGGTCTAATTTGATTGAACCTGTATAAGTGCTTTTTCGAAAATCTACCCCAAAGAGGGTGAAATGGGGGTTGGAAGTTTGTATGAAAGTTCTATGTTTTTGAAGTTAGATACTTGAAAATCGGGATTCAGGTTATAAGTTTTTAATAATGAACACCTGCATAAGTTTTAGCATTTACGTGAAAAACAGTATGAGATTATAATAATGTATCGTACAAAATGATTTAATAGTTATAAAAAAAATATCCTTATTAATTAAATGCGTATCACGCATTCATTCAATAGCAATTGAATCGGATCAAGAACTTACATTCTCTGCTCATGAAACAAAGGCAGTCGCGCTATGTATTGTTGCAACACGTTTTTTACAAAGGCTTGTGAGAGAGCTCACGCACACATACAAAAGAGCCCGTCCAGCTACACGTCCTCCCTCGAAGAGAGCTGGTCTCGGTATGGCGGTCGTGCGGTCTGCAGTACCATTTTATCTATGAGACTTTTGATATTTTTTTTGGTCATATAGGTATTTTATAGAACTTTATTTTTTTACAATTTATGTTATATAAATACTAAACATTAATGGGAAATTTTATTTTTTCAGTAAATTCGACAAACTTTTAAGAAATACAGGTTTTTGTGACGCGTAAATTTTGATAAATCGTGCACATTGATTTGATTTTTTTATTAACTAATTTTGTATAGAACGTATAAAAACGAATCGCAACAGTCCAATTTTAAGAGTGTGCTTATCATATTAGTATTTTTTATAAGTCATTTATTATAATTTTTCGTGGATTTATATGGGTGAAAAGTTTCGCCCAAAAGTGTAAAAATGGTAAACGTATTCTGCAAGAATGAGAATTTCACTATTATATTTCAATAAAATTAATAGTTTTTTTGCAACAGTCTACTTAGGAGGGATTAATCTTTAATGTTTGAATTTTTTTTTTGTTATAATACTAATATCTCATGCACAACGCTCATGAAAAGTTCTTAAAATGTCGGTTAGCAGGTTTACGGGTTCTTAATAAGCTTGCATATTATAAAAACGCTACATATTAAACGCCATACGATTAAATAAAAATAAGTGGAAAAACCCTAGAACTTTAAGAGGCGCCGGACTCGTGTCTCCGCTGATTGGCCCCCCTCGGGGAGATATCAGAACTTACTTTTAAAATAATCCCTTGCCTACTCGTGTATCCCCTGTCAAGCTTTACATCGAAACCATAAAAAGAAAAAACCGATCAAGTGCGCGTCAGACTCGTGCACAAAGGGTTCCGTAAAAAACAATATAAATCCATACTTCCATACTAATAATATTATAAATTGCGAAAGTGTGTTTGTTTGTCCTTCAATCACGCCGCAACGGAGCAACGCATCGACGTGATTTTTGGCATGGGTATAGTTCAGGACCTGGAGTGGCAAAGGCTATTTTTTATCCCGGAAAATTAAGGAGTTGAGAGTTCCCACGGGAATAAAAAAAACTTAAATCATGCGGATAAAGTCGCCGGCATCAGCTAGTAATACAATACTATAATTATTTTCGTTTTTGTAGTCGCCTACTATTAGTAGTTGATATTTTTTAGGGATCTCCACTACATAATATGACAGGGCTGTGAAAGGGGATGGCGGCGCATCTAGTTCCCGCTTTTCTGACTAGATGGCGTTAGTAACTTAAGTTTGACAAAGCCAAAATATTCAAACCCCATTATCGGACGGTCTTATTAGTTTCAAAGTTATGGAAATGAAAAAAGCCATGAAACTTCTATAAAATTTATTTCAATGAGATAACAATAAAAAAATTCCAAGATATCGTTTCCTGATATGAGGACTACCCCCCGGACACTGAATAATATGTATCATATTATAATATAATATACCAATAAAAATATTATTACCAAAGTTATATTACCTACAGAAGTTTAATCTTGACCAAAGTGTTATAAATCACGCTAGATTGCAATTTATCACTGTGAGGGATAGTTCTTATTACTAGAGGGCTGAGTTTGGTCAACAAAAAATTTACAAAAAATTATTAAGTTAAAAAAAAAAACAGTAAAAATTGGGTTGACGTTTTTAAAGTATCTAGTCGTAACCCATTAAAAATAATGCTATACATTTAGGAGTAGATCGTCTAAAATTATCGCACGTCTACATGCCCATAACGCGGTACTGATTGAATAAGACGCGCGCGCTTGTACGCTGCTATAGGCACGGACGGGCGACAGAGGCCTGTCTTAGACCTTGATGCTCGTATCGCCGCTGCCATAACGTAGGCCAGTCTGTCATTCCGGGCCAGAACGATGAACCTAAGTAAAAAAAACAAAAATTAAAAGTTTGCACAATTTCCATTAAGCAACAGTAGCAATCTTTTTAGTTGCTTAAATATACGACATACTAGCTGATGCCCGCGACTTCGTCCGCGTGGATATACCAAGTTTCATCGAAATAACTTGAGAAATGACGGACTTTTATACAAACTTTCAACCTCTATTTCACCCCTTTGGGGGTGGAATTTTGAAAAACTGTGAAACACGTATGTTTTCATTTATAACCCGCTGCTCATATACCAAGTTTCATGGATATAACTCGAGAAATGAAGGACTTTCATACAAACTTTCAACCCCTATTTCACCCCTTCGGGGGTAAAATTTACGAAAACTGTGAAACACGTATTTCTTCATTTTTAACCGGTAGCTTGTATACCAAGTTTCATCGATATAACTTGAGAAATGAAGGACTTTCATACAAACGTTCAACCCCTATTTCACCCCTTTGAGGGTAAAATTTTGAAAAACTGTGAAACACGTATGTCTTCATTTTTAACCCGCAGCTCATATACCAACTTTTATGGCAATAACTTGAGAAATGAAGGACTTTCATACAAACTTTCAACCCCTATTTCACCCCTTCGGGGGTAAAATTTACAAAAACTGTGAAACACTTATTTCTTCATTTTCAACCAGTAGCTTGTATACCAAGTTTAATCGATATAACTTGAGAAATAACGGACTTTCATACAAATTTTCACCCCCTATTTCACCCCCTTAGGGGTGGAATTTTGAAAAACTGTGACACACGTACTTCTTTATTTTTTACCGTAAGCCAAAATAAAAAGTTTCGTTGATATAACTTGTAAAACATCTTGAGAAACGAAGGACTTTCATACCAACTTTCATCCCCTATTTCACCCTTTTGGGGGTCGAATTTTCAAAAACTGTGAAACACGTATGTCTCCATTTTCAAACCGCAGCTCATATATCAAGTTTCATAACTTGAGAAATTAAGGACTTTCATACAAACTTTCAACCCCTATTTCACCCCTTCGGGGGTAGAATTTCGGGATAAAAAGTATCCTATGTCCTACCTCGTAGTATAGGCTCAAATCGTGCCAAGTTTCGTTTGAATTCATTCAGTAGTTTCGGCGTGATGCGCGGCCAAGATACAGACAGACAGACAGACAGACAGACAGACAAAAATGAAAAAAATTACAGATTTGGCTTCAGTATCGAATAATGAGTGCCCTCCAAAAAAAATTTTCAAAATATCTTCAATGTACAGAATTGGACCTGTTACAGTTTTATTATAAGTATAGATAGATTATGTAGAAATAACTTAAAGTAAGGTTTAGGGTGAGGCCAGACGAGGGTAACAAGGGTATGAACGTAATTTTTGGGGTTCCGTACCAACCGTAGCGGAGGCTTCCTATTACTAAGCCTTCTCATGAGCCGTAACATCTAGTCTAGACAGTTAAAATTTTCGAGTTTGATTTCTTTTGCCGCTTTGACAACAATTAAAATAAAATAAAATTATAAATTTTAAGGGGTCCCTCATACAAAAGATCGCGTTTGAGTCCGACTGAAGGGTCGAAGCGGACGGGCGATTCCGCCCATCTACTTTTCGCCACTATATTCATTCAGCCTATCTTTGTGCTTCATTAATTCAATGCTTTCACTCTAAAATATAATAAAACACCTACCTTTAAGTTATTTGATGGCCAGCCATGACGTTCTTCGCTATTGCCAAGTAGCGAACATGTAAACTTTGTCTTCCAGTGGTTTTTATTTACATGTTAGTTTCACCCTGAAAGTTTAGTACAACATTATTGAACAACATAGAACCAGTAAATTCTTAAAAACACAATATACAAAAAACCCTGAATAAAACGTTTACAATACTCAATCACGTTAGTATTACATTACTATTTATTTAGTAGTTTATGTATGTGACTTAAAACCACTTAAATGTATTATTTTTTATGTCGAACGATCGACAACAATAATTTCAGTTAGAAAAAATGGTTTTCTATGAGATTTCTAGCGATTTTTTATCCTTGTCAGATTTTTAACCAGGTGCTCTCTCTAGAGCCCAACTAATTATACTTAGGCTGTTAAAACATTTTTATGAACCCATCACAAGTAAAATTATAATTTCTTTAAATATCTCCTGCATAATATTATAGTACCTACAAAAAATTCTTAATTGCTTATTTTAATAAAAAGAACCATCCTGTAACTAACTTCAGAATCGTTTCTAATCCCGTATATTGTAGTATATTTTGTACTAGCTGATGCCCGCGACTTCGTCCGCGTGGATATACCAAGTTTCATCGAAATAACTTGAGAAATGACGGACTTTTATACAAACTTTCAACCCCTATTTCACCCCTTTGGGGGTAGAATTTTGAAAAACTGTGAAACACGTATGTTTTCATTTCTAACCCGCAGCTCATATACCAAGTTTCATGGATATAACTTGAGAAATGAAGGACTTTCATACAAACTTTCAACCCCTATTTCACCCCTTCGGGGGTAAAATTTACGAAAACTGTGAAACACGTATTTCTTTATTTTTAACCCGCAGCTCATATACCAAGTTTCATCGATATAACTTGAGAAATGAAGGACTTTCATACAAACTTTCAACCCCTATTTCACCCCTTCGGGGGTAAAATTTACGAAAACTGTGAAACACGTATTTCTTTATTTTTAACCCGCAGCTCATATACCAAGTTTCATCGATATAACTTGAGAAATGAAGGACTTTCATACAAACTTTCAACCCCTATTTCACCCCTTTGAGGGTGAAATTTTGAAAAACTGTGAAACACGTATGTCTTCATTTTTAACCCGCAGCTCATATACCAAGTTTGATGGCTATAACTTGAGAAATTAAGGACTTTCATACAAACTTTCACCCCCTATTTCACCCCCTCAGGGGTGAAATTTTGAAAATCTGTGACACACGTACTTTTTTATTTTTTTCCGTAAGACAAAATAAAAAGTTTTGTTAATATAACTTGTAAAACATCTTGAGAAACGAAGGACTTTCATACCAACTTTCATCCCCTATTTCACCCTTTTGGGGGTCGAATTTTCAAAAACTGTGAAACACGTATGTCTCCATTTTCAACCCGCAGCTTATATATCAAGTTTCATGGCTATAACTTGAGAAATTAAGGACTTTCATACAAACTTTCAACCCCTATTTAACCCCTTCGGGGGTAGAATTTCGGGATAAAAAGTATCCTATGTCCTACCTCGTAGTATGGGCTCAAATCGTGCCAAGTTTCGTTTGAATTAATTCAGTAGTTTCGGCGTGATGCGCGGCCAAGATACAGACAGACAGACAGACAGACAGACAGACAGACAGACAGACAGACAAAAATGAAAAAAATTACAGATTTGGCTTCAGTATCGAATAATGAGTGCCCTCCAAGAAAAATTTTCAAAATATCTTCAATGTACAGAATTGGACCTGTTACAGTTTTATTATAAGTATAGATGGTAGTTATAAATTCATTATATTATGCTTCAATCACACCTGATGTGAAGTGATGATGTATTTTACCTATTAATATGCATTATTTAATGCTTTTCTCTATTCTGTTATTATGCCTCTTAATAAACCACAATCGCAATGACGTGTAGCAATGTTTTAAGGATAACAGACAGCTGTTTTATTTGTCTTTCATATTTCTATCTTAGGTTTTAAGTTTTGCCACTGCTACTTTATCACTCAAGTGATATCGCAAAAATGATTTTCTATCAAAAATGTTTCTAACAATATGTATTTTTTGGTAAAAAAAACATATTTTATGCCATGTTCAAGCCTCGTGGTTGTATCGAATCTTAATTCTAGCTTCACACATGCCTTTGCCTGTCTTACCCACGGATAGACAGGGTATTTTCCATCATCACACCAAGTATTTGTTGTTAAACAGCAAAATGGTATTTGCCATATTGTCACCACTATTTTAATTTTCTTAAAATTACTTCAGCCGCTTAGTTGGCATATTTTATTGATCTCACAGATTGTTATATTTTATATCGCCGAAATCGAGATTTCACTCGAAAATAAAATCTGCACCGATTACGATACTGTGATACAATCAAAGTTAATTTTCTTTTCTCATTAAATATTGGTTCATTGTCATGAATATCTTAAAACTAAGAATAAAATAACGATTTCTATCTAAATACATTCAAATAATATATGAAGCAATGGTTACCTGCATTTCATAACTATACTATATCTTCGGAGTAGTAAAGACTACTCTCGCTAGATCTGTCGTGACTCGTGCTGCTCACGAAGCTGTGCTAGAATAATTGCATCTGAGTACACTAACGACTGCTTAGTGTCTGCTACAGGACGCATATTATACTTGATATTATTATTCAGTTCAGGTCCGATTATAATACATATTGTGTGTTATTAATCCTTCAGTTCTGTGTAAAAAATTCACTTATAAAGATTGTAACTACTTCTCAAACAAAGTGACAAAAGTAAATAAAATTTCAAACTGACAAGTGTAATAAAAATATCGTGTTAAACACTAAAGACTTTACTGAGAAGATTATAAAACTTTCTTTGTAAAGTTAACAAAAAATTCAATCTTATTTTATTACCTGAAAAAATAAAATAGTAGTAAAAATTAGTATAACCCATAAAATGGGTTTGTTACCTTTTGTCACAAGAGTGACCTAATCAGGAACTAAATCAGTAACACATTTTGTGAGTCTGTTTTTTAAAATAGTAAGATCGTCTTGTAGCCTTCAATAGAGCATAACCATTTTCAAATCAAGTAGTAGTAGTAGTAGTATCAAGATTTTTAGTTCGAAAACGAAACACAAATATATTTCATTTACTACAGAATTATTAAGAAAGGCTTCTACTACTGACCACTGTATTCTCTTAGTATCCAGAGTTTTTTATTTTTCTATTAATTTATACAGAATATTTCCACTATGGGCACCAAAATAAGTACAATCAATCATATTTTGAAAGTAACCATTATTGCTAATGTTTTTTTGATGTTTCAGTCTCTTATATCTAAATATTCATAGCAGGTTATTTCTACACTTACTTTGACTTGTTGGTAATAAAAAAACCATTAGCTTCATTAATGAGGTACTTTCACGTATACTTCCCATATTATTTTACAACATTTAAGGTTGTAATCTTGTTCTGGCGTTTTGGTAATTTTCAAGGCAATAAAAAAGTGCGCAATTTTGTAGTATTTAATTTTATTAAATTATAAGTTCTTTATTTCTAAATATGGTACTTTTTACGTACCATTGGTTACAAATAAATGTGTTAATACAAAATGTATTTGGAAATCTCATTCATATTATCTTTATGACTTAAATGAAACATGGTTCATCAATATGTATGGCTATGCTGCTTCTTATGCTATTTCATCATCAATTTTAGTCACATCGTCATTAATATACTAGAGTCAAATTCATAAATTTAAATAAAAAGTTACACTGATCATGTTATTTAACAAAATCCCTTACTATGACATTATTTTATGCATCCATTAATGCTTCATGTAAATTGATCCAGCTATCTATAGTTAGGGCTGTGTACAGATGTTCTTAGTTTTTCTTATGACTCAAAGAGATCACCAACTGCCTGTAATACAAACAAGTAACAAAATATTGATGATATGCTTCATTTGATTATAGGAAATGCTACATATAAAATAAATTGTTCGCTCAGAAGGACTTTTGCACATATACTGTAAGATCCCCGATTTGTGTACTACCTGCTATCAGATATTAATATGCCTATTTGTTCTATACAATACATATGCAATATGCATAATACATAAAAAATATAAGAACTACGCTATATTTAATTCATCGAATAGGCCACTTTCAAGACGTTTGGCTTATCTTTATTTTTAACTTCTCCATTTGGTTATAGATGTTCGCTATAAATAACTGAACATATCCAGTTCTTACTGATTATAGTCTCTTATCTTTGCAGTAATTTCTCAATTTGTTTCATATGTATGTGAGCATTTATTCATAAAACTTACATATTCCGCCTGTTATTCATTTATTTACATGTACATCAATAGGGTTCCATGTTACTACTATTTTTTGGCATAACTTTTCATCACAAAGATGTTTTTATCAATTCTTTGAGTACTTATTTAACATTCCAAGTGTATTATTGTTCTAAATAAATAATTTCATATCATAACCACTATTTGTTTAGGTTCTGTGAAATAAGTTGGCGTTTGGCAGGTATTCTGTTTAAAATTAGTTTAATAACTATTATAAGATAAAGATACTACCTATATTTATTTAGACTTGTCTTATTCAATCATTCAAAGGAAAGTAATAAACTTGATACTAACTTAACCAGGAATTTATGCCAGTATATTGTCCAAATTATGTTATATGAAGTTCTATTAATATAAGTTATATGACGTTTTTCAGTATCGTGTATTACCGATATTAATAATTTAACTAACACATGTGACTATTTATATTATGTTATATTTTAGATATAAATCATTTCGTAAACATTCTGCTATCAATACTTGAAATATTTCAACGAAATCTTGTCATATCACTAACGTTGTTGTAGTAGGCCTATATTCTCCAGGAGCAATATTATTTATGTGTGTTGTCTTAATTAACTCTGAAATGGCTTCTACTGATATTTTTTTTAAATAGTATCATCCGAGAAAATTCGTTTTCACAAAAAAAAACGAAGGACGCCTTAATTATAATGCTAACAGTTAATTTTCAGTCAAAATGTACCTACGTATTTCTTGCTTACAGGTATTAAAACCTTAATTTTTATAAATGCCCATTTATACTCCAAACTGTAATATATATATTTATTATATTACCGGCACAATTTTTTTTTACTTTCTCTTAGATTGTCTGAACATTTTTGTGTTCATCTCATAAATCTTAATATGCTATTGGATCATTTCAAAGATTGTATCAAGAATGCATTTTGTAATCATGCACGCTCACATTTATAACAAATATATTTTTAAAGAACATAATAACCTCCTTTAAATCAAATTACGTGTTCCTTATACTTTTCTATCAAAAAGTTAACTTAAGCTTTATATCTTTTTTAACCCTTATATCATGATAATTTCATAATGTCATCTATGTTAATTGTTTAAACCTACACAAATTAATTTTGACTTTATTCCTATGAGCTATTAGTACAGTATCCCTATGAAGAAAATGCCTATTTACTTTTTAAAAAAATACACATTCCCTTGTAGTAACTGTACACAACCGATGTCGAAAGACAAAAGGCGTAACAGTGGCGTGCTCTCCTTACATTCATAAAAGCACTGCCTACCCTGAATATTGTGACCCATACTATTTATTATTACACATATTGAAGAATGACTTTTCTATTAAAGCTGCATATGCAACCAGGAGCTTTTTAAGCCTACCCTAGTCAAAGTATCTGAGCACGCCACTGAGGCGTAAAGATAAAGTTACAAGCAGATACAGTCAACAGGAGAGGTATACCTGTGCAGGATACTCAAATTATATTTATTCTTTATTCAAAATAGGTACCCAGTAGGTGTACACAGTACACCTGAAAGTCATACTGAGGCGATTAGAGCGAGATCGAAAATAAATTCTTTGGGCAATTCCATACAGATTAATCTGCGCAGGCCTACCTATCCAGTATTGTTCTTTCAGTATTGATAATGCATATAACATCATTAGTGACTCGCATCAAACTTGGATGATGATTTAAATATGTTGCTCATTCTCAGGACGACCTAATGATATTATTCACATTCTCAGTGCTGAAATTAAACAGTTTTGCAATCGGCATTAATTCACTGGCAGCGAAAATCAACACTGAACAGTTAAGCCATTCTTGTGCGGTACGCGATGCCGGTAAATGGATGGCCCTGAAAACGTCTCAGCAAACGCGTCTTTAGCGTCCGTACATCCATTTGTTTTTGATATTTGCAAGTGGATTAAAGCACAATGCCCAGCAAACATCTTGAATAGGGATGATGCCTATATCAAAAATAAATGATTCCTAACTGATTATTAAATAGAGGGTCTTCCAAAAGACCTAAAATTCAGATCCTCAGTTAGTTTTAAGTTTGATAACCATTTTAAAATATAGATTAAAGACAAAAGTGTGTTGAAATTTTATGACGTCACAACTGTGAATTTCATAGAACTTCCATACTAGAAGTGAGTTTTTACTTTTGTTAAAGAGTTGCTGATTAGATTGAGTTGTCATCATCCCTATTGTTTTTATTCGGTAGATTGAGGGATCGGCAAATCAGTCGGGCATGGCGCTTGTTTCGCTCGACGCGTCAAGTTGTTTGCCGGTGAGCGCTACAGAGCGGACGCGACGCGTGTGCCGAGGCGCGGCGTGCGCGAGTCAGTGCGGCGGCTCGCGGCGCTTACCGTAGCTGTTGTACTGCGGCGCCGGCTGCTGGTACGAGCCGTAGGCGGGCGCCGCGTACGAGTCGTAGGCGGGCGCGGCGCCGTACGCCGGCTCGCTCGCGCCGTAGCCCGCGTCGCCCGCAGCGCTGCAACAAACACTTCATTATAATGCACGCCTTCCACTGCGAAATGGTAATGAGCGGGAAATGGCCGAGCGGAACGGAGCAAAATAGGCTTGCCTTCCACTAAGAAATAGTTTCACAGAAATCTGGTTTTTGCCTTCCATTGCCACACGGGTTTAGCAGAGTGAGCTAGGTGGAAAATGAAATGGGTCAGATGAGCAAGAACGGAACCCGTTGGGAATCCGCTCAACTCTGTGACCACTTTTGTAACTCTTTTAACTCTTTCAGTCCGCACCGCTCACTCTTTTGCAGTGGAAGCACTTCTATGAAATTAACCGTTGCGAGCTCAACGAGTCCGTACGGAGCCCGCTCCGTTCGCAGTGGAAGGCGGGCATTAGCGATAATCATACACTGGTAGCTACTGTGAGCGCTATAGATCGTTCAATCCACGAAGTCGCGCACCTAGAAAGCATTCCCTAGAATGTAGAAATATCCATACTAAAATTATAAATGCGAAAGTTTGTCTGTCTGTCTTCTACGCTTTCAACGGCCCACCTGTTCAACCGAGGTTGATCCCAGGGAAGGACATAGGCTATTTTTTATCCTAGCTTAAATTAAGAGCTTCCCGCAGGAATTGACAAAACTTAATCCATGCAGACGAAGTCGCGGGCATCATCTAGTTGGTTTATAATAGGAAAGTATGTATAAAACACAGGATTATAAAAACTGTTTGTAGAGCAACTTTCCTAATTCTTATGACTTCTCTCCTAAAGGGGACAGAGTGACACAGGGCGAGAAGGTAATGAATAATTACATAAATGGACTAGCTGACGCCCGCGACTTCGTCCGCGTGGTTTAAGATTTTCCCGCTTTTCTGTTGAAATTTTTCCTAAATTTTCTTTGCTATAAACCTCACGGAGCCCGAGACCTTTCCAACGAATGCAAAACCGTGGAAATCGGTTCGTGCGTTCTGGAGTTATAGCGTCAGGAAGGAAAACCCGACTTATTTTTATATAGTAGATTTAAATAATTTGATTTATATTTACCCATAACTTTCACTTTCATAGCCTTGGCCGCCACTTGAGTACCCGTAATTGGAGCCATAACCTGAATTGTAGGTGGAGCCAGACTGTGCTGGCGCTTGAGGGTAGTTTCCTTGATATGAACTGAAACAATGACACTGATGTTTATATATGTTCCCAAGTATTTCTGAATTGATTGTTATATAGTGTATATGAAATCAGTTTGTATGATATCTGCATCTAAGTATCAGACGGCAATTCCTATCGCATTTGTAGTTTCATCATGTATTCACAGGTTTTAATATTATTTGATATTCTGAAGATTTACAAAAATGCTTTAACTAAATTTAGTCTAGCTTGCAGGCAATTGCACCAGTAGGTTGCAGGATATTGTCAAAAATCACAGTGCCATTATAAACATCTGAGGAACATATAAACTAAAGAAAAGGAAATTGGTATGTACTATGTTTATAGCATAGCTTGTAGCGGTAAGTTGACTGAATTCAGTATTCGCTCAATCTATACAGAATGCTCCAAAATAGGTACATTATTATACCACTCCACTCTATAATGTGTAAAAGAAAAGCTTTGTAGGCTGTATAGTGGTAGACTAGTGGTAGATTCGCTTGGCGATTCAAAATGAATGAATTTTCTGGCCTGATAGGAGGTTTCGGCCGTGGCTAGTTACCACCCTACCGGCAAAGACGTGCCGCCAAGCGATTTAGCGTTCCGGTACGATGCCGTGTAGAAACCGAATAGGGGTTACATGGGTTTAATACAACTGCCATGCCCTTAACAGGTAAGCCCGCTACTATCTTAGACTGCATCATCACTTACCATCAGGTGAGATCGCAGTCAAGGGCTAACTTGTAGTGGATAAAAAAAAAATCCTATAAATATTTTGTATGAATAAAAATCTTTTGACTTTAACAACCCTTTCAAAGACAGGATTAAACAATAAAATAGCTACAATTTACCTTGAGCTGTATGTCTGTGGTGCATAAGGATCTGCCGGTGGTTGCTCGTAGGGCTGATACCCAGTGTGCCTGAAGTTACACAAGTGTTTAAGAAAGTATACCCTGACAAGCAGTGTTAAGTTAGTCAATACCAAATATAATCAGCGGGGTTTGTAGCGTCATGTGTGTATCAGACGGCACATTCCTATCAAGAACTTGGATCATCATATTATATTTCTTAAACAATTCTGTTCCTAATTTGAACCCCTCCTAGGATATGGAATGCCCTTCCGACTTCTGTTTCTTCACTTTTAAAATCTTTAAATCAAGAGTGAATAGGCATCTTCTAGGCAACTGCAGTCCACCTTAGACTTCATCACCAATTGCCAGCAAGTCTGATTGCAGCCAGGTGATGGTCTGTAAATTAAAAAAGTAATGAAGTTAGCAGCGCCAAACTCAAATATGCATTGTTTGTTTATCTAATGACGTTTATCGCAAGAATTCATAACCTCGAATTTGCGTAATTTTCATTTCGTTTTTGGTTTTGTGTTTATTATATTTTAGACAGGTTCCCACATATAAGTGATTTCTTAAAAAAATGGAGCAAGTAAAGAAACGTGATAGTGCGTCAATTAACAAAAAAGTCGGAAGTAAACTTATTAACCTAACTTGCAACGAAATACCGGTCAATACCTACTATAATATTATAAATGCGAAAGTTTGGATGGATGGATGGATGGATGGATGGATGTTTGTTACTCAATCACGGCTGAACTTATCTGCATAAAATTTGGCACAGATATAGAGTATAGTCTGCTATAATATAGAATAGCATAAAGGCTACTTTTTATCCCGGAATATTATGGAGTTCCCGCGGGAACCAAAAAACCTCAATCCATGCGGACAAAGCAGCGGGCTTCAGCTAGTTAGAAAATAAAAAAACAGACGCTGTGACCAACACAGACAAAGATGCAGCGTGGAACAAGTGTGGAAAATATCAATTGTTATCAATAGGTACCTACCACTAATGACCCTATATTTCGTACAAGGAGGACACGGATTGAAAATTGATAATTCTGAATGATAGAATAATGTTATAAAAGGGTCACAGGTACCTACTAGCTACACAATATTACCTAAAAACTTGAAAACGTCATAACAAACAGACAGATAGCCCTTTATCCGGCTCTCAAAGAAGCAGATAAATATATTCGTCAGTTACAGACTTTATTCGACAGTTAACTCATATCTGCCTGTTGATAAATACGAATTTGCCACAATTTGCGCTATCCATCGAATATCTACTATCTAGTTGTTTATCTGAGGATTGAAAAATCGGCCCTTAGTCTTGTTCCGTGAATACCAGAAAATGATGAATGAAAAATTGTTGTTTTTAACTTCGTATTTTTATTCTGTAAGTTGTAACTTGACAATATAGGCTATGTTCCTGATCAATTAGTACGTGAGATATCGTTGGTTTTAATATGAAACAAATAAGGAGAAAACATGTCGTTTAGGTCGTAAAAACATGCAAAACGCCATTAATGTGCTTATTTATTTTGGGAAAATATTTTGAAAAAATAATTATCCAGGAACCTAGCTAAATACAAGTTCAATCTTAATAATCGCATAATATGGAGGAAATATGCTCGAATTAAAAATTATTTTGGTATTACGTTTGTATGAGCAATTCACCCTCCGCTGGCGCCTTAACACGTACAGCGGACGCCTGCGTCTAAGTGCGGAAAATAATCCCAGGATACAAAGGAGAACTCCATAGCACTATTATACATACACAGGGGGTCCGTACCCGTTGGCTGGTGGAGCGTTATGTGCATCTGGCGGCTGGTAGACCGCCGGTCGCCCTCCGCCGCGCGGCCCTTCGAACCTGGACAACGAAATTACATTGCACTCGTATTTTTTATCAACTGTTAGTTGATCATTTAAATTCATACCTTAGCAACATTGTTACTTATCAATAAATGCCATAAGTACCATCATTGACTTAAAGCAAAAATCGTGAAAAGTGTCCTGAGTGAGGACTAGATGATTCCCGAGACTTCGTCCGCGTGAATTGAGGTTTTTTGGTTCCCGCGGGAACTCTTTAATTTTCCGGGATAAAAGTAGCCTATGTGCTATTCCAGACTAATCTATCTCTGTGCCCAATTTCATCCAGATCCGTTCAGCTGTTGTGGCGTGATTGAGTAACATACATCCATCCATCCATCCTCGCATTTATAATATTAGCATAATAGGTACATAGTAGAGAAGTATAGATACTAAGTAAATAATACATATAATATTATTATACTTTTATTCATACTTAATAATCACCTCTGAGTGGTCAACTTTACCTTCCGCGTTTCGGTGGTCCTCCAGGGCCGCCATGTGGTCCTCCGCCTCTCTTGAAGGGAGCTCCTTGAGGGCCGGGCGGAGCCTGGTGAGGCGCGGGCGCGGGCCGCGGGGGCGCGCTAGGTCCACTCGGGATTGGCGCGGGCGGGCCGTGAGGGCCACCTGCCGGCGGGCCGCCTCCTCTGCCGCCTCGACCTATCGACAAGGAATACTAACTGTCATTACCTGTCATTACGGAAAGACTACCCCACCTATAATTTATCGTCATCTTTGGTCGTGTATTTGAATACATTCGGACCCTGAGGTTAAACAGTGAGGATCTCATTCCGTAGTCCACTATAACTACTTCTTATTGATAAGTGTGCAAAAGACTTTTAGAGCATCACTTCTCAGGAATGCCAGGGAGGTTTGCGGACGAAGAAACAAGGTCCTCACTGTTTCAGCTCTGAACCCGAACGCATTCAATTTATAGGTCTTGTAGTCATATTGTAAGTAAATAATGTTTGCTCGGGAACTGTTAGGACTTGAAGACCAAGATATAACTGTACTTTTGGTAACTATCGCTAGGAAGGCTGATTTAGTGTTGGGTGCATGTAGGGCTCTCCTCTGTTGGGAATAGTGACAGTCTGCCCACATGCCATACTGACAATATTCATTGGTCCGTTCACCTCTCAAAGGCGTGGGATATTGCCTCTCAAAGGCGTGAGATATTGCCTCTCAAAGATGTGATAAACTCACAAAAAATGAAAGCTTATACTAGCTCAAGTGTAGTCGCGTTGATGTGCTAATAAATATTATGAAGGCGTAAAATTAATTGCTTTCCTATTCTTATTACACTTGTTTAATTATGCCAAATTTAGTTCACCTATTTTATGTTAGTGTTTGTGTGTAGTATTTAAATATCTCATTAATATGAATTTTCCTGTTTCAGATTGTATTTACGATAATAAAATAAAACCTTTGAGATTGCCATTGATTGATTTATTGATTGAGATTGATAGTGCAATAATTACAATCGTGCATTGACGAGTCTACATCTCCTGAAGATGCTCCGGGGTTGGAGTGAAACGTGTGTTGAGAATAATTTGGAAGATTGGTATGGTGTGGTGAATATCTCAAGCTACAAGTGCAAGATACATACTGTACCACACAGATTTACTTACTGTGGCGGATTATAGCAAATTAAAGTTCTAGTTCTTTCATTATCATGGACTTTCGCAAAGTAATGCCTGCTTCTATCCAATAATTAATTTGTTACACTAAAAAAAACACAAAGCAACATAACAGTACTTTCAGTGTAAAAGAGTTATTAACCATTCAAAATGGGTATAATACAAAGGCAAAGAGGCAAACACTAGAAATGTAACTTTATATGTCTTTACCTCTCATTGGCATGCCTCCACGACCTCCCCTATCTGTGCGAGGTCCAAAGTCTCCTCTGCCCCGGCCTCCTCTGCCTCTCATGCCACCTGGGCCACCTCTGTTATTGTTGAAGCCTCCTCCTGTACAGATGGTACACCCATGAATCACATACTTATTTAATTTATAAAAAATTACAGTTTGTTTTTTATTCGGAACGGATTTTAATACTTAGGTAAAAAGAAACTAATACACCAACCTCTGATCTGAGACGCCAACTAAACGTCAATGAGTCTGTAATCTATGGCAAAGGTCGTAAGAAATAGGGAAAAGTGGTGTATTTCCGAATTTTCAAAAAATTCTCAAAACTCTCTCGAAAAGTATTAGAATTCGCAGTAAAATGTTTTTGTGCAAGGCTTACCACATCAAGGTCTTTCTGTAAAAAAAATATGAACGTCCAACTCCGCGGCGAGTATACTATAGTTAAAGGCCGACGAACTCGCAAGGCTAGGAGCTAGGGAGCGGCAAACTGGACCTGAGCCTGTGTGCGGCATACCTAGGAGCCTAGCCAACCTTACCCTGTTGACCTATTGCTATTACGATACATAGATTCGCTGGCGAGCACTACCAGGAATGAATCACTCTAAAGCGCTAGTAAAATCCTTCAACAAGAAGGCTGCCTCAGCGGCACTGGCGCTTAGCAGGAAAAACTTATGCATATTAGCGCGGGCACTGACGGGGCACTGTAGGCTGAACAGACATATGTTCAACCTTAGGTTCCGTGACACAGATGTGTGCAGGCTCTGCCGTGAGGCTGTAGAAACGCCTTTGCACATTATCTGCAACTGCCCCGCTTTAATGCATAAACGGAGCCTCCTCCTTGGGAAGCACCTAGTGGAACCAGAGGAGGCAAAGAATATCCCGGCCAAGAAGATGCTGCTGTTCCTAGCAGCAAGTAGTATTGGTCGGGAACTTTAGATAGTGGCGATCACAATAGATCGGCAACGGTCAAAGTGATACCGGGTCTCGTCACAGAGCCCTGCAAAGCCGCATCAACAAGAAAGAAGAAGAAGATACTATAGTTGAGCCCACTACACTATTTTCAATGAAAGTACTTGTTAGTACTTACATCTATACGAATATTATAAATGCCAAAGTTTGGATGGATGGATGTATGATGGATGGATGGATGGATGTATGGATGGATGGATGTTTGTTACTCAATCACGCCACAACGGCTGAACGGATCTGGGTGAAATTTGGCACAGAAATTATTAGTGTGGAATAGCACATAGGCTACTCTTAAGCCTGGAAAATTAAAGAGTTCCCGCGGGAACCAAAAGACCGCAATCCACGCGAAGTCGCAAGCAACAGCTAGTTAAAAATAATAATGTTTTTTTAAAAAATGCGCATGGAATGTAATTAAAGCAACTTAAGTGTGTATTTGTGTACAATACTCAGCATAGCTTTAGATAAGCCCTTAGATCATAAAAATGTAATAAGTGGTTAAATTATTACTTTGTGGGGGTCCTCGAGATTCTATTGTAGGTACAGGATGAGGGCCTGGTCCTTGAGGACCTGGAGGGAATCTCCCGCCTCTTTCGCCCCCACCACCGCGCATCGGCCCTCCTCGGAAGCCACGTGGTCCTCCACGAGGTGGACCACCCCCTCTCGGAGGTGGGCCTCCCCCGCCACGGCCTCGCATTCCAGGTCCACCACCCCTATTCATAAATAAGTACAATGATAAAATCCACTAAAATTAAAATGATAAAACCTATGTAAATATAACCTAAATATGTTGGTAATTGGTTCTTCTTTATACCTATCCACCAAATATAGCCATTACACATACCTTCCACGCATCTCAAATCCACCTCGGCCGCGGGGACCGCCGCGTCCACCACCTCGGAATCCACGATTTGGGCCCTCCATGTTGGAAGTATAATATATTTATATGCTATGAATCAGTAATCACACTTAGTTAAAAATAAATTTACGACTTAGTTTATTCACTTATTATTCTAAATAGAGAATTATATTGTAAAACTTCTCATTTTTTATAGACCTATACCTACTTCACCACAGTTTACCTTTACAGGCGTACTGTACTTTACAAAATGGCGGTATTTTTCGGCTTGGGTCGGGTACAGGGTTGGATTCAGAGTATGTACTATGTATTCAGACCATCAAAAATTATTGTACATAGACAATAAAATAATTATAAGTACTATTCGTCTAAAATTGTACCACGTCTGACGTTTCATGTTTTTTCCTCCCATGCGCTGGGGTTTTGGGTTACCTACGTTTAGTTTTTGGCGTTTTTGTTTTGAATTGAAATAAAATTATTATAATCGTAAGTGACATTTTGTTTTATTCAGATGAAAACAATAATTTTTCAAATAGTAAAACTTTTTTTATCTTTGTAACTATAATACACTTTAATAATATACTTTATTCAAATTTAAACTAGGAAATAAATTAAAATCTAAATTAAAACTATATTAAAAACTAAAAATTAAAAATATCATCTAAGGCAATGGGCAATGTTCCCAGAATGCTGGCTGCGCTACCCCGCTGAATAGCCAAACTTATAATATGTTGGCCGAGGTAACTATTAGCCCTCCGGTCACCTGTGGACTCTGACACGAGAAAATAGATTCATAAAAAAGGATCTAGCATCGCCCTACGACCCCAGGGTTTCAACACCAAAAGACACATAAATGAAATTATTTTCTATAATTTCATACTTGGCTGTTTCCAACGGCTGTTTCTACATGACCGCTGCCCCTTAATGCAGAAAAAAATATTAAAAAAAACATTAATTATAAGTAAAAGGGCCCACCAATAATACAAGTCAGTTGACCTGAAGATAAAATTATGGCATTTTCGCGGAGTAAAGTGGCATTACGATACTACATACTACACACTATGAAATAATCGTACAAATAGTGTAAATAGACTAAAAAATCCTGCCCTGTCGGGCATACCAGGCATACACAATACCAATTTATTATATGTACATTTTTGGCGTTTTTGGTCTCAGAGACGAATGTAATTCCTAATTCCATGGCATATAATCTGAGACATCCAGAGTCATGGGTCAGCCGGAAAGGGATAGGTAATAATCAAAGTAGGTAATCGTAGCCTGAGTAAGATATATAGACGCCGCCATATCTCCTTTTCACTCCCACATGAAAGAGATGCAGTGTTGGGATGTTACACAAGATAGAATGAGAAAAAAATATGTGTTTTTCTCTCCCTTTCTGCGTGTCACGGATTTTATGCCTATTATACAAACAAACCAGGTATTGTGCCGCCGTTTGTATGACGTTTGGGAGGTGTTATAGTATTACCTGTCCCTTTCGGTTACACGCTGACCCTGATTCTAGAGATTCCTTCTTCTATGTAGGTAATAAAGTACCTACAATATTTAGGTTTGCCATGATAAAAAGTTTCTCCCAATATCGTACACCTTTTAGTCCAATAAATACTACATAGTAGAATGAACTTTACTACACCCATAACTACGAATATGCGAAAGAGTGTCTGTCTGCTACGGTATCACCGTCCATCTGTTCAACCAATTTTGACTAAATTTGTTACCGAAATAGTTTATACTAGCTGATGCCCGCGACTTCGGGGGATAAAAAGTAGCCTATGTGTTATTCCAGACTATCATCTATCTCTGTGCCAAATTTCATCCAGATCCGTTCAGCCGTTCGAGCGTGATTGAGTAACAAACATCCATACATCCAGACATCCAAACATCCATACATCCATCCAAACTTTCGCATTTATAATATTTATTTGATACCGGGGAAGGACAAAGGCGTGCAAATCTTTTAATACTAGAAAATAAGAAAGTCCCCGGGAGACTTTTCAATAATAGGATCAACGAGAACGCATTATCTAGTACATAATATTCTATTCTTCTAATACTATTAATTAAATTTACGGGTCAAAATCTAATAATTTTAATCCTTTAATCCTTATGTAATATGTATTCATATTCATATTCATTTATTTTGTATTCCAATACAATTCTTATAGTAATTTACATAATGTCAATAGAATAAACTTGCTCAAATACATATCATAAATTTTAGGAACTGGCAGGATTTGAACCTGTGTCTCTCTGGGAATCGCGCCCTGAGCGCCTTGACCACTCGGCCACGGTAACTTACCTGCCTGTGACGAAATTTGAGATATGCATCTTTAATCCAGTCTTTACGCGACTGTCTGTGCAATCCAGTAGTTTTTTGATATGTATTTGAGTAAGTTTAGAAACTTTCCTCTTGTGTGAAGCACTATAATAAAATTATAAAGTCAATAGAATAGTTCGTAATACAATATTGGAACCCCAGTGGGGCACAGCAAAAATCAGTAGTAGTTAAAGATTATAATATTACGTCTAACTGAATAATCTTAGTCTCAACCAATTACTGCTGCACATACAAACGCCGATTTGTTTCAGTATTTTCGTAGACCTCGCTACGCTTGGTCATAAAATATGAGGTAAGAGGAAAACACCGGTTATTGAGTGGTTATTGAAGTTGGTTCAGAAAAACAAAACCCTTCTGTGGCAGTTCTAACTTTTTGCATTCAAATGATTTGAATTTTGAACACGTCATATTTGACTACATTATTGGGTTCCAGTTAATTCTTTTGGTAGCAACAATCCACTGGGTGCGCAGAGTTGAATCAACGGGAAATCTGAAATTATAAAGTTTCTCTAATTCATCATATTTTATAGTAGTTTGTGATATAAGGGCGGTAAATAGGTTTTTACATACGAGTTGACTAATGTCAGCCCGATGACGCCAGTCGAGGGCTGACCATCGTCACGAGTTTGTTAAAACCTTAACGCCCGTGTATCACACGATATTTTTCAATACATTTGTGAGAAAACTTGAAAATAAAACTCGAGTAGGTAGGTACAAGGTACTCACTAGAAAATGGTTTCTCACGCCCGTACTTATTTCGAGATTTTTGGCGGCTATTAATAGCGCGATTTTTTTCTCACATCTAAAATACCTAATTGTTGATTTAATTTTATTATTCCACAACACTTAAACCACTAATATTTATTTAATAATTTATAAGAAAAACTCAATGAAACTTTTAAAAATAGCGCGCACAGATTAAAGATTTAGTATCTACGGCGCGTTGTTGTAATGGCTTTTTTTTTAATTGGCTTCATGGCTCTAGGTTCTAGCTCTTAACTATCAGCCTGGACTATTCAGCCTTTACTTTTTTGATTTATAAAACTTAAAACAATTTTAATTAACTAAATTAAATACAATTTTTAATTTCATGAATTAATTTCATCAATCCACATCTAAATGTTACTATTTTTTAAGTTTTCTACATACAAAGTCAATATCAATATGAACCTTCTTTCAAGAAAACTTTTTATTTAGAAGTAAAGTGGCCTTACAAAAATTAAAAAAAAATTGCAAAAAAATAGCACGAGGGCAGTAAATTCTGCAAAAAAAAAGCACGAGGGCAGTAAATTTAACTTACAAGCTCTGTTTACTGCCTCTGTAAGTGCATTTTGCGAGCAAGTGTATTGAAAAAACCATTGCCGTGCGCGAGTCTTCTCTCAGAATGAAAATAGTTTGGCCATAGTCCACCAAGCTGACCAAGTGCGGATACCTTCGAGAACAATATGAAGAACTCTCGGGCATGCAGTTTTTCTTCACCGCTTGAAGAATAATAATTAATTTCTTTAAACGCACATAAGTAGCTAAAACGCAATAATGTAGCTAAAACTGAAATGCTAGTCTTTAAAGCTGGTAAAGGTCCGGAGATGGTTCCGCCAGTATTTTTGAACGGATCGTCAGTTCGGGTTGTCAAGAGCTCTATTTGGGGCATATATTGACAGAAGACTCAAAAGACGACAGAGATATGGAGAGGGAGCGCAGTGCTCTCTCGGTGCGTGCCAACATGATAGCGCGCAGATTCGTGCGCTGCTCAGATGACGCGAAGATTGTTTAAAGCATTTTGCCAATGCTTTTACACCTGCCAGCTGTGGACAAGGTTTACCAAGCGAAGTTATAATGCGCTAGGATACAGTACAAAAACGCTTTCCGCATCCTAATGATACGGCCACGTTTCTGCAGTGCTAAAGCCATGTTTGCTACTGCGAGAGTTCCTGACTTCTTCGCCATTCTCAGATCAAGGACGGCTTCCTTCTGGGAAAGACTTAGACTCAGTACCAATTCCATCTTGCGGGCTGTTAATGAGGGTTTAAGCAATCCCTTTGCAAAATATTGGTCTAGCCGGAATCGCTGCGAGAACAACGCTCTCATTTAGATTTTAACATAGATGTATAGATTTTAGTGATTTAGTTCCCTGACGAATTTTTAATATTTTTTACTTTTATGCTATTTTTATTTTTATCTGTGAATTATTTTTATTATTTTTTTTAACACTTAAATTTTGCTCTTATAATATTATCTAATAATGTACCTACTTTTTTATGTCATACTGTTTTTGTATATTTTGTTAAATATGGGTTTGTAAAATTGCCTGAAATAAAAAATATTTATTTATTTTATTTATTATTTATAAGTAACTCCGAAAAGTTAGAGGTGCGTGCCTGGGGATCGAACCCGCGACCACATCCACCACTAAACCACTCTAAAACCACTTGGTCTAAACCACTTGGGCTAGCGCTAGGCTATCACCACTGCTCCGTTTCTTACTATGGCTACTAACTATATTTAAAGCTACAGGATAAATCTGTTGAGGGGAGAGAGTCAACTTTGTACAATAGATAATTTTCGGCTAAATCGAATCGGAACTATACTGTTTCGATTCGATTTTCGCGAAAGTTAGGAAGGGTTAGGTTACCTTTATACCTTGTAATTCTTCTTCTTCTTGCCCTTGTCCCACGCTATGTGGGGTCGGCACAACATGTTTTCCTCTTCCACTCACTTCTGTTATTCGTCAACCTATCATTCACCCCTTTTATACGCATATCTTCTTTTACACAATCCATCCATCTTCTCTTTGGTCTCCCTCTACTCTTTTTTCCTTCCACATGCATATCTATCATTCTTCGCGTAATATGCCTTTCTTCCCTCCGCATAACATGCCCGTACCTTGCAAGCCTATTACTCCTCATCTTTTCTATCACTGGCGCTACTTTCAAACTTCCCCTTATATATTCATTCCTAATCTTATCCATTCTAGTCACACCACACATCCATCTCAACATTCGCATTTCGGTCGCATGTACTTTTCTTTCATCCATCCCTTTCACCGCCCAACATTCTGAACCATACAATGCGACAGGTCTAACGACTGCCTTATAGATTTTCCCTTTTAGTTTAAGGGGCATTCGTGGGTCGCATATTACACCCGAGACCTGTCATTTCATCCATCCCGCATTCATTCTTTTGTTCACGTCTCGGTCAATATTGCCGTCGTTTTGAAAGAGCGAACCGAGGTACCGGAAATCGGAACAGACAGGTAGGGATACACCATCTAAGGCAATTTTATGAAAACGGGAGGGGCCACCGAAGTCACAGAACAGATGTTCTGTCTTCGTTCGGCTGATCCTCAGGCCAACACTCTCCAATCTTTCTTGCCATTTTCCCAGTCTGCTCTGGACCTCAGACGCCTCTTCCCCGACAAATACAATATCGTCAGCGAACATCATGCACCAGGGTGCTTGCTCCTGTATGTCTGATGTAAGAGCATCCATTACCAGGAGAAACAGATACGGACTTAAAGCCGATCCCTGGTGCAAGCCCACTTCCACATTGAACCTGTCTGTAACGCCAGCTTCTGACCGGACCCTTGTGCTCGCTTCTGCGTACATCGCTTTCACAAGCCTCACAAACTTCTCAGGTATTCTTTCCACTCTCATAGCCCACCACAAAACTTCTCGGGGAACTCTGTCGTATGCCTTCTCAAGATCGACAAACACCATATGCAAGTTTTTATGTGCACTCCTGTATTTCTCGCACAGTTGTCGAAGTGCAAATATTGCATCTGTCGTTCCTCGTCCCGGCATAAACCCAAACTGATTTTCTGTGATCTCACTCTCCTCTCTCATTCTTCTTTCTATCACTTTTTCCCAAATTTTCATGCTATGTGACATGAGCTTTATTCCTCGATAGTTATTACAGTCCTGTACATCACCCTTGTTTTTGTAAATGGGCACCAGCGTACTGATACCTTTATACCTTGTAATTACACCTACTTTATCCTACCCTTGTATCTTTTGTTTTAGGTAGTGGGAGAGGTTAATTTCTGAAATAGAATGGGCTACGCCAGAAGACTCGCTTCGTCGCCCCTGAATGATACACCTACCATGCTATTCACAGGAATTCAATATCTTGGCGCCAAATTATAAGTTCTTTGTTTAGGAATATAATGGAAACACATTTGTGTTATTCAGACTTTCTGCCATTATTGTATACTTTCAAACATTAAGATAATATTCACAGAAAGTCAGGATATCCATACTATTCCATAACGAAGAACTTAGTTTGGCACCAAAATATTGATTTCCTGTAAACAGAGCTAACACGACAGAATAATTATAGCTTCCAGATATCAAAAAAATATACCACAATAATGTTCCAGTCTGCTATTTAATTAATATTGTGGAAAAGGAACTTTTTTCCTATACCATTATATAAACTGACTAAAAATAATATATACTTTACGGGCTTGCCACATAAATATAATGTACCTATTAGCTTACTAGAACAAAACTGGTTTCTCTGAATTCACAGAAGGGTAGGAATTTATAGCTAAAATAAGAAAAGTTCAATTTTCAAACTATTTTTTATTTTTATAATGCTTACGTTTATTATAATACGTACACTATTACCGTACGTAAGCAGCGTTTTTCTTTAATTCTTCTTCACCCTTATGTGATTTTGCCGGACAAAATTCTATTAATGTTTCTGCACCAACTGTACAAAATAATATTAATTGTGAAATCTACAAAACATGCTTTTAGTTTTTCTTTCTTTAAATTAAATGGCAAAATAAATTACCAAGGCAAAACTGAATCATAAAATTCTAAAAAATTCAAAATTTTCAATTGATTTCAAAATTCAACTGATTAGTGAATTTGACAGTAGCCTGTAGCCAGTACGTCCAGTTAGAGTTGCCAGTTTTGACTTTTTAATTGATAAATACTACTTAAAACTTAGAGGACAAAATAAACAACACTTGAACAATATGGTCAAATTATCTTAATTATTGACTAATGAAGTAAAAATATAATGTTTTTTTTTATCTAATATTGAATTGAAAAATACTTTAATATACTTAATAAGTTTTTTTTAAACTTTAGAACCATAAAGTTGTACCTAAATAGTAGTAAGTTTTTGGGAATACTTAATTTAATTCTGAAATAAGGTGCCATCTGTTGAGGCTCTTGCATACTGTTTGCCGAAAAGTTTGTTACCCCATAAAACAGATGGCAGTTTTATCTTTGTAAATCATCATACTAAAGGAAAGTGTCTCCCCCCTGATTTTTAGTCAATTATACCTATAACCTTTAAACTCTGTGATTCGAATGATTATTTTTAAAAAAAGCCTTAAAGTCCTTGTATCCAAGGCCGTAAAATAAATAAAATAAAAAAGTTATAAACAAAAACGTCCATGGAACGGATTTTAATCACAGAATATGTACTAGTTGGTACTAGTTTACGCTACGCGAAAAACGTAGTGGTTATATTCTCTTTGGCTACGCGTAGACAGATAACGCCACTTAAACGAAACTTTAGCACGCCAACTAAACGTCAATGAGTCTTTAATCTATGGTAAATGTCGTACGAAATATGAAAAGTGGTGAAGAATTGCGAATTTTCAAAAAATTATTTCTCGAAAAGTATTAGTTTCCGACGTAAAATATTTTAGTTCAAGGCTTACCACATCAAGGTCTTTCTGTAAAAAAAATATGAACGTCCAACTCCGCGGCGAGTATACTTACAAATGAAAAGTCACTTCGTCAACTCTCCTTGCACTGTCGCTTATAATTATATGATAAAACGCTGCAATGCACCATTGTTTAACTTATAATAGTCACTCTTTTAAATACGGCACTCTTATTACAATTAATTTTATCTTCGCACTTTGGAACACCTCCGAAACCAAGAGTGTGAAAAGTATGTGTAACCAATGACGAAGGAAGTACTTACTCATTGGTTTATACTAAAACCGTGACACGCAGAAAGGGATAGAAAAAAACATGTTTTTTTCTCATTCTATCTTGTGTAACATCCCAACACTGCATCTCTTTCATGTGGGAGTAAAAATGAGATATGGCGTCGTCTATATATCTTGCTCTGTCTACTAAATAATAAAAAAATATATTCTCTAGACCTAGAGTATATTCCGCTTGATATTCCGTATCACGAAAGAATTAGTCCCCTAATAGCGGCGCTAGTAGTCGCATGTAATTACAATGTTTGTACTTATGTAAAATGTATTATAATCACAGACATATAAATATAAGCAGACACAACATAAATTTCACACCCACATAGACAAGTGTATGCGAATCAGTGTGACTTAGTGTGTGTTCCGTTATAAGCACTGCGAGCACTGGCAGTGCTCTTTACTGGGGACTTCCAGTGCTCTCAGTGTATTTCGGAACGCACCCTTTGTGTGACCGTGTCCCTGCAAGCAAAAATGTGTATGTATTAATTTGCTGCAACACTGTGCTACACCAACGCACACATTGACAAAAATTCAATGCGTGGCAGTCATTATAAGACATCTATGAGACCTATGGCGTTTGTTTACATTGTGTTGTCTTGGGTGTCATAAGTTTTTTGTGAAATTTGGAGATTTATATGAATATTTACTGAAATAAAATGGTGAAGTGTTGTGTCCCCCTGTGTTACAACGCTTCGTACAGGAAAATAGTGGTGGGTCGTTATCGTATTTTCGACAAACGAAACGTAACCGTTTCGCCGACGACGAAAACGGTTGCAGAAAACGGTTATCGTTGCAACTGGTTTGCAAACCAGTTGCGACGACAACCGTTCTTTAGAACGAAACATATTTGATATGGAAAGAGTTGCGTTTTTTTTAGTGAAACGGTTGCAGTTTCTTACAACTGTTAAGTAACGATTATTATTATGATTAAGTAACATTATCGACTGTATGTCATAGGCATAAAGTTCACTTTTGATTGTAAGAACTGTTTTGAGAACGAACGTGTCGTTGAATAAATTCATTCTCGACTGTATGTCATCGACATAAAGTTCACTTTTGATTGTAATAACTGTTTTGAGAACGAACGTGTCGTTGAATACATTCATTTTCGACTGTATGTCATCGACATAAAGTTCACTTTTGATTGTAATAACTGTTTTGAAAAACGAACGTGGAACGAGGACGACTACCAGTTATTCGAAGACTGGTTTGTGCAACGAAAACTGTTAACTGTTTTACCCAGGACGTAAAAACGGTTTCACCGTCGCAGAGCCGAGAACGGTTTTTTGAAACGGTTTCTCGTCGCAACGCCCACCAGTACAGGAAAACCCCAGAAGTAACGTTCCATCGGTAAGTAAAATTCACGCTATCATGTAGCTTTGGAATGTTTTCGTATCGCATCGTATCAAGGCTAAGATATCTAATATTTTATAGTTGTTATGACGAAATATGTAGCCATGCATATATTAAAACTATAATATTATGGTTTTCTGTAGAAATACATGCTTTAAGTTGTTGAATAATCTTTTTTGACATTTGAGAACTTTAACAAATTACAGGGCCGGACTCGACGACTCTTTTATTTTAAGTATATAACTTCGACTTTTAATTTCAGGTTTCCAAAGGATGAATACCTGAGAGACCTATGCATAAAAATATTAATAGAAAAGACTGGCAGACCAACTCATGGAGTGCTATATGCTCCAAGCATTTTACAGATAATCTAAGAACGTAATATTATATTCCGTACAATTCTATCTCCTGGTGCAATACCGACCATTTTCAAAGAAAAGTTAGTTGAGGTCTTATACTAAGTAGGTACCAATTTACCTTATCTTCCATTAGGTGGATGAATTTCATTAATTTTTATTGAAAACCTCAATACAGATTCTAAAGCACTAATTGTAAAGTTTATTTGAATAAAAAACATGTGAGTTTAAAACACCTGTTGTAATTTTCTATTTAACCTGTTTTTGGAATAACGATTCGATTCGATTGTTTAACAACATTTATTTGGCTTACTGCCAAGAAATTATTGTCAATAGGAACTTTGAGCTAAAATCTGGCGGTATTTACACGATATCCGTTGGTACTGTTCTTCTAAATAATATCCCCATCATCTGCGCGTCGACGCAGAGCGAGAACGACGCGAGAACCACTGGCCATGATACTGACGGAGTCCTCAGGATTTGAGTTGTAACAGGAACTATAACTCCGCGCGCGACGGTGACGATATCACACGCAGCGCGGAGCTCACATCTATATTCACCACATTGACTAGGGTCCCGCACGTGGTGATGATTACCATTACTAGTGTTACTATATTGCAGTTGTGATCGCTTGTGATGAGGAAATTATAAAAGTACCAATAATAATTATTTTTAAAATCCTTACAAATTATAGCTTCCAAATGATAGGTGTCTTTAGGTCAATTTTTTTCACGCAACCTAACCCTACATATTAATATAATGTTTTATGCAGCAACAAGGTTCGGCCCTGAGTTTTGTGTATGTGTGCGTAATGTTTTCGTGTGTTTGTAATTGCCACGCTATTTTGTACGTTATCTTGACTCTGCTTCTCTTTATAACTCTGTGATTATAATTTTAGTTCCACTAATTGCCGCGGGACTTCTTTCGGGACGACAACTATAACTTCATTTTTTTTTTATACTCTAGGACGTCTATAGACGACGCCATATCTCCTTTTTACTCCCACATGAAAGAGATACAGTTTGTTATAAACATGTTATAAATCCATAGCACTCTACGAACTATATTTTATGCTATTATATACGCTATGTTATAACGCGCTTGTTTTAGGGCAGCGTGTGGGCGGCCGGCAGGCGCGAATGTCTTGCAGCACGCTAAATTTCGTAACACGCAAAGATGACGTTCACTCACTTATGGCGGGCGCCGTTACAAATGCTACGAGGCACCGCGCGCGATCGTGTGATATTCACAAGATATTCATAACGCCGTAGCGTCATGGCGGCTCCTCACATTGCATTGCGTTATCGCGCTATGGAACAATAGCGCGATATCTATCATATTGCGCTACGTCAGTCGTCAACGTGTTTAACCACCTCGTCCTGTGTCTAGTCCAAAGAGGTCTAGTCTCGTCTAAAGTCTCGTCTCTCGTCTCGTCAGTCGTCAGCTGGTCGTCAGTCTCTGTCTGAGATTTACCGTACAGTATAAAAAAATATTTTAATTTAATTTAGATCAAAGACTATAACCAGAGATTTAGATTGGTGATCAAGATCTGATATTCAAGTGAAATCTATGATGGATGACCAAGCAAAAGTTTTGAAGTATCTCATTTCTGTAGAAAAATTAGCAGAAGAAATACTCAACGATAGACGTGAAATAATACTCTTGGATAGAAGAAGAAATCAGAATCGTGAAGCCCTCAGAGACTTAAATAAAGCTTGCCAAACAAAGTGCTGGGTGACACTTGGTTCGGTTCTTATAAAACACAAAATGAGTGATACCAAATCACTACTAGAAGCGGATCAAAAACAACTTAACATTGATATTAACAAGCTACGGAGCAACCTAAAAGTCAAAGTTAATGATTTGCGAGATTTAGAAATGCAACCACCAGTATCAGGTTCAATGCTAGTTCCTATGTCTGATAAAGAAACTGCAGGCTTATCAAGGACAGGACTTTTTTCATCCTAAATAAAATATAATTGCTGTGTGAGGAATGCGTATCCATCAGGAAACCTACATCCGCCATCCTGATTCCACTACAGCCTATTGATGTCCCACCGCTGGACACAGGCCTCCACTCTTATGGGAGAGAGGGAATTAGAGCTAAGACCACCACACTGCTCCAATGCGGGTTGGCAGGCTTTAACAACCATTATCATGTTAGTGATAATAACCAGGACCGACGGCTTAACATGCTCTCTGAGGCACGGGGGTGAAACACCACCAACTTCCTAATTCTGGGCTAGTTTCAGGTTGTACATATTTATCTATCGGACTAGTACTAAGAATTTATAGTCAGAAAAACTCGATACTTAACAACTTAACTGTCCAATGAGTCACTTATGACTCACGGAGAACTTTTGAAATAAGTTCAAGAGTCACTGGCGACTCATTTTTTTATACAACTTGTGCACATAATTTTGTTATGAGCGTGGAGTAATATTATAATTAAAATTACGTGAACGTATAGGTAGCAAAAAACCTAACCTATAAGAAAAAAAAAAAAAAAATCGCAATGTAAATGTTAATATCCTATCAAAAAAGAAATCCCGAGGGACTTGGGTAGTTGTAAATTGTATTGTATAGGGACAGTTAAGTTGATCGGCCGCAGTCTAACATGCTAACCACTAGACCGACTAGACCAACGAGGCAGTTTGTCTGATCCTGATTCAGACTGTATATTTTATGACTCCTTTGTACATAAGTAGATGAATCACACAATTTGGTCTGTATGGAGTTAGGATATTCAAAATTCCTGTAGGAACTGTCTTAAGACAACACATTTCTGCATTCTATGTCCTCCAGAATAGGGCCTATTAGTTGCTTTTTTTTCATTTATGGTTCATCTGATAAAGTTTTGGTAGTTGAATATGATACATCTATCTTACTATTAATAACTAAGTGTAGGTACCTATTCTATTGTGCTACACTACCCTACACATCCTGTTCAATCCTCTCACCAAAGGCTGCCTGGAAGAAATTGCTCAGTAAGCAAAAAGGCCGCATTTGCAAACTTTATTTTATTTGTTATGGAAAACCAATTATATAATATAAATCTGTATCTATAGAGGATTAGGAAATAAAAGAAGTTTTATAAAATACCACTAGTTTTATTAAATCTATGCTGTCGCCTCTGGTAGTGTTGTAATAATGTCAGAGTCTCCAGGGTCTGTGATGGCTAGTGTGCACACCCTGTAGTACTTTCCACATGCTGTGCCCAGTTCAATGTTATTGCCACTGTAGTGATGAACACCCGTTTTGGCTAACAGGGCATAGTACTCAATTTCAGATTTCCTGCAAAAAATAAATGTTTTTTTTAATGTAATTTTAAACTCATATCTAGGATTCTTCTTAAGATATTCATATTGCTTGAAGGTTTTCTACAAAGTAGAGTGGAGAAAGAATTTTGAGATATTATTGCACTAGCTTTGAGCCAGGTTGGGGCTACTAGATTAGGTCTGAGTTAGTTAGCAGTTGTTTAGTCTACAAATAGATCTATACATATTATATTATAATTTGCTTTGAAGTTTTTGTAAAACGCAAACTTATTGAAAAATCCTTCTAATAAAGGATTATTTAAATGATAAAAAGCTTGGGAATGAATAAGCGCCTAATTAATCTAGTTAATTATAGATGTAATTAATTTACAATGTTTTGTGGAGATGGTGATCATAAAAAAACCCAACTGAGTTTGTTGAGGGCTCTTCTCAGACCAGGGCGGGTTTAGAACTCTTGTAGCTTTAGTTTTAAGATACCATTGTTTAATAATTATCACTGTTAAAAAAATAAACTGTATTTATGTATCAATTTTGATTAAACATTGACTTGTATCTATTTCTTTTGGATAATAATAATATAATTAAAGATAATAGCCTATATATATGTCTTAGTGACTTGCAGTAGTACTTTTTATTCCTAAAGCCATAGGGTACACACAGGATTTTCAAACCTAATCCACATGGATGAAGTCATGGGTATAATCTACCATAATATTTTTAAAGCACATTTAATCTAGCTATGATATGATGAAAATTGAAAATTGGTTCAGAGAGAGCTATATATATATATGCTACTTTTTCCCACAAAATTAAATTCCCAAAAGATTTTCAATTAATTTAACAATCAATATTAAAATTAAGTATGAAGATCTCACCTGAAGACTGGGAGCAAATGGTTTCAGACTACTCCATAGGGTTCCCAGAAAAATTGGAGTTCAGTAAAATTCATAATATTTCACTTAAATTTGTAACAGTAAGTACTACAATTTCCAAGGAATTCAATGAATAATTTTACTGAACTACATGCAGGGAAACCATACTTCTTAGTCCAAAGACTCCATATGCTTCCCAGTGATAAATGTTATAGGGAACTCTACTTCTCAGTAGTCTCACCTTAGTGGTGGAGCATTCTTGGCAATGATAACCAGTTTAGCCTTGCCCTGACGCAGTGTTTTGAGAGTTTGCTTGTAGCCGAGACAGTATTTGCCGGATTTCATAACCAGCGCCAGTCTAGAATTGATAGACTCAATGGTCTTTTTCTGTAAATAAAAAAATTCTATTAATCATCTCTGAAGGTGGACTTCCCATATTAATCTCAATTAGTATTTCTGCTTAATACTAAGCTTGATGGTTGAGCCTAAAATTCTGTCTAATTTCACAATGTGGCTAGTTATATTAGTAAGTGTATAGCTATGGTCCCGGTCAAAAAATGTTTACTAGTTTTCAAAGGAGAGAGAAGATCCCTGGCTCTCCCCACCGACTACTAAGCACTCACCACCTACCGAAGAGCTAAACCTGAACTTCAGTAAAACTAACCTCAAAAATTTGAAATTTAAAAAAATTAATATCTCGAAAACTTAGGATTCGACGAGTCTGGCTTGGAAGGGGGTAGACCCCCTCCCCACGGCACATATAACTATTTACTATAGGACAACCAAGGTGACCCTCAACAGATAGGTCTTCTACAGTCCAAATAGCAGTCTTCCAACTGAGGTGCGAGTTTTCACAAAAACTGTCAAACCACGCGCGAAAATATAAGATATTGCGACGCGTCTTGCGGTCAACTTCAGACACGACTATTTAATTGGCGCCGGATAATACTAATCAAAAATCACTACACTACCATCACTACTCGATATCATTGACCAAAATAAAATAACTTAAATGTATGTTTACAATCTCAACCCCGCAGAATATAGAAAAAGCGAGCCTATCGTGTAACATTTCATGTAGGACTTCTAATAATAGGAGATTATTTCAAATACATTGTAAATAATCATGCCAAAAGTCCAATCATGCTTCACTAAGAAACACGTGGAGCTTACCTGTTTCTTTGCGGCAACCATCGTAGCAGTTCCAAAGAGATTGTCCCTGAATCACTGTAAGTAAAATAAATTGTTGATATTAGTTTATTAATTCAAAAGATTTTCAATTCTTTTATTCTCTTTATTTTGAATATTTAAAACTTCTAACCAGATAGCCTCCGCACTTTACCGTCGCAAGCAAATCGGTTTGAAAGAAAGAAAAAATCATAGATAAAACCAGAGACAAGTAATTCTAAGTGAGGTTTTTATGGGTTTTAGGATAAAAAAAAACCTCAGATCACCTAAAACACTATGAACATAGATTTATTCTATTGAGAATGAAGATCTTTGGTAGTTCCCACTACTCTGTGGTAGTTCCTGGTCACAGAGTTATAAAGAGAAGCAGAGGCAAGATAACGTACAAAATAGCGTGGCAATTACAAACACACGAAAACATTACTCACACATACACAAAACTCAGGGCCGAACCTTGTTGCTGCATAAAACATTATATTAATATGTAGGGTTAGGTTGCGTGAAAAAAATTGACCTAAAGACACCTATCATTTGGAAGCTATAATTTGTAAGGATTTTAAAAATAATTAATAATGGTACTTTTATAATTTCCTCATCACAAGCGATCACAACTGCAATATAGTAACACTAGTAATGGTAATCATCACCACGTGCGGGACCCTAGTCAATGTGGTGAATATAGATGTGAGCTCCGCGCTGCGTGTGATATCGTCACCGTCGCGCGCGGAGTTATAGTTCCTGTTACAACTCAAATCCTGAGGACTCCGTCAGTATCATGGCCAGTGGTTCTCGCGTCGTTCTCGCTCTGCGTCGACGCGCAGGTGATGGGGATATTATTTAGAAGAACAGTACCAACGGATATCGTGTAAATACCGCCAGATTTTAGCTCAAAGTTCCTATTGACAATAATTTCTTGGCAGTAAGCCAAATAAATGTTGTTAAACAATCGAATCGAATCGTTATTCCAAAAAGAGGTTAAATAAAAAATTACAACAGGTGTTTTAAACTCACATGTTTTTTATTCAAATAAACTTTACAATTAGTGCTTTAGAATCTGTATTGAGGTTTTCAATAAAAATTAATGAAATTCATCCACCTAATGGAAGATAAGGTAAATTGGTACCTACTTAGTATAAGACCTCAACTAACTTTTCTTTGAAAATGGTCGGTATTGCACCAGGAGATAGAATTGTACGGAATATATTACGTTCTTAGATTATCTGTAAAATGCTTGGAGCATATAGCACTCCATGAGTTGGTCTGCCAGTCTTTTCTATTAATATTTTTATGCATAGGTCTCTCAGGTATTCATCCTTTGGAAACCTGAAATTAAAAGTCGAAGTTATATACTTAAAATAAAAGAGTCGTCGAGTCCGGCCCTGTAATTTGTTAAAGTTCTCAAAATGTCAAAAAAGATTATTCAACAACTTAAAGCATGTATTTCTACAGAAAACCATATTATTATAGTTTTAATATATGCATGGCTACATATTTCGTCATAACAACTATAAAATATTAGATATCTTAGCCTTGATACGATGCGATACGAAAACATTCCAAAGCTACATGATAGCATGAATTTTACTTACCGATGGAACGTTACTTCTGGGGTTTTCCTGTACGAAGCGTTGTAACACAGGGGGACACAACACTTCACCATTTTATTTCAGTAAATATTCATATAATTCTCCAAATTTCACAAAAAACTTATGACACCCAAGACAACACAATGTAAACAAACGCCATAGGTCTCATAGATGTCTTATATTGACTGCCACGCATTGAATTTTTGTCAATGTGTGCGTTGGTGTAGCACAGTGTTGCAGCAAATTAATACATACACATTTTTGCTTGCAGGGACACGGTCACACTAAGTCACACTGATTCGCATACACTTGTCTATGTGGGTGTGAAATTTATGTTGTGTCTGCTTCTATTTATATGTCTGTGTTCCTGGTATATTTCATAGTATAAAATATCTTTAGAGTTTAGACTCTTTGAAGTATTAGGTAATCAAAGTTTAGACTAAGCGGGACAGCGCTATGGCGGGGACAAGGACAGGCTTATACAGGTGTGGAGCGCGCTCTACAGGTCGGACGCCCAATTTTTTTCTATGAAAGGGCTCTTTGAAGTATTAGGTAATCAACGTTTAGACTAGTGTCATAGGTTAAAATTCAAAATTCAAAATTCAAATGTTTTTTATTCAAATAAGCTTTTACAAGCGCTTTTGAATCGTTATAATATTATGAATCTACCGCTGGTTCGGAATGCCATTCCTACCAAGAAGAGCCAGCAAGAAACTCGGTGGTTGCTCTTTTCCATCAAAACTTACAATCATACAAGTAACTGCAGTCCCACGCATAGCTGGAGCGATTCAAATCCACGCTTTTTTTTATCATTTACGTAATCTTCGATTGTATAGTAAGCTTTTTTCACGAGCATACAATACTCAATACACGCCAAGACTGGCAGACAGAGGCAGCCCCATTTCCTACGGTGGCACCCGTTCACGAGCATGACGCATGATCCAGCCATTGCTTCGCTCAACCATATTTGAGGGAACGTAACAAATTATTAAATTATTAATTAATAATTAACAAGTTATTAAATTAAGAGGAGACAGTGTATTAATAATACCACAGGTGAGCAAAATGAGTATATATACGCTTATGCCAAGGAGTGGCAGAGCGAAAAAATGTTGTCTCTTGTCCTGCTCAGCGTATCACTTTATTTTTGTTTGACCTATCCGACAGTTTAGGTCAGACAATCCTGTGTCGTTTTTGTTATTCGGCCATAATATTCGTACGAAATCGGAAATCAACAAAGTGGTAACTGTGCTCGTAGCTTACGAAAAAAGTGGTTTAACTTATAGACGATGGTGTATTGCTGTGTGTTAGGCTGCAAAAGCCGAACTGAACGTAAATTATACAAAAACATAAACTAATACTTATGTTTACAATTTTGAACTTATTTTAACCTGATTGTTACAGATAAAACAGGTTATATTTGTAGACTCGCATGAATGCTACAAAGTATAGAAATAACAAAAAAATATGAAGGAACTTGAAATTTAATTTGCTATAATCCGCAACAATAGGCAAATATATGTGGTACAGTGTATCTTGCACTTGCAGCTTGCAATATTCACCACACCACATAAATAATGCAAGCTGCAAGTGCAAGACACACTGTACCACATATATTTGCCTATTGTTGCGGATTATAGCAAATTAAATTTCAAGTTCCTTCATAATCATGGACTTCCGCAAAGTAACGCCTGCTTCTATCCAACAAAAAAATACTTATTTACCAATAAGAAAATATCGCATGACTCACTATCGCTATCGCAATACGCTGACGCCATGTCTATATATTATCTCTTTCTCTGATATGGTAATACACGTAATACAGTACTTTCAACTTCTTAGCGTAGACAGAGAAAGATATACTTCTTAGCTTGGTTAGTCTGTGGCTCTGCTGTGGTTAGTGTTTTGGTTTTGACCTCTGGTTTTGACTTGTTTCTGTTTGTAGGTCTACAGCATTCCATGTTTAACTTTTGTTTGACCTTTTTTGACCCATGTAAATGTTTGACCACCGACGGTCGGTGGTCAAAATGGTCTGGTCGGTGACCGACCAGAAAAAAGGTGTTGACAACGTAGTGGTTATATACTCTTTGGTGTACCAGTATATTTATTGTACGTAATGTACACAGGTAATAGCAGGTAATGTACCTACTCTGTGGGTGTTGACTTGCTAGACGTGACGCAAGCAACATTTTGCATAATTTAAACTTTAAAGTAACATAAACTTATTTTATTCTACTAGTGACTTACGAACTAAGCTGTTGTGTTTGGTATAAGAAGCATAAAGATCACAATTATTATGTCTACTATTTCTGTAAAAAAATCCAAGCATACAGAACTATCTCCCTTGAGAAAGTCTTACCTTCTCGCATATAACGGTATTCAAACATTAGGGTAAGTTATTTGTTATAAATTAAAATAAATCTTTATATAAATAGTAAGTACAATACATAACTCCTCTGAGTACCTAAAGACTATTTAGTGGTTAACTGCTTACATAGATTTATTTCATGTAAGTTGTTATGCCCTGGAAGCACAGAGTTACAAGTGCCTGGAAGTAGTTTTTATGTAGGGTGACAGGCTCAACTATAGTATACTGGACGCGGAGTTGGACGTTCATATTTTTTTTACAGAAAGACCTCGATGTGGTAAGCCTTCCACTAAAATATTTTACTCCGAATTCTAATACTTTTCGAGAAATTAATTTTTGAAAATTCGAAAATGTTCGCCACTCTTCATTATTTTTTCTCACGACATTTGCCATAGATTACAGACTTCAGACGTTTTTGCCATAGATTACAGACACATTTGCCATAGATTACAGACTCATTGACGTTTATTAGTTAGTACTAAAGTTTCGTTTTACGTTTATAATCCGTTCGAAACTTAAAAAGTATTACAAAATATTAATAATCGAGTAATATACATAATAAAGGTAATAGGTATAATCACAGATGTAGTACCAGATACCGCGCTCGGAACACGGCAGACGCGCCAACAAAGCGAATACAAAACGAAAAGCAAATACAATTCTCAGTTAGTTGGATGCGACGCGTCGAGAAGTTTTGACGTGACGTGTGTGTAGACAAGTTTCTCGAAATAATGCCGTCTTGTGTCTTGAAACACTGTAAAAATTGTTACCAAAAATTAAAAAAGGAAGATGGTGTTTCGTTTCATAGGCAAAAATTTATATTTTCATTCTGTTACATTTTTTTTCCATGATAATTAATTGCTGATGACTTGAAACACAAAACCTCAACGATATCTATCAGTGTTGCTAATTTACGTTGAAATATTTTCCCTTAAATTAAAGAAGGTGTAAATGGGCTGTTAGTAGATAGTTTTTTTTTGTGAAACAGCTACGCTGCCGGCTTATTTCGAAGTACGCCGATTAATTTATTGGTACGCCAGCTGCAGATGGTACGCAGATGGTACGCAGGCTACTTTGGTGGTACGTAGGCTACTTTTAAGGTACGCCAGCTACTTTCGAGGTACGCAGGCTACTTTGGAGGTACGTAGGCTACTTTTAAGGTACGCCAGCTACTTTAGAGGTACGCCGGCAAGTTTGGTGGTACGCAGGCTACTTTTAAGGTACGCCAGTTACTTTAGAGGTACGCAGGCTACTTTGGAGGTACGTAGGCTACTTTTAAGGTACGCCAGCTACTTTAGAGGTACGCCGGCTACTTTAGAGGTACGCAAGCTACTTTTAAGGTACGTAGGCTACTTTTAAGGTACGCCAGCTACTTTAGAGGTACGCCGGCTACTTTAGAGGTACGCAAGCTACTTTTAAGGTACGTAGGCTACTTTTAAGGTACGCCAGCTACTTTAGAGGAACGCAGGCTACTTTAGAGGTACGCAAGCTACTTTTAAGGTACGTAGGCTACTTTTAAGGTACGCCAGCTACTTTCGAGGTACGCAGAGCTGTACGAGGTACGTACGTACCTCTAAAGTAGCTGGCGTACCTTAAATGTAGCCTACGTACCTTAAAAGTAGCTTGCGTACCTCTAAAGTAGCTGGCGTACCTTAAAAGTAGCCTACGTACCTCCAAAGTAGCCGGCGTACCTCTAAAGTAGCTGGCGTACCTTAAAAGTAGCCTACGTACCTCCAAAGTAGCCTGCGTACCTCTAAAGTAGCTGGCGTACCTTAAAAGTAGCCTACGTACCTCCAAAGTAGCCGGCGTACCTCTAAAGTAGCTGGCGTACCTTAAAAGTAGCCTACGTACCTCCAAAGTAGCCGGCGTACCTCTAAAGTAGCTGGCGTACCTTAAAAGTAGCCTGCGTACCACCAAAGTAGCCTACGTACCTCCAAAGTAGCCTGCGTTCCTCTAAAGTAGCTGGCGTACCTTAAAAGTAGCCTGCGTACCACCAAAGTAGCCGGCGTACCTCTAAAGTAGCTGGCATACCTTAAAAGTAGCCTACGTACCACCAAAGTAGTCGGCGTACCTCTAAAGTAGTCGGCCTACCTCCAAAGTAGTCTACGTACCACCAATTTAACTGGTATATCTTGAAAGTATTCGTCGTACCGCTAAAGTACTCAGCGTAGCTCCAAAGTAGCCAAAGTACCACCACAGTATCAGGGGAGATCGCAGTGAAGGGCTAACTTGTAGTGGATAAAAAAAAACAGTAATATGCGCATCTCCTTTTCCAGGATACAAGCTATTCTCCTACCATATGTCGTTGAAATCGTAAGGCATAAAGAAAGAACCAACAAATACATTTTCTTTCATTAATTTGGCACTTTTTCATTAATCTGGCAACATTTCACGCACACTGATGCATGTGTTCAGACAGTGCTGTCACGCACACTCGAATAAATTTTGGCCGCACTTCCGTGTTCCGAGCGCGGTATCTGTTTAGTACTACATCTGTGGGTATAATTAAATAAAAAGGTACAAAGGTAGGTTATGGGCCCATTAGGTCCTTAATACACTATACTTTATATAGGATCCTATTTCGCACCATAGATCATCATTTTAGAAATGTAGTACCTACCTATAGCATATTTCTAGGATGATGATCTATGGTGCGAAATAGGATCATAAATATATATAGTATAGTGTAATGGGCCTAATTAGGTACTTGATACACAAAACCGAATCGGTACGCCCCGACTCCACGCAGTCTTGTCTGCCCTATCCCGTGTTATTTTTAAGCGCGAAGCCAGAAGCGAGCATTCTGGCGTAGCCCATTCTATTTAAGAAATTACCCTCTCCCACTAGGTACCTAAAACAAAAGTTAAAGTAGGTAGGTATAATTACTTAACTATCAGTGTTAAGCATTGAATTATATGTACAAGTACATAATACCTCAATGGTGTTAAGCAGGAATTTTGAGAACCTAACCTCAAAATTTTAAAAATTAATATCTCGGAAACTAGGTAATAAAATTCGGAACGTCTTACTTGGAGGGGGGGTATATACCATCCCCTCCCTCCCCTTCCGTCGCGGCCAGTATACACTATACTATAGCCCAGCCCAAACGAAACTTCGCAAACGAACGTAATTAGTCGGTTATTAGACCCACACAAAATCGTTCAATCCAATCGGTCACGAAAATTTTCTATGGATCCGTACTTCGTCTGCGTGTACGAAAACGAAATAGAAAGGAGCATAGAGATAATATTATGTAGGAGAGGAGATAACGAAATTTCGTTCGTTTGTTTGCGAAGTTTCGCTTTAGAGAAAGAGAGTAGACCCCCGTCAGGCTGCTTACGCTGTCGGGGCCAGCAGCCTAGTACGTTCTAGGCGAGCAATGTACTAGTGAATTTAACATTGCTTACTTATACAGTTTTTGGGTTGTCCTTTAGTATATGTGCCGCGGGGGAGGGGGGAGGGGAGGGGGGGAAACGGGAGGGTGGGGGGGGGGGGGGGGGTCTACCCCCCTTGTAAGCGAAACTCGTCGAATCGTAATAGTTTTTGAGATATGAATTTTTGAAATTTCATAATTTTGAGGTTAGTTTTATCGAAATTCGGGCTTAGCTCTGTTTAGTTAAGTGAGGATTGCTGAGTAGTCGGTGGGGGGGAGCAGCTAGGGAATCCTCCTCAACCCCCTCCCCCTGCACATATAGGTACTTAAGTACTAAAAAACAACCGAGCATTTTTTAATTCCTTGCAGTAGCAAATGTATATCTTACTCTTGGGACACGTCTAATAACAATAATATTGTAGTAATATTATGATATAACTATTCACATAATATATTATGTTTGCTTTCACAATGTTATTTTACCATATATGGGCTCATATGCAGTAGAGGGTTAAGTTCGGTATATTAACCCCATAAGAACCTAAGTGCCCGGCCTACGGCCGGGCACTAGGTACCTGAGTTTTCATGTTCAACCCTAACCTAACCTAATCTTTTGACAAATATATTTTTTTTACTTAAGTTCGGTATGTTATTAAGGGACCGGCGACCGCCGCTCGCAACTTCTACTCGAACCGCAAATATAAAGGACATGTCCCAGTTCAGTATGGAGGGTGGTTTTTTATTCTGAGTGTCAATGAACCAGAACCAAACTGCCATCACGTGAAAGAGAAAAAAATATAACATTAAACGCCATTTAAATAATAATTTTAGAAAACCCCGTTTTTTTTAAAATTAATTATGAAAAATATCGTTTGTAAAAAATATTTTTCGATGGATGGCAACACTAAAACTTGGGTAATGCGCATTAATTGTGATTATTATCATTCCATTTCGATAAACTACCCATTTTCCACTACATAGGTAGTACATACAACATTATAAGATTAATAAATATTAATTGAGTATTTGAGACATTCGTAAAATAATTATTAGACAACAATAAATCACCAATAAATTAGGATAAACAAAACTGACAGTGACATTTGACAATCACCCAATGACATACGTGACAAAAAAAAACAAGTTTTTTTTTAATTGTTGATAAAATTCAGACAAAGATCTAAAAAAGCCACAAAATAAGAATATATTTTTCTCCAAATTGGGGTCCTTTAAAAATGTGTAAATAATTCTAAAAGCCATATTTTGGGATCTCTATTCACGTGTATTAAAATCATCTTGGTTCATGTTCAAGGCCCAATCTTGGACAAGTCCTTTGCCGGTATATTGCTATCCCTATTTGGCTGAAGACACATGATCGCGTGCAAGCGTGATAGCAATATGAGCGTACAGAATTTGTTGTACATTTAGTCTTGTTCCGTGAATACCAAAAATGATGAATGAAAAATTGTTTTTTTTTAACTTCGTGTTGTTATTCTGTAACTTGACAATATAGGCTATGTTCCTGATCAATTAGTACGTGAGATATCTGTGGTTTTAATATGAAACAAATAAGGAGAAAACATGTCGTTTATGTCGCAAAAACATACAAAACGCAATGTGCTTACATTTAATTTTGAGAAAGTATTTTGGAAAAATAATTATCCAGGGACCTAGATAAATACAAGTTTAATCTTAATAATCGCATAATATGGAGGAAATATGCTCGAATTACTAATTATTTTGGTATTACGTTTGTATGAGCAATTCACCCTCCGGTGGCGCCTTAACATACCTACCGAACTTAATTATAACTTAAACATAACATACTGTATGATGTTAACCCCATAAGAACCTAAGTGCCCGGCCTGCGGCCGGGCACTACTTGCATATTCATGTTCAACCCTAACCTAACCTAAACTTTTGACACTTAAGTATAAAACCGCTCTGGTCCCATCACAGCCTTCTATCACAATTCACAACTGTAAGGATTTCTGGGTGGTGGCTTTTGCGGGCGGTAAAAAAAAAACAGAGTGGGGGAGGGGGAGCAGGGGGGGGGCACGGCTTAGGTAGGTTAACCTAGTCCTACCTAATCTCCTCACACCATCCTTCACACAAATAAGTTAAGATTTGCGCGAATTTCGGGAAAACTAACCTCAAAATGTCGAGACTTTAAAAAATAATTTCTCGAAAACTATTACGAATCGACGAAAAATATTTTGGTTTCTGTAAAAAAAATATGAACTGCCTACTTCGCGGCACATATACTAACGGCAAGCCCCCGCGTGGATTAGGTTTTTTAAATTCCCTCAGGAACTCCTTAATTTTCGAGGACAAAAATCAACTACAGAGTACAAACACAACTAAATGTTTGGCGCCAGCTATACTGTGGGTTGCGATGTCTAATTTCTGAACTACAAAACCAGGGAACTGTGCTGAATTTCGGGATAAAAAGTAGCCTATGTCTTACCTCGTACTCGTAGTAGGTACTCGTATGAACTCAAATCATGCCAAGTTTCATTTGAATTCATTCAGTAGTTTGGGCGTGATGCGCGGCCACGATACAGACAGACAGACAAAAATGAAAAACATACAGTTATGGCTTCAGTATCGATTAAAGAGATTATCCAAAAAAAATTCAAAATATCTTCAATGTACAGAATTGGATCTGTTACAGTTTTATTATAAGCATAGATTGAAAGTATGTACCTTTTTTAGTCAAAGTGCAAGTTAACCGTCATAAGTAGGTAACATATTGTGTAAAGTTTGAAAGTTGACCACGCCTAGTAAAAACTGGCATTGGTAGCTACATACCTAATCATACTCATATGATGACCGCTGTCCGCTTGATGGCAAAGTTGGTGGATTATTTTTCACATTCGTAGCTTACTACTCACTCTAATTCACTGATAGGTAGGCTGGTTTATCGCCATATCATTAAACATATTTCCAAAAAGTTGGCTGTTACACTGTGTACACTATTAGCCGTATAATAAAATGTGCGAAAGTGTTTTTGCTTGTTCGTTCGTCATTCAATCACGCCGCAACGGATCGACTTCATTTGAACGATAAAATATACCTACCTGCAGAGTGACAAGGGCTGCTTTATATACTTACCGGAAAATAAAAAAAATCCCCCGGGATTTTTAAAAACACACCCACGAAGCCTCGGGTCTTGACTCTTGGGCGTTGTAGTACTGCGAGTTATAATGTGAACTACAGATATAATGTGAATTGCGAATATCCTGAGGAATGTGCTAATGATGTGACTGTGAGTTAGTAGAACTTATAGATAGATTACCGATAATAATTATTCACATGGAGGAAAGTAGAAACACGTTCATTTTGATACAATATTGTAATTTATTATTGTGTTGCAAGTGTATTTAGGTTTTCATAGTCATTACATTAAATAAACATTAGTTAGCAATAAATTAATGAATAAGTAGTAAATGGAAATGAATTTTTAATGGGTAAGTACTAAGTACCTATACCTACTAAAATCACGAACCCACCTGTAGGGTCCCAAGACCTCAAATACACGGACCATTAAAATCTTGGGAGTGTGGGACAATGATTTCTTTCAATGGTGAATTTAGAAATGCAAAACAACACACATTTTTTTTTAATTTATAGGCTAGCGCTTGGCTGTTATCAGACCCGCATGCTAGTGATGATGCAGCCAAAAGTGGAGTGCACTTGCCTAGAAGATGCATACTTACCTATTCACTCTATCTGTATTAAACATGGGTAACTCTGAGTTACGCCGCTCAATTGAGTTAACTCACTTTACTGAGTTGGGTGCTCTGACTCCTTTTGCAAAAGAGTCATGGCGCACGACTCAGTGGTAGCGCAGCTTAGCACTGCCGGGCGCTGTGCAATGTAGCAAGCGCTGAGTTACGAATAATTGAGCTGACTGCTGAGCGCTTTATAAAAAAGTACTCTGACTCTGTCTCTGTGGAGTATGTGGTTAGCTGGGCCGGGCGTCTGCGCTGGGTAGGTACTTTATTCGGACTCTGTGTCATACCTACTAAACATCTCAATTATTGTGAAGATCATTTTGTTTTTTATTAAAGTTAAGAAAATATTTGTTTTATTTGACATACCTACCTAGGCACTTACTTAAAAAGTATCATCCAGTCAATAAACCAACAAACTAACACAATATTACGCATTTAAAATGTATAGATCAAAGAGTATCTAATCACTAGTAGGTACCTATAGGTATAAGTATGATTTGAATAACTTCGTTGTTAATGATAAAAGATTGATAGTAAAAGTAGGTACTTACTTTGCCGATGGATTGTCTTTACATAATTTATAAGTTTTTAATATTATGTACTTATAGACAATCACTGACCGACACAATACCGATACCTCAGGGGCCCGCACAATATCAAATCAAATATAAATATTATAAATGCGAAAGTTTGGATGGATGGATGTATGTATGGATGTATGTTTGTTACTCAATCACGCTCCAACGGCTGAACGGATCTGGATGAAATTTGTCACAGAGATAGATTATAGTCTGGAATAGCACATAGGCTACATTTTATCCCGGAAAATTAAAGAGTTCCCGCGGGAACCGAAAAACCTCAATCCACGCGGATGAAGTCGCGGGCATCAGCTAGTGCACCATATTTACATTGATTTAGAGCTCAATTTCGATTCAATTCGATGCGATTCTTAATAAAACTCTGTTGTCCTTGAAGTTTCGGCTATTGGGTCTATTTTAGTATTTTGCTTTTGAATTTGACGCCAATGTGTTCGAATACTAATTAAACGATCCGATGGATCGTATTTTAAGTTATAACTAGTAGAATGTAACTGTAGGTATTTTCAAAACCGCGAGTCGTGACTCTCGTACTCGTAAGTCGTAGTGTACTATGTAATCCTAATTCCTACGACTTCGCAGTTCGCTCGCGCTGATTGATCATACTTTTATGTTCTTACTTAGGAACCTGTTCAAAATTGAAACGTGGCTAGGTAGGTGATGGGTTAACGCCATCCATAAGCCAAAATCCAAATTTCTGGTCTCTTCTTAAATGCGCATTGCGTTAAAGTTCTAATAGGTATTATTATTAAAAATCAACCTTCGGAGGGCACATCCACATTGCACACTCGCGCAATACGTAATTACGCAGTACCAAAGTTAACATTTACCAACTGCCAACTAGCTACCAACTCAGTAGGTACGCACTGAGTGACGAGTCACGAGTGTGCGGCTATGCGCTATGCTGCTCGGTGCGCCATGGCGCTATATTGCGCTAACTCAGTGAGTTGACTCAGTGAGCTGACTCCGTGCGCTGAGTTAGAGTTACTGAGTCAGCGCACGAATTTTTGGTGAGTTACCCATGTTTAATCTGTATGTTGCCGCTTCCCTTCCCGCTGGACTCTTGAGGAAACATGAATGATTTTTGCACCTTTATGAAGGAGCCCGAATAATGACCACCAAAGAAATGGTAATTTTTGAGCAGCTCACTTGTCCGGTTTTTTCTTGTCACAAATATTTCTGACTTTACCTTATGTATAGATATATATGTCTCCTGCATATTATGTAATATACTAGTGGTTCGCCCCGAACTGAGACCTCGCGGTATCCATAAGATAGTTTTAACTAGGTATCTTTACGTTCATAGACATCAGTACTATCAGTAGACTATTTTTTTATTCCACGTAAGATGGTGCTAAGTGCTAACGTCTATTATTTGTAAACACTAACAAATAAACTTTTACAGAGCGCCATCTATTGACATCATTGTGAAGTTCTGTTAAAAATACTGAAGTTAAAAATTAAATAATTTCGTTTCCTTATAATATTTATCTAATTTTAATATTTGTTGTTCAAGTACAGGATATAATTCAAATAATTGATCAAGTTTTAGGCTCAGCCTTTCAGAAAATTGAGAGTTCTGAGGTCAACTTTAGACGTTAGAAAATCTCCACTTTGAAAGCCCCCCATTTCGTCAATTTTAGGGGAAAAATTTAAAAAAAATATTTTTGGACTCTATTCCTAATTATCTTTAAAATGATATACTTACCGCAACCCTATGTAACGCTATAAAAAATATTTTACTTCGCATTCGCTTCTATGAGAGCCCCCCTGAAATAAAGATTTTTATAACTTTTTATGCCATATTCGGCGGGAGGCCATCGGTTTACATATTATATTTAAATTTGAAGTAATTACGTTCAGGAATTCAGAAGTTATAAGGCTCTGACAGACGGACGGATGGACGGACGGACGGACGGACGGATGGACGAACGGACGGACGGACGGACGGACAAGTGCCAATTCACCCAAGTAGACTCAGAGACCTTCGCTTCGCTCGGTCAACTATAGACGGAGAGAGACAGAGTAGTACGTCTTTTTTTTAGTTGTGTTGAACATTTTGAACATTTTCCGCCGAAAAGAGCCGCGTCGTAAGTCATATGACATCGGTTATTTTAAATACAACAGTGAATGTAACTATGTTCTTACGGCGGCGTGTACGACACCACAAGGCTTGTTACTTTTGGAAGTATCATTGAAAGCATCCTAAATATCTTTCCATTCGAAAAACGAAACGTAAGATTAATCTCGTCTTGGTCTTCCAACTACTAGGTAGGTATGTCTTGGTGGTCCGATTTATCTTTTTCTAATTTGTTTCAGGTGGTTATATTTACTGTTGCAGTCCCTAACATACTTTTTAAATCGCGGTACACTAGATAATTTTTGGCAAGAAATCAAATGGACAGTGTTAATATTCCAAAACGCAGCATTGCTGGAGGTAACAAGTGTTATTATTTCATTACTGTCTGTACATTCCAATAATGTCGACTCTTGCAGCGTGAATAAATCCAAAAAGCCATGATACCTACTTAGAATAACTACCTATAGAAGGTATGTTCCCAAACAACGCATTCTCAAAACAAATTCGCTATGTGTGCTGTGTTTACTTGCCTTGTAAACGCAAACATAATGTTGCCAGTTTAAATGTTTTCCACCTAAAAGTTGGGTAAGTAATTGGTTAGTTTGTTTGTAGCATTGTAGCTTCTAAAACTAAGTTAATCAGCTTTTTTCGGACTGCGCGAGCGTCGTACGATGCCATTTATGGCACCAATTGAACGGCTTACATTTCGCGAGTGTACTAGGTTTCTATAGGTAGTTATTCTAAGCCATGATATTAATTATAAAATATCTCATATTTATTGGTTAGTACATTCTTCGCCAAGCGATTTATCGTTTCGGTAATCGCTACGATACCGCCTAGGAACCAGGGTATAGGTTTTATAATAACTGCCCCATAGCTCTCCAGCTTAGCCCACTACCATCCATCTTAGCCTGCATCATCCCTACCATCTGGTGAGATCGCAGTCAAGGTACAATACAAAATAATTAATAGTACAGCTGTCGTCATCGACCACAAAACCTATAGACGCCGCATATAGGGCGAACACTTTTAGACAACACATCAGACTGATACGTCTTATATAATTCCACGCCCACTAATGTCGAATTAACGTCTCTGCGCTCGCTTACTACAATTATCGTAAAAAATTGTAATGGCTCCATGTACAATAAAGTGGTGTGGCAAAAAGAGTCAAACCTCAAATTTTAAAGCGGATGGTATAACATTTCACCGGTAAGATGTGTTAATTTTATTAGTATTAAGATACACACTCGTTTTTTAACCGACTTCAAAAAAAGGAGGAGGTTCTCAATTCGTCGGAATCTTTTTTTTTTTTTTTTTAATGTATGTTCCCCGATTACTCGAAGACGCCTGGACCGATTTTGAAAATTCTTTTTTTGTTTGAAAGGGTATACTTTCGAAGTGGTCCCATATAAATTTGGTGAAGATCTGATGAATATCTTCGAAGATAGATAATGGAACTCCTCAACGGATAAGAGTAAATTGCTCGCGATCAGTGTGATAGTCTTGTAAACAGTATGTTTTAACCATGCATAGCATATCTCGTTCTGGTTACATCCTGTATTTTAAAACAGTGGGGCCACTAAAAATTGTGAAATAAAAAATTTTCAAAAAAAAATAAAAACCGACTTCAAAAATCACAAACACTAAAAAGTAAAAAAATAATTTAATTTATTATACAAGAGTTAATTTAGTTCTATAATAACATTCTTTGGAGTCGGTGCCAACTGCCAATGTGGAGTCACGTCAACAATAATGAAGAGTAGGTAGACGGTTCATGCGGCTAATTGGTACCGACTCCAAAAAATGTTATTATAGAACTAAATTAACTCTTGTATACATAATAAATTAAATTATTTTTTTACTTTTTAGTGTTTGTGATTTTTAAAGTCGGTTTTTATTTTTTTTTGAAAATTTTTGTATCACCGGATTTCAACATTAAACTGGTCGGTCAGTAGACGTTGTCAATGGCACGTGTAAATAGTGATGGGCGCTTTGGATGTTATGATAGTTAGATTGTCGATATCGGTTCTAATGATAAATTGTATATTTTATGATTTGATTGGTATTAGATTAGAGGTGATTAGAGGTAGTCATCACGGCATTTTATTTATATACTAGTCGATGCCTGCGACGTCGTCGTCCGCGTGGACTTTCTGGGATACAATACAATAATACATAATACCTCAATGGATACAATGTACCTAACATTCCTTATCAAAACTTATTAAGTCCACTGAGGTAATAGTCGTCGCAAGAGAATCAAGAGCTGTTAATAAAATAATTAAATTAAATTAGTTTAAATTATGTGCGAGTTAGGTACCTACTATTGATTTCTCATTTATATACACCATGATAGTGTCAATACAGAAAAACTCAGCTTACTAAATGTGTAACTACCTACTTAAATGTTTGGATAAATAATTATTAGGACCCTATCCCTATAATTGATTTATGATTTTTTTGACCTTGAGTAGACCAATCGGCGTTTAGTAGGTACCCCGCGCCCGCTTACCTCAGTCATTTGACTGGATTGTTTGCATTACGAAAGCATAGTAATTAGGCGTCTAACTATAGGTTTTGTGGTCGATGGCTGTCGTAATCAAGGGCTAGCTTGTTTAAGAATTTAAAAAAATTGCACTCTTGTAGCTGAGTACGGCGACTTAGTAGCTGTTACGGTAAATACCTACACTATTGTAATCTAGTTAAATTTCATTGTATTCAAATTATCTAAATGCATGTAAATTAATACAATGGAAGGTTCGTAGGTAAACAGTACAGCTTTTATTTTAGGATACTGTATTAATTCTACATTATTCATTATTCAGATGCAATTTTCTATAATAGTATAAAATTTGTATTAAGTTGTGTTAAGTTGTAACCTACTATGTAGTTGTAACTTGTAGGTACCTACAAGTTTTCTGATTACATACAGGTGAAACTCATAGTGTAATTACTATATTATAACCAACACCACCACCACCATTGTAACTTCAATAAAGATTTTTTGTAAAATGCAAATACCTATTACTTGTGCGTTCTTTTGGAGCAATAAACAACTTTTTATGTATAATAATTATATACAATTATATTGTACTTGAAATAAAATGTAAACCTGACGGCAATAACCTCTCAGTTAAGGAAAACTTTATTTTTTGTTGTTATTCTCGAGGTATGTGTGACGTAGGTTACACTCATAAGCACAATACTACAATACCTATAAAATGGGCAATACGGCAGAATTAGAAACGATTAAGAACTCAATTAAAATGCAGGATAGTAATAGGTACTACAACATAATATAATGTCAGAACATAGCTCTTTATTTAGGGCACGATGAAACGCGGAGACTTGGCCGGGAAAAAAAGGGTTAAACTGAATACTTAGCCTTTTAACCGCCAAATAACTACTTATAGAAAAACCACCAAATATATACAGCCGAATAAGTCGAACATGTAAATACTTGATCGTACACGACCGTACGGATGCCTTTCCACCAGCAAGTGCTATGTTGCTAAGCTAATAATTTGTATCAGATCCACCAATAGGAGTGATTGATTTTTAATTTTTATAACTTAGATCGCTGATAGAGCTTACAACGAAGCACATTTCTGATGGTAAGGCACCCTTTAAACCGTTGCCCGATAAAGCCCGTTAGCTTGGCAACCCTATCTAAGTAGTGACGTTTATTTAAGGTCCTGCACGCAGCAATCCGATTGGTCCCGTCCAGTGTCTTCGTAGTGCTGATGCAAGTTTACTCCAGAGTGTTCCTCGTCGCAGGCATCTTGCTGTCAACTGATTCTGCCACAGTCAGTCCCGGTCTCCCACTTTGCGTTCTCGCTTGGTCCATAACAGAAATCATAAGATACGCTTATTACGCACTAAATTTGGTTGATGCTGTGCCACAGCTGCTCACATTCTTCAGGTAAGAACATCGGTATTTTCGGTAATTTACTTATTCCAAATTATTATTCCGTAATAGTTAGAACTTAATAATATAATCTAAATAAATAAATCTCAATAACATTTTTTCTATGTTGGTTGGCGCTTTTGAAAAGTTTATTTAACTTTTTTACAGATACTCAACTTTCCTCGTTCTATATCCCCTGGGTATAACTGGAGAACTGCTCTGCATGTACCACTCTCTGGAAGAGGTCGCCGAAAAGCAACTGTTCACAGTGTCGATGCCAAATAAATGGAACTTTATCTTTAATTACCAGTATTTCCTAATCTTCTACATGTTACTCTATATACCATTCTTCCCTTACCTCTTTGGACACATGTTAAAACAAAGAAAGAAAATGCTCGGTGACCTTTCGAAAAAATCCGCGTAGTCTATTTCGTGCAGTTGTAATTTTTTTTTTAAATTTATTTGCATTTCGTAACGAACTCCACTTGGTTTTAAAACGCTCAATAAATATAATTATTATATAGTAAGTAAGCTTAAGACGAACCTGTCACATTGATAGGTATATCATACATAGGTACCTACTAAGTACCTAGGTACATAGAAGATTCTAACTTAGTAATTAATTTATTATAAACGTACCCTCAATTATATTACTGTTACATATTCTTATAACTTTGTTTATAATACACATCAGTTTGTTCATGTACATGTTTTATTCAAACTTCAAGACCAGAGAGTGTAGAGACCTCATGTCCCCCGAGTACAATATCGATGGAGCTGTACCATAATCAATGATCTGTGCCTGTGGCATGTGCGCCTTTGCTGCATCGGTAGCATGGAGGAAAGAAGATCGGTAGCGGTATCGGCATAGGTAAAAAATCATTAAGTAATTACTTATCACCTCGATATCACCGAGGAGTAATCCAATTGTATTACTCCTCGGTGATATCGAATATAGATATATTTATTGTATGTTACTACTATTCTAAAGTAGCACAATTTTTTGTCTTTTCATTTATTTGTCTAGTGTGTGTTTTTCAAATTTCAATCATCAAAATAATCACTCATGGAAGAGGTAAGTTAACGAAATTATTAATTAAGATTAATATCATGATATTTTGTCATCGTTTTATCACAAAGATTACATACAATCAGGATATTAATGCTATAAAATAAAATTTACTGGAATCAGAGACGCTTTTAATAATAACGCAATTTGTTTATAACGTGTCAATTTTAAGGATCTTAGAAAATGAAAAGAATAAGTTTTAATGTAGTTCTATGTGCGATTTCTATGTTAGCAGTGGCAGAGGCTAATATTATTACTCAAAGCAAAACTGAGTACGTATCAAGTTTTTAGTTTTTTTAAATCTCTTTTTGTTTATTCAGCTCATAATCTACCTACCTATTATATTCAATGTGTTAATAAATCAATGATGTCAAACCATAAAACCCTGCTTAATAGCCTTTTATGATAATAATTATCATTTTTTACATTCTTGTTAAGAATCATTATTAACATTAAGAATATAATAATATTACAGTGTAAAATGGGGGCACGGTCTATCGGCTACAGTTAACGACTATGTGGATAAAACCATAAAAATGATAGTACCTTTCTTACAAAAAAACGGTCTCGATCCCATGGAACTGCCTGAAATCGTCGAGGGATTCGAAGTTGTTAGTAAATCCTATTTATCCATACTAATATTATAAATGCGAAAGTGTGTAAGTATGTCTGTCTGCTACGCTTCAACGGATTTTGTTGACATTTGGTACACGGATAGGTTGTATCCCGGAGAAGGACAGGCTACTTTTTATCCCGGAAAATTCGAGTTCCCGCGGGAATCAAAAACCTTTATCCACGCGGACGAAGTCGCGGGCATAATCTAGTTATTGTATAATATGTATATCAGATATTTATAAAATACCTTTTCTCAAACATGCATGGAAATATTGTCATTATTTTGGAACGCGAAGTATCGAATTTCAAATCCATTGCAGGAGCGTTTTTTGAATTTGGAACATTACAACGCTCCTGCAATGTTGTATGAAAAGGCGTGCTGGGGTTATTAGATACTATTTGATCGGATCTCTTTTGTCAGTCTTGGCATACCATAGTCTCTTTGCTTAGTACAAATTGCGTTTACGTGGCTGTATAGCCATAAAATATGCATTTGCCTGTCGGCACAGATGATAAAAAAAAATTGGCGGCAAAGCTGAAAATTCGTCTTGATTTGATAGTTACATACTTAATAAATATAAATTTAATAATAATTAAAATGGTTTCCAACGGTTTAGAGAGTGAAATGGAGATTGATTGTACTCCACCAGATTTAAGATAAGAAGCCAAATTGGCAATGGAAAACCTGCTTCCAGCGAAGTCAAAAAAAAATACATGAAAGTATCTACATATATGAAAATTTTATGATAATATAAAAAGTATGTTTTATTTCCCTTCATTCTTTTGAGAAAAGCACTATATATATGCCTCGGCGGAAATGGCAATTGCCTGTCTCGTATTAGTGAAGTCCTCGCCTACGGCTCGGCCATCAAACTCATACTCGACCTCCAATTGCCTATTTCCCGGCCTTTGCAATAATGTACTATTAACTCATGATACTTTATCATAATGTAAAGTTTCGTCATCTGAGGAATTAATGTTGGGGTCCACTAGCTTCCTTTCATAGACTCATTACTGTAATTTGCTAAATAACTATCTACTATCTGCCCCCCTATTACGTAAGAATTGTTCATCAAACGTTAAAGATTTTTGTCAAAGTAAAATAAACAATAACAGCATTGAATTAGAGCTCAATTTCGTCTGCCCATTCTTATACGTTTAGGGTATCGTACATACCTAAACGTATAAGAATGGGCAGACGAAATTGAGCTCTAATTCAATGCAGTTATGGTTTTATTTTACTTTGACAAAAATCTTTAACGTTTGATGAACAATTCTTACATGATTGGGGCCCTGATTTGATAATTTACTTAAGGCGCCAGCGGAGGATGAATTGCTCATACAAACGTAATACCAAAATAATTAGTAATTCAAGCATATTCCCTCCATATTATGCGATTATTAAGATTGAACTTGTATTTATCTAGGTCCCTGGATAATTATTTTTCCAAAATACTTTCCCAAAATTTAATTAAATGTAAGCACATTGCGTTTTGCATGTTTTTGCGACACAAACGACATGTTTTCTCCTTATTTGTTTCATATTAAAACCAACGATATCTCACGTACTAATTGATCAGGAACATAGCCTATATTGTCAAGTTACAGAATAACAACACGAAGTTAAAAACACAACAATTTTTCATTCATCATTTTTGGTATTCACGGAACAAGACTAAATGTATAACAAATTCTGTACGCTCATATTGCTATCGCGCTTGCACGCGATCATGTGTCTTCAGCCAAATAGGGATAGCAATATACCGGCAAATTTATATTTGCGGTTCGAGTAGAAGTTGCGAGCGGCGGTCGCCGGTCCCTTAAGAGTAACTCGAATATTTTACTTATTAGTATTATAGGTATCTGAAATGGCTGAAGATTTGTAATTAGCACGAGCGCAACAGCTGGAGAGGAAACAATTATGGGCGAAGGCAGTTTATTTATTTAAAGGTTTTGTTTTAAAATTGCTATATTTACAGAAGCCTATAATCATAACGTACAGTGCCTGGCTGAAGCTGCATGACGGCCAGATGAGGGGTCTAGTGAACGTGGCCCGACACGGTGACCAGAACGTTAAATACTTCGCTAAAATGTTGCGTGTATGCTTGCATCTACAGTTTAATAATTTAGAAGTAAGTAAAACCTTTCGGGTTGCGTGACTGAAGTGGCAATGAGACGAGGTACCAACTACCAAGGTATTGGAATGGCGACATCGCAATGTTAATCGCATCGTTGACAAACCCTAAGTATACGGACGACATGCGAGTCGTAGGGAGCCGCTGAATTCTGGTGCGCAAGACCGCGGCGTGTGGAAGGTCCTACAAGGGACAAATGTCCAGCTGTGGGCATTTATCGGCTTACGATGACGAACACCTATCTAATGGAAGAGTAGTAGGTACCTAAATTACCCGTCCATGCCTGTCTCTCATAAGTATATATATTATATACTTACTATACCTAATCAAATATAAATATTATAAATGTGAAAGTTTGGATGGATGTATGGATGTATGGATGTTTGTTACTCAATCACGCCCCAACGGCTGAACGGATCTGGATGAAATTTGGCACAGAGATAGATTATAGTCTGGAATAACACATAGGCTACTTTTTATCCTGGAAAATTAAGGAGTTCCCGCGGGAACCGAAAACCTCGATCAACGCGGACGAAGTCGCGGGCATCAGCTAGTATCTGTATATACTTACCCATTCTATAAAACAATAGGTACTTACTACTTACCTTCTTACATTATATTATCTATCTAGAAAATATAACGTTTTATCAATGAATTGGGCAATAGTGATTTCAGATTAAAATAATAAATAAGGTAGGTCCAAAACCTACCTAATTAACGAGTGATTCTTATCTTGTTCTTATAAATATTATCGGTCTATTCGGCTTTTTTTTACTTTATTTTATTTTATACTAGAACTAGATGATGCCCGCGATTTCGTCCGCGTGGATTGAGTTTTTGATTCCCGTGGGAACTCTTTAATTAACCGACTTCAAAAAAAGGAGGAGGTTCTCAATTCGACTGTATGTTTTTTTTTGTATGTTTGTTACGCGATTTCTCCGCCAATTATGAACCGATTTTGATAATTCTTTTTTTGTTTGGTAGGTCATACTTTGGTCCCATTTTAATTTGGTGAAGATCTGATGAATATCTCCGGAGATGGAGAACGGAACTCCTCAATGGATAAGAGTAAATTGCTCGCGATCAGTGTGATAGTTCAGATAGCATATCTTTTTTTTTTAAGGTTCCTTACCAAAATGGTAAAAATGGAACCCTTATGGTGCTACTTTCTCCGTCCGTCTGTCACAGTCGATTATTTCAGTAACTATTAAAGCTATTGACATGAAAGGAGAAGGTTTACCTTTGGAGCACTCTTTGTACACTCTACCATGAATAGAGGAAAATACATAGATTGTATTAAAAATATAATAATTTAGAATATTAAAGTAATTAACGCGAAATAAAATAAAATGTATTTCAAGTTTACGATACGTTTCCAAGATGGCAACCTTTAGCCATAGAGATGGCAGTAGGCGCGAAATGTATCAAATGTCATTTCTGACAGTCACTGTCAAAATAACGTGTTTTCCCTACGGTTTTTCCGGTGTTGTGTTGACACTTGACAGAAAACGTCAAAAAATATGAATCCGCCATTGTTACCCACTCGTGTTTAGTGTTGCTTATCGTGGAAAGATTAAATAATTACACCGCTGAAATTACGACGAATTCGTAGATTTGAATGATCAAAACTGGTTTAGTACTTTTTTTTCTTTCATTTCTCTACTTGTAAAAGGACTGGACCAACGCTCCATACAAATCTGGACCGTCTCCTTTGGAATAGTTGTATATATACCTAATAGTGGCCCAATATCATGGAAATCAAAAAAATTGAAAATTATTTTTAGTTTAATTAAAAAAGTGGGGAAAATCAGGGGTATCAAATTTCAAAGTAGGATAACTATACCAAGTGGGGTATCATATGAAAGGACTTTGTACTTGACTTGTACACACTAAAACAGATTTTTATTTATTTTAATGCATAGTAGTTTTGGATTTATGGGGCAAATTGTCAAAAAAAATACCGTTCCCCCCTTGGAACTCTACCGTTTTACGCGTTCAGCACTCACAGCGCAAAAAAAAAAAAAATCAAGTAAAATAAATAGGTACATCTGTAAAAACAGTGGGGCCACTAAAAATTGTGAAATTAAAAATTTTCAAAAAAAAAAAAAACCGACTTCAAAAACCACAAACACTAAAAAGTAAAAAATAATTTAATTTATTATGTATACTTTAGTTAATGTAAGTTCTATAATAACATTTTTTGGAGTCGGTGCCAATGTGGAGTCACGTCAACAATAATGAAGAGTAGGTGTACGGTTCATGCGGCTAATTTTGGTACATAGTACCTACCGACTCCAAAAAATGTTTTTATAGAACTACAATAACTCTTGTAAGTATACATAATAAATTAAATTATTTTTTACTTTTTAGTGTTTGTGGTTTTTGAAGTCGGTTTTTATTTTTTTTTTGATTTTTTTTATTTTCTCTTTAATGTCCTTCCCCGGAATACAATCCACCCCTGTACCAAATTTCATCAAAATCGGTTGAACAGTTGGGCCGTGAGAAGTTGAGAACGTAGCAGACAGACAGACGGGCGGATGGACAGACAGCCACACTTTCGCATTTATATTATAAGTATGGATTTTTCATATGATGCAATAAAATAGATGCCATGGCGATAGATCCTTATCTTTTGAGTTTGCCTTGCAGTTCGACTACAAGTATCTGGTAAAGGTTATGAACATAGGGCCTACAGGCGGCATTATCGGTTCGCTGGACCGATTCATCGTGACGGCGGATGTCTTGATCGATTTCAACAACGATGATCTTCATTTACAACAGTTTTCTATCACTAACATCGGGTGAGTATGAACATCCAATAATAAATATTATAAATGCGAAAGTTTGGATGGATTTATGGATGTATGGATGTTTGTTACTCAATCCACGCCCCAATGCAACGGCTGAACGGATCTGGATGAAATTTTGCGAGAGATAGATTATAGTCTGGAATAACACATAGGTTTTTTATCCCGGAAAACTAAGGAGTTCCCGCGGGAACCAAAAAACCTCAATCCACGCGGACGTAGTCGCGGGCATCAGCTAGTAGCTTATAGGTATGACGAGATAGTTAATGTTTAGATAAGGTTTTTATTCTGTATTGTAAGTAGGTTTTTGGTAGTTAGTATTTGGTGACTATACGGACTTATACCTGTAAGTGAAGTTCTATGTCGCTTCGTTCAAAGTTACAGTTTGTGCGCGAATTGAATGCATTCAGGCCCTGATAAATTTTTTTGGACTTCTCGGAGTAGGTGGAGTAGGTACATATAGATTAGGATGCATCGGAGTAGACGAAAGCGAAACGCTATCACCGCTTCAATTCATGGCCTGAATGCATTTAATACGCGCGCGTACCTATTAGGTAGGTAGTAGGTATTTGCTAATTGAAATTAAATAACTGATTATAGGCGTCTTCGGGTACGTTTGACCGGCAATACTCTGACCGATTGGCTGGTCAATCCAGTCATTGGAGTGTTTACAAGAGTCTTCAACAGCATTATAATGAAATTCGTTGAAATCAACATTCGAAATGCAGTACAAACGGCCTTCATTTTGATCAACGCAAATATTCGCGATATCATACACGTCATTGAATCGTACAACTGAAAGGTGCTGGGGACAGGCCCCCCGATTACGTAAGAATTGTCCATAAAACGTTAAAGATTTTTGTCAAAGTAAAATAAACAATGACAGCATTGAATTAGAGCTCAATTTCGTCTGCTCATTCTTATACGTTTAGGGTATCGTACATACCTAAACATATAAGAATGGGCAGACGAAACCGCCAGCCCCCACCGACAGCCACCTCTTCTTCTACCTACCATAAAGGCGTTCTTATTTGATAAAAAATATTTTGATCTTTGTACTTCGATATATTATCATATCGATCGATGATTTTTATAATTACTTAGATATATCTTCCTGTTGGCCATTACAAATTTTATTAAAAAAAATACATCTTGATCATTAAAATATGTGTTTTAATTAATCCACCACCACTACAGCCCATTAACGCCCCACTTCTGGGCACACCGCACAGGCCTCCACTCTCATAGGAGAGAAGGAAATGTTTTAATTAATATCAAGCCCTTAATTACTGAGTAAACAAGCAGTAAGTATCAATAATTCATTTATTATATATTATAAGCGAAAATAATAAATGCGAAAGTGTGTTTGTTAGTCCTTCAATCACGCTGCAACGGAGCAACGGATTGACGTGATTTTTTTGCATGATAGGTACCTATCTACTTAGTTGAGGACAGTGACATAGGCTACTTTTTATCCCAGAAAATTGATGAGTTCCCGTGGGAATTAAAAAAAAACTTATTCCACGCGGACGAAGTCGTGGGCATCAGCTAGTTAATATTAATGTTATAAGACTGTAGGTAACGGAAAAAATTCAGAGACCCCACTTTTTGGATGCAACATCCATCATATTATTATCTAGTTTGTTCAGGTAAAGTGTAGCCTTTGTCGCCCGGGCCACGTTTGACAATTCAATCATCAAATTCGGCTCAGTAATTTAGGCGCTACGGGGAAAATACAGACATAGATACCTACATGTATAGACATTAGTACATTTCGTCCCTCATGTACTTAGGGATCCGCAAAAACTGGGGGTCTACTCTCTTTCTCTCAAACGAAACTTCGCAAACGAACGAACGAAATTTCGTCTTCTCTCCTACATAATATTAACTCGTCCTATGCTCCTCTCTATTTCGTTTTCGTACACGCAGACGAAGTACGGATCCATAGACAATTTTCGTGACCGATTGGATTGAACGATTTTGTGTGGGTCTAATCCGACTAATTACGTTCGTTTGCGAAGTTTCGTTTGTGAGAAAGAGAGTAGACCCCCTGAGTAGCATCGATACTTTCGTTTCGATACCTAGTACTTTTGTACTGTTAGATTGAAAGTTAAATACAATTTATGTATGGTATCCCTGTTATGGTTTTGTAGAGTGGCAACACTGATCTGGGTACTCGAGGATTATCAGATAAGATGGCGTAAGGCTATTGACGTGTGTCTGTGTAAATAATTGCTAATTAAAGTATTAAAATGGATAAACCGTGTTTGGATTTAATATCTCAGAAGAGGGATCATGTATTTCACGTGCTAATTAATTGTTTATCCGGACCTATCCTGAAAATGGTACAAATTGTAATTCAAGATGTTATAGTATTAGATGACGCCATGACCGTGACGTAATACGTGAAGAAAAAAAAAGAAAAGAATTAATAATTGTCGTCATGACGGAAGGTGAACTATAAAATACAAGAAGGATAAATGTGTCGTATTGTGAAATGATCGTAAGTACTTAAATACCTACGAGGGTTGGTACATTCTCGGTTGCATCGGGAAACCGACACGACGACGCGTGCCTGTTGCAATCGGAATTGCATTGGAAAGTTGGCATGGAAATTTAAAAAGAGGTATCAATGGAATAGTTTACTTATCAAGTATTTGCATACAAATTACCAAAGGTCACAGCGAATAAATAAGGTTGTATACTGTGTTATCTAATTATATCTGGGTAAGTTTACCATTTGCATTCAGTTATAATAGCATTTGCCTAGTTGTACTGTGTTTAGGTACATGGAATGAGTTAGTTAAAATACCTATTTATTTGAGAAAAACGATTAAAGGTTATAAAGGTATTTACCACTACATCCCATTAACGTCCCACTACTGGGCACAGGCCTCCACTTTCATAGGAGAGAGGGAATTAGAGCTTGGACCCACCACTCTGATCCAATGCAGGTTGGCGGGCTAAAGGTACATACTAGAGAATAATAATTATATTGGTTTATCTGGTCTGTCTGGCTAAAGATGACTAGGTGTGTATAATAAATAGATAGACCATACCTACAGAGTGATATAAGTTCAATACCTACAGGTTGTACTTACATTAAGTACTTAAGTATCTAAGTTTTATGTGACAGATCATAGTGAATTACACTGGTAGGTAGTTCATAACATGATCTACCTATGAGATATTTAAAGAGTTAAGTCAACGCTATAATAGGTTGGTATAAGTAAATTATTGAAGAGGTATTTACTAATTTATTCAGTTGGAAATTAGTTTAATTGATAATCTTGTACTTAAATAGAGAGTGAATATTCAATTTATTCTGAGAGTTATATAAGTGAATCATATTGTTGAGTAAATGAACAGAGGTCAAAAGTAACTGTAATATTATATACATTCCATTAAAGCAAGTATAACCCAATAAAGGTCCTTACAAGTGAAAATTGCATTTGTAGAGGAATGGATACTCAGTTAAAATAGTAAGTTATAATAGCAGTCTGGTATAAGTATGCCAGAGTTATAAATACCTGAATGTTTGAAGAGCTAAAGTATATAATTGAGTAAGTACATTATATATAAAGATTGGGTGGCATAGATAGGTACATTTGTTCGGAAAATGTAAATTGAAATAATATCAAATCTGCCTGGATGAAAAATGGGTTAGCCGAACTGGGTGTGAATTATGATGATGGTGAAATGACAGGTTTTGAGACCCGGTTCAACTGAAGTTGGCATTTGATTAATAAGTACTATGTTCTCTGTCTCAAGTATTTCACAGTGGCTGTTTGGAGTAGTGTGCTTTATTGCCTGATGGAGCATATGATTTCTCATTATGCGGAGAGACTGAAGGAAAAGAGAGATATCACATCAGTGATGGTACTCACACCTGGGGTACCATGGTTATGGTGCTATGTACGGGCTTATGTCTGTTAAGATAGCAGAGGTTTTGCCAAGATAATAATATTTTTAATTTTACAGGTGTAATTAATAAATTAATTTTTGAGTTTTAGTGTGGTCTTCGCAATGTTCTCTGGCCAAGACCAAAAGCTAGTGGCATATTATGTTATGGTGGTTGCCTAACCTGCACCTTGAATAACAATGGTATGGAATGATGTCTATATAACATACTAGCTGATGCCCGCGACTTCGTCCGCGTGGATATACCAAGTTTCATCGAAATAACTTGAGAAATGACGGACTTTTATACAAACTTTCAACCTCTATTTCACCCCTTTGGGGATGGAATTTTGAAAAAACTGTGAAACACGTATGTTTTCATTTCTAACCCGCTGCTCATATACCAAGTTTCATGGATATAACTTGAGAAATGAAGGACTTTCATACAAACTTTCAACCCCTATTTCACCCCTTAGGGGGTAAAATTTACGAAAACTGTGAAACACGTATTTTTTCATTTTTAACCGGTAGCTTGTATACCAAGTTTCATCGATATAACTTGAGAAATGAAGAACTTTCATACAAACTTTCAACCCCTATTTCACCCCTTTGAGGGTGAAATTTTGAAAAACTGTGAAACACGTATGTCTTCATTTTTAACCCGCAGGTCATATACCAAGTTTCATGGCTATAACTTGAGAAATGAAGGACTTTCATACAAACTTTCACCCCCTATTTCACCCCCTTAGGGGTGGAATTTTGAAAAACTGTGACACACGTACTTCTTTATTTTTTACCGTAAGCCAAAATAAAAAGTTTCGTTGATATAACTTGTAAAACATCTTGAGAAACGAAGGACTTTCATACCAACTTTCATCCCCTATTTTACCCTTTTCGGGGTCAAATTTTCAAAAACTGTGAAACACGTATGTCTCCATTTTCAACCCGCAGCTCATATATCAAGTTTTATGGCTATAATTTGAGAAATTAAGGACTTTCATACAAACTTTCAACCCCTATTTCACCCCTTCGGGGGTAGAATTTCGGAATAAAAAGTATCCTATGTCCTACCTCGTAGTATAGGCTCAAATCGTGCCAAGTTTCGTTTGAATTCATTCAGTAGTTTCGGCGTGATGCGCGGCCAAGATACAGACAGACAGACAGACAGACAGACAGACAGACAGACAGACAGACAGACAAAAATGAAAAAAATTACAGATTTGGCTTCAGTATCGAATTTTGAGTGCCCTCCAAAAAAAAATTTCAAAATATCTTCAATGTACAGAATTGGACCTGTTACAGTTTTATTATAAGTATAGATGGACCGAGTCCGGGTCGCATATCTTGCAGTCATGTGAGCAAATAAATGCAAAAAGAACTAAGTGGTAATTTTGGTAAATTCCAATTTAATTGTAATGGATGATGACTCTTTAGTCAAAAAGGATAATTGGCAAAAGAATAAAGGAGAATTTCCATTGTTGCAAAAGGAAAGTCATCATTTTGTTTAGAGGAAAAATAAAGGAGGATGCCAAATTTTTGACAATGGAAAATTATCATTTTTGTTTAGAGGGAAAATAAAGGAGATTGGCAAGTTTGTAAAAGGCAATGGCACCTTTTAGTGCAAGGAGATTTATATACAGTCATCTTATGTGGTGCAAGGAGTTACAAGAATGATGCAAAGTTTAAGATTTAACTTTTATAGTTAAAGAGTCAAAGTCAAAATATATTTATTCAAAGTAGGTACTTACACAGTACACTTAATGAACGTCAAGTATACAAAGTATAAGACGTGGTGGTGATGATTAACATAGGTATCTTAAAACTAATGTTACGAGGGTTCCAAACGCGCCCTGGTCTGAGAAGAGTAAAATTGTTTCTTATGAATTTGGGAGCTAAAGCCCGGCTGTTGAATAAAGACTTAAATGTTACTCTGGAGAAAAATAACATAAACAGAGAAAAGGAATGGTACTGGTGGACCGGTAATGATAATATTGCAAATAATTCATATGGTGGAGATGAACAGGGTGTATAATATGAGAACATAACGGTATTTTGGGAGTGACTCATTTGTGATATTTTGGTTTGATTTTTGTTGAGATAAAAACAAAATAGAAATAAATATGCCTGCGGGGCAATGGGTCAGCTTCAGGAAAATACCTAAAGATGAAGTACACTTATTGTAAATGTCACATGCCTGAGGGGCATCAGTTTTAGCTAAATACCTAAAGTGGGGTACACTTACTGTAAATGTCACATGCCTAAGGGGCTTTCATACAAATTAACGCATATGCCAGCAGGGCTGCACGGCAGAACAGTACAGGGTACAGAACAGTAAATGTGACATGCCTTAGGGGCTTCAGTACACACTAATACATTGACTTGCAGGGTTGCAGATTAGTTTCAGGGAAATGCCTAACAGGGGCCTATGGCTCAATGGTAAGACACGCCTAAGGGGCTTCAGTGCCTATTCATGCATATAATGCCTGCGGGGCTACTGGTAAGTTTCAGAGCATGCCTAAAGGGGCTACAGAACACATGTCTTAAGGGGCTCCAATGCAAATTAATACACACGCCTCCGGGGCGACAGAGCGCATACCTTAAGGGGCTGCAGTACGTATAGCGTATGCCTACTGCGTAACGGATCAGCTTGCAGGGCACACAGCTGATAGAACATGCCTGAGGAGTTATATTATGTGTTATGTGTTACAGCACATGCCTGCGGGGCTACTTTACACAGACTGCCTTCAGTATAATTTAAATTATTTTTCAGTAAAGGGCAGCTGGTCGTTGTGGTTGTCGCACCTTGCCTTCGGGGCCTACATACTTGCCTTCGGGGCCAACGGACTTGCCTTCGGGGCTTACATACTTGCCTTCGGGGCCTGCGTACTTGCCTTCGGGGCCTACATACTTGCCTTCGGGGCCAACGTACTTGCCTTCGGGGCCTACGCACTTGCCTTCGGGGCCTACGCATTTGCCTTCGGGGCCAACGCACTTGCCTTCGGGGCCAACGCAATTGCCTTTGGGGCCAAAGGACTTGCCTTCGGGGCCTACGTACTTGCCTTCGGGGCCTACGTACTTGCCTTCGGGGCCGACGTACTTGCCTTCGGGGCCTACGTACTTGCCTTCGGGGCCAATGGACTTGCCTTCGGGGCCTACGTACTTGCCTTCGGGGCTTACGCACTTGCCTTCGGGGCCAACGCACTTGCCTTCGGGGCTTACGCACTTGCCTTCGGGGCCAACGCACTTGCCTTCGGGGCTTACGCACTTGCCTTCGGGGCCAACGCACTTGCCTTCGGGGCTTACGCACTTGCCTTCGGGGCCAACGCACTTGCCTTCGGGGCTTACGCACTTGCCTTCGGGGCCAACGCACTTGCCTTCGGGGCTTACGCACTTGCCTTCGGGGCCAACGCACTTGCCTTCGGGGCCAACGTACTTGCCTTCGGGGCCAATGCACTTGCCTTCGTGGACAACGCACTTGCCTTCGGGGCTAACGCACTTGCCTTCGGGGCTAACGAACCTTGCCTACGGGGCTAACGCACCTTGCCTTCGGGGCCGACATACCTTGCCTTCGGGGCCGATGAACCTTGCCTTCGGGGCCGACACACCTCGCCTTCGGGGCTTATGTGATATACTTTCAAGTGTGGACATTAGCGCCCTCGGGGCTGGAATGTAAAGCTTATCGGATTCTGATGAGCAGATGGTGAATCACAAGTAAGTTACCAGTGGAGCTGTACGCTGACCGCATAACTCATGTGGTTGTTCCTTGCCCGTGGGGCTCACCGCTCACGTAAGTTAATTCCGTACCTCTTATATTTTACAACATTTTGAATATATCGCTGGTGTGGAAACAGGAAAATAGGGGCCATGGTGCCAGTAGACTTCGAAAGTCTAGCCTGTGGAGCTGCTACGGTTGGTTTTCCGGTAGCGAGAGTTGCAAAATAAAGCAAAGCTTAGGTAAATTGCCCGCGGGGCTAGCCAGATTAGTACAGGTAATCTACTATATTATTATTATTATTAGCCGTTTATTATTACTCGCCGTTGGGGGCATGAGAGTATGCAAGTAGCAAAACAGCTGTTTTTGCAGGCGAAAGCGCAATGGTGATGATGTTCAGTGAGTGTCACGGTTAGGTGACATAAAGGCTTAATAGGTCTGTATAATACGCAGATGATATTCCAGATGATATTCACTGATATCAACTATTGTTTTAAATGCGAGGCACTGAGTGGCAAACAAGTAATATAACCGCCGCGTAAGTTGAGCTATGCACAGTAACACATTTCGGGTGTCAAATGATGTGCGTTATGAGGTGCGCCGCGAGGGGCCGCACGTTACCATACGTTCCATACCATAGTTCTGTAGTACGATGTACCTGCGCAGACGACCGCCATTTTGGGTCAAGTTACGGGACGCGATTTATATCGGTGTTATGTTTTGATGCTGTTTGGGGTTTACTAAGATTCATGTGAGAGTAACAATAATTTCATGCAGGTTGAGCGATGTAACAAAATATCGTATAAAGAGATTTACTTATCTTGTAAAGAGACTCGCTCTATGTTCCTTGGGATATTCATTCATAAAAGTGATATGAATACCATAGTTAGATTGAGGAGGAACAGTGAAAAGAAAATGACCAAAATAGTGGACAACTAAGTAGGTACACTATTACACATTTATATTTTATCAGCATTATATTATATTTATATTATGATATTATATTATATTGATAATATACATTTTCACCACACTATCACGACTGCATAAATCAAAATGATATTAGTTGCCAAGCAGATGCCAAAGTATGTTGGATTGAATAGTATCAACATTTGAGTTCGGTTTTACGAAACGTTGAAATTTGGCAAGAGCTGATGAAGGCATTACCGCGCAGTTGAGTTGCCTGTTGTGTTAAGTTAAAAACGAACAATACAATGCAGGGCCATGGTTTAAGGTTAACCTAATCTTCCGGTGGGGATAATGTGCTTAGGAAACTTCAACATTTCAAATGAAATTAGGAACGTAGAGATTTGCTCAAAAGATGGAGCATGTGCAAAATATACAAAATGGCTCATTATAGAGAACGTGGCTCAGGTCTTCGGGTTTTATTGAGTTTTGTAACCAATTGTAACCGATTGTCAGATAAAGTTCTGGGGGTGAATTGTAACATATGCTAGCCTGGCTAAGGCTTACAGAGAAGGTATATGTCATATAAGCCATGTGTAAAGAGGAAAGCATAACTAAGTGTAATGGATGAGTAATAATAACCATAGAAAAAAAAAATCTATGTCTATGATAATAACCATTCTGGAAAGTAACAAAGTGAACATGAGTATACTCATAGGAAAATTAAATAAAGGTGTATAATAACACCAGTAGACTATAAGAATCTTATTTATTATTTAATCAAATGATTGTGTTCTCATTTCCATGAGAATGTCGAAATTGTTACGAACTACACTTATAGAATTGAAACTTTGGGTTTAGAGTTAGCAATGTTAAGATGTTATTGATCAGACAAAGTTAAAGTTCGTTTCTCATTTATCACTACCTAAGGATTAATTATTGTCAGTGAGTTGCATAGGGTTAACCAAAATGAGTAACGGGAAATGATTACTTATAATATTATGCGCTTAGGTAATTAACGGAAAACTCTGTGTAATGCTGGAAAGCTACTTCTGAATAAGTTTATGTTTACAAAATGAACATGTGTTTGAAGGAAGCTTTTGTTGTTTGTGAAATATGGCGATTCAGTTACTTCAGTATAGCTACACGTAAATTCACCAGAGTTAGAATAATATGATGAGATGTGTCATGGGTGATAAATCCATATTTACTTATTAGGTGATGTTTTGTAACGCGAAAAGACGATGGAGACTGATGCTCTTTTACCCTAAAACATAGTCTTGTTATCTGCAACTGTACTTGGCTAAGGTTTATAATGCCAGAGCTTTAACATCGGAGTGTCAGGCGTTAAAGGCCAGCGTTAATACTACAAATGGCAGAGTAGCATCAGCAATCATCGTGATTTTAATTAACTGTTCAAATTATGTAAACTTCGGGACGAAGTTTGGGTCAGGATGACCGAACTGTTAGATTGAAAGTTAAATACAATTTATGTATGGTATCCCTGTTATGGTTTTGTAGAGTGGCAACACTGATCTGGGTACTCGAGGATTATCAGATAAGATGGCGTAAGGCTATTGACGTGTGTCTGTGTAAATAATTGCTAATTAAAGTATTAAAATGGATAAACCGTGTTTGGATTTAATAGTACTCGTTACTTTTATGCTAGTATTTTACAGTAGTTATCGATACCTTACCAATTACTCGATACAATTTTGTCACATCTTATTATCTTTAAATAATTTGGTGAACATTTTTGATGAAAACTATGATCATCTATACTAATATTATAAATGCGAAAGTTTGGATGGATGTATGGATGTATGGATGTTTGTTACTCAATCACGCTCCAACGGCTGAACGGATCTGGATGAAATTTAGCACAGAGATAGATTATAGTCTGGAATAGCACATAGGCTACTTTTTATCCCGGAAAATTAAAGAGTTCCCGCGGGGACCGAAAAACTTCAATCCACGCGGACGAAGTCGCGGGCATCAGCTAGTTCAATGAAATGAAATGAAAATATACTTTATTGTACACCATACACAAAAAAAAACACATTTAAACAAAACAAGAAATTATGAAAAACTGTACAATATGTTCAATAATATAGTTAGTTGATTATTTCATGAAATTATTAATTCTGCTCTATGATTTCGTGATTTAACGACGGAGGGAGGTCAGGGACCATTAATGTTGACTATTCCTAGGTAAGTACCTACAGTTCATAAATCATCTAAATAACGTAAAAACTATAATTCTAACGTATCGAAACCGTTAATTTCATAATTTCCTAGGTAGGTAATGCTAACGTTAACGATTTCCGGACATTAGCGGTAACAAAATGGCTAAATAAATCAATAAGAGAATGACGATTATTATATCTTGACTATGGCCCTGCGTGCGAGAGGGACACCAATTAATCGTAGACAGAGAAAGGAATAAGGGTTAGTTATTCTAATAATTAATAGGTAGTAGGTCTCGATTTTTTGGAACCCTATGGGACGATGCGGAGGGGTACCCTAGCCGGCAAAAAACGTCCGTAACGAAAATGTGTAAGATGCAAAATCGTCCGTAAGGAAAATGCGTGGAGTAAGATTTTTTGACGTGATATATGTAGTACATTACTGCAGTGGCCAGCAAAACAAAAAGCTAGGAGGGGGCATTGTGGGGCAATACCCTACCTTGAAATCACAATGCCCTACCTAAAGAATACCAAAAACTGAGATAAATTATTATAATTATTTTTTTTGGTTATAGTTTGAGATAAAAAAATTGTAGCGATAGGTATCTACACTTATCCGAACATACCACAGTTTGTGACATTCATGTACTATTATAATAATTCTTTTTTCTGTGTATAGATGGAATTTGAAGCGCCATCACATCACATCATGATCTAAATGGCATTTTTGGTCGTTACTCGTATCACCCCACCCAACAATTAATTACTAGACACTCTCACTTAGACGTGGATCTTTATAATATCCAAATTTGGAAGTTCAACCATGGTTCAACCATCTTGTTCGCTTGTCCTTCATCATTGAGAATTGGCTACTTGACAGCTGTAACTATAAAATATGAAATATGTTAGATTTGGTAGCTTGTAGGTTAACAATAATTATGCAATATGTATTTTGCATTAAAATAAATTGTATAAATTTTATTTACCTATGCAAAACAAATTTGAGATTTTTTATCTGTGGATTGCAAGACCCGAAACCATATAATTCCTTCTTCCATGCCCGAAACGCGGGCGCCATTGTTTTAGCATCGTGTGATGTCACAACTCTCAAACCACAGACAGGGTACTTTTTATCTCATACAAACGTCACTGTGAGGTCGTGTGTTTAAATCACAGGTTTAAATACCTTTAAATCGTTTTCGTTTTTTTGAGAAAATTAACATAAAATATTTCGATTTGAGCTTGTGAAGGTTTCACGAAATGGACAAAAGCTGCAAATCTGCCTAAAGTCGATTCATTTATGGTTGCAAATTTATTTGCGTGTAATCCACAGTGTAATCCTAGCTTTTGCTCTGCCGAGTTTCGTAATGTAACAACTTCCATGTAAGTACCGAAATAAACAAAGTAATATCACATGGCGCCTTCAAATTTGCCGCAAAGTGCCGCGCGGAAGCAGCGCGGCTGCAGCGCTGCGGTCGCGCTGCTTTGTAAATCCATATTATAAATAAAAAACACGCGACTGCAGCGCTGCACCCGCGCTGCGGCCGCGCATCAGTTCATCGATCGACTAGTGACGGGACTGCGCACGTATTTTTGTTCAAGTCTAAACATGAACGAAAATGAGGTAGAAGAATTTATCGATGAGGTTGAGAGTCGTCCAGCAATATGGGATTCGAAGTCCGACAAGTACAGCAACAAAATCGAAAAGAAAAAGGCTTGGGAAGAAATATGCATTAAATTTATTGTCAATTTTACAACAAGACTCCAATAGTTATTCTAAGATAATGGGATTATTTTATTATTTCCGGTATTGTTGGAACGCGTCAACAATAGCAAACGAGACAATAATAAAAACATTATATCCAAGACTGAGACTAATTCCGGGTCTCGGCAGATTAACAGTCTGTAACCACTGCTTTCGACGTTTATGACATACTAGCTGATACCCGCGACTTCGTCCGCTTGGTTTGAGATTTTTCGGTACCCGCGAAATTGAATGTAGGTACATCACTGACCTAGAGGTCAGTGATATGCATGGTGATTGATTTAGGAGCTCGTGCTGCGATGGCAGATCAAATTATTATGATACATTTTTTACTTCCGCCCTACCTGTGACCAATGCTGCCCTACCTGAAATTCGACTCTAGCTACAGCCCTGCGTTCGTCCATCAATGCTTAGTTGTGGCCAAGGTTTGTATAGTGCTTTTCTCAAATAATGCGCGGAAATTAAAACTACGTAGTACCTAGACAGAACTTTTTATTTAAAAGCCAGCTCATTCTTCCATTGAACCAAATTTTCATAGGTTTTCAAATTTTTTTTTTTCAATTTTGGCGGTCACAAGATTCTATTACGGCTCTTGCCGCCTCTTGAATTTCGGGTGGCGTTAAAGTAAGTTCATCACACTCATTGTCTTCACTTGAACTCATTTTGTCAAATACATTTCAAAATCAATGACGAACAACGAACAACAATAATTCTTCCCGCGTTAAAGTGTTCATTTGTTTTTTTTTCAATAAACAGCTTTCTATTTGCAAGATAGTTCGAAATTTAAGTAAAACCTTTGATAAGTTACCTCCTTGGTTGCCATGTTTCGGAGTAAAAGATCGTTCCATTTTTAAATTACACGACAGATATGAATTTACTATGTAATTTATTTGGCCGCTAAACCACGACATATATGGATTTTCATACAACTTTTGCCGGCCGCTGCTCATATGTATTTGGCCAGTACAGCAATTTCGATTTACAGTGGATTTCATTTATTGCGACCTTGGTTGTAGCGACCATTTACCTATAGCGACGTTAAATCTTAGTCCCTTGAATTTAAAGCATACTTTAGTACAAAATTCATGTGGCTATAGCGCCTTTGGATGTAACGCCGAGTTCGGGTGTAGCGACTGTTTTTAATGAATCATTTGTAACAAATTCCTAGAAATCCCATGCAGATATTGCGACCGGAGTCGGCCGCCAAAGACACAAAGATTTCTTTCTTTCACAAACATTTCTTATCTTTTGTTTACATCCACACAGATGGTCAGCAAGTGTGGAGACCTTTACCTTTTGTTTATAGATATCAGGTACGCAGGTAGGGAAGCGTGTACGTTTCGGAGGTAAATTGAAGCAAACTAATATTACACATTTTTTTAAATGTACCAGTGAGTAATTATGTGTGCAAATATTTTCAATTATAAATGAATATAATATACACTATACATGTGTACGTGTCTGTATCTTTACCGTTGCCTGTAACGACTTCCGGATATAACGACGAAAATAGAGTGGTCCCTTCATCGTCGTTATACCCGAAATCCACTGTATCTCGAAGAAGGTTGTCAAAATAATGCTTGTAAGGTGTGTGAGCTCTTTCCCGATGGGTAGAGCCGGTGAGGGTAGCGCCAGGCGTGACAGATAGAAACACTCGTTTAGCACAAGGAGTTGATTTATTCACACGAAGAGTTTAAGTACAGAGAACACAAGTAAAGACAGATAATTTATAAGTTAGAGTTACATATGTTACGCAAATAAGACTACTATGGTTTACTTTCACTTAAAAGTCTTATTGGTTTCACTCTCACTTTCAGTCCAAAGAGTCTAATTAGATTCACTTTCACGTTACTACAAAAGTCCTATTGGTTTCACTTTCACTGACTAAGGGAAGGTAACTTTCGCATGTACCACTACGCGGAGGGTCTTCGTGGCTTCGTCCGTACCAGGTGTCGGGTGCTGTCTGGCCAGTTCCCGCTTGTGGGCAAAACTGGCAGTGGCTCACGGAGTCCGGCGCTTGGAGACCGGGAAGTGGCCACGGTGTCCGGCGCTTGGAGGCCGGGGAGCGGCCACGGTTACCGGTGAGGTAGGGGTGATGGCGTCTGGGTTGGTAGACCGGGGGGGTAACCGCACGGTTCCAGACGAGTACTGCGTTGATTGAGTGAGACCGGGATGAAGGCGCACGGTCACTACTCAAGTTGAGTACTGCGCAGCTCTGAAATGGTAGACCGGGAGGTGGCGCACGGTTACTATTCAGGATCGAGTACTTTGTCTAGGAAAAGGGAAGAGAGCGCACAGTTCCTGACGAGTACTCGACTGCGTTTTCTGAAGGGATGCAGGCCGCTTTTATACAGTTCATCTGGCGTGGTTCATTCGGGAAGGGGAAAAATTCCTTTGCACGTGATGACTACGTGACGGGCTAGCCGTCGCGTCGTAAGCATCCCATCTCAGGCATCGATAAAAAAAAACAACTTCATGGAATTGTTTCCGGGTTGCTTCTCGGACAAAGCGGGTGGCTGCCATGTGCGTATTGGGCAGGGGCTGCGATGCAGAGTAGAAAGTGCGCGATCTATTGTTTTAGCATGGGTCGTTCCTGGTCCCTTGTTTTTTGTACGTTGCGCTGGAATTTAGAAAGCGCGGGCCATTGTCTTCAGATGGTTCGCGCGCCCTTGCATTTTTTTATAATGCGTCGCGCTACAGTCTCCCCCTCTGGTTCTGACGACGTCCCGACGAGGAACCAGGATATTCAGTAGCGCGTCTTCTTTTCATCTTTCTTGGCCAGCTTCTCCTAGTTGGGGTTCTAGTGGCCTCTTTGTTGCCTAGTTGGCACGGGTTGCACTGTTTTCTAATACAGCGTATCTCAGGTACGAAGTTCTCTGAAGATATCTGCCTGAAGTCCTTGATAGCAATATCAGGTGGCCTGAGCTCTCGCTCTAAGGTAAGTTCAGTTGCTGTCTGTTTCTTTGGCGAACTGTTAGCACTGTCCATTATAAGCTGTATGGGAGGCAGTCCTTCTCTCCATACTTTGGTTACTTCTTCTCTTTCTGTAGTGAAATTATTTTTTAGGCTGCCGTCAAGAGCTGGTTTGCATATTCTGCAGGTTCATCAGGTCTCTCCCCCTGGATTCGAGTTGTCCACACGATGAAATCGCTGGTATCAGTCTCTGATTTAAATGGTTGGGAACTCTCAACCTCTCCTAGAATTGAGGATTGCTTCCGTTCTAGGGCACAGATCTCCATTTCTGATGGCATGTGTGCTATCGATGTTAGGGACCTTTGTTCGTCAGCATTTTCAATACTGGCTTCGACGTCATGATACGTCGGAATATCGGCGTGGTGCGGCGAGTATCCAGCAACCAAACTTCGCCATCTATATCTCGGTGGTTTCAATGGCTGGTCTGTGACTTGTAGTTCCTTGGGCTGGGGTATTTGATCGCGGTACAACTTCTTCGCGCTTCTCGCAGCTTCCAAAGGCTCGTCAAAAGTCTTGACCGTGTTTCTCGAAACTTTCCGGAACGTTCCTTCTCTCCCTCTGCCAACCATCGCAATGATTCTCTGCAGCTGCTCTTCCGTCATGATGATCGCCATCTTCTGGGTTGTGACCGGGTTCTTGATCTGTCAGCCAGGGCCACTACGCTGGGCGCCAATTGTAAGGTGTGTGAGCTCTTTCCCGATGGGTAGAGCCGGTGAGGCTAGTAGCGCCAGGCGTGACAGATAGAAACACTCGTTTAGCACAAGGAGTTGGTTTATTCACACGAAGAGTTTAAGTACAGATAACGCAAGTAAAGACAGATAATTTATAAGTTAGAGTTACATATGTTACGCAAATAAGACTACTATGGTTTACTTTCACTTAAAAGTCTTATTGGTTTCACTCTCACTTTCAGTCCAAAGAGTCTAATTAGATTCACTTTCACGTTACGACAAAAGTCCTATTGGTTTCACTTTCACTGACTATGGGAAGGTAACTTTCGCATGTACCACTACGCGGAGGGTCTTCGTGGCTTCGTCCGTACCAGATGTCGGGTGCTGTTTGGCCAGTTCCCGCTTGTGGGCAAAACTGGCAGTGGCTCACGGAGTCCGGCGCTTGGAGACCGGGAAGTGGCCACGGTGTCCGGCGCTTGGAGGCCGGGGAGCGGCCACGGTTACCGGTGAGGTAGGGGTGATGGCGTCTGGGTTGGTAGACCGGGGGGGTAACCGCACGGTTCCAGACGAGTACTGCGTTGATTGAGTGAGACCGGGATGAAGGCGCACGGTCACTACTCAAGTTGAGTACTGCGCAGCTCTGAAATGGTAGACCGGGAGGTGGCGCACGGTTACTATTCAGGATCGAGTACTTTGTCTAGGAAAAGGGAAGAGAGCGCACAGTTCCTGACGAGTACTGGACTGCGTTTTCTGAAGGGATGCAGGCCGCTTTTATACGGTTCATCTGGCGTGGTTCATTCGGGAAGGGGAAAAATTCCTTTGCACGTGATGACTACGTGACGGGCTAGCCGTCGTAAGCATCCCATCTCAGGCATCGATAAAAAAAATCCACTTCATGGAATTGTTTCCGGGTTGCTTCTCGGACAAAGCGGGTGGCTGCCATGTGCGTATTGGGCAGGGGCTGCGATGCAGAGTAGAAAGTGCGCGATCTATTGTTTTAGCATGGGTCGTTCCTGGTCCCTTGTTTTTTGTACGTTGCGCAGGAATTTAGAAAGCGCGGGCCATTGTCTTCAGATGGTTCGCGCGCCCTTGCATTTTTTTATAATGCGTCGCGCTACATGCTCAAATTTCCAAGCATGTTTGAGAAAACGTCTTATAAATCGATGAATATCGGCTGCACGCACGAAAAAGTGCCACGTTCCGCTTGAGCCTGAGCGTGCAAGTGAGAGCGCGAAACAAGCGATAGAGAGGCACGATCGGCCCAAGTGTTGGCTTGTGACACTTTTTTTTTCTTTATATATAGCGAGCAAACGAGCAGGCGGGTCACCTGATGGTAAGTGATTACCGCCGCCCATAAACATTTGCAGCACCAGAGAAACCGCCAATGCGTTGCTGGCTTTTGAGAAATTTGTTTATCCGCCCTTTGTAGAGCCCCATATTATAATCATTAGGGAACACAGAAGATGGAAGCTGGTTCCACAATTTGCAGGTACGTGGGCGAAATGACTTGGAATAATGGGAGGTGGATGAAGACCAGGCATCCAGATCGGTTTAAAGATATTTATTTCTCATAAAGAACAACTGTTCACTTAACAAGAGATTAAAACATAAGTTTAGTAGTTACACAGAAGCATGCATTATATAATATTATAATTTAATTGTCTTATTACCTAATTTAACATTATTGCCTTAATTTTCTAATTTTAATAAGCTATGGTAAATAATAAATATCTTAGTAAATAATAATATCTAGTGGAACAGGTTAGCTATGTATATTTATACAATATTATCCGATACATATACCTTCAGCTTTTTCTTAAATTGCGAAATATTATTACATTTTTTAATAGTATCAGGTAGGCTATTGTATAAGAGTGCACCCTCGCACAATATGTTTTTATTACCATATGTTTTTGTCCGTGGCTGCCAAACGTGAAATTTGTTTTTGTTTCTAAGGTTATATTTGATAGTCCTGGGTATGAAAGTTAAATTAGAGTGTATAGTTTTTGTTGAAATTTTCCTAATAAGATGGCATGTATTGTATGTATATAATTGTTTAATGTTCATAAGCTTAGTTTTTTTGTATAGTTCTTTAGTTGGAGTTAGGTAGTTATAACGGAATAAAGCTCGTTGTAGTTTGTTGAGGTGAGTTTGTGCAGCTGATCCGTATATTTCTAATAGATATTCTAAATGTGGCTTTGCCAGGGCGTTATATATAGTTTTACGGATTTTGAGCGGTATACAATTTGAGACTTTTCGCAGTGCACCTGTGAGTGAAGCTAATTTTGAGGTTATTTGGTTAATATGTGAGTCCCATATAAGTTTGTCGTCTAATGTTAGGCCTAAATATTTTTCTGATTTAGATCTTTTTAAAATGTTGTCATTTATCTTAAGCGGTGGATAATTAGGTACTTTTTTATTTTTAGCGCTGAAAATCATGTATGATGTTTTAGCTGTATTGATTGTGAGAAGATTATGTAGGAACCATTCATTTAATGCATCTAGATCCTTTTGAGCTTGAGCTATAACTTCGTGAATGGAGTGAGCGAAATAGAAAAGACAAGTGTCATCTGCATATAAAGATAAATGACCCGATAGGTTTAAGTTTACTATGTTGTTCACGTATATTAGAAAAAGTAACGGTCCTAAGATTGAGCCCTGTGGAATGCCACAAGTCACTGGCTGGGAGTTGCTTTTATAATTAGAAATTTGCACAATTTGTTGACGGTTAGTGAGGTAAGAGGTAAGCATATCTAGTGCTGTTCCTGCAATTCCTATGTTACTCAGCTTTTGTAGCAGCTTTGAGTGACTAACAGTGTCAAAAGCTTTTTTTAAGTCTATGAATATGCCCAGACAGATATGTTTTCGATCTATGTTAGTCTTAATTTTAGTAACAACGTCAATTGCCGCAGAGAGAGTGTTTGATTTAGATCTAAAACCGTATTGTTGATCAATCAAAAAGTTTTTAGCATTTAGGTACTCATTTAATCTGTTATATATTATCTTTTCAAAAATTTTAGAAATGACAGGGAGCACTGATATTGGTCTATAATTACTAGGGTCTGATTTGGAACCCGCCTTATGGATCGGACTGACTTTGGCAACTTTTAAGCTATCAGGAAACACACCTTGTGATAGACATTTATTAATACAATTTGTGAGATCTGAGACAATTACATTTTTAATACACTTAAGGGCTTTGGGGCTAATTCCATCAACACCAGTGCTTGTATTACTGTCTAAATTATCAATTATCTTAATCACTTCCATTTCATCACACGGCTTTAGTTCGCTCAAAATTATGTTATGTTGGTAGGTATCCTTATACATGAGGGTATGAACTGAACTTTTGTGGTGTTTGTTTGTGATCGGATAAAGATGACTCAATGATACTAAGAGTGAACCTATTACTATTATTATTTAAGTTAGTACATACGTGGTCTAGTATAGTCTGGGTTGTATGTGTCTCACGTGTGCAGTATTCCTTGTCAATTTTATTTATTATGTCATATCCAGCTTCTTCTATAGTTCTCAAGTAGTTGGCAGTGTTATTATTATTACTTAGAAGATCCAGGTTAAAATCACCAAATATTATTGTTCTCTTTCGTTTTTCCATCTGAGTGGAGTATATTTCCAGAAATTTACTAACGTTGGACTCTCCGGGTTTATAAATTCCACCTATATTTAGTGCCAACTTGTTTAAATATATCCATAAGTAGTGATTGCCATTCTCTGCTAGCTCCTCCGTTATGTCATACTTAAGACTGTTATGAATATAAATAGATACGCCACCGCCCTTACTGTTTTTCCTATAGTTGTATATATGTGTGTAATTCGGTAATTGATATTGACGGGCGTCCTGGTCGGATGTAAGCCAAGTCTCCGTAAAAATAAGAACATGAAGTGATTTCGGTACTGCTTTGAGTATACATTGAATTTCTTCGAATTTACCTGGTTTCCTAATACTTCGTAAATTGGCATAGAATATTTTTAAAGACTTTGAGCTTGCTGGTAGGTCTTGGTATTTTTGACATAGGTAATGAGTGACGTAATGACTATCTGTTATTAGCGTACCATTCGTAGATGAAACATGAACAGTATGCGTTAATCGTTTTTTGACTTGACAATTTTAGGTACTCCTTGTATGTATTTAATAGTAAGGTCAGTTTCACCACCAGTTTCTTTACGTTTTTGTAGCTCTTCCGATAGTTGTTTTAGAAATATTTTTTGAGACGGAGTTTGATCAGCGTATAATCGGACGTTATTCGTTAATTTCGATTTGTTTCGCAATAGTTGTTTTGGTACGGAGGTTGATTCAAAACATACTTTCAAAGGTCGATTTTTCCCTGGGTTATATTTTCCCAGGCGCATAGTTTTGATAGGCTTAGGGCATTGCTCATAAATGGAAGTAATAACTTTTAACGTTTCACAGTCATCATGTTTACGTCGCGCCAAATAATTCTTGTCGCATATTTCACTTATACCCACTAGTACAACATTTTTCTCCCGCTCGCAACGGTCTTTGAGTTCGAGCATAAGGTCTTCGTGAGTAGGCGAGAGCGATTTGTTGCTAATGGTGGTGCTGGTCGCGGAATTTTGTTCTGACTGCTTTAATTTATTCTGCAGCACTAGATTTTCTGATTTTATGCATTCAATTTCTTGTTGTAATGTTTCATATTTTGAGTTTAGTTTTTCTGTAGTCTTTTTGATACATTTGATTTCATTCGTAATTTCGGTTACTTCTTGACGTATATGCGTTAATGTTTCGTTTTGGGTGGCTGCAAAGTCTTGAAAAAATTTTGTAATTTCCTTGCGAAAATCGGACAGGTCCCTTTTAAACTCGTATTCAATTGAGCGTTCTTTACGTTTTCTGGGTCGTATTTCAATACGTGCATCTTCCTCATCATAATTCGATAGATTCGACGTGGAGCCTCCTCCGCTACCGCTTGTGAGGTTTCCGCTGAGCGATGTTTGTTGTGTGGACATCCTTTATAACCGGTTGATCGATGCAGCGTACGCGCAACCACGGCACTGCTGTAGTACGAGCGAGTCAAAAAATCGCAGCCGTACTCTTTACTCGAGGGGGAAGGGGAGCTCCGTACGATTTGCGCTTTGCACACAATATTTATTAGTCATATGTTATTACTATAATGATTTGCTGAATTCACTTCACAATGAATACAATTAATTAGAGTTTAAGTATCACTTTCGGTTGCCTTAAGTAAGTTGAATTTGTAAAAATATTTTAAAAGGTCTGTTAAATAATGCACACGTCCGCGCAGTTCGAGCGATGCGGACTTTTTTTCAGATGGTGAAGATGAAATTTGTTTCTGCGACGACGAGTGCGACTGGAGAACACGGAAGGTGGTATTAGATTAAATAACTCCTCAGAGCACTCCCCATTGTAGAGACGATAGAACACACAAAGAGAACAGCTAACGTCTCTTCGGTGCTCTAGGGACTCCAGCGTGCAAGTAATTTTGAGATTGTCTACGAGTCGAACTGCCCGCTTTTGTATCCGGTCAAATGGAAGGAGTTGGTACTAGGGTGCTCCGGCCCAGAGGTAAGAGCAGTACTTCATGTGGGGACAAACTTGCGCTTTATACAGCGGAAGCCTGTGCTTAGGCGCAAAGTATCTTTTCGCTCTGTTAAGCACCCCGAGTTTTTTTGAGGCTAGTTTGGCTTTACCTTCCAAATGCTCGCGGAACTGGACTTCGTTCGATATACTAACACCGAGGATCCCAATGCTGTTGATGGCGTCAGGGGAGTGCTCTGGAAGAGAATAGAGGTTGTGAAAGCGGTCTTTTTTGCCGAAAACGCGCATACTTGTGTCACAGTAAACAGATACAACCAGTATGGAAACTACCTAGAAACGTTCGAAACAGCTCACTCACACAAACATGCGCATCGACGTGACCCCTAAGCACGGGTCGCACTTCGCAGTGCCGTCAGTAGTGAGTGCCGCGTCATGACGTGTCGGGGATGCGCATGTGTGTGAGTGAGCTGTTTCGCACGTTTCTAGGTAGTTTCCATACTGGTTGTATCTGTTTACTGTGCTTGTGTCTTGGTGGGGTTGAAGTGCATGTAAATAGGTTTTTACATACGAGTTGACTAATGTCAGCCCGATGACGCCAGTCGAGGGCTGACCATCGTCACGAGTTTGTTAAAACCTTAACGCCCGTGAATCACACAATATTTTTCAATACATTTGTGAGAAAACTTGAAAATAAAACTCGAGTAGGTAGGTACAAGGTACTCACTAGAAAATGGTTTCTCACGCCCGTACTTATTTCGAGATTTTATGCGGTAATAGCCGCGATTTTTTCTCACATCTAAAATACCTAATTGTTGATTTAATTTTATTATTCCACAACACTTAAAAACCACTCATATTATTTAATAATTTATAAGAAAATCTCAATGAAACTTTTAAAAATAGCGCGCACAGATTAAAGATTTAGTATCTACGGCGACTTTTTTTTAATTGGCTTCATGGCTCTAGATTCTAGCTCTTAACTCCCAACCACTATTCAGCCTTTACTTTTTTGATTAAATAAAACTTAAAACAATTTTAATTAATTATATTAGATACAGTTTTTAATTTCATTAATAAATTGATTTCATCAATCTACATCTGAATGTTATTATTTTTTGGGTTTTTTTTTACTTACAAAGTCAATATCACTGTGAGAACTGGCCACCTACCTATAGAGAGCTGGCTGGTTCAAGACACAGCTACGTCGTCAATCAGTCGTTACATTTGTAATTCGAATAGTGGTGTGTCAATTATTGATGTAAACAACATTATAGAAAATATAATATTTCTATCCATATCAAAGATGCCTTAAATTATTAATTCCCTCACAAATTGGTAGCAGAGCGCGGGTTTATTAATTTAATTTAATAATCACGAAAATGGCATCTACGAGTACAACTTTTCGCAACATAGAACCATTGACCAAAACAAATTACGATACTTGGTGCCTGCAAGCGCAAGCAGTCCTAATTAAAAATGATTATTGGGACATCGTAAGTGGCGAGAAAACTTTACCAACAGATGCGGATGCGGCGGCGAAGTCGGCGTTCAATAAAGAGGACTTAAAGGCAAGAGCTGAAATCCTACTTTTGATATCGCCTACTGAATTAAAACAAATAAAGACCTGCACGACATCAAAATCTGTTTGGGAAAAATTGAAAGCTACTTATCAAAGCACTGGGCCTGCAAGAAAAGCAACCTTATTAAAGCAGCTGGTTTTAAAGCGAATGACCACAGAAGAAGATATCCGTGATCATTTAAACAATTTCATGGATATTGTAGATAAACTCGCAGATATGGAAATAAAAATACCGCCAGAATTACTAAGCATAATGCTTCTCTATAGTTTGCCAACTACATTTGAAAATTTTAGAATAGCTATTGAATCTCGAGATACATTACCTGGGCCTGAAGAATTAAAAGTTAAAATTCTGGAAGAATTCCAGGCCAGGAATGGTAGCGAACAGCCTGAAAGCTCAGAAGCTTATCACACAAAGAAAAATAAGCAAAGATTATTCTGCAAGGGCTGCAAAAAGAAAGGCCATTCAATCGAGAAATGCTGGTACAAAAAGAAAAATGCAGAAAGTGAGAAAGGAAACGGAAACACAGACAAAAACTTTAATGTTTGTTTGAGCACCACTGAAAATTCAGATACTAATGAAAATATATGGTGTCTAGATAGCGGATGCTCATCTCATATGTGCGGTGATGAATCGATGTTTTCTACCATGATTCCTGAAACTGGAAGTCTAAAGTTGGCATCAAATAAATATACGACTAAAATTCAAGGTAAGGGAAAAGTTACAGTCAGTATAGACAAACAAGGCTTTAACTTCATTGATACCCTTTATGTTCCCGATGTGTCAGTCAACCTATTGTCTGTTGCAAAAATAACGGACAGAGGACTTAAAGTTACTTTCGAACGAAATAAAGCCTACGTCATAGAAAAAGACGGCGAGGTGTCACTGACAGCGAAAAGGAAAAATGGGCTCTACTACATTGAATGTAAAAGAAAGGAGACTGCACACTACACACCAAAAAGGGATAGTGACATCATGGAATGGCATCGCAAACTTGGCCACATAAATGAAAAAGATTTAAAGAAGATGGCTAAAGATGGCCTTATGTATGGTTTAAATTTAACTGATGAAAAGTTGGAAACTTGTGAGACCTGCATTAAAGGCAAACTGTCAAGATTACCATTCACTAGACATGATGACCTCTATTCATCGGACAAGCTAGAAATAATTCATAGTGACGTCTGTGGACCTTTTGAGTGTGAGACACTAGCAGGCTCAAGATATTACGTCACATTTATAGACGATTATACACGTTACTGTTACGTCTATTTTATTAAAAGAAAGAGTGACGTATTCAATGTTTTCAAAGAATATAAAAATGAAGTCGAGACATCCCACAATAAAAGAATAAAATATTTACAGACGGATAATGGTAAGGAGTACCGCAATAAAGAGTTTGATGATTTCCTCAAATCGCATGGCATCCAAAGAAGGTTGACCACTGTTTATACACCCCAACAAAATGGGATTAGCGAGAGAAAGAATAGATCCTTATTAGAAAAAGCCAGATGTCTGCTGATCGAAGCAAATGCACCTAAGAAGCTTTGGGCGGAAGCGGTAGCGACCGCAAACTACCTTATAAATCGTAGCCCTTCTAAAGCATTGGATGGTGATACACCATTTGAAAAATGGGTAGGCCGAAAGCCATGTGCACATCATCTTCACGTCTATGGTAGAAAGACGTTTGTTTTGAAAAAGAAAAAACGAGGAAAGTTGACCCAAAATGCAAAAGAAGGCGTATTCATGGGGTACTCAATGACCTCAAAGAGTTATCGAGTATACATTCCAGAAGATGATGACGTAGTGACAAGCAGAGACATCAAGGTAACAGAAAAAATGTATTTTAAAGAAGAAGGTCAGAACTATGACAAACTTATAAATGAAATGCAAATGCCTGAAAAAGAAAATAAGATTAAAGGTAAAGATAATAAAACGAAAAACATACAACCGATAGAAATTGAAATAATTCAGAGTAAAAATGAAAACACATTCCAAGATCAGAACGATCAAGATGACGTTTCCTCAGTAGACGAAATAGAGTCTTACGATGATGCATCAGAGATTATAGAAATACCTGAAAATGGGAGGCCACAAAGGGAAAGGCATCCGCCAACGTGGACCAAAGATTTTGTATTAAATGCAACTGAAGAAAATTGTTTATCGGATATATCTTACTTTTCTGATGAAAATGAAGAAAATGAATACTGGCATGATGCAATAAAAGCTGAAATAAAAGCTCATGTCAAAAATGGAACTTGGAAAATAGGAAAGAAAACAAAAGACATGAAAGAAGTGGATTACAAAATGGTCCTAAGAAACAAACTAGGACCAGAGAACACCATTACAAAGAAAGCTAGACTTGTGGCACGAGGTTTCACACAGCGACCAGGGGTCGACTACAATGAAACATATGCTCCTGTCGCTAAATTGAGTTCAATAAGATCTGTTATTGGAATCGCCATGGAAGAAGGGTTGAAATTACATCAGATGGACGTGACAACGGCGTACCTAAATGGTGAACTGGAAGAAAAAATAGTAATGAAATACCCTAACTTTTTAGAAGATTATCTAATAGAAATCATGAGCGAAGAAAGTAAACAAGAAGACTTGACTTTGTATAATAAGACAATAAGTATGCTAAAAGACATAAAAAATAATCCCAAAGACAAAGTCTGTCATCTTATAAAAGCTTTATATGGACTCAAACAGGCAGGGAGGCAATGGTATAAAAAACTCGACACAGAACTAAAGAACATAGGTTTTAAAGCATCAGGAGCTGACCCATGTGTATACTTACTAGAGAAAAGAGGAGTTAAAGTCATAATAGTGATCTATGTCGATGATTTATTAATTGCCTATTCGTGTCCAAGAAAACTCCAAGAAGTAATAAAATTACTAAATACTAAATTTGAGTTAAAAGACTTAGGAATTCCAAAACGGCTAATTGGAATAGAAGTTACATATGCAAACGATGAAATCAAACTAAACCAAGAGAAGTTTATTAAGGATACTCTTAAAAAGTTCAAAATGGAAGATTGTAAACCTACGTCTACACCCATAGAGCCAGGTCTTATACTACAAAAAGCGGAAAAAGATGAAAGAAAAGATCTTCCCTATAAAAACTTAATTGGTACGCTCATGTACCTGGCAGTAGGAACTCGTCCTGACATAATGTTTGCAATTAGCTATCTCTCTCAATTTAATGATTGTTATGGAGAAATTCATTTTAAATGCGCAAAAAGAGTACTACGTTACTTAAAAGGAACGATGAACGTCGGCCTTATTTTCAGAAAGACTGGGCAAGAATTATATGGCATGGCAGATGCAGATTGGGGCTCATGTAAGCTCGACCGAAAGTCTTTTTCGGGCTATTGTTTTAAATTTTCTGGAACAGCTGTAAGCTGGATGTCGAAAAAGCAAAGAAGTGTCGCCTTATCGACTGCTGAAGCGGAGTATGTTGCCCTAACAGAAGCTGCAAAAGAAGCCATCCACCTAAAAAATCTCTATAAAGACCTAGGGGCCAGCTATGATCGTATAGTTGTATTGAATGACAATCAAGCTGCCCTCAAATTAAGCCAAAATGAAATGGTTACTTCAAAGTCAAAGCACATTGACTTAAAAATGCACTTCATTCGGAATTGTGTTCAAGAGGGAATAATAGAGGTCGAGTATCTGCCAACTGGAGACATGGAAGCAGATCTACTGACCAAAGCTTTAGCTGGTCCTCGGCTGTTGAAACTTCGGAGCAGCTTAGGACTATCCTGATGACCACGCGCCGTGAAGAGGAGTGTGAGAACTGGCCACCTACCTATAGAGAGCTGGCTGGTTCAAGACACAGCTACGTCGTCAATCAGTCGTTACATTTGTAATTCGAATAGTGGTGTGTCAATTATTGATGTAAACAACATTATAGAAAATATAATATTTCTATCCATATCAAAGATGCCTTAAATTATTAATTCCCTCACAATCACTATGAACCTTGTTGCAAGAAAACTTTTTAATTAGAAGTGAAGTAGACTTAAAAAAATTTAAAAAAACTGCAATTTTACTGCACGAGGGCAGTAAATTCTGCAAATTTACCGCACGAGGGCAGTAAATTTAACTTACAAGCCCTGTTTACTGCCTCTGTAAGTGCATTTTTTGAGCAAGTGTTTTGAAAAATATTTTGTGAGCCCTATTGTGATACTTGGTCAAGACAAGACTCGATATTCGACACAAGCGTACTTCTACACTCCTCCAGCTGAGCGCGAGAAAGCTGTGCACGACCTTTATGTAAGGCATCACCCGCACTGTCGTCCGCACATTTTCCACATCCACACATTTACACATTTATGCACATTTATCTTGCGTGATGTCAGAGCTAGCAGTTCGAATAGTTCTGCTACTGGAACGCCGCCACGCGAGCTTCTTCGAGAACTTTTAGTTATCACGTAAAACTATAGTCCGTAAACTTGCCGTAAACCGACTTTACAGGCAGCCGTAATTTTTTACGAAGACAAAAGGTCTTATTTATAAATATACTACATTCCAAATTAAACTTTAATGACTTAGTGTTATGGTTTATATTGTAATATTTTTTTATTTAAAAAAAATTAAGGAAAAAAAAATCGTTTTCACTTAAAGTTATCGGTAGTCTCTGTGACTGCCAATTTTTTATGTATAGTTTATGTATGTTCGGTAGACAGTGGGGCTGATTCTGTGTAACACAATCTCTAAACTAAACTAAAATGGCAGCTTTAAATGTAGTTCTGTCCCTTTCCGTAGGGAGTATTATGAAAGGGTTAGCAATATTTGTAATTCTCTAATTTTAGTTTAGTTTAGAGATTGTGCACTACAGAATCAGCCCCATTGTCTAATTATTATTCTTCTATAAATAAAAATGAATCCCTATTTCCCTTGGTCACGGCATCACGCGTTAACGGCTGGACCAATTTAGCTAATTCTTTTTTTGTCGTGTTTGTTATTGTAAGGAGAAGGTTCAAGAAAGAAAAAGTTTGAAAAATTGTACGGAAAAGTAAAAAAATTGGGTTAAAAAATCTCCATAAACAAAAGTAAATGAGACATAGACAGACATAGACAGTAGAGCGATCTTCAAATATTATTTACTCATTGAAAAGAACAGTCAACAGAGAACTCATTATAGGAAGGAAACAAAAAAAACGTAGTGGGTGAGTGGTTACCTACTGGTTATATTCAGATTCTCTTTGGAAACAAACAAACAACGAGAACGTTCAACGTCACAGAGTTATAAAGAGAAGCAGAGGCAAGATAACGTACAAAATAGCGTGGCAATTACAAACACACGAAAACATTACGCACACATACACAAAACTCAGGGCCGAACCTTGTTGCTGCATAAAACATTATAATATTAATATGTAGCGTTAGGTTGCGTGAAAAAAAATTGGTTGCCTGTAAAGTCGGTATACGGGCGAAAGTTTTACGTGACAACGACTTTGAGTGGTAAAATAATTTTAATGTGAATATTCATTCGTATAGTAGGAAGAAGGATGAAATCTCTCTCACTCTCTCTCTCTCGCTCTGTCTCTCTCGCTCTTAGGCGGGCTAACTGTGCTCGAGTGGAAGGGACGCGTGCCTTTCACTTTTTATGTCTGTCTCTCTCGCTCTTAGGCGGGCTAACCATGCCCGAGTGGAAGGGACGCGTGCCTCTCACTCGCTCTCATTGTGAGCGCATAACGTGAGCGGAGCGTAACGCAGTTTCTTGAAGTGTCACCCGGCAAACCAATTTATAAGACGTTGTCACGTCAAAATTGACCTAAAGACCCCTATCATTTGCAAGCTATAATTTGTAAGGATTTTAAAAAAAATTATTATCGGTACTTTTATAATTTCCTCATCACAAGCGATCACAACTGCAATATAGTAACACTAGTAATGGTAATCATCACCACGTGCGGGACCCTAGTCAATGTGGTGAATATAGATGTGAGCTCCGCGCTGCGTGTGATATCGTCACTGTCGCGCGCGGAGTTATAACTCCTGTTACAACTCAAATCCTGAGGACTCCGTCAGTATCATGGCCAGTGGTTCTCGCGTCGTTCTCGCTCTGCGTCGACGCGCAGCCCCCCTAGCATGGGCCGAGAACATTTTTTCCCCGAGAAAAGGATAAAAATTTTATTCCTAAATAAATAAATAAAAACGCTAAATAACGGTGGATGAATAGTCCCCCGAGTCCCCGTGAAAAGTCAAACGGGGATAAACTTCTCCTCTCCCCTGTTGCCGTGCTCTGAGAAGTGGATTAGTTAATTTTATCTCTTGTCAGTGGATAAAATCGGGGGATAAAATTTTTATCTCCGGCCCATGCTAGCCCTGCTGGTGATGGGGATATTATTTAGAAGAACAGTACCAACGGATATCGTGTAAATACCGCCAGATTTTAGCTCAAAGTTCCTATTGACAATAATTTCTTGGCAGTAAGCCAAATAAATGTTGTTAAACAATCGAATCGAATCGTTATTCCAAAAAGAGGTTAAATAAAAAATTACAACAGGTGTTTTAAACTCACGTTTTTTATTCAAATAAACTTTACAATGAGTGCTTAAGAATCTGTATTGAGGTTTTCAATAAAAATTAATGAAATTCATCCACCTAATGGAAGATAAGGTAAATTGGTACCTAAGTACTTAGTATAAGACCTCAACTAACTTTTCTTTGAAAATGGTCGGTATTGCACCAGGAGATAGAATTGTACGGAATATATTACGTTCTTAGATTATCTGTAAAATGCTTGGAGCATATAGCACTCCATGAGTTGGTCTGCCAGTCTTTTCTATTAATATTTTTATGCATAGGTCTCTCAGGTATTCATCCTTTGGAAACCTGAAATTAAAAGTCGAAGTTATATACTTAAAATAAAAGAGTCGTCGAGTCCGGCCCTGTAATTTGTTAAAGTTCTCAAAAAAGATTATTCAACAACTTAAAGCATGTATTTCTACAGAAAACCATAATATTATAGTTTTAATATATGCATGGCTACATATTTCGTCATAACAACTATAAAATATTAGATAATATCTTAGCCTTGATACGATGCGATACGAAAACATTCCAAAGCTACATGATAGCATGAATTTTACTTACCGATGGAACGTTACTTCTGGGGTTTTCCTGTACGAAGCGTTGTAACACAGGGGGACACAACACTTCACCATTTTATTTCAGTAAATATTCATATAAATCTCCAAATTTCACAAAAAACTTATGACACCCAAGACAACACAATGTAAACAAACGCCATAGGTCTCATAGATGTCTTATAATGACTGCCACGCATTGAATTTTTGTCAATGTGTGCGTTGGTGTAGCACAGTGTTGCAGCAAATTAATACATACACATTTTTGCTTGCAGGGACACGGTCACACTAAGTCACACTGATTCGCATACACTTGTCTATGTGGGTGTGAAATTTATGTTGTGTCTGCTTCTATTTATATGTCTATGTTCAACGTACATCCTGGACATAGAGTAAAGTAATAATCCTGGAAAAGTTTTCAGTGGTGTTTCAGTGTCATGGAACCCAACCACGAAAAGATTTTATCCAAGCTACACAATACAAAAGGACGGAATAAATATGCATAGTCAACTGAATAATGTTAGGTGCCGCAAATGTCGACAAGTATTGCTATCAGATTTGGGTGCTGCATACAAAACAGAACCTTGTATGGACACTTGTGGTAGTTATGAACCAAAAAAATTTATATACCTCCTTGAAGATCAACTACCTCATTGGATAAAAGTAAAAGTTGAAGAAGAACAATGGACAAAGGGCAAATTACATTGTGAACAATGTAGATGTAAAGTGGGGACATTTGATTTTGTGTCTGGTAGGAAATGTGAGTGTGGTGCAACAGTACTACCACCAGTTCATTTTGTTTCAAGTCAAGTTGATATTCCAATTTTGATAACTTGTTTGAAAAAGAAGGCATCATAAAAGAAAGAAAGTTGTTAAATATAAATAAATTATTCTATTACAACACAATCTTTTAATTAAAATGAATTGATAACACCACTCACCAGTGTTAGCCCTACTTCCTATCTTACCTGGAACTTCGGAGAGCTTAAGGTTTTTACGTAACTGTTAAGTGTTAAGGCACTCGATCTATTCTCTGTTAAAGAAATCCTTTTTTATATGGGTTTGGCTACACTTGACCTGCTTGGAAGTTGTGATGCAGCCATGTAGAGCGTGTTTTCCTAAATTCCTTCAGCCAGTTTTTTATCCTAAGCCAAATATAGTAAGGAAATCATGAATTTTATGGCACATTGCTTGTATAATATCTGGTCAGAGAACTATTACAGACTTGTGTCCCTGTAATGATATTAGATTGCACCTATAATAAATCAAAATGTTTGTTTAATATGTCTGTGGTACAAGTGAAGGTGATGCCCTTAAATGCAGAATAGTCTCCACATCCAACATCTTCATATAAAGGGCGTCCCACGGCTATGCCGCATGGAGGGGAAGTACCTTAAATATCGTAGATGGAACATTTTACTGAAAGAAGACTTCATTTTAATTTAAAATACAATTTAAACTGCATTCATAGATTTTTAATTAATTGCCTGGTTGAACCGGGACTCGAACCCGCTACGAGAAAAAAAAATACATGTAGCTTTATCATACCAATCGAAAGGCTTCATTATAAGGAATGCTAAATAACATAGCATCAAAAATAAAAGTAAGACCATGAATTTTGACATTTTAATACTTACAAATTATTAATTAATAGGATTGGCTCCAAATGCCTCAATTTAATTTATCAAATGCTCAAAATGTGCATTCCCATTCTGTTGAAACAAGCAAAAAATAATCCTTTTGATCGGTATGATAAAGCTACAGGTAATTTTTTTTTCTCGTATAGCGGGTTCGAGTCCCGGTTCAACCAGGCAATTATTTAAAAATCTATAAATGCAGTTTAAATTGTGTTTTAAATTAAAATGAAGTCTTCTTTCAGTAAAATGTTCCATCTACGATATTTAAGGTACTTCCCCTCCATGCGGGATAGCTGTGGGACGCCCTGTATACTTACCTCCCTGCACACTTAATTTACTCTGAAAATTTTGCCAGCTTACAGAAGCCCCCGGCATCTCGGAGTTGATGTTTAGACGTCACCATAGGATGACTGGTAACAATTAACATTCAGGGAACTGGACATTCTGGGCCGTAAGGGTACTGATGAGAATAAAATTAGGAGCAAATAGATATACATATAAATATATTTTATTTATTAAAACACAGTTATTTATTTTATTCAACAACCATACAGTTCTGTACTTGATCATTAACTTCTATATCCCTGCACTTGGCTGCTTGCAGTTCTCGCCTTATCTGAAAATTTAATAACAGTTTTATAGTCATTTGATTTAGGCCTGCTTGCACACATGTGTTTACATTTCTGTACAATTCCTTTTCATGTCGACTTTGGAATAAACTTATCAAACTGTGACAGCATCACAAAATGTAACTAAATAACTTTAGGCAGTGTTGAGCAAGCTGGCCTTATTGTTTGACACTGTAGCGTGTGAATAAATAGGAATACTAAATAAAATTCCACACTAATAGATGATAAACTTGTTCTTACCTCTGGAGTGATTGTGGGGTGTGATTGTTTTCTCAAGAGTTCAAGCAGTGCATCTCTTTGTTCTGTTGATATGTCAGCTTTGTAACGTTGAACAAAAGTCAGCAAAGCCTGATGCCACAACACTGGTAATACCCTGGATTCACTTTGAAACCTGTGCCAAAATAACTTGTGAATACTTGAAATATTGAATAACAATTTTAATGAATACTGCTTACTTATGAAAATTATGAGCAAATTATTTTCTTGCTTTTGTAACTTGACTTGGTTGGGGAGTTTTAAAATGTATAATCTTACAAAAGTGATATAATATATTAAGTTCTCTAAAAGTGATATAATATATTAAGCGCATAGCCTACCTGAGAAAATGGAAAACAACTGAGTCCACAACCCTGTATGGCAGAGCATATTTCTTATCAAACAATATTCTTAAAAATATCGAATTAGCACCAGTGTAGTCCATTTCTGCGATCTTCAGTAAAGCAGCACTGGAATGGAGCACTGGTACCGAATTCCTAGCCAAGACTGAGCCAACAATAACAGCCTCGCGCAATGTGCAGTCACCAGCCTAAAACAATTTGATTAATTGTAATTATTAGCTGCTTTGTAAATTATATATTAAAAAAGCATCCTTAGGGTTGTGTGGCCTTGTTTATCTACTACAAAGCTGCACTGAAAAGCAACTTAAGAAACTAAGTATTGATTAATAACGGATAGTGAATATACATACTTCTAAAAGTGGCAATAAAATTCCTTTCATAAAAGCTCCTGGTTTGAATAGAGATTTCCGTAGGGCTTGATATAAATGAAAGTTTAATCTTTTATATTCAGCTAGATCATCTCTTACTCTAGGTAGGAGTACTAGGTTATAATATCTCTGTGCCATTTTCTCTTTTAAATTTGAGGCAAAAATTCTTGTAGCCTGAAACAAAAAGTAGTAATTTCATAAAACCCATTAATTACTTAATAATAGAAAAAATCCGAGATAAAAAGTTCTGGTCCAGCCGTTCTGGCTTGATTGAGTGACAAACATCTATCCATCCAATCTTTCATATTTATAATATTAGTATAGATGATCCTGTTGGTTGTCCAATTAGTCCATTAATTTTATTTGAGCTGGATTAAATTATTGTAACAATTATATAATACTAGCATCCACCTGCAGCTTCGCTCTGGTGAGAATTTTGCTAACCAGTTTTATTCCTTGTCTACACTAAAAATTAAAGTGGTCCTGTGTCAAACAAAGCTGAAAGCTTTTTTTAGGGTTTGGGCTAGGCGTTGCAGAATCAGTCAGTATAATAAAATACCTGATACATAGCTGCAGCTGACCAAGTGGTAGGTTCAGTAATGTATAGTACTTGCTCCCAATTTTGCAGATGTGGTATCATTTTAAATGCCTTTGGTAATTTCCCAGATCTGTATTTCTGTAGGACATCCCGGACACCTTGATACATGGTCTTAATTCTGCAAAAAAACAATAATAATATTAAAGCTGTTTTTTCTTGGACACTTTAACATTGTTATTGACTACAAGATACAAAGGTTTGGTACAATAAAATATGTATGTCTAGAGTAAAACTATAGATGCATTGGTGTGTTATTTTGATTTGAGCATCTAAGTCATTACTTATGAAACTCCTTATTATAGATTTTGTAATAATAATAATATGCAAATAACAAACAACAATAACTTAGGGAGTCCCTTAAGTAATGATTAAACGATCTAGCACCCATATTTATAAACAAGTATTCACTTTTTCTCAAGTAACTTCTTAGCTTAGTAATTTCTTCAGAGTAGTATTATTAAATCCAAAATTCTATTTTATAAATAAGTAAGTAAAGTCCTTAATATTATGATTATGATTGGCAACACCTAATTAGTTGTGGGGCTATAAGTGCTACTCTCATACCTACTATTAAGCATTATCTACATATTAATCATGATAATAATAAAGATTCTTTCTGACCGACTGATCTACCGACTAGATTTTGCTCGCGACTTTGTCTGCATGAACTATACAAACTTCAAACCCCTATTTTACCCCCTTAGGGCTTGAATTTTCAAAAATCCTTTCTTAGTGGATGTCTACTACATAACAGCTATCTTTTAAATGCCAAATTTCAGCCCAATGATCACTGATCAGTCAGTCAGTTGCCTTTTCCTTTTATATAAGTATTTAGATATTGTCACCATTGAGGTTAGAAACTTGAGGCAGAATGTTCAATGTTCATCATGACATGGGCAGTCTCACAAAGGTTGGCCCCAGCCCTAAGGGGGAAAAAGGGGATGAAAGTTTGTATGAAAATATGTAATTTTTAAGATGTATCCATGAAAATTTGTGTTTGGACTTTTGTTTAAATAACAAACATATAGCTCGCGCGCGAGTTGAATGCAGAGCTTATGTATGGTGACACATACATAAGCTCTGCATTCAACTCGCGCGCAAACTATACATATAGTATTAGAATATGTTATAGAATTATTCGAAATTCCACCCCCAAGCAATTTTCAAAAAAATCCTCCAAATTAGTCAGTAGTAGTAGTACTAGTCAGCTAGTAAAACAAAAAATTTACACATGCAATATTATGAAAAATATGAGTCTACAGATGCTTTTGTATTTTTCACTGAGAAAAGAATACAAGAAATATCACTTGTTTTTTACAATTCTTTTTGCTTACCTTGGGTCAATATTTTGTAATTTCAAAGTTTCAACATCTGAGAATTGAGTTTGTAATTCAGTTTGTTTGTCAGTTATTTTATCTTTTATGATATCTGCCAGTGTTCGCGTTTTTTCAGGTTTTGAGGACATAAACATTTTAAGGGCTTCCTCATCCTCTTCATCGATTTCAATGTTATCATAAAAAGTATCTGGTTCCAAATCATCATCTGAGCCCTCCTCATGGTCAGATGTTGGATCTAAATTAAAAAAATAATCAAAGATTGTTGTAATACTGGCTTTTTCAGTGACATGAGTTGTACAATAATTAATACTGACTGAAATAATACTATTTCAAATTGTTACCCTAAAGTTATACATATCAGGACTTAATCTATTAACATGCCACCCATAACTACTGACCATGAAGTGATAATGAAGCTGAAGGTGTTGAAATGGCTGCCACAGAAGGTATTCCATTACCAATTTCTGCTTGTTGCCTCCTCGCAGCTTTTAATATTTTTTTTGATAAATCAGCATTAACAAACTGGAAAATATTACAACAATATAATTTGTTGATATTATAAGAAAGTAGGCAACACAGCCCAAATCGGTAGGTACTCGTATTTGTTTTTCATATTAAGTAGGTACATGAGCAACTTAAATAGTAACAATGCTGCTCACTCGGAATCAGAGTTCTTTTATAATCTAGTTGCAGACACCAATAGTTGCCATAATCGAATAGGAATAGAATACTAAGTGAATCATAGTATAGTGGGAAATAGTACTACATATCATATTATTTTTAAAGGTAAGTACAAGAAAGTAAAAAGAGGGCTAGCGCCTAGCAATAGAGATAATTAGAATCAAATAAATAAAAACGTTTTAGACGTGTGGTCACTTGGTCAGTGATATGGATAATGGTACACATTGGGGCTGATTCTGTAGTGCACAATCTCTAAACTTAACTAAAATTAGAGCATTACAAATATTGCTAACCCTTTCATAATACTCCCTACGGAAAGGGACAGAACTAGATTTAAAGCTGCCATTTTAGTTTAAAGATTGTGTTAAACAGAATCAGCCCCAATCTGTTGTACACAATCTCTAAACTAAACGAAAATGGACAGCATTTACTCCCTGCAGAAAGGGACTGAAATAATAGATTTATAGCTGTCATTTTTGGGAGATTGTGCTATACAGACTTGGCCACATTATTTTCCTAACTTACGCGTTCTAGTAGAGTTCTAAGTACTTTGATGACTATTGATCTGATGCCCTTTTTAATAATTTATGGATAAGATATAATAAACAGCCTACAAACCTCTTCGTCGCCTTCGTTTCTGCTTTTTTCTTTTCTATTTTTAATTTTTATACCATTTGACGTTTCTATTTGATCAGCCAGTGATATGTTTTTTGCCACTTGTGAGGGTTTAAACTTTTTAGCCTTCCCCATCGCTATTGAAAAATATACTAAAATTTAAACTGATAGCTGTAGGACTGCAGACCGCAACCACACCGCACACGTGCACACGTTTTTTTTTAGGTTTTCTATATTTTTAATCCACCACCAGTCACAAATAAAAAGTCAAGCCCATGTCATTATTGTCAACTTGTCAAGCCCTTGTCAAGCCCTCGTCAAGCCAGAGACAAGTAACATCGTACAGCATCGTACCCAGAGATCGTACCCATGGAATTAGGAATTACGACTATGATCGTACCTCCTAAACAAAATCAAAGCATCGTACAAATATGGTTTACGCCACAGAACACTTACAACCTCAGATCCTCAGATTAATTGAGCTTAAAAAACAGAGTTATATGTCTGTGGCTTAAAACCGCATAAAACCATCCATTTATACCAAGCGATCAAGCGCAGGTCATGGACGTAGGTAGCGCAGGTATGGCGCAGGTCACAGAGTTATAAAGAGAAGCAGGTCCACACTCCACCACAGACATATAAAAGGTCCTTTATATTATACGTAGACAGAGAAAGAGATATAGACAGGGCGTCAGCGTATACAGTATGCGATATTTTCTTATTGGTAAATAAGTATTTTTTTTTTGTTATTTCTATACTTTGTAGCATTCATGCGAGTCTTTACAAATATAACCTGTTTTTATCTGTAACAATTAGGTAAAAATAAGGTCAAAGTTGTAAACTTACGTATTAGGTTATTGACGTGACAACGTCTTATAAATTGGTTTGCCGGGTGACACTTCAAGAAACTGCGTTACGCTCCCACGTTATGCGCTCACAATGAGAGCGAGTGAGAGGCACGCGTCCCTTCCACTCGGGCATGGTTAGCCCGCCTAAGAGCGAGAGAGACAGACATAAAAAGTGAAAGGCACGCGTCCCTTCCACTCGAGCACAGTTAGCCCGCCTAAGAGCGAGAGAGACAGAGCGAGAGAGAGAGAGTGAGAGAGATTTCATCCTTCTTCCTACTATACGAATGAATATTCACATTAAAATTATTTTACCACTCAAAGTCGTTGTCACGTAAAACTTTCGCCCGTATACCGACTTTACAGGCAACCAATTTTTTTTTTCGTATTTACGTTCAGTTCAGCTTTTGCAGCCTAACACACAGCAATACACCATCGTCTATAAGTAAAACCACTTTTTTCGTAAGCTACGAGCACAGTTACCTACCAATTTGTCCAATTCCGAATTCGTACGAATATGGGCGCATAACGAATCCGACACAGGATTGTATGACTTAAACTGTCGGATAGGTCAAACAAAAAAAAGTGATACGCTGAGCAGGACAAGAGACAACATTTTCTCGCTCTGTCACTCCTTGGCATTAGCGTATATACTCATTTCGCTCACCTGGTGGTATGAATCCTCTTGTTACAATAATTACTCTATGATCTATTATGTCTGTGTGGAGGTCTACGCACACAGATTACTAGGATCAGAGACTAACCAGAGAGAACTAGGATACTACGCAACATCACAGACATATGAAGAGAAATAGAGAAGTTTCTCTATAAAACTCTCTGTGTAACATGGACCTAGTATACAATGGTTCATGTGGTTCATGCTCATGATACGCAATAATCTATGACTACATGACTACGCCACAGACGACTACGCATTATAGGCCTTACTAAATAAAAATTTTGAATTTGGAACGAAAGTTTGGATGGACGGATGTGTGGATGGATGTTTGTTACTCAATCACGCCCTAACTGCCGAACGGATCTGCATGAAATTTGGCATAAAGATAGATTATAGGTAGTCTGGATCACCACATATGCTACTTTTTATCCCGGGAAATTAAAGAGTTCCCGCGGGAACCGAAAAACCTCAATCCACGCGGACGAAGTCGCGGGCATTAGCTAGTCATACTAATGTGAAAGTGTTTCTGTTTGTTGGTTTGTCCTTCAATTACGCTGCAACAGAGCAAACCGATCGACGTGATTTTTGACATGGGTAGGTAGGTATAGTCACAGAATAGGTAATAGTAGTAACAGAAAAGTTACTCCGCGAAGACCTTTTATCCATCAGCGACTCAGGTTACGTCGTAATAAAGTGCAATTCAGCTCGCACAGCGCTGCGAGTGAAAATAATTAAATACCTACCTCTATATATCTCTTTCTATCGCGTAACTCTTATCCCTTCAGACACGGCGCGTGTAGGCTTAGGGTTGACTACTTCTAGATTCTTGTATCGGTATCATTACTATGGGTCGGTAATCGGTTGCAATGATGACGACAATTACTTTAAAAATAGATAAAAGATATATTATTATTAATAGATTTTGTAGAAACCGAATAGGGATATGGGTTTAATATGCTGCCATGCCCCTAACAGGTTAGCCCGCTACCATCTTAGACTGCAAGACTGCATCATCACTTACCATCAGGTGAGAATGCAGTCAAGGGCTAACTTGTAGTGGATAAAAAAAAGTCGTTATATATGCCACATGTAGTGAAATATCAATGAATATTTTTACACTTGTATGGGGCGGAAGGGGGCTCATGCCAGAGAATTTACGAGACAAAATAATATACCCACATTATGGATTAATCATCATCGACTCATCGGCGACCCACTAGTCCCACTACTAAGCACGACTCACGAGGCTCTTCTCAGAATGAGAAGGGTTTAACACGTTTGCTGCGACAGTAACTTTTCAATACTTTCCATTCCTTCGGTACAAGGCCTATACACCTGGTAATAAAACTTCCATTGTGGCGGCACAAGGCTTATAGACCCTGTAAAATTTAAGAAACTTAAATCCTTTTTTGGGCTTCATGTAAAAATATATATGTTTTTTTTGCTTTGAATATTAATAATAATGAATTAATTGACATACACCTGAAGGCGTTCGTTAACAACTTGTTTAGTTTAAAAGTTATAGCTATATTCAAAATACAGGGCTTAATCACCCTGTGCCGCACTGAATAAGGGCAGTCTGGTGCGTATTTTAAGGATGTGAAATAAAAATATCGATAGCTGTAATTAAGTTTTAATATAATGGAATAAAAACAAACATGAATTACTGTTTTTCAATAAAACATGGGTAGCAAAAATTTTTTTTTTGCACTGAACACATTTAGTTAAATTTTTTTTTACTTTTTTGTCAGCTTGGCGACTGGTTAAAAAGGTTCGGAGTTTTGCGTAATATCCGACACAATTCCTCTTCTTATCACGTTTTACCAAAGGGTGTTTGTCAAGTTTTCGTGCGGGTTCTGAAAAGATAAATTTATAAATTTATTGTTATTTATTTGTATGTGTATGTGTGTGCGTGCGCGTGTGAACGTGGATTGGATGTGGATGTGTATATGTATGTTTATGTGTAAGTGTGTGCACTCATTTACGTCTCCGTTGAAATTACCTGTATCATTGTCAAAGTCCTTTTTTATAAAAAAAAAAACTTAAATACGCACTAAACGGGAAACGTAATTAGGTAAGTAAAATAAATAGTAATGATGACTCACCTGTCTCTGATAAATCAATCTATAATTGGATTTAACTTTCACTGCTTCACTGTCCTCGCAAACATCATATAATATTTTTTTTCGGCACCGTTTTGTTGGTCTTGACGCCATGTCGACACGTGCGTTTCTCACGATTGCAAGCCATCACTAGTCGCGCGAAGCTAACGCGGGGTGCGGTACCAGGTGAGCGGGGTACAAGGTGCTTCGACCTGGTTTCGCATTATGATGAAATTTTATTTCTTCCATGCGGTGCCAGGTGTAAAAACCTGGTATTAAGGTAGGTACACCATTGGATTCTATTTTAATAACACATCTTAGATATATATTCATCTCTTTTCTACACCGAACCAAGTTAAAGTTAGGCCTTCCGCGCGACAAGGAAGTCTATACTTTTCTTAGCCGCACTGTAAGCGTAGACGTAGGGGAACCTGTTGTACTTAGGCCAGTTTTATTTAATTAGATTTTATTTTAAATAACTATTGATGTCAGCTTTAGCATATATGCACGTACATAAAGATACGCTATTAAAGTACATATCGTAGCTGCACAATTTAAGAATTTTCGGTTTATTTTAGAAGCGTATGGTATAACAAAAAAAAAGGAATTTTGTCCAAGGTACAACACACCTGTTTTACCTTGGCCAGGGTCCTTTGTACCTTGGCCATGTAGTTATTTTGGCAACAAAAACACCTCTTATTTGCTACAAAGTTTATTTAGGCAAAGACAAAACAATTTTTTTTAAATCACAATCATTTATCATCACATTAATTATTATCTAAGACATTTTAAAACAAAATTACACTTCCTAAACTAAAACAATTATGACTTCTTATTAAAAACTCCTCATAATACTTTAAATGAGCCATTAGAAAATCAAAAACTTAATAAACTAAAAGTCAGTCTCATCTTTTCTTTGGAGATCACATGGGTATCACATAGCCTTTTTTATTTTTCAGCAAAAGTCCCAATACTTAGCTATTTCTGGAACATAATAAACTTCTCTTTTTGAGTTTCTTCTTGATTCTTGTTCTTTTCTTACCCTCTTGCTACGTGGCATCTTAAAAAAACATAAATAACCATTAGAAAACTGCAACCTTTTTTTTGAAAAAATGGAATAAATATGTAGCTGTCCAGAGTTGTACCATGGACAGTGTCCAAGGTACATATTATTAGTGGTGGCCGAAGTACAACTCTGCGCCAATTTGACTTAGCGAGCGTTTTGTACACTATTTGAAATTGGTTAGGTTAAAACGGTTATGCTGTTTTGTAGCTAATATATGTGAGATTAGACTGCATGCAATAGTTTTTTAATAAATGTATCATGTCTTAAATAAACTGATATAAAGTAAATTCGAAATTACTTACTTTTGGCACCACTAAAACTTTTTTCCGCTATATTGTACACGCAATCACAGCCAGTGTTTTGGTAACTAACTTGACATTAGAGTTGACAAGTGACGTTTCTGATGCCATAGATAACTTTTTTTCAAAGCGCGCGAATTTCGAAAAATCATTGACTGGCCAAGGTACAACTATGTCCAAGGTAGAACAGGTTCCCCTATACAAGGTGTTTAGACCTGGTTTCGCACTCAACGTGTTAAGCCATATATTCCTCCACGCTGGCCAATTTCTTGTTGGCAGACATATTAGAGTTGTTTATAATGATTATAGAACTCTCAGGCATGGTTTCAGCTTTCCACACCATTTTTGTTCACCGTAAATGATATATTTTAATTAATTAAGTTGGAGGTGCGTTCCCGGGATCGAACCCCAGACTTGGAGGCTGAAGTCTACCCATTAGGCTATCGCTATAATATTGGATACTACCTATGGTTTATATTTACTTTTGTTTAAAACTGTATCTTGTCTGGATATAAAAATAAAACTACCCACATTATGTATTAATATTAGTTTTGTTTAGAACTTTAAGTAGGTACGTATGTACCTAGATAGGCTAATAATACAAACTTACCTTTCAGGATCCTTAGGAAGTGTATAGAGTTCTTAATAATTAGAGTTTAAACGACCTAATGTAATACGATATCGTTTACTGATCTTTCTTTGTTTATCCATAACGAGAACTTGAGTAAAAGTCAAACGTATAACTACGGTCCGCGCGCAACACTCGACTGATACGAGTGCCGTCGAGCGTCCACGCAGCAGTAGTTAAATATCTCAGGTCACGTGACAAGTGAGCCAGGCCTGGTATAGTTGAAGACCTGCAGTTCAATAAAACTAAAAATATTAGGTACAATAAAAGTCTATTTCAGGACCACCACCGTGCGAATGAATTTAAAATAAATCAGAGTTCCTTTTCCTTCCTCGTTCATCTTTTTCCTCGAAGTTAGGAAGTCGGGTTAAAATGAATAAAACAACAAACATACATATCGCATGTGCGTGATATTTTTATTTTCTCTGAACTTATTTACGTACCTACTCAGCGATCATATTATTATTTGCGCTCTTCAAAATATATTCATTTGACTATAATAATAACATGGCAAATGTGCTCAGTTTAGTTTAACTATTTATGTAGGTACTTACAATGACTTTCGTACATTTAGCATTGTAAAATTTATTTTCCATTGTACCTACTGAACAATCTAAAATCATAACAGGAGTAGGTAGGTAGGTACATGTACCACCTTCTTAAAAAAAATATTTCGTAAAAAGCAATCAACCAAAAAATCACTGTTCCATGGTTCCAATCCAAGGTTGTGGGCAATGTTTTTGGTTATTATGGTTTGGATAATATGGTCTATTGGGCATAAAATAAATTTGTATTTAAAAATCAAAATCAAGAATTATTCTATAGTTTTCTTGGAATTCTTTGGGACATAGATATCATTGTCCCTATGTGATGTCCATCTCCATAGGGACACATGATATAAATAAGTAAGTAAGTAATTATATGAAAGAAACGATTGAAACTGTAGACGGTATGATCTCCGCCTACAAACGTGATAAGTACTGATCTCCGCCTACAAACGTGATAAGTACAAACGTGATGCGAAAAATGCTAGCTAATTCGTACAAAGAACTACCTACCTACCCGAGAAAGATCGTACCTAATACCTATAGTATGTATAGGCCTACGAATCGTGAATCGTGCACACAATGAATTATCAAACCGGAACTTACTCATGAAATGGTATGTGTAAATTAAAATAAATTAAAATTCTATTTGTACCTATAAAATCGATTTAGTAATTGGCAGGGAGCAATTCATAAGTAGGTAACTTTAGGTCAGCTGCTGAATACGCGACCGCTCAGGCGCCTTGAGATTTCCAATTCATTTCCAAATTATTTATTTATTATTATCAAAGAAATTTTTACATTTACATGGTTTCTTAGCACCCCTTATGTCTTGTCGTCTTGTCTGGGGCTTGGGTGTTCAAAAGAGAGAATTAATTATTATTATTATTGAGCACTAACGGGCCCGTCAGACGTTGTCCTGCCCTGAATCTAGAACTCGATTGCAGCGCCCCCTACTGGCTCCAATTGTCAGTATAAACCACCATACAAAAATCCATCAAAATCGGTCCAGCCGTGCTGAAGTGATGCGAGAACATACATATCGGCAATTGATTTTTATTTATGTAGTTTTCAAAGCTGCCGTAGAGAAGCTCGAACTTTGCGGATTATATGGATAGAGCGGTCAGCGGCTACGTACAAGTAAATTTGCGCTTATACTACCCCAATCTGTCATCGAGAAATAAATGGACGGAGTAATAAAGTTCCATGATGAAAACCAGCCAAGTGCGGGTAGGACTCGCGCGCAGAACGTTCCATAAAAATTACAATAACTAAGTAGGTACTAATTAATTATTATCGTAAAATAATTTTAAACGTTAAGATCATTAGATAACCTACTGTGATAAATATGATTAGAACTATTGTTCTACTCGTAAAACGTTTAATTTAACTTTTAAGAAAATTACAAAAGCACCATACCTAACTAAAAACATGTTACACTTAAGAGGATCGTCTAGTTGTAAATAATTTTCATACAAAAAGCGATAACGTTTTTCTTCATGTTGTTCGATGTTGCAGATACAATGAAGAACTATGCTCGTACGTTTTAATTTTAAAGAAATATTACTTATGTTAAAAGTTATTAGCCTCTAAATATCCATATTTTTGACCTAAAAACTTCCTCGAGTATTTTAATTTTTTTTAATTTAACTAAACTAATATACTAAAAAAATAAAACGTACGAGCTTAGATTAAGGTGTACTGAATCTAATGAGACCAAAATTGTCTAATTTCGTAAACGTTTGGGGGGGTAAAAACGTTATCACCCGAAACAATATTTCAAGAATAAAATGTAGGCATATGCCTACTGGACTTGCAACTCTCTCTATCGCACGATACGGAGAAGGCAGCGAAGCGTTGTGAAACAGATAGCATTTTTGAAAATACCTACTCGCGTCGCGTTTCGTCACTAGACCAATGATGACGTTATATATATAGCACTAGACGATCCTCTTAACTAATTGCAATACGAATAAAATAATATGAACGCGTGAGCAGTATGTGAGTGAATAAGGCGTCTGATTTGATAGATAATCCTAAGAAAGGCCAATTAAAATTATTGGTTAGCAAAATATGCAACACAAACAAACATTTTTATAACATCGTTTATTTATTGTGTCTTTTTGTAATGGGAATCCTAAATTACGAGTAGGTACCTAGATATTTTAAAACAGCAGCAGCATCGTTTAAGTTTCTAAAAATTTAGCAGAATTTAGAGGAATCCAGCACATGAAATTCCACGCAGTTAGTTACCTACCTATTGCGCATTCTTAACATTTAAATGTGTCACCATCGCAGCGGAATTCCGCTAGATTCATCCCTAGCCTCAATAAGACTCCAGACACAATAAGCATGTACATTTAGGTTTAACGCTCCTATTGTGTTAACTACATTTACTTTTTTACCTAATCGTAATACAGACAAAAGGTTACCTACAATAATTATATAACATAATATCTATAATAATATAAAAACTACAAAACAAATTGGTAATGCACAAAAAATACCTACAAACATAGTAATTTTACATATTACGTGCGCTTAATTTTCAGCTTAACAATATATAAATTTTTGATCACAGACAAAATTACTAATTATAATATTATGAACGCTTTAACAATTTGCGCTTTTTAAGTTTTTGAAATATAAAATACTAAACTTATCAATATAATACTCTATATTAGTACCTACGTTATGTTTGTGTGTTTATTTAAGCTGAAACAACCCGTTTTTTTGTGACTAAAATTATTAGGTACAAGGCAACAATTTTTAAAATGATAAAGCGAGCATTTATAAGTATAAGTACCCTTAAGCTTACGTTTAAGATCTATAGTAAAAAAACAATTTAGTGTGATTTAATGATAGTTTACAGTGACATTTCTATCACATAATAAATTATTGATATACTTACGTACGTACTTATATATACTTATGATACTTACTATAAGATAAAGGGATCCGATGTCGTGAGAAAATCCTGTACAGCCTAATCCTTTATTCAATGGCTTTCTTAACTTAGTATGTACAGAACATCTTATTAATGTAATACTATAGGAGATAATAACTGCACTTTTGGTAAGTGTCGCCAGAAAGGCTGATTCAGTATTAGGTGGGTGTAGGGCTCTCCACTGATGACAAAAGTAAAAGTCTGTCCGCATGCGGATGGGCCTTTCGCTAGAAATGGCCGCTCAATGACGGTTTATCGTTACCAAAAATGAACCATAACTTGAAAGGCTGATTCTTGTACAGTATTAAAGTATGCGCAGTACCTATGTAAGCGGTATAAAAACTGACGCTATTCATGGGGCCTTTCACTAGATATCACCTCTCAAAGACGTTATAAGCTATACTTACTATGCGTTCCTGTAAAAAAATATTAGCAATTATTAAGTCGTCATGTTGATTGCTATTAAAAAAATGTAACAGCAATCAACGGGACGACATAATAATTGCTAATATTTTTTTTTACAGTCGATGACGTATGTAGTTCATAACGTCTTTAAGAGGTGATATCTAGTGAAAGGCCCGATGAATAGCGTCAGTTTTTATACTGCTTACATAGGTACTGCGCGTACTTTAATACTGTACAAGAATCAGCCTTTCAAGTTATGGTGCATTTTTGGTAACCATAAAACGTCTTTGAGCGGCCATTTCTTGCGAAAGGCCCATCCGCATGCGGACAGACTTTCACTTTTTTCATCAGTGGAGAGCCCTACCCCACCTAACACTGAATCAGCCTTTCTGGCGATAGTTACCAAAATTGCAGCAATCTCTTAGTCTATAACGTCGAATTTTAGTCACAGGGTATTCAAGCCACAGACATAGATCGCTTCATTTTTAGTCCTATAGCTAAAAGCCTGAAGTTTTATTCGACCTGATATTACTTATATGTTTAAGATAAATAAATAATTACTTATTGCGTAAAGAGGAATTTCTAATGTGAAATAAAAAAAACCGCATTATTAATCTATAGTGCTTCGGACATTGCAAGTCTTGTGCACAGTTGATCGTGTACCTAAGTACGTAAATTAAAAAATAGTAGGTACAACAGATAATTTAGGTACATATAAATCCTATAAAATGAAGACAAATTGATAAAGGTTTTAGTTAAGTGACCATTCTCATTATCGAATAAATGCGACTTAAATATGATAAATCGAGGTTACAACCTGTGCCGGACAATACTTATAAAGAATTTTAATTATTAAGAATTTTAAAATTACGTAGGTAGATAAACTACTTTGGTACCTACAGGAAAAATAAAAATATATATATGCCTACTGTCCTCAAAAATCTGTTGCATCGGTTATCTACAATCCCATTCCTGGTGCTTACCCATTTACGAATTCGGGTTACTGTGAAGTCCCAATATAAAATTGAGTACTTACAAGAAGAAAAATTATACGGCCAATCTTGGTTATGGACAACGTGCGTAGTGCGTACCAATAACCATGGACCTACATCGTGCGTCCACAACGTACCTACACCAGTATTTCAAAATTTTAACATTCTAATTCAAGGTAAGTATATTCGCATCCGATGAAATGTTCTCTAGTTTATCATGTTGTACGTGATTGTGCACATATAAAACCTTTGTTGCTTATCACGTCCACATTGTCAATTCACATAATGTAAAGAGCCCTATACATGGTCAGATTACCGACTGTTGCTCGATATTATCAGTTTCACACAAGGGCAGGGCAGATTCAGAGCTGCAGTGAAGCAGAGTAGTAAGCAGAACACAGTTCTGCTACTATATAAACAGTACTGTTCTGTTGCAGCACGCGCGTTCGAAGCACGTTCGAAGCAATAGGTTTGCTATGAATGTTATTTTATATCATAATATAGCAAATCTTCAAGTGATACAAAATATATTAGACGGAGAGCTGACAACGAATTTCGGGAAGGTCCTTTTGGCAAGCTGAAATTGTGGAAAATATAACTTCGAAGGCGAATCCAGTCCTGCCAGTCTGGTAGAGTAAAAGTAAGTAAAAGAGTATTTTTTAAAAATGTAATTTTTAAAAAATATTTTTGGGCAACTTGTTTTTTTTAAATCTTCTAATTTAGTACTTATGGAATTCGAAAGAAAAATCCCAGACGTTTTTGTCGGTTATGAAGTATTACCAGACCTCTTCAAAAATATTTTACGAAAATTCCCAAAAAATATACTTTTGGCAATCTGAAATTTTAATCACGTATTTATTGAATAATTTCAATAATACCTGCAAATCGCCAGACAAATTTAAGGTTTTAAACAATTCCCAGACGTGAATAAATTTTTCAAATGAGTACCTGTACGACATACATACATCAATGCCACTGAGTTATAGAATAGGGGGCATTGTCTTCTGCTGTCAAAATATGAATGTCCATAAAACAACGAATGACTCGACAGATCGGAACGTCGTATATTAAGTGGCCCCATATCGTTAGACGTAATTATGTACGCGTGGTACGCACGTGTGTTAGGTACGTTATACGTATCACGAGATGATCAATTTTAGTTGTGCCATCAAAGAGGCATGCAATCTCAGCCTTTATTTTAAATTCACATTTTATAATATAATTTTAATCCCTTCTAGTAAATACACGAAGGACAGTAGGACTTAGTTCACAATATTTTTTTAATAATTATTATTGACGTATAAAACCCTGTATTGTATCAAGTAAATAAAACTCGTTTGACTGATTTTGTTATTAATGTTACAGAACACAAACACAATGTTCATAGTTATTTGCGATCATATTTTTTCTCAATGTAAGTAAAAATATTTTAGAACAGATAATACAGCGGCTAGCATAGCTGCCTAACGTGATAGACAGCAATAGGATAACATTTATGTGACTGCATGCGTTCACGGTAAAATCAAGTAGTAAATTGTGAGGTGCAGTGCAATCAGGGCTGCCCCAGCGAATTTTTTGGTTGAAAAAGTGGTTCTCGTAGTTTAAAAATCGTAAGTGAGGTAAGTTAAATGTTTAAAAGCCAATGCGTACTTACACGTTGACTTTTTGTCGTTGTATAAAAGCGAACCAGTTAAAAGTTAAAGGTACCTTAACATCTAAGTTCGGATAATAGTTTAAAAAAAATAAAGCACATTTTTTTTAAATGGTTCAGTATATAATATCCATCCTCTAGCGAAAGCAAAGGCGGCCGCGGTGTATCATTCTAAAGAAATTGGTATGAGTTGTGATTGAGGACGTTGGTTGTGTAGGCAAGTGATTCATTCGATCAAATAATTTTTTAAATTAGTATTTCGTTTTCTATTTTTTCCGAGGGAGGAAACACAGTTTGCACCCTTTTCCCGGCGCCCATGTTTAGCTGGCTACAAAACTTTCATTTCTTAAGCAAGTTGGGTAAGGGTAATGGCCTAATAATATACATAAGTATCTATATTATTAAGTACATATGTATTTATGAAAATTACTACCTACTACGAAAACAAGCCTAATAAAGGCGTTCCATGCCAAAATGGGAAAGCATTAACTTACTGTTTATTAATTAAAAAATATTAAAATGTTATTTAATTACATTTTGCAATTGACCGATTGACTAGTACCCTATACCTATTCTAAATTCTATTAGAAGGTATATTGGTATGCTATCCTGATTGTAATGTTATTAAAATACTTAATTGAATATCATTTCAAAACAATATATTGATTAATATTATTAATTTAAAAAAATAATTTGACGTCATAAAGCTGGAAATATACGACGATTATAAAGATGGAAATATACGACGATCATTTCAAGAAAATAATTAAAATTTAAACAATGTTATGCAATTTCAAAAACAATTTCCTCTGCACATGGTGAATAGACAGCTAAACTTATTTGCGCGCGTGCCCCGACCTAATACCCGACTGCACCAGAAGGTGGCAGGTGATTTTTCTCATGTGTCAAGGGTTGGTAACAGGGACTGAAAAACAGATTCATAAAGGTTACATAAATATAAGTGTTACAGAATGAAAGTGTAACACAATCGAAGTTGTAACCCTTTTGAATGTGTTTTTAATTCTGTTAACCCGAAACACTTATATTTCTGTAACAGAAACGAATCTGTACCAGAAATGAAAGTGTTTTATAGTGTAACCGAAATAGCGACGTTGCCAAATTGACTGTTGACGCGTATTCAAATTTGAGTCTAAGGTGAAAGCAATGATGGTTGCAATTGTTTTAAGAAAAACATGGCTATGTTGTGTCAGTGTGTGTAAAGTCCAATGAAGTGAGAAGAACGCGTTATCACACCGTGCAGTTTGTTAGGGTATGTACCTGAGTTTAACAGTATCGTTTCTGTTTCCGCTATAAAAGTGTTTCTGTTTTATAACAGTTTCAAAAAACAGTGTTTAAACCCCTTATTTCGGTTACTGTTTCAGTCCTTATACTTATAGTTGGTAAATTGAATCAAATTAGGTGTTGAAACTGACTGTCGATGTCGTTAGATTTGTCTTCAGAAAACCAATATTTTCTCGCGTAACCTGTAGCCTGACCAGTTTATAGATTTTAATAAATCAAGTATCATTGGATTTCTCTGTAGTAGGAGTGGTAAGTCGTTAATTTTGAAAAAAAAATATTTTCCTAACAGGAAAATTATGTTTATGAAAATAATCATCAGAATTTTGCAGGCTTCTGTGCAGTCGGATTCTTTTTTTATTAAGTAGGAGTCAGCTTTTATTCAATGTAGATAAAAATGGAAACGCCGCGACTTTAAAATATTGTTGAATTTTTTTAAATATTGTTTTAATTAAAGTCTGAACACTCAAATAGGTACATAATTCAGGATTGCCTAGTCCAAAGTCAAAACTCCATTTCACTAATTCGGCTTTTGACTAATTAAGGCAGGTCGACAATCGAGATTGGACTGAACACTCGTTTGGCGAAAGCCGAAGTTTTAGCTTTGGACCAAGCGCTCTAGTCATTGTCAGAAATGGCCAGAGTGCTTGGTCCAAAGCCTAAATTCTGACCTAGATTGGCCTAGCCAATTCTCAGGTATTGCCTAGACCAATCGCGATGCGCCCGCACTTCAGCTTTGGACTATAAATAACATATATACCTTATCAGGTGTAGGGCCTTCCTATGTGGATCCACATTAAATCTTCTGGAATTACATTAATCTTTATAATACAATTACTAAGATATAAATATTATATCCAAGATGATTGAGGTTAAATCATGATTCAAATTTATTTATATCTAGTAGTTTATGAAACGGTTGCATAAGACTCAAGTGGAGGTTCATATACTACTTTATCTAAACTCATATCTCAAATAGTAACATACACATTTATATAGTAGTACCTTTATAGTAGTATATAATTTGTTTTAAGCTTTTCTTGATACTGCAGGCATTTGCAGGTAAAAGTTTGTTTCATACGTTTCGTTGCCGTTCCTAGAATATCGCTTGTAGTAATAATTAAAATACAGTAAATAATAAAATATCATAGGCGCGCCAAATTTCAGTATTCCACTCCACAGTCTAAACCACGCATGACGCCAGGTATAGCGTTTTAAAACAATGACCCATGGCGATGATAGTTCATCGTCATGTTTCCGTTAGAAACCTCCTTGGTCGGGCCGTCAAGCCAATGCCCAAACAGCTGAAATGCAGACCTGAAAGTTTATATATTCATTCTACGATTTCATTAATTTAAATGGGAAAAAAAGCTTTAAAAGTATTGTTTTGATTATGCTCTAATATTTTTTTTGATATTAAAGACGAACGTGAATAATCTATGTCATTAAGCCATTATTTTTAATGAATTTTAAGATATGAGCATAGACAAAACAAATTATAATATTTCCAGTACCTTATCATAAAAATGTTTAACACAATTGTATAAATATATTATATTGTATTTGATGCTACAGCTGTTTACCATGTAGTCATGAAGTCTGTCTGTTCTTATATAGTGTATTTTTATTATTGCTTACATGATATATTATTGGCGAGATGTCTTACCCGTAACTATTACTAATAACAAAGATAATATTATATAATCATTGAGCCTTATTTAAGCTAATTCGTAGATATAAAATAAATCTTACAAAGATCGCACTTAGGTTAACAAGTTCATCGGTTTTATAAAGCACTTTTGCATTAATTCTCACTCAGTTTCTGAAACGCTCTTCAATCCTAGTATAGTATTGTACCTAGCAGGTACCTATTAATAGGAATGATGACAACTCAATCAAATCAGCAAATCTTTATCAAACGTAAAAACGCACTTCTAGTATGGAAGTTGTATGAAATTCACAGTTGTGACGTCATAAAATTTCAACGCGCTTTTTTTTCTTTAATCTATATTATCAAACTTAAAACTCACCGAGGATGTGAATTTTAGGTCTTTTGGAAGACCCTGTATTTAATAATCAGTTAGAAATAATTTATTTTTGATATAGGCATAATCCCTATTCCTTGCTGGGCCTGGACCACTTTTTGCTATTAGGTGAAACTTCTTCCCCTTTGTTCGCAACATTCTTGGTTATCCGTTATTTATTATTGATTAGCCTTTCAGAATCTAGAGGTGTGTTTTACTTTCTTAAGGTAGTGTAATAAACTTAAAGAAGTTGGAATACAAAAAACAATATTGAATTTAAAAGATTAGATTCGGATTCGTTAATATAATTAATTATGACGTAACTACAAATTTTTTAAAGTCAGATAACTGTGCCTTAGTATGTACTTGTAAATAAATTTATTATTATTATTAACCAGAAAATTTATTAAGTATTTAAAATTAAACGTTAATCAGTCAAAGTTTGGGTAAATAAATTAACAATGTTTTCAATGTTAAAATGGGTATGCAACACTGCAGTTTATTTACATACGTCTATAATATTATATTAAGACAAGCAAACTTTCATAAACGCACTTCTACAAGGAGCATTCCAAAATGTTTGATCAAAGTAGTGTTAGATATTACCTAGCTACAATGTAAAGGCAAGGAGCAAGGACGGGTAGAAAGCGTTTATCGTTTACTCTCTTCTGAAATTTATACAGTTCACGGCGTTACATCGTGTCTCAGTCTTATATCTTTTTGCTGTGCGGCTGAGATCTAAACTGAGGTTTTCATTTAGATCAAGGAAATCGTTCACCCGGGTTCATAGATGAACGAATGTAGATAGATTAACAAAAGGTTTACATGGTTTATAATATTAGTATTAAATCTCTCACTTTTTTAATGTACCTATACTCTTATTTGACTTTTGTTAATCTACGAAAAAATTAAAGCACCCGAAGCGTCCATCCATTATTGCGTGACAAAACACTCGTTTACTTAGATTTTACTTATTACAAACGTTGTAATTTAATATTGCGAATACAATTTTACAAAATCGAGGCCAATTTTTATTCGACCCAAACTTGGACACTTCATTTTGTATTCAGTTACTTACTACGGCAACAATCTGTGCAATTTAAATACAAATGGACTCGGTGTGAGCGGACATCGTCGGCGGTCCGCTCGATAGGTCGAGAGGACGTGTCGGTGACGGGCACCGATGAAAGTACAAAATTGGTCCATGCGTGGGGTCGGGCGCGTCAGAGAAAGGTTCTAGCGTCGTCGCGGTGGGCGGGCGCGATTCGCCGACAGAAGTGGAAACGCGCGCGGGGCGCGGGCGGACGCGTGACGCCGGGCGCGAGCGCGAGCTCGAGCATAGACGCGGGCGGCTCGGGCGCGGCCGGCGAGCCACCCGCCAGCGAGCCGCACGAGGCGGACTCTGCGAGCGAGCGCGTCGATGGCCGAGAGCAGGGGGCGCTCGTCTCGCCTGCCTCACACTACCTGTAGAACGAGTGCGAGTGCGGCGGCGGCGGCAGCGCCGGCGGCACCGGCGCGTGGGGTTCCGACGCAGAACGCTGCACTCCCGGCGTGCGCTCGGCGCGCTCGCTGCGACCGCCGCGTTCCCGATCACCGTTCCAGTTCCACTCCCACTGATTCTGTACAACAATTTCCTCAATAAAGCATAGGTAGCTATTTTATGGCGCGTTGCGAAGCGCGTGATCAAGCAAGCGATCTCCACCTTAGGTTGTATCAACACTATTCTTGCAAGTATTAAACGCTGGCCTATAAATTAAAAAAAATCTGATTGTCATCAATACTACCATCATCGTCATCGCCGGGACTTGAAAGGACTTTTAAAATTCTAATTTCTATCACTGCTACAAACTCCTTAGAATTTTGATGACCGGTGAGTGAGTCAGTGACAAAACAATGAAACGTTGACTTGCGATAATTATTTGGTAAACTATACCTACTTATTAGGAATGTTACAGAATTGTAATTTGAGGGTGGAGGTAGGCTCAGTAAGTGCTCTTGGTAGCCAAATTTCATACTACTAACTTTATTAACAACGATGATACATGGGCCTTGTGACATTAGTGGCTTTGAGAAAAGGATGGTCGCGCTCGTGTTGGCGGGAGCACTGCCGTGGAATGATGGAATTTGGAACTATTCTAGTTCCAAATTCCAATCCTCGTCTAATTTACGACATGATATTATATAATTAATATACCTCGTTACTATGAGGAACAGACAACGAAGGTTTCGGTAAGGGTTGCGAGGGGGTGTGCGCGGCCTGCGCGTTGTGCGGCGGCGGCTCGCGGGCTTGCAGCAGCTGCAGGATGCGCCGCACGTCCGCGGTGAGGCCGGTCTCCAGCACGGCGACCCGCCTGCTCAACTCCTCCAGTCGCGACAGTATCGTGGCTACCGATGCCGCGGTCGCCGCCGCGCCGACGTTTTGGTACTGCGGTGACATAGCATCCTGAAACAATTTTTTTACCCCTTTCAAAAATTTAGTAAACCCAGATATTTATAACTACCAAATCAAGGGTGCGTTCCGAAATACACTGAGAGCACTGAAAGTGCCCAGTAAAGAGCACTGCCAGTGCTCGCAGTGCTTATAACGGAACACACACCTATTATTAGTGAAAGAAAAATATCGATGCACTGAGTAAGTATTCAACGCAGAAGCAGCGATTTATTAAACCTAAACGGTTTTTATTAATCGGTTCGAATTAGTAAAAATTTGAATACATATATACCCCTCTATGCAGGTTTTGGCAGGATTCCCATCTTAGTCAGCATTGGCGTTGCAGCCATATATTGAAACAAAAAGCTAACCAATAGCTATATAAATTATAGCGAGCTTATAAATTAGGATACTCGGTGATGCGAACGCTAAATCCCGTCGGAAATATTTTCTGCGATTAAAAGTAGCTTAGCTACACATGTTGGCCGAACATTACTAGCCTGCAGTAATCGGTGTATTCTCATCAAAAACGGCTCTACGAATGGGCCATGATAATGTAGCGGGCAGCCAGATACCTACATTTTTGCATATACTATATTGGTAAGGATTACCTGTGTAGCGTTTTGTACTCTATCAGAAGTGAAAACAAGAGCAGTGGGTCTTCCAGTTTGATGTAAGTTGACGGCCGAGTGCGGAGCGGAGCGGGACGTCCGGCCTGTGGACGTCGCGTGCGGAGTGTGCGGCGCGAGGATGTCGTCGCAGGAGACGTGCACGGGGCCGGGCGCGGGCGCCGGTGCCGGCGGGCTGGGCGATGCATTGGTGTAGTAGGAGCTTGGATTGGTGCTAAGGCTTGACACAGGTAGAGTGGCACTGTGCGCTGGCGTGCTCACGGCTGGCTCGCCCGCAGCCGCTCCGCCCGTCAGTGGGGAAGTATCGTTTAAAGGCCCCACGGAAGATTGCCGGCGAACACCAGCCCGCCCTCTGTACGTTTGGGGCGTCGATTGAGCTGAAATGTATTAAGCATGTGTTTAAAATGATTAACCAGTATCAAATAAATATTATAGATGCGAAAGTTTGGATGGATGTATGGATGTATGGATGCTCGAACGGCTGAACGGATCTGGATGAAATTTGGCACAGAGATAGATTATAGTCTGGAGTAACACATAGGCTAAGGATCCCGGAAAACTAAGGACTTCCCGCGGGAACCAAAAAACCTTAATCCACGCGGACGAAGTCGCGGGCATCAGCTAGTTAGGTACTATATCTTACGATATACACTAGAGCGACGAAATTATTAATAGTATTTTTATTGTTAAAAATATTTATTAAAATGATGTAATATACATTATTTTCTTTAATTTAATACAAAGCTCTCTTAAGCAGTCAATGAATTTCAGAAAGGAATGCATTAATTCGGAAATCCCTATTAAATATTACTCATTAACATCCTATTAATTAGTCCTGAATCTGCCCATATACTCGTATGACTTACGAAACACGATATATTATAATATGTAGTACTCACAATATTGATCTTTATTATTGAAATGTTCCCTAAGTATATTTGATGAACCAACTAGGTGGTATTGGTCTCAGAAGGTATGGAAGTTGTTTTACAGAAACATGCAGCTAAAGATTTCATAATGCATACTTACAGTATTTGTTGTGCAGCGGCTGGTGGGTTTTATGGTGGTAGAGGTCTGGGAAGCTCCGTTTTAGTTGCGCTAGCATGCCTGCACACAAGGGCCGCGCTCAGAGCCGGCGGCGGAGGAACGTGGATACGAGGCAAATGATTCAAGTTACTGACGCATCATTAAAACCTAATACGCCATTTATTTCCGCTCTATCTTTATTTATTTTTTAATTATCTAAATAAAAATCGTTGGTGGCACTGCGAAAAACCACGTAGGTTTAAATTGCGTGCTCTTCCGTCAACATATCAGAATTTTAAACTATTTAAAGCTAGCTAAATTACTAAAAATACATATATGGTACAGTTATTAAATGGTAGGTACAGTTACTCAAATCACTCGTTCCACGTTCCATGCACCACCCGTAGGAGAAATGTAGGATCAAAAGCGTATCACTTCATGCTGCCTCAAAGTAAATTATTATCGTTCATTTAATTAACTCCACAGTAAAATTTAAATTTAAAGATAAATAAATACAGGTATAATGAATTATATGATAATATATTGGAGGGTTAAAGATGCTGATAAACTTCATCATTTCCTTTGTTGCTTCTCAATTGAAATGTATAAAGTCTATTAAAAGGTATCAGTCTACCTAAGAAGAAAAATATTTTTGTAATCAACAAGTATACCTACTATTCTTTTAACGACGTGACGTAACTGAAATCTTGAGTCATCATTAACTAACTATCAGAAAAATATGTTTTATTTATAATAAAAACGAATTCCATGTACTTAATTATATACATATAATACATATTTATGCGGAGGTTTACTTGTACCTATGGTAAAATACAGGAAAACCTTCACAGTTTCACTAAATTAGATAATATATGATTGACTTTACCGTGTATATGGTTATTATGCTACGCCATGTCATTAAAATAAATATTTCAAATAAAAAGATATATCAATGTTCATAAAGGACTTTAGTTAAAAAAAGGGGCTTGCACATCGTTCCATATCTTCTATGTGTGTGCATCTACTCTAAATTAATGTTTTATAAATTATTATGTAGCGGGACATCACAAAATGTTAAGAATTTCAATGATGTGCAGAGCGTAGGCAGACAAAATAAAAAGCAAAACTGTACTCTAACAATTTCAAATCTTGTTATTAACGATTTTTAAATTAAGCTAGCAAGGTTTAGTTATTAATTTACTTTTTATTTTAGTTTTTTTTTTGTTTTGTTAGATTTTATTAATGTTTTTCGCTGTAGTTAAGGTACCCTTCTGTGCATGCCATGTCTTCTGAATCCAGAAGACACAATTGTATATTTTATATTCTAATTTATCATGTTTTTTAAGCCTGATGAACAATAAAATTGTAGTCAGTTTTGAAGACTAAAAAAATAATAATTTTTAAGTACTGTTTTTGGATATTATAGTTATATAGTAATTTTATAATATATTTTTTAGGATAATCATCATTACCAGCATTTTATCTTCTGCTTTTAGTACGTTTAAGCTCCGTGGCGGCGGGGGCGGCGCGCACTAATGCAGAAAGAACCAAGAGGCGCAAGTATGAAATTATAGAAAATAATTTTAATTTTGTACCTTTTAGTTTTGAAACCCTGGGGTCGTAGGGCGAAGATGCTAGATCCATTTTTAAGGATCTATATTTCCGTCTCAGAGTTCACAGGTGACCGGGGGGCTGGCAGTTACCTCGACCAAATATAAGTTTGGCTATTCAGCGGGGTAATGCAGCCAGCGTCCTGGGCACATTGCCTCATTGCAGCGGTTTAGATAATATTTTTATTTTGGTTTCAATTTAGATTTTAATGTATTTTTAATTAGTCAATATAGTATATTGTTTAAATAGTACATAGTTTTAAATTGATTTATGTAAATTTATAATAAATTATTAAAGATTATCTACCTATCATAAATAATTATTTTTGCTTTTAACTATGTTCCTACTGAAAAAAAAAATACTGCGTACGTTGATGCATACCAATGATGGATCAAATACTTAGGTATATACGTATTTATATATACCTAATGTGATGTCTCGCTTTTTTTTATAATAGAAGAATAAATAAGTATGCCATACTTAATACTACATTCCAATAGTTATTAAATGTAATTACCTGTAATAGAATTAAGCGTAGTGGAGCGTTGCTTACTAAAATTAAAATTAAGAGGTGTGACGTCTTGACCCGCTTTGTCGGCAGAAAATTCTAGAATACCTCTACTGGGAGGCGACTCTGTATCTTCATCGCTACACTGTGAGTCCTGGAAGAAAATTGCGTCCATAATATTTATTTTGTTTAGTTTTGAATAATAAGTGTAGCCTAGTGCGTTAAAATAAGATTTCAATAAACTTTCTTTTCAATAAATTAATTAATTTTTAACTAGAAATTTGAGTTTAATACATTATTAGAAATTTAGTCTATAACCAATTGTTTCTAAGATTACGATAATTATGGTCATGCCAATTCAGTTTTTCTGTTGTTATATGCAACCTGGATATTAGATAAATTACTTAAAATTAAAAGGACGAGGCGCCAGCACAAGCCTTTCTAAGTAAACGAGGCTGTGAATTACTGTATCGGCCGAGACTTGTATGTTTTCTCTTATTTGCGAGGAAACAATAAAATAATTAATTCAAGAAACAATGGTTAAATACATATTATCGTCCTCCGGCCTTTTTTGGAAATTGCTGGCCTGCGGCTATAAAAGCGCCAATGTACGGTCGACGTCAAAAGTCCGTACATAGCTTATCTGCTAAAACTGTGTGCAAGCAATCTGAATCACTCATCCATACAAACATAATATGTCCAAAATATTTAACTTAATTTAACACCATTAGGTTCAAACCATAACTTTTCAATACTATTAGATTTATTGCCATAAACTTTAAAACAATGTCAACCTACAAGATGAATATTATACTATATATAGCTCGATTACCACTGACTCATTGACACAATTGTTCTCCTAGAAAGAGACAGAAAACGATATAATGATGTAGGGGAGATGTGTTTGGGTGCGGGATTCGAGTGGGGAAAAATTATGACATTTCGGAAAAACAAGATGGCGGCCGACGTGATTCTTGCAACTCTTTTGTTTTCCAACTGATTTCGTTAAAACTCGCAAGGATTGAAGAAATTAGGAAACGATCAATAGAAAAAGTGGAAAAAACTGGAAAAACAAGATGGCGGCCGAGCTGTAGTGCTTTAAAATTTTTGATTTTTCGACCCCGAACCGCGGCGCCACAGATCCGAAACGGCGTGGTCGAGCATGATAGTTTTTTCTTTTTTCGACTACAATTATCCTGTATTTTGACAGAATGGGAGTGGTTTTTAAAAATTCAAGATGGCGGCTGTTGCGGCGGCCTTTTTGTTTGAGGTACGAAAAAACGCAATTTTAAAATTCAATTTTCTCACAGTTAGCAACGTCGGAGCGTTACGGCTTGTACGGTGCGATTGTGTGTACAGACTCGAGGTATAGATTGGAGAAAAAAATTACCCCATTTTTCGGGAAATTTTCAAGATTTACCCCAAAAATAAAAAAATCGAAATACGGGCTTTTTGCAAAGTTCGAGTACGAGCAACCACGTGTCCCACTTGAACAAATGACATTTGGGTATTTTCGTCGCCGAGGTCTGGCAACACTGGAATTTATCAAAGTAAAAGTGATTTTCGACATGGTCTTTTTTCAGGGGCGATCATTTCGGCTGGGTGCAAGCGAGATGAAAAATTTAAACGTCAACAGGAGCGGTATGTCCTGTAGTTTACGGGAAAATTATAAAACTATGTAAAATGTTTCTGTGGAACGAGGTGGCGGCCATTTTGTATTCTTTTTGTGTTTTTGAAAATTTCGAACACGTTTTTGAGGCAGTTGGCAACATTTGAGAAAGTTGACATGTATAAATCGATTGTGTAACTCAACCAGCGGTATCGAGATATCTAAACAGTGTTGCCACATTTGGGGTAGTTTTCGAGATTTTCCCAAAAATGTCCTCCTGTAAAATTTTGTATGAAAAATTTTTTTTTCACTGATGGCTTCGCACACAAGTCAGAAAATTAAACTTGAAGAAAAATATGGAGACGTCTGATGATTGAGGATTTCGGAGACGGGTAAAGGCACGGTCAAGATATTGAAGATAGGTGGGGGGTGCTCGACGAAATGTCATTCGTAACTTCATCCAATAGACAATGTGCTGAAAAAAAATTCAAAATGGCGGATTTAAGATGGCCGCCATACAAATTTATTTGGTGTCTATCTCGGAGAGTATAAGAGATGGAAGTGTGGTTTCTTGGCAAGAGATGATCAGGACGAGGAGGTCTATTTAGCGAAATGAAAAAAAATTCAAGATGGCGGAATATTTTTTTTCATACCAAATTATATGGCGATTAGGACTCATTAGCATAATTTATTGTTCTCCAAGAAAGAGACAGAAAACGATACAATGATGTATGGGAGATGTGTTCGGGTGCAGGATGGGAGTAGGGAAAAAATATGATATTTCGGAAAAACAAGATGGCGGCCGTAGTGCTTTTTGTAACTTTTTTGTTTTCCAACCGATTTAGTTACAACTCACAATTATTGAAGAAATTAGGAAACGATCAATAGAAAAAGTAGAAAAAATTGGAAAATCAAGATGGCGGCTGAGCTGTAGTGTTTTCAAATTTTTGATTTTTCGACCCCGAACCGCGGCGCCGCAGATCCGAAACGGCGTGGTCGAGCATGATATTTTTTTCTTCTCACGCCTACAATTATCCTGTATTTTGACAGAATGGGAGTAATTTTTAAAAATTCAAGATGGCGGTTGTCGCAGAGGCCGTTCGGTTTGAGGTACGAAAAAACGCAATTTTAAAATTCAAATTTCTCACAGTTAACAACGTCGGAGCGTTTCGACTTCTAAGGCGCGATTGTGCGTACAGACACGACGTATGGAGTGGGGAAAAAAAATTACCCCATTTCTCGGGAAATTTTCAAGATTTACCCCAAAAATAAAAATCGAAATACGGACTTTTTGCAAAATTCGAGTACGAGCAACCACGTGTCCCACTTGTACGAATGACATTTGGGTATTTTCGTCGCCGAGGTCTGGCAACACTGGAATTTATCAAAGTAAAAGTGATTTTCGACATGGTCTTTTTTCAGGGGCGATCATTTCGGCTGGGTGCAAGCGAGATGAAAAATTGAAACGTCATCAGGAGCGGTATATCCTGTAGTTTATGGGAATATTATAAAACTATGTCAAATGTTTCTGTAAAACGAGGTGGCTGCCATTTAGTATTTTTTTTGTGGTTTTCAAAATTTCGATCACGTTTTTGAGGCAGTTGGCAACATTTGGGAAAGTTGACGTCATGTATGGATCGATTGTGTGACTCGACCGGCAATATCGAGATATCTCAACAGTTTCGCCACATTTGGGGTCGTTTTCGAGATTTTCCCCAAAAATTTCCTTTTGTAAAATTTTGTATGATTAATTTTTTTTTCACTGATGGCTTCGTATACAAGTCAGAAAATATAACTTGAAGAAAAATATGGAGACAGCTCATGATTGAGGATTTCGGAGACGGGTAAAAAGCACGGCCAAGGTATTGAAGATAGGTGTGCTCGAACAAATGTCACTCGAAACCTCATCCAATTGGCGATGAGATTAAAAATATCTCCAAAATGGTGCATTCAAGATGGCCGCCATACAAATTTCGTCAGTGTCTATCTCGGAGAGTATAAGAGATGGAAGTGTGGTTTCTTGGCACGAGATGATCAGAAAAAGGAGGTCTTTTTAGGGAAATGAAAACAATTTCAAGATGGCGGAATATTTTTTTTCATGCCAAATTATATGGCGATTAGGAACTATAAATGACGTCATTGTTCTCCTAGAAAGAGACAGAAAACGATACAATGATGTAAGGGAGATGTGTTCGGTTGCGGGATGGGAGTAGGGAAAAATTATGACATTTCGGAAAAACAAGATGGCGACCGAGGTGCTTTTTGTAACTTTTTTGTTTTCCAACCAATTTCGTTAAAACTCGCAATGATTGAAGAAATAGTAAACGATCAATAGAAAAAGTGGAAAAAAGATGGCGGCCGAGTTGTAGTGTTTGGCCGTTCGATTTGAGGTACAAAAAAACGCAATTTTAAAATTCAAATTTCTCACAGTTGGCAACGTCGGATCGTTTCGACTTCTACGGGGCGATTGTGTGTACAGACTCGACGTAAGGATTGGGGAAAAAAATTATTCCATTTCTTGGGAAATTTTCAAGATTTACCCCAAAAATAAAAAAGTCGAAATACTTATTTTTTGCAAAATTCGAGTACGAGCAACCACGCGTCTCGCTTGTACGTTCGATCACGTTTTTGAGGCAGTTGGCAACATTTGGGAAAGTTGACATGTATTGATCGATTGTTAAACTCGACCGGCAGTATTAAGATATCTAAACAGTGTTGCCACATTTGGGGTAGTTTCGAGATTTTTCCCATCAATTTCCTCCTGTAAAATATTGTACTAAAATTTTTTTTTCACTGATAGCTTCTTATACAAATCAGAAAATATAACTTGAAGAAAAATATGGAGACAGCTGATGATTGAGGATTTCGGAGACGGGTAAAAAGCAAGGCCAAGGTATGGAAGATAGGTGGGGAGTGCTCGACCAAATGTTATTCGAAACTTCATCCAATAGACAATGAGCTGGAAAAAAATTCAAAATGGCGGATTTATGATGGCTGCCATACAAATTTATTTGGTGTCTATCTCAGAAAGTATAAAAGATGGAAGAGTGGTTTCAGGGCAAAAGATGATCAAGACTTGAAGGTCTATTTAACGAAATGAAAAAAATTACAAGATGGCGGAATATTTTTTTTCATACCAAATTATGTCGATTAGGACCTATAAAAGACGTCATTGTTCTCCTAGAAAGAGACAGAAAACGATACAATGATGTACGGGAGATGTGTTCGAATGCGGGATTCCAGTAGGAAAAAATGATGACATTTCGGAAAAACAAGATGGCGGCTGACGTGATTCACGCAACTCTTTTGTTTTCCAACCGATTTCGTTACAACTCGCAATTATTGAAGAAATTAGTAAACGATCAATAGAAAAAGTGGAAAACATTAGAAAAACAGAATGGCGGCTGAGCTGTAGTGTTTTCAAATTTTATATTTTTCGACCTCGAACCGCGGCGCCACAGATCCGAAACGGGGTAGTTCATGTAAACGAGATATGTTCGTGTGCGGGATATGAGTAGGGAAAAATTATGACATTTCGGGAAAACAAGATGGCGGCCGATTTGCCGAAATGAACCGGTCGAAGCATTGAAGATAGGGGGGGGGGGGGGGAGGGAGACTACAAGTGTAGAAGCTATGAAAGATTTTGATACGGTTCCGTTTACCCACGGCGGGGCTCCCTGGGATTACAAAACAGGAAACTGTTCCAAAAATTTTAAAAAATCAGCGCCATTTTGAAATTCTTTGATAATTGACCGATTTCGTTCAAAATCGATATTTAGGATTTCCTGCAATTACAATTTACAAAACAGGAAACTGGTACCAAAATTTTAAAAAATCAGCGCCATTTTGCAATTCTTTGTTAATTTACCGATTTCGTTCAACATCGATATTTAGGGCTCCCTGGGATTACAAAACAGGAAACTGGTACCTACCAAAATTTTAAAAACTCAGCGCCATTTTTAAATAATTATTTGTTAATTTACTGATTTCGTCCAAAATCGATATTTAGGGCTCCCTGGGATTAGAAAACAGGAAACTGGTACATACCAAAATTTTAAAAAATCAGCGCCATTTTGATATAATTATTTGTAAATTTACCGATTTCTTTAAAAATTGATATTTAGGGCTACCTGGGATTACAAAACAGGAAACTGATACCAATGTTTTAAAAAATCAGCGCCATTTTGAAATTCTTTGATAATTGACCGATTTCGTTCAAAATTATTGATATTTATGACTCCCTGGGGTTACAAAACAGAAAAATGTTACCAAAATTAAAAAAAATCCAGCGCCATTTTGAAATTCTTTGTTAATTGACCAATTTCGTTCAAAATTGATATTTAGGGCTCGCTGGGATTACAAAACAGGAAACTGGTACCTACCAAAATTTTAAAAAATCAACGCCATTTTGAAATAAGTATTTGTTAATTTACCGATTTCGTTCAAAATCGATATTTATGGCTACTAGGGATTACAAAACAGGAAACGGATACCAAAGTTTTAAGATATCAGCGTCATTTTGAAATCCTTTGTTAATTGACCGATTTTGTTCAAAATCGATATTTAGGACTCAATGGGATCACAAAACAGGAAACTGGTACCAAAATAAAAAAAATCAGCGCCATTTTGCAATTCTTTGTTTATTGACCGATTTCGTTCAAAATCGATATTTAGGGCTCGCTGGGATTACAAAACAGGAAACTGGTACCTACCAAAATTTTAAAAAATCAACGCCATTTTGAAATAAGTATTTGTTAATTTACCGATTTCGTTCAAAATCGATATTTATGGCTACCAGGGATTACAAAACAGGAAACGGATACCAAAGTTTTAAAATATCAGCGTCATTTTGAAATCCTTTGTTAATTGACCGATTTTGTTCAAAATCGATATTTAGGACTCAATGGGATCACGAAACAGGAAACTGATAACAAAGTTTTAAAAAATCAGCGCTATTTTTAAATTCTTTGTTAATTGACCGATTTCGTTCAAAATCGATATTTAGGGCAAACCACATCCCGTGAGCTGCTTTAGCAGCTCGCGCACAGAGCGAAAAACTAGTTATACTATATATAGCTCAATTACCACTCACTGACTGACTCACTCATTGACATAATTGTTCTCCTAGAAAGAGACAGAAAACGATATAATGATGTAGGGGAGATGTGTTCGGGTGCAGGATTCGAGTGGGGAAAAATTATGACATTTCGGAAAAACAAGATGGCGGCCGACGTGATTCTCGCAACTCTTTTGTTTTAAAACCGATTTCGTTACAACTCGCAATTATTGAAGAAATTAGGAAACGATCAATAGAAAAAGTGAAAAAAATTGGAAAAACAAGATGGCGGCCGAGCTGTAGTGTTTTCAAATTTTTGATTTTTCGACCCCGAACCGCGGCGCCACAGATCCGAAACGGCGTGGTCGAGCATGATAATTTTTTCTTTTTTCGCCTGCAATTATCCTGTATTTTGACACAATGGAAGTGGTTTTTCAAAATTCAAGATGGCGGCTGTCGCGGCGGCCTTTTTGTTTGAGGTACGAAAAAACGCAATTTTAAAATTCAAATTTCTTACAGTTGGCAACGTCGGAGCGTTTCGATTTCTAGGGGGCGATTGTGTGTACAGACTCGAGGTATGGATTGGGGAAAAAAAATTACCCCATTTCTCGGGAAATTTTCAAGATTTACCCCAAAAATAAAAAAATCGAAATACGGACTTTTTGCAAAATTCGAGTACGAGCAACCACGTGTCCCACTCGTACGAATGACATTTGGGTATTTTCGTCGCCGAGATCTGGCAACACTGGAATTTATCAAAGTAAAAGTGATTTTCGACATGGTCTTTTTTCAGGGGCGATCATTTCGGCTGGGTGCGAGCGAGATGAAAAATTGAAACGTCATCAGGAGCGGTATATCCTGTAGTTTACGGGAAAATTATGAAACTATGTAATATGTTTCTGTGGAACGAGGTGGCGGCCATTTTGTATTCTTTTTGTGTTTTTCAAAATTTCGATCCCGTTTTTGAGGCAGTTGGCAACATTTGGGAAAGTTGACATGTATGGATCGATTGTGTAACTCCACCGGCAGTATCGAGATATCTTAACAGTGTTGCCACATTTGGGGTAGTTTTCGAGATTTTCCAAAAAACTTCCTCCTGTAAAATTTTGTATGAAAAATTTTTTTTTCACTGATGGTTTCGTATACACGTCCGAAAATTAACTTGAACAAAAATATGGAGACAGCTGATGATTGAGGATTTCGGAGACGGGTAAAGAGCACGGCCGAGGTATTGAAGATAGGTGGGGGGTGCTCGACCAAATGTCATTCGAAACTTCATCCAATTGATAGTGATCTGAAAAAAATTTCAAAATGGCGGATTTAAGATGGCCGCCATACAAATTTATTTGGTGTCTATCTCGGAGAGTTTAAAAGATGGAAGAGTGGTTTCTTGGCAAAAGATGATCAGGACGAGGACGTCTTTTTAGCAAAATGAAAAAAAATTCAAGATGGCGGAATATTTTTTTTCATACCAAATTATATGGCGATTAGGACTCATTGACATAATTTATTGTTCTCCTAGAAAGAGACAGAAAACGATACAATGATGTAAAGGAGATGTGTTTGGGTGTGGGATTCGAGTAGGGAAAAATTATGACATTTCGGAAAAACAAGATGGCGGCCGACGTGATTCTTGCAAATCTTTTGTTTTCCAACCGATTTCGTTACAACTCGCAATTATTAAAGAAATTAGTAAACGATCAATAGAAAAAGTGGAAAAAATTGGAAAAACAAGATGGCGGCCGAGCTGTAGTGTTTTCAAATTTTTGATTTTTCGACCCTGAACCGTTGCGCCACAGATCCGAAACGGGGTAGTTTATATATAGGAGATATGTTCGGGTGCGGGATGGGAGTAGGGAAAAATTATGACATTTCGGAAAAACAAGATGGCGGCCAATTTGCCGAAATGAACCGATCGAAGCATTGAAGATAGGTGGGAAGTGCTAGACCTAATGTCATTCGAAACTTCATCCCATAGACAATGAACTGAAAAAAAATTCAAAATGGCGGATTTAAGATGGCTGCCATACAAATTTATTTGGTGTGTATCTCAGAAAGTATAAAAGATGGAAGAGTGGTTTCTTGGCAAACATGATGATCAGGAAAAAAATTCAAGATGGCGGAATTAATTTTTCCATAGAAAATATATTATGGCGAATATTGAAGAGACTAAAGTGCGTTCGGTAACATAGTGTCGGTACACCTTACGTAGTAACTAATACCTGATGATTTGTGGGTACACTCGCAGGGGCTGCAGGCACTTATTATTTTGCTTTTATTTTATTATTCTGCTTTTGTGTACTGTCTTTGTTAACTAAATGTATTTCTATTCTAAGAATAAAAAAAAGAATACTATTTTATTATTCTGATGGTTATTGTTATAAAATTCGAATATAAATAATAAACACAAGTTAGGTAGAAAAAAGAATTTTACAATAGGTAATAGGTATAGGTCCTATGAAATTGCCTTTCTTCAGTACTGGTCATTTCAAATAAAAAAAAGTTTGTAATGGCTCTGTATTCTAAATTCAAATTAATTTTGTTTTAAAACCATGACATTCTTTTGATAAACTCAGTCTTTTGTTTTTTGATTAGCGTTGTATTTTCATTACATTTCAATATTTTTCGGAAACTGTTACAAAGATTTAAATAAATCAGCGCCATGTTGAAATTCTTTGTTAATTGACCTATTTCGTTCAAAGTAGATATTTAGGACTCCCTGGGGTTACAAAACAGGAAACTGTTACCAAAATTAAAAAAAAAATCCGCGCCATTTTGAAATTCTTTGTTAATTGACCGATTTAGGATATTTAGGACTTCCTGGGATTACAAAACAGGAAACTTGTACCACAATTTAAAAAAATCAGCGCCTGTTTGAAATTCTTTGCTAATTGACCGAATTCGTTCAAAATCGATATTTAGCACTTCCTGGGATAACAAAACAGGAAACTTGTACTTACCAAAATTTAAAAAAATCAGTGCCATTTTGAAATTCTTTGTTAATTGACCGATTTCGTTCAAAATCGATATTTACACTACCAGCAGGGCTAGCATGGGCCGGAGATAAAAAAATTATCCCCCGATTTTATCCACTGACAAGAGATAAAATTAACTTATCCACTCCTCAGAGCACGGCAACAGGGGAGAGGAGAAGTTTATCACCGTTTGACATTTCACGGGGACTCAGGGGACTATTTATCCACCGTTATTTAACGTTTTTATTTATTTATTTATGAATAAAATTTTTATCCTTTCCTCGGGGAGAAAATTATCTCGGCCCATGCTAGGGGGGCTGGGATTACAAAATAGGAAACGGATACCAAAGTTTTAAAAAATCAGCGCCATTTTGAAATTCTTTGTTAATTTACCTACCGATTTCGTTCAAAATCGATATTTCGGGCTACCTGGGATTACAAAATAGGAAACAGATACCAAAGTTTTAAAAAATCAGCGCCATTTTGAAATTCTTTGTTAATTGACCGATTTCGTTCAAAATCGATATTTAGGAATCCCTGGGATTACAAAACAGGAAACTGATACCTACCAAAGTTTTAAAAAATCAGCGACATTTTGAAATTCGTTGTTATTTGCGCGATTTCGTTCAAAATCGATATTTGGACTTCCTGGGATTACAAAACAGGACACTCCAGTACCAAAATTTAAAAAAATCAGCGCCATTTTGAAATTCTTTGTTAATATACCGATTTCGTTCAAAATCGATATTTACGCTACCTGGGATTACAAAATAGGAAACGGATACCAAAGTTTTAAAAAATCAGCGACATTTTGAAATTCTTTGTTATTTGAGCGATTTCGTTCAAAATCGATATTTGGACTTCCTGGGATTACAAAACAGGACACTCCAGTACCAAAGTTTTAAAAAATCAGCGCCATTTTGAAATTCTTTGTTAATATACCGATTTCGTTCAAAATCGATATTTACGCTACCTGCCCCCCTAGCATGGGCCGAGATAATTTTCTCCCCGAGGAAAGGATAAAAATTTTATTCATAAATAAATAAATAAAAACGTTAAATAACGGTCGATAAATAGTCCCCTGAGTCCCCGTGAAATGTCAAACGGTGATAAACTTCTCCTCTCCCCTGTTGCCGTGCTCTGAGGAGTGGATAAGTTAATTTTATCTCTTGTCAGTGGATAAAATCGGGGGATAATTTTTTTATCTCCGGCCCATGCTAGCCCTGCTGGGATTACAAAATAGAAAACGGATACCAAAGTTTTAAAAAATCAGCGCCATTTTGAACTTCTTTGTTAATTGACCGATTTCGTTCAAAATCGATATTAGGGCTCCCTGGGATTACAAAACAGGAAACTGGTACCAACATTTTTAAAAATGGCCTACATTTTGAAATTCTTTGTTAATTGACCGATTTCGTTCAAAATTTATATTTAGGTCTCCCTGGGATTACAAAAGAGGAAACTGATACCAAAGTTTTAAAAAATCAGCGCCATTTTGAAATTGTTTGTTAATTGACCGATTTCGTTCAAAAACGATATTTAGGGCTCCCTGGGGATTACAAAACAGGGAACTGATACCAAACTTTAAAAAAATCAGCGCCGTTTTGAAATTCTTTGTTATTGACCGATTTCGTTCAAAATCGATATTTAGGGCTCCCTGGGATCACAAAACAGGAAACTGATACCAAAGTTTTAAAAAATCAGCACCAATCTGAAATTCTTTATTAATTGACAGATTTCGTTTAAAATCGATATTAGGGCTCCCTGGGATTACAAAACAGGAAACTGTTACAAAAATTTAAAAAAATCTGCGCCCTTTTTGATATACTTTGTTAATTGATCGATTTCGTTCAAAATCGATATTTAGGACTCCCTGGGATCACAAAACAGGAAACTGTTACCAAAGGTTTAAAAGGTTAGCGCCATTTTGATATTCTATGTAATTGACCAATTTCGTTCAAAATCTATATTTAGAGCTCCTTAGGATTACAAAACAGAAAACTTATGCCAAAGTTTTAAAAATTCAGCGCCATTTTGAAATTATTTGTTAATTGACCGATTTCGTTCAAAATCGATATTTAGTACTCCCTGGGATCACAAAACAGGAAACTGATACCATAGTTTTAAAAAATCAGCGCCATTTTGAAATTCTTTGTTATTGACCGATTTCTTTCAAAATCGATATTTAGGGCTCCCTGGGATCACAAAACAGGAAATTGATACCAAAGTTTTAATTAATTAGCGCCATTTTGAAATTCTTTGTTAATTGACCGATTTCGTTCAAAATCGATATTTACGCTACCTGGGATTACAAAATAGGAAACGGATACCAAAGTTTTAAAAAATCAGCGCCATTTTGAAATTCTTTGTTAATTGACCGATTTCGTTCAAAATCGATATTAGGGCTCCCTGGGATTACAAAACAGGAAACTGGAACCAAAATTTTTAAAAATGGCCTACATTTTGAAATTCTTTGTTAATTGACCGATTTCGTTCAAAATCTATATTTAGGGCTCCCTGGAATAACAAAAGAGGAAACTGATTCCAAAGTTTTAAAAAATCAGCGCCATTTTGAAATTCTTTGTTAATTGACCGATTTCGTTCAAAAACGATATTTAGGGCTCCCTGGGACTACAAAACAGGAAACTGATACAAAAATTTAAAAAAGTCAGCGCCATGTTGAAACTCTTTGTTAATTGACCGATTTCGTTCAAAATAGATATTTAGGACTCCCTGGGGTTACAAAACAGGAAACTGTTACCAAAGTTTTAAAAAATCAGCGCCATTTTGAAATTCTTTGTTATTGACCGATTTCGTTCAAAATCGATATTTAAGGCTCCCTGGGATCACAAAACAGGAAACTGATACCAAAGTTTTAAAAAATCAGCGCCAATCAGAAATTCTTTGTTAATTGACCGATTTCGTTCAAAATCTATATTTAGGGCTCCTTGGAATAACAAAAGAGGAAACTGATTCCAAAGTTTTAAAAAATCAGCGCCATTTTGAAATTCTTTGTTAATTGACCGATTTCGTTCAAAAACGATATTTAGGGCTCCCTGGGACTACAAAACAGGAAACTGATACAAAAATTTAAAAAAGTCAGCGCCATGTTGAAACTCTTTGTTAATTGACCGATTTCGTTCAAAATAGATATTTAGGACTCCCTGGGGTTACAAAACAGGAAACTGTTACCAAAGTTTTAAAAAATCAGCGCCATTTTGAAATTCTTTGTTATTGACCGATTTCGTTCAAAATCGATATTTAAGGCTCCCTGGGATCACAAAACAGGAAACTGATACCAAAGTTTTAAAAAATCAGCGCCAATCAGAAATTCTTTGTTAATTGACCGATTTCGTTCAAAATCGATATTAGGGCTCCCTGGGATTACAAAACAGGAAAGTGATACTAAAGTTTTAAAAAGTCAGCGCCATTTTTAAAATCTTTCTACTTAAAGGTGAATTGTGTAACTAAGTAAATAAATTCGGTTTAATACAATAAAGACGTCAAGTCTGTACTACTTAGTACTAACGTCTAACCACATCTCGTGAGCTGCTTTAGCAGCTCGCGCACAGAGCGAAACACTAGTTAATATATATATAGCTGCTCGTGCTGATTCACTGATTGATCACCTCTCCTGTAAAATTTTGTATGAACATTTTTTTTTTCACTCATCGTTTCGTATAGAAGACAAAAATTCATTAAGAGGAAAAATACAGAGAGAGCTGATGATTGAGGATTTCGAAGACGGATGAAGAGCACCAGCCAGGGTATCGAAGATAGGTGGGGGGTGCTCGACCAAATGTCACTCGAAACTTCATCCGATTGACAGTGAGCTGAAAAAAAATTCAAAATGGCGGATTTAAGATGGCCGCCATACAAATTTCGTCGGTGTCTATCTCGGAGAGTATAAAAGATGGAGGAGTGGTTTCTCGGCAAAAGATGATCAGGACATGAGGGTCTACTTGATGAACAGGAAAAAAATTCAAGATGGCGGAATTTATTTTTCCATAGAAAAGGGTATTGAAGATAGGTGGGGGGTGCTCGAACAAATGTCACTCGATACTTCATCCAATTGACAGTGAGCTGAAAAAAAAATTCAAAATGGCGGATTTAAGATGGCCGCCATACAAATTTCGTCGGTGTCTATCTCGGATATATATAGCTGCTCGTGCTGACTCATTGATCACCTCTCCTGTAAAATTTTGTATGAACATTTTTTTTTCACTCATCGTTTCGTATAGAAGACAAAAATTCATTAAGAGGAAAAATACAGAGAGAGCTGATGATTGAGGATTTCGAAGACGGATGAAGAGCACCAGCCAGGGTATCGAAGATAGGTGGGGGGTGCTCGACCAAATGTCACTCGAAACTTCATCCGATTGACAGTGAGCTGAAAAAAATTTCAAAATGGCGGATTTAAGATGGCCGCCAAACAAATTTCGACGGTGTCTATCTCGGAGAGTATAAAAGATGGAAGAGTGGTTTCTTGGCAAAAGATGATCAAGACATGAGGGTCTACTTGATGAACAGGAAAAAAATTCAAGATGGCGGAATTAATTTTTCCATAGAAAAGGGTATTGAAGATGGGTGGGGGGTGCTCGAACAAATGTCACTCGATACTTCATCCAATTGACAGTGAGCTGAAAAAAAATTTCAAAATGGCGGATTTAAGATGGCCGCCATACAAATTTCGTCGGTGTCTATCTCGGAGAGTATAAATGATGGAAGAGTGGTTTCTTGGCAAAAGATGATCAGAACATGAAGGTCTACTTGATGAACAGGAAAAAAATTCAAGATGGCGGAATTTATTTTCCATAGAAAATGTTGTTGCGAATATTGAAGAGGCTACAAGTGTAGAACTATGCAAGACTACGGTTCCTTTTCAAGATTTGTTTTTATGGAAGAAATCTCATTTTGACGAATGGTTCGGAGAAAAAATATGGAGAGAGATGATGATCGAAGGTTCGGATGACGGGTGAGGAGCGCGGTCAGGGTATTAAAGACAGGTACCTACTTAGGGGCTGCTCAAACAAAAAGGGAGGGGCGGGGTGTTGGTGGTCTTTGTTTTATGTTTTTCCTTTATGAGAATTTTCTTTTACGTCGGACGCTTGGCGTGCTGGCGCTTCCACTGTGCTCACTAGCATAGCAGTGTGTTGTTCAGATCAGAACACGTAGACAGTAAACCAGCTGCCCGATTATGTAAGAATTGTCGATCAAATCGTAAAAGTTCGGCGTCAAAGTAAAATAAACCATAACAGCATTGATTTAGAGCCCAATTTCGTGTTTCGAAATTGAGCTCTAATTTAATGCTGTTACGGTTTATTTTACTTTGACGCCGAACTTTGACGATTTGATCGGCCATTCTTACATAATCGCGGGACAGCGAGTAAGTAGACAGTGGACCACGCGGTCCACTACGCGGTCCGCTGTAGCGGGCCGCGCAACCACGCGCCATACTAGTTATTTATATACCTAAGCTATAGTGACTTTGTAACTAACAAGCCATCTTGTTTACTCATTCTTTTGACGTCGTCGGCTGTACGTATTGTTTTTTTTATAAATAAGAGAAAAATTCCTTGTGTTATAAATTGACAATTGCGGGCAGATATTTTATATAACTATTATCTATACCTACTTATAATAAAACTGTAACAGGTCCAATTCTGTACATTGAAGATATTTTGAAAAATTTTTTTGGAGGGCACTCATTATTCGATACTGAAGCCAAATCTGTAATTTTTTTCATTTTTGTCTGTCTGTCTGTCTGTCTGTATCTTGGCCGCGCATCACGCCGAAACTACCGAATGAATTCAAACGAAACTTGGCACGATTTGAGCCCATACTACGAGGTAGGACATATGATACTTTTTATCCCGAAATTCTACCCCCGAAGGGGTGAAATAGGGGTTGAAAGTTTGTATGAAAGTCCTTAATTACTCAAGTTATAGCACAGAATAGGTAATAGTAGGTTATAGACATGAAACTTGATATATGAGCTGCGGGTTGATAATAAAAACATGTGTGTTTCACAGTTTTTCAAAATTCCACCCCCGAAGGGGTGAAATAGGGGTTGAGAGTTTGTATGAAAATCCTTAATTTCTTAAGTTATAGCCATGAAACTTGATATATGAGCTGCGGGTTGAAAATGAAAACATATATGTGTTACACAGTTTTTCAAAATTCCACCCCCGAAGGGGTGAAATAGGGGTTGAGAGTTTGTATGAAAATCCTTAATTTCTCAAGTTATAGCCATGAAACAGCATTTGGGCTTTCGTTAAAATATGAAGAAGTACGTGTTTCACCATTATAGGAGGATTATACCGTGGGATAGTAATAAGTCCGGCTACTTTTTATCCTGGAAAATTAACTGAAAAACTTATTCCACGCGGACGAAGTCGCGGGCATCTGCAGCTATAAAGAATATACATACATACATACATAGATAGGCTACTTTTTATCCCGAAAAGTTAGTGAGTTCCCGCGGGAATCGAAAAAACTTAGTCCACGCGGACGAAGTCGCGGGCATCAGCTAGTCTATACTAAAACTATAAAGAAGTAAAGTTTTTGAGTTTGTGAGGTTGTAGGGGGTAATCTCTGGATCTACTGAACCGATCTTGTAAATTGTGGTACCAATAGAAAGACACATTATTTGTGAGTGTCACAGGCTATATATTAACCCGAAAAATTAGGGAGTTCCCGTGGGAATTTTAAAAACTTATTTCACGCGGACGAAGTCGCGGGTATCTGCTAGTAACAGATATTTAACAGGTATGGTTCCAAGCCTTATCATTCTAGTGTAATATTTATGGTGATGAAGGAACTATAATTTAAATCGCAAGCTGCAAGTGCAAGATCCACTGTACCGCATAGATTTGCCTACTGTTGCGGATTATAGCGAATTAAATTTCTAGTTCCTTCATTATCATGGACTTCCGCAAAGTAACGCTTGCTTCTATCCAATATTATATGGTGCACATAGAAGTTTGGCGCACGTACCACCTTCTCAGCGAAGGTCTCAGTGTGAGGACGCCGCGTCGTGCGCGCGTACGCTTCGCGCAGCAGCCTCGCGTCGCATGGGTTCTCATACCGCATCCGCCGTCGAGGCTCAATGCCGCCTAGTTCTTCCTATTATTCAAACAATAACTTTATATATTTTTATTCGGAAAGAAATGTTTATTGGAAAAATTAATTTAACAAAATAATATTATACAAGATACATTACAATCTAAATTAAAAACTAACTAGTGGTTCGCCCCGAACTGAGACCTCGCGGTATCCATAAACTTGTACAGAGCGCCATCTATTGACATCATTGTGAAGTTCTGTTAACAATACGGCAGCTCATTAAAAATTAAATAATTTCGTTTCCTTATAATATTCATCTAATTTTAGTATTTGTTGTTCAAGTACAGGATAAGTATAAGTAATTCAAATAATTGATCAAGTTTAAGGCTCAGCCTTTCAGAAAATTGAGAGTTCTGAGGTCAACTTTGGACGTTAGAAAATCTCCACTTTGAAAGCCCCCCCATTTCGTCAATTTTAGGGGAAAAATTAAAAAAAAAATATTTTTCTCTATTCTTAATTATCTTTAAAATGATATACCGCAACCCTATATAACGCTATAAAAAATATTTTACTTCGCATTCGCTTCTATGAGAGCCCCCCTGAAATAAAGATTTTTAAAATTTACAGGTAATATTATATTTAAATGTGAAGTAATTACGTTCAGTAATTCAGAAGTTATAAGGCTCTGACAGACAGACGGACGGACGGACAAGCAAGCCAATTCACTCAAGTAGACAGAGACCTTCGCTTCGCTCGGTCAAAAACTAAACATTAAAAATATCATCTATGCCGTGGATTATGGTTATTCGGATAAATAACCATAATGCAAATTAAAATCTAAATTCAAGTCACAATTTCTAATTTCAGCATTATAAAGTAGGTTAAATAGACAAACGATAGATAACAAAAACCGGCCAAGTGCGAGTCGGACTCGCGCACCGAGGGTTCCGTACAAACCTGTAGTAAGTTTTAAATTATTAAAAAAAAACTACTTACTAGATCTCGTTCAAACCAATTTTCGGTGGAAGTTTGCATGGTAATGTACATCATATATTTTTTTTAGTTTTATTATTCTCTTATTTTAGAAGTTACGGGGGGGGGACCAACATTTTACCACTTTGGAAGTGTCTCTCGCGCAAACTATTCAGTTTAGAAAAAAATGATATTAGAAACCTCAATATCATTTTTGAAGACCTATCCATAGATACCCCACACGTATGGGTTTGATGAAAAAAAAATATTTGAGTTTCAGTTCTAAGTATGGGGACCCCCAAAATTTATTGTTTTTTTTCTATTTTTGTGTAAAAATCTTAATGCGGTTCACAGAATACATCTACTTACCAAGTTTCAAGAGTATAGTTCTTATAGTTTCGGAAAAAAGTGGCTGTGACATACGGACGGACAGACAGATAGACAGACAGACAGACATGACGAATCTATAAGGGTTCCGTTTTTGCCAAATTTGGCTACGGAACCCTAAAAAAGACCTGATCAAAAATACAACGCCTCGTTATCATTATCTATACTAATACTAATACTATATAATATTATAAATGTGAAAGTTTGGATGGATGGATCCATCCATCCATCCATCATCCATCATCCATCCATGGATGGATGTTTGTTACTCAATCACGCCAGAACGGCTGAACAGATCTGGATGAAATTTGGCACAGAGATAGATTATGGTCTGGAATAACACAGGCTACATTTTATCCCGGAAAATTCCGGAGTTCCCGCGGGAACCAAAAACCTCAATCCACGCGGACAAAGTCACGGGCATCAGCTAGTGTTCTAATAAATTATGAATCACCAAAAATATACCGGAAGTGGTACAAAAAAAAAAAATGGATAATTTTGAGTAGTTTTGATAGCGTAGATAGAGTCTACGCAAGTACGCCGTAGACCTACGATTAGTTACGCCGAATGCTAGACACAAATACAATATTACGTGGGGCGCAAAAACACTACGGACAAGACGGGACTATGCGTCCACAAGAAACGCCGGTTTCGTAGGGTAGACACGTTTTGTCCTGTCGTTGTAGTCTATGCAGCTCCGTAATATACAAGTGCACGCGCGGAGTTTTTGTCCTTCAGTCAAAAAGTTATTCGTCAGTGGTATTCTCCTAAAAATATACCAGAAGTGAAAAATAAACTTATATTTCGTCGCTTCATTCTTCAGATATATAACTAGAAGATAGATACTTTAATGCTACTGAGACAGCGTAGCATAGAGCTCTACGCAAGGCCTACGGCGTAGACCTACGATTAGTTACGCGCTGGGTGAATCTACGTGTACCCTTTTTTGTATAGATGGAAGATCAAACTCTGGAGGACTTCCAATCGACTGAAATAGTTATTGGTGCTGCAAGTGCACTATCTATATCTATACTAATATTATAAATGCGAAAGTTTGGATGGATGGATGTTTGTTACTCTATCACGCCAAAACAGCTGAACGGATCTGGATGAAATTTGGCACAGAGATAGATTATAGGCTACCGGCGAAGACGTGCCGCCAAGCGATTTAGCGTTCCGGTACGATGCCGTGTAGAAACCGATTAGGGGTATTGGTTTAATATAACTGCCATGCCCCTAGCAGGTTACCCCTACTGTCTTAGACTGCATCATCACTTACCATGAGGTGACATCGCAGTCAAGGGCAAAATTGTAGTGGAAAACAATCTGCTCAGAAGTTTAAGCTTGTTTCCGCTACGGTGGAAGATACATAAATATACAAAGACTGCTAAAATCATAACCCTTTGATGTACCTTTAAATCAAGAGTGAATAGGCATCTTCTAGGCAAGCGCGCTCCATATTAGGCTGCATCACCACTTTCAAGCAAGTCTGATTGCAGCCAAGCGCTAGCCTATATAAATATTTAAAAAAAAAATGTAGTCTGTAGTCGTGTAAAAAAGATGCGGACGTAATCTGTGTCTGGATTCATACTGACGTCTCGCATGTTATAGGTGATTTCCAGGCTGTTGACGAATGAGGCGCGGAACTCGGGGTAGAAGTCGAGCACATCGAGCAGGTCGTCCCGGTGCACGCGGTGCAGGTCACAGTACGTGAGCGCGCGCACGCGGCAGTTGCTGCGCCCCACTGTACTGTGTATGCAGGGGTTCTCTCCGAAGATGTCGTCTTTACCTGTTACAACAACATTCACTACAGCCTATTAACATCCCACAGCTGGGCACAGGCCTCCTCTCTCATAGGAGAGAGGGAATTAGAGCTGCTCCAATGTGGGTTGGCGGGCTTTAACGACTATTATCATGTTTGTGATAATAACCGGGACCGATGGCTTAACGTGCTCTCCGAGGCAGCAAAGGTGTGAAACACCGCCAAATTCCTAACTCCGGGCTAGTACTGAAATTTTCTCGTTGGAAAACCCAACCCCGGACCTCGGCGCGCCGCAGTCGAAAATGCTAACCACTAGACCAACGAGGCAGAACAACTTTACAACTTATTAATTATTATTAATACGTAACGTTCCCTAAAAAAATTTATTGGTGCTGTTCTGCTTCTGTTCGGCTAAAATCATTATATTCAGTGACGGTCGTTAGTGTGGATGTACGGTAAATATAATAAGTCTATGGTACGGATTTTACAGAATATTATTTGATCGCCATTTTTTAAATTTTAGGTATGTCTAATGTATGTTTTCTTCTTGGTCTTCACAGTTGAAACTAATCTGAAATTGACTGTTTTGTAGTTTTAGTCTTCGCGTGTTGATCAAAATCAAAGTTTTTTTTAATGTTATCTGTAATTGGTTCCAGAAAGGTAATGAACGCTTATCATGAATCAAAATATTCTTGAAATATTATTTACTACGAAAATAAAACTTACCCAAGATGGCCATAACAATGTCGTCCTTCAGAATTTCAATAGAACCTCTAGATATGAAGAATAGTGATGTGAGTACGTCACCCCGGTGAACTAATGTTTCCCCGGGAGGCGCGTGAGTTGTTTTGAACCTTAGAGAAAGTGCTCTGAAACAAAAAGTTTGAACACTTAACAATGTTTCTGTTTAAATTCAATTCAAATTATTCTAAAATATTTAATCCTGTAGAATTTCCAATAATTATTCTGCTCGCTGCTCTTAGGAGGATGGATAGGAACATAAAAGCTACAGTCAATCCATCTAGAGTTCTTAGAGAAGTTGGGATTTACCACGTATGATGAAGATTCTATTAGACAGGCGAGGTTCTAAACAAAAAATGTTTCCTGCAGCACTATTTATCTTACTGCTTTGTGCTCACTCAATAGTTTTTTTTAAATGAAACCTGGAGTAAGATTTTTATTCCAAGATAGCGATGGTTAGCGCAGGATTTTATAGAAAGCAACTCTATGCGCAGCCACCGAAAAAAAAAACAGTCCTTTTAAGTATTTACCTCAAGCAACCCGGACTAGCACCATCAAATGCGGCACAGCTTGCCAGCAAATTACGATTCAAATGAAGGCAAATATCAGCTTGAAGACATTCAGGAAAACCCTTTAAAACGCTGGACGTGTCGATTCCGTTCGTATAGCTCCATGCATGTTGAAAATATTCTTCTAGTCTTTGCCTTAAGGGATTTGTAATCTAGAAAAAAGGAAATAATAATATGTAAATGATAATTTAGCTTTTTAGCTAGCTGAATTTGAATACTTAGATATAATTTTATTATTTCACTCTTTTCCTGAGAATGCCAATCATAATTAATTATTTTGATATAGATTTTATTTAGATTATGTATTTGTAAAAAAAATGTTTTCAGATTGTTTGAGTACTAAATTGAATTTTATTTACTTACCTGATGAAATCGGATGAACTCCCGAACCCTTAGTATTTGTGTGTGGTACCGTGCGGTTCCAGAATACAGTCTTTGTATTATTGCGGATACATTACCGAATATGCTAGCGTACATTAATGCTGCAATAGTAATTTATCTATTAATGCTATGTTTTACAATCAAACTAAGGCTCAAGGTATGCTGGTGCAGATTGAGCTACGCGTCATAAAGTAATTCAAAGTGATACTGCATTTTATTAATACAAATAGAAATTGATAGCACTTTGTATCAACATCTTAAAAGACGCGTTGTTTCGAGGTTGCGTTAAAAATTGGTGGTTGTAGTGGTGGTATAAAATTTGGTAGGTAATAGCAGGCAGTTTTATATTTAGTAATACAAGCTGTTTATAGTTTCCATAGCATTAAAGCCTTAAATCTTGTTTGCATATAGTGGTTTGTTTAGTATAAAATATTATATTCACGTACATCCTACAAGCATGACAAATATCGTAAATCCCTTTTCCACGTCAGTGTTAGGCGCCACATTTCCAAAGCCGACGCTCGTCAACGAAGTGCAAGTGAAGTATAAAGCTGTGATGTATCGAGATCTAAAATAGTGAAATATGTTAAATCAATATCATTAATAAATGCCAAGGTTATAAAACATTATATAATATTGTAAATTATATGTAAAATGTAAATGGTTAGATCAAGAAAAAAACAATGGGTAAGTGTTGTGATGAATGCTGATATTATAATATTATATTCTTTGAGCAAGAACCAACATAATAACCAACATAATGTATTGTAAAATATAATAATGTTATATTACTGTATAAACCATTAACTCTATCACTATATAAAGTTGGTATAATCATATTTTAACACTGAATATTGCCAATAAATCAATTATCTGTGTAAAATAAATAAAGAATTTCATCATTATTTACCTGATAGACGGTCCCGTGGAGTTGTCGTAAGTGGCCTGAATATCATTAGCAAGGGCGTCAAGCCAGCCAATAGGGGCATGCAGTTGCGGTCTCTCCCAACTCCCGATTGCATACCTTAAACATAAGCATCATTTACTATCAAGTACTTCATGGTCAGAACAGTGTTTCTAGACATGTTAGTGCTTACCATATACAAGCTAGCCAGTGCGCAATAAGAACAAAGGTAGCCATAAGAAGGAGGAGGACGGCAGTGCCATATTCGGAGTATCGGTCAATTTTACGCGCCACACGTACCAGGCGCAACAACCGCGCCGTTTTCAACAGACCGATGAGTGTAGTAGTCTGCAAACACAGAAAGCACACTGAAAAGCTAGACAACAAACACAAGAAGCAATCTCTTTAGCCGCATATCGAACCCAAGCAGTTTATGAACGTTCGCGTATTACTAAGTAGCATTAATGAGGCTTCGCAGCGATGTTCACTTCAACCAAGCAGAAGTTTGTCTATGGATATATACGATGCGTCTTCCGACGTCAGCCATTCAGGTTTTGCAATTACAAGCGTTGTTTCAAACTATTTTTAAATTAGCTGGTTTCTTTATAGGTTGCGGTGCATAAAATAGTATATTCTATTTGTTACATTCATATGTTGTTATTGCTTTTGTAATGACTAAACTAAATGTTATCAAGGCAAAACGCTAAGAACTGTTATCGACTTAATGCTAACCTAGTTTAAATGGAGGACATTTTACCGGTAGGTACGAGTACTACCTAAATTACGTAGCCTTATCAGTTTGCGTCTGCGTTAATGTAATTGTCTTATAACTATGCATACGAATATTATAAGTGTTTTCTTACAGGTGCACAATGACGAGTGCGTTTTCTTAAGCTCATAAAAACCTAACTACATACGTATCCCTTCTACTGGCGGCCACCATTTACACACGAAGTTGGTAAGTACCAGATTATCTCCTAATAACTAATTAATTTATTCTTAAAATACTTTAGCTTAGTAGAAAGATAGTAATTTTCTTTGTACAATAGCATTTAATAATAATCCAATGGAGATTTAATGATTTTTAGATTGAATGAACTTCGTGACAAATTGAGAAAAATAAAATTCACAAAACAGTATTTTAATAAATAAGAAAATAAATTTCAATTTACTTTATCATTTAGAAAATTAAAATACACAGAAGATAACATCAACGAGGGATTGAAAAAATGAAAATTGTAAAAATAAATAATTATTAATATTTCTTAAGCAAGTAAATAGATAGATTGGTATTATGGTTTTATGTAAGGTGGGTGCCACAAGAATGCAATATGTTTTCGATACATATTATAGTTTAGTGCTTTGTTATGTTGTGATAATGCGATTTTTTACAGAAATATTCGTCTGGGAAGTGTGAGCGTATTGACTACCAAGCTCTGTGCACATCGTGCCTTGCACTTCTATGAACTAAGCTTATGATAATGTTCTGCCTAAAATAAATAAAAATTATAATAAAAATAATATTATATGCGATGGCTATTTTAGCTTAAGCTAGATAGAAGCTAGTCATTTACGACCTTCTTCCTTGAATACTGCGTATTAGCGATTTGCACGCATTTTACCAAAAGATGTCCCTTTTGTATTTTCTTATTTTATTCATAATGTTTAAACGAAATATATAATTACCATTTATATTTGTACGTGAAATATCTACAAAGGGGAATAATCTTACAAATCCGCGTTAGAGAATCATAACAAGATGGTGCTATATATTTTAATTCTATCAACTAATAATAATAAAAATAATTAGAATAGACAAATTAACGATAGGTACAATACAAAAACCGCGTAATCTTTGTTGATTTGATTTGCGGATCGCATATATTAGAATACTATTGAATAAAATAACGTAGTTGTTCTCATAACCGATTAACTTCCGATTAAAAAGACAAGTCTGAAAAGTGACTCGCCCTAATTTTAAGATCTCAATAAATACGCCTTATTAAAATTATCACAGGTTACCTCTTACGTCTTAGATTATACATATTTTGTAATCTTAGGTAATAATTATTATTGCTAAATTTTGTAATTAAGTTATTTTAACGTCACGCAATTAAGGTCTTAAATGTTATTTCGGTAAACGTTTAAATGTCAAATGTCTTCTTTTTCTTTTCTTAGTTTATATGTCTAATGTCTATGTTTATGTGTAATTCATCTTTTCACTAAAATGTCGGCGGCGTCCACTGGCTACTATGTGATACGTCAAAGTTATCAAATACTCAGGTATACAGGATGGAAAAAACGAACGGGACATGGAGGAAAAGTATATTAAATATTGAAGATATCAAATTTCAGTCAAAGGAAACTTTTAATTACTGATTAATTTTTACATTTTAGTTGGTTCGAATCGAAGAATATCGGAATAAGAATTTCTTATTTAAACAAATTAAGAATGTTTGAGTGTTTGATATCTCCAATATTTAATGTAGGTGCTTTCTCCCCATGTCCCGTTTATTTTTTCCAACCTGTATACATCACAACAAACAAATGCTGTGTTCATTCTTTGAAAGTTGGTACATTTCTTGTTGAGACTTCCGTGAAGATTTCTGACACAGTTCCATCAACCTACAGTGAGTGAGTGAATATCGGAACATATTATGCCGGCCGGCTATTGACGGAAACAAATTAAAAACTTTAAGACAAAATCATTTTAAATATACGGCAGGCAGGTACTTAGGTACCTACGAGGGAAACTGAATACAATGTTTTGAAGTATCCTAATGTTATTCCACGTAAGTAATGAATTTTCAAACTTAAGTACCTATTTCAATATAAGTCACTGCAATTTGGTTAAATGCCATTAGTTCTAGTGGTGTACTGCTTCTATTTGCCAACTAATTTAACCTACTATAAAACCCCAAACACAAAAATATAAGAAGATCCTAGCAAGATCATTAAAAATTCCTAGCATAGAGGCTCAAGATTAAAGATAGCTTAATACATAACTATGGAAGTCCAAGGTTATCAAATGAGATTACTCTAATATATCACTATACACCTACTAGGTACCTCGTGATAATTTTTTGTTTCAGTAGTATTTCATAGTTTTGTTTATATAATGCTATAAAGATGAAGGCCGCCATTACCTTGCTTCTAGTTGCATTCTACTCCTCTGCAGGAAACAAAATATATAATTTGTCAATACTATTCAATTAATTGTAAGATCAAGCTACCTTGCATAAAACAAAACCTGAGATGTAATTTTCAAAGTCTATACTGCATTTACGCACTAAGGTAGAGCAAAGCCGTGACTACATTCAAATATCAATGCAGGACTCATATATCTGTCAATAGTAAGTAATATTCTCGCCTCGTAATATCATCGGAAACAGGTGGCGAAGCTCGTGATAAGGCGAGTGGGCACTTCTTAGAATTGGCGCTGTGTGAAATTCAAAAACAAATTTGCTCATGGGAAGCGTCCTCATCTTCCATTAACGCATTCGCTTAGTGGATTTAAAATGGCTAGTGGAAATTAATTTGAAAGTATAAAAACTAAAATGTAATAAAATAGAGTGGCAGCAACATAAAAATAGTTCACAAAGATGGTATACCTCATCACTTTCCAGCCCCTGCTGTAACAAGAAACGGTATTACAAATTCAGTACGCACCCACCTTGGGCTCTCTCCTTACCGTGAAATCACTAAATAATTTATACTTTGTTTTAAAGACGTTTCAGTCAAAGAGGCGCATAATTTAGTTATTGCTCATAATATTACATCTTATAAAACAAATTATAGTTACACAAAATAAAATAATTTCGAAATAATAAACATCAGTTATAAAATAATATAGAGCGATAATATAATTGTAAGAATAGTAATTGATGGACGAAGATTATATTTGAAAGAAAAGGCATATAATCAGCCAATTAGTTTGATATGTGGGGCTTTGTGATCGGCATATAATAATATCGTTTAGATAGTAGAATAGTGTCATAATCATAATATTCATGTGACAGCTGCGATACTGCATTCCACTACTGTACGTGATATGCTAATATTTTTATCCAGAGCTTCATTTGTCCGAAACTAACACTGGGGCCTTCGTTTATTTAAATACTAGTCTCAGCTTCTTCCCCTTAAAATAATCTTCGTGAAAATACAACTCGACCTACTTTTCTAACGACCCATTTTATCATTCTCTTAACTGAGTGAATCGTGTTCCGCGATTTTAATCTTACATAAGAGGTAGGTATATATTTTTAAATCGTGCCTAACAATTTTAATTACTTTCGGTTCCACTGATTGTGTCGAATGTTATGAAATTGGTATAGTCCAGGGTATAGTTTTGGTATTGTCTGATTTCGGACAATTGATCATCTGGTTGCAATAATTACCCTCTAGATCAGGCATTTTTTTAGATACTATTAAACTATTTTTAGTTGTGTGTTTATGTGATATGGATTGGTGAGTACATGCGAGGTAAAGGCGGCTCACTTCATCGGTGTCGGTGCCGAAGAGAAGAAGGTCGAAGGGAATGGCGGCGACGAGGTCGATGAGGAACCATCCACGCAGATAATGTAGCGCAATCTTCGCTGGGTCTGACTCCACCTCATCCGCTGCATTCACGTATGTTGTGCGGAAGTTGATAAGGATATCTATTATGAATGTAACGTCAACTGGAACCAATAAAAATAAACTTTTTATTCATATACTTACCAATCCAATTATTTTTTCATTTTCATATTTTGGAATCATATTGCTAAACAATAGTAATTTGTAATGTACCTGAGCACGGTAGTAAGTTTTTACAAACGAGTTGAGTCTAGTTAACTCAAGCCGCTTGGCAATGGGCCATTGTTACGAGTTTATAAAAACCTTAATTATTTTTTATCCCACTACAAGTTAGCCCTTGACTGCGATCTCATCTGATGGTAAGTGATGATGCAGTCTAACATGGTAGCGCGCTAACTTGTTAGGGGTACGGCAGTTGTATTAAACCCATATCCCATCGGTTTCTACACGGCATCGTACCGGAACGCTTCATCGCTTGGCGGTACGTCTTTGCCGGTAGGGTGGTAACTAGCTACGGCCAAAGCATCCCACCAGTCCAGGCCAGATATAATTTAGAAATTATAAATTCCCGAATTGACCCTGCCGGGGATCGAACCCACGACCTCCCAATTATAAGACCACAGCGCTCACCACTGCGCCAGGGAGGTCGTCTAATAATGCCCATGTAACACACGAAGTTTTTCATTACATGTGTTAGAAAACAATTACAGTAGCTACTAGGTATTCAGTACAAGTTTTTGACCTTCCTGCGTTCGTAGGGATAGTCGGTGGTACCCACAGGCGTATTTGGGACAGAGTCACGAAATAAACAAGTTGGAAAAACAAGACAAGAGCAATGCCGTCTCTATGCATGAGTATTAGTATAACTCATGATTGATAGTTTAGCTTGTAAAACTCCCATATTACCTATCATATCAATAACAACAATGGGGTCCTGGCCAAAACCACGTGATCGTTTGTCGAAATCAGGTTCATTCAGCTGGAAGGCGGCCACGTAGGGGGTGAATATTGCGGTATAGATGACCAGTATGAGGATCAACCAATCCCAAGCGGCCTGAAACAATACGTTGTACTATGAATTCATACCTTCTATTTAAGTATATGCACAAACTATTTCAATATGATGGCTTTTTGAACGTATAAAGATTGAAACTTAAAACTTAGAACTTCGATCTTTGTTCTACAATTCACTAAAAATTTCACTCTCATAATACTGATTGATGGGTAAAAGTTTTATCCTCCTAAACCAAAAATAAACCAAACCAAAAACTCGATCTCGCTAGCAGCGCTCAGAAAGTTCAAAACAATTTTATAAATATTTCTAATGATTGCTTGGAAATAATAATAGTAGCGTGTACTGGCGTAGGTTGCGCTTTTGCGTGCTGGTAACGAGCGAGGTCGATGCGACAAATATTTTTTATTTAAGTACCAGCGCAAACTAAAAACGGAATTCCCTAAAGTACTGCTACATCCATAGTTTAGCGATTATACAGTTCAGAAACGAGAGTCTAAAGAGCGCCGCGAGTGCTTGCCGAGATAGTAAGATAAGTAAGTTAACGCGTTTTAAATACTTTAAAGTTGTAAAAGCGAACACGCTGCGGGGACGTGGTGAGAAGCGTAGATTACTGACTGATCTATAAACGCACGGCTCTACTACTAAATGGGTCAAATGCTGAAATTGAGTACGGATAACTTTTATGACTTCACTAGCTGATGCCCGCGGCTTCGTTGAGTAACAAACATCCATCCATCCATCCATCGATCCAAACTTTCGCTTTTATAATATTAGTATAGATGTATATGTATAGATTTGAAGAAACGGGTCCGGGGTTCCAGTTCGGTCACCATGGGCATAGTTGCGTTCGGAGTACGGACCGTTTATATCGCCACGGTGCAGTCAATTTTAATATAGTCCATCGCGCTCTGGCCTCAGCGTCTATGACGACAAGAGACCGGATGGCATGACTATAGTACCGTGGTCGATGGGGCGGGCCCTGGTCTGGGACGCCACCTGCGTTGATACGTTGGCAGCGTCTGAATTACCGGGCACGTCCCAAAAGGATGGTGCAGCTGCCGAATCTGCTCAAACGCTCAAGCGCCGTAAGTACTCAGTCATTAGTAAGGACTACATTTTTGCAGCGCTTGCGTTTGAGACTCTGGGCCCATGGTCATCGAACACGAAACATTTTATCAATGTTGTTTTCCAAAAGTTGATCCGCGTTACTGGTGACCCAAGAGCTGGCGCTTATTTAGCCCGATGGCTTAGCCTGGCCATTCAGAGAGGCAATAGCGCCAGTGTCTTGGGTACTATGCCCATGAACGAACATTTGGAAGGTGTATATTTTTTGTAAATATAAATGTTATAGATTTTTTGTACTTAGTAGGTTATATTTGTAAATTGTTTGTAAATATCTTAATTATTATTGTAAATATTTAGTACAAATAAAATATTATTATATAAAGCTATCGACTGAATTAAATTTCATACCTTATAAGGAGAATGGTGGAGGATAGTGCAGGGGTGGGATGGTTGCGTCGTTCCCTTGTGGCCGCCCGTCGCACCCAGTGAGAGGACCTGCGGACAAGCGAGACCGTATTTCATACATGTTCCAAACAAACACACTAAGCAATTCAAGAATTGGGTTTATAGAAATTCCATGATAAGTACCTAAATAATGTTCTTTTCTTCACATTTTTCGAGTCGACACTTATGTACCTCCGTAAGTACATTCGAGCATAACCTGCAGTATTTATCATAAAAATATGCTTGTTTTTTTATCATCCGCGACTTTTATAAGACTCCAAATAATATTTATCATTAGGTAGGTATAGCCTTACTGAGAAAACACAAAAATATTGACTTTTATTTGAAGAGCTCCTGTTAGCTCCGTGTTTGTTGACATCGGTTGGAAAACTTGAATCATATTTTTATAACGATCCCTTTTGGCTTTTTTTATCTATCCATAATGGGAAACCTGACCAGAAGGAAGGAAGAAAGAAGCCGCTTTAACTGAAAATGGAAATTGATGAAATCACCGAAGACGCATAATAATTTATACCTACCTGCTCAGATCGCAGCTCTTGATTGGAAAATATAAACAGAAAACTACTCCGACGGAAAGGATGTATTAACATTTTAAGTTATAAACTATGGAGTAAATGAAAGCATGAGAAGACCCGCAAGAGGTGAATCGACAAAGCCGAGAAAACTTGCGCATGCCGTCTGAAGCAGGCACAGACCATAGGTTTACTACTCGGTGGAAGCAGGTAATATCGGGTCACGGGAGCAATTTGACGACCTCCGTGGTGCAGTAGTGAGTGGCGTGGTCTCATAAGTTGAAGTCCTCGCATTCAATTCCCAGCAGGGTGAAATAATTATATTATAATTTCCATGGGACTATAAAAGAACTCAATTTTTAACAGGTCTCTGGTTTAGCCTGATGGCAGGCTTCAACCGTGGCTTGAAAGCCAATGATTTGATAGTATCCCATGTACTTTTAGCAAACTCCTTTCAGGTAAGAAAAATCAATGGGTTAGGAGGTGAGTCTATAGCTAATGAACATTAAGACTACCTACTATAAGAACAACACACAACATTATTCTAACCACAGAACTATGAATAAGCTAATATAAATTGATATGGCATCTGTTGTACGGGAACTAACTATCGCTGATTTTGAGCAACTCACTCACAAAAATATATAGAAATAAAGAGAAATACCATATTAATACCTCTAGCACCTCAAACTTCTTTAATACTTTTAAGTATAGGTAAATAAATATGGTGTATACCTACCTACTTATTCAGATTTCTGTGGTTCTAACAAACTACCATCTACTCTTAAGAAACATTCTACAAAAACTAATTTCTTAAATTTCCGGGCCAATTGTTAAAAGTAGGTACCCTAGACCTAGGTAACGTCCCATAATGATAGTTGATTATATTACACTTACATTACGGAAGTGTGCATTTAAAACGTAAATAGCACTTCCAGAAGGCATAAATGTCATTATCCCCATTATCTCATAGGTTTAATCATGGTTTAATACAACTCTAGTAAAGCTAACCTCTGGTATATCCCGTTGTACATCAAACGACGTAGAAAATACCTTTAAATACGAGAATTAATATTGTATAGTACCTACCTAGACATACACACCTACTTAGATGCACAAAACTATTGAGTTTATATTTTTGTGCGCAAATCGAATACAAATAGATTTGTTGAAATAAAACAAATACGATAACTAAAAACTCTCCGATTTCTGATTGCGAAATATCTTAACACGTAAATTAAATTAATAGGTAGTTATTGAAACAAAATTGAAAGAGATTTAGTCAAGACTGTAATATCCAGTTACCCGTTCTATAAACTTACCCGTATCTCATTACCCTCCTTTGCATTTTGCGTAGTCGGGATAGTTAAATTTATGGCATAGAATTGTTGCTTTTTTATGACCATTTTTACGAATCCACAACTTGTGAGTTATTTTTGAGTTATTATGTTACATAAAAGTTGATTTACACTATACTCTCGAAGTGTTCGTAAGCTTTTACAAGGTTAGATAAGCCAAACTAAAACGCTACTTACTCGTAATTACCTACTTAGTGATAAGTTAGTAACGTTTGAGTTTGGTTTAACCTTCGTTTTTGTTCCGGATTTTTAGATATTTTGAAGGGAAAACTGGCAGTTATTTCCATTTTTTATTGAAGGTTTGAACCGTATTGACGATGGAACTCAGCCGGCATTGTTATCTGAATCCTCGATGAATGCATTGCGGTAGATGAATGATATTGGAATGAAAATCGCTTATAGTTAGCGCCAATCAAATAGTCGTCTTTGAGCTGAGGTTCGAGTGATTGTTTTTTATTTTTTTATTTTATAAAATGCACAAACAAATACAAAATTTTGTTTCTCGCCAAACTACACACGTAGTTTGTTGGCGAGTGTATGCGCAGCTCTCACACAAACTGTCGAAGTCAACGTATATACTATATGTGTGAAATATGCTCTTGCGACGCGTCTTGCGATCAACTTCAGACCCGACTAAATGATTGGCGCCAGCTATAATACTTAATGCCAAAATATAACAATTAACCCAAGTGACAATTAAATGGACTTTAAATTTAACAGATGTGATGGATGATGATTTTAAATGGGTTTGATCCGGAATAAACAATTTGATTTTATTTATTTATCTTTATATAATATAGATACACTATTTAAACAAATTCTTTAAATTAAACTTTTATGAAAAGTAAATTTGTTAATAATTAATTGTCAACTGGGTTCTGAAGAAGTAAATTATGCAGCGCGTACAGCTAGCACTTAGGTACATCATACAACAGTAAATAACCGTTTTTTTCGTTTGATAAACACATATTGCACTCTGTACAGTCAGCATAAGCTTAAAGCTATAATAGCGCATAGGTATGTATTATAAATAATACAGGTGTGGCACAACAACTCCGACTATAGCATATGTGTAACTTACCTTGGTATTTAAACATTTGTGTACATTATGAGCACATTATCTTTAAGTATTTCGAAAAATTATAGTAAGGTCTGTGGTTAGGATGCTCCAATCGAATTCCAATACTTATAAAATTTACAATATTATTATGAAAATATCCTACTACATAGACGTATAAATAATTATGGTGACAGCGGCGGTGGGATTACAAGTGACTTTATTATCTAAATATTTACCCACAAAAATATTAATAAAACTTTTCATTTGTAAGTTTCAAAATACTTGAACCATATTATAATATAGTTCAAGTAAGTATTGTGTTAGATTTAATAGACTTAGGTACTTATACTTAGACAAAAATGTTGAAAAGTATTGAATGTGTTTAATTGTGGCCTCAATTTAAAACGGTTGTACCTCCAAATATTGGATAGAAGCAGGCGTTACTTTGCGGAAGTCCATGATTATGAAGGAACTAGAAATTTAATTTGCTATAATCCGCAACAGTAGGCAAATATATGTGGTACAGTGTATCTTGCACTTGCAGCTTATCTTGCACTTGCAGCTTATCTTGCACTTGCAGCTTGCAATATTCACCACACCACATAAATCTTCCAAATTATTCTACGTTGAGAATAATTAATTTATATTAAAATGAATTAATAATAATAAATAATTTGGAAGATTTATGTGGGTTGAGAATAATTTGGAAGATTTATGTGGTGTGGTGAATATTGCAAGCTGCATGTGCAAGATAAGCTGCAAGTGCAAGAACCACATATATTTGCCTACTGTTGCGGATTATAGCAAATTAAATTTCTAGTTCCTTCATGGTTGTACCTCCATCAAGTCTGCTCAAATGGAAAGGAAATTCACAATATATTTGGTCACATTTTTGCGGCAACATAAGAACATCGACACATTACTAGGCTGAAGCTCTGCGAGTACATAAATGAGCATAATTATTTTTCCGAAAAATATAGGATCGCATGATTGATCAGTACATTAATACCAATCGTTAATCAGCCAGAGATACGTGAATTACCTCCTTGCCGATGGCGGGCAACCCGTTGAGACCATTACAGGGCGGTTCGAGTCGTACGACGCTTTTGCGGGAGCCACGGAAACTGGTGTCGCGCACACGCACCGAGGAGCGCCATGTGGAGGGCGGAGGGTCGTCGCGGGAGCCGCGCGCGGACGCCGCGCGCCGCGAGGTGGTGAGCGCCGCGCCCGCGCCCGCGCCCGGCGGCGTCACGATCAGCGGCACGTCGGGCGGGCCGCGCTCATCCATGCCGCTGCCGTGCCAACGCTCTCACCGAAACCCGCCGCGCTCCGACGCCTCCAGTTGCTCACATTCCAGCACGGCTCTCTCGAAGGCCGACGCCGTCTCCAGCAGAGCGATTTGCATAGATGCGCGTTTACGTCCACTCGTTCCTCTGATTCCGATACGTATGGTTGCGTTAGGTTAACTTAACATAAACGTAGTAATACAAAGTTTTACAAACGAAATATCGGTATGTTTACTATGGTATGGTTTGAGTGATATATTTTGTAATTTATAATTAGGTGAACGAGTAGGCTCTTAGTTGGTAGGTACACGAAATGTGATGTGATGTATGTACCTACTTTGTTTAACGGTTAGCTACATTATTTTACCTTCTAATCACACCATGAATATTGTAATGCAATGATGATAATTTATGGTTTTTTTGTCTGAATAAGAGCATCCATTACGCGCAACACACTCGATACCTACTTACATAGATTTCGTTAAAAAGACAATTAGGCGGTGCCTTCAAATGAATAAAGTTATTTAAAAAAAACATGGCAATCATATCATTTGATCAATTATTATTCTTTGTGTATAAAGAGGTAAAAGAAGTAGGTAAAGTACGCAAGAGTCTTTAGAAGTTAGAACTATAACCACCTTGAATATATTATATTATAAATATGAGCGAAAATAATAAGAGCGAACGATTTCATTCATAGGATGATCCTATTTTTTTATTGGTAGTTGAGCTATTTATGATAATAGCATGTAGACGCATAACTATATATTACTAGATGATGCCCGTGACTTCGTCTGCGTGGATTAATTTTTTTTTATTCGCAAATTTCATCAAAAACGGTAAAAAAGTAATCGTTTAAGCGTAGCAGACAGACACTGCTACGCTTTCACAGTTTAACTGTACAACCGATTTTGATGAAATTTGGTATAAGGGTAGGTTATATCCTGGGGAAGGACATAGGCTACTTTTTATACCGGAAAATTAAAGAGTTCCGCGGGAGTCAAAATACTGTAATCCACACGGACGAAGTCGCGGGTATCATCTAGTACTTAATAGTACCTAATCATAGTGTATTGACCGCTTTCGATGAAAGTTTCGACGCAATATTGCATAAACTCGCTGCTCTATATTTAGGGCTAAGGCAGCCGTTGCAAAATTGGAAATAAAACAATCGTCGATGCACACAAATTCGCGACATTAACTCAGCCAAAAAAGTTTTTACCAACGGCGCGTGCCAACAAAAAAAAGAACACTTTTTCAAATTGTGGGCCGTGACATGATCTAGAATAATACATCGTGTTCGGTAGGTATAAAATGTAGAAGCGAGGGCTGAAAGAGGTAAACGAGGGCGCGGCTTATTCAACAGTGTGTCAACGGTTGGTCGGCCTATTTAGTGCCTGATCGCATGCTCCTTGCGCGACTACCCCACCACACTTCTATTCCAATTCTTTACATTCTTACATCAAAAATACGTCTATACACAGCTTAATAATAGGGATGATGATAGCTCAATCAAATCAGCAACTTTTTATCAAACTTAAAAACGCACTTCTAGTATGGAAGTTGTATGAAATTCACAGTTGTGACGTCATCAAATTTCAACGCACTTTTTTTCTTTAACCTATATTTTAAAAGGGTTAAAGACCCTCTATTTAATAATCAGTTAAGGCATCATCCCTATTGACTCAATATTTGAAACAGTACAGGCAGTGGTGTGAAGATCATAGAGGCATTAACTATTATTATTATTAATTATTAACGCAGAGCTTACCCCAGTTTGCTCATTTTTAATAATGATCGGTAAATGATTACCCCTGCTTCAAACCCCATGCACGCAACTATGTACAGGTATAGCTATGGTCACACGCTGCTTTTTATTGCGGGTTTTATCCCTCTTTCACAGGTTAAAAATGTCATTCCACGACGATGTAGAAAGCTGAATAATAATTAAGCCCTTAAACTTAGAAAACGAGGCGATTTTTATTCAGACTGATTTTACTCGGGTGATTTTTATTTTAAATTCACGTTTTTACATACCAAGTTTAAAATCAATATTATTAGCATATTACCTACTAGCTGATGCCCGCGACTTCGTCCGCGTGGATTGAGGTTTTTTGGTTCCCGCGGGAACTCTTTAATTTTCCGGGATAAAAAGTAGCCAAAGTGCTATTCCAGACTATAAACTATCTCTGTGCCAAATTTCATCCAGATCCATTCAGCCGTTGGAGCGTGATTGAGTAACAAACATACATCCATACACCCATCCAAACTTTCGCATTTATAATATTTATTTGATTCTGTGTTATGTTATTAGTACGGAAATATTAGCCCCTCGCCATATACTTAGGTACGTTTTCTACGGTAGGTATAATGGTTGTAAATAACTTGTAGGTACTTTTTAGGTTTTACCCTGACTAAAATCAATTAAAACTCGTTGCGTACTGGTTGCGTACTTTCCACGCAGGTCGCAGGCAATAACGCGAGTAAAAGCTGTGTATAAGTAATTATAAAATTGTTTCATTTCAGTGACTGATAAATGATCGTTTGATCGGTTAATGAGATAAGTCTGCCTATCTATACTATAGTAATAAAAAGAGGTAAAGTTTGTGAGTCTGTGCTGTGAGGTTGTAGGGGGGTAATCTCTGGATCTTCTGAACCGATTTTGAAAATTCTGGTACCAATAGAAAGCCACATTATTTGTGAGTTCATAGGCTATATATTAACACGAACAATTAGGGAGTTTATTTCACGCGGACGAAGTCGCGGGCATCTGCTAGTGTATAATAAGATTATTGTAATTAGGTAACATTTTCGCTTCTTTTTAAAAAAAGGAGACCTCAAAAAAAGGAGGAGGTTCTCATTTCGATGCGTATTTTTTTTTGTTTATAGTCCGTAATTTAAACAAAACTAAACGTAATTGTTAAGGTACTGATGACCGTGACTTCGTTTGCATTGAATTATGTTATTTCGAAATCCCGTGAGACTTTTTGATTTTCCGGGGCAAAATATAGCCTATGTCACCCTTCAGATCCTTAACTATACCCACGTTGATCTTAAGTTTCGTTGTGGCGCGATTAAAGGACAACCCAACAAACAAAAACATTTTTTCATACACACTTATAAGTAATATAAAAATATTGAAACTATTGAAAACAATTTTTCACGAAATACATAGTCCGAGTAACATGGTTAGTAAAAATTGGGCTTAAATATTATGTACTTGTAAGTGTTAATTAGGTGCATAATTTTTATTTAAGTAGGCAATATACGTATTAAATCAATATACCATCGTATTTATTAGGTAAATTTATTAAATATTGGTCAGCAAAAATATAGAGACGTGATATATTTTGTATTACAAGTATACTTAGTATACTCAAATTATTGATAACTAGCTGATGCCCGCGACTTCGTCCGTGTGGTTTCAGTTTTTTTGATTCCCGCGGAAACTCCTTAATTTTCCGGGATAGCAGTAGTAGCCTATCACGTCGATCCGTTGCTCCGTTGCGGCGTGATTGAAGGACAAACCAACAAACAAACACACTTTCACATTTATTATAATAGTATGATATCAAATTATAATAATCCTACAGACCTTGTTATGTATGTACTTATATGGTGTAGTGCACGCATTTGTATAACAAGTTAGGTATTGATTTATTCATCAGTCACATTTTCAGTTCCAGTAAAAGATTGAAGTATTCTTTGTTCCTCAAAATGTTCCAGACAGTACTCGTTCTGCTTAATTTGAACTACCGAATTGTTCGAATGACAGGCTAAAAATTCTTGCCTGCCAAGTTACGTAATTGTATAGTGCCTTTTAAAATTACAAAGGTAATAAATATTCATACATTTTGTTTCATTACATTACGTGACGTTAGTAAATAGCTGTAAAACATAATAATATATTCTCTAATTTGTTCTTTTGTGGTACACTTACATAACATAATAACTGGAGGTTATATGGTATGAATATATTTTTCAAAAGTATTGTATTATCTAGATAGGACTAGAATGGTTTAATGCGTGAATCTTTTAATGGGTAACATGAACATGTACCTATATTGTATCATTCATATTACTATACATACATATGCTCGTGCCTGGTACTGCTATAAAATATTAAAATTTCTTCATGCTTAAACTACGAGTATGTACTATACCTACTGTAGATAAACTACTGAACTACTGATTAAAATAAAGTTGTGTTGTGCGAAATGGTGCCAGTTCTTTGTAATATTATATACGAGGCATTGTTATTATGTAAATATTTCTGTCCACTTTCTTTAGACATCGGAATATGGGAGTGGCTATATTATTTTGTGTCATTTACGTAATAAGATATAAAATATGTACCTAATATATCAGTTATTCCCTAAACTCATGTGCATTTATATGAAATATACCTTACTGGTGTAGAAGGAAATATTGATTTTTCGTTACATTATTACTATTTATCTTTACGGAATAGTAAGTAATAGTGAATCAATAAATAGCATTAAAGCAAAGCACTCTTGGAAATTCAAACAACAAACTGTATCAAATAAAAGCCTCTTTACTCCATTGACTTAAAAGAGTATTAGAATTTTATATTTATCGCAAATGCACGCAAAACTGATCGTTCAAAAGGGGTTTAAACGAAGCTCCTACTTAGAGTTCTATTGTGTTCTACCATGATTACTGCAATAAAAGGCTGCAAAAAGCTTACGTTAGGTACTTTAAAATCATCCCCTTTGATTGTATGCACAATATCATGAATGAAATCGATATTCATTCACAGAGAAAGCATAGGATACAATTATTCTAAAATGATTACATATCAATGTAAAGAGTTAACTACCTTTCTTTACTAAAAGGAATAAGAGGTATATAATGTAGACAAAGGAAACCATACCATGGTAGTCATAACTCCAAGCATGGATCGCGTTTTATCACAATAATAGCAAAGAAATGTAAAACTAAATAAAATAAATAAATCGCCAAAGCTCGCAACTAAATTAACGACATAAAAACACCTCTTAAGAACCGACGCACTGCCCACAGTATGAACTAAGCACAGGACGGCACCACTCAATACTTAATTTAGGTTGTGCGAAAAGCTTATTTCTTGACCACTTAGTCTACAATATATAACAATGAAGCCCTGGAGCTGAATCGTAGCGCAACAAAAGCTGCAAAATTTGACCGCAAAACGATAATAACAGTTTTAACTCTTTAATGCAGCCGATCGATTAAGCAAGCACTCGACTCATTTAATATACTTTTTTTACATTTTATCGGAAACCTAGGTTGAATTTTGGTATATTCGTCGTTCGGAACGCGTAAAACGGCATAAATCGCGACGTCGCGTCGTTCTGTAAAGGCGAGGCCCCCGGAACGGATATTTAGATAACAATTCGATGGCAGTGTGAGAGGCGGCAGAGTCCGCAGCGTGGTCACCGGACTCAAACTCGTCAGGGGCGTGCGGCGCACGCAAGAGGTCGCCTTCAGGGGTGCGCGCGCCGCTGCCTCGCACCGCGGCGGCGCCCAGACCGCCGTGCGCCGACGGTCGACGGAGCCGCCCGAGCGCGGTGTGGCGTGACCTCGCACAACCTCCCATCTCTCTATGAGTGGCACCCATTACCAGCTATGCGGCGACTACCACTCGTGACCCGTCGACCATTACAGCTGAAACCCATTGTCGCCATGCTGCCTCGCGAATCTTAACTCGTCGTCACTCGTATGATAGGGTGCCGGCATCTATGAACTCCTTAAACAGGTCGAATTATCCGTTTGACAAACGACTACGATTACGATTTCCTTACACAATCGGGGGGCAGGCAGTAAAGATTACACATCGAGTTTCAGAAAGAAATAATCAGCGCCTACATACAATTCCATCGCTTATCGTATTCACGTCAGTGCGAGTCATCTGTTAATTTGTGATAAGAGGTAGCATGACGTTTATTTTTTTTCGCACTCGAAATTACTTATCATTGTGACTATCGTTGTCACGATAGATTGCATATTTGCATTGATTTTATAACTCTTTTTTTGTGCAATAGTTACTCTCGTTATAATAATATTATGAACGCAACTTAATAAATTGGCTCTAAACGAGATCGTAAACTACTGCAATAAAGCAGCAATAGAGCCAAAAGCAACTAAAAGGCGCATTTCGCTAAACAAAATGGCAGGGGACACATATTAAATCTTTTTTTTCCTTTTTTTGGTCTTTATTTACTTTCCTTCTCTATACTTAATATTATAAATGCGAAAATTTGGATGGATGTATTGATGGACGAATGTTTGTTACTCAATCACGCCAGAACGGCTGAACGGAGATAGGTTATAATCTGGAATAACACATAAGTTAGTTTTTATTCCGGAAATTAAAGAGTTCCCGCGGGAACCAATAAATAAACCTCATTCCACGCGGACGAAGTGCGGGCATCAGCTAGTACCTATTCTATATGTGTGAAAATAATTAGCTGACAAATTCGGAAAAACTCATACAACTACACCCTTGTATGTATGCAGCCCTCGCTTCGCTCATATAGTGTTGCTTTACCCCTTTAAAAGTCTACTATTTAACGTCAAATCTTAGCATTAACCACTACCTCACACTAAATATAAACCTTTCAATTGTGTTTTCATCGATTTCTTATGTTTTTTTTACCCATAGAAACTGCGAGGGTTACATAATCGGTAGGTACCATGGGTTGTCTAAGGTGTGCGGTGTCCTTGACCTATCGCGTGCTAGTAGCAGGTGGCTCAGCAACCCTTAATGAAAGTCTAACAACTGGATCTACCTTATTGCCTACCAATAGCCTATAAGGTGACCAATTCTGGATTCAATTAGTGGTAAAGTCAGCGTGAAGATTCACTTCAAATTCAAGAACGTTTGTTTTTTTACTGTGATTTATTTTTTGTTGCATATTTTTCGCGAAGGTATCTATAGTAAATAAAGTGGCTGAATTTGGCATAGATACATGCTCATAATGATTGTCCTCCTTGGGTGTGGTTACCTATTTACCGACATAAAATGCAAACTCAAAAAGCCATTAAGATAACTAAGGAACAAGGTGTTTCATCATCATCAACAGACAGACATCCACTGCTGGATATAGATCTCTTGCAGGGATTTCCACACGCCGCGGTCCCGCGCGTGGATCCAGCGACTCCCTGAGACTCGTCTGATGTCGTCCGTCCACCAAGTAGAGGGTCTGCCAACGCTGCGCTTCCCAGTGCGAGGTCGCCATACCAGCACTTTGGGACCCCAACGTCTTAAAATGAACATGAGTAAGACGAAAATCATGTCTAATGCTCATGTTCCGCTCCACCCAGTAATTGTTGAGAGCTCTGCACTCGAAATTGTAGACGAGGGAGTTTACTTCCCTATAATCCGATAACACTTTTACCGTTTAGATGGATCAAAGCGAATTTAGCTTCTTGTTAGGTAGTTACTTATCACGGACTTTCACAAAGTAAGGCCTACTAGCTGCTTATATGCAACCTTTAATATCTATTCTATCTGCCTCTTTTGCAGGATTATTTTTCTAAATGGCTTAAACGATATCAGATAGATGCATGATGTGAGACTTTTACCGGGATAACAAAGGATGGCCACATAATTGCCTACATTTTGTAAAGGACCCTTTGAGGACAATTTTTTAAGATGAATGAAACTATGAAATCTAAATGGATTCATTGAATTTTGTGTAATGCCCGAACTAACGAACATGTTATATTGTTCTGAAACTTGCAGAAATTATATTGACTTGACAAGGACAGCTGTCTACACTAATTAATAATTATTGCCTAAATGTTCAAGGTAGAAAACCAAAGTTATTATTACTATTTACTAGTGGTGGGTTGTTGCTATGAGAAATCAACGCTACATAGGACACGTATCCTTCGCAAGTACGTTTTGAAATCCACGAAAAATGGTGCTTCGAGTTCGAATATACAAGCTGGACAATTTTAGCTGGACTCTATTATTATCCCACATTTGAAAATTAATTGGAAGGGCCAGGCTCAGGATATTTAACTAGCCACAATATAAACATTTTCACTATAACAAGCATATATTTTCGTTCTGAAAAGTCAAGTGCTGGCCGGCCGGCACTCGTACCGCGAAATTAACATGGAGAATCGCGAAATACTGCACGCCCTAACAAAACTTTAATTAATTTTTTACCTACTTAATATATTTTGGTTCGGTGCGTTCAAAAATTTCCAGTTAAGTACTACATACTTAATACGTACCGCAGTACGTGTGTTGGCGGCTTATTATGATGTCAATTTAAATAATTGCGTCAAATCAAGGTATTAATTTAATGATACATTACTTTACAAAAGTAAATATATATAAGTATAGGTAATTACCGTAATGTTTGTTGTAGTATTTTTGATATAAGATAAGAGCAGTTAAACGTAGTGAAATTTAAATAATCATGATGACATGAGAATATAGCGATAGTAATTTTAACGGCATATAGAAAATATTGCTGAAATATGTTTTACATAAAACAAAATAATAATATGTTTATTGACATTACTGAAATATTTAAGTAGGTACCTAAAGTAGATAAGAAAGAGCTTTATATTTTGTCAATTATTATTTAAATCATGTATGAGATTAAAATGTTATAAAACGTCTTACAAACAAACATAAGCGACCGATAGCTAAAACACGTTTCGACGATCATGCTTAGTATACACAAACACTAACATTTGCATATTAATTACAATACAATCTTTTTGAAGTAAAAAATTCTTTAGCTGCGCTAAACACTTTTTGACAGGGGTTTTTGGTAAACTTGTGGATTCGCGTGACCGACATGCTCGCGAACACCGACATGCTCGCGAACAGCGATATGCTCTTAAATATAAATATACTACATTCGTAATTAAACTTTAATTCCTTAGTTTTAAGGTTTATATTTTAATTTAAAAAAATGTATAAAGAAATTAAAAAAAAAATTTAAATATTCGTTTTCACTCCTATCGGCAGTCCCTATGACTGCCAATTTTTAATGTTAACGTCGAATGTAATTGTAGATAGATAGAATATATAAATTCTTTATTGCCACACAAAATATACAACTAAAATATAAACAAATTATCTACAGAAAACAAAGTGCGTAAGGTGCGGTCTTATTACTAAAAGTCTCCTTCAGAGAAGCCGTTGAACTGCAAAATAAACTAAGCATGGAAGTGTGAAACCATCTTTCTCTGTATATCATATGAAATCATTATATCCAAAGATCATAAAAGCTAATAGGTACCTTTTACTGAACTCGAAAATTATGCTACGTTTTGCAAGGTTGTTGACGACCTATAACCGCTACTGTATAGCCAGAAACTCGATACCGCATAATGACGATGCAGATTAATTATGACGCTCGTCGCAATCAAAAATTTGAATTGAAAATAGTCTAATCCTGCTAAAACTGAAATTTTAGATTTGCTCAATTTTAAAAAAGGATCTTCCAAAATAGTAGTAGAGTACAGGGTTCCGTGATCAATTTATTAAAAAGCCTTCTTACAGCAAACAAAAAAATATTAGAAACGCGAAACATACACAGTCTCTATTACTATACTAAATAGGCATAGGTTAGTATTAATTGTTGCAAGCAATCATCACTCATCACACTTTAACTCAGTTGACTATAATATAACATTCTAATATATACGACAATAGCGTTGCGATTACATTGAAGCTCCAAGCTTAATTTCTTTCTTAAATATAGAATACAACCTAATTATGTATTCATACTTTGTTTAGTGCTCATAAAGAAGCCAAAGATCACAAAAAACGCTATCACACACTCTTTGAAGAAAACAACATTAACAAGATATTATTTTGGACTTTTAAACTAGAAATTGTTATAGAGGAACGATAAATTAAAGCCCTCACTGCAGAGGGCTTTTATTTTACATCTTAAAATCGGAGGTGAGGGCAAAAAATATTGAAAAAACAGTCAATCTTGATAATTATTATGTACGTATTTTACGTCGGGTCTTTTCTCTTTCACTCTACTCGTAACAGCAAATGAACTAAGCATTAATGTGTTAGTAATCTATATATATAAAATTCAAAGTCCTGACTGACTGACTTATATAATATCAACGCACAGCCCAAACCGCTGATCCTAGAGACATGAAATTTGGAAGGTGTGTTCTTTGTGAAGAGTAAGTATCCACTAAGAATGGAATTTTCGAAATTCCACCCCCAAAGGGGTAAAATAGGGGTTGAAAGTTTGTATGAAAGTCCGTCATTTTTCAAGTTATATTCATAAAACTTGGTATTTGAGCTATCGGTTCAAAATGAAGAAATACGTGTATCGCCATTTTTGAAAATTCTACCCCCATAGGGCTGAAACAGGGGTTGAAAGTTTGTAGGAAAGTCCGTCATTTTTCAAGCTGTAGCCATGAAACTTGGTGTTTGGGATTTCGGTCTGAAATGAAAAAATATGTGATTCACAGTTTTTGAAAATTCTATCCCCAAGGACGTCAAATAGAGAGTTTATCCTTTAATCACGCCGAAACAGAGCAACGGATCAACGTGATTTTTTGCATGGGTATACTTAGTTGAGGACTTGCAGAGTGACATAGGCTTCTTTTTATCCCGGAAAATTAAGGAATGCCTGTGGGAATTAAAAAAACTTATGCCACGCGAACGAAGTCGCGAGCATCCTCTAGTAAAACATATAAATGTAAATATTTTTGGTGGTATAGGTACGAGTTGAATATTTTTCAAAACATTTGTGAGAAAACTTGAAAATGGTTGGTTACTCACTAGAAAACGGTTTCTCAGGCCCAAACTTATTTCGAGATTCTTCAAAAATCTCTAATAAATAGGCGCTATTAATATAGCTCGATTTATTTCGCACGTCTAAAATACCTGATTGTTGATTTAATTTTATTATATCAAATCACTTAGACCACTCATATTAATTCATGACTCGACTATTCAGACTTTGCGTTTTTGATTTATAAAAGTAAAGTACGTTTAAAATCTTATCATAATTAAATACAATTTTTAATTTCATCAACTCACATAACTTTTGGTACTTTGAATGTTATTATTTTTTAAGTAAGTTTTTTTCTACACATAAAGTCAATATCATTGTGAACCTGCTTGCAAGTAAACTGCATTTTTCGAGCAACTGTATTGAAAACTACTATTACATTAAAGGATGTACTGCATTTTCAATACCATCACCACAATAAATAATGCCGCGTCCTCATGGATTGAACTAAAATCTTTATGTATCTACAGTCCCACTAACTTATCTGGTCCAATGGCCCAAATTGGAACTAATGTTTATGAATGTTTATTAGTTTTTGTTTTTATTTTATTTTTAATATTTATTAGGAACACAATGTGATAACAGCAACGCTGTCACCGGGTCAGATAAGGGCTGTTTCGAGGAAATCACAATTGTTGTCACTTTTAATCGGATATAACATCATGGAGAGAGTTTGCGAATACAAATACGGATAAAATAGTGGCTCTAAATTTTCAGATTTTACAATAGCAAGTAATACCTAGTTTATCTGTGGTAGGAGTTCGGGAGGAGAGCATAAAGTCACTTAAAGCTGTCAGTTCATAACTTCGGTCATAACTTTTTAGGGTTTCAGTTTATTTTTCAACTTTAAATTTATTTTTATAAACTGTTTAGGACACCTCATAATGTTTAATTTTGTATTTCATGTACAGTCGCGGTCTGAAAATGTTTACCACTTTTCAAATTGGATTATTTATAACACTGTGCATAGTAAGGTCTAAAACGCCTTAGCAAGGTATTTATTACGTTTCAAAGATAGTAATGTACCTACCTACGCATCGGTTTTCAAAAGTTCAAGGAGGCGTTGAAGTTAATGAACTCTATCCCAATGATCTCTATGTTGCTGTCTGTATGTCTCTATGAATGCTCTATGCGGATGATGTCGCGGGCATTCATTAGTTTGCCATAAAATAATGGACTTACCACTTTCTCCTCGACGATATCGTTATTGTTGTTGTTGCTCCCATGTTTTAAGGCACCGTTTTCCATGACCAAAAGTCACAGCCAGGGTTATATACTTTCTATATATTGAACACTACTATTTTACTTATTTATATACACATTTTCATAAAATTTATTTAAGTTTTGTTAAGTTTTATGTTAGTGTGTTGGTCACTGCCTATTAGTTGCACGCTAATTATTAGATACACTTCTATTTATTGCGTATGATGAAAAACCCTGATAGATATTCATAGTTGAATTCAGTTATAATAACTTTTAGCAGAGTTAGAAACAGGAGTAACATTAATTGGGCTCTCTTTTATAAAATAAATGCAATTTTTCTGCACTTCTTTATATTAACAGAATAGGTTCCGAGCTGGAACCTTGAAACACTCCCATATTTTTGTAACTCGTGATGTCAGAGATAGTGGTATCTGTCCATCGGTATTGGTCCGATGGATCATGATCAGATCTTAAGACCGATATAACTAAGTTTGCCATGCAATATTCAAAGAAATATTTTTATAGTAGTAACAATTTGATAACTGTATTAAAACATACAGAAATTTCAAATGCTTGATAAATAATTTCTTTATTATATTTAAATGTAAGTATAACGTTACAAATTCTGTCGAGTTAAAATTAACCTTGAAACTAAGTGTGTCTGTCGGTCTGTCCGTCTGTCGGTCTGCTACGCTTTCACGGCCCATCTGTTGAACCGATTTTGATGAAATTTGGTATGGGTATAGTTTGTATCCCGGTGAAGGACATAGACTACTTTTTATCCCGGAAAATTAAAGAGTTCCCGCGGGAATCAAAAAATCTTAATCCACGCGGACGAAATCGCGGGCATCATCTAGTTTATAATAAAATTAAACGTCTGGGAGGAAGCAGAAGAATTTATACTCTATAGTCATATAATGCTACTAGCTGATGCCCGCGACTTCATCCGCGTGGATTAAGTTTTTTCGATTCCCGCGGGAACTCATTAATTTTCCGGGATAAAAAGTAGCCTATGTATGTATCTATGTATATATATTCTTTATAGCTGATGCCCGCGACTTCGTCCGCGTGGAATAAGTTTTTCAGTTAATTTTCCAGGATAAAAAGTAGCCTATATTACTATCCCACGGTATAATCCCCCTATAATGGTGAAACACGTACTTTTTTATATTTTAACGACAGCCCAAATGCTGTTTCATAGCTATAACTTGAGAAATTAAGGATTTTCATACAAACTCTCAATCCCTATTTCACCCCTTCGGGGGTGGAATTTTGAAAAACTGTGAAACACATATGTTTTCATTTTCAACCCGCAGCTCATATATCAAGTTTCATGGCTATAACTTGAGAAATTAAGGACTTTTATACAAACTCTCAACCTCTATTTCACCCCTTCGGGGTGGAATTTTGAATAACTGTGAAACACATATGTTTTCATTTTCAACCCGCAGCTCATATATCAAGTTTCATGGCTATAACTTGAGAAATTATGGATTTTCATACAAACTCTCAACCCCTATTTCACCCCTTAGGGGGATGGAATTTTGAAAAACTGTGAAACACATATTATGTTTTCATTTTCAACCCGCAGCTCATATATCAAGTTTCATGGCTATAACTTGAGAAATTAAGGACTTTCATACAAACTTTCAACCCCTATTTCACCCCTTCGGGGGTAGAATTTCGGGATAAAAAGTATCCTATGTCCTACCTCGTAGTATGGGCTCAAATCGTGCCAAGTTTCGTTTGAATTCATTCAGTAGTTTCGGCGTGATGCGCGGCCAAGATACAGACAGACAGACAGACAGACAGACAGACAAAAATGAAAAAATTACAGATTTGGCTTCAGTATCGAATAATGAGTGCCCTCCAAAAAAATTTTCAAAATATCTTCAATGTACAGAACGTACAGAATTGGACCTGTTACAGTTTTATTATAAGTATAGATAGATGGTATACATATTTAGGATTTTTTTTACGTAAGGTTTTGTGACAAGATGTTTTTCTTCCCTATTTGCACTAACCCTTTAAATGAAAAATATATTACGATAGGACTTTTCTTTTTCATTAGGTACTGTTTTGGTCTACTAATTCACTTAAATGGTTTAATCAGACTATTTTTTTAAAAGGAAAATTATAGATAACTGATACATTCTTGTGATATTGAGTATACATACTTTGATCCTGTTTGAATCAGAACTTATAACGAACTTTTAGACAAACTCGTAAGCAATGTAACTAGACCTTTTTAGTTTTTAACACTTGACCGTTACGTTCAAAAGTTTCAAGGTGCCGACATATTTCTTTCCCATTTAATATTTAATCACGTCTTGCTATCCGATGGAAAAAAAATCGATCACATACACTATTCCCGTTGCTACGCTACATTTCTTTGTAAACACTACTATTTGTCCTTTCAATAACACAAACATTTTATCAATTCCATAGCCTTGAATACTGTTTGATAAATATTAGACAAGAAAGTGAACGAGTCCGTTGGGTTTCACTCTAAAAATTATACACTAACACAACCTTAAATAAACTGCGTTACGATTTCGAAGGCACTGTTAGTGTATCGGTACACATGATGTAGGATCGTCAGAACATTATTAGTTAAAATCGGTGAGCATTAGGCGCATTAGCGATGTTGTAGTCGGGGCGGGCGGGCGGTTGGCGGGTCGCGTCATACTGCGGCGGCGGACGGCCGCACGGGCACGGGGCGCGGGCCCGTCGCATACCCGCACTCCAGCGAACACCATCGCTCTACGCACCATCGCTTATATTGATGGACCTTGGGCTACATACACTTTTACCACCCTCGGAAGCCAACAGTAGGTCAATGTATAGTCCCTTGCTTAGTACGAGCTGAATTGTTCTGGCCCAAATTTGACGAATCGTTTTGACATATTTTGACCTTAAATTAAAATAGCTTCGTCGGTATTGCTCCAGCCATACTAGCTATTCCAATAGCTCTCGTATTTCTATCAGTAAAAAATATTCATGGTAGGCGCCGCGGTGCTATAAATAGGAGGTTCGGAGTTCCATTCCCAACAGGGGCAATTTAGATTAATATAACAAACCAATAAAGGGCTTAATAATAAACTGAGATTATATACTCATAAAAGCAGAATGAATTCGTATAATTATTATTAATAACGTTATATATTACTCACACACCTACTATTACTAACTAACAAATATTTATTATTATTTTAGTTTTATGTTCTACCTACAAGTGCATTATCTACTATCTACTCTGTAAAAAATTTTTTTATTATATTCGTATCCTGCAATCGTTTCTGGCCTTATTTAACGTCAAGTTATAATTATTGTTAATATTAGTTGTAACGCTGTTGATTACTGGAAAGTAAATAAAATAAAATAAATAAGTTTCTACTTAGAAACTTGACTAAATGAACACGTGTATACAGGAAGAAATGTACCAATTAAGAATTGGATGTAGGGAAAGTGACTCAGGTCCGATTAATACACAGAAACTATTTAACCTAATAAAACCCATAGAGCGCGGTCAGAAAACAATTTATGTAGAGATATGATTCATATTCAAAATTCATACAACATAATATAGTATCAGTTTCACAAGGCACCCATGCGAGTGATTACTGCGAAATTCAAAAGGGGTGATCTTTTTTACTTTATGAAAAACTTAATTACTTCAGACGTGAATATACAGAGAATATTGGAATTTCGAATCATATTTGGGAAAATGTTCCTATCAATTCATAGCAGAACAAATTCATATTAAAAACGTAGTGTGGTGTTTCTACACATTTTCAATTCTATCCATATATATTTTAAACCACATTCTTACCACCAACATAACAACATCCATACTTCCATAACCATACTAATATTATAAATGCGAAAGTGTGTCTGTCTGTCTGTCCGTCTGTCTGTCTGTCTGCTACGCTTTCACGGCCCATCTGTTTTGACAAAATTTGGTATAGAGATAGGTGAAATCCCGGGAAGGACATAGGCTACTTATTTATCCCGGAGAATTCAAGAGTTCCCGCGGGAATCACACTTCCTTAATCTAGTTAATAATAATTTAGTTCATCATCATCATTATTTCAATCTATTGCTGGCTTACTACTCAGCACGAGTCTCCTCTCAGAATGAGAAGGGTTGGGCCATAGTCCGCCACGCTGGCCTAGTGTGGATGGCAGACTTTACACACCTTTGAGAACACTATGGAGAACTCTTGGGCATGCAGGTTTCCTCACGATTTTTCTTCCCCTTTAATTTCTTAAAACGCACAAAACTCCAAAATGTTCGAAATGCGTGCTCGGGGATCGTACTCCCGGCCACCCCAAACGAGGCCGGGCGTCTAAACCTCTAGGCTATCACCGCTTTTATACCGTTCCATACCATGTTATCTAGGCAAATTGGGGCGGTTCGTTGTATGGAGACCCCCGCATTAAATTCTCAGTCGATGAAACTTGGCAGGGTTATAGTATGGTATGAACCAAAACTTATACAAAAATATCAATGACTGAATATTTTCCCGATTTCTTTTTAAAATATATCGTAGGTAGGATATTTCAATCAAAATCGAAACATCAAACGAAATAGGTAATCATGCAGAACATAAATTTAAACCGATATTTTAAACCGATTTTATTATCAAACCTAAACTACGTTTACGCTATAATGTACCTTCCTACTTTGACAGTTGGGTATAGCATAAAAAAAATCTTATTTCCTTTATGATTTTATTGGATATTTATAATATACGTTTAACTCATGATACTTTAGCGTACTGTAAAGTTTCGTCGCCTGAGGAATTATTGTTGGGGTCCACACTCCACTAGCTTTATTGCCTAGACTAAAGATTAAGCCTTGGAAATTCTCTGAAACCAATTTCCTAGGGCAGCGTACAAGCCCACCAACTTATCTAGCCCGGTGGCCAAAATTGGAACAAATTGTTATGACTGTGTAGGTTTTGTTTACCTATATTTTACTAGACGATGCCCGCTACTTCGTCCGCGTGGATTATAATTTTTTTGGTTCCCACGGGAACTCTTTAATTTTCCGAGATAAAAAGTAGCCTATGTCCTTCCCTGGGATACAATACAACCTACCCCTATACCAAATTTCATCAAAATCGGTTGAACAAATGGCCCGAGAAAGCGGAGCAGACAGACAGGCAGACAGACAGACACACTTTCGCATTTATGATATTAGTATGGATTTTTAATATTTATTAGCACCACTATGGATAACAGTGACGCTGTCACCGGTCAGATAAAGTAAAATGTTTATGGTTTACGGTAAGTCTGACCACACTTTCGAGCTGCATATTTATATACATACAGAAGGAAAAAATGTAAATAGATATATTTTATTATATCAATTCAGGCAACTCTAGGCCCATACTAGAAGAAAAACTAGAAACACATAAAATATGACATAGATATAAAAAAAATTGAATTTCGTCAAAATATAGTGTACTTATATCAGAATGAAGTACGTAAGTATCTATTTTTAATGACCCACATCCATGGCAAAGTCCCCTTATTCCACAAGCCTGCAATCTCCATTGTAGGCCGTAAGATGCTTTGTGTTATGACTAACGTCTCAAGTGTCATTTACGGCGTAAAGCCTGAAGCTTCCAGTGGCCTGAATAACTTTTGCTTCTACTTTTAACGTACTACGTACACATACCTACCTACTTGTGTTTTCATCGTGTGATTTCTAGCATATCTTTAAGGTCTGTAAAAAATACCGGTCAAAAGCTAGCATGACTCACTAACCAAGGGTTCCGTATAGGAAAGAGGCATTCTTAATAGTTATGACCTGTCTCAAGAAAACGTTAAGTACTTTTAGGCGACATTAGTTTTTTTAAATTTTCTCTTTGTCCATTTTATAAGGAGCACCGGATCGACGCGACGGGATTTGTGGGTACCTATGGCGTAGACTACTATGTATCCTGAAAGAAGGTTCCCTTCAGATTGAGCTGATGGACAGCGCCCGATTTTAAAGCTAAATTATTCAAAATAAACATAGTTACCAGTGGCGATTCCTGGTGGTCAATCTGGGGTTTGCGCTAGCTGATGGTTACCTAGGTATTTTCTCAATAAAACACATTTACCTCATATATCACTGATTTGGGGTATAGGTTTAATATAACTGATAGGTATATAATCCCTAACAGGTTTGCCCGCCATCTTAGAGTAGGTACTTACATCATCACCCACCACATGGTGACATTGCAGTCAAGGGCTAACTTGTACTTACTAGAATAAAGAATACTATTTTTATTTATCTTACACTAGCAGATTCCCGCGACTTCGTCCGCGTGAAATAAGTTTTTTAAATTCCCACGGGACCTCCCTAATTTTTCGGGTTAATCTCGGTTCTCGTACCAAGCCTATGACACTTACAAATAATGTGGCTTTCTGTTGGTACCAGAATTTTCAAAATCGGTTCAGTAGATCCAATTAATCCAAAGATTACCCCCTACAACCTCACAAACTTTACCTCTTTATAATATTAGTATAGTGCGCGTTACATTATCACTATGATATCTTCTAAGATATTCATCTGAATTAAATGGTGTAAGGGCAAATTTGATCTATATTAAATACTTGAGATGAACAACCATTTTATTTTGATAAGGATTGATACTATGTTGGTAAAAACACCTTCGCGAGTAAAGCATTGTTTTAGACCAAATTTGAAAATCATAATGACGGTTATTGTGAGACGACCTTAAAACATAGCTATATGCTGTCGCGGACTTTTTTTTAGAACTTTTTGAGAGGAACAATTCCACCATACATTGTTTTCGTGTAACTTTTACAATTTACGCAGCGCACGCCACGGAAGCTCTCACGTGAAACAATTTTTTCCGACTTCATTCACATTATTGCAATTTTCGTAGGGATCTTTAATGTTTTTGAAAATAAAATACAGCCTATGTTACTCGCCGAGAATGTAGCTTTCTATAGGTGAAAGAATTTTTAAAATCGGTTGAGTAGTTTTTGAGTTTTGAAAATAATACTACACAGCACATGCGCAACTCATAGTGCACGCCTTCGGCCCGTAGTGAGCGGGAGTAAGCGGGCCGACGGAGTTCGAAGATTCTCGCAGTATGAGTACGAGCCACGTGGCGATGCGGCGCACGTCACAAGTCACAACTCACAACCAAGGTGCGAGGTGGTCATGGAGCGTGCGTGATTTTAAATAATTATCGATTAACGCAATCATTTAATTGATAAACTTATATGATTTGTGAATGGTAGGTACCTATTTCACGTTATAAAATAAGTATTAGTATAATACTTAAAATATAGATCTAGAATAATTGGTAAGTAACTTATTCATAATTATTGGTATTGCGGCGCAAGCTGCGCAATCTTAGAGGAATCGCCACTGATAGGTAATAATGTTACACGTGAGCTCTAATGAACAAGCATTCGATACTATCTAAATCAGCTCTGACTGCCTCATTGGTCTAGTCACTAGTGGGTAGCATGGTCGACTGCGGCCAACGAGGTCCCGGGTCGGGCCGTAACAAGTACATATTGGGTTTTCATGACAGTACTACCTAGCCCGGAGTTAGGCGTGCCCCGGAGAGCACGTAAAGCCGTCGCCACGGCGTGCTTTCAGGACCGACGCGTTGGTCCTACGCCTGATACCTCTACCTTTAACCAGTCGTGTCGAATTTACCGTCCCATCGGGCTATGAGAGTAAAGGAACAGAGAGTGCACCTGTGTATGCGCGCACACACTTGTGCACTATACTATCTCCCTCGCAGTAGGCTAATCTCTCTGGAGATTGGCCGCCGTGGCCGAAATTCCTCCGGGAGGACATTAATCAGCTCTAGCTAAAGTAATTTTATTGCTTTGTGCAGTCTATTTGCTGCGACATAGTAATATCGGAAAACTCTCATTAGAGTGATTGCACCTGTTCATAAAATCAGAGCAATGCATCAAAAAATCCGCTGGCTTGAAAATCTAAGCTGCGGCGCGGCGTAGTGTTTTTCCATCGTATATAATTACTAGCTGATGCCCGCGACTTCGTCCGCGTGGATCGAGGTTTTTCGGTTCCCGCGGGAACTCCTTAATTTTCCGGGATAAAAAGTAGCCTATGTGCTATTCCAGACTATAATCTATCTCTGTGCCAAATTTCATCCAGATCCGTTCATCCGTTGGAGCGTGATTGAGTAACAAACATACATCCATCCATCCAAACTTTCGCATTTATAATATTTATATTTGATATTATAATGTTAGGCAAATATGTTGATATTTAAATCTGGAATATTTTATTCGTATTGTTTCAAAGATATTCCTTGAAAACCATATTTTTTTGGCGTTTCTACGCAGATATTTACACAAAAAATCATACTTTAATATTATAAATGCGAAAGTGTTTGGTTTGTTGGTTTGTCCTTCAATCACGCCGCAACGGAGCAACGGATGGACGTGATTTTTGTTATGGGTATAGTTTAGGACCTGGAGAGTGACATAGGCTACTTTTTATCCCAGAAAATTAAGGAGTTCCCGCGGGAATCAAAAAAACTTAAATCACGCGGACGGAGTCACGGGCATCAGCTAGTCTTTTATAAAGTTCTTGCTTATTTTGTTTCTGACTTATTTGCTCCTCCATATAAAGGTTTTCTTTTTTCTTTCTGTCTCAATTGTACAATAAATTTTTAACAAAGATTTGTGGCTACGCAATAGGTACGCATAACGTAATTTATACCAAAGTGTCAAATACCTAACTACCTGGCTGTCTGTCTCCGTAGCAGCGATAACCGCGCCGTCATTTTATGGATTAAATAGATATCGGTTAAAACAGAATATTTACATTAAATTATAAGTAGAGCGCACGACGGGAAAATTTTAGTATTCTCATAGTCGTCAGTCTGGATATGTTGACGACGCGCGCGCAACCCACCTATTTTCGCACGCGTTACTCTCACATCTAAGTAATTAAAAATATAAATTGGTATAGTGTGTTTTCTAACAAAATGGTGACGATCAAAAATTTAGGAAATCAAGACACCAAAAATGACGAGAAAGCTAACGAAACTAAGGAGCCGCCAAATAAAAGGCCCCCAGGAATGTTTTCACGGTTGTTTTTTATATGGACGTTTCCGTTGTTTTATTTCGGATATAGACGTGATTTAGAAGAGTATGATTTAGTGCCAGCGAGAACATTATACGATTCGAAAACAGTTGGAGATGAATTAGAAAGGTAAGTGAATTAATGGATTTCTATCCGATCAATAAAATATATTGGAATTGGGTACATTTAGGTACGGGACAAAACGCCTATGCCCTCCAGCCCTAGTGTATTTTCGCTCTAAGCTTACACGCTTTCGACAATTTTTGCAGGTGGTCCTTACTCCTTACTTTATATATTAATAACTAGCTGATGCCCGCGACTTCGTCCGCGTGGATTAAGGTTTTTTGGTTCCCGCGGGAACTCTTCAATTTTTCGGAATAAAAAGTAGCCAATGTGTTATTCCAGACATGTGTTATCTATCACTGTGCTAAATTTCATCCAAATCCGTTCAGCCGTTCGTGCGCCATCCTTCCATACCTACATCCATCCAAACTTTCGCATTTATAATATTAGTAAGTAAGTATAGATTCTAAATGTTATACGCCAGAAATGGCTGAATGCATATTGATATTGTGTTCACTACGAATAAATTAATAAATCAATCAATTGCCCAATCCAAATATTAGGCATGCAGGATAGAAACAAATGAAATATAAAATAAATTCTGTCTTTCATACATTTCTAAAATGCTATCCGAAAGTGATGAAGTCTATATTAATAATAAAACATGGAAAGTGCACGAATAGGTTGCACTTGGGGGAAGGACATAGGCTTTTAAAAAAAGTTGATATAGGTAACATTTTTTTTAGATTAGGTCGAAGAAGCGATATCTTTGTTTCTTACTTGTTAATAAAGATAAAAACTTGAAACTCATTATTAAATGTTATGCAAAACAGATTAGATATTTTTATGTTTAAAATACCAGATAACAATAATAGATCATTTTATATTTTCGCTAATTAAACATAGTCTATACTGACTACTACTAACAGACTCTCCCGGCTTTTCACGAGTGGTCATTGATCATGAATCATCTCTGAAAGTGCTCTTATCTACTGGTGTTATCTGTAATAAAATCTATTCTGTACTTTTGGATTAGCTTTTTAAGCACGCTTTTATTAACTTCACATACTGCAAGTCAAATTTAAGGCCCTGTGATAGCGTAAAATCCGCGAAACGGAGTTTTTTAAAGCAGTGTATCCATCAAAAGGTGACAATGTATGCTTGTAAAAATAATTTGCTGTTATCAAGACCTTTAAGCAGCCATTGACGCATCTCAAAACACAATTTAAAAAATCTCTGCATTGAAATTTCTTTAAAACATACCTAAAATTCTACATCAATGACCATACCTCTTAGTTTACCTTTTATAGCAATTTTTCTCCTTATTGAAACTAATAATTTGCTCTAGAAATATAAAATAAAATTTATATTTCTAAATCAAACACATTGTCGGATTAATTTGTATTGAACAGAAATTATTTATTTTTTTACAAATGATTTCTTGCATTTTTCGCGACATGCGCTTGCTCGATTTCACCCCCGCGCGCCTATATTTTGATCTCGTTAACTCACAATCACAGCGCCTTAACCAACTTCTAATTATTGTCGTATCGATTTGAAACTTTGCAAATGTAATGTAATTGCATTACAATACAATAATTTGATTCCATCAAGCTAATCTGATGATGGAACCAGGATGTGGATAGTTTAACTCTGCAATAGTTGGTAGTAAACCCCTTAAGTTATGGCTCATCACACACACTTGTGACGGGAGTCTGATGAAGGAACTGGGAAGTTGATATGAACACACAACGATGGTAAGCCCCTCAAGTATGGGCTCATTTGGTTTTGTTTGACCCATTTATTCCAATTCCCAAATTCATGGTTTAGTAGTCTTATTCTGACTTAAGTATACTTACAATCTAATTGTATCGCATAAAAAATTTAAAAATACATCAGGTGGTGGTTATTTTATCTAAATCGGTTCAGGACAGCAGACCATAATATTATACTGTGAACGAACTTTTGAATTATGTTTAAGAGTTATCGGGAATATTGCAGACAGTTTCGGTTGTACAGCTTTATTAAAATAGTGTTGAAGTGATGGTGGTGACTGGGAGCGACGATGAAGAAAACGTGGTGCAGGCCAAATTATGGGTCTTGGATAACCAACTACGCCTGTGGCTGAGAATTAATTTGTGGACTTTTTGTTTGCCAAGCGAACATATTCACCATCGCGTCAGAGAGATTGCGGAAGGAAAACAAATTATGACCACTGCAGCCACAGATATTTAAAATTAGGCATCGTATAATACTTATTAATATTTATGTACCTACTGCTACATTTGCTTTTTCTTCTTGCGCGTGCGACTGGCGATTCGACTCCCCACTACTTCAGCAATCTGACCAGGCCTTTTAGGTCACGTTAGCTATACAGGTCTTGCAGTTCCTATATGTTTACAAGCACAAAATTGTGTTAATTTGAAAACAAGGACATTTCCCTGAAGACAAAACCAAGAGACCTTGACACATTGATTTTTTAGTCTAAACCACTACTAGGCCATGAATTGTAGGTATGTGTAGGTATGGGTTAGTTATAATGTTCTTTTGGAGAGCCTTTATATTTCATAGTTGCAATAGGTACTTACAAACAAATTTTCATAATTTCATTTGGACTATCCTCTCTCGTTGCGTCGTATTCCTCATTGCTGAGGTTCGTGACCCCATTCTATTAATCACATAATGGCAGGAGTTTTCTTGGGATAATAATGCGGTGGGTTCCCAGGTCCTTCCGCATACGACATGACTGAGTACTATTTCAACTCGTAGGATTCTAAAATTATTACCAGATGTTAGTGATAATATACGGACCGACGCGACGGCTTTACGTGCTCTCATAGGCACGGAGGGAACGAAAAGGCCAAATTCGGACTACCAAATTCGGTCACCCATCCAGTTACCGACTTGGGTCAACATTGTTAAACAATCGCAATCGACTGATATGCGTTGTCGCAACTAGGCCACTCGTCCCTCAACTCCCCTGGACTATCCTAGAATATTTATTCACACGCTCAAAAAACCGTAATATCAATTAACTATTACTTGCGAACCAAAAAAAAACAACCTATATAAAAATTACACTCGTTGATTGCCCCAGGGTCAATTGGTACCCTTCAAGCTTACACCAGAGCCACGCTGAATTGTGATGGTCAATCTTTGGAGGCCCAGACCTCACCAGAACTTATGTCGCAACCCTTTCGCAATCGACGGCGTATCTCGCGAACGAAGATCTCCGCCTCCGCATCATAACAGCCCATTGTCTCCACTGGCATCCTAGATTATATATTATTTTACACAAATAAAATTCATATTTTAAAGCTTTCGATATGTAGACCTAACTTTTGTATTGAAAGTGAAAAGCTTGTTATTCAGATACGTTTTGATTTTGTTTCAGAAACTGGCTTGAAGCTGAAGCAAAGTGCAAAGTTACAGGCGATAAGCCATCATATATAAAAGTACTCTTTAAGACTTTTATATGGTCATTCATACCAGGAGGTATAATGCAGTTTTTGTATGTTGGCATAAGGTACGTATAGACTTTGAATAAAAGTTATACGAGTACGTAAAGTAGGGTAGGATTTTGAGAAATCTTTAAAAACAATTAAATCCACACGTTCGCGGGAAATGCATAGAAGAAATAGTACCTTAATAACGCGCGCGAGGAAGACTTCAGTTGAGAGATCCGTCTGGTTTGTTTGCATTCATGCATGCAGTAACATTATGGAAGCTCAACGTGGTTCCCTCCAGGCGCTAGTAATCGACATGAAAATGAATATTCAAGGTGTCAGTGACGACGATGTCGTCAAATTTTAATGACATACAGTTTGCACCGGGACAAAGCGTCACCACATCGTACTTGTATCGAAACGACCGCGTTTTACATATTTGGTGGGGGAGTCCACAATTTGTGTTTTATTTCTTTGCCACCGTCTATTGAACCGATAAACGTCCAATGCTGGACATCGGTCTCTGCTGGGATTGCATAGTCCACTGTCTTGTACCGCTTACCCTTTCGGTTCGTAATGACTACTTAACAAATTTCAAGCAGCTTTCTGTTGTACATACTACCTAGTCGTATGTCTACTCTACTCTGTTGGTAGAGTGTTTACGCGAGAGTGAATAAAGCCTTTGTAAAGTTAAAGGTAAACATGTTTTGTTGAAGTTAAACAATCAATGATAACAGGTAGGCAGCGGTAATTATAATGTGATAGCGGAAATTAAAAATTCAAATGCGAAAATACTTAATGAACATAGAAGGCCACTATATAAATAGAACAACAAATGTGTATATATTAATTACTAGCTGATGCCCGCGACTTCGTCCGCGTGGACTAAGTTTTTTCGATTCCCGCGGGAACTCATTAATTTTCCGGGATAAAAAGTAGCCTATGTATGTATGTATATTCTTTATAGCTGATGCCCGCGACTTCGTCCGCGTGGAATAAGTTTTTCAGTTAATTTTCCAGGATAAAAAGTAGCCTATATTACTATCCCACGGTATAATCCCCCTATAATGGTGAAACACGTACTTCTTCATATTTTAACGAAAGCCCAAATGCTGTTTCATGGCTATATAACTTGAGAAATTAAGGATTTTCATACAAACTCTCAACCCCTATTTCACCCCTTCGGGGGTGGAATTTTGAAAAACTGTGAAACACATATGTTTTCATTTTCAACCCGCAGCTCATATAATATATCAAGTTTCATGGCTATAACTTGAGAAATTAAGGACTTCATACAAACTCTCAGCCCCTATTTCACCCCTTCGGGGGTGGAATTTTGAAACACTGTTAAACACATATGTTTTCATTTTCAATTCATCAATTTGAATTCATCAATTTTGATTTTCAGTTTGAATTCATTCAGTAGTTTCGGCGTGATGCGCGCCCAAGATACAGACAGACAGACAGACAAAAATTAAAAAAAAAATACAGATTTCGCTTCAGTATCGAATAATGAGTGCCCTCCAAAAAAAATTTTCAAAATATCTTCAATGTACAGAATTGGACCTGTTACAGTTTTATTATAAGTATAGATAGATAGATAGATATATGATTGTTATTTAGCTCGAACTAATGAATAATACTAATAAAACGATAATCAGAATTATTTAAATCTACTCTATTTTTCCTCTTATTGGAAAGAGGGCAAGTGGCATTATTAGGTGTCAGGTAATAATTAATCAAAGAAACTGGACTATAACTGACCTGTCACAATTTCGCTCAGATAGAATTTCTGAAAATCCTTTTTAGTACGAAGTCTACGTCGCGTTATAAAACATACAAGTACTAAACATACGCAAAATCAAGTGGTTAGGCTTTGCGTTGATAACTCTGCTACAAAGCGAATTTGCATTCCATGTTGCGTTGCACTAATCTATAGGTATCATCGTCATCATCACCACGTGACATAAAATAGTTACGAGTAAAATTTCAGATTTTGTCATTTTTGATCTCAATAGGACCGTGACACCACTGCTTTTCGCACAGTTACTCAGCTACTGGTCAGTTAACTCTACTATGAGTCAGGCAACAGCTGCATACTACGCGGTCGCAATGGTGGTGGCGAATTTGATTGCTGCTTTTTTCAACCACCATGGAAATTTATACTGCCAGCAGTTTGGCATGAAACTGAGAATAGCGACTAGCACGTTGATGTTTAGAAAGGTAAGCAAGTAACTAATAGATTATTCACGAATTGTATCTGAACAAAATGTAGACTGTTCAATACAGCATCAATTTCCAAATAAAGGGCTCTGGGAGAATTGAATTCCGAAAAGTTTTAATTCCATACCCTACTGACATACCTCGTCCTTGACCAAGCACGAAAACACAGGGCTGGGCAATAAGTCAACGCAAGATGTCGGCGTGTGACCTTTTGATATACCGATGGACCTGCACGGACCCGTGCGACACGCCGGATCTTGTGGTCTTACAGCCGGATACACTATGACTATGGCCAGGATTTTGATAGGCAAGCTATTTTAGGCGTATTTATCTATTATTAAATTAAAAAAAATATGTTTCATCTGGTTTGATCGGTGAAGGTCGTGGTGTATCCGGCTCTCGGACCATCTATACTAATATTATAAATGCGAAAGTTTGGATGGATGTATGGATGTAAGGATGTATGGATATTTTTTGTCATGTCCTCTCAGTAGTACGTTTTCGAGTTTATGCAGTTGGACTAAAGGAGGGATATTTTTACTTTTTATTACTAAAAACATTTACAACTTTACACTTTCTCAGAAACATTAATAAAAATAATATAGGAATATTATGTCGGGAAATGGATTGTAGTCCTAGAAGCAGAAAATTGCGCAAAATTTTCCTTCACACTGCTTCTGCAATGTTGATAATTATTAGGCGCAGGTAAACAAGCTTTGAGCCTCATGTTTTATAGTGGAAAAAAAAAAGTTTGACTCATTTGATAAAGTATACTTAATTAATTTATATCTGTCTACAAAACTATCGTAAAATATATCTATCTACCTTCTGTTATCTTGAACATAACATAGTTTAATAGATTTTTTAATGTTACTATTTTTTTTTAGATAATGCGAATGAATAATGGAGCTCTTGGAGAGACCACTGCAGGAAAAGTAGTGAACTTACTTTCGAACGACTTGCAGCGTTTTGACATGGCCTTCCTGTTTCTACATTACGTCTGGATTATCCCCATACAGTTGGTTGGGATTTGTTATCTAGGATATAGTCAGGCAGGGTACGCTGCCCTCATTGGATTTGCTGCACTGATCATCATAGCATTACCAATTCAAGGTTAATAGCATGTACTTATATTTTATATAGGTATTTTATACCAATCTGAAAAAAAGCTTACATGGCGGCGTGGCCTGCGTAACAGGGTAGGAGCGGGCGCGTTTTTTTTAATATTTCTGTTTAACACCTGCAGGATACCGTATCTACTAAACGTTAACGCATCTTGAGAACTTTGACAGATTTTGAATATTAGAAATACTTTCTAGCTCACCTCCTCAATTTCTTAAACAATTACCGCCACCGTACGTATGCAAATCTTTAAACTAAGCTAAATTCTCATTGTCTCTAAAGAAAGGGCCATCACTTTCATATTTTTTTCTGCGTAAAACGATGGAACTACAAGTCAGTTCATTCTTTATAGTTCAATAAACTGACGCTATACAAGATGCTTTAGAAGTTTTTACCGTCAGTAAAACAGCTGGTTTGGTAGCTAGTGCGGACGACGCGGATATTGTTCCACTATAGTTTCGTTATTGACCTAATCTGTCTGAGCTACTGGTATAGCTTGGTTGAACTCTCAAACAAGAAATTAGCAATAATTATTCGCTAAAACAAAACCAACTTCAAAACTTAAAAAGTAAAAAACATTATCTGGGTAAGTATATATTTTGTTTTTCTTGATTTTGTCAAAAAGCGCTAAATCAATTTCGATAAAATTTATATAGGACCACCTCTGAAGTATGATCTACCAAACAAAAAAGAATCATCAAAATTGATTCATATGACGGAATGATCGCGTAACATACATACAAAAAAAAACATACAGTCAAATTGAGAACCTCCGCCTTTTTTGAAATCGGTTAGTAAACCCGGCGGCGACTTTAAAAAAATACAGAATTAATTTATAAAGTGTCACGAGTGGTTCCAGCACATCACTCTAGTGCCCCGCCCCGTATTGCTTATAGCGAGTTAAACCCACGCTCTTTTATCATTCTTCGACTGTTTATAGACACGTATGATTACATAAGACCTCTAAATACGAGGTTAATTAAAAATACTATTAATAGTATATTTCAACGTGTTATATTTTGTCCGCCCGTACAAAGTTATGTAGTCATTTCATATTATTTTGTGAAATTATGTGGCCTAAGGTACAACACCTTGGTCATATTATTATACCTATATCATATAATAAACAATTGCGATAAAACGATGCAAACTTCTAGAAACAATGATCTTTTATTTAAAACACATTGAATGAGTGTTTTGCTTAACACAATATTAAGATAAGATTAAAACTATACTTATGTATTTTTAAGTGCGTATTAGTTAAATAGAGAACGTTGATACCTTTGTGTTCTACAATTAAAGCGAAAGACACTACGAACCGGACAGTACAAAAAGTCCACAGCGGATGGGAACGCCGAAGGATATTTAGTGCTGTCGCCTAGTGTGCGCCGTCTCCATAAAAAAGTGAAAGATATAAGTTCGTAGTATGCTTTCGCCCCTAAATATAGGACACGAAGTAGTAGTATCAAATCTGAACGATTACCTACTTTGGATAGAGCCTGAAGAATGGTTACAGGGGATAAAGTGGTAGAGTCTTGAGGTTTCGACTTATGTTATGTATGTTGGCCTACCTGTTATAAACATTTATTATTTATAAGTTTTTGGAAGCTTTAGATGTTGGACGTTATTAAATATATTAAAAAATATACTCTACCATTATTTTTCAGGTTTTCTTGGCCAGGTGCTCGGTAAAGTGAGGTTCCGTACTGCTGAAAAGACCGATGAGCGAATCAAAGTTATGAGCGAAGTTATAAATGGAATACAGGTAAGATTTCTTTAAATCAGCCATGAAAATGATATTTATATTTGTTTGACAACCTCCCTGGCGCAGTGGTGAGCGCTGTGGTCTTATTGTGGGAGGACCCGGGTTCGATTCCCGGCAGGGTCAATTTGGAAATTTCTCATTTCTGAATTTTCACTGGTCTATGACCAGAGAAACCAGGCAGTTAAGGGCTAACTTGTAGTGGAATAAAAAAAAAGCTTAACTTAGATAGGTATCTAAGTTATAAGTAAGAAATACTTATATAAAATAAATGAGTTATATATATCTCTATCTATACAAAATCTATAGTGAGTTATAGATTTTCTGCAGTCAATTATGAAATTACAGTGCACTTGCGAATCACTCGTAGCAACAATGGGTATTCGTATTTCGTTTATTGTGATTGATTACTTTGAACTTTACAAATTTTAAAGCATTACATATACCTACCTATCTCGACCTTCGAGCCACAACTGAAAAATATATTTTAAAAAACGCCAATTTGATATAATATAAAAACTACTATTATCAACGATTTAATTGCTATGGTAGAGCCTCAAGAGCCATACAACCGTCTGGTACAATACTTGTGTATATACCAAAAAGATTTTAAATTTTGACGTAGTTATAATGTATAATCAAAGTTTATAGATACACATGGACTGGACTGTTTATCTAATATTTTATTCGTAAAAAATATATTTAAGCATAAACTTTCAATTAATAATATCATTATGTCTCACTGTGTGACAAGTAACATTACCAAATCGAGATTAATTATTATGTCTAGTGATAAATTAATCTACACGGAAGAAGTCTTTAAAATTGTTTTATTAATGTACCAATATAAGATAATTATAAGTTCTGCAATGTCTCTAAAAATGTGCACGCAGCGCAACATTATAAGGTACCTTTTAATTAATAAGGTTTAAGGTAGAAGTTTTTTTCTGTACTGTCCGTTGTGTTTTAGTTCTAAATAGGCTTAGGTTAGGCTTTTACGAGTGGGGGGAAATCAATGATGTAAATTATATAACAGGGGGGGCACATCGATTTCACTATTGTGCTCTGCCTCAGGCATCAGTATAAGTCATCACACCTGGTGCTGATAATGATGATAAGCCGGCGTTTTAGTCACTCAGTCTAATTTTGCTATCTTTATTGATTTTATCATAAGTGGGTCAAACGTAAAAATGGACACAGATGGTCAAACTAAATCATAATATTATTATTGTCTGTGAGCTCGTTTTTTTTTGTCCACTACGAGTTAGCCCTTGACTGCTATCTCACCTGATGGTAAGTGACGATGCAGTCCAAGAAGGTAGCGGGCTATCCTGTTAGGGGCATGGCAGTTATATAAAACCCATACCCTATTCGGTTTCTACACGGCATCGTACCGGAACTCTAAATCGCTTGGCGGCACGTCTCTGCCGGTAGGGTGGTAACTAGCCACGGCAGAACCCTCCCACAAGGCCAGACCAGGGAAAATTCAGAAAGTATAAATTCCCAAATTATTGACCCTGCCGGGGATCAAACCCGGGACCTCCGCACGTTAAGACAACAGCGCTCATCACTGCGCCACGGAGGTCGTAGGTACAATTTAAGCGTTCAATTTGTAAAAGAATATGTAGGCATATATATTAGGAACTAATCCTTTGGATAAGATCATACAAATAATACGCTTTTTAATAAAGCGCCTATGACGTTTTGCCCCTACTTGGTGAAATACTTATTTATTTTATTAAAGTTACAATGTCGCTATACCTTTGTAAATAATTAATACAATTACAGATTACAGATATAGGTACATCTATATAGCACAAACACAAGTCTTATGCTGTATACCAATAGCGCAAGACTTGGAAATTAGATCAGGGACATCACTCTATTAAATATAGGTAGCAAAAATAAAGGTAGCAATATAATTAAATGTTAGTAAATCTTCTAGAATGTAGCTACGTATACGACCGATATAAATCAATTGAGATAATTTATAAACAAATATCCTAGATTGTACGGCAAAGGCAGACTTTGCGCAACTATTATGTCAGAATCACCGAGCTATGTTTGCAATGTGGTATCATATCTACATAATTCTTAAGCCAATACTGCCCTACTAAGCACAAAAGCGGTATCTCAGTGAATGCTAGTTTAGAGATAATTGATGTTTTGTAAAATTAGGTTTTTTGTTAATTTATCGATTGTTATTTTTGGTTATTAAATGTAATTTATGTATAATAATAGGTCTGTTTTCTATCACAATAGTTAAAATATGTAAAATATACATGGAAATGCCATAACCATGAGTTACTGCTACACCGCTTAGTAATTACAAACTTAAGAATTGAGTTGCCGCCTTTTGGTTAGCTTTTCATCTAACATTCTTGTATACAAAAGGATATGGATTTTCAGTCAAATAAAATACATATTTTTAAAAATAAAAAAACTAATCAAAGTGCACTTATAAAGTCTTTTATTATTTAAATATATAATCATAAAAAAAAATATTAAAAAAAGAGACGTGTTCTATGAATTCTAATCAGTCAAAAGTGAGGAGTTCTCTCCAAAAGGACATTCTATTTTGCGGTATAATATTTTCGAAAGATTTCAAAATATTATCTTTTTTGTTTGTAGAAATACCGTCTGGTGCAGTTTTCTTCGTCGGTGGCGGCAATACTCCAGTTTTTAAAATTTTATTTCCTAATAGCTGATGCCCGCGACTTCGTACGCGTGGATCGAGGATTTTCGGTTCCCGCGGGAACTCCTTAATTTTCCAGGATAAAAAGTAGCCTATGTGCTATTCCAGACTATAATCTATCTCTGTGCCAAATTTCATCCAGATCCGTTCAGCCGTTGGAGCGTGATTGAGTAACAAACATCCATACATCCACACATCCATACATCCATACATCCATACATCCATACATCCATACATCCATACATCCATACATCCATCCAAACTTTCGCATTTATAATATTTATTTGATGATATTTGATTATGCTAGTAGTGATAGTAATTTTATTGAATCCTGTTTTGTATGTCAAATCAAAACTGCCTCTATTGACTTCTACTTCGACCATTTCACTTATATATGGACGCGGTCTCATTTGAGACAGCTTATACTGGATTGTGTAATCCTCCCACTCATAAAAATCTTGTACAGTCATCTCTTTCAGCTTTACGTTTTTTCCTGCAGAACTAACTGCCTGAGAAAAGTCTGCAAAATCATATATTTTGTTTTTCATGCGCTTCATTGACAATTCCAACCTGTGGTGGAAAGAGTCGGCTGACATGAAGGTGTGCCCTGGTTCGAATTATTAAAACAGTAATTATAACATTGCCACTTGTTTACAACAACAATAACCAAGTAATGACACGAATATAAGCCAAGGTAGGTAAAGATAAATCATTGCAAGATGTAGGTATTAGAAATTCGACCGTATGGGATAAAGAATAAGCAGCCGTATCTCGTATCGTATTAGTAAAAATACTATGCGTTGTAGCGGTAAGTCATAATATACCGCTTATTGGCTTAGAACACGACGTGCGTAAACGCTCCTGTTTTTTAAAAGATTTGGCGGTATACAAATATACGGCTGGTTGCCTACGTATTATTGATATACCTCTAATATCCTTAGAAATTTAAGGTAAAACTGAGATAGAAAAAACTTTCATAACGTTTTTTTATACCTTTTGAGTGACATACTGCTATAAGGCTTAGTTCAATAGATACGTATTTTTCTAAGCTATCCGATGCCATAAAAATCTAATTTACGTTTTTTTTTGAGATACCGCTTTTGCGCTTAGTAGGGCAGAATATATAATATAATACTACATTACGACTAGCTGATGCCCGCGACTTCGTCTCTTCGTCTCTTCGTCGGGATCTCTTTAATTTTCCGGGATAAAAAGTAGCCTATGTGTTATTCCAGACTATAATCTATCTCTGTACCAAATTTCAACCAGATCCGGTCAGCCGTTTTGGCGTGATTAAGTAACAGACATCCATCCATCCATCCAGAAAAGAAGCTAAATTTGCTTCAATCAATGTTTCTAAGGCCATGTTTCTATCGGTTTTTTAACGGTTGCCTTTTTAACCATCTACGAACAGTTACCCTAATCCAAAACATGTTGAGTTGAATTAAATATGTAGTGCCACTATTGATTCAAAATTCAAAATTCAAAAGTATTATTCAAATAGACTTTTTACAAGTGCTTTCTACAAATTTTTTTTTAATATCTGCCGCTTTACCCCACAGCAAGATTCCATAAGACATAATACTATGAAAATAAGCAAAATATACAATCTTTGCAGTTTCAACCTGCCGAATCTTTCTGCGGAAGCAGCAGAACTGAGTTTACCAGCTAGATTTGATTAATGATTAAAATAAAACGTCATTAACGTCCCACTGCTGGGCACAGACCTCCACTCTCATAGGAGAGAGGGAACTGGAGCTTAGACCCACCACGCTGCTCCAATGCGAGTTGGCGGGCTTTAGCGACTATTATCATGTTAGTGATAATAACCGGGACCATCGGCTTTACGTGCTCTCCGAGGCACGGGGGTGACTCACCCCCAACTTCCAACTGAGGATTTCTGAACTGAAAAACCCAATACCTAACAATTTTTATGCCCGACCGGGAATCGAACCCAGGATCTCGTGATCGACTATGCTAAGCGCTAGAGCAACGTGGCAGTCGATTAAAATATTTATGGAATTTATGTTATGTATACCTACTTAATTCACAGGTCATAAAAATGTACGCCTGGGAGATACCCTTCCAGAAAGTAGTCGGTCAAAAAAGGGTGGACGAGCTTAAAGAAGTGAAGACGGCTACGATATTGAGGACAGTGTTCCTCGGTTTTATGATCTTCACGGAAAGGGCAGCTATGTTTCTCACTATCCTGACTTTTATACTGCTTGGAAACGTGATGACGGCCAACATTGTGAGTACTATTTAACTAGCAAGCTTATCTGCGCATGTGGTAAAATGCGAAACTAATAAAATCAACTCTGTGTTGAGCTCAGAGAATTGAACTATTTATTCTAGGTGTTGAGCCTAAAATGTTGTGTTTTTAGATGTTAGCGCCTCCGCCACTCGTATACCTACAAAGTTTGTCAAGCTGTAGATATTATTGACCATGGAACTAATATTAATTAATTGAAATATTAATTGGAATTGGGGAGTTAGGCCATCCCACCCCGCTGTCCAACTGCAGATTGGTAGGTTTCACGCACCCTTGAGAAAAATTATGTAGAACAGTTACCTACCTTTTTTTTCCTTTGGGGGAGGAAGAAATCCCTACAGACTTCTGCCTATTGGCAGGGTATGTCCAGCTTGCACGGACTAAAATAACCTCCCCCAGTCTTCAAGGTCAGCACGGAACTGCTTGGCATTACTTCGTGCTAATCTCCTAGTTTTCGATCTTCTTCCATTCTTCCTTTTCTCTATCTTCCCTCCTCATCATTATAGCCCTGAGCATTTGGCTGTACCGACTAGTTACCTACCTACTATTAAGTATTCTGTGGTAGAACGTTCAGGCATGAAGGTTTCCACGCGATGTTTTCCTTTCCCGTTAAAGCAATAAAGTTAATTCTGAAAAGTAATTAAAATAGCTATGCTTATGATTTGAACCACAGACCCTTCGAAGTCCCTTGTCCGTCTATCTGTCTGTCTATCAATCAGCTTTCCCTCGGGAACGCGTGGAGGCATCAAGCTGAAATTAATATCAAATACTAAGGTCTACGGTTCCTTGGAGCTGTAAAAAAATCAAGCTTCTAAGTCAACGCGATCAAAAGATACGGCCGTTTGTGCCGCATATTTTGCATATTTTGACACTCGCCAATAAATCAAAACCTATGGGGTACTTCCCGTTGACCTAGAATCATTAAATTTGGCAAGAAGCAAGGTCTCACAGCACATGTAGGTATAGGAAAATATCCAAAAAGCGATAATTAGGGTTCCGTACTCATAGGGTGCGAATTGTTTACCAGGCGCTACCAGTTTAGCGCCATATGTAGGCCAGTCATTTCACAGCTGATAACGTGTTGATATGACATCTTTCGTAGTTTTTCCTAAAAGAATTTATATTGTGTGGTGGTACGGAACCCTTTGTGTGCGAGTCTGACTCGCACTTTATGACCGGTTTTTTATTGCTTGTGGAGCTTTGTATCAATTACTGATGCAAATATACGTACCAATTATTCACGAAATGTTAAAGACAGTGACATGGTTACATGTTTAGTTAATGAGATAATAAGGAGTTGGTAATGAACAAGGTTTTTACAGTATGTGATAACATAAAAAATTGTGGCACGTAACACTGGTTCTACGAACGCCTACTTACTATGATAATAAATTTAGGTACAATGCGTTTTAGGGTTCCGTAGCCAAATGGCAAAAAACGGAACCCTTATGGATTCGTCATGTCTGTCTGTCTGTGTGTCTGTCTGTCTGTCTGTCTGTCTGTCTGTCTGTCTGTCTGTCTGTCTGTCTGTCTGTCTGTCTGTCTGTCTGTCTGTCTGTCTGTCTGTCTGTCTGTCTGTCCGTCCGTATGTCACAGCCACTTTTTTCCGAAACTATAAGAACTATACTGTTGAAACTTGGTAAGTAGATGTATTCTGTGAACCGCATTAAGATTTTCACACAAAAATAGAAAAAAAACAATAAATTTTGGGGGTTCCCCATACTTAGAACTGAAACTCAAAAACTTTTTTTTCATCAAACCCATACGTGTGGGGTATTTATATAAGGATATGTCTTCAAAATGATATTGAGGTTTCTAATATCATTTTTTTCTAAACTGAATAGTTTGCGTAGTATCTAGTGAGTAGTTTTTTTTTAATAATTTAAAACTTACTACAGGTTTGTACGGACTCGCACTTGGCCGGTTTTAAATTTATATGTGTTTTAATCTAAAAGTAATTGGAACCTCGAAGCTTTCAAAACACCTTCACCTAAAATATGTATTTATTTATTTATTTTAAGTCAGTTTCCAAAAAGGAGGAAGCTCTCAATTCGGCACGTATTTTTGCTCATATTAAAAGCCTATAATATAATAATTGTTCAATTACTTAATTTGGACTTTGAAATTGATCTTTGCTTGTATTTATTAAAGCTCCCCCATGTAGATCACACACTATTATTAGCAATACTCTATTAAATCTGTTGAGCTAGTGACAATATTGATTAATCTTGTTACTAAGCAATTTTATACACCTTGCTAAAAGTAAATATTTGCCAAGTAGCTCTGATTTATTTGCCAAGTGCATTATATCATTATCAGTCAAGAAAATTTCTCTCATATTTTAATATCTTATCATCAACCGTGTAATAAGCTTCTGATCACTGCTTCTATCTTATCTGTGTTTGATGATGATGTTGAGAATAAAAAAAATAGATTTATAAAATTAGTTTATACAAGTAGTTGCTGTAGGCGATTTCGTTCGCCTGGACTTAGGAACTTAGGAAGGTTGTTTAGCTTCCAAAGTTTGTTGTTGTTGTTTTAACTTCAAATTCAATTTTGCGATTGTTAGAAAACAATATTTTTGAGGCCTTTTGTAGACCAGCTTACTTTTCTTTCAAAGTCGATACTTTTCTAAAAAAAATACCTTATACGATAATAAAATGTAAATGAAGAAGTGTAACTTGTTCTTGATAAAACGTTTGCAGACGTAATATGTACACGGATAACGAACAACGTCGCCGAGTTATTTAGTGCATTTTTACGCATATTAACGAACTGTGTACTGATTGCATATAGTATGTATGATTACAGATTAATTGCAAATATATATATATATATATTATATAAAATACCTACTCGCAATTTTGCTTTGTTCGTTTAAAACTAAAAAAAAAACAATCCAAGGGCCGTCTGCGCACTTAGATGGACACAGTGAAACGATAAATCCTTATTCCTACGCTAGTAGGTAAGCTTAAATACTTTTTTTAAACAAAATAAATATCACACATATAGAAACATGACAAAGTTAATAATATTTAGTTTATATATCTAAGTACTTTTCATTAGAGAACATTGAACGTAAGCAGATCGCAAAATCTTCTCGCACAAAACGCATACTGGATTGATTTTACACTCGTATCCACGAACGAGTAGGTATAGAAACTAGGTAGGTTTGTGATGCCTGCGAATTCCTCCACGCGGATTTTAATTTTCGCTGAAACACTTTAGTTTTCCGGCATAAAATGTAGCCTATGCTACTTCACTTAACTTTCGAAAAGTTTTTCCAGGATGTTCATATTTTGTTGACCGACTCACTAAACTCCTCACCCACCGCCGCTCAGAGTATATTAAAAGACAATGTAAAAGAGTGCAATGTTTCATTTGAATTTAGACACATCACTGCTATAGATATTTTGAAAAACTTTAAGTTATTAAAATTAAAAAATACCGGTGACCTATGGGGTATGTCTGTGAAAGTCATATCTAACATAATAAGCGACATTGCCCCTTACTTAGCTGTAATTTTTAACGATTGTGTAGACTTAGGCACCTTCCCGAGTTTAATGAAACATGGTAAACTCATTCCTTTATTTAAATCAGGAAATAAAAACGACCTTAATAATTACAGACCTATTTCAATTTTACCAACTCTCAGTAAGGTTTTTGAAAAAATTATTTTAAGCCAACTAATAAATCATTTTAACACAAATAACTTACTGCATCCCGAGCAGTACGGCTTCACTAAAGGTCGTAATACAACCGATGCGGGCGCAAAACTTTTAAAACATATATACGATGCCTGGGAGCATTCACAGAATGCTATTGGTGTCTTCTGTGATCTGTCCAAGGCATTTGATTGTGTTGATCACAAAACTTTATTGTTGAAATTAAGCCACTATGGCATCAGAAATGTTGCACTCGATCTCATTGCTTCTTACCTAAACGATAGAACTCAGAGGGTATGCGTAAACCACGTGAAGTCAGAGGGCTCAACTGCATTAATGGGTGTCCCACAAGGCTCGATCTTGGGTCCTTTTCTATTTTTGGTGTATATAAATGATTTACCATACCATGCCAACAATGTCTGTGACATTGTATTGTTTGCTGACGACACATCACTGATTTTTAAAGTGGATAGAAGCAAGGACAATTTTGACGATGTAAACAATGCAATATCACACGTATCACACTGGTTTACTGTCAATAATTTGTTATTGAATGCTAAGAAAACCAAGTGCTTAGAGTTTGTTCTACCTTATGTAAAGAATATTGATAAAACTATAATGATAAATGGAGAAACACTAAAGATGGAGAACTCCACAGTTTTTTTGGGGGTGACCTTGGATAATAAGCTTCAATGGGGCGCTCATATAGAGACACTAGCGCGAAAACTTAGCTCGGCTGCTTTTGCTGTCAGGAAAATTAGACAGTTTACCGATATTGAAACGGCTAGGCTTGTCTACTTTGCTTACTTCCACAGTGTTATGTCGTACGGCATCTTATTGTGGGGCAGAGCAGCTGATATCCAATCAATTTTTGTATTGCAGAAAAGAGCCATCCGTTCTATTTATAAACTCGGATCACGCGTATCACTTCGTGAAAAATTTAAAGAGATTGGTGTTCTTACGGTGCCTTCACAATACATATACAATAATATAATCTTTGTTAGGCAGAACATTAATCTTTATAAGCAAATAAGTGATACTCACAATCGATGTACTAGAAACCGCCATAAGCTTGTAACAGCGTCATATCGCGTGCGCAAGGTGCAGAAATCCTTTGTGGGGTCGAGTATACGCTTTTATAACATGGTACCAAAAGAGTTTCTGAGTACCAAAAGAGTTGCCATTACATAAATTTAAAGACTGTGTTAAACAGCATCTGATAAGTCGAGGGTATTATAGTATAGATGATTTTCTCGATGACAAAGTTGCATGGAAGCAACCGGCTTCGCATCCAGCAACCCACAAGTTAGTGTAATACCTACTTGTAACGTAGCGTATGCATTTTATATTAAGTATGTAGTTATATTATACAAATTGTTACATTTTTCTGATTTTGAAAAGAGCAACTGCTGAGTTTCTTGCCGGTTCTTCTCAGTAGAATCAGCTTTCCGAACCGGTGGTAGATTCTTACGACTTATCATAAGTGACACTAGTGGTCCTACATGAAATAAATCATTTTCATTTTCATTTTCATTTTCATTTTCAGGTTATAAACTACCTCCATTTCCAATTTCAGCGAAATCGGTTCAGTCATTCAAACTTTCACATTTATAATATCTACTATTGTATAGTAAGACACTATGTTTCATTGTTGCTTCGTGTTAAGAACGTTTTATTTATATCTTTTATTTGCATTGTTTATTTCAATGACACAGACAATTCCACTTTCTTTGCGCGTAAAGAAATAAAATATTATCGTATTTAAATACCTAGATTGCGTGATCTTGCAACATGACATGTTATTATGATTTGAATCTCACTTTCTTAAATATACTTAAGTAAAACGTACTTAATAACCGCGAACAGAACAGTCAATAACTTTTGTAAAATGTCACATTGTCAACTTGAATGTTAATATTACAATATCCTTGCACCTTGTTGATTGAGACATAAATTACCTATACTATAGTAATAAACTAGGTAGGTAATTCATATTTCCAAATGCTAATAATATAATACAATAGTATCTAATAATTGTAACCTCGCTGCCTAACCGCATAATATTCTTAACAAAATATGCAATATAAACATTCGACTTGTAGGTATTCGAAAATATGACGTGTAAAACTAAATGATGCCCGCGACTTGGTCCGCGTGGAAAATCCCGTGGAAACTCATTGTTTTTGCTGGGATAAAAAATCTTAAGCCTCTGAGTATTAGGCCTCTGTCACTTTTGGGGTCTTTTACTATATCCTTTTTAAAAATTATGTCGATCCGTTGTCGATCCGTTGCTCCACCGTTGCGTGATTAAAGGACAAACCGGCAAACAAACACACTTTCGCATTCGTTAGTGATTAAATTCACATGCTCGTTCTCTCTGTTGGTAATTAGTCTTATTTATGAATAAGTTCAACTTATTAATATGCATAAATTGGTTTATGGTTACGATTAATTAATTATTAAGAGAAATTAATAGTTTTTATCGATGTACCTACTACGTTAGTTTTGGTAAAACTATTTTCCGAATTTCCGTACAACTTTTAATACATTTTGCAGATCTACCCATTGCAGCAATTCATGAGTGCAGCACAAATCAATATCACGCTGATATTGCCGCTGGTGTTGTCCTTCACTGCTGAACTTATTGTGTCGTTAAGAAGAGTACAAGAGTTTTTGTCATTCGGTAAGGCTTCTATTATAGTCCAGGATCCATGGTCCATTTTTGCACTTGATTACTATCAAGCTAATTTTCCGTGAATAGCTTCATTTTGATGAGACGCCCAACAATTTCCTGTACGAAAATTCTCGATTGTGGTAGCTAACAGAGGTAGTAAGGATAAAATATGTCGATTTGATGATTCTCAAAAATTTATTACTAACTGGGGGTTTTTTTTGTTAAATCTCAAGATAATTATCTAAATTATTTGAAAAAATATTTGTCCTACAAAATGTATGGTTTGATCAAAGAGTCCCCTCCTTCCAACATGTATCGATAACGAGGTCATCAAAAATGATTACTAACCAGCTGATTTTTTTTACATAGTTAATCCTTACTAATATTATAAATGGGAAAGTGAGTTTGTTTGTATGTTTGTTCCGCTTTCACGCCGTAACTACTGAACGGATCTGGATGAAATTTGGCACAGAGATAGATTATAGTCTGGAATAACACATAGGCTACTTTTTATTCCGGAAAATTAAGGAGTTCCCGCGGGAAACGAAAAACCTCGATCCACGCGGACGAAGTCGCGGGCATCAGCTAGTATTTATATAATTTAACAGTCCTACAAATTGCGTGGTACGTTATAGTACTGTCAGGCTGCCCTAGATTCACGTGATTTCTTAGAAGAAATGGCTGCTAGAGGGCTACACGGTCAGATGATTGCCCAATGTGCATCCAGCTTAAGCACTGTAGCAGTTTGTAAGCTGCGTTGTTATTGCTCTACTGTTTGTTACAACCGAGTTTATCAGGATTTTCTTACGAAAGTCTTCTTTGTGAGGTACCTTAAAACAACGTGAATGTAAAGTTGTCTTCAATTCACAGAACAAGTACAACATCAAAACGAGGTTCTTTTTTGAATTGCATGTGTGTTTTTTATTAGACAAACGGCATGCAGACATCTAGCTGCATTTAGAGAAAGAGCACTATAAACAACTCGGTTCCATTGCACATGGTACTTAGTACCTTTGACCTAATATAATGGATTTAGACAGTGAGAGGTTTTTGTTTTGTAAAGTATGTACTTTTAACAAAAACTTCTCAGTCAGTTCGTGCATGCAACAAGGTCAGCCTGATTGCAGATTTGAATATTCATAACTCTGCAGCTATGGTTTGCAGTATGCAGTAAGCTTTGTGTTGGTATTTTTACTATAATTAATGCGACACGATAATAATAGATATTATAATATTATGATTTAAACCCACGTTGAAATTTCAGCATTTCGTTATGAAAATGTTTATCACACTTTGTTTTTGTAAATAGCTGAGGATACTTTAATTTTAACTACTTAACAATGATTGTTAAAATTTGGAATCATCTGTTAGAAGATACTGCTAATTTAATATTTCTGTTTATTTTATTTTGGAATCATAAAAGAAAAGCTAGGAAGATTTACAAGTTTTGGACAAAAATGACTATACGCTACGCCCATTTGCATTTTTTCATTAGTTACGGCTTCACTCTATGTTAAACTATAATTTACTAGCTGATGCCCGCGTCTTCGTCCGCGTGGTTTAATTTTTTTTTGATTCCCGCGGATGCTCCTTAATTTTCCGGGATGATTTAGGGAGGATTTAGCCTATGTCACTCTCCAGGTACTCAACTATACCTATGCCAAAAATCAAGTCGATCCATTGCTCCGTTGCGGCGTGATTGAAGGACAAACCAACAAACAAACATACTTTCGCATTTATAATATTAGTATATTAGTATAGATGATGTACTTTTATAAATTATTTTTTTCTTTATCTTAATATCTTGTGAAGTTGTGGATTATGGATCCATTCGTTTATCATAGGAGTATGACATTGTTGAAAGACAACGGGTCGTTGGCGTAAAATGTGTTTCATCAGCCAAGTTTAAGCTAGAATCATTCTCATAAAACGTTCGACTTTTACTTGGTAGACTTAAAACTAATATTTATGTTTTATTTGTGGTTGTTGTTAATTGTATTATAAGTAATTGTTGCAAATTAAATCAGCAATCATATCTATTTTTCCTTAACTTGCTCAAAAGGCAAACAAATCGCTTTTCGCTGAAACGTGAAGGACGTAGATGCCGCAAACTAATGATGAAAATTGTGAATGAACGATGAAACACGATGATAAATCCGGAACATTTAAAGCGCCGGGCAAAGAGCACCGCTAAACGTGTCTCGCTCGAACAACAAAACACCTCGTGTTACAGCAAAACATAAATTATTTTACTTCTCGCTCAAAATTTTAAGTTGACGGCAGTCAACTTGCAATACTATTAGTTAGGTATTTGACTAAAATACCGTACTGGTTAGGTATTGAGCTCATCATCGTTCAGGTTGGCCTACCTGTTAACTAAAATATGTGATAAGTTCTCATACAATTATAGTAAACAACTAATTAGTTTAGAAGTCCATGTAACTCCTATGATTAGAGCTAATCCGAGGGTTGTCTGTATCAATCCGATACTGACAACTTTCTTTTCATACCTATTATTTAAAGACGTCATGCGATAATGATATGGCTCTACCCCTTTTGCTGCCCTAATTTTAGTATTACACCAACAGAGGACAGACCCGACTTACAAGCGATCTCAGCGGCGCCACAGTCCCGATTGTTCAAGAATGTCACAGGAAGCTTCAAGGAGTCCAAGAAGTCCATCCAGCCACTTTCCTACCACATCATGTCTGATGGACCCATTTTGAACGGCGTTAATAAAGGTAAATCCAATAAAGATCTATATCAGAGTAACAACATATTAATTGAATACCTATAAAGAGCGAACAGTATATAAACAATACCATGACAGATTGACAGACAGACTGTACATCCTAATTCCTTTACACCGGTGAACCTAGAGATTGGAAAGAAGGTCACGTTCCTGGAGCATTATAGCTGCACTATGAAAGGATTTTGAAAAATTCCAAGAGGGGCTTTAAAAGGCGGAAGTAGCAGAATTCCAAGGAGAGGGGGATTTCTCACCATAACGCATATACCTACATACTAAGTAGGTAAAACGTATTTTGTCAACCTGATAAACTGGGGTCTTACATTTTTCATGTTTTACAGGTTCAGTAGGCAAAAGATACCGCAGAAGCCTTTCATTATCCAGTGACACTGCTGTGGAAATACGTGAAGTATCAGCCAGTTGGACGGGAGACCCCAATTTCCTGGCACTTAAGAACATTTCACTACGAATTCGCAGAGGGAAACTTTGCGCTATCATTGGTGCTGTTGGATCTGGAAAGGTGAAAACCGCATTTGGTTCTATGTTATTTAAACTTGCCAAACCAAACTTCAGCATCAGGCAATCGAATAAAATGCCAGCCGGTTTTATAGCGTGCAACTGCAGGTTATAACATAAATATACCTTCTTAATATGATCCCAAATGCCAATAACTTATTGAATGAAATATCATTAATAAGTTATTGGCAAGGAAGTAAATAGTGAATAGAAATGGTAGTAATTAGTAGGTAAATAATTATATCTTTAATTCCCATGAAATATACATTCGTACTGAAAGCGTGTTGCGGTTCTTGGAATAAATCAGCTGTCCCACGAAGACAATAAAGTATTACTATAAAGTACCAATTTTTGATCGGCTTCACAATATAATATTTTTATGGTCTCGTGAAAGAAAAATAATCAAAAGAAGTGTGGTATGTAATGCAAAAAACGCAACGCAGCAACTCTAGCTGCCGCCCCAGTTTCCTATACACGGCAGAAACCGTCATTCATCTCTACAAAGGAAAAATTTGCGCCAACGTTGAAGCATTATAATCTGGCTGGCATTGCACACTCTGTTCCTCGTAGACTTACTCAGGTACTCAGAATAAATAAAAGATTTTTTTAAATTTAGTGGATACCTTGATTCACCGGTTTATCAATTCGTCCAAGTTTAAACGTTTAATCATTGGTTTAGTATAAATAAAATTAACCGAAAATTTATCAGGATCGAGTATTTTGTAAAGGAAATTTTTATTTATTTAGCGGCCATCTTTTTTTACCGGCTCGCCGAAGGGCCCAAGGTCACGTTATTTTTTGTTCCAGGACCACACCTCTATAGCTAATAGTTATTCAGGGGCGTGGGTAAATTTTCTACATTCATGACGTTTCGTATTTTTCCTGAAAGAACATAAATTATTCCATAAGTTATTTATACCAACGCATTTAATGAAAGTAAAAAAGTTATAGTATACAAGAATATTCTAGAGAGCTTCTTGAAAATTAAAAAAATTATAATAGAGACGGTTGCTTTTGTGTGGTGCCCTTACCAAGGGACCCAAGGTCTTGAAAAATTTCATTTTCTGGGGTACTCTGGTAAATTTTCCGCATTCAAGACCTTTTCTAATTTATTAATATATAATTTTCCTGAAAGAAGACCTCTGAACTATATGCAAATAAGTACGTAGGTAAGTGGTTCGAAAAAAAAGTCCCATACGAAATTGTACAGGAGGACCGATGAGTCCGTTACGCAAGTAGCTAATACCTGATATCAAAGATAGGTATGCAGATACACACATTCTTAATAATATCAGTAGGTATATTGGCTTACAACTTTTCTACAGATAGTACTTAATATAGAATAGTGATACATAATAATATATGTAGTAGATATATCCTAATTAATTAATTGAGCCTCACTACGAGGGGCGTTCAATGTATTCTCGGTATGGGTATGTCAGAAAACAGATAAAACCTTGAAAAAAAATTATTTTTCAATATAGTCTCCCATGATATCAATACATTTGTTTGATCGCGAAATAAGTTTATCTATTCCCTTAGTTATTTCTGCCAACATCATAATTTTTAAACGTGCATCTTCTAATACAAGTTTTTCGATAATTTTCACATTTTCTTCGGTAGCCGCCGTGATTGGCCCACCTGGGTGGGGGTCATCTTCAATACTTTCCCTGCCTCTTTTGTATTCACATGACCACTTCTGTACAGTCAATAATGAAGGAGCAGAGTCTTGATAAACGGCTACCATATCTTTATGGATAGTTTTTTGAGATTTTCCTTGTTTAGTGACGAATTTAATCACCACACGATGCTCGATTTTCTGCAACATTGTCGCGTCAGTCATTTTCGTCGTCTTTGACTGAAGGTCGCAAGCAAACTAATGAAGTTATCAACATGAAATTTTATATGAATACCCTCAGATAATGTAGTTAGCTAATGATATATTTTAATTACCCACAATAATATCAAATCACCCCGATACCGAGAATCCATTGAACGCCCCTCGTAGACAATGTATAATGTGATTTTAATAATACTTACGCAAATGAATGTTTAGAATAAAAGAAGATTTGACGATAGCAATGTGAGTTGTGACTAGTTACTAGCTAAGTTTGATTACCTTCTGCTACAGTACTTCACGCAGTAAAATACGATACGAGCTCAAAGGAAACTTTTGTATGACACTTAAATCCAGTGGGAAACGTGCTAACATGGATGCGAACGCAAAACAAACTGAAATCTAATTTGGTATGAGTTTTGAATGCCCTTAGCATAAAATTGTAATTTAGAATTTCTGGAACATGCCAAAACTAGGAGTTATTCTGCACCACTGCAATGCATACCCGCAAGACTATTTGAATAAGCGAATTAGGTTCATCACAGAGATACTCGTATGTACCTATTTTAGAATTTCTGATTCATTATCTCTATAGAAATGGTTCCAAATTATTTGTCTGATAGAATATTGGCATTATATGTATTATAATTAATTATTAAACTACTACCTTGAAGTTCAAGTGCCGACTATTCAATAATTACATCAAATAATTTCCCAAATATCCAGTTTTCTTGAGGAAATAAGGCTAAAAATAGATTCGATTTATCCTTCATACCTAGATACGGTATACCGTGTTCTAATATATATATATATATTTATATATTTATATATATTTGTAACAATAATATTTTGTTGAAAACCTTTGACCACGGTCGATAATTATTTGCACAACTAAAAAAGTCAATTAAAAGTTATTTTTTACTCGTAATCTTCTAAATACGAGTAAAGTTCGTAGTCGACATGTAAACTAAAAATAAGAGGTGAAGTATGCTAATTCAGAAAAGCTTATGCCAAGCGGTGGACTTTGACAAGGATATTAAAATGTTACTAGATTTCCACATGCTGATGTAATGATGATGATGATGTCAAAATAATAATTATATATGAGCTTTTCTTTATGCTTGAGCTTATAATAATTCAGAAACGTACGCAGCATTATGTAACGACCAGCAAAATGTCAGACGGATCAATTCACAAGAAACTCATATTTTACATTTGCATGAAAAATGCATGAATAATGTTAATTTCCAACTTGGAATGGGTAGGAAACTCCGTGACCTGGGATAAAATTTTATTTAGCCTTTATCTTAATTGTACAACTGATCTACGATACGGCACGTAAATATCTAATGGAGCTAAATATCATTTGTGGGACGTTTCTGACGAGCGCTGCTCCGTGCATTTATCTTTGAAAAGCTACTTTTAACTAAACTAATACAGTAATTGCATGTGAAATTGTTATATTTAAAAGATTTCGTAACAGGAAATTTATTGTTTGCAGTCTTCTATTCTACAACTACTGCTCAAGGAATTGCCAGCGGCAACTGGCAGTGTGTCGGTGTTCGGGGATATATCGTATGCGTGCCAAGAGGCGTGGCTTTTTCCGAGCACTGTACGGGAAAACATATTATTTGGTTTGCCTTATGACCCGGAAAAATATAAGAGGGTATGTATTCCAAATTAGAATGCATTTCTTGGTTGTGCAGTACCTAATGAATTCTACGTAATTACTTCTAAGTGAGCTTACTATTATTTCTTTGTCATACCGTTGCTTTAAAATTAGTTCTTGTTATAATTACAAATGATGGGGGTTATATAGCTGAAGTAGGTATATATTTTCTTCAATGGACGATTTTTGCTGAACAAATAGCCGAAAAATTAACCAATATTTTATAGGCAGAAAATATCAAAAAAATAAATACATAAGAAATATTAATTTACACGAAGCTATTACATCAGGGTCTACGTCTTATTCTTCAATTAATCTTTTTGTATTGGTTTTTTCGATTTAACATTTGGCCTAAACTTCAAACAAAAGTTTGATTTTTCATCAATGTTTTCCCGTTACAACTTTTGGCTCGAGCGCCCATTGGAAATTTCGAGGAGATGTTTGATAAAAACTGAAAGTAGGCAAGTTAAAATGGAAGATGCAAAATCGGCAGTTTCAATGAATATCTAAAAACCTGGCAGTTCCACAAGAAATTTAAAAAAAATGTGAGGGCACCGTGGTCAGGTAGCTGGTCAGGTTGCATTTGAATTTTGAATACAGTTGTTTTAAACACCTCAAAATTTCCCTGCAGGGTATCATATAATTCGAGCAAAATATTAGTCCCCATTGCTGGGACCACGGGTAAACGCTCTAAAAATGTCGTTCATAGCATTGTAGTTGTTTAATAAAATGGAAATCTGAATAAGTGAACAATGTGTTGGTGGTGTCCAAACAATAAAACCAATTTTTATAAAATGGTTTATACCTACTGACAAAACTTACACAAGCATTGATGTGCCCTATAATCTAAATAAACATACACGGATACGGACCTTCCGTTGTTTACCTCAACTGTTGATGCAGTAAACCGATAGGAATGTTTCGTAAGCCTCTTGCTTACGTCACTGAGAATAATATAATCTGAAGGGGAGTTCGCTTCGGCATCTCGAGCAAAAAACTAATTTGTTCCAGGTATGCAGAGTATGCGCGTTGGAGAAGGACTTCAAACAGTTTCCGTACAGCGACCAGACGCTGGTGGGCGAAAGGGGGGTATCCCTATCGGGGGGCCAGCGCGCCCGAATCAATTTGGCACGAGCCGTCTACAGAGAAGTAATTGATTTTTTATTCCTACTCCTAACAACGCCATGTGTTCAATGCTTCCAATTTGCCCTCTATTGGATTCGGCACTGTTACGGAAAAGGTTTCGTACGATTACACAATTTGAGCTTTTGTTGTTCCACCTGAAACAGCGTAATATTTTGAATCAGACGTTTCTAATTTGTTTATAGAAAGGTATAATATATATAAATTATATAATTGTGTATTACGTGAAATTGCTGGATGACGATAGCGTGGTAGCATTAATTTAAAGAAGGTCTCTGCATAAAAAGATCGCAAGATTTCATGAAATAATACTATTTCAATACAAAAAACAAAAAGTAAAATTGAAATACAAATACCAAAATTAAAATAGAGCGCTAAAAATGTAGCTGTAGCTGATTTACCCCAAAGTCTATCAAACCTATCATATTGTGTATTTATGCAGTTTTCGTAACCAACATATTATTTACTTACTATGTAAAGTCTATTTTATTCTAGGCCGATATCTACCTCTTAGATGACCCATTGTCCGCGGTTGATGCCAACGTGGGTCGTCAATTGTTCGACGGCTGCATCAGTGAGTACTTGCGCGGCCGCACACGCATCCTCGTCACACACCAAATACACTTTCTCAAAGCTGCTGACTTCATCATTGTTTTGAATGAGGTATTATTTTCATTAATTAACAGAATCCATATCCATACTAATATTTATAAATACGAAAGTGTGTCTGTCTGTCTGCTACGCTTTCCTGGCCCATCGTCTCAACCGATTTTGTAAAATTTTGGTGTAGAGGTAGGTTGCATCCCGGGGAAGGACATAAGCCACTTTTTATCCCGGAAAATTAAGGAGTTCCTGCGGGTATCAAACACCTTAATCCACGCGGACGAAGTCGCGGGCATCATCTAGTAAGTTAACAAACAGTAACTACTAAAATAACTCGTAATTATTATCCGCTATCTCTACGACAAATCTCTTCAAAATCACTTCAGCGTTTGAGTCGTGAAAAAGTACAGACAGCAGAAACACTCTCGTATTTCTCATAATGTAGTAGAGATGAGCTTCAAAGCGTCGTACCAATTAAATTAGCACGGTCGTTAAACACGCAACACACTATCTGAAAATTTTCAGGGTGGCGTAGAAAACATGGGTACATTTGAAGATCTTGTGTCATCAGGAAAAGAGTTCGCTCAACTGCTCAGTTCATTGCAGGAAGGCAAGGATAAAGATACTGATAGCGTTGGCTCTGGGGTGAGTACTTGAATAGAGAGAACCAACCTAGTTTGCTTAGTTCTAAGCATGATTGTCGTCAAGCGCAAGCCTATCACGCTACAAAAAAAAGAGAAAAGCTGGTGAAGTACTCAGACAATCGTAAAAGATCCTTTGGTACATTTTTATTTTATTCAACTACAAGTTAGCCCTTGACTGCTTTCTCACCTGGTGGCAAGTGATGATGCAGTCTAAGATGGTAGCGGACTAAGGTGGTGGCATATATATATTAAACCCATACCCATAGTCGGTTTTTACACGCCATTGTACTGGAACGCTAAATCGCTTGGCGGCACGTCTTTGCCGGTACGGTCGTAACTAGCGACGGCCGAAGCTTCCTACCAGTACAGACCAGAGACAATTCAGAAATTATAAATTCCAAAATGACTCTGCCGGGGATCGAACCCAGGACCTCCCACGTTAAGACAACAGCGCTCAACACTGCGCCAAAGAGGTCGTCAAACTTCGTACTTGATAGAAATTAATAGCTTTAGCAAGTCAGAAAGAAATCGTCCTTACCTTTCAAATTGGCCGAGCCATTAAAAACTAAAGGCCATTTCAATAGGTACGTACTGCTTAATTATGCAATTGAATACTTCCAAACTAAAACTTGCAACCCAAACATAAAGGACCTATGTAAATATGGAAATATCTAAATAATATTTCGCAAATCCGATAGGTCCATTATTAATGCGTCGTCTTTCAGAAAGAAGAAAAAGAAAGACCTGTCATGATCAGAGCTTTATCAACGAAATCTGCTACTGAAGATGATTCACCCCAATTCGAAGCACAGAAAATGGCAGCCGAAGAGAAGCAGTCCGGTAACTTGCGATGGGATGTCATATACTCGTACTTTACCTCTGGAGGGAATATTTTCTTCATCCTGTTCACCATGTTTATGATATTGGCAGCTGCTGCAAGTGCATCAGCTGCTGACTTTTGGATCAGCTTTTGGTAAGTTTCTCTTCAAAGCTATCTGCAGTACCTACCTAAGTATAGTATTGAACTAAGTGAGGACTACCAATTTACTCCCCCCAAATATAGTGTCTGTGTGAGAAACCTTTTGAAGGTTTGTTGTTCTGTCTCAATACATTTTCTAAGTAGGTATATATAACGTTATACTAAAACTGAGTACAACAATAGGGTGTGGTTGAAAACCTTTCTTATTTTTCACCCGAATTCTCGATTAATTTTTGCGAGCTAATGCAACCTAACCTAAAGTAATAATGTATTTTATAGGAGAAAGTTTTCATATCTAAATTTATTAAAAAACTCGACTTAATAAATAAAAAGGATTTTTTAAAACAGATGAGTTTTTTTTTACAAACTTGAAAATATAGCGTAACAAGCTTCATAATACAAGAGTAATGGGCTCATGGCACACAACCAAGATATAACTACACTTGACCTTTTGAGACGAGGCTGCAAACAATGCAAGGGCGTCTTAGTTTTGGCTTTACTCTTATGATTGGAATCCCAATTTTTCTTATTTCCTTCGTAAACCCTATCGTACTAACAAAATATGCGAAAGTGTGTTTGTATGATTGGCCTTCAGTCGAGTTGGAAGGTAGCTACGGACCGACGTGATTTTCCACACGGAAAAGTGACATAGGCAATTTTTTATTACAGAGAATAAAAGAGCTCCCACGAGTTTTCCAAAAAATCTAAATGCACGCAGACAAAGTCACGCTCATCGTAATTACGAAGCAAATGAGAAATATTTATTACTACGCGACTTCGTCCGCGTGGATTAAGGCTTTTTGATTCCACAGGGAACTCTTTAATTTACCGGGATAAAAAGTAGTCAATGTAAATCGGGATGCAACCTACCGTTGTACCAAATTTCATCAAAATATGTTGAAAAGACGAGCCAGTAGATGAGTAGTTTTTTTCACAGATTAATCATAACATAATTATTATTCCTAGATATGTTTAAAGATATCTACGTACTTTTTTAAAGATATTATTACTATAAACGGTGTTAATATACGGATCTGTACTTCACATAAATTTTAGATGTTACTATATTTATTTTGTAGCATATTCATTCAGAAGCCAAAACATATGGGTGAAGTCTCTGGGAAGTCAGTAACTAATGAATGTGCATTTTTTTGTTTAAGGGCAAACCAAATGGCAATATTCGAGGAAGAATCTGGTGGAGTAATTATTGGTTGGTTATGTTTTAAATGTTCAATTATGAAGAATAAATAAGTATAATACAAGTTTATTAAATAGGTACATATGTAAGTTGTTGGTTATTAGTTATATGGATGTTTTTTTTCTAAATTGGCTCAAGTCTAGTCTAACCCAACTTCAGCGTGGCTCACCAAATTAGGTAACACTAGGAACTCAATTTTAAAAATATTACTGCCACTTCTTGAATTAATTAATAGTACATTTACATATTTTAAGTTTTAACTTACATTTGTACCTACAAAGAATAGTATGTACCTATACTTCACTCTATTATTGATTTTGGCCTCTGGTACTTGGGTATTTTTTTTGGTAAATCGTGTTTTTTTGGATATTATATTTAAATGAGAAATTCTATTTTATTTTCTAAATAAAATATTGTATTACATATGAAAAAAAGGGGAAAAAATAATCGGACATTTGGACTAAAAAAGAATTCTAGCTAGATCGATTTTTCACCCCCGAAACCCCCAGCCATCGACCAGTTAGCCCCCAGTACACTAAATTTCATGAAAATCGTTGGAGCCGTTTTGGATACAAGAATTGCTCCTTTAAAGGTATTAGTACTATTACCTATTCTGTGGTATTAGATAGATAAATTGCCTTGCGACGAGGTAAAGCTTGCGGTCAAAATCACCCCGCTCATCTTCATTTAAATGTCACATCCCTTTCTCAGAAACACGTTTAATATACTAAACTTTAATCAACCCTTACAGATAAGGACTTGAACACTCAAGTGGGTCCTTTCACCACGGGACAATACATCATCATCCATGGTTCAATCATTCTCGTCTGCATCTTGCTCGTCCACCTTCGAGTCATACCCTTCGTAAACTTGTGCGTCAGGGCTTCGCAAAGACTCCATGACCTTATGTTCTCTACTATGATTAAGGGAATCATGCGGTTCTTTGATACCAGTTCTTCCGGTAAGATTATTAAGGAAAATCTATAAAAGATTAGAGTAAAATTGTTAGAATATATAATATGTTAATGCATGATGTGTTTTCCTTTTATTTTAGGTCGCATACTCAATCGTTTCACTAAAGACATGGGTGCCTTGGACGAAATTCTGCCCAGAACATTGTTAGACGTCTTCCAAATCTACAGTACACTGATATTTATTTTGATCCTGAATGCAATAGCATTGTACTGGACATTGATCCCTTCAGCAGTATTGATGATTATATTCTTTTTCTTTGTAAAGATTTACCTTAGAACCGCACAAGGTGTGAAAAGATTGGAAGGCGTAAGTAAGTAGAACAAAATATTTGCATTCTTGAATTTCTCTATAAAAACGAAAATACATTATTTTATGAGAAGCACACTAGACTGTTGTCGCGGTCTGGCGCACTTCTGTAATGGTCAGTTGTTCTTCTAATTCGCCAAATTGCGTTGCGATTCCTGAGTTTTCCTACTCAGTAGTTGCAAGTTGCGACATACCTACTTACTCGTACATCCCAGTGAGGTAAAATTAATATTAATTATATACCCAAAATTAATTATAATTTATTAATCTTTTTAACTATTCTTTTTTATTTCTTTTAGCGAAAAGTCCCGTGTTCGGGATGGTAACATCATCTCTAAATGGAATTGCAACCATTCGATCAGCTGGCGCCCAACAAAGACTTGTTGATGAGTTCGACAATCATCAGGTTATTACTTATTCGCGTAATATTTTTTCTAAAACTAAAGCAGAAACAGTCATGCTCTTAATAACGCAAGATGGTAACGTTCCTTGGAGTTGAAAAAAAAGGAAGTAACATCTTAAAGGAGGACTGTAAAAATACGGCGTTCCTAAATGAAGCACCGAGCAGTTAAAAAACTAAAAGTTTAATTCGCTATAATCCGCCCCAGAAGGCAAATCTATGTGGTAGGTACAGAGTGGTACTTCTAGTTTTTTCACTGTCATGGACTTCCGCAAAGTAACGCCTGCTTCTATCCAACACCGAGCAGTTTACCGATCTTTATGCACTTTCTTAGTATTATTATTTATCACCGCCCACTTGATGCTTACTTTGTCTTAGAAGACCAGAGAACACCATAACGATAAATAATTTTTAATTGCAGGACCTGCATACAGCTGCCTGGAACTGTTATTTGGGCGGCGGCAGTACATTTGGATTTTACTTGGATACATTATGCACACTTTATCTCACAGTGATCATCTTCGTATTTTTGTATATTGATTTTGGTAAGCAACAATGTTCAGAATAATACATCTATAGATGTGTATTTTTTTTCTCATTCTCGTAATACTCTATGTATAACATAGTTAACATACCTTATAAATATTATGGATAGCGAAATATTGCGTTTCGATTTGGTAATCTATGTTGGCACAATGACGTTCACCTGTAGAGAGAGAAATCAAGCTGCATCGTCTTTTTCGATACTATGCTAATTGCAAAAACGTAGTGGTTATATTCTCTTTGCTAATTGCTATGGCGTCGGCGGTGGCGTCAGGCGTAAGGTGTGTGGCGTGCCCCTGCAAAACTCTTACGTGTCCTTCATGTCTGCTCCGATTTTTAGTTTTCATTAGATTAACCGATTTCAGCCGTAATTCAATGTTCATAAAGCTGAGTTTAAGTTGTTATCAAAAGAGATGCTGTATTCTATTCTATAGTAGCCTGTGCATCAGCTCATGATGTGCGAAGTACTTAAGCACACATAGAGATTACTGTCCATAAAGCTGAGTTTAAGTTTTAATAGTTAGCAAATGAGATACTGCACCCAATTGGATATTTGACAACTATTCAAATAAATTATGTTTTAGTGATTATTAATAACCACGTCCTCTGTTAGTTTTATGTTGAATAACTATTTTAAACTATCGATTAAAGTAAAAAATGATCTTAGGATGAATGAAAAACGATCTTTGATGACATCATTATTCAATATTTCATACAAAATTCCATAGCACGCGTTTTGACGTTTGAAAAAAAAGTAGCTGATTTGACTAGTTGTCAAATACCCAATTCAATTCCATAGTCCATGGGTAACTCGTGCGTCAGCTCATGATGTACCAAGACACTATTGTAAATAGATCGTTAACCTGAAATGGTGTCATAGGTGATTTGATCCCGGTGGGCAGCGTGGGCCTGGCGGTGACGCAGAGCAACATGCTTACGGCGATGCTGCAGCACGGCGCGCGCATGCTGGTGGAGTTCCTGGCGCAGCTGACCAGCGTTGAGCGCGTGCTCGAGTACACTCGTATAGAAAGCGAAGCCAACTTATACGATGGACGTAAGTTCATCACCATCTTCATTATATCAACCCATCGCCGGCACTCTGCCGAATATGGATCATAGGTAGCTCATCACGCTCACCGAGTACGGATAGACAGACATCAGACGCCTTTGAGAACTATCAAGTATGCAGGTTTTCTCCCGATGTTTTTCTTCACCATTAAAACATGTGACAATTGCACAGAAAGCACATGACTCTGAAAAGTTTGAGGTGCGTGCCTGGGTCTGACCCCGGACCCACTGAATATGAGACCTATTACAGATTTCTGCGAGTACATAATATTTAAAAGACACAATGAATGATGACAGTGGCCACCAAGTATACCTATTAGCGCGAAAACACTCGGGACAAAAAACTCTTTTATCTGGATCCATATACAGTAGAGCGACTTAACAAATCGTCGTTTTCCTTGGACGTAGCGTATTCGAGCGGACGTTTTATCCAGTCCGGCCACTGTTTGTTTTTCTCCTAACTTAAGTCGTTAAATTACAGAATTGGCGTTACCTCCCACGTGGCCAGCACAAGGGCGTGTTATTTTCCAAGATGTAAATATGAAATATGCACCCGACGAAGCTCCAGTACTCAAGAACTTAAATATTACTATTGACAGTGGATGGAAGGTAAATAAAGAAGGAAATATCCAACTTTATTTGGTACCATTAAAACCTTTAAATGATTAGTGAATAATCATTTTTGCATTCGTAGGTTGGTATAGTTGGGCGAACGGGTGCCGGCAAATCATCTCTGATCTCTGCAATATTTAGATTCGCCTTCATTGAGGGAAAAATAATGATTGACGGGATTGATACCTCATTACTAGCGAAACAGGTTGGTTAAAATTCATGAATGGTTATGGTATGTACAGTAAAAGCTCGTTATTTAGAAATAGAAATAGAAATATAAATGATTTATTTCATGTAGGACAACTTGTGCACAGAACTTGTGCCACTTATGATAAGTCGTAAGAATCTATTTGCGCTTCCTTCATTCGCGGTTTCACTATTCGCGGATTAAAAAATTGCGACCCAATTCCTATATTCGCGGCTAAAGATTTCTTTATTCGCGGATCTAATCGGTACATTGGTACATTGCATATTAATTAAAAGGATTCCAATAGGTATCCAACCCAATATCCTTTGTAAACGCGTCGTCAAATGGACTAATAAAAAAGTAAAATACATAGACCTTATTACAACTATGTATAAAGTATGTTGATAAATGATATCGCCGCTGTATTGGTTCGGCCTTTGACATAAGCCACCTTAGACGCTACTTTTAAAATAAAAAAATCTGTAAACCATTGCTTAAGCTTGAAGATAATAATTAATCAATATGGTCAAAAACTTCAATTAAATTGTTTTATATATTTGTTTTGTTTTTGTCATCTAGGAACGTATCCCCTATAAATCCCATATAAATTACCATTCCATATTCACGGTTTCAGCTTTTACTGTATAAGATGTCTATGAATTTTTATATTTTCTTTATACGGTCTATACTATTATCATTTCAGACTTTAAGATCTAAGATATCAATCATTCCTCAAGAGCCAGTCCTATTTTCTGCAACTATACGATACAATTTAGATCCTTTCAATATATACAGTGATGATGAACTTTGGCGAGCTTTGGAACAGGTACGTGAACAAAAAGTCAAGAAGGTGATATTATCCTACAAATAAAAACGTATTAACGTTGTGTTATTTTACAGGTAGACATGAAATCAGCGGTTCCATCTTTAGATTTCAAAGTGACTGAAGGAGGTGCAAATTTCTCAGTTGGTCAAAGGCAACTAATGTGCTTGGCGCGAGCGGTTCTTAGATCGAACAAAGTATTGATAATGGATGAAGCCACTGCAAATGTTGATCCACAGTGAGTAAACAGATATCAGAGATGATATAGTGTTCAAATCTGATTCGCAATTTAAGGGCAAAAACACACTACGGACAAAAAATTGTCGAGCGGGCAAAAGTCCACGCGCGCACTTTAATTTAATTTCATGCATTTCACACGGAACTTTTGTCCTATCCTATCCGTAGTATATTATCAATCTAATAGTTGACACGTATTAGAACAATTTAAAAAAAACATACATAAATTTTATTTTTCATGTTTCAGGACTGATAACTTCATTCAGCAGACCATTCGCCAAAAATTCGCATCATGTACAGTTCTCACTATAGCTCATCGCCTGAATACAATCATGGACTCTGACAGAGTTCTAGTCATGAACACCGGAGAAATAGCAGAATTCGATCATCCTTATATACTTCTCTCTGATCCCAACAGTATGTTTTCCTCAATGGTCAGAGAAACTGGAGAAAAAAACAGTGTAACATTATACCAAATAGCTAAGGATAAATACTTCCTGAATAATATGCAAGAGAATGCCAGATAAATTAATGATCTGTTGCAGTTTATTTATTAGATAAATTGTGTTTAGTATTCAACGTATCGACTTGAAAACATGCGCACTATTTCAATAAATATATACTGTAGGTTCGATTATGACGTAGGTAGGTATATATTGTGAGACTTATATACCTCTTGATTGTTGTGATTATGGATGAAATGCGTGAGACATAGTGTACATAAATAGGCAAATTTACGAAAATAAGTTTAAACTAGAATAAAATAATTTGTTTTAATAGCAATATTTTTAACACTTTTTATAATAAAAATTATTTTGGTTACAAACCTTACTTGTTTTATTTTAAAAAATACAAAGTATTCGAGTTCTTGGATGACGGCACTTAAAGAGGCGATAAGCTAAATACAAAGCTATCATAACAAGTCCCAATACGACGCATGCTGGGCTTGCTGAGCTTTTTCCGATGAGTGATTTCTCCAAAATTATATCATCATTCGTGCAATTTTTGCAACAACTCATTGTTATATTATTATAAACTTGTTATTTTCCTCTGTAACTACTATTTGTAAAACTCGTATCTAAAAGAGCACTGCAATTAGAAAGTATTGGAGTGTACGAATTAAATCGACAGCAAGCAAAATTCATTTACTTAGTTGAACTTATTATAACTTTCACCATAAAATTATAATTTTGTAGTCTACTAACCTACCATAAATAGTTTATAAATACTTTAGTTTTCGCGTATATACTCGTATATTGATTTCTGACCCATTAACATCTTCGGCAAACTTCGCATTGGTACAATGACCAGGCTAACCATAAAATTAACAATATCAGAATTCCAGAAATAATTGTAACACATGGATTTTCAAACATAATTTCTGGCACGTATGAATATAGCATGTGCATTGGATAATAGGGCGATAATTTTGCGATTAATGGTGATATGGGTGAGAAATACGTCGGAGGTAAGAACTTTGCGAGCAACTGTGATAAAGGTGAGGACTTTGTTGCCAATAATGATGAAGGCAAGAATTTCGCGAGCAAAGATGTTAAAGGCGAGAATATTTCCAGTAAAGCTGACGATAAAGGTGAGTAGTGACGATTAGTAGCAAACATAGATAAGGGACCAGACTTTGCAGTATACGACGACGCCAAGGCTTTAGCGTTCGATGAAGACACAGGCGAGCGTTGTGCGGACAATGATGAAAAGGGCCAGAATTTTTCAGCCAAAGATGATTCAGGCGGAGTTTTCTCCACCAAGGATAATCCGCGCGAGGCCTTTGCGGAATACGATGGTCTGGGTATAGATGTCGCGGGCAACGATGAATCAGGCGACTGTTGTACTGATGTTGACGAAAAGGGCCAAAATTTAGAAGCCCACGATGATTCGGGTGAAGAAGATCCAGGGTATGATGATCCGGGCAATGTTGATCTGGGCAAAGATGATCCGGGTGGGTACGTTGCGGGTAATGATAATTCAGGCGATTGTCCCGTCGAAGACGATGAAAAAGGCCAGAATTTTGACGCCCACGTCGATGTTTGGGGCAAAGATTTTGCGGGCAACGATGATCCAATTGAGGATAACCTTGGTGGGTATGTTGGGGTCAACGATGGATCGGGCAATGATGATCCGGGTGGGTAAGTGGCAGGCAATACTGATCTGGATGAAGCTGTCACGGGCAATGATGATTCAGGTGACTGTCGTGCAGGAGATGATGAGAACGGCCAGAATTTTGATGTCCAAGTTGATTTGGGTAAGGATGATCCGGGTGGGTAATATTCGGGCAATGATGATCCGGGTGGGTAAGTTGAGGGCAATGATGATCCGGACAGTGATGAACCGGGTGGGTAAGTTTTGGGCAATGATGATCTGGGCAGTGATGATCCGGGTGAGTAAGTTACGGGTAACGATGATTCGGGTGTAGATGTTACGGGCAATGATGATTCAGGTGACTGTCGTGCAGGAGATGTTGAGAAGGGCCAGAATTTTGATCTCCAAGTTGATTGGGGTGATGATGACCCAGGTGGGTATGTTGTGGGTAATGATGATTCAGGCAAGGATGATCCGGGTGGGTAAGTTTCGGGCAATGATGATCCGGGTGGGTAAGTTGCGGGCAATGATGAGCCGGGTGAGTATGTTGCGGGCAATGATGAGCCGGTTGAGTAAGTTGCGGGCAATGATGATCCGGGTGAGGATGTTGTAGGCAATGATGATTCAGGTGACTGTCGCGCAGTTGAAGATGAGTAGGGCCAGAATTTTGAAGCCTGCGTTGATTCAGACAAGGTTTTTGTGGGGAATGCTGTTCCAAGTGAGGATGACCCAGGTGGGAATGTTTCGGGCAATGATGATCCGGGTGGGTATTTTTTGGACAATGATGATGTGGGCAATGATGATCCGGGTGGGTATGTTGTGGGTAATGATGATCCGGGTGGGTAATTTGTGGGCAATGATGATCCGGGAGGGTATGATGTGGGCAGTGATGATACGGGGGGATACGTAGTGGGCAATGATGACTCAAGTTGGTTAGTGGCGGGCAATGATGATCCGGGTGGGTAAGTGGCGGGCGATGATGATCTGGGTGAGTTTGTCGAGGGTAATGATGAATCAGGTGACTGTCCTGGAGAGGATGATGAGAAGGGCCAGAATTTTGACGTCCACGTTGATGGGGGTGATGATGATCTAGGTGGGTATGTTGTGGGTAATGATGATTCAGGCAATGAAGATCCGGGTTGGATTGTTGTGGGTAGAGGTGATACAGGTGAGGATTTTGTGGGCAACGATGATTCAGGTAAGGGTGTTGCGGACACTGACTCGGGTGACTGTTGTATAGATGGCGGTGAGGTGGACCAGAATTTTGTACCCCACGATGACTTGGGCTGGGATTTAGCGGCCAACGAAGATTCAGGTGATGTTTTTGTGGGAAAAGATGATTTTAGTGAGGCTGTTACGGGCAACGATGACCTGGGCGAGGATGTTGCGGGCAACGATGATCTTGGCAAGGATTTTCGGGGTTGGTATGTGGGTACGGATTCTCCAGGTGATGATTTTATCGGCAGTGATGATCTGGGTGAAGATGTGGCGGGCAGTGATTGTTCAGGCGCCTGTCGTGGGGGCGATGAAAATGGCCAGAACTTTGCACCCCAAGTTGATTCGAGTGGGGATTTTGCGGGCGACGATGATTCTGGCGAAGATTTTGTAGGTAACGATGGTCTGTGCGACGATTTTGTGGGTAACGATGATTCAGGTTTTTCGGGCAACAATGGGTTTTCAGGTGCGGATGATGAAGGCCAAAATTTTGCAGCCCACGTGGATTTTGATGAGGGGTGAGTGGAAGATGGAGATAAGCCAGATGATACTGCGGGCAGTGACGATTCAAGGGCAGATTTTTCAGGCAAAGACCCTTCAAGAGTAGATGAAGGTGGATAGACAGATGATTTTGTAGGCGATGATAACTCTGGCGAATATTTATCAGCCGAAGATAACTCTGGCGAATGTTTCGCGAGCGACGAAAGCTCAGGTGAGTATTTTTCGGGCGGCGAGAACTCTGTGTGTTTTGCCAGTGACGATAGCTCTGACGAATATTTATCAGGTATTGTTAACTCTGGCGAGTGTTTTGATAGCGACGATAGCTCTGAAGAGTATTTTGCGGGCGTCGATAACTCGGGCGAGTATTTATCAGGCGACGCTAACTCTGTCGAGTGTTTTGCGAACGGCGACAGCTCCGGAGAGTATTTTGCGGTCGAAGATAATTCTGATGAGTGTTTCACGAGGGACGATAGCTCTGGAGAGAACTTTGCGGATGTCGATAGCTCTGGCGAGTATTTTGCGGGCAACGAAGAATCTGGTGAGTGTTTTCCGAGCGACGATAACTCTTGAGAGTAATTTTCGGGCGACGATACCTTTGGCGAGTATTTCGTGGGCGACAAAGTCTCTGGAGGTTTAACAGGCGATGGTGTTACGGGGTCCTTGCAACATGGCTTACATCCCATTTTAATGTTTCACAATGAAGATGTTGACATTTTGTTTGTTCATGTCTATTTATAAGATATATTTAAGTCTTATGGATTCTATTTCGTCCATATTTATGTAATTTTGGATTTTAAGACAATATTTACATAATAATTTTGACGGAAAATGAACGGATGTTTGACTTGACGACTTTCTTTATTTAGTCACAGATTTAAAAAAATTGTATCTATTATTTTATTTCATAAGCACATGACTTTGACCAAAGATTTTTTATAAGGCGCAAGAACCGTGGCGTATGCAAGACCCATGGAAGCATAAAGTAGCTTGTGGCCGTTTCATAAACGACCCAAAATAAAAATACAATGGCTTTTAAGTAACTGCTTCAAAATTAAGCAATTATGGAGAAAAAATTTACATCCACAAAATGGGTAGTTAGTTGTTTTGGTTGACACCCTATTTTTATGTGAAATTATATCCAACACATCTTCCAATCTTATTAAAGCAAATAACCCCAAAAATAGTAAATGACCACCAACATTTTAAGTGCCCACAATAGTGATTATGTACTAACTTATGCAAATATAGTACCTACATTAATAAACTCGAGAGGCTGCAGAATATGTGCATTCGCTTCTTCTAAGATCTATCTTTAATCTAAGAAAGTATGATCACTTATCTCAGTACCGAAATCATATAAAATTACGGCTGTCAGTCAGCCAGCGGAGAAAGGGGATTGAACCATGGATGTAATAAGTACTTAATGGATTGAACCGATCTGGCTTAGCGACCTGCCGCCATTTTGTTTTTTTTTCGAAATCGCGGCGCACGATGAACACAGACGATGAAAGTGATATGTATGGGTAGAGGACACATAGACAAACAAATATTGTCAAGTAACATAGTACCCCAAAGTGTCACGTTACCGAGATGGAGGTAAAGATAGATTATTTTAATAAATCAATCAATCAATCAATCAATCAATATGAGGACAACGACAATCATTAAAAATAGACTTATTACGTGTCTACAGGAGTCAGATTCTACCCAAATAATCGTTTCTAGGCTGATTATTATTATTACGGTTAATTAGAAGAGAGTTGGTACATAACATACTACTAGGAGCACGAGCAATCTATATATATATACATATATATATATAGATTGTATTTGTAGTTTGCGCACCATCCCGTTTGTAATCTCTTCTCCTGTCTCCAAAGGTTGTCTGGAAGAGATCGCCTTAGGTGATAAGACCGCCTTTGCATACTGTGTTGTCCTATTCATAGTTTTATTGTTCTTTTTATTTTCCGTATATTTGTGTGCAATAAGGATTTAAATAAATAAATAAATATTTTGTTCTAGTAAGAAAGCTCTAAGTATTTTTCTATTAGTATTTTTTTGGCGGTCGTTATATTTAATCCCAAAAAAATGGAATATTTACATCTAGGTTATACGAAGTATTCGCTCTGCTACGCCAGAGGGCGTCAATATACGTCGCTAGGTAAAACGGTTGAACGGTTTTGGCGTGCAAAATGTTGAAGCAATTACTTGGATCGTTGCCGCTGCAGTCTCCACCAGCCGATGACAAATAATGGGTAGAGTATTACCTATGTATTTAAAAACTCCACGTGCTATTGGCAAAGTGCATCGTGTTGGTGTGGCACTAATCATACTAATATTATAAATGCGAAAGTGTGTTTGTTTGTTGGTTTATTGGTTTGTTGGTTTGTCCTTCAATCACGCCGCAACACAGCAACGGATCGACGTGATTTTTGGCATGGGTATAGTTGAGCTGGAGAGTAACATAAGCTACTTTTTATCCCGGAAAATTAAGGAGTTCCTGTGGGAATTAAAAAAACTTAAACCACGCGGACGGAGTCGCGGGCATCAGCTAGTACACTAATAAAAGCATGGATGTAGGAAATTAACTATCTTATAAAAGCCATAAAACAAAATAAGAAGAAATATTATTTATCATAATATCACTGTCTGACCCATCCCTGGTTCACTCGTTTCAATCACCTCGATTTACTCATTTGGAATACCTTGAAATCCTTTCTTACTGCGTCATAGAGAATACATGCGTAGCCGTAAGCTTAAGTTTCCAGAACCAGCGGTTTGAAGCTACACTTCGGGAAAGGGTTTTCACGGAGCGGTTCTAACCCGCTTTTGCGGACCTTGCCGTAACAGACTGCATGAACCTGCGGTGTCGTAAGATATACAATAAAACAGCTGTCCCGCAACCGTTGCGGTCGCTGGTCTTTTCCGTTTCATAATTCAACTCCGTAGTAGGAGCACGAGGAAGAACTATTCCTCGTGCTCCCATCAATAGGACAAATTAATAGGAGCACGAGGAAACGCCCGTGGCAACCGCTCCGTGGAAAGCCAAACTGATGTGTCAGTCAGTCAAACACCCATGTGGTCGGTATGCATGTAATGTAATGACTCATGCAATGACCGATACATCCACGGTACACCTTTTATGAGCATTATACTCGTATTATAGGTGCATATTATAACATTATGTAGGTATTAAGTATATTTGATGTACCTAGGCTTTGCTCGCGCGATTTTTCCACGTTGATACTATATTTTTAATCCGAGGTAACCTTTTATTTTCCCGAAAGGATATTATAAACCTCTATTAATTTCAGGCGTATGTAAGTAATATAATAGCCTAAAACGAAAATGGGCGTGAAATGGGGGTTGGAGTTTTGTATGAAACTTCATGTTTTTTAAGTTAGTATAGCCTCTATAGTCTTTAAGTAGTCCTTTTGCAGGGGGGAAATTTCATAATCTCATAGGAAATCAGAAATTGTACGCGGACGAAGCCGTGGGCGACCGCTATTTATAATATATCGAAAATAATCTGAAACTAGGTCGATACATAGGAGGTACATAATTATGAAGTACAATGAAATAATACCTTTCTAGATCAGGTTACGATAGTCCGAACCAAACGTGTTGGAATGCGTTGAACTCCCTATTTCTTTCAGTCAAAATTATTACCGATTATTACCAAATACCTTTTTGAAGGATACCATTCAATCTCGTATTAGATGGAAGTCCGGATTTTAAAACTCTTCGGAAAGAACCAAAGGAAAGCTGTAATAAGTACCATCAGACATCAAGCGTAACATAAGTGTTTACTAAAGATTAGGATCTCTTTGAATTCTCGCCAATTTCAAAAAACTGGCCAAGTAAGAGTCGGACTCACGTATCATAAAATTGTGATATTCTAAAATTATGAAGTTTTATGTCAAGTATACATTCTGTCAAAAAACCAGGAATTCATCATTTGTTTCTAATTCCAAATTCAATTCAAAAATTCTTTTTTGTCGCTAAGTTGGCACAACTGTCGTCTATATTGCCGCGAAGTTTGAGCGTCAATTGTTATTTACTTTGTTTACAGTGCGCCATTTTGTCAGTTCATCTCAATAGTGTTTTGCGATTTTTACAATGAATAAAAATATCGAACAGAGAGTTTGTCTCAAATTTTGCATCGCAAATGGAATTTCGTGTTCAGAGTCGCTAGAAATGTTGCAGAAAGCTTACGGGGAATCGACTTTATCAAAAACACGTGCATACCATGCATTCAAAAGTGGTCGAGATGTGGTGGAAGATTTGCCTCGCTCTGGTCGGCCATCAACGTCTTCAACTAAAGTTAACATCGCTAAAGTGAAAGAGATGGTGACTGAAAATCCTCATTCAAGTTTGAGAGAGATAGCTGCTGAACTTTCTGTGTCTCAAGAATCGATTCGTATCATTTTAAACGACGATGAAGGCCAGATTTGTGGAAAGAAAATTCTTGGATGCACCACGACAATGCGCCATCGCACAAGGCCATCATTGTGAATGAATTTTTGACCAAAAACTCAACAAATACCATCGAACAACCACCGTATTCACCGGATATGGCTCCGGCCGACTTTTTTCTCTTTCCAAAACTCAAATTACCACTTCGTGGCACCCGTTTTCAATCGATAGAAGACATAAAAGAGAATTCGCGGCAAGAAGTGAAGTCGACTCCGAAAAATGCCTTTAAAAAATGCTTTGAAAATTGGATTATTCGTTGGCTTAAGTGTATTATTTCCGAAGGGGCGTACTTTGAAGGAGATACAATAAATTTGGAATAATAATTAACATTTTGTGTATTATACACCTTTTCCCGATACATTCTTGACAGAGTAGTATAATACCACAACTTCCATGATAGGTTATTAAGGTGAAACAGAGTGAAATGATCTCACAACCACTTAAAGAGCATCCCTTTAAAGAGATTTGTCGGTAGCTTTTTTTATATTTATGTCCAGTTTATTATAAATTTGAATGCTCATTACGTAAGGCGATTTTAGAGTGTGTTTGAGACGGTATTGTGGCATTCAAGCTCTTGATGTCTTGTGATAGGTACTATTTCAGTTAGCATCGGATTTCCTGACTAAATACTCCAAATTCCTATTGAACAAATACAGATCTCTTAAATGTACAAAGACGTTAAATCAAATCAAATAATTATTTATTTGGTATAATTTAGGTACACTGCAGGTACACATATTGACGTCAATTACTTACTTATAAAACACTAGCTGATGCCCGCGACTTCATCCGCGTGGATTAAGGTTTTTTGGTTCCTCCTTAGATTTCATCCAGATCCGTTCAGCCGTTCGAGCATGATTGAGTAACAAACATCCATACATCCATCCAAACTGTCACATTTATAACATTTATTTGAGACTAGCTGATGCCCGCGACTTCGTCCGCGTGGATTGAGGTTTTTCGGTTCCCGCGGGAACTCTTTAATTTTCCGGGATAAAAAGTAGCCTATGTGCTATTCCAGACTATAATCTATCTCTGTGCCAAATTTCATCTAGATCCGTTCAGCCGTTGGAGCGTGCTTGAGTAACAAACATCCATACATCCATACATCCACACATCCATACATCCATATATCCATACATCCATCCAAACTTTCGCATTTATAATAATTATTAGATGAAATCTGAAATCCGCCATTCCAAATCGCTCTCAATTTTCAAAAGTCGATTGTATAATCATTATTTATCTCTTTGTAATTATTAGTGTAGGTACATACTTTACTAAAGATATCTAAATAAATAAAATAACAAACACTTATGAAAATTATCACAATGTATCCTATCTCTCGATCACTCGCCCTTGTAATTTTTAAGGGTGAGACGGTGACAGGCTCTTGGAACACACGCCGAGCAACATTATTTAGCTTGATAGTCATGATTAGACATTTATAAAAAAACTGTACAATATGTTACAAAGAAAACAATATTTTTAACGATAAACAGGCAATCAATAAGTACGCGTTATTCCATTTAGGTACTTCATTTAACCTTCAGGAAGACAGTTATTCAAGACGACAATGTGAAATGCAAGCAATGTATTCACAAGCTGTTGATAGTACATAATATAAAATAAAATTTATTTATTTATTTTCTCTCTCTCTTCAAGATCTCTTCATTTTCACTAAAGTATTTGTTTTTCGCAGTCTCAAATAAGAGGCCACTCATACTGGTCCCTGTTTCCTTAACCATAAAGTTGAGTAAACTATTGGGATTCGATAACAATATGTGTGGGTGGTCGAACTCAGCCACCTCTCCTTTGTTCATGACAAGAATACGATCTGAGTCCATGATAGTGTTGAGACGGTGCGCGATGGTTAAAACTGTACACGACGCAAACTGACGTCGTATCGTTGTTTGGATTAGCGCATCAGTTCTGAAAGAAAATTATTGAATATTAAAAAAATCTATAGTTCGCGCGCGAGTTGAATGCAGAGCTTATGTAAGTGACAACTCAGGCCCTGACTACATTCAACTCGCGCCCGTACAATATGTAGGTAGGTATGGTTATTAGTATAAATGAATATCTAAGCATCGTACATGTTTTATTATGTGCAGTATGCAGTGGCCGATACTAGCATTTTATAAACATCACAGACGGATAAATTGTAGGTATCTCCTGACACACTTTATATAATAAATTAAATTAAAAGTATTATTAAGTCAGGTCACAGGTAGGTACAAATCTACGAACATTGCGCGTATTGAAGGTATTGAATTGAAAAAAGATTGACATAATTTGTAAACACTGGCATTCGCAGTTGCCCTCGAGCTTTACGCATTAAATTAATTGTTATGTATATGCATCTTTTCCATGGAATAAAAATATTTCCTTGCGAGAAATTTGTATAGGCATGTTTAAGATGATGGCAGGCATGCCTCCAGGATATTTGAGTGTCAAAACTTATGAAACTCAATTTCGCCGTACTTAAGAAACTAACAAGTAGAAAAACTCTCACTACTCACTGTGGGTCAACGTTAGCAGTCGCCTCGTCCATTACAAGAACTTTATTAGAGCGAAGTACAGCTCGCGCGAGGCAGACCAGCTGACGTTGTCCAACGGAGAAATTCGCTCCACCTTCAGACACGTGGAAGTCGAGTGAAGTGACCGCATCTTTCAGCTCTACCTAATAAAAATAAAAAAACGTCTTTGACTAAAAATGCTTGACGCCATTCAAGCATTTCTCTCTCTGCCAGTGTAACTTTTCAAGTGTTACGTGAACTCTGGATCTCTAAAGTTAAACCTGGCGCTTGCTAAGTATACAAATACGGGAGCGTGTAATGAAATACGCTTAGTTAATATTAAATGTTGTAGCCCGATTGTAGAATTACGTACATTACATCATGAGGCAACCGGCATATTTCCTGAAATGGTGGCTTCATGATATGCCTTGGCCTGACGAATCATAAAAAATTGTAAATAAAATTATTTTAATCTTTAGCAGACTAAATACTATGTTAAAACACTGTCTAGCTCTGGTAATCTCTCACGAGAAATCTTACTACTTACTTGTTCAAGAGCCCTCCAAATCTCATCATCACTATAGTGGTTGAATGGATCCAAGTTGTAACGCAATGTTGCAGAAAACAATACGGGTTCTTGGGGAATGATAGATATATTGGATCTTAATTCCTAAAATAAAATAAAAACAATATGAATCGATCGAGTCTTATAAATTATAGTTCACACAATTGCTTTGCTATTTTAATAATAATTTTACGAGTGCTTACCTTCTTAGGGATATCGTTTGTGTTGATACCATCAATCTTAATGCTTCCTTCAATATTGGACAGCCTGAAGAGAGCCGAAATAAGCGAAGATTTACCTGCTCCTGTCCTTCCTACAATGCCCACCTATGACGAATGATACAATTTAGCCTTAAAATAATTGCCTGAAGTTAACTGCGGCAAAATTTTGTGTAGACATGCAACTTAAATATTAACGTTATATTAATGTGTTATCATATTTTATGAGCTGAAATAATATATTTTTTATTTAACCCTTGAAAATATGTATAAGTATTAATATTATTTACCTTCCATCCACTCTTTATGGTAAAAGTCAAATTTTTGAGAACTGGAGGATTTTCTTCTCCATACTTGAGACTGACATTTTCGAATTGTACTTGTCCATCAGAAGGCCAGTTTTGAGGTGGAAGAATCTCTACGAAAAAGAATCAATTGACTAGCAATATTTTTCTCAATTATACAATAACATCGAGGTATATTTTTACACAAATTTATGACTATTGACTGATTTTATTTTTAGGGTTCCGTACCAAAATGGTAAAATGGAACCCTTATGGTGCGACTTTCTCCGTCTGTCTGTCTGTCCGTCCGTCACACTCGATTATTTCAGTAACTACCGAAGCTATCGACATGAAATTTGGAATAGTTGTGTATATTAGTGGCCCAAAGATACTGGAATTAAAAAAAATTGGAAATTATTTTTGTTCTTATTTAAAAAGGGGGGAAAATCGGAGGGTAGATTAACAGTAAACCTCTACAAACAAAGTTAGTTTTGCGGTTCATTTCGTCTTGTTTTTAATACGTCATAAATCGTAAAACTTACTACAGGTTTTTGTACGGAACCCTCGGTGCGCGAGTCCGACTCGCACTTGGCCGGTTTTTTAATGACAAAGTTGCATGGAAGCAACCGGCCTCACATCCAGTGACCCACAAGTCAGTGTAATACTTGTAACGAATGTGTTGTATTGTCTACTTATTGTAACCTTTTCTTCTTTAAGAAAAGAGCAACTGCTGAGTTTCTTGCCGGCTCTTCTCAGTAGAAACAGCTTTCTGAACCGGTGGTAGAGTCTTAACGTTTCATAAGTGACACAAGTTGTCCTACGTGAAATAAATAAATCATTTATCATTTATATCATGAAAAATAAAACAGTAAAAAACAAAAACTAATCAATCCGTACAAATATGATCTGTCCAATATATCTCTACCAATTCGGATTATGCATTTCCCAATTTTTCCATCTGCATAAAATATATTTGCGAGGTGAATTGCCTATTAACGAAATAGAGGTCACAACAAATTGAGCCAAGTGAGTTTCTTTATTGCGCTGAACATTTTGTAAATACCTATAGATAAAAATAGAAAATACAGCGTTAAGTACTAAAAGGGTAATAATAAAAGTATCATATCACATACATTATTCTTAAGACCATTTCGTATCCTCAAGCAGCTAGGGTTTGCAAGCCGGGAAAAGGATCTTGTAGTAGTCAAAATAGCTATTCGATTTGGCGACTATTTTCGGCGGAAGTGACATTTGAACGTTAACCCTCCGAAAATACATAATATTAGCTTAGTTGAAAATATCGTGTGTCGCGTCAGAAGCATTATGGTTACGCATTTAGCATTTAGGTTTGTGTCGTACTTATCTCCCTCTAGAGTCTAACCTGTACTATTACCTAATCTGTGGTCTAACCATATCTACCTGACCATTTAGATACACGACTTATTACCGCTATAATGTGTCTCTAAGTGTACTCATATACAATAGGTACATATACGAATTACGAAACCGGTGTTTCTGACGCGTCAATTGGTAGACGGTGGTGGAAGAGTCAAAACATGACTTAAGATAAGAGACACCTGTATGTCCTACATGTTATAAATAAATTCAGTGAGTGAATGAGTGAGTCACAACACAAAACAGCACAACACGTTAGTATACTTCCAGCTTAACTCAGACCAGAATGTTTATTTATCACACATACTTGCAGTTTCCATATTCTCTTCAGAGGGAAGCAATGAGTACTCGAGCACCCTCTCTACAGAAGTCATTTGGCCGAGCAAGTCTGCCGTGACCCGCGCTGCCATCTGCAGCATCATGGTGAGCGCCAGGGATTGACTGACGGCCAGGCCAACGCTGCCCACCGCGACAATACCACCTTCATAATTGTTTTTTTTTAAACTATCAGTGGCAAAATCGTCTTTCATAAAACTGTAACTAATCTTGTTGAATTATAATGATTATTAAATAGTCATTAATTGCGGATTATTGATGTTATCTATAAATAAGATTGAAATGAACTCACCAAAATCAATTAAAAGGAAAATGGCCAGTATGATTCCAAGATAGATGAGACATAATATATCCATATATAGACCAAAACAAGAAGAACCTCCTAGAAATGTATAAAAGGCACTCGTATTGAGATCCTGAAATATAAAAAATAATATTAGGTTTCCAAAAAGCAGTATAAGAAATAATACATGTAACTAATAATTTAGTATGTATACCTATTTCATACCTGAGCATCATCAAACATCCTAAGTAACCTAAATTGTGAGTTAGAGCTTCTTACTGTAGATAGTCCTGCTATCGTTGAATTTATCATACTAAATACAGGACTCTTAGCTGAAAATAAACGATAAATAAGTATAAATGATAATTAACAAAAAAAAACATGTAAAAAGAGATAGAGCCCTGTCCTGACTTATCATAAGTGCACCATGGCACAAATTGTCCTACATGGAATAAAAGATTTCATTTATAATATTACGCGTTTGGATGATAAGGGCACAAATAAAGGGGACCGGTTGGCACAAACAAGTGCAAATACAGACGAAATACTTTAATATCTTTTTCCGCTACGGTTCGCCTAATATATATTTTACATACGTGTAATATGTAGGTAGGTAATACTTATTGATTTAATGTTAAAGTACAATAAATGCATACGTACTGGTACTTTCCAACCTCTTCACAGCCTGCGCCGCATTTAAATACCATTTAAGAAGAAAAACAAAGATAACTAATAATACAAAAGTCGGTATCAATGTCCAAGGAAGTGCGAGAGCATTCAATACAAGCACACTTGCCACGAATAAGTACATTTGTATCGACTCTAATATACTACGTGGTAACATTTCATCCATAGCACCCATGTCCTTCGAAAATCTGTTAAGTACTCGACCTATAAAAAGAAACACATGGTCACCTCTTTTCCGTAGCTTTTGCGTGAAAGTATCGATCGATTCAAACTTTTCCATTAAACTTATAGCTAGGTATGTATCTTTGTATTTTAACAATTAGTTATATATGTGTATCAGGTAAACTACCTACATCAGGTGAGGTAGGTGCACCTAATACTTATCAAATATTTTTTATTTATCGTTGGTCTATGAGTAAAACTGTTACAATCAGTTATGACTCTTTAGATTATTACTGCTTTAATTTCCTATTTTTTATCAATTGAACTTAAAAAATACTAACAATATTATTGTACAGCTTACCAGAAGGGTTGGTATCAAAAAACCTCATGACAGCTGCAATCAAATTCGTAAACATAATGTCATGGAGGTTTTGTGAGGCACGCATTGTCATCATAACGAAACCAGCAATTCGTACATGTGTCATGATTATTATGAACAGTACCGCACCACCGTAGATCCAAAGGTATTGTCCTGTTGTTAGGGGTCCCATTTGTGTGCCTAAACTCGTATCTATGAAAATTATTTCTCCATTAGGACGATCATAATCTATATATATATATACTAGCTGATGCCCGCGACTTCGTCCGCGTGGACTAAGTTTTTTCGATTCCCGCGGGAACTCATTAATTTTCCGGGATAAAAAGTAGCCTATGTATGTATGTATATATTCTTTTTATGTGATGCCCGCGACTTCGTCCGCGTGGAATAAGTTTTTCAGTTAATTTTCCAGGATAAAAAGTAGCCTATATTACTATCCCACGGTATAATCCCCCTATAATGGTGAAACACGTACTTCTTCATATTTTAACGAAAGCCCAAATGCTGTTTCATGGCCATAACTTGAGAAATTAAGGATTTTCATACAAACTCTCAACCCCTATTTCAGCCCTTCGGGGGTGGAATTTTGAAACACTGTGAAACACATATGTTTTCATTTTCAACCCGCATATATCAAGTTTCATGGCTATTAGTTGAGAAATTAAGGACTTTCATACAAACTTTCAACCCCTATTTCAGCCCTTCGGGGGTAGAATTTCGGGATAAAAAGTATCCTATGTCCTACCTCGTAGTATGGGCTCAAATCGTGCCAAGTTTCGTTTGAATTCATTCAGTAGTTTCGGCGTGATGCGCGGCCAAGATACAGACAGACAGACAGACAAAAATGAAAAAAATTACAGATTTGGCTTCAGTATCGAATAATGAGTGCCCTCCAAAAAAAATTTTCAAAATATCTTCAATGTACAGAATTGGACTTGTTACAGTTTTATTATAAGTATAGATATAGATAGATATAAATCAATTGCTGTCCGTTTGTCTCGCTAAAACTCGAGAACGGCTGGGCCGATTTAGATGGAATTTTTCGAGTGTGTTTGTGTGGGTCCCGGGATGGTTTATATTCACAATTGGACCCGATATAGGGCGCTGCAATCGAGTTCTAGCTTCACGGCAGGACAACGTCTGCCGGGCCCACTAGTTTGTAATAAAATAATTGTATACATTATATAGATATAGGTTGATAGGATCAGTTAATTTATGGTATAATTTGGAAACTTACCAGGCTGTATACCAGGTGGTAGTGACAGTTCGTATTCGTCAACTTGGTTCGTCCTAAACAGTAAAATAATTAAAATTAAGGATGTACAACAAAACTTAACTAATGTCATTACATCTTCTTTATAGCGCTTGTTATTCGTAATAAAACAAAATTCTTACCAATAACTAAGCCAGTAGTCAGAAAACGTTGCTCCGAACTGCGTAACCAATACCGCAAATACAGCCAAAAATACAACAAGCCATGAGTTGACAGCCGCCAAATAATGCTGAACGACCTCCCACTTCAGATTCCCTTTAGCCCTTTCCTCTGCCGCCTGAACCTGTTCCTTTTCTTCCTCCGCGTTCTCGTAACTCCGGACAGATACTTTTGATACTGTATGTTCTAATTTTGGTCTTGTATTATCCTACAAAAATGTTCGTTATCACGACACCAATCGAAATAATTATAAGGCTTTCTTTAAACAAGACTGTTTCTAGTACAATTTTAAGTGCAGCTCTAAGCACAATATAATTAGTTTTTAACTATAATTCCACATAAGTAACTACTAATAAATAGATACTTATCACACAAACGTGCTTTATTAAACTAGGAATGTGAAATTACCTTTTCAGTTTCTTTTTCTTCGGTAGTTTCTTTGACTTCTGATACTAATGACGAGAATTCTACTTCAGATTTTACCAAGTCATCATAAGAGCCCATGTTTTTTATTGCACCCTATTGAAAGAAAATACCATATTTAAAAAAAGTCCAAAAGTTCAAAGTAAGTTGTTTATTCATATTAAGTATACAATTCAATTCAATTCAATTCATTTATTTAAAACATGTAGGACATACTATTATGTTACGTCATGTTTTGACTCTACCACCGATTTGGAAAGCAGATTCTGCTGAGAAGAGCCGGCAAGAAACTCAGCAGTTGCTCTTTTTTTTTTAAACAATACTAGCGGATTCGTTCGCGTGGCATAAGTTTTTTTAATTTCCACAGGCACTCCTTAATTATCCGGGATAAAAAGTAACCTATATCACTCTTCAACTATACCCATGCAAAAAATCACGTTCTACCGTTGCTCTGTCGCCGCGTGATTGAAGCACAAACTCTCTATTTAACGTCCTTGGGGATGAAATTTTCAAAAACTGTGACACACGTACTTCTTTATCTTAAACCAGAAGCCCAAATACCAACTTTCATGACTATAACTTGAAAAATGGAGGACTTTCATACAAACTTTCAACCCCTATTTACCACTTTGGGGGTGGAATTCTGAAAAACTGTGACACACGTACTTCTTTATTTTTTAACGAAAGCCAAAATACCTAGTTTCGTTGATATAACTTGAGAATATCTTGAGAAATGAAGGACTTTCATAAAAACTTTCATCCCCTATTTCACTCCTTCGGGGGATGAATGATCAAAAATTGTGAAACACGTATTCCTTCATTTTTAACCGGTAGCTCGTATACCAAGTTTCATGGATATAACTTGAGAAATGACGGACTTTCATACAAACTTTCACCCCCTATTTCACCCCCTTAGGGGTGGAATTTTGAAAAATCCTTCCTTAGTGGGCGCCTACGTCACAAAAGGAACCTATTGTCTAAATTTCAAGTTTCTAACCCCAGCGGTTTAGGATGTGCGTTGATTAGATAACGATTCGCGACTTCGTTCGCGTGGCATAAGTTTTTTAATTCCCACAGGCACTCCTTCATTTCCGGGATAAAAAGATGCCTATGTCACTCTCCAGATCCTCACCACTGATCTACCCAGATCCTACCCATGCAAAAAATCACATCGATCCGTTGCTCTATTGCGGCGTGATGGAAGGACAAACTCTCTATTTAACGTCCTTGGGGATAGAAATTTCCAAACTGTGGAATACGTATTTCATAATTTTAAATCGGAAGCCCAAATACCAAGTTTCAGGGCTATAACTTGTGACTTTTATACCAATTTTCATCCCCTATTTCACCCCTTTGGGGGTCGCATTTTCAAAAACTGTGAAACACGTATTTCTTCATTTTTAACCCGCAGCTCATATACCAAGTTTCATGGCTTTAGCTTGAGAATTGAAGGACTTTCATATAAACTTTAAACCCCTATTTTACCCCTTTGGGGATGGAATTTTGAAAAACTGTGAAACACGTATTTCTTTATTTCTAACTGGTAGCCCATTTACCAAGTTTCATGGATATAACTTGAGAAATGACGGACTTTCATACAAACTTTAACCCCTTATTTCACCCCCGTAGGGGTGGAATTTTGAGAAATCCTTTCTTAGTGAGCGCCTACGTCACAAAAGGAACCTACTGTCAAAATTTCGAGTTTTTAGCCCCAGCGGTTTAGGCTGTGCTTTGATATATAAGTCAGTCAGTCAGTCAGTCAGGACTTTGAATTTTATATATATAGATAGATAGATAGATATTATATGTATTACATTACGTAAGTAGGTAAGTATGTAAATTAAATACAACAGTGTAGTATCTAACACTGTACACGCATCGATCCGCAAACAGCTAAAAGTCACGAAAAGGCCACCTGTCTTCAGAGGATCCTTGATTACTTCGGCCACATTGCCAGAAGGGAGGGGCACAATCTTGAAAATATTGTCATTACTGGCAAAGTGGACGGAAAGAGACCTCGGGGACGTAACCCTATGCGTTGGTCAGATCAAATCCGCACCGCTCTCGATAGCAAGGTCCACGAAGCCCTGCATGTCGCAAAAAACCGAGCAACATGGCGCGACATCGTTCATAGAAGGATTATTGGTGGAAGGGGTCACGACCCTCAGTAATGGGGAATACGACGCAAGGAGGAGGGAACACTGTACACTCATTGACGTCCAATCCATACTAATATTATAAATGCGAAAATGTGTCTGTCTGTCCGTCTGTCTGTCTGTCTGTCTGTCTGCCACGCTTTCACGGCCCATCTACTCAACCGATTTTATCCCGGAAAATTAAAGAGTTCCCGTAGGAATCAAAAAATCTTAATCCACGCGGACGAAGTCGCAGGAATCATCTAGTTACTTATAAGACATGATGGTGATAATCAGTTACGGTATCTTAAAACTAAAGCTACGAGGGTACTGAGGTTTTAATCATTATAGGTCCGCGCGCCTCAATAGTATGCAGCATCAGCAGTTAAAATTGTATGGGAGGAAACCCATAAGCCTACAGGATCAAATCTCAACATACAGCATGCACGAACGTAAATAATATGTTGGTTTGCTAGTTACTACCTACTCCAAGTGCGTCCTCTCCAAGTAACGGTATATTTGGCGAGGACAGACCTTATATACAGACCGTATACTTAATAATAATAATCAATTTATCATAAATTATTTAAAACTTATCAAAACTAATTGGCACAACCTCCTTATATATCAGGAACCCTGTAAAAGAAATCTTCTTAGTTTCATTCATGTGTATAACTTTATACCTACCTCTTTTAAAACAACAATGAAATCTGCAGCCTTGAGAAAATGAACTTGGTGCGTGACTAGGATCCGCGTACGACCGCTTAAAAACTTCAGTATACATCTTTCAAATAACTGGCGCCCAACGTTGGCGTCCACCGCCGATAATGGGTCATCTAATAAATATATGTCAGCCTGAAATATTAAAACAGATTAACCTTCCTGGCCTGATTTTTTGGGTTCCGTGCATCAAGAGGACAAAAGGAACCCTTATATAGGATCACTTCGTAGTCCGTCTGTCTGTCCACAGAATAGGTAAGTAATAGTCGTCTGTCTGTCATCATTTTATTATATTTTCAAACCAATTTTGGCCACCGGGCCAAAATTGTTGTGGGAGTAAGGATGTGTTGGAATAAGTTGGTGGGACTGTAAATACCGAGTACATATTTTAATTTTGCCGAAGTTCGCCACGTTGCACCTGTCATGTGTCAGATCGAAACTGCAGCCGCGGTCTGACATCGCACATATTGACTTTCATGAACCTCATATGCCAGACTAATATGTTGAAGTTACCTGCATAATAGGTTGCAATTTATAACGTTCCAGAAACTGCATTATGCATATTATAATGTTAACGTATAATCTACATATCTACATTACAACACTGCTAGTATTTATTTCGAATAGGTTACTTTTGGCGTTACGAAAACGAATGCCGTATGTCAAAGCATTAGTTATTCAACATTTACGGGAAAATTCTGAGAGATACAGTTATTTAGGTAAAATTTTGTCACATACCTATAATCTAAGTGCATCAAACAATACGTTATTAAAAGTTAGGACTTAAAGTCGTAAATAATTAACTAAAACAAACCCAGCCCAGTTTGACGACCTCCCTGGCGCAGTGTTGAGCGCTGTTGTCTCAACGTGGGAGATCCCGGTTCGATTCCCGGTGGGGTCAATTTAGGAATCTATAATTTAAGAATTTTCTCTGGTCTGGTCTCGTGAGACGCTTCGGCCGTGGCTAGTTACCACCAAGCGTACCGCCGTACCGCCGTACCGGCGTTGACGTACCGCCAAGCGAATTAATACAGTGACATAAATAAATAATGAAGCAAAAATTCCAAATACCTCTCTATAGACAGCTCTAGCCAAGTTAATTCTGGCTCGTTGTCCCCCAGACAATGACACACCGCGCTCTCCCACTAACGACAGATCACCATAAGGGAACTGCTTGAAATCTGGCGCCAAAGAACATGCACGACACACCTAAAAATATTAATTACCAGAAGTACTAATTTTGAAAAAGAAATTGTCATTGTGTAAATTCCTACCAGGGACCTACGAGTATGTCCATCAGTCACACATGGGTATAATGGAAGTAAGTATATGGCGACGCTAACAGAATCTCGCAAATTATCCAACCAAAGTAAGGTGTTTGGTGCGCCATGGCATTCACAATCGAAAGCCTAGAAGAAGGCTTGAATAAATAATAATTATATTTACCTCCTTGTATCTCTCTACTTCATAGGGTAGTCCAAAGAGTATGTTTTCGCGCACTGTAGCCGGGAATAGCCATGACTCTTGGCAAGCATATGATATACTCCCTTTCACGTTCAAATTGCCGCTACTTACTGGCAGTTCTCGGAGAAGTACTTGCAGAAAGGTAGACTAAAATTATTCAAACAACTGATTAGGCATTTTGAAATTCAACGTAAAACATAAGGGTTCCTTAGTTGGTGGATCAAATCAAAGACACAAATATTAGTCAGGTGTAACTTTTAAGAAATATAGTTACTAGATATATATAATTATTTTGTACGTTCTCCTTTAACTTAAATCTTAAGTAGGATGTATTGAGTACATATTCTGTTGTTGAAATTACACGTGCTTATATCAATAAATATCTGTCTTTCCATCTTGCTGCTTTTGGTTGCTAATTCTTAGTCCCTTTCGGATCACATAACCGCAGAAGATCGAACCTTCCATTAAAACTACTTTATCAAAAAAATTATAAAAAGTCTTTAATTTTTTATCATAAAAGATAAAATCTATTATTGGGTATTATGTTCTATTTATTGGTAAAAGGATTTCTCATACTTACTTTTCCGGAGCCAACAGACCCGACAATAGCGCACAATTTGCCTTTCCGTACGTTCATTGTAATATTTTTAAGGGTCATATCATCCGATTTCGTCCAAGAAGCGCTAACATTGGACAGTTCTACAGAATATTCGCCAACTGTGGGCGATCGTGGGCCGACTGTAAAAATTAGAAGGATCTATTTCCCATTTTCCTTTGATTTTTTAATACTTCGTACAGTATACGTCCATCTCCTAGTAATAATGTCTTTATCAGGTACTAAAATTCTACATCAATGTCTTTATCCCATGAAAGTATACACATATTCTGTTTCTATCAAACATTAAAACTCATCTTTAAACATTGTAGGAAGACCCGAGTGAGTCCGAGTGATAAGGATAATCAGATCGTTGTTGATTTAGAAGGCAAAACGTAGATTACCTCATTTTAAATATAAGGGCTCCCACACAAAACTGCGATGCGACGTCGTATGGCAGGAACCTGCGAGCTCGCAGGACGCATCGCAAAAACTTGCGATTTGATTCGCATCACACATTCCTGCGATGTTACGTCACACTTGGTGACCCCATTTTTAGTCCGCTCTGAGACAGCGTGTGGGCAATAGGAGTGGGTAATATCGCTTTTTCTGAATATCACATCAAAACTATATATTGATATTTGATATCGGATTTCGAAACACTATATTTTCTGAAACTATATATTGACCGAAATGCCGTTCTAGCAAATACCTCGCGATGATCATAATATCGACCTCTTTCGATATCGTGTTCGCAACGATTTTGGCAAAGTAGATACTGACCTGATACTGGGTTAAGTACCTACATGAAATGAAATGAAATCTACTAAATTAAGAAAATTAAATTAGTAATTACAGTAGGTATGTAGGAATGTGGGTACCTGGTGGGAGGCTTCGGCCGTGGCTAGTTACCACCCTACCGGCAAAGACGTGCCGCCAAGCGATTTAGCGTTCCGGTACGATGCCGTGTAGAAACCGAATAGGGGTATGGGTTTAATATAACTGCCATGCCCCTAACAGGTTAGCCCGCTACCATCTTAGACTGCATCATCACTTACCATCAGGTGAGATCGCAGTCAAGGGCTAACTTGTAGTGGATTAAAAAAAAAATGTATTACAACTAATAAATTAAATTAGTGTAAAATTTCATTGTTTTATAAAAACCAAAATAACACAAATAAACCGTCAAAATAAATAAATTATTAGTTTATCTCAAAACCTTCAAAACTATGGAGGAACTACATATAAATGTGCTCACTCGACTGTTTAAGTGAAACTAAAAATAGAATACTTTTAAAATACTTCAAAATTTTTTCTCAAATAGGTTCTTTGCTCTCTCTAGTTCAAGGCCAAATCTTAACAAACTTACAACATACAAGTACGTTGGTCAAAAGTTGTTTCATATTCCAATCGCGCTAAAATACTAAAAGAAACCTTCAAACAGACTCTATAAGTTAGAGTTAAGGTTTAGAATCGTATGTATTGTATAGCTATTTCAGTTTCACCATCGCGCACTCCCTCTCCTACCTGGATATCATGATTCGGTTCGGCTTCGAATTTTGATACCACGGCGAGGGCGATACAATATCGTCGCAACTCGAAATCGGCCGTCGCTCAAGCAATATAGTGTTTCAACCATTGTATTTTCGAATAAAATAGTTCCCATCAGCGTTCATTATTGTAATAAGTGGATGAACGCAAAATCTAAATTCAATCAAATTTTTTTTCTATATCCTTTTAACATTAACAGCACTGCAACACGTTTCTTTCGATTCATGTCACTACTTCTAAAAACACGTTCAGTACGGTTGACTACCGTCGAGCGTATGGTCACCTGAACCAACGCTTCGCCGCACGAAAACGCATCGCATCGCATCGCAGTTTTGTGTGGGAGCCCTTATTTCAGTAAAATCTAATGAAGAAACTTACATAAAAATTAATTAAAAAAAAATTGTTCACATTACCAATCGAGGGTCTAGAAAGCTTCTCCGTAGTAGAATATTTCCTTATTACTATTGAATTCGTTCCTATTGTTGCTGGTTTGCCGTTGAAAGATACAGGAATTAACGGCTCATTGTCATTCGTTAATAATGATAAATCTTCTCTTTCATCTTAAATAAGAAAAACATATTAGCAAAGTAGGTATATTGAAGCTATATACTGTTCAAAGTAAAGTAAAACAATGTTATCAATTTTGAAATTCTAAGCGATAAGGGATAATTTTGAAATGAGATTTTAAAAATTAAAGCAATAAGCATCCACGGATCGTAACAAAGTCTTTAGAACATTCAGAAGCAATCCCCCGTACCTCTTTATTTATTAAAATCTACAAATCTGATTTGCTTTTGACTCTTTATTATAATATTTTGTTATGTATCCTACTCAAGTAGGTACTCACTCATTATAAGAACTTTCTGAATACGACCTAAAGATACGTTTAATTCAGACAAACTAGCTATAGCTAGTGGTAAAATAAACGTCAAATTCATCTGTACTATTCCAAGAAATACTTTGACTGGATAAATCTGAAAAAATATTTGTATGTTAAATGCAGTCAAGGCGCAAACAAATGCAAAATGTTGTGTAATGTTACAAGTTGAAACGCAATCTAGCGGAAAATTCGACTAATCGACACCCTTGCAGAGCCACCGGCACCACCCTCTGCTGTACACGATCTCATAAAATAATTTTGGTCGCATTCTGTCGCATAACGACACACTACTTTCAACAAAATAGTTCATTTCTTAATGTTTTATTGTTATAGGGAACAGACCACTTACCTATCCAAGATTAGCCTTCGAATATAATATAGAACAGCGTTTGCCACAAACCTAAATTTATGAAAAACTAGATGATGCCCGCGACTTCGTCCGCGTGAAATGAAATGAAAATGAAATGAAAATATACTTTATTGTACACCATACATAAAAAACACATTTAAACAAATACAAGAAATTATGAAAAACTGTACAATAGTATATAAGCGCGTGAATTAAGTTTATTTCATTCCGGCGGGAATTCCTTGATTTTCCGGGATAAAAAGTAGGTAGCCTATGTCCTTCCCCGAGATACAAACTATCCCTATACCAAATTTCATCAAAATCGGTTGAAAAGATGGGCCGTGAAAGCGTAGCAGACAGACAGACAGACAGACACACTTTCGCATTTATAATATTAGTATGGATCTTAATAACAGATTCAATCGTTCTGATTTCACACAGAGTTGTCCTTTTTATCAACGCCTTCCTACTCATTAATCTAAAGCTCTGGCTACAGACAAAACCTCGTTAGACATAATATGTCAAGGTAGCTTTTTCGGCTTCCGTTTTACCCAGTACATAATATAATAAGTATGATAATTTAAACTAGGCTAATCTTCTATGAGGTACATCATCAATCACCATCAGTGTGACTGCAATCAAGTAACAGCTTATTTTAAAAAAAACTGTGAAAAGATAAGAGCATACCAGATCAGCTCTCAGCAATGTCCCTGACAGAATAATTGTTAACGATGTAACGAACAATGTGCTCCTCTCAGCGTACATCATGAAACCCAAAAACACGCTGCGCACGAATATAGATTTCCTTAGTGCCGCCAGCTCAAAAGCTCTGGCGACCTTTACCACCTGCTCGAAAGACTTCTCCCAAGCGTACATTTTAATCACCTAAAAGCAATATGAAAAGAGGTCAAACATTTTACTTAATTAACATCATAATCATTTCTTTATAGATACTCTTGGGGCGGTATATCCTAGTTGCACCAGCAGCAATGTTGACACGGATTAGTGACTGAATGGATGACAGATTTTGCATGGTCTTCCTTTATGCCTAGATAACTATCGTGTTTACATGTTAGCATGTTTATTACAACAAAAATCAGATATTAATTGTTAACCTAACAAACTAAATTTTACTCTTTGTTCAGTCGTAAACAATCGTAAGAATGGCATCGAAGCTGTGTATAATATCCTCACAATCCCTATAATATCCTCACAATTATAAAGGAGGGATATAAAGAGAGTGAAATAGAGAGGAAATAGAGCAAAAAACAGAATAGTGACAAATGTGTCACTATTCTGTTTTTTGCTCTATTGCACTATGCATAGATCTTCCACATCCACAAAATCATACATAGGTATAAAAAAACGTTATGGAACTAACCTGGATTCCGTTTATAATTTCGGCCATCAACTTGATACGCTTGTCTGTTCTCTGCGCTACAACTCTTCTTATAACACCGGTTAATTTGGTGAGAGCAGCTAAAGGGATGTATAATTGTTTTGAAAAACTAGTAATTAAGTGATTGTATTTGTTAAGGGTATTATATATTACCTTGTATAGGAAGTACTAAAAGAATAACTCCAAACAGACCCACAAAAGGAGCATACCCTGCAGCGTCATAGAGAAAGTACAATACAACCGCTAGCTGCAATGGCACTAACCACAAGTAGTGTAAAAACATAAATGCCATATCGAAACGGGCTACGTCGTTTGACAACAAATTCACAAGTTTTCCAGCTGCAACTTCATTGATGGATAATTGACTCATGCGGAGCACCTAAAACATAGTAAATAGTTTTTATCAAAGTCTACCATTCAAAGATTGGACACCATTCAATGTTTGGACGCATATTGCACGTCATACCGAACTTGCGCGTAAACGTGCACGATTTAAGAATTGTGTATAATCTCATTGCAGAACGTGCAGCTTGGCTCATAAGTTCAGGTGCACTCTTTCACGCATTACGATTTCTAGAAGCTGCTATTAACATATTTCTGATACGCGTTGTTTTTTGAAGGTTATTAAGTAGGTTAGTCCATACTAACCTTTAAAATTAATACGAAAGAAAATTGTTTTTCAAATAGCAAAAAATATTTACCACACACATACCTTTCTATAAATAAGAGAAGAACATGCTATCTTCATTTTCAAACTAAATCGGCTCACAAACAAGGTGTTGTGGTGCTGTGAAAAGGCGCTAATCATGTTAAGTACTAACATGCCGATAGCGTAAAACCCAGCCTCTCTGCGGGATATGGTTATAGCAGGATTTGCAGACCAATATGACAGGAGTTGGGAGAACAGTAACGGTTGTACAGTCCTGTTAAATTAACAAAAAAAAACAATTTAAATTTTTTTCCTGATCGAATAGGTATCGGCCACACAGTCAGTTCCTGAGCAGACAAATTATATCCATCTGCGCGGAAGCTAATTCACAAGTACAAGGGTAAAACATGGCCAACTTCCTAACTTCGGACTAGTGCCAGGAATGTCCTTATAAGTAATAAAATTATATGCTGATGTACGAAAATTGTATGCTCAGCTACTACTGAGGATTTCTTAAATAAAACCCAATACCTAACTAGTTTCAACCCGGCCTGTGAATCGAGCTCATGAATTCGCCATCCGCAGTTGACAATGCTGATTTGTAACCACTAGACCAACGAAGCAGTTTTTACAAAGAAACAACTAATTGATATAATAATGATTCAAGTAACATGAGTAATTACATTAAAACGGCGAATTAATTTGCATAAGCCATTATTTTCTGATTGCCTTGTATAAAAATATGTTTAAAAATATATTATATATTATATATTGTATTTATTTTTAAGGTGTACAATAAAGTATATTTTACTTTTACTTTACTTTATATACCTACAATTATATATAAAATAAAAATATAATTACACATTTTACCAACAGGAATAAATTGACATTATCAGTGCGTGCGAGTAGGTATAATAATTACGTAGGTACGTAAAATAGTAACGAAATTATGTCGTTTCATGCATTCAGTGCGATATAACTTATCATGAAAGATTATTATTTATTCATAGTGTTGATAGTAAAACACATGGTCTTATCTGTCACGAAGCTGTAATGTCGTGCACCTGAATATACCTACCTGAATTCACAAAACCCATTTGGTTTTTCCTTTTACCTATTTGAACTTTCTAAGTTCTAATTTCATTTTAGCTAATCTAATACAAGTTTGAAATCGAATTTAGTTTGTTCAATAATTTCAATACCTTGCTGTAGCGTTTATCAGAAGTAGGATTGCTCCAGGCATATACGCCAACCAAAAAGCTCTCGTTAGTGCCTTTCCCAGGGATGGCTTCCGACTTTCCTTCATAGCTCTCTGGTATTCATCTAACCAGTATCTAAAATTTGCAGATTGTGGTGATTAATATCTATAATATTATGTAATCACTAATCAACAACAATTACTTTTGATATTCAAGTATGAACCTATATAATACATACAATAAGTGGTATTTTTAAAAAAACATTCATAAGAATCCTTGCTAGAGTGTCAAAGTTTCTTTGCTGAGAGACCAGCTTCTCATTTATTCGCGTCCCATATTATGCCGATTCGTTTAGCATTTAAATAGTTAAGCATATGTTTTTTCTCTAAAAAAACGAAAAAACATAAGCTCCTTTTCATTGCGGAAAATCCCAAAGACTTTCTACGGTATTTTTAAGAAACCGTTATCCACATGGAATATTATTTAAACTTAAGTTACTAATTATCTAATCTAATTATCTAATTATCTAAGTACTAGCTGATGCCCGCGACTTCGTCCGCGTGGAATAAGTTTTTTTAATTCCCACGGGAACTCCTCAATTTTCCGGGATAAAAAATAGCCTATGTCACTCTGCAGGTCCTCAGCTATACCCATGCAAAAAATCACGTCGACCCGTTTCTCCGTTGCAGCGTGATTGAAGGACAAACCAACAAACCAACAAACCAATAAACCAACAAACCAACAAACCAACAAACAAACACACTTTCGCATTTATAATATTAGTATCTAATTATCTATTATCTATCTAATTATCCGATCTGCAATAGATGCTATCTATTAAAAATTGATAACTTAGTTAATTTAAATGTCAAACTAGGTACTGTTAACATGTAGTTTAAAAATGTACTGGTACTCGTAGGTACTTATTTGGAATTTAATATCAATTGAACACATGAGTAAAGTATCAGTAACATCACACTATCGTAATGAAACGGAGATCACAAATTTTGTCAACTTTGGGTGGATCTCAAGGATTGAAACTTTGCTAATTTTTTACATAAAATTTCATACCTTTGAATTTTTTCACCGAGTCTATCGGAATCATATGGTTTATTTGGAATAATAAGGTCATCTTCTTCAACATCTCTCTTGTTTCCTTTGAAAAGTACAGGACACACCCAGCATATAAAGAGTTTTGATATAACGTTAGGCTTGTTTCTTTTTTTACTTTTATCACTGTCGTCGGTTATGTGCTTACCAAAACCTTCCATATTTATGCAAGATCCTCAATCACCATTTATAATAATCTTTCATGTAACAAGTAGAATTAGGTGCGTCTTTTTATAAGTTATAAACATTACTGCTTGCTAATCAACGAAGCATGTGATAACAAACGCAATCAATATGATTTGATATACAATAATTTCATCGTAAGTAAAGATAACTCGGTATAATTAACTAGAGTACATCGTAACAGCGAAAATGGTAAAGTATTAGGATTTTTATCATTCATACTACTGTAATAATATGTTGAATAACTTCTTAGGAAGCTTTAAGAAAACAATAAACCTATCGTTATTAATGATAAATTATTTCATTTATTTATGTTATCACAAAATAAACAATAGCACTATTACTACTAAAAAGATAAAAATCAATTTTTGAAAGTACTCCTGCCAAAGAAATGTACAATACTTCATTAAAATTTTTAATCAATATTTCCCAGGGCATATGCATTATGAACTGGGCAAACTTGTGAATTTAACGAATCACATGTGCACTTTGACTCAATCAACTTCTTTTCGATACTGTTTACAAGCATTTTCACATGACAAATGGGTACCATTTTACAATCACATTTATCATTTTCTAGTTCATCTCTATTATCGATATTCATCTTTCCAATTTTAACTGGTTTAGTTAAATAATCTGTAGCGGTAGGCAAATGTAAGGAATCGTAAAGAAATTTTGTATTATATTTATCTATTTCATAAGTATTATCATCAATAAACTGTTGTAGTCCACATTCATGAGTAGAGGATGAATTGTCAATGTTGGTATTCTTTGTACCCGCACTTGTTTCATCAAAGGTTCTAATGTCATCCTTATCATTAGAATACTTTAACACTAAATCTTCATCGTTATCAAGGGTACTAACTTCTGTATCATTAATATTTCCTCTGCAGCTCTCGGAATGTATATTATTTGAACATGGCTTATTAATATTGTTAATATTTTTTTCAGATTTCTCTTTTGTAACTACTTTATGCATGATATAGGAACATTTTCTAGCACATGTTTCATCAGTAAGTGATCCCCACATGTTGTAAATTTTATCTGTGTCATTTTGCATCAATGATTTACAACTGAGTGTATAACCAATGTATGGTATTTTTGCTTTTGGTTCAGGCTTAGTTTCAATGCAATCAACAAAACATACATTTTCCTCATTACTCTCTTTTGAAGTCAATGTTTTTAAAGAACTTTCTACTGGATGTTTTACTTCTTTGCATACATCAGTGCATTGGCTCACAATATAGTCTTTTCCCAAATCAGGTGATTTCGAAAACGCTTGTTGACAGTTACAGTCCGTACCATATATTTTAAATTCACAAGAAACTTTTTTCTCAGACGTGCTTAATATCATATTTTCAAGTATGTCGCCTGACTGATCAAGAGACATACAAGACGTTCTTTGCAATAAAATTTGCTCATCTTTTTTGGTAGCAATGTCATTGTTGGTTCTAGTAAAATTTTCAGTATTACAAAAGTTGGCTAATGATGTTGTATTCAACTTATCAGAATTTTCATTTTCATCTTTGTCACTTTTTAATTTTTCCTTTAATCGCTGAAAATCATTTTCTATTAAATCACATACTTTTTCCATAATTGCTGGTAAAATAGATTCTACGTTTCCATCACTAGACATGCAAGAACAATGAACGCGTTTAATTTTTACTTTTAAATATTCTTGTAACATGCCGTATGCTCGTGACCAACTTCCCACATTAGCGCTTTCTTCACAGCATTTGCAGCTTAAACCTTTAGTGCTCTCAGATATCACTTCTTTTACTTTGAACAAGATCGCGCTAAACAATTTATTTTCTTCTTCTAATGGCAAGCTAGAATATTTACATGAAGAACGCAAAAACTCCTCTAACTTTTTTTTTATATGTTCTTGCAATAAGTTAAAGGCATTTAACTCCAAATCTTTCGATGTTTCTTTTTTATTACAACATACACACACATCTTTATTCATATCAAGAACTTCACTTGGAATCATATCTTTTTCAGTAATATGATCAAAGCTTTCTATCTCTAACTTTTTATTTTCACAGTTCTCTAAACTAGATAATAAAGAACTTTTGGTGTAGTTTAGTTTTATATTTGAGAATACTTGTTGAATAATATTTTCCTTATCATTTGGTAATTTCGATGGCGCATGCAATGTGTTATTATCATAGCTTTGTTTTGTTTTATTTGGTGAACTTGAATTAGTTAGTGTGACACCTAAAAACTTTACAATATAATCACAATTATTTGGAAATAATTGAGATTTTCTTACTACATCGTGAATAAAAGTATCTTCACTTATTCCTACGCTTTTTGTGCTAGTATTTTTATTTAAATTATCAGTTTCGGTTTCAGTGCATTTAAATTTAGGGATTTCCAGCTCTACTGAATATGCGTGTGATATTTTCTTGATTTTAGATGGTACATGCTCATAATATCCAGGGTCTTGAAATTGTTTGTTTATGATGGAACTTTTACATTCACATACATCAGCATTTATACATTGGAATGGGATATTGTCAGGTATTTTACCATCACCATACATAATGTTGGTATTGTTATTTACTGGACATTTACAAATAGTATAGTTACTTTTATCCAAATTTATAGCACCTAAATATTCAGACTCAGTTGTAGGTGGCAAGGCATTTCCATAGGATTCATCTTTATTATAGCCTTTTTTATTAGGCTTATTACTCATATCAGTTTGATCTACACGAATTGATGACTCGTCATGACCTTTTTTATTATTTTCTAAGCTTATTACGGCTGAGTTGAATGACTTATTTTCATTTTCTGTTTGATCACAAGAAAACTTAGTATCTTCAAGTATTTTATTTAAACTGCCATTCCATTTTGATAGCGTCTCCAAAAGTTTATCAATGGATGTGTTAGACGGGATTTTATGAAAACAAATGCAATCGCTTGGACAAACTGTTTTTGTTGATAATTTACTTAGTTGATTACTTTTATTTATTGGCTTCGGCTGTTTAGAGATATCAGTAACTAAATCTTCTAATAATAATTCTTGTTGTCTTAAAGGTTTAAAATTATTACTACGTTGAATAGCTTGAGATAATTTGGTTGGGGCTTCTTGACCGCTGCACAGGCAAAGATTGACGGCAAAAGATTGTTCCAACTTTTTAAGCATCTTATTAGAACTTTTGTCGATTCGTCCAAGTTGGTTATTTGAAGATTTTTTTACATATTTTTTTAAATTACAAATATCAGCTTCCTTTCTCTTTACTGTTCCGTTAGTTTTACTGTATTCATCACAATTTTTTGGTTTTAAATCTATTAATTCTTGATTATGTTTGATGCACTTACTATTCTTGCTTGTTGTTGGGCTATAATCTACCTTCTGCAATTAAAAATATTATGCTTTCCTTGTAATTAATTTAAAAATCAAACAATTTCTGAAGAGTTACTAACATAATATAAGGGTACTCATTATATTTACTTGTAAATTAAATTAAATATCAATACTTCTTTCTATAAAGACATACTTTGTATGCCATACTTACTTACCGCAGCACGTTGAATTATCTTAGCAATTTTCTCTTCCATTTGACGTAAATCTTCCTTTTTAATTGAGTCCTATTTGAAACAGTATTTTTTAATTAAATTACTCAGGATATTATGTAAAACTCATTGCATGCGATTTATACTTATTGGTGTCACGTAAAAATGCATCTAAAAGAAAGTTGTAGAGATGGATCTTCACATGCGTATCATGGGTATATGGACACAACAGTGCCCAGAAAGAATAATGGTTGTGTTGCTCTTAGTTATGAAACAAAAGATTGACTGACGAGCCAATGATCAGTGCACGATGGAATAACTAGTGGGTTACTATAGATTTTCACAACCACGCCTTTCGGCGCACCCTCGAGTCAAAGTGTATAAGTACCAGGTACCTACATGTCTCAATTCAAATAAAAAAATTCGGCACATCAATCTAAGATCACACAAAAAATGTGTTCAAAATTATACAGCCAGGGCCTGCCAATACTCTGGACCCACATAGCTACCCAGGATTTTTTATACTTTGTTTCTTGGTGTGGTACCTAAATTGTCGATACATCATAGCTAATTATCTATAATAGTCAATATGAATAAAATCTTGGCAACACTTGATATAGTAAATATTATTTTTAACGATTGCCCTTAGTATTAGACAAGCTCCAATAAGAGCTTGCGTAAGCTGTACCTACCGAAATATTTACGAAAATAATAAACCTTTTTCAAGTCCTCGATTTGATGTTTGAGATGGGTTACATCTTGCATTGTACGCCTCATGTACGAAGGAGCTACTTCGCCACTCTTATGCGCATTGTTGGAAGTGGGTGCCTTGACGAGGCAAGAATACACCGCCGCTGAAAGAAACCCATTTCAGGGTAGGTTCTAAACTAACAAAATCCTAACCAATATTATAAATTATACGAATGTGAGTTTGTTTATTTTATTATTGGTTACGCTTTCACGACCCATCTTTTTAACCTATTTTGATAAAATTTGGTTGACAACGCGGACGAAGTCGCGGGCAAAGCGTGAAGAAGTTTGTCGGAAGTCGAAAACAAAAAATTACCAAAACCTATTATTATCTCCTAAGTATCCGAGATTCTTCTTAAGACGCTTGTTATGTAAAGCACGCGTAATGTGACGGTGAATGCTGTGCAAACTTCATCGGAATGAAATTTGAATGAAGTAAATAAGGTAAGTAGGTAGGTACCTAAACCAAAAATAAAACACCTCTCAGGCCTTGACTGGAGATAAAGATCCAAATGTTTACCACTAGATAATGCCCGCGACTTCGTCCGTGTGGATTAAGGTTTTTGATTCCCGAGGAAACTCTTTAATTATCCGGGATAAAAAGTAGTAAAAATGTCCTTCCCCGGGATACAAACTATTCCTATACTAAATTTCATCAAAATCGGTTCAACAGATGGGTCGTGAAAGCGTAGCAAACAGATAGACAGACGGACAGGCAGACACACTTTCGCATTTATAATATCAGTATAGAGTATGGATTCTGTAAATAATTATTAAGTAGGTATTCACAGAATACATGCGCTTTATTTTACTTTATACAGAAAATCTCAAACACAACTTTACACATTCTACATCGCAGTACAACCGGGGATAAGTGCGCATTTCATTATTCTTGCAATTAAAAATATGGAAGATTGCGATTGCAAGAGGTTTATCTTTAACTTCTGTGTACTTAATCGTATAGAATACACTGATTGCGAATGCTCTGCGCAACTTCCCCCTAGTCATATTGTAGCAAAGGATAATAATATGATCAAGATTTCTCATGTTTAATGCACGAGTACAAAGAATGATGAATATAAATATTATAAATGCGAAAGTTTGGATGGATGGATGTATGTATGTATGGATGTATGTTTGTTACTCAATCACGCTCCAACGGATGAACGGATCTGGATGAAATTTGGCACAGAGATAGATTATAGTCTGGAATAGCACATAGGCTACTTTTTATCCCGGAAAATTAAGAAGTTCCCGCGGGAATCAAAAAAACCTCAACCACGCGGACGAAGTCGCGGGCATCAGCTAGTGATGAATATACATTAAATATTATGACAAATATAATTGCCTTACCTTGCCTTACGAATAACACATGTTCATAGCAATTACAGATTAACAAACGACTTTTGTCCTTACCTTTGTCCTTATTTAACAAAATAGGCGAAATTATTATCTTCACGTCTCATCAAATCACGACGCAAGCTATCAAAAGCATAATAAGATTTGCTTGAGTCAAGTCTAAATGCTATCATCGACGTTTAATCTCTGTAGCTTACAGGGTTTAGGTTCTACTTCAATAATTTGTCTCTATTAACCAAGAAAATAATGCGAGATCGTAAATTCTTGATGTGCTTTGTAAGGCTTATGGAGTAGGTAGGTAGTTATTTTATCTATCTATCTATCTATATTCTATATATATATATATAAAATCGTTATCTAATCAACGCACAGCCTAAACCGCTGGGGTTAGAAACTTGAAATTTTGACAGTAGGTTCCTTTTGTGACGTAGGCGCCCACTAAGGAAGGATTTTTCAAAATTCTACCCCTAAGGGGGTGAAATAGGGGGTGAAAGTTTGTATGAAAGTCCGTCATTTCTCAAGTTATATCCATGAAACTTGGTATACGAGCTACCGGTTAAAAATGAAGGAATACGTGTTTCACAATTTTTGATCATTCATCCCCCGAAGGAGTGAAATAGGGGATGAAAGTTTTTATGAAAGTCCTTCATTTCTCAAGATATTCTCAAGTTATATCAACGAAACTTAGCATTTGAGCTTTTAGTTAAATATGAAGAAGTACGTATTTCACCATTTTTGAAAATTCGACCCCCAAAGGGGTGAAATAGGGGATGAAAGTTGGTATGAAAGTCCTTCATTTCTCAAGTTATAGCCATGAAACTTGGTATATGAGCTGCGGGTTAAAAATACAGACATACATGTTTCACAGTTTTTTCAAAATTCCACCCCCAAAGGGGTGAAATAGGGGGCGAAAAGTTGTATCAAAGTCCGTCATTTCTCAAGTTATATTGATGAAACTTGGTTGGAAAACTACCGGTTGAAAAACCTCAACTGAATGTTTGTTTCTCAATCACGCCAGAACGGCTGAACGGATCTGGATGACCTCTGGCACAGAGGTAGATTATAGTCTCGAATAATAGATAGGCTACCCGATATTATTATCCCGAAAAATTAAAGAGTTCCCGCGGCAACCAAAAAACCTCAAATGAATGTTTGATACTCCATCACGCCAGAACGGCTGAACGGATCTGGATGAAATTTGGTACAGAGATAGATTATAGTCTAGATTAACACATAGGCTTTTTTATTCAGGAAAAAACAGTTCCCGCTGGAACCATAAACCCTTAATCCACGCGGACGAAGTCCCAATCCCGGGCCGCTGCCTGGTAAAGTACGAAGACTTAGCATTTATCTATACTAATATTATAAAGAGGTAAAGTTTGTGAGTTTGTGAGGTTGTAGGGGGTAATCTCTGGATCGATTGAACCGATTTTGAAAATTCGGTTACCAATAGAAAGCCACATTATTTATGAGTGTCATAGGCTATATATTAACCCGAAAAATTAGTGAGATCCCGTGGGAATTTAAAAGACTTATTTCACGCGGACGAAGTCGCGGGCATCTGCTAGTACTTGATACGAATCGTAGCTTTAATACTTTTAAGTTCTGAAAATGGGCTTCCACTGCCTGTATATTTTTTAAAAGGATTAAGAAATTATAATACTCATAATATGTCTTGTGTGTCTTCATGATAAATAGATTACTGTAGGTAAGACTCACTTAGCTATGCTAGCTGTCATAGTAGTAGTCTCTACTTATCACTGTTATCCGAAAGCTATGACGTCACCGACGTGACGTGTGTTCTTGTCATGATGACTGACTAAATATTATATTTATAATATATTAATATAATAATCATTAATATATTAATCATTAATATTAATTAGTAGTAGTATGTTCCGCTCTTGGTAACTTTTGTAGAAAACTGCAAGTAGATAAAATAGTTGGAGAATTAGAAACACTTACGTTGATTTCCTTTACATTCACAGGGTGGTGGGCCACTAGTCACGATGTCCTTGGCTTTTTGCTTAAGTTCTTCAGCTCTCTCTTCAAACAATTGCTCAGCCATCTTGGTTGCCAGCTTTTGCGCGCGACGCTCGATTGCCCGTTGCTCCCAACCTTCGGTCACTTCTTCCCCGGGATCTGGTATTAACCTTGCTTTATCTGCGCAAGTTTCACCTACCCACTAAAATTAGACTGGTGATATAAGATACAAGTAAGATGATAGGAGAAGGTTGAACAAATATTAGAAAATCGCAATGTAGTAAGTAGATAGAGTAAAGGAAGCAATAACTGATTTTGTCAAAATGCGATAGTTATTACAGTTAATTGTACGAATTGAAAATCAGAAACCAATTATTCGTAACTAACTTTTGCGTGATACTTCTCAATCGAAGTTGCGATCGCAATGTCAAGCTCGCCAACTAGTAATTGCGCAAAGAAATTGCGCAGGCTCGTTTTGACTGCTGATGCGCGGTCCCAATTATGCCGATCATCTAAACACAACAACAGTGCGCAGGGCATCATAAGACCCGACGTGCCCAGCTCTGCTTGAAGCCCTCCAAATAGATCAGATAAAAGGTTTGACAGAAGTTGGCTTCGAAGAGACGTACAAGAGCAGGACTCCTGGAAAACAAAATATGCCGTTTAATAATTAAATTGATTGTAATAGGCTTTATTTTGGGATATACTGATTGTGGTATATTCTCATGGCGATCCAAAAGCACTTGTTTATGTGTATTTGTATAAAAGCATACTAATTACAATTGAATTTACATTGATATAGTAAGAAACCCTCTTTAAAAACTTAGCAAAGCATTGTAATGTGCAGCAAAATGGAAATCAGCTTTTGTATAGGTGACAGCATACAAATTGGCCATCAAAAATATTTCTGAGTGAAAGCAAAAAAAAATACCAAAAGCTTATCCTCTGGGGTGCAACGACAAAGCGCTGCTAGAGACGGCGTGCGTTTGACCTCTACTGCTACATCTAGCGGTAGCTTGCACTGACAGTCCATAACCCTGTCTTTTAACTCTTTTAGCTGCTCTCTCTTCTGGTTCAATGTATCCATTCGTGCTTTCATTCGACTATCGCACATATCTTTGCAACCATCTAAATCTTCTATGATATTTGCTTTTTCTTGTCTATACTGTTCAAGCTGGAATACAATAACTCAAACATTACACAAATTATTGAAATACGTACCGAATACGTAAGCAATCTAAGATATTCATAAATCATAATACATATTTGAATGCATTTACATGTGGCAATGTTTGCCTTTATCAAACATATTATAATTATTTAAATATTTAATTGATAGCAATTTACAACTGAATGCGATCCAGTTAAGATGCATATTATAGTTTCGTGACTTAGATAAAACGGTGGAAAACTAAATTATTTATTATATCTTTATCATAAAGGCTTAAGTATTTTTTATGGTTCCGTAGAAAAACCAGGAATTCTTATAGTTTCGTTGTGTCTCGCCGTCTTGAAGTATTCCCTCTTGTCTTTTATTCTATTTCTCCTTTCTTCAGCTTACCTACCGCCAAAAGTTCTTCAGTTTTAATACAATTACCTCAATTTTAATAGAATTGTTATCATCCTCCTCAGCCAACAATTTTTTTGACACCTCCGTCACTTGCTCTTTTAACGCAGACAGCTCAAAACGCATTGCACGCTCGGCTTCAAATGTCACGCATTGAGTAGACTCCAACTCACTCTCAAGGCTTTTTACTTTCCTACGAGCTTGCTCTTCTTTGAACTGTTTCGTATGTTTAATATATAATGTTATTATCAAATGTGTCAAATTTAATAATCAAAATCTAAGAATTTGAGGGACTTTTGTGACGCGATTAAGATTTTATACGGTTGGCTTATGACGCGTACATGCATCTAGCTAGCACGCAAAAATCGAGGTTATGATAATATTACCGTGTCGAGGCACTTGCATGGGTGTCATGCACCATGGACATGACGACGGTACCAGGTTTGATACGCGTGAAAACCCATACATTTGTTACACACATTGTTTACACAAGGCATTAATGTCGATATGCTAACAAACTATAAAGTTTACTTGAAGGTCTCTGTCCATTTGCGAGGCACGGCATAGCTCCTCAGCGAGAGCCGCATCTCCTTTTCCTGACTCTTCGCTTAGTCGCATTCGAACACAAGCTCGATCGCACACCTCCTTCTCAAGAGTCTTCAGCCGTTCACGTTCCTTCTCCGCTGTAGACCCTCGTTGCTTCAATAATTCAGCCAAATTCGTACAGACGTTCTTATATGAGTTTCGTTCTTCTATTGATTTTTTAATCTAAAAATTATATATAATTATTAAATAAAAAGAGGAACTAACCGATGTATGATATATCTATATATTATATGTATGATATCTATATATTATGTATAAAAATGAATTCCTATTTCACTCTGTCACGGCATCACGCGTGAACGGCTGGACCAATTTCGCTAATTCTTTTTTTGTTGTGTTTGTGAGGAGAAGGTTCTTATGAAAGAAAAAACTAAGAAAGTTGCGCGGAACATTAGCAAATTTAAGAAAACTTAACGACCATATTAACTTCGCGCGTTTGACAGTTCGCGCGTTTGATGAATGTGAATTTAGCAGACAGCTCTTTTTTTATTGTATACTACTTTTTATCCCGGAAGATTAAAGAGTTCATTCGGGTACCAAAAACCTTAATCCACGCGGACGAAGTCGCGGGCATCAGCTAGAAGTACACGTGCAGCTCAAACTACTGGTTCAAATACAGCAGATACTTTTAAGTACAGAAATGTGGCAGTTAAATAAGATAATGAAGAAAGAACCTGTTTGGCCATATCATCCTCTTTCTCCTCGGCGAGCATTAATCGGCGCTGATAACCAAGCTCTAGGTCTTTCCAACCAGCTTCAGCGCGCTCCAACAGTTCAACTCGCTCAGCTTCTCGCCGCGCCAGCTGGACTGCCCGGTTCCTCAGGTCGTTTACCGCCTCATCTAACTCCGACAGACGTTGAATGCACGCAGAGTCCATACAACATGCCTACATAACAATTGATTAAAATGTATTGATAGTCTATCATGTGGTTGAGGCTTGAGAACGTAACGGACATGTTAACTTTACACGGCTCAAGTGTAAAGTTAACATGCCTGCACCATTTTTTCTATCCAAAAACATCAACGAATTCCCCCGGATACAAATCTGAATTTACGTGGAGTAGTGTTTATTTAAGTAAAATTTTCAAGGATGTCAGATAATCAGAGTTTAAACATATCTATACTAATATTATAAATGCGAAAGTTTGGATGGATGGATGTATGGATGGATCGATGTTTGTTAGTCAATCACGCCAGAACGGCTGAACGGATCAGGCAGACAAATTTGGCACAGAGATAAATTACAGTCTGAAATAGCATTTAGGCTATTTTTAATCCCGGAAAATTAAAGAGTTCCCACGGGAACCAAAATACCTCAATCCACGCAGATGCAGAAGTCGCGGGCATCAAGCTACTAGCTTATAAATGTTAACTCAACTTTCGGTACCAAAAACAAGTATAAATGGTACTTACAGCATCTATTTTGTTTTTCACGTCACTTTTATTTTTCTGTGGCTTTTTCAAATGATGTTGACATGGCGGTGGCGAAGTGAACCGCATAACAACTTTAGTTTCAATTGGTAACTTCACAACAGGTCCCATTAGAGAGCATGTGTCAAAAATGGTTGAGTCAACGTCTTTAATATTCTCCGAACGTTTATGGTCTTTGATTATTATTGGTTTTGTGGAAACATCTGCTTTATTGGCATTTTCAATATTATTTTTATTGGCTAAATTCTCGGAAGTACTACAAACTGGTTTGATGTGGTTTTCTTCTATGAATCTGGAAAACACGACTGCTTTGTTCAGGGCATACTTAACCGTGACATAATTGTAACGCGTGCTAATTGCCAAGTTTATGCGGCGGCGCCTCACACAAGTCAATGAGAACGTGAACAGGGTACCCGCATCAATTAAATTTTCGCTAACTGTAATTAGGGCAATGGCAAGAACTACTCGCGCTTAGTGCTCGTGATTTAATGAGGAGCAGCAGTCAGTGTCTACGTGAGTGGAGTTGTGTAACTGCAACGATGAATTTCACTCAAACGGAGATTCAGTGCTCGTACGATTGTACAGCACTACTTATAGAAATGCCAGGGGCGTGGCTCATACATCAGGAGGTCTACTCTCTTTCTCTCAAACGAAACTTCGCAAACGAACGTAATTAGTCGGTTATTAGACCCACACAAAATCGTTCAATCCAATCGGTCACGAAAATTTTCTATGGATCCGTACTTCGTCTGCGTGTACGAAAACGAAATAGAGAGGAGCATAGAGATAATATTATGTAGCAGAGGAGTTAACGAAATTTCGTTCGTTCGTTTGCGAAGTTTCGTTTTAGAGAAAGAGAGTAGACCCCCAGGCGTCAAGAAAGAGTCCCGCGCCTAATAAATTATATAAAGTCGTAATGGAACCAATCAATATTTTTTGTGAAATATAATTAATAAACAGCCCACACTGTGTTTTGAAAATCAGTGAGGGGGTGTGAAATTCCCAAAATATCCTGAAACGAAGATCTATTATTTTTTTACCGAAAGCTTGAAAATTAATGATTTTCATACCAATTTTCAACCCATTGATCGCCGGGCCAGAATTTCTAAAAATCCTTTCTTTGTCCATCGTCATAAAATAAACCTACTACTACACTAGCATAGTAATTTCTTACCTCAGTGCGGCGGTTTATACTGTGCGTTAAAAGATCGGTCAATCAGTCTGTCAGGACTCGTCATTTTATGCGGTTAGAATTTACATTCTAACCGCATAAAATGACGAGTCCTATTAGTATTATTACTATAAAGATACCTACTACCAGAATAATTAATAAAAATAACAAATCCTTAACACTCGGATTTAGAATAGTCCGTAATATAAAATGGGTCAACCTGTTATCTGAAGGAGTTTAATTGTTCCCATTACATTTGAAAGCGAAACAACATACCCTGTTCCGTTTATGAGGGTCTGACCTTTACAGTTATATGCAAAAGTATTGCGTCGGATCATTCCCGCCGCAAATATTTTTTCAAATTATGCCATTTTGTTTTAGCCTCAATTAGGCCGCAAAGGTTCCCTGTTTGGCTTCTGAATGTTTTACAAATAATACAAGTAGACCTACCTACCTCTCTTTCAAATACAATTCATGTTTATTTATTTTAATTTGATAGATAGATTGATAGATTGATAATTAGATAGATAGATAGATAAATTTGTTATTAAACTATAGTTTTTAAGTATTCTACTAGCTTGCAGCTACGTGGTTTTGTCCGTGGTGTCACCTGAATCAGGGTTCAGGCTGCAGTGCAAGCACTGACCATACAGCATTATGCTGAGCCTGGACCATTTTTCGGGTTGTGCCATACGTGCTGCGGTAGGTATGCTTGTTATGTGTGGCACAGTTTGAAAATAAATGTTTTTTCTTTCTTTTCTTATATTCTACGAATTATTCGACGATTCGAATCGGTTTATTTGAATAAAAAAATATGAGTTTGAGTTTGAGTGTTATTGTTGGAATGCATGTATGGAAATGGCAGGTAGGTATGTTAATATTATTGTTAACGATAATAAAAATAAATTAGGACATGAAAGTCAGCTTAGATTAGGGGATCCAAAACCGAAAATATTTCAGAAAACCGGGTTTTCGGTTTTGATTCAGTAGCAAAACCGGTTTTCCGGTTTTTTCGGTGATTTCGATTTTTGTTTTTAAATAAAACTAGATTTAAAGGAATTCTTTTATCATTCAGTCCTTTGAATCAGTCTTAATGTAAATAATAATAATAAAATTGAATTACAATTTTTAAAATACTTGTTTAATATTTAAATATTTATTTCAGTAAAAGTGCGGAAAAGCTATACTTTATTGACAGAAGGATATTATATAAAGCTATTTTAGTACATAAACGGGTGCAGTTCGGTTTTTTGTGACCTACTGACTGTAAAAAAACTAAAAAAATCCAAATTAGTTTTACGTAACCTTGGTGTCACTTAATCGAAAAATATCGATTATTTTTGGTGTAAATACTTTAATTCAAAAATGTCCTAATGCAATTAGCCATAAAATTGTCAAAAATAGGCAAAACTCAATTTTAAGCATCAAATTTTAAGTTCAGAAATTACCGCCTTACCACATTTGAAGTCCGATTTCTCACACTTTCGACCAAAAATTTTCCAACTTGGGTTAATGTTACTATTAAGTAAATATTTTATGCAAAGTAGCACACTTCATAGCAAGCATGTTCACATAAAAAAGTTCGGAAAAAAATACTAAATAAAAAGAAAAAAAAATTAACACTCACTCCCTCAGAAATCTCACGAAAAAACTTTAAAAAATTATAACTCGAAAACTACCAAAAATCGCTGAACATACATGGGGTATTTTCTGATAGGGTTAGGTACGAGGAATCTAATTTTTTTCTTTTAATCTGAATCCCGGAAACGGCTCTAACGATTTTCATGAAATTTAGTATTCAGGGGGGTTGGGGGGCGATAAATCGATCTAGCTAGGTAGGTTTCATTTTAAGAAAATGTCGTTTTATCCGTGTTTTCAGGCAATGACACACTGCTACAATATCATTAGAATACGAAGGTAAATTTCGCCACTATCTATAAGGTTATAATAGCTCAGGTGGGAAATCGGGCGGTCCCGAAACCAAAGACCCCGGTTTTCGGACCCGAGTCCAGATGTCTCGAGATCGATTTTTTTCTTTTTTTTCCAAATATTATTTTTATTAAATTTTAATTTGATTTACCAAAAAAAAGTACACGGTCACCCAGATATTGATCTTTTAACCCATATTTTGGATTGCGTTACGAAAATATGAAATCGAAATAAATCGAAAAACCCGGTTTTGCCAAATTTTAAAACCGGTTTTGAAAAATGGCGAAAAACCCGGTTTAGCCGGTTTTTTCGATTTCGGTGAAACCGGTTTTGGAACCCCTAGCTTAGATTATTAAAATTATTGTCATATTAGCTGATGCCCACGACTTCAGCCGCGTGGTTAAAGTTGTTTTTATTCCTTCGAGCATACGGGAACTCTTTAATTTTCCGGAATAAAAAGTAGCCTATGTCACTTACCAGGTCCTCGACTAACCCATGCGAAAAATCACGTCGATCCGTTGCTCCATTGCGGCGTGATTGAAGAACAAATCAACAAACAACACACACTTTCGCATTTATAATATTACCTAGAATGATGATAAGGTACTCTCAATAAAAATAATGCAGTTTAGTAGTTCGAACGTAGGTACCCAATTTAACACTTACGTACATGCTATTTACACGTATAATGGTTAGTAACTTAAGCTATTTGCCTTGAAACATTGTACGTTTATGAGAAATAATAATTGATTTATAAAGAATAATATGTGAGTACGCCTATAATTATTGTTACCTATACAGGTATTTAAGCATCTATAACGTTAACGATCCAATACAATTTCACGATATACCAGCAGCAATTTATAGGCAGCTATGTATAATATGATGCCTGTAGCAAACTTATTATTAGTACACTATCATTGACTGCTTGATAATAATTTATCCATCGTTATTAGAAAGATGCACAATATTCTCATGATTTTCAATACCCAAACACGGTGTCCTCTAGCCTCACGGAAACATCAACGGTATTCTTAATAAAATCATCTGTTAACTGGCTTGACTGAAATTTTGCATGGTAAACCTTCCAAGTATGAATTTTTGTGGTAGGATTCAAGTCAATTCAAGTGTGTGGCAAGTCTCTATCTTCGTAGAGCTGTTCGTTCGCTATCAATCAAGTCCTTCGCAATAAAGCTCTACTGGTTGGCTGCGACAATAACGCGCAGTTCAAAGGTCGCTCATCTGAAGCCTGTGTAAGTACTCAACCTGGAAACGTCTTGAAAATCGCTCGCTCTCATCGTCTCGCTGTATTGAGTAAATAATTAATGACTTTGATCGATTTTAAGGTCACTGTGGTCAAAGAATGTGCAAGGGGGTTTCTAACGCTGCTATACACCCTTTGGTTGAATAGTCGGACCTTGCCGTTATGATATTTTTTTTTATACAGCAGGGGAAATCCTCATGGACACCCGTTGGGTCGTGCCGGACTCTTACCGGCTAAAACCCCTGCTGTCTCCTTGTCGGCTGTGTACCCGCCTTGAGGCCTTCAACACGGCAACACTCTTGCCTTTTCACCCACTTTTTCCTCTGCGTCTTTCCTCTTCTTCCTTCTCATTTATAATTTTGTCTATATAGTTTGCGACAGCGATCCAGTTTTCCTTGTTTTCCAGCATTTTTGGGATAATATTTTCTACCGTTATGCTTCCTACTTTGTCCACAATTTCTTCTCTCTCCTTCTCCCATCTTGCACAGGCAAATACGGTATGCCTTGCATCATCGATTTCGCCACAGTACATGCATCCCGCGTCTTGTCTTTTTCCGACTGTAATGAGCTGCATGTCTGCTAAAATCGGCACTTTACCAGCGTGTTGAATTATGGCCAAAACCCTTCTCCTTCTGAGAGGAGATCCCTGCTCAGTACCTGGTAGTGGGCCGGCGATGAGTCGAGGTTTTTTTTTAATCCACTACAAGTTAGCCCTTGACTGCGATCTTACCTGATGGTAAGCGATATGCAGTCTAAGATGGTATTATATAAAACCCATACCCCTATTCGACTTCTACACGGCATCGCACTGGAACGCTAAATCGCTTGGCGCCACGTCTTTGCCGGTAGGGTGGTAACTAGCCATGGCCGAAGCCTCCCACCAGGCCAGACCAGGGAAAATTCAGAAATTATAAATTCCCAAATTGACCCTGCCGGGGATCGAACCCGGGACCTCCGCACGTTAAGACAACAGCGCTCAACACTGCGCCATGGAGGTCGTCAAGATGCGCATGGAGGTGATGATGATGCAGGTAACGCTACGATATGCTACAATGATAGGTGCCATACTTGCAGAGACCATCGACGTCTGTGTGCCCCAGCTTGTGCCAAGCCAGCAGCGCACACATCAAATATCGCTCCGGTGTCTGTGAGATCATCTTGCTCTCGTCGCGTGACTCGTGCTCCAGTCGCTCGTGCGCTACGCGCAAAGCACGCTACATGAAACAGTACTTACTATCATTAATTATTTAAACCTCGCCTCGCTCTACGTCACCCCGTCAACTGGAGATACAGTATTAGAATCGATATCATGAGACAATATTATGTTTGGTCTAGTTATTTAGCGCATTCTATAATATGTAATTATTGTTTTAAGACTATAAAAAATCGGTCTTATCTGATGCAGTGACTTCCGTGACGTAAATAGGCATTTACTAAGCCGACAAGACAAGTTTACAGAAGGTATTCGCAAGTTACGAGTACCTAGGTATATTATGATTCTCTCAATAAATACGTCAAGTCATTTCTTATCTTTACTTCATACTAATATTATTAATGCGAAAATGTGTTTGTTTGTTGGTTCAATCACGCTGAAACAAAGCAATGGATCGAAGTGATTTTTTGCATGGGCATAGTTAGGACCTGGAGAATGGCATAGGCTACTTTTTATCCCAGAAAATTAAGGAGTTCCCTGGGAATCACAAAAAACTTAATCATTGCGGACGAAGTCGTGGGCATCAGCTAGTCCATACTATATATAATCCATACTTCCATACTATAAATGCGAAAGTGTGTCTGTCTGTCTGTCTGCTACGCTTTCACGGCCCATCTGTTCAACCAATTTTGACGAAATTTGACATGGGGATATAGTTTGTATCCCGGGGAAGGACATAGGCTTTTTTTATCCCGGAAATTAAAGAGTTCCGCGGGAATCAAAATCTTGATCCACGCAGACGAAGTCTCGGGTATCATCTAGTATTATAAATAAATGCGAAAGTGTGTCTGTCTGGCTGTCTGTTACGCTTTCACGGCTCATCCGTTCAACCGATTTTGATGAAATTTGGTACAGGGGTAGGTTGTATTGTATCCCGGGGAAGGACATACTTTTTCTCCCGGAAAATTAAAGCGTTCCCGCGGGAATCAAAAAATCCTAATTCACGCGGACGAAGTCGCGGGAATCATCTAGTCTATTCAGATAGTCTAGTCTAGTATATTATAAAAATGCGAAAGTTTGGATGGATGGATGGATGGATGTTTGTTATTCAATCACGCCAAAACGGCTGAACGGAACGGTGAATCTGCATGTTTGGCACAGAGACAGATTATAGTCTGGATTAGCACATAGGCTGCTTTTTATCCCGGAAAATTAAGGAATTGCCACAGGAATAAAAAACTGAAATCACGCGGATGAAGTCGCGGACATCACAAAGTAAATAATAAAACAATATAATATGGAAGGTTTGTATAACTACAACAGTGTCACACATTCACATTTTGGTCCATAGAATGGGTATCCCGCTCATGCGAAATGGGGAAAGTCATCTATAAAAACATTGCATTATCCAAGAAATATTAAAAAATATGTATACTGTACCGTTAAATCCATATTCGGGTTCTTTTCTAGTGCCTTGGAAATATTCCAAATAATAGAGGAGCACATCGAGGTTTGTTTAGTTGGCACCGAAATTGAACCAGTGTCCGTGTATTTTCCATGGCTACAGGCCTGGAAATTGTTGTTACATCATGTACACAATATAGTACTCTTTTTTAATAAAATTCTTAGTTTTGGCTACGATTTGGTTGATGTAAAATCGCAAGCTTTATCAAAAATTGTATATTTGTAACATCTTTATGTTAGAATTTTAACTAGCGTAATGATTGGAACTCATAATGATGCAAATTGTTTATTTTCTAGTGATAACGATGATTTTCTTTTTAAAAAGAGCAACTGCTGAGTTTTTGCCGGCTCTTCTCAGTAGAATTTCTTTCCGAACCGGTGGTAGAGTCAAAAAATGACAACATAAGACACCAGCTGTAATGTCCTACATGGAAAAAATAAATTGAGAATTGAGATGTGTGTCTGACTAGTTTCATTCATGCCTTCGCCTGAGAGATTAGGATAGGAGACAGGACAAGTTGTGCCAAGTAGTTCAGTATCGGATTGTGATTAAAAGGTTGGCAATTAAAGAGATGAAACCTATGTAGCCAACACTACACTTTCTCTTATTAATTAACCAATACCACGCCTTACCTGTTTATCATTCATCTTTTAAAATTTTACACGTCGGTTTTTTATTTTATTGATATAATATTTTACAGCAGAATATTAACAAAAACTCTAAACTTTACTCTACAATAGCTTTATCTAGACCCAGGCATTTTTATTGAATTAAAAATGTGATAAGAGTAACTAGGTACTAATAATTTAGGGTTTTTTAAGCTTCTAAATTCCAAAACAAGATACAAGGATGTTTACTGAAACATTTTACTTTGGAGTGACACCTGACGTTTATTAGATAAATATCTGTACATCTAGAAACACACGAAACTCTTTCTACCGCACCGTGAAGTTTGAATATTTTATCACCCCACCGTACTAAAATTCTACATCAATGACCCCACATATAATAAACAGAACAGCTCATATACAGTCACCCTTTTCATATGAAAAAGTAGCGTCTGTATTCCACTTTGTACTCACACGTGTAACACAAATTGACCCTAAGTTTTATCTCACAACGTTTTTACGTAATAACGATTTGTGAGGGTAGATCTCTTATTCTTTTCAGATACCTATCCATTTCATTCAATTGTTATAGGTAAATGGAAATATTATAAGTAAAAATACGAAAATATCAAACGGACACCTATTTTTAATCCTGCAAATACTGAGTTGTAAGTAATGGTAGGCAATGTGTTACTCAGTAATCTATGACCGATGATTTAATAGTTCTTTCCATAACTATAATAGGTAACCATAACTGATTATAAGTCATTCTTAGAATGCTTATACAATAAGTATTATTATCAACATTATTAGATATGTTATTTTACTTACATGCCATAAATTTAAAAATTAATAATGGAAAAATTATATAATAATGTTTAAAAATATGTTTAACATCCAGTTTTCCTTAGAGCAATAGTCTAGGTAAACAAATCGCAGAAACCTTCTTAGCGAAACGCGTAAGCAACGCGCTATATACCCGGAGTTAAAGACGTCCTCGAGTTAAGGTTTTTACGCTTTCGATTATGATATTTTTCGTACCACTTGCTCAAAAAAGTGACATTCTATGCCACAAAAAGCGAACTTAACAATAGTCATTTTTAATCTGTTAAAAACAGGGAAAGAAAATTGTACTGAATTTCATTCATCCTCTAGGGGGAGAATGTGATTTAAATTTGGAATACTTACCGAAATTTATACTGAACTACATCTGTGTTTACACCATTGAGTTTGTATATAAAGCATTATACATCTTTTTGAAAAAGGAATACGCATTTATTATGCAGTTAAATGACGAAAACCGACGAGGCCGTATGAGCTTGATGCCTTTGCTTTTCCGACAAAAAAATATTAGTCTAGGAATTTGCCGCGTTTTTGTTTTCTTCAAATACATAAACGTTATTTGTAACTCTCTCTATCAATAATTGGACCAATGTTTCGAATGTTAACTTTTACTTTTAATTTGTTTTTGACTTTTTACTTTTTGACGACCTCCGTGGCGCAGTGTGTAGCGCTGTTGTCTTAACTTGCGGAGGTCCCGGGTTCGATCCCCGGCAGGGTCAATTTGGGAATTTATAATTTCTGAATTTTCCCTGGTCTGGCCTGGTGGGAGGCTTCGGCCGTGGCTAGTTACCACCCTACCGGCAAAAACGTGCCGCCAAGCGATTTAGCGTTCCGGTACGATGCCGTGTAGAAACCGAATAGGGGGATGGGTTTAATATAACTGCCATGCCCCTAACAGGTTAGCCCGCTACCATCTTAGACTGCATCATCACTTACCATCAGGTGAGATCGCAAGCAAGGGTGTAGTGGATAAAAAAAAAATTGTCATTATTTTTTAATAAATGCTCTCATATTATTATTGTGTTAATTTTTTCGCAAATGGTACGAAAAGTAGAGTATTTTCCTCGGTGATAAAGCTGTCTTAGTCTTGGGTGAACTTAAATCCCTCGCTACACTCAGGACTCGTCTTAAATCCCTCGCTTCGCTCGTGATTTAAGTTTTTAACACCCTCGCTACGCTCGGGAGTAAACCTCGAGTCCTTCGTTACGCTTGCGATTTAAATCGTCACCCGCGACAGAAGACACTGCTTTATCCCCTTGGTTAATAATCTACTATTCATCGTTAGCTTGCGGTAGCAACGCCCTACAACCCCCCGTGTAAAACGCGTCTCTTACGCGTATTAGCTAAAAGTTAAAGAAAAACAGAGTTATAATAAGTATTGTTAGATGGAAAGTTAAATACAATTTATGTATGGTATCCTTACTATGGTTTTGTAAAGTGGCAACACTGATATGGGAACGCTATGAATTATCATCGAAGATGGCAACGGTGTGTCTGTGTTTGAATTGCTGAATTAAAGTATTAAAATGGATAAACAGTGTTTGGATTTAATAGTATGAAATTATTATATTATTCATTTAACAGAAAAACAAAGTAACTACTTACCAAAACAAGAGAGCTTTAATTATGTTTTCATTTAGCATCGTTATGAGTCTTTAGATCCCCGTCATCTCGACGTGACATAAAATGAAAAATGAAAAAACGAAAATAAAAATTGAAAAATATTCGTCGATTCACTATTTTGTCCGGAACCCTGAAGTACCTATGTTTGAAAAACCCTGTATCTCGGGGTCCCCGCTCTTCCTCCTTGGTATTCAAATAATAACATTTTTAGGGTTCCGTAGCCAAATTTGGCAAAACGGAACCCTTATAGATTCGTCATGTCTGTCTGTCTGTCTGTCTGTCTGTCTGTCTGTCCGTCCGTATGTCACAGCCACTTTTTTCCGAAACTATAAGAACTATACTGTTGAAACTTGGTAAGTAGATGTATTCTGTGAACCGCATTAAGATTTTCACACAAAAATAGAAAAAAAAACAATAAATTTTGGGGGTCCCCATACTTAGAACTGAAACTCAAAATTTTTTTTTTCATCAAACCCATACGTGTGGGGTATCTATGGATAGGTCTTCAAAAATGATATTGAGGTTTCTAATATCATTTTTTTCTAAACTGAATAGTTTGCGCGAGAGACACTTCCAAAGTGGTAAAATGTTGGTCCCCCCCCCCCGTAACTTCTAAAATAAGAGAATAATAAAACTAAAAAAAATATATGATGTACATTACTATGCAAACTTCCACCGAAAATTGGTTTGAACGAGATCTAGTAAGTAGTTTTTTTTTAATAATTTAAAACTTACTACAGGTTTGTACGGAACCCTCGGTGCGCGAGTCCGACTCGCACTTGGCCGGTTTTTTTAATAATGTTGAATTTAAAAGTAATAAAAATACTATGCATTGCATAGTATTTTTATAATGCATAGTTCTGTATGCGTATTAGTTTGGGACTTTGGGTATGTGTATGTATGTGTGTGTGTGTGTATGTGTTTGTGTGTTTAGGTCGAGTAGCTACTATCTAATATATCTTTTATCTCATAACCAAATTAAATTGAAATTAGTGATTTAAAAGATTTTCGGTATCCTCGTAGTTTAAGTTATTCAGCCAATTAGTTACCATTTGTTTAAGTGGAAATAGTTGCTTGTCATTTAAGATAAAAAGATTCTCTTAATTTTATTGTATAGATAACCTGATTACTTTTGGTATTGTCTTGCTGCAAATTGGGTCTTATTACTTGAGACAGTGTTATTAATGACTGCATGGTTACGTCTTCTGTTTTGGATTGATTTATTAAATTCGGTATAGTGTAGTGCGGTGAACCCTAGCTATAGTTTGTAAGATATATAGTTGTCTGATATTTAGTAATTTGGCTGTTGTGTACAGACTGTGTCGGGTATCTGTAGGGTCTGAAATACATAACTTTAAGAAGGGATCTTTGTGCTCTACCCCAACTGAATAAGTTGAGTCTGACATGCAGTATATTAAATTCGACTGTCCCATAACCCTTTGCGATGTAAATATGCTATACTTTTAAATAGTTCGGGTGGGATAACATGGCGTAGTTATCTCTATATTATTATGTACATGTACATAATAATATAGAGATAAGCAGTTTAGGAAATGCACTTAATTAATATAATTCCTCTTTTAAGTATCTACTTAGTAAGTGGGACAAGAACAACGACAATTTGCATATAATATGAAATAGATTTGTATAAAGTAAGTACCAGAGAAAATATTTTTTTCTGATTTTGGAATTTAAATAAACTAAAGAAATATAAAAAAATACCGTTATCAATAGTCAAAAAAGAGGATTTTGGACAAGTTTTATGAGTTTTAGTCTATTGGAAAAATTGCTTACCTACCATAATTTTTTTGGGCTTCAACGAATTTAGAACCAAAATGAATATTATTGTATAAGTATAGTATGAAAAGAATACTTTATACTTAAGTAGTTAATTTACCAAAAGTTCCATAAATTTATCAGTACAAAACATGTCCCCGGGCAAACATAAACTGTTTCAAACAATTTGATATACATTTTTAAGCAATTATAGTTCTCTTTCACTCTTCGGACATTAAAAGCGGTTGCGTCATAAAATAAAGATAGCTGTAGTAGGTATTATTGCCAGACTGAGTATAAACAAGTCCGAAATCCGAATATCCTGAGTAAATAACAAAAAGCATGCCTAATGTCTTGTTTTGCGATCACCACACGCTCTCTACAGTAGGTAAAACATCTCTCTTTATGCCCGCTTGCAGAAACGCCGCGTTATCCTTTTAATCCAGAGTTAGCTGCTACTTTGAAAGAATTCGTATAAAACTTCTGTCAAAGTTTCATATTTATTCCTGGGCTAAACGTGGTTAGCCGTAAATCGGCGTGTCCATGAAAGCGGGCCTAATAATTGTAGTCGTATTATAAAAAATAGTTATACTAAGACCATAAATTTTAAAGAAAATTCAAATAACACAGGTAGGTATATTGAATTAATAAATACTAAAGTACAATAATACTTCAATGTGCAGGTACCTATTACAAAGATGATTCATCAATGCGCGCGTAATTATTATGAGAATACATCACGCTTGATATAAAAAAGCAAAAAGGAAGGGTCGATATACCCCAAGCAGGCGGCGGAGCTGGCGCCACCGGCCGGTTCCCACCGCTAACGGTGCAAGCCTTCCAAGTATAACCAGCATTAGCTGCCATGGTACGACTATTTTTAGCTCAAGCTCCGTGTCAACAAGAAACCTGCATTCATATATCGAGTATCAAGGTACACATCATACTTAATCAAATAAATATTATAAATGCGAAAGTTTGGATGGATGTATGGATGTATGATTTTTGTTACTCAATCACGCTCCAACGGCTGAACGGATCTGGATTAAATTTGGCACAGAGATAGATTATAGTCTGGAATAGCACATAGGCTACTTTTTATCCCGGAAAATTAAAGAGTTCCCGCGGAGAACCGAAAAAACTCAATCCACGCGGACGGAGTCGAGGAATCAGCTACTATTATATATGCGAAAGTGTGTTTGTTTGTTGGTTTGTTGGTTTGTACTTCAATCACGCCGCAACGGAGCAACAGATCGACGTGATTTTTGGCATGGGTATACTCGTAGTTAAGGACCTGGAGAGTGACATAGGCTACTTTTTATCCCGGAAAATTAAGAAGTTCCTGTGGGAATCAAAAAAACTTAAACCACGCGGACGAAGTCGCGGGCATCAGCTAGTATATCCAGTTTCTGGACCAAAACTATAAGTAGATACCTATATAAGTATATTTCGAAACATTGATATTCACATTGAATTGTCACTTGTCAGTCAGCCAGTTTTAAGGCAGATGTTCAGTAGGAACATCTACAACAATAGTTAAGCGTTTTAGGATAAATTTACGTTTATGTACTTACTTCTATCTAGTATTATCAAAAGTTCAGATTTTTGAGATTTATTTAATTTTAGCTATACGAAGGTCACTACCCTCAAAGATCAACTTGCTGGCTCTTCTCGAATTCTTGCATTTAAATATTTTTCATATCAATTAAAAATTGGTTATCAGACTATGTAATAGGTATAGGTACCTACTAGAATTACACAGGCTATCATGAATGTCACTAAAGTGCTTACCATTGAGCGGGCCATACAAGGTCGGTGATGAAATAGCAGTAAGTTTAATAACCCAACTATTTTGTTCTTTTTATAGACCCTCAACGCGATGTAATATTCCTGCAGGTCGTTGACTACGTCTTGAGTATAGCTACGGTAGAATAAAAGAGTTTTTGAGGTGACTACTGCTGACTACGAGAAAGTACTATTCCCTATTCTGTGCTACGAGTACATATTATTATAGGTACTTGACGTATTGACTACTAGCTGATGCCCGCGACTTCGTCCGCGTGGATATACCAAGTTTCATCGAAACAACTTGAGAAATGACGGACTTTTACACAAACTTTCAATCCCTATGAAAGTTTGTGTAAATTTTGAAAAACTGTGAAACACGTATGTTTTCATTTCTAACCCGCAGCACATATACCAAGTTTCATGGATATAACTTGAGAAATGAAGGACTTTCATACAAACTTTCAACCCCTATTTCACCCCTTCGGGGTAGAGTTTTGGAAAACTGTGACACACGTACTTCTTTATTTTTTACCGTAAGCCAAAATAAAAAGTTTTTTGATATAACTTGTAAAACATCTTGAGAAACGAAGGACTTTCATACAAACTTTCAACCCCTATTTCACCCCTTCGGGGGTAGAATTTCGGGATAAAATGTATCCTATGTCCTACCTCGTAGTATGGGCTCAAATCGTGTCAAGTTTCGTTTGAATTCATTCAGTAGTTTCGGCGTGATGCGCGGCCAAGATACAGACAGACAGACAAACAGACAGACAGACAGACAGACAGACAAAAATGAAATAAATTACAGATTTGGCTTCAGTATCGAATAATGAGTGACCTCCAAAAAAAAATTTCAAAATATCTTCAATGTACAGAATTGGACATGTTACAGTTTTATTATAAGTATAGATAGATATAGATTGACTCGTCGCAATCACTTTATTCAAATTATTTGCACTTACAATATGAATACCTAAATATATTTTTCTCCTACGTGCTCGGAAATTGCTTCATTATTAAAAAAATAATACACCTATATCTATATATTATATAAAAGAAAGTCGTGTTAGTTACACTATTTATAACACAAAAACAGCTGAACCGATTTGGTTGAAAATTTGTGGGGAAATAGCTTAGAAAAGTCGTGTTAGTTACACTATTTATAACTCAAGAACAGCTGAACCGATTTGGTTGAAAATTTGTGGGAAAGTAGCTTAGAACCAGGAGACGGACATAGGATACAGTCTTTAATCCCGGAAAATTAAGGAGTTCCCGCGGGAATCAAAAAAAACTTAAACCACGTGGACGAAGTCGCGGGCATCAGCTAGAAAAATACATTGATGTTCAAATATACCTCGTAATTTTTTGTACCTACCTGAAGCGTTACAAAAAATTATGCGCCTGCACACAGTTTACATCGTTAAGCAGCTCGTACGTAAAAACAAAAATAAAATTTAAAAAGTATGAAAATATAAGTAATTAAAACTTTATTAATTTAAATTTAATTAAAACATGACGCAGGTAAACATCCTGACCAGTAGGTATAAGAAACGTGACACAACTAAAATTCGTCTGCAGACCCTAAAAAAGAAAATATATTCAATGGGTACAACCCATTTGTGTCGAGCTTGGCAACCCTCTCTTGAAGCTAGAGCGTCCATAAATAACTTCACTGGATTTTTCTTTATAAAAATCCTAAATAGTGCCTAACTAGCCTACCTGCCTCGTTGGTCTAGAACTGCCTCGTTGGTCTAGTAGTTAACATGTTCGACTGCGGCCGACGAGGTGCCGGGATCGAGTCCCGGGTCGGGCCATAATATCAAGTTTTTTTTTTTTTAAATATAATATAGGATAGCGCTTCGCTGCAATCAGACTTGCTTGCAGGTGGTGATGCAGCCTAAGGTGGAGCGCGCTTGTCTAGATGATGCCTATTCACTCTTGATTGCAGGGTTGTTCAGTAGTGGGGTTTTCTGACTAGAAAATTCTCAGTACTAGCCCGGAGTTAGGAAGTTCCCGTGCCTCGACGAGCACGTTAAGCCGTCGGTCCCGGTCGTTATCACTATAACGTGATAATAGTTGTTAAAGCCCGCCAACCCACATTGGAGCAGCGTGGTGGGTCTAATTCCCTCTCTCCTATGAGAGTGGAGGGCTGTTCTCAGCAGTGGGACCTTAATGGGCTGTAGTGGGAAGACAACTGACAAGACTTCCTCTATATCACATGCATGTAAATAATTGTTTTTGTTATTTTTTTATAGTTTATTTTTTTATCAGGCCACGTCAAATACTACATAGACGGAGATACTTATTATATAAAGGCGTCCGTCTGTCTACTTCATAGATTTCCGAATGATTGAGTATCGACGTGTATTTAGTTGCCAAGAACTTAGAACTTTTGGTTCGGATCGCAAATTAGCAAATACAATATTTGTAAAAAATCCATAAACTTGTTACTAAATAATTACTTAGTTATTGTAGAGCCCGTAAAGTTCTGTACTTTTAAATGAAACGAATGAATAAAACTCTATCTAGACGATTGATTTCTGTGCAAAGAATATTAGGCTTTACTACCGATACATTATTCCAAAACAAGTTTTGGAACTTTTGTCAGTGTCTAGGTACTAAAATTATGCATCAATGGTGTCTGTCTATTCGGGCATCATGTTGAAACTACGATAAAATAGTTTCTTCTTTATTAAAGACGCATCAGTGTTCAATAATGTTTAGGAATGTGGAGGCTCTTATGTAGGTGTAATGTACAGGTGCCACATTGTCATGAAACATAATAACTTAATTTTATCCCCTTTTCGTGGTCATGATACTCTGTGTACGTGAATAAGTAATATTGTTATTATACTATATCCTATTTAAAATTTTCCTTAAATGGTCACCCTTACTAAAGCGATTGTTTTTGGAGCGGAATCCGCTGCACCACTGCAACTCACTAGAGTTGGTCTCGGATTTTATTTTTATGCGCAAGTTTCTTAATGTTTCTTTCACCGTAGATGCTAAAGTTGTTAAGTATAGATTTGAGGCTGGAAAAACTTTGCAGTGTTAAATGCAATACCGGGCTGCTTTTGGCAATGTGTAAAAAGGGTATATTTAACACTAGATACTGTACAAGATACCCACAAATTCATACACGTGGATAGACATCAACATCACTGGCGATAATGGTGTTGAACAGAAAAAGGTAACAAACAGACAGATACGCACGTTCAGCATAATATTAGTAGGCATGGATTTCATTTTTTAATTATAAAATGTAAGAAAAAGTTATAATCTAATCTAATTTTGGGGAAGCAAAACATTTTATAAAAGAAATCGGCCGTCGTTTGAGGGAAAGGGCCTGCGACCCACGTTCTGGTTCCTACCTGGTTCAAAGGTTATCCATCGCCATTCAGCGTGGCAATGCTGCAAGCTTGATGGTTACCTGTGGCCCAGGGGCAACCAGGGGTGGTCTTTTTGATTAGGGTTTAAAATTTATTTTATAGTTAGTTTAATATTTAGATTTGTATTTAGTGTTTATTCAATAATGGAATAAAGACTTACAATATCAGTAATAACAGTCTATAGCTTAGTACTAAGCATATTCCTTTTTCTGTGGTCAATACCATTACCTACCACTCGGCTCGTATAGTGGGGGGCTAGATGACGTTTCATAATCCGGTAATAACTTACCAAGCACTTGATTGGAATGCAGTAATACCTATATAAAACTAAAACACTGCAATTAAGTGCTATATACTATACCTGCATTTAAACATACTGTCCAATCCAACCAACGACGTCATAATATTTTCTGCCTTTAGGTACAACGTACTATTACCTATTCTGTGCTTCAGGTGGTTTATGTAAATGTACCTGAGTAATCATCATACTAATATTATAAATGCGAAAGTGTGTTTGTTTGTTGGTTTGTCCTTCAATCACGCCACAACGGAGCAACGGATCAACGTGATTATTGGCATAGGTGTAGTTGAGGACCTGTAGAGTGACATAGGCTTTGATTATGACATAGGCTACTTTTTATCCCGGAAAATTAAGGGGTTCCCGCGGGAATCAAAAAAACTTAAACCACGCGGACGAAGTCACGGGCATCAGCTAGTAATTTTATAAGTAAAACACTACGGAAAAAAACACTTTTTACTAAACTGTTTATGCAAAAGCACAATACATATCATGCCTGCCTAATGCCTATATCTAGGTACCTATCCTTTGTTGAATTATGCAAATTGGTACGTGATCGATGTTGCGAAAAATTTCCAATCACGAATACATCATGCGTTACATATTTTGGAACGAAAATTCCTAATTCATTTTAGTAGTTCCTATGAAAGATACACACGTACTTACCTATTAAACACATTTGTCTCTACCTTTAATTAGTATTCCCTATAGATAGATACTAGTTTGAGCCCCGTTCCACCGGAATGAAGATTAGTTTAGCTACGATACGTAAGCGTTTTTGTAAGGTTATCGTGGTCAATAATGTCACAACTTAGTGCTTAGTGCTTACCTATCTATCTATCTAATACCTTTAAACGAACAATTCTTGTATATATATATATATATTATATATATATATATATTATATAATCTGAATATCCGAAACGGCTCCAACGATTTTCATGAAATTTAGTATGTATGTATGATGTAGAATTTTAGTACATTCTATTTCAATGATGCAGGGGGTTTCGGAGGCGAAAAATCGATATAGCGAGGATTCATTTTTAGAAAATGTCGTTTTGTCCGTGTTTTCAGGCAGTAAAAAAATGCTACAATATCATTAGGATACGAAGGTAATATACCTAATATTTTACTTAGAAAAAATCTATACTTATAATAAAACTGTAACAGGTCCAATTCTGTACATTGAAGATATTTTGAAAATTTTTTTTGGAGGGCACTCATTATTCGATACTGAAGCCAAATCTGTAATTTTTTTCATTTTTGTCTATCTGTCTGTCTGTCTGTCTGTCTGTCTGTCTGTCTGTCTGTCTGTCTGTATCTTGGCCGCGCATCACGCCGAAACTACTGAATGAATTCAAACGAAACTTGGCACGATTTGAGCCCATACTACGAGGTAGGACATAGGATACTTTTTATCCCGAAATTCTACCCCCAAAGGGGTGAAATAGGGGTTGAAAGATTATATGAAAGTCCTTAATTTCTCAAGCTATAGCCATGAAATTTGATATATGAGCTGCGGGTTGAAAATGGAGACATATGTGTTTCACAGTTTTTGAAAATTCAACCCCCAAAAGGGTGAAATAGGGGATGAAAGTTGGTATGAAAGTCCTTCGTTTCTCAAGATGTTTTACAAGTTATAGCAACGAAACTTTTTATTTTGGCTAACGGTAAAAAATAAAGAAGTACGTGTGTCACAGTTTTTCAAAATTCCACCCCTAAGGGGGTGAAATAGGGGGTGAAAGTTTGTATAAAAGTCCGTCATTTCTCAAGTTATATCGATGAAACTTGGTATACAAGCTCACGGTTAAAAATGAAGAAATATGTGTTTCACAGTTTTTGTAAATTTTACCCCCGAAGGGGTGAAATAGGGGTTGAAAGTTTGTATGAAAGTCCTTCATTTCTCAAGTTATATCCATGAAACTTGGTATATGAGCTGCGGGTAGAAATGAAAACATACGTGTTTCACAGTTTTTCAAAATTCTACCCCCAAAGGGGTTAAATAGGGGTTGAAAGTTTGTATATAAGTCCGTCATTTCTCAAGTTATTTCGATGAAACTTGGTATATCCACGCGGACGAAGTCGCGGGCATCAGCTAGTATAATATAATTTTTTACTTATTTAAATGTAATTTCCAAAAAACATGATTTACCAAAAATAATACCAAGCAAAGCTCGGTCACCCAGATATTAATGTTAAATCAAACATCGATGTCCAGTTTTCCTGACCATGTAACAACCGGGACAGGCAGGTCAAAAAGATCCCTGGATGAACCCTGGTAGGCATAAGTAGGGCCTCGCTGTATGATTGAAAGTCGTCGCTTGATCGAAGCGATCCTGTTTGTGGGTTTTACATACATAACAAATAAAGTAGGTATATCAGAAAAGGAAAACCTATGATTCGAGGGAAAAACAGCCACATCCCAGTAGAAAACGCAAGATTAAGTGAAAAGTGTATTCGTATTTTGTCCGTTTATAGGTTTAATTGAATCCATGTAACCCAAAACATTTTATTTTCTATAGGTAAGTAATTGGTTATTCAAATAACATATTATTGGGATCGCTCGGGAGTGCTTGAGGTGTACTCCTTTGTAGTCCAGTCATCTTAGTAAGTTTACCTCGGAATTTGAGATACCCAGCTGAATATTTGTATAAACTTGTATTTTGGCATTCTTAAAGTTGTCTTAAAACCTACGTATGGTAGGATGTCCGCGTCTATTAAAATTTGAGGTCAAAGGTCATAAACATCGATTGCATATTTTTTGCAAATATCTCATTTCCTATGGGTTTTTCGCTATTTGTATTTATTATCAATATTGTAGAAAATTAAATTCCCTACAACTTTTGTATCAAATTTTTTTTTATACGTTGAATCGTTTTCGAGATAGAGAGCGGAGAACGCGCGGATAGAGCATAATGTAAGGTCAACCGGTATAGTCCCGGTAAAAACACGCTATATAAAGTTTATTAATTATTGATAAATAAATAATTAATAATAATAATTTTCATTTGTTATCAACTATTACATTATATTTAATGATGTTTTTCATCAATTGAATCTATCTATTCAATAATACTTACAACCGATTCCTAAAATTAAAAAATAATTAAGGGACAAACTTTAATTACATTTTAATTATATTCTCATTTCCACTAATTATAATTTAAGTAGACAATAATGGAGTACATATTCTTTAAACTCCGAAAACTCTTAAATTCTTTCATTACGTTAAAAACTATACTTGGGAATTATACCTAGACATTAGGACCCTAACTTTATTCTGCTTACGGTTTGAAGTGAGAGAAAATTTAAGTATCTATGTATGTATATTCTTTATTGTACACCACAAAAACAAAAGAAACAAGATACAAGGAAACTTAAAATATAGGTACAATAAGGCGGTCTTATCGCTAAACAGCGATCTCTTCCAGACAACCTTAGCGCTAGGGAAAAAATGGAGAAGAGGACAACGGGAGGTGGTGCAAAAATAAAAATAAACTTAAATACTAATATCTAAATAAACTAACCTATACCATTGATATAAAACATAAGATATAATACCATTTATAAAATACCAAAAGAACTGATGTATGTTAATGACTACTTTATTAAAAGTTTTGTACCTACTTGATGGCATCATGCGTTGTGAAATTTTGTGCATACTTTGCTAGATTTATTTACTTTTATTTTATTGGACTTTACAAGCTTTAAGATTTAGTATAGGCTAGAACAAAGGTTACCTAAATAAATTGCTGTAATTATTCAAATTGAGGCCAATCACTTAAATAATAATAATGTCAATAATATGTCATGTAATTAGTGAAGAAAAATAATTGAGTGTTTGTAATTATGCACTTATCTAAAAATTATTTATATTTTGACTTAAATAGACCTAGTGAACCGACAACCTATTAATAATAAGTAGTTAGAAAAACAGAATAGCTCAAGTATTTTCTTAACACCGACGGATGCATCAGAGATTGTGTCGATTATATAGTCACTAAATAATTCAAATTCTACAGGTTATGATGAAATAACTACTAAAGTCTTAAAAGAGTGTAATAGAGAATTAGCACCAGTTCTAGCTTACCTTGTTAATCTAGATCTTTTTCAGAAGGTAAATTTCCATCTAACTTAAAACAATCAATAGTAATGCCATTGTATAAATCCGGCGATAAAGAAGATATTATTAATTATCGCCCTATTACGCTTATTCCTATAATCGCGAAAATCTTTGAAAAGGCAATGCATAAGCGACTGATATCTTTTTTGTTGAAACATAATACAATCTTGAAACAGCAGGAATTGTTTCCAAAACGGAAAATCAACCACTCTAGCGTGTTTTTCATTGGTCAAAGAAATCGCTGAATGCATAGATAGGAAACTACATGTAACAGCTGTGTTTTTTGACATGAGCAAGGCTTTTGACCATGTCTGTCATGAAAAACTGCTTAACTTATGCGATCAATATTCTATCAGACGTCAAGCAAATGAGTGTCTCAAAAGTTACCTTTGTGACCGTACACAATACGTACAAATTGAGTTTTTAAATGATAACAAAGAAGTGGTGTCTCATCGATCAGAGCTCAAACTAAATCCAAAGGGCGTGCCGCAAGGAAGTGTGCTAGGTCCGCTTTTATTTATTATTTTTATATATATATTAGAATTTTTAGAATGAATTAGTTAATCTCGTAATTTAGTTTTTTGTGAATTGTTAATCTATATTTTATATGAATTGTTTGGTTAATAATTTATTAGGATATTATTTTTATGGATATTTGAGTTTATAGACATCTTAGACATTTCTTATTAATTAATTATTATTCATGTAAAAATTATGTTGTGGATTAACTGATTAATAGTTTTATGAATTAGGTACTTTTGATAATAATTTCAACTCATGTTTAAATTTGCATGTCAGTAATGACGAAACATGTTTGGTCAAATTTTGTATGTGTTATCTTTTAATTGTACCATGTTTCAAGCAAATAAACGATTTAGTTATGAAGTATTATTAAGTAATGTACTTATAATATAATTGTTCTTTATTTACATAATATTTGGGTAAGTAAGTAAGTGATTATTTGTTATAATAAAAAATGGAGTATGGCTGTGTTATGGACACGGCCGTTTGTTGTACGTGAATTTACGTCTCGTAACGGGTAATAGTTTCTATATGTTCTAGTTTAGTGAAACGTGCACTATCTGCTGCCCAATGCGTCTTCATAAACGACGATCGTACGATCTATGCCTACACAGCCCAATGTCGATATAGAAGCGATTTCATCATCCATCTAATTTCAACCGTTCCAGCTGCAGATGTACTGGCACCGTCGTTGATCCGCTCGGCCGCATTCATTTGTTTACGTTACCGGCACTGCTTGACTCGGTCATATTATGGTGTTTTATTGGTACCATTCGATTTCTTTTGAGATGCCTTTTCCAACTGTATACGATCTCTGTATTTCGATTTGGCTTTTCGACGCGTATAGGCCGACATTATATATTTTTTGATATTATTTTTTATTTTAACACCTTATTTTAGTCACAGACCACAGTCACAATTTTACACTAATGATTTATATATAATCGATTGATACAACTAACTTATGCCTTAGAAAACGTAAATTTTGACATATTAGGACAGAAGGAAGAAAGATTGGTTGCAACATCGAAGAGTACAAAGATTACATCCTATGTTATATTGGAGAAACCAAAGGGTTACACGGAGTGGGGTTCTTAGTAAAGAAAAGCTACAAATCTAACATTGCCAACTTTATTGGAATCTCGGAAAGAGTTGCCCTACTTCAGCTTAAATTCGACGACCTTTGTATCTCTCTAATTCAAGTATATGCACCCACAGAAAGATCAAACGAAGATGAGATCCAAATTTTCTACACCGATATTTTACAGGCACACTCCTTGGCCGACACGAAGGTGATCCTAATGGGCGATTTTAATGCAAAAATAGGACGCCCAAAAAAGGAAGAAAGCCTTATTATGGGTAACTACGATTTCGGCGGACGAAATGAAAGAGGAGAACGACTTTTAGATGATGCACGAGAATACAAATTATCAATCATGAATTTACATTTCGTAAGAAAAGAGAAAGTAGGAAATGAACTTGGATATCAGCCGACCAAAAGACTAAGAATGAAATTGATTTCATAATGACAAATAACCCTAAATTAATATCTAACGTCGAAGTTATAAACAACATAAGATTTGCCTCCGATCATAGACCACTAAGAGCAACATTCCTGTTAAACCAACCAAAATAGAGTAGAAAAGCCTTCAAAATTCAACCTAAAATATCGAAAACAGAAGATTAAATTAAAAAATTTACAAACCATCTTAAATTAGAAATTAGAGATAGAATGTTATCAAAAAATGTCCAAACGTACTACAATCTAATGGTGGAAGCCATCAAAGTAGTGTAAAAATTAATAACAACACTCAAACGAAAGGACATAAAATATTTAGCACAACCACTGACCATCTTATAAAAAACTAACTGAATTGATTCCAAAAAAAAACAAAGACAGACATATGAGACAAGAACTGAGTGAAATATTAAAAAAAACTAACAAGTTAATTCGTGATGATTATAGTATCAGTATCAGAACAACTAACCTTAAGAAATTCAGAAGTACTAAAAAAGCTTTTAAACAGTTAAAGCTCCACATAACATGGATACATAAACTAAAACAGCAAACGGAAGAAACAAAAACGAGGAAGGATGTTATAGACCACGCAACGAAGTTCTATATGGAGCTGTATAGGAAAAAAGGAACAGACAATAACATGGAAGAACCACCGAACCTTGAAAATTCTTTCTACTTAATTAAACCAATAGATAAAATAGAAATATACGAAACAAGTGAATATAACTCAAAGAATTAAAAAATACGACTGCCATAGTTAAATGATATTTTTTTGTGAATCACTAGATATTGAAATATAGTCTTATATATTTTTTGGAATCTACTCATCATTTTCTTGATGATGACAATATAGTTAATCTCATTTTGGAAAAAAAAACAACTTTAGTCTTTGATGCGGGACCATAGTCACCCTATCAATTTTTTTTAAAATTTTACTAGCCTATGTCACCCGGAATAAGCTAAGGATTCTAACGATACCTCATTCATCAAAATCCGTTCAGGCGTAAATCAAATCAAATCAAATCAAATCAATCGTTTATTTGCAAGAAACATTGTACAGTTAAGATGACAAACCAATTATATAGAACAAACATGTTTCGTCTTTGCCGACGTGCAAATTTATAAAGTAGGTAAACAGTACAATTTATGAAACCTTAATCATTCAATCATAAAATACATAATCCACAACTATCATTCTTATCTAATAACCACAGATATAATTCTAAGACCACATTGAATTAGTCCAATTAGTGAATTAATTAGTATAGAAGTTATGGTGGAATATACAAACTCACATACATACATACATACATAAACCCTGAAAACAATATACAGCTTTTTTCAGGCAGTCGTATAAAAATAAAACAACTGAAGGCTGAAAAATCACCAGGACCCGATGGTATACCTAACGAAATAATCAAACTAGGCGCACCTGTAATCTGTATTAAGTACTAAACCATTTAACTCGTCTATTCAACATTGTACTGATAACTGGATACAGAAACAGTACCGACACAATGGTGCACATCGGATATAGGAATCATCTAGTATTTGATAACAAATGAAAATTATTATTAATTATTTATTTATTAATAATTAATAAACTTTATATAGCGTATTTTGACATGGAACTATACCGGTTGACCTTACATTATGCTCTGACCGCACGCTCTCCGCCTCTATCTCGAAAACGATTCAACGTATAAAAATTTTTTTGATCATAAGTTTAATTTTCTACAATATTGATAATAAATACGAATAGCGAAAAACCTATAGGAAATGAGATATTTGCAAAAAATATGCAAAAAATCAATTTTTGAGACCTTTGACCTCAAATTTTAATAGACGCGGACACCCTACCATATGTAGATTTTGAGACAACTTTTAGAATGCCAAAATACAAGTTTATACAAATATTCTGCTGGGTATCTCAAATTCCGAGATTCTTACCTAATTTTGACTAAGATGACTGGACTATTTGAGTAGGTATGCCGCAGACAGACATGCCGGCTGGTCGCGCTTCATGAGTTGTCAATAATCCACTTTATGTGTGTATTGTCAGTTTGTCACCATTCAGTATGATGACCCCACTGCGTGTAACAATACCCAATACCAGAACGGCCTAACAACTTCTGTGCTGAATAGGTATTTTCCATTTGTATATATAGGAGATACTTATACGCATATCGTATTAGCTCTCGATCTCTAATAAATATTGCGCTTTAGAATACCTACGAATAATTTTACCTGAGTAAAACCTCCCCTCCCTACCTACTTATCGCAGTGTTGAGCGCTGTTGTCTTAACGTGGGAGGTCCTGGGTTCGATCCCGGCAGGGTCCATTTGGGAATTTATAATTTCTGAATTTTCTCTGGTCTGGTCAGGTGGGAGGCTTCAGCCGTGGCTAGTTACCACCTAACTAACTTGTAGTGAATTAAAAAAATGTGAAGAGAAATACGAAGAAAAGAATACGAAAAATAAAATGAGGTCACACTACTTTCACAAAAGCTTGTTTAAGAAAATGTTTTTTTTATAAATATTATCTTGCTTTTGTTAGAATAGTAAATAAGTTGTAGTATGTTCTTTCGCAACGATACATTCGAGCTAATTATTCCCGATTCCGGTTTTACAGGTCAATTTGGTCTGCTAAAGGTTGAGATTGTTGAAGAGGAAAAACTTACATAATATTCAGTTCTAAAGCTCCAAAGTCGATTTAATAGTGTTAATGTGGTTGAAAAGTATATGACTCTTCGTGGAACAAGATGCTGGCGTTGTCTAACCACTGCAGGTTCATATAAACGTGAAGATTCCGCGCGCGCGCTCAGTGGAAGGAGGTTTGCGTTCGACCCGTGTCGTCCATTGTAGGCGCTTTGCGCACGCGCAACACGGCCCGTGCGCCAGAATCGCGATTTAAATTCTTTGACAATAAACCATGATTTTCTAACTATATCGAAACATTCCTCATCGGGACGTTAGCGTGGACTTTTAGTCAAATCAATATTTTTTTTCTTATTGTTAATCCATAAAAAATAACAATGGTTAGTGGTAATACGAACCCCGGCGACCCCATGAAAGTACCGCCGAAAAATCGTGAAAAGAAGACCAATAACTATAAGCGGGCGAACATATTCTCCAAAACATGGTTCATGTGGATGATGCCTACTTTTTGGCGGGGCTACAAGAGGGACCTGTACGACTCTGATCTCACCCAACCTAAAGACAACCACCTCTCTGACAGACTTGGAGACCGCCTTGAAAAGTAAGTAATCGAATTAACGTGCTCTTTATTCACAAGGAACGTGTAAAATTCAATATTATGTTAGTAAATGTAAATATATACCTATGTATACTCATATTTTATTATTTACAAATACAATTTACAGATTTTAAACTTAATATGGCAATGGGACCTGATAAAAAATAACACACTGGTTACACATTGATTAACGAAGACGTTTTTTTATTAGAAGAGGAAATACAGATTGTCACAATTTACTAAGAAACTAAATATCGTTTTGTTTGACCTTTATGTTTTGAATCTCTATTTTTTTATCTAAATTTGTCTATTTTAGTTATTTTTTAAGTTTTACTCCTGTCTATCTTGGTAATCCACAAAATAGACAGCTATTTTTTGGATCATAGATCACCAAGGTACCTGCTAAAGCGATAGGTAGTGCTGATTACAGAAACCGTTAAGTAAGATTCTGAGCCCAACATATTGCAAAGACTCTATAATAATAGCATGATAATAACACACAATCCTTGGCCTAGTGTAACATGCTAAAGCAAATCTGTCATTTAGTATGGACGAGCAAACATCGTGATTCACCATTCCCATACAAAGACAGATTGTAACCCTGTCTTTGTATGGAGAGTTTTAATTTTTTTATTCCACAAGTTAGCTCTTGACTGCAATCTCATCTTGTGATTAGTAATGATGCAGTCTAAAATGGTAGCGGGCTAAACAAAAAGCGCTGTAGCACTTATGTGAGATCTATAGAAACTCTGAGTAAAGTCTGAGCCAAGTCAAAGTACGCTCTATAGATCTCAAGCATTAGTGTGAAATCTATAGAGCGAACTGACTGTGCTAGACTTAGGACATGGTTAAAATGAGACAGATTTATGTCACTCACATAAGTCCATCTCGTTTTAACTCTAAGTAAAGTCTGAGCATTAGTGTGAGATCCAAGTCAAAGTATGCTCTATAGATCTCAAGCATTAGTGTGAAATCTATAGAGCGAACTGACTTTGCTAGACTTAAGACATGGTTAAAATGAGACAGATTTATGTCACTCACATAAGTCCATCTCGTTTTAACTCTGAGTAAAGTCTGAGCATTAGTGTGAGATCCAAGTCAAAGTATGCTCTATAGATCTCAAGCATTAGTGTGAAATCTATAGAGCGAACTGACTTTGCTAGACTTAAGACATGGTTAAAATGAGACAAATTTATGTCACTCACTTAGGTCCATCTCGTTTTAACTCTAAGTAAAGTCTGAGCATTAGTGTGAGATCCAAGTCAAAGTATGCTCTATAGATCTCAAGCATTAGTGTGAAATCTATAGAGCGAACTGACTTTGCTAGACTTAAGACATGGTTAAAATGAGACAAATTTATGTCACTCACTTAGGTCCATCTCGTTTTAACTCTAAGTAAAGTCTGAGCATTAGTGTGAGATCCAAGTCAAAGTATGCTCTATAGATCTCAAGCATTAGTGTGAAATCTATAGAGCGAACTGACTTTGCTAGACTTAAGACATGGTTAAAATGAGACAGATTTATGTCACTCACATAAGTCCATCTCGTTTTAACTCTAGGTAAAGTCTGAGCATTAGTGTGAGATCCAAGTCAAAGTACGCTCTATAGATCACAGCCTTAGATTACCCATACCTGAACCAGGAACATTCCGGACTTATAAGCCCTTAGCGCTTACCACTGCGTCAGGGAGGTGGTATACAAAGTGTTTACATAAGCTTTTTGAAATGAAAACCATCTAATTTTCTCAATAATATTATGCTGAACTCATTGAAGAGTTCACGGTTTAATATTTACCTAATTCTTTAGTTAAAAAAAAATATTGAGTAACTCTTCTCGTAGATTAGTCAATATTTGCACCTATTCCGGAATCCGGATGTCTTGTATAATATTGATATGAGTTACGATTCTGAACACAGAGTGTTGAAATTGTTTGTCAAACAAGATTCTTATTGTGTTTGAATTCATCGTGTCTTTTGTTACACTTCAAGGGCCGGAAAATCGAGATTACTACATTCAATACGCCTCGTTTAGCGCATTTGATATAACTACAATAAATTCTTATGGCTATAAGTAGTAAAATTTCCCTAACTTGTTTTGTATTTAATATGAAAATTCAATTGATTGATAAATAAATGTTTTTTTACAGTTGCTTTAAATAACGGCCAATTTTTCGATTGCCTTGCAATAAAAAAAAATCTACTCTTTATTTCACTACAAGGTAGCCCTTGACAGAGATCTCACCATAGATATGTATGTCAGTTATATAAAACCCATTATAATATACTAAAACAGACTTTGTCCTGCCCTGAACCTCGAACCCGATTGCAGCGCCCTCTACCGGGTCCAATTGTGAATATAAACCATCCTGGGGTCCAAACAAACACAACAAAAAAAGAATTAGCGAAATTGGTCCAGCCATTCAGGCGTGATGCCGTGACCAAGGGAAATAGGGATTCATTTTTATATATATAAATATAGATGATTTTAAAGATAGAGATAAATAAATAAATAAAATTCTGTAATACTCTCAAGTAGTAGTTAAAGTAGGAACCTACCTAATATAAGTATTTAAAAGAGGAAATAAATTATGCTTATGTACAGAAGAGAAGGCAATCACAAAACTTAAAAGTAAGATTCTAGTGGACCGATTTCCATTCTGAGCAGTTAGTATTATCATCAGTCTGAGCAGTAATTTAAGTCTGACTGATAGCTAGTACATAGGTAGGTATACCATAGACAATACATACTCGTAAGCGTGAATTGTTAAATTTCTTCTGCATGATTAGTGGTTTTGCGTGATACACAAACTTTGCACGTGAATAATAAATTGTATAATAAAATTGTGTATGTAGAGATAAAGAAAATATTCACATACAATATTTACTTTTAAACACTGATATAACTGCTAAAACCGATAAATGTTTGCACATTTATTTACAAGGCAATTGTTGTACATGCAGCTTCCTGATATACTATCAGAATGACTTGTACTACCTACAAAATTTTTACTAAATTAGATTACCTACCTAATAAATTTTTTCTAACAACCCTCGCATTTTGTAATTTTATGCATGCTAAGTTATATTTTGTGATATTATAATGATAGTTTACATAATCATATAAATGAAAATATTTTTAAAAAATAGGGTTTAGTTTTGTCATGGTCTAAGTCTTATATAAAGTAAATCAGTGAATTGAATAAGATATCTATAGATATATCAAAATATACGGAACCGATAGGCCAGTGCAAAGATAGGTACATCCCGAGGATGGACCACACTTCCCACGGACTTTTTTAAAACCCTAATTAAACAAAAATACAAGGATGGACGCGGACATCATCTAGGTATTAATAATATATAAGTTGTGATTAGCTGATATTCTGTGGCATGTCTCAAATTATAATATGTGTTTAATACTTTGTTAGAAGCATAACACCTACCAATTTTCATAATAAAAAGCAAAATATGCCTCTACTAGCTGATGCCCGCGACTTGTCCGCGTGGAATAATTATTTTTTAATTCCCACGGGAACTCCTCAATTTTCCGGGATAAAAAGTAGCCTATGTCAGTCTCCAGGTCTTCAACTATCCGTCCGTTCCTCCGTCCGTTTCCGTTCCTCCGTTCCGTTCCGTTGCTCCGTTACAGCGTGATTGAATAACAAACCAACATACCAATAAACCAACAAACAAACACACTTTCGCATTAATAATATTATTATGATATTAGTATGATATATTTCGCAATACTTACTAGTTGATATTTCATGGACATATTTGATTGCGTAAGGCGTATACTTAGTAAGTACTTAAGTAATGTTAGCTAAATAGATAGGTAGGTATGTTATTTTGAGAATACTTAAATCGCAAAACTTTTGAGAATTCTAGAAATAATTATTGACTTAAATATTTAATTGAAACATGATGCTCACGTCCGAGTGACGTGAGTCTTTTTAACCTATGCTGTTAAAAAAGATATTGAGTATAAAAAAATTAATAAAAAATGAGGTCTTAAAATAGACACATTTTAGCGAAACTTTCACCATAGATATGGTTTTTCGCTGTTTAGTAGTAGAAGTAGATACACGTGCCAGGATCTCCAAAAGAACAGTCCGTTACATGACCTACCTATCTGCTTTACTATATATAATATATTATACCTACATAGACCTTAGGAATTTTTCGTATTATGCTATTGAGATTAATTCAAAACTAACAGCCGTTTTCTATTAATTTGATGAACGTCATAATTTAGTTAATACATTTTCACAATTTGCTATAAATTTATAGAAACTAGAGCACTTTTTCTCTGGTATTGAAACAGACTCACCGCAGTAGTAAGTAAAGTGTGACATACAAATTAGCATTCTGTTCTTGCTTTCCACGTTAAGTAGATCGCAAACGGCACCCACAGAAGTTATAGCTGTTAAAACTGCAGTACCTAGGTAGGTAGATCTGCAAGAGGTGTAGGAGTCTCAAGACTTCAAGAGACGCATTTTTTATAGCGGCAACGGGTGCGCTGAACATAACACAAACTCTGGTAATAAATGAGCACGACCTCTGTTCATGTTACTCGAGTGTTGCCAGAAATCAGAAAAGAAAATGAGGTGGATGAAACGCAGACTGCTACTAAAACACGGATTTTCAACAAAAGCGTTTTAGGTTCCATCTTAAAATAACATCATCTACATATTATACTACTAGTGGATCACCCCCAACTGAGACCTCGCGGTATCCATAAACTTTTACAGAGCGCCATCTATTGTGAACATCATTGTGAAGTTCTGTTAAAAATACTGAAGCTCATTAAAAATTAAATAATTTCGTTTCCTTTTAATATATTTCTCATTTTAGCATTTGTTGTTCAAGTACAGGATATAATTCAAATAACTGATCAAGTTTCAGGCTCAGTTCTGAGGTCAAATTTGGACGTTAGAAACTTTGAAAGCCCCCCATTTCGTCAATTTTAGGGGAAATTTTTTTAATAAATATTTTTGGACTATTCCTAATTATCTTTAAAATGATATACCGCAACTGCTCTGTCTACGACCGCAACTCTATGTAACGCTATAAAAAATATTTTACTTCGCATTCGCTTCTATGAGAGCCCCCCTGAAATAAAGATTTTTATAACTTTTTAACCCATATTCGGCTGGAGGCCATCGGTTTACATATTATATTTAAATTTGAAGTAATTACGTTCAGTAATTCAGGACAGGACACTCTGGACAGGCAGACAGGACAGGCTCTGACAGACGGACGGACGGACGGACGGACAAGTGCAAATTCACTCAAGTAGACTCAGAGACCTTCGCTTCGCTCGGTCAATTATAGGTTCAAATATATTTTTTTTCAACTCTCGCTTTTCATGCTCAGAAAATTTGTTTTTCTGTTATTTTATCAAAATTTTAATATTTCTCTGTGTAGCGCTTAACATGTTTCTATGCTCAGTTTTACAGCTGTTACAGCTGTTGATTTTTATAATGGCTGTGAAACACAACAAAGGAAAGACAGACTATACGAAATTAACTAAGTATTATGAGAATTCCTTGCTTTTAGCACAGAATAGGTAATAGTACTTTTAGTACGACAGATATTTTCGACACTTGTTAAAAAAACTAAGTTTTATGTGCGTATTGCGAATCTGGCCCTTGCACCTCACACGGTCTACGAGTCTTCTCATGGTATACTATCACCTATATAAAGAACGTAGTATAATGAAACTGGTACATTTTTCACCTAACTCAGTAGATATATCACAATGACTTTTAAATTGCAGGATACAACTACATATCTTGCAAAATTGTTACAGGCAATCATCCGTTTAAGTATCATGATTAGGTATTCAGACCATTTTTCGGCAATTTTCTTTACAAGATATTCTAAGTAAACCGTTTTATTCAGTGGATAGAAAAATTATTTATCAGTCGTCTTTGAACATACAATGTAATAACTATCACTAGGTAAATTGTGTTTGAAATGAACTTATTTAAAATGAGATTTCACCGAGCATGCTTATCACCACCTGCAAATATCGATTTTAAAATTGTACATACTACGATCTAGCTTTTTTGTTGATAGAGGGGAGAGGGATATTCTTCTTAAGATATGCAATTTAATGGGGAAGAAATCGAGTACCTGTCTTATCTAATTTTAGTTTATTATTACATTGATTTTTCTTTTTTTAATATCATGTGTGTCAATGTACATGTCCTTTGAGCTTTTATGTTGGGTTAAATGCTCGAAGCCTTATTATGATTAATTTAATACCTATTTATTGTTATTCTATTTAACAACCGCTTTTAAGAAATCAAAATACCTATCATGTACCTACATTGATGCAAATAAAGGTGATTATTTAAAATATACATTATGTTAATTTTGCATAAGTTTAAAACGGCCGATCAATTCGTTCGTCGTCGTCATATACCTAACTAGTTTTCAGTGGATCTTACGAATAGAAATGCTAATTCTATGACCTTATAAAATTTAATAAAATATTTTATTGACAAAAGCGAGCTTTCCATGACGTTAGAGACATATTTTATACGTTTCTGAAGGTTTAGTCGGGATTTTTAAAAAACTGTTGCAGGCGTTATGCAGGCGTTATAATATACTCGTAGCTACAACCAGTTATCTTCTTAGAAATATCGGAAAAGAAAAGTCATACTTAATTAATACTGGCAAGTAATAAAACCTTAATTAGCGACCTAGTTAGTTTTTCCCTATTTTAAAACGAAGAAACTACCTTTTCCGAAAAGCTGCACAGCGCCTAAAACCTCATCTCTCCCTGGCTGTGTCGTATTGCCATACCGTCATGCTCTCAAAGCGAAAGAATTTTGGAAGGAATAGAGAGAGAATATTACAGAAGAAGGGAGAGACTTACTTGAACTTTAAAAAAATTAATAATAGCTGGATTAGGTATTTATGTTTATTTGAGGCTCTGTAAATTATAAAAGAAATGCGTAGACGAGCATTCCTTCTCAGGGTGGGTAAAAAACTAGACCGAATTCCCCTAGTCCCTACTCCCTTGTCTATATTTAGAACACTAAGATTACCTCAGCTTGGGTTCGTTTACCTATAAGGAGCACGTTTTTATGCCCGGTACGACTATAAACATATTATACAGTTGTACTCCACATGAACGCTGTATTTATATAGCCCAGTACTGGCCCGCTCATTACTTTCAAAATGGTCTGGCGTATTTTATTCTTCGGGATCTAAGCATCTATCAAAAATAAGATATTCATATACTTATACTAATTTAGTACTTTCAGATATAGTACCTGTATGCTAAATACCCAAAAAATTGGCAGTCATAGGGACTGCCGATAGAAGTGAAAACTTATAACTTTACTAAAATTTTAGTAGTAAAATTTTAAAATAATATAAAATTTTCAAACGCCAATATAAATACGAATATTTAAAATAACTTTAAAAAAATACTTAGTTTTTTTTTGTTAACGCGAACTCACAAGGTTTCACACATCCAAAAAGCGTCTAACGCGCACAACACACGTTCTGGTACCAGTATATATACCTACGATATAATACGTCACAGCATGTTATACGTCATAATGCGTCACAGCATGTCGGTGTCGCGAACCCATAAGATTTTCCCCTACCAAAAAGTGCTCAACGCGGCTAAAGAAGTTTTCACTTCAATAATAGTTAAAATAGTACCTACGTTTATTTCGCAGTACGCTGGGTGGAATAAAATACTATGGTTGCCAATAAACCCCATGGCGTTCCACTTCGAAAATTCGACTTTTGTTACGCAATGCGGCGCGAGCTTTTACACTGCAGATATTTTTACCTACTTCAATGAGCTATTTAGCCATTTGCTTGCAAACACTCAGTAGGTATACTAAAACGTTACGTCAGTAGGTACCTCGGGTCGGTACTAAATTACATCAATGTATGTGTTATTATAATAAGATATTATGATAATTTGATTACTACGAGAAACCTAGAATAACTATGCATATATAAGTGGTTCGCCCCGAACTGAGACCTCGCGGTATCCATAAACTTGTACAGAGCGCCATCTATTGACATAATTGTGAAGTTCTGTTAATAATACTGAAGCACATTAAAAATTAAATAATTTCGTTTCTTTATAATATTATTTATCTAATTTTAGTATTTGTTGTTCAAGTACAGGATATAATTCAAATAACTGATCAAGTTTCAGGCTCAGCCTTTCAGAAAATTGAGAGTTCTGAGGTCAACTTTGGACGTTAGAAAATCGCCACTTTGAAAGCCCCCCATTTCGTCAATTTTAGGGGAAAATTAAAAAAAATATATTTTTGGACTCTATTCCTAATTATCTTTAAAATGATATACCGCAACCCTATCTATCGCTATAAAAAATATTTTTCGTACCACTTGCTCAAAAAAGTGACATTCTATGCCACAAAAGGCGAACATAACAAACATAACATTTTTAATCTGTTAAAAACAGGGAAAGAAAATTGTACTGAATTTCATTCATCCTCTAGGGGGAGAATGTGATTTAAATTTGGAATACTTACCGAAATTTATACTGAACTACATCTGTGTATACACCATTGAGTTTGTATATAAAGCATTATACATCTTTTTGAAAAAGGAATACGCATTTATTATGCAGCTATGATTATTAAATAAAATGACGAAAACCATTGAAATAAATAGTATAGGTACTAAAATTCTACATCAATAACGAAAACCGACGAGGCCGTATGAGCTTGATGCCTTTGCTTTTCCGACAAAAAAATATTAGTCTAGGAATTTGCCGCGTTTTTGTTTTCTTCAAATACATAAACTGCACCACCACCACTATCTCCGACGTATACTACCTACAATGAAACGCAAGTTCCTCAGACGCAAGAACAGAGAAATACTCAAATCAACTCATCAACAATAAATGTACCAAACAAAAATGTAACTCTCTCTATCAATAATTGGACCAATGTTTCGAATGTTAACTTTTACTTTTAATTGTCATTATTTTTAATAAATGCTTATCTCATATTAATATTGTGTTAATTTTTTCGCAAATGGTACGAAAAGTAGAGTATTTTCCTCGGTGATAAAGCTGTCTTAGTCTTGGGTGAACTTAAATCCCTCGCTACACTCAGGACTCGTCTTAAATCAATCGCTTCGCTCGTGATTTAAGTTTTTAACACCCTCGCTACGCTCGGGAGTAAACCTCCAATCCTTCGTTACGCTCACGATTTAAATCGTCACCCGCGACAGAAGACACTGCTTTATCCCCTTGGTTAATAATCTACTATTACTTCGCATTCGCTTCTATGAGAGCCCCCCTGAAATAAAGATTTTTATAACTTTTTAAGCCATATTCGGCGGGAGGCCATCGGTTTACATATTATATTTAAATTTGAAGTAATTACGTTCAGTAATTCAGAAGTTATAAGGCTCTGACAGACGGACGGACGGACGGACGGACGGACAAGTGCAAATTCACTCAAGTAGACTCAAAGACCTTCGCTTCGCTCGGTCAATTAACAGTAGCAGTGGCGATTCCTCTAAGATTGCGCAGCTTGCGCCGCAATACCAATAATTATGAATAAGTTACTTACCAATTATACTAGATCTATTTAAGTAATATACTAATATTTTATAACATGAAATAGGTACCATTAACAAAACATATAAGTTTATCAATTAAATGATTGCGTTAATCGATAATTATTTAAAATCACGCACGCTCCATGACCACCTCGCACCCTGGTTGTGACTTGTGACGTGCACTGTGAGTTGCGCATTGCGAGCTACTCGCTTTTGCCGAAACTCAAAAACTACTCAACCGATTTTTGAAATAATTTCACCTGTAGAAAGCTACATTATCAGCGAGTAACATAGGCTGTATTTTATTGTCAAAAACGTTAAAGATCCCTACGAAAATTGCAATAATGTGAATGAAGTCGGAAAAAATTGTCTCATCTGAGAGCTTCCGTGGCGTGCGCTGCGTAAACGGTAAAAGGTACACGAAAACAATGTATGGTGGAATTGTTCCTCTCAAAAAGTTCTAAAAAAAAGTCCGCGACAGCATATAGCTATCTTTTAAGGTCGTCTCACAATTACAGTCATTATGACTTTCAAATTTGGTCTAAAACAATGCTGTACTCGCGAAGGTGTTTTTACCAACATAGTACTAGTAGACCAGGGTAGAAGCCTTTAAAAATAATAAAAAGTGAAAAAAAATAATAGTAGGATGAAACCCATTAGAAAAGGAGGGGAATATTATAAAAATGCAAGGAAAAATAATTTACGGGCGATCTGAGGTCGGGAAGGGGATGGGGGGGGGGGGGGGTTTAAGGGTAAAAAAACGGTTTTTCTCGATTTCCGGCAAAACTAAAAGTCCTATCGAAAAAAGTCTGAGCAATTTTGAGCTATTTATTAAAATTTACACTTTAATTACTCGAAAAACGTTAGATTACATAAATATTAATTTTATTAACTTATTTGTTTGTTAATTATAGTAGTATATTTTGATTTGCAATTTTTTTTTTATCAATTTAACATGTAATCTAACGTTTTTCGAGTAATTGTTTTAGATCTTTTTATTACCTACAACTTTGCCATTTGACTTTTTTCGATAGGACTTTTAGTTTTGCTGGAAATCGAGAAAAACCGTTTTTTTACCCTTAAACCCCCCCCCCCCCCCCCCCCCCCCCCCCATCCCCTTCCCGACCTCAGATCGCCCGTAAATTATTTTTCCTTTCATTTTTATAATATTCCCCTCCTTTTCGAATGGGTTTCATCCTACTATTATTTTTTTTGGTTTTAAAATTATCGACCCTGGTCTATAGTGGTTCGCCCCGAACTGAGACCTCGCGGTATCCATAAACAGAGCGCCATCTATTGACATCGTTGTAAAGTTCTGTTAAAAATAGTGAAGCTAATTAAAAATTAAATAATTTCGTTTCCTTATAATATTTATCCAATTTTAGTATTTGTTGTTCAAGTACAGGATATAATTCAAATAAGTGATCAAGTTTCAGGCTCAGCCTTTTCTTTGTAAGAACAAACGAATAAACTTGTACAGAGCGCCATCTATTGACATAATTGTGAAGTTCTGTTAGAATACGGAAGCTCATTAAAAATTAAATAATTTCGTTTCCTTATAATATTAATCTTATTTTAGTATTTGTTGTTCAAGTACAAGATATAATTCAAATAAGTGATCAAGTTTCAGGCTCAGCCTTTTCTTTGTAAGCACAAACGAATAAACTTGTACAGAGCGCCATCTATTGACATAATTGTGAAGTTCTGTTAAAATACGGAAGCTCATTAAAAATTAAATAATTTCGTTTCCTTATAATATTAATCTTATTTTAGTATTTGTTGTTCGAGTACAGGATATAATTCAAATAATTAATCAAGTTTCAGGCTCAGCCTTTCAGAAAATTGGGAGTTCTGAGGTCATCTTTGGACGTCAGAAAATCTCCACTTTGAAAGCCCCCCATTTCGTCAATTTTAGGATAAATTAAAAAAAAAAATATTTTTGGACTCTGTTCCTCATTATCTTTAATATGATATACCGCAATCCTATGTAACGCTATAAAAATTATTTTACTCCGCATTCGCTTCTATGAGAGCCCCCCTGAAATAAAGATTTTTATAATTTTTTAAACCATATTCGGCGGGAGGCCATCGGTTTACATATTATATTTAAACTTGAAGTAATGACGTTCAGTAATTCAGAAGTTATAAGGCTCTGACAGACGGACAGACGGACGGACGGACGGACGGACGGACGGACGGACGGACGGACGGACGGACGGACGGACGGACGGACGGACGGACAAGTGCCAATTCTCTCAAGTAGACTCAGAGACCTTCGCTTCGCTCGGTCAATTAATCCTTATCAAAATAAAATGGTTGTTCATCTCAAGTATTTAATAATAGACCAAATTCGCCCTTACACCACTTAATTCAGATGAATATCTTTTTTTTTATTTTTTTTTATTTTATTTAGATAACATACCCGAAGAGACCTTACAGTTGCCCAATGCGTCTCTCCGGGCCACAGAATTAGAGTGACAATTACTTAATAAAAAAACTTAATATACTTGCTTTACAATTAACAAAATACACAAAAAACACATAATTTGTAACACAGATCACAAAAAACAATGTCATTCCAATAAGACTACACTATAGACATAATACACATAAAATAATAAATGGACTAAAATAATAATAATAATAAGGTTATCGAATTTCCAATATTTTTTTTATCTCTTTTGCGAGCTGAAGCGGTGGGGTGTGAAAGAAGTCCAATCCCGAATTTTCGCGAACTAAATCGTTGAGCAAGCGCAGCGCACGGGTCAATGGAGCCTGCTGAGCCAGCTCTGTTCTGTGACATGGCAATCACATCTTAGAAGATATCATAGTAATAATGTAACACGCACTATACTAATATTATAAAGAGGTTAAGTTTGTGAGTTTGTGAGGTTGTAGGGGGTAATCTCTGGATCTACTGAACCGATTTTGAAAATTCTGGTACCAATAGAAAGTTACATTATTTGTGAGTGTCATAGGCTTGGTACGAGAACCGAGATTAACCCGAAAAATTAGGGAGGTCCCGTGGGAATTAAAAAAACTTATTTCACGCGGACGAAGTCGCGGGAATCTGCTAGTGTAAAATAAATAAAAATAGTATTCTTTATTCTAGTAAGTACAAGTTAGCCCTTGACTGCAATGTCTCCAGGTGGTGGGTCATGATGTAAGTACCTACTCTAAGATGGTAGCGGGCAAACCTGTTAGGGATATACCTATCAGTTATATTAAACCTATACCTACTTACCCCTAATCAGTGATATAATATGAGGTAAATGTATTTTAATGAGAAAATACCTAAGTAACCATCAACTAGCGCAAACCCAAGATTGACCACCAGGAATCGCCACTGAACAGTAGTAAGTAAAGGGTAGGTTTTTTTATACTGCATGATTATTATGTTGATAATAATTAGCAAAGCATTTAGCTGTATAAGATTTTACGAATTTTATATGTACGAGTATACTAGCAGATACTCGCAACTTCGTTCGCGTGGCATTAGTTTTTTTAATTCCCACAGGCACTCCTTCCTACATCACTCTCTAGGTCCTGAACTATACCCATGCAAAAAATCACGTTGATCCGTTGCTCTGTTGCGGCGTGATTGAGAACAAACTCTCTATTTAACGTCCTTGGGGATAAAATTTTCAAAAACTGAAACACGTATTTCTTTATTTTAAACCAGAAGCCCAAATACCAACTTTCATGGCTATACTCGTAACTTGAAACATGAAGGACTTTTATACAAACTATCAACCCCTATTTTACCCCTTTGGAGTTGGAATTTTGAAAAACTGTGACACACGTACTTCTTTATTACTTACCGAAAGCCAAAGTACCAAGTTTCGTTTAAATAACTTGAGAATATCTTGAGAAATGAAGGACTTTCATAAAAACTTTCATCCGATATTTCATCCTTCGGGGGTAGAATTTTCAAAAACTGTGAAACATGTATTCCTTCATTTTTAACCGATAGCTCGTATACCAAGTTCCATGGATATAACTTGAGAAATGACGGACTTTCATACAAACTTTCACCCCCTATTTCACCCCCTTAGGGGTAGAATTTTGAAAAATTCTTCCTTAGTGAGCGCCTACGTCACAAAAGGAACCTACTGTCAAAATTTCAAGTTCCTAACCACAGCGGTTTAGGCTGTGCGTTGATTAGATAACGATTTTATATATATATATATATATAATATAGATAGATAGATAAATAGATTATGTTTGAGCTACTATGGTTATAGATGTCGAATTATCACACGTTCCTTGCAAGTCTATGGATTAATAAAAAAAATACCTGAATTGATCCGCCTTTGCTGGCACGATGTGAATTTGTTACTAATTAATAATAATAAATTAATTAGGTTCACTTATAAAACTTCCTCTTTTTAGGGTTGCGTACTTAACTTAAAGGTAGGTTTTCAACCTTAGAATAAAATCCATTTGAAATTCACTCAATACTTTCTTAAGATTCTTAACGATAAGTTAGTGGATTTCTAAACTTCGGAGGTATGTACTAAACGCATACGTAGACAATTTAGTATTTAGACAATTTAGCGAATTAGAACTTTGTTTTTTTAATCTTTACTTAAAGAGGTATCGGTCGCTATGTTAAGGCTCCAACAACCATTCAACCTTATTGCTACAAACTTGTAGATATGTTAATTTATTTATATTGTTTACTGAATTGAAGATATACTATTGCGTAATGCGGAAATAATAAGTATAAGTGAATAATCCATACTAATAATATAAATGCGAATGTGAGTATATCTGTCTGTCTGCTACCTTTTCACGGTCCATCCGCTTTACTAATTTGAGGAAAAGTACTTACCTAGAGTCCGTGTCACGAAAAAAGGCCCGAATATATTATGTAAAATAAATATGTGTGTGGTGGAATATATCGGCACTTGTAACACAGAATAGGTAATAAATAGTATGTTAACTTGTAATTCATTGCAAGGCATTCAGCATTATACTGAGCTGATGCCTTTTTTCAGGTTGCCACACACGACAAGCGTTATCATGGTGCTTCTATGACTTTAATATCATGAGTCTAATGCTCAGGTACTGGAAGCGCCATGCTTCATTTACCATAAGGTATTGTTCTGTGTGGCACAATGCTGTCAATAAATGTTTTTTTTTTCTTTCTTTGTTTCTTCTTTTTCTTTAAAATGTATTATTTGCGGGACTTCTTCCATGACAGGGACTCTACCGAGATAGCTTGCAAGTTGCAGGGGAAGGACATACCTACGCTACTTTAAACTTTTTATCAATTAATGAATTATTAATTCAAGAGTTCCCGCGGGAATCAAAAAACCTCAATCCACGCGGACGGTGTCGCGGGCATCATCTAGTAATAGATATTTATTTAAAAGAGTATGACAAAAATTATGTAGATATAGTGGTCCCTAGTCCCTACTAGGGTAACCTGTATTGTAGAGGGTAGTTACTTCCAGTGATTACTTAAAACTAATTATTTATTTACGACTTGAAAACTAATGTAGAAGATGGACATAGGCCGGAAAATTCATATTTAAAATCATTCAAATAAATTTTCTTTTCCCGGAAAATTCATATACATCTATTCGGAATCATCTATTTTCTTAATAAAGATGCTGTAGTCCGCGAATTATTATCATTCGTTTGTTTATAAATAAGTACCTATTTGGTTTTTAAATTAAACACATTCTTAGCGCTTAAGGTCATCTGTTATTTTAAGTTTGACTTGAGTCTACCAATAAAACACACATGATACCTACTCGCACACACGCACCTCTACATTTTATATTCCAAAATTAGCATTATTCGTTTTATTGTTTTTCACTACTTAAAATTATTCCAGACAACGGACCAATGGCGGCATTCATTCTTTATTACCGAGAATTAATGTGTGGACAATAAGATAAATAGTTGTATCATCTGTTTTGATTTATTATTACCATTAATTTGTTCCGTTGAAGTGTGAACAAACAAATACTCGTAGCAAACCTGTATATAAGTAGAGACCAGACTCGCTTATTTCGAAGCCGAAAATGTATAAAAATCCGTGAAAATCCGTGTCTTACGCATTTATTTACCTACCTACTTTCACTGTTCCTCTAAATTGTAGGCAAGCCTCCTAAACAACTGTTTAGTCCTGTAGGGCTAGCATGCGCACAAAGAGTTAAATTATGTCTACCCGTTATCTCTATTTGTCTACCGAAGCTAACATGGTTACACACATGACTAGTCTCGTTACGTAAAAAGTAGATATAAAAGTAATATTTCTTATATTCTGTGGTATTTTTCTCGACGAACCCTTACAAGCCGAATATTTTTTTCTCGTAATATACTGGATTTAGTGCATGTTATGGTAAACGAAAAATTTGCCGGCAACGTCAACATCCCTCTCTCTCTCTCGTCGCGAGATATCTCGTTGTGCGCATGCTAAGCCTGAGTCTGTTGGAAATACGAGTATTATTATACTAATTCGTAATATACTTACCTACATAGTACTAAGTATTCTCCTCGATTAAAAAGCCACGCGTTTTAAAAGCACTGACGTGTCATATTGTAGCTTCTATTCAGATGCATGGTTGCATACTTGTTTCATTATGTTATCCGCATGCTTTTTTATCGCACGTTAAAATAACCCAAAGCCAGCGTATATAGTATATATTTTTTAATCTGCTGCAATTTGATATACATGTAGATACAACGAAGGAGGGTTGATTTGTGTATACCTAGTACTTATACATACTTATATAATGTGAGACTGTGAGTATTTATTAATGAGAGTAAAATCCTCGACAAACATGTTCTGTTGAAAGAAATTAAGACCAATATCTTACGCATGGGTGCATATATACATATATAGAAAAATGCTGAAAAGGCATATGGTAAACATAAGAAAGGCTGTAAATAAAAGAATAAAAGTAATAAAAATAAGAAAATACACACAAATTATCTACGCGTACGAGAACATGGCATAATATTTTAGCAGGTTATCTTCGATGATTCGATTAGATTCGAAGTTATGTTCATGACAAGTGTCATAAATCTTACCTTACGTAGGAAATCCTGAAAACAAGCCTCAGGCAGAGGAAGGAACGGGCACTCAACGAGTCGAACTGTCACAAATGTCGCAATGGGGCAGCGCACAAAACCGTGTAGAGGTCATATGGAGCCGAAAATATGGTGACCAGAAAGCGCAGCGCGATGAACCTCCAACACCTACCAAATACAATGAGACACAATAGAATCATAGCAGCATAAGACCGTAGAGTAGGTACATACCGGAAATTTGTAGAAGCATGAAAAATCGCATCCTTTGACGCGACTTTGTTTTTTACTAGGTACAATTCTAACATTGTATGCTACCTCATCCCATTAATCGGCATGCTTCAGCATATCACCGGTCTTGTTTAAAGTTCAAAAAGAGAGGACAATAACGCAATACAGCAAGCTTCCTGACCAATTCATCAGACTTTCCGGGTAATTGTGATTATATACCTTCTCATTGGGTAATGATGAGCGGCACTCCGACAACAGACGAGTACCACACAGGAACCGGACCGTCATTAACCAATTCAAGATAGCACTTTGGACCCGTTAGTAACGCATCACGAATATGTAAAAATACTAGTTCCACGCGTGAGCACATTTCTACGTTTGGCAATAAAATTAATTACTGTCAGTATATAAAGATAAACCTTAACGAGCCATGTTAGCCAGAGGTACACCTACGATTTTCCAGTTTATTTTATGCTAATTTGTACTTATGTTATCAGAAGGAATGCGAGTAGATACGTTTTCTACTTTAATTTCATTGATATCAATTGTTGTTTCTCTTTTTTACGAAACAAGACCATAGAGTGAATACTTATTTTCACGTTATATGATTGGATTTCTTTCGATATTAAACTTTATTTATAGACTGGCAAAGCTCAATGCAAAATGTTAATTTTGCATTTCTCTATAACAGACAATATTAGTCTGTAGACCCTCATCGGTAATAGTAATGGTAATAGTTCGTTTTCTATATGCCCCCACTAAGAAATTATGTTCAGAAGATCCAAGCGAAACCAGGGGGCTGGCGGAGACAGACACAAATTAACATGACTTCAAATTAATTATGATATCTTGTAAAAAAATGACCACCATGGATACTTAACTGGGCTATAATAGATACCGAATAAAAGTTGAATGTCTCCAGGTTTCCCTTGGTTTCTATGGTTTATCATAACGAGAAACAAGATTTATAAGGCTTCAGTGGTATTTAAAGACAAAATATTCCTCACAACGATATAGAACAACAGATTCATAAGTAAATGATTAGTAAAGTTTTAATCATCCCTTTGCCGTGCAAATTAATCGGCAACCACCTGTACTGTCGGCTGTCACTACGCTGCTACGAGTATATATAATGCGAGTGCGCTCACGCGATTTCAGCCCCCCAATCATGTAAGAATAACCGATGAAATCGTTAAAAATCTGCGGCAAAGTAAATAAACCATAACAGCATTAAATTAGAGATCAATTTCGTGTACCCATTCTTATACGTTTAGGTATGTACGATACTCAAACGTATAAGAATGGATACGCGAAATTGAGCTATAATTCAATGCATTTATGGTTTATATTACTTTGACGCTGCACCTTTACCATTTGATGGACAATTCTTACATAATCGGGGGGATCGTGAAGTGAATCTTATTTTAGTAGGTAGACTAGTAGACGTGAGGCGTTCTTCGGGCGCACAATATGTCCCGTCCTAATTCTTTGTAACCTGTGTGAGTGGTTCTGTCCACTGTGCGTCACACCTATAAGAAGCTGACTTCACAGCGATAACTAGCCTTTTGAACTCTACATTGAGCACATTGCAATATTGTAGGCAAAGGGTTGGCAAAATATACCCTTAGCTTACAGGATTAATTTTAAGGATTCCGGCAGACTAGACTCTAGTCCATCTGTCTGTCTGTGAGTCACTTTCCTTTTAAAAATCAACTATTAGAGCTGTACTTACAGTTGAAGTTTAGTACTGCAAATTATAGAAACCAGATACACAGCGACAGACATACTATTTAAATTAAAAAATAATTTGAAGTAAAGAACCTACTCCTTTGGCACTCCATGTCATATCATCTCGAACGAATTAATTGTTCCCACCGCCTTCCATTCGCACCTAATCATTTTGCGATGTTCCTCGGCTGATTGGACCAGAGCTAGTTGGTAAGGTCCTTCTAACTGTTTTGCGCGTGAAATTTTATTTCTCATGACTGTCGTAGGCCCACGCTTCATGATGTGGCCGAAAGACGAAAGCACCCGTTGATAACATAAAAAAAGAAGTACCTAATTCTGAGCTACAAAATAAAATGTTTTGCGCTTCACATTCCACGGAATCCGTAGCCTCAACCTTCATTTGGAATTTTTCTTGTTAAAAAATACTAGAAATACATTACTGCTTCTTTCCTTCTCAATAATCAAGCAGTGCATTCGTATAGGTAATAGTAGATTGTTCATCAAGGGACTAAAACGAGCCATTTCATACGAGATGTTTAGCTTACCGAGCGTAACGAGGTATGCTATAGTGTCGAGTAGAATGGCTTTTAGTCCCGTGGTAAACACTCTACTTTTCACTTCGATTGCGAGAAAATAAAATAAATAACGATTTTTAATTATTTTTTTGCCATGTTATTGTTACATTTTAATACTTAGTAGGAGTAAGATCTTTATTTTCACTTGATGATATTAACAAATAAATAGTCACATTCACTTTACCCTATGCCTTTTGTATTAAGTATTGTGCATCGAAATCCGAAATGGATTAAATAAACATACATATAAATAAATGTATTAATAATTACAATAAAAATATTAAAGATGTCGCGGCAATCCGCAATACCAACTTTATTTTTCTCCTTAGTGTACTCAAGAAGGAATTTAAAAAAAATACATTAAGAATCATAGATATTGAGCTATACGCACGTACGTGTAGGTGACGATGGGTAACATTAGCACATTGACGCATACTTACATTTAACAAAGGATTGCGTGCAAATTATTTCAAAAATGGAACATAAAAAAAGTAGATTCTGTGTGGATCGTATTAACATAGCGTAACATAACATAGGACTGTGTCTGTGACATTAGTTTGGGCTGTTGATATAAAATTAACCATAGACTATAAATTTTTACTACCCATTTACTACCTAAGTATAACCACAGAATAGGTAATAGGTATAACATAAGAACGCCACAATTATTAAAAAAAAATTACTTTAATCCCTAGACCCTAAATGCTTACTTTAGTCCGCCTACGCTAAGCTATAATGACATCTTTTTAGACCATGAGAGGTGAAAATTACACAATGTTAAACAAACATTGGCCATTATAAATCTGGATAAACCAAACATATTTAATGTCCCGACGGGTCGCATTAATTTACAGTGATTTATTAGGACAAGGTATTTTTAAATGACATTCATTATTATTTTAGAATACCGGTCTGAGATCGTTTCTCATATTTAATTTTATTATTAGGTATCCATTATCTTCTAGATAGTTCCTGCAGCACGGCACGGTGCGTGTTAACTTAGATAACCAATGATCATAATAATACTACAACAATGTTAGACAAATATATAATTTTTCGTACCACTTGCTCAAAAAAGTGACATTCTATGCCACAAAAAGCGAACTTAACAATAGTCATTTTTAATCTGTTAAAAACAGGGAAAGAAAATTGTACTGAATTTCATTCATCCTCTAGGGGGAGAATGTGATTTAAATTTGGAATACTTACCGAAATGTATACTGAACTACATCTGTGTTTACACCATTGAGTTTGTATATAAAGCATTATACATCTTTTTGAAAAAGGAATACGCATTTATTACGCAGTTATGATTATTAAATTAAATGACGAAAACCGACGAGGCCGTATGAGCTTGATGCCTTTGCTTTTCCGACAAAAAAATATTAGTCTAGGAATTTGCCGCGTTTTTGTTTTCTTCAAATACATAAACGTTATTTGTAACTCTCTCTATCAATAATAATTGGACCAATGTTTCGAATGTTAACTTTTACTTTTAATTTGCTTTTGACTTTTTACTTTTTGACGACCTCCGTGGCGCAGTGTGTAGCGCTGTTGTCTTAACGTGCGGAGGTCCCGGGTTCGATCCCCGGCAGGGTCAATTTGGGAATTTATAATTTCTGAATTTTCCCTGGTCTGGCCTGGTGGGAGGATTCGGCCGTGGCTAGTTACCACCCTACCGGCAAAAACGTGCCGCCAAGCGATTTAGCGTTCCGGTACGATGTAGAAACCGAATAGGGGGATGGGTTTAATATAACTGCCATGCCCCTAACAGGTAAGCCCGCTACCATCTTAGACTGCATCATCACTTACCATCAGGTGAGATCGCAGTCAAGGGCTAACTTGTAGTGGTTAAAAAAAAAAAAAAAATTGTCATTATTTTTAATAAATGCTTATCTCATATTATGATTGTGTTAATTTTTTCGCAAATGGTACGAAAAGTAGAGTATTTTCCTCGGTGATAAAGCGGTCTTAGTCTTGGGTGAACTTAAATCCCTCGCTACAGTCAGGACTCGTCTTAAATCCCTCGCTTCGCTCGTGATTTAAGTTTTTAACACCCTCGCTACGCTCGGGAGTAAACCTCGAGTCCTTCGTTACGCTCACGATTTAAATCGTCACCCGCGACAGAAGACACTGCTTTATCCCCTTGGTTAATAATCTACTATTAATCTGGGGTCACGGGAGTGACCCCGCCAAAGCGAGCCAAAGGAAACGGGGCACTACCTACCTTTTCTCGAAGCGTTTCGTCGGATTTTCGAACCGTCATAGCTTAGGTCCAGATGATGCTAAAAAGCTGAAATTTTCAGGATAAGGTGTTGTTGGCAAACTTACCAAATATACCAAGTATAAATTTTCTAGCATATATAGTTTCAGATTTATTGATACCTGAAATACGTCGATTTCGTGACTGACTCACTGACCGTCATCAACATGAAAAAGGTACTTCCTGAAGTGCTAGAAGGCTGAAATTTGGTATGTAGGCTAGAATTTGCATATAAACAACAGGAAAATTAAGAAATCTGAAACTTTTCCCCTCCAACCCCTCCTATAGGGGGTGCAAATCTGACAGCATTTCCTCGTATTTTAGAACAGTCATAACTTCGGTACGGATGATGGTAGAAAGCTTTAATTTTCAAAATAACATGTCGTTGGCACATTTATTAAACATACTAAGTTTCAATTATCTAGCATTTATGGTTTCAGATTTATTGATACCTGAAATACGTACTTTTGGGGGTTTTTTACTTTTACTAAATCACATGAAACACGAAACCTCTAGGGTACTTCCTAAAGTCCTAGAAAGCTGAAATTTGGTATGTAGACTAGGAATTGCACATAAACAATGGAATAATTAAGAAATCTGAAACTTTCTTTTTCCAACCCCTCTTATTGGGTGTGCATATTTGACAGCGTTTCCACGTATTTGCTAACCGTCATAGCTTCAGTCCGGATGATGCTGGAAAGCTGAAATTTTCAGGATAAGATGCTGTTGGCCGACTTATTAAACATACCAAGTATCAATTGTCTAGCATTTATAGTTTCAGATTTATCGATAACTGAAATACATCGGTTTCGTAATTTAGCCTTATAAATCGCTGATGAAAATCAAAACCTCTAGGGTAGGTACTTCCCAAAGCCCTAGAAAGCTGAAATTTGGTATGTGGGCTAGGAATTTCATATAAATAATGGGAAAATTAAGAAATCAGGAACTTTTCCCTTCCAACCCCTCCTATAGGGGTGCATAATAGCTGCACAGTCGGTACTAAAAGAAATATGTGCAAAATGCCGTATACATACATAATACCGTACATAAATAATATATATATAAAATTCATGACTCAGGTACAAATGTTCTGAATGCAAACATTATGCCCCTAGCAGAATTCGAACCCGCGACCTCTCCCTCAACAGTCATGGTCTGTAACCAATCGGCCAAACAGGTCGCACATAATAATCACGTAATCTTGTCATTTTTATTCTCATTATTTTCATTTTATTACTGAAAAATTATAAAATACCTATAAGTACTTACAACATAAAATATTTTTCAGAGGTAAATATACCTATAGTAATCATTGGCGAAGAGTCCACGTATGACCCGGCATCCCTTTAGGAATTGTTCAATAAGTAATCAACGATATTTTCGTCTAACCCTGTTCTTCGAACTAAACACTGTTCATTGGTTTGAATTAAATTAACGCGTGACAATTTATAGAAAAGTAGATGATGCCCGCGACTTCGTCTGCGTGGATTAAGGTTTTTGATTCCAGCGGGAACTGTTTAATTTTCCGGGATAAAAAGTAGCCAATGTCCTTCCCCGGGATACAAACTATCCCTGTAAATTTCATCAAAATCGGTTGAAAAGATGGGCCGTGAAAGCGCAGCAGACAGACAGACACACTTTCGTATTTATAATATTATATGGATCTAAACTAATATTAAAAAGAGGAAAGATTTAACCGTCAAGTTTGCTGTGGATAAAATAAAAAAAAACTCAACCGATTTTAAAAATTCTTCCGGCACTTCACGTAGGTTCATTCCAGTGCTAATGTAAAATCTTATGTGCTGCTCAGTGCCCACTGGCTTTAGTGGGTAAAAAATAATGGACTATTATCATGATTAGTGCTAGCCTTGCGAAGCGGGGCGGGTCGCTAATCAACAATAAGCAGATATAAACCGGCTGGCCCATACAACCAAATATCTTTAATACTGAGCACCAGACTCGAAAATAAGAACTAACTTAAGTATGTATGGATTTGCCGCTCATTACATACATATACAGCAAACCCACAAAGAAAAGAGGCAACGATAGAGAGTGGGCAATGAAAAAAGGAATAACTGTAGTGCGAGAAATAGAGTCCAAAAAATTAAAAAATCTAGTGCGCCTGCCAAAAAGAAATGAAATCCCACCAAAACCATTTCATGGATAGGCTGCCAAAACTCGCATACAAGTCCAAATCATAATGCTTTCACTGTTAAAAAGTTATGAGATCTCTAGTTGAGCTCCGATTTGTGCTGCGCATCATCATAGCCCATGGGGCCAGTTCCAAGTCCAAAGTGTACAGGTTTAAGTACTTTTGGCTGTACCACATTTACTACATAGAAGTCCTGACTCTATAAACTCTACATCTTGATAAAAAGATGTGGCTTGGCTGTTTCGTGATCCAATCAATCATTTAATGTTCGTGGAATAGGTATAGTTTGTGCGAGAATCACGAAACGGCCAAGCCACATCTTTTTATCAAGATGTAGAGTTTATAGAGTCAGGACTTCTATGTAGTAAATGTGGTACAGCCAAAAGTACTTAAACCTGTACACTTTGGACTTGGAACTGGCCCCATGGGCTATGATGATGCGCAGCACAAATGGGAGCTCAACTAGAGATCTCATAACTTTTTAACAGTGAAAGCATTATGATTTGGACTTGTATGCGAGTTTTGGCAGCCTATCCATGAATTAATGGTTTTGGTGGGATATTATAAACGCAAAATCGTGTTTCGTGTTTGTGTGTTAATTTTGCACAGCCCATCCGTTTTGACCGATTTGGACGAAATTTGGTAGGCAAATAAAGCTAATTTGAATTAATTCGGTGCGCAATATTTCGCTAAAACTACATAATATAATTAACATGCATATTTAGGCACAGGTAACTATACATCTTAGATCTTACCATCGAATAGGTAGGTATATAATTCATTCTCACGTCTTTTTTTATTTAAATCGTTTCTCGAAACGAACGACTATACAAATAGTACTAATTCGTGAAATATGATTCATTTATAGGTATCATACTAATATTATAAATGCGAAAGTGTGTTTGTTTGTTGGTTTGTTGGTTTGTCCTTCAATCACGACGCAACGGAGCAACGGATTGACGTGATTTTTGGCATGGGTATAGCTGAGGACCTGGAGAATGACATAGGCTACTTTTTATCCCGAAAAATTAGGTAGTTCCCGTGGGAATTAAAAAAACTTACTCCACACGTACGAAGTCGCGGGCATCAGCTAGTGGTAGATATAAAACTGCTTAAGGGACCGGCGACCACCGCTCGCAACTTCTACTCGAACCGCAAATATAAATTTGCCGGTATATTGCTATCCCTATTTGGCTGAAGACACATGATCGCGTGCAAGCGCGATAGCAATATGAGCGTACAGAATTTGTTATACATTTAGTCTTGTTCCGTGAATACCAAAAATGATGAATGAAAAATTGTTGTGTTTTTAACTTCGTGTTGTTATTCTGTAACTTGACAATATAGGCTATGTTCCTGATCAATTAGTACGTGAGATATCGTTGGTTTTAATATGAAACTAATAAGGAGAAAACATGTCGTTTATGTCGCAAAAACATGCAAAACGCAATGTGCTTACATTTAATTTTGGGAAAGTATTTTGGAAAAATAATTATCCAGGGACCTAGATAAATACAAGTTCAATCTTAATAATCGCATAATATGGAGGAAATATGCTCGAATTACTAATTATTTTGGTATTACGTTTGTATGAGCAATTCAACCTCCGCTGGCGCCTTAACTGTTTTATAAAAATGCTAGATGATGCCCGCAGCTCTTATTCCCGCGGGAACTCTTTAATTTAATTTAATCTAGGATAAAAAGCCTTCCCTTCCCCTTCCCCGGGATACAACCTAGGTACCTATATCTGTGCCAAATTTCATCAAAATCGGTTGAAAAAACGGGCCGTTAAAGCGTAAGTAGTAGACAGAGAGACAGACACACTTTCGCATTTAAAATATGAGTATGGAATAGCTGATGACTGCTGACTTCATCTGCGTCGTGGATTTTGAAAATCCCGTTGAAACTTCGGTATAACAGGTGTCAGAATCTCTTCAAGATCGGTTGCTGTTGATCCGTGAAAAAGTGACTGCAAACAGAGATACTTTCGCATCAACATGCAGTGCTATAATATGTACTTATACGAAGGGACACAAAGGCCTAGAATCTGTGCGAATGGGAAGTACTAATCAAGGCGACGAGCTGCTCGTTAACGTGCATTATGTATACATTCTCGTACTTGTGAGAGCTTAGTCACACTGCACGTAACATTGACTTATTACGTGTTACAACCAATTACTAAATACAGACCCTTATTGCGGGATATCGCACATCTTAATTGGATTTTGTCACGCTCTTTATATTTAGGAGCAACGGAAAATCCAATGGATATCCCTACTAACCTATCATAAATGCAAATCAGGTTTATTAACCCACGAACCCGCGGCCATACGTTTGTGCCGAATCAATATTAAGCAGATTGCACAATAAAGTAACAGATACATCCCTTGACAACAGCCCAGTCGCATATCTTAACTTGTTATAATTATTAATTACTCAACCTAAAAACAAAAAAAAATAGTTCGCAATAAGATATTGGTTAGTTGTGTTTTTTGCGTCGTTAAAAAATAAGTAAAAATAGCGATCGCGTGCGAGATCTTTTGTTTTACTTATTTGAATTTTTAATTAAAAAAACCGGCCAAGTGCGAGTCGGACTCGCGCACCGAGGGTTCCGTACAAACCTGTAGTAAGTTTTACGATTTATGACGTATTAAAAATAAAAATTACGTTTGTTGTATGGGAGCCCCCCTTTAATATTTACTTTATTGATATTTAATTTGAAAGGTAATATACAAGTTAATATTCTGTGAAAATTTGAACCGTCTACCTGTTACCGTTTTTAATATTGAGCAAAAAAATACGAAAAAAACACATTTATTGTATGGGGACCCCCCTTAATATATATATTTTTTTAATTTTTAGTATTTGTTGTTATAGCGGCAACGGAAATACATCATTTGTGAAAATTTCAGCTTTCTAGCTATCACGGTTTATGAGATACAGCCTGGAGACAGACAGACAGCGGAGTCTTAGTAATAGGGTCCCGTTTTTACCCTTTGGGTACGGAACCCTAAAAATAGATCTTCAAAATGTAGTCTAGTAGTAATAGCGAAGTTTCAAATTACCTATTATCGATTGTATTGCTGCATATTTTCCTCGGAGGTGTAGTATAAAGCACATGTAGGTATCACTCGGGAGAAAGTACGATTCCTAACTCGCGTGTATTGAGACCCTTCGGCTGCGCCTCGGGCCTTAAACTACACCCTCGTTAGTAATCGGTCACGTTCTTCCCTCAGTGAACAATGTTCTATTGATTCATTAAAGAACGTCGTCTGCTTAGGTATATCTACAACCTATGTATGAAATATTCGTCGAGTATGTAGTTGATTGCGGATGTCAGAATTAGTTGCGCCAATGAACTAGATTTGACACATTAAAGCCACAACAATGAGTCGTATAATTCCACAGAATGAATGTTTCCAGTCTCCAGAATGTTCTCTCCATCGGTTTATGTCATTATAGATTTTTCGAAAAAGGTTTTGCATTCATTGCTTAAAATCAGTCTTAAGAATAACCCGAAACAAAGCTGTTGTTTTACTTATGAGGGTCGAGCTTACTTCACTGACAGTTTTGCTAGTTCATGGCTAGATCCAAGTCCAACTGAACATCTCTATAGCTCTATGTTGATCTCACAGCAGTTCTCGCATCCTCTCAATATTGATGATAATTTTTTAACCTTGTACTCGTAGGTCGGTACATGTAATACTTACCAGCTCACCGTGTGCTGCTAGATATTTCAGATTATAATATAAGTATATATAGATATAGGAGCTTAGACAGAGGGAAATTCAACATAAAACTGCCTGTACGGACATTTTTATTCATATTCTATATTTATATTTTTTATTTATATTATTATTAATATTAAATTTTATTTATCTACTCTCACTTTCTAGAATAGTCTCAAATTATATTAATTTAAATTTGTACCATCCGTGCACCTAAAATTGCCTTCACCAAACGATTTTGTTACTTCCTAGGCCCATACAATAAAATTATTAATTTTACATTACCTATATTCAATTTGTCATATAGGTACTCAGTGCAAACAAAAAGTTATATCATTTCTTATTGACAAAACATATGACGAAATAAAGGGATTCTTAAAAATTCAAAATTAAATTAACCTACCTTCCTTATAAAAAGCATTAGTCACTTATACATGCACTTAAACACTTCTCATGAGCATGCGCGCACACACACACACACACACACAAATTATGCATAGTTTTTGGATTGTTATTACGACTATACTTTAAAAAATTACAATCTATTCAATAAGCACTTGCATTCCTAAACCTAATTACTTACTGTATGGTGAACGAGGGAGAGGGCTAGTTGTCCTTAACATAGATCTTTAAAAATCTAGAAAGGACAACTACCGTTGATCTCATTAGGTACTAATTCTTCTATTTTCATCTAAATAATGCATCGTGTATTGTAATAGTAATAGATCTAACCACGTGAACAATGTATATATATGCATGTATTTGAGAAATAAATAATTGAATAATAATTGAAAAATTTATGAAAAAAAAGATAAGGCATGCGTGCTCGTTGAAACCACTTGGCAAAATTCATGTTTTCTCTAAAGTTTCTCTAAATTAAGAGTTGTTCTTCAAGTTTCCGTACCAAAAATATTTTTTTCTTATGGATATAGGTACATAGGTAATATACTACCAATAAAAATGTCCCATTTGATTTCGGGTTTTAGATAGTAATATTTTACAAACGTCAAATTAATTTAATACAAAATATAATCTGCAGGCCATTTTTAAATCTTCATTTTTAACCGACTTTAAAAAACCGGCCAAGTGCGAGTCGGACTCGCGCACCGAGGGCTCCGTACAAACTTGTAGTAAGTTTTAAATTATTAAAAAAAACTACTTACTAGATCTCGTTCAACCAATTTTCGGTGGAAGTTTGCATGATAATGTACATCATATATTTTTTTTAGTTTTATCATTCTCTTATTTTAGAAGTTACAGGGGGGGGACACACATTTTACCACTTTGGAAGTGTCTCTCGTGCAAACTATTCAGTTTAGAATTGATATTAGAAACCTCAATATCATTTTTGAAGACCTATGCATAGATACCACACACGTATGGGTTTGAAGAAAAAAAATTTTTTGAGTTTCAGTTCTAAGTATGGGGACCCCCAAAATTTATTGTTTTTTTTTCTAGTTTTGTGTGAAAATCTTAATGCGGTTCACAGAATACATCTACTTACCAAGTTTCAACAGTATAGTTCTTATAGTTTCGGAAAAAAGTGGCTGTGACATACGAACGGACACACAGACAGACAGACAGACAGACAGACATGACGAATCTATAAGGGTTCCGTTTTTGCCAAATTTGGCTACGGAACCCTAAAAAGGAGGAGGTTCTCAATTCGACTGTATGTTTTTGAAGTGAAAACTTCTTTGGCCGCGTTGAGCACTTTTTGGTAGGGGTAAACTTGTGGATTCGCGTCACCGACACCGTCACCGACACCTCACTGCCCCATGCTCGCGTCGCTAAAAAAAAGCCTGTGTCACTCTCCAAGTACCCAACTATACCCATGCAAAAAATCACGTCGATCCGTTGCTCTGTTGCGGCGTGATTGAAGGACAAACTCTCTATTTGACGTACTTGGGGATAGAAATTTGAAAAACTGTAAAATCCGTATTTCATCATTAGTGGAAGCCCAAATACCAAGTTTCATGGCTATAGCAGCTTGAAGAATGACGGACTTTCATACAAACTTTCATCCCCTATTTAACCCCATTGAGGGTGGAATTTTTAAAAATGTGACACACATCCTTCTGTATTTTTACCAAAAGCCAAAATACAAAGTTTCGTAGATTTAACTTGAAAAATATCTTGTTAGATAAAGGACTACCCTATTTCAACCCTATGGGGGTAGAATTTTTAAAAACTGTGAAACACGTATTTCTTTATTTTTAACCAATAGCTCATATATCAAGTTTCATGGATATAACTTGAGAAATTACGGACTTTCATACAAACTTTCAGCCCCTATTTCACCCCCTTAGGGGTGGAATTTTTAAAAATCCTTCCTTAGTGAGCGCCTACGTCACAAAAGGAACCTACTGTCAAAATTTCAAGTTTCTAACCCCAGCGGTTTAGGCTGTGCGTTGATACGAGTATATAAGTCAGTCAGGACTTTGAATTTTATATATATAGATTTTGATGATTCTTTTTTTGTTTGGTAGATGATACTTAAGAGGTGGTCCCATATAAATTTTATCGAAATTAATTTAGCGCTTTTTGAGAAAATCAACAAAAAAACAAAATATATACCCAGATAATGTTTTTTACTTTTTAGTTGGTTACTTATAGGTATAGTTTTGAGTCGGTTTTTGTTTTAGATGAAAGCGAATAATTATATCAGGTTTATACCAACTGCAAGAAAAAGACGACATGAAACCATATAACGTAGTTTTTATTCAGAAATTACAGAATCACATCGCTTTACCTAAATTAAAAGGCCTAGTTATATGAAAGGTCAAGACCATCAATTATTAATCTTTTAATACATTGTATAATTAACTCAGTTCGGAAAGCAGTACATCCTGAGAAGATTCCGGCAAGAAATACTAGGCGCATAACATAGTTATTCAGTAGGTACCTTGAGTCACAAAGTTAAATATGCTGTTATGCCCGTTATCACAGGGAAGATTATACTCCTTATTCGCCTAAACTTAGCAAGCGATTAATCAATATGCACGACGTACGTGAATTAAATCCGCACGCTCTGGTCCTTTAAAATTCATTGCGTGTTACATGTAAATTAGTTTAAAGCGTCAATCTCGAGCTTTGGAAACTTTCTTACAACATTATAACTTTCGCCTAACATTAAGATGGTTTCGTACATCCTAAACATCAGCTCTTCTCTTAAGTAATAGTGTAAATTGAATACTCTACCGCGTTCGTCTTTATTTTCGCTAAAACTTCTTCAATGCAGTTTTGCAATGTACACACGATATGTTACATAGTATAGTACATTACTTACTTAGAAAACGTAGAAAAATTTCCATAAAGCCATGAATATGAAAATCGAACAGGTGTTGTTGTAGAGCCATTATAATATTATAGTGACTAGGTATAAGTTTCATAATCGGATTAAAATAACAATTCCAACTTAATATTTTATACTAAGTGTGTAAACAAAAATGTAGGTATATATGCAAATTTGAAATGTTTTATAGGTACTTGTAACCAACGATAATAGTTACCATGCTGCATATTGTCATGCATACTGCACTTACCTACATGAAGAAATACCCTTTCAACTTTTGAACATCGTGTCTTTTATTTCCTATTCACGCAGATTCACAGAAACTTGATTTACTTTGGGACTGGTACTTGGAACTGACGCAATGATATTAAATATAATTTAGCTACAATTATCTATACCAGGAATATAATACAGAAGCTTTACACTTTATTTGTTAGAAACAGCAGTGGTTTTGCATTTCCAATGATGTCTATTTTGCATAATATGTACTTTAATAAAAATCTATTCTACGTCACAGTTATGTTTGGTTACATGTTTATATATCTCCGTAGCTTTATAACAGCCTTGCCTTGTACAAACAAGTTTCTCGTATCAGTTTCATCACTATTAGTTTTCTTAATTGTAAACTAGGTACTTCTGCCTGCAGGAAACTCTCCAATTCTGAATAACTATATATATTATCATTGTAGTACAAATTTTGGCCAAGATTCTTTCACGATTTGGTTCTGGGTGGTATCAATTTACAAAATCTTTTCTTACTTAATCGGTTACTCAAGTATCCCAAGATATAACCCATCTATCTCATTATCTTAACATTAGCACTTAGGTCAGTGTTCAGGTGTAATGGCCTTGCTCAAAATTTGAGAAAGATCAAAAAGCTATAATAAAAGCTTCTTGGATCTTAACATAGATCATCTCATCCTTCCTTATTACCCCAGGGATAAATTATTCATAGAAGAGAACTAAGATATATGCCAAAGAAAGTTTAAGATTATTAAGATATCTAATAGAGGTCAGGCAAAGTAAAGGCAGGTAATAACACCAGCGATAATAGCATAATCAATAATTATATCTACCTGCTAGTAATAATTAGACAGATTGTGTAAAGATTCGTGTCTGAATAAAACAGGGACAAGGCAAAGTAACGAACGCTCGTGGCGCCTATAACTCCACCAACAAGACGACTTCGCGCGCCGAATTGTTTGAAAAAACAAAAACTGAGATTAAACCTTCTTTCTTACCGTCTATAATAATTGACGTCTTAGATAGTAATCAAAAAAAATAATATTATTTATCCGGAAATTTTAATTAAGGCAGACCCTGTATGCGTAAAATCAGTGAAAGCACGTCGTCTGTGATACTTAGTTTACCTTTTGATACATTTTATTGAAATTAAAACCAACCTAGTTTATCTATAGACACAACATAGAAAAGTAACTTGTAATACAATTACATAATCACGCAATTAAATTGTATTTCCCTCGTCCCCTGTGTAATCGGGGTAAGTGGGGATAAAAAAAACTCCGCACATCAAATTATACAATCATACTGATGAATACTGAATGAGTGCAATATACAGAAAATATTGCAAATTTTAAATAACAAAGAGTATCACTATCAGGTAGGTGTCACTCGATGGCTTGAAATTGCCCTTTATAGTTTCTTATTCTTTCTCCGGTCGTGTCTGATTTTCCATCCCATCGGGCTATGAGAGTATTGGAATAGACAGTCCACTTGTGTGCGCACACACTTAAATGCACTATAATATCTCGCTCAGATGGCTGGTCTCAGTGGCGAATGGCCCCCGTAACCGAAATTCGGTTAGGAGGACATTATTATTATTATTATTATTAGATATAAGTTAGTAAAATCAGAACTGATTTTGTAAATTTTTTTTGGGTCTTGGAACTCCTCAAAGGGTAACAGCAAATCAACCGCAACCGCAATTTAAGTTGTTTTTAACAAAACAAAGGTACTAGACTAAGAGATTACTGCAATTTTGGTAACCATCGCCAGAAAGGTCATCCCGTTGATTGCTGTTAAACATTTTTATTAGCGATCAACGACGACAAAATTATTGCTAATATTTTTTTACAGGAACGCATAGTAAGTATAGCTTATAACGTCTTTGAAAGCTGATATCTAGAAAAAGTCCCATCCACATGCGTCAGTTTTTACGCTGTTTACATAGGTACTGCGCATACTTTAATACTGTACAAGAATCAGCTTTTCTAATTATCGTTCATTTTTGGTAACAATAAACCGTCTTTGAACGGCCATATTAAGCGAAAGGGCCATCCAAATGCAGGCAGACTGCAACTTTTGTGATCAGTGGAGAGCTCTACATCCACCTAACACTGAATCAGCTTTTCTCGCGATGGTTACCAAAAGTGCAGTTATCTCCTATAATATACCTAATGCATAAGTAAAAGCTGTAGTTCATAAGGTAGAGACACCAGCTGTACGAAGCCGGGACGGAAATAGTTGAACACTAGTAACATCACGAATGACGTGATAAAATGCTACAATTTTTAATGACATTCGCGGCTAGGGAGTTAGGAACGCGCTGATTATACCGGTTATCACATAGCTAGGTAAGTACTTATAATAACCGGCTAACCGATGCGCTTTCACTCATGATTTATTTATACTATACAGTAAGTATGTATGTTACCGCTAATGTCCGGAAACCGTTAATGTCAGCACATCCTAGGAGATGTTGACATTATCGGTTTCGATACATTAGTGTTCGAAAATTTACGTTAATCAGATGATTTAAGAACTTTACCTAGGAATAGTCAACATTAACGGCCTCACCACCATTAAATTGCGAAATCATATAGCAGAATTGATCATTTCATGAAATAATCTAAATATATAAAAGGCAAAGGTGACTGACTGACTGACTGATCTATCAACGCACAGCTCTAACCACTGGTCCGATCGGGCTGAAATTTTGCACTCAGATAGCTATTATAACGTAGGCATCCGCTAAGAAAGGCTTTTTGAAAATTCCAACCCCAAAAGGGATAAATGGGGGTTGATAGTTTGTTTAAAAGTTCGTGATACACGAACGTCAACGAACGAATCGGGATGGACGTGATTTTTGGCATGGGTATGGAGAGTGACATAGGCTATTTTATTTTATCCCGGAAAATTAAGGAGTTCCCGCGGGAATAAAAAAAACTTAAAGCACGCGGACGAAGTCAAGTAGTCAAGTAGTCAAGTCAAGTATATTATTGAATTATCATAGTTTTCATCAAGAATGATCACCTAATTAATTAATAATTATAGTATGATCAAACGTCAAATGTAGGGTGTGCATATAAATGCAGATGTATAAAAAGGATGGGCTACGCCAGAACACTCACTTCGTCGCTCCTTCATTCAGCTTCACCTACTCGACACTCGTTTCGCTCCGCTCGACTTCGTAGGCTTGCTTCGTTCAGGGCCTCCTTCGCGAGCTTCTGGCTTTGCGCTTTACAAAAACACTCTAGGGGTAGGGCAGACAGGACTACGTGGGGTGGGTTATGCTGATTCTTTTTTGAGATAAATCCACATTTTTGAATAATATTGTCACCCTTTTATAACATCACCGACACCGCCACCATCAACATCACCACCACCGACACCACTATCATCACCACCACTGACAACACCATCACCACCGACAACACCACCTATTTTCTCAACACAAACGAATGCTTGGCCGTTAGACTCCGTATTAGGTAGGAAATGTCGACATTACCTGGGTAATGTGAGCAAGAAAGCAATAATTCCAACTCTAACGGATTCGATACGTTAATGTTGACATTACCGCGTTGATGTCGACATTAACGGTTTTAGCAACTTTTACGGTAACAGGGTTGTATTTTTGTTCTTTCTAAATAATAAATAAATGACCTAGGTATGTACCTACTCGTAAGACAACAGCTTTAAAATTGAAATTATGTTTATAAGATGATTAATTGTATAGTGAAATAATAATTTCCTTTTCGGTTAACATACATATATAAAAATGGCAAAATTATTCAAATTAGTAAAAAGATAACTGCGTCGAGATGGATCACCAATATAAACATATCATAGCCTCGTGCAAAAACTGGAGTTCCAAATTGCAAAATTATGCATACAAGAGTATTTTCTAGCAGATATTTCACAACGTTGTGCAAGTATATATATTTCGCGCGCGAGTTCAATGCAGAGCTTATGTATACACATACATTAGCTCTGCATTCAACTCGCGCGCGAACTGTAGATATTATTTCATCTGTCGCTGTGCTAAGAACAAGCACTTACCTATTGAACTTCAACAAATAACAATAACAACATGATGCCCGCGACTTTATCCGCATGGATTACGTTAAGGCCAAAACACACAGGGAGCGGGCGCGGGTCGGGCGCGGGCCGGGTCGGGTGCGCGGCGGTTTGAATTCCTTGTGTTTACATGGACGACATCACACAGAATGCGGGCGTGGGTCGGGCGCGTGGCGGGTGACGCTGTGTGATGTCGTCCATGTAAACACAAGGATTTCAACCCGCTGCGTACCCGACCCGGCCCGCGCCCGCTCCCTGTGTGTTTTAAGCTAAGATTCCCCCGGGCACTCCTCCAATTTTACGGAATAAAATATAGCCTATTCTTCCCCGCGATGCAACCTATCCCTGTACCAAATTTCATCAAAATCAACAGACAAATACTCTTTCGCATTTGTAATATTAATATGGATTTAGAAAGATAGCTAGATTAAATGCTTTATTGCCATTTGCCACACAAAACATTAAAAAGAAACAAAAAAGTTAACAAGCAAAAAGAAATAACAAGTGCGCAAAGGATGTCTTATCACTAAAAGTGATCTCCTCCAGACAACCTTTAAATATATCAATGAACTTCTTTGGATATTACTATATATTTTTACATTATATTGATCATTTACACTGGTACACTCTGTAACAGTATATCTACATATCTACAATTTTAATTAATCCACGATTAAAGTAAAGACACGCCGTATTTACAGACAGACAGTCTTTACTTTAATCGAATATTTTAACGTGAAAGTTTTAATTAAATTCTATTATGATTTGACTTTTAGAGAACTTTTCCTCAATTTGCTAAATTAATAAAGATCGTAAATATAAGATATTATCATAATTATCTTTGATATTTTATCTTACAGGAAAGAAATTATCGACCCTCTAATAATGAAGAATGAAATAGGTACTTACTACTTTAATTAACTTAGGAATTACAATTGAAAGGTTAGGATAAGGAAATGTTTAATAACTGAGTTAGGTAGGTAAATTATGCCTTGTGAAAGATTAATTTAAAGTATAAGTACTTATATAGGTACTAATAATTGGGTATTTGACAACTATTCAAACAATTTTTTTTTTTTGTGATTATTAAATAGATGATCTCCCAAAAGTCGTAATATCTATGTCCCCTGTTAGTTTTAAATGTTGAATAACTATTTTAAACTATCGATTAAAGTAAAAAAGTGCGTCAAACTTTGATGACGTCACTATGCAATATTTTATACAAAATCCCATACTAAGCAGGCGTTTTGATGTTTGAAAAAAAAGTTGCTGATTTGACTAGTTGTCAAATACCCAATTATATAAAGTATTAAACTGATTAAAAATGATTTAATTACGAGTAAGTTGCTTTACCTATTTATAATTACATACTTACTTAAGGCCCTTTAAACATTTACCCCGCGACCAACTATAGGTAAAAAACTCAACTATAGGTATACAACTCGTCACACTACAGCATATATATGCACGCTTTACGACAGCGTAGAGCTATAGAGCGTAGAGACGCTCGATTTTATAGCCAACTAACCAATTTTGTTACTTGAAAATATTAGACGATTATTTATTTACTAGGTACTTGTTTACGCTGTTGGCCGCGGTAAATATTATGTACCTATTTATGCGCCGAAACAATACTCGCGGCTACAATAATACTCAGTTTTTGAGATTGTAAAATAATGTATAAAAGATTATCTTACCGATTTCGTTCAAAATCGATATCTGGGGTTCCGTAGGAATGGGAAACTGTTACCAAAATTTTAAAAAAGTCAGCGCCATTTTGAAATTCTTTGTTATCGTACCGATTTCGTTCAAAATCGATATCTGGGGTTCCCTGGGATCACAAAACAGGAAACTATGAACAAAATTTTAAAAAAGTCGGCGCCATTTTGAAATTCTTTGTTATCGTACAAATTTCGTTCAAAATCGATATCTGGGGTTCCCTGGGATCACAAAACAGGAAACTGTTACCAAAATTTTAAAAAAGTCAGCGCCATTTTGAAATTCTTTGTTATCGTACCGATTTCGTTCAAAATCGATATCGGGGGTTCCCTGGGATCACAAAACAGGAAACTGTTACCAAAATTTAAAAAACGGCAGCGCCATTTTGAAATTCTTTGTTATCATACCGATTTCGTTCAAAATCGATATCTGGGGTTCTCTGGGATCACAAAACAGGAAACTGTTACCAAAATTTTAAAAAGTTCACTGCTGACTTTTTTTTGATTGACTGCTGTTTTGTGATCCCAGGGAACCCCAGATATCGATTTTGAACGAAATCGGTACGATAACAAAGAATTTCAAAATGGCGCCGACTTTTTTAAAATTTTGGTAACAGTTTCCTGTTTTGTGATCCCAGGGAACCCCGGATATCGATTTTGAACGAAATCGGTACGATAACAAAAAAATTCAAAATGGCGCTGACTTTTTTAAAATTTTGGTAACAGTTTCCTGTTTTGTGATCCCAGGGAACCCCGGATATCGATTTTGAACAAAATCGGTACGATAACAAAAAATTTCAAAATGGCGCTGACTTTTTTAAAATTTTGGTAACAGTTTCCTGTTTTGTGATCCCAGGGAACCCCGGATATCGATTTTGAACGAAATCGGTACGATAACAAAAAAATTCAAAATGGCGCTGACTTTTTTAAAATTTTGGTAACAGTTTCCTGTTTTGTGATCCCAGGGAACCCCAGATATCGATTTTGAACGAAATCGATACGATAACAAAGAATTTCAAAATGGCGCTCACTTTTTTTTAATACATACATACATACATGCATACATACATATATATTCCTAACATACCCTTTCCTTGTGGCTTTGCCGTAATCGGGTAAAAAAAATACGCCTACACTTGAGAACTTCCTTCTTTGTGGATGTCGGTATCAAGTTTTTCTAAGCGCAGTACACATAGAGAATATTATATCTCTATGGCAGTACACAACACGGTGTTCATTTTGTCGTAATAAATTTCGTGCAAAAAAGCGATACACCCACCCGTCCACGAGCGCGTCTCAGCGCGTACTGAGCGCCAAACGCCTAGCGCTCGGCTTCTTTTCATAGAAAAATGTATGAAACATTTTTTTTTGCCACATAAACTATAAACATATTTATTTGTATGCTTAATGCTCTGCACCATGGATAGAGGACTATATAAGCCCCACTTTATTGATAATATTCAAGTTAAAATATGCAGCGGATCTAGCTTTATGGGTACCTATCCGGACCCCATTTTTCGTCATTTTCAGCAGATCTTGCGTTCGGAGAAACGTATTTATGCAGAAAATTTGTATTGGAGTGTGCATTTTTATAAGGTCAAACGAGAGATGAAGAAATGACCTTTAATTTGATACCATGACATCCCCACAGCTGTGACTCCCGATTCTTTAAAGTGTACCTGGAAAAGGATGACACATCATGAAATCCGTATAAGGCACCTTAACTTATAAGCTATCCCATGAAACTTCGGACATGTAGAAAATAGAATTGGGTTTTTGATTTAAAAAAAAAATTGTTATAAATCGAAAGAACATATAATTGTAAGTTTTATAACAAAACTATTTTTAGTTTTTTTTTCGGTTTAATTTAAAAGTTATATCAAATTAAAAATATTTTTTTGAATTCAGTCCCGAATGAAACCGAGCGCGTGTGACGTCACAATGGTAATTTCTATTCATTGTAGCACACAGCTGATGCAGTGTTGACACTGTACTATCGTGAAATTGCTTTAACATTATGACGTCACAAACATGGCGACCATGCGATGGGAAACATGGTTCTTTTTAAAATTTTATCAATTTTAATTGTTTATTAATATTAATTTAAAAAAAAATTAAGAATTTTTCGCATCGACTATTTATACAATTTGTGTTAAAGTTTTAAAATACATTAAAAAAATCGATATTTTTTTTATCCCAAAAACCCAAATACCTAATAAAATTTTGAAAATATTTTATGCATTTACTGCGGTAGGTTTAAATTAAAAACGGAAGGTTGTTATTAAGTAGGTACATAGTACATACCTACCCTTTTCTAACATGCTATGAAAATGATAGACTTTATGAATCTAGATTAGGTACCTATATCGATTATACAAATGTATCTAAACACGGGTAATAAATTATATTATTCAGTTACATTGTTACCTAATATCATCCGAAAGAACGTACCTATGTAATTTTAAAGAGATCCTTAGTAAAAGATGATTGTGTAGTATACATGAGTAAGTATGGCAAACCATACCTTTAATATTACTAGCTGACGCCCGCGACTTCGTCCGCGTGGTTTAAGATTTTCCCGCTTTTCTGTTGAAATTTTTCCTGAATTTTCTTTGCTATAAACCTCACGGAGCCCGAGACCTTTCCAACGAATGCAAAACCGTGGAAATCGGTTCGTGCGTTCTGGAGTTATAGCGTCAGGAAGGAAAACCCGACTTATTTTTATATAATAGTAGATAACTACCAGACCAGTGACCACGAAGCGATTTTTTGAACAAAGATTCTAGTGAAATCAAAAAAGGTTTTAAATAATTAATTATAATAATATTTATAAAAACTAGATGATGCCCAGGGGCCAGGACTTAGTCCGCGTGGATTAAGATTTTTTTATTCCCGCGGGAACTCTTTAATTTTCCGGGATAGAATAGATAGCCTATGTCCTTCTCCGGAATACAAACTATCCCCATCCCAAATTTCATCAAAATCGGTTGAACAGATGGGCCTTGAAAGCGTAGCAGACAGACAGTCAAACAGACAGACAGACAGACAGACACACTTTCGCATTTATAATATTAGTATGGATATATATCAAAACTTAAAAGCATTAAGTATACCTAAATCCTAATATGTTTATGCCATTTGCCAAGGAAGTATGAGGTATGAAGTAAGGCGAAATAATTAGGTATTGGCAGTTCCACCTAAAGATAATATAAAATCGTGAAATCAGCATGGACCAGATATTATCAGGTCTATTTGGTATTAGTCAGTTAACTTATTAAAAACCTCCACAACTCTTGAGTCTGTAAGAAATAATTCAATTACAATATATCACGGTATAATTAAAGATGAATTTTACTATGCAATCCGCAAACCGGTTTCTGCTACCATACCTATACTACCTTTTAAGCAACAAATGTGACTTGTTTCTAAGAACCATTATATAATTAATGAATATATTCTATGTATGTATAAAAAAAGACATTAAAAATAGTATTGGCTTCAAAATCAATAAATATAATCCTATTATTAATAATTAGTATTATTAGCTAGCTAAGTTGATGCGTCTAGCTCTAGGAGTAGGCTCATATCTCTATCTATGTTATCAATAGGTATCACAGCTGAAATACACAATAATAATTTTACATTAAGTCTGTGAAAATACTGCTTGGTCATTTTTGTTTACACTCGCTTTAATTCATCTATAATAAACCTTTATTTTAGTTAAACTTAATTTTTAAAGGAGTAAGTTAAACATGAACCGCTATGCAGTATATAATGACTTGACTTGTACATGACTTGTACATGACTTGTACATGACTTGTAGGTATTAAGTCTGGCTCTGGTTTTCTGTGTGCCTGGCATCAACAGTCAACACTGTATCGTATTCCTCATATTGCTGATGGACGTTACCCATTCCGATAATAAGCTACCTACAGCTCAAACCAGTAGTCTTAGAAATTTAGATCTCTCTTTATCAGCTAGGTACTAGCTGATGCCCGCTGATGACCGTCCGCGTGGATTGAGGTTTTTTGATTCCCACAGGATTTCTTCAATTTTCCGGGATAAAAAGTAGCCTATGTGTTATTCCAGACTATAATCTATATCTGTGCCAAATTTCATCCAGATCCGTTCAGCCGTTCTGGCGTGATTGAGTAACAAACATGCATTTGAGGTTTTTTGGTTCCCGCGGGAACTCTTTGATTTTCCGGGATAGTGCCTATGTGTTATTCCAGACTATAATCTATATATGTGCCAAATTTCATCCAGATCCATTCAGCCGTTCTGGCATGAAAGAGTAACAAACGTTCATACATACAAACTTTCGCGTTTATAATATTAGTAAGGAGGTAATTGCATCTTTTGTTTACAGGAAGTGGTTGGAGGAAGTAGCTTTAGCTAACAAGCATGGCCGTAAACCATCTTTACTCCGCGCAATGACTAAGACGTTCTGGCTGAGCTACGCACCTTCCGGCATCTTGTTCCTATTACAAGCCCTCGTCCTCAAGTGAGTCAACTAATATTAGATATTAATTTTAATTTTAATCAAGGTGTCATCGTAGTAGGTACCAAGTAGCATATGGGCCATGTTTGTTGGAAAGAACTAAAAAGTTAATACAGAGGGTTCAAAATGCTTGCGCTCGGTTCTGATTTCCTGTTCCTACTCGGTCACATATCAGTCCATATCTTAACCAGGCAAAATTACTAAATATGTCAGCCCGAAGAAACTTGCATCTGGCAACATTGTTATTTGGTGTTATCTCTACTGGTAAACCGGAATATCTCTTCACAAAGATTAAGTGGGCAAGGCAGCACAGTAAATATGCACCGAGAAGGTAGGCGTGTCCAATGGCGGTGCCAAGACACAGGACCGCCGCTTTTCGAGGCAGTTTTAGGCTTGCTTTCTCCAGAATTTGCCGCCAGTGCAAAACCTACAATCAGTGTTTACTTTTAGATCGAAACTCAAAAAGATTCTGTTAGACAAACAAAAACAGGGATAAGCGAAAATGCACTTACACATGGTTTTTATCATGGTTACAATTCGCATCGCAGTTTATCCAAATACCTGGAGAGGCATTATAAATAGGTCACATTGTTTTTCTGTAGTTTTTAAATATATAATTTAGATAAACTAATGTCTGCATTATTTAAGAAATATACCACTTATGTCATTAGGTAATTAAGTAGATATAAAGCGAAGTAGGTTGACGGGCAGTCTGGGCAGGTCCGGGACGTCGGAAACTACTAGGGGTCGCCGGAAGAACAGCGCTGGAGTGGTGCTCAAACACCACTTTAGCATTACGCTGAGGCGATGCCCTTTTTTGGGATTATTTGTGGCAAAGTAAAAAAAAAGTTAAGTTAGTTTAGTTCTAGTTTTAATTTTATGTTTTTTGAAATTTTTGTTTGTTCTTTGTTTTTGTGTTCAAATCCCAAATAAAGACTTTATTTATTTATTATTTATTTATTTATTAGGTGCTTCCCAAAAGACACTTTGATGTGAACACTGCACTTTTTGAATGAAAATTATTGTTGAATTAACACAGCTCGATAGTTGTGATAGGGACATAATGATGTAAACTTAAAACTGAAGCAACGAGGGTTGCAAACAGGCCCGATCTGAAAAGCTGAGCAATAAAGTTATCATATTCTGCATTTTTAGAGGAAGCCGAATTTTATTGCTCGCCAGGTAACGCTATACGCAGACATACTCGTATATATACCTAATTGTATCCTACCGTTAGTACCTACCATTATGTTACCTTAATAAAAGATCTTAAGATAATAATTAAATTATATTTTTCTTAGACCGTTTCAGCCTGTGGCACTGAGTATACTTCTATCGTATTGGGAGCCCGGTTCTACCATGACATACGAGCAGGCAGTGTACTGCGCCGCTACAGTCATCCTGATGTCTTTGCTGATAGCATTCCTCAACCATCACGGGACTTTTTCCACTCAACAGTTTGGCATGAAAGTCCGTATTGCTGCGTGTTCACTTATCTACAGGAAGGTTAATATTATTTTTAAATACAACTACTGAGAGTGGTAGAAATGATAGTATTTAACGTAGTCTTGAAAAGTACCTACTTAAATGCAAAACATCTAGCAAACCTTTGTAACAAACATACAAATAATATTTGAGTGTCTTACTAAATGTGTTTGCAAAATAAATGCCGTAATTTGTTTGGGGTAATAGTCGGAACAACAGATCGAATTTTGAAGGGAGTTTACAAACATGATGTATGGTAATTAGAATAAATATCCTTATATTTTTTCCAATTACCACTTGCTGACGATGGAATAAAAGTAGATATCTAATGGAAAACCACTTGCTATTTTACTTCAAGGCCTTCCTATTAACGGGCCACTCTATTCCTTCTTAGGTTATTACTATTATAATACTAGATGATGCCCGCGACTTCGTCCGCGTGGAATAAGGATTTTTGGTTCCCGCGGGAACTCCTTAATTTTCCGGGATATAAGCTACCTCTATACCAAATTTCAGCAAAATCGGAAATGATGGGCCGGAAAAGCGTAGCAGACAGACAGACAGACAGACACACTTTCGCATTTATAATATTAGTATGGAAGTGTGGAAGTATGGATTAGGTGTTGGATAGAAGCAGGCGTTATTTTGCGGAAGTCCATTACTTTTAACCAAAGAACAAGAAGCTTAATTCGCTACAGTAAACGGATAACAGATAAATGTATACGGTAGAAAGGTACGACGTACAGCAACCAATACGCACCGCCAGACGCCACCACCACCACACAAATCTTCTAAAGCACTCTCAACGTGGGTACGTTTCACCGGAGCATCCTCCGGAGATGTTGAATCAAAAATGCGAATTGTATGTTTATAATTAGTTGCTTATTCCTCCATGTTTTTAGAAGTGGAGGGCGGCGGATAATGCTTCTAGTTCCTTGGTAGTATGAGACAGGGACAAGTAGTAAGGTTTTCTGCAGCCTTGTTCAAAAGTGCGTTAGGTAATTTATTTATTGTAGTTACTTTGTTGTAGGTTATGCGAATGAGCTCTGGTGCCCTGGCTGAAACAACTGCTGGACAAGTTGTCAACCTGCTATCCAACGACGTGAATCGGTTCGACTACGCGTTTATGTTCACACACTTTATCTGGCTGCTGCCTCTGCAAGTTGTACTTGTCTGCTACCTCATCTACACCAAAATTGGTTACGCTGCCATCATTGGAGTCATCGGCATTGTATTACAAACTATTCCTGTTCAATGTAAGTTGCATTTCTTTCCTAAGTTTCATTTATATCCATCGCAAACCTTGGGCACTGGCGAGGTACCTACGTTATAAAACTGACCCAGAGTTATATAAGTTCTAAGTTAATGCCAAAGTCAGGCAAAATAGAAATATCATGTACGGCTATACCCACCTTCAAAAGCTTTTGAAATGTATTTTTTTAAATTAAATTAACGTTTGCCGTGGAGACCCTGGCCGTGGAGTCTTAGTGGCAAAAATTTTTTGCGAGATTTTTCACCGCGGTTAATTGCCTCATCGTGACAGAAGGGCTGACCCATTTTTTGCCTGGCTGTCCAGCGCGGAAATGCAGCCAGCACTCTTGCCACCATTCCACGCGGGCATGATTTATATAGTAATTAGGTTAGGCTAGAGCTAGCTTTAAGTTCTGTTGTATTATTTTCAAAAAAATGAGCACGTGTCTAGCAACAAACAAATATAAATTACATATTGTGTAAGTAGATTGATAAATAACTAACACTACCTAATTTACGCAAATGTAAGTACTTATATGTTAACTAGCTTATCCCCGCGACTTCGTCCGCGTGGACTACACAAATTTCAAATCCCTATCCCCTAAAGGTGTTGAATTTGCAAAAATCCTTTCTTAGCGGATCTCTACGTCATAATAGCTATCTGCATGTCAAATTTCAGCTCAAACCGTCCAGTAGTTTGAGCTGTGCGTTGATAGATCAGTCAGTCAGTCAGTCACCTTTTTGGAACGTTAGTTCCTTAAGGGACGATGCGGATGGGAAATTAAACGGCAAAAAACGTCCGTACCGAGAGTAAGATTTTATGTATAATGTATTCGAAATTAAACCTTAACATTAAAGAATTAAAGTTTAATTTCGAATGTAGTATATTTATATTTAAGACCTTTTGACTTCGTAAAAATGTCAGCGAAAATGCGTTGAGTGGGATGACGCATCTAAGAGGCTTTTGAAAGTCTACGTAGTCTTCCTATTTAGTATAAAAGAATCCTTTATGTGAAGGTGACTCGAAAAGACGAATGGCGGTTGGTGTGTGTTTACGATTAGTGTTGAATGAAGTGTTTATTGAGTTTCAATATTTGGGGCTTCCCGGGATCACAAAACAGGAAACTGGTACCAAAATTTTAAAAAGTCAGTGCCATTTTGAAATTCTTTGTTATTGAACCGATTTCGTTCAAAATCGATATCTGAGGAACCCTAGGATCACAAAACAGGAAACTGGTACCAAAATTTAAAAAAGTCAGCGCCATTTGGAATTCTTTGTTATTGACCGATTTCGTTCAAAATATCGAAACAGGAAACTGTGACTTTTTTGAATTTTATTATTATTGAAGTACCTAAGTACCTATACCTGCTGTGAGCCTTACGATATTGGGAGGATAGTGTTTTGTAACATACATAATAATATGCTATTAGTATAAGACTGGGGATTCATCGAATTTAACATTTTGACCGCCAGACGGCTTGAGTTGTTGCTAGCCAGATTATAATAATACTAGATGATTCCCACGACTTCGTCCGCGTGGATAAAGATTTTTTGATTCCCGCGGAAACTTTTTAATTTTCCGGGATAAAAAGTAGCCTATGTCCTACCCCGGGATACAATCTACTCCTGTACCAAATTTCATCAAAATCAGTTGAGCAGATGGGCCGTGAAAGCGTGGCAGACAGACAGACAAACAGACAGACGGACAGACAGACAGACACACTTTCGCATTTATAATAATACTAGATGATGCCTGCGACTTCGTCCGCGTGGATTGAGGTTTTTTGATTCCCGCGGGAACTCCTTAATTTTCCGGGATCAAAAGTAGCCATGTCTTTCCCCGGGATATAACCTACCTCTATACCAAATTTCAGCAAAATCGGTTGAAAAGATGGGCCGGGAAAGCGTAGCAGACGGACAGACAGATAGACAGATATTTAAAACAAACCATTTAGAACTATTAATAATTATTTGACCAATTAATGAACTTTATTTCGTAATTTTGTATTGGCATACCTACCTAGATTGAAATCTCACATTTTATTTAATCTATTTACAGCTTACATGAGTAAACTGTCTGCAAGGTTGCGTATGAATACGGCCTGTAAAACGGACGAGCGTGTTCGCATTATGGACGAAATCATTAATGGAATGCAGGTAAGTACCTACCTACTTATTCATTAACTAGCTGATGCCCGCGACTTCGTCCGCGTGGTTAAGATTTTTTTTTATTTCCGCGGGAACTCCCTAATTTTCCGGGATAAAAATCGGGCCTATGTCACTCTCCAGGTCCTCAACTATACCCATGCCAAAAATCACGTCGATCCGTTGCTCCGTTGCGGCGTGATTGAAGGACAAACCAACAGACCAACAAACAAACACTTTCGCGTTTATAATATTAGTATGATTACTCTCTGATTTCAATCACCAACATAATATTTATGCTCGAGATGTAGTTTATTACAAAAAACTAGGAAATGAAAAACACTCATTATGATTTCAAGAAAAATTAATTACCTTATATGTGTTTGCGTCTTACATTATAAAAAGAAAATTATAAAGTTATAAAAAGTCATGACGTACGTATTCATATCAATGATTACACTTCACCTTAAAACTATAATTATGCGAAAGTGTGTCTGTACGTCCGTTACATTAGGTATCACAGCTCAGCTGCTGGCCGATCTTGGTGAAATTTTTCGCAGAAATAGGCGATAGCACATAAAGGTACCGACCTTTCATCTCAGAAAATCAAAGTGGGAATACCTAAATCCACGTGGACGAAGTCGCGGTCAGCTAATCCATACTATCAATACTAATATTATAAATGCGAAAGTGTGTCTGTCTGTCTGTCTGTCTGCTACGCTTTCACGGCCCATCTGTTCAATCGGTTTTGATGAAATTTGGCATGGGGATATTTTGTATCCCGGGGAAGGACATAGGCTACTTTTTATCCCGGAAAATTAAAGGGTTCCCGCGGGAATCAAAAATCTTAATCCACGCGGGCGAAGTCGCGGGCATCATCAACATAATTTATGCAAAAATGATAAAGAACTATTTTCCGTTTTGGAACGATGAATACCCACTTTATATTTAAACATTACAATAACTACTGACACCGATCTTAAAAAATTTGGTATTATTATATGAACTACCTAGTTAAGTATAATGTTAATTTTTTTAAGATTCTCGAGAACCTTTGAAATAAGTACCTAGGTATTTTTTTTATAACCTTTAAATACTTATTTGATTATATCATGATGATTTAATATGATTATTAGCTACTAGCTGATGCCCACGACTACGTCCGCGTGGATTGAGGTTTTTTGGTTCCCTCCTTAGTTTTCCGGAATAAAAAGTAGCCTATGTGTTATTCCAGACTATAATCTATCTCTGTGTTAAATTTCATCCAGATCCGTTCAGCCGTTCGGGCATGATTGTGTAACAAACATCCATCCAAAGTTTCGCATTTATAATATTTATTTGATATTTGATTTATCAAAACGTACTTTACATTAATATATTATTGTGATGTTTTTTGCTCAGGTTATAAAAATGTACGCCTGGGAAAAGCCATTTGAAAAAGTGGTTGCTTTGGCTCGCAAGAACGAAATTGATTGCATCACATCCGCTTCTTACCTCAGGGGAGTCTATCTGAGTTTCATGGTTTTCACAGAAAGATTGTCTCTTTACATCACTCTTTTATCGTACTCGTTATTTGGATATCAAGTTACGGCTGATATTGTAAGTACTGCCTATTCTTTAAAAATAATTATTTATCTATCCATCTACGTTATAGGTTTACCTACTGGGTGACCGCTAAAACGTCACGATGCTATTGAAGAGTTGTCATCATCAACCCATCGCCGGCCCACTACTAAACACGGTCTTCCCCCTGAATGAGAAGGCTTAAGAACACACACATAGATAGGCATAGAACACGCTAGCAAAGTTCTGATAAGCTGACTTATCACACCTTTGAGAGCATTATCTGTAGAGAACTCTCAGGCGGTTTCCTCACGATGTTTTAAATGATGTAAAAAAAATCGTTGCGTACGCAAAGTGTCTACCTTGTAAGTTGCAAAACGTAATTTACAGATGAAAGTTGACAATCAAAATTCATTCATTTTCCTATTCATATTTTGAACAATCACAAAAGGCTATACTATTTTGATTTGTTACCATGTCAATCAAATTAAGCTCAATTAAAGAAGAAAACTAATTTATGCAATAATAAAAACAATTAAATATAAAAAATCGATATCCTCTAAGTCAGTGTGGCCAGGACGATGGCTGCACTACTTAAGTAGGCATTTAATATGTCGTACCTATGTGTTTTTTTTGCGAAATCAAGTAAAGTAGATTCCGTAAAAGGTAAATCTAATTAATTCCAGGTGTTTCCCTTAGCGCAATTCTTCAACACTCTCCAAGGAACACTATCTATAATAATGTCACATGCTGTATCATTTTTGGCAGAGGCACTGATATCTGTCCAAAGACTTGAAGCGTTCATGCTAATGGGTATGTGAGACCTTTGGTCTCAAAGCATGCCTCACCTACTGTGTATGCATGATACGTTTGAATGTTAGACTCTTGTTGTTTTACAACGAGTTCTTATTAATTGCATCAAAATGTAGTCCAATGTGTTAACAAAAGTATAACTACTCTAGGTATTGACTAACTAAAGCATGGTCTGTTATGTTGTAATTTTAACCATCGTAGGTATTTTGTCATACAGTTTAGTGCTGTAAAACCATTAGATATACTGAATAGGTAACGTCAATTTTCGCAGGCATTCCCGTTGGCACAAATGTTCAATATTCTTCAAGCTACAGTAGCTATCTTAATGCCATCAGCTCTATCAACAATGATGGAGTCTTATACTACTGTTCTACGGTTACAAGATTTTCTTATTAAGGGTACGATTTAAAATATTTCAATGTGTGAGTGGCTCTTGTGAAACGTCAGAAAACGCATCTTATTATGAAATGTGAAAAACGCAGCTCCACATATTTGCACAACATTCGTTAACGAATTCTACGTTTCTGTATGAAATGCTTATACTAACAAATAGTTTTATTGGTATGGGAAAAATGCTTCGTTAACAAATACCTAGAAAGTAAGAAAAGCTTAGGTATTGATGCAGTTGTCGCACACTTAATATTACGGGATATATCCAGAAAGCATTTAAAGTTAAATAATAGATGTTAAATAAAATATATATTACTTTTTATTAAAAAAATATTGTGTGCGTAACTACCTACATATATAATTAAATTTCATCCAAAAGTAGGTACGTTCATCTTGGCAAAACTTGTATCAGTAGAATATCTAATTTACGCTAGTTTATAACATTATTTTATTTCTTATGTTAATGAAACTTTTAGCCTAAATTAAATAAAAATTTACGTTCAGCGGTTGACTCTCATAATTAATTTACACTATGATGTATTTATAGATGAAAGAGAAGACTTACGTGGGGTAGCAGACGTTGATATCGCTAAATTGGTTCAAAATGCTAAAAACAAAAAAATTAAGAATCTTGGTAAACAAGACCTTTGCCCTAATACGTTCAAAAAGATTGAAGAAGAAGGAATTTGTAATCCAGGTATACTTTTGGAAATTCTAAAAATAATATCAAAAAATATTGACCTACGCAAACAATCTGGTCTTAATTATTAAACTATAATGATGATTTCAACCTTCTTTCAGGGTTTGACTGCAATGAAAAGGGGCTGACACCAGTACAACACGTTGCTGTAAACTCCGATGTTGGCATACTTTTACAAGATGTGTGGGCCAACTGGACAGAGGATGGGCCAGTTACATTACGAAATATTAATCTGAGTATTCCTAAAGGAAAACTATGCGCAATTATTGGCTCAGTAGGTTCTGGAAAGGTATGCTTACTCGAAATTATATAATACCGGTTTTTTCAATTACAAAGCTTAATTTTGAACTAAATTCCTGAATAACTTATGCTTTACAGAGTTCAATATTGCATCTGTTGTTGAACGAGTTACGCGCAACGAGTGGAAAAATCCATCTGTCAGGACCATTGTCCTACGCTTGTCAGGAGCCTTGGTTGTTCGTCGCTACAGTTCGACAAAACATTCTCTTTGGATTGCCATATAATGCAAAAAAATATAAAGAGGTGGATCATTTCTATAATATATTAGTATTTATGTGTGTGCCGTGTATGTATGTTTTTATGTTTTCAGAACACAAACTAAACTTTAACCTTTTATAGGTCGTCAGAGTATGTGCTCTACAGAAGGATTTCCAACAACTCCCTCATGGTGATCAAACACTTGTAGGAGAAAGGGGTGCTTCGCTTTCCGGTGGTCAAAGAGCACGTGTAAATCTAGCCCGAGCAGTTTATAGACAAGTTAGTAGTTGAGCAATACAATCATTGTACCTAATGTGTAGGTAACTACTCCGTTTTCTCTCTTCCAATATGTATATTTAAATGGTCTTTCTCGATTACAGGCGGAAATTTACCTGCTGGATGATCCTCTTTCAGCGGTGGACGCTCATGTGGGTCGCCAACTCTTTGACGAGTGCATCACTGGATACCTTCGTCACACCACGCGCGTCCTAGTTACTCACCAACTTCATTATCTGAAAGCAGCTGATTATATAGTCATAATGAGCAATGTAAGTTGAAACAAAATTACATCTTGTCTCTTAAATCGAGGCGCACGACAATGCGCCAGGACAAGTTCTGACCTACCGGACACAGTGTGTATCTTTACATGAAACATTTCACGTTGTTTTTATTCCCCTAAATTTGGTCTGCGTCTTAGTAACATTTGGAACAGTCGCTAAGCCCCTAAATATGATGACAATCTATAAGTTTCGAGTAACTAAGTTAAATGGTAGGGACATTTTGAATCCACATTAAGTTATTAAAGGCGTTAAAAATGACGCAAACGACGATCCAACAAAAGCAAAGAACTCATGAACTCATGTCATGATTTTGATCTCAGTAGGGTAGGGTGGTGTAAGACTGCGCAGTTTGCGATTAACGGTACATAAAATGAAAAGTACAAGGGTTATCAGTATGAAATTATTTAGTCATAATCATTAATCATTTAAAAACAATACTACAAACTTCTAATTAAAAAAAAATAATAACATTTATAATAATTAAATTAAAGCGACTAACGAGAATTGCGCAGCTTTACACATCCTAGTGTGTAAAACTGCGCGTTGAGATCGGTAAAATTGCGCACTTTTGATAAACACAGAAATCACATATTATTTGCACATATCACAAATAAAAACTCCTAAACCGACGTAATCTGAACATTCCTCATGCCACCACTGCTGACATGAACTACCTACACTCTATCCAGTCTTCTTGAATTGGCTCTTTATATATTTCATGACATCCTCCACATACACAAATTTTCTTTTTGGTATTAAACTTTGGTTTCTTACAATTTCTATTTATCTTTTTTGGCTTTGTTTCTTCTTCATTTGTCTTTTTCTTTTTCTGTGCATTTTCTTTTTCTAGCTCATGTTTATAGGGTGAGCTACTTATTACCTCAGATTTTTATGCTTCGGGGTATATCTCCTTTTTTGCGTCGATTTTGGATTTTCTCCGAGACGACATATACATAATCAAAGGAGACGGAATCCTGAAAGATAGGTTTTATGCATAAAATAATATGAAAAAAAAAACGAATGTAAAATACAACAATCATAGCGTGTAAAGTTGCGCGCGCAACATTACACGCACTCAAGGTGCGCAGTTTTACACACCTAAATGCCAGCTTAATCATTACGATATTACTGCCATCTCTTAGAAAACTGTTAAACTATTTCATAGGAACAGAAACATGACCGACACTGTTGTGCAAAAATTTTACTAAAACACCAAAATTTCAACAACTTTTTTAGTAATAATACATTCAATTTGTTAAAAAAATAAGATCAAAAGTGTACTAAAACTTTAAACCCACTTGTTTCCTAAGTTTCTCAAAGAATTCCAATATTTTTTCTGGAGCACGCACCGTCATCGATAACAAGTAAAACACAACTGAAGTTAGCTATGAATTTACCTCCGTTGTCCAGTTAGGACGTGTGCGCAGTCTTATCGGCCGCGCAGTCTTACACCACCCTACCCTACCTACTTTAATTGGCCAATATTTTTGATAGGAAGTTAGTTGGCCATATAATTTCACATTAAAATGTTTTATCTTGGATCAGTTTTTACTTTACTCGGGATAATTTCTAATGTCCGAAAAGCATCGCAATGAGACTTGCACGTCACCTGATAATACGTCGATGGTACCATATTAGAAACTATTCAAAGATTTAAACGGACATTTGCAAACTCATAACTAACGATCAGAAAAACATAAATTTTTAAATTAAAAAAAAGGAGTTAATATTAAAACAGTGATAGATCATAAGTGGTTTTATACGACTGTCTGAAAAAAGGAGTATAATACGACTGCCTGAAAAAAGGAGTATATTGTTTTCAGGGTTCATGTATGTATGTATGTATGTGAGTTTGTGTATTCCACCATAACTTCTATACGCCTGAACGGATTTTGATGAATGAGGTCTCGTTAGAATCCTTAGCTTAGTCCGGGTGACGTAAGCTAGTACAATTTAAAATAAAATTGATAGGTTGACCATAGGCCCGCATCAAAGACTAAAGTTGTTTTTTTTTCCAAAATGAGATTAACTATATTGTCATCAACAAGAAAATAATGAGTAGATTCCAAAAATACCTATATAATACTATATTTCAATATCCAGTGATTCACAAAAAAATATCGTTTAACTATGGCAGTCGTATTTTTTAATTCTTTGAGTTATATTCACTTGTTTAACAATAATTCTATTGTGATAATTTATGAATTACAGGGTTCCATAGAAACAAAAGGATCGTATGAAGAACTGTTAACGTCAGGCAAAGACTTCGCCAAATTATTATGTTCAGTCCAAGAGAATAATGAACCAAATTCGGAAACCGTAAACCCTCGCGCAATGGCCCGGCGAACATCGTCTAGGGTAAGCATTAACTCCGTAAGTTTCGAAACTATTTAGTTTTTTGCCACTTCATGGAGCTGTATTTAACATTTTACAGCTCTCGACAACAAGGCGCCCATCTATCGCAGAATCTACTACAGGCTGTGATATTCCTGCTCAAGAGATGGAAGAAGAAGCACGAGAGTCTGGATCGATGGGATGGCATGTATACGGAGCGTATTTGCGAGCTGGTGGAAAACCTGCAAGAATATTTTTTATGATCCTTTTACTCGTAATTGGACAATTGTCGGCCACTCTATGCGACTATTGGGTTACTTATTGGTGAGTTTACATTCAAACCAACAAATCAGTTATTTTAGGGAATTGTTACATCATGGTAATTATAACTTGTTGCTAAAATTACAGGACAAATGAAGTGACCCTTATGAAGGAAAGAGAAGCTAATCATACAGTTAAAGAATATGAAAGAGTTGGACCACCAGTGAACACAACATTTACCTTATCCAGCTACTTCTCTGGAATCGAAATGCAATCAAGTAAAAAATTCACAAATTAAATATCAATATAACATGTATTATTCTCTACTTGGTTCAAACTAAACTTGCTTGGGGTTTTTTTTTGCCAATTTTAAAACTTGAACAAAAGTTATTGTTTATAGGTATTTCTATTAGCTTTTTTGAATAAGATAATATTCTGAGGGCAATTTTTTTTTATCAACTACAAGTTAGGCCTTGACTGCGATCACACCTGATGGTAAGTGATGATGCAGTCTAAGATGGTAGCGGGCTAACCTGTTAGGGGCATGGCAGTTATATTATACCCATACCCCTATTCGGTTTCTAGTTTCTACACGACATGGTACCGGAACGCTAAATCGCTTGGTGGCACGTTTTTGCCGGTAGGGTGGTAACTAGTCACGGCCGAAACCTCCCACCAGGCCAGACCAGGATGAGGCAATTAACCGCGGCGAAATATCTCGCAAGGAATTTTTGGCACTCTCCATAGCCCCAAGGTCTCCACGGCAAACGGAATAAATATCATTTCAAATTATATTTCAGGATTAGACATCGACGCCTTTATAGGACCTCTCACCACATCTCAATATCTATATGGATATACGGCGTTGATTATCTGTTGCATCTTCTTCATCACGGCTCGAGCGTTCATGTTCTTCAAAGTCTGTATGACTGCTTCAAGGAATCTCCACAATGACATGTTCCATTCAATGCTTCGGGGTGTTATGCGTTTCTTCGATATGAATTCTTCAGGTACCAAACAAATTAGAAGCGACTTATAAAAGTTTAAATCATAATAAACTCATATTATTTCACGTCTAATTGCAATTTTATTTTATACGATTTCAGGTCGCATTTTAAACCGTTTCTCAAAAGATATTGGAGCCCTGGACGAGATGTTACCACGGTTTCTTCTCGAATGCATCCAAATTTACCTTGTGATGATTAGTATACTAGCACTCAATGCTGCTGCGTTAGTCTGGACCTTGTTGCCGACTACCATAATCCTACTTTTGTTCTACGTTATTCTACAAATATATTTGAAATCTGCTCAATCGATTAAGCGTTTGGAAGGAACCAGTAAGTAAAACTTTAACTACGCCATGCGTAAATCTGTCATTCTAAATTAACTTTCGGAAAGAGTAAAATCGATTTGACATCTCCATTTTTAATAACGGATTATCCATGAACCTAATCACTCAGAAAATTTCAATACTACTATTTTTGTTGTTCTGATTTATTGTTGCATTTTTAATTGCTTTGTTTTTAATTTGCAGCAAGAAGTCCTGTGTTTTCTCATATGTCAGCGACATTAAATGGTATTAGCACAATTCGATCGTCTGGAGCGCAGAAGCGACTTATTCAGGAATTCGATCGATTTCAGGTACTTTTTCATCTCCATTTTCCTCGGACGAATAATTAATCATCTGTTTTCCTATCTAAAACACTCTTTGATGTTGGATGCTAGATCTGTAAGTAGTTCTATTCAGCTTCAATTTCTTATATGTTAGATTCATATCTTGCAACGGATATTTCATTAAGGTACTGAATCAATAATTCTTATGCAACTTTATCCCACGACCATCTACGGATTCCAACTTCTCATTTCTAATGCTACAGGGGTATTACCCCAATAAATCAAGAGCAAAAAGAATCTGCATATTAATACTCAGTCAGTTTTTTATAAAGGAAACTATTTTTAGGATATTCACACTTCAACCTGGACCAGCTACTTGGCTAGCGGAGTGACGCTTGGTTTCTGGCTTGACTTTATCTGCGTGATATACTTGACGATTGTTATCGGTGCTTTCCTCGTCATTGACAGCAGTAAGTGCTTGGTTTATTCTTTCCCGTATCAGCTTTTGTCCCGGGAAAACAAAGGGTACCTTCTTTAAATACATTTATACCTTCTAGATGATGCCCGCGACTTCATGAGTGGCTTAAGGTTTTTTTTATTCCCGCGCGAACTAATTTTCCGGGATAAAATGTAGCATATGTCCTTCCCCGAGATGCAACCTATCACTTTAATTAAAATCGGTTGGAAAGATGGGCCGTTAAAGACAGACAGACATACAGTCACACTTTCGCAAATTTATAATATTAGTATGGATACATTTTACCTGTGACATAAACCCTGTGACCCTGAATAATCTTTTACCTTAATGTAAAAGTGCTGGTAAACTTCAACGATTTCAAGTGTAGGTGAAAGGTGGGTGCAACTATGTCGATATCCCCATCAATGCTAAGGCCATATTGTTTGAATTCAGAAACAATATTCTCTGGGAACGTTGGGCTGGCGATATCACAGACTCTCATCCTCACCGGAATGCTGCAGTTTGGAGTCCGACAGACTGCGGAAGTAATCTCGCAGATGACGAGTGTGGAGCGCATACTTCAATACACACATATTGAGAGAGAACCTCAATGGGAAAAAGGAAGTAAGACGCCATGTTATTACATAGTTACTGTCTCATGCCCGCAACATCGTTAGCTTTGATTTAGGTTTTTGAAATACCGTGGGACTTTTTCTCGGGATAAAATATAGTATGGAATATGGATCGAAGGTGCGATCATCTTAAATGCGATTATCTAACAACATAAATACGGTAGAATTAAATTAACCTTTTATGTTTTTGCAAAGGGCAAGCTCTTAACTTCAGACCTGTAAACCTAAATTGACTATGATTCTCACAGATGATTCTCCTGGCTTCAGTAGGTACTTAAAATATAAAATGTATTCATAGATATTTCATTACCGGTACCATTACGTATGAATCCAGACTATTTCTATTTCAGGTAAAGAAACCCCTAAAGGCTGGCCTTGGTGCGGTCGCGTCGAGTTTCGCAATTGTTATATGAAGTACACTCCCGAAGAGTTGCCTGTACTGAAAAATCTAAATTTGGTTATTGAAAGTGGATGGAAGGTCAGTTTCCTGCAAAACTGTAGAAAAACTTTAAAAAAATTAAAAACCTAGCAGGACTTGTCTGAGATAATAATTTATGATAATTTTTGAGAATATTTTCTGGTGTTGTCTAAATTGTAGAGAAAACCTACATCTCAATTCTCAGGTAGACCATGCATCCTTGTTATATTCAGAAACCGGCCCAGTCGATCGATTTAGGCCTTTTTCGGATACAAAATATAAAATGAACAATGTGTTACGACCAAGAAGCTTCTTCTTGGTTACGCTAAAATGTACAAATTACGTTTACTTTTTTTAATTTATTTTTAAAAAAGAAAAATTTATTTATTTTTTGTTTACCCAGGTTGGAATAGTGGGAAGAACGGGCGCAGGGAAATCTTCACTCATCTCTTCGTTGTTCCGCCTCGCCATAGTAGAAGGGGATATCCTCATCGATGACGTAGACACTTCTCAACTCGCGCTACAGGTCGGTAGCACTAATTTGACGACCCCCTTGGCGCAGTGGTGATGCACTGTGGTCTTATAAGTGGGAAATTCAATCCCGGCATAGTCAATTTGAGAATTTATAACTTCTGAGTATCGGTAAATCTATGCTTAGGTATGACTGGTCTTAAGCATATATTGACAGAGAATTGAGACCCTGTTCATCAGGTGAGCTCGCAGTCAAGGGCTAGGGTGTAGAGAAATAAAAAATAATAATGTTGTCCTGACCGAATGTTGGCCATAGACTACCTACTTAAAAGCATATGCAGGAGATAATATTACCTACAGTGCACAAGTCTGTGCGCATAGATTGGTGTATTATATTCCCTCGCTCTCTTAATATGACGATGCTTACTCAGAGAATTTCGGAGATAAGCGCCGGGGCAGCATTATACGTGCTATCAGAGCCATCTATGGAGACATATTTAAGAGGTACAAGATAGTAGGTTTATCTACTTTTAAAGTCAATGCAGGTGGTGCAGTCGGTACACTCTACATCTTCGAATACGGTCTACCTTATTTTTTTTCTTTTATTTACAGGAATTGCGTTCAAAGATCTCTATTATACCTCAGGAACCAGTGCTATTTTCTGCAACTACACGGTACAATTTAGATCCATTCAATAGCTACGACGATGAACAAATATGGAGAGCTCTTGAGGCAGTAAGTTCTAGAATAATGAGTCGCTTGACCAATAATTTATTTTTGCTTGGGGTAGACTCTGCACCCTTTTTGTGAGCACCCGCCGAAATTTTTACATTTTCAACGATTTCCAGGTCGATTTAAAAGCAGCGATCCCATCGCTGGATTTCAAAGTATCAGAAGGCGGATCCAACTTTTCACTTGGACAAAGGCAATTAGTTTGCTTAGCACGGGCAATTCTTCGTGGGAATCGAATTCTGGTGCTTGACGAGGCTACTGCTAATGTGGACCCTAAGTAAGTACCTAACAATGTAAAAACCTACCCTTTATATGAATAACAGATTGTTCAACAAGAAACTAAAACGAGTAATTTCATATGATATTTCCCTTGTTGAACTATTGTTACTATTGTTTGTTGGTTTATTGGTTTGTCCTTCAAGCACGTCGCAACAAAGCAACTGATCGACGTGATTTTTTGCATAGGTATACCTATACAACTATAGTTGAGGATCATAGGCTACTTTTTATCCCTAAAAAGTAAGGACTTCCAATTTCCAGTGGGAATTAAAAAAACTTATTTCACGCGGAAGAAGTCGCGGGCATCAGCTAGTAAATTAGTAATCTCCTATTTCGTACCTAGCATGATTACAGACGTTACTGCCTCGTTGGTCTAGTGGTTGGCATGTTCGACTGCGGCCGACAAGGTCCCGGGTTCGAGTCCCGGGTCGGGCCATAATTGCGTTTCTGACCAGAAATTCTCAGTACCTACTAGCCCGGACTTAGGAAGTTGGCGGTGTTCACCCCCGTGCCTCGGAGAGCACGTTAAGCCGTCCGTCCCGATTATTATCACTAACATGATAATAGTCGTTAAAGCCCGCCAACCCGCATTGGAGCAGCGTGGTGGGTCTAAGCTCTAATTCCCTCTCTCCTATGTGAGTGGAGGCCTGTGCCCAGCAGTGGGACGTTAATGGGTTGTAGTGGTGGTGGTGGTGGTGGAGGATGATTACAGAACCCTAACCCAGACATCGATATATATGTAGGTACTAGATGGGCCCTTTCATAGAAAATAGTTGGGCGTCCGACTTGTAGGGCATGCCCCTCACATGTATAAGCCTGTCCTTGTCCCCGCCATAGCGCTGTCCCGCTTTTCAGACTAGATGGCGTTAATAAAATAGGTGGCCGTGAGGTGAGGTCGTTGAACCGAGATCGTTATGCGTGCTCTGATACTTACTTGACCAAAATATTATCATATTATATTACTTTTCATTTTCAGGACAGATGAGTTTATCCAAAAAACAATTAGAAAACGCTTCGCGGACTGCACAGTGATCACAGTGGCTCATCGACTCAACACAATCATGGATTCGGATCGTGTTATGGTAATGGACTCTGGTCGGCTGGTTGAATTCGACCATCCATACAAGTTGCTTAACAATCCTCACGGCTACTTTTCGAAGATGGTCAAAGAGACCAGTGAAAAGATGTCGGCGCAGCTGTATCAAATTGCAGAAAAAACATTCCTGGACAGTGGCGGTGTAAAAGAATAATGTTGGAACCATAGTTTTACCATTTGGGTTCGGTGCAAATGGGCAACTTCCCACAGCCACAGTCGTGACTACTAAGTGAAGGTGATGTTCTACTAGAGTTGCCATTATGGTATCCAAGTGGAAGATGAGTTATCCATTCCCAAAATTGTCCTAACCTAACCTAACCACCATAGGTACCGAATCTTCGCCTTTTTCAAATGTCGCGCGCAATAGGTACCTTGACTGCAATAGATGCAATGAGAAAATTGAAAAAAATTATCACTAGCTTGTACCTATAGTCTCTTTAAAAATGACAATCCGCGATCTAAAATAGGTATTTTTGAAAAATCTTAACCTATTACTATTTGAAATGCGAGTGTACCTACGTAGTAATGGATCATTCGTTTCGGTACAGTAGGTATACAACTAGACATCTACCTACACCTATATACTTAGCTTTCATCCATAGAGATTGTTTATGCAGCTAACTACCTATCTAGTAATTAACGTAAAGTACGAGATATAATAAATAAATTATATTAGGTAGGTGCTAGGTACCTATCGAATAAAAACATAGACATGCTTGACTTTGCGACTCCATTCAGTCTATCAACTGGTCTTTTTTTATCTGTTTTTGCGAAGTACCTTAGTAATTAATCTCCTTTTCCATTTTCCATCTGGCAAACCTAAGTGCAACTGACACTCTGGTGCTCTGGATAGTCTCGTTTGTAAACTAGTGACAGAAGTTGTCGTGTTATCAGGAAAGGCGACTCCCTACAAAACGTGGGCCTATAAAGTTCCTACGCTACAATACTTAGTGGATTATTCAACATGGGGGTAATGCAATGTCTTACGTTACGGGCGCTCGGATAAATCCCAAGCGCAACGAGGGAATTTAGAGTACCTAGCTCCCGAGCGTAACGAGGGTCCTGTCCTGAGTGAAGCGCGGGATTTATGGGCGCCCAAGACGAAGACAGCATTACCCCTGCGTTGAATACTCTACTTTTCACACCTCGCCAGACAATAAAATAAGGCTAATAATACCATATCCAATATACTTAATGATATAATTTTAACAAACTAAAAATGACAATGAATGAATAAATAAATTAATGATTAGCAATACGGCCTCTGAAATCGGGCAACTGGCACCCTTTGTAATTTTCCATTTGCAGAAATCTATTACTGTCTTTAGAAGTTTGTGGGAGCGAATGGGAGACAGTAAATTTTTGAATGAACAGAATTTTCTTTGGATGCGGGATCATTCTAAATTCAAATCACATTACAACCCTTAGGGGAATGGATTTCAGTACAAAATTATAACCCCGCTAAACCTTATGTAGGTATGTAATGACGTACTTTCCCTTATGATAACAGGTCTTGTAATAAGGCATTGTCGAGCGGTGTGAAAAATTAATGAAAAGTGCAATGGGCGCAACTTTTCGCGGACGTGTGGTTGGTACGAGTAGTCTTTTTGCGTAGACCCTTACTGTTAAGTTTATTGTAATTTAGATAAATAAGAATAATCGTTTTGGAATGATGCAATTAGGTACTTAGAATTATAATTTCAACGGTGTAATAATAATTACACGTCACAAGGAATAAAAATAATTCATAAGGTGAGTATTTTAAGTAGGTAAGTAGGTAGGTAGGTAATTGCTGTACATACCCATCCTTAATTATTATTAGGGATGTTGAAATTACCAATTGGATATTGTAGTATTAATAAGTACTAAAATATATATAGAAAAATAAGTAGTTAAATCCATTTTTTTATATTAGATAATATTATATAATTTATGTGATCATACACAAAATTAATTATAGAATTAACTGTAGGTACCAAGTCGGAATTATCTTCATCTACTTAATTACAGGTTTGGTTGTTCGCTCGTTCTACTAATACCTTCGTGCTTCGTAGGTACGTTGAATTGAGTAAAACTTTGTACAGTTGTTATTGTTATTGGCACTAGCGTCAGTGTCTGTCATAGTAACATCAACGCACGCGATTCTTTTGACCAAAAGACGTATTGCAAGTGCAACTCATGCCTAAAAATAATCTTTGTTTATCTATCCCTACTTACCTAAAAATTATGTATTTTAAAAACTTCACGAGGTTTTTGTCGAATATACCTACTCGTAAGTAAGTACCTACCTTATTTTGTACATAACGGCATGTTATTCCAATACGGACTGAGTGATGAATGGAAATGAATGAAAATTTAGTTTACTTGTATGGAGGAAGCGCTGCCGAAAACTGTTATTTATTTTTATTAAAAAATACCATCAAATATGTTTTGTATCATCAAATATGATATGTATGTATCTACCTATTGAGAAATGATATATTTAATGTGATTGCCATAGAGGTTAGCCTCGAACAAATAAAAAAAAGTTTTACAAACGTTTTTTATTTCAATTATTGTTAACTAGAAATGATGCCCGTGACTTTATGAGAAGTCCCGGAGTCCGAAGTCCGAAGTGCCCGGAACTTTTCCATTATCCGGGATAAAAAGCAACCTATATCCTTCCCCTGTAAACTAACTCTGTACCAAATTTCATCAGAATCGGTTGAGTAATTGGGCCGTGAAAGCGTTGCAGACAGACAGTCACACTTTCGCATTTATTGACCGAGCGAAGCGAAGGTCTCTGCCCGTTTGCACTAAACTCAAGTTAGGCTTGTCCTAGTTAGGATACACCTAGGCTTAAGAACGGCCTAGCAAAAAAATTCGTTTGCACTGACAGTCTTGTCCTTGCTGTGTCGTAACTTAAGCATTGCCTAGTTAGGCATCTCTAGGAACGAATGGAATGAATGATTGTTTATGGTTTTTTTAAAAAAATATATCTTGCAAAGTAATGTAAACACTAGAATATTTTTTTACCTTATCTTGTCATAACCTCAGGCATGAGTTGAATAGAGACAAAAGCTAAAACATTGGTGTATTTTATTTTATTGGTTTATATATTGCACAGGTGACATTATGTACGTGGAGTTGAAGGTTATTTATTTTACGGGATTTTATAAATCAGCAATTAAAATGGAAAGACAAATAAATAGGTAAACGAAAAAGAACTGCCAATTTTACGGCAGAGGAGAAGTTGCGGTTTGTACGGTTGTTGTGCGAAGAGGGGCAGTGCATTATTTCCAAAGTAACAGCACACGATACTGCATCAAATAAAGAGAAAGAACAGGCTTGGGCAAAAATCACCCAAATTCACAATTCCAGTGGTGACATAATGAGAAAGAAGGAGAAAGAATCTAATAAATCTTGTGCCATTTTGCTTGTGATCAGTGTAGTGTTCTACCTAAATAACAATCACAATAACAATGTAGGTACTCTGTGGTTGTGATACCTATCAACCACAGAGTAGGTAGGTACATATCAACCGTGAGACCAATCAAAATGGTCCACAGACTACAAAAAATTCAACTTTTTTTTTTTTTTTTTTTTTTTTATCCACTACAAGTTAGCCCTTGACTGCGATCTCACCTGATGGTAAGTGATGATGCAGTCTAAGATGGTAACGGGCTAACCTGTTAGGGGCATGGCAGTTATATTAAACCCATACCCCTATTCGGTTTCTACACGGCATCGTACCGGAACGCTAAATCGCTTAGCGGCACCTCTTTGCCGGTAGGGTGGTAACTAGCCACGGCCGAAGCCTCCCACCAGGCCAGACCAGGGAAATTCAGAAATTATAAATTTCCAAACCCTGCCGGGGATCGAACCCGGGACCTCCGCACGTTAAGGCAACAGCGCTCAACACTGCGCCACGGAGGTCGTCAAAAACTTAAGTATCGCCTAACGCTTGGGCGCTTACTAATCGGGCTCATAAAGTTAGGCATCTCCTAAGTGGATTTAGGAATGGCCTAAGGTTAGTGCAAGCTTTTTAAACGCTAGGATAAGCCTAAACAAGTTGGGCAGGAAATTAGGCGATTCCTAAGTTTAGTGCAAACGGGCAGAGTCTACTTGAGTGAATTTGCACTTGTCCGTCCGTCCGTCCGTCCGTTTGTCAGAGCCTTATAACTTCTGAATTACTGATCGTAATTACATCTAATTTAAATACCTAAGTATAATATGTAAAAGCTTAAAAAGTTATAAAAATCTTTATTTCAGGGGGGCTCTCATAGAAGCGACTTAGGTACCTACATAGGGTTGCGGTATATCATTTTAAAGAGTATTAGGAATAGTCCAAAATTTTTATTTTTAATTTTTCCCCTAAAATTGACGAAATGGGGGGCTTTCAAAGTGGCGATTTTCTAACGTCCAAAGTTGAACTCTCAATTTTCTGAAAGGCTGAGCCTGAAACTTATCAATTATTTGAATTATATCCAACAACATTGTACATGAACAACAAATACTAAAATTAGATAAATATTTTATGGAAACGAAATTATTTAATTTTTAATGTGCTACAGTAGGTATTATTAAGGCCCTTTAAACATTTACCCCGCGACCAACTATAGGTAAAAAACTCAACTATAGGTATAAAACTCGTCACACTACAGCATATATATGCACGCTTTACGAGAGCGTAGAGCTATAGAGCGTAGAGACGCTCGATTTTATAGCCAACTAACCAATTTTGTTACTTGAAAATATTAGACGATTATTTATTTACTAGGTACTTGTTTACGCTGTTGGCCGCGGTAAATATTATGTACCTATTTATGCGCCGAAACAATACTCGCGGCTACAAATAATACTCAGTTTTTGAGATTGTAAAATAATGTATAAAAGATTATCTTACCGATTTCGTTCAAAATCGATATCTGGGGTTTCGTAGGATCACAAAATAGGAAACTTACCAAAATTTTAAAAAGTCAGCGCCATTTTGAAATTCTTTGTTATCGTACCGATTTCGTTCAAAATCGATATCTGGGGTTCCCTGGGATCACAAAACAGGAAACTATGAACAAAATTTTAAAAAAGTCAGCGCCATTTTGAAATTCTTTGTTATCGTACAAATTTCGTTCAAAATCGATATCTGGGGTTCCCTGGGATCACAAAACAGGAAACTGTTACCAAAATTTTAAAAAAGTCAGCGCCATTTTGAAATTCTTTGTTATCGTACCGATTTCGTTCAAAATCGATATCGGGGGTTCCCTGGGATCACAAAACAGGAAACTGTTACCAAAATTTAAAAAACGGCAGCACCATTTTGAAATTCTTTGTTATCATACCGATTTCGTTCAAAATCGATATCTGGGGTTCTCTGGGATCACAAAACAGGAAACTGTTACCAAAATTTTAAAAAATTCACTTCTGACTTTTTTTTGATTGACTGCTGTTTTGTGATCCCAGGGAACCCCAGATATCGATTTTGAACAAAATCGGTACGATAACAAAAAATTACAAAATGGCGCTGACTTTTTTAAAATTTTGGTAACAGTTTCCTGTTTTGTGATCCCAGGGAACCCCAGATATCGATTTTGAACGAAATCGGGACGATAACAAAAAATTTCAAAATGGCGCTGACTTTTTTAAAATTTTGGTAACAGTTTCCTGTTTTGTGATCCCAGGGAACCCCAGATATCGATTTTGAACGAAATCGGTACGATAACAAAAAAATTCAAAATGGCGCTGACTTTTTTAAAATTTTGGTAACAGTTTCCTGTTTTGTGATCCCAGGGAACCCCGGATATCGATTTTGAACGAAATCGGTACGATAACAAAAAAATTCAAAATGGCGCTGACTTTTTTAAAATTTTGGTAACAGTTTCCTGTTTTGTGATCCCAGGGAACCCCGGATATCGATTTTGAACGAAATCGGTACGATAACAAAAAAAAACAAAATGGCGCTGACTTTTTTAAAATTTTGGTAACAGTTTCCTGTTTTGTGATCCCAGGGAACCCCAGATATCGATTTTGAACGAAATCGGTACGATAACAAAGAATTTCAAAATGGCGCTCACATTTTTTTTTATTACATACATACATACATGCATACATACATATATATTCCTAACATACCCTTTCCTTGTGGCTTTGCCGTAATCGGGTAAAAAAAATACGCCTACACTTCCTTCTTTGTGGATGTCGGTATCAAGTTTTTCTAAGCGCAGTACACATAGAGAATATTATATCTCTATGGCAGTACACAACACGGTGTTCATTTTGTCGTAATAAATTTCGTGCAAAAAAGCGATACACCCACCCGTCCACGAGCAAACTCAGCGCGTACTGAGCGCCAAACGCCTAGCGCTCGGCTTCTTTTCATAGAAAAATGTATGAAACATTTTTTTTTTTCCACATAAACTATAAACATATTTATTTGTATGCTTAATGCTTTGCACCATGGATAGAGGACTATATAAGCCCCACTTTATTGTTAATATTCAAGTTAAAATATGCAGCGGATCTAGCTTTATGGGTACCTATCCGGACCCCATTTTTCGTCATTTTCAGCAGATCTTGCGTTCGGAGAAACGTATTTATGCAGAAAATTTGTATTGGAGTGTGCATTTTTATAAGGTCAAACGAGAGATGAAGAAATGACCTTTAATTTGATACCATGACATCCCCACAGCTGTGACTCCCGATTCTTTAAAGTGTACCTGGAAAAGGATGACACATCATGAAATCCGTATAAGGCACCTTAACAGAACTTCACAATTATGTCAATACATGGCACTCTGTACCTACCTAGAAGTTTGGATACCGCGAGGTCTCAGTTCGGGCACACGGTTCGGGGCGAACTACTAGTAGGTAATATTAGTATGCATAGTATAGATATGCAAATCTAAACTATTACTATAAAGTGGAAAGATTTGTTTGTTTGTTGGTAACGGATAAACTACTCAACCGATTTAAAAAAATCTTTCACTTACCTATAGAAAGCTACTTTATCAGCGAGTAACATAGGCGGCTTTTTATCCCGGGAAATTAAGGAGTTCCCGCGGGAATAAAAAAAACTTAAACCACGCGCGGCACGCAAGTCGCGGGCACCAGCTAGTAACCAATATATTATAGGTAGGTACTCTTATTAGAGGCGGATGCATTTTTCTCGTTAAAAACGTGCGAGTTACCTGCCTTTAACTGGGTTTGAATGCTAGGTAGGATTCAAACCCGCCTTGGCAAGGTGCCAAACACTACACCATCTTCTCATACAGTCATATTTACTTAGGTAGGTACGTACGTAAAGCCTACGAGGAACGAAGATGAAGCCATAAGTTAGCCAAACTCATTTATCAAAATAGAATCCATGATTTGGAAATCATGAGGGAATGGATGGACTTAGTATACCTACCTACCTAGATACTTAATGAAACAGTTTTCTGAATGTGAACCATGCGCAGGTATATCGTAAGTAGTGGGAAGCTAGTAAGTAAAATAATACAATTAGCACTTATAAGACTTCAGAACCAATGCACAATGGTGCTAATGGTAGGAACATGTTATTATGTGCTTAGGTCAATAAAGAAACGCCGCGGCACGACAGTGTATGTTCACATCAAAAGCGAAAACGCGGGCGCAGTGGCGGGCGCGTCAAATAGATTTGTTCATTTAGTAAATTTAAAAATTTAAATTTTTTTTTATCCACTACAAGTTAGCCCTTGAATGCGATCTCATCTGATGGTAAGTGATGATGCTGTCTAAGATGGTAGCGGGCTAATCTGTTAGGGGTTGGCAGTTATATTAAACCTGTACCCCTACTCAGTTTCTACAGTGAAAATTCAGAAATTATAAATTCTTATATTGACTTTGCCGGGGATCAAACCCGGGAAAGATACAAAGTAAGAATGAACCTATCTATCCTGTAGACAATTACCCCTTTACTGTTACATCAAGAAGTGAAAAAATACTGTTTCATCTTAAGATCACCATCAGAAACACTAAAGAGCACCTGGATAATTATTTACTTTAAAATTAATAAAAAGCAGCTTAACTACTTACACAATTTATTATTAACTAATCATGGTATAGAATATTAAGATTTTGTAAATGGTACAGTAAAATCTGGCAAAATATACTTTTATAGATTTTACAAAGATACCTCACATTTTTGTTTAATCTGTCATGCTAATGTAGAATATTAGTAAGTAAATAAAGTAACGGACAATTAATTATTATTCCAACTAGATAAAAAATAATAATACTACATAATGACCAAAGACACAAGCAAACAAATTTAATAAATTTTAAATTACTTAATAAATAAGATTATAACTAATGAAGGTTATTATTAATAATTAAGGTTTAAAGCAAATTCAGACTACTAATTTCATGATTAGTTCCATAAAACTAAATTTATATCTCAGTACTGGTGTTCTCAAACAATAAAAACATCAATTCAGCTGACTCTAAATAATAGTTTCTAATTTTTTGAATATTAAACCAACTATTCTAAAAATTCCTTGTTTATTGAAAGCATAGTAATATTATGCTCATAATTCCACACTTAAATATTTATTATTAGGCTATTTCTTGTGTTATTGTATATCAGGCAAGTCCTCCTCTTCATTGGAACTAGAGTCATTAAGCTCATAATCATCAGCAAAAGGTTTTGAGAACATGTGGTCAGAATCATCATTCATTGGCTCATCACTACTTTCCTCCTCATCCTGCCATCGGTTAAAATCCACTCTAAGCCAGTGGTGCTTTTTTCTGTCACTAGTCAAAGACGGCCAGAAGGATTCCTCTTGCTGCTCCTTCACCAAAACAACCTCAATAATTCTGCCTTTATTCAAATGACTGCTTTTTTCTGGGTCTATTTCTGCATACAAAGGTATTACAACTTCATATAACTTCTGATCTGGTGCACATATACCTTTAAAAGACACTAGTTTTTTCTCTATTCTAATATACGGCTTTTCACACTCAACATTAAAAGTTAAAAACACATTAGAATTTCTCTGTGCCCAAGACACTGATGGCGGAGTTGAGACTACTTCGGAATTCATGATAATCAAAGGAAGGAAGAAGGCCACTCCTTGCAAAATTGCGGTTTCTATAATAATCCCAGCAAGCTTATTTAAATTGCTTAGCTCTAAACCAATGAAAATACTCGTAAAAATGGTTTCGTATTTTAATTTACTGACCAGCGACACTGACAAGCAATAAGCATGCGCCATGCGCCATGCACTTCTTTTTTTTTCTGGTCGGTGGTGCACATTAAACATGGGTAACTCTGAGTTACGCCGCTCAATTGAGTTAACTCACTTTACTGAGTTGGGTGCTCTGACTCCTTTTGCAAAAGAGTCATGGCGCACGACTCTGTGGTAGCGCAGCTTAGCGCTGCCGGGCGCTGTGCAATGTAGCAAGCGCTGAGTTACGAATAATCGAGCTGACTGCTGAGCGCTTTATAAAAAAGTACTCTGACTCTGTCTCTGTGGAGTGGTTTGGCTGGGCCGGGCGTCTGCTCTGGGTAGGTACTTTATTCGGACTCTGTGTCATACCTACTAAACATCTCAATTATTGTGAAGATCATTTTGTTTTTTATTAAAGTTAAGAAAATATTTGTTTTATTTGACATACCTAGGCACTTACTTAAAAAGTATCATCCAGTCAATAAACCAACAAACTAACACAATATTACGCATTTAAAATGTATAGATCAAAGAGTATATAATCACTAGTAGGTACCTATAGGTATAAGTATGATTTGAATAACTTCGTTGTTAATTATAAAAGATTGATAGTAAAAGTAGGTACTTACTTTGCCGATGGATTGTCTTTACATAATTTACTTATAAGTTTTTAATATTATGTACTTATAGACAATCACTGACCGACACAATACCGATACCTCAGGGGCCCGCACAATGCACCATATTTACATTGATTTAGAGCTCAATTTCGATTCAATTCGATGCGATTCTTAATAAAACTCTGTTGTCCTTGAAGTTTCGGCTATTGGGTCTATTTTAGTATTTTGCTTTTGAATTTGACGCCAATGTGTTCGAATACTAATTAAACGATCCGATGGATCGTATTTTAAGTTATAACTAGTAGAATGTAACTGTAGGTATTTTCAAAACCGCGAGTCGTGACTCTCGTACTCGTAAGTCGTAGTGTACTATGTAATCCTACGACTTCGCAGTTCGCTCGCGCTGATTGATCATACTTTTATGTTCTTACTTAGGAACCTGTTCAAAATTGAAACGTGGCTAGGTAGGTGATGGGTTAGCGCCATCCATAAGCCAAAATCCAAATTTCTGGTCTCTTCTTAAATGCGCATTGCGTTAAAGTTCTAATAGGTATTATTATTAAAAATCAACCTTCGGAGGGCACATCCACATTGCACACTCGCGCAATACGCAATTACGCAGTACCAAAGTTAACATTTACTTACCAACTGCCAACTAGCTACCAACTCAGTAGGTACGCACTGAGTGACGAGTCACGAGTGTGCGGCTATGCGCTATGCTGCTTGGTGCGCCATGGCGCTATATTGCGCTAACTCAGTGAGTTGACTCAGTGAGCTGACTCCGTGCGCTGAGTTAGAGTTACTGAGTCAGCGCACGAATTTTTGGTGAGTTACCCATGTTTAGTGCACATAACTTGGGTGCGTTCCGAAATCACAGAACACTTATACCACACGAGTATATATTATACTCTCCGAAATACACTGGGAGCACTGAAAGTCCCCAGTAGAGCACTGCCAGTGCTCGCAGTGCTTATAACGGAACACACACCTTGCCTCCGCTACACTATGCTCCTTGCGTTGCCGCGTAGCACGCCCTCGCTCTGCCGCGTTGCTGCCCTCCGTGGCCACACACTGCTCTCCTCGCGCGATTAATCGCGACGCTCCGCACTAGGTCATTTGCACTTGCTACACGTAACACACAATGGAGGTTGAAACTGTGGCTGCGTGCGCGCTATGCTTGTTTAGCATATTTAATTCCTTCAATCACGTCGCAACAGATCAACGGATCGACGTGATTTTTTGCATGGTTATAGTTTAGGACCCGGAAATCGACATAGGCTACATTTTATCCCGGAAAATTACAGAGTTCTCGTATAATATTTCAATGGTTCCCGTGGGAATTAAAAAACCTATTCCAAGTGGACGAAGTCGCGGGTATCAGCTAGTACTTTTAAAAAACAAGCTTCTCTATACTAACATACTTATGGAATAACATAGAGGCTAATTTATATCCCGGCAAATTAAAGAGTTCCCGCGGGAACCAAAGAACCTCAATCCACGCGGACGAAGTCGCGGGCATCAATAGATTATAGTCTGAAATAACACAATATAGCTACTTTTATCCCGGCAAATTAAAAACTTCCCGCGGGAACTTTTTTAATTCACGCAGACGAAGTCACGCGCATCATAATGTAGGTATAGGTACCAACATGATTTATTTAAAACATAATATAGTAACGTTTTATCGTTACTCCATTCATCGGCTGGCGGCGGCGGCGACGGCATGATTGCGCGTGCTTCTGCTACGAGCGCTCGATTGCGAATCATCGAATGAGTAGCGGGCAGTGTGTGGCAGGTCTCTCGCGCTCATATCGCCAGTCCTTTGACTCGCGCCCAAAAAACCGACAAAACAGGGAGCGATGCGCGAGGACGAGGAGCGTGGCGAGAGCATGGCGAGTATCGTTGCCACACGACGTCTCTGCCTCCGTCCCACGCTACTTCCCACGTCACTCGGGCAGTGTGTGGCAGGGGGGTTAGTAATCTATGGTATAATAGACAAGTCACAAGAGTTCGTAGACTGAGTAAGATATATAGACGCCGCCATATCTCCTTTTCACTCCCACATGAAAGAGATGCAGTGTTGGGATGTTACACAAGATAGAATGAGAAAAAAATATGTGTTTTTCTCTCCCTTTCTGCGTGTCACGGATTTTATGCCTGTTGCATACAAACAAACCATATATTGTGCCGACGTTTGTATGACGTTTGGGAGGTGTTTCATAGTATTACCTATCCCTTTCGGTTACACGCTGACCCTGATTCTAGAGATTCCTTCTTCTATGCAAGAGTTAGATGTACTTTTTGTAACTATCGCTAGGAAGGCTGATTCAGTATTTGGTGCGTGTACTACACGCACTAGAGCACTACACGCCGCGCCGTGTAGTGCTCTCAATAGTGACAGTATGCCAGCATGCGGCTGGGTAACTGACTATCTTTGATTTTATTTATAGGAGAGGATATGTTGCATTATACTCAATAATTATAGTTAAACGATGCATTTTGTTAACAAAACATGTAAAACTATGTTTTGACTTTTCTTACTTAATGAAAGCTACGTTATTAGAACGAGACAGGTATATTATGTTATTGCGTGAAAGTGTCGCGCAATTGTCATATGACGTCATCACATTTAGCTATTGAAGCCAATTTTTGGTTGCTTAAAAATGGTGTCTGTTGTGCTTCCGGTGTTTCGGATGTGATTGATTTGTAAATATAAACTTGTTTTGTGAATATTTTCATGTGTTTTGCTGTAGTTTTATGTAATCAACTATGGTAAAGTGCTCAGTTGTGGGATGCAATAATAGTAGCGTTTTACCTGAAAATAAAACGCATATTAAAATACTTACCTTACCGGAAGCTTTATATTGAGAGTAGCATTTCCGTTTCCGTCGGTTTCATGTCAATTTTCGTACTTTTAATGTCGTCACATCCCGTCCAGTGGCGTCACCTGGCGGTGTCGCGCTCTAAGTTTTCATAAATTGGCCAGCGCGATCATTGCCTCATTGGCTCAATATCACCAGGCAGGAATTACTGAAAGCTTCCGGTAAGGTAAGTATTTTAATATGCGTTTTATTTTCAGGTAAAACGCTACTATTAAACAACTTGACCGTTACCGGAAGCTTTATATTGAGATCCTGTTTGTTTTCGCCTGGTGACGCCACAAAATATTTAGATAATCAAAATCTACGCCAATGTGATTGTAATAAAACATATTGTAACATAAATAACTTCTTCTTTATTTATAAACCAATCATACAACTTTATAATTATTGTACTTGATTTGCAATCGACAGAACATTTTTAAAACTGTCAGTTTATCGGATTGAATAATTGAGTAATATCCACAGAGTTATTTACATTATTTTCAATCACTTCACGTCTATAGAACTTCTTAAAAGTATTGGCTGATCGCCAATTTCCACGGGCCAATATTTCATCAAGGGAATGATTTTCCCACCAGCTCTTGGAGGCTACGGCAGAGCGAACACTACCTGGGGTAGCGGATATACCTGCTTCATTGAACAGCGTTTTAACCCAGCCTGCTATAACTGTGCGTGAGGCTGGCTTAGGTAAACCTCTAACTGTCACAAATAGATTATTAGAATTCGAAGCGCTGCGTCTGTCCTTTAAAAGTGAAATACACTTATCAATCCAAAATAAAGGGTTTAAGTTACGATTATTTCTATTTGCAAGTAACCTCCAGCCCGACTGTCTATAATCACTTGTGTCAGTTTTTGAGCCAAATTGAGGCCAAAATATAATATATTCATCAGACCTTACACAATGCCTGCTATCTACACTGAGTAAGGTTAAGTCATGTATACGTCTTCCTGAACATAGCAGTAATAAAATTGCAGTATGACAAGATATCTGATATTGGTTATTTAAATCTATTGAATAATTGGTTAAGTAAGAAACCAAAACACTAACATCCCAAACTGGCGGTTTTGTGCCCTTTGGATTTTGTAAAGAAATTGATTTCAACATATGTTTAACAAGGACATGATTACTTAATTGACTGCTTGATTCAGCATTACATAAGGTCGAAACCACCGATTTGTGTAATAGAATGGTATTATATGACAATTTATCAATTATATGCAAATCTGCCAAGAATTGTGCTAATTGAGAACCTGTGGGGTTCACAGAGTTAACATTATTATTTTTTGACCAGGTGCACCAACGTTTCCAAGCGGATTCGTAAGTTTTCTTGGTAGATTTTCGCCAAGAATTTTTAAGTAATGATGACTGTTCAGGATTCCATGATTTTATTGCCTCTGACCACCCCCACATTTCCAGACTTCTAGGATCATATCCTCGACTTTCGGAGGTGGCAATCCCGTTGTTGTATCTACTAGAAATTTGTGTAGATTTCTCAGAGTTAACGGAGCTGCAAGCGCTCGGGTTCTGAGATCCGCGCGCCAAAAGACCTTCTCCCATCGAGGTACTACTATCAAAAATATTCCCGTTGACTGGTTGAGGTGGCTCAGGACTCTTGGAATTAAAAATGGAGGAGGAAATACCCATGCAAGAGCGAAGTTCCATGGGATACTGAATGCGTCGTGAAACAGGGCTCGAGGGTCCATCAAATCTCGAGATACATAGTTGCTTATTACATGTGCTTTTTCTGATGCAAATAGATCGATCACCGGAATTCCCCACTTCATAAACACTATTTCCGTGCAAGCTGGTAGCAAGTGCCATTCTGGAGGTTGGCGCTGACGTGGTCGTGACAAATGGTCCGCGTGACTGTTGTACCTGCCGGGTATGTATTGTATGCTGAGGTGAATTTGATGTTGATCTGATAAATTCAGGATCTCGAATGTTGTTTTCAATAGGGGCAACGACTTCGTCCCTCCTTCCCTCCGCAAATGAGCAACTGCCGTTTTGTTGTCGCATTGAATCAGAATTGAACTGTTGCGTAAGGAGTACGCCTGCTTCTGAAGCGCATACAGTATGGCTAACATTTCCTTTTGATTGGAATGTAGTCCCTGTTCCTCTCGTGACCAAGTGCCCCATAGAGGGATGTCGTCTAGCAATGCTTCCCAAGCCTGATCCGAAGCATCCGTTACTAGGTAATGGACTGGCGGAGGGTAATGCAGTGGAGTTGGCAACTGACAATTATTTTTCCACCATGTTAGTTCGCTTTTTACATCTGTTGGTACTGAATAGGTCTTGGATAATTGGTCTGGAAGAGTGTTCTTGAACAGTAATAGGTGCCGATGATTGAGTCGTCCTCGTGGGACAACAAAGCTGGCAAAATTTAGAAGTCCTATTATTGATTGTACTTCCTTTAGAGTGACTTTTCCTTTCTTTAAAATAAGACTGACATTTCTTACTATGATATCTGATTTCTCCTTTGGAAGAATTTTCAGATTGTCCCAGGGTCTCCACATTATTCCTAAATAAATTAAATTCTTTTGCGGCGTAAGGACCGATTTTTTGAAATTTATTTGCCAACCCAGTCTCTGCAATAATTGCACTGTAATTTCGACATGATCGCGAAGTGCATGTACATTTTGATTTGCTATTAGAATGTCGTCTAGATACACGAGGATTCTTATATTCCACTGATCTCTCAATATTTGAGCTATCCAATTTGTCAGTACTGAGAAGGTTTTGGGCGCAGTGCTTAGTCCAAATGGCAGACAAGTCATTTCTAGCAATTCCCCTTCGTACACGAGGCGTAGGAACCGCCTTTGAGATTTCTTTATTTTCACGTGAAAATAGGCTTGTGTTATGTCCACCTTGCATAACCAGTCTTGGGGTTGTAGAAAATTTGGGATGCGATGCATGTTTATCAAGTGGAATGGTTCTGACACAACATAGTCGTTTAGTGCTTTGAGATTGAATATCGGTCGGGATGACCCGTCGGGTTTTGGTACCAGAAACATGGAGGAGAGGAAGCTTGGTGTGAATGGCGCAAGCTTTAAGATCCCTTGATTTTTCATCTTGTACACTGTTGCTGACATCTCCTCCGAGACAGGAGTCTGAAATGCCTCTCTCGTTATAGTGGGATAAACAAGAGGCGGTTTTTGTAAGAATGGTATTCGATATCCCTGAATTATCTTTAATATTACCCCTGGGGCTCCCATTTTCTTCCACTGCGAAAGATGTTGCACTAATCGACCTGCTCGGAACAGGGTCGAGTCAATTTCTCCAAGTTCTTTTGGAGGCTTTGGGCGCAGTTGATCGCCCCCTGTAGCTTTTCTTTTCGGGCCGCGAGCCCTGGTTGCGAAAGGATTCTTTATCCTTCGTATTATAACGGTCAACATCCTTTTTGAGTGATTGACCTTTGCAGGCATGATCGGCGCACTGGCATCCACCCCCCGAGGGTGGATTATATTGCTCATGCTGAGAAGCAAGTGAGCATTGTGCAGGCCGAGCGGTTCCACGCGATGGAACGGCATGATTGCGAACGCCTTGTCCCCGCGAGGGGCCGCGGTTTACACGTTTAGTATGTGCCTGACTTTGATTATATTGAGTAGAGACAGGTGCCTCATTCTTTATCCAAAAAGCTTTGCGCACTCCACCGGCTTTTTCTAATGCCGATGTAAATTGCTCTGAATTTAATAAATTGGTAGTTGATGGTGATATTTTATTTAAAGATGCTCTCACCAGAGGGTCACGAGCCCGACTCATGATAGCATCGCGGCGTATCTCAATGCATTCCGCTCGGTGACCGCACACTAGCTGTAATAGGTCCGAAGAGATCTTTTGAAGCTCACTGTTTTGAAATATCTCCTCAATTTTTTCGGTCAGTTGATCCGTCTTTACCTCAGTATCCTGACTCGCCCAAGAAAGCAAGGCTCTTATAGCGTCTTGCAAGGCAAGTTTTTGTTTCAAAATGCAGTACGTGATAGCTGCATAAGATTTTTCTGCATTTGCTAGTCGCGAGGTATCAAACGATTTTACCTCCTCATTAGTTTCTAATTCTATAAAACCCGGTGAATGATTATAACTTTTTTGCGTTTCAGCGTACCTAACTTCAGACCAAGAAGTATCACCTAAACGTTGGACATCAAGTAACATTTTTAAGAAAATTTCTGATGTTTTTGGAACGGAAGGTTCCTTAAGTTTCGTTTCTATATCGAACGTAAAATTATTAACACATGAATTTTGACATTCATTTTCAACATTATGTTCGTAAAGATCACCACTAACCTGGGATGAAACTTCATCATAATTAGGTGCAACATCATTATTATTCGACATAACAATTTGTTTTCGTAGCTCACCGATCTCCTTGAAAAGCTTGTCCATGTTGTCAGTCATTTGAGATTTTCGTACGCGGTTGCTACGTTTACGTCGCTGGCGCCGCGATCGTTTCCCATTATTGTCTGAGGATGAACTCGAACTGCTACTGGACGAGCTGGTGCTGGAGTGGCTGCGGGCCCGTTTGCGAGCCTGCCCGCTCGGACCGGCCACGGCCTCCGTTATATTATTATCCATTACTGAAATTAGCAGTATGTTAACAAAGGCAAAAATAAAAAATAATTTAAAAATTTTAGATGTCGGTATTATTCAGAAGCGACTTACACAACAGCTGGGGCCACAGTTTATATGACTACCCGCTTCTGTTGGATTTCGCTAAATAAATTCGATAATACAAAATAATAAATGTTTTGTAAGTGAAGATTCACAAGTACGAAAAATAAAATGTTAAAAACTTACCTAATCAAGTAGTGATCCGAACGGACAAACCGTTTAAATTTAGTGATCACGTACTTAGACTAAGCTTTATAACTTACTGCGAATTTTGCACAATAATGTACTTTGAAAGTACTTTTCTTATATATATAAGAACTACTTGCAATGCTTCGTATAGGATAGTTGCAAGGTGTTGACTCGACGGAAAACAGAACGCCAATGAGGCAATGATCGCGCTGGCCAATTTATGAAAACTTAGAGCGCGACACCGCCAGGTGACGCCACTGGACGGGATGTGACGACATTAAAAGTACGAAAATTGACATGAAACCGACGGAAACGGAAATGCTACTCTCAATTTAAAGCTTCCGGTAACGGTCAAGTTGTTTAATAAAACTAAAATAAAACGGCCAGAAATTTCATTTCATAAGTGAGTAACAAAGCCGCCTAGTTTTTCTTTTTGTGGCGAATATTTTAAGTTATTTCGATTAATTATTATAGCTTAGCTTCTTCTTTACTGAATCCAAAACACGTCATTTTTTGCGCTGTTCCCAAAAATATTGATTATTTTATTAGTTTTTGATTGAGCTTATATGTAGTGCGGGGATTGTATTGTTTACAAACAAATTGAATATCGATAAAATTAAAACTTCATATTATTCTTACTGTTAAGGGGTGGAGAGATGAAATTAAACAGACAGCTTCTACTTATAATATTGCCAAACGCATTTTAGGCTGTAGCGATGATAACCTAGTGATTAAGACACCCGATCTCCGGTATGGTGTCGCGTGTTCGAAAATTACAGTGTCTATTTATGTGATTTTTGATCCCTTCATGCAATTATTGTGTATCATTATATCTAATGTTTTACAATTGTTTCAGATTCCCAAAAAATCATGAATTAAGGCTTAGATGAAAAAGGTTTGGCCATAGTCCACCAAGCTGGCAAACAAGGGGGCGTTGCATCATGATTATATTTTTACTCATCATTTCTCCCAGCCAGCGTCCACTACTGAGTAGGAGCCTCCCCTTGGAATGAGAAGGGTTCAGCCATAGTCCACTACGCTGGTCAACAAGAGGGCCTCCGAACGTGATTACCATTTTTCTGAAAAACTTCTGGTCTGAAAGAAATGCTGTTTTTGGTTTTAAATATGCATAGTTCTGAGAATTTCTAATTAATGTTTCAAATTTATGGGCACAAAGGAGCGTCGCGAGTTTTTTAATTTGTTTAACTTTATTACTTGTTTAATTTAAAGATCAATCTGAAAACGCAAGTAGTTTTATATCTATTGTTATTAAATCGATATATTTTTTTTTAATCGAGATCACAATTTTTTAATGGGTAAACTTTTTTGTATATAATATATTATAAGCTAAACGTTCCACTTTGAATTATTAAATTTGAGTCAATGTTACTGAAATCCGAGGTTTTCGTGTTTTTAACGCCCCAGGCACTTCACTATTATTAGTAGGTATGTAGTAGTCTATGTAGTAGTCTATCTTCTATACTTTTAATAAAACTGTAACAGGTCCAATTCTGTACATTGAAGATATTTTGAAAATTTTTTTTGGAGGGCACTCATTATTCGATACTGAAGCCAAATCTGTAATTTTTTTCATTTTAGTCTGTCTGTCTGTCTGTCTGTCTGTCTGTCTGTCTGTCTGTATCTTGGCTGCGCATCACGCCGAAACTACTGAATGAATTCAAACGAAACTTGGCACGATTTGAGCCCATACTACGAGGTAGGACATAGAATACTTTTTATCCCGAAATTTTACCCCCGAAGGGGTGAAATAGGGGTTGAAAGTTTGTATGAAAGTCCTTAATTTCTCAAGTTATAGCCATGAAACTTGATATATGAGCTGCGGGTTGAAAATGAAAACATATGTGTTTCACAGCTTTCCAAAATTCCACCCCCGAAGGGGTGAAATAGGGGTTGAGAGTTTGTATGAAAATCCTTAATTTCTCAAGTTGAAGTTGAAGTTGAAAATGAAAACATATGTGTTTCACAGCTTTCCAAAATTCCACCCCCGAAGGGGTGAAATAGGGGTTGAGAGTTTGTATGAAAATCCTTAATTTCTCAAGTTATAGCCATGAAACTTGATATATGAGCTGCGGGTTGAAAATGAAAACATATGTGTTTCACAGTTTTTCAAAATTCCACCCCCGAAGGGGTGAAATAGGGATTGAGAGTTTGTATGAAAGTCCTTAATTTCTCAAGTTATAGCCATGAAACAGCATTTGGGCTTTCGTTAAAATATGAAGAAGTACGTGTTTCACCATTATAGGGGGATTATACCGTGGGATAGTAATATAGGCTACTTTTTATCCTGGAAAATTAACTGAAAAACTTATTCCACGCGGACGAAGTCGCGGGCATCAGCTATAAACAATATACATACATACATACATACATACATACATAGGCTACTTTTTTCCCGGAAAATTAATGAGTTCCCGCGGGAATCGAAAAAACTTAGTCCACGCGGACGAAGTCGCGGGCATCAGCTAGTATTCTATAAAAAGTAAATTGATTGCCACACAAATGCCACAGATTTTAGCTCAAAGTTCCTATTGACAATAATTTCTTGGCAGTTAGCCAAATAAATGTTGTAAAAAAAAACGTGTGGTGTCGTAGGACACCAGATAGGAACGAAGTTCCTTATTACATAAATATTAATTTAAAAGTCAGCGCCATTTTGAAATTCTTTGTTATTGAACCGATCTCGTTCAAAATCTATATCTGAGAATCCCTAGGATCACAAAACAGGAAACTGGTAATAAAATTTTAAAAAAGTCACAGTTTTCTGTTTCGATATATTGAACGAAATCGGTCAATAACAACGAATTTCAAAATGGCACTGACTTTTTTAAAATTTTGGTAACAGTTTCCTGTTTTGTGATCCTAGGGAGCCCCAAATATCGAAACTCAATAATTACACTAATAGTTTCATTCAACACTAATCGTAGACACACACCAAACGCCATTCGTCTTTTCGAGTCACAAAGGATTCTTTCAAAAGCCTCTATGCGTCATCTCACTCTGAATCTGACATTTCGTTTCTTCTCTCTCATACCTCTCAACTTACGTTCCACATGCTACATTCGAAATTATTTGCTCTATTGTTAGGGTTTAATTTCGAATAAACTACACATAAAAATCTTACTCAACGCATTTTCGAAAGACATTTTTACGAAGACAAAGGGTCTTAAATATAAATATACTACATTCGAAATTAAACTTTAATTGACCGAGTCTACTTGAGTGAATTTGCACTTGTCCGTCCGTCCGTCCGTCCGTCCGTCTGCCAGAGCCTTATAACTTCTGAATTACTGAACGTAATTACTTCAAATTTAAATATAATATGTAAACCGATGGCCTCCCGCCGAATATGGCTTAAAAAGTTACAAAAATCTTTATTTCAGGGGGGCTTTCATAGAAAAGAATGCGAAGTAAAATATTTTTTATAGCGTTACATAGAGTTGCGGTATATCATTTTAAAGATAATTAGGAATAGAGTCCAAAACTATTTTTTTTTTATTTTCCCCCTAAAATTGACGAAATGGGGGGCTTTCAAAGTGGAGATTTTTTAACGTCCAAAGTTGACCTCAAAACTCTCAATTTTCTGAAAGGCTGAAGCTGAAACTTATCAATTATTTGAATTATACAACAAATAATAAAATTAGATAAATATTATAAGGAAACAAAATTATTTAATTTTTAATGAGCTTCAGTATTTTTAACAGAACTTCACAATGATGTCAATAGATGGCATTCTGTAAAAGTTTATTCGTTTGTGCTTACAAATAAAAGCCTGAGCCTGAAACTTGATCAATTATTTGAATTATATCCTGTACTTGAACAACAAATACTAAAATTAGATAAATATTATAAGGAAACGAAATTATTTAATTTTTAATGAGCTTCAGTATTTATAACAGAACTTCACAATGATGTCTATAGATGGCGTTCTGTAAAAGTTTATTCGTTTGTGCTTACAAATCATATTACAATATATAGTTAAAACTATCTTAAGGATACCGCGAGGTCTCAGTTCGAGGCGAACCACTAGTTATTATAAAGTGTCTTCTGGCAAAGTCCTTCCTTATAGCCTTCGGCTCACGGCTGCGTTTCAGGTCTCTGCTCAACGTCTTCTATCTAGGTTTTTTCATTTGCCCTTTGGATATCGGCATTAGACAACACAGTAACATAATACAGCCAAGGCCTGGGCCTTGTAGGACCAAGAAGTTCTACTGTATGTTGTACTTGCAACCACAGCTTGCAACCTTCTTTATTTGTAATGTCATTAAATTGTTATCATTGTCTATTGTGACATCGTGATGACACCTAGGTAAAATACCTACTCTAAATAATGATCTTATTATTTTAAATTAAAGTTTGCCAAAATATGGCGAAAATGAAAATGTTAACATAGAATAAAATGTTATTAAAAGAAAATTAGTATCAGAAACATGTAACAGTATGAACCCAGTAATCGAAAAACACATTGCTCAAACATAATACCTACCATCAAAGTAAAATGGGGCAGGTAGACATTTCCGAATCTTCGGCCAAGATGGCTAGGAGCTCCTCAAAAAAATTGAAGGGTGGGTTCACAGACATAAATTTTTGCGACCCTAAAGTACAAGGCGTAGTACTGGTTGGTCTATTAATTGTGCTCTCTATAGCTTTGTGGTATGGCTTCACCCATGGGTGCTTGGGACGCCGTCGTCGCGCAAGACGTTCTTGTTGGTAAGTTATTGTAATAAATTAGTATTAATGCTTAGTTTATGTAACAGCTGCTAACACCAAACTTCTTGAATGCTCTGAAGTCTGAAGTGACGACACACGCACGCTCCCCTCCCATGAATCGTTGCGGAGCAGCGGAGTAAAATAGCTTTCGCCTCACTGACGCGGAGTAACGTGCTTTGTTGGATCGGCGCAAATAACCTTCAAGAGTATATTTTAACAGTGCCGTAAATAGGGCGGTGCCACCGGTGCCCAGGCACAGGGCGTAGACTCTGGGGGGCGCAAGAATGGCCAGACCAGGCAGGACTATTATTTTTTCGGTTCGCTCCTGATAAGTTCCCGCTGCGCCCCTAGTGTTCGATTCTAACACATACGTACCTACATGCCAGTATCATCAAAAACGTCTGTTAAATTAGACAAAACATCGCGCTCATTTTTTTGGCAGCGCACGAGCGTATTTGTGTTTAGTGTTTAAATCGGAGACGGTCGGTCGGACGGAGAGTAGACTTTGGAGAGTAGAGAGTAGTATATTCTTTGAACGAAGACTAAGCGGCGGGCGGGTACAAGCGGGCGCCGCGGCCTGTGCGGATAGGTCAGTGTTGCCATGTCGGATTTTTAAAAAAGCGTAGACGGGGCTAGAAAAATACGTAGAATTTGAAAATGATAAAGAAAAAAATAAAACCGGCCAAGTGCGAGTCGGACTCGCGCACCGAGGGTTCCGTACAAACCTGTAGTAAGCTTTACGATTAATGAATTTAATGAACCGCAAAATTAACTTTGTTTGTAGAGGTTTATTGTTGATATCAAAAAAACTATGCTAGTTATAGCGTTGGTTTTATTTTTCTTGTAAAATATACATAAGCTTCTATTGACCATAGGTAATTATTTCAGATTTTTCAATTGGTAAACTACGGAACCACGGGGTAACGGTATTTTTTTCGACATTTTGCCCGATAAATCAAAAACTATTATGCATAAAAATAAATAAAAATCTGTTTTAGAATGTGTATAGACCTTTCATATGATATCCCACTTATAGTTCCTAGTTTAGTTATCATACTTTGAAATTTAAAACCACCGATTTTCCCCCTTTTTTAATTAAACTAAAAATAATTTTCGATTTTTTTTTATTTTAATAATGTTAGGCCACTATTATACACAACTATTCCAAATTTCATGTCGATAGCTTTAATAGTTACTGAAATAATCGACTGTGACTGACGGACGGACGGAGAAAGTCTCACCATAAGGGTTCCATTTTTACCATTTTGGTACGGAACCCTAAAAAATTGATGATCGACATTTCGCGTGAGTTTTTGTGCAAACTAGACCAATAGGTAAATACTCGTAAAGGGTCGTAGGGCAGAATTTGAAACTCTGAGAATCTTATTAACGTTTTTCCTCTAACGTAATGGAAAATTATGGCTTTTCAGCGTATAATAAAATAAATAAATCATTTATTGTCCAGAAAAAATATATAACACATTTTTATAGGTTTAGCGTCTGTAATAAGTCATGTTATGTTGCTAATATCAAAATTTTAAAAAATACGTAGATTTTGAGTCCGAAGTACGGACTTGGTCCCATCTGCCCCGCTGGCTCTGCCCCGTTAACGGGGCAGTTGGGAAAAATAGTGCCATCGGCCCCGCTAGGGTTTGCAAGAAAGGTCTAAAATACGTAGATCTACGTCAAAATACGTAGAGTTGGCAACACTGGGATAGGTGACCGCGGGTGTGTGTGCGGTGCGACTTGCGAGACGCGCACACATCCGCGTTACGTGACACGTGAGTTTATCCGGGTATTAAGTTTTTTTTTTCCAAAATATTGGATAATTGGTCCACCAACACCGAGACCCTTGTGCTTTATTTTATCACCCTGAATGAAATAAAGTAGACCTATACATAGCATTGCTCAGCTAGAGTAGACCTACCCTAGCTAGAGCAAATATTATAGGTAGGTAGGTACCTGTACCTATAATATCTAAAAAAAAACGAGGGCGCAGTTATAGAAGCTCGCACAGGGCGCAGAAAAGGCTATTTACGGCACTGTATTTTAAGGTCGGCCTCGCCTGTGCCTAATGGTGAATTAAACCCTACCCAGGCGGCAGGCCCCAGCCTCCAGCCCACCTGTTATTTGTTATTATTATTGTCTTAGGTACTTACATAATAAAAATGTACACAATATTGTATTACATTAGTACTTACTAGATGATGCCCGCGACTTCGTCCGCGTGGATGAATTTTTTTAATGCTCGCGGGATCTTAGTTTTCCTGGATAAAAGGTAACTTCGTAAGTCCTTCCCCGGGATCCTAACTAACCTATCTCTATACCAAATTGCATTAAAAACGGTTGAAAAGATGGACCGTGAAAGCATAGCACAGACAGACAGACACACTTTCGCATTTATAATATTAGTAGGTATAGATTACGTATTTATCAAGCAGTGTGTACAATATTTTTGCTATACAGAAATACGCTTGCATAAAGAATTAATAAAATACCATTAGATTAGTTAGTTTTTATATTATGTATAAGGAAAATAATACATTTTGTATTATGGAAACAGATGCAGAGTCCAGCCAGCGGCACAATCTGGAAACAAAAGTAAATTGATGATTTTACTTATTCAATGATTTCCAAATAAATCGACCTACGTTTACAAAATATTTGCTGTCGCTTTTTATTTGTAACAAGCGCGATGAGTAGAGGTACGACGCGCCGAATGACGGCTAAAGCACGGTTATATTATTGGTATGAGAAAGGTAAAGAATAGATAGAAGAATAGGTAGATATAGAATGCGCTTGTGTTCAAATAGTATAGACAATTGTGTTTATGTTCATGTTCAGATAGAATGGTAAGTTAATTGTGTGCACACCTGCTTACTATACAATCTTGTTTTTATTCCACAAGTTAGTGTTTGGAAAGTGTTCAAACAGTCGTAGCGAGCTAACCTGTTATGGTAGTTATATTAATCCCATACCTCTAATAGATTTCTACACGGCCTCGTATAAGAACGTTAAATCGCTTGGCGGCACGTCTTGCCGGTAGGATGGTAACTAGCCACGGCTCGAAGCCTCAAATTAACTCTGCCGGCGAACCAATCTGGGACCTCCCTCTTATAAGAACACAGATTTTTAATGATGAAATATTCAGGCAAAGTTTACAACACAATCTAAGTTAATTGTCAAAGAAGCTACCAGAGAATAGAAAGTATAATATACTTACAAATTAGAGACTACATCTGTAGACCTCCTTTGTCAGGTACAACTATGAAGGGTATGATTATTCAGCATCATTTTTCTTAGTTTCTTCCCAGGCGCCGCTGCCATTGCCCCAGTCATAGTTATCCTCAGAAAAGGCCTCTTTGGCCCCTTCTTCATTTTCTTCATTTTCTGGATTATCATTCTCGGCCACTATAAACAACATGGAATTAGACAATAGTTATTGCGATGGTATAGATAACATCACATAATTGGCACTACAACATCAAAGATCAGCAATTTTTGCAACTGCATATCTATATACCATAATTTTCTAATTCTAACAGACTAATATTACTTGTATAGACTAGTCTCTTTTGAATTTGCTCAATATAAGTAAAACAGGGGCAACTAGTGTTGAAATTTCAAGATACTAGAACTAGTGTTCTGTGCTACTAGTTACCCTTAAACAGTATAAAGTGAGGGTACTAGCAGATTACTCGATGCCTTCTTTGGCATATAAGAAAAAAAGCAGTTAGGTATTTAAAATAAATACCTTCCATTTCTTCATTTGACTTCTGTCCTTCTCCTGAAAGCAAAAAATATATCATCCAAAAACCACCACAGCTTTTCTTTCTGGTTTTTCGTCGGAAACCGTAAATTTTGGCCAATGTAGCAGACGAGTGTTAACCAGTGAGTGATTGCAATATTATTGTTAAACTGTAGCAATAATGTTGACGTAATGAGGCCCTATCGCACGTATCCCGGATAATTGTAATGTATCTCAAATGAAAGCTAGTGCTTGATGTTATCGTTTGGATGTTTGTTACTCCTTCACGCTGCAATGACTAAGCCGATTTGGCTGAAATTTGTAATGGAGATAGCTGATAATCTGACTTAATACATAGGCATACATTTTATTCTGGAAAATTGAAGAGTTCAGCCGGGAATCAAAATCCTTAATCCACGCGGGCGAAGTCGCGGGCATCATCTAGTTAGTAATAATAAAATAAGGGCCAATGCATGTTTTCTTTAAACTATAGCGCGATTGAGTGTAAAAATACTAGCCAGAGCCTGCGGCTTCGCTCTCGTGGATAACGCAAAATCTGGGGGTCTACTCTCTTTCTCTAAAACGAAACTTCGCAAACAAACGAACGAAATTTCGTTAACTCCTCTCCTACATAATATTATCTCTATGCTCCTCTCTATTTCGTTTTCGTACACGCAGACGAAGTACGGATCCATAGAAAATTTTCGTGACCGATTGGATTGAACGATTTTGAGTGGGTCTAATAACAGACTAATTACGTTCGTTTGCGAAGTTTCGTTTGAGAGAAAGAGAGTAGACCCCCTGATCTTATTCTTTACCCTATTTCGCGACGGATTTCACCTACTCCGCACTGAAAATGCGGTGAGCATCATACAACTGCGTACAGCACAAAATATTCGCTCGAATATAATTCTTACCGCACCACGTGAAATTATATCAAACCAGCGATTTTATTTTCGCGCGAATTTTATGATTTCTAGTGTTACAGAATTGCGAAAAAAATTGGCGATAATATTTTTCGCAGTGCGAACGTAGGCTTAGGAATTTATTAAGGAAACCTCTGTCATAAAGAGCAACGGCGAAATTTTTATTGACCACATTTACTAAATCTTGATTGTACACAAGTAAGGTAAAGACGAAAGTAATTTGCTTATTTTTTTAAATTTTTCAAGTATTCACCTTAATTAATTGAACCTAGGTAAAAAAATAAAATATTTAGGGAATCTTTTTTGATTAATTAGTTCCCGTTTCTCAGTTTAGTGTTACCATTTTATGTATAATCTACCTAGTAGCTAGAATAAATCTAAATTGGTAGATTATTTTGTATCGTTTTAAAAATTGAAATTATTTTGTTTAGTCAATGTTTGCTTAGATAATAGTATTGCTCTTTTTTTTAGTGTATTTAAGTTAATTTTCTTGCATTCATTATTTAATAATCTCTAACAGAATGGTAATAATTGAAAGAATATTATGGCAGCACTGATGCTGATTGTCTGTGGCTGTGCCTAATGTTTTACTGGTCTGTGGTTGTCATCTGTCTTTGTTTTTGTGGCTTTCTTCCGGTTGTCATTTTTAGAAGTGACATTACCCATAGAGATATATTACCTCTATGGACATTACCACAGAACCTACAAAACTTTAGAACGACATATCTTTTTTTTCTAGCCTCGTAAAAAAAAATTCTAGCTGCTGTGAGCTTCATATTCGACGCTTAGAAAAATATATTTTTTTCACACGTGTACATAATTATTTTTTCTCAATAATATTGATGTATGGAAGTTCGCCGTTGCTCTTTCGGCTTCTAAGTCAAAGGGTTTGATGTGACGTGTACCTTGATGAGCGAGTATTTTTGGTTATATTATAAGAGGTCAACAAAAACACCGCAAAATAAAGAAATATCCAGTGATATATCGCCAAGTTTCAGCATAACATTCCGCAAATTCGCTAAATCCTATCAGGTGGCCATTGAACGAAATGTTCATACTTCTTTGTGTGTTATGTACTATGAGGCCGGTCATACACGGACTGCTTCAATCTGCGACTGCATAGTGAACTACAGTCTTCTACGTACACATAGACATGGAACCGCTCGAGCAGTTGCGACTGCTTCGAGCGGTTGGTCAGCAGTTATCAATGGTAGCTTCAAGCTGTTGACTATGACTGCAAGAGCGGTCCTTCTATGTTGACCACTGGCTAACTGCTCGAGCAGTCCGTGTATGGCCGGCCTTAGACATCTGACAACTAAAGTGTAAATAAAGCTCTATGTTCACCAGCAGTGGAATCGTCATTGCCGCCTTTCATCATCTTGAGAATGTGCTGCTTCTCCTTGCTGAGATGTCGCTTTCCATTCAGATGCATTGTCATCTGCTCGGTGCATGTCACTGATGTCTACAAACAATACCGTCTTATATAATGGATGGAGCATGGAGAAACATGAAACTTAGGACCCCGCAGACGCTGGTCTGACTAGATAAAAGAAGCGGTTGACACCTCTGCAATGCCATTCGCCAATACCAAGGCATTGCAGAATGGATTATCGAGGCAGTAATATCTCAAGGGAGCCAAGATCCTCAAAGTTGAAACGACGCGAAAAAAAGAAGGAATGATATTATTATTATATCCATGTCCATCTGTTATCGTTTCACAACCTGATATCTAGTAAATCTATCTGATATCTAAATCAGATATTTGGTACAGTCAACGCGGCGAAGCAAGGGTTAATAGCTATAAACCTAAACTAATTAGATAATTCGCTCCAAAGGATCATAAGTCGGTACAAAAACATGCTATAAGGCGATGTATGTCTTGTAGGTAAGGTTCAAACTTCAATGTCATATGGCGCCATTAAAAATTGCAGTAGAGATAAGTAAAGACGAAAAATGTCTAGGTCTAACAAAAGAGAAGTCTCTCAAGAATCTCAAGAACCGAGCAATTTACACAGTGTTGTCTCAAAGTTAACGTTGACACTGGCGGAATTACTGCGGACCACCAAACCGCAGTACTAAATGCCATAGATAAGAAAAGAAGAAGAAGTAAAGCCTGGGTCCCAACTGCCCCGGTAAATATTAAGAAAGAAATTATAAAATTTTATGGAAGCTTGTATGAAATACTTACCTGTGACTTCACACACAACACTATTTTACTTTAATCAATAGTTTAAAATGGTCAGTTTGAAACTAACAGAGTATGTAGATTTTACGTCTTTTAAGGCCCTCTATCTAATAATTAATAAGCATTAAAAATAGTTTGTTTTCGGCATGGGACACATCCCTTTATAGGTGTTGCTATACATACCTTGCATATATCGCAGTACAACTCTGGCTGGATGTTCTTAACTTCCTTGACTTTCTCCACTTCTTCCTCCTCATAAATGGTCTTAAGGTGTTTCTTTTCTCGGCGGATAAGTTGCGCACTACGGAGTTATTCCATTTTTTTTAACCATACAATGGTGCTAATTTTGTTGTATCTCTAAATCAAATTGACAGGTCTAAATCTAGTGCTATCCTTTTTCCAATGAGAATAGAGCTGTCTTTTTAGTGTGTGTCCATTATCACAGATTTCAACTTGGTCACAAACTTCTCTATTTCATGTAATTGCGCAAAGTAGTGATGGCAAATCATGTGTCGTGTAAGGATTGGTTGGATTTAAGCACGGATAATATACTGTTATACATCAATGAAAGAATCATGAAAATGACCTTTTGAACCTTAAACAAAGCTAATTATCTCTGTTTTTAATATAATTAATTTTATATCATTGTAACTTACACTCTGTCTTCCATTCCACGTTGAAGCAAAAATGGATTCTTCGGGTTTTTACGTCCCTCGACAATTCTAAGATAATAGAGAATTATTAATTAATAAGATTATTAAAGTTACTTAGTTTTAAAGGTTAATGCTATTTCTACCAACACGCCTACACTTGGCCTGCCAACCCGCATTTGGCCTCCTTGGTGGGTTATGGCCTTCTTATTCTGAGAAAATACTCATGCCCAGTAGTGGTGTTGAGATATACTATTTTTTTGTGTTTTTACTTACTTACAATTATTAATGTATTAGTTACAGCCCCATCAACTTATCTTCCCGGTGGCCAAAATTGGAACTAATTTTTATACCGGTTTAGTTTTTTTTTTTTATAACTAGCGGCGCTGTCAGCTGGTTGGACTATAAAATGTTGTATGATAAAATACAACAGAAAGTTGTACCTATGATGCACATGCGCGTTGAAAATTAAACTCTCGGCGCTATTTAAATATAAGTAATATGCGCGTCGAGTGAGTTTAATTTTCATCATGCTAAAATAACTTAATTAAGGAAAAAGAAGACAAGATACACACGCTCGGTGCGCTTTTCCAGCGTAGTGCGATTCGGAGTGACTCTTGGATGTAATGTGAACATCGCATAGCTCACAGTACAGCTCGCGCGCCTTTAGCGCCATCTGAAATATTACACATCATTTTCACACTAAATAATAGTAGTTTATGCAACTGTCATATAATGAAGGGTATTAAAACACGAGTGTGAGTTTATGAAACGAGCGCAGCGAGTTTCATAATAGTAACGAGTGTTTTAATACCCGTGTTATATGCAGTTGCATACACTACTTTATCTTCACTAATGCAATTTATCAAACAACAAGAGACATTGCGAAACATTAAATTCACGCGTACGTGTATTGTCACAGTGAACTTGCCGCCATTAAAATCTAACCAATGAGAGCGCAGCTGCGCGCGCAGGGCCAATCAGGAGCGAGCGCGCGCTGTTCGTTTTTTATTTAATTGGCACAAGATCTTACCAAAGAGTTTTGTGTATGTAAGTTTAGTAGTTTCGACGAAGTTTTCACGTATAACCCAACTGTTTTCAAAAGCCAGCCTAATATCAAAATTTTATACAACTTGTATGAGGATTTTGACATAAGGCTCGCCAGCCGAGCGATCGCGTAACTTCTGCATCAATCATTGTTACAGTATCAATTGTTGTAATTGGCTGAATTTATGGCATTCTTGCTGCGTCAATGGATTATGTCCAATAGTGGAAGAGTGTTAACCAATCAGAGGTGATTGCGATGTATCAATGATTGATGCAGAAGTTACGCGATCGCTCGGCAGGTTAATTGGTCGCGTTTTATTGATGTTATAATGAGATTTTACGATATCGATGTGGATATTATACCATCATGTGAAATGGCTTAAATTGAGTGTTTTGTTATCTGCGCTATAACAGTAGTAATTATAAGTCAAGTATTGGAAACATAAGTAGAATGTTATAACATTAGTGTAGATAAATATTAAGTATTATATTACTTTGTTTGCTCGTGTTTGTCTTCCTTTTTCAGAACAGGCATTATAAATTAAAATGAAATGTGTATTTTTCTTTCTGTCCACGGCTAAACTGCTAAACCAATTGCATTCAACCCGAAATTCGCAGAGACTAATAAAAGTGTTCCCTCCACTATTTTCAGTAAAATACGTTATTTCGTTTTGCCCTGTTAAGTGATCTCAGCTCAGTCACTCAACAAAGCGCAATGCTCACATCGATGCACTGAGCGTTAACGTGCAGACGATTGTCTATTCAACTGAACTATTTTACTGTAAACTATAAAAATTACCGTAATTTATCCGTATTTTGCGCGTCTTTTCGGTAAAGTTACGTAATTTTACAACCTTAATTAAGTTCAATTTAAATATTCGAATTTGTTTCAAAACACTCGACATTAAAAAAAGTATTTAGTGGATTAATCCATTTTAATACACTTTGACCAAAACAAAGCAGCTATTTGAGAATCCTACTCGTACATTCTAATATTGCTCTAAAATAAAATAAATTTGACTTTGTTTACCAATCATCGCTTAGGATGAAACATTTTCGTCCTAAGAGGTGTATTGATGCGTCTTAAATAAGGGTTCGATAGAAATGGAAACTTCACGTCTTTAAAAACGTGAAGACAGACAATTTGCTCCAATGTAAGTTTCTATTTTGACGACAGTGTTCACATAAGATTCGCTTGATACAATCTGTCTGTGAGCACAGATCCCACCAACAGCGTTTCAAGCGAAGCCTTCGGTCTAGCGGATGAAATATTTCCAGTGTTATGTGAATCGGGTTGTCGCCAAAATCCCTATGGAAACATTACTTGGCAAATTATCTATTTACCTGCTTAGGGCGACGGAAATCAACTTCCGATTGTTGATTAAGCCACTTCTTTTGATTTTTAAGATGGTTTTTGGAAACGTAGTGAATGCGGGCTGTAACAATTAAATGTAAATTGCTGTTCAAGTCAAATTAAAATCCAAAGCCAAATATGCTAATATGTATTATAAATGCGAAAGTGTCTGTCTGTCACTTTTGCACTGACAATCCTGTTTACCAATTTTCTCACAACTTGGTACATGGATAGCTTAGCATCTCAGAGGCTACGCTTCTTTTTATCCTGGATAGTCAGTTTCCACAGGATTTAAAAAAACCTAAATCCACGTCAACAAAGTCGCAGGTATCATCTAAGTAGATTAGTAATTAATTGCCATAGTAATCTACACTCTTTAACAAGTGATTGAGAAATGACTGTATAGAGAATCTGAAAATATAAGTGAAATGGAAAATTTAACTTAAAGATTTGATAATTACTGCTCAATTATTTATCTGAGTAACAAAAATCTAATTTTCCTCTTTTTTTAAGACTGAAAAATCTTTTCTTTTACTTTAACACTGCATCCCAAATTGAAAAACAATATTCTATATACAGTAATAATTTATGGAAGAAAATAAATCAAACAAATATTGTATTCGTATTCTAGAGCTGATTTGTTCATCTTCTCGAATTCAATGCATGCATTCTGTTTTTTTATTTTGTTTTACTTACCTTTATTTCTTTCCTTTCCATTCTCTTATGCCTAGGCATACCTCCTGACACACATTTTCAAAGGTTTGTAGATAATTATAAGCAAAAGTTCACATTTGAAGTGATAAGGTGATAATAATGAAAATAAAATTGTTAAATATAAATAATTAAACTAATTAACATACTAGTGGGAACAAAACAATTTGTAAAATGAAAGTTGTAATACTCACAAGTAGCAAAGGAATCAAAACTGTGGCCACAGAGACCACAATACTCAGGCTCCATTAACTGTAGCATGTCCCGCGGCAAATTCTTCAAATGTTCTTTTGCAACTCCACATCCTAGCAGAAATAGTTAGAAATACACTAATTGTTTTCAGCTAAAAGAAGCCCATATAGATCGCTAAATCCCCTACTGGCCAAGTATATGTCAGTCTTTTTATGTGAAACGAATTATAATAAACATAGTTTAAGATTCATTCAAACAATAAGATGAAGACCAATTCAGATCTTAATATGCAATTGATAAACTGAATGAGCAGCTGCGACAGAGGGGTGTGGAAAATGTTGGAGGAGGTCTTTACCAACAGACAAATGGACAGAATAAAGGCTTTTTATTTATTTAAACTGAATGCTGAAAGAAAAGTCTATCATACTCAATAGTTTACGACTAGACTACAAAGCCATTAACTTATTAAAACGTACGCATCAAGTATCGGATTGTTCTATCATCCATAGGTTGCCTACGCATTGGCGGTCCTTCAGGCCCAAATCCTCTTCCCCACATCATAGGTGGTGGCCCCTGAGGTCCCATTGGCCCAGGAGGAAACAGAGGGGGTGGCCCAAAATTACGTGGTGGTCTCCCAAAATTGCGGCCAAACCCACCACCAGGTGGACCAAACCCACCGCCTGGTGGACCATATCCACTACCAGGTGGACCATACCCACCACTGTAATCCCCATAAGCATTATTGTAACGATCGTTTCTGAAAAGAAATAAAGTCAACGTTTTTTTAAATAATCAAATAAACTTTTACAAGTGCTTATAAGCTGTAAATTTTTCAAGCTGAGATTGTTGAGGCTGAATTTGTTGTGGTCTCTTCTCAGACCAGGGAGTTTTTTAGATTTATTAGATTAGATTTAAGATAGGTACCATTATTGATTATATTATTATATCATGTGTCTTCAATAAACAAAGCCTGTCGGGCAACTGTTGAAGGACATGTCCCATGCAACATCTCCCGACACACAGCGAGGTCAGCGTAAAGTAAAGCTTTGTTATACTTACAAATCAGTAATCACCTCTCAGAATTCAAACATGAAAAACAAAAAGCCATAAATATCCACTTACTGGAACTTTTTCTTCTTCTTTGGAGTTGGTGGTGCTACTGCTTGAGGTGCTTCAACTTCCACATCATCTTCTGCAAAATTTGCATTCGGTTCATCATCAATCTCTATCACTTCACTGTTAAAGGCAGCCATGTTGTAATGGTAGTCTCTGTTAAAAAAAATTGTTAACATCTATTGTGATTTGATAGTAAATAAAATCCATACTTATATTTAAACTATTAAAAGTGTATTGTCTATCTTTAACTGCCTGCTACTGCTTTCCTGACCCAGGTCAACTAATTTTGTAAAAAATTGTTATACTTACCCTACAAATGGGAACAAAAAGTAACACAAAGGCTTTCTTTTATGGGACTCAAAGAGTGCAAATCGTTCCGATTTAAGTTCCTGGCTACGGCCTTGGTATTTAATTGTTATTGCAAGCGGAATCCGCGCTAAAGAAGAACTGAGAATCCCTATGGGCCTATATACACTGTAGTCTGTTGTGGACTGTGACTGAGAATGTACAGTAGTGAGTAGTGACTAGTGAGTGAGTAGTCAGTACAATATGGTAATTATGACGCCGGATGCCGGCCGTCCCTAGAATTATTCTTTACACGTATGAACTAATATTAGTTTATTATTTTAATTATTCTTAGTTCTTACCGCTGTATAGCGTGTACCGTTTCAATTTACGATGCAAACTTGCAAAGCAGCCAAGTAACATGCAACAGAAAATAGAAATACGAATTCAATGTAGATTGTAGGTAGTGGTAGGTAGGCACTCTGTGATACAAAGTAAAAATTATTCGCTTATTTTTTTTTTAAAACTTGTTTTACGGCTTTGGGTTCTAGCCCTTTTAAGCCTGGTAGTTTTAAGCTTGGGGGCCGTCCTTAATCACGCGAGGCTTGAAAGGGGGGGGAGGGGGTTTAACAAAAATCACGAAATATCACAAGGGGGGAGGGGGGTGTAGCAAGATGGGGGGGTTAAAAATGCTCAAAAAACATCACGTGATTAATGGACGGCCCATTGCTAAGGATAGCAAATTAATAATTTTTATCTTCAACTATAGTAGTTCCAGTAGCGATTCCTCTGAGATTGCGCAGCTTGCGCCGCAATACCAATAATTATGAATAACTTACTTACCAATTATACTAGACCTATTTAAGTAATATACCTACTAATTTTATAACATGAAATAGGTACCATTCACAAAACATAAGTTTATCAATTAGATGATTGTGTTAATCGATAATTATTTAAAATCACGCACGCTCCATGACCACCTCGCACCTTGGTTGTGAGTTGTGACGTGCGCCGCATCGCCACGTGGCTCGTAAGCTGCGAGAATCTTCGAACTCCGTCGGCCCGCTTACTCCTCGCTCACTAAGTACGGGCCATAGATAAGTATTGTATAATGCTACGGGCCGAAGGCGTGCACTATGAGTTGCGCATTGCGAGCTACTTACTCGCTTTTGCCGTGTAGTATTATTTTCGAAACTCAAAAACTACTCAACCGATTTAAATAAAAATTCACATAGAGAAAGCTACATTATCAGCGAGTCACATAGGCTGTATTTTATTTTCAAAAACATTAATTTATTAAACAATACTTATCTGTAGGGTGTGTTCCGAAATACACTGCGAGCACTGTAAGTCCTAAGAGCACTGAACAGTGCTCGCAGTGCTTAAGTCATGGAAGAAGGAATTACGACTGATGGCTTAAGTATATCGGAACACCCACCATGTATGTCTGTGGGTTTCGCCAAGAACACAGAACATATTTAGCACAGTATTTCTGGTTACAAGTCTCTGCAGCATAGCTCTGCAGTATTTACTCTCTACAGACTACAACAGGGTCCATTACCATTATATTCAATGTACTCTGTGTCTGTGGAATAAAACAGTCAACAACGGTAGAGAGTAGTATATTCCTTGGTCAACAAGAAATAACATAGAATACCAAAAGAAGAAGAATAACGTGAAAATGAGTTGTTCTAAAGGAAATATTGTACGAAAAAGACCTCAAAAGCATCAAAATAAAACAGCCTTTAAAAATGATTTACATGACACAAGTAAAAAAACCAAAGTCCTAAATAATTTGGAGGTTACTGGTGTTTGTGAACGTTGTAAAGAAATAATAGAATGGAAAATAAAATACAAAAAATATAAAACATTAACTGCACCAAGAAAGTGTGTGGGATGTGAACAAAAAAGGGTCAAATATGCTTACCATGTTTTGTGTACTACCTGTGCGAAAGAAAAGAAGATATGTGCTAAGTGTTGCACATCGTTTGATGTAAGTGTTTCTGCAAGTAGCAACAAACTTTTAGCAATGGAACTTTCTACCATATTAATACCAAAAACACATTTTGATTCCTGTAACATCAGCTTTTTAGATCAGATCAAAATAGTCCTTAATTTGAGCGTAACAGCAATAAGGAGCAGTGGGGGTAGGATGCCGAAGTACTGAAGTGCCAGTTAGTTGCAGTTAGTGAGACTCCACTCTAGTAACTCCACTTTACTACGAGAATTATTTTAAAACTATATTATTTATAATGCATGTCATCAATCATTAAGTATAAATAAGTTTTTTTTTTTCAAGAAAAATACTGACGGAAGTGAAGATATTAACGAAAATAAATATCAATCAATATTGAAAATTCTGCCAGAAAGAAAGCGAAGAACATTGCTAAGGTAAATATGAAGAATTCAATACTTTATAAAACACAGAATGAGAATGTATCCTTTTATGGATATTATTAAAATGTAACATGATGATTAAAAGCTAATAAGTACAATAAGTGACTTTACTAGTGAGACACAAACCTAATATAGCATGTCTGAGGGTGAAGACAGTATGGTGTCAACTAGCTATCTTACTGAATGTCGAGCCACATGAGCAGGTACCTGTTCCAAGCCGTTACGATGGGGCTGTACCCTGCACCCCTTCGGTTTCTAACCCTCCTACATACAATTACAATCAATTTAAATAAAAATGAATACCTAATATTAATAATTTACCCTAATAATTTCCCTAGGGGGTCATGGCATCACGGGTGAACGGTTTGACCAATTTTGCTAATTCTTTTTTGTTTATTTGGACCCAAGGATGGTTTATCTTTATATTCACAATTGGACCCGGTAGGCGGCGCTGCAATCGGGTTCGAGGTTCAGGGCAGGACAAAGTCTGCCAGGCCCACTAGTACAATTATACAATTTGGATTGATAAACACAAAATAATATAATTATTCAAACATTCCCCTCTGAGAAAATTAGAGCAGTAGGCAGGCATTGTGGTCAATTCTGTATAACACCATCTCTAAACTAAACTAAAATGACACCTTTAAATCTAGTTCTATCCCTTTCTGCAGAGAGTATTATGAAAGGGTTAGCAATATTTTAATGCTGTCTTTAGTTTAGTTTAGAGGTTGTGTACAACAGAATCCCCATTGAGTGACTTGACTACTAAGTGATATTGGAAGGGGTCAAACCCCTCAGGAATGAGAATTATGAAACAGAGCCAAAGTTTAGGATTTGGATCATAATATTGTCATCTAATAATAATCCCCTTTATGTACAATTCCACCCCTTAAATCTTAAAGGTACAATTGGCTATTTGACAGTTTTCAGAAAAATACTTAAAAATGTACGTGGGTTCATTTTATACCTCGCGTTTCGGGTCTTGCAACCCACAGATAAAAAATCTCAAATATGTTTTGCATAAATAAAATATATACAATTTATTTTAATGCAAAATATATATTGCATAATAATTGTTAACCTTTGAGTTACCATATCTAACATATTTCATATTTTATCGTCACAGCTGTCAAGTAGCCAATTCTTTGAGTTACACTTTTGACTATTGTCATACCTCACCAAGCATAAAGGCAATTATTTCAATTAACTGTACGCAGGGCATACGCAATCGCATATGCAATTACATTCAAATTTGAATTGAACTGTGTATGTACTGTAATCTATTTTACAATGCAAGCTATTTTGCAGTAGGACAGACATCCTAGTAAATAGTACATTTTCATGTATGAAACTGTTGCTCTTTGAGTTTATGGTCTGTTCAAACAATCCAAGTAGTAGGTACAAGGCAGGCATTAGAATAATAAAATCAAATATATCTGTACTATTTATAAAGAATAAACCATAATATAATATATTTATAATATATATACTGTACAGTCCCTAATTATTTTAATTAATTTTTGGTGTGGTTTGCATAAGGTCAAGGCAGCTTTTGTGCTTTGGGAGATGCAGCCGATTTTTCTTTATTTAATCTATACTAATATTATAAATGCGAAAGTTTGGATGGATGGATGGATGTTTGTTACTCAATCACGCCAGAACAGCTGAACGGATCTGGATGGAATTGGGCACAGAGATAGATTATTGTCTGGAATAACACTATGCTACTTTTTATTCCAGAAAATTAAAGAGTTCCCACGGTTCAAAACCGAAAAACCTCAATCCATGCGGACAAAGTCACGGGCATCACAATTCACAATATAATTTTTGAATCTTGAAAGAAAAAAAAAAAAATAAGATCTAAGGTCACAAACTAATGAATATGAATATATTTTTACAGGTACCTTAAGAAACAACAAGATGGAATAGAAATTTCAAGCACAACAGTTGAAGCATTGATGTCTGAACTTAATCTAGAAAATGATTTGAATGATGGATCAAGTGAAGACAACCTATCTGAATCTGATTCTTAACCCATGATTATTATTGTGCAAGTGCTTATTTATGTATAGAGGGAAAATCAATAATATACATAAATCTATACAATTTATGCAATCGTTTGTTCTGATTGGTATGTGATTGGTCTATCAACGCACAGCTTATACCACAGGGGGTTAGAAACTTGAGATTTTGACAGTAAATTTTTATTTTATTTTTTTATTTTTAATAATAAGGTTCACTAGCGATTTTTACATATTATGATCATGCCATTACATGTAAAATCATATTAAAGCGAACACTGCATGCATATCTAACAAATAATATGGTCAAATATAACTAAATTTATAAAGCGATACAATAAAAGGCGTAGCAAAAAAAACATATAGAAAAAAGAAAACTAAACGTAAAGCGTCAGGTACGTAATTAGCGACGGCGGCAGCGGGGCGACGGCGATGTAAAGCATGACTTTCGTGCGACGGGCGGTGTGGGAAATTAGGGCGTTCCCGTGGGAATTTAAAAAACTTATTTCACGCGGGCGAAGTCGCGGGCATCTGCTAGTTTAATTATAATCATCGATATTATATAATATGTAGGATGCGGCAAAAGGACTACTTTCGGTTAAAAATGAAGTACCTACGTGTGTCACAATTTTAGGAAGGAGGGAGGTAGGTAAATATTGTATGAAGGTTAGTAGGAAAGTCCGTAATTTTTCAAGTTATACCCATGAAACTTGGTAGGTATTTGGTGGGATTTGCGGTTTAAAATGATGAAAATATATATGTTTTACAGTTTTGGAAAATTCTATCTCCAAGGACATTAAATAGAGGAAAGTTTGTAATTTTAATTCGTTTAATATAATCAAATCTATCTGCCCGTTAAGTATGTAGGTTCAAGGCGACTCCAAATTAAATGCGAAGGCGTGTTTGTTTGTTTTTTACAAATCTTTATTTTTTTTTTTAAAAATATAATATACCTACCAAGCCTGTTACCCGCTGATAATGTAGTTTTCTATAGGTGAGAGTTTTTAAAATCGGTTGAGTAGTTTTTTTGAGTTTATCCATTACAAACAATCAAATCTTTCCTCTATAAATAGGTAAGTTTAGATTAGACATCTCACTTATGACTGTATCTTACCAACATTGAGGGTGGGTTTCAGCCAAGACTTAGCGTTCTAGTACAATGCCGTGTAGAAACCGATTAGGAGTATGGGTTAATTATAACTGCCATGACCCTAACAGGTTAGCCCGCTACCATCTTAGACTGCATCATCACTTACCATCAGGTGAGATCGCAGTGAAGGGTAATAAGGTTTGCGCCTTTGCGCTTGTTTTAAAGGTCATACAAGCTTGTTAAAATCCCTTTTAGAAGTGTTTCTAACTTATAGAGCCAATGCTTAAAGCATAATATAATGATCATACTGACGTGTTTCTATGCCTAATTTAGACATTTTATGTTGGTTATAGATTTTTACCCACAGAACAAAACAAAATTACTAAAGAAGAATATTTTTCATCATACCTATTCGAAAAACGCATATTGCCTTCAAAGGATAGCGGGAGCAAAGTGTAACTTGTAGGCCCATGGGACTTTTCATTTCTCTCTTCTGATTGGTCCGAAGTCACGTCATCAATTTGTTGATCGAATATACGACTTTGCATGTCTCTGTTCTGATTGGTCCGAAGTCACGTGATCAATTTGTTGATCGGATATACGTCTTTACATTTTATTTAAACTTTAAATATACGTCTAATTAATGTCTATACAATTACATAGAAGGTTGATAGGAGTATCTTCTGATTGGTGCTTAAACGTATAGGTAATATCCATACATAGTAGGTTGATACTCCTAGCTTTTTCTCATACGTAATGATGAAAAATAGTGTGTGTCACTCGGGGCCAAATTTTTTGTTCTCGGGCGGCGTATATTGAATTCCTCGCTACGTTCAGGATTCTACTTTAGAACCCTTCACTTCGCTCTGAATTCAAAATAGCGCCCTCGGGGAACAAAAATTTTCTTTGGCCCCATAAACACAAATAACTATTACAAGACATTAGACACGTAGGTACCTAAAATCTACTTACCCATTGAAATATTTGACCGAGCGAAGCGAAGGTCTCTGAGTCTACTTGAGTGAATTTGCACTTGTCCGTCCGTCCGTCTGTCAGAAGCCTTGTAACTTCTGAATTACTGAACGTAATTACTTCAAATGTAAATATAAGTAATATGTAAACCGATGGCCTCCAGCCGAATATGGCAAAGTAATAAAAATCTTTATTTCAGGGGGGCTCTCATAGAAGCGAATGCGAAGTAATAGTTATTTGTGTTACATGGGGCCAAAGAAAATTTTTGTTCCCCGAGGGCGCTATTTTGAATTCAGAGCGAAGTGAAGGATTCTATAGTAGAATCCCGAGCGTAGCGAGGGGTTCTAAAGTAGAATCCTGAACGTAGCGAGGAATTCAATATACGCCGCCAGAGAACAAAAAATTTGGCCCCGAGTGACACACACTATTTTTCATCATTACGTATGAGAAAAAGCTAGGAGTATCAACCTACTATGTATGGACATTACCTATACGTTTAAGCACCAATCAGAAGATACTCCTATCAACCTTCTATGTAATTGTATAGACATTATTTAGACGTATATTTAAAGTTTAAATAAAATGTAAAGACGTATATCCGATCAACAAATTGATCACGTGACTTCGGACCAATCAGAACAGAGAAATGCAAAGTCGTATATTCGATCAACAAATTGATGACGTGACTTCGGACCAATCAGAAGAGAGAAATGAAAAGTCCCATGGGCCTACAAGTTACACTTTGCTCCCGCTATCCTCTGAAGGCAATATGCGTTTTTCGAATAGGTATGATGAAAAATATTTTTTATAGCGTTACATCACAGAGAACTGGTTACATAGGGTTGCGGTATATCTTGTACTTGAACATCAAATACTAAAATTAGATAAATATTATACGGAAATAATAATAAATGGAGAACCGAGTTATCGTGAAAAAACTGAATTTAACCCTTTTTTCAAGATGGCGGAAAATGCACATAGGAAATCTTGGTCGACAATTTGAAGTTAAGCTTTTCTAGGCCTTTCCCACGTAATATCCAAAATTTAGCTTTCTCGGTTCACATGCATTTCCAAATGTATTTAATGAGTGGACTAATACGAGGCGCAGCCACGTCGGTGTGGCCTTGGAAGTAAGAAATCGGCGTCCGCGGACCGCGTCTCGTCGCCTCTATACTATATGTATACTACTCCGTTACATCCATACTTCCATACTGTCGGTCTGTCAGTCTGCTACGCTTTCACGGCCCACCTGTTCAACCGATTTTGATGAAATTTGGTACAGGGATAGTTTGTACCCCGGGGAAGGACATAGGCTACTTTTATCCCGGAAAATTAAAGAGTTCCCGCGGGAATTGAAAAACTCAATCCACGCGGACGCGAGTCGCGGGCATCATCTTAATACCGGCTCTTCACGTTGGGCGAGTGTAGGCGAGCGGCGGCGAGCGCCAGTGTGAAGAAGGCCCGCTCGGGACGTCTCGTGCGCTCTCGCCTCGCCTCGCCGCCGCTCGCTTTGATGGGCGGTTTTTCGACGAAAGATCAAAGTGACGAGTGGCCAGCGCGAGCGGCCCTTCCATACGCTCGTGTCGTCAGTGTTCAGAGCAAACCAATAATTTGAGTGCGCACGGACAAAATTCAAAGTCCTGACTGACTGACTGACTTATATATCAACGCACAGGCTAAACCGCTGGGGTTAGAAACTTGAAATTATGACAGAAGGTTCCTTTTGTGACGTAGGCGCTCATTATGGAAGGATTTTGCAAAATTCCACCCCTAAGGGGGTGAAATAGGGGGTTCAAGTTTGTATAAAAGTCAGTCATTTCTCAAGTTATATCCATGAAACTTGGTATACGAGCTACCAGTTAAAAATAAAGAAATACGTGTTTCACAGTTTTTGAAAATTCTACTCCCGAAGGGGTGTAATAGGGGATGAAAGATTGTATGAAAGTCCATAATTTCTCAAGATATTATATCAACGAAACTTGGTATTTTGGCTTAAAGTAAAAAATAAAGAAATACGTGTGTCACAGTTTTTCAAAATTCTACCCCCAAAGGGGTAAAATAGGGGTTGAAATTTTGTACGAAAGTCATTAATTTCTCAAGTTATAGCCAGGAAACTTAGCATTTGGGCTTTCAGTTAGATATGAAGAAGTATATGTATTTCAATTTTTTTTTGTGCAATAGGTACGCACATAATTATAATTTATAATGAGTAAGCGCGCACAAAGCTGTTGCGGCAGCGACTTTTTCAGTGTCAACCTGCATCTTCGACGGTTTGCCGGCAAATGAGGTACCCGAGCGTGTGGAGAGGTACCTCTCGCCTCGGCAGCACTCGCCGAGTACCGCGCCCGAGCGCCCCGTCCCAGCGTGAAGTGCTAGCATAATAATTCGGTTCAGGCACATTTTTAGGGTACCTCTACACGTAAGGTGGGGATGATAAGGTCCAGTGTCCCCGTGCGTTTCCGGATATGTGAAAAAATTCACAGCCAAGTAGACAAGTCTACCAACGTATAAAATGTCTGCATATGGGCAAATACATATGCTGCGCGTCTCGGGTCACGACCTTAGCCGGTGGTTTATTTTTAAAGCTGACCTCTACAAATAACATTATTTTTTCTGCAAACCAATTGTATTATCTTGCCAAAGAAGTAGTTATTTTGCATCAGGATTATTTTCTTGAGATTGTGAATAACCAAACTATTTTATTTGTTATTTTTTTATTAACAACTTCATGTAAATCTTTTTTTATCAATTGTACACTAATATTCATATTATTTTCATTTATTTCAATACCTAGAATAAGTTATATAAAGATAACAGAACAAATTTTATCCTATTTTACAAACATTCTTGCAATTAAATGATCATTAATAATAATTTATTCCATCATCATCATTCTTTATTGCAAATACTTACACTTCATTCATATACAAATATCTTAGCTTATCTACTTGATTAAATTATTACATAATTGTATGGTAATGGTAATGATTCCGTCTTTACTATACGTACCCAGATATACTCGTAGTTCACTGTACCCAGAAAATTGCTATTTTTAGTAATGCAGAATTGATTTTTTTTTCATTGCTTGAAATGAACAATTTTTTGGTCCATGTTCAGTTTGTGTAAAACAGTACTTAATTACGTTAATATAGAAAAAACTAAATTATATCATAAATAATTATAACTACAATGATAGGCTTCATCTAATCAATCTCTTATCTATCAAATAATTCCAAGTTGCCGCAACTGAAACAAAAATTTAATAAATAGGGGTCAATGATAGTGATGCAACAGAAGTGTCATAACGGAAACAGATGTAAGAAGTAAATTTTAGCGGAAACGGATGCGGAACTCACGGAAGTGTAAATACTATGAAAAAAAGTAAGTACAATTATTTACAATACATAATATTTTTTTAATTAAAAAAGTAATATTCGGAATCAAGTAGTGGTAAATTATATTTTATAAGTGCCGAAAACGCGTGCCTGGCTTGCTTGGCTGGAATACCCCTCCCGCGCGTGCTTTAACGCCAAGCTCATCCGCCGCGCCCGCGCTTTGCCCCCCTAAACCGTCGTAAAGTTCCGATCTTTCCGTTATAAAAGTTGCGGAAACAGAAGCAGAAATGGATGTCGAAAAACATGCAGAACTTCCGCAGTTGAGGAAACAGAAGCAGAGGTCTGTTGCATTTAATGATTAACAATTTTTAGTAAATAAAAATATTTTTCACTTCACTAGCACAAAAAAAAAAAAAAAAAACCGACTTCAAAAACCACAAACACTAAAAAGTAAAAAATAATTTAATTTATTATGTATACAAGAGTTAATGTAGTTCTATAATATTAACATTTTTTGGAGTCGGTACCAATTAGCCGCATGAACCGTCTACCTACTCTTCATTATTGTTGACGTGACTCCACATTGGCACCAACTCCAAAAAATTCGGATATTTTTTTTTTTTGAAAATTTTTTATTTCTCAATTTATAGTGGCCCCACTGTTTTTTAATTAAACTAAAAATAAACCAAACTCTCATCAAACTACCGTTGAAGTACATCCTTTCCAATAACAAAAGAATCATCGAAATAGGTTGGCTTGATATTGAGTTATGCGTCCATTTGTCACGCACACACTTAATGCAAATCTAAGACTTATATGATTTTCTCATGGATGCCATGGTCAGAACTGGACCAAATTGAAATGGGACCACACGGGAAGCACCAGCTTTCAAATAAAAAAAGAATCATCCAAATCGGTCCACCCAGTCAAAAGTTCTGAGGTAACAAACTTAAAAAAAAAAAATAAAAAAAAATACAGTCGAATTGAGAACCTCCTCCTTTTTTTGAAGTCGGTTAAAAAAGGGCGCCTTTGCTGATTTGAATTTACAACCAGTGAGCAAAAGTCGTTTTTGCTCGCTCACTGGTTTTAAGCAGCAAAGGCGCTCTTTTTGAGCTAGTGAGGTGAAAAAGTTATGTGTACTAATATTTTTTTATAAGTGAATCTTGTTACGGGGACTGTAATTTAACACCATATGCAGTATATTGTTCAATCAAGGTACCGTAGGTACAATATTTTTCTTAACTTTCGGGGTTCAAACTAGGCACTCGAAACGAAAACGAACTTTGATATCTTGTTGAACAAATAAATAAAATGTCATATTATTATACTGGAATTAACTTACAAAGCCTTGTCTTTCTTTCTCCTTCTGTAGCACCAGCTCTGTTTGTCTGTCATCAAATTTAACTACAGCTGCTAAGACTTTAGCAAGAGTTATGGAATGTGTCCCGGTACCAGTCAAGTACTCATAGAGAATATTTCTTAAATATTCTAATTCAGTATTTTCTTGAAGAGCATGCAAATGTCTTAAGCTAACAAGTGATTCGTCTAATCTCAACCCCAACTTTTCATTAGAAAGTTTTAATTTATCATTATTTGCTTGCATTTGTTGCATATTTGCATTTATTGATTGATTCATTGATTCTAAGTCACTGAGTTTCTTTTCTAACTTATTTTTTGTGTCTAATAAGGTATTATATTTATCATGGATGTTATCAATATTATGCTTACTTTCAATATGTTCTGTCGTGGTGGTTTGAGAATAAGTTTGTGATTGTATTTGGTCCTTAAGCTCCAAGTTTTCTTCGGCAAGGAAAGAATTTTCTCTAATTAAACTTTCTATTTTGTCTTTACCACTCTGAATTTCATTTCTTAAAGTTTCCAGGTCATGCGATAATACATCAACTTTTTCGGGAATATTATCCGTTGATGCAATTAACTCCCGTAATTTATCATTTAAATGACTATTTTCCTTAGAAACCTTAGTTATATGAGTTTGAAGACCTTCAATGTCAGACTGTAACCGTCTATTGTCTTCTTTAAGTGTATCAAATGCAACATTACGTTGTCTTAATAGTTCATCAGTATTGTTGATGGTGGATTGATTGTGCTCGTTGTGTGTTGATAATGTCGTATTTATATCTTTTAACGACTCAATCTCTTCTTGTAATGCCTGAATAGTTTTATTGCTTTCCAAAAGTTCATTATTAATATTGAAGCCATTTAAATCTGTTTGTGTAGTTATACAGTTCAATATTTTATTTTCTGCAGAGTTCTTTTCAAGGTTATCGATTACTTTAATTAAATTATCTTTCTCCATTTCAATAAGTGAGTGTGATTTTTGGACTTCTTTTAACTCTAACTCAATGTCGATAACATTTTTCGAAATTGAATCAGATAAATTCTTTAATGATGTATTTTCTTCTTTAAGCTCTTCTAGACGTTTTTCTAAATCATTTATTTGACTGGTTTTTTTCATATTAACTTTTAATAGTTCATCATGCTCTTTACTTAAAACTTCAAAATTATTAAGTGTATCTTTATACATATAAGAAACTTCGTTGAACTCTTCCTTTAACATTTCTTTTTCAACCATGGTAGACTTTTCAGTCATCTGTAGCTTTTCATTTTCTTTAATCAAAGAATCATTTTGTTCACTTATTATTATTCTTTCTTCATTACAAAGTCGCAATTTTTCGTTTACTTTTTCTAACTCTACCATCAATTTATTTATTTTACTGTGACTAATTTGATGTTGGTCTTTTGCCCTTTGTATTTCTTCTGAGTATAGGATACTATCTGAATCAAATTGTTTAATTTTTGATTTAAGTTCTTCATTTTCATTTTCCTTTTGGCTTAATTCGATTTTTATCTTCTCATATTGTTCGGATATCTCCAAAACTTCGTTTTGTAGTGCTTCATAACGATTTTGTAAGTCCTTGGATGTTACTGAAATATTGACAAAGTCTTGTTTTGCAGTTTTACAAAGCAAGATGGTTTTGTCTTTAACGGTGTTTATGGATGCATTTATAAGTTCTTTAAATGTTTTAGATTCTTCCAACGTTACATTAATTATGTCTCTTAAAGTATCTATTTTGATTTTTAAGTCTTTACAACTTAATTGGACGCGCTTTGCATCTTGTACTTTATCCTTCAAAATACCAATTTCTGACGTTAATTCGCTTACAGTGATATTTAAGTTCACATTACAATTCTGAACTAATTCGTGATTAGCTAAAAGTTTTTCAATTTCGGACTGTAATTTTACTAGTTCTACTCTTTCATCTTGTATTTCAGATTCCAAGTTACTGCATTTTACTTTCCACTCATTTAATTCTTCAACATATTTATTGATTTCTTTAGGTTCTCCAATTTCTTTAGTTTTTAAACTTTCAATATTATTTTTGAGTGATTGTAGTTCTTGCTCATAGTGGCTGATTTGTGAATTTTTCTTTGCGTTCTCTTCCAGCAACTGAGCGTTCCTATTTTCTAAATAAACATTTCTGTCAATCATTGCTAGTTTTTCTGCATTTTCTTGCTTCATTTGTAACTCAAGACATTTATATTCCTCATCAGATTTATTGATCAAACTTTCCAGATGTTGACATTTTTGTGCAAAAGTATCTAATTCAGTTCTCACCTCAATAATTTTAGTTTTATCAGTATTTAGTTCATTTATATCACTGCTTAGTTTGTAGTTTTCTTCTTCTAATTGATTTATTCTATTTTTGCAATCGTTTATTATTATATTAAGGGATTGTATCTCATTTTGACTATTTTTTAAACATTCTTTTAACGATTTGATTTCGTTTTCTTTACCTTCTAATTCCTTATGAATACTTAGTTTATTTTCAGCCAGTGATATGGCATATTCTTCTTCTCTTTTACTAAGCACTTCAATTTTTTTATTCAATTGTAGAACTTCATCTTGTGCATTTTTAAAATTAAACTCCAGGATTGACATTTCTTTGTTTTTCAGAAATTCATTGGAATTATTTTTATTTTGCAACTCTTCTATATTTTCGTTGAGTTCTTCAATTTTTTTTCTAGCTTCCAATAATGATATAGATGTAGCTTGTAATTGATCATTTTCTTTTACTTTGATATCCAGTTCATTCGAAACTTTTTTTAACTCTGCAGTTAGCAGAGCATTTTTTTCTTTAGTTGCCTTAAGTGACTCTTTGTATTTATTAAGTAGCTGTTCCATTTTTTCAACTTTATTGTTTATAACTGTCAATTCAGATGGTAAAGGATCTTCATTAGTTGATTTTTCCACACTCACATCATCAGTGGCCAAAGTTATTAAAGGGAGTTCTCCTTCATTTCCAGCAGACACAGTTGGCCTTTTGTTTTCCATTAACATATTGCTCAAAACTACATCATTACTTTGAAGAAAGCTTAGTTTTGTATTAAGAGTTTCAATTTTCATATTTTTTTCTTCTATGTCGATTCGAAGAGCTTTCTCTAGATGAGCCTAAAAACCATTGCATGAATAATTAGCTTGTAATTTGTCAGTCAATTTAAACACAAATTAATTTACACTGAATACATACTTTAGCACTTTGTTCTAATGAACATTGTTCTCGCAATTCCGATATTCTTCTTAGTGCCTTGTCCTGTGTCTCTACTAGAACATTCTGAAAAAGTATTACTTCATTCAAGTGGGTATTGTTTAAAATGTTTATATTTAACACTCGCATTTTTATGCGAGTGTTAAATATAAACATTTTAAAGGTTAAAAGGAAAAAAACGGTCTTGGGTCTAAATAATCTATGTCAGCATCATCTTTGGCTATTTTTTACTAATTAAAAAAGTTTTTTTTTGCGTAAAAAGAGCGCTTTACCTAATCGACCAGAAAACAATTTGCCACATTTGTCTGGTAAAAATCGTAAGAAAAATTGATCTACATAAATGTAGAGCGCGCGGACACGTGTGTTAAAATATCAGTTTGAAATTGCTTTGTCGTTTATTTAAATAGCTTACCAAATCGTGTGTAATAGTTACCTTTGCTTTTGCATTTTCTCTCTCTAGAAGTTTGTAATGACGTGCAAGATCTGCATATTGTGTTTTATATTTAGTACATCGATCCTGTGTACGGCGATATGCAGAGTAGAGTTGTTCTTTTGTTACACGGTCAAGATTAACAGTTCCACCAGAGAACCCTCTATCCTCAGCTTCACTCGCTGATACCTCCATATCTGACTGTAAGGGATTTGACAATTTTGTAACTGGCTGTTCAGCTCCAATTGGCCCAAAGTGTAACTAGCCCTCTGGCTAGTTACACTTTGGGCCAGACCAACTTATATTATTTATTAGTGCTACAGAGTAGTACTATACAGGATTACATTTCGACGACCTGCAATTTATGAAGTTAAGATTTATAGATCATAATAAATGTACATTTCGCATCATGGTAGCTTTGAAGCTATAGTAATTAGGAAAAATCCTTAAACCTACAAAATCTCAATGCTTAAAAACGCAAGGACTCTCTATCTACGCACTCGGCGCGTATTGTTCGGATAGGTATCACAACGACGCGCACACTTAAGCAGGTCCGTATCATAGATGTAAGATTGGTCTCCGAGCGAAGCGGTGACCAATTCATTATTATTATTATTATTCATTATTAATAAAAAACATCTGCTAAGAAGATGTTATATTATTTTTTAATTTCATGGGCAGATTATATGATCGTTTCTGAACCACCCCTGAAATTATTGCAGGTGACCTAAAATGAATCCTGTATATTTGAAAAAAGCAATAGTGGACAAATCTCACACGTGACTGAAGCATGAATGGAATAAAATTTACCTGTAAGTGATACATAGAAGGACTTTCATAGCTGGGCAATCGAAAAGATATGTCGCTAGCCAAAGAACTGTTTGATAATCTTCTTTGCCTCTGGTTTTCTTGAGTCACCTAATGCAAACAAATTATAATAATTATATACTTAACATATATTTTACTTTGAATATTACAATGAAATTTATTTTATCTATTTAAATATCATCTCCCTACCATTAATACTTTTAGCCTGTTCTTACCATGGGTAAAAACATAAAGAAAATAATAATTTTATTACATACAAATTACAATCCATACCAATATCCATACTTACTAATATTATAAATGCGAAAGTCTGTCTGCCTGGTACGCTTTCACGGCCCAACTGTTCAACCGATTTTGATGAAATTTGGTGCAGGGATATGTTGTATCCCGTGGAAGGACATACTTTTTATCCTGGAAAACTAATAAGTTCCCCCGGGAATTGAAAATCTTAATCCACACGGACGAAGTCGCGGGAATCATCTAGTAATTTCATAAACATACAACTACTAGCGCCGCTATACTTACTAGCGTAGGTACTTACTAGGTAAGATAGACTATTTAGGTTTCTTTAATAAGGAACTCCCAATTTGTTATTGCATAGGTTTTAAGTATCAATGTTTTAAGACGAATGTTTTTTTTAATCTACTACAAGTTAGTGCTTGACTGCAATCTAACCTGATGGTAAGTGAAGATCCTGCATCCAGTCTAAGATGGTAGGTTACCTAGGTAGGGCATGGCAGTTATATTAAAAACCTATACCCCTAATTGGTTTCGTGACGTGTAGTAAATCGCTTGGCGGTACGTCTAAACGGTAGGGTGGTAACTAGCCACGACCTCCCACTGGCCAGACCAGGGAAAATTCAGGAATTATAAATTCAAAAATTTTGACCCTGCCGGGACCCCCGACTCGGGACCTCCGCATGTTAAGACAACAGCGCTCAATACTGCGTCCGGGAGGTCGTCAAATCATCATCAAATGTTATAATCATCGGTTACCTCGTGAGTCATGTGATAATCCATAGGCTCAACATTTGAATTCACATTTCCTGCGTGAACAAGTGACACTTCTTGTACGTCATTTTGTTGATTGTTGGAAATTCGATTTTTAGTGGAAGCATCTAGAAAAATAATAACAGTAATAAAAACCGGCCAAGTGCGAGTCGGACTCGCGCACCGAGGGTTCCGTACAAACCTGTAGTAAGTTTTAAATTATTAAAAAAAAAACTACTTACTAGATCTCGTTCAAACCAATTTTCGGTGGAAGTTTGCATGGTAATGTACATAATATATTTTTTTTAGTTTTATCATTCTCTTATTTTAGAAGTTACGGGGGGGGGGGGGGGGGGGGGACGACACACACACACATTTTACCACTTTGGAAGTGTCTCTCGCGCAAACTATTCATAAAAATTATATTAGAAACCTCAATATCATTTTTGAAGACCTATCCATAGATACCCCACACGTATGGGTTTGATGAAAAAAAAATTTTTGAGTTTCAGTTCTAAGTATGGGGACCCCCAAAATTTATTGTTTTTTTTCTATTTTTGTGTGAAAATCTTAATGCGGTTCACAGAATACATCTACTTACCAAGTTTCAACAGTATAGTTCTTATAGTTTCGGAAAAGTGGCTGTGACATACGAACGGACAGACAGACAGACAGACAGACAGACAGACAGATAGACAGACAGACAGACAGACAGACAGACAGACAGACAGACATGACGAATCTATAAGGGTTCCGTTTTTGCCAAATTTGGCTACGGAACCCTAAAAAAATGAATCCCTTTTTCCCTTGGTCACGGCATCACGCGTGAACGACTGGACCAATTATTTCGCTAATTCTTTTTTTGTTGTGTTTGTTATTTATGGAGAAGGTTCTTATGAAAGAAAATGTTTGAAAAATTATACGGAAAAGTAAAAAAAAATGGGTAAAAAAATCTCCATATACAAAAGTAAATGAGACATAAGTGAGACAGTAGAGAGATCTTCAAATACATTGACAGAATGACAATCATTTATTCAGTTTCATATATTATATTGTACATTTATCCTGGGGAAAAAACCAGTTCCCACAGGACTCGATAAGACCTAAAATCCACGCGGACGAAGTCGCGGGCATCAGCTAGCTCTTAACGAAAACTTAGATATAGTATAACATCTTTGTCATCATTCCACGTAAGTATATTATTATAGAGAAAATCCTGTTTATCCTCTACTACCACTACAATCTCCTCATAGCAGACTATTTGGAAGTCTGAGTACTCTACACACACTCCTTTATTGAGGCTGTGGTGAATGCAGTGTTAAAGTACTACTTAATAATAAGTTTATACCAATACTTTTAGTGCTGTAACATGTTAGTTGCAGGCTGCTTACAAATGAAAGATGTGTTAAATTTTTTGTTTACTATAGGCTCACTCTTGACCACAATCACACCTGATTGTTGGTGTGGGTCTCTACTTGTTTAAATAAGCATGCATATAATTCAGTTAGCATTGTAATTGGCAGGAAAAAGATCTTGAAAAAGTATTCCAAATGCAAGCCATTTTGTGTTTGTAGATAGAATGTTGATGCCAAACTAATATTAATTTGACAAGGCAAGCGCGCTCCACCTTAGGCTGCAGCACTACTACTTCCAGCAAGTCTGATTGCAGCCAAGTGCTAGTCTATAAATTAAAAAAGACAAATATATGCTTCAACAAGCCTATTTGAAGGCAGCCTTAAACATTTAAGAAATTCATAATGTTTATTACCATTATCGCCAATAGAAAATAAATCATTATTTGTAATGTCTGATATGCTACTTGAAGCAGAAGTAACTGCTGCCTGAAACCAAAAATTAAATGTAAATTTAGTATCCAAATATGAAAGACACTAGGTAGTTAAGTAATGGAAAAGGTGGCTGTGAGAACATTACATCAGCATCAAGCAATGAACACACAACAGATAGATATTAAGTTCATAAATATGTCAACTTATAGACAGCCGAGCGATCGCGTAACTTCTGCATCAATCATTGATACATCGCAATCACCTCTGATTGGTTAACACTCTTCCACTATTGGACATAATCCATTGACGCAGCAAGAATGCCATAAATTCAGCCAATTACAACAATTGATACTGTAACAATGATTGATGCAGAAGTTACGCGATCGCTCGGCTGGTATATATGTGGAAAATACAAATGTGACATGAAGGGAAAATACATTAAATATTGAAGATATCAAATTTCTCTCAAAGGAAACATTCTTTTCAGAAGGAAGTATTCTTCAGAAGAATTCAGAAGGATAATAGGATAAAGCTATTATAGTAACTGAGTGCAATTCTGTTATTTTGCTTAGTGAGTTATAAACTAAAAAAAGCCAAATAACTTTCACGTAACCTTGATGTAACTTAATTGAAAAATATTGATTATTTTTGGATTATGTGACATATAAAAAAATGTTCAGAATAAAAAGTTCTCAGAAATGTCACAATAAAACTAAAAAAAAATTTAACTTGAAAACTACCAAAAATCCCTGAACATTTTTTATTTTCTGATAGGTCTAGGTACGAGGAATCAAAAATTTTTCTTTGAATGTCACTACTTGGACCATCCTGTATATCTTTACTTATGCTTTTTTAGATAATAAGTAGTCCTTAAGTTCAAAAGATTTAGTCATTACCTTGTCTAAATAAGTGAGGATAATTATTAAATAAGTAACTAGGACCTAGTTTAAAATTAGAGTCACGGGCTCGCACAGTCTTATAACAAGTTTATGGCAAATACTTTTAACTTGAAGTTGAACCTTCATTACCTGAGCAGCTTGTGCAAACTGTTGTATCCTTTGAGGAGATGACTTAACTTCCTCAGCCAATTTGTCCTTGAACTTTTTGAACATTTTTCCTGCCTTAATTCTTTACGGTTTAATAAATAATATTGCTACGATTACATTTATGCGCTACGATGCCAAGAATGTTGCAATGAATTCAACAAGAAGATAATATTCTCAGATAATTATTACAATTTCAAAAGGGATTACATAAATTATTTTTTTAAGTACTTCAAAATACGAATTTAATTGCAAATTCACAACTTCAACATTATAGTGTAGGTACACTCTTTCACAATTCCAGCAATTCTTGAAAATTGACTTTTCGTTTTCACAGTTGTTGACATAAAATTGTCATCACTCATCACAGAGTACATTGAGGCTGTGTTCCGAAATACACTGCGAGCACTGTAAGGTGTGACGTCACTTTAGTACACTGCGAAGCCGTTCCTTTATAGTTAAGTATACTGGGTACTGCTTAAAACGGAACGCTGTCAGCACTGAGACAAACACTGAGAGCACCTTAGGCGCGGGACATACAGAAGTGTCGTGGCGAGTGGTGAGGTGCGCAAGATGCGCGACAGTGTCACGCCACTGGCGCGCATCTGTCGCCAAGTGGCGCGCAAACGGTGAGGCTGTGACGTAGCAGTGGGACGTATTTGGGGCATACTAGTGTTTGATTTCGATGCGACAACATGTTTTCTTCGTCAGATGAAGATATGCTAGCTGTGGCGGTATAAATATCCAATAAAAAATGCTATACCCATGCTATACCCAATTGTTAAAGCAGGAAGGTACATCGTCATTCGTCGCGTAAACGCAGTTTAGGTTTGATAATAAAATCGGTATAAATATCGATGTTCTGCATGATTATATTGGTATTTCGGTTTTGAGTGTAAATATACTACCTACTATTATTTTAAAAACAAATCGAGAAAATATTCAGTCATAAATATTAAGTTTTATGTATAAATACCTAACTTCCGCATGGATTTTTTTTGTAAGTTTTGGTACATTGGTCATTACCACAACCGTGCCAAGTTTCAACGACTGAAGACTTAATGCAGGGGTCTCCATACAACGAACCGCCCCGTTTCCTAGACTATACAAGATTTATTAATTTAATTGAGAGAAAGAAAAGAAAGAAAGAAAATACCTTTATTCCACAATGGTGACACAGACAAACATTTAACATACAATTGTACATAAGAATATGTTTGCATGTGACACCACCCGGAATGGGTGCTCCTACAGCTCAGGTTTGTGCCCAGCATTATACCTACAAACTAAAAAAACTAGTCGTTAAGTTCTAGGTATTTTTCCACGAACTGGCAAAATCGATATTAAATTCCGTATCGTCGTGCATTTGCAATCCGGCCCTGTGCGTTTCGAGCGGTGTGCCACTGTCGAACGGGTGCGCCGTATGTCGAGGAAGCGTCGCCCCCACCATACCCGCGCCGCGCCGCGCCTCTTCAGTATGCTCGGCGCCTCGCCGCTTGCATGCATTTTGTATGAAATACATAGAAGCGGCGGCGACCGCTCGCTTCTCGACACACCCGTCGACCGCCCGTCGACACTTCTGTATGTCCCGCGCCTTACCTCGAAAACGCCAGTGCTCACAGTACAAAGATGGCGTCGATTAATGACGTCATATATTTCCCTAGGATACTGCAGCAGTTTACTGTCAGTTATAATGGAACGAATTTCTCCACAGTAAAGAGCACTGAACAGTGCTCGCAGTCTATAACGGAACACAGCCTGAATGATTGTCATCAATCATCTGCCTTCACTACGTTTGTCACACAGACATACTAATAGGTTTGTCATCATATTATTTTAACATAGAGTAAGTCTAAATCATGGGGGTATTTGTTACCTCCATGGTCTAAATGGGAAGCTGTGATGGGAAGCACAGATGGGAAGAGGGGACATTGTATCAATAACACAGAACACTTAAGGTAAGGACAAACTGAGCCCACGTATGCAACGTATATTGTGCAACGAGGGAGAGGTGGTGTGCACACTTGTCCCGCGTACACAACGCATATTGACGTCAGACTCGTATATTGTCATTTCTTCTGGTGCTGTAGTTTTTTTTTTTTTTAAATCCACTACAAGTTAGCCCTTGACTGCGATCTCACCTGATGGTAAGTGATGATACAGTCTAAGATGGTAGCGGGCTAACCTGTTAGAGGCATGGCAGTTAATTAAACCCATACCCCTATTTGGTTTCTACACGGCATCGCACCAGGCCAGACCAGGGAATTTTCAGAAATTATAAATTTCCAAACCCTGCCGGGGATCGAACCCGGGACCTCCGCACGTTAAGGCAACAGCCCTCAACACTACGCCACGGAGATCGTCAAACAAGTGTAATGTTTTCCGATACTGAGAGTGAATTTGAGGACGATTTATTATGTTTGTTATTTTTAAATGAATATTTAATTTAGGTAGTAGGTATCTTCCCAACGTCTATTCGTGACTGACGCGCTGCGAACGTAAGTTAAGCGTAAGATAAAGAAACACACTGGTCTTACGCGTGGGATGGCGTATGATATCCCCTCCACCTTCCCACGCCGATCTGGATTTACAGATCTAACGTTGCGCAGGACGCGTGTGATAGCGTTGCGTATGTTAAGTATGTTTCTGATTCAACTGTTTTCATACAAATTCCAGAGTCTAGATGTCATAATGCGTTGCATACGTTGCATACGTGGGCTCAGTTTGTCCTTACCTTTAGGTATACACTATTTTAATACCACAAGTGAGCGAAATGTGGCGAAATCACGGCGAAATGCATACCTCCATGGCGAAATGCATCTGGCGAAATCACAGACATATAAATAGAAGCAGACACAACATAAATTTCACACCCACGTAGACAAGTGTATGCGAATCAGTGTGACTTAGTGTGACCGTGTCCCTGCAAGCAAAAATGTGTATGTATTAATTTGCTGCAACACTGTGCTACACCAACGCACACATTGACAAAAATTCAATGCGTGGCAGTCATTATAAGACATCTATGAGACCTATGGCGTTTGTTTACATTGTGTTGTCTTGGGTGTCATAAGTTTTTTGTGAAATTTGGAGATTTATATGAATATTTACTGAAATAAAATGGTGAAGTGTTGTGTCCCCCTGTGTTACAACGCTTCGTACAGGAAAACCCCAGAAGTAACGTTCCATCGGTAAGTAAAATTCATGCTATCATGTAGCTTTGGAATGTTTTCGTATCGCATCGTATCAAGGCTAAGATATCTAATATTTTATAGTTGTTATGACGAAATATGTAGCCATGCATATATTAAAACTATAATATTATGGTTTTCTGTAGAAATACATGTTTTAAGTTGTTGAATAATCTTTTTTGACATTTTGAGAACTTTAACAAATTACAGGGCCGGACTCGACGACTCTTTTATTTTAAGTATATAACTTCGACTTTTAATTTCAGGTTTCCAAAGGATGAATACCTGAGAGACCTATGCATAAAAATATTAATAGAAAAGACTGGCAGACCAACTCATGGAGTGCTATATGCTCCAAGCATTTTACAGATAATCTAAGAACGTAATATATTCCGTACAATTCTATCTCCTGGTGCAATACCGACCATTTTCAAAGAAAAGTTAGTTGAGGTCTTATACTAAGTAGGTACCAATTTACCTTATCTTCCATTAGGTGGACGAATTTCATTAATTTTTATTGAAAACCTCAATACAGATTCTAAAGCACTAATTGTAAAGTTTATTTGAATAAAAAACATGTGAGTTTAAAACACCTGTTGTAATTTTTTATTTAACCTCTTTTTGGAATAACGATTCGATTCGATTGTTTAACAACATTTATTTGGCTTACTGACAAGAAATTATTGTCAATAGGAACTTTGAGCTAAAATCTGGCGGTATTTACACGATATCCGTTGGTAGGTACTGTTCTTCTAAATAATATCCCCATCACCTGCGCGTCGACGCAGAGCGAGAACGACGCGAGAACCACTGGCCATGATACTGACGGAGTCCTCAGGATTTGAGTTGTAACAGGAACTATAACTCCGCGCGCGACGGTGACGATATCACACGCAGCGCGAAGCTCACATCTATATTCACCACATTGACTAGGGTCCCGCACGTGGTGATGATTACCATTACTAGTGTTACTATATTGCAGTTGTGATCGCTTGTGATGAGGAAATTATAAAAGTACCAATAATAATTATTTTTAAAATCCTTACAAATTATAGCTTCCAAATGATAGGTGTCTTTAGGTCAATTTTTTTCACGCAACCTAACCCTACATATTAATATAATGTTTTATGCAGCAACAAGGTTCGGCCCTGAGTTTTGTGTATGTGTGCGTAATGTTTTCGTGTGTTTGTAATTGCCACGCTATTTTGTACGTTATCTTGCCTCTGCTTCTCTTAACTCTGTGGGCGAAATGAGTATTTATTCCCAATAATTTAATGTAGATTCATCCATACGCAAATAGGTTTTGTAACAGTTTTTATCCTCAATTCGAATTTCCTCGAGTAAGTTCGAATGAACCCCTTTTGATGGCCGCCGTGAGACCCACGGGTGGATTCAAATTCTTTTTTTTACTCCGGTTTTGCTTCTTTTTCTTTTTCATAAGTAAAAAAAGAGTAAGTATGTTCTGTGGTCTTGCCCAGCCGGGGGATCACAGACATACAAACCAGAAGGTTGAGGAAATAAATAGTTCTCGCAAAAGTCAAATGTTTTTGTCTCAAAGTCAAAGTTGGACTCATTTTAAATTTGAAATAAATTTGTTCAAGTAAAATTTTTTTCAAGTAAAATTGTAAGTACAATACGTCTTTACATTATGACTATAGCAACTCGAAAACTCGTTCAAATAGCTGCATGGGGTGGTATTGTGGTCGCCTCTACTGGATTCTATTTACAAATAAAGCTTGTGGATAGAGTGAGGAGCTATGATTATTATAAGGATGCCTTGAAAAAACTTCGAACTCATCCAGGTGCAGTTCATTATCTTGGAGAACCGATTAAAGACAGGAGGTTTAAATTGAGTGACAATGACAATAACTTTTCTGATGGAAAAAGAGCCAAATTTCGTGTGCCTGTAAGTGGGCAGAAAGAACGTGGAATTTATTATTTTTGGGCAGAAAATACAGACAATAAATGGTCAATTGTTAGAGCAGAGTTAGAATTAAAATCAAAACCAGATGAAAGATTGGTGATAGTAAAACAAAGTTAGATTTTTATCATAGGTTTATTTTATTGTAATAATAAGAACATAGAAACAAAACTTATAATGATTGTGCCTACTAATAATTATCATGTAATTTTTTCCAGTAAAGGTTTTATGCAATTCGATTTATAGCATTGGTAAAATGAATTTTGAAGGTTCATCTAGGGAAAAATTCTTTTATCACAACACATTGTTGTGTTTAATTAGATCTTTGCAAGACAAAAATATTACAGTTGACCTACGCAATGATTCATATGTTTGCGGTCAATTAAATGTAGTGGATGGGTAAGTAAATGAACCCATCTATTTATCATTTTTATTGTAAAATCTTATCTGCTTTTGTCTTTTTTCATTCAACTAGATGATGCCCATGACTTTGTCCGCGTGGATTAAGTTTTTTGGTTCCTGGGGAAACTCCTATTATATTTTCCGGGATAAATAGTAGCCTGTGTTCTTCCCCGGGACGCTGCTACCAAATTTCATCAGAATCGGTTGAATAGATGGGGCGTGAAAGCAGACATACACTTTCACAATAATTATAATATTAGTATGGATTGTAACAGTTGCCTTTTGACTTGCTTCATAATAAAGGTACAAAGTTAAATAATAATATTCATATTAAATTATTGATGTATTTGCATAGTGTGTGAAATATTTTTAGTGTTATATAATTTTCTTATTAATTTAATTTACTTAATATTATTCAAGGAAATAACCTGTTTTATTTATTTATAACAATTATTAATATATAATAATAAATTAAATTACTCAAAGTCAACCACCTTAGATACTGTATATTATATCATATTTTATTTAACAGTCCTCTACATCTCCAAGGCAACTAATGAAGATATATGTACTTTAAATTTTACTTTACAGCTTTATGAATCTTTCGTTTAATAAAGCTGTATATTGTGACACACAACGAAATGAATTCTTTTTTGATAATCTATTTATACAAGCTCGGAATATTAGATATGTTCACATACCAGAGACGGTAAGCAAACTATATTGTACCTTGTTTCAAAGTCAACTCCAATTAAAATCTTATAAATAAAACATCATAAACTGACTTAGGGTTTCCTCTTTAATCATTCACACTTATTTTCATAATGAGATCTAACTTGAATTGTTTTATGATATAATTAGGGCTAAATTTTCAATCGTCAGATAAATTTTATTGGAGGAATAAATTTGACATTTTGGCAGATTTTCAATACAAAACCTGTCAAAACGTCAAATTTATTGCTCCGATAAACTTTATCTGACGATTGAAAAATCAGCCCTTACATAATTAAATATTTCATTTTTGGTGCAATGCAAATTCTGTACACAATACACACGTAAGTGACACTTGAGTAACCTAATAACCATGTGCTGCATTGGTCCAAAATGCATATAATATGCATTTTGTCGGATAATTTGATCAGACAAATTGATTTCTTGCAAAAATTCTAGGACAAAATAACAGACTTATTTTGGCAAACATACAAATACACTAGGGGTAGGAAAAGCAAGACTGAGTTGAATTGGGATATTTCTGGGTTACTTAAATAACGAGGCATACCAATAGTAGCAGTCACCACAAATATTGTGAGCTTAATCGAGACTTACCTAAGGTAAACTGGTTTTTTCAATGATCCCAAAAATAGCTTGGGCAATTACGAAAAGTATCTGATCCTTTGCAATAATTGTCCTGGATGTTACAGAATACAGAGTTAATTCTCAAATTCAAACTTAGAACCTGCATTTTTTTTCGAATATACCTAAACACATACATCCTTTCTCCTATTCAGATGACCATTTTAGGAAATCTTACTAAAGAGTTAAAGAGACACAAAGACAAAAAACTTAGTGAGAAACCAGAAGTCAAAACCAGAAAAGCAACAAAAGCACTGAAACAGCACTTGAAGACTGTTGCAGAGTTGGAAAATTAAAACTAACTTATAAGATTAATAAACTTGGAAACAATAAAGAACATTTAAATTAACAAAGTTTGATTCATTAAAGAACTGTTATCTCCAAGTCAGAGTAACATTAACCTACAGATTAATAGTAAATTGTTCATCAAGGGACTAAATGAGCCATTTCATACGAGATGTTTAGCTTCCTGAGTGTAGTGAGGGATGCTATAGAATCGAGTAGAATCATAGTAGAATGGCTTAGTCCCGTGGTAAACACTCTACTTTTCACTTAGATTGCGAGAAAATATTTATATGTAACGATTTTTAATTATTTCTTTGCATTTCTGATAAATTTAAATTCACTTTATCCTATGCCTTCACCTTTTATTTCGTATTGTGCATCGAAATTCGAATTGGATTAATCACAGAGTACATCATTCTTAATATTATAAATGCGAAAGTGTGTTTGTTTGTTGGGTTGTCCTTCAATCACGCCGCAACTAAGCAACGGATCGACGTGATTTTTTGCATGGATATAGTTGAGGACCCGGAGAGTGACATAGGCTACTGTTTATCCCGAAAAATTAAGGAGTTCTCGTGGGAATTAAAATACTTATTCCACACGGACGAAGTCGCGGGCATCAGCTAGTTATACATAATTTAACATCAATTTACATAAATGTAATAATAACAACAAAAATTCTAGAGATTTCGCGGCAATCCGCAATACCAACTTTATTTGTCTCGTAATTGTTACCAAGAAGGAATTTAAAAAAAATACAGTAAGTACCTTAAACAGAGCTGTAAAATGGGTAACATTAACACATTGACGAATACTTACATGCAACCAAGGATTGTGTGCAGCCAACGACATTAATCTAAATATATAAAAGGCAAAGGTGACTGACTGACTGACTGACTGACCGACTGATCTATCAACGCACAGCTCTAACCACTGGTCGGATCGGGCTGAAATTTTGCACTCAGATAGCTATTATAACGTAGGCATCCGCTAAGAAAGGATTTTTGAAAATTCCACCCCTAAGAGGGTGAAATAGGGGTTGAAAATTTGTATGAAACTCCGTCATTTCTCAAGTTATATCCATGAAACTTGGTTTACAAGCTACGAGTAAAAAATTAAGAAATATGTGTTTCACAGTTTTTGAAATTTCTACCCCCGAAGGGGTAAAATAGGGGTTGAAAGTTTGTATGAAAGTCCTTCATTTCTCAAGTTATAGCCATGAAACTTGGCATTTGGGCTTTCAGTTAGATATGCAAGAGTACCTACGTGTTTCACCATTTTTGAAAATTCGACCCCCAAAGGGGTGAAATATAGAGTTTGTTCTTCAATCACGCCGCAACAGAGCAACGGATCAACGTGATTGCACAGTTGAGGACCTGGAGAGTGACATAGGCTACTTTTTATCCCGGAAAATTAAGGAGTTCCCGAGGGAATAAAAAAAACTTAAACCACGCGGACGAAGTCGCGGGCATCAGCTAGTTTTAGTATGTAATTAAAATATGTCTCAGCAGTGTATACACCGTTTTCAGTTCTATTTTTAAAAATAAATTCAATTTAAGTACCTACTTATAAAAAAGTTTCTTTAATTTTTTCCAAGAAATTATTTAAAAATCATCAAATCCATATAAATATTATAAATGCGAAAGTTTGGATGGATGGATGTATGTATGTATGGATGTATGTTTGTTACTCAATCACGCTCCAACGGATGAACGGATCTGGATGAAATTTGGCACAGAGATAGATTATAGTCTGGAATAGCACATAGGCTACTTTTTATCCCGGAAAATTAAGAAGTTCCCGCGGGAATCAAAAAAACCTCAACCACGCGGACGAAGTCGCGGGCATCAGCTAGTAAATATTATAAATGCGAAAGTTTGGATGGATGTATGGATGGATGTTTGTTACTAAATCACGCTCCAACGGCTGAACGGATCTGGATGAAATTTGGCACAGAGATAGATTATAGTCTGGAATACCACATAGGATACTTTTTATCCCGGAAAATTAAAGAGTTCCCGCGGGAACCGAAAAACCTCAATCCACGCGGACGAAGTCGCGGGCATCAGCTAGTAGAACATAGTTTAAATTCTTTTTCATCCCACCATCTCGGAAAGAGTATTTTTACTCTTCGATATCTGAAGGTAAAAGCCGTTATTATCCTCTAGAGGATAAAGTAAATTGAATTTAGAACATCGTGTGCACGTTAGTAAATATCACTCGTCTATGAAGTTTGTGAATTCAAAACATCATGCACCATTTTCTTTCACGTCATATTGTTTAAAATTAAAACCGATTAAAAACAAGAAAATTGAAAATAAGTGAAAAACCTAAAATGAGTGATTCTAGTGACGAAGAAATTAACAGAATTGAATTAAATCTTGTGATTTTTTTGCATTTAGTCATTTCCTCGCTGAGGTGGGATGAGAAGTTACGTGTTGCACTCGAGTGAAAAGATTTTTCACCTCGTGCTCTTTTGATTCCCTCGCTGACGCTCAGGATTCTAATTTTTATTGTTAAACAAAAACAATAGTTATTTGTTATACAAGAGTGAAAAGTTGTTTTTTAACCGCGTGCTCAATTTTGATGACCGAGCAAGCGAAGGATTCTAAAATTGAATCACGAGCGGAGCGAGTGATTCAAAAATTAGAATCCTGAGCGTTAGCGAGGGAATCAAAAGAGCACGAGGTGAAAAATCTTTTCACTCGAGTGCAACACGTAACTTTTCATCCCACCTCAGCGAGGAAATGACTAAATGCAAAAAAAATCACAAGATTAAATTCAATTCTGTTAATTTCTTCGTCACTAGAATCACTCATTTTAGGTTTTTCACTTATTTTCAATTTTCTTGTTTTTAATCGGTTTTAATTTTAAACAATATGACGTGAAAGAAAATGGTGCGCGCAAAGCAAATTAAAAAAGTACACCAAGAAGGTTACGAGTGTGAGTTTTTAACAAATTAAAAACGATTGTATGGAAATTCGGCACCATAGAGGTACAAGTAAATAGGTTTTAATGATGTTTTGAATTCACAAACTTCATAGACGAGTGATATTTACGAACGTGCACACGATGTTCTAAATTCAATTTACTTTATCCTCTAGAGGATAATAACGGCTTTTACCATCAGATATCGAAGAATAAAAATACTCTTTCCGAGATGGTGGGATGAAAATAACTATTAATATCCTTCGTCAAGCGCCCCTGTCACCAAGCAGCTTTGCTTTGTATAGATGCCTCAGTTGAACTATGGTAGGAAAGAACGTATCTCCTTAGACTGCGTCTGTGACTTTAGTTTGGGCTGTTGATATTAACCATAGACTATCCATTTACAACCTGTAACCAGGCCTGGCTCACTTGTCACGTGACCTGAGATATTTAACTACTGCTGCGTGGACGCTCGACGGCACTCGTATCAGTCGAGTGTTGCGCGCGGACTGTAGTTATACGTTTGACTTTTACTCAAGTTCTCGTTATGGATAAACAAAGAAAGATCAGTAAACGATATCGTATCACTTTAGGTCGTTTAAACTCTAATTATTAAGAACTCTATGCACTTCCTAAGGATCCTGAAAGGTAAGTTTGTATTATTTGCCTATCTAGGTACATACGTACCTACTTAGAGTTCTAAACAAAACTAATATTAATACATAATGTGGGTAGTTTTATTTTTATATCCAGACAAGACACTTTTAAACAAAAGTAAATATAAACCATAGGTATGTATACAATATTATAGTGATAGCCTAATGGGTAGACTTCAGCCTCCAAGTATGGGGTTCGATCCCGGGAACGCACCTCCATTAATTAATTAAAATATATCATTTACGGTGAACAAAAATCGTGTGGAAAGCTGAAACCATGCCTGAGAGTTCTATAATCATTATAAAAAACTCTAATATGTCTGCCAACAAGAAATTGGCCAGCGTGGAGGAATATATGGCTTAAACCCTTCTCATTCTGAGAAGAGCCTCGTGAGTCGTGCTTAGTAGTGGGACTAGTGGGTCGCCGATGAGTCGATGATGATTAATCCATAATGTGGGTATATTATTTTGTCTCGTAATCTCTTGCATGGGCCCCCTTCCGCCCCACACAAGTGTAAAATATTCATTGATATTTCACTACATGTGGTTTTATAAAGACTTTTTTTTATCCACTACAAGTTAGCCCTTGACTGCAATCTCACCTGATGGTAAGTGATGATGCAGTCTAAGATGGTAGCGGGCTAACCTGTTAGGGGCATGGCAGCATATTAGACCCATATCCCTATTCGGTTTCTACAAAATCTATTAATAATAATATATCTTTTATCTATTTTTAAGTAATTGTCGTCATCATTGCAACCGATTACCGACCCATAGTAATGATACCGATACAAGAATTTAGAAGTAGTCAACCCTAAGGCTACACGCGCCGCGTCTGAAGGGATAAGAGTTACGCGATAGAAAGAGATATATAGAGGTAGGTATTTAATTATTTTCACTCGCAGCGCTGTGCGAGCTGAATTGCACTTTATTACGAAGTAACCTGAGTCGCTGATGGTTAAAAGGTCTTCGCGGAGTAACTTTTCTGTTACTACTATTACCTATTCTGTGCTGTAACTTACGACTAAAAAACTTTAATCCCTAGAGGCTAAATGCTAACTTAGTCCGCCTACGTTAAGCTATAATGACATCTTTAAAGACCATGAGAGGGGAAAAAATATTGATAAAAATTGATTTGTAGGTTCTTAACTTAGAATTGGAGAAATCTGCCCATAAACAGCTATTTCCTACTAATATATATAATACTCATTGAAATAGTTATAACAATGATTTATTAATCCCCCTCTGATATTTTTTCTTCATCTGCTTTAGTTGGGTCCTTATCAACTTCCATACTATGTACACTTATGCTTTCATCAACATTCAGTTGTGATTTCTTTTCATTTGTAATATAATCAGTAACATATGGTTGAGTTGAAAATTTTTGTGCATTATCACTGTGGGAGATCACTCCATTATCTATGAAGTTTAATTTAGGTTTACTAGTAGTGAATTCAGCTAAATTAACATTTTGTTTATACGCATCAGGTTTATCTGACTTTTTATTTTTATCTTGTTCATTAGAAATTGAATGGTTGTTAACTAATTTCTTGAAATCGTAATTCTCTGACTTGACTGGATGTTGCATATTATTAATGATGTAGCTTACTTCTGTCTGTGACTGGCTCTGCACCCTCGATTTTTGATCTCTTTGAACGACGACAACTTGTTTGAAATTTGTTTGTTTATTAGGATCTGCTGTGATTCTATGACTTTTTGTGGGTTTCAAGAATACAAAGTCTTCTTTCAACTGAGGCGTAGACTGTGACGAATCAGGTGTTTGACTGCATAGATAGTTTGATTGATTTATGTTCACAATAATTGAAGTTGGACTTGGTGATGATTGCATGACATTTGGCCTTTGCACTACCTGAGGATTTAGTGACCCTGAAACAAATGATTTAGTTATAAATTGTTAGTGTGCTCTTCTCTCTTTATATCTTGTGAAAATTTCAACTGTCTAGCTATCACGGTTCAAGACAGCCCGCTGACGGAGCGGAGGCTTAATGATAGAGACCCGTTGGCACCCTGGGTACGAACGAGCGGAGGCTTAGTGAAAGGTTGAAACTTTCTGTGTGTCAACGTGGCCGTTTGAACGATGTTTTTTGGTTCCTGATCATGTTTCCAGTACAATTCTATTTCGATGTGTGAACCCTACAAAACGAATCACCTGGGGGTCTACTCTCTTTCTCTCAAACGAAACTTCGCAAACGAACGTAATTAGTCGGATAATAGACCCACACAAAATCGTTCAATCCAATCGGTCACGAAAATTTTCTATGGATCCGTACTTCGTCTGCGTGTACGAAAACGAAATAGAGAGAAGCATAGAGATAATATTATGTAGGAGAGGAGTTAACGAAATTTCGTTCGTTTGTTTGCGAAGTTTCGTTTTAGAGAAAGAGAGTAGACCCCCTGCCCCCCTAGCATGGGCCGAGACAATTTTCTCCCCGAGGAAAGGATAAATTTTTTATTCCTAAATAAATAAATAAAAACGCTAAATAACGGTGGATAAATAGTCCCCCGAGTCCCCGTGAAATGTCAAACGGGGATAAACTTCTCCTCTCCCCTGTTGCCGTGCTCTGAGAAGTGGATAAGTTAATTTTATCTCTTGTTAGTGGATAAAATCGGGGGATAAAATTTTTATCTCCGGCCCATGCTACCCCTGCTGGTTGTTTGAACTTAGCGAGCTGCGCATACACATTTAATCGATGTTGGTCTGTGAAGCCTTACAAGGTGGTCTAGGATGGGCACGGGGTAGTCACGGTCCACGCTATATTTGTGCGTAAACGTGGCCGTTTGAGCGATGTTTTTTGTTCCTGATCATGTTTCCAGTACAATCATACTAATATTATAAATGCGAAAGTGTGTTTGTTTGTTGGTTTGTCCTTCAATCACGGCGCAACGGAGCAACGGATCGACGTGATTTTTGGCATGGGTATAGTTGAAGACCTGGAGAGTGACATAGGCTACTTTTTATCAAAAAAAACGTAAACCACGCGGACGAAGTCGCGGACATCAGCTAGTTATTCTATATTTCGATGTAAGGAACACCAAAAAACGATCAATCACCTGGTCGTTTGAACCTGGCTAGCTGCGCGTACACTTGTTTGATGCGCTCGATATTGGTCTGTGAAGCCTTGTGGTGGTCCAAGATGGGCATGGGGTAGTCGCGGCCCACAATGCATTGAGCGGCCTCCTGCACCGCTTCGGGCGCCTGCCACGGCTCGTGGATGTATCGAGTCGGCATGTTCTTTAGTGCTGGGATGTACTTCCTTGAAAAACAAACGACAAACAAACAATGATCCATGGATCTATCATACGAATATTATGAATGCAAAAAATTGTGTTTGTTTGTTGGTTTGACCTTAAATCCCGTCGCAACAGAGCAACGGATCGACGGGATTTTTTTTCCGCCCCTATTTTCGCCGGAACTTTACTACCGAAAAAACATACGCGCCGAATTGAGAACCTCCTCCTTTTTTGGAAGTCGGTTAAAAAAGCCGAGTTCAAGTTAAAGAGCTCAAGTCGCGGCTGTAAATGTTATACTTCAACATACATAGTTCGTCCAAAGAATGAGCGAAAGTATACCTGATGAAGTCCCCGTTGGGGTCAATCTTACGGCCGAAGCGCACGGGGCAGTAGCTGTGGAAGAACTGCTGGAAGAAGGACGAGCAGGAAAGCCACATCCACATGCCTGCGTTGACCGACCAGTCCGCGTCTAGCAATAGTTCATCGAATACCTGCGCAGTAGAAGACGGATTAGCGATACACGAAACATACAACGATATCTGGAACCAGTGGCGAGCGATGAGTTTAAATAGGAAAGGCAAGAGTCTAAACCCTTTTCGATCTAACAGGAGACTCGCGATCAGTACCTAGTGGCAAAGCCGGCAAATGACAAAAGGTTGAAGTGAGTGAGGCATGAATGGTAAGGTATGAATCCTAATAACAATAAGCATTGAGCTTTTACAAGTAGAGTAACGTGTTAAGCAGTTTTTATGATGACAGATGATACGCGTCACTACCCTTGCCTGTAATGGGCTTTATCTACCTCCCATGCTATAAATCCTCTATAACAGGTTCTGAAACAGTTAGCATATTGCCAACATTAAAACACCCCATGTCCTAAGAACCATAACATCATCCAAACGGGTGATGTAATGTTGTATTGAATTTCATAACAACACCCCTTTGTTTTTTTTTTCGATGCCCTCTGCGCAAAGGGTTTACTCAACAGACAGCCACATCTGCTCGATGCATGAATGAATCTGTATGAATTACAAAAAAAGAACATCTATACGAATTTCAAAAAAAGAACATTTTCATACACGCGCGTTTCACTACCAGAACGCCGCGCGCTGTAAAAAAAAAAGTAGGTTATTAGAATTTTCCCCGCCATTTTTCTTCGTTTTTTTAGGGTTCCGTAGCCAAATTTGGCAAAAACGGAACCCTTATAGATTCGTCATGTCTGTCTGTCTGTCTGTCCGTCCGTATGTCACAGCCACTTTTTTCCGAAACTATAAGAACTATACTGTTGAAACTTGGTAAGTAGATGTATTCTGTGAACCGCATTAAGATTTTCACACAAAAATAGAAAAAAAACAATAAATTTTGGGGGTCCCCATACTTAGAACTGAAACTAAAATTTTTTTTTTTCATCAAACCCATACGTGTGGGGTATCTATGGATAGGTCTTCAAAAATGATATTGAGGTTTCTAATATCATTTTTTTCTAAAATGAATAGTTTGCGCGAGAGACACTTCCAAAGTGGTAAAATGTTGGTCCCCCCCCCCCCCCCCCCGTAACTTCTAAAATAAGAGAATGATAAAACTAAAAAAAATATATGATGTACATTACTATGCAAACTTCCACCGAAAATTGGTTTGAACGAGATCTAGTAAGTAGTTTTTTTTTAATAATTTAAAACTTACTACAGGTTTGTACGGAACCCTCGGTGCGCGAGTCCGACTCGCACTTGGCCGGTTTTTTTTATTGTTTTGTTAACAAAAAAATGAGCGATTCAAGTTTTAAAACGGCACGACGGATGGAAGTCTACATCTGTTGCAGAGGGCTACATTAATGACTATAACCAACAAAATCCACGTGTCGTATGTAATTTCGAATTCCATAGAAAATAAAAATATGTAGTGAAGTGGTAAATATAAATATTCCGCCGAGTACATGGGGATCGGGACCTTCCAGCATTAAAGAACATCAAGTGAAATTTAATAATTGCACTATACAAAATGTTAATTACTACTACAATAAATAATTCTTTCATTATTACTTAGTTTATTTGTATATACTCAGTAATGGATGATATTAGGTTACTAGGACTGGATGTTTTAATGTTAGCAGTAAGCTAACTATTTCAGAATCTGTTATAGAGGATTCATATTATGAGTGTAGATAAAGTCTTGTATGCAACTGTTGATAATTAGGTATTAAAACACTCATATGATACTACTAGCTGATGCCCGCGACTTCGTCCGCGTGGATTGAGGTTTTTCGGTTCCCGCGGGAACTCTTTAATTTTCCGGGATAAAAAGTAGCCTATGTGCTATTCCAGACTATAATCTATCTCTGTGCCAAATTTCATCCAGATCCGTTCATCCGTTGGAGCGTGATTGAGTAACAAACATACATCCATACATCCAAACTTTCGCATTTATAATATTAATTATTTGATTGATTATCACACTCCGCTTCGCGTCGTGTGATAAACCCACATTCGTGTTTTAATACCCCTTATTACACAACTGTTGCATAAATAACTATTACAACATTCTGCCGGTATCATGAATATTGTAAAACGACCTCAACAATGATTAATGATATTTTATTAAATAAATAGAAGCTGGCATCACAGCGCTGGCTCCTCTGGCGGTGCCAGTCGTCTATAGATATAGGTACACTTATAATAAAACTGTAACAGGTCAAATTCTGTACATTTAAGATATTTTGAGATTTTTTTTGGAGTCTCTCGCACGATAGTGAATTCAAACTGTATTTTATCATTTTTGTCATTCTGAATAACTTTGCTGCGCATCACGCCGAAACTACAGAATGAATTCAAATGAAACTTGGCATCATTGACTTATCGATGCTTGGCATGATTTGAGTTCATACTAGGTACGTGGTAGGACACTGGATAGTTAGTATCCCGAAATTCAGGACGGTTCCCTTAGTCTTAGGATGAAACTCGAAATGTGTAAGTAGGTACTTAGTTCTAATTCATTAAGGCGTAAGTAGGTACTTACTCCGGTTTCATTAATTTTTTGTTAGAAAGGAGGTACTTTAAAGAAACTATAAAAATAAGTGGAGTGGGGGGAACATCGCTTTCGAGAAAATTAAGGATGACTTGCCTTCATACCCTCTTCCCAGGAGATCCAAAGATCGCCTCTAGTGAGGAAGCACGCGACGGCGTGCCGCGATAAATGGTGAATCCAGCCCTCTTCTCTCAGCTGAATCATGATGGCGTCAATCCAAGGAAAACCGGTTTTGCCCTGAATCAATATAATGTGACAAATTCACACGAGGCTTTATAGAGGTTCAAATGCTGGCTATTGATGGTAAGTCATTCAATCAATCAATCAATCAATCATTCGTCATTTGACGTAAGTTGCCTTAAAAATCAAAAAGATCATGAGTTTAAAATCTGTTAATTTTGGTGCAATGCCCACACACGAAAATTCGGTGCCTACCGCAATCCACAGCTTAAAGGGCAAAACACACAGGTAACGAGCGCGGGTCGGGCGCGTGCCGGGTCGGGTGCGCGGCTTGTTGAATTCCTTGTATTTAAATGGACGACATCACACAGAACGCGGTCGCGTGGCGGGTGACGCTGTGTAATGCCGTCCATATAAATACAAGGAATTCAACCCGCCGCGCCGCGCACCCGACCCGACCCGCGCTCGATCGCTGTGTGTTTTGCGCTTAAGTCACTTGGCGCCATGAAATTTTGACTGAGAGTGCACAATCCGTGCGCCATGGCATCAAGCCGCGCGTAGTCGTAGGGGCTCCCGTCGATCGAGCATACAAAATTCTAATCTCATATTTTGGACTGATGCCGATGTCAATGGCAAATCGATATGAATTATTATTGTGCATTAGGTTTGAGATTAGAATTATTATTGTACATTTTTTATACCTACCTAATATTAGAAATTACTTACACTTGCCCATTTCGCTAGAGCATCTTGATTTTTCTCCCATGGAATTTGTACACATATTGGATTGCCTTCCATTCGATCAAAATTGGGGTTTTTAGTCGCGGCACAGTAAAAAAATTCCCTCCAAAGTATTTGTCCATGTAACGATAATGGCGGCCGTACCCGTTTCACTCTTATATACAGTTCCGTCAATTGATAATAGAAAAGCCTGGTTGACAAACAGCCGAACCTAGAAACACACACCACACACTTCAAATCACCCGGGTCACAGCTGAAAATCAGCGCCCTGCACAAAACGTGCAAATGCAAGTTTTGATGTAGAGCAAAAGGCTGAGCTGTACACCCATTCTGGGTGGTGTCACAGACAAGCACATTATTAGGTACCTACAATAGTATAGTATATGATTGTTTGTTTGTGACACCATCATTGAATAAATTTATTTTCTTTCTTTTCAAATGCAAATATACCTGATTAAGTTATCATACAACTAGCGGAAGACCGCGACTTCGTCCGCGTGAAATAAGTTTTTTAAATTGCTACGGGAACTCCCTAATTTAACGGGCTAATATATAGCCTATGACACTCACAAATATTTTCTATTGGTACAAGAATTTTCAAAATTGGTTCAGTAGATCCAGACATTACCTACCCCCTACATTCTACAACCTAACAATCTTTACCTCTTTATAATACCTACCTATAGATGATAATAAGGTCCTTATAAGGAGTTATTGTAGTCTTCAAGTCCTTACGATTACCTACTACACTAAATAGAATAGTAATTAAGTTGCTAAATCACTCATTGTTCCGACAAATTAACACCAAAATAAGCACTGCACCTATTTAAAAAAAAATATTAAGTACCTCTATCTGAAACATACAAAGTAAGGCGAGGGAACATTCGCTCTATCTTATTATCCTAAAAATAAAAATCTAATAATAACACACCTTAAATAAGGAGACAGCCCTGTTTGGCTTGCTAATAGAGATTGAGGTGTCATTTTAGGCCGCCCGAAAGAAGCTACCCAAGCTTTTCGCTCCAAATGACGTTCTAGCCTTAACAGCCCTTCTTTTTCTCCACCAACCCATACAGGAGGCTTCAAACCTTCTGTTTCAAAACCTGAAAAAATAAAAATATGTAGGTAATTACAACATTTTCGCGTTTGATATGATTAACTATGTTAATGCCTAAAATAATAAATTATTGAATATTATTAATGTTAAAGAGAAACTCAATACTCAATTTATTTATTACATGTACCGCGACACACAGGTGTCTCTTATGTTACGTCATGTTTTGACTCTACCACCGGTACGGAAAGAAAAAATTTAAAATATGTAATGCCCAGAGATCTTTACATGTTATATCTAGATGTTATATAATGGTATAACTGGTCTGTTGTAATACCTAATACCGCGCCCGACTCACCCTTTAGGATGCGTGGGTGGTGCAAACATTTTCCCTTTCAAACTTATGACAAGTGGTACGGTAGAGTTTGGTCATCTTTTTTTCTATTTTAGTCTTATTTAAACAACTATAAGATGTCATAAGTAACTTACAAGTTGTAACATTTTTATATTAGACTAGAAACTTAAATACCAAGTTTCATGGATATAACTTGAAAAATGACGGACTTTCATATAAACTTTCACCCCCTTTGTAACCCCCTCGGGGATGGAGTTTCGATAAATCCTTTCTAAGTGCACCTATAGGTTGCTCAAGGAATATTCGCTCAAAATGTATTTCTACGTTCAGCCGTTTGGGCTGTAGGTTGACTGTCAGTCACTCAGGATATTTATAGTTATTGATTAGCGTAGCGTTAAACCTAAAGTGCAGCATGTATAGTATAGTTATCAAATACCTACTAGCTGATGCCCGCGTCTCCGTCCGCGTGCTTTAAGTTTTTTTTATTCCCGCGGGAACTCCTTAATTTTCCGGGATAAAAAGTAGCCTATGTCACTCTCAGGGTCGTCAACTATAGGTACCCATGCCAAAAATCACGTCCATCCCGATTCGTTCGTTGACGTTCGTGTATACAAACTTACAACCCCCATTTAACCCTTTTGGGGTTGGAATTTTCAAAAATCCTTTTTTAGCGGATGCCTACGTTATAACAGCTATCTGACTGCAAAATTTCAGCCCGATCCGACCAGTGGTTAGAGCTGTGCGTTGATCAGCCGAGCGATCGCGTAACTTCTGCATCAATCATTGTTACAGTATCAACTAGTGGTTCGCCCCGAACTGAGACCTCGCGGTATCTATAAACTTGTACAGAGCGCCATCTATTGACATAATTGTGAAGTTCTGTTAATAATACTGAAGTACATTAAAAATTAAATAATTTCTTTGCCTTATAATATTTATCTAATTTTAGTATTTGTTGTTCAAGTACAGGATATAATTCTAATAATTGATCAAGTTTCAGGCTTGAGAGTTCAGAAAATTGAGAGTTCTGAGGTCAACTTTGGACGTTAGAAAATCGCTACTTTGAAAGCCCCCCATTTCGTCAATTTTAGGGGAAAAATTAAAAAAAATATATTTTTGGACTCTATTCCTAATTATCTTTAAAATAATATACCGCAACCCTATGTAACGCTATAAAAAATATTTTACTTCGCATTCGCTTCTATGAGAGCCCCCCTGAAATAAAGATTTTTATAACTTTTTAAGCCAAATTCGGCGGGAGGCCATCGGTTTACATATTATATTTAAATTTGAAGTAATTACGTTCAGAAATTCAGAAGTTATAAGGCTCTGACAGACGGACGGACGGACGGACGGACGGACAAGTGCCAATTCACCCAAGTAGACTCAGAGACCTTCGCTTCGCTCGGTCAATTATTGTAATTGGCTGAATTTATGGCATTCTTGCTGCGTCAATGGATTATGTCCAATAGTGGAAGAGTGTTAACCAATCAGAGGTGATTGCGATGTATCAATGATTGATGCAGAAGTTATGCGATCGCTCGGCAGGTGACTGACAGCTGACTGATCAGTCAGTCAGTCACCTTTGCCTTTTATATATTTAGATTATCAGTGGCTATTTAATTTAGTTGTAAAGCAGTTTAAGGGGGGTCTTTCAACGCTGCGCTTCCCGGTGCGAGGCCACCATTCAAGCATCTTGGGACCCCAACGCTTAACGGTTCTACGAACTATGAGCGCTGGCTGTCTTTTCTGAATCTCACTGAGGAACAACTAAATAAACTTGAGCGGCTTCAAAGTTATTGCATAAGGTACATATTTGGGTTAGGAGAGTATGACCACGTTTCCGAGGTTCGCCGTAAGCTTTAGTGGCTCCCGATTCGCCTTCGCAGGAAAACTCATATTGTTGCTTGACCTTCTTTACTGCATTGTCTGTCTGTCTGTCTTCTATGCTTTCCCAGCCGATCTTTTCAACCGATATTGACGAAATTTAGTACAGAGGTAGGTTGCAATCCGGAGAAGGACATAGGCTTTTTATCCCGGATAATAAAGGAGTTCCCGCGAGAATCGAAAAACCTTAATCCACGCGGGCGAAGTTGCAGGCATCATCTAGTATACTAATGGTTCGCCCCGAACTGAGACCTCGCGGTATCCATAAACTATTACAGAGCGCCATCTATTGACATCATTGTGAAGTTCTGTTAAAAATACTGAAGCTCATTAAAAATTAAATAATTTCGTTTCCTTATAATATTTATCTAATTTTAGTGTAAGTAGGTACAGCATTGATGTAGAATTTTAGTATTTCAATGAAGTACAGATATACTTAAATCAAATAATTGATCAAGTTTCAAGCTCAGCCTTTCAGAAAATTGAGAGTTCAGAGGTCAACTTGGGACGTTAGAAAATCTCCACTATTTAAGCCCCCCATTTCGTCAATTTTAGGGGAAAAATTTAAAAAAAAAAATATTTTTGGACTCTATTCCTAATTAGATTATAGTCAATTAGATTATTATTTTTGTAATTTTTTTTATGGTGTACAATAAAGTATATTTTACTTTCCAAATGATTTTACTGCATTTTTTTTTGCTAACAAAGTAGATTGAGTAGGTACCTAATATCAAATCATTTTATTTACTCCCGGTAAAAAAGTTTCCATGCGAACAAGTACTTATAAGCAACCATTGCTCTAGGTAGGTACAGCACGTGTTTAGGCACGATTCTCAATGTTTTTAGATGCCAACAAAGGGGAAACTTTGTGTATTGTGCAACGTAATATAAAATTACGCATACAAATTGTAAGAAGAATGTTCTGAAATGAAGTAAACAGAAACTACAAAATAGGAAATATACGTATACGTACGTCGCGTCGTACCTACCTATTTTAAAAAGAATTTCCTTTTGTTGGGATTATTGTTATACTAGCTGATGCCCGCGACTTCATCCGCGTGGATTGAGGTTTTTCGGTTCCCGCGGGAACTCTTTAATTTTCCGGGATAAAAAGTAGCCTATATGCTATTCCAGACTATAATCTATCTCTGTACCAAATTCCATCCAGATCCGTTCAGCCGTTGGAGCGCGATTGAGTAACAAACATCCATACATCCATCCAAACTTTCGCATTTATAATATTTATTATTTGATTACAGAAGTTGTTACTTCTTCAGCTAATCACAAAAAGTGCCATTGAAGGAACACAGGCTATACGCTACGGGCGGAAGCCTGGTCTGGCTGTCGTTTAAAAATTTAGCAATATTTTGTTTTTATTTTATTTATTTATTCAAATCAACACTATTTGTTACACCAGTGCTCGCGCGGTCTACATAATATGTAGAACAATTTACTTACGATTTTTACCAGGTAGGTATAGTGGTTGTTTGAGCGGCTCTCATACAAACTGTCGAGGTCAACGTACATAGGTAAGTACTACGCGCGAGAATATGGTATTGCGAAGCGTCTTGCGGTCAACTTCAGATGCTCGGCGCCAGCTATATTATCGTATTTATATCATACACATTGAAAGAGTTTTAACCACGAACCGAGTTCTTCAAGAGTAGGAACGCCAAAGCGGTCATCGTGGTCGCTGGAGATGGGAGTGACAGCGCCGTTAAGTGTCTGCACTGTTATGGCAGCCTCGGCTGGTAGCGGCGGCGGCATGTTTGCTATCAATGCTTGAAACTGGTGGTATGTTAAAGGAGCCTTGCCACCATTGCGCTCTATAATGCTGAAATCCAAACCATATCTCCTTTCATTCATTTTCTTTAGTTACTGTTTAATAAATAATTGGAATGTGGCAGGCACAACATAAAACAGCTGTTGCCTTTGTTCTGATGTTAATATTGCTATTAGATTGGAAAAACACAAATTAATCAACTAAGTACTTACTTGTCTAACTTATAAAGAGTGTGAGAAACCCGTGAGGTTACAGAGATACCGACTTCTCGACATTTTGTCATGATGTTATGGTCTCGTACGCGTCCGTAAGGCTCCGGATCTTCCTCAAATGTGAGCGCTGTGGTTCCCCATTCGCGAAACAACTTTGGCAGTGCGTCTGCGGGCTGGCCTCTTACCACAAACAGTCTGGAGTTTAACTTCTTGAGACTGCGGTCCAAATCTTCGAGACATTGTAAAAGAAACCTAGAGCGGGAAATTTAAAAGTTTACAAGTGACAATTCATGAATAAATAATTATCGAGCTAAATCTCTTAATAAAATTTAATTTTTTTTAAATTTAGTTTAAAATTGACGTAAAAAATCATTACATGTCTCTCTGTTATCATCAATAGCGACATGTTTAATTTGTCCGTTATTTATATGTGTACTAGATGATGCCCGCGACTTCGTCCGCGTGGATTAAGGTTTTTTGATTCCCGCGGGAACTCCTTAATTTTCCGGGATAAAAAGTAGCCTATGTCCTTCCCCGGGATATAACCTACCTCTATACCACATTTCAGCAAAATCGGTTGAAAAGATGGGCCGGGAAAGCGTAGCAGACAGACAGACAGACAGACACACTTTCGCATTTATAATATTAGTATGGATTAAGTAGTATTTAAGTTTATTTTTATGCTCCACCTCCCACTGTCCAATTGTTCTTAGCGATAAGAGTTAAGACCGCCTTATTGTAGGTCTACGTTTTAAGTTTTCATATTAATTGTTAACTGTTTCGTTTATGTTTCTGTGGTGTACAATAGAGAATATACAATACCATACAATACAATACCAATAATTTCACCAAGTAGGTACATACCTCCATTTATTGATTCCAACATTGGACGAGCTAGCAAACCAGGGGTCGATGATGAAAACGCAACGGAACGTCGAAGCGTCAACGAGGCCTTCTCGTAGAGCTGGATTGTCGTGAAGGCGTAGTCCTTTCCTGAACCAATGGACGGTGTGCTTTCCGGTCGGATTGCGCGCTGGCGGAGAAGGCCTTGGTGCCAGACCCGACGCCGGCAGCGTCTCCACCGCAGGTAACATATCTAAGTCACCGACATCGCTGCCTATAATTTATATATCCCTCTCTGAGATGTTTATTACCTTTGTTGTAATTCCTACATCATGACGGGTATTCTTTTGCCAGTTTTAGGTATTTAACCATATTTCAGGTTTTTCTTTCTACTGTTCTTTTTCAAAGTCGCAGCTAATGCAAAACAATACAATCATACAAATTATTGGATACTAGCTAATGCCCGCGACTTCGTCTGCGTGGACTAAGGTTTTTCGGTTGCCGCGGAACTCTTTAATTTTCCGGGATAAAAAGTAGCTCATGTATTATTCCAGACTATAATCTGTCTCTGTGCTAAATTTCATCCAGATCCGTTCAGCCGCTGGGGCGTGATTGAGTAACAAACAGCCATCCATACATCCATCCATCCAAACTTTCGCATTTATATGGAATTCCGCATTTCATCTCTGAACTACTAGTCGGATCTTCATGAAATTTACATGAGACCAAGCTGACAGTGTAAAGAAAAAAGAATTGCGAAAATCGGTTGATATTTGACGGAGTTACGGATTAAAATTGACAAATAAATTCATCCCCATTTCCCAGGGAATCCAATTGTTAAACAATAAGAACTTGTATAATACCTACATAGTACATTAACTACTGCCCAGGGCCGTAAATAAAGCAAATCACGGCTGATTAAATTTTTTTTCGACAACGACAAACAACGATAACGACGACAATCATGCTTAATACAAAGCAATGAAGGTCTAGGTTGGAGCGCGTTTGCCTAGAAGATGCCTATTCACTCTTCACTTCATTGGAAGGACGAGGGGAAGCCGAGGACTTCTCAGGTAATTTTAAAAGGACGAGGCGCACGTTTATTTAAAAATGCCTCGGCCCAAATAGCATAGGCCGTGAATTGTATAGTACTTTTTTCTCCTTTGCGAGGAACCAATTATATTAAATAACTAGCGGACGCCCGCGACTTCGTTCGCGTGGCATAATTTTTTTTAATACCCACAGACACTCTTTAATTTTCCGGGATAAAAAGAGACCTATGTCACTCTCCAGGGTCCTCCTCTATACCCATGCAAAAAAAAAATCGCGGGAATCAAAAAATATATATCCACGCGGACGAAGTCGCGGACTTTATATAGTTTATAATAAATACCTTAAATTATTATAAACTATATAAAAATTAGTAATCGACGCCTTTGCGTGTTTCTAGTAATATCAAATTTATCAAAATGTATTGAACATAATATATATATATATATGTATTTTTGGATGGATCAAAAGACTCTTCTCCTCTTTCTTTCGTGACTATAGCTTTCCATTCTGCACAACTAAATGGATTGCTAGGGAATCTACAAACAACAAAACTTTTAAAGTACCAATATTACTCCATGAATCCTCTGTTTGCCGAAAAATCAATATTTGTTACAATATTTGACACGTTATCACAAACATTGGCCAAACAATAACAATAACATTGCCTAATAGTTTAATTTACTGTTTGAATCTATTTAACTACATGAAAAACATTTATTGATATAAACATACCGAAAAAAAGATATTCCCTCCAAAGTTTTAGTGTTGCGGTAGGAATTAGAACAATTTTTAAAGGAGCACTGCGGCATTTTGACGCCTCATTATGTTGGCTATGGTTGGACCATACTAATATCAAATAAGAGCACTCTCGTATTATGTGCTGTTACTTCTCGGGCCCAATTTAAAGCGCTAATCGTAAATCTAGTATAGGTACTAAAATTCTACACCAATGTTTTTGATATAATCTAATATCATGTACGTATGTATTATAATATATCAAAAATCGAAAAACAGTACAATAAAAGTACATGAATCCATCAGGTCATAGAAACCATCCATGGCCAAAGAGAAGGTGCTTAAAGGACAATCAAAGAGAGCTTGAGTTGCAGCTTCGTGACTATTTTGAAAAGGAAATTCGTACTGGTACTTACGAGATGAGTATAAGAGTTACAAAATATCAGATAAAAAGAACATCACTTCACTATTGTAAAACATATCTGCATTTATGAAGTATTGCCTTTTTTTGTCGATGGTTGCCTGTCAATAATTATTGTGAAACTGGTTGTCCTTTAGTATATGTGCCGCGGGGGAGGGGGGAAAGGGAAGGGGGATAGGGGGTCTACCCCCCCTGCAAGCCAAACTCGTCGAATCGTAATAGTTTTTGAGATATGAATTTTTTAAATTTCAAAATTTTGAGGTTGCTACTGCAAGGAATTAAAAAAATACTCGGTTGTTTTTTGTATATGTGCAGTTTTAGTTGGGGTTTGGCTTACAGGGGGGGTAGACCACCTCCCCCCTCCCCTCCCCTCCCCCTTCCCCGCGGCACATAATATACTAAAGGACAACCTCATTAACAATGTATACGTAATAATACGCAATATTGAGCATTCCATTTTCAAATATTTCTTTTTTATAGTAGATAAGTGTAGTCACATTTTATAAAAAAGTAACAAATAATGAGTAATCACTATTTCTAAATAAAAAAATTATCCTCTCGACTGGCAAAGTGAAACTTACATTAATAGTGATTTCTCCCTGCTTAATAAACTCCAGTTTGTTCTGCTCTACATTCACTACTCAATTTGCAAATTTATCAGCATTAACACTTTTGTAATCAAATAACAAGAGATCTAACAGTTTCAACGAAATTAAAAACTCGATACCTATTTTACATCACACAATTCGAGTACCTACCTATTAAACATGGGTAACTCTGAGTTACGCCGCTCAATTGAGTTAACTCACTTTACTGAGTTGGGTGCTCTGACTCCTTTTGCAAAAGAGTCATGGCGCACGACTCAGTGGTAGCGCAGCTTAGCGCTGCCGGGCGCTGTGCAATGTAGCAAGCGCTGAGTTACGAATTATTGAGCTCACTGCTGAGCGCTTTATAAAAAAGTACTCTGACTCTGTCTCTGTGGAGTAGGTATGTGGTTTGGCTGGGCCGGGCGTCTGTGCTGGGTAGGTACTTTATTCGGACTGTGTGTCATACCTACTAAACATCTCAATTATTGTGAAGATCATTTTGTTTTTTTATTAAAGTTAAGAAAATATTTGTTTTATTTGACATAGGTACTTAGGCACTTACTTAAAAAGTATCATCCAGTCAATAAACCAACAAACTAACACAATATTACGCATTTAAAATGTATAGATCAAAGAGTATTTATTCACTAGTAGGTACCTATAGGTAAAAGTAGGTACTTACTTTGCCGATGGATTGTCTTTACATAATTTATAAGTTTTTTAATATTATGTACTTAAGTACTTATAGACAATCACTGACCGACACAATACCGATACCTCAGGTGCCCGCACAATGCACCATATTTACATTGATTTAGAGCTCAATTTCGATTCAATTCGATGCGATTCCTAATAAAACTCTGTTGTCCTTGAAGTTTCGGCTATTGGGTCTATTTTAGTATTTTGCTTTTGAATTTGACGCCAATGTGTTCGAATACTAATTAAACGATCCGATGGATCGTATTTTAAGTTAGAATGTAACTGTAGGTATTTTCGAGACCGCGAGTCGCGACTCTCGTACTCGTAAGCCGTAGTGTACTATGTAATCCTACGACTTCGCAGTTCGCTCGCGCTGATTGATCATACTTTTAGGTTCTTACTTAGGAACCTGTTCAAAATTGAAACGTGGCTAGGTAGGTGATGGGTTAGCGCCATCCATAAGCCAAAATCCAAATTTCTGGTCTCTTCTTAAATGCGCATTGCGTTAAAGTTCTAATAGGTATCATTATTAAAAATCAACCTTCGGAGGGCACATCCACATTGCACACTCGCAATTACGCAGTACCAAAGTTAACATTTACCAACAGCTGCCAACCAGCTATCAACTCAGTAGGTACGCACTGAGTGACGCGTCACGAGTGTGCGGCTATGCGCTATGCTGCTCGGTGCGCCATGGCAATATTGCGCTAGCCGCTAACTCAGTGAGTTGACTCAGTGAGCTGACTCCGTGCGCTGAGTTAGAGTTACTGAGTCAGCGCACGAATTTTTGGTGAGTTACCCATGTTTACTACCTATGGCTAACTCAGATCTGAGATGTCATAACTCTTACTATAATATTATACCTATATAATGTACTCTGTGACGGGCTGTCTACCTCAGATCTAAAGATCCTTTAACGACCTCTAACGTTACCGACGCGCGATGTTCTGTCAAAACTCAAAATATTATCACAAAATACAATGTATTACATAAAATTTTAAATATTCCACCGTCCACGGGCCACGGCCCACGCCGCTTGCAACGTAACTGCGACCTGCGTGATTTGTCATGTCATGTGATGTTGATATTTAGGTATTCTGAGATTTATCAAATAAATATTATAAATGCGAAAGTTTGGATGGATGGATGTATGGATGTATGTTTGTTACTCAATCACGCTCCAACGGCTGAACGGATCTGGATGAAATTTGGCACAGAGATAGATTATAGTCTGGAATAGCACATAGGCTACTATTTATCCCGGAAAATTAAAGAGTTCCCGCGGGAACCGAAAAACCTCAATCCACGCGGACGAAGTCGCGGGCATCAGCTAGTATACTATAAAAATCTATAGCAATATCACGCAGTCACGTTGCAGGTCAGTCTACAGCATAGATAAGTATTGTATAAGTCTACAGCATGGTATGGTATGTCGTCTTCGAACAAATATGCTGGTTCCAAAAAACTAGCGCCATCTAGTGGACATGGTAGAGATGATTACACAGTGTTGCTATAACTAAAAAACTTGTTCAAATATTATTGAGAGTTGCCACAATTTACTCTTGTGCCGATTCGATTATGCGAATAAAGGTTATCGATTTGGTTCGATTATTAGTTCGAAATTAGAATACAAATTGTCTTACGAAATTAGTTACAAATTGTCTGTACGAAATTAGTTGCAAATTGTCTTATCTGCATATTATAAAAATGAAACATTAAAAATATTTAAGTTACACTTCAAACAGTCATCAATTTCCAATCTAAAACGAAAACGAAACGAAAAAGCGACACCAAAAAGAGACAAACATATTCATAATGGGATTTAGCCTGCGAGAGAATGAGATAGTATACAAGTTATATATTTTGTCTCATTTTCTCGTAGGCTACTTTTCTGAAGTTTCACTTCTGCCGTGTTTAACACACGGCAGAAGTGAAACTTCAGAAAAGTAATAGAGTGTAATAAGACTTTTAAGTACGCTTATTACACTAAACTTTTTTAAGGGGCCCTAAAATCCATCTTGCTGTCTTACGTTAAAATCTAAAAGGCCCATAGAAAAATTATCTTGCTCTGTCTACAAAAAGGCCTATTACACTCATTGAATTTAGTACATAATACCTCAATGATTACACTTACACTACACTTTTTCAAGGGCCCTGTGTCAAAGCCCAAAGCTGGGCTGGCGTACAGCCGAGCGATCGCGTAACTTCTGCATCAATCATTGATACATCGCAATCACCTCTGATTGGTTAACACTCTTCCACTATTAGACATAATCCATTGACGCAGCAAGAATGCCATAAATTCAGCCAATTACAACAATTGATACTGTAACAATGATTGATGCAGAAGTTACGCGATCGCTCGGCTGAGTAGTCGTCTGACTCGTCTCTCTGGCTCGCGCGTGCATTTTGACAATACCTATAGGTATCGTGTGAAGAAGTTTTGTCGTGTCTGATAGACACTTGATAGCTTGATTGATTGATTGATATGTACAAAGCTGTGGTACAAAGATAAAAGCATAAAGACTATTTATGAACTAATTTAAAATACTATAGAAGTCATAGATTTAAGATTGGTCTCCGCCTGTGGTCTCCGCCACGTCTCCGCTGACCACTGTGCCGAGGACTATATATGTGTTCTGTGCCGCTGTGCTCCTCGCCCTTCATAGAATTAATAGGTAGCTCTTTTACATACATTTACTCTGCATTCAACTCGCGAACGAACTATAAAGGAACTGTAGGTGTAGCGACTAGCGCAGCGGAGAGCAATCCTAAATCTATGGCGCAAAGATCTGCCAGAGCCGTAAAGTCAGATAATAAAAAAAAATATATATATATATATATTTAAATATGTCTGTGACAATGACGAAGGAAGTACTAAGGACTTGTCATACCTACGAAAAAAAGCTGTATACCTAAACATTAACTAGAAACTGAAATGGCTACTTACCAAAGTGCCCGGATGACTATCGATAATATTTATCGATAGTAAGTACTTAGTGGTATAATAAATACATTATACCTACTCAGAATACTGTTTGTTCTGTATTCTGAGGCTTTGGGATGCGAATAGTTTTTGATGCCATACACATAACACTAATTTATTCTCCGTAACAAATAAAACACACCAAACTCAACAAAACTTAATTACACGTTACCAGGCGATGACACTTGAAGTACTCAAGAAATAGAATCAAAAATGGCGGATCAGGCAGGCTCAAGGTATAGGGCGATCATAGGGCGATTATAGTATATGTCACAGACAACTTCTCTTTATAACTCTGTGGTATATGTGAGTTTATGACATGGATGTAGTAAGTACTTACGTACTTATTATAAAAAATCTTTGGTTTATGACAGTTCCTTTAGTTTCCTTTTTATTAGTCTGTGATACAGTGATTACTTCCTTGTCTGTATTATTATACTCTTTGTCTGTACTTGTCTCTGGTCAATTGTCAAAGTCTTCTGGTCCTTTTACTAAAATTTCCCTCAATTCAAATGTACGGTTAAAGTTTTAATCTAACGCTATCATTATTATAATGTTTAATTTTTATTACAAGTCTTTAAAATAAAGTCTGAAATAAACTGGTTAAGCACATAATGTTATTATTTCGTGTAATTAAGTGTAAATTGTTTACAGTGAGGGTTAACGAGACGTGACAATGGGTCGTGTGATTCGGGCTCAGCGAAAAGGTGCCGGTTCAGTCTTCGTGTCACATACGAAGAAGAGGAAAGGAGCTCCAAAACTCCGTTCTTTGGACTACGCTGAACGTCATGGTTACATCAAAGGCGTCGTGAAGGTGAGATCGGAGATGCCGGCCATAATAATACTTTATACTGAGCCAGTGGGGCTGATTCTGTAGTGCACAATCTCTAAACTAAACTAAAATTAGAGCATTACAAATATTGCTAACCCTTTCATAATACTCCCTACGGAAAGGGACAGAACTAGATTTAAAGCTGCCAATTTAGTTTAGTTTAGAGATTGAGTTATACAGAATCAGCCCCATTGCCGGCCTTGGTCGTACAATTTGTACCTCAGCCCCCCCCTAGCATGGGCCGAGACAATTTTCTCCCCGAGGAAAGGATAAAAATTTTATTCCTAAATAAATAAAATCGATAAATAACGGTGGATAAATAGTCCCCCGAGTCCCCATGAAATGTCAAACGGGGATAAACTTCTCCTCTCCCCTGTTGCCGTGCTCTGTAGTGTTGAGTAGGACTTACAAGAGGCGGGACATTTGTCCCGGACATGACGTCAAAATGTAAGAGCGGCTCAACGTTTCAAAATGTCCTACTTCACATTTTATGTCGCGTTCGTGCGTATGTGTTTGAGCGTACTAGAGTGAAAGAAAATGCGTCGCCGCGCCGTCGTGTCTCGCCGCCGCGTAGCGCGTGTTGTTTCGCTTCGTCTCGCGTCGCGTTACCTCTTTGCCTCTCGGTCGCGTTTGCTTCTTACAGACTTACTTAAATAATGCGACTAATGCGAGTGTGACCCAGCGAGACATCGAAGTGTCAGTCTGGCGTCTGCGCTTAAATAAAACTGTTTTAATCACGTATTTCGTTTAATTATAAAAATGTCGAATAAAATATAGAATAAAATATTTGTTATTAGGTTATTACAAAATAATACAACTTGAGTAGGTACTGAACTGACAATCAGTTGATTATGTCAGAAATTATGTCAATTCCTTCATTTATCTCTATGGAGTTGAGTTTGAGTTGTAAAATGTAAGTTTATAAGTCAGTCACACTTTTGAAAGGTACAATTAAATGCACCAGTACGCGATGACATAATCACTCGTAACCTCAAAATATGAACCGCTATGCTTAAAGACGGCTCGCCTCTTTTGAAGTGGTACATTGTACTGGCTCAGTACAAAAAAGAGGCTACTCTTACAAACTCTTTTTCAAGTCATGTCCTACCCAACACTAGTGCTCTGAGAAGTGGATAAGTAAATTTTATCTCTTGTCAGTGGATAAAATGGGGGATAAAATTTTTATCTCCGGCCCATGCTAGCCCTGCTGGTACTCCACAAATGTGACTTTTATACCTACTTAATAATAAGCTGGAAAACACTTTAAAAATTATGTAAGTACTTATACCGTTTTTTTTTTATCTACTACAAGTTAGCCCTTGACTGGGATCTCACCCGATGGTAAGTGATGATGCAGTCTAAGATGGTAGCGGGCTAACCTGTTAGGGGCATGGCAGTTGTATTAAACCCATACCCCTTTTTCGGTTTCTACACAGCATCATATCGGAACGCTAAATCACTTGGCGGCACGTCTTTACCGGTAGGGTGGTAACTAGCCACAGCCGAAGCCTTCCACCAGCCAAAAACAAGTGCTTCAAACATCTAACTTTAAGTATTGTAAGACGAAGAAATTATTTGGAACTAATATTTAGTATAGCTTTGGTAGTGATGACTTTTACTTACCTACTCTGAATCTTCTATGATTACACAGAGGCTCTTTCTGATGTACCAAGCTATGTATTACATTTATAAGCTTTTTAATAATCAGGCATGCTATGTGGCTTAGAGTTTACGTAAATTGTTTGGTTAATTTTTATTTGAAGTCTGTGGTCATAAATTGCAATGTTGTGGTATGATTTCAGGACATAATTCACGATCCTGGCCGCGGTGCTCCATTGGCTGTGGTGCACTTCCGTGATCCATACAAGTTCAAGACACGAAAGGAGCTTTTCATTGCTCCAGAAGGTCTTTACACAGGTCAATTTGTATATTGTGGAAAGAAAGCTACACTTGAAGTTGGTAAGTATGCATTCAGAATGCATCCTAGAAATTCATAGATGTATGTTATTTGTTAAAATTATAATCGTACATTTTTTTCTTCACTGTTGTTCACCTGCAACCAGTCCTTGACTGTAAACAGATCTGAGGGCCTTATATTCTATTCAAATTTTAATGTTTAATTTTATGTTTCAAATTTAATATCTTACGTTTGTTTAGGAAATGTGATGCCAGTGGGTGCTATGCCTGAGGGTACTATTGTATGCAACCTGGAAGAGAAGATGGGAGACAGGGGTCGGCTAGCTCGTGCCTCTGGAAACTTTGCCACTGTTATTGGCCACAACCCTGATGCCAAACGCACAAGAGTCAAGCTGCCTTCTGGTGCCAAGAAAGTGTTACCCTCCAGCAACAGAGGAATGGTTGGTGAGTAAAAATAGTTTCATGTTATCAACACAGAGTTGATAAAGATATTAGTTTGTGATTCCAAGTGTTGAGGGCGTTATGAATAATGTCCAAAATTAAAACTACATAACAAAATGAAAAAATTTGTAATATTATACTAGATGATGCATGCAACTTTGTCTGTGTGGATTGAAGTTTTTTTGTTCCAGTGGGAACTCTTTATGTGGGATTAAATGCTATGTCCATTCCAAAGGGGTTGTTTCATCTTGGGCCAGGTACTTGTACAGTGTTCCAAAAAATAGTATAAAATCATAGAAAACAAAATAAAATATGCTTTTTGGCAGTTTTACAGTGATTAAGAGGTACAAAATAAAATGTTTAATTAGGTACATTTGTAGAATAGCAACTCTCGCAGCGCATCCATCCATCAATCTGACTGCTGTTGGATATTTTAAGGTTAATTCACATTTCCCAGCCGAGCGATCGCGTAACTTCTGCATCAATCATTGATACATCGCAATCACCTCTGATTGGTTAACACTCTTCCACTATTGGACATAATCCATTGACGCAGCAAGAATGCCATAAATTCAGCCAATTACAACAATTGATACTGTAACAATGATTGATGCAGAAGTTACGCGATCGCTCGGCAGGTAATTTTATGTCAAATGTCATCATGACACGTCTATGTCAAAATGGACGCATGTTGTTGCGCTTTTATTTTGCAAAATATTTTCGCATTGTACCTCGTAAATTGAACTTTTTAGTAAGAAATAAAGGAAAAAATATTACTATTTTATGACCCCGAACATTTTTAAATACCGTACAAATACCTGGCCCAGGCTCCATATAAATTTGAAACAACCCCTTTCAGCCAAATTGGTTCAGTTGTTGCAGTGTGAAAAAGTGACAAACATCCAAACTTACAAACTTCCACATTTATCATATTAGTAGGATTGTTATAATGAAGTACAAATAATCTTAATCAATAATAACAAAATGTATTATTACTAGCTGATGCCCGCGACTTCGTCCGCGTGGATTGAGGTTTTTTTGGTTCCCGCGGGAACTCTTTAATTTTCCGGGATAAAAAGTAGCCTATGTGCTATTCCAGACTATAATCTATCTCTGTGCCAAATTTCATCCAGATCCATTCAGCCGTTGGAGCGTCATTGAGTAACAAACATACATCCATACATACATCCATCCAAACTTTCGCATTTATAATATTTATTTGATCTGTGTACTTAAATTAAATTTGGCCCCAGTAATTGGCAAAAATTATGCCCATTGTCCTCTGTACAATAAAATATTATTTAAAAAGAAAAAAACGTATTAACATCTAGGCATGTAGCCTATTCGGCAAGCTAGCTTATTCTAATGAGTTGCGTATGAATTTGGCATCTCTAAACATGCCATTGAACTTTCTCAATTTAGTTTTGACTATGAACAAAATATCAAAGGTTTAGGCAGTTTGAGCTGTATGATATGTCTGATAACCAGCTCAAAAAAAGAACCATAGCAATAATAATTGTGTTTTGTTTATGAGAAGTGAAAGTTTCAGAAAATCACAGTAGTAAGAAATCATTAATAAATTATTTTAATGAAATAATTTTAAGTAAAGTAATATAAATCTGTAGTTTTTTGTAATGATGACCTATACTTACCTACTCTGAATCTTCTATGATTACAATTAGAGGCTCTTTCTGATGCATAATAAATACTATTTCTTTTACCATTGTTATAAATTTTCAATTTTTTAATTATGATAATAATTTTTCAGGTATTGTAGCTGGTGGTGGTCGTATTGACAAACCTATCTTAAAGGCTGGTCGGGCATACCATAAGTACAAGGTCAAACGTAACTGCTGGCCATATGTGCGTGGTGTGTCCATGAACCCTGTGGAGCATCCTCACGGTGGTGGTAACCATCAACACATAGGTAAGCAGTCATTCATCTATGTAAACTTATATAGCCTAAGGCCGGCCATATACGGCAACGGCACAATCAGTGTAATTATGGCCAACTTTCAAGTTTGTTCTGCCAGTTGCTATCCCTCCTCAATTTTACCCCTGCCTTGTGACCTATATTGATATCTGTGTTAACAGTGTGGTATATCTTCAGGCTGTGGTTATAGTTAAAATCATAATCTCTACAGATTTGTCTTGTCTATCTTGTAGATCTGCAAGGTTAAAATCTTATAGTTATCCTATCTTTTGTGTTTATGATAAGAGAAGCCATTATGAAAACCTAACTTTATTATTTCCTCTTTTCCTCAGGTAAGGCCTCGACTGTCAAGAGAGGTACATCTGCTGGTCGCAAGGTTGGTCTTATTGCTGCCCGCAGAACCGGAAGAATCCGTGGTGGCAAGACAGAGACGAAGAAGGAGACGTAAATTTAAAGATAATATCAATAAAAGTTATAAAAAAAACCTTTCAGATTTTTAATTTTTTTACGTGCGTGCTTTTAACGAAAGAAGTCTCTTAGAGGGCAGCTTTGTAGTCGTATTAGATTAATTAATTTTAATATTATGTATGTTAAGGGACTTTTTTCGTTCACATCACGCATCTTGCCATTCTGGCGAATGACTGAGCAAGGCAAGCTAATTAGCACAGTCTGAATTTCATATCAGTCGTTTAACGGAAGCGTTTACTACACTAAACTACGGCCGTTCAGAGAATGCGTTCCTGACACGTCTCGATTGAACTGACGACGTAACTTTGTAATGCCGTTGCAGTTACGATAAAAATATTATTGCTGGTTGTTTACCGTTTTAACAATTGATGAGCATTAATAGTAGATTAGTAGTCAAGGGCTGTAAGGCATCAATTGCAGCCCGAGATATTTAGGCGCACGAGCGCAGGGAGGGCGCCTATAGTTCGAGGGTGCAATTGATGCTTACACCCGAGCTAACTACTCTGCTTTACATCTATCATATTCGGTAAGTAGGTCCTTATTACCCCCAAATGGAGCTTGTAGGTGACCAATTAGCGCTCTAGGGTAATAATGTAGCTAGAAAAGCCCGAGGGCGGTAAGTAATTAAAAAAAAAACTCTTCACTCTTTCAAAAAGTTCGCGTACATCTAACCATCATACTTTTTTTAATTACTTACCGCCCTAGGGCTTTTCTAGCTACATTATTACCCCAGAGCGCTAATTGGTCACCTACAAGCTCCATTTATGATTTGGGGGTAATAAGGACCTACTTACCGAATATGAGAGATGTAAAACAACATTATTATATTAATAATCAATTAATGTTATAATTTTGTGCCAAACTGAATGTCAACTTGGTAAACAATATTTTTCTGAATCTAAACTGCGCCATTACAAGGTTATTAGACCAGGGTCGATAATTTTTAAAACCAAAAAAAATAAGTGAAAAATTCAAAAAACCAAGTTTTTGATTTTTTATTTTTATCTTTTACAAATATTTTTTTTTTAACGAAATTTGGTGAAAACTTACCTTTTTATGTCCCAAATACGATGTAATTTATTTGAGTAAAAATATTTATTTTTTCACCTTATTTTGAATTAATATCGAAAAAGCACCCTAATTTTCAATCGAAAATTCACCCGTCAAAATATCAGCTTTTTTCAAATGGTTGGTATGTTTTCTGTTCGTTGAAATCTCTACTTTCCGATGGTGAAAAAAAATATATATGTTACTTTAGTAAATCTTCTCAGAAAATGCAAAAATCGAAAATCGAAAACTCGAATTCGATTTTTTTTTTTAATTATTATAAATAATTTTGAGCTATTTATTAAAATTTACACTTTAATTACTCGAAAAACGTTAGATTACATGTTAAATTGATAAAAAAAAAATTGCAAATCAAAATATACTACTATAATTAACAAACAAATAAGTTAATAAAATTAATATTTATGTAATCTAACGTTTTTCGAGTAATTAAAGTGTAAATTTTAATAAATAGCTCAAAATTATTTATAATAATTAAAAAAAAAATTCGAATTCGAGTTTTCGATTTTCGATTTTTGCATTTTCTGAGAAGATTTACTAAAGTAACATATATATTTTTTTTCACCATCGGAAAGTAGAGATTTCAACGAACAGAAAACATACCAACCTTTTGAAAAAAGCTGATATTTTGACGGGTGAATTTTCGATTGAAAATTAGGGTGCTTTTTCGATATTAATTCAAAATAAGGTGAAAAAATAAATATTTTGACGTGACAACGTCTTATAAATTGGTTTGCCGGGTGACACTTCAAGAAACTGCGTTACGCTCCGCTCACGTTATGCGCTCACAATGAGAGCGAGTGAGAGGCACGCGTCCCTTCCACTCGGGCATGGTTAGCCCGCCTAAGAGCGAGAGAGACAGACATAAAAAGTGAAAGGCACGCGTCCCTTCCACTCGAGCACAGTTAGCCCGCCTAAGAGCGAGAGAGACAGAGCGAGAGAGAGAGAGTGAGAGAGATTTCATCCTTCTTCCTACTATACGAATGAATATTCACATTAAAATTATTTTACCACTCAAAGTCGTTGTCACGTAAAACTTTCGCCCGTATACCGACTTTACAGGCAACCAATTTTTTACTCAAATAAATTACATCGTATTTGGGACATAAAAAGGTAAGTTTTCACCAAATTTCGTTAAAAAAAAAAAAAATTTGTAAAAGATAAAAATAAAAAATCAAAAACTTGGATTTTTGAATTTTTCACATAAATTTTGAGGTTATGTGAAAAAAGTGTAAATACAAAAGTTTTAGATCTTTTTATTACCTACAACTTTGCCATTTGACTTTTTTCGATAGGACTTTTAGTTTTGCCGGAAATCGAGAAAAAACCGTTTTTTACCCTTAAAGCCCCCCCCCCCCCCCCCCCCCATCCCCTACCCGACCTCAGATCGCCCGTAAATTATTTTTCCTTTCATTTTTATAATATTCCCCTCCTTTTCTAATAATGGGTTTTATCCTACTATTATTTTTTTTCACTTTTTATTATTTTTAAACGCTTCTACCCTGCCTGCCTAGCATGCGCACCGCGAGATATTCTCGCAACGAGAGAGAGAAATATTGTCGTGTCGGTTTATTTCTCGTTTACCCTAACATGCACGCTACGCGTGACAAAATACTCGTGGAAGATTTGGCCTTGTCGTGTGGAGAAACCAATGTTGCCCTTTCTCAATAACATACGATATTCTAATGTTGCAACACCGATTTAGTTCATTCATTGTTCATTCTTCTTATGGCTTTATCTTTCTCTGTCTACGCTTTTAATAGAATTTTTTATCTGTAATCTTTAAAAATTACGTCTTTACGACAGTGACAGGAACTGACAGTGACAAATGACAGTGGTTTTTGCTCGAAAATAAATTTTAAAAATACGATAAAAACTAAGTAAAATAATGGAGAACACAGCAAAAAAAACGTAAGTGAATAAATTTGGTAATATGGATAAATACAGTGTACTTTTATATGGAGTCAAACATAAAGTAATTACACGGCCTATTTCAGAATACGATCAAACAAGGCTCAAATAAAGTTTCTGTGCCATTATATGGCGCAGAACCCGGCGTTCGCGGCCGGCGAGTATAAAACACCATTGGGCGTTAGCCAAATAAACGAGGAGTGGGCATCGCTTAAGCGAGCCCTTGATGAACTCGGTCCCAGCCGCACAGTGGACCAATGGAAAATTGTAAGTTAAAGTACCTGCGTTACCCGCATTGTTTTTCATTTACTTAAGTACCTAGGTCACATTAGTGCTTTGGTTTGCGCCCTTTGCAGAAGTTACCCTTTAAATATAAAAGTCTCACATTAATTTAACAACTATGTTTTAAGTGATGGTGTGAGCACATTAAGTAATTTAAAAACTTTTTGTTTTAAGTGCTGGCGCGATCAAAAACGAAAGGCCCGAGATGAGGGTGGTGCCCTTAACCGGGTAAGGAACACCACCGGCAATAATATCGAAATGCCTGAGCTGTCAGAAAACTCGGCGCTTGTACTAGGTACAATTGGCCAGGAGATGGCAGTGGGTTTTGGCCCTGAGGAGTCACCAATTGGTGTAAGTAATCAAATAATAAATATTATAAATGTGAGTTTGGATGGATGTATGGATGTTTGTTACTTAATCATGCCCCAACGGCTGAACGGATCTGGATGAAATTTGGCACAGAGGTAGATTATAGTCTGGAATAACACATAGACTTTTTATCCCGGAAAGTAAAAGGAAAAGTAAGGAGTTCCCGCGGGAATAAAAAAAACTTAAACCACGCGGACGAAGTCGCAGGCATCAGCTAGTATACCATATTTATTCAACATTAATAATAAATTGCTGGCACAGTACACTACAGATTGCAGGTTCTAGATTGCTTAGTGCAGCTTAATACTAGAAACTACAGTTTACACTGCTAAGTATTGTATGCAACTGTGGTGGCAGTTACTTATGTCTTTTATTTTTCTTTCTTTTAGTTCACTCGACCTGCAACACCACTGCCAACTCCTGGGCCTTCAACAAGTGGCCTAGTACATGCTGGCAGCTCGGGCATTCAAAGGCCTGCACCTCGGGCCTCCTCTATGCAACGTCCAGCTGTTCGAAGAGCTCGTCGAGTGCTGCCTCCTGAACGTTTTTTAAACGCCCAAATGGAGCTAAATAATTTAATAAAAGTAAGATATAATAGAATTAATAAAACAAAATAAGACTCCATAATGCTTAGGTACTTTACGCCAAGAGGGCAGTGGCTAACTATCCATTACACAACTGTGCAAGAACAAGTTGATTCTCAAATGAATATACAACCGGTGACTGCCATAGTTTGTTGACTATAATTCCAGTGTATTTGTTTGGTTTTAGGAATTCATCACAGAAGTACGTAGCAGTACAACAGAAATGTTAAAGGAAGTTCGCCACAGTAATAAATTGAGGGAGGAACACCTCAAGTTCTTGTGAGTATTTATGTAATACTTAATATGAAATTGGAATGTTTCTTATTGTCTGCAGAAATATTAAAATTGATTGGCAATGTATGTTATAATGATGTGCTCTTTGCAAAGGTAATTAAAATTAATTTGAAAATGTTCTCCGTAGATCATAATATAGCTTCCTCTTAGGAAAATATAATTAACAGACATTGTAACATCCATAGTCCCAATATTAATGATTTTAACTATTCTACCTAATAACTATATTCACAAATGGTTATTATTTATTTCCCTATGTATGTATGACATCTACACTTTGGTTCTGGCTTATAAATGAAATTCAAATACAAATTTAAATGTTTTATATTCAACTTTATACTTTAACAAATGCTTTTGAATCATTTAGTGAATCTACCACTGGTTCGGAATGTCTTTCCTACCGAGAAGAACCAGCAAGAAACTCGGCGGTTGTTCTTTTGAAAAAAATCAATAAATTACAATCATAATATCCTGCGTATAATTGGGCTAGCTTGGCTCTGGGAGTGTCTAAAAAGATGCCTAGGTTCTTCAACCCAACTAGACATTTTCATCGTCTGCCTCCAATGGTATCCTGTAACAAAAAATACATTATCCACAGTTAAAAACAAACAATATTTTGATGTGAAAATTATTAAAATGCTAAAAAAATAATTGGCAATCAGTTATGCCCGTTTGTCCAGAGGTCTAAGAAGATGCCTAGGTTCTTCCACCTGACTAGGCTCATCTTCCTTTAAAATGAGCACATTTTCATCATTTGCCTCCCTGTAACAAAAAATACATTATCCATAGTTAAAAACAAATAGTATTTTGATGTGAAAATTATTAAAATGCTAAACAAAATAATTGGCAATCAGTTGTGCCCGTTTGGCCTGGGAGAGTCTAAGAAGACGCCTAGGTTCTTCCACACCACTATGCACATCTTCCTCCAAAATGAGCACATTTTCATCATCTGCCTCCAATGGTACCCTGTAACAAATAATACATCAAAAATACATCACCCACAGTTATTAAAAAACTATTATTAAGTAAATGCGCAATTATTAATGCCTACCCAAAATGCTTCATCAAATTATATATGATGCAGCAAGCATATATTATCTCTGACGCTTTCTCCGGGGAATAATGCAGTACACGGTCAATTCCCAGGCATCTTAGGCTACCTTTGAGGTAACCATTTGTCCTTTCTACTGCATTACGCACTTTGCAGTGCCAATCCGTATACCTATGCTCAGGCGTGTTGAGTTCTGCATGTAGGATTGGAGTCATTAGCCACGGTTCCAAAGGGTAACCTGAATCACCTGTAATAATAAAGAAATAATCTAAATGTCTGTGATTACAGGAACTGTTTATCTTTTTACAGGCGCCGTGACCGAAACGACGAGTAAGACCTCGGATACACGGACAGCTTGAACAGGATTGACTGCTTGAAGCTGCGACTGCATAGTGAACTACAGTCTTCAATGTACACACATACATGGAACTGCTCGAGCAGTTGACTATTGACTTGATTGAAAAGTATATAGCTATAATTTTTAATTTTAAACTAGGTATATGTATAAAAATGCCATCTTTTACTAAAAAGGAGTAACAAACGTCCAAAATAGGATATTAATAATAATTAATGTATGTAGAAAGATGATTATATTTAGTTCAAAGTATTTTTTAAACCTAAGATTATTTAGTATGTAAAAGTGAAAGTCTATAGCTATAATTTTCAATGTTTAAAACTAGGTATATGTATTACAGGCTGTGACTATAGAATGCCATCTTTTACTAAAAAGGAGCAATAAACGGCCAAAATAGGATATTAATATAGATTATATTTTGTTCAAAGTATTTTTTTTATACCTAAGATTATTTAGTATGTAAAAGTAAAAGTCTAGAGCTATAATTGTTAATGTTGAAAACTAGCTATATGTATTATGGCTGTGAGGATAAAAAATGTCATATTTTACTAAAAAGGAGTTAACAAACGTCCAAATTTTCACAAATAGGATAGTAATAATTAATGTATGTAGAAGGATAGATTATATTTTGTTAAAAGTATTTTTTATACTTACCTAAGATTTTTTAATATTATATGACTAGTCAGATTATTTAGTATGTGAAAGTCTATATTATATATGGTTCCTGTGTTTTAATATTCATTAAATATTATTTTAAGAGCCTAAGGTTTTTAATTCTGAGAGGAGACTAATACATAACTGGGTTGTTATTAATGTATTCATGAAGATTTATATTAGAATTACTATCTATAAAATTATAAATCTAGGATTCATAGGATGACATACTGACTGACTTGTCTGATCTATCAACACACAAGTCAAACTGCTGAATTAATCTGGCTGAAATTCGGCATACAGATAGCTCTTATGACAGGCATCTAATAAAAAAGGATTTTAGTTCAATCCCTAAATATCGGCAATCATTGCCGCGGGACGTTCTAGCGGAGGAGTTAAGTGGGGTACCTAATAGGGGGTTTGAAATTTGTATGAAAATCAAACTTAACGGAAGCAAAGCTGATGGCAATATCTAAACTAATAGTATAAAGAGGTAAGATTTGTTGGATTATTTGTTTGTTTTGATCTCGGAAACTAATGGACCGATTTCAATGTTTTTTTTTACCAAACTTAATTAATCCTAGGGTGAGAAGCACTAATAAAATGATAAGACTTATTCACTATCGTAATCAGGAAGGTTTTAGTATATAATATACCTTGTTATCTTCCTTACGTACGACGTTATATACATAAATGTAGAGTCATGTCACAAATATTTTTCATTTGTACGCTGACTTCTCCACAAGTTTGCTTGACCAATTTGCCTGGTTCTTTTTTATCGATAGAGGAAGTTTGCAAGATGGTTCTATACAATTTCCTGTATCCGCTCCTTAATCCTGATGCTATAGGGTCACTGCCTGCCTAAGTTATGGAGATTCAGGAATTGTTGCTGGTGATAATACTGTAGATACCCAGCTATGACTTCCCGATTAATCTCCAAGTCACAACTCTTCAACACTGATGAGGAATCATGCAGCACACTCCTACCATAATATGTATTTAGGAATTCTTGTAGGTGAAATAATATTGCAGGTGAGTACTAAGTATAGACTGCATTATTGAATTCAAAGTGCCTCACAAAACTCCTCAATCCTGACGCTGCAGGGTACAGCACTGTAGGGATTCATGACTTGTGGATGCTGAATTGATTTTGTAGGTACTAAGTACCAAGTACTTACTACAGACTGCGGACTCTAATCCAATGAACAAAAAATCAAAACTTATACTATATTATATATATAATAGGTATGGTTAGGTTACCTAAAAGGAAGTAATTTCCAATTCCACTATCATGGAGCCTTTTCATCTCCGTTTTTACAGATGAATTATTCCATATAAATGCATCATGTACTCTGCCTGGGTACCTAGCATTGACACTTAGTATTCTGCAGTTTGAATCTGCAATCTGTAATATTAATTTATAAATGCATTGTAAAAAACTGCCAATAGAGCTGCAGTATAAAAAATAATAACAAAATTAAGTTTGCTTCACCACAACCACCACCACAACAGCCCATTAACGTCCCACTGCTGGGCACAGGCCTCCACTCTCAGGAGAGAGGGAATTAGAGCTTAAACCCACCACGCTGCTCCATTGCGGGTTGGCAGGCTATGTAAATTAAGTTGTAAGGTGTTTTAGTTATTAGGTCTCCACCAAAAGCATGAAAAGATGGAACTCATACCAGTTGCACATTTATTGTGTGTGCATCTTTTCTCCTATTTTTATACTGGGCACCTTGTAGTCCAGATGGAGGAAATATTTTCACGTGCGTGCAGTCAATCAGTCCCAATATACCTGGCACGTTAAATTTATTTTCAAAGCCCGAAGCTATACTCCTCCGGGCTGTTTCGGTAGAAGGAAAATGCACCCATTCACTAAAGAGTCTGAAATTTGTACATAGGTATAGGCATTACAATAAGATGAACACTAGAGGAGATTATAAAAGTAGATTGATGATACCTTCTATAAATAGAGGTCAGAAACTGTCCGAGAAAGCTACTGACGGTGGTCTGTGCCTCACACATGCTGTGGTCCTGTCCAAGTTGTCGTTGGTAGCCCCCATTGGCCAGAAATTGAATGGAACACAATACCTACAATAACATTTTACTGATAGTTATATCATTAAATTTTTATTGTTAAAATATTATAGGTATCATTGAATTACAGTATTGCAATAGGAAGCTACACAACTCCGAAAAGTACCTAGGACTTAGGCTAATTCCAGACTGCGACGCATTGACCGTAAGTAGGTATATCACAATTTATGCAACGTCTCTCGTGTGGAATTAGCTCTGCCATCTGCCACGGGGCACGTCGCAGTGTGGGCTTAGGCTTACCTTTAAATGAGTGGGCAGGCCATCACTGGTTACAGGCTCTAAATCCTCGGCAAGTTTTTCGACAATATATATTGCCATTGCCTTAGAAATTCGCCAAAGCGCTTGGAACTCTCCGTCGTTTAAATCAAATGGATCACAGACATCCCTAATTCGTCTGCGTTGCAATTTCCGCGTTTCTCGCTCTTCATATATTGATACTACGTAATTGTAGTATGGACCCGCCATCGTATTCGTAATGGAAACACCCGAAAAATTTCACGTTTATTGTTGCGAAATGGTTTTAATCTTTCTCGTATACTATCTCGCCCTCAAGTTTGATAGACGATAAATAACCATGTCTAAATGTCAAAAAACGAGAATAACTAGTCGGTGATAGTCGGCCATGTTAGGGTTCGTAGAGAAAAATACCACAGATAAAAAATATTACTGTTATCTCTACTTTTGTCGTAACGAAACAAGACTTAAGTGTAACCATGTTAGCTACGGTAGAGAAATGAGATAACGCGATAAAATGGGTAGACATAATTTTCTCGCGGTGCGCATGCTAGGCACGCAGGGTCTATAATTATGTCAGAGCTTTATATTGAAACTGATAGGCGTCAGGAACGCATTCTCTGAACGGCCGAATAATATGAAATGATTAAATTCATAGAATAAATTAAATTATTATGATAGTTTCACTTTCGATAGTTGACCTTATAACACTAGGAATATTAATAGTTTTTCATAAAAGTTGTATCTGGCCTGGTGGTAGGCTTCGGCCGTGGCTAGTTACCACCCTACCGGTAAAGATGTGCCGCCAAGCGATTAAGCGTTCCGGCACGATGCCGTGTAGAAACCGAATAGGGGTATGGGTTTAATATAACTGCCATGCCCCTAACAGGTTTGAGGTTAGCCCGCTACCATCTTAGACTGCATCATCACTTACCATCAGGTGAGATCGCAGTCAAGGGCTAACTTGTAGTGGATTAAAAAAAAAAAATCTATAGTAGGTATCGAAAAACTCCGACCGGTATATATCTTAGGTAGGGTACCTCTGTAACAAAAATTTTTATGGTTTGTAAATAACTAGTGGTTCGCCCCGAACTGAGACCTCGCGGTATCCATAAACTCATGGAATTAGGAATTACGACTTATGTATAAACTTGTACAGAGCGCCATCTATTGACATCATTGTGAAGTTCTGTTAAAAATTCTAGAGCTCATTAAAAATAAAATGATTTCGTTTCCATATAATATTTATCTAATTTTAGTATTTGTTCAAGTACAGGATATAATTCAAATAATTGATCAAGTTTCAGGGTCAGCCTTTCAGAAAATTGAGAGTTCTGCGGTCAACTTTGGACGTTAGAAAATCTCCACTTTGAAAGCCCCCCATTTCGTCAATTTTAGGGGAAAAATTAAAAAAAAAAATTGGACTCTTTTCCTAATTATCTTTAAAATGATATACCGCAACCTTATGTAGCGCTATAAAAAATATTTTACTTCGCATTCGCTTCTATGAAAGCCCCACTGAAATAATGATTTTTTTAACTTTTTAATTAAGCCATATTCGGTGGGAGGCCATCGGTTTACGTATTATATGTATTCAAACTCGAAGTAATTACGTTCAATAATTCAGAAGTTATAAGGCTCTGACAGACGGACGGACAAGTGCAAATTCACTCAAGTAGAATTCAGAGACCTTCGCTTCGCTCGGTCAATAAAGGGATAAGTTAGGTAAAAAATAAATAAATATTTATCAAATAAAAGCGACTTTAATAAGTACCCATGTACTTTACCTACTATTTCTATACTGTTACTCTTAACATTTATTATAATGAATCTTACTAATATTTCTTATTAGCTAACTTACTATCAATTAAATCTGATATTTCTATTTCGCTGTCGTCTTTTTCAAATGCTGCCCTTGGTTTGGGGACCACCTTGTGTTCGAGCACCGGCCCGCTGTCTGTATCGTCTAGGATTGAACTGCCCAGACTGGTGTTACTGCCCCCATGGCTTGCTGCTTTTTGTATTGGAGCAGATAAAACATCAACTCCTCCTACTAAAGCTGTGGAAAGAGTTGGGTTGCGCCGTGTTAGTTGTGATTCTATTGTTTTTTTAAGTTCTGCAATTTTTGGGCTTGTATGCGATAAAATTTGAGTCTTGGTCCCAATAGTTCTTGTAGGTTCGTTTTCTATGCTGTTAACAAACATAATTACTGTAGATAATGATATTAGTAGTAGACAGTAGTAGTAGTTTGTATTAGTAGTATACGAGCAAATCGTTCAATGTAAGTACATCTTAATATTAGTAAGGTATTTTACTGAATTAGGCCAATATAAAAAGCAAATAGAGCTGATTCTGTAGTGCACAATCTCTAAACTAAACTAAAATTAGAGCATTACAAATATTGCTATCCCTTTCATAATACTCCCTACGGAAAGGGATAGCAATATTTGTAATGCTCTAATTTTAGTTTAATTTAGAGATTGTGCACTACAGAATCAGCCCCAATGTAATGCATTCTAAAAATGGTACGAGCAGCGACTGCAAGTTTACCTACGTCATAATGAGGAATTTTTTAAGAAAGCTTTTCTACATTGCCGAAAGATGGCGTTGATTCTCCTTAACTCACGCTAAAACATAACCGCTTAAATAATGCGGAACCCTGATCCTGAGTATGCCCGGTAAGAAGCCAATGTACGTTTTGTTTTTAAGTAATAATTAATAAAGCATAAAGACTTACTATATTTACTTTGATAAAGCATTCCGAGCAAGTAGGAGAAAATATACTTAATCAGGTACTTATACAAAACAGGTTGCCAGTCGCCCCGTACCTAATAATAAATGCTGTTATATTTACTAACCTTGATATATCCCATTCATCAGTATCTAAATTGACTATACCAGTTTCACATTTTTCGCTGCCACCTTTCTCTGTTATACTTTGCGATGGAGATGCACTCACAGATTTCATTTGTATCGCATCCATATCAAACAAAACCTTCTTTTTATTAAGAGAAGACGTAGAAGATGCATTTTTCAAAACGCCTTTTGTTTGTTTAAGATTACTGAGATTTTCCTCAGATATAAATTTTCTTGGTGATATGTCAACTATAGATTCAATATCTTCACTGCTATCTTCTTTATGAGCTAAAAATGTTTTTGTAGTTACATTTATTGCTTCTGATTTTACTCCATTTTCGATATTATCTACAGAATGACGCTCAGGAGATGTGATGAAGTTCTTGATAGTCTTTGATGACCGCTGATGTTTATCCTGGTCAACATTTTCAGAATAGCTTTCGTTACTAGAATCAGTAATCTGATGACTCTCTGCTGGTTTTTTCTTTGATTTTAGTTTAGAAGACTGGTATGAAGCATTCTTACTTTTCAAAACTGAATGCTTTTTTTCAGGTGAGTCAATAATACTACTACGACGTTGTAATAAAGGGCTAGAATGAGTCGACCCTGGAGGAGTTTTAAGCAAGGCCATTGCTTTTTTTGCGACATCATCGTACGACTTATTTGTTTTAAAACTCGGCTCATTAGATTTAACTAGTGATAAAGCCTTTGTTTTTACATTTGATAAAACTGAAGAAAGGCTGAAAGTTTTACGAGACTTTTTAGGTGAGAAGTAATAATTTCTTTGAGACAAGTTTGTACTGCTGGTATTTTGATCCAAATGGCACATTATAGAGTGCAATACTTTTTCACGTGAAGGCAATTTCTGAAAAAAAGGTGTTAAAACAATAAAAACTTAAAATTATAAACAGTGACAGGTAATTTGTTAGAACTACGTAAGTAACCTTAGATTTACACTCTTGTTGTTCTTGCAGTATTTTCCTTTGCTTCTGAAAAACATGTTGGGGCAATCTGCTGCTGAGCGGATCCACTCCGAGAGAAATTAAACGATGGTTTACTTCTTCAGTTATTTTTGCTCGTACAATTTTAAGTGGACTGTAAAAGGTTGGACTTTATTATTTATAAAATACTATCATTTACAAAGTACAGCATAATTAGATTAGTAAAAATATAATTACCTGCCGGGAACATAGACGTAGCCGTTTCCTTTCTTTGATGTTGTATTTACTGCCGATTTAGATTTAATATTCGAATGTTTCTTTTCGATACAATTATTTTTGACTGACTCCACTTTATCTAAAGTCCGTGAAGCAATTTTAGGCTTCGGTTTAACGATACTTTCACGGTTATATTTTTCATATGGTTTTTTCTTTTTTACGTTATCTTCATATTCTGATCCTTTTTTTGCCTTTTCAATTTTAATTACTTCCTCATTCACACTCGAACTTTCAGAAGTGGTTGTTTGATCAAGATTAAGTAGTTCTTGTGCTTTTTGTTGCAACTTTTTCAGTATCATTACGTCTGCCGTAGGTTTTATTTGCATATCTTCTATGGTCTTCAATTCTTTGTTTGAATGGTCCTCCTTAATACGTTTTGAAACCTGTATTAAAATTGGAGATCTATTATCGTTTTTTAAATTTAAAAAATATCGATAATATTTAACAAAATAGTCATTTGATACCTTGTACAAGTATGTTTATTTTTTATATCTATGCGTAATATATTAAACTGAAATATGAAGAATACAGATAAGTGAACTAGTAATGAACTTACGTTTTGTTCATTTACCATATCTGAATTTTTTGGTGATATTTTGTTAACATTATTCTGTAAAAACTTTTCCAACTGGTTTGCTCTTTCTTGCTCTGTGTTTGCCTTAAGTCGAAATTCTTGTGCTTCAGATGCCACATTATTTAGCCTTTGTAACAATAATTTACATTCGTTAGATTGCATTTCAGCTCGTTTAATCCAAAATTCCATTTGCTCTTCAATCTTCTTTCTTTTCTCTTTCTCATTATTTTCTTCTCTCACAAGTTCCTGTTTCAATGACAATATTTCACATCCTTGCTGTTTTATTGTCGCGTGTAATTGCTCCATCATCTTAGTATCGTTATTTGAAGAAGTCTTATCTTGTTTTTCTTTAGAACTGATGATTTCTATAATTTGTTTTCGTAACGAACTCAGTTCTTCACTATATTTTTTGTGTTCTTCATTCTTCCATTCTTGAATTTTATCAAGTATATAACCATCTTCGTTAGTTGAAACTTCGGCGTCTTTCAATTCCTTTTTATTACCTTTGTTATCACTGATACCTTCGTCGTTTTTAACATTTTGCAATTGTGAATCCCCATCAATAGTGGTTTGGCTGTTTGGATTATACTTGTTTGCAATGATATTTTCCATTTCTTTTAGCTTAGTTTTTAGCTCATCAACTTCGTTAGCTAATTTTGTATTGATGCTTTTATTCACTTCCCCATCATTTGTATCTCTTTGGGGTATTTCAACAACATTTGAATGTCGTCTGGAAATATGGCTTCTTAAATAAAGTTGATTCAAGAACACCTTCTCACAATAGTTGCACTTATTGTATTGCATTGAATCTATCTGCGACGTAGACGCAAAGAGTTCTCCTTGATTTTTATTAAGAGTTTTCAGAATCATTGTAGCTATATTATCATTGCCATAAGGTAAAGGAGTCCGAATTGAATGTTTAGATTTTCGTTTTAATTTTCTATTTTCCTCTTCTTTTTCTCTCAGAGTTTTTTTTGTTGCATCAAGCTCCTGCATAAAATAAAATGGTTATTATGATGATTCTTGAATAATTTTAAAGCAGATACGAAGGTCTCCTATTTTGTACTCACCTGTAGTAAATTAGTAACTTCTTCTTTGAGAATGAAAACACTACGGTCAAGATAATGGCGGCAAAACTGCTGATACTCAACTGCCAATTGTGCCAAGCGAAACATCTTCAAAACCCCATCATCGAGAATTCTCACGTCAAACTCTGATTCTAGCACACAATCTAAAATCTACACAATATGAGATGTCAAAAAAAATTCCTAAATGATCATATATAATAGAAGTATAATTCTGTATTTTGTTCCAATTCTAATAAGTACCTACCTATACTTACACTAAATTTATTTTGTCTGGCGACGGCAATTAAAAATTAGAATATTTTTCTGAAACATTAATAAAATAAAGAAGAAAGTATTACAAGCAGGCTTACATCATTGATGTGTTGTTCAACCAAAACAAATTTTCTTTCTCCTATTAATTGTTCAATATTAATTAGTTCTGGAAAAAAGCTTACGTTAAAAATCAATTGTTCAACAAAAAAAATCTACATAAGTCTATCTATTAAATACTTACTTATTTTGTTCCAATTAATATGAACTCGTGGCTTATGCATATTAAATGTGAATCCAGATTCCTCTGCTAGTTTTGGAAAGTTGTGGTGAAGTTCAAAAGATGTTTTACAAGCCATAATTGATTCTTTATTTATTTTCTATTTGATAAGTAAACGCTAGATTAACTTTACTGTAATAATTTTGAATTTAATATCATGCTTACAAATTTTACTATCATTTTGATTTATTTTCACTTGGCCATAGGCACTTGATGGGCACTGACAAAGAGAATTTAATCACACTGAGAATTTAACATTGCCAACAATGTGTGGTTATGTGTGTATCAACCGTTGCTAAGCAACATCAAATAGGTTTTATTTTTTACACAACCATAGACGTAGAAATGTGTAGGTATATACCACAGGTATATACACAACACGTGCTACATTATACTTTGCTGCCCAAAAGGCCCAACCACAGCCCAACCAACCCACAGCCTAATTTTTTTTTCTTATAAGTACTTAGTACCTACGTAAGTAAGTACGAATATTATTTTGTCAACGGGTAACCTTAATTAACTTAAATCTTACGGAATTTGAAATAATAAGTCATGTTTATGTGGTCATAAACCACTTTGCCTGTCGTTAAACTTTATTAGTCCAAGATACAAAGCGTGTTTTTCGTCATTGAGATTCCATTGCTTTACGTATTACTAATGGGAGCAGTCTCATGGTTTCTGGGGCGGCCTAACGACATGATTCCCTTCACTTTTTTTTGTATTTTTTATGTCGCCGGCCAATGTTTACAAACAAAGGCGTAATAAATGTGTGCAACGTTCAACTCGAAGCACAAAACGCGAACAGAAAATATGCAGGAGCCGCGAGGGCGATATCTACAAAGGCTAAAGGCAAAGGCCTGAATACTTCGGCAGCTCCCGTTCTGTGCTCAAGTTACTAACTTTGTACAATAATGTTTCACGTAAGTATAAAAATAATAAAGATCGCTTTGGCAGAATCGTTGACCGGTGGAGCTCGGTGGCCAGTCGGTGGAGCGGAGTCGTTCACGCCGAGGGCTTCTCCTCGGTGGCGGTGGCGGCCGATGCTACGGAGCCGGTGTCGGCTTCGGGCGAGGCCTGGCACGCCAGAGCCGGGAACCGGGCGTACAGCGCTGCGCGGTATTTCGGGTGGCTGGAAGCATTTTATTACGGATCAAACTTTATGTATTATTTTGTTTACTCTTCTTAATTTTTTATGACAGTTCTAAGTCAACCTCGTCCTAGTCGTGGTGTCCTATATTATCTGGGCGTATCTACCTATTAGGTCTCTACTAGGGACTTCCAGCCGCTCCAATATTTCTGGTCTCACCTGGTTGAATGGTATAAGGATCTCACTAATCAATCAATCCGCCCTTATGCTTGTACTTAATTAACAGGTGATAACACCTGTTTGTGTAAATTCCAATTTCTGTTAGGTCCATGTAGTTTGCAAATAAACAACCTAATCTATTTTTCATATTTCTATTGGTCCACCTACCTGATACCGTATACAATCGGATTATAGACAGCATTAGCCTTGGCAAAGACAGACCCCCAGATAGTCACGAGGGGGCTGATTGTCATGGTCTCGAAGATGCCAGCGTAGTTGATGACTAGGTAAGGTGTCCACGCCATGAACCATAGCGAAATGGTCATCAACGCCACCTAAAAAAGTATGGATTGGCAGATATCTTTACGAAATTCATATGTTTGGGTTTCTTTGGGGCGGGCTCATGGTTTTATTGTTGTTTAGAACGTGTCATTTTAAGCATGTTTGTTACTGACCTTAGCCAGTTTGCATTCAGCGCTCGTGTTCGCCTGGTCTGATGACCTGAGAGATGCAACATTCATTTTCTTCGCCTGCTCCCTCATTGCCTTCTCGTGAGCTGCTACAGCCTGTGCTCGGAAATCAAACACGATTTTATGTGAAAGCTGGTAGATAATAATTAAGTATAATTTGTTGACCGAGCGAAGCGAAGGTCTCTGAGTCTACTTGAGTGAATTTGCACTTGTCCGTCCGTCCGTCCGTCCGTCCGTCTGTCTGTCAGAGCCTTATAACTTCTGAATTACTGAACGTAATTACTTCAAATTTAAATATGATATGTAAACCGATGGCCTCCCGCCGAATATGGCTTAAAAATTATAAAAATCTTTATTTCAGGGGGGCTCTCGTAGAAGCGAATGCGAAGTAAAATATGTTTTATAGCGTTACATAGGGTCCCGGTATATCATTTTAAAGATAATTAGGAATAGAGTCCAAAAATTTTTTTTTTTTAATTTTTCCCCTAAAATTGACGAAATGGGGGGCTTTCAAAGTGGCGATTTTCTAACGTCCAAAGTTGACCTCAGAACTCTCAAGTTTCTGAAAGGCTGAGCCTGAAACTTATCAATTATTTGAATTATATCCTGTACATGAACAACAAATAGGTACTAAAATTAGATAAATATTATAAGGAAACGAGATTATTTAATTTTTAATGTGCTTCAGTATTATTAACAGAACTTCACAATTATGTCAATAGATGGCGCTCTGTACAAGTTTATGGATACCGCGAGGTCTCAGTTCAGGGCGAACCACTAGTTATACTTAATCATTTCATAATTTTTTAAAAAAAGTTCTGCATTAAACTATAAGTTATCTCACCTGAACGATGAAGAAGTAAGAATAGATGATGAGAAGGAGAGGTGCGTAATAGCAGAAAACTGAGTAAACCAAGATGTAGCTGCGGTTTAACCAAGATTTGTCGAGGTAGTCGGTTCCACATGCGGTCATGTTGCCCTCTGGTACATATCTGTAACAAATAACCTTTTATGATGCACAACACTGCAGTAACAATATCATATTCATGGGCTCAACGATAAAACATTACTTAGGTACTATCTACGTACTATCTTACGAAGTTGATCTAAAACTATGTGGAAATAGATGCTTTGATTCTTTTTCTACATTACAAACACGTAAAACAGTATCGTGGCTGACAGACATCGCACAGCTTGAAGCAGTGGACACTGGACTAGAGATTTGAAATCTTTATCAGGCCTGAGGAACGGATTTTGAGAAATTCTGAATTAAGTATCTTAAAAAACTTTGACGAACTCCCGGGCGCAGTGTTGAGCCCTGTTGTCATAACGTGCGGAGGTCCCAGGTTCGATGCCCGACAGCGTCAATTTGGGAATTAATAATTTCTGAATGTTCCCTGGTCTGGCCTGGTGGGAGACTTCGGCCGTGGCTAGTTACCACCCTACCGGCAAAGACGTGCCGCAAAGCGATTTAGCGTTCCGGTACGATGCCGTGTAGAAACCAAATGGGGGAATGGGTTTAATATAACTGCCATGCCCCAACAGGTTAGCCCGCTACCATCTTAGACTGCATCATCACTTACCATCAGGTGAGATCGCAGTCAAGGGCGTGACGTCTGGCCTGTATTGGATAAAAAAAAACTTAAATTCTCACGGAAGAAGTCGGGAATAAGCTTGTTCTAACCTGCCCCATCCAACCATAGGTGCTACAGTCCATGCCAAAGAGAACAACCAGATACCCAAAACTCGTAGCATTGCACCATTGATAGTCATTGGCTTTGCGGCGATGCCCTTTACGATCACATTGTAGCGGTCGAAAGCGATCATCGTCATCGTCCAGATCGATGCACAGCCGCACAGTGAACCCACACAAGCGTACAGTTGACATGCCAGTGGTCCTAATGAAAAGGAAATTTCAATACAAATAGACATTTAAGTTTTCTTGAAACTTGGAGAAAGTATCTATACTTTCTCTAGACCACTATAGTTAGTTATAGTGGTCTCTAGACCACTAACGAAGAAAACAGAATATTCACATCTCTCTCGATACCTAGGTTAATAATAACTGTCGTCCGATGATGTAAAATTGCTGCTAGAATTATTGTTATTGTACTTACCAAACACCCACGTTTCGTAGAAACAATTTACCACCATAGGAGGCGACATTGCTGCCATCATTAGGAAGTCGGAAAATGCTAAGTTCACTACGAGGATGTTTGATGGTGTTTTGAGGGTCTGAAATAAGAAATCATAGTAAGGTTCTTTATTTTGCAAGATTAATAATTTATGTAAATTGGTGCCATGCAAACCTTTGTGGTTGTGAAGATGTATACGACCATTCCGTTGCCTGTAATGGACACGAAACCTAAGCATGCGATCACGAAACCGAGTAAACCGTGCCATAGCGAATTCATTGGTGGGAACTGATACCTATAAAAATAAACACGTATTTTCATTTATTAGAAGAAATTCATATAAAAAGAATACATTTTGAAACATAAATCAATGTCTTAAATCCGTAATAAATGTAAAGTTAAGTCATAAAAAACTACCAATAAATTTTTTAAGACCATTAGGTACTTATGAAGACAAGACTGTACAGTACAGCAAGCCATATTTGGCTTTTGGCAATTCACAGATCTAAGAATACTTAGTACTTATATTTAGTTACCAGTGTGGGTCGATGAGGTGCAGCATATCTGGGAGTACTTTGTCGACAACGGTTTCATTGCTGCCGTAGGCCATTGCTTGTCCGCCCCACGCTTGCAAAGCGGCTACACCAGGTCCGGGGTCCATGCTTGTGATTGCCATGTCTGTTTATGGCCTAAGTGTAACCTATAAAACAGAATTACACTTGGTAACAGTTTCCACACATGAGTACACAAAAAGCGAAAGCTCCTCTTGCAGACGATCTAACATTGATTAATTTTATTTTATGTGTTTTAGCACCACATTATGCATCTAATTTCTGGTTTATACCAGTTGATGTAAAACTAGATTGTTTTCTAAATTTAGAAAAAATATTTTAGTAATTAATCCTCATGGGATTCATTTACTTATGGGAAAAATTTCTTTCTCTAGGACTCACTAAAAAAAAAAAAGGTTACAGATGAATAGGTCGCCCCGAGATGGTTAATACCAAAAATACTGAAGAAAATCGCTTCACGAACTACTCCAGTCTTTAGTTTGCTATAACCTATCTCCGGCGGAGGTGCAAAGGCGGTGCGGAGGCTACTCGATCTTTGTACCGATGAACTTGTCTTTTATAATAACAGCAAGGGGATTAAAAGTACCGTCATAAAAAATCGATATTCATAATTAGATATAGATAATAGGGTGAATACATTACCTGGCAACTGTCTTATACAGGGAGGGCTTGGAAATATTACTCATATTTTTATTACAAGGAACATTTATTGCAAATACCTAAGTCATGTTTGAATTGCATGAGGTTGAATTTTCAGAACCCGCTCATTTGTAATGAGTACCTAATGACTGCCGATCTTAACCTATTATACCTTAACCTTCACTCTAGTATTTTTTTTCTTCTTGGCTAGGTACCCTTTCATTTTATACCTACGGTAAATGGTAAAACTTAATAGTTAAATTTAGCAATTACTTAGTGGGTGGTTAATTTAAAATAATCTTACTAAGAGAATTCAGTCATACCCATTTTGCTCGTGTAAAATGTAACTTAAGTAGGTAGGTATGTCACCCAGACCATAAAAACGAATTTCGATTGACACATCATCAAGATCGGCTCAGTAGTTCAGGCGCTACGGTGGAACATAGGTAGGTACATAAAACATACATAGACTGCTAAAATCATAACCCTTCCTTTTGCCTGTGCCGTACATAAGTCGGGTGAAAAGTACGAGTTTTATCTTGGCTACTCAACAGACAGATAGACTACTAGTTGAAGTGTTGAGCTACCTACGAGTATATTGGGTCGTCACGATCTTTATTATTTCATTTTCAGCTTAACATAATGGGAATAAACCAAATCAAGAAAAATAACCTAAGTAAGTATGTTATTTTTCTTTTTCAATACCACCCTGGGGCTCCTTAAGTCGGCTAATATAGTTACGGCACCACTAAGTAAGTCACTGGAAATATAAGTCTGTTAACAAGATTATACACAAACGGCATCGCAAATTCTTTAATATTTATATATTTTATTTTATATATTAATTACACCTAAAGTGTACCTACCTACCTAATACTTAACTCATGGCAGCTTACAGAATACTTTTTGTTTATACTTATGTAAGTAGATATTTAAGCCGAATGTTTTGGCGACCCCAACGAATTGTGTAAGTACTTACTAGTCTCAAGTACTTATTAGCTCTTTAATTTTTTTTAAATGATATATTGCTTTAGTATGGAATAAGCAACTGTATAGGTAGGTAGGTACTCCGTACTATAGATACAGTCATATAGGTGTTCTTTACTTAGTTGATTTTCTATAAGTTCGGGACAAGTATCATTCAACGGATTCGTAGTGATTTTGTATGCATATCAAAAAAGGGCTACTTAGCAATTTCATAGCATCACACATAATGCCGAAAGCCCGGAATGGCATTTCTTGGCTATTTAGGTACATAAGTAAGTAACTAAGTAGTAGGGTACCTATTTAAGTATCTCGTACCTACTATACATACCGACTTTTAGCATGTACCTAGTAGGGCTTTCGAATACCGGTTTTTCTCAATACCGGTATTAATACCGGAATGATTTTTTTCCTCCAATACCGGGATCCCGGGATCCCGGTATTGGAGGAAATGAAAAAAAATTTAAAATGTGGTAGATGTTTTTTAACTTAAAATTAGTCTTTTCTGAAGCAAACGGCACCAAAAAAACAGTTTTTTCATAAAAAAAATTTTTCAACAAATTAACTCAAAAAAGTGTCTTTTCTGCATAAATTCAGTGAAGAAAAGCCGTTAAGTAATTCCTTCACTCTATTTTATATCAACAATATTTTATGAAATTGTATTTTCTTTAAAAAAAATCACCAAGTATTGATTTTTAGATTTATTTGTATTTTGAGTATTGAGATAGTTATTTACGCGTTGACTTAATTCTTACGAAACTATCGTTTGTTTCATGTATGTATAAGGTGAAAATTACGGACCACGTAATGTTCTGAAACTCCATCACATCATTTTAAATACAATCTTATTAAGTAATACTTATATTATTATCATATAATCAATTTCTTATTCATATCAATCAGAATATCAACTATATGATTTTTAAAATAGAACTATTTTTGGATGAATTCTTACGAAAATATATATTTTTAACCTCCATTGAATTTTGAACTTTTAATATAAAGTATATTTGTGACGCACTTTTTCAACGTACACACAAAATTAAATAAATATGGCAGGGAATTTTAAATAATTAGTGAAATTAGTGTCGAAGATTGTAATTTAAACTACTATCTTCGTCGTCGTCTCAACCTATAGACATCCTGGACGTAGGTCTCCTGCATAGATCGCCACAGAGCACGGTCTTGTGCCCCTTGTTTCCAGCGGGTCCCAGCTACACGCTTGAGATCGTCCGTCCACCTAGTGGGTGGTCGTCCAACACTGCGCTTTCCGGTGTGAGGCCGCCATTCAAGCACTTTGGGACCCCAACGCCTATCGGTTCTACCAACTATGTGCCCCGCCCATTGCCACTTAAAGCTTGGACTCTTCGAGCTATGTCGGTTACTCTGGTTCGCCTACGGATCTCCTCATTTCTGATTTGATCACGCAGGTATACTCCAAGCATAGCTCTCTCCATTGCCCGCTGAGTGACCCTGAGCCTTCTTATCAGGCCCAAAGTTAGCGACCATTTTTCGGAGCCGTAAGTCATCACTGACATCACGCACTGTTCACTGTTTCGTCTTCAGGCACTGAGGAATTTTGGACGAGAAGATGTCGCGGAGTTTCCCGAACCCTGCCCAGCCGAGTTGGATTCGGCGGTTGACCTCTTTCTCGAAATTGGACCTACCTAACTGGACTGTATGTCCTAGGTATATGTACTCATCAACAATTTCGAATGCAGAATTCTCAACTAACACAGGTTGGGGCTGAACGTGTGCATTAGAAATGATCTTTATCTCATATTCATATTTAGGCCCACCTGCTGAAGAACTACTAAATGAATAATAAACGATATTTTTGTAAGAAGTCGATCGAAGTCGAAGAAAACGATAATTTTGTCAAAACACAAATTAATCTAAAATCCAATAGTTATTATTTAAAAGAAAATAATATTATATCATAATAAAATATGCATTAGATTTTATAAATCAGATTTCTGAACGTTTTGAGAGAAATAGAAATGCCAAGCCACAGGGATCTAAATTCAAACACTATTTTTTCCCTCTGAGTGAACAAAAACGACGTTTCGTCACTGGTTTTAAGCAATAAAAGCGCTCTTTTTGAGCTAATATGCTTAAGATACAAGTTTTAAACTTAGCCGAATAAAATACAGTGGCATCTACCAAGAAATATAAGCAATAGTCACTGTTTCGTTTATAGTGTCACCAATACCGGTATCCCGGTATTAGACATTTCAATACCGGTATTGAAAACCGGCGAAAAAAGTCCGGGATCCCGGTATTGGCCAATACCGGGATCCCGGTATTGGAAGCCCTAGTACCTAGGTAGTAGGCAGGTTAGGGCCTGCCTGTATGGTATGGATCTGGGAGCCTACTACATTTGGATTCCAAGAAAAGTTCTACCTTTATATTATTGGGATCACGAACCAATATGGCATACGAGTTACGACGCAGATAGAGCTAAGAGCTGACCCAGACTGATTGTTAAAAACTACATAGATACGAACTATTTTACCTACTAGTTATCTAAAAACTATGTCTCTACAAACTATTGTACGAGCTATTATATGTACTTAGTTTTTGTGTTTAAAATAAGTACGTTTGCCATATCAAATACTTAATAAATATTATAAATGCGAAAGTTTGGATGGATGTATGGATGTATGGATGTTTGTTACTCAATCACGCTCCAACGGCTGAACGGATCTGGATGAAATTTGGCACAGAGATAGATTATAGTCTGAAATAGCACATAGGCTTTAGTTTTTATCCCGGAAAATTAAAGAGTTCCCGCGGGACCGAAAAACCTCAATCCACGCGGACGAATTCGCGGGCATCAGCTAGTAGGCCATATGTATCTACTACCTACCTACTACCTAATTTTGCTTGCAAAGGCAAAGCACTCCGGAAGAGCTGCGAATGGAAAGTCATCATTGTAATGTATTAATTTCTTTGTGCATCAGAACAAAATGGCGCCCTCTAGAAGCTCACAGTTAGGTTCACTCGATAATTTTCTCATTTTAACGATCATTTAGGATTTACGAGGTTTCAAAGGTTCATTTTTAGTGTATTCCTTTGTGTCGCACTACAGACAAAACGGCTGAACCGATTTTGGTAATACTTGCACCACTAGATTTATCTTATTATATACCTAATTACTTACCTACTTAGTAAAAAACACCAAGATTAGGTAAACACCAAGGTAGTGTGGCGAAGTCCCGCGAGACATACCTACTGAACCCTCGGGAATGTCCGCTCCGACTCGTTTATTTGGTCGGGATACTCTCGAGAGTTCCAAGTTCCAATCATCAGTGAATTCTGAACCCCGACGCAGGGAGGCCGCGTATACGCATAATTTATTTGTCCGGCTAATTCACTCAATACCAACTAATTATTATACCATACTTTTTGTAACGTCCGTATTCGCCATTAATGTTTATCATATATCTATACCTATACTTTTGTAACATAAATTAAATAATCATCTTTCAATAATATAATATTCGTAAATTACATTGGGTTTGTTTCTTTGTTTCCTAACATTCCCATAGTAGTAAGGTCAACCCACCAAAACCATTTCATGGATAGGCTGCCAAAACTCGCATACAAGTCCAAATCATAATGCTTTCACTGTTAAAAAGTTATGAGATCTCTAGTAGAGCCAAGCCCCTAGTTGAGCTCCGATTTGTGCTGCGCATCATCATAGCCCATGGGGCCAGTTCCAAGTCCAAAGTGTACAGGTATAAGTACTTTTGGCTGTACCACATTTACTACATAGAAGTCCTGACTCTATAAACTCTACATCTTGATAAAAAGATGTGGCTTGGCCGTTTCGTGATTCTCGCACAAACTATACCTATTCCACGAACATTAAATGATTGATTGGATCACGAAACAGCCAAGCCACATCTTTTTATCAAGATGTAGAGTTTATAGAGTCAGGACTTCTATGTAGTAAATGTGGTACAGCCAAAAGTACTTAAACCTGTACACTTTGGACTTTGAACTGGCCCCATGGGCTATGATGATGCGCAGCACAAATCGGAGCTCAACTAGGGGCTTGGCTCTACTAGAGATCTCATAACTTTTTAACAGTGAAAGCATTATGATTTGGACTTGTATGCGAGTTTTGGCAGCCTATCCATGAAATGGTTTTGGTGGGATTTCATTTCTTTTTGGCAGGCGCACTAGATTTTTTAATTTTTTGGACTCTATTTCTCGCACTACAGTTATTCCTTTTTTCATTGCCCACTCTCTATCGTTGCCTCTTTTCTTTGTGGGTTTGCTGTATATGTATGTAATGAGCGGCAAATCCATACATACTTAAGTCAGTTCTTATTTTCGAGTCTGGTGCTCAGTATTAAAGATATTTGGTTGTATGGGCCAGCCGGTTTATATCTGCTTATTGTTGATTAGCGACCCGCCCCGCTTCGCAAGGTTAGCACTAATCATGATAATAGTCCATTATTTTTTAGCCACTAAAGCCAGTGGGCACTGAGCAGCACATAAGATTTTACATTAGCACTGGAATGAACCTACGTGAAGTGCCGGAAGAATTTTTAAAATCGGTTGAGTTTTTTTTTATTTTATCCACAGCAAACTTGACGGTTAAATCTTTCCTCTTTTTAATATTAGTTTAGATCCATATAATATTATAAATACGAAAGTGTGTCTGTCTGTCTGCTGCGCTTTCACGGCCCATCTTTTCAACCGATTTTGATGAAATTTACAGGGATAGTTTGTATCCCGGGGAAGGACATTGGCTACTTTTTATCCCGGAAAATTAAACAGTTCCCGCTGGAATCAAAAACCTTAATCCACGCAGACGAAGTCGCGGGCATCATCTACTTTTCTATAAATTGTCACGCGTTAATTTAATTCAAACCAATGAACACGTGTTTAGTTCGAAGAACAGGGTTAGACGAAAATATCGTTGATTACTTATTGAACAATTCCTAAAGGGATGCCGGGTCATACGTGGACTCTTCGCCAATGATTACTATAGGTATATTTACCTCTGAAAAATATTTTATGTTGTAAGTACTTATAGGTATTTTATAATTTTTCAGTAATAAAATGAAAATAATGAGAATAAAAATGACAAGATTACGTGATTATTATGTGCGACCTGTTTGGCCGATTGGTTACAGACCATGACTGTTGAGGGAGAGGTCGCGGGTTCGAATTCTGCTAGGGGCATAATGTTTGTATTCAGAACATTTGTACCTGAGTCATGAATTTTATATATATATTATTTATGTACGGTATTATGTATGTATACGGCATTTTGCACATATTTCTTTTAGTACCGACTGTGCAGCTATTATGCACCTACTATAGGAGGGGTTGGAAGGGAAAAGTTCCTGATTTCTTAATTTTCCCATTATTTATATGAAATTCCTAGCCCACATACCAAATTTCAGCTTTCTAGGGCTTTGGGAAGTACCTACCCTAGAGGTTTTGATTTTCATCAGCGATTTATAAGGCTAAATTACGAAACCGATGTATTTCAGTTATCGATAAATCTGAAACTATAAATGCTAGACCATTGATACTTGGTATGTTTAATAAGTTGGCCAACAGCATCTTATCCTGAAAATTTCAGCTTTCCAGCATCATCCGGACTGAAGCTATGACGGTTAGCAAATACGTGGAAACGCTGTCAAATATGCACCCCCAATAAGAGGGGTTGGAAAAAGAAAGTTTCAGATTTCTTAATTATTCCATTGTTTATGTGCAATTCCTAGTCTACATACCAAATTTTAGCTTTCTAGGACTTTAGGAAGTACCCTAGAGGTTTCGTGTTTCATGTGAATTAGTAAAAGTAAAAAACCCCCAAAAGTACGTATTTCAGGTATCAATAAATCTGAAACCATAAATGCTAGATAATTGAAACTTACTATGTTTAATAAATGTGCCAACGACATGTTATCCTGAAAATTAAAGCTTTCTACCATCATCCGTACCGAAGTTATGACTGTTCTAAAATACGAGGAAATGCTGTCAGATTGCCACCCCCTATAGGAGGGGTTGGAGGGGAAAAGTTTCAGATTTCTTAATTTTCCTGTTGTTTATATGCAAATTCTAGCCTACATACCAAATTTCAGCCTTCTAGCACTTCAGGAAGTACCTTTTTCATGTTGATGACGGTCAGTGAGTCAGTCACGAAATCGACGTATTTCAGGTATCAATAAATCTGAAACTATATATGCTAGAAAATTTATACTTGGTATAATTTGGTAAGTTTGCCAACAACACCTTATCCTGAAAATTTCAGCTTTCTAGCATCATCTGGACCTAAGCTATGACGGTTCGAAAATCCGACGAAACGCTTCGAGAAAAGGTAGGTAGTGCCCCGTTTCCTTTGGCTCGCTTTGGCGGGGTCACTCCCGTGACCCCAGATAAGGTCATCTAGATTTTAGCCGCTAGGTATAATATAGGTACGTACGCTACGTACGGTACGGTATAAGGTAACGGGCCCTTGGTGATAGTACGTTATTTCGTGAGTTTTCTTTCTGGGGCCAAAAATAAGCAATTTAAATAATATTTATTAAATATACATTTGTACAAAATCTCTATCATTTAAGCTGTCTAAAAAATCAAGTGCTAACATTTTGGCTACTAAACTGAAAGCAATACGACGCTCGAAGCTATCAGGCGGCCACAAACATCTGTGCGGCTTGCGTTTCTTACTTGTCACCGTTAGGTTAGCGCTCGTACTTCCTAAGCTTAGCAAAGTCCATTTGAATAAAACTTTTAATAGGGCTTTTATATTGTGTTCCTTAACAATTTATTTGACTCGAAAAATTTATATACAAGCATATAATTCCGTCAAAATTGCAAAAAATCGACTCACGAAATAGCGGTCATTTTATTTTTCGTGTGTCCCCTAGTTCGTGACACTAACGAATTAGGGATATTTTAGATACATATTTGTTGCTTGTGTATTTATATAGTAATCAAGATAATTTGAATGTAAATTAAAAAAACAAATAATGTATTTGATTGAGTTTCTTAGGAGCTAAATTCGGTACATGTTTTTTCACTAGAATTCTTATAATACGAATTTGAAGGTGACCGGAATTTACAATTATTAGATAAATTCGCATAGGTACTACATATCAGCTTAATTTTGTTTGTTATTCGATTAATTTCATGTAATTTTGTATATTTTTATTATATAATATAGGGTAGTTAATAGTTAAATTACATAATTTAAAAATGATCTTCAAAATTGAGGGCTGGAATTTCCAAAAATCCATATCACGAAATAAGGGACAGTCTATTTTGCACTTTTCCCTAACTTCGTGAAAAATAAATCTATACTGGTAGGCTACGTAAACGTGAAATCGCTACATTTATTTATCTTTCATTAAGTAGGTAGTTACGTATCTTAGCTTTTTAAGAATTTAGTTATTTGAGTTCGTAATTATGTATTGTACCTAATAAAAGCTGTAATATTAATAAATAATGTCCTCCCAACCTAATTTCGGCCACGGTGGCCAATCTCCGGAGAGATTAGACATCTGCGCGGGAGATATTATAGTGCGCATAGGTGCACTCTCTGTTCCTTTACTCTTAGTAGTGCGCACAGGTGCTCTATAGCGTGATGGGACGGAAAATCCGACACGACCGGAGAGAGATCAGGCGCAGGACCAACGGCTTAACGTACTCTCCGAGGTACTGGGGTGAAACACCGCCAACTTTTTAACTTCGGGCTAGTACTGAGAATTTCTCGTCAGAAAAACCCAATACTAGTTTTGGCTCGACCCGGGATTCGAACCCGAGACCTCGTCGGCTGCAATTGAACATGCTAACCACAAGACCAACGAGACAGTTTCCGTGGGAAAATATGTATATTATAGTGTCAATAAGCTGAATCTCACTCTCATATTTTTTTTATTAATTATTTTTTATAAAAAATATCTTTATTTCCGTTCCTGTTCTTAATTATTAATAAAATATCAGAAATCGCTGTAAAAACTATATCCCGAAATAGGGGCCACGAGTTCACGAACTTTTTTATCTTTTTCAACAAATTTTATCACGGAATAGGGTTCAAATAAGAGGTCCACAAATCAAATAAATATTATAAATGCGAAAGTTTGGATGGATGTATGGATGGATGTTTGTTACTCAATCAAGCCCCAACGGCTGAACGGATCTAGATGAAATTTGGCACAGAGATAGATTATAGTCTGGAATAACACATAGGCTACTTTTTATCCCGAAAAATTAAGGAGTTCTCGCGGGAAACGAAAAACCTCGATCCACGCGGACGAAGTCGCGGGCATCAGCTAGTAAATTAATATAAAAAGAACTACGAAATACAACAACATAATTCATGCATTAAATTACTGGCAAAATACCAATATACATTACACAAAAGCTTTCAGACTGATATCATGTTAAGGAGTTTATTTAAAAAATCTTAAAGTCTTAAGAGCCTTAACATGCCGAAATAGGGGACACTTACGTTAATACGCTAGGTATTATAATTATATATTATCCGGTGCAGGCTCAAAGTGATAGTAAGGATCTTGGGTAAAGCCATGATAAAGCTTGAATAACTAATTCTTGACTTTAAAAACACCTTCAAACGGCATCGGCTCGGTAAATTCGTCGTATTCGTATATTTATCTATATAATATAAGATTATCTTTAGACTTTATTATGGCCAGGGCCTTCTTTTAACCTAGTAGATGCCCTAGGCACATTAGGATGATGGGACCCAAATGGGACCCCAATGAAAAGGCATTTTTTGCCTGTTGTAACAAAAAAGTCCTAAGTAGGTATGTCTACTTTGTTAAAACATGCATAAAGAGTAGGTAGATCAAAAGCAATATTCTAGATCACTGTTATTTTAAACGGTTACTTTAAAAAAACTTCAAGATCAATTTAAAATCTGATAAAGTTACTATTGAGGTACCTATATTTAGAACGTAGGTAAGTTAAGTGTATAGTTATCGTCAATGAATATCGATTATCTATCGGTTGGTGGCCTGGCAGTAAATAGGGGGCCCCCATCGATCGCGGGGCCCTGGGCACATGCCCAGAGTGCCCAGTGGGAAAGAGGGGCCTGATCATGACTTTACCGGGCCGGCACAGCGGTCCGTTTTGAAGGTTATGTAGTATCAAAGAGTCTAGACCCAGAGCCGAGAAGTCATTTTAAAACTGTATCGTGTTAATTCTCTGCATAGAAACCGATGTATTGTAAAACGTATCAATAATTATTGTTACAGTCTCAATTCTTGTGATTGGCTGAATTTATGGTATTCTTGCTGCATCAATGGGTTTTGGCCAATAACAGAAGAGTGTTAACCAATCAGAGGTGATTGGTGATTGCGATCGTTACATTGGGGCTGATTCTGTATAACACAATCTCTAAACTAAACTAAAATGGCAGCTTTAAATCTAGTTTTGTCCCTTTCCGTAGGTAGTATTAAGAAAGAGTTAGCAATATTTGTAATACTCTAATTTTAGTTTAGTTTAGAGATTGTGCACTACAGAATCAGCCCCAATGTGGGTATGTTAAAATAAACACTGCGAGCACTGTTCAGTGCTCTTACTGGGGAGAAATTCGTTCCGTTATGGACTGACAGTATTCTGCCGCAGTGTCCGGAAATTTATATGACGTCATAAATTGTCGCCGTCATTATTGTACTGTGAGCACTGGCGTTTTCGAGTTATGGTGCTCTCTGTGTAAGTGCTGACTGCGTTCCGCTAGGTCCATGGCGTTCCGTTTTAAACAGTAACCAGTATATAATATTATACAAAGGAACGGCTTCGCAGCTTAATAAGGGTATGTTCCGAAATACACTGCGAGCACTGTAAGGTGTGACATCAATTTAGTACACTGCGAAGCCGTTCCCTTATAGTTAGGTAAGTATACAGCCGAGCGATCGCGTAACTTCTGCATCAATCATTGATACATCGCAATCACCTCTGATTGGTTAACACTCTTCCACTATTGGACATAATCCATTGACGCAGCAAGAATGCTATAAATTCAGCCAATTACAACAATTGATACTGTAACAATGATTGATGCAGAAGTTACGCGATCGCTCGGCTGGTTACTGCTTAAAACGGAACGCAGTCAGCACTGAGAGCACCTTACCTCGAAAACGCCATTGCTCACAGTACAGAGATGGCGTCGATTAATGACGTCATATATTTCCCTAGGATACTGCGGCAGTGTACTGTCAGTCTATAACGGAACGAATTTCTCCACATATAACACAGAGACATATAAGAGCACTGAACAGTGCTCGCAGTGTGTTTCGGAACACACCCTAAATTGGCGTCACACTTTGCAGTGCATATCGGAACATACCCTGTAGCTGTCATTTTTACGCGCAAATGTCAATGTCATTAAACCAAAAGAAGAAGAAGTTAAAATCATGGATGTAGGGTGCGTTCCGAAATACACTGAGAGCACTGAAAGTCCCCAGTAAAGAGCACTGCCAGTGCTCGCAGTGCTTATAACGGAACACACACTGAGGCTGTGTTCCGTTATAGACTGCGAGCACTGTTCAGTGCTCTTTACTGTGGAGAAATTCGTTCCGTTATAACTGACAGTAAACTGCTGCAGTATCCTAGGGAAATATATGACGTCATTAATCGACGCCATCTTTGTACTGTGAGCACTGGCGTTTTCGAGGCAAGGTGCTCTCATTGTTTGTCTCAGTGCTGACAGCGTTCCGTTTTATGCAGTACCCAGTATACTTAACTATAAAGGAACGGCTTTGCAGTGTACTAAAGTGACGTCACACCTTACAGTGCTCGCAGTGTATTTCGGAACACAGCCGTAATAAGTACTTACGTACAAACGTTAAAATAGACATTGACACTTGACAGCCAAATTATAAGTACCTACTATTTTAAAGTGCTGTTGATATTCCCTGAACGTATTTTTTTCTTTTTTATATAATAGTTAATACCTATCTAGCAAATGAGCTAATAAATCTATTCCATTCGGTCGGTTCCAAATCCTGTTTTGATAACTCTAAAATAAAAAAATAAAATCTCAATTAAATACATATTATATACTTACATGTATTGTAAACAATTAATATGAATACTGAAGACTTAGACTTAAGCGACGAGGAGGAAGAGATCACTGCTGAAACTGTTTTGAAGACACTCCAAAGCGCTTGGCAAAACGAGCGTTTAGCTCCGGAAATACTTCCGCACCGCAACGACATGGTTGAGTGCATGCTGGGCCAGATCCAGCACATGGAACGAAATATCAATAAGCTACCCAAAACAGACCTTCGTGCGTGCATCCATAAAATGGAACTCAATAGAATTAAGTATATTATTTGCAATTATCTTAAGACGAGACTAACTAAAATAGAAAAATATTGTATTTCAATAGTCAACGAAGAGAAGCAACGGATAGAATCAGGCACAAACTATTTAACACCATCAGAGTTCAGGTATGCTCAAGAATATCTAGTGAATATGGAGAATCACTTGAAGGATACAGTATTAAATCATGTCCCTGGTAGGATGCAAACGTTTGAATTGAATAAAATGGCTATTTATCCTAATATGCAATCCCACATCTTCCTAAAAGCAAATGACACAATAAATGGTATAGTTTTAGAAGACTTAGCTGGTGAACAAGATGAAGAAATAGATTTAGAAGGTAAGTATTTCTTTAATATTATATATTATAAATGGTTGACGCCCACAACTGCATCTGTGTGGTTCAAGTTTTTTAATTCTTGCGGAAACTCCTTAGCCTATATTGCTCTCCAGGACAACAAACAACTATAACCATGCAAAAAAACATGTTTATCCATTGCTCTGTTGCAGCGTGATTGAAGGACAAACAAACATACAAACATTAATTGTAATATTACTTAGTACCTATGATGTTGAAAGAACATGTCTTTAAATTTGGACTACTAGAATGTGAGTTAACAAATCAGAGATTTAACTAGAATATCATCAATATACTTAGTTTTGTCAACTAAGGGCTAATTTTTCAATCGTCAGATAAATTTTATCAGAGGAATAAATTTGACGTTTTGGCAGATTTTCAATACAAAACCTGTCAAAACGTCAAATTTATTCCTCCGATAAACTTTATCTGACGATTGAAAAATCAGCCCTAAGGAAATTTAAAAGTAGAATATCAATTACTATATTTTACTACTTTTACTTTTCTTCCATTCCTTTCTCTGCACCCCCTATTACACCTACATGCATGTACTTTACAGGTTAGCCCGCTACCATCTTAGACTGCATCATCACTTACCATCAGGTGAGATCGCAGTCAAGGGCTAACTTGTAGTGGATAAAAGAAAAAAATTTTTGGTGTCATTCAATAGAATATATTATGACTCATGGAATGAGATTCATCACCTGAGATGTCAAAGTATATAAAAGTTTCCTGCTGGAAGCAATGACAAACTATTGAAAAAACTAGAAATTTAATTCGCTATAATCGGCCACAGAAGGTAGATCTATGTGGTACAGTGCGTATCTTTAACTTGCAGCCCGCGATATTCTCCACACCACATAAATCTTCCAAAATACCCCCAACGTACGTTTTGGATATATATCGGAGCATATATCGGAGGTATATCGCTGGCTGCAAGTTCAAGATACACACTGTACCACATAGATTTACCTTCTGTGATCCGTATAGCGAATTAAATTTCTAGTCTTTTCAATATTATGGACTTCCACAAAGTAACGCCTGCTTCTATCCAATAATGACAAACTATTTCAAATACACTTTTTTTTCCAGAGGGCTCACAGCACATATTGCAGTATAAACCAATTGCAGACTTGGTTAAAAATGGTAAAGTTCAACTTGTTTGATATTCAGCTAAAATTAGGTTGATAAAAACTTTTTTCATCATACCTATTCGAAAAACGAAATTGGCTTCAGAGGATAGCGAGAGCAAAATGTAATTTTTAGACCCATAGGACTTTTCATTTCTCTGTTCTGATTGCTCCGCGTTTGTGCTTTAGTGAATAGTACTATAGAATCCTTCACTACGCTCTGAATTCAAAAAAGCGCCCTCGGGGAACAAAAATTTTCTTTAGCCCCATATAACACAAATAACTATTTCATGCCCAGCGTAATCCCTCGCACCCATAATGTAAAACATTGCATTACCATGATGTTGAATAATCTACTTTTCCAACACAGTTTTTGATTTGATCTTAACTATAGAAATTTTAAGAAGCCACCTATCTGATAGAGTAAGTACCTATTCTATTAAATAGGCTTGTATAATTTATCCAAGTTATTTGATTTAGTTATTTATGAGCATAATAATTTGATTACATTAGTAGGGCATTTCATCTAGAAGATATTTTTTTACTTTGGAGTCTGGACTACCAATTGTTACCAGCTGCTTTTGTTTAGTCCAAGTGTCAACTGGTAAATTTTCTTGATGTCAATGTTAGTTTCTGCTGTTTTCCATTGGAAGCTAATCTGCATTAATAACACAATTATTGTTTTTTAAACATTTATTGTCCTGATAATTATTATCAAACACATTTAACAAACATTCAAGAGTACTCATTATTGATACATTGTGGACAGAATATCATTAGACAGTATACCATACATTCTAAATGCACTTTCAAGTATAAATACTAAGTACTTAATAAATATAAGAAGATAATCTTATGTATTGAGTATACAATATACATGCTTAAAGTAAAGTTAAAAAAATATTTTTAAGTACTGAAATTTTTTATAGAGAGGTACTTGCTTGCACCAGTTTTGTGACATTAAAACATAACATGCCAATTTATATTATGAACACATTAGTTATTTATAAAAAATTGCCTCTATATATCTAAAATATGGCTATTTTGTATTACACTCATATGAAATGAATGAAACAAGTAGGTAATAAAAAATATTTTGTGGTACAGTCCAGCCTCTTTAAGTAGATATTTATTATTATGTACAAACATTGGTCCGTTGGTAGAGATAAGAGGTCATCTAATCTAAAAATGAAAGTCCATGCTCTACAGTTTGTCAACAGATCTAGCTTTAGAATTCATGTCTACTACATAACAGCTGACTGAATGACCAATGGAGATCATGTCCAATTTGTAAGTATTGTTATTTGCTATAAACTTACTTTGCATGTGCTACACATTTGAGACACATTCATTTTTAGATTAGTCGACTATTAAAAGTCCGCCAAAAAATTTTAATATTATTTCTGAATACTAATGTTAGGAATATTCTCTTATGGTATTTTATTTCCTAAAAAAATTTAAAATTGCATATAAAACTAAGTACAATCATTGTTAAATATAACTTATTGATGGTTATTGTACAATAAGATTTATGTCATATTTAATTTACATCCTACTCCTTTTAACAATTAATTCATGGACAGAAATAAGTACATAACAAAGTCCACACTTACATTAGGAACATAATAATTAAGAGTATAGGTACTATATTTCATGTGGGCTGAGGAATAACGACCAAAAAGGAGATCTTCGTAAAACTAAGTAACATTTTTGACATAGTAATATCGTCCATAATGTAATAGTGTCCTTCAAGCCTTATTTTTATGTAATTAGTTATCAATTTTAATAAAATACTTACTATTAGGCACTTATTGTTGTATTATTGGAGTTTACCTCCTTTAGAATCGATTTGCATATATGGCCCAAAGTATGAAAATTTATGGGGAGTAAAATCAAAACCGTTACGTTATTGACTTTATGTTTCCATGGTAACACTTGTTTAAGTTTCCATGACTATGTAATGTATTTTGATGAATATAAATTATATAATTTTATTCTTAATATACTTAAATAAATGTATTAAGCATGATTTCAGTAATATAAAAATTGTGTTCATTTACCCTCATTTACTAATCTATATATTTTATAATCATTAGTAAAGAGTAAACTCCAGTCGTGCGTCGGAGCTGACACACACATATTTTTAAATGATGAATCATATTATATTCTACAAAAATATGTTTGCAATATAAAATACTTTCACCTCTATGTGAATTTTCTCACAGCATGCAATGATGCAACAGCAATCAACCTACCTTTAAGCGGTAACAGTTCAATTAGAATACTTATAAACTTACACACCTTAACTTAGCTCCTCCATGGATGATTATTTCGAGAAATCATTACTCTGTGATCCCAACGTCTTACGTATAGATCGTACAAAGCAACTACTAAATTATATTATTTAAAATAAGTAGGTAATATTTCAGTATCATCTATTTTGGGTTTATCACTTTTAAGTCAAGTATTACCTACATTTAATATGAGATACACTCAATAATACAATTTTGAAATAATTCGACCAATTCTTTTATCTTTTACTTAATTACTTTAATTAATGCGCGAGTTAATTGCATTCTGGACCAGTTTAACTATTAAATTATAATAAAGTATATGAATAAAATTAAAATAAAAGTTAACTGATTCGTGCATTGTTTGGGATTACATAACCGGTAGTGTCTCTTTAAGCCGTAACTGTTTTTTTTTTTTAATAAGCCAACTGATAAATAAATCAACGTAAACAGTGACGCGTAGGTCATGCAGGTTTAAAAGTACTGCGTACCCTAGTCGGTTTTCGGTTGCTCTTATTTTTATTTAATCCTATCGGTAAAACGTTACTTTCTTAATACCATGTCTGTCGGCTTTAAGCCAATGAATTTGTGAGTAGGTAATCAATAGATAATCTGTCGCTTCTAACTTAGGTCTCATAGTCACTCAACTCCCCCTTCTCATTCACCTCGCGCGCCGTCCGTTGTTCCCTAATCTTGAGGCTGGTCGTCAGCGTCTACGTATTTAATATGTTGCATATATGCGTTCCGAGCTAGATCACGTAGGCTCTGCTCCGAGGCTGGGCCAAGCTGTTGGACCATGCGAGTGAAATGTCCATCTTCTTTCTGCAGTAGATCGTGAGGGTGGCCGCATTCTACTATTTGACCTGCCTCCATTACCTGCACAAACAAAATATAAATTTTTCTATTAGTTAATCATAATATGGTGCAAATAATACTTATTAGAATACCAATAGAATTGCTATCTATGGCAGTTGCGTTTGCACCATTAATGGTGCAAATCAATGATGCAAACGTAACGCGAAAAAAACTGGTGAAGTGCGAGTCAAACGACCATTCCGTAGCTTGGAAAACTTGATCTAGCGCCCCCTACCGGCACCAATTGTGAATAAAAACCATCCCGGGGTCCAAACGAACAACAAAAAAAGAATTAGCAAAATTGGTCCAGCCGTTCACGCGTGATGCGGTGAATAAGGGAAATAGGGATTAATTTTTGTAAATATGTAACATAGATCTATCAATACTTTTGACGGCAAATCACATAAATCTAAATATATAAAAATGAATCCCTATTTCCCTTGGTCACGGCATCACGCGTGAACGGCTGGACCAATTTCGCTAATTCTTTTTTTGTTGTGTTTGTTTGGACCCCGGGATGGTTTATATTCACAATTGGACCCGGTAGGGGGCGCTGCAATCGGGTTCGAGGTTCAGGGCAGGAGGGCAGGACAAAGTCTGCCGGGCCCACTAGTTCTTTATAATATTGAACTTGGCTCATTTATGTTTGTCATAAATCATATCATTACTTTTTCTATTACATATAATATAAATGATTATAATTCATCATTCAAAAGTGATCAGAAAAAATTTTTTTTTTTAATGTTCTCCTGTGAAAGTGTTTGCTATTATACTTTCGAAGGGCGCTTGCTTTATATAAATTCTACTACTAATAAAAATATGGCTGTAGGTAAGCGTGCGTTTCCATCAGAGATGTGCTACGTTGCTAGGCTAAGGATATGTGTCAAATCCACCAAAACGAGCGCTTGAATTTCTTAGCTTAGGGCTAGACAGACGGACTGCAAAATTGCAGTTTCGAACCAGTTTTTCTGCAGTTGGCATAACCGCAATAGAACTGCACAGCAGCTTGTTAGACTGCGCAGTCGGTTTACAGTTTCGATGCAGTTATGCCAACCGCACTATAACTGCTTCGAAACTGCAATTTTGCAGTCGGCGTGCAGTCCTAACTCTTAATGCAGTCCGTCTGTCTAGACTCTAAGAGTTCTCTGCTGTTTGCAATATGAAGGTGCCAACTAATTGATTTTAAGAAATAAAAAATAATCTGAATGAAATTTAATAGTTTTTCTTTGCTCTCGTACCTAATCACCTTATATATTATAGAATAAAGCTTAAAACACACAGGGAGCGGGCGCGGGTCGGGCGCGGGCCGGGTCGGGTGCGCGGCGGGTTGAATTCCTTGTATTAATACGGACGGCATCACACAGAACGCGGCCGCGGGTCGGGCGCGTGGCGGGTGACGCTGTGTGATGTCGTCCATACAAATACTAGGAATTCAACAGCCGCGCATCCGACCCGGCCCGCGCCCGACCCGCGCCCGCTTCCTGTGTGTTTTGCGCTTAACATCGATGTATTGAAAATTAAGGTAAAAGATCCGCCAAAAATGTAACGGATACGGATACGGATATTTCTTTCTGCGGATATCCGCAGATACGGATATCCGGCACATCACTAGTTAGAACAAGCCACGAACAAGCGCTCATATTGGTGGGTTTGACACACATCCGTAGCTCAGCAACGTAGCTAGTACAAGTCTGGTCTACCTTAAGACGAAGGTATTAAAGTTTAATTACGAATGTAGTATATTTTTTTAAAAGCTAAAGAAATTTTCACTTTAATAATCTTATTCCGCGCGGACAAAATCGCGGGCTAGTAATAGATAAACCATGTGAATGTGTATCGGCCAGAGAATGTATCTATCGAGTTGATATCAATTTTAGAGATCAAATGTCAGTTAATGTCGTTGGAACTAAGTATGTTCCATTGATAGTGCCAGCTGCCCACTGCTATACGCTACGTATAGGTAAAGTAGAAAGCCTGTTTTATCTATCATCTGCTAACAACTAACTAAACATCCGGCATACGTGCATTGCCTTTTGAGTGCCATCTATTGTACATTGATTGTACCACGTCAGAAACGTTAATGCAAGTGCTAACAAATATTATTTATGTGCATGATAGAAAGACTTATAGAAGGGTTAAACAAATAAGTATTAAATTCAGGATTTAAATAAAACGTCACGTCTTTGCTCTATCGCTCTCTAATCGAAACTATCCTCATAACCTAGGGACACACATCATTTGGTCGACCAACAAAGGAATTAAGTTTAAGTGGCCGAGTGGTCCAGGCGCTCAGGGCGCGATTCCCAGAGAGACGCAGGTTCAAATCCTGCCGGTTCCGAAATTTTTTGATATGTATGTAAGTTTAGAAACTTCCCTCGTGTGTGAAGCACTGTAATAAAATTATAAAATTGAATTAAGTTTAGTTTACACATTTACTTACTTAATTATTATCAACTAGTCACGAATACGAAGCTTTGTGTATCCGTGAGCGTGACTTGGCAAATTGGTGGTTACTTGGAGGTCTTCAAGGTTCACCTACGTGACCAACACACTGATTATAATATTATTATGATTCTGTATAGCTCACTATAAAAATGATCTATTTTATAGTCACTATGCGTATGCAGTATGTAGGGGTCGCCTAATCTAATACTGAACGTGCCGTACTGAACATTCGCGTCATTTAGCTATACACTAATAAATTGGTCAACAGATCCGGCCCTAGGATTTATGGCTAAAGAGCCGTTGACATGACGACGAAGACTATAATCGACGTTTTCTGACAAAATATTTTATAGAAAAAATTACAAAAAAATGGCAGTCATAGCAGGATAGAAGTGAAAACGAAAAAAAATATAAACCTTAAAACTATACCATTAAAGTTTAATTACGAATGTAGTACTTATATTTATATTTAAGACCTTTTGTCTTCGTAACAACGCGAGCATGTCGGTGTTCGCAAGTATGTCGCTGTTCGCGAGCATGTCGGTGTTCGCGAGCATGTCAGTGACGCGAATCCACAAATTTACCCCCTACCAAAAAGTGCTCAACGCGGCTAAAGATGGTTTCACTTCAAAAATTTGAAACTTACCAACTGTAAAGCCTTACTACCTACGTAAAAAGAAACGTCTCTATATACTTTGGACCCACAAGACTCCAATGTAAAGTTCGAAGTACCTAGTAGAAATGAAAAGTTACTCACGACAACTCTGTCTGAATCGGCGACCGTGTGTAAGCGATGCGCGACTGTCACCACTGTGCACTCGGAGAAATGTTTACGTATCGACTTCTGGATCAACGCGTCCGTGCTATAAAAATACGTTTAGGATTAGTATACTAGATATAGATAAAGACAAAATTGCAAGGTTCTAATGGTTGTTTGGTACTACTTAATATTAAGATTGCGAAAGTGTGTATCTATCTATATCTATCTGTTACTTTTTCACCGTCAACCCCCATTTCACCCGTTTTAGGGTGGATATTCGTAAACTAACAAAAACAAGCAACTTAAATGCCAATTTTCAAGCCTAGAGGCTTGAAAATTGGCATTTTGGGAGGGGTTGGTATGAAAGTTCATTACCTACTTACTATTTCACCTCCTTAGGGGTGAATGTTCTCAAACCGTTTCTTAGTTGATGTCTACCTTAGAAATATCAAGTTTGTGTGCTTGGGGATCTCTCAAAAGACGTCACATCCGTGGAAGTAAGCATTACATCTTTCGGGAAAATTAATATTAATAAAATCACTAAAAGCGAAATTATTTTTGTCATAGGAAACAGGCCAATTGTCACAAAATGAAACATTGCACGTTAGTATTGTTATAGTTTGAGTTCGACGACCTCCGTGGCGCAGTGTTGATCGCTGTTGTTTTAACGTGCGGAGGTCCCGGGTTCGATCCACGGCAGGGTCAATTTGGGATTTTATAATTTCTGAATTTTCCCTGGTCTGGCCTGGTGGGAGGCTTCGGCCGTGGCTAGTTACCACCCTACCGGCAAAGACGTGCCGCCAAGCGGTTTAGCGTTCCGGTGCGATGTAGAAACCGAATAGGGGTATAACTGCCATGCCCCTAAACAGGTTAGCCCGCTACCATCTTAGACTGCATCATCACTTAACATCAGGTGAGATCGCAGTTAAGGGCTAACTTGTAGTGGAATAAAAAAAAGTGTAATAAGCGTGTTTACTTGGGGTCGACGTTGGCGGTGGCCTCGTCCAGCACGAGCAGGCGGTTGCGCGCGAGCGCGGCGCGCGCCAGGCACAGCAGCTGGCGCTGGCCCGCGCTGAAGTTGGCGCCGCCCGCCTCCACGCCCGCCGCCAGCGACGACACGCTCGGCTTCAGCTCCACCTGCCGAGTGCCGGCAACCGTCACTCAGTGCCACTAGACCACCCTCGACGATACACAAAATAGGCCTAATATCAACGACCTCAATTTACATAGACGGGCCCTGTCAAACAAAGACTGCGGACTTATTTTACTAACGCCATCTAGTCTAAAAAGCGGGACAGCACTATGGCGGGGACAAGGATAGGCTTATACAGGTGAGGGGCACGCCTTACAAGTCGGACGCCCAACTTTTTTCTATGAAAGGGCCCATCTAGTACCTACATAATATACGAGTAGGTATATATCGATGCCTAATATTGTTTAAAAAAAACGAACTTTAACGACCTTTTTTTTGTTTTTTTTAAATGGTTTATATAAAATTATTTAAAATACGGGTTATAGACACGCGAGTAGATAAGTACGCGTACTTTCTTGGTCATGTGACTATCTGCACTCGCTTTATTCAGAAGCAATAGGGATTGCGTTTAATATTTCGCCTTTGAAAAACATCTCGATGGGATCTCTCTATTTAAATCGCATACTTAGTAGGTATTAGGTAGGTACTCTATCGTGTACCTAGGCATTATTTATTTCCTACTAAGTAGGCATACCTATTAGTGCTACCAGTCGTTCCATATGGATGGTAAAATATTTAATTGAAAAAGAAAAGAAGATTTTTGATAAACTTCAAAAATGTGGTCAGTTGATGTTCTTAGTGGTTTGATATTCATCAAACAACTAAGAACATCTCCTCAGTATAAGAACCACATCAAATCGGTCTATCCGTTTGAGCACTAAAAGTGCCACGGATAAATAGACAAAGACGAAGGTATAGACGGTTTTAACGTAATAATATTATGCTTTGTAGATCTTCAAGTTAGAGTGAATTTTGAGATCGCATGTGCATTGCGCTTTCTATCCTACTGTACCTATTCCTTATGTCTTACCATATAGCGTATTTAACTGAGCTCAACACTTGCCGCCGCCACCGCCGCCGCCGTTCGGGTAGATAAAGTAAATATTTTATCATAACGTAATGAATTTTGGCGTGTTTTATAATCTTATCATGTCTGCTAGTTTTTCAGCACTGTCTGTTCTCTTTAGAAGTGGAACTGTTCTGATAAGACTTCCCGCTTCGATAATAAGAAACTCCGTGACAACGTTGGCAATGATTGACAATAATCTTAAGAAATTACCATGGAATTAGGAATTACGACTAATGGAATTACCTACATAAGAAATAAATCAGTCAATCAATCAATTTCCTTTAATTGCATATACATATATTACAGTGGTAAAAAATCTTTATCTACAGAACATTGGAATTCTGACCACTAAACTAGAAAAGTCTGTATCTGGAGCCAATGCCTTGTCAACAATCGATTTGTATTGTGATGACTAATTTCGATCGATTTGTACTGTGTCACATTGAATTATGTGCATTATAACAATTTAACTTACGCACTACTATCTATTTCGACGAACACAATATGTTTATTTTAAAACTTAACGCGTTTTAGTTTAAAGGAACATTTTTTTCTCAAACATGCTTGGAAAGGGCATTATATTTTGGCACCCTTCTTCGAGATAAATCGAAATTGCTGTACTGGCCAAATACATGCGAGCAGCGGCCGGCAAAAGTTGTATGAAAATCCATATCTGTCGTGGTTTAGCGGCCAAATAAATTACATAGTAAATTCATATCTGTCGTGTAATTTAAAAATGGAACGATCTTTTACTCCGAAACATGGCAACCGAGGAGGTAACTTGTCAAAGGTTTTATTTAAATTTCGAACTAGCTTGCAAATAGAAAGCTGTTTATTGAAAAAAAAAACAAATGAACACTTTAACGCGGGAAAAATTATTGTTGTTCGTTGTTCGGCATTGATTTTGAAATGTACCTATTTGACAAAATGAGTTTTAAGTTAAAAGTACTACCTACTTAGTTTTAATTTCCGCGCATTATTTGAGAAAAGTACCGTCAAATGGGGATACTTAAGACGGTTTTGAAGTTTAACCCTTTGCCAATAAGCCAATTTCATTTAGTTATTCAATTCAAATGTATCATTGAGTTAGTCTGTGCTTATATTTTAAGTTTCTAAATGGTTTACAAAGATTTGAATGCTTCCAAGAGGTTTTTTTTAAAAAAAAGTGTCTGTCCCAAGTTACCCACTAAAACGGGGTAACATAGAACGCCCTACATTTTATAACTGTAAATCAAGATAGAATCGTTGGTGGATTACTTAGGACACAAAATTTGTTTTAAAAAACTTTTACGAAAATATATTTTTATTTAAAAGTAAAAAATCACATTTTTATCGGACGCAATTCGGTAGAAACATCTCCAACTTATGAACTATCTTTAAGAACATTCACACGAATTTCTTAATCACAATAAACTCTACTAAAATATGTCAAACAGCATTAAAAATATCCTTAATATTAATAAAGGTTAATCAAAAGCAGGTAAATCAGGTCCTGGAATATTATTAGAGAATCTTGGCGCTCTTACACCTTTGCGGTCCAAATGTGCTTTTACTATGCAACATATGTCACATTTGGTCATTGGCAGACCCCAATCGCCGGCCAAGGATATACATTTAACCAAAATTTTTTCTTCCTGTTCTGAAAATACCATACTTTCCGATATTTTTACCATTTTTGTATCTGCTGAGGGTAGATCTGAGAATGCCATATTCATCCGCTATTCTCAGTGTATCAGTACCTGCTCTTGCAGCATTTAGTGCTTCCTCGATCAAAGTTTGCATATGGCCGAGAGCCAAGTTGGCGCTGATGCTTCCTTGGCATTTTGGATAGCCTGAAATAACAATCTTGATTTCAGTTACAATTAAATGGGGTTACTTAAGACAAACGGGGTAACTCAAGACGGGCGTCTCAACTTACCCCAATATGTCTGTATCCGAACGTTGCCTTTTAAAGAAAAAAAACGGTTTACGGCACTGCTAATCTGTCACTTGTCATTAAAAAAAAATGGAATAACCTATCCGATGGTATAGGTTATGTTTGTCTAGTGGTTTCCATTTTCAGTACACAGATAAAGTTTAACACGATATATTTTTCTGGCAAAACAGTTGTTTAACAAAATAGGGATTTCAAAAGCAAATTAGCAAGAAATGTTAACATTTTACATACCTGTCGAAATTTTAACTCCTCCTTGATGTTTTGACAGCAACTTCTTAGCTCCAGCAATATTTAAATGTTGTCATATGATTAGTCATAAATTATGCTACCAAATGTCCTAAATAATACCGTGGTCTCAAGTATCCCCAATTGACGGTACTATACAAGCCTTGGCCACAACTTATCTACTACTATAATTCTGAATTAATTTTATTTAGAGTGGGCTCATTTTGCTTGGTGAGGTAGGTACGAAAGATTATTTTGATGAGCGTTAACATTGTACCCAAATTGAAACATTTCAGTTAGATATTTATCTCTCAGCTTATCTCTTTGCTAATGACCTTGCCTATAACACCTTTATATAAGTACGAGCATAGCAGGTACCTATAACTTGGGCAATCTCATGCATCATTTATGATTTCAATCTTGTCAGTTTACACACTTAGTACCATATCTTATCCTTTTCCTGTTGTGCCTTTGTATGTATGTATGTATATACTTTATTGTACACCACAGATATATACAATGAAACACGTTACAAATCAGAAAACAACAATGAGTAGGTACAATAAGGCGGTCTTATCGCTAAATAGCGATCTCTTCCAGACAACCTTAACGATAGGGAGAAAATGAAGAAGGGGATAAAGGGAGGTGGTGTAAAAAAAAATAATAATAATAATAATATACTTAAATACTAATAGCTAAATAAACTAACCAATACCATATATATCATATTATGATAAACTAATATATACAAAATAATTATAATAGACATACATAAGACTAAATAAACATACCAATAAATAATTAATATATAAATAAATATAAGAAAGAAAACATTAAATATGTCGCTATTAATGATAACAAAGAGATAGGTAATGATTTTTAACGTCAATTTTAAACCTATTAAGGGTTTTAGCACGATGAATACGTGAGGGAAGTTCATTCCATAGACTGGCGGCCCTGACTGCAAATGAACTTTGGAAATATTTAGTCCGATGCATAGGCACCTCAAGAATAAGTTTATCGGCCGAGCGAAGAACTCTATCAGGTCTATTATGTCCTAGATATTTAAACTTATCCTTTAAATAACCAGGAGTCATGGGATTGAACAATACACAGTACAGAAGAGAAACAATATGCAGATTCCGGCGAAATCGAATGGGTAACCACTTGAGCTTTGAACGAAATTCGGAGACGTGGTCATATTTGCGCAAACCAAATATAAACCTAATAGCTAAATTTTGAATTCGCTCAAGTTTATTTAGTTGGTCCTCGGTTAAATCAAGATAGCTTGCGTCCGCATAATCGAGAATAGAGAGCAGTAGGGATTGTGCTAGCATAATTTTAGTAGGAATAGGAAGAAAAGAACGCAGACGCCTGAGTGAACCCATGGCTGCAAAAGTTTTCCTACTGACTTCCTTTAAATGATGAGACCAAGAGAGAGTAGTATCGAAATGTACACCAAGATTTTTGACGGTAGTACTATAAGGAATAATAACATTATTTAATGTAACAGGCGGAAGATTATCCCAGTCAACTCTTGAAATCATACCAGAGCCACCAATAATAATAGCCTGGGACTTAGAAGGATTTACCTTTAGACCATAACACTTACTCCATTCATTGATAGCCGCCAGGTCACCATTAATAGTAGAAATAGCAATAGGTAGATCATCAAGATTTGACTGTGAATACACTTGGAGATCATCTGCATACATGTGATAGAGAGAAGTAATTTTCTGGGAAATTGAATTAATGAAAATTGCAAATAGTAAAGGCGACAACACACCACCTTGAGGTACGCCAGCCGATATTTCACACCAAGAAGAAAACTTATCTTCAATGCGAATACGCTGCCGACGACCCCTAAGATAACTCTGAAACCATCCAACCACTGATGGAGATAAGTTAATAGAACGCAACAGACTCAACAAGATGTCAAATTCTACGGAATTGAAGGCATTGCTAAAGTCTAACAATACCAGCACTGTGAGCTGTTTATTATCCATTCCCCGTCGAATGTCGTCAGTAACTTTAACCAGCGCTGTAGTCGTACTATGTCCTGCCCGGAAACCAGACTGTAAGGGATTCAAAAGGCAATTTCTGTTAAGAAAGAGATTCAATTGATGGAAAACAAGTTTTTCTAATACTTTGGACAGAAATGGAAGAATAGAGATAGGGCGAAATTCGGAAAAATGTAAAGCATGAGCCTTTTTTGGGAGAGGAATTATATGAGCACTTTTCCAAGCTTCGGGAAATATAGACGTAGAGATCGATACATTTAGGATATGAGTTAGGATAGGAGTAACAACCTCGAGGATTGGTAAGATCATATTACGACTAACACTGTCATCACCCACGGCATTGGACGAGACTGATAATATGTTCTTTTTAACTTCACATTCAGTGAAAGGAGTGAAATTAAACGGTTGGAAAGCAGGAGTTGGCATAGAAGAAAGAATACTCAGCGTGCGATCTTTATCTGAGCTGTCTATTGGACTAGAAGAAGTAAAATGTTGGTTAAGAAGTTCAATATCAATATTCTGATGAGGCGAACTAGGGGATGCTTTGCCAACTCCAAGAGTTTCAAGAAACTTCCAAACTTTGGCTGGGTCGCCGTTTTCGACTGATTTATGAATGTGGCGTCGTTGTGCATCCCTACACGATGTATTGCAGCGATTCCTAGCTTTGTTATACTTTCGCAGATTTCTATCAGAGTAATCAGCCTTAAGCTTGCTTTTGGCAAAGCCTTTTTTCAAGATAAGGCACTTTAGATCGTCAGTCAGCCAGGGTGCAGGCAAATGTTTTATTTTAATTGGCTTAACCGGCGCATGAATGTCATATAACTGTATGAGAAAGGAATTAAACAATTCAACTTTCATGTCAACCGTAGGAGCATTTAAAACAAGTAACCAATCCAACTGACGGGCATCTTCCAAAAGAAGTTCTTTGTCCATTCCACTAAAATTACGTTGCAGAAGGATTCTCGATTTTGCTTTAGGAGGACGGACTTTATATGACAGATATAAGAGATCATGGTGGGAAAAAGCATCAGCCTCATGCTGACCAAACTTCAGAACATAATCAAGTGAGGAAACAATAATAAGGTCTAGTAGAGATGGGACACAATCAGGTAAATTATGAGTAGCAGAGAGTGGCAATATATGTAGGTTACACGCATCAGTAACGGACTGAAGCTTTTTACACCGATTGTCATTTTTAAGTAGGCATGTGTTAAAATCACCCATGATTATGGTGTGACTATATGACGGGGTGAGATTTTCTAATAAAAGTTCAAAGGAAGAAAAATAATCAATATTGAGAGAAGGACTGTAACAGACGCCAAGAAGAATTTTAGTATGAGATAGTGAAACTTCAACGAACAAATGCTCAACCGCATTAAAAGGAGGAGGCTGAGTGGACAAACTTACAACAGTAAATGGAATATAAGAGCGGAGGTAAATCGCCACACCTCCACCCACCCTACCAATGCGGTCGTTGCGAATGAGATGAAAGCCTGGTAATGAGTAAGAAGTAGATGGTAAACATGGCTTCAACCAAGATTCGGAAACAAGAATAGCGTGAATGTTACGTGACTCAAAAGACGCAAGCATATCGGGATAGTGAGCCGGAATACTTTGTGCGTTTAAGTGAATTACATTAAAATTTTTCAGGGAATCTGAGAAATATGAATTAAGGGCATCATTTAGCGGAATAGAAGAAATTGTACTGTGAAAGCTAACCTCACTAGTTGAATCATCAACTGACGGCAAAGAATAAAATTCACCAGTATCATCACTAGCAATACTAATGTTATCTAACGACATAGTATTAAATTAATAATAATAAATATATAATAAATAATAATATTAAAAACTAAATAATAAATAAAATAAAATAAAATTTAAGACAAACAATAAAAACAAGGATCCCGAACCCGCCAGTAGTCTGAAAGAGATTAACACAAATTTAAAAATATATAACATCAGAAATATCAGAACAACTAACAAAAGGTTAAAAAAATAAAATAAAAAAGAAATAAAATTAAGCTACTTAATCACATTGCAATTGGTACCTGATCAAATTGCCAAATTACTAAAAATAGCGATACAAAAACACAATAGCTAAAGTAATTATTAATATGTAATTTAATTCTATGTAGCAAACTACGAGAAACGTTACTTTACTAAGCAAAGAATAACGTTATTAATATTATTCTATGTAACGTTAACTCTGTGGTAACGTTACGATATTAAAGATATTTACTAACTTGCAACATTATCGCTACCTACGTCAACGCCAAGCCAGCCGTCAATGTCAGTATGTCAAAGTCAAGTGTCAAAGATTAGAAAACTGTCAAGTAAAATTAATAACAAACAACTAATTTTTAACTACTGCCCTATTTCTGAAAACAAAATTAAAGTTAGATACCTACTCAGGTCTCAGATAGTTAAAAAGAAAACATAGAACAGTGACGATTGGAACACTAACAAAATAAATATTATGAACTACGCATTGGATTCGGCCAGCTATTTACCCTGAGAGTTCATTTCCTAACGACTCTCTTGGGGCGCACTTGAGCAGGTCTGGCATCTTTGGCAACACTTGTGCCCGCTGCTGCAGCAGAGGTGGAGGCCTGCGGCACCACATCAGGACACGGAATAGCATCCAAATCACGCACAGAGCAGACACGGTGCCGCGTCTGATCAGATCCTAGTACCAGAATGGCGCCATCCCTCGTCCAACACCTGGAGACCCCAAAACGTTGGCGCGCCGCTTGGAAGACGGCATGCCTATCCTTCGTCAGGAATTCAGAAAGAGTGATTCCGGTGCCCTTAAGTTTCTTCTTCGCCAACCAAATCTTATTTTTCAACTCAAAATCATTGAATTTAATTAGGATGACCCGGGGCTTCTCGGTAGCAGACTGACCCAGCCGATGAGACCGGCTTATGGCCTCAGATGTAATATCAGGGATTCCTAAGTGGTCGGACAACAGTTTGACGACACAAGTGGATGTGTTCTCCTTCTTATCCTCAGCCACACCATGCACCAACAATATTTTCCTCCGTGACCTCATCTCCATGTCATCGCACTGCCGGGTCAACAGCTCAACTTGCAACTGCAGGTTCTCAAGCGCAGTTAAAACAAAGGCTCTGAACGAGTTGAACTGATAGTTGATGTTTGAAGTAGGACTTGTCGCAGGGATAGCATTCTTCAAGTCCTTCTGGAACTCAGCCATCCTCGAGTTAAAGTGCTCAGTGAGGTCCGCTACAGATTTCTTGATGGATTCCATTTTGAGGTTATATGTGTAGTGTGGTTTTAAAATAAATGCAACAGTGTACACAAATTGTTCTGAATATAAAATCAAACTAAACTGGCAGGAGTTGGGATGTCACAGGTACATTAATTTATAACATTAAATCTTTTAATATAATAAATAAAAATTAAAAACACAGAGCAGTTAAAAATGTGTGTTGCTTATTTCACTCCTACCCTCAGACTTTGAACTTGAACATTTCCTGGATATAATAGGGATGATGACAACTCAATCAAATCAGCAACTCTTTCTTCTAGTAAGTATGGATAATGGAAGTTGTATGAAATTCACAGTTGTGACGTCATAAAATTTCAACGCACTTTTTTTCTTTAATCTACTTGTATTTTAAAATGAAACCGAGGATGTGAATTTTAGGTCTTTTGGAAGACCCTCTATTTAATAATCAGTTAGAAATAATTTATTTTTGATATAGGCATGATGCCTATATCAAAAATAAATTATTTCAACCCTATTAGTTGACCGAGCGAAGCGAAGTTCTCTGAGTCTACTTGACTGAATTTGCACTTGTCCGTCCGTCCGTCCGTCTGTCTGTCAGAGCCTTATAAGTTCTGAATTACTGAACGTAATTATACTACAAATTTAAATATAATATGTAAACCGATGGCCTCCAGCCGAATATGGCTTAAAAAGTTATAAAAATCTTTATTTCAGGGGGGCTCTCATAGAAGCGAATGCGAAGTTGACCTCAGAACTCTCAATTTTCTGAAAGGCTGAGCCTGAAACTTGATTAATTATTTGAATTATATCCTGTACTTGAAAAACAAATACTAAAATTAGTTAAATATTATAAGGAAACGAAATTATTTAATTTTTAATGAGCTTTCGTATTTTTAACAGAACTTCAGAATGATGTCAATAGATGGCGCTCTGTAAAAGTTTATGGATACCGCGAGGTCTCAGTTCGGGGCGAACCACTAGTTATTGTTGTAATAACTTAGAATTTATGCAAATCAATTAAGTATTACTAGTAACTCATAAATACCTGCTCTAATGCCTTCCAAATTTCGGCGTCCGAATATTTATCAAACGGGTCCAGATTGTATCGTAAACTAGCAGAAAACAGCACGGGCTCCTGAGGGATGATAGAGATCTTCGACCGCAATTCCTGCGAATTTCAATATTGGGATAACAGCTGTCATAGCAACTTGCGACTTGCGAGGGATAGAAATCCGCAATTTCCTCCAGAACCAATTCTGCATTTTTTGCAGATATTGGGTTGCGACCCAGTGCATGATGCAACTTGCCAACGCTGACTTTTTAACCTTTGTTGCTTTTACTTTAAAAAAGTATTGACAAGCAAAATTTTAAGAAAATCTGGATTCACGTTAATTTCACCAAAACAGGTTTCGTATCTAGGTACCCACTATTAGAAACCAGAAACCTTTAAGATTTTTTATTTCGTAACATAATAATTAAGTATAGACATGCACAAAGATTTTATGATAACTAATTGCTATAATCGAATAGGTCAATCTACCAATTCGTTACTTGCAATTAGCAATAAATCTGAGTTTGAAGATTTAACTTTCTCTTGGCCTCAAATCCCGTGGCTGTGGTAGGTACCTACTTAGCTTACCTAACTTTTCAAGTTAACGAACGTATGCGTTACCATAAAATAAATCTGTCAATATATGGACGGATAAGGTTACCTATCCACTGAAGCGGTGCGGAGATGTACTCGTATAAAGCACAGTAATCAGGGTTTTGAGAGATGACTTGTTAAAATTATCGCGTCATCGAATCAATAATTCAATTATATGCTTTGTCTGTTTAACACATCTACGCTTCAGTGGATAGGCGGCCTTTAAACGTTGCTATTTTGACATCTTCATGCAAGCTGAAAAATTTTGGTGGGTAAATAACTTAATTAGGAGCTTTGAATAATAGGAAGATGGAAGGAGTAATAGAACTTACTTTAAGGGCTATCTCCCCGGTGTCCACGTCGTCGATATAAACGTGTCCATCGATCGGCGCCAGCCGGAACAGGGCCGATATCAGGGAAGACTTCCCTGCTCCGGTTCGTCCTACTACACCCACCTTAAAATTTCCAAACCATTTTAAGCAAGCATAGAGTAAGTAGTAAGATTAAAAATCACTTGAATAGGGAGAGTTTCTATCAGTCTGTGTGTACCTAATGGACACAGTTGTCAATGTCAGCTCATTGGCGAATCTTTATGCCGGCTCTTCACGTTGGGCGAGTGTAGGCGAGCGGCGGCGAGCGCCAGTGTGAAGAAGGCCCGCTCGGGTCGTCTCGTGCGCTCTCGCCTCGCCTCGCCGCCGCTCGCTTTGATGGGCGGTTTTTCGACGAAAGATCAAAGTGACGAGTGGCCAGCGCGAGCGGCCCTTCCATACGCTCGTGTCGTCAGTGTTCAGAGCAAACCAATGGGGGCTATCGCGTATGAATTTGCCGCTAGGGGCGCTGGTGTCGCGTGAGGTCCAATATCATTCACTTTTCACTGGTTTTGGCGGGCTTCGTGACATAAATTATAATTTCTTTAATTTACCTGTTGAAAAGTGATCTCCTTCGTGAAATTATAGCAAATATGGATTATTTGGCGATGAATGTGAACGCTTTGAAAGCGGAATTAAGAAAAAGAGGCGCAAAAATAGGCGGCCTCAAAGAGCAGCTAATTCAGAGGTTAGTTTGTTTACTGTTTCCAAACTTATTTTTTGCCAAAAGTATGCTTGTTTGCCGAGGTAACAGCTATGTTTTTTCTTTTTACATATATTTACCTAATATAGGTATTATATATATTTACTTACTAAGACTTCTGCATGAAAGGTTATGGGTTTCATGCACATCAAGGACACACTTACTACATGATATTGAAATATACCTATGTCTCTGGTTATGTACCCACAGTAGGTATCACTAACGAGAACACACCTATCTTGGGATCAGATTACTATGTGTGAGATGACCAGAATTTAATAATAGTAGGTATTTCTCTTGATTAATATTAGATGTTTCATTTCAGGTTTCTCCAGAAGGATTAATTGGAGAACTAACTAACAGTATTGGAAGTGAAATGTACTTTCTCTTTATAAGATGAGTTTATCAGTGTGATAATTATTATAAGCACATAAAAATGATCAATAATGAATACTTATTGCTTGAAAGAAAGTAGCCCCTACTATCATACATACATGATACCTGCTATTGCTAGAAAATTTTCCAGCTTAATCTAGTATCTACCATTGTTTAGTAGTTTCAACTAACAACTCAACCATCTTTCAGTATCATATCCATTGTATGGATTTAAGTACAATGTTTAATATTTTTTTGTATAGCAGTGTGTTTTAAAGGGAAAGGGAAGGATAAATATAAGTTTAATAAGTAATTAATTTATTTTTATTTTATTTATTAAGTGCCTATATAATTAATTCCTCAGAATCCTGCGAATTCCTGCGAAACGCCACTAGCCACTGTTTTAGAACAGTTTTATCTTTTGGAAACATGTGTTCTCCTTTTTTTCCGAACAAAACGGAACTGCACAACATTGCGGAACTAGCTACTCGATATTATGATGATAGTTACAAATTATTAAACATAATGAGATTCAAGATTTAAAACTTTGTTTCGGCGCCGATCTTATAAAGTCGCCTTTGACAGCTATACCTCTGGGCCTTAGTCAACAGTGGCGCCAACTGGTGAGCAAAGAAACGATAGTCCCCATTGAGTGCGCACGGACAAAATTCAAAGTCCTGACTGACTGACTGACATATATCAACGCACAGGCTAAGCCGCTGGGGTTAGAAACTTGAAATTATGACAGTAGGTTCCTTTTGTGACGTAGGCGCTCAATAAGGAAGGATTTTGCAAAATTCCACCCCTAAGGGGGTGAAATAGGGGGTTCAAGTTTGTATAAAAGTCAGTCATTTCTCAAGTTATATCCATGAAACTTGGTATACGAGCTACCAGTTAAAAATAAAGAAATACGTGTTTCACAGTTTTTGAAAATTCTACTCCCGAAGGGGTGTAATAGGGGATGAAAGATTGTATGAAAGTCCATAATTTCTCAAGATATTATATCAACGAAACTTGGTATTTTGGCTTAAAGTAAAAAATAAAGAAATACGTGTGTCACAGTTTTTCAAAATTCTACCCCCAAAGGGGTAAAATAGGGGTTGAAATTTTGCACGAAAGTCATTCATTTCTCAAGTTATAGCCAGGAAACTTAGCATTTGGGCTTTCAGTTAGATATGAAGAAGTATATGTATTTCAATTTTTTTTTGTGCAATAGGTACGCACATAATTATAATTTATAATGAGTAAGCGCGCACAAAGCTGTTGCAGCAGCGACTTTTTCAGTGTCAACCTGCATCTTCGACGGTTTGCCGGCAACTAAGGTACCCGAGCGTGTGGAGAGGTACTTCTCGCCTCGGCAGCACTCGCCGAGTGCCGCGCCCGAGCGCCTCGTCCCAGCGTGAAGTGCTAGCATTAGATTATAAAGATTGTGTTGTCGGTTGTATGCGTTCTGCTGGTCATAGTATGACGTCATGACTCATGCTACACTACTCTACGTAATTATTTCCTACGTAGGTATTCATTATTCACAAGTACCACTTCTTAATGGTATCTATATTATATCTACTCTTATGAATCCCACGTGGCCTTGGTGTGACCTTAACATCAATTTTAAATTGACCTTATGTGTCCCTACATTGCCCAATCAATACCTACTGCACAACACGCTCTCGACTATAGACTAGTAATGAACATGACAGGTAATTTTATCGATAAAACTCAATAATATGTAGGTACTTAGTAGGTAAGTGTTTACCTGTATGATAATATCAAATAGGTACCTACCTACCTACCTAAATCTAATCAATCTATCGACTATGCAGAAAGTGAACAAGATCACGTGAAAACCTATTTCACTGCCACAAAAATAGAGCCGCATCATACTAAATATTATAAATGCGAAGCGAAAGTGTGCTGGTTTGTCCTTCAATCACGCCACAACGGATCGACGTGATTATTTGCACGGATATAGTTGAGGACCTGGAGAGTGACATATAAGCTAAGCATAAACGGAAAGTTGAGGAGTTTCCGAGTAAATTAAAAAATCCCATCGACTTTACCACAATCACATCACACATGGTAATCACATGGTATACCACGTGGACAAAATCGATGGGAGTCGCTGGGAAAGTCGGGGGCATCAGCTAATCCATACTAATATTATAAATGCGAAAGTTTGTGTGTCTGTCTGTTTGCTACGCTTTCACGGCTCACCTGTTTAACCGATTTAACCGAAATTTGGTAGGTACACAGATAGGTTGTATCCCGGGGAAGGACATCGGCTACTTTTTATCCCAGAAAATTATAGAGTTCCCGCGGGTATTCATAGACACTTTACCTTCCATCCACTCTCGATTACTATATTTAGATTCTTGAGTACAGGCTCGGCCTCTCTGTCGTATCGGAGGTAAAGGTCCTTGAACACGAGTCGAGCTCGGTGCGGCCAGCCTTGCGGCGGCGAGGGGCCGGCCGTCTGCTCCTGTGGGAGCTTGGTGAACTGCATCACACGCTCCACGCTGGTCATCTGCGATATCACTTCCGTGGTCTGCTTTATGCCGTATTGCACCATGTTCACGAGAATTAGCCCCTGGCTGATTGCTAGGCCAACATTCCCTGATTTGGTTGTTCCTAAAAATGTAATACCGAAATTGGTAGGTGCGTTGTTTCCTTTTATATTTATCGGTGAGTTTACATCGGTCCACACCCAGAGAACAGTGCAACTCGTTGGGAATCCCAATCGAAACAGTGTGGCTTGATGAGGAAAACAATCGAATGGTTTCCCAACGAGTCACACAGCACATGTCACACCTCATAATTCTGTTAGATTAAAATTAATAATTTACATATAGGTAGGGGCTTGGTCTCCCCTACCTATAAGTAAAGAGTTGTGACAATTTTTACTTAAAAGAACATATCTCAACAAAGAAACATACATTGAGCTACATTGTGGCATAGATTTTGAACTCTATGCCACAATGTAGCTCAATCTTTATACTCTTTTAAAAACAGTCATCGAAGTCATTGAAAGTTATAAGGATTCTGAGAAAATCCACGAAAACTGAAACTACCTATTTACTCCTTTTGTCACAACTCTCATAAAAGCGAGGTAAATTGTGACAGTTACCAAGGTAAGTTGTGACAGCTGTGTATCTATATTATTTGATAGATAAAAATACTTGGTAATATGAATTATACACAAAACACATTTTTTTGGCATAAAATTACTTTAATAATATCCTTTGGCATAATTGTAGGAACTAAAATAACATGAAACATTAACAAAACATTACCCTTAGAATAACTATCTATAGAAACCAAGTAGGTAGGTACACTCGCGAAATGTAAGCCGTTCAATTGGTTCCATAAATGGCATCGTACGACGCTCGCGCAGTCCGAAATAGCTGGTTTTAGAAGCTACAATGCTACAAACAAACTAACCAATTACTTACCCAACTTTTAGGGGGAAACTGGCATTGCGTCTGTGTGCGTGACGAGGCAAGTAAACACAGCACCCATAGCGAATTTGTAGCTTGCGTTTTGAGAAGGCGTTGTTTGGAAACATACCTTCTATAGGTAGTTATTCTAAGGTATTAACTACCTAAATATTTTATGAGTAGGTAAGTTAGGTACTAAATTTTTTTTTATCCACTACAAGTTAGACCTTGACTGCGATCTCACCTGATGGTAAGTGATGATGCAGTCTGAGATGGTAGCGGGCTAACCTGTTAGGGGAATGGCAGTTATATTAAACCCATACCTCTAATCGGTTTCTAACTTTCAGCTTTCTACACGGCATTGTACCGGAACGCTAAATCGCTTGGCGGCACGTCTTTGCCGGTAGGGTGGTAACTAGCCACGGCCGAAGCCTCTCACCAGACAAACAATATTCAAATATGAACGAAATATGTTATATGAAACAGTAAACGGTGAACTGACACGGTTTAGCGTAATAAGTAGGTATGAATGTCATTGGCAAACAGCACCTGTCCATATATAAGTAGGTAAAGCCTCCTTAACCTTCGTTTATTACATACGTAATTATTATGTAGGACCTACTCATAATCAGTAGTTACGCCAGAAATCACAAAAAAAACTACCTACACACGCACTGAGTTGATATCCGCTTTCAAGAACTACTGCAGAACCTTTCAGAACCCTATTTCGTGCTTTTGATCAATTCGGTTGCGCACGTTACGGTCTTTATGTCTTGAATAAAAAGCTATTAGCAAAAAACATCTTACCATCATCCAACAACAGGAAGGTGTAGGCCACTACCACGACGTACGAAGCCGAGATGATACTCAGCCATATCGAAAAAGCCGTGTTTGTGATTAGGGTTAAGTACCTTTAACAAAAATAATACAAACCTGTAGTAAGTTTTACGATTTATGACGTATTAAAAATAAAAATTACGTTTGTTGTATGGGAGCCCCCCTTTAATATTTACTTTATTGATATTTAATTATTTATTTTGAAAGGTAATATACAAGTTAATATTCTGTGAAAATTTGAACCGTCTACCTGTTACCGTTTTTTACCTTTAACAAAAATAATACAAACCTGTAGTAAGTTTTACGATTTATGACGTATTAAAAATAAAAATTACGTTTGTTGTATGGGAGCCCCCCTTTAATATTTACTTTATTGATATTTAATTATTTATTTTGAAAGGTAATATACAAGTTAATATTCTGTGAAAATTTGAACCGTCTACCTGTTACCGTTTTTAATATTGAGCAAAAAAATACGAAAAAAACACGTTTATTGTATGGGGACCCCCCTTAATATATATATTTTTTTAATTTTTAGTATTTGTTGTTATAGCGGCAACGGAAATACATCATTTGTGAAAATTTCAGCTTTCTAGCTATCACGGTTTATGAGATAATAAAGCCTGGAGACAGACAGACAGACAGACAGCGGAGTCTTAGTAATAGGGTCCCGTTTTTACCCTTTGGGTACGGAACCCTAAAAATTAAGCATTAACTAGATAGTAGGTAACTATTCTTTAATAAAACCGATTGCGATATTATTAGGTAATTCAAGCTTATACTCAGGATAGTATAACATAACCTTGATAATAATTTAGGAAACCTTGATATTAATTTAGTGTCTCCATCACAAAAAAATAAACCTACATACCTACCTACCTACATTTTTTTGTGACGATTGTATTAAAATCTACCTACTTCTATCATTTATTAATTGCATTGATTTTTTGTTAGACTACTTTAATTAATAATTACCTACCCAGGTTTTAAGTAGTTTTTGCTAAAGTAACAGATACCTTGAAGATCTTTCAAGATAAGATCCGTAGACCGTACGTTACTACTCTATCATCCTAAGCTATCATCATTATCGATACGACAGGGTTCAAATATTGGTTTTGTCGTGTAGATATTATTGTCATTTGTGACACAGACTTCCTTGTGTAACGGCTATCTATCTAGACCGAGGTTTGCACTTCACACTCAATGATATAGTACATAGGCAGTAGGCACGACTCAAAGATAACGCCCGTGCGGGTTTGTCCTCATAGTAGGTATGGTGAACGTAAAAACCATATTCACATTCTAGTCGCTAGTGATATGAATTTAGACGAGGGATAAGATCCAAAATGAAAAGATTAACAAGAGAATCAAGGTCATCAAAACATTCTTTCAAGCTTCAGTGACTGGGCACTGGGCAGGTCATGCGTGTCGTAGCGACGATGGTCGTTGGAGCCGAAAAGTCTTGAGGTAGCAATGGTGACCACGAGGGACTGAGGATATAAAAAGGGTGGCGAGAAGTGACCGGGTGGGGAAGGTTGAGGACCGAATGTGGTGGCGCAAAAATCTCTCACTTTCGCACACAACAATAAGTATTAACATAAACTACCTACCTTACACCGTGCTTACACCATACGAACACAATCAGAATACATACACATTACACACATGAACGTGCTATCAGTGCATGATGTACCTCTATTGTTCATTTACTAAAACGAGTACGTATGACTGCCAGTCTCATAAATTTGGTAGAGGGGTAGGTCCGGTTCACATGTGTGACAAACGCGGCCGGCTGATCTGTACTATCCCTGGCTATACCTAATGGCAGTGTGATAATTATTGCGCTGACAATACAGTTCTGGATGAAATTTGGCACAGAGATATATTATAGTCTGGAATAAAACATAGGCTACTGTTTATCCCGGAAAGTTAAAGAGTTCCCGCTCGAACCTCAAGTCGCGGGCATCAGCTAGTAGGTTAATTAGGGCAGCACAAGCAGCCGTGCTTCAAGGCAAATCACGTGAAGTGACCGCAAATGACCGCTTTGTTAGGGACAAGTCCAAGTGGCGTCTTGCAAGGGAGGCTTCGATTGCGTTCATACATGAAATCTCGGAGCTTCCCGACATGTAATAAATAAATATTATTAGCGCATAGGATGGCCACCGAGGGGGTTTTAGTGAGTAAAAATCTCACATAACTTGGCTTTCAGCCCAAGAAGCCAGGGTATCTTAAGAAGATTTCCCCCTCGTATAAAAAAAGGTTAATAAGGGCAGTCCTGCGTCCACAGGCTGAGGATGGCGACGGCGGTGTGGTGGTGAGACTCACCAGGCGGCGGTGTGCACGTCCTGCTTGTCGTCGAACTGCGCGCGCAGCATGGCCTGCGCGCCGCACGCGCGCACCGTCGTCAGCCCCGCCATGCTCGCCGACACGTGCGAGAACACGGGGCTGCGCGACACGCCCTCCACCCTGGACAACAAATACACCTTCTACAGGGCCGTCTTTAACCTATTGGAGGCCCTGGGCACATTAGGATAAGGGGTCATCCAAGTACGTCACACTAATTTCGTAATTTTTTGACCCCTCCCCCGTCCTTGTCACAGTTGGTCACATTTGTGAGACCCCCCTCCCTAGTGTGACGTCACATATCTTGCAATTTTGCATCTAGAAATTATTAAGTTAAAACAGCACTTCCGAAATTAGTTTTAAACTTTACAGATACAGATAGAGTTGGAAATATATTTAAGTTTATCGTTAATAGTTCAAATTTGGCATTTTAACACTTAGATACATAAGGTTTTGAAATGTGACGTCACGAAACTTAGGACCCCTCCCACCCCTTGTCACACAATATCACACTTTGTCGACCCCCTCCCTCCCCCTTTAACGTGTGACGTACTTTATGGATGATCCCTAATGGGGCCCCTATTAAAAGGCATATGCCTGTTTTAACGAAATTGACCTCTGTCTATTTTGTTAAAACATGCGTAAAGATGTTTAACTATTCTAGATTGATTGAAATATTATTTTTAACGGTTAATTTAAAAAAAAACTTCAAGATCAATTCAAAATCTAATTAATTGAGGTATATTTTGAACGTAATAAGTGTATAGACAGTATAGAACTATACACTTATATTAGTTCAAAATACGTTAATGAATATCAGTTATCAATCGGTTCGTGATCTGGCAGTAACTAGGTGGCCCACATCGATCGCGGGGACCTGGGCACTTGCCCAGAGTGCCCCGTGGGAAAGAGGGGCCTGACCTTCTACATGGCTCACTCTTGTCACGTCGACAATGTAAATATTGTCGACGCTCGTCGACGTTTAAATATTAGTTCAAAATACGTTAATGAATATCAGTTATCAATCGGTTCGTGATCTGGCAGTAACTAGGTGGCCCCCATCGATCGCGGGGACCTGGGCACTTGCCCAGAGTGCCCCGTGGGAAAGAGGGGCCTGACCTTCTACATGGCTCACTCTTGTCACGTCGACAATTTAAATATTGTCGACGCTCGTCGACGTTTAAAATTATTTTAGGGACATTAAGGTCACATAAACCTGCAATTCTAATTAAAATAATACAGCTGGTAGTAAGCCCACTGCAACTGTTTACCAAACGTCGTCGCGGCGAACCAAACGGACCAAACCCAAGGCTTCCTTTCACGCCGGAGTAAAACAGAGTTTCTACGATTTTTTTTAAACTTTTATCAACGCCGACGGAATAGCTTGTCTAAATATTTGCTTACCTTTTTATAGCCTGTGCTGTGTTCAAATAAACCAAAGTCCATAAGTACATGAATATACCACAAAAAAGGGTTGTGAGCATCATGTACGGGTTCACTATTGCCACCATGATTAATATTCCGAACATCACCATAAACATCTGAGAACAACAATGTTATATTAATTCTCCCAAATAATAAGTACGAAAAAGTGTGCGGACAATCAAGGTTTTTTTGGAAATTAAGATCACAGCCGTGTTTATTGCTAATGCCAAGTGCTGCCATTTGCTGAGTTAAAATACAGACATGACGAAACTATTATAGGTAGTAACTAGTAGGTACGGAACCCGAAATATCGAATTCACATTTAGGAATTGTTGATACAAACACTAGCACGACTGAAAATTATTTCATGTTTTATTTACTTAGTCTGCGACGCTTTGCTCTTATTAGAGCAATGATAATTGAGCCGAATAACTATCAAGGCTCAATGCACATTCGAAACGAACCTTCGCATCTGTGAGATAAAGATTTAAGATTTGAATTTGTGAGGTACCTACCTAATTTAGGTTTTTGAAAAGACTTTTGAGTCTAGCCGCTTCAAAAAGTCAAAACCCTGACTCAATCATCAATCAAGTAAATAAGTTATAGGTATCTGTTCTTACCTGAATACTATCAAGAAACATCTTTGGTAAAATCTCGTCCACAATACCCATATCTTTAGAGAACCGGTTAAGGATTCGTCCAGAAGGATTGGTGTCAAAAAACCGCATCGTTGCCGACAAAATGTTACTGAACATTTTATTGTGCAAGTTGATCGAACTGCACGTGCATACCCACAGGAATAATAAGGATCTAAAACATAAAATAGAGGCTTCGTAAGGCTTTATTTATGATCGAATTGTTAATTAACAGACTTAAGAACGCGCACGAAAGAAGCAAGAAAGTAGGCACAATCTCTGAAAGCAATTTGAGGGCTAAAGTAAATCGCTGAATAGTACAGTCTTATCTCTTAGTACAGTAGAGTCCGTGTCACGAAAAAAGTTTCCTACACGCAGCGCTGTAGTCGCATGTCTAAGCAATTTTTGTAGGTATGTTAAATGTACCTACCTACTAGTTTAGTTTCTCTAATTGCCGCGGGTCTTCTTTCTAGTTAGAGACCTTTTAGGTGGTTTAGAATATTAAAAAAATTAACACTTCCGATGTTCCTAGCGTGTAGGAAAATAAATCGGAAATTACGTATCATTTAAAAATAGTACCTACCTACCTACATTTTTCACTCAGGGAAGAAAGTGAACGATTTTATTTTGTTTTTTTTTGGCAAATGGTTTATAACCATGGAACATATACTTTTTCTGCCCGCATAACACGTTAACAATGAATTTTCATAAATTTTTTCCGCCCGCATAATATTTGGTTGGTAGCAATGACGTACTTTCTTCCACGTTTTGAAAAAGTAAGAAGGTACTTTCCGACCGGGTGTACACAATAAGGGGGTATAAACAATTTTATATAGCGTATAGTGTAGTTTGTGGTTTTAATTATTCGAGCATAATATAAACATCGTAACAATTATTCTCTTATCGGTTATTAAGGTTACGTCGGTCGTTAAGGTTAAATATCATTCAACAACTGGAGATTCGTAACAATAGTAACAGTGTGGCCAATTCTGTTTAACACAATCTCTAAACAAAACTAAAATGACAGCTCTATAATGTAGTGCTGCCCCTTTCTGCAGGGAGTAATATGAAAGAGAAAGTAATATAAATACGAGCTATCATTTTAGTTTAGAGATCATGTTATACAGAATTGGCCACATATTTTCATTAAATAACTACCTATTCGCGATCTTTGGTCGAGTAAAATATCGTATTCCAAGATATTTTACATACATGTACGAAATTCGATCAATCACGATATTAACAACGCGATAAAAGTTATCTCGATGGTACTTGCGAAGATATTATACACTAGCTGATGGCTGATGCCCGTCACTTCGTCCGGGTGGGTTGAGGTTTTTGGTTCCCGCGGGAACTCTTTCATTTTTCCGGATAAAAAGTAGCCTTTGTGTTATTCCAGACTATAATCTATCTCTGTGCCAAATTTCATCCAGATCCGTTCAGCCGTTCTGGCGTGATTGGGTAACAAACATCCATCCATCCAAATTTGTCCATTAAATATTCGCATAATATTAATATAGATACAGAATTATCTGAATCAGACAATGTGAGTCATTTAGTTACCTACTGAATAATGTAATAAGGATAAGGTCTTTGGCCTTATTGGCATAAAGTCTTATACATAATATATATGGCGTTTTTATACCTAAAGGCACGCCAACAAAATAGGGTCTTCATCAAGCAACGAAACAACTGGAAATACAATTTAAAAAGAAATATTCCCTTGAAAACAGCTGAAAAAGCTTATTGCATAATAATATATGTTCAATGAAGATAATATTATGATGGTGGAACCGTAGTGGGAACATATTTTGATAATCTCCCGCGCACGCCCACACCATGCCCACATCTAAATAACAGTGACGTCACATAATATATTATGTGACGTCCCTGCTTTTTAGGTTAAAAAATACTCGATAATAAATCTATTATCGAGCATATCTGTACATGCATTTGAAAACCAGAAGTAAAAGGCGTAATTTATGTATTTTCAAGCCGATAATATTATTTTTAAGGTGTTGGCAAACTTCTTTAATAAAAACCGGCCAAGTGCGAGTCGGACTCGCGCACCGAGGGTTCCGTACAAACCTGTAGTAAGTTTTACGATTTATGACGTATTAAAAACAAGACGAAATGAACCGCAAAGCTAACTTTGTTTGTAGAGGTTTATTGTTAATATAAAAAAAACTACTTAAGTACTAGATTTCGTTCAAACCAATTTTCGGTGGAAGTTTGCATGGTAATGTACATCATATATTTTTTTTAGTTTTATCATTCTCTTATTTTAGAAGTTACGGGGGGGGGGGGGCCAACATTTTACCACTTTGGAAGTGTCTCTCGCGCAAACTATTCAGTTTAGAAAAAAATGATATTAGAAACCTCAATATCATTTTTGAAGACCTATCCATAGATACCCCACACGTATGGGTTTGATGAAAAAAAAATTTTTGAGTTTCAGTTCTAAGTATGGGGACCCCCAAAATTTATTGTTTTTTTTCTATTTTTGTGTGAAAATCTTAATGCGGTTCACAGAATACATCTACTTACCAAGTTTCAATAGTATAGTTCTTATAGTTTCGGAAAAAAGTGGCGGTGACATACGGACGGACAGACAGACAGACAGACAGACAGACATGACGAATCTATAAGGGTTCCGTTTTTGCCAAATTTGGCTACGGAACCCTAAAAAGCAATTATCTGCCCTATGTACCCCCCACTACGATTAATTAGTGGTAAGTACCATTGTAAAGTATTGTTTCACGTGATATGTTTACCTGCCGGTAGTAAGAATGATGCATCCGAGTATGGCAGCTCCCCAAATATAAATATAAAAGCTATGGTGTAAATGTCCTTCCTCGTTGTTTGAATTAACAAATGTATTATTAGTAGTAATCGTAACGTTTGGAATAATCCTTTCTTCTTTTAATGTGTCATTGGCGTGCGTTGCTTCTACTATATTCATCCTGAAATCAGTATTTTTCTTAGGATTTATTGATACTCCGAGGGCACAAATAGTTTTTTAGGGTCAAGACACAGCGTCGACGACGCGAATTTGTTCCTTAAGTACATAGTTTAACATTATCATAATGTTGTTTTGTGTGGATATTTTTATGTACCAGCTTTACCAGAAATCAACTGAAGTCAATGAATGTTCCATAGCCTATAGGTACGTCCTATGGACCATAGGTACGTCCTATGGACCATAAGTACGTCCTATAGACCTATAGGACGTACCTACAAGTTACAGAAATTTTGCGAAAGGCACGTTCAAGATGCACGATGAAGATGATGTTCAGAATGCTGTGTAAAATTTTACTAAAGAAAAAAGAAGAGTTGTTTGTACTCTGCGTCATTATGCCTTGACCCTAAATATAAGCCTAAGAGAAAATATTACCAATAAGTAAGCCACAGGTCACCAGCCGATGTGACAACTTGAGCGAGTATGATGGACACGAGGGTGAACGCCAGCAGAGCCCAGCTGCCGCCCGCGTGGAAATACTTGCTGTACACCGAGCCCGATACACGACCTGATGCCGACAAAATGGATTGGTTGAATTATTTTGTTGTAAACACACGAAAAAAAAATGAAAGAAACAAACAAGGAATAACGAAGTGATAAGATAAGAGTGTAAAGAAGGTCGCTTTTGCGTTTAATCTCTTGCAGAACATATTATGTATTACTTAGTGAAAGGAAATTGTTGAAATACAATTTGGGCCCTTTATCTCAACTTTATAAAAAAAATACAGCCAGTCTCTACCTAAACTGAAACTTCTGTTCCTTGTGGTGAATAAAAAATACAAGATAGACCGTCAACCCATCGCCGGACTAGCCATTACAGAGCACGGGCATCCTCGGAGAATGAGAATGGTTTACGACAATTATGATCAGTGGGGCAATCGGCTAAAAATGACAGCTACAGTGTAACGATCGCAATCACCTCTGATTGGTTAACACTCTTCCATTAATGGACAAAATCCATTGACGCAGCAAGAATACCATAAATTCAGCCAATCACAACAATTGATACTGTAACAATGATTGATGCAGGAATTTCACAATCGCCCTACTGAGCTATATCTACGTATATATTTGCCCGAGCGAAGGCGAAGGTCTCCGAGTCTTCTTGGGTGGTTTGGCATTTGTCCGCCTGTCCGTCCGTCTATCAGAGTCTTATAACTACCGAATTAATGAATATAATCAATGCTTTACATATTTCATATAAATCAATGGCCTAAAGCCGAAAATTACATAAAGTTATAAAACTCCTTATTTGAGGGGGGGCTCCCATGCATAGAAGCAAATGTAAATTATAATTATATAAGTAAATTATTTTTTTTTGCTTTACCTAGGCTTGTGGGATACCCTCGAATAGCTGCTTCCAAGATGAGTACAATTTTTTTTTAAATTTTTACTGCAAAAATTTTTGTCCATTTGGGGGGCTACCAAAGTTGCTCTTTCAGACCAATTTCGTCCCGAGTGCTATTTCAAAAACTAGTTACATCAAACGCTCTAACTTTCGTATAATATCAGGCATATCCTGTGTAGTTAAACACTAAATACTAATATTAAAACAAATAATCCTTTGGCCAAATCTGTGTTCATAGATGGGATGCTACACCGGCAATTTTTCTCTTTGGGGCAGAATAAAATAAATCAAATATAAAATATATAATAAGACGTGAAAAAATAGGTTATAAAGTACCTACGTCTTAGTATTTGTACGTACTACGTGCGAATTATTCATAGGACGCGAGGTCTTAGTTCGGGGCGAACCACTAGCTAACTAGTTACCTATATCGTTCACGTGTTTGTGAACGATACTCGCCGCTTTGCCTGCGCCGCCGTCTCGCTTGGTTTACGTTAGTATTTAAATATGTATTATGTTCTTGCCTTTTCTATTAGGTGGCAATGACCTATACCAATGAAGAAGATTCATTAGCGCGATAAAAATGTAATTTATTATCACTAAAGATACCGTACTTATCGTACGTAAAATGAAGTTGAAGGTAGTCTGTATTTATTTTGTTTATTTACATTTTGATACCATGAAATTAAATCCTTGAGCTATAGAAATATGGTTTGATGTAAATTAGTCATTTGGATGAAACTGATCTCTAAACTTGACCTATAAGTTACCCTATAGTTATGTACCTGAATTGTGGTCTTTCCACAAGTAGGTAGGTATTAGAAACCAAATTGATATGAGCGGAGATAGGCTAGATGGCCTCATATATAAGCCTCATATCCTATTCGGAGGTTTCCGGGAATCCTGCAGTACGTCGCTTAGATCTCTAATTTGTCGAAGTTTTGCGTTTCAAATATCGGTGCTTGCTTTAGCATGCCTGAGAGTCCTCGATAATGATCTCAAAGATATATGCGATGCGGCCATTCTAAACTGGGCCAGCGTGGCCAGTGCAGATTTTTAAAGCTATGGCCAATTCCCTTGTCCTTCCTATTCTAAGAGAACCAGGCTTAGTACTGGGCGATGGGATGAGATGATATGATGATGACAAAGTACGTACTTATTTTGTAGTATTTGCTCAGTAGTGGGGTGATGGGTTGAGACGATGATGGAAACGTAAGTACTATTTTTTAGTTTCTAAGTCAACGGGCTGCAAGCGCGCACATGAGCGCCAAAGAGGCGAAAACAACGAGACGAAAGTATCACAAACTCTCTCTTCTGCCATTTAACAGTGACACGTAACTTCGTAAAAATATCCGTGTATGGTACTGGGTAATCTCGTTTCAGTATGTGAACATTCACACAAACGTAAAACGCATAATTATTATTTTTATTGTAATTATGCATCAACAATAATAATTATTACGGTTTCATATCTTTGAATCTAGGTTAAATAGTAGGTACTTACTCAGTATAATGAAATTATAATAAAAGAGATTAATGTAGTTGAGTACCTAAGGTAGGTAGGTACTCGTATATTGATGTTGAATGTTGTTTGAATTATTATGAACTAGAATCTAGATGATGCCCGCGACTTCGTTCGTGTGGGTTTAGGTTTTTGTATCTTCGATTTTTCGGAATATAAAGTCTATGTCTAAGAAGCATAAGTCCTTCCCCGGGATGCAATCTATCACTGTAGGTACCAAATTTCGTCAAAATTGGTTGAAAAGATGGACCGTGGAAGCGTAGCAGGCGGATAGACAGAAACACTTTCGCATTTATAATATTTGATAGAACTATGGATTATAATTTTTGGTACGCATCCTTTTTTGTTCATAATTTGAGGCCAATTCTGTTGTACACCATTCATAATAGGTACTTCCCTTTCATTACTCCCCGCAGAAAGGGGCAGCACTACTTAGTTTTAGAGCTTCATTATACCTAGTTTAGAGATTGTGTTAAACAGAATTGGCCCCATTACGTAATTTTATCTTTTTAAAAAAAACAGTAAGTACCTACTACCTAGTAAGTACCTACTTATTCTTTTACTTGCCAAAAAAAGGATCTGGAGAAAGGGCACCGGGGCGACCAAGAAGGAAGTGGTTCGACGACATAAGGGAGTGGGCTCGACATAAGTATGCAGGAATGAAGAAGATAGATTGACCGCCGTGCTTCAGTTTGAAGATGGCACCACATGATGATGATGATGTATGCCAAGTTTGCCAGGTACATAATGTGAGTCACAAAGTACCTCGTTGATGGTACCTATTCTCCATTGAAGCGCATAGGAATCTTACCAGTTTCCATTAGCTCCGCGGTTTCCTGTGGATCATCGTCTTCATCGTGTGCCCCGTCGGCCAGGGTGCTGACGCTTGAATGAGACTAAAATAAATAATGATTCGATGAATCCCTAATATTCTATATATCGTGTTTAGCAATATTCACAATATTCACGACATGCGGGTTATTATTATAGCAAATAAGTTTATATGGCGACTCAAAACAGGTTTGAAAAAAGTTGCTGATTTGACTAGTACCTAAATTTGACAAATACCCAAATTTAGGCTTAAGTAAATATTAAGTAGGTACCTTCTGCGATTGACGACAATCAATGCCTTATGCAAAGCGGTCTATTATAGATAGGTTTGACAACGCTTGCCTATATCTATAACATGTTGCCTAGACGATCTCAATTTTCACTCTGGCTTTGAAAAACTTTCTCCATTCAGTGCTTATGACATAATAATAACAGAACAATTTAATTTGCCGGGATAAAAGCGTAGCTTGTGTTAAAGGGTAGATAATTAAGTATAAATTGGTACAGTCCAGGAGTGAAGGAGTAATGGACGATTACTGTTACTGATAATAATATACCAGTGGGGCTGAGTGGCTTACCTGAACAGATTTTGTGCGTTGCCTCGTCAGCTGTGCGCGTACCACTTCCTCTGTGGCTACGGGCTCCTCTTCTTCCAGGAGCTCCTCGAAAAGCGGCGTCTTTGACACCTCTTCGAAACTACCTTCTATTTCTATCTCTCCCTATGTAAACGGATAAACAGTACAGATATAAGTAGAATTAGTATTAGTTTATGAAGCAGGTACGCTAATTGGCTTCAGAATAGCGCCAATATTTTATTATTAAGTACGGTTTTCTAATAAGTACCTACGTGACTAGTCGGTATAGGAAATTCGTAAATAACAGCCAAACGGGATTTTTACTCATGTGTCCAAACTATACCGTTATCTACTACTTAGGCAACTTCCGGGGCTTACCTACTGCCAGATAACTAGAATTGAGTAAGTGCTACTCGAATTTCACCGATATTTTCAACGTTGATCTGCCGTATCTATCACTAAACGGCTTTTCTAAAATGGCTAGTCGTTTAATATAGTACGGCGAATTTTGCAATTTTACTTAACGCTTTAATCGACAAATAAAAAAAACGGCCAAGTGCGAGTCAGACTTGCTCACAAAGGGTTCCGTGCCACCACACAATATAAATTCTTTTAGTAAATAACAAAAAAGAGAAACCCTGTGAGTACGGATCCCTAATTAACGATTTTCAGATTTTTCCCTATACCTACTTATGCTGTCAATGAGACCTTGCTTCTTGCTAAATTTCATGATTCTAGGTCAACGGGAAGTACCCAATAGGTTTTGATTTATTGGCCAGTGTCAAAATATGCAAAATATGCGGCATAAGCGGCCGTATCGTTCGATTGCGTTGACTTAGGAGCTTGATTTTTACAGCTCCGAGGGACCGTAGACCTAAGTATTTGATAAGTATTAATTTCAACTTGATACCTTCAAGCGGTCCCGAAAAAAGGTGGTTGACACTCAGACAGACAGACAAACGGACAACAAAGTGATCCTATAAGGGTTATTTTTTTCCTCTGGAGGTAAGGAACCCTAATAGGTACCTAATGATAAAAGATTAACATTTCTTAAAACATATTTCTATAAACGATTAAATTTTCTTGCCATTCTTATCCCCAAAGACCCAATAAAAGGCTTAGATAATATACCTTACTTTGTTATAACTAGTCGTTAAGAAAATGCAGGTAATGCAAGTTTTATGTACAAAGCATTTTGCGTTATCAACAATATTGTTTCTCAGAGTAAATACAACTTTCATGGTTGTGCTAACACCGCTTTGTTAATCTGAACGACTTTGTTCTTGTTATCTGTGTTTAAACCATAACTCAAATATTGAATAACCGTAGTAAATATTAAGTCTATGGTTTAAACCGAGATTTGAATAAAATATAGGTACCTAGATACAATACCTACATAAGCCCTGACGTCTACTCAGTGGTAATGTATAGGTACTTATTATTTCTATGCATATTATAATGGTAATGAATGAAGGAAGCCTATGTTATTGTATACAACTAAGGCATTTAAATAAGTAAGGGCAATTACTAAATTACCAATTTTGAAATTAAATGAAATGAAAATACACAAAAAAAAATTACTAAGGAATTGAGTAGGTATACAAAACTACGGGGGCATATAAATTGTTTTTTAAGCAGTCGCTTACAAATAGGCAGCAACTGTGCCCGCCTTATATCAAGAGGGAGAGCGTTCCAAAGATGAACAGCTGTAACAGAAAAGGACTTTGAGTACAAGGAAGTGCTACATGTGAAGGAACTCAGAATTAAGTTATCCTCAGAGCGGAGAGATCGCCGATTCGACCGTTCTTTCAAATAAGGAGTAGTTGAATTGAAAAAAACACTGTAAAGGAGAGTTAAAATTCGAGTATTCCTGCGAAGGTAAATTGGGAGCCATTCGAGTTTATTCAGAAATTCGGAAACGTGGTCATATATTTACGATTAAAATGGGTTAGCTAAATTATTTTGGAAAAATATATTTACAATTTGATGAGATTATGCCACGATAAGTATTAAAATCATAGAGACTTGTTAAATAAGTAAAAAACTAAAAAAATATAAATAATGGGTTAATTATGCTAAAGATGGCATTAGCAATAATATTACATATATTATTATGCGTCGAATATTAATCCTCTTAGCGGTTTTTTCAATAGGTACCTACCTACTTAATTTTTATTCTTATTGCTATATTTTCGACGTCCAGATTCTTGGCACTTTATGCAATTAAAAAAATATGATAAATATGGTACTAATAGCCGAAAACTATTGCATTGGTCGAGAATAATAGTATTTAAGTCTGACAAGTTCCCTCCTTCATTAACGATAGAGCTTATATCCACCAGTACAGCCCATTAACGTCCCACAGCTGGGCACAGACCTCCACTCTCACAGGAGAGAGCTTACATATATCAATCCGATCTAACTATGCAAGGTGAATGAATGTAAGCTTCTGTGTTTTAATCTGTTCAGGTTTGAGAGAAAAAATGTAGTCCCTAAAATTAGAAAGAATATGTCGAAAAGTAAACCCTACCAGCTACCTTGAAACCGTACCTTTTGTGAAAAGTAGTTTTCACGAAACTTCTGTTTTGATCGCATTCGGTCGTAATTTGGTCGGGAGGATTTCATTATAATTTATAAGTGTAGACGACCTTCTTCTATTCCTGTTATTTTCTCACTGTGCTATAAAAATTATGGAACAAGACCCCACCTGCTGTTTCCGCAGATCTATGATAGTCATGGTTATTCAGGGGCTATGTAATATGTAGATAACCAACTTCCTGAGTCGCTATCAGCCAGAAACAAAAAAAAACTTACATTCCGTAGTATAATGACTTTGTCGGCAGTTTTGAGATGATGCAGCTGATGCGTGACCAGGACGCGCGTGGAGTGTCGGAGAAGTCCCATCACACATTCTGACACCAAGTGCTTGCCAACGTGCGTGTCCACTGCCGAGAGCGGATCATCCAAGAGATAAATGTCTGCCTGTTAGTACAAACGAAGAAATTTTTAAAATCCATAAATCATTTAGATACCTACTTAGATGATTTACATGTTGAAATTTTGAGACGTAATCGTTATCTTAAAAGGTAAAGATATCAACTAGGTAAAATGTATTTAGGTACATAGATTTACTGAATCGTTATCCTCAAGAGGTAGTTTGATTTAGTCGAGAATCCGCACGTGAGAGTAGGCTCGGGCCTCGGTTTCCACCAGAGTGGCGAATAGAGATGTATTTAGCGGACCATTAAAGATTATTCATAAAATGACGTGATCATTTTTTCACGACCAATCAGTTCATTGATAGAAGACGATACGAAGTTATCTTCGTAATGGTATCAAAATTAAATGAGCATCATAAACATCTTATCTATCTATTTAATAAAAATGTGTATAATGTCAATATGATAAACCTATTCATGTATATTAACCCATTAGATAATCATTTACATTGTAATATATTATTATCTCTACAAATGCAGATTAGGTAAACATTTTACATTAGATTTTAGTGGCTTATAAATATCATCGTTTAAGTATGCTGGTTGGTGCTAGATCTTTAAAAAATAATAGTATGAAACGGTTGCTTCATAGTGGTTATTAAAACATGAGCGTGAGCTTTAAAACCGAGCGCAGCGAGGTTTTTAATACGAGTGATTTATAAACATACATACATAAAATTTTATGGATTCGATTTTAAGATATGAGTTTAGTTAAAATAATGTATGAAACTGTACATAACTAGGTATTAAAACATTCGTGTGATAAAAACGCACACTCATGTTAATAACCCCTATACCGTTTCATAATTATCTAAGATAATCTCTTATTTCTTATATGAGAGATGTGCCTTTTTAATATATTATGAGCGTAGATAAAATAAATAAACACGTTCACAGTCCAGTCCTGTTCATTTTGACGTGCGAGACGTTGCAGCTGAGATACGAGTATCTCTAGGTTGCATTTTCGATGCGCGGCGTATTAGACAGAGTCATTAGCGGATCCGCAACATCGCAAACAAGTAACCGTTCATCCGTAGAATGACAATCCTCTAGAATCTAGATTCTAGAACTACACCTAACGTGTTATTTAGTAGAGCTTGTTTAGCTGTAATTCTATCTCATTCTTTCACGCGTAATGAAATTGTTTATTGCGTTGACATAAACACATACTTAACTGCGGAACGCTGCATATTTTTCCGCCGAAAATGGAGGCTTACCCACATCGGAAAAAGTCGCAGACCTTCATCTGCAGATTTCATATAATAAAACAGATACTTAATAATAATAGGCTTAATATACTTAATATCAAAAGGTAGGTACAAATCTTGTACTAAAGGTAGGTAAGCATAGGTACTTTGTGATCATAAATGTGCCAATTTTTTACATTGGCAATGAATGACGTTATCTTTTATTTTATCTTGTTCAAACTGATGTGTTTTTTAAAATCTACACTCTACCAGTCTATCTAGATTTCACAGATGTCCAAAAATTATAATGGTCTTTGTACATTTGCCGACTTTTTGAGTTATCGTAAGAATCTTGTCAGATTAAAAAGAAGTATAGCTGCATTTTGTTACATCTGGCATAGATCGGGTTAGATATAGGACGTTTTAAATTCTAATCTTATCATATTTTGTTTTCATCCTTTTTTCATAGATAGATCATAGATCCTAGATATCAACTTAGATTTCCTATGAAGAGCTATTGAGAACTGATAAAATGCACCTAAAATATAAAACAGTAAGTTTACATATAGGTAGATAATGGGGCTGATTCCGTAGTGCACAATCTCTAAACTAAACTAAAATTAGAGCATTACAAATATTGCTAACCCTTTCATAATACTCCCTACGGAAAGGGACAGAACTAGATTTAAAGCTGCCATTTTAGTTTAGTTTAGAGTTTGTGTCATACAGAATCGGCCCCAATATACTTAGGATAGATACTCAGCAAAAGTTTGTACCTATAGCCGGCGCCAATTAAATAGTCGTGTCTGAAGTTAACCGCAAGACGCGTCGCAGTTCTACATTGACTTCGAAAGTTTGTATGAGAATTCAAACACAAGCACTCGCACCTCAGACTATTTGATTGGCAACGATGTTATATATCATTGCTGCCACGTATAACTTAGGTACCTTCAAGGCAAGAGTGAATAGGCATCTTCTAGGCAAGCGCGCTCCAACCTAGACCTCATCATTGCTTTGCACTAAGCATGATTGTCGTCAAGCGCAAGCCTATTACAATAAAAAAAAAAAGATAGTTGGATTCGGTGAGAAGATTCTCAGAAGAAAAACAATTAGTTCAAAATATGATTAATTATAGATAATCTGCGGGCGAAATGGGGTGGGTATTTAATTGGCAGACGACCATCTGGCAATAACGGATACGCATGCCGGAACAAGGATCAATTAACTAAGTATGTATTAATATTATCTAAATGTAAATTTATTAAAATTTTATTCTAATTTATACAATAAATTACCTAACGTGAAGTTAAAATAGCAATGAATAGATACAGAAGCCTCACGAAGCCATGGCAGGATGATGAGTTCATACCAACGTTGTTATTATTTCTTATAACGGTGTTTAATTGAGCGAATAATTACGGGTCATGAAGATTATTTGTACACGTGTGACGTGGCGATGACCATGACACTGAATAAAATTACATTATGCATTAGCTGATCCGCCCCGACTACTTTTGTATTTCCTTTACTTATACATTACACGTCATCGTAAATCATCGAAATAGTTATTTGTGTTACATGGGGCCAAAGAACATTTTTGTTCCCCGAGGGCGCTATTTTGAATTCAGAGCGAAGTGAAGGATTCTATAGTAGAATCCCGAGCGTAGCGAGGGGTTCTAAAGTAGAATCCTGAGCGTAGCGTTTGATGGACAATTCTTACGTAATCGGGGGGCTGAAGATACTCCTATCAACCTTCTATGTAATTGTATAGACATTATTTAGACGTATATTTAAAGTTTAAATAAAATGTAAAGATGTATATATCCGATCAACAAATTGATCACGTGACTTCGGACCAATCAGAACAGAGAAATGCAAAGTCGTTTATTCGATCAACAAATTGATGACGTGACTTCGGACCAATCAGAAGAGAGAAATGAAAAGTCCTATGGGCCTACAAGTTACACTTTGCTCCCGCTATCCTCTGAAGCCAATATGCGTTTTTCGAATAGGTATCATATGAAAAAAGTATTGTCAAAATCTGTTAGGATTTGATGGAACTATCGAGTAAAATCGGCTTTCTCCCACACTTTCTCCAATAAAAAATTTCAAAAAATATTTATGGATAGGAATAGTCGAGTAATTTTATTGTAAATACATAAGGAGGTCCCGCGGGAATCTTAAACCACGCGGACGAAGTCGCGGGCATCAGCTAGTAGGATAATAATTTAAGAACTTAAAGCCTGCGCTTAGCGAAAGCCTAAATGCTACACTTCGTACGATCATGTATACATCAATAAATCACCTACCACGCGTCAGAGTTATTTTTAGCAGACGCCAAACTGTATATAGAATTAGAAACTAACTCTAACTCGCTACCTCGGCAGTCGCCGACCGTCGAACTGCCACGTTTATTTAATACTTATTATTCGGTTGCAGATAATCAGGAGTCAGGACAAAAAATATTGTGCCTTTATAAGAAGACATTTAAGAAACCAACAAGGAATAAGGAAATTGAAATAATCAATGGTAGGGGAACCTGTTGTACCTAGGCCAGTTTTATTTAATTAGATTTTATTTTAAATAACTATTGAGGTCAGCTTTAGCATATACGCACGTACATAAAGATACGCTATTAAACTACATAACGTAGCTGCACAATTTAAGAATTTTCGGTTTATTTTAGAAGCATATGGTATAACAAAAAAAAAGGAATTTTGTCCAAGGTACAACACACCTGTTTTACCTTGGCCAGGGTCCTTTGTACCTTGGCCATGTAGTTATTTTGGCAACAAAAACACCTCTTATTTGCTACAAAGTTTATTTAGGCAAAGACAAAACAATTTTTTTTAAATCACAATCATTTAACATCACATTAATTATTATCTAAGACATTTAAAACAAAATTACACTTCCTAAACTAAAACAATTATGACTTATTATTAAAAACTCCTCTTATTACTTTAAATGAGCCATTAGAAAATCAAAAACTTAATAAACTAAAAGTCAGTCTCATCTTTTCTTTGGAGATCACATGGGTAGGATACATATAGCCTTTTTTATTTTTCAGCAAAAGTCCCAATACTTAGCTATTTCTGCAACATAATAAACTTCTCTTTTTGAGTTTCTTCTTGATTCTTGTTCTTTTCTTACCCTCTTTGCTACGTGGCATCTTAAAAAAAAAAAAAAAAACCATTAGAAAACTGCAACCTTTTTTTTGAAAAAAATGGAATAAATATGTAGCTGTCCAGAGTTGTACCATGGACAGTGTCCAAGGTACATATTATTAGTGGTGGCCGAAGTACAACTCTGCGCCAATTTGACTTAGCGAGCGTTTTGTACACTATTTGAAATTGGTTAGGTTAAAACGGTTATGCTGTTTTGTAGCTAATATATATGAGACTAGAGGATGCTCGCGACTTCGTTCGCGTGGCATGAGTTTCTTTAAATTCCCACAGGCACTCCTTAATTTTCCGGGATAAAAAGAAGCCATGTCACTCTCCACGTCCTCAACTATACCCATGCAAAAAATCACGTTGATCCGTTGCTCTATTTCGGCGTGATTGAAGGATAAACTCTCTATTTGACGTCCTTGGGGATAGAGTTTTCAAAAACTATGAATCACGTATTTTTTCATTTCAAACCGAAATCCCAAACACCAAGTTTCATGGCTACAGCTTGAAAAATGACGGACTTTCCTACAAACTTTCAACCCCTGTTTCAGCCTTATGGGGGTAGAATTTTCAAAAATTGCGAAATACGTATTTCTTGATTTTGAACTGGTAGCTCAAATACCAAGTTTCATGGATATAACTTGAAAAATGACGGACTTTCATACAAACTTTCACCCCCTATTTCACCCCCTTAGGGGTGGAATTTTGAAAAATCCTTCCTTAGTGAGCGCCTACGTCACAAAGGGAACCTACTCTCAAAATTTCAAGTTTCTAACCCCAGCGGTTTAGGCTGTGCGTTGATATATCAGTCAGTCAGTCAGGACTTTGAATTTTATATATTATATAGATATAGATTAGACTGCATGCAATAGTTTTTTAATAAATGTATCATGTCTTAAATAAACTGATATAAAGTAAATTCGAAATTACTTACTTTTTGCACCACTAAAACTATTTTCCGCTTTTTTGTGCACGCAATCACAGCCAGTGTTTTGGTAACTAACTTGACATTAGAGTTCACAAGTGACGTTTCTGATGCCATAGATAACTTTTTTTCAAAGCGCGCGAATTTCGAAAAATCATTGACTGGCCAAGGTACAACTATGTCCAAGGTAGAACAGGTTCCCCTACTTACCTACTTATTTCTATTTCATGATAAAGCCATTGTTTCTGCTCCGGGTGTCGGATTGGTATCCAAGCGAACAATGAATAAGGGAATAAAGCGTGCACCTGGTTTTTGTGCACTATAATATCTCCATTATCCTGTCAGCGGGTTTTATTTTTGGGATCAATTAATATAACGACCACCGAACATACTTTGAGACCCTGAGCTTTCTAACCAAAATAATATATTTGAAGACTAAATATAATAAATGTTCACCAAATCTTGTGTGATAAGTTCTTACTATATTTGCCAAAACCTAAAGTTAGGTTAGGCTAGTTTGAAACATAAATATTCATAGGTTCTATTGGGCGATATACGCGAGTACCTACTTCATTTAAGTTTAATGTTAAAATGTGGTTAAAATTTACGTTAAATTAAAATGTGGTTAAAAATTTGGTGTTCATTTACCAGTTTGACTTTTGAGGCTAGCAATGATTATTTTGGAGTCATTTGCTTTAATATGATAGCAAGATGTGTAATTTTTAGTTAAAATTTCACATAAAATAGGGTTTCAATTCTGGTGAACATTTGACCCTTTTGAGTTAAAACAATGTAACTTTTTATATTTGGTGAGCAGTCGATTTTTTTAATTCTTACATTTCGGTAGCAAGCGCGTGCAAGGCCGATGCGCGCACGTTGTCCGCCACTGAGACTGATGCCGCGTTCGCCCACCAACGTGGAATCTCCTGCTGGTAACTGTTCGAAATCACGGACCAACGCACACGCTGTCACCACCTATGGGAAACATTCGAAAGGTTAAAAAAATTGGTTGCCTGTAAAGTCGGTATACGGGCGAAAGTTTTACGTGACAACGACTTTGAGTGGTAAAATAATTTTAATGTGAATATTCATTCGTATAGTAGGAAGAAGGATGAAATCTCTCTCACTCTCTCTCTCTCGCTCTGTCTCTCTCGCTCTGTCTCTCTCGCTCTTAGGCGGGCTAACTGTGCTCGAGTGGAAGGGACGCGTGCCTTTCACTTTTTATGTCTGTCTCTCTCGCTCTTAGGCGGGCTAACCATGCCCGAGTGGAAGGGACGCGTGCCTCTCACTCGCTCTCATTGTGAGCGCATAACGTGAGCGGAGCGTAACGCAGTTTCTTGAAGTGTCACCCGGCAAACCAATTTATAAGACGTTGTCACGTCAAAAAATAGTGTAATAAAATATAGCGTTTAAATTTTATAACAAATTCTTTTTAATATATTATGCGGGTATATATACATTAACGTATACTAAACTAGGTAGCATATCTTTATTAGGTAGATTCATTCGACTATTCATAAGCACTTGTAAAAAGTCTATTTGAATAAAAAACTTTTGAATTTTGAATTATGCTATACCTACCAGTAATTAACAATATGTATATGTTTTACCGTTTAAAATATCGTGAGTGATATTCATTTTAACTATACATAGTTAGGTACCGGATAAACTCACGTGTTATATCGGAAAAGTGCCTGACTAGTTTCAAACCCGTTCGGGGTCCTTATTCACGAACGAGTTCGAAACTAGTCGGGCACTTTTCCGACATAACACGTGAGTTTATCCTGTAGTTATGTATAGTTCAAATATAAATATGCGCGAGGTTGCCGCCGAGTTCTTTGCTGGTTCTTTTCGGTGCGAAATGCATTCATAGGTACCGAGAATCAATGGTAAATTCACTTGACGATTCGAAAGCACTAGCAAGCAATAATAAATTGTAGCTATGGTTAAAATATAATAATATGGTTACAGAAAACAAGCAATAATTGTATAATGTTAGACTTAAATTGTGATGGATTTATTGGACTATAAGTTAGTTAGCTTGCCCCGCATCGTGATTGACTAGTGGTTCGCCCCGAACTTAGACCTCACGTCATATGATTCCAGAGCCAAGACCTACCAATTACCAATAGACAGAACCTATAACATTTGACTAATTTTATTCTGCCTGAAACAGTGCCATAATTGTTGAAAATTGCCGATTTAGCGTTATCTATGAACACAATTGTAAAAAGTATCCAAATAATATATTCTTCTAGGAATACTGTGTCCATTTCATTTCTGTTTGATTTGATAATTGACTGGTATAATAGTAAGTAGATTTTCTCTGCCTCTGAAACCCCCCGATATTTATTTTTCCTCCTTGTGTATGATATTAGTCTTAGGATATGCCTGAAAGTTCCGTAAGTTACAGCATGGTTGTTGAGATAGCACCCGGAACAAAATTGGTCTACAAGAAGCAAATTTGGTAGCCCCTCAAATCGTAAATTTTTGTAGTAAAAATTAAAAATATATATTTTTTGAACTCAAGTTGAAAGCAGCTATCCGAGGATAGCCTAGGTAAAGACTAATCCGCGGGTTGGTGGGTTGCCCGCCAACCCGCATTGGAGCAGCGTGGTGGGTCTAAGCTCTAATTCCCTCTCTCCTATGAGAGTGGAAGCCAGCAGTGGGACGTTAATGGGCTGTAGTGGTAGGTAAAGACTAGGTAAAGCAAAAAAAAAAAATTACTTGCTTGTTTTTTAACTGTTTGGTGGTCGTCTCGATACCCCCTACAAACAACGGGTTGGTCGTAGACTCGTAGGTAAACGAACTTTACGCCCTCCGCGATCATTTGGTGACGTCATCTAGTCTACCACCTTATCTACTACAGCGTGTGAGTGTGACCACAGGTTTTACGGTGTGGTGTCTGGTGTAGCTACTGTACTAACTCCACCGATCAAATTCGCTGTGCCAAGCTCGTTGATAGAGCGCAATATTGGCTATGATTCAAGCTTCGAAAAGCACCGCTCTAATTTGGCAGTTCGCACAGCCCTGTGAAGGCCAATGCACCACCATAATTAAAGCTTATTTTATTTTACTATTTTATTTAAGTAGTAGGTCGCGATGATAGACATATTATATACATTTACGCAGATGCAGCTTCTAAATCAACAAAACAAAAGAATGATAAATCGAACCATATTTTTTGTTTCTAGTGATACAAATTAGAAAGGCATACGACTCGTCGCACATACCTTCTACTAATATAGTTCAGGTGGGTACGACTTTAGATATTGTTTCACCAGTTGTGTCACCTTCGATCTTTTCGCTGAATGTAGGACAAATCGAACAACCATTGTTTGGATATTATTTTATACACAAAAACGATGTTATCAATTACCATACGAGTAGGTACATCATTAAAAATTAACAATGCTATTTACCTAACTAAGTACTTACCAGTTTAACTTGTAAATAAACAGGTCATACTTATAATTAACTTCTATAATAACTCAGTAATTATAATAGGAATTATCTTTATTGCTGAAATGTGACTTTGATTTTGCCGTGTCATCATCGTTTAAACTCATCAATCATCAATGTAAATTAGCGACGTGAGAACCGTAAGAACTGCTACTTACGGCAAAATCCTGAATAATACTTTACCTAGAAATCTCTACTTTTCTAGCTAATTGATGCATAGAATAGAACACACATCTAGTTTTCAGAAAAACTTCGAAAAAAAATGTAATATAAATATGTATATACCTATGTATAGGTACTAAATGAAAACAAATTTAAAATTACCTTTTTATATCGCATTCGATCGTAGGGTAAACCGAAAAGGATGTTCTGTCTAACGGTCGCCACAAATAGCCAGGGCTCCTGACTCGCATACGAAATGCGGGCGCCACCAAGTGACACTGTTCCTTGCGATGGCTGCAATTCTCCCAAGATCACTTGTAAGAGGGACGACTGTAAGAGAAGACAAAATAAAGCCGTTGCAAATTCTTCTTCAAACAACAACAAACACACAAACAACAAACAGTTGTTGTTTTCTTATCTTACAAACAATTTACAATTTATTTATTTCAATAAAATGCAAATAATACAAAGGAATTATTTTAGACATTTTGCGTATTTTGCGTATGAGATAATTAATGAGCGTATTTAGATGATTCTTTTGTATGTAGGTATTATGTATATGAGTTTATGTTTATTCATATTTAGTTATTCATGTATTATTAGATAGTATGTATAGTTTATTTAAGTACATAGTATATTATTATTATTGCATGTTTATCATTATTGTTGCACTTTGCCGCTCCTTCTTAAAGTTCCTTGAGAAACGGGTTGTCTGGAGGAGATCACTTTTAGTGATAAGACCGCCCTTGCGCACGCGTTGTTTTCTGTTTTTTAGTTTTATAATTTAGTTCTAAGTTATGTATGGCAATAAAGACTTTATCTATCTATCTATCTATTATTATTAATCTACTTGTACAAGTTGTTGTACTATTATAAATATTTAAAATCGTCGTTTATGCTGCATTAGATCAAAGTTTGTGTGTGTCTATACTGTCTACACAGTTGTTTCATCATCTTGATTGGCAACAATAGTTACTAATTTATTACTCAAGTATTTAAGTAATTACCTATATACAATCCACTTATGCCTGCTTCAAGACCGGAACATCCGTAGATAACATTAGATTTCTAAAGAGTTCATCACTTTCATATATAACTATTTCGCAAAATGAGTTTATATTATATCATATTAGGTACTAATAATAATAGGTAGGTAGGTACTAGGTAGGTAATAATTCTTGTATGTATTTAAGTATATAATGCAATTTACGATTGTGAAACATTCTCACAGTATAGGTAGGTAGTTAGGTACAATGTGCGGTTTATTATGTTATTTATTATTAAACAGAGTTCATACTCACGCGATAATGCCGTAGTGGTGTTGTAATATTTTAACAAAGTTAAACCCATGACGGCATTTTTTGAAAAGGAGTTAGTTCTTAATATAAAAAATAACGTGTGCGGTAACTAACTATTAGGTACCATGATAAATTCGACGATTTATTTGTCAATAGGTATACCCAAGGTCGATACAATAATATAACGTAGGTATGTAGCTAAACCACGAAATTGTATGCCTTATATTATGTTTATTTTATTGTTTTCGAGTTTCATTGGATATTGTTTGAGGATAAATTTTGATATAAATTGTATATTAAATTATATAATTAGGTATAGGGATATGATAATATACTTAATTCTAGTTGAAATATCTGCCTTAAAACGTATAGCATATTGATCCATCGAACCATTCCCCAGGGAATAGGGATCCTTATAAATATAGCGGAGTATAGAGAACTATTACAATATAATAAAGAGGACATATTTTTACCTTTCCAGATCCAACAAGTCCCGCGATACCGACAAACTCTCCCGGGCTAGCTGTCAGTGATATATTTCTCAGGGTGGGCACAATTGGGCTAGGCTGCCAACTAGCGGATACCCCAGAAAGAACCAAGCCCATGGATTTCAATTTGCCATTGTTACTTTCCTTTTCTTTGTCTGTACCGTTGGTTAGAATGTTAGCACTAAAACCGTTGAATTTCGGCTCCTCTGGATCTAACTCTTCGAGAGATAGAAATTCCTACAATAAAGTAAATTAACTAAATACTTTAATGTGTAATTAGTAACGCTGTTTGTCAATTTTATAATGTTGGTTCTACAAATTCTTGATCAATTTTGGTTTCTACCACACCTACTTATGCTTACCTAATGCCATTACTACCTACTCACAAATCCTCAACATAACAGCATAGTTAGTTGATTGCTTTGACTTATATATCGCACGTCGCTTTAACAATATCATCTTCAAGATCTTTATCAAGCGATAGAAGTACATAGAACATAGCACATTTTTTTCATTTGACCTCAAAGTTGAAGTTTTTTTGTGAAGTTAACCGCGAATTTTTACTTACATACCTATACCTGTTTATCTACCTATTTATCACTCGATGATCGTGATTCGTGAATGCCGATACTCAAGGACTTTGCATTCGAATATAATGGTATTGGTAAAATAGGCACCTACGGTGGGTACAAGTCTAGAATTTCAGATTTCACGTAGGTAGGTACCTAAGATCTTATAAACAATCATGAATTATTTTAATAATGATAGTTACCAACCTCAAGTCGTCTGATAGACACTCTGGATTCAGCAAGCATTGCTAGTGCCAGTGGAAAGAAGATGTTGCAAGCAAGTTGAAGTAGGTTGTAATACTGTAGAAGGGAAAAGGTAATTCCAGCACGTATGTCTCCCCCGGACCAAACAAAGGTGACTACAGCCGCATAGAGAATGAAACGTTCAGTAAAGACACTAAGTGCAGTAGAAAACCCTTTGATAAAGGACGTCCGTAATATGAATTTCACTTCGTACCTGTCAAAGAGAAAAAAAAAAGGTCTGATAATTTAAATAATATGTATTATTGATCACACATAGGTACGAATAATAGGAACAAATCGAACGCTAAACTATAACAGCTATGCATATCAAATTATAACTTCAAGTAGCAACTAGCAAATAAGTATAATATACCTACTTAGGTATTTCTAATTTTATTTTTACAAATTTTAGCATTTTAAATTACAAATACCTAAATTAAGCTGCGTTATAAATAAAACGTTCCCACGATGTTATCAAAGATTATGATTAAATCATTCACACATTTTTTTGTAGTATTTTAAAAAGATTACATTATAAGCTACCTACTTAATTAACAAATAATTATCTTGATCAAACTTAATACCTATTCTATTCTACCTATACCTACTCATAGTAGGTAGGTATAGGTAGTTATCTGAATAATGATGCAAACTAATTCAATGTTTAAGTGTATGTTTAGCTTAGCTAATTTAACGAACCATAATAATGTAAGTTTAACCATAATAATACGTATTGGACTTAATTTGATTTACGCTTTACCTACTGATAACATTTAAATATCATACACTATTACGAATTATTGCAAATACTTCGTCAAAACTCAAACGCATTAACTAAGCATAGAACGTTGTTTCTTGTAGAGAAATGGAATCATAGAAAAAAGCAATATCGTTACCTACATAATATACTTGAACTTTATTATACTGGATGGAAAAAACGAACGGGACTTGGAGGGAAAGTATAAATTATTATACATTGAAGATATAAAATTTCAGCCAAAGGAAAGATTCTTTTTTTTTTAATAAGAATATCTGCATTCAAACAAAAAAAAATTTAATCCCGGCTCAATTTTTTTTTCCAAATCGAACCAACTGCAAATGCAAAAATTAGTCAGTCACTATTTTATTTAATCAATCAATAGTGTATATGATAAGGATAAAAATATATTTCAAGCAAACATCGTATCTTAAAATTAAGCAATACAATAAATAATGTACTTAATGTCATTGAAATCAAAAGATTTGTAGCTATTATAATAACTGGAAGGACATGTAGTTAGTAGTACCTAACTATGTACCGAGAGAGATACATTCATATTACTTACTAACCCATTTTTAAAGGATATTCTTATAGTATTTTATTATACTTCATACATTATTTTTTTTCATGGTTTCTATGATTAAAAAATTACTTTTGGAAAATAAACAATCTAGCCTACTGGTTAGGAGTTAGGACTTAGGAGTTAGGATGTTAGTAAGAGATGATAATTTATATTTACGTAAGTACGAATTGTTTGATTTCATGTTTGTGATGTTTGTACAAGAGATTATTATCCTTATCTTATCGAATGGTTAATTAAAATAAAGACTGTCTATTTTTTGCCTCTGCCTCAAACCCGTGAACTCCATCTTAGAAAGCTACAGCGCTTGCAACTGTACCAGGGAGGTCATCAAAAATATACTAAGGGAAATAAGTAAATCAATCTATCAAATCATTTATTTGCATAGATTGCGTAGGTGCCTCGGTCATCGGTGTTACATTATTATTAGTAAGAACTAGGTACAATCTGCAGTGTCTTGGCATGCAAAAAATTCAAGGTTAGATTCCCGACTCAGGTAAGATTTTAAAAAATTGATTGCAGATATTCTTATTTTAAAAAAATAAAATAAGTAATGTTTCCATTCAGTGAAATTTGCTATGTACTTTTCCTCCATGACCCGCACGTTTTTTCCACCCTTTTTACTATTCAAATCATAAAAGTATAACGCTAATAAATATAAATCAGCTATAACTATGGCAATAAATCGATCCATAAATGTTAAAATAATTACTATCCTACACTTAATTTGATCGAGCTATAATTCTTGTACTTAAATATATACATAAGAAGTCGGTTTAAAAAGTTAGCACACGTAGGTACGTCCTGTTCACTTACTTGCGCAATTTATCGACGAGTTTCTCAAAAGGTATCTCCCATGCGTACATCTTTATCACTTGGACACCATTCACCAATTCGCTCATAACTTTTACCCTTTGATCTGTTCGCTTTGCAATTTTTCCTCTTAGAGCGCCTTGAAGGTGACTTAAATATGCTAAAATATAGAAAATAAAAAAATAACCAATCTCCTAAAGACTATTATGTGCCTATTTTAAACATCGGAAATTAAAGAACGATAAGAATGTATAGGTTAAGTAGATACCCACTTATATGATAACGGATTCTAAAGCTGAAGGTCAATCAATTAATATAATATACTAACACGCCATTTAGTTCAGGCTTTATATCATCGTTTCAAGAGAGCCCAAGTCTTTTAACGATTTGAACAAAAATATTTGATCCACGTTAAGTTCCATGAGGTAAAACCTAAAAGTTCATCGAAACTATTATGTTTTATAAACGTGTTGGATTACGATTTTTGCATAAATTATTCCGTAGCCATGATACCGATGATATTATAGGTACCATATATTATATATGTATATATATGTAATATTATCAGAGTTGCCACCCGTCCCGATTTTGCCGGGACAGGCCCGATTTTGTACTTAGATATTGTCCCAAGGGTCCCGTGTCCCAACGGCATATCTATGTTGTCCCGATTTTTGGTTTTTGGATTTTTTGTTGTTTTTGGTTTTTTTGGGTGATTGTTAGTCAGCATGATAAACATGTTATTTGTTGTTAATGTAGGTATTAACAACATAAGTAACGTAGGTATTAACAACATGTTAATACCTACGTATTGTATCTCGCGCCCGCCAACCCGCATTGGAGCAGCGTGGTGGGTCTAAGCTCTAATTCCCTCTCTCCTATGAGAGTGGAGGCCTGTGCCCAGCAGGTGATGGTGGTGGTGGTGGTGGTATCTCGCGCTTTGAACATTCCACCCTCAAATGCATATAATATGAGGAACGGGTTTTTCCTTTAATGACCTTGAAATGGTATAATATCCGAAACCTTTGATCTGTGGACTTAATAAAAGCAGAATTTCAAAATTCTTTTAATATGGGGCTTTTCATGTTCGGAATTCCTTATAGTATCTACAAAAAAGACGGCACATTGTTGCAAGCGGGTCATAGTAACAAAATAATCCCACCAAAACCATTTCATGGATAGGCTGCCAAAACTCGCATACAAGTCCAAATCATAATGCTTTCACTGTTAAAAAGTTATGAGATCTCTAGTAGAGCCAAGCCCCTAGTTGAGCTCCGATTTGTGCTGCGCATCATCATAGCCCATGGGGCCAGTTCCAAGTCCAAAGTGTACAGGTTTAAGTACTTTTGGCTGTACCACATTTACTACATAGAAGTCCTGACTCTATAAACTCTACATCTTGATAAAAAGATGTGGCTTGGCTGTTTCGTGATCCAATCAATCATTTAATGTTCGTGGAATAGGTATAGTTTGTGCGAGAATCACGAAACGGCCAAGCCACATCTTTTTATCAAGATGTAGAGTTTATAGAGTCAGGACTTCTATGTAGTAAATGTGGTACAGCCAAAAGTACTTAAACCTGTACACTTTGGACTTGGAACTGGCCCCATGGGCTATGATGATGCGCAGCACAAATCGGAGCTCAACTAGGGGCTTGGCTCTACTAGAGATCTCATAACTTTTTAACAGTGAAAGCATTATGATTTGGACTTGTATGCGAGTTTTGGCAGCCTATCCATGAAATGGTTTTGGTGGGATTTCATTTCTTTTTGGCAGGCGCACTAGATTTTTTAATTTTTTGGACTCTATTTCTCGCACTACAGTTATTCCTTTTTTCATTGCCCACTCTCTATCGTTGCCTCTTTTCTTTGTGGGTTTGCTGTATATGTATGTAATGAGCGGCAAATCCATACATACTTAAGTTAGTTCTTATTTTCGAGTCTGGTGCTCAGTATTAAAGATATTTGGTTGTATGGGCCAGCCGGTTTATATCTGCTTATTGTTGATTAGCGACCCGCCCCGCTTCGCAAGGCTAGCACTAATCATGATAATAGTCCATTATTTTTTACCCACTAAAGCCAGTGGGCACTGAGCAGCACATAAGATTTTACATTAGCACTGGAATGAACCTACGTGAAGTGCCGGAAGAATTTTTAAAATCGGTTGAGTTTTTTTTTATTTTATCCACAGCAAACTTGACGGTTAAATCTTTCCTCTTTTTAATATTAGTTTAGATCCATATAATATTATAAATACGAAAGTGTGTCTGTCTGTCTGCTGCGCTTTCACGGCCCATCTTTTCAACCGATTTTGATGAAATTTACAGGGATAGTTTGTATCCCGGGGAAGGACATTGGCTACTTTTTATCCCGGAAAATTAAACAGTTCCCGCTGGAATCAAAAACCTTAATCCACGCAGACGAAGTCGCGGGCATCATCTACTTTTCTATAAATTGTCACGCGTTAATTTAATTCAAACCAATGAACAGTGTTTAGTTCGAAGAACAGGGTTAGACGAAAATATCGTTGATTACTTATTGAACAATTCCTAAAGGGATGCCGGGTCATACGTGGACTCTTCGCCAATGATTACTATAGGTATATTTACCTCTGAAAAATATTTTATGTTGTAAGTACTTATAGGTATTTTATAATTTTTCAGTAATAAAATGAAAATAATGAGAATAAAAATGACAAGATTACGTGATTATTATGTGCGACCTGTTTGGCCGATTGGTTACAGACCATGACTGTTGAGGGAGAGGTCGCGGGTTCGAATTCTGCTAGGGGCATAATGTTTGTATTCAGAACATTTGTACCTGAGTCATGAATTTTATATATGTGCATAAAAACATGCATAAATTCAAGAAAAAAAGTGACTGTCATAATGTTAATACAAGAAATAAGAATAAAATTGTTGTGCCCTCTTCTAGACTTTGTAAAATTAGTAATTCATTTGTCGGTAGCAGTATACGTTTTTATAATAAACTCCCAGAAGACATATTGGAGATGTCTCTCAACAAGTTCAAAGTTTTTGTAAAACGGAAACTAATTGAAAAGTCATATTATAGTGTAAAGGATTATTTGAATGATAGGCAACCATGGGTATGAATAATTGTTCCAGCGGCTAATTATGTTATATTAAAAATATAATTTAGTAATTTACTATATTTGTGAGATGGTGATAATAAAAAAAAAAAAAAAACCCGGCTGAGTTTGTTGTGGGCTCTTCTCAGATCAGGGCGCGTTTGGAACCCTCGTAGCTTTAGTCTTAAGATACCGTTGTTAATTATCACCATCAATTCTTATTCTTTATAAACATGACGTTCAGAAGGTGTACTTTGTAGGTACCAATTTTGAATAAAGATGATTTGATTTGATTTGATTTGATATATATTATTTATGTACGGTATTATGTATGTATACGGCATTTTGCACATATTTCTTTTAGTACCGACTGTGCAGCTATTATGCACCCCCTATAGGAGGGGTTGGAAGGGAAAAGTTCCTGATTTCTTAATTTTCCCATTATTTATATGAAATTCCTAGCCCACATACCAAATTTCAGCTTTCTAGGGCTTTGGGAAGTACCTACCCTAGAGGTTTTAATTTTCATCAGCGATTTATAAGGCTAAATTACGAAACCGATGTATTTCAGTTATCGATAAATCTGAAACTATAAATGCTAGACAATTGATACTTGGTATGTTTAATAAGTTGGCCAACAGCATCTTATCCTGAAAATTTCAGCTTTCCAGCATCATCCGGACTGAAGCTATGACGGTTAGCAAATACGTGGAAACGCTGTCAAATATGCACCCCCAATAAGAGGGGTTGGAAAAAGAAAGTTTCAGATTTCTTAATTATTCCATTGTTTATGTGCAATTCCTAGTCTACATACCAAATTTCAGCTTTCTAGGACTTTAGGAAGTACCCTAGAGGTTTCGTGTTTCATGTGATTTAGTAAAAGTAAAAAACCCCCAAAAGTACGTATTTCAGGTATCAATAAATCTGAAACCATAAATGCTAGATAATTGAAACTTAGTATGTTTAATAAATGCGCCAACGACATGTTATCCTGAAAATTAAAGCTTTCTACCATCATCCGTACCGAAGTTATGACTGTTCTAAAATACGAGGAAATGCTGTCAGATTTGCACCCCCTATAGGAGGGGTTGGAGGGGAAAAGTTTCAGATTTCTTAATTTTCCTGTTGTTTATATGCAAATTCTAGCCTACATACCAAATTTCAGCCTTCTAGCACTTCAGGAAGTACCTTTTTCATGTTGATGACGGTCAGTGAGTCAGTCACGAAATCGACGTATTTCAGGTATCAATAAATCTGAAACTATATATGCTAGAAAATTTATACTTGGTATATTTGGTAAGTTTGCCAACAACACCTTATCCTGAAAATTTCAGCTTTCTAGCATCATCTGGACCTAAGCTATGACGGTTCGAAAATCCGACGAAACGCTTCGAGAAAAGGTAGGTAGTGCCCCGTTTCCTTTGGCTCGCTTTGGCGGGGTCACCCCCGTGACCCCAGATATATTCATGGAAAATACAAAAACAAATAAATTCGTCGAACAACTGTCCCGATTATTTTACCCCGAAAGCTGGCAACGCTTGACATTATCGAGATTCGAGACGCACGGCAGTGCGTGGCAGTGCGCCAGACGAAGTTCCGGCCTACCGCACGCAGTGCACGCAATATCACGAAGCATTTCGCGCTGTTTTTACCCCCATAAATTTCGTCCGCGTCATAGTAACATAACGAAATTTGGAACAGTCGTTAAACTCATAAATGTGATGACAATCATAAATATGATGTCGCCTATCTTTCCCTGTCCGGCCTTGCCGTACTGTGCCACGTACTAGATCCCCAATACCGTGTTCACTGACCGCACTGAATACGTTACTGACCAAGGACCTTTTACTGACCGAGTCTCCCGGCTCCCCCCTGTATGTACATATGCTGGCCAATGGAGAATAGTTGAGATTCGGTGCTTGCAGTTTTGCGAGGGTTATAAAACCATGCATTTCTCATACATTTGTATATAATTGTTAATGTTGTATAATTTAGATTTTAATTCTCAACCATTATTCTTTATCATTATTATATTCTAATCATTATTATATTCTAATCGTTATTATATTAGTAAGAAGTATAATCATTATTATTATTCTCAATCATTATTCTTTATCATTATACATATTTATATTCTAATGACTAATCATTATTGACCGAGCGAAGCGAAGGTCTCTGAGTCTACTTGAGTGAATTGGCACTTGTCCGTCCGTCCGACCGTCCGTCCGTCTGTCTGTCAGAGCCTTATAACTTCTGAATTACTGAACGTAATTGACCGAGCGAAGCGAAGGTCTCTGAGTCTACTTGAGTGAATTGGCACTTGTCCGTCCGTCCGTCCGTCCGTCCGTCCGTCCGTCCGTCCGTCCGTCCGTCCGTCCGTCCGTCCGTCCGTCCGTCCGTCCGTCCGTCCGTCCGTCTGTCCGTCTGTCAGAGCCTTATAACTTCTGAATTACTGAACGTAATTACTTCAAATTTAAATATACTATGTAAACCGATGGCCTCCCTCCGAATATGGCTTAAAAAGTTATAAAAATCTTTATTTCAGGGGGGCTCTCATAGAAGCGAATGCGAAGTAAAATATTTTTTATAGCATTACATAGGGTTGCGGTATATCATTTTAAAGATAATGAGGAACGGAGTCCAAAAATTTTTTTTTTTTAATTTTTCCCCTAAAATTGACGAAATGGGGGGCTTTCAAAGTGGTGATTTTCTGACGTCCAAAGATGACCTCAGAACTCCCAATTTTCTGAAAGGCTGAGCCTGAAACTTGATTAATTATTTGAATAGGGTATTTGACTGTATTAAAAATATCGTTTCTGCTGTTGCCATCCTAATAGATTATTATTTTTAAGTAATATTCCATTTGACCGAACTAAAAAATAATGTATTGTTTTTCTATAAAACATGAAATAAATTAATTAATTTTCGATCTATGTTCACGTGATCGTAAACGCTCTATGATTGGTTGAATCGTTAGTGACGTAACTATATAATAAAATCTAACTGTGGTGTAGTAAATTCGAACAATTACGAGTGTTTTTCCGTTTTTCTTTATGTTTCTGTGCTTTTTATTGTTTCAATTAGTCATTACCAACCATACTTTTCCAAATTAATAGTTTAGGAACCCAATTATTTAAAAGCAGATAGTGGAAACCTCTCAAAAGATGATGCATTTAAACCTAATTGGACATTTTTCAAAAATAACCCTGATTTCTATGCTGCAGAACTAAAAAATGTAAAAACTGCCTTGTAAGTATACTATATATTTCTTAAATAAAGCAATTTATTGTATTAATATCTTTTCGTCCAAGAATAAAACCTAACATTCGCAGAATTAAGTACTTACTAGGTTATATTATTTACTAACATAGATCGTGATGTTCAGTTTTGGTTTCTTTCTTTATAGAGCTTCAAGAGAGTCTTATCGCTGTTGGTTATGTCCAGCTACATCGCGAATCTGTCATTTGTACACTCAAATGCAAGATATGTCCCAAGCACAAAGTGAGAGCAAAATCATATTCTGTAACTATGATAGTAGATGAAGACAAAACTCAATTTATAAGTTGTGAGTGCTATGATTGTGCTGCATCCACTGGAGGCTGTTATCAGTTTCTTCTTAAATTATGTAATATGTGGATAGGTATAATAAAAATCATATTTCTATTTCATTGTTTTATTTATCAAACTCACTCGAACTCAAATGTTTTTTTATTCAAATAAACTTTTACAAGCGCTTTTGAATTGTCAAGTTAATCTACCCTTGGTTTGGAATACCATTCATACCGAGTATATCTTTTGTCACATTCATAGTCTGTACTGCCTTGTTTCTGTGACGCATCTTTAAATAATCTATTTGGACAGATTTATCAGCAGTTGCGATTGGTTGAGTGTTTATTCCTTTATCGTGATGTGTTTGTGGTTTCTGAAAAGACAAAATATTCATTAAAATTAATTTTCTATACCTACAGAAACAGTACCTTAACTTACTGACAATCAATGCAAATTGCACAGCCACCTGGTGGATCTACAAACATACTAAAATTATACATCAATGTCTACAAACTTGGAATTTTGTATGTAGGTTCTCTCTCGGTGAAGAAAGGATTTTCTGGAATTCCAAAAAAAAACCTAAATCCATACTGATTAAGTCAAAAAATCAAATCAAAATGTGTGATTCGGGTGAACCCTGTGATTATCGGGAACAATAAGTACCCTATGTCCTTCCCGGGATGCAAGCTATCTGTGTACCAAATTTCATCAAATTGGTTAAACAGATGTGTGAGCTGTGAAGAGATAGCAGACAGACCGACAGAGAAGTGAAGCCCATTTTGTATTGGTTGTAGGTTAGAATTTTCTCCAACTGTAATAAGTATACCATAATAAGTTTTTGATTGCAAATTCCACTTCAAAGTTCCAAGTAGGTAATGATCTACTGAAATTATTGAATTACATAAATTGGCTAGAATTTCTAAATTAGTTATTACTTATTAATGTGTTTGTAAATACTTAATAAACATACTACAAACCAGCTAATACAAACGGACATGTCTAACCTCAAACAGAACAGGTGAAGTAGGTACACATTTTTAGACCATTATATAATTATATTTAGTAATAGTTTGTTAGATAGATAGTGTAAAACTCACATCAAAGCGATCCTCGCAAAAATAAACACTTAAAGTGACCCTCAGTGACCACTATAGGGTCTCTTCGAGCAAGTTGCAACCACTTCTTCCGTATCTTGGCTTTCATTGGAACACTTCTAAACAGTTTACTCTCGAGTTTTTGTAGACTTGTTTGTACATTGCAGTAGTATGCACACCACACACCATTGGTAAACCATAGTTTTATAAAAACAATCTCTAAAACAAAGTTTTTATCAAGGGAAACTGAAATATCACACACTTTGTTTACGTTTTTACTACATAGTTACGTCATAGAAGTCATGTCACCCAAATGTTGTCAAAGAGAGCGTTTACGCGGCAATTTAATTTTTTGAATTTATTTTTGAGATTTCTATATAAAATACTGAAAATTAAGACGAAATAAATATATTGTTAGCTATAATAAATCATTATTAACAATAAGCGACTATTTTCTAAAAGCAGTCAAATACCCTATTATATCCTGTACTTGAACAACAAATACTAAAAGTAGATAAATATTATAAGGAAACGAAATTATTTAATTTTTAATGAGCTGCCGTATTTTTAACAAACTTCACAATGTTGTCAATAGATGGCGCTCTGTACAAGTTTATTCGTTTGTGCTTAAAAAGAAAAGGCTGAGCCTGTTACTTGATCACTTATTTGAATTATATCCTGTACTTGAACAACAAATACTAAAATTAGATAAATATTCTAAGGAAACGAAATTATTTAATTTTTAATGAGCTTCACTATTTTTAACAAAACTTCACAAAGATGGCGCTCTGTAAGTTTATGGATACCGCGAGGTCTCAGTTCGGGGCGAACCACTAGTTACTTCAAGTTTAAATATAATATGTAAACCGATGGCCTCCCGCCGAATATGGCTTAAAAAATTATAAAAATCTTTATTTCAGGGGGGCTCTCATAGAAGCGAATGCGGAGTAAAATATTTTTTATAGCGTTACATAGGGTTGCGGTATATCATTTTAAAGATAATGAGGAGCAGAGTCCAAAAATATTTTTTTTTTTAATTTTTCCCCTAAAATTGACGAAATGGGGGGCTTTCAAAGTGGAGATTTTCTGACGTCCAAAGATGACCTCAGAACTCCCAATTTTCTGAAAGGCTGAGCCTGAAACTTGATTAATTATTTGAATTATATCCTGTACTTGACCAACAAATACTAAAATTAGATAAATATTATAAGGAAACGAAATTATTTAATTTTTAATGAGCTTCCGTATTTTAACAGAACTTCACAATAATGTCAATAGATGACGCTCTGTACAAGTTTATTCGTTTGTGCTTACAAAGAAAAGGCTGAGCCTGAAACTTGATCACTTATTTGAATTATATCCTGTACTTGAACAACAAATACTAAAATTGGATAAATATTATAAGGAAACGAAATTATTTAATTTTTAATTAGCTTCACTATTTTTAACAGAACTTCACAAAGATGTCAATAGATGGCGTTCTGTTTATGGATACCGCGAGGTCTCAGTTCGGGGCGAACCACTAGTTATATTAGTATTCTTTGCGGAAGGACGTGGGAACCCACCGCATTATTATCCCAAGAAAACTCCTACTTATCATTTGATTAATGGGAAGGGGTCACGACCCTCAGTAATGAGGGATACGACTCAGAGAGAGATTATTATTTTAGTTACTTATTTTAGTTTTTGTATTTGTTTTGGCCAAATACAAAACACAATTATTTATTATTCGTTCACAAAAAGATATCGGCCAGTTGCGTTATCTAATCGTCATTAACTTATTTTAAAAATAAGAAAAATAGCGATCGCGCTTGTTGTTTTGTTTTATTTGAATTTTTAGTTTATAAAAAACATATATCCTTAAAATGTAGTGTAGTAGTGATAGAGAAGCTTCAAAGTATCATCGCTTATTTTCTTCGCACTACAAGTTAGCCCTTGACTGCGATCTCACCTGATGGTAAGTGATGATGCAGTCTAAGATGGTAACGGGCTAACCTGTTAGGGGCATGGCAGTTATATTAAACCCATACCCCTATTCGGTTTCTACACGGCATCGTACCGGAACGCTAAATCGCTTAGCGGCACGTCTTTGCCGGTAGGGTGGTAACTAGCCACGGCCGAAGCCTCCCACCAGGCAGTACGTTTTCTAACTCGCGTGTATTTGGGCCCTTCGACTGCGTCTCGGGCCTCAAACTACCCCCTCGTTAGTAATCGGTCACTTGCTCCCTCTGTGAACAATGTACCTACTATACCTATACCTACGAAATTTTTCTCTTTCTATCGCGTAACTCTAATCCCTTCTGACGCGGCGCGTGTAGCGTTAGGGTTAACTTCTAATTTCTTGTAATGACTATAGGCCGGTAATGGATTGCAATGATGAGACAATTACTTTAAAAATCAGCTCGTTGATTTATTTTTATAGTTTTGGTCCGAAAACTTTCAAAGAATTCGTCGTTTCATGGATTAGGTAGGTACATTGAAAGAAGAGACCGCTAGTTGTGACTGTTAAATGATAATGTTTGCTTACCTTGTACTATCACTGTTTGTACAAAAATGACGAGGAGTGCGGCGAGTGTGGCCCAACCAATGTGCTGCCACACCAAGTATGAAACAATGGGTACCACGATAGGCATCACCCAGATGAAGTTCAAAAACCCAGCAGCAATATCGAAACGATTCACGTCATTCGACATCAAGTTTATCACTTGTCCATTTTCTGTTTTACTTATACCAACACGGTTTAGTTTTAGTATCTACAAGAGAAATTACACATGATTTAGAACTTTACTAGTACATAATTTGTAGCCATTGAAGTATTATAGTACTAACGTAATTCAATGTTTGTAGGACGTAATTTATATACATATATATTAAGTATGTATTTAATAGTAATTCTTGATACTTAATAATTTTTTTTAGTTCCTAATTATAATTTATACTTACTTAGGAGAAAGTTTATACCTTTAATGAAAAACTAGTCTAAATAATTATTTAAGTAATATAAAATTATAAGACTAAGCTGATTGTTGTCGTATAAAGAAGGCAAGTCTAAGTATGCCATCAAAAAAGTACTTGCCTTTCTATATATGACTGAACAAGCCGCGATTCTCACTCTCATACCAACACAACTTTGTGCTAATACCGTGTGATTCAACATCATAGCGGTCGATATACTCAGGAAATTCAATAAGAAATTATAAATATGCGCATTTCTATAAGTTTCTGCAGTCTTCTCCCCAGCGAAATATTCTATAAATAAAGCTAGAAAGAATGGTATCATTGGCCTGAAAAAAAAAATGTTTAGTAAGCGTCTTTCCCAGTCGAGTGGTAAAAGGATAATGTAACACAAAGATTAAAAGTTAATAAGTCGTATCACTATAATTATAATGGGTGACTTTATACGGGTGATACCCTGGATCGCGGAGTGAGACACAACTTTCGTCAAGCGCAAAGCCTAAGGCATCTACCTGGGCCCAGACCCTTACAACGGGGCTGTCCCCCGCACCCCGTGGGTTTAAACCCCTCCTACAATAATAATTTAAAAACTTTGTGGAACATTTCAGTCTTTGTAAACACGCACATACTTAGTACGTAAGTAATTATTACGAAAAACATGTACATAGATGTAATATACGGTATACCCCCATCATTCAAATAATGTAGATCTATGTTAGGTATTCGGCCATGGATCTACAAGTTACAACGCAATATCTGAACTCAGCTCAGTTGAAAGAGGTCTAAATGTTACCAAACAGATTTTTTTTACAATTTCTCTTTAACCAAATAACTTACTAGATGATACCCGCGATTTCGTCTGCGTAAAATAAGTTTTTTATTCCCGCGGGAACTCTTCAAAATCGGATAAAAAGATGGGCCCGAAAAAGCGTAGCAGACAGACAGACAGACACACTTTCGCGTACTTATGTATGAATACGAATGTAGTTAGTAGAGAGTAAACTTATGAACAATTACCATAAAATAATAAAAAGTATTCCGACAAATACTCCACATAACATGTATTCGACCCAAAAGCAACTAATAATTGCCCTTGATAAAGACGGATCTATTTTCTTTTTACGTGAATTTTCCAATTCTTTTTCCCATGCTTCTTCCAATCGGTCACCCAGACGTCCGGAACGGTCTCCGCTGCGAGCCTGCCATAGATCTTCCAAAGTCAACCCATGTTTGTAGCCTCTTTTGAATAAACGGAAACTCCACCTAAAACAAGAGTTTTTTAATATAATATATTATTCATCAGACAAGTCATCAGACATTTAAATGCATTGAAAGCTGATCCTTCGCGGACGCGGGCGGAAAAAATAGACCGAAAGAAGAGAGAACGATCAAAGACCGAGGGTTTTAAACATTTACGTGAATTAGATGAGATACTATATCATTGCATAAATGACGTAGCGAAGCGAAGGTCCTTGAGTCTACTTGAGTGAATTAGCACTTGTCCGTCCGTCTGTCAGAGCCTTATAACTTCTGAATTACTGAACGTAATTACTTCAAATTTAAATATAATATGTAAACCGATGGCCTCCCGCCGAATATGGCTTAAAAAGTTATAAAAATCTTTATTTCAGGGGGGCTCTCATAGAAGCGAATGGGAAGTATAAAAATATTTTTTGTGTTACATGGGGCCAAAGAAAATTTTTTTTCCCCGAGGGCGCTATTTTGAATTCAGAGCGAAGTGAAGGATTCTAATAGAAAATAGAAAATAGAAATGATTTAGAAATAGAAGGTTCTAAAGTAGAATCCTGAGCGTAGCGAGGAATTCAATATACGCCGCCCGAGAACAAAAAATTTGGCCCCGAGTGACACACCCAGACAAGTCGACGAGGCTTAAGGGTGTTAAGAACCCAAGTAATAGTAAAAAGTTTTTGTCAATAAATAAATAAATAAATTAATTAACTAAAAAAGAAAATCCGTCTGGGACATGAAGCTGTTCCGTCTGTGTTATTATAATATGACGCCCTCGAGTATTTCAAAATAGCGGTTTTTTTACCATTTTCAAAAAAACCGCAATGAATTTGCGTTACGACTTACGTCACAATCGTCAGTCTTTTCAATAGAAGTTTCCTTCGGGTCCACCTAACACCTAACATCTGACGCGCTCGAATAGTTTTTTTGAAATGAAAACTTCTACAGCCGCGTTGAGCACTTTTTGGTAGGGGGGTAAACTTATTCGCGTCACCGACATGCTTGCGTTTTTACGAAGACAAAAGGTCTTAAATATAAAGATACTGAATGCGTAATTAAACTTAAAGTATTGCCAAGAGTTGCGTCTAGTTCCGAAATAGAGTAAGCAGGTAAAGGTACCAATTTGGCAACGTATGACGTACCTTAGTGCTTACACGTTAAGTTTTATTTTAATAATGAAAATTTTTGTACATATTTTAATAATGACTTTATTTTGGATTGAAAGGTTATTCCTACGTTTTCTCTGATGGCAAAACGTCTTAAAAATTGATATTTTCCAATCGTAACATAGCTTTATGTGTTAGTCCTAAGGTGCATAATTAACTGAAGTTGTTGCTAATATAAGTACTTAATACCTTTTCTACATTTCACAGTCAGAAACTCAAATGTTTATGTGTGTGCAAATTGGCACATTTTTGCGATAATTTTTGTTTGTGACCCTGTTTCTAGTACTCATTCTATTTCGATGGTAATAGCAGTAAGTATATCTGTAGCTATACAGGTGACGTATTGTGCAACATTACTGCTGGTATAGGTATATCTTTACAAGTAAAATTGAATGGATTTAGTTTTCACTTCTATCGGCAGTCCAATTTTCTACCCTTCCGTACGGCCAACCTCACCATGCAAACCAGCAGATTTACATACATCAGAGACGATAACAGAGACACGTGCCCCGTAGGTATACCTACGCTACCAATATCTGATGCGCTCGAGTATTTCCATGCGGCTGTTTTTTTACATTTTTACTAACATGTAGACGCTCCATCTACCGGTGAATTATCTATCTATATATATATAAATCTCGTGTCACAATGTTTGTCCTCAATGGACTTCTAAACCACTTAACCGATTATAATAAAATTCGCACACCATGTGCAGTTCGATCTAACTTGAGAGATAGGATAGTTTATATTATATAGATTAGGATTATTAGTGCTACCCGTGCGAAGCCGGGGCGGATCGCTAGTGATATATAGGTACATCATTTATTACCTTTTTTTTTCTACCATTTAAGTAATCTTCCAAATCCATTGGTCTCCACTCTCCACGACGCTCGAGTAAATCAACATTTAGCATCATGGAATCCGCTCCCATTCGTTTTTGACTTAGCATGGTTGTCTCACTCTCAATGACTCAATTAGTTCAATTGGGATGTATGCAGCGTTTGTCGTAACTTATTGAGATAGTTACACAAAATGATCTTCACTTTAGAGGGGTCAGAAAATTGACTCATTTAACTGGCTGCACAAAACATCTAATTTAAATCCAATAGTTACTTGTATATACGTTATACTTTTACGTAGTTTAAGTACCGTTTTAGCTGTGTCCGGATTTTTTTATCTAGGCGTGGGTTATAAACTTGTAACTAGTTAAATCGATTTAAGTATAATAAATTAAGGTAAGAGCACTAATTTCGGACAGTGAACTAAATTATGACATTTTCAAACAAAATGTCTCTAAATCAGATAATTAAGTAATTAGGTATATCTACTAAAAGACGCCTAGGTTTATATCTACTATTTATACACAAAAACTCACAACAGTTGTCTCATTATGCAAACATAATAATTTATACGTTAATGTAATATTATAGGAGATAACTGCACTTTTGGTAACCATCGCCTGAAAGGCTGATTCAGTGTTAGGTGGATGTAGAGCTCTCCACTGATCACAAAAGTTGCAGTCTGCCTGCATGTGGATGGGCCTTTCGTACTGCGCATATTTTAATACTGTACAAGAATCAGCCTTTCTAACTATCGTTAATTTTTGGTAACAATAAACCGTCTTTGAACGGCCATATCTAGCGAAAGGCCCATGGCCCACATGCAGGGACCGGGACCGACGCGTCGGTCCCGGTTATTATCACTAACATGATAATAGTCGTTAAAGCCCACCAACCCGCATTAGAGCAGCGTGGTGGGTCTAAGCTCTAATTCCCTCTCTCCTATGAGAGTGGAGGCCTGTGCCCAGCAGTGGGACGTTAATAGACTGTAGTGGTGGTGGTGGAACCAAAAAACCTCAATTCACGCGGACGAAGTCGTGGGCATTAGCTAGTAAGTTATATAAGTACCAAGTACCAACCTATTTATATATAGCGAGCAAACGAGCAGGTGGGTCACCTGATGTTAAGTAATTACCGCTGCCCATGAACATTTGCAGCACCAGAGCAGAGAGTAGATATACCAGGGTAGAGAGTCAACTCCATACTTAAGCAAAAAGCATTCCAAAAATCTGCTTATCATCGCTGTAGTTCTTGTTTATTGTTCTTGATGGCGTTAAAACGAAAGGTTTGTGTAAAAATCTGCTTATCATCGCTGGTACTCTGTAATTCTTGTTTATTGTTCTTGATGGCGTACCAGTTATGATAAGCAGATTTTTTGAATGCTTTTTGCTTAAGTATGGAGTTGACTCTCTATCCTGGTATATCTACTCTCTGACCAGAGGAACCGCCAATGCATTGACGGCTTTTGAGAAATTCACTATACTGCTAGAGTAGGTACTATTTCAACTCTTAGGTTTCTAACGATTATTATTCTCATCCAATTACCGACTCGGGTCAACGTTGGTTAACAATCGCAATCGACTAATACGCGTTGTCGCAACTAGTCCACTCGTTTTTGTACCAATTTTTGTTAATTACCCCGCAAATGTATTGACTGCATGTTAATTAAGTACCTACGGCTCGGACTTTCAATCGTCAACGCGTTTATTTATTACTCGCGTTTGTTATAATCTACTTCCCGCCTTTCTATCCCAATGTAAGCAGCTGCTATAAATTAGGGTCTCGTAGTCTCGCTTTATGCAGGTCCTCAGGGTCTCATTGCAAGCTTCTGTCATCACGTTTTACAACTCTCTTACCTATCTCTTACCAAGGGATACGAGATACCTACAGCCAAGATTGCATGGGGTTGGAACAGTTAAATTGTTCTGGTCTACATTCACTTAAGTGGGTACCTAACAGATGCGTGATTCGACCTGCACTATAATTAAGTACCTATTATGATTTATGAACTCTAGGAAGGATGCCACGCGGGTTGATAGCCGTAGCTGAGAGTTTGATAGCTGGGGCTGTAACATAGGTAGTTAGGGCTGACTATTGGGTGATTTACCCTACTTAGCCAAGACAAGATTTAAATTTAAATAGATAAGATTGTGAAGGTAAGTACTTACCACAAAAATATTTTGGATAGTATGTTTGCTTTGTCATGAGGATTTTTTTCTTTAAGTACGACTTTTGAATCCATGTTGAAAGTACTTGAGTTGCGTAAGTAAACTTTAATTTAACACCACACAAATCCGCACTTTGTATACCACTCACAGGTCACACCTCAGGCTAGTTTGTGTTTTTAACCTGAATATTTTGGAAATCACTTAGTTATTTTATTAAAATAAACCCACTTCGATTGTATTTTCAAGTAATCATATTACTTACACGGTAAGTACCTACCTAGGTACATTTAATCGGGAATTACTTATTACGCTAAATATCACTGTCGCTTTTGTTTTTTTGCCAATCGTATTTTATGTGTCACACCGATCACTGAATCTCTCAGTAAGTACAATTTTCGGTATTGCATTGCATAATGAGCTGGCAATAGCTTTTTGAGAAAACTGAAAATTCCTGGGCACTAGTTATGTCACTTAATGCTTAGACTATATTCGAATAGTTTTTTTTATCAGATAAATTTTTTGAAAGTACTAACTACGAAATAATAAACGCCGGTATGAATACAATATTATCACAGATAGTATGGGAATTACAGTGGGCCGGTGTTTGAGCGAGCGTGAGCGCGCCGCACCCGCTCTTGCACTGAACTGACGGATCACGTAAGTTCAGTGTTCACGGATGGGCGTTCGCGGCAACGCAACGGGTGTAGACGGACGGACGGACACGACACAGCTCTGCTCTGTAGTCACAATCTACATTGTTCACATCTCTCGCTCTACATCCCGATTTCGCGGAATCGTGATTTGCTATTATTGGTCGCTCTAAGTAGGTATTTGATGGTCGCGAATGTCGCAATTGAGAATTTTGATGATTTGGTCAAATGGGTTTTCACCCGCAAAATATTGTCGAGAAAATAATAGTTAAAATAACTAGGTAAGTACTAGGCTAGTATTAACTATTATTTTCTAAAAGACTTATACCTAAGTCGCGGGCATCAGCTAGTAGGTATTACTAGCTGATGCCCGCGACTTCGTCCGCGTGGGTTGAGGTTTTTTGGTTCCCGCGAGATCTCTTCAATATTCCGGGATAAAATGTAGCCTACCTACCTACCTAACTATATTGTGTTATTCCAGACTATAAATCTATCTCTGTGCCTTTCATCCAGATCCGATCAGCCGTTCTGGCGTGATTGAGTAACAAACATGCATTTGAGGTTTTTCGGTTCCCGCGGGAAATCTTTTATTTCTCGCGATAAAAAGTAGCCTATGTGTTACTCCAGACTATAATCTATCTCTGTGCCAAATTCTATCCAAATCCGTTCAGCCGTTCTGGCGTGAAAGAGTAACAAACATTCATACATCCATACACAGATGTACCTAGCATCCATACATACAAACTTTCGCATTTATAATACCTATTAGTAAGGAAGTAAGGATTTTAATTTTAGTAAGTAAGGATTAATAGGTTTAAATAATATTTATTGACCGAGCGAAGCGAAGGTCTCCGAGTCTACTTGAGTGAATTTGCACTTGTCCGTCCGTCTGTCTGTCAGAGCCTTATAACTTCTGAATTACTGAACGTAATTATGTAAACCGATGGCCTCCAGCCGAATATGGCTTAAAAAGTTATAAAAATCTTTATTTCAGGGGGGCTCTCATAGAAGCGAATGCGAAGTAAAATATTTTTTATAGCGTTACGTTGGGTTGCGGTATATCATTTTAAAGATAATTAAGAATAGTAGTAATACATATAAGTCAATGGGACTGGACTGGAATGGACTCTATGTCCAAAGATGTATTTTTTTTAATTTTTCCCCTAAAATTGACGAAATGGGGGGCTTTCAAAGTGGAGATTTTCTAACGTCCAAAGTTGACCTCAGAACTCTCAATTTTCTGAGCCTGAAACTTGATTAATTATTTGAACTAGGGTAGTGGAACCAATAAATGAACGCTTAAGCGATTTTGGCAACTTTGAACAGCTCTGATTAGTTATTTAATGGCATTGAAGCTTGCTGGGTTTTTCTTTGTGATTCCACATATCCTCAAGATTTAACTGATTAAAAAAATAAACTCTTTTATCTAATATATATTTTTTAAAGTTGCTTTTTGTAAGAAGTTAAGGGGATTACCCCTATAATTGAACACTGAGCCCTAATTATGAATAGTTTGAACCCAATAGTTGAACTAGCATTTTAATAGGAATACATTTATTTTAACATTATTATTATCTTATTACAATATGTCGGCGCGTTTTGAGCCCCGACTGACGACATCGGAAAAACAAATTTTTAATTATTAACTGGCTAATTTTCTTACCCTGGCCTGGCATGTGGAGGGGGGGCAATTTACTCGTTCAGTTTAAGACGCGATACCCAATAATTGAACGAATTCATATTCATTAGTTCAACTTTTGGACCTGAATTCTTACACTGAACAACGCAAGATTTCATACTGAAATAAAACCTCAAAACACAAAATAATGTGTTCGACTTTTGGTAACTAAATTCATAAATTAACTAAAATTAATTTGCGTTTTTTTGTTTCGGTCTCTAAGCATTAATATAAATGTTTTGACCTGTGTAAGAATATGCCATTTCTCCATTAGTTGAACGGCGTTCATCTATTGGATCAAGCTTACGAAATCGAATCCATTACTTGAACAGTATTTTTTTCAAAAAATACGGCGAATAATGTGTATATGTATCATTATAATCAAAGACAGACATATCAAGATTTACTCCAACCAAAACTACTCAAATCTATCGTATATAATTGGGTATTTGACAACTATTCAAATAAATTATTTTTTAGTGATTATTAAATAGAGGATCTCCCAAAAGTCGGATTATCCATGTCCCCTGTTAGTTTTATGTTGAATAACTATTTTAAACTATCGATTAAAGTAAAAAAGTGCGTCGAACTTTGATGACGTCACTATGCAATGTTTCATACAAAATCCCATACTAAGCACGCGTTTTGATGTTTGAAAACAAGTTGCTGATTTGACTAGTTGTCAAATACCCTATTGCTTTAAATGGCCGAAATCCTTAAGTTTGAAAAACACTTACCATAAGAAGGTTTCCATATAAAACAATTTTTTGGCGGGAAACTCTCACAAAGCGTCGAACTACAAGCGCGTCGAAGCTGTGACTGTTGATTTTTTTAGGGAATCGGGAAGAAATAATGTTGCCACGTGCGGAAAAAAATAATGCACATAAATAAATAGCGGGATGTTTTATTTTTTTTGAATTTTCGCTCGGCCGTTCATCTATTGGGTGTCGTTCATCTTTTGGTTCCACTACCCTATATCCTGTACTTGAACAACAAATACTAAAATTAGATAAATAATAAGGAAATGAAATTATTTAATTTGTAATGAGCTTCAGTATTTTTAACAGAACTTCACAATGATGTCAATAGATGGCGCTCTGTAAACGTTTTTTCGCTTGTGCTTAGGATACCGCGAGGTCTCAGTTCGGGGCGAACCACTAGTGCATTAAAGGTCCAACGTGGGCGAGGCTTACGCAAGCCAGAGTCCCCGTTTTTGGCCGTATTTTCAACCCTCTGGGAAATTATAAATCAAGACTTTTTTTTGGGAAATTTTCTCTTCTTTTTGAATCTTTTTCTATTTGAAAAATGTCAAATAGTTTTGGAGTTAATTGGAAGAAACCAAACCCCATTTTTTTTCAGTTAATCATACTAATAATATTATAAATGCGAAAGTGTGTATGTTTGTTGGTTTGTTGGTTTATTGGTTTGTCCTTCAATCACGCCGCAGCAGAGCAACGGGTCGACGTGATTTTTGGCATGGGTATACTTAGTTGAGGACCTGGAGAGTGACATAGGCTACTTTTTATCCCAGAAAATTAAGGAGTTCCCGTGGGAATCAAAAAAACTTAAACCACGCGGACGAAATCGCGGGCATCAGCTAGTTGTTAATAACTTTGCAATTTTTGCAAGCGGGTCTAAAATTGTGTTCGAAAATCATCTACACGCTATTCCGAATCGAAAAAGTTTGACCCAAAAAGCACATTTTGACTAGACTTTAAGCATGTTTTAGCAAAATAGACAGAGGATCAATGATATTTTATATAACCTCATTGCAGAGGACTATATTAATATATAAATCAATCTAGAATATTGATATCTACCTACGCTTTAGTAGATATATGTAGATATTTGAATCAATATTCTAGATTGATTCAAATGTTATTTTAAACGGTTACTTTAAAAAATATTCAAGATCAATTTAAAATCTGTTAACTTACTGTAATATACCTAAGTGTATAGTTATCGTTAATGAATATCGGTTATCTAAGTATCGGTTGGTGATCGGGCAGTAACTAGGGGGCCCCCATCGATCGCGGGGCCCTGGGCCAGTGCCCAGAGTGCCCAGTGGGAAAGAGGGGCCTGCACATCAGATGAGATTGCAATCAAGGGCTAGCTTGTAATGGCGTTCCTTAAGTAATGATTAAAGCGACTCTGAGTGGGGCAGTAAGTACGATAATAAACGTTATTGGCATTAAATCGGTGACCATAAAGACTTTCATAAATTTTTATTGCCTACTCATAACTTAAGTTGCGCATTATATTCAGTTTAACACTGATTTGAGTTGTAAATCAGTTATTCAGAGCTGACCTCTAAGTAATGTTTTACCAAGCCTCACAATACTTTTTAGGGTTCCGTACCCAAAGGGTAAAAACGGGACCCTATTACTAAGACTCCGCTGTCTGTCTGTCTGTCTGTCTCCAGGCTGTATCTCATAAACCGTGATAGCTAGAAAGCTGAAATTTTCACAAATGATGTATTTCCGTCGCCGCTATAACAACAAATACTAAAAATTAAAAAAATATATATATTAAGGGGGGTCCCCATACAATAAACGTGTTTTTTTCGTATTTTTTGCTCAATATTAAAAACGGTAACAGGTAGACGGTTCAAATTTTCACAGAATATTAACACTAATCACAATGTTTAAGCGAGTTTCTAGATTCTACTGACGTATAATCTCTAAGAATCGACGTACCTTTTGTATCTTCAGTAATTTTTATTCTTATCTTTTTATAGCTCAAGAATTTTCACTTCTTAAATAAAAATTCATCGTTCCATATTTCGGTCCGGCTCGAAGGACTATAAATAATAATGAAATTGAACATAAATGCATTTATTACATAGTATCATATATATTTATAATTACAATTGTTTAACACATGTTCTTACCTACTGTAGGTACAATCAATATTACAATAGCAATTTTAAGGGTTCCGTAGCAAAAGAAGGAACTCGTATAGGTACATTTTACTCGTCTTACTGTCCTTCTTCACCTAGTCGACTTTGACTGTGAGTTGTAATGAGTAAGTTCAAGTTTTTATTAATTCGGCATTCCACTTATTATCTTCAGCACAGTTTTTCAGTCCAGCTCGAAGGACCATAAAATTTGAAAGTAAATGCTGTTCAGGGTTCCGTATTAAAACAGGAAACCTAGTTTTGTTCAGTCAGTGTTTGTTAGGCAGAACAATAATCTTTATAAGCAAATAGGTGATACTCTCAATCGATATACTAGAAACCGCCGCTAGTAACAGCGTCGTATCGTGTGCGCAAGATGCAGAAATCCTTTGTGGGGTCGAGTGTACGCTTTTATAATATGGTTCCCAAAGAGTTTCTGGATTTGCCATTAGGTACATAGATTTAAAGACTGTGTTAAACAGCATTTGTTAAGTCGAGGTTATTACACTATCGAAGATTTTATAAATGACAAAGTTGCATGGAAGCAACCGGCCTCGCATCCAGTGACCCACAAGTCAGTGTAATACTTGTAACGAATGTGTTGTAGGTATTGTCTACTTATTGTAACCTTTTCTTTTTTAAGAAAAGGGCAACTGCTGAGTTTCTTGCCGGCTCTTCTCAGTAGAATCAGTTTTCCGAACCGGTGGTAGAGTCTCAACGTTTCATAAGTGACACAAGTTGTCCTATACGTGAAATAAATAAATCATTTAACCGTCCAACCGTGTGTCACAGGCAAGTCAGTGGTTGTGACCATTTAGTTGTGGAACGGCGACAGTAACGAATGTTGATACTTGTGTTGATACTATGTGTGTGCCCTAGGTTAACTTAAATACTCCTGGTAAAAATAGAATAAGCTGCCGCTACGTAAACGTGTACCTATCTAGAAAACCCCTAACCCGTGTGTAATCTCGTGTGTAATAGATCAATAACTACCTACTATAATATTATACCTTTATGTCAATAACCTTAAATATTTTGGGTACCCACCACATGACCTGACCATAAACAGTGAAAAACAAATTTGATGACTTGGCCTTTTGCGCCTTTCAAATTTGGCCAATAGTGGATGGTTTCCAGTGGAAACTTTTCACGTTTAAAATTAGAATTCTTAGTGGTAAGTACTAAAAAATAAATTGAAACAGTCAGGGGGGTTACTACTTACTACCATCGCTTATAGTACCTACCATCGCATCGCGTATTATTTCAAAATTACAGTTTTATGTCACGTAACTTGACATCCCTAAAATAAGGATTATAATTATTAAAACAATATGGCTTTAAGCAATGGTAGCATGCCACTAGTAGTGTAGGTTCAAATCTGCAACGTTATAGGTAAGACCCATTATTATATTCCTATGTGACAGTTTTAATAGTTTAATTTTCCAGCCCCTAATTGCTAAACTATCTACTCTATTGAAAAAACTATAAATAACAAGATACATTAATGTAAATGTCGAGCAGATACGAGTAGAATAGCAATGATTCTTTTTTGTGTAAAATAAGATGGGTTTTAAAACACAATTACTGAACCCAATCTTATTATTATAGCAGCCCTTATTTAATCTATCTATAATTCACTATAAAGACCTTTGCACTTTACGTACATGCTGACTTTTAGACTCTTTAAGAGCTTCGTCTAATCTATTTGTTAAATGTACTAAGTTAGGCAAGTCACACTGAAGTAGAACATGGTTGATAACCTGCTGGCACTGACTAGACGCCTTAGCATCTTGAATAGAAGAGTTAATATTTATATTGGATACAGAATTTATGGTCTTTGGTGAAGTGTGAGTGTAGTCCTTTTCATATTGCCCATAATTCTTTGGTGTTGTCAGTATAAAATCCATGGCAACCATTGGTACTATTTCTTCGTGTGAAGTTTTGGAAGCAACCTGTTGAAAAACAATTTATAATTTATCAACTTATTATAATATATCTTGTGATACACATTATTGAACTTATCTGTTTGTTGACAGATTCTTCTTGGTGATATTTGGAACAGAAAAAGCTTGCAATGAGGATAAGTAGGTAGTTACAAAGGATTTTTGACACAATTTTTATGACATCACAATAATTTCGCAAAAACGAAATCATACTAATATTATAAATGCGAAAGTGTGTTTGTTTGTTGGTTTGTCCTTAAATCACGCCGCAACGGAGCAACGGATCGACGTGATTTTTGACGCAGGAATCAAAAAAACTAAAACCACGCGGACAAAGTCGCGGGCATCAGCTAGTAACACAATAATTTCTGAAAGAGTCTGACCATAGATGTTTCAAGAAACATCATATCTCACACTATTATGAGATTATTCTTACAGGCAGAAAACTGTTTTAATATGAAACTAGGTGATGCCGGCAACATCATCTGTGTGGATTGAGGATTTTTGGTTACCATAGGAACTCTCTTATTTTCCGGGATGAATAGTAGACTATGTGTTATTCCAGAATATAATCTAGATCTGTGCCAAATTTCATCCAAATCCATTCTGCCGTTCTGGTGTGATTGAGTAACAACCATCCATCCATCCATCCATCCATCCATCCATCCATCCATCCATCCATCCATCCATCCATCCATCGTATAGATTGTGGATGATCTGCACCTAGTTAGAAATTATGAGATCTGTAGGAGATCCTGACTGAGATAGTCACAAATCTGATGTAGTAATAGGTAGAGTACATAGCTCAAAGAACTGATTGCACATTGTTAAAAGTTGATTATAAAGTGCTTGATAGACAACCTTGCACAGGAATGCAGTGTTGGAAGACACCCCTTGGAAGAAGACAGACTATATCAAGCGAGTAGATGGAAGCCACTGGATACAAGCAGAGCTGTGTAGTTTAGATAACCTAGTGGACATTTATCAGTTGCGACAATGAGAATGGCAGGGATCTGGTGAATCATACCTGTATTTCAAATCTCCATGTGAGATCCTGGTAGCTAGGATCTTTTTGCTGGAGCAAGTTCAAAGCTGCAGATATTTCACTTTTTTTTGTATTATATAATTTAAGTAAAACTTTTTGTTTGTCTTCAGAGAACCCTGCGATAGCTAGTGATGACTGGAAATTTGTTTCTGATAGCTGAAATTAATATTATGTATGTATTATTGCAGTTTTCACCATTATTAAGAATATTTCTTAAAGACTATATTTTTATTTAATTTTATCAAGTTTTTAATTAAGTCTACGGAATTGGTCTAGTAGTATCACATTTATAGGTATTCTTAACTTGTACCTCCTTCACAATAAACTAGAAATAATAGTATATTGTGGCCAATTCTGTATAACACAATCTCTAACCTAAACTAAAATGACACCTCTAAACCTAGTTGTCCCTTTCTGCAGAGAGTACAATATGAATGGGTAATATTTGTAGTGCTGTCATTTTAGTTTAGTTTAGAGATTGTGTACAACAGCATCAGCCCCATGGTGCACCTAGAGGTGAAACAAGACGATTTCAGACGAGGGTGAAGTTGCTGAGCGAAACAAGGGCTTGCATCATCAGAAGTGACAGATATCATTTTTGTAAACAACATAGCAACTAAAATAAATAAGAAATACAATAATTTTAATAAAACCCGTATTTTCAATGCAGATTAAGTACTTAAATGAAAAATTTTATTCATCTTAAAATTTTTTTCCAAAATAGGTACCTACCTACCTACTTTTAATGTAATTGATTAAGGATTTAAAAAAATACTAACACTGTGTTTACATGCTTCAACAATCAAGTAAGCTAAAGCATGTATGAGGTTTTGCACAGCTACTGGTGATATATCCAATTTTTCTGTAAAACGAGAGATTTAAATATGTAATTATTATAGCATTTTCAGGTTTTGAAGACTGTTCATATACTTACTTATAATATACATAATTACCTGCAGCTACAGCACATTTTTTCTGATTAACCCCATTACTGAGATAGTCTATTGTAAGTTTACAAAAGTCAACTAGAACTGGAACAAAAAGTTGAATTTATGTTTCGGAACTTTTTAATTGGAATAGTTAACTTTTAACTAGTTTTAGTAAATAATATACTCTAATACCCTGTGAGGAATGCTGATGGATTTTGTTGAGGTGTTCTTTTTGTAACTCACTCAGGAATATAATCATTTTCTAGCAAATAAAAATAATCAAAAGACCCCCAAGGCAATTTAAATATGGTTTAGGTACCTACTAATAATTAATTACTAATAAATAAAAAACATCACCACAACTTCACCATCACCAACCAAATCACATAATAATAATGGGTGCGTTCCGAAATACACTGAGAGCACTGAAAGTCCCCAGTAAAGAGCACTGTACTGGTGGGCGTTGCGACGAGAAACCGTTTCAAAAAACCGTTCTCGGCTCTGCGACGGTGAAACCGTTTTTACGTCCTGGGTAAAACAGTTAACAGTTTTCGTTGCACAAACCAGTCTTCGAATAACTGGTAGTCGTCCTCGTTCCACGTTCGTTTTTCAAAACAGTTATTACAATCAAAAGTGAACTTTATGTCGATGACATACAGTCGAAAATGAATGTATTCAACGACACGTTCGTTCTCAAAACAGTTATTACAATCAAAAGTGAACTTTATGTCGCTGACATACAGTCGAGAATGAATTTATTCAACGACACGTTCGTTCTCAAAACAGTTCTTACAATCAAAAGTGAACTTTATGCCTATGACATACAGTCGATAATGTTACTTAATCATAATAATAATCGTTACTTAACAGTTGTAAGAAACTGCAACCGTTTCACTAAAAAAAACGCAACTCTTTCCATATCAAATATGTTTCGTTCTAAAGAACGGTTGTCGTCGCAACTGGTTTGCAAACCAGTTGCAACGATAACCGTTTTCTGCAACCGTTTTCGTCGTCGGCGAAACGGTTACGTTTCGTTTGTCGAAAATACGATAACGACCCACCACTAGAGCACTGCCAGTGCTCGCAGTGCTTATAACGGAACACACACAATATTATGAACAAATGACAAATCGAATATGACAAATCAGAGAGTAGAGACCGAGCACACTGAGGGCGATTGTGTAAAACCTGCATCAATAATTGTTACAGTCTCAATTGTTTTGATTGGCTGAATTTATGGTATTTTTGTTGCGTCAATGGATTTTGGCCAATAGTGGAAGAATGGTACCTTACCAATCGTAGGTGATTGCGATCGTTAGTTAGCTGTCATTTTTAGACAATCGCTAAAAACAAATGACATAGGGTGTGCTCCGAAAAACACTGGGGACTTCCAGTGCTCTCAGTGTATTTCGGAACGCACCCATAATATTTGTCTCTGACAAAGAGTAAGTACCTACCACAGAGTTATAAAGAGAAGCAGAGGCAAGATAACGTACAAAATAGCGTGGCAATTACAAACACACGAAAACATTACGCACACATACACAAAACTCAGGGCCGAACCTTGTTGCTGCATAAAACATTATATTAATATGTAGGGTTACGTTGCGTCAAAAAAATTGACCTAAAGACACCTATCATTTGGAAGCTATAATTTGTAAGGTTTTTATTAATGATTATTATTGGTACTTTTATAATTTCCTCATCACAAGCGATCACAACTGCAACATAGTAACACTAGTAATGGTAATCATCACCACGTGCGGGACCCTAGTCAATGTGGTGAATATAGATGTGAGCTCCGCGCTGCGTGTGATATCGTCACCGTCGCGCGAGGAGTTATAACTCCTGTTACCACTCAAATCCTGAGGACTCCGTCAGTATCATGGCCAGTGGTTCTCGCGTCGTTCTCGCTCTGCGTCGACGCGCAGTTGATGGGGATATTATTTAGAAGAACAGTACCAACGGATATCGTGTAAATACCGCCAGATTTTAGCTCAAAGTTCCTATTGACAATAATTTCTTGGCAGTAAGCCAAATAAATGTTGTTAAACAATCGAATCGAATCGTTATTCCAAAAAGAGGTTAAATAAAAAATTACAACAGGTTAAACTCATATGTTTATTATTCAAATAAACTTTACAATTAGTGCTTTAGAATCTGTATTGAGGTTTTCAATAAAAATTAATGAAATTCGTCCACTTAATGGAAGATAAGGTAAATTGGTACCTACTTAGTATAAGACCTCAACTAACTTTTCTTTGAAAATGGTCGGTATTGCACCAGGAGATAGAATTGTACGGAATACTTTACGTTCTATTAGATTATCTGTAAAATGCTTGGAGCATATAGCACTCCATGAGTTGGTCTGCCAGTCTTTTCTATTAATATTTTTATGCATAGGTCTCTCAGGTACATATTCATCCTTTGGAAACCTGAAATTAAAAGCTGAAGTTATATAGGTACTTACTTAAAATAAAAGAGTCGTCGAGTCCGGCCCTGTAATTTGTTAAAGTTCTCAAAATGTCAAAAAAGATTATTCAACAACTTAAAGCATGTATTTCTACAGAAAACCATAATATTATAGTTTTAATATATGCATGGCTACATATTTCGTCAACAACTATAAAATATTAGATATCTTAGCCTTGATACGATGCGATACGAAAACATTCCAAAGCTACATGATAGCATGAATTTGACTTACCGATGGAACGTTACTTCTGGGGTTTTCCTGTACGAAGCGTTGTAACACAGGGGGACACAACACTTCACCATTTTATTTCAGTAAATATTCATATAAATCTCCAAATTTCACAAAAAACTTATGACAACCAAGACAACACAATGTAAACAAACGCCATAGGTCTCATAGATGTCTTTTATTGACTGCCACGCATTGAATTTTTGTCAATGTGTGCGTTGGTGTAGCACAGTGTTGCAGCAAACTAATACATACACATTTTTGCTTGGAGAGAAACGGTCACACTCAGTCACACTGATTCACATAGGTACACTTGTCTATGTGGGTGTGAAATTTATGTTGTGTCTGCTTCTATTTATATGTCTGTGGTACCTATCCAACATCAACAGAGACCCGCATAGCACCTGCACAGAGAAAGAGATAGACATGGTGTCAGCGTATACAGTATGCGATAGCTCCAATGAGTAAATAATTAAGAGGAGCTGGCATAAACTGTAATCGCCCCTAATCGCCCTATATCTAGAACGTGCCGTATCCGCCATTTTAAATTCTATTTCTTGAGTACTTCAAGTGTCATCGCCTGGTAACGTGTAGTGTTGTTGAAAAATTGTGTATTTATTCGTTACGGAGAATAAATTAGTATTATTTTCGTGTATGGCGTCAAAAACAATTTGCAACAATGCCTAGAACTTGTAATATTGTGGGATGTGGCCTATGATATTTAAAACATTAGATACGTTACCCGCGCTTTATTTTGGCAAGAATATAAGAAGGCACTTGCCGTCACTTGCGGCCATTGCAGTAAACAACAGTGTAACTCAGAATCTATATTCATCTCTTTCTTGTAACAGGTATAGCGTATGTTGACCTTTATGTTCTTTCCCTTTCTCCGCGTACGTAATATTTACGCCATTTTTTAGTGCAATGATGTTCGCGTATGCCGCGTCTATTTGTAATAAGTCGTTGGATGTGGCGCAAGAAAAAGAAAAACCTGTCAAATTTAACATTTCACCGGTATGTAAACAATTTTTCTCGTATATTGATTCTTTATAGTAGTTATTACACTAAGAAAAAACATATTTTAGTTTAGTTTACTGTAAATATTAGATTTTAAGCTAGATTTTTACCTGTTGATAAGCATTTGATAATTACCTACTAGAGATTGCATAAGAGGAAATTTTCATCGATATCGATATTTTCATGAATAATTTATCAAAATTATTATTCATCATATCAACTTTTTAAGCAATTTTCTGCTTGAGACCATCGTTCTAAAAATATTAGGTATGTTTAAATTTGAAGTAATGATATTCACTCATTTAAGGCTCTGACAGACTGACGGACGGGTGATCAGACGAACAGATTTACTTATGTAGACTCAGTGATCTGCTCGCTTAGCTCTGTCAACTAATTATTAAGTGTTATGTTTAGTTTTTGTTTTGTACATAAGATTTACTTTTTACAGCCATCTTCCTATCTAGAAAACCAAACTGTTCCAAAATAACAGCTGCCTATAGAAGACCAATGTGCATCGAGTTCAGCACTTGGGTGATTTTTTGTCTATGCAATAGGTAGTAGGCCCACCGTGCGAAGCAGGGGTAAGGGCCGGGTGAACTAGTAATTAATAAATGTTTTAATAATTAAAAGCCTATGATGGGTTTTTCTATATTTATAAACAATTAAATTTTTTTTTACATTTTCTACATACTTACGACTTGTAAACATTGTTAATAAATGCCATGAAAATAAATGAGAGAAAAAATGAATGGTTCAGCGATTTGTAAGTTTTATTTCATTGCTCCTTAATTCAACACAACAGTATATTTGTTCCCAATAGGCAATAGTGGTTGAGTCCATATTCCTACAGGTGGGACCACGGAATACCACCATGTAGTTTGTACTCTTAATATCACAGCACTAGACAGGTATGTTGAAGAGCAGGTCAGGTTTATCATACTAATATTATAAATGCGAAAGTGTGTTTGTTTGTTGGTTTGTCCTTCAATCACGCCGCAACGGAGCAACGGATTGACGTGATTTTTGGCATGGATATAGTTGAGGACCTGGAGAGTGACATAGGCTTTTTATCCCGGAAAATTAAGGAGTTCCCGCGGGAATCAAACGGGACGAAATGGACCGGCAAGTTGTGATATTATTACGTGTAAAAAGCAATTGTGTCAGCAAAAAAGGTTGCTACATAATGAATAGTAGCAGTAAATGACTGGAGAAAAAAAATGTCACCCAGTTAAGGCATATGCAAGAATGGCATAATATGATGAAACAATATAATTATTATGTTGCGTCATCTGCATCACAGCAAAGCCACATCGATAAAAAAATTATCGATAGTCATCAGGGCTGCACTTTGGTAAGTCGCCATTTTAGTATACCGTTAATGTTTAGATATACAGCTTTTTTTCGTAGGTATGACAAGTTCCTTCGTCATTGGATAGCTCAGATCAATAACCTCGCGATAGCGATAGTCATAATGCGATATTTTTGTACGAGCGGGTGTTGTGCTCGGGGACCACTGGTCCGTTCATCTTTGAAGGTCTTATAAAATATAGCATCAGAGAAAACTTCGTAAGCATGAGTTGGGCTGTTCGTGTTCGCGTCCATCGTACTAGTAATGCCATCTATTGGATTATGTGCGGACTGCAGAGACCGCCACATTTTCAAAATGCCTAATAAGTATTTTTTTTGTTATTTCTATACTTTGTAGCATTCATGCGAGTCTTTACAAATATAACATGTTTTTATCTGTATTATTCAGCGAATCCTATGTCATTTTTGTTATTCGCTCATATTCGTACGAGTGGTAATTCACTGTGCTCGTAGCACTTATAGACGATAGTGTATTGCTGTGTGTAAGGCTGCAAAAGCCGAACTGATCGTAAATACGAAACAACCTTTCATACGTAAGTTTACAATTTTGACCTTATTTTTACCTGATTGTTACAGATAAAAACAGGTTATATTTGTAAAGACTTGCATGAAGGCTACAAAGTCTATATAGAAATAACAAAAAAAAAACGTGTGGTGTCGTGGGGGACCAGGAACAAAGTTCCTTATTACATAAATATTAATTTCAAGTTCTAGTCGAGGTAAAAAAAAAAAATATTAAGCAGGTTTAAATTTTTTATTATGATTTTTGAAGTGAAAACTTCTTTAGCCGCGTTGAGCACTTTTTGGTAGGGGGTAAAAATGTGGATTCGCGGAGTCATCGACATGCATGTCGATGTCGCCGACATGCTCGCGTTGTTACGAAGACAAAAGGTCTTAAATATAAATATACTACATTTGAAATTAGACTTTAATACTTCAGTCTTAAGGTTTAATTTCGAACAAGCTATACATAAAAATCTGATTCCACGCATTTTCGTTACGGAGGTTTTTTGCCGGCTAGCATACCCCTCTGCATCGTCCCATAAGGAACTTTGTTCCAAAAATACTTATTTAGCATAACAATCGCTATTGCACTGTATAGTACACTGACGACACGTCTATCTCTTACTCTGTCTACGGCATTAATTGACAACACAACCACAAACAAGTCAAATGTCATATTTTTGATAGTTTGTCTTGTCATCGGTGTTAGTGGTTATATTCTCTTTGGTTTAAAGTTGTCATCGTTGTCATTACATTTCTTTTGACTTGATATTTCTCAAATCACTAATTTCGTGAAATCAACTAACAATAATTTATCATTTTACCTATAATATTAGATAAGTTATGAATAGGAAAGCAAAAACTACAATATGGCTTTGAAAAAGGTTAAAGGAAACTTCGAAAGAATGTTTGACAAAAATCTCACGGACTTAGTTCGTGGGATCCGAAATAACAAAGATAATGAGGTGTGTATTTGATAAAAAATGTAAAAGATTTTTGTTAAAATGCAAAATAGACAAACGCAGGAATTTGATGTGTCTGACATTTTTCTAGGCAAAGTATATAGCGCAATGCATGGAGGAAATAAAGGTAGAATTGCGACAAGACAATATTGGAGTGAAAGCGAATGCGGTCGCAAAACTAACATATGTAAGTGTAACGAATAAAGCAAATAGTTATTTACTAAGCCAGGCAGTAGCCGGCAGCCGCCACGATAACTAACGATTCAGTTTCCAGTTGAGGACAGAATTTGCTTTGTGTCTAAAAAAATAACAGTGATCCATTTTATCACCTAATTGTAAAAAGTATATAAGAATACACTCTGTATGGCTTCTGTATTTAAAACAAAATTGCATGAAATGAATTAAAAAAAACAATCTCATGCTTTTAAAACAGTAGGTGAAAGAGATTAATAATCTTGGAACTCTAAGGGGGTTGGGTTTTGAAAAGTGCTACCTTGACCGGGAGTTGTTTCTGGAGGGGTCTAGGGGGTCAAGATGAAATCCCCAAAATCAATTTTATTTGCGAAAAAAATTGTCAGTATAAAGGCAATTTTCCAGTACACAACTTGCAAATGGCATGTGTGACTGTTACACGCATTGTGTTGTTGCGTAGTAACAATATTTATAAAAATAACGATCTATCCCAAAACCGAATCAGCATACCCAGACTCCTTAGTCTTAGTCCTTAGATAGTCTTGTCTGCACTACCCCTACAGCGCTTTGTAAAGTGTGAAGCCAGAAGGTTGCGATGGAGGTCCTGAATAAAGGGGTGATGAAGCGAGTCTTCTGGCTTAGCCCATCTTTTCTATCTACATTTTTATGAACACACAACGAGCATGCCGGCGAAGTGCCCAAACCCAGTTGTAGGAGTTAGACTTCATGGTTTTTTCTAAACTGTCCAGAAATACTTTAGCATCCAGAAATCCTACAGTTACAGTACAGTTAGGTTAGGTTAGAACAGTTACCACAATGCACGAGGCAATCGAGGCTTCTTTTTTACTGTTATTGTTTAAAATAGCAAAATTACAAAAAGAATACTATGCAACTCCGACAAGTAGGGTTTATTAGAAGGAGTTAATAATACATTCCCTCGTCCCCCTGCACCCCGCTCACCCCTGGGTGGAAGCAGGATACAAATCCACACAGAAACAAGTTACATGAATAAACTAGTTATTACTTAAATAAAATTAATTTTAGTCTTTATTTTTCAGCTACAAATGTTAGGATATGATATATCCTGGGCAATATTCAATATAATAGAAGTGATGAGTTCCAACAAATTCACCTACAAACGCATTGGATACTTAGCTGCTAGTCAGTCATTTCATGCAGATTCTGAATTGCTAATGCTTACAACAAATATGATAAGAAAAGATTTGAATGCTCAAAACCAGTATGAAGCAGGTCTGGCACTAAGTGGACTGAGTTGTTTTATATCTCATGACCTGGCAAGAGATTTAGCCAACGATATCATGACACTGGTAAGTACATAACCCCTTGCCGCACCAGACATGTAATTACCATGTACCACAGAAATACGTGCAGTAAGATAAAAAGAGTTGCATGAAACTTTTGGATGGGCTAACAGGTTAGGCTGCTACCATCTTAGACTGAATCATCACTTACCATAAGGTGAGATTGTAGCCAAGGGCTAACTTGTAGTGGTATTGAAAAACTGGAGAGATTAATAAACAGATTGTCTGTATGTGGGTCCAGTACTTTCCCGTAGCGCAAGAATTAACATTGACTTACAAAAATAGGTCAATGGCCCAGACTACCCAGCAGTCACTATACACTTTGTACCACCAGAGTGATAAATACTGCAAAGATATGCAATATCGGTTTTTGTACCTGATAGCCTGTATAGTTACACTTGTTACAATAGGGATGATGCAAACTAAATCGAATCGGCAACTCTTTATCAAACATCAAAACGCGCTCTTAGTATGGGAGTTTTTATGAATACATAATTGTGATGTAACTAATAATATAATAAATAACAATTCTACTTGCAGATGAGCTCAACTAAACCGTATCTTAGAATGAAAGCTGTGTTAATGATGTACAAGGTATTTTTAAGATATCCTGAAGCACTCCGACCAGCCTTTCCTAAGCTAAAAGAAAAACTAGAAGACCCAGACCCTGGTGAGAACTCTATTACTGATATTATTAAATAAACTGATTATCCAAACTGTTATACAGATTCACAATTATCTAAATTCAATCATAAAATAACAATTTAAGGGCAAAACACAGGGGACAGGAGCGGGTCGGGCGCGGGCCGGGATGGGTGTATGGCGGGTGTAATTTCTTGTATTTATAATTATTATTGAAGACATCACGGAACGCGAGCGCGGGACGGGAGCAGGGCGGGCGGCGCGGCGCGTGGGACCCGCGATCGTCGCCCGCTACCAAAAAAGGACGTGGGTAGCGGGTAGCGAGCGGGCGTATCGTCGCTGAATTCATCGTAATACATATTGTATTCTCTGATAGGCATTCACAACGATGCGTGCGCGGCGCGTGTCGGAAGTTGGTCCCCTTTGTTTTGCTTTAGTGTTCCAAAAAAAGAATGGGATGTCTATTTACTTCCAATCGATCAGCCTGCATTCATCCACTGCTGGACATAGGCCTTCCTCATCCACCCACTGCCCGCTACCTTTTTGAGGTTGTGGGTCCAGCGGTTTGGAGATTGCCCCACACTGAGTTTACCTTTTTACTCATTGTTTAAAAATAAATAATTTTATTTTTTAATCAATAAGTTAGTTATACATTCCTGGATTTTCTGGCTTCCTGGGTTTTTTTTCCAAAAAAATAATTCAGAAGCCACTTCCATAATTTACCATAAAATTACTATTGACTTATTCAAATTCTCACTTCAATAACAAACATTTGTTTTAAAACAGGTGTGCAATCGGCAGCTGTAAATGTTGTATGCGAGCTGGCGAGAAAAAATCCCAAGAACTACCTTTCATTGGCCCCAGTGTTTTTTAAACTAATGACCACTTCAACCAACAATTGGATGTTAATTAAGATTATCAAATTGGTGAGTTACTATTTGTCATATTTTCACCAACTTTATATCTACAGCATAAGTAGAAAAAATGTAATTTTCAGATAAACACCATATTTCTTGTAAACTTTTTGATATTAAAACTTTTGAATTGACAGATATGGCAGACTGAATTCACGTCCTAGGTACTTAATATTATAGAGTGAGAACAGTTACTAACGTAGCAGCAAGATATGATGGCCCTTAAGACAGATCACAATGGTGATGGGCACATTTCATAAATACATTATATTTTACTTTTAAATGTTCAAGAATTATTGTTGATCTTAAAACTGCACATGTGTTAGCCTGATTAATATAATATAATAATTAGTCTGCTTTTGTGACTACCAAAAATAAACTACTATACTGATTTATTTGATCTGTCTGTATATCTAATTTTTGTAATTTTAAACTTCAAGAGCTAAATGATATCAATATAATGAATGTGTACTAATATATATTGATAAGTAGGTAATGAGGCTGCTTCTGTAGTGCGCAATCTCTAAACTAAACTGACAGCATTAAAAATATTGCTAATACGCCCTTTCATACGCCCTGCGGAAAGGGACAGAAGTAAATTTAAAGCTGTCATTTTAGTTTAGTGATTGTGTTATACAGAATTTGCTACATTGTTTAAACAATGATTAAAACGAGCATTTGTCAAATATATTATCATTAACATAAAAAATACCCTTTATTTATCCAATTGTTGATTCTCCACAGTTTGGTTTAATGACTCAATATGAACCCGATATTGGAAGGAAAATTACTCAAAGCCTCATAGACCTAATTTGCAGGTACCCCTAGCGAGAGTTAGCAGCTAGATTCATTTACAACACCTCACTTCAATTGTACTGAAATACCACATTACCTAACAGATAGGCTTATGAGCCGGGCACGCTTGAAACATGCCATGCCATGGCACACATTTTTTTAAATCAAAAGGATGTATAATTAGGTTACTCTTAAATTAAGATTTGATGAATATCTTTAGAAATAGAGGATAGAACTGTTTATCTGTTATAGTAAATTGCTTACGATCAGTCTAATAGCTTAGGATACAGTGTACTCCTTAGTGAACTTGGTACTTTTAACCAATAACCATACATACAGAGTACTTAATAAAGACTTCGAGAAAATCTTATTTCAATCCGAAACACTTGATGTGAGGCGTTTGTGTTTTCAATGATAGAACAATTTTCTATCATTTGAAAACATCATCATTGTATCAGGTCACAGACTTTCATTGCTGGACGAAGGTTTCCTGCAAGGATCTTCACAGAATCTTGCGCGGCTCGCGCCGTCACAGAAAATATTACGTTTTACATTGACGCAAAATATTTAGGTAGGTACATAATAAGGGATGGGATGGCATATTTCAAGTGTCCTTCTGACATGATTCCTATGTTGCAACCGCTGCCTGTCTTCCTCGAAACCTATTACCAGTCCAATTTACTGTGAAGAAGCTTTCGAATCATTACAATACATTGTTATTTTTTTGCATTATAAAAACACAAATGAATCGGACAAATTGAATGTTGCGAAAGTCATGGAGACTGCAAATATGCAAATATACTTCTCAGTTTTTCACTTATACACAGAGTTTACACCAAATTGGCATGTCACACATTTTATATTATTTTTGCTGCTGCTGAAAAATTATTTATCAGTTGAACAAAATTTTAAATACAATAATAAGATGGTACATTGGTAATAATTATGTACATAATTAAGGAACATTTTAGAGAATGATTAAGAAAACCTGTAATCATCAATAGCCGCTCCCGCATAAGCTAGTTTGATGTAGTATCATTGTATTTGTTCCAGTTTGGTGCCTTAACCCCATTAGAGCCCCGACTTGGCAAGAAACTGATAGAACCATTAACTAATTTAATACATAGGTGAGTCAGACGCAGTGGCCTTTACCAAACTGCCTAATTACCTACTAATATTTTGTGTGTTATTTTATTGGACTCTATGGGGTAAAGGGAATGTAGCGCTAAAAAGCCAATGCGAAAACATGTCGAGAAAATATAATGAAATCTAGCGATTTTATAACCAATAATAAAAATTATGCAGTATTTATAATAATAGTGCTTTATCAGCTTCTTTTAACGATTTGTGTAAGCAATGCTTAGTTTGATTTACTATATCATAGTTTAGTAGGATTATGTAGTTAATCGAATTGAAATCACACCCTTTTAATAACTAAACCGTCAACGCTTTTTTACAGCACCAATACTCACTAATAGTAATTTAATCCTTACTTGTATAATATTATCTGCTATTTGAAATACACGTTTATTTTCACACCATTTTTGCACTTTGACTGATAAGCATAACTGTTTCCTTGATATCCAAAAACTATCAAGTGCTGTTAAAATTTTTGTATTAGATACGTGCCTGTGAGTCTCTAAATTTGTATTCTTCATATTATTATTATTTGCACAGTAGCCACTTTCTGGCAAAGTGGACCGTGCACTAGCTGAATTCACTCACAAATAATCGTTTGGCACATACATTTCTGGTTGAAAACGGTAATTCGCCGTTGAAACTTGTTTTCGAAGTGGTTAGCAGTTCCCCGCAACCAACACATTTTTTAAACGATGGTCCTTAAGTTGGCATCCGACCAGCAATAGAGGTAGCTCGGATACATAGTCAATCTTGATCAAGATCAGTCAATCTGAATGTAATGGTTATAAGTACTCGACCAAAATTAGCGAACACGCATTGTCAGAATACACGTCTGCTTTTTTTGGAAAGCGGCTGTGTATGGCTCATGAAAGACCCTGTATCACGTTGACCATGGCTCATCTATTGGGATCGCCACCATCTATAGTACGTGGCCACGCCACCATCTATTAAAAGCAGCTTCTTTGCCGGGATATTCTTAGGCTCCTCTGGATGGACATGCTGCCTAGGTGGAAACTACGTTTTAAATGTATTAGTGCAGGGCAGTAGTGTGGCCTTTCCGCAGAGCCTTCATAAATCCGTATCCGTATATTGAACATGCTTGTTACATACGTCCAAGGGAAAGGTATTGCGATCTTTGAATCTCAATCGAGAATAATGATCTGGATTGACTGTCATCAGGCGTGATAGTTACAGGGCCGTGGTATTCTGACTTTTCCTCTCCCTCTCTCGCACATTCTAACACTTTCAATAACCGAAAGTCTCAGTATATCAACGCACAGCCTAAATTTTTCATGAATGTGGCCGATCCAAGTCTTGACAGTTAAACATTATGGATATTTTAGAAAAATATTTTTATTGTAATGTAAGTAAGTAACTACCTATTGTTTGATAGAGTAAATGGCGAAACCAACTAGAATTTTTGATCGCCATTTTCCCTATCAAGAAACAGGTATATTACAATGCCCAAAATATCTGTAATTTTATTGTCAAGACTTGGATTGGCCACATTTATAAAAAGTATACTGAGGCTTTCGCAATCATTGGAAATGTTAGAATGTGCGTGAGCCAAGGAAAGTCTGGTTACCACGCCCAACTTAGTGTTTTGCATGTGGTTGTGTGCGTCACAGCACGTCGGCAATGTCGCTGCTGTACGAGTGCATCAACACAGTGATCGCGGTGCTGATCAGCATCAGCAGCGGCATGCCGGGCCACGCCGCGTCCGTGCAGCTTTGCGTGCAGAAACTACGGATACTAATCGAGGATAGTGATCAGAACTGTGAGTTTTTTTTATCCAATACATTACAAGTTAGCCCTTGACTGCGGTCTCACCTGATTGATGGTAAGTGATGATCAAGTTATGATGGTAGCGGGCTAACCTGTTAGGCAGTTATTTTAAACCCATACCCCTAATCGGTTTCTACACGGCATCGTACCGGAACGCTTAATCGCTTGGCGGTACGTCTTCTTTGCCGGTAGGGCGGTTACTAGCCACGGCCGAAATCTCCCACCAGGCCAGACCAGAGAAAAATCTGAAATTATAAATTCCCAAATAGACCCTGCCGGGGATCGAACCCGGGACCTCCCACGCTCAACACAACAAGTCAACAGCGCTCAACACTGCGCCAGGGAAGTCGTCAGAGTACACTCGTTTATGGAGGGAACGTATCACCTATCAATATTATAAAGTGTGTTTGTTGTTGGTTTGTCCTTCAATCAAGAGGGAATGGAGCAATTTTGCATGGATATAGTTACAGACCTGAAGACTTTTTATCCCAGAAAATCAAATTGTTCCCACAGGATTTTTAAAATCTAAATTCCCGCACGAAGTCACTAGCATCATAATATTTATAAAATTTATTTTTAGTTGAACAGGACGTGATATTTATTTATTGTCTATTAGATGATAGCCGCCACTTCGTCCGCATAGATTTAGGTTTTTTTTAAAAAACCGTGGCAGTCTATGGTTTTCTGGGATAGAATGCCGATCTCCTTCACTGGGATGTAAGCTGTACTCGTGAAAATCGCTAAACGGATGTATCTACAGTAAAAAGATGAAAAAAACTGACAGACACTTTCTCATTCTTATCAATAGTGTTGAACTATCGATAAAGCCGCAAACTTAAAACGTGAAGTCCCCACCAGCAACTGTGTGTTTTTGGTCGTATTTTTATTTTAACACAATATTTTGTTTATTTGAACAGTGAAGTACCTGGGTTTGTTGGCGATGTCGCGTATACTGAAATCGCACCCAAAGTCAGTGCAGGCTCACAAGGACTTGGTGCTGGCGTGTTTAGACGACAAGGACGAGTCCATCAGGCTGAGGGCGTTAGGCCTGTTGTACGGAATGGTATGTTTTTTCTCATCCATTCGCTCGAAGTACTTATACTGTGGCCTATATTAATTAAACTTAAAACCAGGTCGAGTCAGCATCGTATGGATGATCATACTAATATTATAAATGCGAAAGTGTGTTTGTTTGTTAGTTTGTCCTTCAATCACGCTGCAACGAAGTAACGTATCGACGTGATTTTTTGGCATGGGTATATGGGTTTTGAGGACCTGGAGAGTGACATAGGCTACTTTTTATCCCAGAAAATTGAGGAGTTTCCGTGGGAATTTAAAAAAAACTTATTCCACGCGGACGAAGTCGCGGACTTCAGCTAGTAGTTAATAATGCGATCGACTGTGCGTCCAGCGCATAATATAATAACTTACTTACCCTATCACAATACGTATAATGTATATACCTACTTAACATTTTGTTTTTTTGAAAAGAGCAATTCTGCTGAGTTTCTTGTCGGTTCTTCTCAATGCAATCTGCTTTTCGAACCGGTGGTAGAGTCAAAACAAGACGTACTCGTAGCTTAGGAGACATTAAGAAATAAACGAATTCAGTATTGAGTTGATATTTGTAGGTATCAAAGAAGAATTTGATGGAAATAGTGAAGAAATTGATGGTACACATGGAGCGCGCTGAAGGGACCCTGTATCGCGACGAGTTGCTCACGCGCATGATCGAGATATGCGCGCAGAACAACTATCAGCACGTCGTCGACTTCGAGTGGTACATCACCGTGCTCGCAGAACTCACCGAGATGGAGACCAGCGCCAAACACGGTACACTGAGTTATTTCTGTATCCGGTTATAAGACCCCCCTCAAATATGTCCTTAACGATCCTCACAACCTGACGACAGCAATCCTCCCTGTCAGGTATAGGGCCATAGTTACACCAATCACGCACAGCGTCTCCGCCGGTGGAGATGATGTCCATTTCTTAAATCACCCGGACGTATACTCACGCCACGACCAGAAGTATATTCTCTCTCTTTCTGCGCCGTATTCCTCATTACTGAGGGTCGTGACCCCTTTACATTAATCAAATAATGGTAGGAGTTTTCTTGGGGTAACAATGCGGTGAGTTCCCACCTCCTTCCGCATACGACTCGACTAAGAGTATTTAAACTCTTTGGTTTTTGTAACGATTATTAACAGACGTTAGTAATAATAACCGGGACCGACGGCTTAACGTGCTCTCCGAGGCACGGAGGAAACCGAAAGGCCAAATTTCTACCTCTAAATTCGGTCACTCGTCCAGTAGTCGACTTGGGTCAACTTTGCTTAACATTCGCAATCGACTGATCCACTCGTCCCTCAGTGTATTCAGAAGTGGGCATTAAGAGGATCGTCTAGAGTCTAGACTCTAGACTCTAGTTGTAAATTTTCATACAAAAAGCGATAACGTTTTTCTTCCCGTAAATGTTGTCCAATTTTCATAATTTTTAGAAATGTTGCAGATACAATGAAGAATTACTATGCTCGTACGTTTTAATTTTAAAGAAATATTGCTTATGTTAAAGGTTATTAGCGTCTAAATATCCATATTTTTGACCTAAAAACTTCCTCGAGTATTTTAATTTTTTTAAATTTAACTAAACTAAAATACTAAAAAAATAAAACGTACGAGCCTAGATTAAGGTGTACTGAATCTAATGAGACCAAAATTGTCTAATTTCGTAAACGTTTGGGGGGGGGTAAAAACGTATCACCCGAAACAATATTTCAAGAATAAAATGTAGGCATATGCCTACTGGACTTGCAACTCTCTCTATCGCACGATACGGAGAAGGCAACGAGGCGTTGTGAAATAGATAGCATTATTGAAAATACCTACTCGCGTCGCGTTTCGTCACTAGACGATAGTCTTAACTGGATGGTGGGTACCGCAGGTTGCATGATCGCGGCGCAGCTGACGGAGGTGGGCGCGCGCGTGGCGGAGACGCGCGCGTTCGCGGCGCGCGAGTGCGCGGCGCTGTGCGCGCGCGGGGCCGCCGAGCCGCCGCGCGCCGCCAGCCGCGAGGTGCTCTACGCCGCCGCGTACGTGCTCAGCGAGTACTGCACGTGAGTTGATCCCTGACCTTTGTATTTCCATTTACTTTTAAATTGAACTTTCATTGTTATAAAATATGTTAATGTTTGAATACCGAGGAGGAAGAGCGGGGACCCCGAGATAGAGGTTTTTTTTTTCAAACTTACTTCAGGGTTTCCGACAAAATTGTGAAACGACACATATTTTTAATCAATTTCTGACCCATGTTAAAAAAACATTGCAACATTCACTGGCAGTTGAAAGTAGAATTTCTTTGCCGATGTGTAAGATACAACGATTATATTTTATTTACTTATATAGATATCTTTACTGCACAATAATATATACAGGAATACATTTTTATGGCAATATCAGTCTGAGGGTTGGTCAGCTTGATTCCAGCCAGTCGACCAGCTCTCTGACAGATTTCTTGATTTGGTCATTGACCAAATTTAATGTCTTGCTTCTGTTGCTAAACAATTCAAAATTCTAAAGTTTTTTATTCAAATAGACTTTTTACAAGTGCTTATGAATAGTCGAATGAACCTACCAGCTATCTTGTTGAACAAATAACTATTGTCACCAGTGAAGAATTCGTGATGCGCGAGTCACTGTCGTCGCTGATGGTGTGCGCGGGCGCGGCGTCGGGCGGGGCGCACATGCGCGCGCGCGCCGTGTGCGTGCACGCCGCGCTCAAGCTCGCCGCCAAGCTGCTGCTGCTGTGCGAGCGGCGCAACAACCTGCCGTCCGCGCTCGCGGTACGGCCCTTTGGCGTTAAACTGAAATGGACTTTAATGTGCTTGTTTTTGAGCTCAAGTTCGTCCATAGATCCACAGCCACTGCGGAAACGTTGCGAAGTTAAAATTGGCGGTACTGAATTTGAGAGTTTAAATCAAGGGTGTTTGGGCCCATTTTACTCTGAAACTTAAAATGTTCCAACGCTCAAATACACTCAACGTTGGTGTGTTTTAAAGTTTTGTGGTAAGGGTGTGTCGCTAGTGAGAAGACAGTGATGCGTGAGGAGCTGATGGCTCGACCCTTAGCGATGGAGATCACGAAATCGAAAGAAGGAGATTTATTGGCCTATCTTTTCAAAAATATCTAGTTAGGCTGTAATTTGGACGCCAAGGGAATTTTCATCGCGCTAATCGAATGGGAATATGTATGCAATAAATAATTATTGAACAAAATGGCCTTGCTTTGTAAATCTCTCTTCCGGATGGACAGAGTCTTGAGGCGCAAACTGCTCGGTCTCTCGGGTTACTTGAACCCATTTGCTAATTGGGTGGTAATAATAAATAATCAGTTTCGACAATGTTATACTTAACACTAGCCTCGACTTCGTCCGCGTGAATTGAAGTTTTTTTGGTTCCCGCGAGAAATCTTTAATTTTAAATAAAAAGTAGCATATTAGTGTTATTCCAGACATAATCTATCTTTGTGCCAAATTTCATCCAGTACCTAACAACCAGCCATCCATCCATCCAAACTTTTGCATTTATAATCTATAATTCTATACTAATATTATAAATCCATGCGTTTGGATGGATGGATGTTTGTTACTCAATCATGCAAATTTGGCACACAGATAGATTATAGTCTGGAATAACACAGGCTACTTTTTATCCCGGAAAATTAAAAAGTTCCGGAGGGAATCAAAAAACCTCGATCCACGCGGATGATGTCGCGGGCTAGTATTAGCTAGTACTTATATAGATTAATCAATTTTCTATATACAGATACTGCGCGAAACTCTAGAGGGGATGCGATCGTTGCTATGCAGTGAAGACATGGAGGTACAAGAGCGAGCGCACAACGCGACTGCCCTGCTGTCGATCATACTGCGGAGACTCAACCCCACCGACCCTGCGCTGACCGACTCCGTCCCTGTTCAGAACGAGGTCACCGGTACACTTGTAGAACACGAGCAGAGGTAAGACATTACTACTCACAAACGCAAACACACACACACTCATACACACACACGCACTCATGCACACACACGCATAAAACACATATCCACACGCACATACTCACGGAAACACTTCTGCGATGTACTTATTTAAATGTATACTAACCCTACTAACACTAGAATAAGAATAATTTATAAGTATGTAACTTATTAATTATCAGAAACAAAAGACCGAGTTAGTACAGAAAATATTGTGACAAGAGGGTAAGCAGTCAACTACAACAACAAGCTGCGCTTAGTGTAGTTGATAGCAAAACATTAATTGGTGACCTGTAAGATGTTTAAGTCGATAAAAAGGTATTATATTTATGCAAGTTACAGTTAAGCTGAATAAATATTTTCATTCATTTCATTTCATTGTAAGGTGATAGCTGACAGACAGGACATCGCTTTCAAAGCGCAAGTTTGATGTCAGCTTTAGTTTGCAGCCTGAAAATAATCATACATATACTACATCTGTGATACATATTTAATAGCACAACAAACACAATATATTATTGTGCTAGTTAGTAAAGGCTAATACAAATGAAAATGTATTATCCATACTAAAATATCATAAATGCGGAAGTCTGCTGTGTCTGTCTATCTACTACGCTACGGCACATCTGTTTAGCCGATTTTGATGAAATTTGGTACAGGGATAGGTTGTATCCCGGGGAAGGACATCATAGGCTTTTTATATGAAAAAGCTTAATTCACGCAGACTAAGTCGCGGGCATCATCTAGTTACTAATAAAGTGAAATTTTTAAGAGCTTTTAGAAATAATTAATTAAATATTTTTTAGCAACGGCCTAGATAAGGACAGCGCGGAGGAGATGAATGGCGAGGAAGCGAGTGACGGTTTCAGCGGCGGGCTGATTGAGGAGCTAGCCAGCCTGTTCGAGGGTGAACTCAAACCAGTAGCTCCGAAAGCGCAGAAGAAAGTACCTATGCCGCCCGAGTAAGTCGTCTCTAAATGTCTCTGCCTATATATTTTTATGAGATTTGTTATTATAAATCTTGGATTAAGTGTATATATATATAGTTGGTTAAGTGTATATGTGCAGAATATTTCGTATCAGTCTAAGGCTGACTTGCACAACACTGGGGCTGATTCTGTTGTATGTAATAAACTAAACTAAAATGACAGCATTAAAATATTGCATGCTAACCCTTTCATAATACTCTCTGCAGAAAGGGACACAACTAGATTTAGAGGTGTCAGTTTAGTTTAGACTTAAGAGATTGATATACAGAATTGGCCAGACTGTGCGAATTGGTGTGGCCAGAATTGGCCACACTGACTAAACTGATTTGGTACTGTCACAAGTTTATTTCAGGGCTGACATGAAAAATAATATGTTTATTTAGCTCACGGCTAACTAAATGAATAGAAACACAAAACTAAAAATTATAACTACAAAATAATCAAATAAATATTATAAATGCGAAAGTTTGGATGGATGGATGTATGGATGCTTGTTACTCAATCACGCTCCAGCAGCTGAACGGATCTGGATGAAATTTGGCACAGAGATAGATTATAGTCTGGAATAGCACATATTATGCTACTTTTTATCCTGGAAAATTAAAGAGTTCCCGCGGGAACCGAAAAACCTCAATCCACGCGGACGAAGTCGCGGGCATCAGCTAGTTACTTACTAAACTTACTTACTAAAATACAAGATGTATTTTACAAAAGGTTAAAAAGTTTTTTTTTAAAGGTCAGGTACAGAAAATTTAACTTAACTACATTTAACTGCCTTGTCTAAGAGAGGCTTCAGTATAAGGCGGCTTTCTGATAGGAAAGACCTAGCGAATATACAATACATACGAAGAGATGTTTTTTTGGGCTCGAGGACATACTGTTTACGTTCGCTAAAAGAAAGAGAGAGTTGTATCGATTCATAGTATTCTTTATTGTTACTTTAATTATTGAATAAAACGTGTAGAAAAACCTATTCCTTACAAATCGTGTTCTATGAACCTGTCAATATGACACTGGTCATCAAACTAAGCCAAAGCGAGTTACAACCAGCATTCTTTTTGTTCCAATCCAGTGTAGTAAATCGACATCGTTGTTTCCTTTCCTTGTTACTTTTATTTACAATACATTATGAGCCCATCCATTTTATGATTGTTTTATACTTGAGAGTCTTCAGGATGAGAATCGTACATGTGCAAGGATTAATATAGGTACCTTCAAATCAAGAGTGAATAGGCAACTTTTAAGCAACTGCGCTCCACTTTAGGCTGCATCACCACTTACAAGCAAGTCTGATTACAGCCAAGCGCTAGCCTAAATATAAATATCTCTCTGTCCGGTCGTTCCTTCATTGCTGAAGATCGTGGTCCTGGAGATTTTGCAACCTTGTGCGGATTAAATTTTTCCATCGGGTTCTATCGGAGGTCAGTCTTGCAGAAATTTGCACTTGCGAGTCCCTCAGCTGGTCTGACCATCTGGTTGGTGAGCGGCCTCTCGATCTTTTACCCTCGGTGTTGCCCGTCACTATAAGCTTTTCTAAGCTGGCGTTCCCACGTCGTATGTGTCCGAAGTTAGAGAGCAGGCGTTGGTAACATATGGAGGAAAGTCGCTAGCCTAAATATATATCTTTAAAAATAATGTTTCACAGCCTGGACCTGAACCGGTGGCTGTCTCACGACGTGTGCTCGTCGGACAGCTCGAGCTCGGAGGGCGAGGACGAGAGTGCGGCCCTGTTCACAGCGCCGCAGGATGACGCCAAACCGGTGCAACAGTTCACTCCGGAGGAGCTAGCGATGGTATGCTTCACAGTTAATGCGCTCTCAGCTCCACCACCACCACCACTACTACAGCCCATTAACGTCCCACTGTTGGGCAAAGGCCTCCACTCTCATAGGAGAGAGGAGAGGGAATTAGAGCTTAGACCCACCACGCTGCTCCAATGCGGGTTGGCGGGCTTTAACGCTCTCAGCTCAAGAGATCAAAATACAGGCGCGCGGGAGTTTTTTTTTATCCACTACAAGTTAGTCCTTGACTGCGATCTCACCTGATGGTAAGTGATGATGCAGTCTCAGATGGTAACGGGCTAACCTGTTAGGAACATGGCAATTATATTAAACCCATACCCCTATTCAAGTTCTACAGCGGCATCGTACCGGAACGTCTTTGCCGGTAGTAACTAGCCACGGCCGAAGCCCCCCAGGCCAGACCAGGGAAAATTCTGAAATTATACATAATTCCCAAATTGACCGCCGGGGATCGAACTCGGGACCTCCGCACGTTTAGACAACAGCGCTCAACACTGCGCCACGGAAGTCGTCGGGTGAAATCGAGCAAGCGCGTGTCGCAAAAAAAGGAAGATATAATTTGTAAGGCAGCCCACTTCAGCTTGCCAATCCATCGAATGATTGATAGAACTACTAGCTGATGCCCGTGACTCCGTCCACGTGGATTGAGGTGTTTTGGTTCCCGCGGGAACTCTTTAATTTTCCGGGATTAAAAGTAGCCTATGTGTTATTCCAGACTATAATCTATCTCTGCGCCAAATTTCATCCAGATCCGTTCAGCCGTTCTAACGTGCATCTTACATCTTTACAATCGTGCATTGTCGAGTCAACGTCTCCTGAAGATGCTCCGGTTTCGGAGTGATTTGGAGGATTTGTGTGGTGTGCAGCTGTGCCGGTGCGAATTGGTGGGTGGTGGGTGTTCGCATGCTATTTGGTGAAAGACACGCACTGCACCACATAGATTTGTCTGCTGTGGCGGATTATAGCGAATTAAACTTCTGGTTCATTCGTTCTAACGTGATTGAGTAATCTCTATATATATAAAAATCAATTGCTGTTCGTTTGTCTCGCTAAAACTCGAGAACGGCTGGGCCGATTTAGTTGATTTTGGTTTTGAAATGTTTGTCGTAGTCCAGGGAAGGTTTTGAGAAAATATAAAACAATTGCGAGGAAGATAGTAAAAACAACAATTTCATTTTCCCATATAAACTGTTCTAGCTACTTTCCTGTCAAACATTTGACGTTCGTCCCTTCGGTACGGTAGATAGTATTAGTATAGATTCTTCTGTACGTGTGTTTGTCACCTAACTCCTCCTAAACGGCTGGACTGATTTGGATGAAATATACTCAAAATTATTTTTATTATATTCAATGGGTTCCTGGATGGTTTGAAAACACAATTGGACCAGTAGGTGGCACTGCAATCGGGTTCTAGGTTCAGGGCAGGAGAACGTCTGCCGGGCCGGCTAGTATTAGTATAGATATGTACGGCTATTGGTTTAGTGTCATGATTAAAAATCAAAATACAGTTCAAGGCTTCACAACTGAACTATTTCAATGCAGATTTGAAGGATGATTACTATAATATTCAATGGTGGTTGTGGGCAGATGCGCGAGGCTCGTCGCCAGGAGCAGGCCAACAATCCCCACTACCTCAAGGTCGACTCGCCGCGCTCCTACCAGCTGGACGACGTGCCCGTCGCAGAGATCGCGCTCGAAGTGCCGCTAATGGTGCAAAGTGAGTACCCCCTTTTTTTGCCACCCCACAGAGTGTGAAATGGGGGTTGAATTTTTTTTTTATCCACTACAAGTTAGCCCTTGACAGCGATCTCACCTGATGGTAAGTGATGATGCAGTCTAAGATGGTAGCGGACTAACCTGTTAGGGGCATGGCAGTTATATTAAACTCATAACCCTAATCGGTTTCTACACGGCATCTTACCGGAACGCTTAATCGCTTGGCGGCACGTTTTTGCCGGTAGGGTGGTAACTAGGCCACGGCCGAAGCCTCCCACCAGGCCAGACCAGGGAAAATTCAGAAATTATAAATTCTCAAATTGAACCTGCCGGGAATCGAACCCGGGCCCTCCACAAGACAACAGCACTCAACACTGCACCAGGGAGGTCGTCAAAGCCAAGTTTGTATGAAATACCTATGTTTCTGAAGTATATAGACATGAAATTCAGCATTTAGGTTTTTAATTTTAAATAATGCTAACCTGCACAAGTTATACAAAGCCTCTACAGACAGGCTTTTTGCAGCGGGAAAATTTCATAATCTCATAGGAAATCAGAAATTGTACGCGGGCAGCCGCTAGTAGTTTATAAACTAAAACCTTCGGCACGCATTGCTTGAGTTATTTTTGTTGTACATTGATTACCACATCCAGTAGCAGTAAATATTAAGTAACCATTCGCAGTATAAGTTACAAATAAATATTTAGCTCGTTTCGCTCGCGGCCATGGATGTCTTTAAATCATGATATATTTTAAAGATTTGTATTTTGGAATATGTAACCTCTTTATCATAAGAAAATTTACTAGGCTAGGCTCTAGACTAGTAAATTGACCTAGGGTTCTAGTGAGCTCGGAACAACTCGTTGCTATTTATGTGAAATCTTAATTGTTTTTTTGTTTCAGCCAAGAGATCTGATAAGTACTTAAGTATAAGAGAAAATTCAAAGAAGGGCAAAAAGGATAAACGGCCGACAAAGAAACGGAAGAACAAAGTAGAACGACATTCCACAGAGTCTGAAAGTGATGGTAAGAAAAATTATTGTTTTAAATATTCATAAAAATAATACGTAGAAATTAATACAGAGCCGGCTGGCCGACGACTCTTCTAAATCAATATACTTACATGTACAATGTTCCGGTCCAGATATAGGCCATCTTTGATGATTAAAAAACTAATGACCTTATCAATGCCGCAGTTTTACTCTGGTACTTAGAATGATAAATAGTAACGAGTTTTGTAATAAAAACACACACTGTGCGATGGTACCTATTATAACCCCAGTTACCCTTAGGCTACGATTACACTTGTAAGTTTTTACGTAAATAGCGTAGGTAAGTAAATACCTACGTAAGTTACCCATTTAAGCGACTTACGTGAGTAAAACTTGCATGTGTAATTGTGGCGTTAGACTGTGATATTAATTTGGCGGTGTTTGTGGTCTGCTTTTTCGTCTTCTTCCTTGTATCCTGGGATTATTTTCCGCACTTAATAGAGATCGCAGTCATGGGCTAACTTGTAGTGGATTAAAAAAAAACGGACGGACGCAGGCGTCCGCTGTACGTGAAACCACTGGAGCGACTCCGCCGGATCATTCCAGCCAGCCGAGCTCACTCCAGAATCCAAGCAGGCCACCCAGGTCGGCGAGGACTTCCGGTAGTGTTGCTGGGGAGCCAATGTAGGCTTCTCGTTGGGTGGAAACACCGCTGCACTCGAGCAGCACGTGATTCCGTGTCTCGTCGCTCTCCATGCAGGCTCTGCATAGAGTGCTGTCGGTGATACCTTGAATAGATAGGTGTTTGTTTAGAGGACAGCCCACTGTCTGATTCTGTAGTGCACAAACTCTAAACTAAACTAAAATGAATTATTGCTAACCCTTTCATAATAGGTAGTCCCTTCGGAAAGGGACAGGCCTAGTTTTAAAGCTGACATTTTAGTTTAGTTTAGAGATTGTGTTATATAGAATTGGCCACATTGTCCTGTAATACCTATTACAAGTATCCTGAGTTTGGCTCGGTTGAGTTGCAGAAGTATCTTAGTCGTTGATTGGGGGGTGTTTGTGATATCACAGAGGGCACTTGCGCGGAGCGGCCGGCGGTGGCGGAGGGCGGCGAGCTGCCGGACGGCGCGGCGCTCTCGGACGACGAGCCGCCGCCGCGCGACGACCCGCACCGGGCGCTCGACCTCGATCTCGATGTGTGAGTACTTTACAGTCTAGTTCCAACAACAACTACAGTCCGCGCACGAGGTCCGAAGAATCTTAAGGAATGTTGACGTAATGAGATAGAGTTGTGATTTAGTCGATATTACGTTATCGATACTAACACATTTTTAGTATCTGAAACTATCTACATAAGAGTGCCTTATTAGTTTATTCAGGTGGATTTGGCCCTCTAAGGCCAAATAAGTCCCTCCTAACTATAACTAATAAGGCCCTCTAATCATAATCATAAATCATAAATCATTTATTTTGCAAAATTGTGGGTAATAACAGCTGTATAATATGTAGAATCTTCCCATACACAATCTGCTGTCAGAGACAGTGTGCAAAAATTATATTACACTAAAATTTGTAATATAATTTTTGCACACTGTCTCTGACTGTCTCTATATGTCATTTAAAATTTAAATTCAAAATATGTCTGGTATACAAAAAAAATTGATCCATTGATCTATTGTAGATAATTTAAAGAAGTTCATTTTTGCCATTGACAGCTTTTTCCTAGCTTCCGCATCTTAAAAGTGCGGTCATCTAATACCCTAAAAACCCCTAATATGGAAATATTTGAGATCCCAATTCATTCAATTTTTTTTTTAGACCGTTACGTGAAGAAGAGCTGCTCACGTCGAGAGTGCAGCAATATCCTTTGCCAGAATCTGGATTACTGATTAAGAAAAAAGAATCTTCTAAGAAACATAAGTCTACGGAAAAGAGGCCCTCTGAAAAAAGCGGTCACAAGAAGAAAGTCAAAAGTTCAAAACGCAGTAAAGATGTAGATCTAATGTTGCCGGAATCCGTAGATAATGATATAGGGGACAATTTGTTAATAGAAACTGAGGAAAAAAGTAATTCTAAGAGTACCACCACGGGAGATGCACCTGAAAGTCAACAGGAGAAACATAAGACTGAAAAACACAAGAAGTCCAAGAAAACTACTAAGGATAAAGATTCAAAGAAAAAGAAAAGTTCGAAAAAAGGTTCGTGACTGCGTGAAATACATTTTGATTTTATTGCTTTTATAGTATTTTCCTATAGTAAAATGATTCAGAACCATAAAGCTTCGTATTCACTTGAAGACAAACGTCCCGCGACACGTCTCGCTAGAGATTTCGGGGCGATGTCGACTGAAGTCGCCAGACATCTTGTGGGATATTTGTCCTCTAGTGAATACGAGACTTAACGTTTCGCATTTTTGAAACTGTTTAACTCCAAGGCAACTAATAATTTTGGCCTTTCTTTTTGAATAAAAAATTATCTCTGAAGCGTTATCTGAACGTTCTAATAATTAAAACTTCACAAAAAAAATAACGTACTATAAAAAATCCATAAGATTTAAATATTTACAAAAAATATACACCGTCCAAATGATCGTTCATGGGCATGGAACCCTAGACACTGGCCCTATTGCCTCTTTGAATGTGTGTAATGTTTATAAACTCTTTTCGTATCGAATAAACTCGATATTTCTTCATTCCAGATAAACATGAAACGAAACTCGGATATGAAGAAGCATTAGGTATTTCTACGCCAAGCAAAGAAGTTATTTAGTGTACGTGACAACCCCGAAGTTTCGACGATTAAGGGATTCCTTATCACACGCTCTCAGTGCAATTGTTTGTTTGAACAATTAGTTTAATATTATAGTTAGAGTCATATACAAATATGTTATAGGCAATGTTTTCATTCATGTCTAAATGAAACATGTCCATTTATATATTAATATAAACGTATATTTCTATCGTAGACTAATAAATATGTATAATCATGTACAGTTTTATTGAAAGATTTAAATAAGAATAACTAAATAAAACGCTATTCATCTACACGATTTATATCTATTTTACTCAATTTCATTTACATTATATTAATTAAAAAAAGTTAATTCAAAAGCAAAAACCAATAATAATAGTTTGATTATGTTTACATAATTTTTTCCATAGAACATTTTTTTTTACTTAGTACAAAACTTTTATGTGTTTCACATAAGACCATTCGTAAGTCGTTACTTGACCAGCAACGAATATTTTGTTGATTCTGCTTTTCTTTATAACAATTGAATGTATTGAAATCCAGGTAGGTACACGTTTGACAAATGATAATGCTGGTGGGTCTTTCAGCTTGAAACGCATAGTACTTTTTTAAACGATGTTTTTTCTGGCGTTTATTTCCCACAGCTGGAGTCTCCTCCACCTGGGCCGCCACCCTTGCTATACGTGATTGAAACCTAAAACATACATTTTTTTATTTATTAAAACCTGCAGATCGATGTAGCAATCTATAGATGTTTAGGTTTAGAGATGGACCTTTCAATGCTCAAGTGAGCATTATTGATAGGTAAGACCGAAAAACTTTTGCGATACATTTTTAAAAATCCAGTAGAATTTGTATGTACCCATTTCCACCCAACTATTAGACTAAGAGCTGGCAACGAATTTCGGGAGGTCCTTTTGGCAAACTGAAATTGTGGAAAATATAACTTCGTCAATAGCCGAATCCAGTCCTGCCAGTCTGGTAGAGCATTTGCGGTTATTTCGCTACTGCGCAGCATTTGCAAACAACATTTGCAAAAAAATAATTTAAAAAATCCCAGATGTTTTTGTCGGAAAGTATTACCAGACCTCTTCAAAAATATTTTATTAAAATTTCCAAAAAATATACTTTTGGCAATCTGAAATTTTAATCACGTAGGTATTTATTAAGTTCAATAATACCTGCAAATCGCCAGACAAATTTTGCGGTTTAAAACAATTCCCAGACGTGAATAAAGTTTTCAAATGAGTACGACATGGACGTGGAGTCGCCAATTGACGACATTATATTTTTTCACAATTTCAGCTTGCCAAAAGGACCTTCCCGAAATTCGTTATCAGCTCTTGGACCATATCGCTATGATAGATACGTGTAGGGCGGACCAATCGGATTCGTCAGGACAGGTGACTCGATATAATTATCGCGTCACCAGTTAGGAGTCTGTTTGGCACATCTCCGCTTCAGTGGACAGGCACCCTGAGGCGCGGGGCATACACAAGAGGCGACGGTCGCGGGCGAGGTGGCGGCGCGGCGCTGCTTCTGTCATACTTCAAAATGTATCCAAGCGACGGGACGCCAGATGAGAGGCGGCGTGGCGCGGACACCACTTTCTTACTTCCGCGGTCAGGCCGCCGCCACTCTCTTATATATCCCGCGCCTTAGGTATGGGTAAAAGGCTGTCTGTGTTCAAATTCCCACAATGGGACACTACCAATTTATCCCGGTAGGTGTCGCATCGTCGCTGGTGTTGTTAACCTGTCGAACACCATTTACACACAGGGCGATCGGCTAAAAATGACAGCTACAGTGTAACGATCGCAATCACCTCTGATTCACTATTGGACAAAATCCATTGACGCAGCAAGCATACCATAAATTCAGCCAATCACAACAATTGATACTGTAACGATGATTGATGCAATTTTTAGCCGATTGCCCTGCAGATATCCTTTTAGATTTCAGTCTGTCATGAAACCCATGAGCCATAAAGGCTTCAGAATATTAATTATTGTGTCGTAATGTTGTGTGAATCTACATGCAGCAAATAATTAATTAACGATTCATTTTGAAGAATGATTATAATTAGTAGGTATGAAAGAAAACTACATTCTAAGATCCAAATAGTTTATTACATTTCAACCACTGTTAACAGCAAAATAAATAAATATCACTTGGATAAATCAAATAACTTATTGTACTTCAAGAATACCCATCGACAAATACATAATAATATAATGAACTTGATGACAAAGTTCGCTATATACAAAGGAACATACGGTACTATATACATGATTATTGCAACAATACACGTTTGGGGACACTTTATTGAAGTGCCCAAATAATAGGTAGGAATTTCGCTAATTAGTTCGTTAAATTAATGTCACTTCTAATTATACAGCTTAAATACACAACTTAAAATAATGGGTTTCAATACTCAATACGGTTTTATGAAAGGATGTGTATTAAAAATATATTCGAATGTTATAAAATAATGAGGTCATAGTTCTTTTTGATGCGAAATAATATGATTGCACAACGACTAAGTTATTCTAAAAGAATCATTATTTATTAATGACTGGTTAATTATTATTTGCTTGTGAAAGATTATCAGATAACGAGAACCTGGGACCACAAGTACTGTTTCACTGCTACACCAGAGGTCTTCAGGTTATCATGTATTAGGAACACGGGAATAAATACACATTTATATTAGAAGTAATAGTAAGATATTGTGATACACTGATTACTATGATGATTAAACACAGTGCGCTTATTTTCTAAAATTGTATACAATACCATGTATCAATCAGGATAACATGAGTAAGCTAATGGAAACTTAATATGACAATGGTACATTTAATACAATGAAATAATTAATAAATAACATTAATCAAAAAATAAATGAAACATTTGTTCTTACTATCTACAGGTCAATCTAATATGAATAAATAACACAGCTCGCAAAATTCTTATACATTTAGCAATACGCTTACAACAAGATTACTACTTACGTTCGACGGCGAAATTCGACGAAGTTATATGAGATTAAAAAGGATGGCGAGTATATACTTAGTTTTAGGGATAAGTGCACAAATGTCTCATTTCATGAGAAAACTTTTATTATAAATAATTGTACTTTCAGTGCAAGCTAATTTTTACCATAATATTCACTATACACATAGGTGAACGAGAATTAATTCTATTATTTGTTTGTATTATATGCTTGACTGAACCACATAATTTAATTAGCCATCGTTAGTTTGTGCACAAATCCCGGGTGTCTTTATGATGTTAGGAGTAAACAGTTTAGCGTTATTTACATAGTTCAGAATCGACGTTTGGTTGACTTTATGGTTAAAATCGCATAAATATGTAACAGTATTTGCAGAGGTTTTTTCAAATTCAAAATTTTGCATGGTTACATCACACTATGGTAGTAAAAACCAATGCAAGCTAAAGTGGCAATGGGTAGGCCATACTATAAATAGAGGCGACGAAGTCCTTTATTGGAGACCACTATAAGGCGGGAAAAGCTGAAAGAGAAAGGTGACTCTTGATCTGTGGTTAGCCTAAGCCTAACGATGGACGTCGACGATAGTGAAAGCGTGTTTCTGAACTATACAATAGCTAAACCGTGTCGATGTAGTGTGGTGTTCACTTCTCGAGCATGTATCGTGGGATGTCAAACTTGACCTCGACGCCGGCCTTCTTGGCGAGCCCCACGATCTCTGACAGCTGGACCACCAACTTGGCCGCCTCGTCCAGGTCGTCGCGAGGCACGATGCGAAGACCGGAGTCTGCGATCAGCTTCCGCGCCTCGTTTACTTTTGTTCCCTGGAGACAACAACAATATATATACAGCAATTCAAACTATTTATTCAAAAGTTAAAAAAATATCAATAGGTGATGTGGGTAATTGAGTTATTTTTTTGAATGAGGAATTTTTTTTTTCATGTTACTACAAGTTTGCCCTTGACTGCGATCTCCACCTGACTTACAGTACAGTCCTAGTAAAAATATGGCATTGTATTTTAATGCCATACCCCTAATGATTATGGGTATGGGATTATTCGTTTCTACGCGACATCGTCCCGGAACGCTCAATTGCTTGATGGCACGTCATTGCCGTTATGGTAGTACCCAGCCTCAGCCGTGTCCAACCAGAAATCTTGTTCCGTCTTATTCACTCTTGAAGGTACTTACATCATAAGTACCTTCTAACCTTACCTTACCTACCTTACGTACCTTAGAAAGTAGATTAGGTTAGATGGCAGGAAACAAGGAATTTAAAAAATAAGCTACCTGCAAACGTACGATGACCGGTATCTGAATATTGAGGTTCTTGGCCGCGTTGATGATTCCCTCCGCGATGACGTCACACCGCATGATGCCACCGAATATGTTCACCAGGATGGCCGACACCTTGGGGTCTGACAGGATGATCCTGAATGCTTCCTGGTGACAAAGAAGTGTCGATCAGTGAACTCATATCCATACTAATATTACTAGTGGTTCGCCCCGAACTGAGACCTCGCGGTTTCACAGAGCGCCATCTATTGACATCTGTATGAAGTTCTGTTAAAAATATCATCATCATTAAAAATTAAATAATTTCGTTTCCTTATAATATTTATCTAATTTTAGTATTTGTTGTTCAAGTACAGGATATAATTCAAATAATTGATCAAGTTTCAGGATTGAGAGTTCAGAAAATTGAGAGTTCTGAGGTCAACTTTGGACGTTAGAAAATCGCCACTTTAAAAGCCCCCCCTTTCGTCAATTTTAGGGGAAAAATTCAAAAAAAAATATTTTTGGACTCTATTCCTAATTATCTTTAAAATGATATACTGCAACCCTATGTAACGCTATAAAAAATATTTTACTTCGCATTCGCTTCTATGAGTGCCCCCCTGAAATAAAGATTTTTATAACTTTTTAAGCCATATTCGGCGGGAGGCCATCGGTTTACATATTATATTTAAATTTGAAGTAATTACGTTCGGAAATTCAGAACTTATAAGGCTCTGACAGACGGACAGACGGACGGACGGACAAGTGCCAATTCACCCAAGTAGACTTAGAGACCTTCGCTTCGCTCGGTCAATAAACTAGTGGGCCCGGCAGACGTTGTCCTGCCTTGAAGCTAGAACCCGATTGCAGCGCCCCCTATCGGGTCCAATTGTGAATATAAACCATCCCGGGACCCACACAAACACACTCATAAAATTCCATCTAAATCGGCCCAGCCGTTCTCGAGTTTTAGCGAGACAAACGAACAGCAATTGATTTTTATATATATAGAGATGTGAAAGTGTCTGTCTACTACGCTTTCATTTTGATGAAATTTGGTACAGGGGTAGAAAGTATTCCGGGGAAGGGGCTACTTTTTATTACGGAACATTAAAGAGTTCCCGCGGGAATCAAAACATCTTAATCCACGCAGTCGCGGGAATCATCTAGTTTTCTATAACTAATTACTATTATGTTGTTTTAATCGAGAATTAGAGTGCGCATACTGCACCTACTATAAAACGTTAATAAAACATAACAAAAACTCATACATATAGTCAAGCCAACATATAACAAGCCATATAGGAGTCAAGGAAAGCGCTACTATGTATCATTTGAAGCAGTCGCGGCACAAATGAGTGATGTTCATGGTGGCCATTGCGCCGACCACCATGCACCCGATGCTGCTTATAGTAATCATTTGAACAGTATAATATTACCGAGACAGCCTGCGCGGTGTCGCCGTCGCCCACGTCGATCAAGTTGGCGGGGTCGCCGCCGTACAGCTTGATGATGTCCATAGTGGCCATCGCCAGACCCGCGCCGTTCACCATGCACCCGATGCTGCTTATAGTAATAATTTGAACAGTATAATATTACCGAGACAGCCTGCGCGGTGGCACCGCCGCCCACGTCGAGGAAATTGGCGGGGTCGCCGCCGTACAGCTTGATGATGTCCATAGTGGCCATCGCCAGACCCGCGCCGTTCACCATGCACCCAATGCTGCCTGTAACATAGCGTTCATGCTTTAAACTATAAAAGCACACACATTTGGCCGAGATTTATAATTTTATAATTATTAATAATTACAAATTATTTAATATTGTCCTGAAGAATAGATGTGGCATAATAATATGACGTCATTAAAATACAATATGGCGGCTCACAGTTGGCCACGTCTAATAGTAATTAATAATAATGATTACATAATATTTGCTCGAAGAATAGATATGACAATATGACGTCATTGTAAATTCAATATGGTGCCTTAATTGAGTCTTGACACAGTTGGTAGAGACTTATAATTAATAATAATAATGATTACAATATAATTTTTTTTTTTTACCTGAAGAACTTTTACAGATTTATTGCAAAACTAGATGATGCCTGCAACGGCATCCATGTGGATGTGAATTTAAAACTCTCTGAGGAAATCTTTGATTTTTCGGGATGAAAAGAAAGCCTATGTCACTAAAGCCTATGCCAGTATCTTCCACTATACATTTGCGAAAAATCATGTCATGTCAATCTGTAGCTCTGTTGAAGGGAAAACCAACAAACAAACACTCTTGCGGATTTAAATATTTAGGTATTGATAGCCTATTATTTTATCAAGAGTGAGAAATTAAAACAAAAAGCTTCCAAAACAATTTTCAATTTCAACTTACCATCAAGAGCAATGTAGTTCAAGTCAAACTTAGCTGCATCGATTTCCTTGGGATCTTCTTGGCTAATGTCTCTAAGCTCAAAAAGTTCTTTTTGTCTGTACTGTGCGTTGTCATCAAATCTGAACTTGGCATCCAAGCAGAAGACTGGAAAATAATCAATAAATTATAGAAATATTTAAGTTTTCATTTAGAAAATAGAAGTTCTAGTAGAACTAGGCTTTGACTGTGCATAACTGGGTTGTCTGTGTACTAAACTTTGAGCTACGAGACTGGCGACAATTTGCATAATAGCGCTTATCTCGTATCGCCGTCGCATGTAGCGATTGCGTACCGCCAAGTTTAACTTTATAGGGAGAACTATAGGTAATAAAACTATAGGTGGGTAAGTGTAATAAGTAATAACTTACATTGACCGGTTATTGCATCCTCTGCGTAGGGGTTGATTTCAATCAATAGTGCATCCTTCTTGAGGAACAGGTCATACATTTTCTTGATCATACCGCATGCCTCTTTGTTGTCATCAAGGCCAATCTAAAAATATAATGTTATAAATATCTGTAAACTCTTGTAGGTGGGAAAATGTCAGAGATCGTTTCTAGAGAATAGGCGTCTTATAATATTTGTAAAGTATCAACTCAAATAATATTTCTATAAAGATTAAAACTAAATTATAATGCAATAAGAATATTAGGGAACGCCCATACTATGAGACGAGTTATACTACGTAGATAAAAATGTTTACCTTCTGAACAACCCGCGACACCTGTTCGTCGGTGATGCCAAGCTTGATGTCGATTGGCTCATACGTGATCGCATCGGGGTTCTCGGCCGCCACGTCCTCGATGTTCACGCCTCCTTGCGACGAGGCTATGATTACTGGGCCCTGTGAGTTTAATGTTCATTTAAATAGTCCTTTCTTGGGCATCATGTAGGTACATCAACTCAGTTGTGGGCACAATAAAACTGTGTGTGTGTCGGTCTGCTAAGCTTTTACGGCTCATTTGTCTAACCTATTGTGAAGAAAAGTACAGATATACTTATTATAGATACATAGCACATAGGCCTGAAAAATCGAAAAGTTCACACGAACCTTTCTGACGAAATTTTTCAATGACCTAAATCAGCTGGCATCATATTATAGTGAAAATATTCGCTCGCTCATGCACGTTCGATAAAACTTGCGAAAGCAATACAATGGCATCGATGTTGTCGCTGGCATAAAATTGAAAACGCGTGCAAGAGGAACACAATATCAGTAATACTACGAGTATGAAGGTTAGGTATTAAACATATTGTCATCATTTCATGTTATGGATGTTTGCACTTCGCTGTCGTTAACACTTCTTACGCGTCTCTAAAAACGTCGTATGTAGAGTGTTGATTTTTAATTTTTAATTGTTCTAGATCTCGAATTAAGCCAGATATCGATTTTCGTCTTCATATGCCCAACAATAAAGTAAAATTCAAAATAATAATTGTTTTGAAGCTGATGATAAAAATTATAATTTAAGAGCAAATTAACTGCTCCTTGAAAAGTGCCGTATTGTAATTTCCTCTTGGATAATTATGAGACAGAAAAGTCCTAGAATAACGGGAGGCGGAAGAAAAACAGACATCCGTAGTCAGTCAGATGGTAGAACTGAAATTGATTATTGCGAATTTAGTACTTTTCTCAGATTCAGGTCCTAATAGGATAGTGCAAAAGTGATATGAATAATACCTATAAGATGCGATGTGTAGAAATACATAAATAAATAAATTATTATTAGTGTTTTGAGTCAATATGCTGTCGTTAGAACAAAAAACCGGCCAAGTGCGAGTCGGACTCGCGCACCGAGGGTTCCGTACAAAAGAATTTCAACTTGATACCTCTACGCGTTCATGAGGAAAAGGGTAATAAGTGTATAATTATTTTAAAAAAATGTATTAGGTATGTGACTAAAAATTAAACTAACTAAAAAGTTAACTAAAAATTTTCTAAAAAGTTAACTAAGAGTTTTCGAAATTTTTCCTTTATGTGTGCTATAAAACGTTGATTTATGCTAAATTTCAAGATTCTAGGTCGACTGCAAGTATCCTTAGGTTTTGATTCCCTTGCGAGTTTCAAAATATGCGGCTTAAATTGCTGTTTCTTTTGATTGCGTTGACATAGAAGTTTGATTTTGTTACAGCTTATAGGTATTATAGACCTGAGTATTTGATATGAATTTCAAGTTAATACCTCTACGCGTTCATGAGGAAAGGGGTAGGAAGTTTAAAATTATTAAAAATATTTTTATTATATTATGATGTAACTAAAAATTTATGCTTTTCGCAATTTTTCCTTTATCTGTGCTATAAGACGTTGCTTCGTACCAAATTTCAAGATTCTGAGTTCACGGGAAGTACCCTGTAGGTTTTGATTCCCTTGCGAGTGTCGAAAATTTGCAGCATAAATGGCTGTATCTTTTGATTGCGTTGGCTTAGAAGTTTGATTTTTTCACAGCTCCAAGGGACAGTAGACCTTAGTATTTGATATGAATTTCAGCTTGATACTTCCATGCGTTCCTGAGAAGAAGAGTCTTGACAGACAGACAGACGGACAACAAAGTGATCCTATAAGGGTACCGTTTTTTCCTTTTGAGGTACAGAACCCTAAAAATGGAAGTGGAACACATTGCAATCTATATTTAGGTATTTTGAGATAATGCTCGTAGACACCGCTAGAAATTGCAATTTCCGGGAAGTAACGCAGCCAATACAAATTTATACATTAAATATTTGTTACAGCTATACGGCACATTTAATACAATCCAATGTAATCCGCATTTACTTTACCATTTAAATCAGATAATTTCGTTAAGACTACTATAGCCCAAGTATTTCTTGTAATATACACAAGTAGAGTATAAGTTTTGTTTAAAGATCACAGAGCTTGGTCGCTCACACAAACGTTGTACCTACCTATTTAGGACTCAATTATGAACGATTAAAATTAATTGCCATGTAGCCTGTCGGTACCATTAACTATGCTGATCAATTGAATTCAGGCTCTATTGCTAGTTACTATTAATAATTTCAAACAACAGTAACGATGCGAATAGGTATGTGACTAATAATATTATGGAACCCATTGTAATTAAACTAATGAAATCACTTAATACTATGTATTGTAATAGTTGGGCAAATATCACCTAATGTAAGACCTTGCTTGTCCTATGCGACCGCATATCATATCTATCGATTTTCTAGTTAGAATAGAGGTAAGTAGGTACCTATAAAGCAGAGTCCCCTGCGCGTGTTTTGTCCTACACACGACACAGAAACGTCTACACAAAACATTGCGTGCGTCGTCTCCTGCGCATGCGTTTTTGTTATAGTGTTTTTAAAAACATTTACTGTCTAATAATTATAAACAAAGAATACATGATAGAAGATTTGGTCTCGAGGAGAAATCTTTGATTTTCTGGGATATAAATACGCTTTGACAAACAAATTTTTGAATGTATTTTTAAGTACTTACATTGAAACTGCGTTCCATCATGATGGCAACGTAGAACTCTCGTCGTGGGAATTTCCTCTCCGTGACCATAACCATGTTGCAAATCCTGCCTGCTGCACCTGTCTGCTTTGTCACTAAATACTGCTTCAGCATTTTGCCCACTATGTCTCCTGCTGTTTGAGGGCTAAAATGAATAGAAATCAAATTTTTTACCATCATAGGCCAGGCCAAGTGGTCCTTCTTTATTGCGAAATAGGCTTGCACTTGACGACAATCATGCTTAGTGCAAACCTATGATGGGGTCTAGGTTGGAACACGCTTGTCTAGAAGATAGATACCTCTTCACTGCTACCACCTTTGGGTTGGCCCTGCCAAGTACCAACTTGATGCATTAGACTCGATAAATTGCCGTGCCCGAAGATTCACTGGCGATCAATCACTCATGTAGACGAAATTGCTCAGCTTACAGCATCGACGTCGCCCGCTTGTCTTTGCAGTACTTCATGCCAGATATAATAATGTCCTCCCGACCGAATTTCGGCCACGGCGGCCAATCTCCAGAGAGATTAGCCATCTGCACGGGAGATATAATAGTGCAAAAGTGTGTGCGCAAACACAGGTGCACTCTCTGTTCCTTTACTCTCATAGCCCGATGGGTCGGAAAATCCGACACGACCGGAGAGAGATCAGGCGCAGGACCGACGGCTTAACGTGCTCTCCGAGGCACGGGGGTGAAACACCGCCAACTTCCTAACTCCGGGCTAGTACTGAGAATTTCTCAGATGCCCATGCCAGATATAACCTGAATCTGATAAAGACAGGCATTGTTTTGGTGTGAAGTACCGGCTCACCTTGTACAGGATACCAAGTTTTTTGGCAGCTGTTTTGGCCTTTGACTGGCCACCAGACAAATCATCAGACTGCATTGAGACAAATCAAATCATTGTATCCATAATACATCCTTACTGATATTATAAATAATTAATGTCAGTAGAAAAGTGAACCGGTGTGTCTGTTCATCTTTTGTGGCCCATCTATCTGCCTAGCCAATTTTGTAGATATTCAACACAGACGTAATTTGCATCCTGAAGGATAACACAGGCTTCATTTTATTTCGCGTGAGTTTTTTAAAACATCTACCACACTACCTGACATTATCTGACTGAATCATGACTATTTAAATAATGTAAGTGCAAAATGTACAAAAAATGTGAAATAAACAATTTTCTATTTTGTCAAACTACCTAAGTATGTCAATTGGGAATTCCTATTCATAATTTTAGTTTGGTAACATTTAAATGATACAAGTAAACAGAGAAATTCCTCATTAATCCAGGAAAACTATTGCAGGAAAATTATTCTATAACTAAGTATTTGATTTGTTACAAATTACAATCTGTTTGTTTCTTCAGTTGTGTATGTCTTACTTACAACTTAGTCAGTATGTATTTCCTGTGGGAAATATTAGATTTACTATAAGATATAAAGTAGCCTATGCAGCCTAGGTAGCTCCAGGATGCAAGCTATGTTGATAGACTTGATACCAAATTTTGTCAAAATTGGTTAAACATAACATGTGTATGTATGACAGTGAAAAGGTAACAGACATACATTTTTGCATGTATAATATTAGTATACTTTGGATAATAATACGGTGAAATTTTAACTTACTTGTCCACCATTCGGACACCACCCTTAAGGCCATTTTTGAAGGCACCCCTTCCTCTGCCACCAGCAAGTACCTTTAAGAAAATCTTATGATAACTGTCCAAAGCCTAAGATTTTCATGTTGATTCAGTGAATTTAAATATTTTTGAGTTTTTAGTAAATATTTTTAAAAATCAAATATTTTTCATCCAAGTTGACTTTTTTTACTGTTTGCACCTCGATCGTCACATGACATGGTGCCATCACATCAAAACTAAGCGAGAGGAGATCAACCTAAGATATAGAAACTTGTACTGGATAACAGGCCAGAGTAGCATCAACAAACTTATAATTTACAAAGTAATGCTAAAACCAATTATTTAGATGTACAGAATACAGCTGTGGGGTAGCTCCAGTGATTCCAATATATCGATTTTACAAAGAACGCAAAATATTATGCTTCGACATATAAGCTTTTGGTTTGTCACCAACAACGAAATCCACGATCACTTAAAAATTAAAACTGTTAGGCAAGAAATTAACAGCATAACTCAGAAATACAAAGGGAGACTGGAGAACCACCCAAATGAGCTTGCTTTTAGCTATACAAATACAAATAGACTAAAAAGGAAAAACATCATCAATATCAGAACACTCTTCCGACCTCCGTGGCACAGTTTGTAGCGCTGTTGTCTTAACGTGCGGAGGTCCCGGGTTCGATCCCCGGCAGGATGAATATGGGAATTTATAATTTCTAAATTTGCCCTGGTCTGGCCTGGTGGGAGGCTTCTGCCGTGGCTAGTTACCACCCTACCGGCAAAGACCTGGCGCCAAGCGATTTAGCGTTCCAGTACGATGCCGTGTAGAAACCAATAGGGGTATGGGTTTAAATAACTGCCATGCCCCTAACAGGTTAGCCCGCTACCATCTTAGACTGCATCATCACTTACCATCAGGTGAGACCGCAGTCAAGGGCTAACTTGTAGTGGATAAAAAAAAAATAATAAAAAAAAAAAGAACAGCAAAGAGCAGATGTTCTCAATGGAGGGCACACTTATCAAGCAAAACATCAATGAACACATCTGCTAAAGTTGCCGCTGATTGCAGATTAACACAGAGAAAAAGAAAAAGTAGACTTTTTACAAGTGCTTTTGAATTTTACATGACTAATATTTCCTTTGATAGTATCAGAACCTCTATTACGAAATGTGTAACAAAATGTGACTTACCTGGGCTTTCAGTACAATATCTTTGGTGTTAAGCTCTTGAGCAAACTTCACTGCCTCGTCCTTTGTCTTGGCAATGTTGAACTTTGGCACAGGAATGCCATGGTCTCTGAGCAGAGTGTAGCTCACATACTCGTGAACGTTCAGGTGCCGGACTTGTTGCTTGCATGGTAGGTTACTTTGTGATGTTGTTGCCAACAGCTAAATATAAAAAAATATACTTATCATAAATCATATGATAGACTTAAGACTTTATGTAAAATATCTTACTCAAAATCATGCTTCACATTTTGCAAGTGATCTTTTTGCTAATAATCTATTCTGGTTGTGAATGTATGTATTATCTCTAAACATATTGAAAATATGCAGGAGGAAGAACATATCACAAGCATTAGAGTAATACCAAATGTTAAAGTGATCTATTTCAATAATAAATAAAATAAGTACAATTAAAATTAAATAGAATAAATAACATGAACAAAACAAGAATTTTGATAAAATAAAAGAATGATAATCATATTGAATGATGAATGGGACTTATTATCAAGATTTATATAGAGTAAGTATCAGAATAAATCTGCTAATCTCTTTATAATATAAAAAATAAACATTGTACTGATGACGTAAGGACCGTGAGCTGAAATTGACAAGGTCAGGCTTTTTTAAATTACATAAATTGAAACCAATTGGCTTTACGTAACTAAAAATCAAAGCTGCAGTGTAGAATTTAAAATTAGCGCGATTATATTAGGACAATAACATAATTTAATAAAACTAGGTACTATAATGTAAGAAAATATGAATGAATCAAATTATCTTCTCAGGGGACTAGAAACAAAAAATTAAATATACGAAAAGTTTCTAAATTCTAAAAAGGATTGTAGGTACATACCTTTGTTCCATTTTTTAAAAGAACTGATTCGGCAAAGCCAAAAGAACGAGGTAGCAAAGACGCCATTTTTCAATTTTCATACAAAAATTTTCTCGGTGTCGTGATACAAACAGCAAATGTCAAATTACAATCAAATTGAAAAAATTATTTTGTTGCTGTCAACATCCATTTGTCAAAAATACAATAGGTAATAGTGTTGCCTAGAGTTGTTCAAAACTGTTATAGACTGTCTAAGCTAAGTCTGCAGCAGTAAGAAAATGGTAGAATTTGAAAATCTGTTGATGACAACACAGAGTGTAATGCGAAAAAACGCACTTGATACTTGTGTTTTTTGTTTTCAATCTGCTTTCCTGGGAGCGTGGTCATTGTTCGTTTTAGTACATTTCAAAGAGTAAAATGTAAATAGAGGGCACAATTTTGACAGCGTAATAAGGTAGAGCATACATGATCCCCGTATTTATATAAATTATATATATAATATTTGCCGTGAATTCGTCTTGCCGTGAATTCGTCTGGGTGGATTTCGGCTATAAACTCACGCAGAAACCATATGTTTTTGTTCAGGGGATGAGTCAAAAAAGGTAACAGACAAACGGTTACTTTCGCTAACTACTCTTCGCTACTACTAATATTAGTATGAATCTACTGACGCTAACGACAAATTATTACTTGATCAGGGGAGATCTTTTGAATTACTTAAGGAGAGCATAAATGAATTAAAACATTAAATGAAATGAATGAAATATTCTTTATTGTACACCAAAGACATAACATTAATAATCAGAATCAATAAAACAAAAAAATAAAACAAAACAATAAAAAATTATCAATATTGACTTTTGTTTCCCGTGCTGCACGCTTTTTGCCGGGAGTCCTCCAGATTCCCTGATTAGTTTGGCCCTCATTTTTAATAACTCTTATGGTTCGTTCGCTTACACCTGGAAATAAATGAAAATAATTTATTTTTTTCGCATTTTCGGCAAAAAAATAATTATGTTGGGGGTTCCGTCTAGACTCTCTTGACCCCTCCTTAGACGCGACAGCTTTTGATCAAGGCAGCACGTTTCTAAATCTAAAATCCCACCCCAAAAAAAAACAAAATTTCAATTTGAGATGGATGCATTGACTTATTCCAAGTTTCTGAAGGACATCCTGGAGATGAGGCTTTAACTCTTCGCTTATTCCACCTTGAATTTATACAATAATTAATAAAAAGTATAAAAACTTCATAGGATTTTGCTGTCAGTTTTTTTCGCATATTATCCATCATAATTATACGATAAGAACAGGCGAATATAAACCGTTTAAACGTTTTATATAAATAATCTAGTATTGTATTCAAAGATCGAAAGGCAAAATATCAAAACCGTTTGGTCAACTTACTTGTCGACTCTTCAATTTCTTGTAAACATTGTTGTTTTTGGCTTAGGACAGCATCGTGATCTTCCTTTACTTCTTAGAATATAAGAATCATGTTATAAAATAACTCGCACACATTATTTTGAATAGGTTTATTCATTATTTCCCTATTTTCACTTTTATTTTCGAAATATTAAAACGAACCTAGACAACCTGATAGCTGAATTGACAAATCAGTGACAAATGTAAGAACACAGTTAAATACATGGTATATTATATATTAAGTCCATGGTTAAATAAGACGCATGTTTTTACTTTGTTTTAAGTGTTGCCCTTTTATTCCGTGGCAGAGTTGGCCAGACTCTATAAATCCTTATCACGCTACGGACTATAAACTATACATTTTTAACATGCTTTTATATACGCTATGTTATAACGCGCTTGTTATTAGAAAACGTGTGGGCGGCCGGCAGGCGCGATATGTCTTGCAACCGTGCGGCGTGCGATTGTGTTGGTGATGTAGGTGCCCATTTCATGCGGCCCTACATCACACGAGTATATATCCGATCAGAGGGTAAGCTTCCTAATAAAGTCGAAAATGTATACCTATTCTGCTAGGGTTGTCACCTGATGCATGTCAACAATTTAAGGAAAAATAAAAATATTATACATCGACTTAGACATCGACAATCGACAATCGACATCGATATCGACAATCGACATCGATATCGACAATCGACATCGATATCGACATTTACAACGACATCGATATAGACAATCGACATCGATATTGACAATTGACATCGACATCGATATCGACAATCGACATCGATATCGACATTTGTATCGACCATCGACATCGATATCGTCAATCGATATGAGTATCAACATCGATATCAACAATCGACATCGATATCGTCAATTGATACGAGTATCAACATCGATATCAACAGTCGACATCGATATCGACAAACGACATCGATAATCATAATCGATATCGACAAACGACATCGACATCGATATCGTCAATCGATATGAGTATCAAAATCGATATCAACAATCGACATCGATATCGACCATCAAAATCGGCATTAATATCGATATCGACAATCGACATTCACCATATTATTTGACTTTTGGAGACATATTCAAATTCTTTTGATTTATTGGTGTATTTAAATATATTCTTCCCGAACCCAACCTAACCTAAACCTTCCCGAAAGTAGCTAGGTACGTTAATTACACAAGTGAAAAAATCATAAAAATAGGTTCATTGGTTTCCGAGAAAATCGTTAACAAACCTACATACATACCTACATACGGGTCAAATCCTTTTGAAGTCGGTTAAAAATGTTGGTGGAGCCAGGGGTAAATAGGAAACACCTGCCCCACGTTTACCCTATTTATCCCTGGGGTCGCAACTCGCAACTAGCAAAAAGTTCCTCCTACCTCTATACAAAGTTTCTTCAAAATCGGTTAAAAAACTGGGCCGTTAAAGCGTAACTGCAGACAGATAGACTGACACATTTTCGCATTTATAATTTGGGGGGTGGACAAAGTCACACATTTTAGCCATATTAGGTACTTCGGGTATTCTACTATCTGAGTACTGTCTTCAAGTAGGTGAGACCGACTTAGGCTACATAGTAGGGTAATGGCACCAGTGGTCACTGGTCAGCCTCATAACGACTTTTTGAAGTTCGGAAAGCTGGCATTTTTACAGGATTCGCCGGATAATGAAACGTAGTACATGATTGGATTAATTGTTTATTATAGTTTTTAAACAATATATGTCAAAAACAATATTTGTCTTTATAAAATATATATTTAAATTTAAACAAAAAATGGCACTTTTTGCCAGTGGTCAGCCTCTAAAATCCAATAATCAGCCTCGATGAACCCAGTATTCAGCCCTTAGCATGAGATCAAAATGAGCATTATTTATATCAAAATCAACTATATTATTTAGGTCTCTCTTATTTCAGGTATATCCAGAGCATCATGTTTTTTTAAAAACTCTGTCAAGTCTTGTCACTTTCTTATATATTCCTCAGTTATTACTGCTCGTCCCTTAGAAATTTCTTCAGCTGTTCGTATAGATAAGGAAGGGTTTCTTCGAAAAAGGATTTAAGCCATTTTTTTCCTGGTCTGTCATTTACGAAAGGATTAGGTCTTCCGTCGGCCTTTACTATTGCTTGGACCGTATTTAATAAACCCACATTTTGCTATTTTTTGACACCAATCCACCAGTGAAGCTTCTTCTGCTTTATTTAAAATGGACCTATTTTTCTTGGGCCTTCTGGGACACGTACATGGAGCCGATCTTGTAGTGTGCCTCGAGGAACTCCAAACGTTCTACTAGCCTCTCTTATCGGCATTCCGTTTCGTATGGCTTCCATGGCGGAAGAGAGTTTCTCTGGAGGATACGTTTGTCTTGGCGGCATTTTGGGCTGAAAATATACAGAATTATTTATCAAAAATTATTTACATAGGTACCTTCTCAATTACTGAAATACAAACTACCTACCTACCTAAATACATTTTAAAACTATTTCAGGTAAAACTAAAATGTAGTCTACCGACGTCCTTAAAAATACTACCTAAATGGGTACAATCGAAGACACTGTTAACTGTACATTTACAAACGAACATAAACCTTGTCACAACGTATTAAAGTCCATGGGCTGAATACTGGATTGGCAACACCTAGTGGCCAGCCGCGTAAAAATAAAATGTTTAATGCGGCTGACCACTGGGTTTTTTGAGGAATATGAAAGAACATGCCTTACTAAATTTGAAAATTTAAATTTAACGGTTCTAATGACCGCCTTTTCTCGCAATTTTAAAAATAATTCAATAACCCAGTGAACAGCCCTGGGGGGCCGACCATTGGATCTTGTATAAAAAAGTAGTACCCAATGGTCAGCCTCCACAATATTTACGTAAATCAGCGATATTTTTATTCAAATTTAATGTAATTCAATACATGAAGTAATACATAAAGCCAAATTGCTTATAAGACTATCACATTTAATAATAAAACATGTTTTTTCTTACCTTTTAAGAGAACACCACGCGAAGTAATAAATTTTTTTTTTTTTTTTTTATTGGTGATATGCTTGCGCTTGACGACAATCATGCTTAGTGCAAAGCAATGATGAGGTCTAGGTTGGAACGCGCTTGCCTAGAAGATGCCTATTCACTCTTGCCTTGAAGGTACTTAAGTTGTAAGTGGCAGGAAACACGTGCGCTGGGAGGGTGTTCCACACCCTAGCGGTTCGTATCAGAAACGTCGAGCAGAAACGTTTCGTGCGAGCAAATTGGACATCAACCACATAGGGGTGCCAACGCTGACGGTTTCTTGCTGTTCTGTGGTAGAACGGAGAAGGAGGAACAAGGTTGTGAAGTTCCAGAGCACACTCCCCATGGTATATCCGATAAAAAACCGATAAGCAGGCGACATTGCGTCGGTGTTGTAAACTGAGCAATTTCGCCTGCGTAAGTGATTGATCGCCTATTATTCTTCGGGCCCGGCGATCTATCGAGTCTAATGCATCGAGTTGGTACCTGGCGGATCCATCCCAAAGGTGGCAGCAATACTCCATGCCAGAACGAACTTGTGCCTGATAAAGAGTGAGGCGCTGTTCCGGCGTGAAGTACCGCTTCACCTTGTTCAGGATACCAAGTTTTTTGGCAGCTGTTTTGGCCTTTGACTCGATGCATTTCCCGAAATTGAGGTTGGGAGAGATGTCAATACCCAAGAGCTCAATGTGATCACTAAGCGGTACGGATATACCATGGAAAGTAGGAGTCAAGGTGAAGGGGCTCCTCTTTGCGGTAAATAAACACGCTTGTGTTTTGGTGGCATTAAACTTAACTAGGTTGGCGTCACCCCAATCGGACACCTCCTTAAGTGTCAAGTTAACGCGATCCACCAAGGCCTCTCTTTGCTCAAGTATCTCAGAAGCACTGGCTCTAGAACTGGACATGTATCTCTCCGTAACAGTGCTGTCATCAGCGTACCCAAAGATACCGGGTTTTAGGAGATCGTTGATGTGCAGCAGGAAAAGTGTTGCGGAGAGAACAGACCCCTGAGGAACACCGGCATTGACAGCCATTAGGTCAGAGGAACAGCCGTCGACGACCACCCGGAATGACCTGTCACTCAGGAAATCAGATATCCAGTTGCAGAAACCAGTGGGAATCCCGTACGCGGGGAGCTTGCTGAGAAGACTGCCGTGCCAGACCCGGTCAAAAGCCTTCGATATATCGAGAGAGACAGCAAGTGCCTCGCCGTGCTTCTCGATGGCTTCGCCCCAAGTATGTGTGGCATACACTAGAAGATCCCCAGTAGACCGATTTTTCCGAAAGCCGTACTGACGGTCTGACAGAAGATCGTTTTCTTCTAGGTATGCTAGGAGCTTGTTGTTAAGGACACGTTCCATACTCTTACAGAGGATAGATGTGATGGCGATAGGTCTGTAATTGGCCGGATCAGCACGACTCCCCTTTTTCGGTACTGGCTGCACATTTGCAACTTTCCACGACTTGGGGACTTGAGCAGTTTCGAGAAAGAGGCGAAACAAGCGTGTTAACACAGGAGACAACTCAGGAGCACAATTCCGTAGAACAACTGCAGGTATACCGTCAGGACCACTGGCCTTACTCACATCGAGGTTCCGTAGAGCTTTTAGGACCTCATGCTGGTGTATGCGTAACTCCGGCATAGTGGAGTCACATGGTGTGAGCGTGGGTGGGATGCTGCTACCAGCATTGAGCTGTGAGTTTCCTGCGAAAAGAGACGCAAGCAGATTTGCTTTGTCTGTTGCAGTTACGGCCAGTGATCCATCGGGTTTCTGCAGAGGAGGCAGGGAGGAACGGCAAAAGTTCGTCTCAACCGACTTCGCGAGCGACCAGAAAGCCTTACTACCGCTGGGGTACGTAGCTAGCTTACGTCCAATGCGACTAGTGCGGCTGAAACGAGCCTTCTCTAAGACCCTTTTGTAGGACTTGGTGGCAATATTGAATTCCCTTTTCTTTAGCTTGACGTCCGGAGCTTTGAGCGCGCGCGCGTCAGCCCATGCCACAAACGCAGAGTGCTTACGGGCCACTGCAACTGAGCATTCTGCGTTGTACCATGGGGGGGTCTTGCTATCAGACGATACGTCAGAAAATGGTATAAAATATTCCATTGCTTGACGTATCACTTCCGATATAGCACACTCACAGCTCGACGGATCGTTGGTAGGGAAACAAGCTTGCCGCCACGGATAAGATGCAAAAAAGTGCCGCATCTCATCCCAATCTGCTGACCTGTATCGCCACACCCGCCTCTTAACAGATGGGTTAGAGGCAGGAGGGCAATAGTTGGATACAGATTTCACCAGACAGTGGTCAGAGGTGCCCAATGGGGCGGAAACCGAAACCGAAAAACTGTCTGGATCAGTTGTCAGCAGAAGGTCCAAGCAATTGGGTGTGTGTCCATCGATATCCGGTACCCGAGTGGCTTCCTGAACTAACTGAGAGAGATCTAGCGATAGTGCAAATTTGCGCGCCTCTCTCCCAGCATGGTCAGTTTTCTGGTATGGGAACAGCCACTCCTGATGATGGGCATTGAAGTCCCCCAGAAATACCAGCTTAGCGGATGGATATCGATTTTGGACTGTGTCAGCCGTTTTGCCCAGGTAATTGAACAACTGAGTCGTCTCCTGGTCACCGCTATGCGAACGATATATGCACGCATAAATGGTTTGCTCTAATCCTGTATCAACCAGACACCACAGAACAGAAAATTTCCGTACCTCCAAATTACGGAGACGCTGGCAGCAAATGTTATTACGAGCGTACAAGCACACCCCCGCGCGAGGTTTAAAATTGTGCTCAAGCGCGTATCCGGGGTATTGAAGGTACGCTTCATCCGCTGGGTTTTGAATTTGCGTCTCCGTAAGGAAGAGCAGATGCGGCTTCGCAGTCTCGAGATGGTGGTGGACTGCATTGAGATTTGAGTGCAGACCTCGGATATTTGCAAGGTGCACTGTAAAGGAGAGGAGGTGCAGCCGCTGTGTTAATCTGCTTATCTTTCTTTTACTTTTCATGTTGTACTAGGGAGTGAATAGGGATGGGAGAAATGGAAGTTGTACGAGATGCTACATTCTTGACACCGTGACCTTCGCCACAGCGACGCAAAAAGGAGACTCAACCTGGAGACCGCGGGGACGCCCGAACCCCCCTGGGAATCGCCATCGGGTCCTCTCTCCAGTCGCCAACCGGCACGATGGAAGCCATCCCAGGATTTTTCGCGAGGTGGCGGGGCAGCCTTTCATAGGTGGCTGGCCTACTAATTGGGCCCCCAACTACCTGCGGTCGGCCAGCGGTGCACCGTGCTTCGGATCCCGCTGCTCTCCAAACTGAGCCGCCCGGCGCCGCTACAACTCCGGTCAAAACCTGTCATTGAATGTAGCACAACTGTACAGACCCATTTCCCCCATATATGGCTCCTGTGAGCATCACACCGGAACACGACGCACCCCACGACACAAGTTATGTCACAAGACACGCCATTTGGCGGCGCGGTTTTGCTCACATGGTGGTGTTGCAAGCCACGGCCGAAGCCTACCACCTATGAAGATGTTGCTCATTTGGCACTACCCAGGGGTCACGTGTAGGGTACTGAGGGATAAAACCTGACTTTAGTTCAACCTACGGACGCGAGCAACTTTAGCCCCCAAAAAATGGCGGACATGACACTACTGCTCTTTTCAACCGCCGTCACCTGTATGAACGAGTTTATTTCTCCCCCCTGATCCCCTGCCGCACCTATCGTGTGACATATTAAACAATGAGGAATCAAAGTTTCTATTTAAGTACACGTGATTCGTTTATTCTAATTGTAGCGATATTTATGACCAATAAACGACACAAAAGGCTGACCACTGGTTCCTGGCTGACCACTGGTGCTGTTACCCTACATACCTACCTGTCTAGCACGTCATTCTCACTTGACGATCTGTTATTACTTATTACCTAGTTTTATTGTACAGGTGCGCTAGCCGCTAGGTACGTGTAAAAAGGTACTTACTTCTCTTTATCTCTCGGGTATGAAAAATAGGAAACATCCTTATTGTCTTTAGAGCTTTTCAAGCAAACTGTGCAAGTATTCGGCATTTTTGTTGAAACAGAACACTATATTTACATAAATAAATCTAAATAGTTTTATTTTTAATACAAAATCAGTAAACTTATAGTAATGAAAATAAATTGAGGAACAATTTCGTGATTGAACACGAAATTGTTCCTCTATTTATTTTCATAAACGCACGACCGTCAGCCACAGTCAGCGCTTGCGTTAATACCTTTTGTTTCTGGTCGGTGGTTAATACATCTAATATATAATGCAGTGTTGCCACCCTCTGATTTAGGTTTTCCCCTAACTCCTCGTGAAATTCCCCTAAAATAAGCACTTTTCAAAATGTTTTCCCCTAAAAAATTTATTCTAAGAATAAAACACAAATGAAAGTGCATTAAACTTATATTTAACTTTTTTTAATACCTATATTAAACTAAAAAAAAAAAAACTACTAAATCAATACCGTCTGTACCATATATACATAGGTACGTATTATAATATGTAGGAAGTACACTACCATCAGCTATGATATTTAAAACATTAGATACGTTCCCCGCGCTTTATTTTGGCAAGAATTTAAGAAGGCACTTGCCCTCACTTGCGTACATTGCAGTTAACAACAGTGTAACTCAGAATCTATATTCATCTCTTTCTAACAACAGGTATAGCGTATGTTGACCTTTATGTTCTTTCCCTTTCTCCGCGTACGTAATATTTACGCCGTTTTTTAGTGCAATGATGTTCGCGTATGCCGCGTCTATTTGTAATAAGTCGTTGACCATCAGATAAGTTTTGACCAATTATTAAGGTGAAGATCTAAATAAGCAGCCATAAGTCACTAACTTACCATTTAACGATCATATTACATGCCTACCACAAATCTATGAGGATTTTGAATAGAATTCTCATCATCAATTATCAGCTTTTTGAACTACCTATGTTAACCATAGAACATTTATAGAGGAGTCCTCTATAAATGACCCATGGTTAACATGGCATCATTGTCCTACATTGTCATAGGACAATGGTGCACAGCGTACCTACATTTGGAACAAGCGAAGAACACCTACCTAGATTAAAAACACTGACAGTTAAACCAACCAAGTCAAACAAACAAGAGTACCTACCTAAACCATAACGTATAAATCCATAAAAACCAGTTTACCTCGCACACATAAAGCAGCTTTATTCGTATTCGACATCTCTTCTTTCCACGTACACAATTCTATGAGCGCGAAAGAGAAAAATATATTTTGTTTGGTACTAGCAATAGAGAAATGTAACATCATAGTCGTAATTCCTTGATTCCTACTTCCATGGGTAACATCGGCACACCAAGTTACGTTCAGATACACGCAGTCACCGATTCGAACCGAAAGTTGAAACTTTCCCTAAAAAATTCCCTAATAATTTTTTTTCCCCTAAAAATTTCCCTAAATAATTGTATACCCTAAAAAAGCCCCTAAGTGTTCAAAAATCCCCTAAATCTAGGGGAAAATACCCTAAGGTAGGGACACTGATATAATGTACTCTGTGCTTGCGTTCTAACCCAGACAGTGTCTCGCTAACCCGGACGATCGTGTCGGTGAATGTGTCGGTGAGAGCTCACGCACACATCGTTGCGCTATGTATGGGTGAAGTCGCCGCGAGCAGTTTGTATGAAGCTTCCTCTCTGTTCAGTTCTCTGTGCCTACAACGCGAATGCACTTGCTTTTACGAAGCATCCCTCATGCTACCGGACGGGTCGGCGGGTTGCGGATTGCCGAATCTGCCCGGTTCTGGCCAGGCTTTCGCAGGACCGAGACCGGACAGAAGCCTAAGGGCCCCGGACAAGAGGTCCGGCCAGTGACACACCCAACGCTGGTCGGGGTCCTTTATAACCCTATCCTTTGATCCCCCCTCCAAAGTTTTAACCCTTTTCGCCCCCACCACTCACATGCACTCACACGAAAGCACACGCACACACAATCACGTCACGGACAACACACGGACGGATATCCACACGGCAAGTTTCGGCTCTGGCGGGGCTCGGGGCGGGGCGAGGGCGGGAGGGATACATGTCGACAACATGTGTCCGTCCGGCCTCAGCGCCGCGAAGGGTCCCGCGAGAAGCCGGACGCGCAATGTGGACCACTGTCCCAAACAACACCCACACTGCACACACCACACGATACACAGTTCAAAATCACACACAAACTCAAAAAAAAATAATGGACAACACGACGACTAAGAAAATTCGACCCCAGAGGGTACCAGCCCCACCAGGGCTGGAGAATACCTTGCTGTGGCTCGCCCTCCGGAAACGGAAACGACCGGAGGACGAGCTCAGGACAGGACAGGTCGCCCATCGTATTCTGGGTTGGGCACTCAGTCGCCTGGTGCTATGCACCCCCGACAACTTTTGGCAAACCCCACACGGACACCGACGGACAATCTCATACATGGAAAACCCCAAGCAAAAGACAAACGGACCGACGCAATCCCTGGACGCAGGTGGTCGCAGGGAAGAATAGGAAAAAGCGACGAACAAGACCAACCAAAGGAGGTGGGCGGCCGCACCAACAGGGCCGCTGCCTGCTCGCCGAGACTGTCGCCTCGAGCCAGGGCGAAGGGCGAGTGGACGCGGACCGGCCGGGTGAGGGCCGTGGCTTACCAACCATCACCCTGATATGTATGAAAACTTATGTAGGTAGTTTATAATAACTATTCTGTGTAACTTGTCAAGTTAGCCAATAAAGCAGTCAGTATCCGAATCTCGTGGTTTTAATACATAACACTGGCGACGAGGTGCCAAATTATTTTTATTTATAAGTAAATTTTAACATATTGGTTAAATAATAATGCCACTCGGTAAAGTGGAAAGTTTTGATGTGGGAACGCAAGATTGGGATGCGTATGTGCGACGCGTTAAGCAGTTTATCACGCTAAATGCCATCGATAGTAAACTCCACGTTGCCACGTTGGTCACTTTAGTGGGCGCTGATTGTTACGCGTTGATGTGTGATTTGTGTTCACCCGTGCAACCCGAAGATAAAACTTTCAACGAGTTGGTTAAATTAGTGAAAGATCATCTGGAACCCGAGAGATCCGAGATAGCTGAAAGACATATATTTCGGCAAAGAAAGCAACAACAAGGCGAAGGGGTCAAAGTGTACCTACAAAACTTGAAACATCTCGCTAAGACGTGCAGTTTCGGGGCTCAACTCGAAGTTAACCTTCGAGATCAGTTCGTGTCGGGACTTCTTAGTGAGGAGATGCGTTCGCGGCTTTTTGCCGAAAGGAATATTGATTATCGGCGCGCGGTGGAGCTGGCGTTGGCGCTGGAGGCGGCGGAGCGGCACGCGATGACGGCGTGCGCGACGGCTGCGACGAGCGCGCGGGCGGCGAGCGGCACCGGCGGCGGCGGCGACGACGGCCTGCATCGGGTGGGTGCCGGGCGAGGCGCGCGCGGCGACGCCAGGGCCGGCGGCAGCGCGGGGGCCCGGGGCCTCTGCGGCCGGTGCGGCAAGGGGCCTCACCCAGAAGGCAGGTGTAAATACAAATACTATTCTTGTGATCAGTGTGGTGAAAAAGGTCATTTGAAGGCCCGGTGCCCTCAGAAGGGCAAAAGTGAACTGAGTGTAGTGAGTGGTGGTTCGAGGCAGAGACAGAAAGGTCAGATTTATTTTAATAATAATTCCGATTCTGATAGCGACAACGATTGCCATTTTTATAACATCGTTAGCGGCGGAGACGATGGCCCCTATTATGCGATTTTAAATATTGAAAACGCGAGTCACAAATTCGAAATAGATACGGGAAGTAAGATCTCAGCCATATCTAAACGATATTACGATAAATTCTTTTCTAAGTTTCCCATACAAAATAAATCTTTAATTTTGAAGTCTTATACCGGTGACGTAATTGAAACAATCGGTTACATTTTAGTCGATGTGACTTGTGGGTCCAGATCGGCAAAATTAAAATTGTATATAATCGAAAATGGGGGCCCTCCTCTCATGGGCAGAGTTTGGATAAAGGAATTAAAGTTAAAAGTTATTCAGTGTTACAATTTGGCTAGTGAGGAGTCTATTGCTATTAATTTAAAAGAAGAATTTCCCGAAGTGTTCGCGGAGGGCCTGGGTACTTTTAAGTCCCGATTGCGTTTGCGATTAAAGGATGATACACCTGTGTTTGTTAAAGCCCGTCAGCTACCGCTAGCGCTTCGGGAGCCAGTCGAGCGGGAACTCGAACGTTTGCAGCGGGAAGGGGTTATTTACAAAGTTGAGAGGTCGGACTACGGGACACCGATAGTGCCGGTTGTCAAAGCTAATGGTTCGATTCGTATTTGTGGTGATTATAAAATCACCATAAATCCCCGTCTTAAAGATTTTCACTACCCGCTGCCGCGAATCGAAGACCTGTTCGCCACACTAGGTGGGGGCGATCAGTACACTAAGCTCGATTTATCGAATGCATTTCAGCAGTGTGTGTTAGAAGAAGACTCACAGCCGATGACGGCCATCACGACTCACATGGGTACTTTCGTTTATAGGCGCGTTCCTTTTGGAATTAAATGTATTCCTGAGAATTTTCAAAAAATTATGGAGGAAACATTGAGTGGATTACCCTCAACGGCTGTATTTGCGGACGATATTTGTGTTACGGGTAAAGATAAAAGCACACATTTAAGGAATTTAAGGGCAGTGCTACAGCGATTGAATGAAAACGGTTTGAGAATTAATTGGTCTAAATGTCAATTTTTCAAAGACAGTGTTACATACTTGGGATATAAAATTGATAAATTCGGTTTGCATACCGATGATAAAAAAATTGAAGCCATAGTCGCTGCACCTCCACCCACGAATGTAACACAATTACGAAGTTTTATGGGTCTTGTAAATTTTTACTCAAAGTTTTGTTCTAACATGAGCGATATTTTAAAACCGATGTATAACCTTCTAAAGAAGAATGTTAAATGGAATTGGGACGAAAAGTGCATGAATGCTTTTAATAGAATTAAAAAGGTACTAAGTAGGTCCCCGGTGCTGGCGCATTACGACCCGAGCCTTCCTCTCATACTCGCGGTGGATAGCAGTCCTTACGGGCTAGGCGCGGTGTTGTTGCAGCGGCACGCGGACGGCGGCGAGCGGCCGGTGAGCTGCGCGTCTCGCACGCTCTCCCCCGCCGAGTGCAACTACGCACAGATAGATAAAGAAGCGCTCGCTATTGTGTTCGGTGTGACGAAACACCACCAATACCTATACGGCCGGCATTTTATACTCCGCAGTGATCACCGCGCTCTCAGTTATATATTTGGCGAAAAGCGGGGTATTCCTTTGACCGCAGCGAGTCGTTTACAGAGGTATGCGGTTAAATTGTGTGCGTATGATTTCGAAATTGAATTCGTGAGGTCACTAGAAAACTGTCAGGCCGATGCGCTTTCTCGGCTTCCCCTGTGCTCGACTGATAGTCGAGTCAGGAGCGAGGCCGAAAGATGTAGCTACCTTAATTTCATTCAGGATGATTTTCCGCTCAGTTTTATAAATATAAAATCGGAGATTGCGAAAGATCCACTGCTGAGTAAAATTTACGGTTACGTTATGTTCGGTTGGCCGAATAGAGTAATGTCTGAATTTGAAAAACCCTATTTTAATAGAAAGGATAATATTTACATAGATCAAGGTTGTTTAATTTGGGGTTATAGGGTGATAATTCCTAAAGTATTGCGTGAGAAAGTATTAAAAGAAATACACGAGGGGCATCCGGGTATCGTCAAAATGAAGCAGATCGCTCGTAATTACGTGTATTGGGAGGGTTTAGACGCGGACATCGAGCGTGTTTCAGCGCAGTGTACAGCGTGCGTGTCCCAGCGCGCCGCGCCGCCCACCGCGCCGCTGCACTCGTGGCCCTGGCCCGCTGAGCCATGGTCGCGCTTAAATGTGGACTTTCTGGGGCCGTTCAACAACGCGTATTACTTAGTCATCGTGGATGCTCATTCGAAATGGATCGAAGTTGAGAAATTAAAGAGTATTTCAGCAGCGGTTGTTATAGGTCGTTTAAGACAACTATTCGCTAAATTTGGGCTCCCTAATTTAATTCTCAGTGACGGAGGACCGCCTTTTACCTCTGTTGAGCTTGGGCTATACCTAAAACAGAACGGCATTAAACATACTCGCATAGCTCCATATCACCCGTCCAGCAACGGTGCCGCCGAAAACGCAGTTCGTACTATAAAGCGGGTTTTAAAGAAAGCTGTAATCGAAAAAGTAGATGATTTAACTGCGCTCAGTAGATTTCTTTTTACGTATCGCAACACGGAGCACAGCACCACCGGTCGCGAGCCAGCCGTGGCCATGTTCGGGCGGCGCCTGCGCGGCCGCCTCGACCTGCTGCGGCCCGACACGGGCGAGCGGGTCCGCGCCGCGCAGCAGGCCGCCGAGCGCCGCGCCGCGCCGCCGCACACGCTGCGCGAGGCGCAGCCCGGCGATGCTGTGCTGATACGTGATTATTCTAAGAATAGTGATAAATGGGCGGAGGGTGAGGTACTAGAGCTACTACTATTCTGTGTAACTTGTCAAGTTAGCCAATAAAGCAGTCAGTATCCGAATCTCGTGGTTTTAATACATAACACACCCCTGACGAACATACTACCAACAGTGAAAACACCCCGACCCAACGTCGGCCACACCCTGTCGCCCGCCGGACAAATGCGTACTGGCGAGCAGCGGTGAGGCCGGCGGGGGGTCAGAAGGTCCCGCCCCATCGTCGAGCCAGTCAAGCCAAAAGCGAGATAGGCTCGACGACACAATCTCCCCTCGGGGGGAATACAAAAGGCGGAGGACTGAACACACGGGCTCTTGCGCCCGCGCAACTAAACCACACCAGTGTAGCTGTCACACTAACACCACGTGCAGACATGACTCAACAAGAGGCAAATAGCGTCCAAGAGCAGATAGAGGAGGAGATCTTTGACGCATGCCTCAAACCATCACCACCCGGCACCGTACCTTATGCGCCCGCTTTCGAAGGAAAAGCCTTCCTGAGTGAGGGGGTGCTAAAGCTATGGTGCTACAACGAGGAAGCCCTTTCGTGGTTACAGGAGGTCGTACCAAGACTCAGGTCACCACGAGAGGGGACGGGGCTCACGTTGATGACAATCGGAGATACCAGTGCGGGTAAGATCGGCACTCTTCCTGCCGGGGTACAAGGCGGAGATCGGAAAACTCCATAGGCTCATGGCCGGCCAAAACCCCTGGTACAAGGTATCAACGTGGACCCTGTATACATACAAAAGAGTAGACAGCAACACTCCTGGTGTATTCCTAGTGCTAGGAATACCCAAGGAGCAAATTGCCGACATCCTGGCACGAGGGAGGAAAGTAGCCTATTCCACGGGGTCCATTTACATCCGCTTCTTCACCAAGGAAGGAGTAAGCGATGTACCCCCGTTGGACCCCTTCGAGCCAGGAGTGCATACACAGACAGACATGGAGACGACAACTGATGTCCCTAACACACAGACAGACAGACAAACAGACAACATCCCGAAACCATCTGTCAGCACCGTGCTTGAAAATATAGACGCGGTGCTGACAGAGTCACCGCCAACTCCCCTTCCAAATGAGTGGGCTGAGGAGGCGGGGACCGACACGACTGACATGACTGACACGAACCTCCAGGAACTACTGAAAACATGGGCCCCTATGGCCGAAAACGACAACTAACGCCCTCCTCCCCTCATATCAACATTCAAGCACATTAAAATAGTGCAAACCAACCTCCAGCATAAACATCTTGCGACGGCCACCCTGAGGAAGCCGTGGGTTCGGGCAAACCGCGTATGCGGCCTCGGCAACTGCGAAGGTAAGGTATTCTACCACGGTATGCAAGAGCCGCCCCGAATATGCGTATACATACCACGCTGCATTGCGGCGACACTACTTACACATTACTGTTACAGAGACATAACAGCAGTGAGAATACCCAACGGCATAAAACAAAACAATGGGCCTACGCCTAGACCTCTAGTCTTGGCATCACTGTATCTACCCGTCGAAGGCCATATTCCAACAAAAGAAGTTTTGGACTTAATTAACCACTGCGAAGAACAAAAGATAGACCTGATCATCTCAATAGACACCAACGCGCACCACATCCTGTGGGGCAGCACAAAAACCAACCGACGGGGTGAGTCTATAGCCTCATATTTACGAGTACTAACAACTAACCTCAACATAGCTAACAAAGGCACAAAACCGACATTCGTGTTCAGCAGATACCAGACGATAATCGATATAACTCTAGTATCAAACAGCATAGTAAATCAGGTTAAAAACTGGCACGTAAGTAACGAACCATCACTGTCGGATCACTGCAGAATATGCTTCGAAATCGATCTGACTAAGACACCAGAATTGCCCAGGAAAAATCCAAGGAAAACAAACCGAAAACAGTACAAAGCGCTAATAACAAGACACATAGGACAAAATAACACAACCAGAATCCAAAATGTGTCAGAGATCGACAAAAATGTTACAGAGATTACTGAAAAACGGAGGACATGCTACGAGCTAGCCTGTCCCCTGAAAACTAGAAAGACAAAGCAAGAACCAAAAAACAGTTGGTGGGACCTTGACCTGGAAAAGAAAAGACAAAGGTTATGGCACCTATTCAACAGAGCAAAAAACACCAGACATAGACTGGGAGAACTTCCAGGAAGCACAATCACAATACAGCAAGCTTGTACGCAGCAAAGAGGACAAGTCGTGGCAAAGATACTGCACGAATATAGAATCGTACGACACAGCGACCAGAATCCGTAAAACTCTAGCAGACGAAAATAACCGAACACTCGGTACATACCTTGAAGAAAACCGATGGTACCTACACCAAAGACGATAAAGAAGTAAGTGAGACACTCATACAAACACACTTTCCAGGCTGCAGGATAGTAGATACACCTGATTGGTCAGATGACCTACAGGTGATACCTTCAGAAGCGGACTGGGAAACGGCAAACAAAATAGTCACACTCGAGAAGGTTCGGTGGGCGGTAGACACTTTCCACCCCTTCAAATCAGCAGGAACAGACAAAATCTTCCCGGCTCTCCTGCAATCGGGGGCCTCAGAAATAACACCATGGCTAGTACAGCCGAGCGATCGCGTAACTTCTGCATCAATCATTGATACATCGCAATCACCTCTGATTGGTTAACACTCTTCCACTATTGGACATAATCCATTGACGCAGCAAGAATGCCATAAATTCAGCCAATTACAACAATTGATACTGTAACAATGATTGATGCAGAAGTTACGCGATCGCTCGGCAGATTTTTCGAGCATGTATAGCCTTTAGATATATACCACTCTCATGGAGGGAGGTCAAAGTAGTGTTCTTGCCAAAACCAGGCAAAAACGACTACACACAACCAAAAGCCTTCAGACCACTGTAAGTCCCCAGTAAGAGCACTGAACAGTGCTCGCAGTGCTTATAACGGAACACCCACTAAATCTATGGCTTGGAGATAAGTATAAATAATTATATTAAAAAATCTTTTCCGATTTTTATAAGTAAGATTATTTATTTTAACGATAATTTTCAGCCTACTTTTACGTACTTTCGTTTGTGCTTTTTAGGGTTCCGTAGCCAAATTTGGCAAAAACGGAACCCTTATAGATTCGTCATGTCTGTCTGTCTGTCTGTCTGTGTCCGTCCGTATGTCACAGCCACTTTTTTCCGAAACTATAAGAACTATACTGTTGAAACTTGGTAAGTAGATGTATTCTGTGAACCGCATTAAGATTTTCACACAAAACTAGAAAAAAAAAACAATAAATTTTGGGGGTCCTCATACTTAGAACTGAAACTCAAAAATTTTTTTTTCATCAACCCCATACGTGTGGGGTATCTATAGATAGGTCTTCAAAAATGATATTGAGGTTTCTAATATCATTTTTTTCTAAACGGAATAGTTTGCACGAGAGACACTTCCAAAGTGGTAAAATGTGTGTCCCCCCCCCTGTAACTTCTAAAATAAGAGAATGATAAAACTAAAAAAAGTATATGATGTACATTATCATGCAAACTTCCACCGAAAATTGGTTTGAACGAGATCTAGTAAGTAGTTTTTTTTTAATAATTTAAAACTTACTACAGGTTTGTACGGAACCCTCGGTGCGCGAGTCCGACTCGCACTTGGCCGGTTTTTTTATTGCTGGGCACATTGTAGACTATCCAGGCCTGTGCTAAATACCTCATGTTTATAAGCTATGAGTTACCCATGGGCAGATAAAAAACTTTAACCTAGGTACTTTAACCTATTTCTGAGCTATGCAAAATGAAAGCGCCCTGAAAGCGTAATAATTTGTAGAAAACCTAGATCAAATAATACCTTGGAAATTAAAACAAATTAATAAGATTTTCATTATTCTTGTCTATTTCTGTTCATAACAGATTGACTTGCTGATTCAATATTTTTTTGTTTTTCTTCTGACCAAACTCCATTTCCAGAAAAGTAATGATTCCTTTCAAGTATATATAAAATCAAACTTAGTTTTTGTGATTTATTTAATGCTTTCAAATCTAGTAGGTCATTAAATAGTGGTTCAGAGCTAGTGTTTTTCTTTATGTTAAGCTGATTTAATACATGCCGAATTTTATTCCATGGATATAAAAGTATAGTACAATTTTCAAAAATATCACTTGCTGTAAATTCACTGCGCAGTTTTTCTTGAACATATTTTACTTGAATTAGAGGTATATACTGCCAAAATGGATGTCTTTTAATAACTTTTCCAATATCATTCATACTATACAAATTATCCAAGGATTGGGAGATACAAAAAAGGAGATCTTTCCCCTTTCCTAGGCGATCACCCTGAGCCCTTTCAAACACATCATAATGTGCTGAACTTCCTGAAAGTATGTTTAGACTCAAGCATTTTTTGTTATTGTTATACAAATTCAATAGTCTTTGTGATGCTTTGGTATTGTAATGAATCATTTTTAAAAACCTTGGGTGATTATAAAATGCATTGAACTCTGGTGTGTTCTTAGCTTTTTCTAATCTCTCCTTAATTGTACTAGGACTCAATGTGTATATTTGCAAACATCTTCTTTGTGCCTCATCACCAATTCCATATTCTTCTAACAGTCTTTTTATTTCTTGTAGTATGAAACAGTTTTTATTAGCTAACTTTGGATGTAATCTTATAACTTCTTTTATATCAATTCCTCCAATTGTTCTAAGGTTGTATATTGTATTTTCCAAATTTTCTGGATCAGCATGGACTAAATAAAAATTTGATTTGATTTTGTCATTTGTCATCAGTATTTGTCCTTGTAATAAGTTCAGTGTCTTGTTGATAGCCTGCAGTGGACGATGCTTTATGGTTGGATATATTTGCAGCCCTCTTTCAAATTCATTTTGGCTAAGATCCAAAATTAATTCCAAGTATCTTTGAATAATTTTAAGCCTTAATGTATACAAAGTCATTTTATTTATGTCTCCGTAAACTAAAGTTGTAAGTGATGTTGGCCACTGGGTCATATAGCTTGCAAGTCTGTTTTCAACATTTACAGTTGCTGGTATAGTTTTAGAATGCTTTAATTCTCCTATAGTTTTTTGTTTTATAATTGTCAAATATGAGAGTAGATGAGAAGTTGTAATATTGTCCACACCACATTCTCGTAAAACTTGGAATCTAAATTTAAGTGTCACAGGCAACATACTGCAAAGGGATGGTTCTTTGAGGAGTACTTCTCTGCCAAATCCAAGCTTGTATAGTACTTCTATTACATTTTTTATTCTTGTACTATCCAATTTATTTATAACTGGATATTTTAAAAGTAAGTATTGAGCTTTATTTTCGTTCACACTAAGGAACTTACACAGCTGTTTTACATCAATATCATGGACACAAGAAATTTCGCGCGCAGCTTTTGGTCTCCACAAGCTGGAGGCTCTACGGCACACTATTTTAAGAATCATATTTTTATAAATTTATATGAAGTTTGTGAGAATACTAGGAATCAATAGCTTTCCTTTATTAAGACATTATTATCACATTAAAGAAGGAAATTGCACGACTTGGAACCATCAACCAATGAATAAAGTTGCATTAAATGCTTAGAATAAATAGGCTTGGAATCACAGCTTGGAATTAGCAAAAAAGAAAATTATTGAAGAAAATTGATCAATGACACAACACACAATCTACACAGATGATTCGGAATTATATTATTCTATCCGTTATGGTTTTATTAGTCTATGAACACACCTGTAAAATAATAATGTATATTATATATTATAACATGTGTAAAATTGAGTCTTGACATTTTTTGACAGAGAGCTTGACAGAGTAACCCATGGATGTAGGAATAAAATGGATCGAGGGCTAAGTGCTAAAATGTGACGAAATTAAAAACTGAGTTAACTTGAAGATCCTAAGATGGTGCTCTCTTGTGCTCTGACTGTTGACTGTGTCTCTTGATTTATTTAGCACATAGTTTACGACTGTGGTTTACAAAATACTTTTTATCGTAGACAGAGCAGAGGTTACTTCTTAACCATAGAAGAATATATCTTACTCAGTCTTTTTCAACGTAGTAACCATTTTCGATTTTGTATTAACCGAGTTCTATAGGTCTCAGATCAATTATAACCTCTGATTGATCTGTATATTAATATGTCTGTGATCTGATTATAGGTATCATGCTGACAGAGGAAGGAGGAAGGACCTTTGATCAAAATCAAAGGGAAGGACTAGAATCATGGAATTAGGAATTATCATTGATTTTATGTGGGAATTACGACTAGTCTTCCTATTTCTATGACTAGAATATTTTCCTTCTCTTTTTAACTCTGTGATATTTTCATCCAACGCATTTTTTATTAGGATGTATATCGATTTCGGTCTGTGGCACTGAGGTCTGTGGTTTGTTTTGGGACTGGTGGGACCATGGACTTATTATATTATACCTACATTAGGACTGAGCTCTCCTTTCCAAAAAACGTGCCGAGAGAGATATGTTGAAGGGAGGATTTTATCTCGTTCTAATAGGGTGACCAAACATTTTTTAACACACCGGAAAGTTCATTTTGGTAAATATCATTTGTCAGGTTGGTTGCGGAGTTTGAGTATTTAAAGAATAAATGGGAAATCAATAAAAATTAAAAAAAAAAAAAAAAAAATATTAAATATTAAAAATTTATATCAACCTGACAATCTCTAATCTTTTTTTTTCTACGTAGAAGGAAAATCTCAAGTATGTCTCCTGCCCCCCTTATTCTCTAACTCAGTGGCTATCAAAAATTAAAGCCACTGACATAATTATATTTTTGGAACCAAGTTCCTTATGGGACGACGGGGTACCCTGGCCGACAAAAAACGTCCGGCGTGACGCGTCCGTCCGTAAATGCGTAGAGTAAGATTTTTTTATCGAAGACAAGAGGTCTTACATAATATAAATATACTACATTCCAAATGTAACTTTAATGCCTTATGCAGTGGTCCGACTGCCGACGATGAACGAGAAACGAGTAGAACAAGGTGAACAGTCAGAGAGCAACTTTTATTATATATGCATCTCTTTCGTTTACACAGAATGTACATTTATTGTGCGTTTCTTGAGAGAGAAAATCGCCGATAGTTAGTCGTTTTCTCGCCGGCGGCGGTCGGACCACTGACCTAGTGTTAAGGTTCATATTGTAATAATTTTTTTTATTAAAAAAAAATTGGATTTCGCTTGAAATTAAAATTTATGTAAAAAGGAACTTTGTTTGTGTCCCACGACACCACACGTTTTTTTTTTTTTTGAGTCTGGGGTTAATGCTAGAACTATCATGTACCTACCTACCTAAATATGTATTATAAAAATTGTGTTTTCCATACCCAGAATATAACAATATTAATCTGAAGTTTAAGCTTCTTCCGTCTACAAAACGTCTTGAGCATGGTCAAACTACTTTGAATCATACGATAATAAACAAATAATTATCTTTGTTATTCCCCTTACCTGTGAAAAGAAATGCCGCAACCAGCATAATATGATTCGCTTTTACATCTCTTGATACAACAATTTTTGACCATTTTTGCATACCTATTATGAGAATTGAAAAGAACACTAGCTAAAAGCACAACTAATGCGTCTCCACAAAGCAACAGTAGGTCCATGGACACCCTGGTGATGGCACATTTCAGTGCTACCAGGGTAATTCTATATAGCTACCAAATAATCATGTTACCTTTTGACTATTTACTTAAAAAAATTGTAAACATAAAAAATTAAATTGTAAACATAAAAAGTAAATTATTTAAAAGTATTCTAAGAGCTAAAAATATTTATACGTTCCTTGTTTTATTTCTACTTGGAAAAATGTTTTCTGCCACTTTCAACAATTTTTTCTACTGGCAATTGAGTAAAAGGGACACAGTACCCACCTTCAGACTATCTCTCTCGGCTGGTTTTCCCTCTGCTGAGACAGCCTATCAAACCTAATCTGAATGTCGATATATTAAGGTTCATTTTCGTATGACACATTTTCTAGAGTACTCAGTCCTTATTGTATAATAAGTCCATGGGTGGGACTGATGGTAGGTAGTGATTTTGACATTTCAAGTTTTCGTTGACATTCGTTGACCAACACAGAGTACATACCCCTATATAATGTACTCTGAATGCTGTGTCTGTATGTGACTCTGAATTATTTGGGCGTGTTTCGGCTGCTACAAACTAAATAAATAATAAAGTATATAGGTAAATAATAATAAATGCTCTGCTAATCACTCACTCAAAATGGGTTCAAAATCGAAAACGGGTCGCTTCGCCCTTGGCTTTTATGGGCTGGCTTCTGTATTTATATTGATAGCTTTCGTAAGCCCTTACTGGTTAGTTACGGATGGTAAGCTCAAAAATCCAAAGTTTCTCAAAATAGGTAAGTGGCACAAAACGCTCCATGGTTTAAAAACCTTAAATATTATTGCCTTCTGACCACTGATAAATATTAGTTTTAAGTAACACCTTCATATATTTTTATAACTTCATGCAATAATTTTGCAAGTGAAACTTTTGAAAGCTTTATTTCTCAAATCAACCTTTTTTAAATATTGCATAGTTTTCTTAGGTCATGAACACAGCATCTTATGGAGAATAGATAGATCGACATAATTTCGCCCACTAAAATTGGAAATGGGACAAGTTGACAGCAAAATTTTAACAATGTTTGTGGTACAAAGTTGGCTAACCCCAAAGCTATAATATTTATAATAATCTTATTATTACTATGCCGACTTTTCTGTTAGTTATGGTTCATTTATTTCTACAGGTTTATGGCAGGTTTGTTTTAATGGATTTGAAGAAGTTCATCATTGGTATGATGTATCTTTCAAAGGCTGTTGGTGGATATTTGAAGAGGAATATTATATTATACATGACATATTGTTGCCAGGATTTTTTATAGCAACACAATTCTTTTACACTGTGTCTGTGTGCTGCATACTTATTTCACTTGTTCTATCGTTTTCGTACATAAGGAAGGATCATGATGATGACAACTATGTTACTCTTCTAGTAACATTTGGCACAATTCTTGTTATAGGTGGTAAGTTTAATACCACTAACTATTCTATAATAATTCAACATATTTTGCTTCCATTTCTGTCAATCTAATTTTTTGTAGTAATAGTATAATTATCAGTATTAATTATCATAAAAATTCCATTTTAATGTATAGAAACAAAAATGATTAAAACCTAAGATAAACTACAGATTTATGCGAATTGCAGGTTTCTCAGGAATTATATCAGTTGTGACATTCGGAGCTAGAGGTGATGGACGTGACTGGATGCCCAATTGGGAACACAATGACTTAGGCTGGGCATTTGCTCTAGGCGCAATTGGTGTGATACTGCTGTTTCCAGCTGGTATACTCTTCCTAGTTGAAGCTAGAGTACGGAAATATAAGAGGCTACATGAAATGCAAAGCAGGGAACCCTCTTCTTACACAATGCAAGAGAGAAAAATGGCATATCCCGGCCACACAGACATATAGTAACTTAAATCTTATTGATATATTTTTCATCTATTAACTTTTGAAAGTGAATAATGTGCTTTACATAAATCCGTCCATTCTCATCTAGATACTTAATTTAATCTCATAAAAATAAGTGAATTTTATTATTTACTTACAATTTCTGTTTCAATAATAATTAATTATTATAAGGTTTATACTTACCTATAGACAAGTAAGTAAACATAGGAGTTGTTTTTTGGACTCCTGTGAGTAATAATAATCAGGTATAATTGTATAATAATCTTTATATCATACTTGCTCAGTAACTAGGGATTACTGTGGTGGAAAGTCTCCTTGTAAGTTGGTGTTTGCAATTCAAGATTCAAGGCAACATTACGTCGCACTATGCTTGAATTGTAATGTTCACATTACAGTTCAAGCTATGCAAAACTCCTTGGTAAACAATCTCTTTTCTTATAAAATGGTAAGAAAACTTTTTACTGAAAAAAAAACACTGAACATGGCTATGCAAAACTCCTTGGAACTCGGAGCCGTAAAAAAAAAATGGAAAACTATTTACGAAAAAAAATGGAAATGGCGGCATTTCATTTGATCTGAAAGTTTGTGAAGTTTGTTCGTAAAGTGATTTTGCATTACCAATGTTTTATTTACCTCGCAAGAATGATATAAAGTAGAATGCTTACCTCGGTTGCAAGTAGCTATTACACACTCGAACTATATTCACCCTCGCTCGCTGCGCTCGCTCGTGTGACTAAATATCTCGGGTGCACGCGATCCATTAGCGCCCTATGCGAGCTGCGCTCGCACTGGCGCCAAATTGGATCTTGTTCTGTAATAGCTTACTTACGTCCCTTGTGTAACAATCTACTATTATTCTAAGCTAATTATTACAGCTAAGCTATTTCTACCTTTTATTGTACCAGTAAGTATAATACTTATAATTAAAAAATATATATATTATATTTTATATAAGTTACTTTGTAACATTTGTATTATACAGTTGAATAAATGTTTATAAACCTTTCAAGTTCAACTTTTTATTTTAAGTTTATGTATGCTCATATCTTAAAATTCTTAGTGAAATAAAAATACTTAGTGGCTTTTAGTACGGGACTAATAAATATTGACCCTAAAATAAAAAATGTATAGTTGATTTTTGGCACAAGTATTCCTTGGGAGTCTGATTTTATTTAAAATTTTATATTGTGAGGAAGTACCTATTCAAGAAAACATAAAATTTTGAAAAATATTAAATTTTCATGTTAAATAAGATAGGTATATTTTCGAAATTATTAGTGCTATTAAAATGAACTAAAAACTATTTTGTAGGTAATCTAACTACATTTATTACTGCTTCAATCAGTTTTTCTTAACTTATTTTTTTTCGGAAATTAAAAACAACGTACCTACCTACACGTATTTGCATACCATTTTCGTTATCTTACACAATAGGTAGGCATATCTCCAAAACTATTACTCTAAATTAAAATAAACTAAATATCATTTTATAGCTAATTTAATAACCTTTCATTTTGCTTCAGACAACATTTTCGTAGCTCTATCAGCATAGAGGTATTAAAATATCAAGAGTGCGTATTTCATGCCGCGTCCACACGCTTGGCACTTGCCGCAAACTCCAAACCTCTACAAACGTTTGGCTTGATTTTGGGAATAAAACTCCGCCATCCACACGCTTGCGAGCGCGTTAGTATGTTCTGAACAGACAAGCATGACGGACATCGAGCTTGTGTCGGCTTTAACATTCGGCTTAAGTTATTTTTATTATAAAAAGAAGAAACTAAATTTAAAAAAACGAAAAATACGACAAAAAAGATGGTGGATGTTAAAAATTCATAGAAACCTTCTATCTAACGTTGATTAGAGGTATTTTATGATTTCATGTGTGTATTTAATTCAATGTATTATTCTTTTACCAGCTGGGTGCCCGAGTTTAGCTCGGTATTTTTTTTTTTAACTTTTTCTAAGAATGAATCCTAGCTAGATCGATTTATCGCCCCCGAAACCTCCTGCATACTAAATGTCATGAAAATCGTTGGAGCAGTTTCCGAGATTCAGATTATAACTCATTTTTTACAAACGTCACACTCACACACGCGTCTGTTCGCCGGCAGTGCACGAACGAGACTGAGGTCCGCGCAAACGTGTGGACTCGTCGCAAGCGCTTGCGGCAAATTCCCTGATTTGTGAACAAAAAACCGACACTCGCCGGATCGGCTACAAGCGCTTGCAAACCTACACAAACCAAGTCAAATACTCTATCCACACGTTTGAATTTGTGATGGCTTGTTGAGGTTTGACAAGCGTATGGACGCGGCATCTGAGTAGGAACAGTAGGCACGGGTAGGATCATAAGCATCGTTCCGTCAGCAAGCCCGATAATCAAACGAACACAAGCGCTGAGAGCGCCCATTCGTGACCGAAATTCCTTTTTTAAACTGAAAAAAATGGGTAAACGTGATATAGAAACATGTAAACATGATAATCAATATAACTCACCGACTCGGATAGTGATGTGATACATTCGACGCGGGCGCCGCGCCGCGCCGTCGACGTTACGAAAGAATGGTTATAAACAAAGAATTTAATTTTTTGTTACTTTTATAATTAAATCGTCAAAGAATCAAACTTATACTTTTATTTTATAATTTCACATTAAAACGCAGATTTGCACCTTTTCATACATATTTTATGTGTTCGATATACATCGGATATATCAATCCATACTACTAGTGGTTCGCCCCGAACTGAGACCTCGCGGTATCCATAAACTTGTACAGAGCGCCATCTATTGACATCATTGTGAAGTTCTGTTAAAAATACGGAAGCTCATTAAAAATTAAATAATTTCGTTTCCTTATAATATTTATCTAATTTTAGTATTTGTTGTTCAAGTACAGGATATAATTCAAATAATTGATAAGTTTCAGCCTCAGCCTTTCAGAAAATTGAGAGTTCTGAGGTCAACTTTGGACGTTAGAAAATCTCCACAGGGGAAAAATTAAAAAAAATATATTTTTGAACTCTACTCCTAATTATCTTTAAAATGATATACCGCAACCCTATGTAACGCTATAAAAAAATTTTACTTCGCATTCGCTTCTATGAGAGCCCCCATAAAATAAAGATTTTTATAACTTTTTAAGCCATATTCGGCGGGAGGCCATCGGTTTACATATTATATTTAAATTTGAAGTAATTACGTTCAGAAGTTATAAGGCTCTGACAGACGGACGGACGGACGGACGAACGAACGACAAGTGCCAATTCACTCAAGTAGACTCAGAGACCTTCGCTTCGCTCGGTCAAATATTATAAATGCGAAAGTGTGTCTGTCTGTCTGTTACGGTTTTACGGCCCGACTACTTTTACTAACCAATTTTGATGAAATTTGGTACAGAGACAGGTTACATACCGGGGAAGGACATAGGCTACTTTTTATCCCGGAAAATTGAAGAGTTCCCGCGGTAATAAAAAAACAATCCACGCGGACGAAGTCGCGGGCATCATCTAGTAATATTATAAGTACATAATAATTATATATGATCGATCATTAAAAAAATATCGATATTTTTTTTATTTTTTATTATAAACTATTTATATCTGTCATAAACTAGCTGACGCCCGCGGCTTAATCCGCGTGGTATAGGTTTTTTTAAATTCCCACGGAACCTCTTTAATTTTGCGGGACAAATATAACTCTCCACGTCCTCAAATATACCCATGCAAAAAATCGCGTCTTTCGTTGCTCTATTGTGCCGCGTCCTCACGCTTGGCACTTGCCGCAAACTCCAAACCTCTACAAACGTTTGGCTTGATTTTGGGAATTAATCTTAGCTAGATCGATTTATCGCCCCCGAAACCTCCTGCATACTAAATTTCATTTCATGAAAATCGTTGGAGCCGTTTCCGAGATTCAGAATATAACTCATTTTTTACACACGTCACACAGACGTCTGTTCGCCGCCAGTGCACGAACGCGACTGAGGTCCGCGCAAACGTGTGGACTCGTCGCAAGCGCTTGCGGCAAATTCCCTTTGATTTGTGAACAAAAAACCGACACTCGCCGGATCGGCTACTAAGCGCTTGCAAACCTACACAAACCAAGTCAAACACTCTATCCACACGTTTGAATTTGTGATGGTTTGTTGAGGTTTGCCAAGCGTGTGGACGCGGCATTGAGTTGACTAATGTCAGCAGCGTTGCCAGAATGTTACTTTTGTAACATTTTATGTTACTTTTGACCCTCTCATGTTACCTCCATGTTGCACGACTCAAAATGTTACTTTTACGTAACTTTTGGGACTTCATAAAAAAATATTTAATTTTTTTCCGCAATAATCGTGAAACGGAACGCAACCGAGAAAGTTTTCGTTCGTCGTGTTGGCGCACTTGTTTTTGGACTGACGCGTCACTCGCATGTTTTTCTGAATCTTCCATCCCGCTTACTTCAGCGAGCGAGCGCCTAGTGGGCAGTGTATCCCGTATCCGTCACTCGTCACTGTCAACATGGTGTCAATCCGCCGGCGATTGGCTAAAAATGACAGCTACAGTGTAACGATCGCAATCACTTCAGATTGGTTATTTTAAAATTGTTCCACTATTGGCCAAAATCCATTGACGCAGACAAAATAACATAAATTCAGCCAATCAGAACAATTGAGACTGTAACAATGATTGATGCAGGCTTTACATAATCCATGGATGTAATAAGTACTTACGATGACATAATCGCCCTGCAGAAGTATAGTGTTCTGTGGTAATTATCAGCTGTTTAGTTCACTTTGTTTTGTACTACTGTTTATGTGTTTTGTTTTTTTAGTTTTAATTTTTGTGTGATAAAGTGCCATATTAATGTAGTAATTTCGTTTTCGTTTTTTAATGTAATGTTACTTTTCTCGTGAAAATGTTACATATTGAGCTATCTCATGTTACATTTGCCCATGGAACTAATAAGTACTACGTACAACGTAGTACTTATTAGTTCCATGCATTTGCCTATCTGCTACTGGCAACACTGAATGTCAGCCCGATGACGCCCAGTCGAGGGCTGAGTTGACCATCGTCAGTCGTCACGAGTATGTTATAACCTTAACGCCCGCGCCCGTGTATCACACGATATTTTTCAATATATTTGTCAAAACTTCAATACATTTGACAAAACTTGAAAATAAAACTCGAGTAGGTAGGTACTATAGTAGGTACTCACTAGAAAATGGTTTCTCACGCCCATACATATTTCGAGATTTTTGGCGGCTAGATTTTTAGCGCCATTTTTTTCTCACATCTAAAGTACCTAATTGTTGATTTAATTTTATAATTCCACATCACTTATACCACATATATTAATTAATAATTTTTAGGAAAAACTCAATGAAAATTTTAAAAATAGCGCGCACAGATTAAAGATTAGTATCTACGGCGCGCATGGACGTAATTTAATATATTTTAGGCACAGATGTAGTACCAGATACCGCGCTCGGAACACGGCAGACGCGCCAACAAAGCGAATACAAAACGAAAAGCAAATACAATTCTCAGTTAGTTGGATGCGACGCGTCGAGAAGTTTTGACGTGACGTGTGTGTAGACAAGTTTCTCAAAATAATGCCGTCTTGTGTCTTGAAACACTGTCAAAATTGTTACCAAAAATTAAAAAAGGAAGATGAGGTTTCGTTTCATAGGCAAAAATTTATATTTTCATTCTGTTAGATTTTTTTTCCATGATAATTAATTGCTGATGACTTAAAACACAAAACCTCAACGATATCTATCAGTGTTGCTAATTTACGTTGAAATATTTTCCCTTAAATTAAAGGTGTAAATGGGCTGTTAGTAGATAGTTTTTTTTTTGTGAAACAGCTACGCTGCCGGCTTATTTCGAAGTACGCCGATTAATTAATAGGTACGCTAGCTGTTTGGTACGCAGGCTACTTTGGTGGTACGTAGGCTACTTTAAAGGTACGCCAGCTACTTTCGAGGTACGCAGGCTACTCTGGTGGTACGTAGGGTACTTTGGTAGTACGCAGGCTACTTTTAAGGTACGCCAGCTACTTTCGAGGTACGCAGGCTACTTAGGTGGTACGTAGGGTACTTTTAAGGTACGCCAGCTACTTTGGAGGTACGTAGGCTACTTTAGTGGTACGCAGGCTACTTTTAAGGTACGCCAGCTACTTTAGAGGTACGCCGGCTACTTTAGAGGTACGCAGGCTACTTTTAAGGTTCGTAGGCTACTTTTAAGGTACGCCAGCTACTTTCGAGGTACGCAGGCTACTTTGGTGGTACGTAGGGTACTTTTAGGGTACGCCAGCTACTTTGGAGGTACGTAGGCTACTTTGGTGGTACGCAGGCTACTTTTAAGGTACGCCAGCTACTTTAGAGGTACGCCGGCTACTTTAGAGGTACTCAGGCTACTTTTAAGGTACGTAGGCTACTTTTAAGGTACGCCAGCTATTTCCGAGGTACGCAGGCTACTTTGGTGGTACGTAGGGTACTTTTAAAGTACGCCAGCTACTTTGGAGGTACGTAGGCTACTTTGGTGGTACGCAGGCTACTTTTAAGGTACACCAGCTACTTTAGAGGTCCGCCGGCTGTTTTAGAGGTACGCAGGCTACTTTTAAGGTATGTAGGCTACTTTTAAGGTACTCCAGCTACTTTCGAGGTACGAAGAGCTGTACGAGGTACGTACGTACCTCTTAAGTAGCTGGCGTACTTTAAAAGTAGCCTACGTACCACCAAAGTAGCCTACGTACCTCGAAAGTAGTTGGCGTACCTTAAAAGTAGCCTACGTACCTTAAAAGTAGCCTGCGTACCTCTAAAGTAGCCGGCGTACCTCTAAAGTAGCTGGCGTACCTTAAAAGTAGCCTGCGTACCACCAAAGTAGCCTACGTACCTCCAAAGTAGCTGGCGTACCTTAAAAGTAGCCTACGTACCTTAAAAGTAGCCTGCGTACCTCTAAAGTAGCCGGCGTACCTCTAAAGTAGCTGGCGTACCTTAAAAGTAGCCTGCGTACCACCAAAGTAGCCTACGTACCTCCAAAGTAGCCTGCGTACCTCTAAAGTAGCTGGCGTACCTTAAAAGTAGCCTACGTAACACCAAAGTAGTCTGCGTACCTCTAAAGTAGCTGGCGTACCTTAAAAGTAGTCTGCGTACTACCAAAGTAGCCTACGTACCTCCAAAGTAGCCTGCGTACCTCTAAAGTAGCTGGCGTACCTTAAAAGTAGCCTACGTAACACCAAAGTAGTCTGCGTACCGCTAAAGTAGCTGGCGTACCTTAAAAGTAGTCTGCGTACCTCTAAAGTAGTCGGCGTACCTCTAAAGTAGTCTACGTACCACCAATTTAACTGGCATATCTTGGAAGTATTCGTCGTACCGCTAAAGTACTCAGCGTAGCTCCAAAGTAGCCAGCGTACCACCACAGTAATATGCGCATCTCCTTTTCCAGGATACAAGCTATTCTCCTACCATAAGTCGTTGAAATCGAAGGCCTAAAGAAAGAACCAACAAATAGATTTTCTTTCATTGATTTGGCACTTTTTCATTAATCTGGCAACATTTCACGCACACTGATGCATGTTTTCAGACAGTGCTGTCACGCACACTCGAATAAATTTTGGCCGCACTTCCATGTTCCGAGCGCGTATCTGTTTACTACATCTGTGATTTTAGGTATATTACGTCCATGACGGCGCGTTGTTGTAATTGCTTTTTTATAATTGGATTCATGGCTCTAGGTTCTAGCTCTTAACTCCCAGCCTGGTTTATTCAGCCTTTACTTTTTTGATTTATAAAACTTAAATCAATTTGAATTAATAATATTACATACAATTTTTAATTTCATGAATTAATTTCATCAATCCACATCTAAACGTTATTACTTTTTAGGTTTTCTACATACAAAGTCAATATCGGAACCTTCTTGCAAGAAAACTTTTTATTTAGAAGTAAAGTGGACTCACAAACACGAAGTTGTATGTAAATCCGTGCACAAAACTTATAAAAAAAAACTGCAAATTTACTGCTCGAGGGCAGTAAATTCTGCAAAAAAAAAGCACGAGGGCAGTAAATTTAACTTACAAGCCCTGTTTACTGCTTCTGTAAGTACATTTTTCGAGCAAGTGTATTGAAAAATATTATACCTCTATGTCTATCAGATGGAAATTACAAGAAACTACAAACAGCGATACATGCAAAATACTTTCTTTTAATGCACAAAGGGTTAACATAATAAATCTCCGAAACTACCTATTAGTCTTATCGAAAAATGCACTAAACATTCTTTTGTAGATAATTTAATGAAGATAATTTTCGCCACAGAAAGTTTTTTCTAGCTCTAATATCTTTTGAGAAAATTACAAAAAACGTGTGGTGTCGTGGTCATAAATACCAGGTGCATAAATACCTAGTGTAATAATATACATAAATATTAATTTCAAGTTCTAGTCGAGGTAGGTAAAAAGAAAAACAACGCGAGCATGTCGGTGTTACGTAGACAAAAGGTCTTAAATATAAATATACTACATTCGAAATTAAACTTTAATGGTTTTAATTGTTAAGGTTTAATTTCGAACAAACTACTGGTTCGCTCCGAACTGAGACCTCGCGGTATTACAGAGCGCCATCTATTGACATCATTGTGAAGTTCTGTTAAAAGTACTAAAGCTCATTAAAAATTAAATAATTTCGTTTCCTTATAATATTTATCTAATTTTAGTATTTGTTGTTCAAGTACAGGATATAATTCAAATAAGTAAATCAAGTTTCAGGCTCAGCCTTTCAGAAAATTGAGGGTTTTGAGGTCAACTTTGGACGTTAGAAAATCTCCACTTTGAAAGCCCCCCATTTCGTCAATTTTAGGGGAAAATTTTTAAAAAAAATATTTTTGGACTCAATGCATAATTATCTTTAAAATTATATACCGCAACCCTATGTAAGGCTATAAAAAATATTTTTCTTCGCATTCGCTTCTATGAGAGCCCCCCTGAAATAAAGATTTTTAAAATTTACAGGTTTACATATTATATTTAAATTTGAAGTAATTACGTTCAGTAATTCAGAAGTTATAAGGCTCTGACAGACGGATGGACAGACGGACGGACAAGTGCCAATTCACTCAAGTAGACTCCGAGACCTTCGCTTCGCTCGGTCAAAAATCTTGACAAAAATCTTGAATCTAGCGTTGTTACGAAGACAAAAAGTCTTAAATATAAAATATATACTACATTCGAAATTAAACTTTAACGTGTTAATGTTAAGGTTTAATTTCGAATAAACTATACATAAAAATCTTACTCCACGCATTTTCGTTACGCACGTTTTTTGCCGGCTAGGGTACCCCTCCGCATCGTCCATCGACCACACAACCAATAGACGCCTAATTACTATGCTTTCGTAATGCAAACAATTCAGTCAAATGACTCAAGTAAGCGGGCGCGGGGTACTAAACGCTGATTGGTCTACTCAAGGTCAAAAAAATCATAAATCAAATGGGATGGGGTCCTAACTCCTAATAATTATTTATCGATAATTAATTATCGATATACTCTAATTAATATTTAAATAACTCGGTAGGTATTGTTACAAGGGCGTGGAATTATATAAGACCTATTAAGTCTGATGTGTTGTCTGAAAGTGTTCGCCCTATATGAGGAGTCTATTAGTTGTATGGTCGATGGCATCGTCCCATGGTACCTTCGTTCCAAAAAGCTGCGGTCGGGGAGACGTTTGAGAAGGAAGGGGGGGGAAGCCCGCGGCCTAGGAGTGGGCACTGGGGACTTGTATGTGGCCATGTGTGCGAGAGGGACACCAACTCGTAGTATTTTAATTTCAAAATGGCCGAAAGGGAAAGGGTTAAGGAAGTAAAATATCTCAGAATCACAGAGTTATAAAGAGAAGCTCAGAATAAATAGGTACAACATAATATGTTGTATGAAAAGTCACATTAAGGCATATTAAGCCATATTGTGAGTTGTGACTTTTCATCACGAGATAGATTTATGCCATGTGTCTATCTTAACCACATCTTAACCTATGCACCGTAGACAGAGAAGGAAACTATACAATACACCCTATGAAAAGTGACGATTTTTTTAAATTTTTTATTTACTGTTTACTTCAGACTTGTGACATGCATAGATTTAATTTGGTCTCGCTGGAGCGCAGCGGATGATAAATCTATGGTGACATGAAAGTTTATTGTTTTACACTTGAATGTTATTTATTATTTATCTAATAGGATGGCCAACAGTTGTTACACTTGTGGTGCTCCGCTAGCTGGCCTCTTTGCTTCGCACCGGCCAGTGCATACGTCTGCGAGCTATGTACTGAAGTTCGAATATCGAATCGCTGATTGGCAGAAAGCAACGTCGAACGGCCGGTGGCTTATTCACGTGCTTATTCATATATAGGTATTAGATCAAGTAATAATTTGTTGTGAATCTTTAGCGTCAGTAGATTCATACTAATATTAGTAGCAGCGAAGAGTAGTTAGCGAAAGTAACCGTTTGTCTGTTACCTTTTTTGACTCATCCCCTGAACAAAAACATATGGTTTCTGCGTGAGTTTATAGCCGAAATCCACCCAGACGAATTCACGGCAAATATTATATATAAAATTTATATAAATACGGGGATCATTTAAGCTCTACCTTATTACGCTGTCAAAATTGTGCCCTCTATTTACATTTTACTCTTTGAAATGTACTAAAACGAACAATGACCACACTCCCAGGAAAGCAGATTGAAAACAAAAAAACACAAGTATCAAGTGCGCTTTTTCGCATTACACTCTGTGTTGTCATCAACAGATTTTGAAATTCTACCATTTTCTTACTGCTGCAGACTTAGCTTAGACAGTCTATATCTATGCTTATTCACTCGAGAGACGCGGACAAGCGTGGCCGTCTAGCAGCGCTGCTAGGCCCACCTTTCTTTTACCATATATCTATACAGTGTTATTATACAATATGTCGTTATTATTATAATATACTATCGTGTTAGTCATTATCGAGTGTATCATTTCAACGCCTACACTTAGGAAGTGAATCCTAACTAGGTAGTTGGTTGTAGCAGGCGAGGAAGTCCATAACGCCCTACACACTAAATAAATTAATTATTGATTATACGCATACCAAACGCATACAAATATATGTTAAATGTACAACCTATTATAGGCTATCACAACATGCATTTTATATAATAAATTCTAAATTGGAATGGTAACATAGAATTTCATAAACCTAATTATTTACAATGAAGTAGGTATGTCAATCTTTTAAAAAAAAATTATTAAGTATTCAGAGCATGGGTCTTAATATTCATACCTATTACATACTTAACATTTTATACTATTATAAATAAGATTAGGTATAAATTCACAAATTACATTTTATTATCAATCACAAAAAAAAAGTCAAAGGATAACCTAGTCACTTATTAAAAACTAATTTATCCTAAAACAGAGTAAGTATACAAAGTTTATTACAAAATATGATACCAGAATATATGTCTAATTTAATTTATTAATTACTGTTTGCAGAAAATAAATCAATAAATCTTCGCCTAAATTCAGCGTAACTGCTATGGAATAAATCTATTTCATTATGTTTCCTTACAGAATTTGTTATAAAAATCTGACTATCTTGGTATGGCTGAATATTTACCTAGTTTAGTTCGACAATATCTAACATGCAACAATTTACAAGGGTGCCTTGGATTATTCATGCGAGGTGCTTTAATCGCAAATCTCGAGAGCAATTCGGGACAATCAACTTTGCCGCTATACAGTTTGACATTGATGTAGAATTTTAGTGTACCTATGCAGTTTGAATAAGAACGTCATCGACATTAGATCTCTCGATTCTCTCTCGAAGTTATATTGTTAAAATATAACACAGTAACGAGTTGGCCCGGCCCAAAACGTACACGTGGTAGAGGTAGGCCGCATTATCGTTAGGATGATGACATCAAAAAAGTGGTGGGACCGAACTGGATGACCAAAGCCAAAGATAGGGCGAAATGGGTTTCTCTGGAGGAGGCCTTGACCTGAAAAGGGTTCTTCATTTTATACTATTTACTTTAAAACTAGTTCTAAAATAGTTTTTAATTAATTTCCTAATTCTATATACCTACTTACTTTCTGGTTATATTCTCCATTATTTGTAAATTTAATCGGAAGAAATAAAAGGCTTTTTTATTTTATTTATTTTATTTTATATTGTTAAATCTAAGCGGGACAGTTTCTTTGCTAAGAAGTGCTTGCTTTGCAGTTTCAAACCCCATGGATACACTTTGAGATTCTCGTAAGCCTTGGAGGGTACCATGTATGAAACCACTTGCAAAGCAATCTCCCGCTCCCGAAACGTTCTCAACAGTACTTAAAATATCGGTGGAATACACATGTACATCCAACTCACAGAGGTGATCCAACTCCTTAACGTGTGGTTCAAATACCCTTTTACGTTTGATTGTTAAACAACCTTTAGATCCTCTTGTTACTATTAGCACTCTGACATGTTTTATTATAACTTTTGAAAGTTCAACAATTTCATCCAACTCGTTACTTTTGATAACGTCCATATCGGGTTTCATGAAGTTAGCCATAGCTCTGAGTTCCATCACATTTGGCGATGCAAATGCTAAATTATGTTTTCCATGAAATGGCTTAATTGCTTTTCTTCTATCCGTTGGTTCGAAAAAAACTGAAACAACATAAGATATTTTAATCCATAAATTAACACATTCTTTTAGTACTTAAGACGATACGGGAGGGCTTGTTTCCCCATACAATCGTATTAGTCTGTTTTCTCCGTGCATAATTACAATAGAGAAAATATTTTTGCAAAATAAAATCTATATTTGTTCGTTCCATGTCCCTATGTTTTGATTTTTTCGATAAATTGATAATTTTAAGAATATGGAACCTTCAAAAATTGCAAAAAATGGCCCAGTTTTCGCGTCATCATCAGGTACCCCGCAAATAAATTTGACGAATATAATAAAAAAAAGAAAAACATACCGACATAGCCTGAGTCCTTCTTAAATTATTCTTGAAAAAATAATTAAAATCGGTACTGTTTTGGAGGAGGAAACAGAAAAATACGAGAGTAAGAATTCGACAGTTTTTCATAGGTATTATCGGTCCAAGCTGCAGTTGTCCCTATCGGGTGTTATGGAGTTCTATTCAAAGAGCAGCGCGACGGCAATATAACTGTTCAATACCTATTCTCCAAGTTTCCCGTTCATCCCATATCCTCTTAAGTAAATATGTGAGCAAAATTAAAGCGTCAAAAACTGAAAATGAAAATAGGACCCGATTATACCCAATCCAATAGGGATGATGACAATTCAATCAAATCAGCAACTCTTTATCAAACTTAAGAACGCACTTCTAGTATGGAAGTTGTATGAAATTCACAGTTGTGAGTTGTGACGTCATACAACGCACTTTTTTTCTTTAATCTATATTTTAAAATGGTCAAACTTCAAACTAACCGAGGATATGAATTTTTGGTCTTTTGAATATTAACCCTATTTAATAATCAGTTCGAAATAATTTATTTTTGATATACCTAGGCATCATCCCTATTCACAGAACACATATATACTCCTCTGTGCTCCTAGCGGTCCAATTTGAAGCCAATCCCACTTCGACTAACAAATTAGAACGAGATGTTGGACACCAGTGGTATACGATCAGCAGTTAGAGTGGGATAGCGATAAGTAGGTATTTGCTTATATTGTGACTTAACGCTAGAACCAGATAGCTTTATACTTATACGCTTTGATTATGTAAACAAAATCAAAGTATAAAAGCTTATGTTACGAATTCATGTAGGTAGTTGGTACTTGTCACCGTGGCTGGTTTTTTTTGTTTGGCAAAAGCATGGATGTAATAAGTACTTACGTACAAACCTGTGGTACAAACTAAGTACTTATTACATCCATGGGCAAAAGCCGTGTTAACTTTTGACGTAAACTTTTGGCAAACAGCATTGGACATTCATTATTCAAGTCAACGTTTAAGTTTTAAGAGAAATATAATACACAACTCTGTGATATAATATGGCTATGGCTCTTTATGTATTTAATCTGAGGGTCCAACACTTCATATATATAACAAAAATTTATTATTTTATAATTTATATTTTATACAAAAGACCGGCAGCTTATGAAACGTAAATCTAGTTTGTCTATCTTGAAAGTCCTTGTTTTATGTATTGTTGTACACTGTACAGCATAGAGTAATTAAAACAAGAGGAGACAATGCAATAATAATACCACAGGTGAATGAAATGAGTATATACAGGTGGCCCAAATAGTGACGTCCACAGAAAAAATTTAGATTCCACGAGGAATCTAAATTTTTAAAAAGTTTTTTTCCTGTTTTTGTCGGCAGCATTGTAAAGTATTGCTGGCAAAAACCGGTAAAAAACTTGTAGGTGTAGAAAAGCTATACTTTATTGACAGAAGGATAATAAGATAAAGCTATTTTAGTACCTAACCTGGAGCAATTCGGTTTTTTTTGACCTACTGACTGTAAATAACTAAAAAAATCCAAATAACTTTTACGTAAACTTGAAGTCAGTTAATCGAAAAATATCGATTATTTTTGTAGAAAATACTTAAATTCAAAAATTTCCTACTTGAATTAGCCATAAAATTGTCAAAAATAGGCAAAACTCAATTTTAAGAATCAAATTTTAAGTTCAAAAATTTCTTCCTTACCACATTTGAAGTCCAATTTCTCACAATAATGCCTACAGTAGGTACTAAATTTTTTAACTAATAAGGGAAGCTTAAGGACTCAAAAAGTTTTTGAAATTAGTCGGAAGTGACGTAGACAGGTTTAAACATTTTTAATCTTAAGTTGAAAATTCGTCTCTACTTCTGTCGAACGTAAACTTTTCACTTTCGACCAAAAATTTTCCGACTTGGGCTAATGTTATGATGGTAATTATTTTATGCAAAGTAGCACACTTCATAGCAAGCATGTTTATAAAAAAAATGTTCGGAAAAAAACACTAAATAAAAAGAAAAAAAATTTAACACTCACTCCCTCAGAAATCTCACGAAAAAACTTAAAAAAATTATAACTCGAAAACTACCAAAAATCGCTGAACATACATGGGGACATGGGGTATTTTCTGATAGGTCTAGGTACGAGGAATCTAAAATTTTTCTTTGGACGTCACTATTTGGTTATTCATACGCTTATGCCAAGGAGAGACAGAGCGAGAAATTGTTGTCTCTTGTCGTGCTCAACGTATCACTTTTTTTTTGTTTGACCTATCCGACAATTTAGGTCGGACAATCCTGTGTCTTTTTTGTTATTCGCCCATATTCGTACGAAATCGGAATTTGACAAAGGGGTAACTTTGCTCGTAGCTTACGAAAAAAGTGGTTTAACTTATAGACGATGGTGTATTGCTGTGTGTTAGGCTGCAAAAGCCGAACTGAACGAAAATACGAAAACATATAACTTAATACGTAAGTTTACAATGTAGTCAAGGTTCTTGGGGGAGCGTTGCGAAACAGTTATGTACTTATTGGTAATTTAAATCAAATAAAGTTTGATAATTGAAATAAAAGATTTAATTAAACTGTGAGTTACAAAAATACCGATCAGAGACGTATGATCTAATTAGCGCTCTCCAGTCAATTGCGCTCCCGTCACCGGCCCCCTGGCTCTCACGGGAAGGCAGACATTCCAAGAAACGATAGCGATGTAAGCAATAACTGCCACAGTTTCTAGGCGCGGAGCCGGTGTTTGTAGGCGAGGAGCTGGTAACATAACTATGTTGACCTTATTTTGACCTGATTGATACAGATAAAAACAGGTTATATTTGTAAAGACTGAGCATGAATGCTACAAAGTATAGAAATAACAAAAAAAATACATAAATAGGAAAATATCGCATTAGGACTTTCGCTATCGCAACTGTATACGATTACGCCCTGTCTATATCTCTTTCTGTGTCTACGTTGTACCTGTGCGTTGTACAGTTATAAAAATCCGACTTTTACTCTGTGTTTTGTTTTGAGTTTTGACAGTTATCTGACTCCACCCATGAAAAATTGTTGTCGGATTTTAGCTGTTTCCAGTTTTTACTTTCAAGTTTTATAAAACTTTACTTAAACATTTTTAGTTTTTGAATATTAAATTGAGTTGTATGTAAGATCTCGACAAGGTTTTCGCTGACAATACTTTTTTAAAATCAATATTCGTCTATCAGAAACTGTAGCTAAAAACTTATGATAAAGTGCTTCCGTTTTCGATTCTTTTAAGATTTGGAAAAAGTGTGTTTTTCTATACCCGTTTTTAATCATTTTAGTTACTTTTTCAGACTCAGGTATGTATTTTGTTTAATTTATTATTTAATGGTTAGCCACTTCAAGGGTTTTCATAATAATCATAATATTATTTTATTTACTGTGTTACCCCATGTGTTACCCCCATCTTCATACCGAATATCGAAGCCAATATATACTTAATATTATGTAAGGTACATTAAAATTAAACCCTAGTTTTACAAGTAGGCACCATCAAAAATACAATAAAAGTTACCTATTACTTTCTTTCAAAAAAGTATGAAATAAGTTACTTACCTAGTTATTATAATTAAATATTTTATCAATAGTGTTTTATGTATGTTGCTCATTAATGGTTAGGCTCTATACTTACTTGGACTTTTACTAATATGTAAATAAATATGCTTGAACATCAGTTTACTGTATCTAATTAAAAGTCTGATTATATTATTAAGTAACTAGATGATTACCGCGACTTCGTCCGCGTGGATTAAGGTTTTTTGATTCCCGCGGGAATTCCTTAATTTTCCGTGATAAAAAGTAGCCTATGTCCTTCCCCGCGATATAACCTACTTCTATACCAAATTTCAGCAAAATCGGTTTAAAAGATGGGCCGGGAAAGCGTAGCAGACAGACAGACAGACACACTTTCGTATTTATAATATTAGTATGGATTTGGGTACCACTGCACTGTCACGACCTGAGAGTTACTATTATTATCTGAATTCTAAGCCATTATAACCTTAAAATAATATACATACATAAAAGTAATACATCTTAATATATATAAATCTCGTGTCACAATGTTTGTCCTCAATGGACTTCTAAACCACTTAACCGATTATAATAAAATTCGCACACCATGTGCAGTTCGATCTAACTTGAGAGATAGGATAGTTTAATATTATATAGATTAGGATTATTAGTGCTACCCGTGCGAAGCCGGGCGGATCGCTAGTAAACAATAGGTATAAAGCAGTGATAGCCTAGTGGTTAGGACTGTGGTCTCCTATTGGGGGGGTTGCAGAATATGCGAAATTCTCCTGTATCTCCTGTGTGGTTTGATGCCACGGCGGTGCCTTTGACAAAATGCGGCACGTGCCGAGGCGGTGCAGTCAAAGGCGACTGTATCTAAACAAACAGACTTTACTTAACTTTTCTCTAATTACTGCAAAAATTGTTGCAGATTTGCTTGGTTGATTGATTTCATTTATGTAATGGGTCTGACAAACGTTTGTTTACTTTACATGCCAAATAAATCTACAAAAAATTACGAGAAAAACTGTGTTTTTACTTTTTTCATATCTTAAAAAATGGCTTAGATATTAATGCGTAATTCCGGCCGAAGGTTTTTAAAAAGCCGATGACGTCAGAATCCTAGTCGCTGCACAGTAAAAATCAAAATTATAGTTCTCTGTGGTGAAAATGGAAAAAAATACTGTATTGTGCCTTGGTGCTTCAATTCAACAGTTAAAACACATGATATACTCTTTTTTATGTGCCCGAGGACCCAAAAATGAGTCATAACCGTTGGTGTGACGTCATAGTATGAGCGCGCGTAATCTCGGAAATTCAAAAAAGGGCTGAAACTTTTCGTCGTTATAACTTCGGAAATACTGCATGTACCTATTGAAGTGAAATAAAAACGAAATATGTAATATAGGTACATGATCTACGCTCCGATTTTAGGTATATTTGATAATAATATTTTGACCCTTTTGTGTTCTCCATTAGTAGATTTAAGTTTTTTATAAGATTGTTAATATTAGATAGATATTAGATATTAGAATTATTGTTATCCATACTAATATAATAAACTAGATGATGCCTGCGACTTTGTTCGTGTGAATTAAGTTTTTGTAGTTCCTGGGTGAAACTCCTTAATTATCCGGGATAAAAAGTAGCCTATGTCCTTCCCTGGGATTAAACCTATCCTTGTACAAAATTTAATCAAATTTAGTTGAACAGATGAGCCGTGAAAGTATAGCAGACAGATACACTTTTGCATTTATAATATTAGTATGGATGCGAAAGTGTGTCTGTCTGTCTGCTATGCTTTAAAGTTTAACGGCCCATCCTTTCAACCGATTTTGATTAAAATTTCTATGGGGTAGGTTAAATCCCAGAGGTATAGGCTTTTTATCCCAACAAATTAAGGAGTTCCCCTGGTAATCAACAAAACTTAATTTATGCGACAAAGTTGTGGGCATCATCTAGTATTCAATAAAGATTTTCTAAAAATAAGCTATAATTAATATAAAAAATCAAAAGAAACGCAAAAGATTTAATATAAAGATATACTTAATTCAGGCATAATTTATAGTAATAACTGCAAATCTGTTACTATTGCAAAATACTAATCTATATTATGATTTCTGAAGACTAAAATATATGTCTTTATACTTAATATGCAATTTTTTTCATATGTCTAAAATTCTTCCTTTCCTGTATCCGTTAAAGATAAATTTTAGTGTTTCTTATTACTATTTCCCACAGTAAACAATATGTGTGAAAATTTTAGCATTGTAAGTTAGTTTGAATGTACATGTACCATTCATTTAGCAAGGATTGCAAAACATTTCAAGTTTGTTATTCATCAGATTCACACAACCTTGTGTTGTGTAAAATGAATGTCAGTTTTAACTCCACCATTAATGGCAAGGCTTTTGTGATTAATGGTTGGTATGTATCATGTTCTTCAACCTTACAAATTACAATACACCCAAACATGTACTTGGAATTAAGTAAAGTTAGGTTGTGTGCAGAAATTGCCTACAATAAAGACTTCTTTTTTCTTTCTTCTACAGTATATTATCCATGGCCTTAAGCTGCTACGTCTTATAAAAAATATTGTGTCGAATTGTAAAAATATAAAGTACTAGTGGTCACCCGCAACTTCGTCCGCGTAGGTACAATTTCTGATTTCCTATGAGATTATGAAATTTTCCCACAGCAAAAAGGCTATCTATAGAGGCTATACATGCAATATAGCATAAGCAGGTTTAATTATTTAAAACTAATAATCTAAACACTGATTTTCAATTTTAACTTCAAAAACTTAGAACCTTCGTGTATGCTTACAACCCCCATTTCACCCCCTTTGGGGTGGATTTTTGTAAAACTGATAATACAGGTTCTTATTATTGGAAACTAATAATTTAAAATGCCGATTTTCATGTCTCTAACTAAAGAAACTTAGGACTTTCATACAAACTTCCAACCCCTATTTCACTGCCTTTTTTTTCTCATAACCGTTTCTTCTGATGTCCCTACCCTACTTTCCAAATTTCAAGTTTGTATGTTTTATAGTTTCTGAGATATCGTGATTAGTATTTCATCATCAGACAAGCGTAATTTGAGTGAAGTAAGGTCATTAACACTTTTTATAATGTAAAAAATAGAAATAGATTCAAGTGTATCAATTATTTGTTACAGTAACCATGAGGAAAAGAAGCATGGCAGGTAATTGTGGGATCATTGTTTTTATGATTGCCCTTGTTACTGTGGCATTGGCGTTCGGCACGCCTAGCTGGCTCGTTAGTGACTATAGGATACGAGGAGCGAAATTAGACAGGTGATTCATATAATTTTATATAATACTAGATGATGCCCGCGACTTCGTCCGCGTGGATTAAGATTTTTTGATTCCCGCGGGAACTCTTTAATTTTCTGGGATAAAAAGACAGACAGACAGACCTACAGACAGACACACTTTCGCATTTATAATATTAGTATGGAATATGGATTATGATTAAGAGTTATGACCAACAAATAATCGTCTGCCGGGCATAAAATCCGCACGGATTTATATGGAGCTGCACAGATTGCTGTGACACGACGAAACGTGTTTCCCATACAACGTTGGCGTTTCGCGGACTTTTTTAGTTTTCCTGCCCTGTCCATAGTGTCTTTTTGCCCTAAGCCACACTACCTATAGATACATATTTTGACGAAGCCGCAGTCCCGCCACGCCTGCTGTGTATGCAGGCAGCTTAAACAAACAATTTCAGTCTTTATGTTTATGAAAACCTCTCTGAAAATGAAGTGATCCTTGCGTTAATAGTTTTGACACATAACATCTGAACTACAGTTATTTCTAGTTTCTGCACATAAACTAAGTAGGTATTACTGTTGGTAAAGATCACAGAATCAAGGGTAAAGATATACTTAGTGATAGATGAATTGAATTTGATATATAGATTGTGTGTTGCTTACAAAAAACCCCTATAAATAAAATAATTGAATGTTGTATTTTATTTACGTATTATAATTTCTTTTATCTGATAATATTTTATAATGCTTGGTGGTTTTTATTTTAGATTGGGCTTATGGAGTCACTGCTTCAGATCACTGCCAGATCCCTTGGATCAGTATCAAAGAAGATTTTTCGTTGGCTGTCGTTGGGTGTATGATCCTTTCACAACTGGATACGATAAAATTCGTGGTTATCTGCTTCCAGGTTAGTAATCTTTACGTATATCTATATATATAAAATTCAAAGTCCTGACTGACTGACTGACTGACTGACTTATATATCAACACACAGCCTAAACCGCTGGGGTTAGAAACTTGAAATTTTGACAGTAGGTTACTTTTGTGACGTAGGCGCTCACTAAGAAAGGATTTTTCAAAATTCTACCCCTAAGGGGGTGAAATAGGGGGTGAAAGTTTGTATGAAAGTCCGTCATTTCTCAAGTTATATCCATGAAACTTGGTATATGAGCTACCGGTTAAAAATTAAGAAATACGTGTTTCACAGTTTTTGAAAATTCTACCCCCAAAGGGCTGAAATAGGGGAGTAAAGTTTGTAAAAAAGTCCTTAATTTTACAAGATATTTTTCAAGTTATAACTACGAAACTCGAAATTTGGCTTTCGGTAAAAAATAAAGAAGCACGTGTGTCAAAATATTTAAAAATTTCACACCCAAAGGGGTTAAATAGGGGTTGAAAATTTGAATGAAAGTCCGTCGTTTCACAAGTTATAGCCCTGAAACTTGATATTTGGGGTTCCGATTAAAAAATATGAAATACGTATTACACAGTTTTGAAATTTCTATCCGCAAGGACGTTAAATAGAGAGTTTGTCCTTCAATCACGCCGCAACAGAGCAATGGATCGATGTAATTTTTTGCATGGGTAGGCATAGTTGAGGATCTGGAGAGTGACATAGGCATCCTTTTATCCCGGAAATGAAGGAGTACCTGTGGGAATGAAAAAACTTATGCCACGCGAACGAAGTCGCGGGCGTCCTCTAGTGTATAAATAAAATTGCTGTTCGTTAGTCCCGCAAAAACTTAAATTGCTGGACCAATTTTGATCTAATTTTTTGTGTGTGTTTGAGTGGGTCTTGGGATGGTTTAGATTTACAATGGAGAAGTTTCAAGAACATAATATTTAATGCAATTGAAGTAAAATATACCTAGATCAAAATGAATAATAATCTGTGAATAAATTTTTGAAATCCATTAATAAATTACAGAAATTAATCTGCTTCTATTCTATCTATTAGTCTACTTGAGTGAATTTGCACTTGTCCGTCCGTCCGTCCGTCTGTCAGAGCCTTATAACTTCTGAATTACTGAACGTAATTACTTCAAATTTAAATATAATAATATGTAAACCGATGGCCTCCCGCCGAATATGGCTTAAAAAGTTATAAAAATCTTTATTTCAGGGGGGCTCTTATAGAAGCGAATGCGAAGTAAAATATTTTTTATAGCGTTATATAGGGTTGCGGTGATATCATTTTAAAGATAATTAGGAATAGAGTCCAAAAATATATTTTACATCTCTCATATTCGGTAAGTAGGTCCTTATTACCCCCAAATGGAGCTTGTAGGTGACCAATTAGCGCTCTGGGGTAATAATGTAGCTAGAAAAGCCCTAGGGCGGTAAGTAATTAAAAAAAGTATGATGGTTAGATGTACGCGAACTTTTTGAAAGAGTGAAGAGTTTTTTTTTTACTTACCACCCTAGGGCTTTTCTAGCTACATTATTACCCTAGAGCGCTAATTGGTCACCTACAAGCTCCATTTGGGGGTAATAAGGACCTACTTTACCTCACAATCGAGATGTAAAGCAGAGTAGTTAGCTCTGGTGTAAGCATCAATTGCACCCTCGAACTATAGGCGCCCTCCCTGCGCTCGTGCGCCTAAATATCTCGGGCTGCAATTGATGCCTTACAACCCTTGGCTACTAATCTACTATTTTTTAATTTTTCCCCTAAATTTGACGAAATGGGGGGCTTTCAAAGTGGTGATTTTGTAACGTCCAAAGTTGCCTCAGAACTCAATTTTCTGAAAGGCTGAGCATGAAACTTATTAATTATTTGAATTATATCCTGTACATGAATAACAAATACTAAAATTAGATAAATGATATAAGGGAACGAAATTAATTAATTTTTAATGTGCTCCAGTATTATTAACAGAACTTCACAATTATGTCAATAGATGGCGCTCTGTACAAGTTTATGGATACCGCGAGGTTATTTAAGTTTAAATATTTTAACGCACACCAATGGCTGTCTCACTCGAGTCACGAGTGAGACATGATTTTACCTAGCTGAGATATAATACTTACATCAAAATTATCTTTTAAATTAAAGCACTTTATTTTACACTATTTCTTCTTTCTTTTCTTTTACGGTCAAGAATTAATTGCAAGCGCAACTTTAAAGTTCCATAACTTTCTCATTTGTTGAGATATTTTAATGATTCTTTCATATTTTTGCTTTATTTTGCCTGAATTTTCATTATCAATTAACAAAAATTTATACTTCTCCATTGGAACCGGTAAGTGGTGCTGCAATCGGGTTCTAGGTTTATGGAAGGATAACGCCGTGCCGTGCCCGTCTGTTCTAAATATAAAAGTTTCTCTCAAAATTAAAACAATTATTATTTTTACAATTTCTAAATCCGTTAGCCGAAGTTGTGACAAAAAGCTGTGTATAATAATCTTATATTTCTTTCAGGTTTTATGATAGCAACTCAATTATTTTTCACCCTGTGTTTGATTGGCGTATTGCTTTCAACCGTTTTGGTCATAGTGTTCTTCCTATGTTGCGGGCCCGATCAAAATCGATATGTTATGATAATAAGGGTCATAGGATTCTTAATGTTAGCGGCAGGTAAGAACATTTTTTACCGCCTGTAGCACACTGATGAATTTTGCAAGCGGTATTATATTTCACATGCAGTCTTGATGATGCTATAATTTATTCCAGGTTTAAGTGGCGGAATAGCAGTAATTATATTTGCTTCTTTGGGAAACACAGATGGATGGATGCCTGATCATGCTAACAATTATTTGGGTAAATATTGTTATAATTCTATAACGTCCTTTCATTAGTGAGGACTTAACACTGTTTTAAAGACAGACAATTTTATAATTAAGTCTACCACTCTATTGCAAACTAATCTATACTATCTTAGATACTAATATTATTATAAATGCGAAAGTTTGTATGGATAAGTAGATGCTCGTTAACCACGCCAAAACGGCTGAACGGATCTGGATGAAATTTGGCACAGAGATAGATTAAGGTCTGGACTAACACATTGGCTACTTTTTATTGAAACCAAAAAACCGCAATCCATACGGACGAAGTCGCGGGCATCAGCTAGTATTTTAATAAAATGGAATCCTACGAGCGTTTAGGTACACTGCGACCGTGCGATATACACCACAGCACTACATGGTTTACATAACTACTCTTCTTTTTCTTTGGGTTTTGCGAAATTTTGAAGTGCTCGTTTCATTTTTAGGGTGGTCGTTCGGCCTAGGCGTGGTCGGTGCAGTGGCCTGCCTCGTGACTGCTGCGTTATTCCTCACAGAGGCGAATATACAACTGAAGAAACGCAAGAGACTAAAGGAGTCTCAGGCGCGCTTCGAGATGGAACACGAATCAAAGGCGTAACAAACTAACCTAAGCATACCCTGTGATAACACGAGACCTGGCCCGGTGATAAGTAAATAAGTAATAATTTTATAAATGTTCTGTTTGCTACCTTTTCACTGCTCATCCGCTAAATCGATCTTAACGTATAGCTTGGAGATTGATAGAGGGTAGGTACAGTTCGCGCGCGAGTTGAATGCAGAATAAATGTATGTGTCACCATACATTTGCTCTGCATTCAACCGATGCCGAATAATTAAAGATATCTTGATGAAATTAGTTTAGCTCGCAGACTGTTTATTATAATACGTTTGGTACTTGGCCCCGAAAAATCGAAGGCTTTAAAATTTTTAAAGGTCTCGTGTTGTGCACGACCAGATAAAAAACATCGTCGGCATTTATTCTATTGATTTTGTATTATTAAGCTGATTGTAGATTAAAGCAAAACTTAAAAGAGTCGTAAGACACGTCAAACGCTCTATTTTTTTTATGGTTGCTGATGTTTACATCAGCTGCATTTCTTCGACGCGTCCGATGCGTTTGACTCGTGCTGCTTACGTCACTTGCCTTTTAAGTAAGTACCTACTGAAAAATTCGGTGCAAGCGTCTTGCGCAATGTCTAAATATGTAGTAAGGGGACATGAAATGTATATTTAAATTTTTTTTTTTTTAATACATATATTTTGATCTGATGAAAATGAGGGTAATTTTATAAGTTAACACGACTATTGTTTAGTAAATAGACGTGAAATCACAGCTAAGGCAATATCCTCTTTCTCGCATCATGCGACTCGCCGCTAGTGTGACTTGAAATAATATATGAAAAAATGTAATGGAAGCGAAACTGGATAATATTTATTTTAAAATTTAAGGAGTCAACTAACTATGTAAATGATTTTTTCACACAATTTTTTTATGACTTCAGGTTCTTAGATAGATATTATACAAAAAACATTCAATATTGTCAACATTACATACTTATCACAAGTCACAACTTTAGTTATATTAATTTTTTACTGAAACATAAATAGATGAGTGCCTATCAATCCTGTGTTGCTGAGACTGAAGGGGATGTATTTAAAAGATGTGCCTTATTGTATATTTTTAAGCCTACAATTACTATACTTATACTGTCCTAAACTTACTTTTACAGTTTCACCAAGGTTTTTCTAGTAAATCTAAAACAGCAACAGAGAATATTAATTTGTAATAGGTATAACTATTGGGAACGGAGGAGTCATAAATTATAATACTAATAAACGTTTTATATCAGAAAAATCTGGTGACTTAGTGGGTAATATTGCAAAAAATACGATATTTAATATCAATTGGCACACATTTTTAAATAATTATCTATTAAGGAATCTATACTGTAATATTATAAATGCGAAAATAAATAATTGTTTGAGTGAATACGATTCTGTAGATTTTTTACAAATGTAGGTAACTACGCTTAATAGTTAACTTTTCCGTCCAACATTCTGTAATATTTGTTTATTTAAATTTTATATTTTACCTAAGTATTTTTGACTAAGTATTTGCATTATATTGCTTTAATTTAAATTATAAAGTAAGACAATTTTTTTTTAAGGTTAATTTTAGTTTTAAGTAGGTAAGTCAAATAAATAAATTATGACACTGGGACCTATGATATTTAAAACATTAGATACGTTCCCCGCGCTTTATTTTGGCAAGAATTTAAGAAGGCACTTGCCCTCACTTGCATACATTGCAGTTAACAACAGTGTAACTCAGAATCTATATTCATCTCTTTCTAACGACAGGTATAGCGCATGTTGACCTTTATGTTCTTTCCCTTTCTCCGCGTACGTAATATTTACGCCGTTTTTTAGTGCAATGATGTTCGCGTATGCCGCGTCTATTTGTAATAAGTCGTTGACTGGGACTAATTCTGTTTTACACAATCTCTAAAATAAACTAAAATGACGGCTCATTTTGCTATTCCTTAATAAATAAGGCTGAAAGGGCCATTTGATTTTGTCTTAATCATAATCATTTATTTGTCCTGTCAATTTAATACCGTTTAGAGATTGTGTTCAACCGAATTAGCCACAATATGTATGACGTTTTATGTACAAACCATGGAACTAATAGGTACTAAGTACATAGTATATCATCTATGTTTTTACTGTACTGTGGGTACTTTTGTAAAATATAGTTTATTATTAAAAACGGTAGGTACTGAGAGTAGGTATTTAAAGCTGTCGATATTTTAATTATTTTCACATTATGTATAGAAACATAAAGAAATAAGATTATAACAAACTACCTACCTACCTACGAATGCAAAATGTCCGTCCAAATTATGAAAATACATTTGAGGTAAGTATTATTTTTTTGTAGATGAGCACTTTATCGAAATAAATTTTTAAACACTAAGTACTTAATAATTTTTTTTTCTTCATAAGACCCGATTTAAAAAGCCGGTATCAGGTAAGTATTATTATGTTCTCCAATAAAGGATATTCATCATGACAATGATTAATGATACTTGAGAACATGTTCTCAGCTGCTGATGTCAGTTTATTTTAATACCTACCTAGGCCTTATTGACCGAGCGAAGCGAAGGTCTCTGAGTCTACTTGAGTGAATTTGCACTTGTTTAGAGACATAGAATAAGCGCACCAACTCCTATTGATTTGATGACATTGAAATTATTCACGACCGCGTTAGTTTCACGCTTGGATAAGTGTTTTTAAAATATGTAAGTATTAGAAGTAGGTCATGGTACTTTGATTTTTAACCGACTTCCAAAAAAGGAGGTTTTACAAAATTCGTATTAACTTCATGCAAAGTACCTATAGTTCGCGCGCGAGTTAAATGCAGATTAAATGTATGGTAACACAGAAGTGTTCTGTGTTTAAGTGTTCTGTGGTGTGAGGGTGAAGCCAGCAAAGCCCTCAGACTGAGGTTCCCCCCGTTAGGGTTATATTATTCTATGGGTTCCCCCAATGACGAAGGAAACTAAAGTTACCCCACCCCAGCCTGCAAAATAATGATATTTGTAATAAAAAAATACTAATCGATAGATTTCCAATTGCTCAATTCAACTACGTTGTTCTTTAAAACTGCTCACCTTAAATTATTAACTACCCTCCCTTCAAACCAAACTCTTCGAAAACTAATAGTTTTCGAGATATCATTTTTTTTAAATTTTGAGGTTAGGTTAGGTTTTATCGTAATAATGGCTAAAATAGGGGGGACGTTAGGAAAACTTCTTAGACCTCTCCCTCTTATCCCCTCCAAGGCCCGGTCGACGGAGTATTCTGGGTGGTATAAAAAGGAAATAACCACGAAGAGGATATCCTCTTCGTCACCTAAATTATCCGACTCGGAGTGCCCCTAGTCCCGAGCTCGCTTCGCTCGCTCTTCGCGTAAAACGATGACTCAAATATTTGAATTTGGCGCCAACGCACGCGTTCCGTTTTACGGTAATCGGTACACATAAAACTAGATGTTTTATTCGAATGATTATAAAAAAACGTCCAATAACGTCAATGGAACGGATTTTAATACCTACGTAAAACGAAATGAATACGCCAAATAAACGTCAATGAGTCTGTAATCTATGGCAAATGGCGGGTGTATTTTCGAATTTTCAAAAAATTATTTCTCGACGTAAAATATTTTAGTGCAAGGCTTACCACATCAAGGTCTTTCTGTAAAAAAAATATGAACGTGCAACTCCGCGGCGAGTATACTATAGCTGAGCATAGATAACTATAATATTTCAAAGCTGTGCATCGACCCGAAAACGTAGACAGAGAATAAATAAACTTACTCTGACCCAGAAAAAATTAAGTCAAAACCATAGATGAACTCGGTTATGTCATGGAGGAAGGAATTACGACTGCCGTCTAGTCAAAACAAGGTCAAAACAACGGTCAAAACCCTATATTCAATGTAATCTGTGGTCAAAACAGCCGAGCGATCGCGTAACTTCTGCATCAATCATTGATACATCGCAATCACCTCTGATTGGTTAACACTCTTCCACTATTGGACATAATCTATTGACGCAGCAAGAATGCCATAAATTCAGCCAATTACAACAATTGATACTGTAACAATGATTGATGCAGAAGTTACGCGATCGCTAGGCTGAAAAGCAAAACAAAGTCGTCAAAATATCTTGCAAGTTGTAACCGCTTTGAAAGAAAGAACGGAATGAGATTAATTACGCCGTAAACCTGCTGTAAACGTTGTTTTTAATAATCTTCAATTGCAAGGTTTCTGAGTGAGAACGTAAAGTTAAAAGTTATAAACATGACTGCAGAGGGTGCTAATGAATACCCGAAGGCTTCCAGTAAGTGATTTGTGGGCACGCCCTTGTATTATTTTGTTTAATTTTTTGTTTATTTATCCTTTTGATTTATTAAAAGAAATATACGTATCTGGTCCTCACTAATGGATTAATTTTGCTGGTACAACAATGCAGAACCCACATTTTACATTTCATTGGTACAATTAATAAAAAAGGCTCTGGTACCAGTTCTGATACCACAGTCACTCTTAGAAGAGCCTGTAAGAAACTAAAGAACTCTTCGAAATGCAAAATCAAAAGCTAGTTAAAAGAATGTAACATATTTTGTAATGTGTATGTTAGGCAGTTAGTTGATTGCCCCCTTGCAACTTGACAACGTTTTTTGTTACAGATGCAACACTAATTGGAGCAAGTATCACCTATATAGCAGGATTGTTTTTGCTGCTGTCCTTTGCGGGTCCATATTGGATACAATCATATCCAGAGATGTTTTCTTCTTTCAAACATATGGGTCTATGGGAGTATTGCTTTGAACGATTCAGATTTCCATCCTACCAATATGACAAATATTTTCATGGATGCCACTATATTTTTGGTCAAGTGAGTAAACTTATATTATTTGACAGTAAAATTCAAATCTTAGCTATTTATAAACGAGACGATATAACTGCAGTTGTCACTTTATTAAAATACTAGCTGATGCCCGCGACTTCGTCCGCGTGGATTGAGGTTTTGCGGTTCCCGCGGGAACTCTTTAATTTTCCGGGATAAAAAGTAGCCTATGTGCTATTCCAGACTATAATCTATCTCTGTGCCAAATTTCATCCAGATCCGTTCAGCTGTTGGAGCGTGATTGAGTAACAAACATCCATCCATACATCCATACATCCATCCAAACTTTCGCATTTATAATATTTATTTGATGATATTGATATAAACGAATCTTCAATTGCTTTTTTTATAAGTACATAGGTAAGTATATCTTAAGTAGAATTTTAGAGCTTATTTGAATACAAGTCTAATTAATATTCATGTATTGAATCGAAGCAGGCGTTACTTTGTGGAAGTCCATGATAATGAATGAACCAGAAGCTTAATTCGCTATAATCCGCCACAGTAGACAAATCTATGTGGTGCAGTGCGTGTCTTCCACCGACAACATGCGAACACCCACCACCCAGCAATTCGCAAGTCTTCACAATCGTGCATTGTCGAGTCAACATCTCCTGAGGATGCTCCGGTTTCGGAGTGAAACGTACGTAGAGAGTGATTTGGAGGATTTGTGTAGTGTAGTGCTGTGCCGGTGCGAATTGCTGGGTGGTGGGTGTTCGCATGTTGTCGGTGGAAGACACGCACTGCACCACATAGATTTGTCTACTGTGGCGGATTATAGCGAATTAAGCTTCTGGTTCATTATTTAATATTCATGTTGTGTAGTTGACATTTCCAAGAACTACTTTTAGAATTTCTTGGTGGTGTCACAAGCCTAAGCTCTTATCTTTATAGAGAGGAGACCTTTTTTACCAGCTATAACTTTGAATAAAGCGACTCATATTATATTGATTGAACTTCCCATAAGTTCTTTTCATCACATATTATTTTACATTGAGAATAAAAAGTTACATTAAAAATAAAATAAACTATTAATATTCACTCATCTGTTGCCAATAGGAACTGTATGTTATCCGGGAATGGCTACTGCCAGCTTGGCTAATGGCAGTGCAGACATTTGTGACACTTGGACTGATGCTGTCATTCACCGCCCAAGTTCTGCTGGCCTGTGTGATAGTCCGCATACCTCTCCGCACAGTGCTAAGATATGAATGGGTCTTTGTTTTTTTTTCCTTCATAATGGTGGCCTTATCAAGTAAGTCAACTTTTTTTGCATCTATCTCTACAATTGGTCATATAAATTAAGGGTTTGAAAATTGATATTTGAATAAAATGGCTTTGTGCAACTAAATTGTAAGAATTTCTTGTCTTTTAAGGTGTTTTTCTGTTATTGGCTGTGGTTATATTCGGAGGGAACTGCTACCGCCGAGATTGGCTGCTGTATCCTTCTTTTAATGTTTTATCCTGGTCATATGCATTTGCTGTTATTGCCTCCATATTGTTCGGTAAGACATTTTTAATTAAAACTTTGTTTTTGCTTAAATCTTTTATTCGTCTAGTCACAAGTGGATACTGTATGAAACTGTATACACATATTAGGAATGCGAAATGTGCTGAATCTATCCGTTCATCCATTCATCCATCCTAGACTATTTGATTTGCTAAAATTTCGTGTAGAACTGAAACTGTTTTGTGTGTCTTTGAGTGGGTCCCAGGATCATTTAGATTTGAAAAATTGGACCCAGTAGGAGGAGCTGCAATCAGGTTCTAGGTTCAGGGTAGGACAAAGTCTGCCGGGCCCACTAGTTGCCAATAAATATAAAGTACACTCTGAATTTACAACTTTCTAATATTTTTGAATACTCATCAAACTAGCTCCAATAGTTATGTTCCAGTTGTCATATGTGGTTACACTATAATCAGTCAGTTTAAATACACTTGTAAAAGTTTATTTGAATACTGAATAATTAAGTTGCATTGCAATATCAAACATTGGTTCCTGGTGGGAGGCTTCGGCCGAGGCTGGTTACCACCCTACCGGCAAAGACGTGGCGCCAAGCGTTTTAGCGTTCCGGTACGATGCCGTGTAGAAACCGAGTAGGGGTATGGGTTTAATATTAGGTCTTTACCTATGAAATTGCCTTTCTTCAGTACAGTTACTTGAGTCATTTCATATTAAAAAAAGTTTGTAATGGCTCTGTATTCTAAATTCAAATAAAAAATCTTTTTACAAACTCAGTCTTTTGTTTTTTGATTAGCGTTGTATTTTCATTACATTTCAACATTTTTCGTCATAATGGATACTTTAAAAATTCGTGTAATTATGGAATATGACTTCCGTCGTGGCACCAACGCGACACAAACGGCACGTAACATCAAAAACTTTTACGGAGAGAACTGTACAAACGAACGCACAACCCGTTATTGGTTTTCCCGGTTCCGTTCTGGAAATTTTGACTTGAAAAATGAAGCCCGTGGTCGTCCGGAGATTTTGGTCAAGAATAATGAATTAAAGGCGATTGTGGAAGCTGACGAAACTCAATCTACAGCTGAGCTAGCAGCAGCTTTTGATGTAAGCATCAAAACAATATTGATCCATTTGCGACAAATTGGCAAGGTAAAAAAGCTTGATAGATGGGTGCCCCACGACCTTAACGATCGCCAGCGCAACGTACGCGTCGAGACCTGCCTTGCGCTGCTCAACAGGCAAAGAAATGAAGGAATTTTGAAACGAATTGTTACGTGCGACGAAAAATGGATTCTGTTCGACAATCGAAAGCGCTCAGCAAGTTGGTTAGATCCTGGTTCAGCACCAAAGCAATGCCCTAAACCAAAAATGACCCCTAAAAAGGTGATGGTCACTGTTTGGTGGTCTAGTGCGGGTGTGATTCACCACAGCTTTTTACAAAACGGCATGAGCATTACTGCAGACGTGTACTGTGAAGAACTGGAGAGAATGATGGAGAAGCTTGCACATCTTCAACCAGCTTTGGTCAATCGGTCGTCCCCACTGCTCCTTCACGACAACGCGCGACCCCATACTGCGCAACAGACAGTCTCCAAGCTGCAAGAGCTGGGGTTGGAAGCTCTCCCTCATCCGGCATACTCACCAGACCTTGCACCTACCGACTATTACTTTTTCCAAAATTTAGACAACTTTTTAGTGGGTAAAAAATTCAATTCCCGAGAGGCAGTACAAAATGCCTTTGAAGAGTTTGTTGCCTCCCGTCCAGCTGATTTTTACAAGAAGGGCATCAATAAACTGCCAATGCGTTGGCAAAGATGCGTCGATTGCACGGGTGATTACTTCGAATAACAGAAATAAAAAAGGTTTAAAAAAAAAATATTTTCACTTATTCCATACAAAACGGCAATTTCATAGGTAAAGACCTATTTATTATAACTGCCATGCCCCTAACCGGTTAGCCCGCTACCATCTTAGACTGCATCATCACTTAATTAAAACGTATTTTGTTAATGCCATATAATATTTACAGGTTTGGCAGCCGTACTGTTGTTCTTGGAGGCGCGTAAGTTGTACGAATTGCGTCTGGAGGCGAAGAACCTAGTCGCACAGATGCAACACAGCCAGCCAGAGCAGGTGTTGCATCAGTTGCGCAGCCAGTTGCATCAACATCATCAACAGCAACATTACTTCAGGAATTAATCATGTTTCTTGACGTACAAGTATGTAAGAGCTTAGTGCGGGCATATTATGAGCTGTATCATAAAAACCCCCGAATTGCTTATTTTTAATTTGTATGGCGAAAATCAGAAAATATAACAATGTTTTCAATTGTTACATTGTTATTAGACGTTTATGTTCATATTACAGATAGATTGACTAGGTAATTATTATTGATTTGGGCTATTAGCACCCAATACTATTTTAAAAATTAAGACATCTTAGGGTTGAATCTTTAACTGAGGAAAATAGGCTACCATATATTTGTGACTATATTATGACAATTGAAAAAATCACTATTACGAGATAGGGCTCCCACACAAAACTGCGAATTCGCATCGCATCGCAAAAATCTGCGAGCTCGCAGGACGCATCGCAAAAACTTCCGATTTGATTCGCATCGCGCATTCCTGCGATGTTACGTCACACTTGGTGACCCCATTTTTAGACCGCTCTGAGACAGCGTGTGGGCAAGACGCCGCCGTCGCGTCGTTGTGTGGAAAAATGGCAAACGTTGACGTGGATTTTTTTAATAACGTTAATTGAGTCCTTTGGGACAAATGAAGATAATATCTTAGCATATTATGCTCATTCTAAAATAATCAAAAAAATTATCTTCCTCTGTTCTCAAACCATTGTATTTTCGAATAAAATAGTTCCCATCAGCGTTCATTATTGTAATAAGTGGATGAACCCAATGTCTTCTTTTTTTTTATATCTATTTAACAATAACAGCACTGCAACACGCTTCTTTCGATCCATGTCACTACTTCTAATAACACGTCCAGTACGGTAGACTACCGTCAAGCGTGTGGTCACCTGAACCAACGCTTTGCCGCACGAAATCGCATCGCAGCAATTCACATCGCAGGTTCCTGCGATGCGACGTCGCATCGCATCGCAGTTTTGTGTGGGAGCCCTTAATATAAGAAAGCCTCACATCTACTCTTTGAATATGCCATATTATTAGAACAGACCACATAATATAAGTATAAATATTTTTATTAAAATTTTAAATGAAGTTGTACTTTTTGCCTTGCGACACGTACTGTCCCCGTCATGACGTAATATCAGGGTTTTTATTTACAATACATTTCAAGCTAAAGCACACAAAAATAATTAATTACCCAGTGTGATTAAATTTTATACACTTCATTAGGTTTAATATCACAAATAATAAAATTATATTTATATTTTTGCTATGAATGCGATGGTTATTAAATTGACCTTAATTTGTGAGTCTGTAAAATATTAACAGTCTGAAGCAATGAAAAGACACTATTGTTTATTTTTATATGAATTTTAACTATCAATTCGAATGCATTTATGAATTAGTAATAAGTATGTAACATACTGTGTTTCACAATCTTAAAGGCAAAAGCAGTAAAACAAATATTTTGAATCTCATTCTGAAACGTCTCCGTCCAAAAATACGAAACAATCAACTAAAAGTTGATAGCTCTTTTATTTTTTAGTGTTTAGGTACCTATTGCATTTGGAAACTTACTTTTTTTTACCTCCTTTTTTATTCCACTGTGCATTGTTATGGCGTGAATTTTAGTTTACACAAAATTTGGAATAGATTAAAAATAGCGTCATAGTATTTAAGTATTTACAATGATCTCTACAGAAGATCGCGTAATTTTTAAGCCTTGCGTCCATTAGGTCAGCGAATCGATCCTCAATTTATTTACTTCCATATTTATGGTGTTTCGCCCACGTTTAACTTTTTCTACTCACCGATTGTCGGAGAGTAGTATGCATTAGCTCATACATTTACGAACGTTTTATTGTCCACTGATAATCAATCGGTCGGAATATAATATTATACCTCTATGGTCGGGATGAACCGTCTTTTTGTACGACGTTTCAATATTGCAATCTGTATGTTTCATTTTTTGTCGACAAAAAATCGGTCCCTTACAATGAATCTGCATCCAAAAAATAACTGCGGCGCATTGCAACAGAGTCGAATCATTCACGTACAAAAACGCGATGTCCTAATGAGATTTGATTGGGCGACCTGAAGGATGCTAGACTTTGCTATTTCGGCTTTGGTTTAAGATTAGTACTAACCAATGTATTGTATGTACCGATAATATATGTCATTGGTGTTTTGTAAAAAAATCTAACGCTTTAAATTCGCGTAAATAGAAAGGAAGCAGAATCTTTCGTATTTGAGGCAATTTCTGCACATAAATTGACTTAACATAATTGTGGACAATATATATTAACTAAAAATGTCGTTTAGTACAGCAATGCAACGCCTCTAGGTACCTGGTCACCGCGTTGTAGGTGCGGTTTGCCTATCCATCACGCTCGGATTGACAAACCGCACCCGTCTTCCCTTGTACCAATCATCTTAGATGATAGTTTCGATAATTTCACCAGGGTACGCTGATACGCTGATATACCCAGAGCTGTCACAACCGTACCCTGACGCAATCGTACCGAGTCTCCTATGTAAAATACAAATAACATGCAGAAAGTGTTAACCAAATTCGAATAGCTGATCATTATTACAGAACACCAATTACATCTGCATTATTTACGCAATAAAGTTGGCAATGTATGAAATACTTTGGTAAGGACCTACACGATTAGGTACATTTGAATGCTACGTAGATGATCCTACAATAAGTTTGTCGTTTATTTATATTTTTCTATGACTCAATAGAGATTTTTAAGTATATTTTAAAAACAGGTATTTAGTGGCAACTTTACGACAATTTATATCAATGAATTGTTAATTTCATGCCAACTTTTATCACATGATTTGTTAGTTATTAAATACTTATATTAGGTATATGTGTTAGTGATTATATTTTAGCTAAATATAGTATTATCTATTAACTTAGCATTATATTAAGTTCCACGTTTATTAATATAAAGTTTGTGAGTTATATTATCTTAATTATAATAGCAGATTTTGTGTCGGTTGTATTCAACGACTTCTTTACTTTGGTATTGCCATGTATTTAATTTAACGCCACCAAGCGTGTATTCTGTATGAATGAAGTAAGGATTGAGTGAGTTGTATTACTTATTACATTTAATTTTTAATCGTCACTAAAAGTGCACTGTAATTTAAGATGTGTAAGATTTTCAACAATAAAGGTAGGTATATATTTTTATATCTTAATTTATTTGTCTTTTCATTGATCTCCAACATAGAAAGCTTTAAGGCTTGCGCTGGAACTCGTGTAAATGAGCTCAATTTTTAACAAATTAATTTGGTATTTGATAATTATAACGAACATAATATTATGATGAAATAAGAAGAAATGAAAACATGGTATTTTTAGGGTTCCGTACCCAAAGGGTAAAAACGGGACCCTATTACTAAGACTCCGCTGTCTGTCTGTCTGTCTGTCTGTCTGTCTGTCTGTCTGTCTGTCTGTCTGTCTGTCTGTCTGTCTGTCTGTCTGTCTGTCTGTCTGTCTGTCTGTCTGTCTCCAGGCTGTATCTCATAAACCGTGATAGCTAGAAAGCTGAAATTTTCACAAATGATGTATTTCCGTTGCCGCTATAACAACAAATACTAAAAATTAAAAAAAAATATATATTAAGGGGGGTCCCCATACAATAAACGTGTTTTTTTCGTATTTTTTTGCTCAATTATAAAAACGGTAACAGGTATTACAGGTAGGTAACAGGACGGTTCAAATTTTCACAGAATATTAACTTGTATATTACCTTTCAAAATAAATAATTAAATATCAATTAAGTAAATATTAAAGGGGGGCTCCCATACAACAAACGTAATTTTTATTTTTAATACGTCATAAATCGTAAAACTTACTACAGGTTTGTACGGAACCCTCGGTGCGCGAGTCCGACTCGCACTTGTTTTTATTCCACTACAAAAGTTAGCCCTTGACTGCGATCTCACCTGATGTTAAGGGACGATACAGTCTAAAGATGGTAGCGGGCTAACCTGTTAGGGGTATGGCAGTTATATTAAACCCATACGCCTAGTCGGCGTCTACACGGCATTGTACCGGAACGCTAATTGTTTGGCGGTACGTCTTTTCGTTTTGCGGTACGTCTTTGCCGGTAGGGTGGTAAATAGTCACGGCCGAAGCCTCCCACCAGACCAGCCAGAGAAAGGGGTTGTTTCAAATTTATATGGAGCCTGGGCCAGGTATTTGTACGGTATTTCAAAATGTTCGGGGTCATAAAATAGTAACATTTTTTTCTTTATTTCTTACTAAAAAGTTCAATTTACGAGGTACAATGCGAAATTATTTTGCAAAATAAAAGCGCAACAACATGCGTCCATTTTGACATTGACGTATATTACACGTGTCATGTTGACAATTGACATAAAATTACCTGCCGAGCGATCGCGTAACTTCTGCATCAATCATTGTTACAGTATCAATTGTTGTAATTGGCTGAATTTATGGCATTCTTGATGCATCAATGGATTATGTCCAATAGTGGAAGAGTGTTAACCAATCAGAGGTGATTGCGATGTATCAATGATTGATGCAGAAGTTACGCGATCGCTCGGCTGGGAAATGTGAATTAACCTTAAAACATCCAACAGCAGTCAGCTGTCAGATTGATGGATGGATGCGCTGCGAGAGTTGCTATTCTACAAATGTACCTAATTAAACATTTTATTTTTGTACCTCTTATTTACTGTAAAACTGCCAAAAAGCATATTTTATTTTGTTTTCTATGATTTTATACTATTTTTTGGAATACTGTACAAGTACCTGGCCCAAGATGAAACAACCCCTTTCAGAAATTATAAATTCCCAAATTGACCCTGCCGGGAATGAAATCCGGAAGGGTCAACGTTAAGACAACAGCGTTCAACACTGCGCCAGGGAGGTCGTCAATGGTATGGTAAACGTCTACGAGCTGAAAACGTCCCTTCGCTTCACAGATAGGTACCTATTTCTGTAAGATTCGTAAGTCTGGTTGCGTTCCAAAACGGATGTGTCGGACGTGATGTGAGTGTTACTTTCAATCTAGCCGAATAAGAGCCTAGGCTTGAAAAAAATCTAGGAAATATAACATCAAACATCTTGATTTTATTTTGCAAGCATGCATTAGGTATTTTGAGTGGATATAAAGGAAAGAAACGGGAAGGTATTATAGAAGTGTGGATGGTCCGCGTGTCATTGTGCGATAGGAAATGATTATACCTGAGTATGGTCTAAGATCCCGCTATACAACGACCTCCACCGATCTGATAATAAACAGACGAACGAAAGGTGTTTTTTATGAATCAGAGTTCATAATCAAACAACATGCCACGAATATTGCTTAGTAAAATCTGTTCAAGACTGCCTTAAATTAAGTTAGATTAACCGTTTTTTTTTTCGATTTCTACAGCCATCTGATAACCAAACGAACTTGATAGTCCAATCGAAAGGAGGAAGAAAAATAAGCAAGAAAATATAGGCTTGCCTGAGGAAATCTGTTCAAGGGTTAGGCTTGGCGAGCCATAAAGTTTGAAAATTCGAATAAATGACTCATTTCATAACCGAACGAATTTAATACTTTATTAAGTATTATATTATAGGTATTATAGTAACTGAGACTGTATGCCTACAGTCAAACTGTGAAAACAGTTTTGTAGGATAAAAGTTATTTTGTAAGCCTAATTGTAAACTTGTTTAAGAAAAGAAAAAAAAAAAAAAAAAAAGAAAAAAAAAAAAAAAAAAAAAGAGCAGGAAGCATAACGTAAGTGCCCCCTATTTCGGTATGTTATGGCTCTTATGACTTAAAGATTTTTTAAATAAATTCCTAAACATGATATCAGTATTGGTATTTTGCCAGTAATTTAATGCATGAATTATGTTGCTGTATTTCGTAGTTCTTTTTATATTAATTTATTTGTGGACCTCTTGTTTGAACCCTATTTCGTGATAAAATTTGGCTCTGCTTCTAAGTTCGTACACTCGTGGCCCCTATTTCGGGATATAAATTTTACAGCGATTTCTGATAATTTATTAATTATTAAGAACAGGAACAGGAATAAAGATATTTTTTATAAAAAATACCTACCTAATTAATAAAAAAATATGAGAGTGAAATTCAGCTTAATGAGATTATATACAGCTTTTCCCACGGACACTGTCTCGTTGGTCTTGTGGTTACCATGTTCAACTGCAGCCGACGAGGTCTCGGGTTCGAATCGGGACTCGAACCCGAGACCTCGGTCGGGCCATAACTAGTATTGGGTTTTTCTGGCAAGAAATTCTCAGTACTAGCCCGAAGTTAAAAAGTTGGCGGTGTTTCACCCCCGTACCTATGAGAGTACGTTAAGCCGTCGGTCCTGCGCTTGATCTCTCTCCGGTTGTGTCGGATTTTCCGTCCCATCAGGCTATAAGAGTAAAGGAACAGAGAGGGCACCTGTTCACACTATAATATCTCCCGCGCAGATGGCTAAATCTCTCCGGATTTTGGCCGCCGTGGCCGAAATTAGGTCGGGAGGATATTATTTATTATTATCACAGCTTTTATTAGGTGCAAAACAAAATTACGAACTCAAAAAACTTAATTCTTAACCAGCTACGTAACGTTAAGATACGTAACTACTTAATAAAAGCTAAATAAATGTACCGATTGTAGCCCACCAGTATAGATTTATCTGTCACGAACTTAGGGAAAAGTGCAAAATAGACTGTCCCTTATTTCGTGATATTGATTTTTGGAAATTCCAGCACTCATAACTATAACTATAACTACCCTATATATAATACAAATTTACAAAATTACGTGAAATTAATCGAATAACAAACAAAATTAAGCTGATAGTACCTATGCGAATTTATCTAATAATTGTAAATTCAGGTCACCTTCAAACTCTTATTATAAGAATTCTAGTGAACAAAACATATACCGAATTTAGCTCCTAAGAAACTTAATCAAATACATTATTGGTTTTTTAATTTACATTAAAATTATCTTAATTATTATATGAATACACTAGCAACAAAAATGTATCGAAAATATCCCTAATTCGTTAGTGTCACGAACTAGAGGACATGAAAAATAAAGTGACCGCTATTTCGTGAGTCGAATTATTGCAATTTTGACGGAATTCTATGCTTGTATATTAATTTTTCGTCAAATCAATTGTTAATGACTTAGCTATGCCTTTCTGTAAGCTTAAGAAGTAGGTACGAGCGCTAACCTTACGGTGACAAGTAATAAACGCAAGCCGCGCAGAATATGTTTGTGGCCGACTGATAGTTTCGAGCGTCGTATTGCTTTCAGTTTAGTAGCCAAAATGTTAGCACTTGATTTTTTAGACATCTTAAATTATAGAGATTTTGTACAAATGTATATTTTAAATAAATATTATTTAAATTGCTTATTTTTTGCGCCAGAAAAAAAACTAACGAAATAACGTACTATCACGATCCAGGGGCCCGTTACCTTAAGGCACAAGAAAATATAGGGTTGCCTATGTAACGTTGTATCTTAAGTCTAAAGATAAATACCTACCTAATATTATAAATATAATTAATTAATTTACTCTAGCGTTCCGGTACGATGCCGTGTAGAAACCGAATAGGGGTATAACTGCCATACCCCTAACAGGTTAGCCCGCTGCCATCTTGGACTGCATTATCACTTACCATCAGGTGAGATCGCAGTCAAGGGCTAACTTGTAGTGGACAAAAAAAACAAAAAACTAATCCACGCGGACGAAGTCGCAGGCATCATCTAGTTAGTGGTAGAATATAACGGCTAGCCGATACGTGATACAGCGTAATCTTAGATCCGGCAGCGGCATAGACATCTGCGCTGCGTCATGAGTCTCTTAAAGCCGATGTGCGGGAGCATCACAACTGGCATAGTTAGTTATGCAATCCTCAGAAATGGCCAGAGCGCTTCGGCGTTAGCCTAACGAGCTTTCAGGCCAATCTCGACCTACTCAAATTTCGGTCATTGTAGTCAAAAGCCGAAACTCCATTTTACCGGTTTTGGATTAGGCAATCTTGAATTATACCATACATCTTATATCTGTGACCCCATAGACACGCCACGAGGCACAGCATTGCAGTTGGATCATTCAGACGTAGGACCTATCATGTGATTTCTGTGGTACCTAGATACAAAGCTCTTAAACTTTATGAGTTTAAGAAAGTATATTAATTTCTTACCAGGTTTTTTGAATTCTTCACATTTTCCAAGAATGTAGTCCATAGTAGTTTGTGGAATATTGCCATCAAGGACCACGAGTGGAGCGTTTTTTAACACATCTATGTGTCGATTTACCTGCGAAATTAATTTAGGTGTGTCTAAGTACATGCTTATCTATCGATATAAAGTAGGAGAAAATTATTATCAACGGGCTTCACCACTTTAGATTCAGTTGATCGCCTTATCATGCTGCGGTCGTATCTTGAGGCCCTTGCGGTATTGTAGTCGTCTCAACTTTCTCTACAACATTACTGAACGAAGGTCTCCTGCAAGGATCTACATTTGTGCCCATCATTTCTCAGCTAGGTAGGTAGGAACTACGTACCTACTCGCTTGAGATCGTCCATCCATACCTACTTGTTTTACTTAATTTGAAACAAATGCCAACGGCATCTATGAGAGATCCAAGAACGAAGTCGCGGTAAAAGCTAACATTACTTACGAGCTCAACAGTGATTTCATTATGAATATCCATATCTCCAAGACCCAGAAGACACTCTCCTTTGCCATCGAACACGGCAGCGTATTTTGCTGTTCTCGCAGATTTTACTACGCAATCTGAAAACATGTCACAGTTTTAAACCATGATGTAGTTAGCTAAAATTCTCTCTCCGGTCATCCTATCTGGCTATGAAAGTGAGGGAATAGAGAGTGCACCCTGAGTTTGCGCGCATTATTTTATTAATTACTAGATGATGCTCGCGACTTCGTCCACGTTGATTATGTATTTATTGATTCCCGCAGGAACTCCTTACTTTTCCGCGATACAAAATAATAGCCTATGTTGTTCCCCGGGATGCAACCTATTTCTATACCAAACATCAAAATCGGTTGAAAAGATGGGCCGTTAAAGCGTAGCAGGCAGACAGATAGATAGACGAACGGACAGACAGGCAGATACATTTTCGAATTTATAATATTAGTAATTAGTATGGATTTCCCGCTCAATATAAAGGCAGAGTGCGAAAAGATCAATTAAGCGCGCGGCGATCGTCTAGCGCCAATATGACCATGAACTTATTATTATTAGATATCTACTTTGGTCAAGAGCCTATAGTGCACATCTTCATATTAAATGTATGACTTCGATCGACTACGGTGACTACACGTCATCGATGTAGTTTTTTTTTGTTTGCCCACGGACCGTGTGGATGATAAAAAACCGGCCAAGTGCGAGTCGGACTCGCGCACCGAGGGTTCCGTACAAACCTGCAGATATATAAGTACAAGTTATTTGATTGCGTTGACATAGAAGTTTGATTGAGTTACATCTTAAAGGTATTATAGACCTGAGTATTTGATATGAATTTCAATTTAATACCTCAACGCGTTAATGAGGCAAGGGGTAGTAAGTTTAAAATTATTAATAATATCTTTATTATAATATGATGTAACTAAAAATTTATGCTATTCGCAATTTTTCCTTTATTTGTGCTATAAGACGTTGCTTCGTACCAAATTTCAAGATTCTGAGTTCACGGGAAGTACCCTGTAGGTTTTGATTCCCTTGCGAGTGTCGAAAATTTGCAGCAACAACGGCTGTATCTTTTGATTGCGTTGGCTTAGAAGTTTAATTTTTTCACAGCTCCAAGGGGCAGTAGACCTGAGTATTTGATATGAATTTCAGCTTGATACCTCCGTGCGTTCCTGAGAAGAAGGGTCTTGACAGACAGACAGACGGACAACAAAGTGATCCTATAAGGGTTCCGTTTTTTTCCTTTTGAGGTACGGAACCCTAAAAAGTAAGGTCTCATCAAAAGGCACAGTATCGTCCAATTGGAGAGCCTTTATTTAATCACGACCACGCTCATGAAGTCATGAGGAAACCACAAGAAAAATCGTGGTCCGTGTCTACGCCGTTTTGAATCTTCGCCGACTCTGGCGTAGCATATCATTAGGTATAGCTCTTGCGTAGGTTGCGTTGGGATTTCAAAGCTATATCAACCTTAAGGTAAACTTCTGTGTAGTAACCAATAGATATTTATTAACACTATGGTGTTAATTTTCAAAGTAATTTTTCTTTGGATCATTAAAAAATGCTTCACGGATCACGCATTGACGTAGCTTATAGGCACATAAAATAAATGACGTAGCATGTTCGTAGCCTTAAGCGTAGGCTTCTGTAGTATTTCTGAGTTAGGATTATAGTTATGGTCTTTAACATTTTTTTAGTGCCAACAAACTTATTTATGAGATGTGGCTGTTTAGGATACAGTATGTATGTCTTTGGTGTTTGCTTAGGTGTTTAAAAGATGATTCTACTTTACTTAATTAGTTTTAATATACCAGGTACATAGATATTTCTAGAGACAGAACGAATACACTATTCAAGATTTATTATTCACTAGCTGATAACCGCGACTTCGTCCGCGTGGATTGAGGTTTTTCGGTTCCCGTGGGAACTCTTTAATTTTCCGGAATAAAAAGTAGCCCATGTTCTATTCCAGACTATAATCTATCTCTGTGCCAAATTTCATCCAGGTCCGTTCAGCCGTTGGAGCGTGATTGAGTAACAAACATCCATACATCCATACATCCATACATCCATCCATCCAAACTTTCGCATTTATAATATTTATTAGAATTAGATTTATTAGATTAGCTGATGGCCGCGACTACGTCTACGCTGTTACGAATTTTGCTTACCATTAGGAATTAAACCGGGTGCGATGTTTTGTATGTATTGCCCGTCAGCGTCATTGCCGATAGCCGTGAGGAGAAGTGTTCGACCGCCGCGCAACCTCCACAACGCCTCGGCGATATTCCGGCCGACACCACCGCCGCACTGCTCCGTCTTGCATGCATGGGTAGTGCCATCCAGCTGTACAAAATAGGGCAAACATTTTTTCATCATACCTATTCGAAAAACGCATATTGCCTTCAGAGGATAGCGGGAGCAAAGTGTAACTTGTAGGCCCATGGGACTTTTCATTTCTTTTGATTGGTCCGAAGTCACGTCATCAATTTGTTGATCGAATATACGACTTTGCATTTCTCTGTTCTGATTGGTCCGAAGTCACGTGATCAATTTGTTGATCGGATATACGTCTTTACATTTTATTTAAACTTTAAATATACGTCTAAATAATGTCTATACAATTACATAGAAGGTTGAAAGGAGTATCTTCTGATTGGTGCTTAAACGTATAGGTAATGTCCACACATAGTAGGTTGATACTCCTAGCTTTTTCTCATACGTAATGATGAAAAATAGTGTGTGTCACTCGGGGCCAAATTTTTTGTTCTCGGGCGGCGTATATTGAATTCCTCGCTACGTTCAGGATTCTACTTTAGAACCCCTCGCTACGCTCGGGATTCTACTATAGAATCCTTCACTTCGCTCTGAATTCAAAATAGCGCCCTCGGGGAACAAAAATTTTCTTTGGCCCCATGTAACACAAATAACTATTATTCTGATTTTTTTGCTTAATGGTCCCGTTGAAATTTCTCAAAACCTCATAAAATAAAAATAAAAGTCCAGAGACCTAGAAAACGTAATTTTTGTAAGTACAGAGGTAGGTATTCCTTAAATAACATTGTAGAAAAGGAGTAAGGCTGGATTTGTTGAAATCACGGGAGCGAAGCCACGGACGGTAACTAGTTCTTTTTAAGTGGGGATTTAAGATAAAGGAAGAACGTAGATGAATAATTTCAAGTTTAAAGTCTCATCGGTTTGAACTATAGGTATAATATACCTTGTCAGACATCTTAATTTTAGTAGGTACCTTGCCCGCATGAATTTCTTGGAAGACTGTGTATCAGAGGCCGAATAGAAACACGAATTTATTAAATCTAGTAATTATCTTAAGTAAAAATATTACAGGTTATTTTGGTAGGTTTATCAGTAGGTACTTATCTAAAGAAAGAAGCTATGACCTAGAGCTATGAAATGCTCAAGTCTCAGACGCTCAAATTCTGAAAACATGCGATCGTTCAGGCTATAGATTAGAAGCCAATGCGCACAGCGACACAACAAAAAAAATACTTTTTAGGAGGTAACAAATTGTAACGTATAACGGGAAAATACCTATTGACTAACGACATGAAAAACATTCTTTGAAAGGATGCTTTGCCCGTCGTCGCCGACCTGCCGACCTGCGACATAAATAATGGTCCTAAACCCGTTAAGGCTGCCCATTTATATTTTGAAATCAGGTTTTTTATACGTAGGTAGGTAGGTAGGTAGGTAGGTTACGGTTATTTTTGTAGGTTATCAGAAAGGCCAGTCACATAATTTTCATTTAAATCTAACCTATTAGCTGCCTAATTTATCAGCAAATCGTGCACGGCAGTGCTCTCCGCAATCTAAAAAATAATTAGGTAATTATTGGAAGTTACAAAAAAGAAGTGAAAATTGATAGCCAAAGCCAAACAAGGACTTTTGGCAATATGGGTAGGTAATTAGGTACCTTTGTGACTGCTTCATGAGCACATGCAACATGATGATTAGTTGTTAGTTGCAATATAATAGTTAAACCGATTTAAACGTTTTATTTCATGCGAATAATAAAATGTAATGAGCAATCGTCACGATATTCGTGCTAGAGAATTCATGTGAGGGTGCAAAATGTCTTCATAAATTCAAATTTAAATGCTCCATATTTTAACTACATCGTGATGTACTTTGAGACCTGAGAAGAAGGCAGTCCGGAATTTAGAAACAATGTGTTTTGCTATTTTGCAACCTGCTTGCCTAAATTGAATACGTAATGAGTTATTAAATTTATATATAAAATATATTATAATATTATAGCGAGCAAACGAGCAGGCGGGTCACCTGATGGTAAGTGATTATCGCCGCCCATGAACATTTGCAGCACCAGAGGAACCGCCAATGCGTTGCTGGCTTTTGAGAAATTTGTTTATCCGCCCTTTAAAGAGCCCCATATTATAATCATTACGGAACACAGAAGATGGAAGCTGGTTCCACAATTTGCAGGTACGTGGCAGAAATGACCTGGAATAAGACCAGGCATCCAAGTGGTAAGGATGAAATTTGTACAATTATTCATGTTGGTATATGCAGAAAAAACGTGAATAGTATCTGAGTAGGTACCTACGTACAGTCCCACAAACTTATCTGACCCGGTGACTGCGACGCTAGTATATATGAATAATAAAATAAAAACAAAAACTAAACGGGCAAGTGGATTTATGTTTTTGAAAAATGAATCGAGATATGCAACCTATTAATATATATATAGCTGCTCGTGCTGATTGACTGATTGATCACCTCTCCTGAAAAGTTTTGTATGAACATTTTTTTTTTCACTTATCGTTTCGTATAGAAGACAAAAATTCATTCGGAGGAAAAATACGGAGAGAGCTGATGATTGAGGATTTCGAAGACGGATGAAGAGCACCAGCCAGGGTATCGAAGATAGGTGGGGGGTGCTCGACCAAATGTCACTCGAAACTTCATCCAATTGACAGTGAGCTGAAAAAAAATTCAAAATGGCGGATTTAAGATGGCCGCCATACAAATTTCTTCGGTGTCTATCTCGGAGAGTATAAAAGATGGAAGAGTGGTTTCTTGGCAAAAGATGATCAGGACATGAGGGTCTACTTGATGAACAGGAAAAAAATTCAAGATGGCGGAATTTATTTTTCCATAGAAAAGGGTATTGAAGATAGGTGGGGGGTGATCGACCAAATGTCACTCGAAACTTCATCCAATTGACAGTGAGCTGAAAAAAAATTCAAAATGGCGGATTTAAGATGGCCGCCATACATATTTCGTCGATGTCTATCACGGAGAGTATAAAAGATGGAAGAGTGGATTCTTGGCAAAAGATGATCAGGACATGAGGGTCTACTTGATGAACAGGAAAAAAATTCAAGATGGCGGAATTTATTTTTCCATAGAAAATGTATGGCGAATATTGAAGAGGCTACAAGTGTAGAACTATGCAAGACTACGGTTCCTTTTCAAGATTTGTTTTTATGAAAGAAATCTCATTTTGACGAATGGTTCGGAGAAAAAAATATGGAGAGAGATGATGATCGAAGGTTCGGATGATGGGTGAGGAGCACGGTCAGGGTATTAAAGATAGGTACCTACTTAGGGGCTGCTCAAACAAAAAGGGAGGGGCGGGGGGTTGGTGGTCTTTGTTTTATGTTTTTCCTTTATGAGAATTTTCTTTTACGTCGGACGCTTGGCGTGCTGGCGCTTCCACTGTGCTCACTAACATAGCAGTGTGTTGTTCAGATCAGAACACGTAGACAGTAAATCTGCTGCCCGATTATGTAAGAATTGGTGATCAAATCGTCAAAGTTCGGCGTCAAAGTAAAATAAACCATAACAGCATTGAATTAGAGCTCAATTTCGTGTTTCGAAATTGAGCTCTAATTCAATGCCGTTATGGTTTATTTTACTTTGACGCCGAACTTTGACGATTTGATCGGCCATTCTTACATAATCGGGGGGCAGGATAGCAGGACAGCGAGTAAGTAGACAGTGGACCGCGCGGTCCACTACGCGGTCCGCTGTAGCGGGCCGCGCAACCACGCGCCATACTAGTTATTAATATATAGCTGCTCGTGCTGATTGACTGATTGATCACCTCTCCTGTAAAATTTTGTATGAACTTTTTTTTTTTCACTTATCGTTTCGTATAAAAGACAAAAATTCATCCGGAGGAAAAATACGGAGAGAGCTGATGATTGAGGATTTCGAAGACGGATGAAGAGCACCAGCCAGGGTATCGAAGATAGGTGGGGGGTGCTCGACCAAATGTCACTCGAAACTTCATCCAATTGACAGTGAGCTGAAAAAAAAATCAAAATGGCGGATTTAAGATGGCCGCCATACAAATTTCGACGGTGTCTATCTCGGAGAGTATAAAAGATGAAAGAGTGGTTTCTTGGCAAAAGATGATCAGGACATGAGGGTCTACTTGATGAACAGGAAAAAAATTCAAGATGGCGGAATTTATTTTTCCATAGGAAAGGGTATTGAAGATAGGTGGGGGGTGCTCGAACAAATGTCACTCGAAACTTCATCCAATTGACAGTGAGCTGAAAAAAAATTTCAAAATGGCGGATTTAAGCTGATGGCAGCCATACAAATTTCGTCGGTGTCTATCTCGGAGAGTATAAAAGATGGAAGAGTGGTTTCTTGGCAAAAGATGATCGGGACATGAAGGTCTACTTGATGAACAAGAAAACAATTCAAGATGGCGGAATTTATTTTTCCATAGAAAATATTTGGCGGATATATTATCCTTTTCAAAGTTTGTTTTAATGGAAGAATTCTCATTTTGACGAATGGTTCGGAGAAAAAAATATGGAGAGAGATGATGGTCGAAGGTTCGGATGATGTGTGAGGAGCACGGTCAGGGTATTAAAGATAGGTAGGGGCTGCTCAAACAAAAAAATACTCGAAACTCCATACAATTGGCAGTGAGCTGAAAAAAAAAATCCAAAATGGCAGATTCAAGATGGCGGCTATCTCAGACATTATTTAAAAGATGGAAGAGTGGTTTTTGGGTAGAAAATTATCAGGGCCTGAAAGTCTACTTGAAATACATGATTTTGATATGGTTTTTTTACAAGATTTGTTCTTTATGGAAGAATTATTGTCAGTTTGCCATTAGGAAAGCCAAGTTGCCGAAGTTCGATGGCACCCAAAGGTATTGATACAAGGGGTGACGGGGGTGGGGGAGGGGGGGGGGGGGGGTATTGTTTGTCTTCGTTTTAAGTTTTTTCCTTTATGAGATTTTTTTTTACGTCGAACGCTTGGCGTGCTGACGCTTCCACTGTGCTCACTAGCATAGCAGTGTTGTTCCGTTTTTTTTTATCCACTACAAGTTAGCCCTTGACTGCGATCTCACCTGATGGTAAGTGATGATGCAGTCTAAGATGGTAGCGGGCTAACCTGTTAGGGGCATGGCAGTTTTATTAAACCCATACCCCTATTTGGTTTCTACACGGCATCGTACCGGAACGCTAAATCGCTTGGCGGCACGTCTTTGCCGGTAAGGTGGTAACTAGCCATGGCCGAAGCCTCCCACCAGGCCAGACCAGGGAAATTCAGAAATTATACATTTTCCAAACCCTGCCGGGGGAACCCAGGACCTCCGCACGTTAATTCAACAGCGCTCAACACTGCGCCACGGAGGTCGTCAAACACGTAGACAGTATACCAGGATAGTAGGACAGCGAGTAAGTAGACAGTGGATCACAGTAGGCCACGCGGTCCACTACGCGGTCCGCTAGCGGGCCGCGCACCCACGCGCCATACTAGTTAATTAATATATATATAGCTGCTCGTGCTGACTGACATATTGATCACCTCTCCTGTAAAATTTTGTATGAAAACTTTTTTTTTCACTCATCGTTTCGTATAGAAGACAAAAATTCATGGGGAGGAAAAATACGAAGAGAGCTGATGATGGAGGATTTCGAAGACGGATGAAGAGCACCAGCCAGGGTATCGAAGATAGGTGGGGGGTGCTCGACCAAATGTCACTCGAAACTTCATCCAATTGACAGTGAGCTGAAAAAAAATTCAAAATGGCGGATTTAAGATGGCCGCCATACAAATTTCGTCGGTGTCTATCTCGGAGAGTATAAAAGATGGAAGAGTGGTTTCTTGGCAAAAGATGATCAGGACATGAGGGTCTACTCGATGAACAGGAAAAAAATTCAAGATGGCGGAATTTATTTTTCCAAAGAAAAGGGTATTGAAGATAGGAGGGGGGTGCTCGACCAAATGTCACTCGAAACTTCATCCAATTGACAGTGAGCTGAAAAAAAATTCAAAATGGCGGATTTAAGATGGCCGCCATACAAATTTCGTCGGTGTCTATCTCGGAGAGTATAAAAGATGGAAGAGTGGTTTCTCGGCAAAAGATGATCAGGACCTGAAGGCCTTCTTGATGAACAGGAAAAAAGTTCAAGAAGGCGGAATTTATTTTTCCATAGAAAATGTATGGCGAATATTGAAGAGGCTACAAGTGCACGGTTCCTTTTAAAAATTTGTTTTTATGGAAGAATTCTCATTTTGACGAATGGTACGGAGAAAAAAATATGGAGAGAGATGATAATCGAAGGTTCGGATGATAAGTGAGGAGCACGGTCAGGGTATTAAAGATAGATAGGGGCTGCTCAAACAAAAAATACTCGAATATTCATACAATTGGCAGTGAGCTGAAAAAAATAACCAAAATGGCGGATTCAAGATGGCGGCTATCTCAGACAGTATTAATAAAAGATGGAAGAGTGGTTTGTTCATGGCGGAATTTATTTTTCCACAGAAAATGTATGGCGAATATTGAAGAGGCTACAAGTGTAGAACTATGCAAGACTACGGTTCCTTTTCAAGATTTGTTTTTATGGAAGAATTCTCATTTTGACGAATCGTTCGGAGACAAAAATATGGAGATGATCGAAGGTTCGGATGATGGGTGAGGAGCACGGTCAGGGTAGATATTAAAGATAGGTAGGGGCTGCTCAAACAAAAAATACTCGAAACTTCATACAATTGGCAGTGAGCTGAAAAAGATCCAAAATGGCGGATTCAAGATGGCGGCCATCTCAGACAGTATTTAAAAGATGGAAGAGTGGTTTTTGGGTAGAAAATTATCAGGGCCTGAAAGTCTACTTGATGAGCAGAAAAAACTAAGATGGCAGAATTCTGCCATCTTAATTTTTTGCTCATCAAGTAGACTTTCAGGCCCTGATAATTTTCCACCTGAAAACCACAATTTACGAACATTGAAGAGAGTAGAAGAAGTTAGGAAATATGCATGATTTTGAAATGGTTTTTTTACAAGATTTGTTCTTTATGGAAGAATTATTGTCGGTTCGCCATTAGGAAAGCCAAGTTCTTCAAGCCGAAGTTCGATGGCACCCAAAGGTATTGATACAAGGGGGTGAGGGGCGGGGGGTTGGTGGTCTTTGTTTTATGTTTTTTCCTTTATGAGAATATCTTTCACGTCGGACGCTTGGCGTGCTGGCGCTTCCACTGTGTTCACTAGCATAGCAGTGTGTTGTTCAGTTCAGAACACGTAGACAGTAAACCAGGATAGTAGGACAGCGAGTAAGTAGACAGTGGACCACGCGGTCCATTACGCGGTCCGCTTTAGCGGGCCGCGCAGCCAAGCGCCCTACTAGTTAATATATATATAGCTGCTCGTGCTGATTCACTGATTGATCACCTCTCCTGTAAAATTTTGTATGAACATTTTTTTTTTCACTCATCGTTTCGTATAGAAGACAAAAATTCATTAAGAGGAAAAATACAGAGAGAGCTGATGATTGAGGATTTCGAAGACGGATGAAGAGCACCAGCCAGGGTATTGAACATAGGTGGGCGGTGCTCGACCAAATGTCACTCGAAACTTCATCCAATTGACAGTGAGCTGAAAAAAATTTCAAAATGGCGGATTTAAGATGGCCGCCATACAAATTTCGACGATGTCTATCTCGGAGAGTATAAAAGATGGAAGGGTGGTTTCTTGGCAAAAGATGATCAGGACATGAGGGTCTACCTGATGAACAGGAAAAAAATTCAAGATGGCGGAATTTATTTTTCCTTATAAAAGGGTATTGAAGATAGGTGGGGGGTGCTCGACCAAATGTCACTCGAAACTTCATCCGATTGACAGTGAGCTGAAAAAAAATTCAAAATGGATTTAAGATGGCCGCCATACAAATTTCGTCGATGTCTATCACGGAGAGTATAAAAGATGGAAGAGTGGTTTCTCGACAAAAGATGATCAGAACATGAAGGTCTACGTGATGAACAGGGAAAAAATTCAAGATGGCGGATATTATTTTCCATAGAAAATGCATGGCGAATATTGAAGAGGCTACAATTAGTGTAGAAATATGCAAGACTACGGTTCCTTTTCAAGATTTGTTTTTATGGAATAAATCTCATTTTGACGAATGGTTCGGAGAAAAAAGTATGGAGAGAGATGATGATCGAAGGTTCGGATGATGGGTGAGGAGCACGGTCAGGGTATTAAAGATAGGTACCTACTTAGGGGCTGCTTGAACAAAAAGGGAGGGGCGGAAGGTTGGTGGTCTTTGTTTTATGTTTTTCCTTTATGAGAATTTTCTTTTACGTCGGACGCTTGGCGTGCTGGCGCTTCCACTGTGCTCACTAGCATAGCAGTGTGTACTTCAGATCAGAACACGTAGACAGTAAATCAGCTGCCCGATTATGTAAGAATGGTCGATCAAATCGTCAAAGTTCGGCGTCAAAGTAAAATAAACCATAACAGCATTAAATTATAGCTCAATTTCGCGGTTCCTTTTCAAGATTTGTTTTTATGGAAGAAATCTCATTTTGACGAATGGTTCGGAGAAAAAAATATGGAGAGAGATGATGATCGAAGGTTCGGATGATGGGTGAGGAGCACGGTCAGGGTATTAAAGATAGGTACCTACTTAGGGGCTGCTTGAACAAAAAGGGAGGGGCGGAAGGTTGGTGGTCTTTGTTTTATGTTTTTCCTTTATGAGAATTTTCTTTTACGTCGGACGCTTGGCGTGCTGGCGCTTCCACTGTGCTCACTAGCATAGCAGTGTGTACTTCAGATCAGAACACGTAGACAGTAAATCAGCTGCCCGATTATGTAAGAATGGGCGATCAAATCGTCCATTCTTACATAATCGGGGGGCAGGATAGTAGGACAGCGAGTAAGTAGACAGTGGACCACGCGGTACAATACGCGGTCCGCTGTAGCGGGCCGCGCAACCACGCGCCATACTAGTTAATATATATATAGCTGCTCGTGCTGATTCACTGATTGATCACCTCTCCTGTAAAATTTTGTATGAACATTTTTTTTTTCACTCATCGTTTCGTATAGAAGACAAAAATTCATTAAGAGGAAAAATACAGAGAGAGCTGATGATTGAGGATTTCGAAGACGGATGAAGAGCACCAGCCAGGTTATCGAAGATAGGTGGGGGGTGCTCGACCAAATGTCACTCGAAACTTCATCCGATTGACAGTGAGCTGAAAAAAATTTCAAAATGGCGGATTTAAGATGGCCGCCATACAAATTTCGACGGTGTCTATCTCGGAGAGTATAAAAGATGGAAGAGTGGTTTCTTGGCAAAAGATGATCGGGACATGAGGGTCTACTTGATGAACAGGAAAAAAATTCAAGATGGCGGAATTTATTTTTCCATAGAAAAGGGTATTGAAGATAGGTGGGGGGTGCTCGACCAAATGTCACTCGAAACTTCATCCAATTGACAGTGAGCTGAAAAAAAAATTCAAAATGGCGGATTTAAGATGGCCGCCATACAAATTCCGTCGGTGTCTATCTCGGAGAGTATAAAAGATGGAAGAGTGGTTTCAAGAAACCAAGCAAGGCAAAAGATGATCAGAACATGAAGGTCTACTTGATGAACAGGAAAAAAATTCAAGATGGCGGAATTTATTTTTCCATAGAAAATATATAGCGAATATTGAAGAGGCTACAAGTGTAGAACTGTGGAAGACTACGGTTCCTTTTCAAGATTTGTTTTTGTGGAAGAAATCTCATTTTGACGAATGGTTCGGAGAATAAAATATGGAGAGAGATGATGATCGAAGGTTCGGATGATGGGTGAGGAGCACGGTCAGGGTATTAAAGATAGGTACCTACTTAGGGGCTGCTCAAACAAAAAGGGAGGGGCGGGGGGTTGATGGTCTTTGTTTTATGTTTTTCCTTTATGAGAATTTTCTTTTACGTCGGACGCTTGGCGTGCTGGCGCTTCCACTGTGCTCACTAGCATAGCAGTGTGTTGTTAAGATCAGAACACGTAGACAGTAAACCAGCTGCCCGATTATGTAAGAATTGTCGATCAAATCGTCAAAGTTCGGCGTCAAAGTAAAATAAACCATAACAGCATTAAATTAGAGCTCAATTTCGTGTTTCGAAATTGAGCTCTAATTTAATGCTGTTATGGTTTATTTTACTTTGACGCCGAACTTTGACGATTTGATCGGCCATTCTTACATAATCGGGGGACAGGATAGTAGGACAGCGAGTAAGTAGACAGTGGACCACCCGCTCCAGTACGCGGTCCGCTTCAGCGGGCCGCGCAGCCACGCGCCATACTAGTACTATATATAGCTCGATTACCACTCACTCACTGACTCACTCATTGACATAATTGTTCTCCTAGAAAGAGACAGAAAACGATATAATGATGTACGGGAGATGTGTTCGGGTGCGGGATTCGAGTAGGGAAAAATTATGACATTTCGGAAAAACAAGATGGCGGCCGACTTGATTCTCGTAACTCTTTTGTTTTCCAACCGATTTCGTTACAACTCGCAATTATTGAAGAAATTAGGAAACGATAAACAGAAAAGGTAGAAAAAATTGGAAAAACAAGATGGCGGCCGAGCTGTAGTGCTTTAAATTTTTTGATTTTTCGACCCCGAACCGCGGCGCCACAGATCCGAAACAGCGTGGTCGAGCATGATAATTTTTTCTTTTTTCGACTACAATTATCCTGTATTTTGACAGAATGTTAGTGGTTTTTAAAAATTCAAGATGGCGGCTGTCGCGGCGGCCTTTTTGTTTGAGGTACGAAAAAACGCAATTTTAAAATTCAATTTTCTCACAGTTGGCAACGTCGGAGCGTTTCGACTTGTAAGGTGCGATTGTGTGTACAGACTTGAGGTATCGATTGGGGAAAAAAAATTACCCCATTTCTCGGGAAATTTTCAAGATTTACCCCAAAAATAAAAAAATCGAAATACGGACTTTTTGCAAAATTCTAGTACGAGCAACCACGTGTTCCACTTGAACGAATGACATTTGGGTATTTTCGTCGCCGAGGTCTGGCAACACTGGAATTTATCAAAGTAAAAGTGATTTTCGACATGGTCTTTTTTCAGGGGCGATCATTTCGGCTGAGTGCGAGCGAGATGAAAAATTTAAACGTCATCAGGAGCGGTATATCCTGTAGTTTACGGGAAAATTATGAAACTATGTAAAATGTTTCTGTGGGATGAGGTGGCGGCCATTTTGTATTCTTTTTGTGTTTTTCAAAATTTTGATCACGTTTTTGAGGCAGTTGGCAACATTTGGGAAAGTTGACATGTATGGATCGATTGTGTAACTCGATCGGCAGTATCGAGATATCTAAACAGTGTTGCCACATTTGGGGTAGTTTTCGAGATTTTCCCCAAAAACACCTCCTGTAAAATTTTGTATGAAAAATTTTTTTTTCACTGATGGCTTCGTATACACGTCAGAAAATTAAACTTGAACAAAAATATGGAGACAACTGATGATTGAGGATTTCGGAGACGGGTAAAGAGCACGGCCGAGGTATTGAAGATAGGTGGGGGGTGCTCGACCAAATGTCATTCGAAACTTCATCCAAAAGACAATGAGCTGAAAAAAAATTCAAAATGGCGGATTAAAGATGGCCGCCATACAAATTTATTTGGTGTCCATCTCAGAAAGTATAAAAGATGAAAGAGTGGTTTCTCGGCCAAAGATGATCAGGACGAGAAGATCTATTTAGCGAAAAGAAAAAAAATTCAAGATGGCGGAATATTTTTTTTCATACCAAATTATATGACGATTAGGACTCATTGACGTAATTTATTGTTCTCCTAGAAAGAGACAGAAAACGATACAATGATGTACGGAAGATGTGTTCGGGTGCGAGATGGGAGTACGGAAAAATTATGCCATTAAACAAGATGGCGGTCGACATGATTCTTGCAACTCTTGTTTTCCAACCAATTTCGTTAAAACTCGCAAGGATTGAAGAAATTAGTAAACGATCAATAGAGAAAGTGGAAAAAATTGGAAAAACAAGATGGCGGCCGAGCTGCAGTGTTTTCAAATTTTTGATGTTTCGACCCCGAACCGCGGAGCCACAGATCTGAAACGGCGTAGTCGAGCATGATTTTTTCTTTTTTTCGGCTTCAATTATCCTGTATTTTGACAAAATGGGAGTGGTTTTGAAAAATTCAAGATGGCGGCTGTCGCGGCGGCCGTTCGGTTTGAGGTACGAAAAATCGCAATTTTAAAATTCCAATTTCTCCCAGTTGGCAACGTCGGAGCGTTTCTACTTCTACGGGGCGATTGTGTGTACAGACTCGAGGTATGGATTGGGGGAAAGAAGATTACCCCATTTCTCGGGAAATTTTCAAGATTTACCCCAAAAATAAAAAAAATCTAAATACGGACTTTTTGCAAGATTCGAGTACGAGCAACCACGTGTCTCACTTGTATGAATTACATTTGGGTAATTTCGTCGCCCAGGTCTGGCAACACTGGAATTTATCAAAGTAAAAGTGATTTTCGACATGGTCTTTTTTCAGGGGCGATCATTTCGGCTGGGTGCGAGCGAGATGAAAAATTGAAACGTCATCACAAGCGGTATATCCTGTAGTTCACGCGAACATTATAAAACTATGTAAAATGTTTCTGTGAAACCAGGTGGCGGCCATTTTGTATTCTTTTTGTGTTTTTGAAAATTTCGATCACATTTTTGTGGCAATTGGCAACATTTGGGAAAGTTGACATGTATGGACCGATTGTGTAACTCGACCGGCAGTATCGAGATATCTAAACAGTGTTGCCACATTTGGGGTAGTTTTCGAGATTTTCCCCAAAAACTCCCTCCTGTAAAATTTTGCATGACAAATTTTTTTTTCACTGATGGCTTCGTATATAAATCAGAAAATATAACTTGAAGAAAATTATGGAGACAGCTGATGATTGAGGATTTCGGAGACGGGTAAAGAGCACGGCCAAGATATTGAAGATAGGTGGGGGGGTTCTCAAACAAATGTCACTCGAAACCTCATCCAATTGGCGGTGAGTTGAAAAATCTCCAAAATGGCGGATTCAAGATGGCCGCCATACAAATTTCATCTGTGTCTGTCTCGGAGAGTATTAGAGATGGAATCTTTCATATTCGATATAATTTAGGTCTCTCTGGGATTACAAAACAGAAAACTGATACCAAAGTAAAAAAAATCAGCGCCAATTTGAAATTCTTTGTTAATTGACCAATTTCGTTCAAAATCGATATTTAGGGCTCCCTGGGGTCACAAAAGAGGAAACTGATACCAAAATTGTAAAAAATCAGCGCCATTTTGAAATTCTTTGTTAATTGACCGATTTCGTTCAAAAACGATATTTAGGGCTCCCTGGAGTTACAAAACAGGAAACTGATACCAAAGTTTAAAAATCAGCGCTATTTTGAAATAATTAATTTGTTAATTGACCGATTTCATTCAAAATCGATACTTAGGGCTTCCTGGGATTACAAAACAGGAAACTGGTACCATAATTTTAAAAAATCAGCGCCATTTTGAAATTATTTAATTTATAACCGATTTCGTTCAAAATCGATATTTAGGACTCCCTGGGATTACAGAACAGGAAACGGATACCAAAGTTTTAAAAAATCAGCGCCATTTTGAAATTCTTTGTTAATGGACCGATTTCGATCAAAATCGATATTTAGGGCTCCCTGGGGTTATAAAACAAGTAACTATTTCGACGGTGTCTATCTCGGAGAGTATAAAAGATGGAAGAGTGGTTTCTTGGCAAAAGATGATCAGGACATGAAGGTCTACTTGATGAACAGGAAAAAAATTCAAGATGGCGGAATTTATTTTCCATAGAAAATGTATGGCGAATATTGAAGAGGCTACAAGTGTAGAACTATGCAAGACTACGGTTCCTTTTCGAGATTTGTTTTTATGGAAGAAATCTCATTTTGACGAATGGTTCGGAGAAAAAAATATGGAGAGAGATGATGATCGAAGGTTCGGATGATGGGTGAGGAGCACGGTCAGGGTATTAAAGACAGGTACCTACTTAGGGGCTGCTCAAACAAAAAGGGAGGGGCGGGGGGTTGGTGGTCTTTGTTTTATGTTTTTCCTTTATGAGAATTTTCTTTTACGTCGGGCGCTTGGCGTGCTGGCGCTACCACTGTGCTCACTACCATAGCAGTGTGTTGTTCAGATCAGAACACGTAGACAGTAAACCAGCTGCCCGATTATGTAAGAATTGTCGATGAAATCGTAAAAGTTCGGCGTCAAAGTAAAATAAACCATAACAGCATTGAATTAGAGCTCAATTTCGTGTTTCGAAATTGAGCTCTAATTTAATGCTGTTGTGGTTTATTTTACTTTGACGCCGAACTTTTACGATTTGATCGGCCATTCTTACATAATCGGGGGGCAGGATAGTAGGACAGCGAGTAAGTAGACAGTGGACCACGCGGTCCACTACGCGGTCCGCTGCAGCGGGCCGCGCAACCACGCGCCATACTAGTTAATATATATATAGCTGCTCGTGCTGACTGACTGACTCATTGATCACCTCTCCTGTAAAATTTTGTATGAAAATTTTTTTTTTCACCCATCGTTTCGTGTAGAAGACAAAAATTCATTCGGAGGAAAAATACGGAGAGAACTGATGATTGAGGATTTCGAAGACGGATGAAGAGCACCGGCCAGGGTATCGAAGATAGGTGGGGGGTGCTCGACCAAATGTCACTCGAAACTTCATCCAATTGACAGTGAGCTGAAAAAAATTTCAAAATGGCGGATTTAAGATGGCCGCCATACAAATTTCGACGGTGTCTATCTCGGAGAGTATAAAAGATGGAAGAGTGGTTTCTCGGCAAAAGATGATCCGGACATGAGGGTCTACTTGATGAACAGGAAAAAAATTCAAGATGGCGGAATTTATTTTTCCATAGAAAAGGGTATTGAAGATAGGTGGGGGGTGCTCGACCAAATGTCACTCGAAACTTCATCCAATTGACAGTTAGCTGAAAAAAATTTCAAAATGGTGGATTTAAGATGGCCGCCATACAAATTTCGTCGGTGTCTATCTCGGTGAGTATAAAAGATGGAAGAGTGGTTTCTTGGCAAAAGATGATCAGAACATGAAGGTCTACTTGATGAACAGGAAAAAAATTCAAGATGGCGGAATTTATTTTCCATAGAAAATGTATGGCGAATATTGAAGAGGCTACAAGTGTAGAACTATGCAAGACTACGGTTCCTTTTCAAGATTTGTTTTTATGGAAGAAATCTTATTTTGACGAATGGTTCGGAGAAAAAAATATGGAGAGAGATGATGATCTAAGGTTCGGATGATGGGTGAGGAGCACGGTCAGGGTATTAAAGATAGGCACCTACTAAGGGGCTGCTCAAACAAAAAGGGAGGGGCGGGGGGTTGGTGGTCTTTGTTTTATGTTTTTCCTTTATGAGAATTTTCTTTTACGTCGGACGCTTGGCTGCGCTGGCGCTGGCGCTTCCACTGTGCTCACTAGCATAGCAGTGTGTTGTTCAGATCAGAACACGTAGACAGTAAACCAGCTGCCCGATTATGTAAGAATTGTCGATCAAATCGTAAAAGTTCGGCGTCAAAGTAAAATAAACCATAACAGCATTGAATTAGAGCTCAATTTCGTGTTTCGAAATTGAGCTTCAATTTAATGCTGTTATGGTTTATTTTACTTTGACGCCGAACATTGACGATTTGATCGGCCATTCTTACATAATCGGGGGGCAGGATAGTAGGACAGCGAGTAAGTAGACAGTGGACCACGCGGTCCACCACGCGGTCCGCTAGCGGGCCGCGCAACCACGCGCCATACTAGTCCAATATATATTTAGCCAAAGTTCATTCATATGATTTGTGCATTCGTCGTACTTGGCGTATCTAATATAATGTTTTTGTCGACCTACCCACATAGGGAGATATTAGTTTACATAAATTTTATAAAAATTGTACAACTATATTAACTTATTGTGTGTAGGTATAGTTACTTATTGTTTGTTTACTACTTGAATTTTATGTAATAGCACAGAATAGGTAATAGTAGTAAGTAATAGGTACTGATTGTCGACGGTGGCGGCGACGCATGGTGTGCGGTAAAACTTGCAAAGTTTATGATCACACCATTTTATTTGTAACACTATTAATGTATTATTGTGATGTATTAATAAAATAAATAAATATCTCTGTAACAAAATTCGTCAAAATCCGTCGAACACAAGCCATGAAAGCGAAGCCGACGGACAGATAGACAGACCGAAACACTTTCACGTTTATAATATTTAGTCGGTTGAACAGATGGGCTCTGAAAACGTAGCAGACAGACAGTAGATAGACAAACAAACATACACACTTTCTTATGTTGATTACGTAGCATGAGAAAATGGGTGTTGATTTTCTCATGCTACGCAAGGTATTCCCGAGCCCTAAAGGTTGTCCTGTCCAAAGCTTGCCCATAATCCATGTAAAGTTTGATAGAAACTAGGCCTAGTCACTACGGGCTAGGCCTAGTATCTTGTGTTGCACTGCTAGGTCGTTGACCCCAGCGATGGTATCTACGGTAGGTTCTGCACGCGATACTTTGCCTCATATTTTATGCAATCTATTTTGTGCTTGAAATAAATACAGCCTGAAAACGCCTACGACTTAATCTGCACGAAAGATGTAAAAATTTATGCTCCTCAGTTCTTATTTAGATGTATGTACTTACGGTAAAATTAGCTGTTTTAAAGTAACGTTGTATTAGAAGAAAGAACTAATATTAGAACACGATTTAATTTGAGTTTTAAGCACATCTTTTTGTGTTGAAATTTGTGATTATTCAAAATTTTAGTTAGAAAGAGAACCTAGGTGCAAAAAAATCAAGTGTCTAGACGCAACATTCTGATGATCCTCTTTATAATGCTCCGAGTAATAAATTCTCTGAGTTTTTAAGAGAGATTGTATATATTTATTAATTTTAGTGTTTCCCATCCTCCCCTACCTATTATGTATAGGTATACCTATTGTATTCTAGCGGGCGAGGGATAGCCCTATGATGACCTTCAATTTCAGTTCCCCAGTAATATCGTTAATGTATCGCGGTTTAAAATAATCTTTAGGTTAATTAATGAAGTACTTACTTAGATAAAGGTGTTTTACCTTGTTTCCGTACGATAGGTATATATTTTTAGCTACCTACTTTGGATTACCTATACAAAACTTTATGTCATGTTGGTTTTTTCCCCAGAATATCTTATCTTGGTGCTTAGAATGTAGCCTAAATTAAGTCAGTCTTGGTTCTTTCGGCGTACCGTTGACCGCGGCTGTTGTACCATTAATCTTGCATATCACACGCGATAGTGCGCTGCACTATTATGCAATTCACGTGGTTGGCACAAACATATTGAGTAGACACTTATATTTTATAGGCCTTAAGTAACATTAAACTCTCTCTCTGCCTGCTTTGATTTGCTGATGCCAAGAGTCGTGACCCTGGCTATTAATCACGTTAAATAGTATCGTGGGTTTCTTAAGTTTAAATCTTAAGTTTAAGAGTACCTATTATTATATCAGATATTGATAATACGGGATGTCTATTGCTTAGCCAAGCCTCGGCCTAAAAATATGCCGAAGGAACGGCGGAAAGTAAGGCCAAAAGCCGATCTTCATAAGTCGGATACCCAGCTAGTTATAGATTTGGGTCAACGTTCCTTATCCAAAGCAATTGCTTGATATCCGCTGTTGCAACTAGACTACGTGTCCCTGAATTATGTATAGAACTATTTATTTAAAATAGGTACAGTAAGAAGATATAAGTTTAGCCTTGACCCTTTAGGATCCTAAAGAACACACCAATAGGACTATAAATACAAAAGTAGGCAATGCAATGATGTGCCTATACCTATGTGTACCTATAGCTACTGCATTAGCTATGCAATCTGACGTGCATTTTTACACCTGTAATGATTAATTATTCTTAGAATTTACGTTAAGGAAAATTAATTCAAGGTAGGTAGTGCCTTATTTTCATGTCATAGTTGCTGACTTGCGACTTTGAAACGTAGAAGGTATATTTAAATAGGTAGACGCAGCATGTTGGAGTCTATATTGATTTTCCTGACAAAGGAAACAAAAGAAAAGAGTTACAGTTTCCTCGTTGTCAATTTATGTAGAGGGCTATTTAAATAATTAATTAGTCATTAGCGAATTGGGAGTCACAATTAGCGGTTGCCCTTTTAACAATTATGGCGATAGAATTTTACTGCGGGAAATTTATTTACCCTAAGGGAAACAAGCAACTGTACGCAGACAAAGTTGCGGGCAGCATCTAACTCAGATAAAACAGTACGGTCCGAAAAGTCTGAAGGAATATTGAAAGAGATGTTTGATGATTTCAATAATCTCGTAACTAACCCACAACTTAGTCCAGCTGGTTGGTCCAGTCTAACCTATAATTATTATTCAGACGACTCCTCTACGGACCCTTGACACAGATTAATTATTGATAATAGTTAGTTCGTAACTGTCGTAGCAAAACTGACCTTAGGTACACCTCGTGGAAAACACATTTTATACCTCTTTTGGTGCGACTTTCTCCGTCTGTCTGTCTGTCTGTCTGTCTGTCCGTCCGTCACACTCGATTATTTCAGTAACTACCGAAGCTATCGACATGAAATTTGGAATAGTTGTGTATATTAGTGGCCCAAAGACACTGGAATTAAAAAAAATTGGAAATTAATTTTGTTCTTATTTAAAAAGGGGGGAAAATCGGAGGGTTGAAATTTAAAAGTGAGATAACTGTACTGTGTGGGGTATCATATGAAAGGGTTTACTTTGTACATTCTAAAACAGATTTTTAATTATTTTTAGTCATGATAGTTTTTGATTTATCGGGCAAAATGTCGAAAAAAATACCGTTCCCCCCCCCCTTATCTCCGGAGTTTACCAATCGAAAAATCTGAAATAATTATGGTCAATAGGAATTTATGTATATTTTACAGGAAAACTATAGCCAATGCTCTAACTATCATAGTTTTTTTGATATTAACAGTAAACCTCTACAAACAAAGTTAGTTTTGCGGTTCATTTCGTCTTGTTTTTAATACGTCATAAATCGTAAAACATACTACAGGTTTGTACGGAACGGAACCCTCGGTGCGAGAGTCCGACTCGCACTTGGCCGGTTTTTTGTAATGTATTTAATCTTTATGATCTACCACCTTTTTGTAAACAGTCACTAAAGCCATTTAACGCACCGATTAGTTTAAAATTAGCTAAAAGTACCTATTGATCTATCGTGCAGTTTCACAAAGGAACTCCCGTCATCCATATCCAGTTACTGTTAGTTGAAACACAACTTACTCAAGATGCCCTTTAACTAAACGAACCTATTTTCACCCCTCAGACAGCGATCAATAGAGAAAGTTTCAAATCACCAGCTGTTCAGCGGTTTTGAAGTTCTGCTGTTATATACAAACAGATACCTACACTGTTCGATTGAAATTTTCCAGACAAATAGCACATTTTGCATTGTTTGTAGCAATTTAGTTTCTGAAATGCACCAGATTTATCGTTTGTTGTAGCTCTGATGCTTGTTGGTTAGTGTAGCCTATGTAAATTTCTAGATGTTTAATTAACTACCTTTACCTATTCATGCAAAAAAATGCTGCTCCGTTGCATGATTGCAGGACAAACGAACAAACAAAGTACACTTTCGCATTTGTATCTAATACTAGCTGATGCCCGCGACATCGTTCGCGTGGAATGAGGTTTTTCGGTTCCCGCGGGAACTCTTTAATTTTATGAGATAAAAAGTATCCTATGTGCTATTCCACACTATAATCTATCTCTGTGCCAGATTTCATCCAGATCGGTTCTGCCGTTCTGGCGTGATTGAATAACAAACATCCATACATCCATCCATCCATCCAAACTTTCGCATTTATAATACTAGTATAGTATATATAGTATAGATTGGTACTGCGGGTTTCAAAATGAGATCGGAGATCGGATGAGAGGTCACATGAATATACCACTGTGGCTTTGACCAGGTTTGAAAAAAATAATTGAGTCACTTCTTTTATTTGTTTCTTAGTATCTGGTCTATAGCCATCGAAATAGAATTGGTATAGTAGGTACAGTAAAGAAGACAAAGTGATGTCTAATATAAAAAAATCTCCAGCGTGTATAAAAATAACGAGACAAGACTGCATAAATGAAGCCTTCTATGTCGATAAAAGCTGTTTGCTGGCAACTTTGCAAGCTACCGGTTTGCATAAAAAACCCATTAAAAGCTTTCCCGCTGACATTCAGCACGGGAACTGATTGCGCTCCCCGGCTAGGAATGTACATTCATTACACAATGGTGAACTAACGAATGCAAAAATTCAGCGCAACAATCAACCAGATATTTTGATACAATTTGAATTTTTATTTCGTTTTGTACTAGCTTGCTCGTGTGACTGTGTCTGCGAGGACTTAGGTACGTTTTAAAATACACCTACATCATTGGAGACCTGTCGAAATCTTTCCTCCATCGTACCTCTAGGTAGAGACGTCAAATGCGTCAAGGAATATGTATTACTAGCTGATGCCCGCGACTTCATCCGCGTGGTTTAAGTTTTTTTTTATTCCCGCGGGAACTCTTTAACTTTCCGGGATAAAAAGTAGCCTATGTCAGTCTCGTCTTCAACTATACCCATGCCACAAGTCACGTCGATCCGTTGCTCTGTTGCGCCGTGATTGACGGACAAACCAACAAACCAACAAACCAACAAACCTATTGGTTTGTTGGTTGTTATTAAGCAACAAACAAACACACTTTCGCATTTATAATATTAGTAGATAGGTATGATGTTTTCTAAGTTTCAAAATCCACTGGCTTAGACTGTGCGTTGAAAATGAAAATGAAAATGAAAATGATTTATTTCATGTAGGACAACTTGTGCCACTTATGATAAGTCGTAAGAATCTACCACCGGTTCGGAAAGGTGATTCTACTGAGACGAACCGGCAAGAAACTCAGCAGTTACTCTTTTCAAAATCAGAAAAATGTAACAATTTGTATACATACATATACTTAATTTAAAATGCATACGCTACGTTACAACTTACAAGTAGGTATTACACTGACTTGTGGGTTGCTGGATGCGAAGCCGGTTGCTTCCATGCAACTTTGTCATCGAGAAAATCATCTATACTATAATACCCTCGGAAAGTTGGAATAATTAGTCTAGTAGTCATATATACTAGTTCTTATTTGTGAGGAGTTTCATAGCGTGTGATTTAGATAATATTTTACAGCTATAAATTAATGAATCCCTGTTGAAGAACTCTTTGCACGCCTATGACTTAAGTAAGTACTATAAAAGCGTAAATATTCTTAAAATACATGTGTTTGATTGCTACATATCCTTTAGATACCTAGAGATATTATGGACAATGCTTTTAAATTCGTTTAGAGGTACGAGTAGCTTCTAGAAGTTCCAACCATCTAGATAGTAGACTGGTGGCCTAGAGTTTAGACACCGATAGGTGAAGAGTGCGATAAGCATATGAAAAAAGTGATGAACTCGTTCCCGTATAACTAATGAGATCAATAAAATCATTTATTCACGCTAGATATATTGAACCTGTCAGTTAATAGATAAGTTGTATGGAGGCAGTAATTTTATTGCTTTTCAAAGCACAGCCCAGGCATCAAATAACAAATTAATGAGAACGATTGATGGGGGTGGTGATGTCACGCTTCAGAGGGTGATTAATGTTTCAGTGTTGGTATTTAATTTACTAGATAATGCCCGCGACTTCGTCCGCGCTGGAGTAAGGTAAAATTTTTAACCGACTTCCAAAAAAGAGGAGGTTCTCAATTCGGCGCGTATATTTTTTTTTTCGGGATGAAATGTAGCCAATGTGTTAATTCAGGGTATAAGCTATCATCTCGACTCACGAGATCGCGGGACATACCTATGTGAAAACGGGGCTTTAGGCACAGAATATGAAATAGTTTACAATTATTATATGTGCCTCATAGCTGAAAAAAGTCTCTTTATGCGACCAGTGGTAGGTATCAGGTTTTCGATATCCTAGAAACGGTTTTACCCACACCAAATAGTCAAAACAAAAACAGTCTATCCGCTAGTATCCTTAAGTACTTAAGGTAGTGTACTATTATTACCTATTCTGTGCTTAAGGTCTACGTCCTCTAGACTATCTATACTCGTGTGATAAGTTATTTACTCGTATAACACGATTTCGTAGCTGTCTCAGAAACATACCTACTGGAGAAAACTAATAACAGAAATACGAAATTTGCTATTGCGTAGGCCGGGGATGACTGGACACCAAGTGGCATATAAAATAATCCATTCTATTTTAATGCTCGTCATAATAACAAAATGAGCAAAATCTATTTAAAAATCAACCAATTTTATTGTTATTTGTTGAAAATAGAAAAGCATAATATTTGAATTCAACGGTTTCCGTAGTTTTTGAAGTGGATTTTCTTTAGAATCGTTGTGATTTGAAAATTCGATGAAACGAAAAACGACACCAAAAAGAGACAAACATATTCACAATAGGATTTAGCCTGCGAGAGAGTTAGATAGAATACAAGTTATATTTATCTCATTATCACGTAGGCTACTTTTCTAAAGTTTCACTTCTGCCGTGTGTGAATTGCACACTTTTTATTTTTATTTTTGTGGTACGTCTATAAAAATATAACGTTAATAAGGTAAGGTGGTAAGAACCTGAGTTCATAAGAACAGCGAAAGTATATATGACAATGTTAATAAAATAACAAGTTCAAGTGAATCAATAATCGTGTATGTCTGGAAATAAAATGTATTAAGTATCCAGATCCTCACTGAATATTTATGTCAGCGTAAATATATATATCACGGATGCATAAAAATTCCGCTTTCTGCGCTGCTATGATTTTATGATCTCGGTAAAATGTATTTGAGGCGAAACGCTGCCAGCTTGACGTTACGGGTGCTATTTTTCACCGATCCGAGTAAAGTGAAATCAAATCTTCTAGGCAAGCGCGTCCCATCTTAGGCCGCATCATCACTTCTCATCAGGTGTGATGCGGTCAAGTGTAAGCCTATAATGTATAAAAAAAAAAATTGCTCTGAGAAGATCATGCAATAATTATTCGCTTTCATCTAAAACAAAAACTGACTTCAAAACTATACCTGTAAGTACCAACTTAAAGTAAAAAGTTTAAAAAAAGCATTATCAGGGTATATATTTTGTTTTTGTTGATTTTTTCAAAAACTGCTAAACCAATTTCGATAAAATTTGTATGAGACCACCTCTAAAGTATGATCTACCAAACAAAAAAAGAATCATCAAAATTGATTCATAATTGGCGGAATTATCGCGTAACATACATACAAAAAAAAACATACAGTCGAATTGAGAACCTCCTCCTTTTTTAAAGTCGCAAGAACCGCCAGAGCTTTAAGAGCTGCATGGTGCTCAAGTGTGGAAAAAAGCATTTATCAATACTTAAGAATTAAAATTTTTAGTAACAAGAGTCGATGCCCCAGGCGATACTGCGCCATAAAAAATGTGAGAGTAGAGGGCGTGTCAGGACAGAACTCAGCAGTCGTCAATAACATTTCTTCGATGCGTGTGATGCGGCCAAATCTTGCTACAGATGCCATGACGGGCGTAGGTATTCAGGTAAACCTATATATTGCTCCTCGAATCTCTAATCCATTAAGGTATTCAGGTAAACGTAGGTATATATTGCTCCTCGAATCTCTAATCCATTAGTAAATAGTAAGTGGATTGCAACTGTGGCCCCAAAGGCTCAAGGCATTCAAAGCTCTTGATTTTAATGTGGGATCAAATACCGTATCCGAATCCGTCACGGAAGTTATTATCAGACTAGCTAATGCCCGCGACTTCGTCCGCGTGGTTTTAGTTTTTTTTATTCCCGCGGGAACTCCTTAATTTTCCGGGATAAAAAGTAGCTTATGTCACTCTCGGTCCTCAACTATACCCATGCCAAAAATCACGTCGATCCGATGCTCCGTTGTGGCGTGATTGAAGGACAAACCAGCAAACAAACACACTTTCGCATTTATAATATTAGTATGATATGATTTAGGTTGAAACACTTTAATACAGTAAAAATACAAACTAGTAAGCGAGTAAACGTTTACTCTGATTTTTCCATATAAGTATTACTTCTGAAGTCTATTTAGTACTGCGCAATAAAACAAACGGTTAAATTTAAAATCAGCATATCGCTAGGAATAAAATGAATAATCTTTAAGCTGTCACTTCAAATGCGCTTAAAGAGGCAATAAGGCCTTGTAAATCCGATAATGACCTGTTTTCCACCTCAGTGAAACTTTCCATTTAATTAGACGCAAGAAGCTATTTTGCATGTTCCGTTGTAACCAGTGCATGAATTGAATCCATAATAATTCCATGCTAATATTATAAATGCGAAAGCGTGTCTGTCTGTCTGCTACACTTTTCCGGCCCATCTTTTCAACCGATTTTGCTGAAATTTGGCATAGAGGTAGGTTATATCCCGGGGAAGGATATAGGCTTATCCCGGAAAATTAAGGAGTTCCCGTGGGAATCAAAAAACCCTAATCCACACGGACGAAGTCGCGGGCATCATCTATAGTAGCTTAATAACTCTTGTAACGCTTTCAGAAAGTGTTGGTGTTTGTCGTCTCGTTCTCACCCGAAGAAAGTTGGTAATCTTATATCTTACATCTATACTATCTATACTAATATTATAAATGCGAAAGTTTGAATGGATGGATGAATGGATGGATGTATGGATGGATGTTTGTTACTCAATCACGCTAGAACGGATTAACGGATCTGGATGAAATTTGGCGCAGAGATCGGGGATAATACATTGAAGAGTTCACGCGGGAACAAAAAAAACCTCAATCCTCGCGGTCGAAGTCGCGAGAATCAGCTAGTACTGTATAAAGCCTCCCCCAATATGTGTTCAGCTATCATTCGGTAATTGATCTCGGGGCACCAGTTTGTTTCGGGACTCTCCGGAATATCTTTTTCATTCGCCTTTGAGGGGACATAAAATTTTACTGTAGAATTTAAAAAGAGATCAAATTCTTCCTAAGAACCCTCGACCTTTTACTTATAGTTAGTGATCTGCGATTTACTAACGGGATTAGATAATAATAAGAATTGCCATTTGTTACAATACGGCTCTATCATAGTGCTCTATCGCCTTTTATCTAATAGTAGGCAAACGTTAGAAAAAGTCCTAATCCTAATATCATTACCAAAGATTGCGTTGTAACCGATCAGTAATGGAGTGTATAGGATACTATTTTGGCAGCAAACAGTTGGTTTTTCAATGGTTTTGCAATATGGGAGGGCGCTAGGGGGCGGCGGTATCGAGCGTAGGCGCGCCGCCCCGCGCCACTGAAGCCCTAACAGTAGAGCCAGTCTGTCGACAGGCACCGCGCGCGCCCGCCGTTCTCGTCCACGAAACTTGTCTCAAGTGCACATGATAGAACAAGTTTCATAGTATACCTAAGCGATATTCACGTGCATCCACCAGCCCACTATACAGTGGCGCCCCCGTTGGTAGACTAAATTTTTTAACCTTCGCGTGTTCCTTGCCGTGACATCTTGCAAGAGCGGAAAGATTGGAATAAATATAGTGCGAAATAAATTGAAATGATTTGTGACAGTAGGCTAGTGTTTATAGAATAGATTGGGTGGCGGCTGTGCGTCTACGGGATGCTACGAGGTACGTGAGTTGTTATAAGGAATCGTGAAGGTTTTCTGAAGGGAGCGTTCAATTTATGGTATTACGGTACAGGAATACTGCTGACGATTTACGTTATGTATTGTTAGGTCGTATTCTTTTACTGTTTGGATAATGGTTTTTATTTGCAGAGGGAACTCGACGGTTAGAAATAAGTAGGTATATTTTGTTCTTAAAGTATTTTATAAGAAAACATCAACTTCATTTTGATAATTGCTTTTCCGAAACGGTAAAAATTATTGTGAGTAGGTACACAGGACTTTTAACCTTGGAAAGCCCATGTGTACTAGTCACTTTAATATATTAATCCTTATTAGTCTCGTCGTTAATCTAAGGTCAGTAGAAGAGGTAGCACCCGGTGCTCAATGCCGGTTAAATAATTGTGTACCTATACGTACACAATTTTTTTTCATGGCTGAGGATATTATTTATTCTTGTAGCTAGATCGATTCTAGGAATAGATCTCATGTGTTATATTTACTTTATATTAGATGAATCAACGACGCTGTTTGCTTATGAATAATAATTACCAAACAGAGCTGCCAAGTCTGTTTCTTATATCTTACGAAAGCAATCTCGTATACCTATCTCCGCCTCATATTGTGATTACAATTTTTGGCGATTTCTCAACTGAAAAATCTTCCAATTCCGATTTCCTACTAAGATCAACAAATATAGAACTTCTCGCTGTTTGTAAAATGAGAAATGATTTTTCAAAATAGAAACTGAATAACAAGCATTTCTGTAACAAAAATACCTAACAATCATTCTACGTAGCTTCAAAGGTCTAAACTGTAGAACAAGATTGAGAGCATTAAGCATAATTAATTATTAGTAGGCAAGACAACGGGTATATAATTTGTGTTAAATAGATACTTTATAATATAGCCGTATCCACCATTACAGCCCATTAACATCCCACTGCTGGGCACAGGCCTCCACTCTCATAGGAGAGAGGGAATTAGAGCTTAGACCCACCACGCTGCTCCAATGCGGGTTGGCGGCCTATAAAATATAGCCGTATACTCTAAAAGATTTTTCTGTATATTGTGGTAATGTGGTAAGTACAGCAGTTATTTTCTATCAACAATCAATTATAGTATCAACAATCGATAGATTTAGGAACGTCTTACTGATTCTATATTAATGAAACAATCCACAATCAGCCACATCATCCATCAGGTGAGATCGCAGTCAAGGGCTAACTTCTAGAGGATAAAAAAAAAACATATTGGTAATTGGTATGTCAAAACACAGATCTCCATTAAATATGTTAGTTTAAATTGTTACTAGATGACAAAGAGAGGCGACCCCAAATGATGGGTGGCTAGGAGACAGATGAAGAAGATATTAAATATTAGATGATGCCCGCGACTTTGTACGCGCGGATTTATGTTATTGAAATTCTTTGAGTGGGAACTCTTGAAAATGGTTGAACTAGGGTTGAACAGGTGGGCCGTGAAAGCGTAGCAGACAGAAACACAGATAAACAGATACACTTTCATATTTTTAACATTAGTAGGATTAAGTACACCATATATAAAATAGGGTATATCAAAAAAAAAAAACTATACCTGAATAATAAATTCATCAAATATTAACGTTAACAACGGTGGAGGAGCAGACTGGGCGGTTTGCTCGTTATACCTAACATTGTAACGCCCTTAGGGCCTGTTCAAAAGCGTAACCGCGATCAAAGTAAGACCCCTATAATATTATTATTACGACGTAGCCTTGAAATGTTTTTTGAACTTAGTAGGCACGTATTTTGAAACAATAGTCATAGTCATAGTCATAGTCATAAATATTTATTCAATTTAGGTAGATGCACTACACTTATTGACGTCCAGTTACATAAAAATATGATGGTGATAATCTGTTACGGTATCTTAAAACTAAAGCTACGAGGGTTCCAAACGCGCCCAGGTCTGAGAAGAGCCCACAACAAACTCAGCTGGGGATCATTGGCGTGCATTGGCTATAAGCCAGCAAATTGCGATCAATCATAGCTGTTAATCCTTTAGTCATGTACATGTATGTATTCGTCATCGTCGTCGTCGTCAACCGATAACCGACATCGGTATCTTGCAAGGATTTCCACATACCGCGGTCTTGCGCCGCCTGGATCCAGCGGTTTCCTGTGACTAGTTAGATGTTGTCCGTCCACCGAGTGGGGGTTCTGCCAACGCTGCGTTTCCCTGCGGGGTCGCCATTACAGCACACTGGGACCCCAACGTCTCAATTGGCTTTTTGAATTATTGCCACTTTTTGCATTCTTGCCACTTCGCAACGCGTCGAGCTATGTCGGTTACTTTAGTTCTTCGACAGACCTCTTCATTGCTGATTCGATCGCGTAAAGAAACTACCAGCATAGCTTTCTGTTTCGTCTGCTGAGTCACCTTTGAATGCTGCCTATAAATACTAAGCGACCATCTTTCAGATTCGTATGTCATAACTGGCAATACGCGCTGTCCGAAGCGCGCGCTATTTTGGTCTTCAGGCATTGAGGAATTTTGGACGAGAAGACATCTCGAAGTTTTCCGAACGCTATCCAGCCGAGTAGGATTCGGCGACTGACCTCTTTCTCGAAATTTTACCTAACATAACTGTACGCGATCCAGCTGGATCGTGTGTACCAGGTATATATGTACTAGCTGATGCCCACGACTTCGTACGCGTTTTTTTAATTCCCACGGGATCGCCTTAATGGATAAAAAGTAGCCTATGTAAATCTCCGGGCCTTAACTATATACCCATGCAAAATCACGTTGATCCGTTGCTCTGTTGCGGCGTGATTGAAGGACAAACCAACAAATAAATACACTTTCGCATTTATAATATTATTACGTATGAAGTATGATCATCATCATCATCATCAACTTTTTTTTTATTTTTTTTATACACTACAAGTTAGCCCTTGACTGCGATCTCACCTGATGGTAAGTGATGATGCAGTCTAAGATGGTAGCGGGCTAACCTGTTAGGGGCATGGCAGTTATATTAAACCCATACCCCTATTCGGTTTCTACACGGCATCGTACCGGAACGCTAAATCGCTTGGCGGCACGTCTTTGCCGGTAGGGTGGTGGTATGTCCAGTGGTGGACTGACAGACGTCCACCACTGGACATAGGTCTCTTGCAAGGATTTCCACACGCCGCGGTCTTGTGAAGTATATTATGATACTCGTCTACAATTTCGACTAAAGAGCTCTCAACGATTACAATATTATTGAATGGTACACTCAGTATTCTATGTCTATACTTTTCTTTATTGCACACAAACAATAATCTCTATTTCTATCTGTTTGTACAAGTGTATTTGTAAGTAAGCTGAGTGTGTGAACGATCTTACACACTCAGCTTACTTATAGATATATACTCATATATATGTATGAAAGGCTCCACTCGATACTCTACTCAGATTTTCCAATTACAGAAAAAATCCTTGAATTCATTGTTCATGTAATTTTTCAGATGAATAAACAATTTCTTCGACCATTTGAATTCTCCAAGTCTTCGACCCACCCCTGATTCAATAATGTGTCAAGTGATCAAAATACTAAATCAAATAGTTCGTAGGTAAAATAGGTATTTTTGATATTTTGGAACTCTGCCCAGAGCTTCTATGCAAAGCGGACACTGTCCGGATAGTCATAGTTCATTCTCGGGACTTTGCCCGTAATCTAAATATGTATATAAAAGGAAAAGGTGACTGGCTGATCTGCGCAGCTCAAACCACTGGACGGATCGGGCTGAATTTTGGCATACAGATAGTTATTATAACATAGGCATCCGCTAAGAAAGGATTTTCGAAAATTCAACCTTTATAATTGGTATACGGGGTAATAAAAAACCGGCCAAGTGCGAGTCGGACTCGCGCACCGAGGGTTCCGTACAAACCTGTAGTAAGTTTTAAATTATTAATAAAAAACTACTTACTAGATCTCGTTCAAACCAATTTTCGGTGGAAGTTTGCATGGTAATATACATCATATATTTTTTTTAGTTTTATTATTCTCTTATTTTAGAAGTTACGGGGGGGGGGGACCAACATTTTACCACTTTGGAAGTGTCTCTCGCGCAAACTATTCAGTTTAGAAAAAAATGATATTCGAAACCTCAATATCATTTTTGAAGACCTATCCATAGATACCCCACACGTATGGGTTTGATGAAAAAAAAATTTTTGAGTTTCAGTTCTAAGTATGGGGACCCCCAAAATTTATTGTTTTTTTTCTATTTTTGTGTAAAAATCTTAATGCGGTTCATAGAATACATCTACTTACCAAGTTTCAACAGTATAGTTCTTATAGTTTCGGAAAAAAGTGGCTGTGACATACGGACGGACAGACAGACAGACAGACAGACAGACATGACGAATCTATAAGGGTTCCGTTTTTGCCAAATTTGGCTACGGAACCCTAAAAAGGGGGTTTAAATTTGTATGAAAATTAAAATGTACAAATTGGGCCGTTATAATATTCTGAACATTGTTCATTAGTATCAGAATAGGAAATACTTAGTATGGTTTAAGTATCGCTTGTGTTTGGTGGCTGCATCTGACGGATTGTTCTTCACTCAACTATAAATAGAAAAATATAATATATAAAAATAAAATATATAGAAATACATAATATATAAAAGATCAGTGTATTTACCCAACTAAGTACCTATAGTGAAGCAAATTATTAAGTCGAAATTAGGCAGTACAATTAGTTTTTTTTAAAATTAGGTTTCATAAGCTACAGATATAAGTTATTATTAGCGCAATAAGAATAAAAAGCTCTAATCATTATTTCTCTAATCTAATCTTGCTCTAATCTCTAAATATTATCATTACAGCTGTTATAGGTACAGTATAAAAGAACTACAATATAAATAAGATTACACTCTGAACATCCTAACGTACATCTTTTGACAATTCTGTTTTTCAAACATATTTTTCATTTTTTAGAATAAATTCTAATTCTAATAGGTGCCTGTTTTAATCCTTCAATCATGCCGCAGCCCGCAGCAGAGCAACGGGTTCACATGATTTTTGGTATGGGTGTGGTTGAAGGCCTGAAGACTGACATTAGCTGATTTTTATCCCAGAAAATAAACGAGTTCTCGCAGGATTTTTAAAACTCAAATCCATGCCGGACGTACTCGCGGAATCATCTATTAAAAGATGAATAATTTTAATCGTCATTGGATACGTTCCTACTTTTCATGTCTCTTTGACCCATTAGTACTAATCTGGTAGTGCGGAAAAAAATTAGAATCTGAAAATGTGATTTAACGGTAAAAAACGTTTTAATCTAGCTAGCTGAATCAAGCATTCAACTACGAGTAGCTTGAGATTAAAAGACGAGCTTAATTTCCTAAAACGCTTACGTATTCCGGAAAAGGCTCTCTCGGGAACAAATTGTTACCGTCCCGTTCTTTTGCATTTTTTCCCAGTTGAGAGTATCATCATTTCGAATAGAGGCTAGTTATCTAATCCAATAACAAATTAATTTATGAATTAAAAGTTTTGCTACATTTTACTCTATTATTGCTATTACCTTGAATCTTAGTGGTTTTTTTATTTCTTTGTCTCTATCTTACGCCCTGTCCTATCGTGGGGCATGGCAGTGCATTCACCAAGACTCGATCACTTTGTTCCAATGTTTTAAGGTTAACGAGAAGAGAATACCTTTACAGCACGCGCACGATTTCGAATTTCGGACCCTGAGGTTAAGTGGTGAAAGTCTCGTGCTTTCGTCCAATATAACAACTATTTTTTTAAGATCCGTGCAAAATTAGTCTAGGGCGTTACTTTGCAGGCATGCGAGGGAGGTGAGTGAACGAAGGAACGAGGGTTTCGCCGCCGGGTGGGTCAAGTCTGGTTCTTGCGGTTCAATTCATCCGTTTATCGGTCTATGGGTCAAATATTTGTGGTAACATAAATACCGTTTATTCGTTCATGTAGTTCGTTAAGAACGATTACTACAGAATCTAAGGAATGAAAATAATATTAAGCTTTTAAGGCCGATATAAGTGGTCCGATTTACCTACAAGCTTTTCATGAAATGCGTTTATCGTAACTTACGTTCGTTAAAATTTAACACACGTAAGAACTAACGTCTGTTAATTTTACTAGTATTGCTTCATAGTAACAATGGTGAATCAAGGCCTTCTTTGACTAACGTTCGTCAGCGCCAAATGTTTTGATGCAATTAATTATTATGTGTTATATTATGTTATGGGTTTAGCTAGCATGTACTCTGAATCCATAGTAGCAAAAACCAGCCAGTCCAGACTGGACTCATCCAGAGTTTGATATATCGCACCTTTGGTAGAACAAGGGCATAATTGTCATAAATTGCGAAAATGACTTAAATATGCAGAAATGCTTAAAAAAGGCCCTTTTAACTGGAGGGACAAAGACATTCGTTTAATTCCTTTTAAAAACCGCCAGAGAGATATAGTGGCGTTGTCTTTTTGGCGACATTTTGTTACTCTCTTGGCGCGACAAAGTCTCCTTGGTCAGTTGTGCTATCGGCGGGGAGAGAGGTAGTCGTCACTTGGAGCGCTAACACCGTAAAGGTAAATATGCCCTTTAATGTTTTGTTTTTCTGGAGCTACAAGGCCACATCTGTCACACTTATGCCTACTTTATAATTTTAAAATTTGGAGGACAAAGTCGTTCAGACAAATGTGCCCTTGTCTGTCCAAGATTTGTTGACTTTGTTGTTGACTCCTTGGTCTTAAAAGTAAATGTGTTTTTGTTATTCCAATTGCAATCAAATCTGGATGGACTTAATAACAATTACTTCTTTGTCATTCCAAAGTGTAGTCTTATTAGTGTGGATTAGATTATAAATTAATGTTTTTTAATGCAAATAACTGAAATATCATAACCTAAATTCAATTATGTACTCTTTCAATTTATTATTCGCACGTTTACAACTATAGTGACCATACAAAAAAATGGGGTTTGAGTTTGAGCCCGCTTCCAATTAATAATTTCTTTACTTTAAGAGTGACGTAAATTGATTTATAAAATGTTTTTGATTTGAACATGGAAATGAAATCATGGAAATTCGATTAAGACCTCGGATATCAAAGCGATCAAATTTACGAAAGATTCAGAGACATACCATTACAGGTGCAGCTTCAAGTCAGACAAGTGGACAAACATTCGAGTAGGCCGTATTGGTAATAGAAGTAAAAGAGTGAAAGACAAAGAAAAGTTACCAATCCCTAACCGAAAAAAAGAAGACATTCTTCACCTGATATCCTCAAATATAGGTAGTTCCTAAGTTTTATGAACAATATTACCTCTTTTAAAAAATAAGAGAGAGTGTCGACTGATTTAGAAGTGTTAGTTTATTTTTCTTAAAATTATAGTTTTTGACTTATATTTTTTAAGTGTGATTCCTAATAGTCGTTTTAAAAAACAGAAACTGGTAAACTATAAGAGATTCTTCTTGATACGTTTAAGTTACTTTAAAATTTAGACTGGTATCTTATTTTAACCTATATTTAACCTAATAGGAAATAATGCCAATTTAAGTAAAACCTCTATTATTAAAAGATTGAAATTTTATTACAAAATAGTTACCTACCTATTCTAACTAAAAAAAGTAAGAGATTATTTAGTTACGTTTATATTACTTTTATTTTGATACTATTATCTTATAATAATAATAATTATTATTTTTAAAGCGATTCTAAAGATTTTTGCTAGGAAACATAATTGCTTCAGATTGTTGACGACGTGCGATGGCTGATTAGTGAGTTTTGATCTCTATTTTTGTGATGCGGAATTTTTGATGTTTAAGAAAATAAAACATTTATGCAAAAAACACGTTATTTTCATTCCAAAATTATCCAAATTTAAAGCTTAAAATATGGTCATATTTACAAATTATTTTTCTTATTGGTGGAACAAGGGCACAAATGTACACTTACTTTAGAAAAATAATTATTAAAAAAAAACTAGCAGTTTTTAATTTTTGTAAACCACACACCTAAAAGAATATAGTATATAGTTTATGTCATACAAAGTAGAACAACCTTACAACATTAATAACAGAGCAAGACCACATTAAGTACAAAAAATATCTTAAAATTGCTCTCCTGTAAAATTGCTAAAACTGCAATTGTGCCCTTGTTCTACCAAAGGTGCGATATATCGCTATAGAGAGAGTTGGTTATATATCGCTAAGGTGAATCAGAATAATATAGTGTTATGCAATGATATTTAATATGTTAGTAAATTAAATTGCAGCTGACAGCTTGAAAGCTCGCTTCATTTCTTTATTTGAATTTGAAATAATCTTTTGTCTTATGGATTTTCATTTCAATAAACGGGAAGCTAAATCAATATATTGCTTTCAACACAATATCGCACGTTTTTATTCGAAACGAAGGTCAAACAAAGATCTTTATGTGATCTTCTTTCGCAATCGCAATTAATCGCAAGACCTTTAGTTTGCCACAAGTGAGAAGCACTCTTGGTCACCACGGACCGTCACGTTGTATAGAATGTTATCCCTCGCAAATTGTTATCGGAATACGAAAGATATCTTCTGTGAGTGTCCTAACCATTAAAAAGCTGTCACATTTAGGCATCTTTTCAATTCTTATCTTATCATCTTTTTATTCTGTTTTTATTGTTTTAGTTTATTTTAACCAAGTTACGTTGTAGTTATTAAGTTTTAGTTATAATTAAGTACCTTAATAATATGCTTGTCATTTCCACATCGAGACTCAAGACTCAATTGTAAATACCTCAGTGAAATTTGTATAGTTTTTTAAGGTTGATTCCATAATTGTATTCAGTTTTCTGGACTATTAAAAAATAGCATGTTATGTACCTGAGTTCTAATGTAATAGGCTTTTTATAATCACTTTATGTAGTAGCAATAAGTAGGTAGGTACTTTTTAAGCCATAACTAAGTGCAAATTTTTGACTTAAAATTTAAGCTTGGCTATAAAATCCATACTAATATTATAAATGCGAAAGTGTGTCTGTCTGTCTGTCTGTCTGCTACGCTTTCCCGGCCCATCTTTTCAACCGATTTTGCTGAAATTTGGTGTAGAGGTAGGTTATATCCCGGGAAAGGACATAGGCTATCCCGGAAAATTAAGGAGTTCCCGCGGGAATCAAAAAAACTTAAACCACGCGGACGAAGTCGCGGGCATCAGCTAGTATGTATATATCGTGGCGGCAAATAACGATATTGTGGCTGGAATGAAAAGCAGCTTTGACTAAATTGCAGCTTATACCTGACGTTGAACCACAGAATAGGTAATTGGTTGAACGGACAAGTAATGGCGAACACATTAATCGCATGATGTTGAAGAATGATAAATAGTTGAAGTTTTTATTGACTAGAAATGCAGAGCACATAAATGAAGGCGATTTATGGAAATGGAATTTTAAAAGGAAGTATCGCGGCATTTAAGAGTAAGTAGTCATTCGGTAGGGATAAGTGTAAATATTTTTTCCACTCATCCCTACCGTAGGGATAGGTGGAAAAAAATTCCACTCTTCCCCCCCAGGGGGGATACGTTTGTAGGGACTAGTGGAACAGGCCAAAATACCGCGTAGTTTGAAGTAACCTGAATAAAAAGAAAAATATTTAATTTGATATAAGATGATGAGATGTTACAGAGAAGAAATGAATTATGGCAGTATTTTATAAGTCATAAGTCATAAATATTTATTCAATTTAGGTAGGTACACAACACTTATTGACGTGCAGTTACATAAAAATATGACGGTGATAATCTGTTACGTCGTCTCAACCTATAGACGTCCACTGCTGGACGAAGGTCTCTTGCATGGATCGCTACAGAGCACGGTCTTGTGCCGCTTGTTTCCAGCGCGGGCTCCCAGCTGCACGCTAATAATCTGTTACGGTATCTTAAAACTAAAGCTACGAGCTACTTACTTTTGATAACCGACTGTCCTGACGCAGTAATGCAGCTATGTGATCATGGGCATGCGATTTCTGATGGGCACAAATTGGGATATTAAGATTTCTAAATTATTGACTCTATTCGTGTTTGGTAGCATGCTTCGGCCGTAACTATAGTAGCCATTCACCTTATTAGCAGAAAGCAGAAAGGTACTTTAGGGTTTTTCGGGTCCCGCGGGAACTCTTTAATTTTCCGGGTTAATAAGTAGCATATATGTGTTATTCTAGACTTTAATCTATCTCTGTGTCAAATTTTACCCAGATCCGTTCAGCCGTTCTTGCGTGATTGAGTATCGAACATCCATCCATCCATCCATTCAAACTAAATTAGTATAGATCATAAAGCATAGGTATTGACATTCTAGTTTCCAGTGCGAATGGCACGACTGAAATGACCTTTACCTATAAATAAATCGTCCTTCTCAATGTGTCGTTGCACAAGTGCTCCAACTTCCAAGTTCAACTTGAGCTAGCTCGAACAGAAAATGATGCCTTATTTTGGATGAAAAATCATTGAAGTAATATGTACTAATTAGTACATTATACTAGATGATGCCCGCGACTTCGACCGCGTGGATTGATGTTTTTTTCATTCCCGCGGGAACTCTTCTATTTTCCGGAATCTAGCCTATGCCCTTCATCAAAATCGGTTGAGTTGTTGGGTCGTCAAAGCGAAGCCGACAGACAGACGTACACACTTTCGCATTTATATCTAATATTACGAGTAGTATGGATAATGGATATGTTGGTACTGAGAAAACGCTAGTGTAGAGTTGACATAATGTGGCTGATAACCTAAATATTAAAAGGTTATAGATAGAGAATATCGTAGAGCTGTTAGTATTCTGTTTAATAATAATTTAAATATTGGAAAGATAAATTATTTGTGTGATTATTCAGATTTGGGACAGTAGGCAGATTGAAGTGAAGTTAAAGTGCACGCCCATACCCACCATAGTAAAGAGTAGAATTTGTAAACGCGATAGGCAATTCTCATGTATTGAGAATCTCTAGTCTTGTTCGTATAGTGATTAAGTTATCACCTACTCTTTAGATTTCGTTACTCTAAAATAATATTATTTCATATCTTTATTTGCCAAAGATCATTCAGCACTCAACCGATACTTGGGTTAGTTATTATAATTTATTTTTGAGTATATTAATATGTACTTTAATTAATATTTTATCAAAATTGACATTTGTATAATTTCAATTGTAAATTTTCTGTTTACTTTCAGAGAAAATGCAAATTTTATTTTTGCTAGCAAGTGCAGCACTCATACAGGCTGCAGCTGTTATTGAAAACAAAAAAGAAGAGGAAAAAAATTGTGATGGAGTCATTATAGATAATGTTTATCACGATATTGAAATACTGAAAACTGACATCGATAGACCATACTTGTTAGCTACAGACTATAGCACCAATACAGTTTATTTTAGCTATAGCCTTAATGAGGAAGATGATTTATTCAAAACAGCTTATGTGAATTTAAACACAAAAGAATACGCTGATTTACAAGGTATCAGTAATGGTTTTGCGCAGACAGTCGATCAGAAAAATCACGAAATATACATTGGTGGAAATGATGGATTGTACAAATATAACCACAAAACTAAAACAGGGGAACATATTGGCGCCAAAGGTCATGACATTTGGGATATTTACTTCAAAGATATACTTTATTATTCCACTTTCCCTGATCAGTTTTTATATACATTCATTAACGGAGAATCAAGTCGTTTTAAGGATCTTGAAAATACTAAAGTAGATCAGTTTGTGATTGACAATGAAGACATAATGTTCTTCACAAATGGGACTGGTTTGTTTGGTCAGAAGAAAGGTACAGAAGACGCTGTTATATACAAACAAACGGGTGAAGGTATAAGAGGACTGACAACAGATATAAATGGAAATGTCTATGTGTGTACTATTAATGGTATTTTTAAAGTTGATAAAACTACAGTTTCCTTGGAAAAGGCTGTGGATATCGATGATGCATTTGGGTTGGCTTTCGATAACGAAAATAATATAGTTTATTCAGATGCCACTAACTTGGTAAGGTTGAAACCGAATAAGTCTAAGACTTGTGATATAAGTACCCAGAGTTAATTTTTTACGAACTCGTATAACGTAAACAAAAATTTAATTAACGTTTTAATTATAATATGTTTAATTTAAACAAAATATGTGACAAAATAAAAACAGGGTTTTTGATGTTTTTCTTACTTTTAACGTATCTGCCTATATAATTTGAGATGTTAATTATTTACTTACCATAAGTGGGCATTTCAATTCATTTACACATAAAATATTTATCATAATTATTCTATTTTTAATTATTATTTTTCTATTTATAGATTACTAGACTAGATGAAGCCCGCGACTTCGTCCGCGGTAATTAAGGTTTTTTATTCCAGCGGTAACCCTTTTATTTTCCAGGACAAAAATTAGCCTATGTACTATGATATTCAAAAAAATCTATTGACTACTTCCAAACAAATATTTTTCAAATAAATAAGAAATAAAATAGAAAATTAGGTAGAGTCTAGGAAGGCGTTAAGTATAGGTACTAAAATTATATATTATCAATGTCAATGTCATCGCATAATATAAAAGCTTATAATTTCAGCGGCAAAACCTTGTGGAGAGTTGATAAGGTGGCGCCTATTGTTTGTTACGCCCACATAATCGTAGCAGCAACAAAGGAATATTTTCCGTTTTCTAGACGTAATAAGTGTGTGTGATGCCTAGGTACTTTAATAAAAATTATCAAGGAATTGCTTAATAAAATCACTGTTGTATTGTATATTGACACATTCTGCAAATTGTCTGTCATTATACAACAGGAGGTATATTATTTGGTTACATTACTTGTTGTGATAATGAAAAATTAAATATGTTAGCTGCAAATAGTCAGAGATATCGAACTCAATTTATGTAGCTCTATGTCTTATTTATCTACTTCGAAATTATTAAAGTATCATGCAGATTCTTTGTACTGTAGTGAAAATATTTGTAAAAATAATGGTTGCTATAATATTATTATGTAAAGAATAAAGATTTATGTAATTTTCTATATTTAAGCTATCTAAAATTGTAAAAAATTGTATGTTTCTTTGTAATAAGCGAGACGCATGCGGTCTGTGATAAAAATCTTTCAATTATGGAACAAGATGTTAACAAAATGAAATGCCGTTTTTCATTCCCCTTCCCTGTTTCATTAATGTTCACTACATTAATTATTCTGATAAAAGGCACATTCAAATAAATCATAATTATTTAAGTAAACAAATTAAATTTGCTGTACCTAAGTTTAACGCTGGAATTTGGGGGTTGGGAGCTAGGAGCTATCTGAGACTTGTTCTATAATCTATATGGTCTGGCACTGCGCCAAACCAACATGGTGATCCTGCAATCCTGTCTTACCGCCATTTTGTAACTACAACAATTTACCAAGTTTATTTTTTTTTGGTGATATGGATTTCTTATGACATGACCTCATGAGAGACTTTATAAACTACATGTCAAGTTACCACCCCTACTACCCTCTGTTTTAACCTTTATTTATTTCGGAGTTTAAACTTGCAGGGCTATTAAAAATAAATAAAATCTTTATTGTTTTCATTACTGTTAGGTGGGCTTTTAAGAAAAATTCCATACGTCTTCTGGTTGAGGGTATGAACAACATGTTGTAATTGGCTGAATTTATGGTGTTTTTCTATGGTGTTACGCTCTGCTGGCTGTAACTGGCAAACTATGGCACTAGAAGTGCTAGTATGCGTGTTTGAATGAAGAACCTACTGGTAAGGTAATTTGTATTATTTGTGTTTCAATATTTATTATAATTAACTAGATGATGCCAGCGACTTCGTCCGCGTAAATTAAGGTTTTTTGATTCCCGCGGGAACTCCTTAATTTTCGGGGATAAAAATATCCTATGTGCGGATGATAAAGATGGGCCGGGAAAGCGTCGCAGACAGACAGACACACTTTTGCATTTATAATATTAGTATGGGTAGGTACTTTATTTAGCTTATACAGGTTCAAAAGTAAAGCTATCGTTTTCCGTAGGTTACTTTGTAAATGGACTAAGTATTCTTAAAACTGCCAATTTAGCATTTATCAACCGATGCAACATCATTATTTTGGTTGAAAATACAACAGAATTGCGAGTGTCGCTGGGACAGAACCTACATTTCCACATAATCTTACATGAATAAATGTTTTTGTGTGGGTGTACTAGGGGTTTTCTTGCAGTCGTCATTAAGTTCAAGTATGTGCTACGTCACTGAGGGTCTGAATTGTCGCCTGGCACTGAGCCAAAGCTACTCGTTGATCGCGCAATCCGTGCCTCTCAACAACTATGTTTAACAACAATTATCATGTGAAACACAACGAAACAATTTTAGAGTTCTACTCGTGCGGTCTAACTGTTAGAATTATAATATATAGTTTCATTACTTTCCTCTAATGAAATCTCTTTATGGTGGTTGGAAGCATTCTTGGCTCCACAACGTTTTCTCGGCGTTGGTCTCCGCTTTACTTGTGTAGTTGTTAACTTTGGAAATTTCTGTGGAATTTCTACAAGTTTTCGTCGACTTTTTTTTACAAGTTTTGGCGTTTTGACTTTCACGTGTCTATATAGTTAAAGAGTACAAAATTCACAAAAGGGCGGTATTGGATCTAACATGGTTACTTTTTTCTTCTGAAATTCTAAAAATATTATAAACCCGATGATGCAAGCGACTTCGTCCGCGTCGATTAAGATTTTGATTCCTGCGGGAACTCCCTAATTTTCCGGGATAAAAATTAGTAGCCGATGTCCTTCCCCGGGATTCAACCTACCTCTGTACCAAATTTCATCAAAATCGGTTCAAAAGATGGGCCGGGAAAGCGTAGCAGACAGACAGATAGACACACTTTCGCATTTATAATATTAGTATGGATATGGATAAATGCAAAATCATTTTAGTATTGAAGTATCATTGAGTATCGAGTATCATTGTCTATTTAAGAATGATTCGTAAATAATTTATTTGATGATATCAAAATTGACCAATTTTGATAGGCCCACGTGAGTTAACTCGATATTCGATACTCAATAGCTTGTTATGGCTGATTTTCAATATTAAACGGACAATATACCAATTACCTACCTACAGCATTTCATTTGCATTATTTTTTAATCGGTATTATTTTAATATTATATTCCTACAATTCATGCATTATCTTACAGGAGCAATACATGAGAAACAATAGACTTCGCAGTATTTTCAACAAACAGCTGAAATGGAGATTGGGATAAGAATACTGTGAGGAATATTTGTCCACTCCGGAATATTTTAAGAGAGTTCACTTGACTGATACGTAGAGAAAGGAAATTGCTTTTGCCTAAGAATGTGTACATATAGGAGTTGAATAGTGAACTTCGACGGCTATGTAGAAGTGGGAAGTTAGTGAAAATGTATATTGTGAACTATTTTACCTTCTTGAGCTGTCTATGTGCGTCGTTCATAAAATCGATCAAGCACTCAGAGGACTCTTCTATACTAAACTAGCTGATGCCCGCGACTTCGTCCGCGTGGACTAAGTTTTTTCGATTTCCGCGGGAACTCATTAATTTTCCGGGATAAAAAGTAGCCGATGTATGTATGTATGCATGTATATTCTTTATAGCTGATGCCCGCGACTTCTTCCGCGTGGACTAAGTTTTTCAGTTAATTTTCCAGGATAAAAAGTAGCCTATATTACTATCCCACGGTATAATCCCCCTATAATGGTGAAACACGTATTTCTTCATGTTTTAACGAAAGCCCAAATGCTGTTTTATGGCTATAACTTGAGAAATTAAGGATTTTCATACAAACTCTCAACCCCTATTTCACCCCTTCGGGGGTAGAATTTCGGGATAAAAAGTATCCTATGTCTTACCTCGTAGTATGGGCTCAAATCGTGCCAAGTTTCGTTTAAATTCATTCAGTAGTTTCGGCGTGATGCGCGGCCAAGATACAGACAGACAGACAGACAGACAGACAGACAGACAGACAGACAGACAGACAAAAATGAAAAAATTACAGATTTGGCTTCAGTATCGAATAATGAGTGCCCTCCAAAAAAAATTTTCAAAATATCTTCAATGTACAGAATTGGACCTGTTACAGTTTTATTATAAGTATAGATGCGAAAGTTTGGATGGATGTATGGATGGATAGATCGATGTTTGTTATATTATTGTTGAGATTATAGTCTGGATTAGCACATAGGCTACTTTTTATCCCGGAAAATTAATGATTCCCCGCGGGAACAAAAAAACTCAATCGATGCGTACAAAGTCGCGGGCATCAGCTAGTATAAGAATAAAAATAACAATATTTCATAGCCAACCTTCCACTCAATGGATAAAAAATATATGACAAACTAGATGATTCCCGAGACTTCGTACGCGTGGATTAATGTTTTTTAATTCCCGCGGGAACTTTTCAATTTTCCGGGTTAAAAAGTAGCCTATGTCCTTCCCCGGGATGTAAAATATCTCTGTACCAAATTTCATCAAAATCGGTTGAGTAGCTGGGCCGTGAAAGCGAAGCAGACAGACAGACAGGCACACTTTCGCATTTATAATATTAGTATGGATATAGGGCATCTTCAAGCTGGCAGAATGTCAGTCATTCTAGCTTACAATTAGTATGCAGCTTTGAGGTTTATATAAAGGTGTTGGTAGATGTTAGTATGTGAGCCTGTGGTCTGCAATTTTAATGGTCTGATCGATATAATGTAAGGATCATATTTACTTACGCTATGGTAAAAGCAAAATATAGAGTAGTAATCAAGAATGACCCAGTCAATCTCATAAATCAAAATTATTAAGTCTTCGCATGAAGACTTATACTTACTCTGAGACCAAGTTAATAATTTTATAAAGAAATTGGATCTCCGTTTATGACTTACCGGTATCGTATTACCCTATTTATAAAGCAAGGTGATATTGATTTTAAGATGGCTACTGAAACCGTAACCGGTTTTTCTGTATCTCTTCATCTAATTCTAAATCCATCATGTCTAAATAATATGTAGGTAGTTCATCTCTTTTTTTTTATATTACAATTTACCTTTCTAATTATGAAATTCTGGCAGTCTAGTTCTTGAGCAATATATTAAACAAAGAAGAAGTTACGTAACGTAAACAAAGAAAGCGAAGAGATTTTGCAAAATTCAAGTCCCTAAGGAGTGAATGAAGAGCAAATCAAACTAATGGACGTCGCTCGGCTTGTATTCAATTAGTGGCCTGTGTAAGAGGCCTCAAACTTTGCCAGCAAATAACGTTGTTTTTTCGAACCTTATGCATACCTTAAAAACATGTCTCATCGGAGTAAAATTTACATGTAGGTTATGATTTACAGAGGAGGTTTACCCGTTTTATAAGATGCCTTATATATGACTAGTATGGCGCGTGGCTGCGCGGCCCGCTAAAGCGGACCACGTAGTGGAGCGCGCGGTCCACTGTCTACTTACTCGCTGTCCTACTATCCTGCCCCCCGATTATGTAAGAATGGCCGATCAAATCGTCAAAGTTCGGCGTCAAAGTAAAATAAACCATAACAGCATTAAATTAGAGCTCAATTTCGAAACACGAAATTGAGCTCTAATTCAATGCTGTTATGGCTTATTTTACTTTGACGCCGAACTTTTACGATTTGATCGACCATTCTTACATAATCGGGCAGCTGGTTTACTGTCTACGTGTTCTGATCTGAACAACACACTGCTATGCTAGTGAGCACAGTGGAAGCGCCAGCACGCCAAGCGTCCGACGTAAAAGAAAATTCTCATAAAGGAAAAACATAAAACAAAGACCACCAACCCCCCGCCCCTCCCTTTTTGTTTGAGCAGCGCCTAAGTAGGTACCTATCTTTAATACCCTGACCGTGCTCCTCACCCATCATCTGAACCTTCGATCATCATCTCTCTCCATATTTTTTTCTCCGAACCATTCGTCAAAATGAGATTTCTTCCACAAAAACAAATCTTGAAAAGGAACCGTAGTCTTGCATAGTTCTACACTTGTAGCCTCTTCAATACTCGCCATACATTTTCTATGGAAAAATAAATTCCGCCATCTTGAATTTTTTTCCTGTTCATCAAGTAGACCTTCATGTTCTGATCATCTTTTGCCAAGAAACCACTCTTCCATCTTTTATACTCTCCGAGATAGACACCGACGAAATTTGTATGGCGGCCATCTTAAATCCGCCATTTTGAAAATTTTTTCAGCTCACTTTCAATTGGATGAAGTTTCGAGTGACATTTGTTCGAGCACCCCCACCTATCTTCAATACCCTTTTCTATGGAAAAAAAAATTCCGCCATCTTGAATTTTTTTCCTGTTCATCAGGTAGACCCTCATGTCCTGATCATCTTTTGCCAAGAAGCCACTCTTCCATCTTTTATACTCTCCGAGATAGACACCGACGAAATTTGTATGGCGGCCATCTTAAATCCGCCATTTTGAATTTTTTTTCAGCTCACTGTCAATTGGATGAAGTTTCGAGTGACATTTGGTCGAGCACCCCCCACCTATCTTCGATACCCTGGCTGGTGCTCTTCATCCGTCTTCGAAATCCTCAATCATCAGCTCTCTCTGTATTTTTCCTCTTAATGAATTTTTGTCTTCTATACGAAACGATGAGTGAAAAAAAAAATGTTCATACAAAATTTTACAGGAGAGGTGATCAATGAGTCAGCACGAGCAGCTATATATATATTAACTAGTGTTTCGCTCTGTGCGCGAGCTGCTAAAGCAGCTCACGAGATGTGGTTAGACGTTAGTACTAAGTAGTACAGACTTGACGTCTTTATTGTATTAAACCGAATTTATTTACTTAGATACACAATTCACCTTTAAGTAGAAAGATTTTTATAATGGCGCTGATTTTTTAAAACTTTAGTATCACTTTCCTGTTTTGTAATCCCAGGGAGCCCTAATATCGATTTTGAACGAAATCGGTCAATAACAAAGAATTTCAAAATGGCGCTGATTTTTTAAAACTTTGGTATCAGTTTCCTGTTTTGTGATCCCAGGAAGTACTAAATATCGATTTTGAACGAAATCGGTCAATTAACAAATAAGTTCAAAATGGCGCGGATTTTTTTTAATTTTGGTAACAGTTTCCTGTTTTGTAACCCCAGGGAGTCCTAAATATCTATTTTGAACGAAATCAGTCAATTAACAAAGAATTTCAACATGGCGCTGATTTTTTTAAATTTTTGTAACAGTTTCCTGTTTTGTAATCCCAGGGAGCCCTAATATCGATTTTGAACGAAATCTGTCAATTAACAAAGAATTTCAAAATGGCACTGATTTTTTAAATTTTGGTATCAGTTTCCTGTTTTGTGATCCCAGCGGGCCCTAAATATCGATTTTGAACGAAATCGGTCAATTAACAAAGAATTTCAAAATGGCGCTGATTTTTTAAAAACTTTGGTATCAGTTTCCTGTTTTGTAATCCCAGGGAGCCCTAAATATCGATTTTGAACGAAATCTGTCAATTAACAAAGAGTTTCAAAATGGCGCTGATTTTTTAAAACTTTGGTATCATTTTCCTGTTTTGTGATCCCAGGGAGACCTAAATATCGATTTTGAACGAAATCTGTCAATTAACAAAGAATTTCAAAATGGCGCCGATTTTTTAAAACTTTGGTATCAGTTTCCTGTTTTGTGATCCCAGGGAGACCTAAATATCGATTTTGCTATTATTATTGCCGATAGGTGGCGATTTGCACCCTTAAACAGTATTCAATTCTATGCCTTGACATGGGTAGTCGGGTATGTCACACTCTCTTTAACGTTTCTGTGGTGGTGTCGTGTGGTGCGGGTTGTTACGTTCCCTCAAATATGGTTGAGCGAAGCAATGGCTGGATCATGCGTCATGCTCGTGAACGGGTGCCACCGTCGGAAATGGGGCTGCCTCTGTCTGCCAGTCTTGGCGTGTATTGAGTATTGTAGGTATGCTCGTGAAAAAAGCTTACTATACAATCGAAGATTACGTAAATGATAAAAAAAAACAGCGTGGATTTGATTCGCTCCAGCTATGCGTGGGACTGCAGTTACTTGTATCATTATGATGATGTAAGTTTTGATGGAAAAGAGCAACCACCGAGTTTCTTGCTGGCTCTTCTCGGTAGGAATGGCATTCCGAACCAGCGGTAGATTCATATTATAACGATTCAAAAGCGCTTGTAAAAGCTTATTTGAATAAAAAACATTTTGAATTTTGAATTTGAATTTTGAATTTTGAATTTTGAATGAAATCTGTCAATTAACAAAGAATTTCAAAATGGCGCCGATTTTTTAAAACTTTGGTATCAGTTTCCTGTTTTGTGATCCCAGGGAGACCTAAATATCGATTTTGAACGAAATCGGTAAATTAACAAAGAATTTCAAAATGGCGCTGATTTTTTACAACTTTGGTACCAGGTTCCTGTTTTGTAATCCCAGGGAGCCCTAAAAATATATTTTGAATGAAATCGGTCAATAAACAAAGGATTTCCAAATGGCGCTGATTTTTTAAAGCTTTGGTATCAGTTTTCAGTTTTGTAATCCCAGGGAGCCCTAAATATCGATTTTGAACGAAATCGGTCAATTAACAAAGAATTTCAAAATAGCGCTGGTTTTTTAAAACTTTGGTATCAGTTTCCTGTTTTGTGATCCCAGGGAGCCCTAAATATCGATTTTGAACGAAATCGGTCAATTAACAAAGAATTTCAAAATAGCGCTGATTTTTTAAAACTTTGGTATCAGTTTCCTGTTTTGTGATCCCAGGGAGTCCTAAATATCGATTTTGAACGAAATCGGTCAATTAACAAAGAATTTCAAAATGGCGCTGATTTTTTTAAATTTTGGTAAGTTTCCTGTTTTGTAATCCCAGGGATCCCTGGGCATGGGTAAAACGGAACCTTATCAAAATCTTGCATAGCTGTTTTACACGTCTTGTTGTCTCTTCAATATTCGCCGTAATAGATTTTCTATGAAAAAATAAATTCCGCCATCTTGAAATTTTTTCCTGTTCATCAAGTAGACCTCTTGATCATTTGGTCTTGATCATCTTTTGCCAAGAAATCACTCTTCCATCTTTTATACTTTTTGAGATAAACACCAAATAAATTTGTATGGTGGCCATCTTAAATCCGCCATTTTGAATTTTTTTTCAGCTCACTGTCAATTCGTTGAAGTTTCGAATGACATTTGGTCGAGCACCCCCCACCTATCTTCAATACCTTGGCCGTGCTCTTTACCCATCTCCGAAATCCTCAATCATCAGCGGTCTCCAAATTTTTGTTCAAGTTTAATGTTCCGACTTGTACACGAAGCCATCAGTGGAAAAAAAAAATTTCATACAAAATTTTACAGGAGGAAATTCTTGGGGTAAATCTCGAAAACTACCTTAAATGTGGCAACACTGTTTAGATATCTCGATACTGCCGGTCCAGTTAGACAATCGATCCATACATGTCAACTTTCCCAAATGTTGCCAACTGCCTCAAAAACGTGATCGAAATTTTGAAAAACACAAATAGAATACAAAATGGCCGCCACCTCGTTCCACAGAAACATTTTAGATAGTTTCATAATTTTCCCGTAAACTACAGGATATACGGCTCCTGATGACGTTTCAATTTTTCATCTCGCTCGCACCCAGCCGAAATGATCGCCCCTGAAAAAAGACCATGTCGAAAATCACTTTTACTTTGATAAATTCCAGTGTTGCCAGACCTCGGCGACGAAAATACCCAAATGTCATTTGTACAAGTGGGACACGTGGTTGCTCGTACTCGAATTTTGCAAAAAGTCCGTATTTCGATTTTTTTATTTTTGGGGTAAATCTTGAAAATTTCCCGAAAAATGGGGTAATTTTTTTTCCCAATCCATACCTCGAGTCTGTACACACAATCGCATTTTACAAGTCGAAACGCTCCGACGTTGCCAACTGTGAGAAAATTAAATTTTAAAATTGCGTTTTTTCGTACCTCAAACAAAAAGGCCGCCGTGACAGCCGCCATCTTGAATTTTTAAAAACCACTCCCATTCTGTCAAAATACAGGTTAATTGTAGGCGAAAAAAGAAAAAAATTATCATGCTCGACCACGCTGTTTCGGATCTGTGGCGCCGCGGTTCGAGGTCGAAAAATTAAAAATTTGAAAACACTACAGCTCGGCCGCCATCTTGTTTTTCCAATTTTTTCTACTTTTTCTATTGATCGTTTACTAATTTCTTCAATCGTTGCGAGTTGTAACGAAATCGGTTGGAAAACAAAAGAGTTGCAAGAATCACGTCGGCCGCCATCTTGTTTTTCCGAAATGTCATAATTTTTCCCTACTTGAATCCCGCACCCGAACACATCTCCCATACATCATTGTATCGTTTTCTGTCTCTTTCTTGGAGAACAATAAATTATGCTAATGAGTCCTAATCGCCATATAATTTGGTATGAAAAAAAATATTCCGCCATCTTGATTTTTTTTCTTTTCGCTAAATAGATCTTCTCGTCCTGATCATCTTTGGCCGAGAAACCACTCTTTCATCTTTTATACTTTCTGAGATGGACACCAAATAAATTTGTATGGCGGCCATCTTAATTCCGCCATTTTGAATTTTTTTTCAGCTCATTGCCTTTTGGATAAAGTTTCGAATGACATTTGGTCGAGCACCCCACACCTATCTTAAATACCTCGGCCATGCTCTTTACCCGTCTCCGAAATCCTCAATCATCAGCTGTCGCCATATTTTTCTTCAAGTTTAATTTTCTGACTTGTATACGTAGCCATCAGTGAAAAAAAAAATTTTCATACAAAATTTTACAGGAGGAGTTTTTGGGGAAAATCTCGAAAACTACCCCAAATGTAGCAACACTGTTTAGATATCTCGATACTGCCGGTCGAGTTAGACAATCGATTCATACATGTCAACTTTCCCAAATGTTGCCAACTGCCTCAAAAACGTGATCGAAATTTTGAAAAACACAAAAAGAATACAAAATGGCCGCCACCTCGTTTCACAGAAACATTTTACATAGTTTCATAATTTTCCCGTAAACTACAGGATATACCGCTCCTGATGACGTTTAAATTTTTCATCTCGCTCGCACCCAGCCGAAATGATCGCCCCTGAAAAAAGACCATGTCGAAAATCACTTTTACTTTGATATATTCCAGTGTTGCCAGACCTCGGCGACGAAAATACCCAAATGTCATTTGTACAAGTAGGACACGTGGTTGCTCGTACTCGAATTTTGCAAAAAGTCCGTATTTCGATTTTTTTATTTTTGGGGTAAATCTTGAAAATTTCCCGAAAAATGGGGTATTTTTTTTCCCCAGTCCATACCTCGAGTCTGTACACACAATCGCCCCGTAGAAGTCGAAACGCTCCGACGTTGCCAACTGTGAGAAATTTGAATTTTAAAATTGCGTTTTTTCGTACCTCAAACGAAAAGGCCGCCGCGACAGCCGCCATCTTGAATTTTAAAAAACCACTCCCGTTCTGTCAAAATACAGGATAATTGTAGGCGAAAAAAGAAAAAAATTATCATGGTCGACCACGCCGTTTCGGATCTGTGGCGCCGCGGTTCGGGGTCGAAAAATCAAAAATTTGAAAAAACTACAGCTCGGCCGCCATCTTGTTATTCCAATTTTTTTCACTTTTTCTATTGATCGTTTCCTAATTTCTTCAATAATTGTGAGTTGTAACGAAATCGGTTGGAAAACAAAAGAGTTGCGAGAATCACGTCGGCCGCCATCTTGTTTTTCCGAAATGTCATAATTTTTCCCCACTCGAATCCCGCACCCGAACACATCTCCCCTACATCATTGTATCGTTTTCTGTCTCTTTCTAGGAGAACAATTATGTCAATGAGTGAGTCAGTGAGTGAGTGGTAATTGAGCTATATATAGTATAATTAAACATTGAATGCTTAATTATTTTTAATTCACTACTAATAAAAAATAATTCGTGTGTTTTATCGACTGGTACCGTTAAATTTTAATATTATAATAATTTTTAAAACAAAGTCTTGGCTTTTTTAGAGAAAGTTGTTCTTCCCAGCTCATACAAATCACGCGGGTTTTTTCAACTGTTTTTAATTGTTCCGTCTTTTAGGAGCGTCGCCTTGTGGCCTTAATTTAAGAGAATGTAATTTCTACCTAGAAAGAGAACCACTCAACTGACAACAACGAATTCGTAATTGCATTATATGGTTATTCTTAAATTAAATTTATATAATTCAGTAATTATTAAAAAACAAAACTGAATTTTAAAATACAAATTGACTGGCATACTTACCGAATTTCAGTTCAAACCACGTCAAGTAACTGGATTTCTTGGGTGTAAGGTTTCTTTATAAATTAGACTCCCCAGCTAGAATTTTCGTATACTTTAATAGAATAAAGTCCGGAATATTAATTATGCATATGGGTCTAGCTAGTATTAAACCCGGGCTACGATACGGATTACGAGTAAAGACGTTTGTTTAAGACGTATAGGTGTACTTAATTGTATACATTGTGCTCTTTGTCCTAAGAAAACACAATCACAATGTTCTATCATTATCAGCTCACTGTCTGAATTCGTTCAGGCAACGTTTATTCGTAAGTTTGGTACATAGATAAGTAGGACTGTAATCGGCATTGACCTGTTGTCAACGGAGAAGTGGGTTAGGGGCGCGTCGCGGAGCTTCACGATATCCTTGCGTCTACAAAACCTTCCATCGATTTTGCATAAGCTTGCTATACTTATTAGCTTTTTAAGAAAACTTATTTGACTCAATATTTTGTTAATAAACTATGTGGTATCAATCAATCATGATATCAATACGACGCTGAGAGATTGAAATACTATTTAACTATTGCCAAAATATAAATATATATGAGAGATATATATATGAGATATATATATGATATATATATGAGATATATATATGATATATATATGAGAGATTGAAAGACTATTTAACTATAGCCAAAATGCAAAGTTTCGTTGATATAACTTGAGAAATATCTTGAGAAATGAAGGACGTTCATACAAATTTTGAACCCCTATGAAACCCCCCGCGGGGTGAAAAACTGTGACACACATACTTCTTTTCTTCTTCCAAATGTGCGTGAAACAGTGTCTGAGATGGATAAAATACTCAATCGTAATAAGGCCTTTGACTTTTGAGGTCACACATATTTTAGTGATACGCCAAATTCTATAAAGATTATCTGTCTTACCGAATCGGAATGAGTTCGGACACGCAACTCGGTGTTATTTATTTTTGTACTCCGCCCTGGCACTTTTCCGATGCTTACGAACAGGGTTTGATTATAATATTATGATTATGTAGCTAAGCCCGATTTCGGGCAGAATGGGAAATTGTACGCAATCGCTTTAAGCACGTATCATCGTTGAATAACAATTATTTTTATAGGTACAGTACAAGTTAGCCCTTGACTGTAATCTCACCTGATGGTAAGTGAAGATGCAGTCTAAGATGGTAGCGGGCTAACATGTTAGGGGCATGGCAGTTATATTTAACCCAAACCCCTATTCGGTTTCTACACGGCATCGTACCGGAACGCTAAATCGCTTGGCGGCACGTCTTTGCCGGTAGGGTGGTAACTCAGGCCAGACCAGGCAAAATTCAGAAATTATAATTTCCCAAATTGACCCTACCGGGGATCGAACCCGGGACCTCCGCACGTTAAGGCAACAGCGCTCAACACTGCGCCACAGAGGTCGTCAATAACTACTAACTAGTCCTGGCCAACGCCTAGGCCTAACCTTGCCTCAACCAAGGCAAAAGGGGAAACGTAGTACAATGCAATAGTTTGATATAACACGAATATAATGCGATGTCGTCGCAATTTGTAGGTCACAACCACCCTATTCGTATTTTTTTGGACTATAACAACGCGGAATTTCCCGTGCCATGAGGCGTCAACCGGAAGGCACAGTTTGTCCGACTAGCGGTTAGCTTATCAACGTGTTATAAACTTTAAATACAGCGGAAATAAATATTCCTTTTTGTAGCCGTGAATTTTAATGTGAGGATTACACGCACACATTGTTTTGGAACCGACGATGAAAGTTGAAAAGGAAATAATAAATTATCTAATTTATTACGTATCTTTTGATGTTTCTGTTTTTAAAGTTTTGGTTTTGAGGTTATTGTTATAGTTAGTTAAGAACTATAATTATTTTGTGACTCAATCCTTATACCTGTACGTAATATACCTATAAGCGTTTAGTACATAATTGCTTTGCTTTGGGCTCATGAGGTTACTTTATATGTAGTACATAAGAAAGCCGAGAAGTGTATTTAATTAGCTTGCATCTATCTATCCTAGAAGCAAATCAACCTACAACGATTTCGGAAATTTGCCATAATATGAATAGTTCGCGCGCGAGTTGACTGTAGAGCTTATATATGGTGACACATACATAAGCTCTGCATTCAACTTGCGCGCGAATTATAGGTGCGTCATTAACCTAGTATAGTACCTATACGTCTTAATTCATGCCAATAATATTATAAACGCAAAGTAGGTATGTATGTCTGTCTGCCTGCTACGTTTTCCCGATCTATCACTAATTTTGATGCATCAGAATGCAGAGATTCATTCCGTAAGGACTCATGGTAATATTTATCCCTGAAAAGCAAAGTTATTTCGGCTTTTTCCTAAATCCATGCGAACAAAGCCGCGTGTATTATCAAATACTTATTTAAATGTTTTATGAATTCAACATAAAATATTAGGTACTTTCACCTACTGATGGTGGATATACCTACAGCTTTAAAAAAGTAATCTGATTTGCAAAGACATTGCTTTCATCTCTCGTCTAAGTTAATGACTATCTACGGTATATCCAGTATTTACTTATAAGGCAAGGAGGAAAGAAATATTTTCTCAGAGAAAACATTTCTTTCCTTGTGAGGCTGTTATTTTGTGAAATTTTGATTCATTTTCCTTTTCAAGACTTGGTCTTAAGGTACAAGGATTTTGACGTAAAGCTGTCACGGAGTTTCTATAACGCTTTTCTAGAGTTGGATGTCGTAATTAACCTCTTTTTCAAAATTATTTGCTGGAATACCTGTATAAATTATTCCAGTGTAACTTAGCAATAAAATAAATCATAGGATCCGGCTCGAAGGACCATTCAAAGTAACTAAGCGAACTCTGCTCAAGGTTGAGTAAACGTTAGGGGTTTCGAAGAGATGATTGTCTCTTGTTCATGAATTTTAATGTTTGCTCTATCAATCATTTATTTGAATTTGGCATTGGACGATAGTCCGCGAGTCAATGCCATGATATGAGGAAATAACTCAATATCGAACGATAGGTAAACACTTTTATGACAAATGGTGATCGGTAAAAACTGTGTGTTTGTCTATTTTTCAATGTGGTATCGAACACCGCAGTGACAGTCTGGGAATGAGATTTGCGCAGTGAAATATGATGTTGAATCGTATGAGGAATATTATAGGTGTTATGTTTCCGTATTCACATAGGAATATAACATAAAGGTATACTTATTGCTTACCGTTAAGGCATTACGCGATCTACGTGTAGTGGGTATAATAATGAGTTTTAACTAAACAATGGACTGTAGTTTTTGTATCTAAATAACGTCATGAGCATTTGAAATGGTATACAAAACGTAGTGACGATCGGTACATAACAACAAAAATTCATAAGAATAAAAATAAAACCCTAATCAAAAAGGTTGCCCCTGGACCAAAGACCCATCAAGCTTGCAGCATTGCCACGCTGAATGGCGATAACCTTTGATCCAGGTAGAACCATTTATTCATACCAATAAAAATCTGAAACTATGTCTGTTTGTTCCTATTTCTTAACACAGAAGAAACAGGAGAAGGCTAAAGGTATTCACAATTACAGTCAATAGCGATTATACATAATTAATGTACTTGCATCAAAGAGTTTCTAAGCATTTATGTTTAGTATAGCAACTCTAGTTAATAAATCTTTTGATCCAAGCTAAAATTAATGATGTATCGAACCCAATAACGTAGATACCGGATATCTGTACGAGTAGATTGCAGGATATCCGGTCTGATTATCCGCTTTATTGTTCAGATATTCTTAGTAGGTACGACCCTTAGGCCGGCATATAAAAATTTTATCTATAGCATATAATATTATGTGAAATGTACATGTTAATATCTATTTTAGTAGGTATGTTGTAATTAATGATGGTAAAAACACAATATGTACCTATTGCTATATAGTCAATCAAGACACAGTAATGCTCATTTTAATATACATAAAAAAAATTAGAATGAGTGGCGAGTTAGTGAGTTCATGAGTAATTAATTTCGATCTAGAGAAAGATTTTTTTAAATTATTATTGTAAATGTTACAATTTTTTTAAATCGTATGGCATTTGATTCATAATAACCGCATTTAAATGTTATGCTACTTATCTACACTAATATTATACAGAGGTAAAATTTGTGAGTTTGTGAGGTTGTAGGAGGTAATCTCTGGATCTACCGAAACGATTTTGAAAATTCTCGTACCAATAGAGAGCCACATTATTTGTGAGTGTCATAGGCTATATATTAACCCGAAAAATTAGGGAGTTCCCATGGGAATTTATAAAACTTATTTCACGCGGACGAAGTCGCAGGCATCTGCTAGTTAGGTATATTATATTTTAATTCATATGTCAATTCATTATTGACCGAGCGAAGCGAAGGTCTCTGAGTCTACTTGAGTGAATTGGCACTTGTCCGTCCGTCCGTCCGTCCGTCTGTCCGTCTGTCCGTCCGTCTGTCAGAGCCTTATAACTTCTGAATAACTGAACGTAATTACTTCAAATTTAAATATAATATGTAAACCGATGGCCTCCCGCCGAATATGGCTTAAAAAGTTATAAAAATATTTATTTCAGGGGGGCTCTCATAGAAGCGAAGTAAAATATTTTTTATAGCGTTTCATAGGGTTGCGGTATATCATTTTAAAGATAATTAGGAGTTGAAGTCCGAAAGTATTTTTTTTTGAATTTTTCGCCTAAAATTGAAGAAATGGGGGGCTTTCAAAAGAACTCTCAATTTTTTGAAAGGCTGAGCCTGAAATTTGATCAATTATTTGAATTACATATATCCTGTACTTGAACAACAAATACTAAAATTAGATAAATATAATAAGGAAACGAAATTATTTAATTTTTAATGAGCTTCAGTACTTTTAACAGAACTTCACAATGATGTCAATAGATGGCGCTCTGTGATACCGCGAGGTCTCAGTTCGGGGCGAACCACTAGTTATTATTACCATATTAAATTGCAGTACCTTTCACGAATGCATTTTCGCGCTGAACTCAGCCATTGCACAAAACATGAACCAGCCTCCTTTTTGTCACTAAATGTGGCAATTCGCCTTGATGATTAGGTCTCGTACTCTCGTAGTTTTTTTTTTGACCATGGCCCTGTCTCCACTATTATGCACGATTTTATTAGAGGTGTCAAAAATTGCCAGAGCAGCATTTGGCCGCACAAAAGATTCAATTTGTCTTTCATGTCTCAACTCGGTAATTTTTTCAGTTGTTTGCTTGTTTTTCAAGTATTTAATTATTGTAATTGTTAAAGATGCTTTATGGCATCTGCTGATGAAAACTCCACTCATAATACGTACGTGCCATGATAAATCAGCCAATCATAATACGAGTAAATATTTAAATGTCGGATTTATTTCAATTTTGCTTTTTATTTATAGTAAGTATTCGATTCCCCCGCGTAATCACATTCCGGAGAGCTCAGCTTATAATACGATTTTCCGACCATTTTGCTTTCAAAGGGACAATTGAAATTGCAACTGGAACTGGCTCAATGTTAATGAAAAATACTTTTATCTTTTTTTTTGTGATTTTCATATATTTTGACTCATTCTCTGTACATTAAATATGTACAGGAGATTGTTTGAGATCCCTTTATATTATAGCTAGATTGATTCATTATGTATTATTGTTACAGATTAATTAAAAAAATAAACAGGACGAACCAAAGATCTTTTTTTTTGTCTTGACTCCCTACTGGATATCAGTAAAAATTTATTAATACTAAAATCTGTCTATTTTTAGAAACGTTGAACTACGAGTATATTTGCTTATCGATAGTTTACAGACAGCACTGCGCTTGAAAAGTTTTCAACAAAAACAGATTGAAGGACGTATTATTATAAACGTAGCCCGCAAAGTTCATTGTTGACCAATGCAACGAAATCTATACCTAAATATTAATGCCTAAGAAAGAAAACCTTAAAAAACGCAACGTAATGCTGCTACTATATAGTATCGCCCTATCACCTGTAGGTACGGTTTTAATTTAAAAGGTTAAAAGAAGCGGCTTTTAACGTCGAAGTTAAATGGAACTGCTCTAATATGCAAGAGGCTTCATTGAGGCTATAGAACTGGTTGGCAACCTACGTGTGGCGCAAACTGTAAGGCTGCGGTTTATGTTTGTTATTCCTTTTTTACTTGGCAGCATCAGTTACGCGATACAGTGAGCCTAGGTTTATTGCTAGACCATTAAAGCGTAGCAGCAGTATGAAGAAACGTTCAGACCGAGTCGGCAATCATAATAAAAACAGTACGTATTGCATTAACTTGACGTCTGGTTATTTTTAGTATAATAACAGCAAAATGGATGGTTTTAGGGTTCTGTAGTCAACAAGCAACCCTTATAGTTTCGCCATGTCCGTTCGTCCGTTAGGTCATAGGCTGTTAGTACTGTACTTGAAAGCATTGATCCGTTTCCGAAAAATTTAATTTAATTTGTTGTTTTTGGACACGTGAAAAAAAATCAGGGCAATAGTATATAATATAACGAAGTTAAAAGAAAAACTATCTCAGCAAATTAGGCTTTACAAGTTATCGATATATAGTCGACCAACTTATAAAATGTTCGCATATTATATTGAGCAGCGTGGTGGGTTTCAGCTCTAATTCCCTCTCTCCTATGAGAGTGGAGATCTGTGCCCAGCAGTGGGACGTTAAAGGGCTGTAGTGGTGGTGGTGGTGGATATTATATTGTAACGGGCAACTACGGAACCCTACTTACTTGGCCGCTTTTTTTTTCTTACTGTTTACCTATTCTTAGGTATCTCAATACAAAGTAACTATAGAATTTATAACGAAATTCGGACACATGAATAAGTAAAAAAAGTTTTGCTCTATCTACTTCGGGTGCACCAACGTGTACGTTTTAATATTTGCGACATAAATCAAAAAAAAATCCATTTTCGTAGCTACTGAATACATGCCTGAATAGTTTAAACTTAAAAAAAAAAAAGTTACCTGACAGAAGTTCATTCCGAATGGCAGTTCGCTGTCAGTAGCTGCGGGAGTCGACAGTGGGGATTAAAAATGTACAATACGAATAAAATATAAAATCGCATGCCAAGATCGCTTTATACCTTTTTTTCCTATCTACTACGGTTCGTTTGATTGCCTTTATTCTGTACCTATTTGCTGACATGGAATTTAGCAACTCACAATAGCAATCGAAATAAGTGATAAAATGTTTTGCGATTGATTTATTTATCGCTGTAGCATTAAGCATTTTTTGTCTGTGATTAGCTTTCAATGTTTTTGATATACATGAACTTAAAAGTAAAGAAATCGTGCAAATTATGTCGGATAATGCATAAGCGACGAACTTTGTCCTTTCACGCGTACCTAAGTGTGGTACGCGTTTCCGCTTTAAAAATTGTTTGGTTATAACTTAATAAGTATTTTGGTTTCAAACATCATCGAGCGTTAAAGTTGGTTAAATGCTGAAATAGTTTCATAAAATCGTGAGACTATTATCACAATACAAAAATAGTGATTTTTTTATTTTTTTTATCCACTACAAGTTAGCTCTTGACTGCGATATCACCTGATGGTAAGTGATGATGCAGTCTAAGATGGTAGCGGGCTAACCTGTTAGGGGCATATCAGTTATATTAAACCCATACCCCTATTCGGTTTCTACACGCCATCGTACCGGAACGCTAAATCACTTGGCGGCACCGTCTTTGCCGGTAGGGTGGTAACTAGCCACGGCCGAAGCCTCCCACCAGGCTAGACCAGGGAAATTCAGAAATTATAAATTTCCAAACCCTGCCGGGGATCGAACCCGGGACCTGCGCACGTTAAGGCAACAGCGCTCAACACTGCGCCACGGAGGTCGTCGAAAGCTGTAGATACTTCTTAAATTACCAAGTCACTGTAATAGATACGTACATAGATCACCAACTTTTATAGGAGAAATCATTTTACATCACAGGCACTGCGCTTGAAAAGTTTTCAACAAAAACATTCAAATATTTTATACTACACCCGCTCGGAAAGTACCCTCTTGCTTTTGTCAAAACGCGGTAGAAAGTACGTCATTGCTACAAACCAATTAAGCGGGAGGAAAAGATGTATGAAATTTCATTTCTAACGTGCTAAGCGGGGAGAAAACTGTATGAAAATCCATTTCTAACGCGCTGTTGTTTTTTAATTTTAAGTAAATATGGTATGGACGTTGAGAATTTGGATGTCTTACCTTAAGGAAATATAATATTAGAAGCAGCTTCACCATATTTGACATAGAAAAGTCAAATAATATGGTGAATGTCGATTGTCGACATCGACGTCGATTATCGATATCGATAGTCGATATCGATATCCGATATTGATAGTCGATATCGATATCGATGTCGATTGTCGGTATCGATGTCGATTGTCGGTATCGATGTCGATTGTCGATATCGATGTCGATTGTCGAATTCAAAATCTATATTGAAATAATCCTCAAAATGTAGTCTAGTTGTGATAGTGAAGCTTCGAATGAAGCGACTCATATAGGTATGATAGAACGTTATTTTTTTTTTTAAATTTTTTTTTAAATTTTTTGAAAACAATACATTAGAAATTAAAGCTAGCTAGCCTAACCTAATTAAGGACTATTAACTATTATTAACTATTAACCTAAACCTTTTTTTTTTTTTTTTTTTTTTTTTTTTTTTTTTTTTTTTTTTTTTTTTTTTTTTTTTTTTTTTTTTTTTTTTTTTTTGTTTTTTGGTTTTTTTTTTTGTTTCTGTATTTTGAATATGGGTTTGTAAAATTGCCTGAAATAAAAAATATGTATTTTATTTATTATTTTAAACCTTTGTAAGTTCGTTTAATCACTAATTATCGCTTATTTTCCTCGCAGGTGTAGTATAAAGCACTATGTATCACTCGGTAGAAAGTACGATTCCTACCTCGCGTGTATTGCGGCCCTTCGGCTACGCCTCGGGCCTCAAACTACACCCTCGATAGTAATCGGTCACTTTCTCCCCTCGGTGAACAATGTACTATTCTAGCTAACTTGAAAAATAAATGAGACTGTCTTGGCCTGTTTCTGCAAAAAGTTGTAATTAATCGCGCGGTGAATAAAACTATAAGCATGAATAAAATTGACGGGAACGCTCAATATTTTAATATCAACTATCAAGTGTATTGGATATACACTTATTCTCATTGCAATTTTAGGCTTAATTAAAGCTAAGCCACGTTTTTAAAATTCCTCCTGGGAAAACAAAGAGAACAGAAAATCTAACGTTGAGTTAACCAGATAGTAAAATTAACTATAATAACTTAAAATTACGGCAAATTTGCAAAACCGCGGCACTATTAATATCATAACCACGTTATTCAGAAGCATAAAATTGTGCATTACAGCTGGTAGAGTGATAAACCCACTTTATCAATATTGAAACTAGGCACATTCTGTAAACAAGATACCATAATTACCATAGGTGATACTAGAATATGATACCGGTAATGAAAATCTACAAAAATTAGTCACAACATACGTCTGTCTCTTTTTTGCGGTCCATTCGTTAATGTCTATCCGATTTTGAGGTTATGGTATAAGGTAACGCTCGCCAGTAAAGTCATTTGACTTTAGACATGGATCCCAAAATTCTTGCTCACGGCATCAGTCCAAATTATTTGATTTCTTGATCGACGGGGTCCTTTTCGACTACGCGTGGCTTCATATCACGAATTTCGCGCTCACGGCCAAAATGTCATAGCGACAAATTAATTAGGCTGTGGATTACTTTGACCACGGAATTTCCGTGGGTTGGCATCGCGTCTGAATTTTTCTTACAGATTTCACACTCACGATCATGATTTATATCGCAACTGATGACTTATAGTATCAAATGAAAACATGTTTTATATCAAACTAGCTGACCCGCGACTTCGTACTTATTTGTTCTTGTTCTTCGGTTAATATAATATAGCTTATGACACAAATAATGTGACTTTCTATTGGTACCAGAATTATCAAAATCGGTTCCGGTACCGTCCATAGCCTGCATTAGGCTACCAGGGAACGCTGCTGTTCGTCGCCCGTTGTATTATTTGAACTTTTATTTGAAAGTTAATCAGTGTACACAACAGTTTCGTCGCTTGTCGTCTCGTTTTTGTAACTACAAAGGTATCTCATTTATTTTGTTTCAGATAGCTGCAGCTCTGGCCGGAGCACTGGTTCAACATAATGAAGCTTGTTAGTAAACTATTTAAAGGAGTACTTGAAAAGAGAGGTAATAATTATAATTTATGCATTATATTAAAACTAGCTGATGCCCGCGACTTTGTCGCGTTGTGTTGCGATTGAGGTTTTTTTGGTTCCCGCGTGAACTCCTTAATTTTCCGGGATAAAAGCAAAAAGTAGCCTATGCGCTGATCCAGACTATAATCTATCTATGTGCCAAATTTCAGTCACGCTCAGGCGTGATTGAGGAACAAACATCTATCCATCCAAACTTTCGCATTTATAATAAATTAGTATAGATTTTTAGATTAAACGCAACACTTAAATAATGTTGAGTATTTATAAAATGGTTAAAGCTTAATTAGTTAAAAGTTATGGTACACAAGCAACATAGACAGTTGAAACTTTCCAATTTTGCATTTATTGAAAATTGTAGAGTTAGCCTTTGCTAAGGACGCTTTGAGTTAAATGTACCTAGAATGCTGAATGGTTTTGCGAGGAGCTATATGTAGTGGTGGTGCGTAATAGTATTACCACACTTTTACGATATTTATAATATAAAACTCTGGTATTACCTACGAGTATATGTACTTGATTTCCTGGAAAGTTTTTGTTTCTCGAGTAGATTGCTGTTAAAATCGTATGTTGTGACAACTGTACATACCTACTATAGTTACTATAGTTTGGGTATGTAGTACAATACGTAGGTACCTATCCAGGCCGATAATTAATTTACACTACACTCTATAAGTCTATGAAAACTTTAATGTTTTTTTTATAAGCTAAGTTTTAAACTTGCCCTTCACTTTTACATCTTCACGTTATATTAGATAAATAGAATATACCTAGAGGATGCTAAAAATACTTAAGAATTAGCATTAATAATAATGTAAAATGCTAATTCTTAAGTATGAGTATGAGGTCAAAATAGTGAGTAGATCAAAATAATGATGCGTGAAATTGAACTGAATATATTACCGCAATATTAAGACTTGCGAACAATAAACTCTCCGGGTTTTACTAGGAAGGGAAATATCTTACTGGGGTGAATTTAGCTTTTGCGTCTGAATGAATGAATGAATGAAAAAACTTTATTGCACACCAAATAGTTACATGAACAAATAACAAAATATATAATATCTAAAACTAACATGGTAGTACGCAAAGGCGGCCTTATTGCTGCAAGCAATCTCTACCAGGCAACCCTTGGCTAGAGAGGAAAAAATAAAGATAACAGGATAGTGCAAGTAAAACATAAACACATAGATATAATAATAATTATTAGTCAAAAAATAAATAAATATATACCTACTAAGATACTATAAATAAATATACTCAATACTATGCTCAATATGTATATATACACTCATACATACATATATATATATACATAGACATATATATATATATCTATCCATAAATACTTATCTATATATATAAAATTCAAAGTCCTGACTGACTGACTTATAACGACGGCCCCTACGTAATTCATCGAAAGTCGAAATTGGCGATTTTTTTTTATTGGTTAAATTGGCTTATATTAAGCTATATTTTACCCCCCACTAATAAAAAAAATCAAATTATAGATATTAGCTGAGATTTTATTCGTAAAACATCGAAAGTGACACTAACACTCCGGGCTATATCATCGAAAGCCCTTGATTCGGTCAATTACGCCGGAGTGGTCTACGTGCGAGCGAGACGAAACTGCCATTTTCGAGAATTTACGTAGTAATTCAGTTTAAATTTTTATCGAAACTGGTAGTTTCATTTTTATACTTCGGAGATGAAGCTCGATAGTAAAACAAAACAAAACGAAACTACCAGTTTCATTTTTTTACTGCGGAGTTAAATCTCCTTAATAAAACGAAACTACCAGTTTCATTTTTTTACTGCGGAGTTAAATCGCCTCAATAAAACGAAACTACCAGTTTCAATGATTTAAGCGGATATATTTTTTATTTCTTACGTTGTTTCGATATTATTTTCTTTAATATTTTTGGTATTTTTGACAAAAAATTATTTTTTTAACTTACCTGTTAATTTGATATCAATAGTTTTGTATATGTAAATGAAAACTGACAACTCCAACCACAATTTCACTAATTCCTACCCATTTCCATCAACATCGGTATTGACTGAAAATCAATAACAACTTACGCCTGTCGAGTGTTGATAGTCCGTACCTAGCCAATTGCCAGCGTAGGCTTTCTTATAACTGTCTCGGAGTGTGATTCCCCTAGCACGAGCGTTACATCAAAACAAAAGAGAAAGACTACGTCTAAAGAAAATTCCGGAAAGAAAAGCTTATTGATGCCTGTGTATAGCTGGTTCTCGATGATCCCGTGTAAAGGATGAAACTAATTTTCACCGCTACCACGGGAAAACCTGTGGACCAACATGTTACACCGCACCGCCAATGCCCTACGCTCCCTTCCTATATTTACAACATCCTTAAGGCCATCAGTAATCACGTGTCCCAGATACTTAAATTGTTTAACACGCTTATGTAGTGCTTCTTTTGACAAGATGCTATGCTCGACGTGGCTCTCTTTCCCCAGTATACCTGTTGTTCTTAAGGTGATGTAAATTCACTCTTGTTTTCATCATTATATAAATCAGCCCATGACTAGCTGCGTACTCTTGGCACGTTTCCAATAACTCCCTTACTGACCTAACCATTGGACCCAGCAGAACCATGTCGTCCGCGTTTACACAGACGTTGTCTATCCAGCAGCCAACGTGCCTCCCGCTGAGCTTAACATTCAGGTCATTTACAAGCTAAAGAAGAGTGGCAAAGACAAACCTCATTGCCTAACATCACACTCCAAATTATATGCGTGGAAGAGCGCATTACGTCACCCATGAATGTGAATTCCAAAATTTCAGATTCTCCTAATCCGCAATGGTACGCCCGCTCTCTTATGCTTATCCTAAATGACATTATAAGACAACATGTCGAATATCCTTGAGAAGTCCAAAAACAAGCGTAGATAGGTGCTCGTCTATCTTTGTTATATTGGACAGCCTGCTTGTCTTGATTGCACTCTCCGTAGATAACCCGCTTCTAAAACCGAATTGACCATTATGGAGATGCAATAGTTATTTGTGTTACATGGGGCCAAAGAAAATTTTTGTTTCCCGAGGGCGCTATTTTTAATTCAGAGCGAAGTGAAGGATTCTATAGTAGAATCCCGAGCGTAGCGAGGGGTTCTAAAGTAGAATCCTGAACGTAGCGAGGAATTCAATATACGCCGCCCGAGAACAAAAAATTTGGCCCCGACTGACACACACTATTTTTCATCATTACGTATGAGAAAAAGCTAGGAGTATCAACCTACTATGTATGGACATTACCTATACGTTTAAGCACCAATCAGAAGATACTCCTATCAACCTTCTATGTAATTGTATAGACATTATTTAGACGTATATTTAAAGTTTAAATAAAATGTAAAGACGTATATCCGATCAACAAATTGATCACGTGACTTCGGACCAATCAGAACAGAGAAATGCAAAGTCGTATATTCGATCAACAAATTGATGACGTGACTTCGGACCAATCAGAAGAGAGAAATGAAAAGTCCCATGGGCCTACAAGTTACACTTTGCTCCCGCTATCCTCTGAAGGCAATATGCGTTTTTCGAATAGGTATGATGAAAAATCTGTTTCAGTTTATTGTCAATCAAACTGTCCAATATTTTGGCTATAATGGTAGCCAACGTAACAGCCTTTTAATTATTTTTATCCAAAATGTCTCCAGCCTTGTTCTTCGGAATAGGCACTATTACTGAACGCACCATGTCATGGATATAGAAGCGACTTAAACATAGAGAGTAAAACATAGCCAACAATCTGGGCAAGTGAACTCCGTTTAGATGCTTTACGCTAAGGCCATCGTGCCCAGGAGATTTTCCTCTACTCATGTTGATGACAATGCCAGTTACCTGCTAGGCTGATAAACGTGGAACTTCTCCCTCACTAACTGGCTCAGCAAGCTCACCTAAACTTGACGATCCCAGAGGGGATGCAACATCAAAATGGACTCTAAACATGTTCGCTATGTTAAAAGGTGCAGCATCGTTTTAACTCTGTTATTACAAGAAGACGTGGGAAAATAATAAATATTAAAAATAACGATGATCTCTCATCATTGTTATTTTTAATATTTATTCATTGTGATGATGGAAAACTGCTCTTGCCAAAGTGCCATTCTTTTATACTTGTTTATTTTTATCCGTAGTTTTTTTGCTTTCTTGTTAATTTGATTTACTCAAATTGATCTCAATCATTTGTATTAGTAAGTTAAAGTAATATTATTAATGCGTAATTTCAATGAAAAGCTTTTAACAAACCGGTTGTTTTTTCCAAGTGACTTTTAATCACTACGGAACTGTTTTTCTTTAAAACGTAATTAGCTTAAACCTTACCAAATTATATCGAAACTGGTAGTATTGAACACATTTCATTTCGCCGTAACTCATCGAAACTACCAGTTTCATTGAATACTTCAATAATATATCTATCGTAAATAATCGAAATTGCCAGTTTCGATCATAACTTCAAAAATATTTCCATGCTACAAAATCGAAAGTGGCAGTTTCGATAAAAATCATTGTCAAAAATCAAAAATATTATGACGTAAACTATTGAAACTCGATTTTCTAGAAAAGTATTATATATTTTCACAAATATATATATTTGAATAAATATATAAACTAAATAATTTATGATGGATACCAAAGTTTGGAGGTAATTCTTTAAAAAAACAAAATATAACAGAAACAAACTTTAAACGGCTCTGGTGAAAAGTGCCAATTTTGACTTTCGATGAATTACGTAGGGGCCGTCGAATTATATCAACGCACAGCCCAAACCGCTGGTCCTAGAGACATGAAATTTGGAAGGTGTGTTCTTTGTGAAGAGTAGGTATCCACTAAGAATGGATTTTTCGAAATTCCACCCCCAAAGGGGTAAAATAGGGGTTGAAAGTTTGTATGAAAGTCCGTCATTTTTCAAGTTATATTCATGAAACTTGGTATTTGAGCTATCGGTTCAAAATGAAGAAATACGTGTATCGCCATTTTTGAAAATTCTACCCCCATAGGGCTGAAACAGGGGTTGAAAGTTTGTAGGAAAGTCCGTCATTTTTCAAGCTGTAGCCATGAAACTTGGGGTTTGGGATTTCGGTCTGAGATGAAAAAATATGTGATTCACAGTTTTTGAAAATTCTATCCCCAAGGACGTCAAATAGAGAGTTTATCCTTTAATCACGCCGAAATAGAGCAGCGGATCAACGTGATTTTTTGCATGGGTATACTTAGTTGAGGACTTGGAGAGTGACATAGGCTTCTTTTTATCCCGGAAAATTAAAGAATGCCTGTGGGAATTAAAAAAACTTATGCCACGCGAACGAAGTCGCGAGCATCCTCTAGTACTTAATATATTTTTAAATAAACATAAATATGGTACACGAATAGTAATAAAAATATATGCATAAATAGTTGAAATAAACTAATGTTAACTAGGATTGTATAGAAAGGTAATGATTATTCAGACGATCTTTAAATATAGGGAGCGATTGTCTGTTGACTGTCTGTTCGCCGTTATATTATAATATTATATTTTTTATATTTGCTGAATTAATGTAACAATGATTCATCCATATTTAAATTTTACGACGTAGTTATTTGTCATCATAGCATTTGATTATACATTGGTATTGTACTACTGTTAAGCTTTTTAAGATAAAAATTATTTCAACTTGTTTTCTGACTGTCTGTCTGCTAGATGCTTCCAAGGTCCATCTGTGCAACCGTTTTTGACGAAATTTGGTAAAAAGAAAATTGTATAGCCCGCGCAATTTAGACATAGATAGATTAGCTAAAAATCCCGGAAAATCGTTCTCTTATAAAACAGCATGTTATGTGATAATGCTTTTCGAGAGTAGGTAATAAATTCTGCAATAGAGAACGCTGCGTAAATGTGTGATGTGGGTTCATGAACCGCTAAAATTGAGTTTGTTTGCGTTGAACCATGAAATTAAACATTTATGACTCGGATTCTCGGATTCCTATTTCTGTGACCGAACTGAAATAGACCAGTGTAAACCTAACGAAGTGTAATTGAGTAACAGCGTCACATTACTTTTTTAATAAGACTCAAGGGTGAACGTTGTTCAAAGAAGCTCTAGAGTGAACGGAAAAAAGTTGAAAGAGTAGATAGAGGTATAAAATAGCTCATCATCACACTTTCGTAGAATTCAGTGGACTCATCGAATCATTGCATTCTTGGGAAGAAAAAAAGTACCTAATTAAAGTGTATTCAAAGATATAACGATAACATACTTTAAACAATTATTATAAATATGGATTATTATTCAAAGATGTTAAAAATGTATAAACTGAGGTTTTCTGAAATTTTTTAAAAGTTTATTTTGATACCTATAAACTAAAATCGATAGCTTTGTTATGATGGATTTCAGCACAGAGACGAAACAGGCTACTCTTACGGACTTTATAAAGAATTCAAAAGCTTATTTAATAGAGTCATCATCTAAATAATTTAGCAAATTCAAAAAAAGGAACACGTTCCTTTTTACTCTGGAAGCATAAAAGTTTAAAACCTAATTAATATTAAGTTTACAAGTTGTAACAAAGTTTAATATATTACGAGTAACATTGAAAGCCTACTCATTGATAATGAAATGAGTTAAAATTAACCTGCGTGTTTCATGAGGTATATTAAATTTTGTATCTTAAAACTTCAGTACACGAATACGTGTATTCTAATAATAAACCTGTGGTGTTTCAAAATATTTTTGCTATCGTGTTTCAAAGAACTTTTTCCAAAGAATCCAAGTCAATTAAAACAAAGGTAGGTACGTGCCTAGTAGGTACCTTTTAAGTAAAATTCAAATATCCTTCATACATTTTAATCAACACTTTTGTTCGTTTATTTAAGGCAAAAAAAAATCTCCAATATAAGTTAAAGTTATATAGAATTGTTTTATTATATTTATAACTAGCTGATGCCCGCGACTTCGTCCGCGTGGATTGAGGTTTTTCGGTTCCCGCGGGAACTCTTTTTTAATTTTCCGGGATAAAAAGTAGCCTATGTGCTATTCCAGACTATAATCTATCTCTGTGCCAAATTTCATCCAGATCCGTTCATCCGTTGGAGCGTGATTGAGTAACAAACATAATCCCACACATCCATCCATCCAAACTTTCGCATTTATAATATTTATTTTATATTTGATGCATAATAAGTATGGTTTCTTAAAAAGTTCAATAACTGTGTAGGAATATATTGTGATAAGTAAGGTCACTACCTACACCTATCACCTACCTATTAAGTATTTCGTGTATTATGCACAAGCATTCAATTTTGGTATAAAAAAGGAGATAAAAATAATACGAGTAAAACTATATAGTTGTTCACAATTAAATCGATGTTAACGACGTGAATTAATGGGCTTGTGGTCTATTGAAACTTTTCTGTTAACTACAGGTTGTTTGTTGTTGTTAATCGAGAACTCGAATCCAATTTCAGCGCAGGTCATTTAAGTTGCGCTAACGATGAATTGCTGTTTAGTTGGAAAATTCTGAAAGCTGATCAACGAGATCGGTAGATTCATTTGAAACAAGTTTACCTATATTTTGTATTTCTTTCTTCTTCTTCTTTTTTAAATTATATCTTTTTTTTTAAAAGCAAAGTCTATCTCTTGTCAGAGTCGTGCACTAGATATACAAGTTACTATACTGAGTACAACCCTCTTTTGAATTTTTTTTTTTTAATAAACCATGACTTTTTGTTTAGAAAATTCAGTAAACTACTTTTTATCTTTACCTATAGACTCAAAATGTGAAACTGATACTCTGTGACATAGAATAATGATATTACGAGTATATCGGCATGGAAATTCTTAGCGCTTTCAATACCACTTAAAATAATGACCACTGTTTACTTTACGCTATCAAGTCCACCACGCTGACCAAGTGTTGATTGGCAGACTTCACACACTTTTGAGATCTTGAACAAACACATTAAAATATTCTGTCGAATACTAGTATCTAAATTATAAAAATTTAAATAAATTTAGTTTCAGCTGTACCTAAACCGGTGTTCATTATTACGAGTCAAAAATCCGTTAAAGACAAGCGTTAGGTACTAAAATTATACATCAATGGAGATAAGGCACGGTATCCCACTATCGGAAGATTGCATCTATAACTTCGAGCGTCTTAAATATTTTTTAATACTAAATAAATGAATAAATATCATCAATAAATAGGTTTTATTTGCGACTGCACATTTTAGCATTACGAAACCATTGAACAACAACAAAACACAATAAACAAAAAGTCTGTGAACACACCTGAAAAGCACATATTAAAATAAATAGTTATTATCCCCCAAATAACTAGATAAAGCAAAAACATAATATACTACCTAGGACCTAATACCTAACTTCTAACATACTAGATGATTCCCGCGACATCGTACGCGTGGGTTAGGTTTTTGATTCCCGCGGGAACTTTTTAATTTTCCGGGATAAAAAGTAGCCTATGTCCTTCCCCGGGATGCAACCTATCCCTTTACCAAATTTCATCAAAATCGGTTGAACAGATGGGCCGTGAAAGCGTAGCAGACAGACAGACAGACAGACACACTTTCGCATTTATAATATTAGTATGGATATTAGTATGGATAGTATGGATTGATTTATTCTCGGCGCAATAGCAAAGATTAAATAATGTGGCTTTAGGTACTACAATGGAATTCCTTAGTGAATCGGTACATAGACTATCAAACATAATATATCCTATAGGTTGCTTTATTGGAGCAAAAATAAACAAGTATAACATAATAACTTGTGAAAAGAAGTCAGCTCAATACTTAAGCTGTTAATTAATATTATCGGCATAATGTATTGTTTGTGTGCTTAAATAATAGAAATACCTCTGAATCGATCTTTGATTGTTTTCGGAAACTCAGGCGTAATTGATACTCTAATAGAATGGTGGAACACGTTCGAGAAATTTAATCACGTTCTCTTAACTGCCAATATTTGTATTGTATTCAATCTAGCTATCGCAATCGATTTAACGGTTTAACAGTGATTTTTAAGTCTTTAAATTGGACACAACTTTGAAAAAATTGTACTTGTATAAAGTAATATTTAGGGTGATTTTACCCCACTTAATAAAGTCCCCACAATATCAACTTGCATTGTCGACTAGCGTAGTTAGGATATCCATAGCCATAATGCCGCTACGTCGCGTTAATTCTTCCAAGGTATGAGCTTTTATTCTCGTCCATACAAGGTGTCCTGCCAAAAAAAGAAATGCCTCGTGAGATTGTAATTGGGGTAATAATAACAGATGTTGCTCTGACCATCAAAGTATTATTAGTCTGTAGAATAACTTACTGTTTCGACCAACATTGACTTCATCCTAATAAATACTCAGGGGAGACAATAGGTAATAAAAAGTTTAATTAAAATTTTGACGAAACCTTCCAAACATCGTTTAACGTGGCTGTCTGCGGAGTTGTCACAGGGAGAGGCGAAATTACAACCTATGTCAACTCCCGAGGGTGAAACACAGAGCATATAGACGACGCCATTATTAAATACACCGGTGTTTACCGGTGAGATTGGGGATATAGGGACAACTTAAGTGACGTTAATCTAGTTAACGTACTCGTATACTTTGAACATTATATTACGACATTTTTGAAGTGAAACTTTTTTAGAATCGGTGTGATTTGAAAATTCAACGAAACGGAAAAAATAAACAAACATATATAGGATTTAGCCTGCGAGAGATTGAGATAGAATACAAGTTATATTTATCTCATTATCTCGTAGGCTACTTTTCTGAAGTTTCACTTCTGCCTTGTGTGAATTGCACACACACACTTTTTTATTTTATTCATCCACTTATAAGAGATCAATTATATTATATTAGACGATGCCCGCGATTCCGTCCGCGTGATTCAAGTTTTTTTAATATCTTGGGGAAATCCTTAATCTTCCGGGATAAAGCATATGTCCTTCCCCGGGATGTAACCTACCTCTATACCAAATTTCATCAAAATCGGTTGAAAATATGGGCCGTTAAATCGTAGCAGACAGACAGACAGATACACCTTTTCATTTATAATATTAGTACGGATTTTCCTTTTTTAGACAGGTAGAAAATAGACTTATTTTATGAAAATGCAAATGAGCCGAATGGTCAGGAACTCTGGCTGAGACAGTGAAATTGGTAAGGTTTCACGATGAAACTACTGAACGGATTCAAATATTACAGCAGTCATAGCACTGAATTAATATTAGTACCTGTGGTACCTATATAGGTATTTCTAAAAAAATATTTGGGTTCTTTTGAGATAGGAGCTAAATGTTTTGGCCGATTTTTATTCAAATCTAAACCGATTCTTATAATTATTCTTATAAAGTTTATGCTATCATAATTCATAATGGTCCCATGTGAATTTTGGGAAGATTTGATGAGTAGTTCGGAGATGGCGGGCGGAACTCCTCAAGTAACAATAAGTTGCAAAGCTTGTAACAGCGTCATATCGCGTGCGCAAGGTGCAGAAATCCTTTGTGGGGTCGAGTATACGCTTTTATAACATGGTACCAAAAGAGTTTCTGGAGTTGCCATTCAATAAATTTAAAGACTGTGTTAAACAGCATCTGTTAAGTCGAGGGTATTATAGTATAGATGATTTTCTCGATGACAAAGTTGCATGGAAGCAACCGGCTTCGCATCCAGCAACCCACAAGTCAGTGTAATACCTACTTGTAACGTAGCGTATGCATTTTATATTAAGTATGTATATACAAATTGTTACATTTTTCTGATTTTGAAAAGAGCAACTGCTGAGTTTCTTGCCGGTTCTTCTCAGTAGAATCAGCTTTCCGAACCGGTGGTAGATTCTTACGACTTATCATAAGTGACACTAGTGGTCCTACATGAAATAAATCATTTTCATTTTCATTTTCAATAACTAGAAATTAAAAAAATAATGTCTTTTATTCAATTAAAATTGCTTAAGTGCTTTTGAATCGTCGAGTAAACCTACCATTGTATCAGAATGCCGTCCCGAATCAGTGGCACATGCTGTAGTATATAAGGTAAGCTAGTGTTTTATAAAATCATAATTTAATCACTTACAAGCAGGTGCCTACGTTGCGATGTCTACGCACAACATAGGTATTATGCTAAGAATGACTCGTAGGTCGTAGCGCGTTGTAGCACCACGTAGCACTCTTGGCTCACAACGTGTAAGTTAAAGGCCAGCAGTAATAAAAAACCGGCCAAGTGCGAGTCGGACTCGCGCACCGAGGGTTCCGTACAAACCTGTAGTAAGTTTTAAATTATTAAAAAAAAACTACTTACTAGATCTCGTTCAAACCAATTTTCGGTGGAAGTTTGCATGATAATGTACATCATATATTTTTTTTTAGTTATATCATTCTCTTATTTTAGAAGTTACAGGGGGGGGGGGACCCACATTTTACCACTTTGGAAGTGTCTCTCGTGCAAACTATTCAGTTTAGAAAAAAATTATATTAGAAACCTCAATATCATTTTTGAAGACCTATCTATAGATACCCCACACGTATGGGTTTGATGAAAAAAATTTTTTTGAGTTTCCCCCCCCAAAATTTATTGTTTTTTTTCTAGTTTTGTGTGAAAATCTTAATGCGGTTCACAGAATACATCTACTTACCAAGTTTCAACAGTATAGTTCTTATAGTTTCGGAAAAAAGTGGCTGTGACATACGGACGGACAGACAGACAGACAGACAGACAGACAGACAGACAGACATGACGAATCTATAAGGGTCCCGTTTTTACCCTTTGGGTACGGAACCCTAAAAAGAGCATTTTCTATTGCAGCGGAGTCTTAGTAGTCCCTATTACTAAGACTCCGCTGTCTGTCTGTCTGTCTATCTCCAGGCTGTATCTCATAAACCGTGATAGCTAGAAAGCTGAAATTTTCACAAATGATGTATTTCCGTTGCCGCTATAACAACAAATACTAAAAATTAAAAAAATATATATATTAAGGGGGGTCCCCATACAATAAACGTGTTTTTTTCGTATTTTTTTGCTCAATATTAAAAACGGTAACAGGTAGACGGTTCAAATTTTCACAGAATATTAACTTGTATATTACCTTTCAAAATAAATAATTAAATATCAATAAAGTAAATATTAAAGGGGGGCTCCCATACAACAAACGTAATTTTTATTTTTAATACGTCATAAATCGTAAAACTTACTACAGGTTTGTACGGAACCCTCGGTGCGCGAGTCCGACTCGCACTTGGCCGGTTTTTTGTAAACGTTTGTCGCAAAATTACCCGGCGGTCATTGTTACACGTAACAAACCAGAGTATGTGTTAATAAAATGTGAGCATAATCTACTTTGTCGTAAGAATAAGTACTTATCTCACGACAAAGTAATTTTATTGAGATGTGCTGAATTGATGATAGGTACAGGAGGCCTTCGCTACATATTTTTTTTTTATATATAATGGAGTCATAATATTCCTGCCCGAAAGCCTAAACCAACCCAATACATTTATACCAATACCATCAACAACATTACCTTTTTACCATAGATAAACAGACCTATATACATAATACAACAATAACTGCCAACCTTCTTACAACCGTATCTACCTATATTGCGAAACTTCGCTTACTTTTTGCAAATAAGAAACACACAATAGTCAAATATTGCAGAAGTTCAAAGAATTTCCTGCTGGTGTCTTGTGTGCCTGGGCAACTTATTGGCTCGCGATATTACGCTACTGTGTGCTTGCCTTTGGGCCCGCAAGTTGCCAAAGTTACATTATTATCTTACAGCACAGAATAGGTAATAATACAGACAGTTCATACTGCGGCATACTAGATGATGCCGGCGACTTCGTCCGCGCGGATTTTTTTTTTATTCCCACGGGAACTACTTAATTTCCCAAGAGAAAAAGTAAGTATGCCCTACCCTGCGAAGCAACCTATCTTAATACCAAATTTCATCAAAATCGGTTTAAAAGATGGACCGTGAAAGCGTAGCAGACAAATAGACAGCCAGTGTTTGTTTTTCTGTAAAGACAGACGCACACTTTCGCATTTATAATATTAGTATGATGATGTATTCTTTGCTAACACAAAGAACTAACTTGCTTCTTTTTGTCTTTGTTATATTAATACCATTAACAAAAGTTTGTTTGTTGGTTTGTCATTCAATCACGCCGCAACGGAGCAACGGATGACGTGATTTTTGGCATGGGTATAGTTGAGGACGGAGAGTGACATAGGCTACTTTTTATCCCGGAAAATTAGTGAGTTCCCGCGGGAATAAAAAAAACTTAAACAACGCGGGCGGAGTCGCTGGCATCAGCTAGTAATGATATGTACCTATTGTATGCATATCGATTACGTTTTTTAAACTTTGGAAATTGCAAACGCGATTTTCAAAACGTGTATTTGAAAGCTCTCGTGTATTATAAATTGTAATGATATTTTCTATAACAATCATATTACCTAGGTGAGAAACTTTAGATAAGGCACGGAGTTCCACTATCGAGAAATTGCCTTTTATCTTGGAGCACCAGCCTCGTTTCGAGCGTCCTTATATTCGGGCCTATCAAATCGTATGACATAAGTTTCTCAATAGGATCGAAGTGGTGTGGAAAAAGAAACAAAGGCCATCATTAGCGACCGCCCATTCTGGTTTTATCAGATAACGAACGACGAACAACAATACCTATTCTGGTAGGTATTAATATCTATATATTATGTTTTTTTTAAAGGTTTATCATTGCTTTCTGAGGGGCCTCAGTTTCTTGCCAGCGAAAAACATTGTTTGTCCAATCCATATATCTACAGTGTCGCAACCGCACCCTATTTACTTAGGGTTACTCAACCAGGGTTTGGTAATAATCTTATTAGATTTACAGAGTTTGGTTCGGTTGTTTTTATTTTTCGAAAATAAGTCTTTTTGAGTTTCAAATTATCTTAGCCATAATAGCATTCAAAAGGATAGAGATTTTGTTTTAAATTCACTACCACATTTATCACCATTCACATCACAATCACGCCATTCAAGAATAGTTATCCCTAATTGTTTTAGCAAAGAATCCTGGTAGGTACTTATGGCCCAGACTTGACACCATTACAGTGATGATAGAGGAGAGTAGCCAAATGTGGGCTCAATTCTCGAAAACCTACAATCGAAAGACGCAACAAACGACGATCGTCTATCGCATTCATTCGCTCTAACATCGCACTCACTTATTCTCGTCAGCCAAGCGCGAGCTGTCGCCAGTGTCGGCCATACTTGTGTTGCTGCTGTCGAAAAATTTTCTGCGGTACGTACTAGATATGATCTTTAAAACATTTGTAATAAGTCGTTGGGTACGTATCAATGTGTTATTTAATTAATGAAAATTAGGTCTAAATACTGTAACTATGTGTTTTATTGCAGAATATAAGTTTAATTTTATGATTTTCGGACGATTTATTGCTTGCTATACTATATGATTTGTAAAGTACACGATCAAGTTGATTTTAGTAAAGAATTTCGAATATGGGCTATGACTATGGTGTAAGCCCTTGGCACATACCTGGATATGACACCTGGATATGTGATTTTTGTAAGTAAATTATGTGATTTCTTCCATCTACCAAAGTAGTTAATTTGATCTCTTATAAGATAAATATATTTATAATTGTTATTTTCGTACAAGATATAATATATTATAATATAAAGAACATAAGATTGTTTTAATTTTTTAATAGTTTTTTATTTTTGAGGCAAAAACAAAATGGTAGCCCAAATTTGGTTACTCTACATATACTACTTATCTTACTAATATAAATGTGTTTTGGGATGTTTGTAAGTCTGTATGTTCCGAACACCGACTCTACCTGCACCACGACTGAATCGATTTCGCTGAAATTTGGAATGGAGATAGCTTACCTATACCCTGAATTAACACATATAGGCTACTATTATTTTATATATTTTCTCTCGAAAAATTAAAGGGGTCCCACGGGAATGAAAAAAACCGGCGAAGTCGCAAGTATAATTTAGTCGGTTCTACGACAGCTAAGGAAAATTTTACTTCGCGCCTGGTACTGTTTCACCACAAACATTTGCAATTTAACTGACAGTTTCAGCATTGCTTTATGGAATACAATTTCGCACCAGCCACCGTTTTGCGCAGTATGCGCGCGAATGAATAAGCTTAATTTATAACTATACATTGCAAGCTCAATTTATGCTAATCGCAGGTGAACGACTCACCTTTTAAACTTCTACAACAGCTGAATAGAATTCAATAACTTAAATTGGCTACCGTTGACTAGGGCTTTCAAAAGGAAAACTTATCCAATATGATAAAATTGTGAAATCGTTCACGCCACATGCTATATAAGCATAAGATCGATGGAAAAGAATCTTACCTTTGGCTAGTTTTACTTAGAGTACAGATACAGTAAAAGGTAAACAAATTGTAGAAATCTACCTAGCGAAACGCGTCAGCGACGCGCTTTGCGCAGAAGTGTTTTGTGACTGACGACGTTTTTGGAACGGACTTTTCACTCGTATTACAATTAAATTTTTAGTTCGCTGGAATAAGTAATAACATCCTATCCGCAGTGCAATACACGTCTCTTATGCATTTCAGCGAGAAGCGGCTTATGTTTACCTTTTTTTATAAGAAAAACAGACTACGCTTAGATATGTTGGTACAACTGACTATCAACATCAACCCATTAGATCCGGCTGTGAATCTGAGATTTTGATCTGAGATAATGTTCTTAAAGATGTGTGTAATTTGCCAATCCGATCTTAGCTAGATTTAGCAGGGAAATTGTAGCCCAGAAGTGCACAAGATCTTTCTGTGAAGTCACGCAACTTGCAAGTGAATCCGCTGAGTTTCCCAAGATCTCCTTCCAGTATACCCTCATAGCTCGTAACTCAGTAGAGTTTCTATAGTATAAAGTATTAAATTGCTACAGTCAGAATCTTATACAACCCTATATAAGAGATGCAAAGTGTTGTACTGAAAATGGTGTCAACGCTTGCCAAGTTTCTTGCAATGATTTCATTTGACCTGAAAACAAATGCGTCTTTTCTCAGTTATTAATGATGTTAAATATTTATGTAATTTCCTTTGTCCCTAAAAAATAAATGTGTCTTTTCTAGTTAATGATGCTAATAATATAATTTCTTTTGTCTCCAACTTGATTGAGAAGAAAAGGACTGCCGTTATGATACATGCATAAACCGATTTAAAATAAAAATAATAGCGTTTATTGTTTTATATTTTCCAGTTCACTATAGAGTAAAAAATTAATAAAATGATACTGTATACAATGTCCAAGTGTCTTTGTACAAGGACCTTATTACTCCACGTCGTATTTAAATTTACGGGAGCGCAGTTTTCCGGTTGTTCCCACGGAAATCGTAGTTGCTAGAACATTCTATAAAACCTGCTCTAACCGAATGTTTGTAAGCTTAGCATAATAGTGGCGTTCCGTGAAATAAATGCGAATATCCGTAGGAAATATCGTGGAGAGAATTATGTAGCGCCTCCAAAGCGCCTCGCTATATTCATTTTTATACAGTGGTAATAGCTTCCTTGCATGTCATGAATTTTCACTGTACTATCCATCAAAAATAAAGTTTACGTATTCAACTCTATGTGTGGAATCCAATTTTTATTGGGAGTTTACGGTTTGCGTTGGTTTTTAGGGGGGATTTATCGCTGAAAGGGCAGGCGGGAGCATGAATCACCCTTTCGCACATAGGAGAATATAACATATACTAATACGAGCAGGTATTACTCAAAACTATGTCTGTCTGCTATATGCAGATTCCTTGTTCTATGATCTGCTTGTCTGTCGGTTACAGTACAACTGTTTTTAAAACCATAATCGGTTTGGGTACGCCGATAGATTACGTCTAGGAAATGGGCATAGGCAATTTTTTATCTTGGTAAATGAATGAGTTCCCACGAGATTTACAAGTTATCTCTTAGTGATATTTTATATTATGGCTATTTTGAAACCACAATAGGCCTCTACAAGCCTCTACAAATGTGTCCTTGTGCCTACAAATGTGGACTTGTGCCTTAAAGCGGCTAATCATCCGTACGTGCCTCTGAGCACGTTCTTTTTATGAACATTTAATTAAAATCTGAGTTAAAATTAGTCATTTAATAACACTAGAGCGGTTTACGGTTCAGAGCTGAGACAGTGTGGTTATGTAAGTTTTCTGAATAAAATTCATAAGTGACGTAAGACCACGGTTAATTGCCTCTACGTTTGTCAAACGGCTGGCTCGTTATTTTCACAAAGAATCAGCTTAGAAATTCTGTGCAAAAATACAGCCCGCATTCTTAGTAGTTTTCCACGTGGAAACGATCTTAGGGTTTCGTAGTAAACCGAAGCACCCTTAAAAGCTCTTGAAAAACGCTGTTACTGTATTTTATTTATAAGCATAAGTTAAAATTCTAAATATATTCCTTACTTTTAAAATTACCCATACAAACGTCTTGTGTGTTATATTGTGTATGTAAGGGAGACTAAGATGACTTTTTATCCCGAAAAATCAGGTCCCGCAAAGTTCTCGAGGGATTTTTTAAAATGTCAATTTAGGTGGACGCTAATTAACGACATCAATTAATATATGTTTATGAAGATTAAATTCCCGCGGTTCTAAATATAGATTATAATGGAACAAGGCAAGTAGATTCTCATTACAGAAGCTCTAGGTTTCCTCCTACGTGATATATTATTATTATTAACGAACAACTTGCTCGAGGAATTAGGTATTTACATTTTGATCTGACACAATACTCTACACTATATTATGCTATGCGCAGACTTAATTTTTTTAAATTAATATTTCATCACCAGTTGAAATGAGTTTGGGTTTTTAATCAAATTAATTATTATAATAATTAACTAATTGCTTATTCCTAATACTTTAAATTAAAATCTAAATCCAATCTAATAGCTTAAATATGTACTTATCTAAAAATTTCATTACCTATCCCAATAATGTGATCTGACCCGTTTTTTGTATTTTTAATACTAAAAACTGTGTTAAATCTTTTTTTTTACATTTTCCGACAAATTTATTTACAATTTGTCTTTTAAAACGGTACTAAATGGGTGTGAAATGTGCAAAATACTGATATCTCTGACTGATTAAAAAATCTGCGGCGAGCTCGAAGCTGGCGAGGTCTTACTAAATTACTTTATCATGAACTCCTGAGAGTTGTGTCGGGAGCTCACATTGTGCTGGTATAAATAACAGTATTTTACTCGGATCAATTATTACATAATTCTTCCTTTCTTTTTATGTCGTATAACGCCTAGCACTTTTCACCATTAGAAGACCTCTGGGTAAATAAATAAAGTTAGTCTATGGATAATGGCTATCATCTGAAATTATTGCTATATTCAATAACTTATACCTATTAGTATCTACCTAACACCCCTAGGGCTTAGGGTTGTAGGAAATAACAAGAGTAACTTTTCATATTCGTTTTATTATCATTGGACGTCCAATAGAACATGTTAATTCTCATACGACCTCGTACAAACTCGTACGACGAACATGGCGTATAATATTCCGGGAGCCCGTGGGAAATTTTGAGTCCGCTACGGTTCGACTGGCAGGTTTAGCAGCTAAACACGTACTTTTACCTATTCTGTGGCTAAAGTCAGAAATTGTACATATTACATTGCAACAACTTGTGACAAGTACCTTCTCTGGAGACATACATTTTTGGTATTATCTACTATTACCTATTCTGTGGTAATAGGTTTTTTGTCAGATTAATTATTAAAATTATACAATTTTGTTTTCATCTAACCTGCATTGAAAATGCGAGTTTCAATGCCTGTTGAGCTGTGCTGTTGAGCCACCCGAAACTAGTCCGGTAGAAAACCATCACTTTCTGCCATTGAAATAGAAAGGTACTAAATTTCTGCATCAATGCTTTCTGCCATAGGGCAATCCTTTCAATCCTATTACAGTCTCAAATATTTGTTTATTTCAAACATAGAATTAATTCCTTCCTCCATGATTTCAAACCTCTAGAATTGTCATTTTTACCATCAACTAAACTGACAGTTATCATATTTGTAAACAACAACCTAGTAACTAAAATAAATAAGAAATACAATTCAAATAAAACTCTCACTTTCGATGCAGGTTATTATGAAAAATATAGTGTGTGCCGCGGGATGAAACACGATTTTAGACTTCGGGTGATGCCAGCCCTCGCTTCGCTCAGGCAGACAACTTCACCCTTGTCTGAAATCGTTTTGTTTCACCCCCTAAGCACACAATATACTATTTCTTTTAAATAAAATCAAGTTTAGGTCATTGACGTTTAGGTCATTGACCTTCTTTGATGTTTAAGTTGAAAGATGTTCCATTTTATCTACATTTGGCAACCCCACACTTACAAAGTAGGTATTCACCGTATACTAGGCGAAGTTAAGTACATCTTACTTCTGCTTGCCAATATTCTTTTCATGTTTTTATTCCAGCTTTAAGTAAATGTTTTCTTAGAATTGATAATAGTGTTTCTTTAATTTAAGCATCTTTAATAGCAGCTGATGATATCTATATATATATAAAAGCGAAACACCACTCATTCACTCACTCACTCACTGACTGACTAATCACGATATCTCAGGAACTATAAAACATACAGACTTGAAATTTGGAAAGTAAATCCCTTCTATGGTGTAGACGTCAGCTAAGAAACGGTTTTGAGAAAATTTACCCCTAAGGGGTTGAAATGGGGATTGGAAGTTTGTATGAAAGTCCTTTGTTTTTGAAGTTAGAGACATGAAAATTGGCATTTAAGTTATTAGCTTAAAATAACTAGTGGTTCGCCCCGAACTGAGACCTCGCGGTTTCACAGAGCGCCATCTATTGACACCAGTGTGAAGTTCTGTTAAAAATATCATCATCATTAAAAATTAAATAATTTCGTTCCCTTATAATATTTATCTAATTTTAGTATTTGTTGTTCAAGTACAGGATATAATTCAAATAATTGATCAAGTTTCAGGCTTGAGAGTTCAGAAAATTGAGAGTTCTGAGGTCAACTTTTGACGTTAGAAAATCGCTACTTTGAAAGCCTCCCATTTCGTCAATTTTAGGGGAAAAATTCAAAAAAAAATATTTTTGGACTCTATTCTTAATTATCTTTAAAATGATATACTGCAACCCTATGTAACGCTATAAAAAATATTTTACTTCGCATTCGCTTCTATGAGAGCCCCCCTGAAATAAAGATTTTTAAAACTTTTTAATCCATATTCGGCGGGAGGCCATCGATTTACATATTATATTTAAATTTGAAGTAATTACGTTCAGCAATTCAGAAGTTATAAGGCTCTGACAGACGGACAGACGGACGGACGGACGGACAAGTGCCAATTCACCCAAGTAGACTCAGAGACCTTCGCTTCGCTCGGTCAACAAAAATCTGTATAAGTGTGTATATAAATAATGTAGTATCCGAAAATCTACTAATCCGAAAATCTAAGGTGAAATGGGGGTTGGAAGTTTGCATGAAGGTTCTAAGTTTTTGAAGTTAGAAACTAGAAAATCGGGATTAAGTTATTAGTTTTAAATAATAATAACCTGTATAAGCAATTTTCCGAAAATCTACCCCAAAGAGGGTAAAATGGGGGTTGGAAGTTTGTATGAAAGTTCTTGTACGCGGACGAAGTCGCGGGCGACCTCTAGTTTGGTATACAGATAGGTTGCATACCTTGGAATGATATCTAATCTAGGCTAATCCGAAAAATTAGGGTGTTCCTGCGGGAATAAGAAAAAACTTAACTGCTGTATTTTATATACTTATGAAATACAACTGAAATTCATGGCATAAATGTTTATCGTATTATGTTTATGTCATATTTTGCATATTTAAGATATATAAACAAGTGAATATATAACTCAAAGAATTAAAAAATACGACTGCCATAGTTAAATGATATTTTTTTGTGAATCACTGGATATTTAAATATAGTCTTATATATTTTTGGAATCTACTCATCATTTTCTTGATGATGACAATATAGTTGATCTCATTTTGGAAAAAAAATTCAACTTTAGTCTTTGATGCGGGACCATGGTCACGCTATCAATTTTTTTTAATTTTCTATGTCACTTGGAATAAGCTAAGGATTCTAACGATACCTCGTTCATCAAAATCCGTTCAGGCGTATAGAAGTTATGGTGGAATATACAAACTCACATACATACATACATACATATCTACATGAACCCTGAAAATAAGCAGGGAGGTAGGCAAGATAGACACCACCAACCAATAGTGGTCCACCACTATTATTTTAGATTTTTTTTTAAAGTTACACCTTAGGTAGGTACTTAAGGACACCTGTATATGTGCTTCTCGTTTATCAAAATTGGATGTTAGTTGTTTAGCTAAATTACACGAGATAGACACGGACTTTTCATATTATAATTACGTAAACAATATCGCTGATTATACGAAATCTCTTTATCGAGTAACTCGAGTGTTTATGAGGCGGGGACTTCACCTACTTACCTCGTTAATTAGAATTCTATTGGTACTCGTGGTAATGGGATAATGATATTAGGGAGTCTCGATAAAATAGGGTATAAGTACATCTATATTTTCTGCTTAATCGGTCCCGTAGTGCCTGAGGGACGTGACCTTAATATAATTCGGGATGTGGGCTCTGATCTGTTACGTGCCTCGGCTGGGACTGAAGTTTCCCAGCTTTGACGTTTATATAGGTTCAATTCGATTCCAATTCTTATAAAATATCTATCGTTTTTGTTTAATATTGAAAGGGGTGAGATTTTATTAGGATCGTTTACTGGCATCAAGTACTTATTCTATCAGTTTTTTTAGGGTTCCGTAGCCAAATTTGGCAAAAACGGAACCCTTATAGATTCGTCATGTCATGTCTGTCTGTCTGTCTGTCTGTCCGTCCGTATGTCACAGCCACTTTTTTCCGAAACTATAAGAACTATACTGTTGAGCGAGAGACACTTCCAAAGTGGTAAAATGTGTCCCCCCCCCCCCCCCCCCCGTAACTTCTAAAATAAGAGAATGATAAAACTAAAAAAAATATATGATGTACATTACCATGCAAACTTCCACAGCATATTATTATTGAATGTTGAAGTTTTAATTAATGAAGAGTATTTTTATTTAACACTAGCGATCCGCCCCGGCTTCGCACGGGTAGCACTAATAATCCTAATCTATATAATATAAACTATCCTATCTCTCAAGTTAGATCGAACTGCACATGGTGTGCGAATTTTATTATAATCGGTTAAGTGGTTTAGAAGTCCATTGAGGACAAACATTGTGACACGAGATTTATATATATATAGATTGATGAGGTGCAAAAAGCAACAAAAAAAAAAAGATACGGATCGGATATATTATATCGGATTTAAAAATAATACCTACATTAGACGTTCCCAGCGACTTCCACCGCGTAGATCTGCCTAGATTTTTTCAAATTCTAAGACAACCCGAGGATGTTTGATTTTCCGGTATAAAATTAGCCCCGGGTTGCAAACTCTCTGTGTAAAAATATATCAGGATGGTTTGAACAGATCAGACAGTCACACTTTATCATATATATTTACATTGGCATAGTACAATATTTTTATTAGCTAAAGTTATAAGGCATATCGTCCAAGGGTAGAATTTCATTTATTTCATTCGCACCGCATATTAAAACCGTTCTTAACCTAAATAAGGATTAGTAAATATGGGCCAAGGTTCTCATGCGACATAATTATTCGCTACTTTCCCTTTGCTACAAGTAGCACGGTCATAAAATTGGCATACGTTTGGTTTTAGATACGTAGTCATACAGTATGATATGTATACCTCTTCGTCGTAATAGTCATTCTTTGCTTTTCCGGGATAAGCCTAGTGTTAAGTACCTAGCTTAGTTGAGTTTTTTCCTTGCTTTTGACACGCGATGTCCTCCTCCAGTATGTCATCACCTTAGGAATGATATATTATTTGAAAACAGTACCGGAGCAAAAAAACATAGAGGTGTCATAAGTGAATATTTAAGTATAATTTTTTGGTAATTGCCTGAAAGATTTTAACTAATTTCCAAGAATTCTATAATACTAATATTATAAATGAGAATGTGTGTTTGTTTGTCCTTCAATCACGCCGTATTAGAGCAACGGATTGACGTAATCTTTTGCATGGGTATAGTTGAGGACCTGGAGAGTGACATAGGCAACCCGGAATCCCGAATCCCGGAAAACCCGGAAAATTAAAGAGCTAACGTGGGAATTAAAAATACTTATTCCACGCGGAAGAAGTCGAGGGCATCGTTTAAAATATAAATAACTGAAAATAACACAAAAATAGTATAAGTGGTTGTAAGTTCTCACGTATTTAAAGTCATACGTTATGGTGATGGCCATTAACGTTTGTGTAATGAATACGTAATGGTGCTTGACTGTTTAAAGTGTGTCATCGGAGCCGAGGGAAATGAGTTCCGGTGTCAACGAGTGAACATCACATCGCTCCTCGGGGTGTATGTTAACCCTTTTACTAAATTGAAAGAAAAAAAAACTTAAGCAAACTAGGCGTGACATAAAATATGAATCTATTAAGCAATACATGGATAGAGCATGCGCCTTAAGACGCATGCCTCGATTCGGCTACGCAACAGCGCGAATATGAAGGCAGGCTCAGGACAAAAGAGATAGATTGAGATAAACTCTTTATTGCACTTAAAACTAACAAGGATAACAAAACTACTCTAAAGGGTGAAAAGGCTAAAGGCTAAAAAAGTCTCTAGACATCCTTTGGAGAATTAAAATCAAATATACGACAAGATAGGCGAAGTCGAATAATTTCTTAATATTGTCTTCTTTCATCGAAAGTTAAACATTATAATATTTAACCTTTCTACCATCGTACCGCAAGACGCCGTGCAAGTTTCCACCCCTATGTCGTTAACGTTCCATCCACACGTACGAAGCGCTTTGCGTCTTCATTCCTTATTCGCATGGCTAGAGTCTGGAATACTCTACCAACAACTGTGTTTCCCATCCGGATATATTTAAATCAAGAGTGAATAGGCATCTTCTAGGCAAGCGCGTCACATCTTAGGCCGCATCATCACTTCCAATCAGGTGTGATTGTGGTCAAGTGTAAGCCTATAATGAATTTAAAAAAATAACAGAGATCATATTATACTTGAGAGTGATGCTTTCAGATTTTTCTCAGCAGAACCCTCGTACTGAAACGCTTTTGCTCATAGTAGTTTTCATAAAGGTATGTAAGTTCTTTAGTAGGTACAATAAACCAGAGGCTTTTGTTGTTTGTCTGCTGCTAAAAGCAGAGCTTCTACACCAGAGGAGTCGTCAAACCAAACAAAACACTCCAACAATGCCGTGTTAACTAAACTAGAGCAAAACAAGTGTCCGAACTAAAGGAACCCTCGTCTTACTCCAGTGAAGCGAAATTTGTACACCAGCTGAGAGCACTAAGCGAGAACCAAATTACGTTTAGCCCCCGGGACGAGGATTGTTTCCTTATTGAGATAGGTGAGTAAAAATAAACCGCAATTCTTCGTTAAAAACATCTTAATTGTCAAAGAAGACTACATTGTAGTAGAGTCTGGGTGATGGGTATACCGTATAATGCAGTTGCGGGTATCCTGAAAACGAATCATGAACTGCTTTAAATAGAAATAATGGAGATGATCATATTAATTTTATAATTTTATTACAGTGCTTCACACACGAGGAAAGTTTCTAAACTTACATACATATCAAAAATTTTCGGAACCGGCAGGATCCGAAAATATGTAAGATATGGATGTTTGATATGTATGTAAGTTTAGTTATGATCATATTAATAACAAGCCGTCATTTGGTATTTCTAGTAGACGATATTAGAAATCTATCTGCTTAGTTGAGGATGTTTTATAATGACTGTAAATAAACTGGATATTTCAAAGCGACCCTAATTATATAGCTCATAGACGGTTGAATTCCTGTATGAATATATGGTTGGATGGTCGTATAAGAAGGTACCTAATATTTGCCGGTTCGGATGGTGATCAAACCGTTTGACCTTTACACGGCGAGGGGTGGGTTGTACTACCTACTAGTTATAATAATATGTATAGGTACGTTTTAGTTGACCCAAAACTTCTTTATCCGAAAACGAACCGAACACGTCCTTATTTAAGTACCTATCCATAACGCTCGTTTATCATGAATCCTCGATTGTCATGAAGATTAACAACGCTGCTTTAGAATTATTCTTGCTTATAGGATTGTGCCAAGTTTTGGTATCGAGTCCTGAACAGTGCAAAAGTTCAGGCACATTGCTTTATTGTTCCTTTGAAAAAGGAGGCAGTCTTGAACCTAATTTTAAAAGTTTTTTAAAACAAATCTATTATATGTAGGTAGGTACGTAATTGTGTCCAATTGAATATTTAAAAAAAACAACAATTTTCTCTTCATTAAATTCATTGCTTTAAATCAAAAATAATATATCTCCGGAAATATTCCTGACAGTTGGCACTTTGAATTCAAAATTGGTTCGTCTTAGGGCCCGTCTCCCCGGTAAACTTTAACTGTTAGTTAAATAAGCTCTAAACAAATTATTTTTTGAAGACGCATTTATATTTAGAATCCTGTTGAATGGATTCCTGCAATTGTATATTTAGCGATTTTCAAGTATCCGACAGAACAAAGTCAAACTTCATAAAATAGCTGTATACATAAATATACATTAACTTAATCAGTTAGCGTTATTTCTTAAATTAGCGTAGGTATGTTTTGGCTCTTGACAATAACAAAATCATGCATAAACAGACGTGCGTATACATTACATCAGAAAGTCATATTATAAGCATTTCAATGTTCAAGTTAGCCTTTACTTATTGAAAGAAAAATGTTCTAAGCGCAAAAATACAATTAGAAAACCAAGGGTATTCTTTAATTTTAAAGACAGCTTTGCTGTCTCAAATTTTCCAGCCAGTCTTAGGTTGTGCAAGTAGAATGCTTGTCATTCTGGTATTTAAATCCAGCTAAATGTGTTATGCAAACCGCAAATAAATTTATTACATGAGAATCATACAGTCGGTGTCATAAACATATTATATTAACTAGAAAGTTGCTGTTCTGGGTAATTGCAGTAGATAATTGCTTTAATGCATGCTGGAAAATTAGTGGTATACTTGTGTGCCATGTAGAAGTGATATCATAAATGTTACAAACGGCTGAATTATAGCTAGAGTATCCATTTAGTCCGGTGGTTTACCCTACTTACTTACAACATCGTTTATCAACTGATTACGTTGCTATATAGGCTTATGTCGGTGGTTGAGTGCCTCAACCTTGTTAATATTGAATGATTTTGTTTGCGGTTTCTATGCAACGTTTTTGGAGTTTACCTCCTTTAGAATCGATTTGCATTATACCTATATAAGCCCGGGGTATGAATTTTTTTTTATGTTTCCATGACTATGTATTTTGATGAATATAAATTATATAATTAATAAAAATAAATGTATCAAGCATGCTTTCAGTCATATAACGCTCATTTACCCTCATTTACTAATCTATATATTTTATAATTGTTCGTAAAGAGTGCAACGCGACGTGGAACGACTCCATAAAAATTACAAACTCATCTACCCAACAACGTAGGCCATGTGAAGGGTCAGCCACTGTATGATACTGTCGCGTCGCATGGCAAAATTATGAGTAGTAGCGTTGTCGCATTTGACGCATACGTAGAACAATGTCTCTGGCATCATGTATCATGCACATTATATTAATAAACAATGTCCTCCCGACCGAATTTCGGCCACGGCGGTCAATCTCCAGAAAGATTATCCATCTGCGCGGGAGATATTAGGTATAGTGCACAAGTGTGTACGCAAACACAGGTGCACTCTCTGTTCCTTTACTCATATAGCCCGATGGGACGGAAAATCAGACACCAGCTAGACCGACGGCTTAACGTGCTCTCCGAGGCACGGGGGTGAAACACCGCCACCTTCCTAACTCCGGACTAGTACTGAGAATTTCTTGTCAGAAAAACCCAAAACTTGCTGTGGCCCGACCCGGGACTCGAACCTGAGATCTCGTCGGCTGCAGTCGAACATGCTAACCACTAGACCAACGAGGCAGTACACATTATATTATAAAGTACACGTTCGTTTTGACGACCTCCGTGGCGCAGTGCTGAGCGCTGTTGCCTTAACATGCGTAGGTACCTGGTTCGATCCCCGGCAGGGTTTGGAAATTTGTATTTTCTGAATTTTCCCTGGTCTGGCCTGGTGGGAGGCTTCGGCCGTGGCTAGTTACCACCCTACCGGCAAAGACGTACCGCCAAGCGATTTAGCGTTCCGGTACGATGCCGTGTAAAAACCGAGTAGGGGTATGGGTTTAATATAACTGCCATACCCCTAACAGGTTAGCCCGCTGCCATCTTAGACTGCATCATCACTTACCATCAGGTGAGATCGCAGTCAAGGTCTAGCTTGTAGTGGATAAAAACAAAAAACATAACACAAGACGCATATTTCTACTCTACTGTAAATGTACGGCATCAATACACCAGCGAACACGATTCAAGGCCCGAATCAATTATTGTCGTTTTGAGAGTCGAGAGAAAATTTACGATCGCTAAAACGGTCGGTTGAATAGGTTCATTAAAAATTAATCGCCGACGGATAAGCACTCTCCCATAGAGAATGCCGGGTTTCGTTCTGTAATTGTTATCTAATGACATAACGTGACCTGATTGTTGACCGAGCGAAGCGAAGGTCTCTGAGTCTACTTGGGTGAATTGGCACTTGTCCGTCCGTCCGTCCGTCTGTCCGTCTGTCAGAGCCTTATAACTTCTGAATTTCCGAACGTAATTACTTCAAATTTAAATATAATATGTAAACCGATGGCCTCCCGCCGAATATGGCTTAAAAAGTTATAAAAATCTTTATTTCAGGGGGGCACTCATAGAAGCGAATGCGAAGTAAAATATTTTTTATAGCGTTACATAGGGTTGCAGTATATCATTTTAAAGATAATTAGGAATAGAGTCCAAAAATATTTTTTTTTGAATTTTTCCCCTAAAATTGACGAAAGGGGGGGCTTTCAAAGTGGCGATTTTCTAACGTCCAAAGTTGACCACAGAACTCTCAATTTTCTGAACTCTCAATCCTGAAACTTGATCAATTATTTGAATTATATCCTGTACTTGAACAACAAATACTAAAATTAGATAAATATTATAAGGAAACGAAATTATTTAATTTTTAATGATGATGATATTTTTAACAGAACTTCACACTGATGTCAATAGATGGCGCTCTGTGAAACCGCGAGGTCTCAGTTCGGGGCGAACCACTAGTACTCTGTGTAAGTACATATTAAATGAAATAATTTTTCGTCCTCATATTACTAACTAGTGAATCCGCCAGACGTTGTCCTGCCCTGAATCTAGAACCCGATTGAGCCGCCACCTACCGGACCCAATTATGAATATAAACTATCCCGGGACCTACTCAATTGGTCCAGCCGTTCTGAAGTGATGATGGGCTTGCATACATTCGGCTATTGATTTTTATATTGAAACTGCCTGCGACTTCGTTGGCGTGGGGTAAGTTTGTTAATTTTCACGGGAAGTCCTTAATTTTCGCGTCGCTTTTGCATCGCAAAAGAATTGCAAAAGCCTTGGCAATTTTTTTTTTTAATCCACTACAAGTTAGCCCTTTGACTGCGATCTCACCTGATGGTAAGTGATGATGCAGTCTAAGATGGTAGTGGGCTAACCTGTTAGGGGTATGGCAGTTATATTAAACCCATATCCCTATTCGGTTTCTACACGGCATCGTACCGGAACGCTAAATCGCTTGGCGGCACGTCTTTGCCGGTAGGGTGGTAACTAACCACGGCCGAAGCCTCCCACCAAGCAAAACCCACACACACACACTTTATCCCAACTTGCTGATCTAAAGGTAGGTACGGTACGCACACTGCAAACGACAGGTACCTCATATCTATAGCATTCTCTTTATAAACTGACATCCAAAAAGGAAGGGGTGAACGCAGTTCCCAATTCGGGGCAAATTTTTAACAGTTCAGGTTTTTTTTTACTGTTTCTTGAGCATGACATACATCGTCAGTGTGCGTGCGTGCTACCCTCACGCGACACTCAAAAAATCTTACATTGCGTGTCGAGATGGCTTCCGAAACTTTTATCGAGACGAATATTGAGTAATCTACGAAGTATAACCGACACGAGCCCCGCCCCATGCCTCTCACCGATATTCAATAAAATCAAAGTTACTTTTTCTTTCGCCTCCAGTCACTTGGCGTTTATTTTGTGTGTATGTTTATTGCATTTTTATAAACCAATAAAGGCCAAGGCATTGTAATCTACAGGGCCAGTTTCACACCAGCCAAAAATATTAATTTGTATTGCTTATGTCAGAGTTCAATAAATCACGTTAACTCATACCAGAGGTACAAATGCTGACTAGGCAACCCTTTCGTATTAATGGCAATCTTACTCTAACTCCCTTATGTACTATTGATCCCTATAGGAGTAATGCCGATCAATTTATCGTGAATTTATCGTTAGGTAATTAAGTTACGTATTACGTACGTCGTCCTATTCCCATTTTTGCAAGCCCGCTTCACACGAGTGGTGACTTGGTGCGAAAGGACCTCTCCCCCCGCTCTCTAGTGGCTATAAATAATGCGGCTGAATTAAAAAAGTGTCATTTATTCAGCTCTCACGATCTATTTTCTACGGTGATATTTTACAATTTAGAGCTTAAAACTGAGCCCTTGTCTGCGATCTCACATGGTAATAAGTGATGATGCAGTTTGAAATGGTAGCAGGCTAACCAGTTAGGAGTACCTATTTATACCAGTTATATTAAAGCCATACCCCTAATTGGCTACACGGTATCAAAAACCATACACGGCTCGTCTTTGCCGGCCACGGTAGAAGTCTCGCACTAGACCAGAGAAAATTCAGATATTATAATTTCCCAAACTGACCCTGCCGGGGTTTGATCCGGGACCTCCCGCTTATAAGACAATAGCGCTAACCACAGTGGCAGGTGGAGATGGAGATGGTAAAAATGACTTAGATACAAAAACTACCCAATTATAGTGAACTTTGAATGTATTATACTTAATAAGCAACTTCCTTTACCTTTGCCTCTGTTGATTTTATGATGTCATATTATTTGGTTTAGCTGCATAGCGGCCATGCTTCAATAATAATATTCGTTTAAATGAAGTCCAGTAGCGCTCATTCGGTCGAGTACACTGGCTTTGAGGTTAGGAGTGGCGAGGCGAGGCACACCCCCCGCGACCATGATTTATATGTGCAGAGATAACAAATCTAACTCACAAAGGTCTGAACTGATGGTATCTTTGTTATTTACGTAATCCAGTCCATAGTTTAACATCAAACAGTTTATTGACTAGACTAGATGACCCGACCCTGCTTCGCACGGGTGTCAGACAGACAGACAGACCGACGGATGCATGGAGTACGGACGGACGGAAGGATTGACATACAGACAGACAAACATTCCATAAAAATAGTTTTGCACTCGACTATTCAAAAGCACTTGTAAAAAGTCTACTTGAATAAAAATGATTTCATTTGATTTCAAATCAAATCGCTATAAAATACCTTCCCCATAGGTAAAAATTTAAAAAATATTATATTTTAGGTACAGAATTTAGACAATTATAACATTATCATTATGTTGCCGACGACTTTTATATTTTATAAAAATCCCGTGGGACTCTGATTTTCTGGGATAATAATTATCATCCCGGAAAAGATAACATGCATGACATAGGCTACCTACGTCCGTATCCGGGATGTAAACTGTCTATGTAACAAAGGTCAATATCGGTTTTAAAAGATAACAGCAGGTAGTAGGTACCAACATAATGTAACACACTATATATAATTTATATAAGTATTAAACAGATAAACTTTGGAAGTTTGAACTAAAGGTTTGGCTATAAGTAAAAGTTTTATAAAGTTCCACATTTCTTCCTCTCTATATGATTTATAATTAATATCGTTGAAGATAACCAATCTTTGAGACGGAGCGAGATTTCATAAGATAGCAAGGATTGTGAGCATCCTCAGTCGGCCGCATATAAATTTTGCTCATTACTTGTCTTGATAGGAAACTATGAAAAATATAAAAACCAAGAATTGAAATTCATTATTTATTGACCCGTAAAGTGCCAGCACACACTTAAGTTAATAGCTAAGAGGATTGGATAAAACTTTGGAAGACATCATGGAAGGCATACACTCACGTAAATCGATTTTCGCACGCTTACGAGATTATTGACTCTGAATAAACAATACGCAACAAGCTTAGAACGATTGAACGTAACGTTAACGTTAATGTATCGTATTCAAGATCGTGTTTCTTGTTGTTTCTTTGTTTTATTTAGTATCACGCATAGACTTATATTGGTATCACATACTATATATGATTTACCTACTTATTTAAAAAGTACAATAGCAAGCATTGACTTATAATATAAAAAGCAAATAGGTGAAGCACTCGGTAGATAATGTACTATATTATTTTAACTGCACTTACGACGTAGTTATGATCATTTAGTGAATTTTAATAGATATGACTATTCCTGTTCTTCTTCTTCTTCTTTCTACTGGGCAGGTTTCCGCACTTAAACCTCTAGTTGGAGGTCTGTTGTGCGTGTGTTGCCCCTCCCCGCTGGAGTTCTAACTCCAACCATCCGAGCTCGCTCCAGAAGCCTAAAAGACCGCCCATGTGTCGCTCTCGTTGGTCTGTGACGCCTGTGCATTCTAGCAACACATGCGTCGGCGTTTCGTCTGTCTCCATGCAAGCTCTGCACAGATGGCTGTTCTACTTTTGACCCCATATTTTTATTTCATTTAAACAACGAACCGGATATTTTGTTGTTGTCTGCGGAGCATGCACTTGGTAATGTTGCGGTTTTGATGCTTGTAATTTCCTGCCCCAAATTATGTCATTATGTCGAGTGGTTTTTCTGGGGGTGTATCATCGCTGAAGCAGTATTATTATAATCTTTTTGACGCTCTTGTTTCAGAATTATAATTATTATTTTAGGGACGTCACGGTAAGTCACACGAATCGTCAATTTCTAAATAATACTGCTTTTAGTGATGCTAGTAAGCCCTCTGGTCAGAATATTCATTTGGTGCAGCTGGTATTACCAGCTGCATTTGTGTTATTCCAGACTATATAATCTATCTCTGTGCCTTTCATCCAGATCCGTTCAGCCGTTCTAACGTGACTGAGTAACAAACATCCATCCATCTAAACTTTCGCATTTATAATATTAGTATAGATGACTATATTTTTTAAAGCAACTAAAAAGGATATGGAATAGAACTACAATATTTTGTATGCTTGCAAATTCCTGTCCTAGACTGTGTTTAGCACGTGCTAAACACAGTCTAGGACAGGAATTTGCAAGCGTGGTGTAGAGATAAGTATCCGGATATAAATACCTACGTAGGTATTTATATCCGGATACTTATCTCTACACCACGGTGATAACGTAAGGTAACGCCAGGTTCACAATAAAGGTATAGTCAGTCGTAGCCTATGAGCTAGCATTACGTAGTTTATTGCTTTCCCAATATTATTCAACTTTCCATCACGTCATACTCACCGAATAATCTGCGTAGCGCTGACTTTAGGTACCGCGCGTAGGTAGGTACTTTACGCCACTACGCGCCACAGTCCCAAGTTGCTACGTCGCTACGTGGCTACAGCATTTTGTCAAATGTGAACGAAACATGCTTTCTGACCAGCCCCCCGATTATGTACCTAACGAAATCGTAACCGTAATCGTTTGTCAAAGGAATAATTCGACCCGTTTAGGGAGTTCATAGATGCCTGCACGTCAAAAAGCATGTATGAACTCCTTAATCGGTTCGGTTAATAAGTCGTAAGCTGTTATATGATTACGATTTCCTTAGACAATCAGGCTTCATTTTACATTGGGGCTCACAGTGAGCATACGGGAGTCGACGACTGTCTTATGAAAGCGGCCAAATGAAAGTACAAGTGTGAACCATAATCTAAATATGGTTTCACATGTTTATTTTTAGGTACGAGTACCTATTGATAAGAATATAAATAGAAGAATCTTGTTAACATTGTGAACTTTTGTTTAATTACTTTTATTCAAACAAAATGGTGATTCACTGTAAAATGTACACCTGCAAATTTAACCTTCTTTTATATAAATACTCGGTTGTAGGTAGGCAACGTTAAGTAATTTACATAAAAGCGTCGTATAAATTCACAAGAAAAGACGAGGATTCTGAAATAAATTCTTCACATAAACAATGTTGTGTTGCCCCAGATTTATAAGAACACTCTGCTGACCTGTTGCGAAGCAAAGATATCGTATCTTGTACCTAAGTTTGCAGATCTGTCACGTGTACTGTCTCATTTTAAATTTTCCTGAGTGATTTGCTAAATTTTATCATTGCTGTCCATTGAGGTATTATGTACTAACGTACTGTACATATAATTCAATGTTGCTGTCATGTCCTATAGTAGTTCTATTCTTTTATATTTCAGTTAGGCTGATCTTTTTCTATATTATGTGTTAAGGAGTATTTTTGAGCACTTTTCTTTCCGGAATTATAGAAGGAGAGATAGATTCATAAGCATAATATGAGCTACACTTCGAGAGATATTATCTTGAAGAAATTTAACATTTCACGATTATGAGCTTGCAGTAGCAACTGCGGCCTGGTCAAAGATTTAATTGATGTGTTTAATTTTTCAAAGATTTAATGGATGTGTTTTGTTCAAAGATTTAATTGATTGATGTTAAGAATGGTCTGCGCCATTTTTGTAATTTTCTGTTGAGTTTGTTTAAATTGAGCAGTAGAAGGTCTGATTTGTTAATTGCTCTAATGTTTTATTTTAACCCGCCTCTGGTTGATAACTTATGATTTAAGTATACATTTGCCCTTGATACCAATCCCACCATTGTCCGCTGACAGTGATATGCCGACATTCCGGCGAGAAGTCGCTATTATGTTATTTGGCTGGCGGTTTCTAATCAACGAGTCCAGGTGTGTTGATAAATTATGTTCAATATCCTGTGAAATAGAATGGAGGAAAACAAATAAGATTTAAGTTACATAATTATAGTAGGTAAATACAATGGGCTGATATTGTAGATATTCTGATATTGAGCGATTCATTGGTTTGGCAGTGTCTCAATCAAACACCTCCCCTTATCGCTCCTTTGCGCTCGATACTATAACAATATTATAAAGAAACAACTTAAATATTACTTCCAATTAAATTATCCATACTAATATTATGAAAGCGAAACTGTGTCTGCCTGTCTTGCACGGTCCACCTGTTCAACAGATTTGACGAAATTTGGTACAGAGATAGGTGGCATCAAGGGAAGGATCTACACTTATAACCCAGAAAATTAAAGAGTTCCCGCAGGAATCAATAAACCCACGCGAATTCGCACATCATCTAGGAACAATATATGTAGAAAAAGTGCACCACAACCAACGATTGGAGACAACTTGTTTGATACTCTAAAATCTGGGGCGTCACAGTCTAAATACTAAATCATGTAACAATTAATCAAACCCTTGTATGGGTTAGTCTGAAGCAATGTTCTTTGTTGGAGGATGACAAGTCATAAAATTTTCACAGTGATTTATGAATTACACTTACAGTAGTACCTGCGTATTGCGAAGTTAGACTTTCGCTAGTAACACCTTGGTTATAACATAATAAACATTATTATAATAGAGAATCAAGTTTTCGCTTGGGTTTGGAATGTTTGAAAATCTGTACCAGATTGAAATGGATTGATTTCGATTATTTAACTGTACGTAGGACCTATTTACGTCTGTTTTTGCGTAAAACGCATAGTAACGGAAGACAAACCATATAAGCAAAATATTGATTTTACGTCAGTAAGCTCTATGAGTCATAATGATAGAGATCATTAAAAGTAACATATTGAATACATATGAGTAATCTAGATATTTTAAACAATAAAGAAACACTGAACGTTTGAATTGAATGAATTGCATTCAATTGAAATTATAAAGTGAATTATGTCTAGATCAAACAATGTTTAACTTTACCGTTTAATTACAGATTGCTGTTGAAACTTTCCGGAGTTCAAAGATGCCTACCTAACGTTTATTAGATTGAGAGAGTGAGTACGATATTTTATAGATCGAACTCTGACCTCTTTTGAACTATGAAATCAAATAATCTATTGCCAATATTAGGTATCCTAATTATTGGTTCTAAATAATAAAAACATTATAAGCTTTTTTACGAAATCCACCCCAAAGGGGACGAAATGGGGGTAGAATTACATTTACATTTACATTACATTACATGAATGTCCTGTGTTTCTGAAGTTATAGACATGAAAATCGACATTTAAGTTTTTGGTTTTAAATAATAAAAACCTGCTTAAGCCTATGTATAGCCTCCATAGGTAGGTTTTCTGCAGCGGGAAAATTTCAAAATGTCATAGGAAATCAGAAGTTGTCTGCGGGCGAAGTCGCTGGCGAACGCTTGTTGAATATAGCATACAGGACACGGGTGCTCATAGCGTAGGGTATTCTAAATCAAGTATAAGGTAATGATCTATAAATCCTAGCCCGACTTCTCCCCAGGAAGTTGGGTATGAATTTTACGACGCCCCTGGAAAAACAGAGAGACCTGTGGTCTTAAATTTGCTGAGACCCCGGATTCGGTTCTCGGCAGGGGAAATTAAGGTTTTAATATTTTCGAAATTTTCTTTTGTCTAGTCTGGTAGGAGGCCTTGGCTAGGAAACTAAAATGGAATTTGTTCGTTTCAACGATAACCTTTTGGCAACGAACCTTGCAAATTCTTCGTTCGTTTATAAAATATAAAGTTGATTGTGAGTCATAATATTCAATGAAAGATTTTATTGATCCATCGCCGCCTTATTTGTAACGACGTGGTAACGACCGATTGTAATTTTCGTAACTATCATTTTAAGGGTTGAAAACTATCTAGTAGGTAGTAAACTATAATTTAAATAGTTTAATGTATTCATTTTTTTGCATATCTTTTCTGAAAATTATTCTATGTTTAATTTAGTTAAAATATGTCGTTATTTTAACCAACTTCATTTATTTTATTAATTAAAAAAAAAGGTTATACGCAAGGTTCAAATTATTTTCTAAAAATAGCTATAATATTTAGGCCTCATATTGTATCCGCTGCTATATTGTTGTTGGATCGCCAAATACACCCACGCAACTTGGCACTGGTTCCGCACAAGCATGTTATCTATTTTCCTATAGTAAAATTGGCGCCAAGCTAATTAAATATGTTATTCCTACATATATTAAAATATGGACGCAAATCTACGTCAGGTTCCGGGTCAATAATTGGGCGATGAAAAGGGCTATGCTTGGAGTATCCCTAGTACGTGATCAAATCAGAAATGAGGAGATCCGTAGGAGAACCAGAGTCGAACTATGTATGTGCTCGACGAGTTGCGAAGCTATAAGGGGTAGCAATGGGTGGGGCACATAGTTCGAAGAATCGATGGACGTTGGGGTCCCAATGTGCTGGAATGCCGACCCCTCACTGGAAAACCAGCATTGGTAAACGCTCCACTAGGTGGATGGACGACATAAAGTGGGTTGCAGGGAGCCGCTGGATACGTGAGTGGCACGTGAAACAAGAAACCTATATCTAACAGTGGACGTCTATCGGTTGACGACGACGACGAAATCTACGTAGTCGCATCGTAACACAAGTCCACTTGCAAACGTTACGGTTAATACTTGACTTAACACATTTTTGTTTTTAAACAGAAATAAGCAAAAAAAGTGTCTTTTCTAATAATAAAGGGATTGGTCAAGTCCGTAAAAAAAGGTCGTTATATATTTGCACGTTTACACAGTAGATATTAACGTAACCTAAATGAGCTACTTAAAATTGAACGCTTACGGTTTACGAGGTCCCGGCCATATTATTTACAATAGGTGGAGGCAGGGCTTGGGATTACGTGAGCCGTTAAACCTTGTACGCTGTAACGTTTAATATAACACGTTGTAAAAGTTCCTTCTAAACCCTTTTTCCCCGGACTTAGGGTAATAACACACTGCTGACTGCAGGACAGGACCAATTAACGTCTGCGCGGACTGCATAGTCCTAAGCGATAAGACGAGACGAGAGCGCGATGCGACGCGGGTGTTTGCGTTGACGTTTTGTGTGACGTGTGGGTATTCTCCGAAGTGGCGATAAGGGGAGATTAAAGTAGCAGCATAGAATGGACATAGATATAGTAGATGCAGCACTAAGCAGCACAGAACATGTTTAATACATGTTTTAAGCTGGGTGTAGATTGGCTTCTATCCTGTGAGTGTTTACCATACTAGCAGCCATACTGAATAGTAGTGCCCAGTACCAATGCCCACTGAGATTTTATAACAGAATATGTGTAAAGTATCTTGTTTGCTTCGCTCATGTTCATTGTAAATTCATTTGCCTTTTTCACAGTTCGGCTGGAGTTTTCTTCAGTTATTTCTACTCCAGTGTAATCACACCCTTAGAATATTAGAATTAAATATTTAAGCTTTGAAATAAATAGTTTTGTTTTGATATATTGTATTTTTAAGTTACAGATTAACATAAAAATAATAGAAACATAGGAAATAATATGGAAAGTAAAAAATATTTACACCATTTTAATTTGCTGTATTTTCTAGACCTTCTTATTATTTATTTCTTATTTTCTCTTTTTGCAGGAAATTACTGGAGTGTAGGAGTGAGAGCTTCGAAATGCCACCTAAGTAAGCTTATTTACAAATTCAGTTTGCTATTTTAGACTTACGAGTCGGAATTGGGTATTTGACTACTATTCAAATAAATATTTTTTTAGTGATTATTAAAAAAGAGGATCTCCCAAAAGTCGTAATATCCACGTACCCTGATAGTTTTATGTTGAATAACCATTTAAACAATCGATTAAAGTAAAAAGTGCGTCGAAATTTAATGACGTCACATTTCAGAATCCATACTAATATTATAAATGCGAAAGTGTGTCTGTCTGTCTGCTACGCTTTTACGGCCCACCTATTCAACCGATTTTGATGAAATGTGGTATAGGGATAGGTTATGCTGCCAAAAGATTACGATTTGCTTACACAATTGAGTCTCTTTTTATATTGTGTGTTGGGTAAAAATAATGCCTCATTCGTAAAAAAACTTTTTTTCCAACATTCAAGCAGAGCCATACTTAGTCTCGAAATAAGAATACGTACTAGAGATAGACACATAACATAATAATAAAATTGAATTGTACACGTTTACGTTCTTAGCGTATATATCGTCTAGCGTAAATGCCTATCGCTTATCGCATACAGCGTGCGAACATGCTTTATATCCAAGGATAGGCAAACGCAAATGACCTCTAAACAATCTGGACCAGATAGAGAACAGTGCAAATAGACCTTGGGTTCGGTACAGGGAATTCGTTCACGAGTTAGAAACTAATTTCCTGCAGCACAAAGCAATCGGCAGGATAGATGCGCATCACGGATAGGCACCACTCTGCACGTCCCGTTGATTGATTTACCGTCTGCTATGCTTTTATGACTGCCTCGTTGGTCGAGTCCCGGGTCGGGCTATAATTAAGTATTGTGTTTTTCTGACTAGAAATTCTCAGTACTAGCCCGAAGTTAGGAAGTCTGCGGGGTTTCACGCCCGTGTCTCGGAGAGCACGTTATGCCGTCGGTCCCGGTTATTATCACTAACATGATAATAGTCGTTAAATCCCTCAAACCTGCATTGGAGCAGCGTGGTAGGTCTAAGTTTAAATTCCCTCTCTCCTATGAGAGTAGAGGCCTGTGCCCAGCAGTGGGACGTTAATGGGCTGTAGTTGTGGTGGTGGTGGGGATGCTTTTATGGCCGTCAAATTACCAGGTACCAAGTGTTATGTATCAGAACAGATAGTTTTATTCTAATCCATGAAGACACACAACACGTCTTGGGTATATTTTTTGTGATCATGGCACGGTATATACAGCATGCAGTAATCCCTTAAATGTAAAAACATTGGTTTATAATGGGAAAATATGTACATAATAATAACGACCATAAAACACGACTTTATAATAATTATGTATGTAGAGCAACTTTCTGATAAGATGAAATATAGAATGGTGTGTTTACGTAAGTATTTGAATTACCTATAGTTCGAAGATTTATAGCCAAAGATTCACGATAAAAAGTATCTGAGTTCTACGTGATCGTTCGCTCTGGTACAAGAGTTCTTTCTGATTTTTGGCTCTATTTCTACTCCAACAATCGCGACTGAGTTTGGTTACTGTTTGCCTTGTTTACGACCCTGGTCGCGATGAATTATTGCCGTCATTATTTATAAACAGAAGGGAGGCCTACACGCTTGATTGGCAATTTTACGATCTACGAATAATACTTATCTTTTCTTTTTAGAATATTACAAATCATGTTTTACGATCTAAAATCTAGGTATACTTACCTATACTTAACATTATAAATGCGAAAGTTTGGATGGATGGATGTTTGTTACTCAATCACGCCCCAACGGCTTAACTGATCTGGATGGAATTTAGCACAGAGATAGATTATAGTCTAGAATATACACATAGGCTACTTTTTATCCCGGAAAATTAAAGAGTTTGCGCGGGAACCAAAAAACATCAATTCACGCAGACGATGTCGCGGGCATTAGCTAGTGTAATATAAAAATCCAAAGGATGAATTAAAAGTATATCCTCAAATCATTACTTGATAAGAATAAATAATATTGTTTCCAATTTTAATTCGCTTTGTATATTTTTAATTAGGACGAAAGTTTGCAAAGCTCAGGTTCTAGCTCGAGTGGTTTGAGCTTTGTGTTCATTGTGAATAACTATCAGTTTTTCATTACAAAACCGCGCTGTTTTGTAATACCTACGGCAGAATCCACGATTTGGTGGCTGCATAGATATTGCTACGAGACTACTGAAGAAGAAGAAGAAGAAGAAGACGAAAATGACAGCCAATATTAATAATATGGCACTATGTTTTATACGAGAAAAGCTTGAAGAAAATGAAATGAAATAGTGATATAAATCAGGTTGAGAAATTAAATCCATTTCTATATAATATTATAAATGTGAAAGTGTGTCTGTCTGTCTATCTGTCTGTGTATCTGTGTGTCTGCTACACTTTCCCAGTCCATCTTTTCAACAGATGGGCAAGGGCAACCGACGAGGTGGGTTGCATCCTGGGGACATAAGCCTTTATATCCAGGAAAATTAGGGAGTTCTCGCGGTAATCAAACCCCTAATGTGGCCAACGCGTGAGATAAAAGAATAAATAAAAAGTGCACATTTTCGGATAACTTTTATGCAAATATGTATATTATGAGTGTACTGAACTCGCTTCATTTTCTGTTAGTTGTTTTAAAATTAAAAGCGCAGTTGTTTAAGTACTTCACATAATATTTACTCGAAATATACTAGTTTTAATTAACGTAGTGGAATTTTGTTCGGAATTTACCCGATGATGAAAAATGTTATGTTATGAGTAGGTACCTACATAGTTGATTAAATTGGTTCGTATTTTTTTCGATTTTTTTATACTGACGAACCGTTTAATTAATTTCATTTTTACTCGTCTACGGCAGAAGTGGAACTTTTTGTGTACTTAGAGCATTGCGTGACTAAAGTGAGTGAGACAAATAAAGTGGTCCGCGCATCCTCATGTAAGTAGTTTGACCTCTCACTCCCAAAAAACCATCACACTTATAATTATTTGTATATAGTGTGTATGTTTGTTACTCTTTCAACAAAAAAAATACTGGACGGATTTGGCTGAAATTTGGAATGGAGATAGCTTACCCTAGATTAAGAGTTTCCGCGGGAACCATAATCCTCAATCCACGCGGACGAAGTCGCGGCCATCGTCTCGCATGATTATATATTAGTAGCTGCTGCCCGCGACTTCGTCCGCATGGAATAAGTTTTTTAATTTCCCACGGGAACTCCGTAATTTTCCGGGATAAAAAGAAGCCTAGGTCACTTTCCAGGTCCTCAACTATACCCATGCAAATAATCACGTCGATCCGAGGCTTTGTTGCGACGTGATTGAAGGACCAACCAACATACCAATAAACCAACAAACAAACACATTTTCGCATTTATAATATTAGTATGAAGTATGATTGTACGTATCATTATAAATTTCTAGTCGACCCGCCCTGACTTCGCACGGGTGACCTATCCATAAACATCTAATCTTCTTTTGTTTTATTCATTACCTTTAATACCTAAATACCATAAATAAACATTTCACGCCGCCCTAGTAACCTTGCTCGGTGAAATAGTGGAAGCAATTAATTGGCCAAAACTATTTTAGACCGAAGAACATTCTTAACAAAAATAGCTTCCTGAAACTTAATCAAGTTCAACATTCTGATAAAGCCGAGAGAAATTTTTCGGTTAACCTTGTCCGTTTAAAAATAGAATTTATTATTAAAATTTAAATGACTGTTTTATTGCTTACGAATGCTAGCTAAGTATAGAATAGGTTAGGTAATAATTAATGATTAAACGAACTTACCTGTAAGTGAAGTTCGATCATAATTATACGAGTATTCGTCCGAAGAGATTAGCATGATATACTTGTAGTACCGTGTACGTACGGCCACTTTCACACGTTAGTTGAGGTAGCGCTGGAAATAAAAACAAACGCTCCCTCCTACCGGCCGATAGCAGTCTACTATATATAGGCCCCACTCCTGCACAACTAGTCATTTAGTTCGGAGCTTTTTTTTTTTTTTTTACACTTTCATAAACACATATATATTACAAATTTAACCTTGAATTTGAAATTTGACCTTTTCATGACACTGGGGTAACCCGTGGGAGGGTGGGATGCTAATCTCTTCGGACGAATACTCGTATAATTATGATCGAACTTCACTTACAGGTAAGTTCGTTTAATCATTAATTACACTTCGTATTCGTCCTCCGAGATTAGCATGATATACTTGTAGATATTGAGAGACTTGTCATGAAAACAGGTCTTACTCGTAGTTATTATGCGAAAAACGTACTTTAACCATCAGGTATATCATATTTAATACATAATAATGATTATGTTCTTATTTAATGAACAATTTTATTTATTTTGATAGATATTTACGAGGTACTGTATAACTTTGTTTTTTATAATGCTCGATTTTATTATTACAGGATCATAGTATTTGTAAGAAATGAGTCAACTCAACAATCTGAATTTTCGATAAGGAAAATTATAATTTCAAAAGTATTCGAGCAACTACTTAGTGTCGTGTACTTTGGGCAAAAACAAGGACCAGTCTGTGGATATGCCAAGTGACTGCAACTAAAATATTCTTGTGGATATGGCTGGCTCTTGAGGCCGCGCTGTATTGAGGAATTGTGTCGAAGGTGTTTAATTTTGTCAAGATAACTATTGAGGGTTACACTTACGATAATGTAAAAATTGTATTATATACGGAAGAAACCTGTTCAGAAAGTTTTAATTAAAAATTAAAAATTTTGATTGACGAGAAATTTCGAAGGAAAGTTCTATGTTATATATTATTATTATTACAATTTTGAAAAACTTTTGCATTCTATGTAATGTTCTTGAAGCTCATAAAATTATTTAATGCTTCAAAAGTTCTTTTATAGTTGAAATTTCATCAGATCATTGATTGAGAAAAACAAAACACAAAAAAAAAAATTTAGAAAATCTATTTATAGTACCTATGTTCAATTTTTTCAATGAAACTGCATATTATACTTAGAGATCACTTATCTCTAATATTACGAGATCTACAACTATTGGTAAAGTTGTGATAAATTTCAACAACTCAAATTCAATTGAATTAATGCTTGCTGAAGACATCCATGGAAGAGATGTATAGTATTGATTGCCGAATTGAAACAACTTAATTGATCAACTATCGTGTTGTTTAAATGAATTTACAGAAGGACAGAAATAAAACTGACTGAAAGGTATTCATCATTTCTATAGATGAGAGTGGGAAATCTCTTATCAATAAAGACTACCGGCGAGCAGCCAGCAGTAGTTCCAACCAGGGTATGTGAGGTGTAATTTGCGGCTGCAGGAACGAGAGAGAAAGAAAAAAAAAAAAATAAAAAAAAAAATATATATATACTTATGTATATATATAACCACGTCAGATGGTTCAAAGACCAGTGGACCAGTGGGTCCGAAGACAAATTACAGCAAGTAAACCATTAAATATGCGATATGATGGTAGGCTATAAAGGAACAAAAATTATGAACTTTACTTGTGTTTTCTTGATAATACCGAAGAGTGGAAACCCAAGAGATTGAAACCCATGAACGCATTAATGGCGTACGCATCTGAGTCATTCTTACACGAAATATATTAATTTTTATAATTGGTATAACATTGGGACGCAAAAAGGAGAATTTTCGAATTATTTGGACAGTTCCCACTAAATACCTTTGAACGGATTCGTCTTGATTCTCTAATAGCTTTAGTATCGTGACTAGAGCGTTTATATGTAATACAAACATCTTTGTAATCGCATCTATTAAATATATATCTCGTGGGCTCATCTCAAGAGGGGAAGTACCTACCAGCCATGCAGGTTATGAAACCAACTGCAATGGTATTGGCGATCTTGAAAAGATTTTGAAAAAATGTGTAAGTATTCAACAAATACTTGAAACCGAAGTAAGCTGGCAGAATTTCCAACTGGTTAATGTGAAATGCCTCATTTCGTTGGGTGCTAGCAGTTTCCTCACCACAAGCGGCCCCCAACCCCGCAGTTGAGAATCCTATGACAATTTCTACATCATTTCAATTTTGTTTACAGAATTAAGCCGCTCAAAATCTGAAGGACAACAGGATATAGATGCGTTGTTTCTTAATTACCATTTTTTAAATTTAAAACATTTACACCTTCTAAAACTTGGTTGTTTTAGCCGGCCACGATGAAGTAATAAGGCCAACTAATGTAGCAAAGTTCAAAAAAAAAATATTATTATGTATATAAGAATAAATTACGTATTCCAAAAAATAAAGTTGCAGGAGCTCGGTGGCAACTTATTGTTTCTTTTCATTGAAATATTATGTTATATAGACGTTCGTTTTGTGATTTCTTTTTAAAAAGAGAATCAATCATCATCGAACAATAACTATAGGTAGTGTCGGAACTCCGGAACGGAAGTTATTTACTTGTTTTAAAATTAATTATAAAATAAAACTGTTAAGTTGCCAAACTGTAAAGATTATTAAAGAATTATTATGATTAAAAGGAGTAACATTAATTTCTTAGCCTCGAGGAAATTTTTAGAAAAAAATATTGCAGTTTGGTTTAAATAAACCAAATAACTGTGGAACGTATATTTGGAAAACTATATTCAAACAAAAGCGCAAGTAATTTAGTTGCCTTTCTGGTCTGCATGTATAAGAACCGAAAACTAAGCATCTTTTTGATTGGTTGTGGTCATATAGCAGTTCTCACTAATACAATTATTGTTCTAAATTCTTCAAATAAAGAAAAAAATATTGAAATGTTTTTCATTGTTTTATATTAAAGTAAATATGTTCTTGCCGTATGACTCGGAAAAAGAGTACTGCAGTCAAAAATTAATGTACTGCAGGTTCACTTTGTGATATAGCTCCTATAGCTAAGGGACCATCGACTGCCTTTTGAATGAATTTCGATGCAAAACAAGAAACACTTAAAATAGGAATACTATAGGAAAAAACAACTAACCACTTTAGGGTCATCGGTTATGGATGACCACTGCTTTTTTAAAAATTTTGACAAATTTTTAAAAAAAATTACCAGTGTTCCTAATCTCGGACAACGATGGCTGCGATGAGAAGTCCTTAGCCGAAATGCTCGCATAACAGGTCTGTTGATTTAAAACTTCCTTTGCGGTTTGGGCTTGAGGCTGTTTCGACTCTGCGCTCTATTTAATTATCGCCTTAGCATCTTTGTAAGTTTCTGAAAGATTCTTTCTAAATAATAAGAATTAGTTTTAATATGCAATAACTAATCCTGAGGACAATTAAACGTCTTGTTAAAGAATCGCTGTATGTCGTAATTAAAGCGTCGTGCGTCCATTAATAGATGCTGTATCCGACGATCCGTATCGTTTTATAAAGCTCTGCTGTAGTAGCTATGCTCAAAACATCATAACAAAAAACTCGAAGGCGTCTTGCTGTCGGGATTCGGGAGTGAAGGCGGGACTTGCGCCTGCGTCATCATGACTTCTCCCAGGGCAGGTAAGATCGTTGGTCTTCATGACATTAGTCATTCATTATTGTTCATTAGAACGCAGTCCCAATAGTGAAGCATATTATGGCAACATGAATGCTTGGATAAGTTTTCGCACCTGATCGAAGATGCTTTGAGATTCAAGCACGTGCGCGCGCACTTTCGTCGTACGAAAAAAGGTGTGCCAATAAAGTGCGTAAAAGGACGCACTTCTCAAAAATAGATTTTGCAATAGTTAGTTCAAACAATCAACGCAATACAGGCATAATTTCATAATATATAATCGTGTACGAAAAAAAAAACACTTCAAAATTGAACAACGCCTGAGAGCCCCCGCTCATGACCCATTGCCAGTCCATTACTTTGTAGGCATGAGATTGCACGCGAAAATATACTTCAAAATTGAGCAATGCCTGAGGGCTTTCGCCCACGACTCATTGTAAGTCTATTACTTTGTAGGCATGTGATTGCACGCGAAAACGTACTCCAAATTGAAACGTACTTCAAATTTGAGAAATGCCTGAGGGCTTTCGCCCACGACTCATTGCAAGTCTATTACTTTGAAGGCATGAGATTGCACGCGAAAACGTACTCCAAATTGAAACGTACTTCAAATTGAGCAATGCCTGAGGGCCCCCGCCTACGACTCATTGTAAGTCTATCATTTTGTAGGCATGAGTTTGCACGCGAAAACGTACTCCGACTTATTGTAAGTCTATTAGGCATGAGATTGCACGCGAAAACGTACTTCAAATTGAGCAATGCCTGAGGGCTTTCGCCCACGACTCATTGTAAGTCTATCATTTTGTAGGCATGAGATTGCACGCGAAAACGTACTTCAAATTGAGCAATGCCTGAGGGCTTTCGCCCACGACTTATTGTAAGTCTATCATTTTGTAGGCATGAGATTGCACGCGAAAACGTACTTCAAATTGAGCAATGCCTGAGGGCTTTCGCCCACGACTTATTGTAAGTCTATTATTTTGTAGGCATTAAATTGCACGCGAAAACGTACTTCAAATTTGAGCAATGCCTGGGGGGCCTCGCCTACGACTTATTGTAAGTCTATTATTTTGTAGGCAAGAGATTGCATGCGAAAACACACTTCAATAGGTAGCCATAGGCAATCCGATTTGCTAAGATTTCATAATATCCACGTCTAGACAGGTAGATTTTAACAGACTTTCTTGCTGATTCTTTTCTGTAGGAATGTTATTCCGAACCAGTGAAAGATTCCACTCGACGACTCAAAGGTGGCAGTGTTGGCGATTGCAGTGACTCCAAAGAACTCGATGACAAGCAGTGTAGAAGACTTCAAAAACAAAAGCTCGATGGTGTAGAAGACTCCAAAAAACTCGATGACAACTTTATTCGGTGATAACGTTTACGTGATCGGTTTAATTTCAAATTTCCGAAATCACTTTTACGTTTTTATCACAAAAATAAATAATAAAACTATTAATTTTTAATTTAATAATTTAAAAATAAAATAAAAACTCACCGAATTTGCGGACGTGCGTGGCTGAGCACGAAAACACGAATGACTAGTTGTGCAGGAGTGGGGCCTATATATAGTAGACTGCTATCGGCCGGTAGGAGGGAGCGTTTGTTTTTATTTCCAGCGCTACCTCAACTAACGTGTGAAAGTGGCCGTACGTACACGGTACTACAAGTATATCATGCTAATCTCGGAGGACGAATACGAAGTGTAATTTAGGTTTTAACTTTTAAGGTTTTACGTCGTCCGCATAGATTTGGATTTTTTGAATCCCGTAGGAGCTCTTCCATATTTCGGGGCATTTGTCCATCTGTGCAATTCGTTAAAATTGGTAGAACAGAAGGGTAAAATGTAAACAGACAGACACACAGGCATTAATATTTGTATGGAGTGTAATTTTGTGGGGTTCAGTGCTTTGGTTTGTGTGGTTTTCACTATAATTTATACTTAATGAAGTTACGTTAGATAGTTTATTTTTTATGTTTTTTGAAAACCTTGGGGGAGCTCTTACAATTTTCGTTATCAAATCAATCTTTGTACCAAATTGTGTCAAAATCGATTGAACAGATTGGACCGTAATAACTTAGCAGATGCAAAAGACACACTTCCATATTTATAATGTTAGTATGGATTTCACTCGTTGCAGTAGGCTTGGCTGGAAAAATACATAAGAAATCGTTTCAAATGAAATTTACGAAGTAACACCACATTCTATCACGGGCGGCCTTTTAATTACTCGTATCTTGTGTACATGAGGGAAATAGGTACAACGCGTGCCTTAGGCTACGTAGATGCTTAACTATGTTTTGCATTTAGCTCTAAGCGGCTTTGGATGCAATTCAGGTATTAAATGCACGTCACTCATTAATTCAAATGGATCGGTAAAATGGTAATAACGGTAGCATAGTTTTATAACTAAATCTACCTACATAAGTATACCAAACACGTCGCTTGCTTTGCCAGGTTGATTAATATTCTAATAATATTAATATATATATAGCTGCTCGTGCTGACTCATTGATCACCTCTCCTGTAAAATTTTGTATGAACATTTTTTTTTTCACTCTTCGTTTCGTATAGAAGACAAAAATTCATGGGGAGGAAAAATACGAAGAGAGCTGATGATTGAGGATTTCGAAGACGGATGAAGAGCACCAGCCAGGGTATCGAAGATAGGTGGGGGGTGCTCGACCAAATGTCACTCGAAACTTCATCCAATTGACAGTTAGCTGAAAAAAAATTCAAAATGGCGGATTTAAGATGGCCGCCATACAAATTTCGGCGGTGTCTATCTCGGAGAGTATAAAAGATGGAAGAGTGGTTTCTTGGCAAAAGATGATCAGGACATGAGGGTCTACTTGATGAACAGGAAAAAAATTCAAGATGGCGGAATTTATTTTTCCATAGAAAAGGGTATTGAAGATAGGTGGGGGTGCTCGAACAAATGTCACTCGATACTTCATCCAATTGACAGTGAGCTGAAAAAAAAATTCCAAATGGCGGATTTAAGATGGCGGCCATACAAATTTCGTCGGTGTCTATCTCGGAGAGTATAAAAGATGGAAGAGTGGTTTTCTGGCAAAAGATGATCAGAACATGAAGGTCTACTTGATGAACAGGAAAAAAAAAAAGATGGCGGAATTTATTTTCCATAGAAAATGTATGGCGAATTTTGAAGAGGCTACAAGTGTAGAACTATGCAAGACTACGGTTCCTTTTCAAGATTTGTTTTTATGGAAGAAATCTCATTTTGACGAATGGTTCGGAGAAAAAAATATGGAGAGAGATGATGATCGAAGGTTCGGATGATGGGTGAGGAGCACGGTCAGGGTATTAAAGATAGGTACCTACTTAGGGGTTGCTCAAACAAAAAGGGAAGGGCGGGGGGTTGGTGGTCTTTGTTTTATGTTTTTCCTTTATGAGAATTTTCTTTTACGTCGGACGCTTGGCGTGCTGGCGCTTCCACTGTGCTCACTAGCATAGCAGTGTGTTGTTCAGATCAGAACACGTAGACAGTAAACCAGCTGCCCGATTATGTAAGAATTGTCGATCAAATCGTCAAAGTTCGGCGTCAAAGTAAAATAAACCATAACAGCATTAAATTAGAGCTCAATTTCGAAACACGCAATTGAGCTCTAATTTAATGCTGTTATGGTTTATTTTACTTTGACGCCGAACTTTGACGATTTGATCGGCCATTCTTACATAATCGGGGGGCAGGATAGTAGGACAGCGAGTAAGTATACAGTGGACCACGCGGTCCACTACGCGGTCCGCTGTAGCGGGCCGCGCAACCACGCGCCATACTAGTTAATATATGTGCTCCATGTATTTTTGCGTGAATTATTTTAACTAACTTATATTTTTGAGCAATTGATTCTAATTTGGATAAAATGTCTACAAACATAATATAGATTTTTACGAATACTACTATGATGCCCTAGATTTCGATTTGAATATTCTGGGGTAACAAGTAGTCTAAAAAATATTCGTACGGATTATAAAAGTTAAGAATATTGCTATTAAGTATATTAATTTATACTCTTTGAGATCAGTACCTATTTTCTAAATTATATCCGGCTGAAAACTGTAATACTTATGGGATTCTTCGCCAGTCAAGCATGGAAAAATGTGATAAAAGTGTAGTCTTTTACACAAAGCACGTGAGCACTTTTAACGTCAATACCTCTTTCGCTCTTATCTACCGGAACAATAAAAACACTTTAACATGACATATGCAAAGAGCACATGCATGTCACACACTACGTCGCGTGAACGTCCCGTATTTCCATAAGTTACCTTGAGGAACCACCCATGGTCGTAAATGTGTTTTTCCTTTTATGTAAATAGCAACACGTACTTGCCACGCTATAAATGCTTCTATTTGCCACCGTTCCTTTGCCATTCCTTTGAAATCATACAAATTACAATACAACAAAATGAACACAATATTCTTAAAAGCTATACCTAGTCCAAAATGCTGCTCAGTTTTTTTTGGAGAATATTTCCATATATAATATATATCTATATATATATATACACATGTTTCCAGGTACACTTCTGTTTATTGAAATGAAAATATGACACAAATTCTAGTCAGTATAAAGTACAAAATATTTTCTTTCCGAAATTAATAAGCATAATATTGCTCTACCTATGAATACTATAGAATAAAAATTAATGCTTCTCAAAACAAAGGGACTTAAAAGTATTAGGACCTTTTTTGTAGATAATTTTATGATCTACAATTTTTGTCTGAGCTGTACTTTTGATAAAACTTACCGTTTTCGAGAAAACCGAAAAAAACCGAAAATTATGACCTTTCACCTTGAATAACTTTTTTAGCACACATGGGATCGATGGGGACTTTTGGCACATCATTTCTACTGGTGTACAGTTCTCTAGCAAATTTCGGCTCTGTCGTCGGAGTTTTTGTAACTTGAAATGTCTATTTTGACCGGACTAAGCTCTGTCCAATCAATTATTTTACTTTTGACAGATGGCGTCAATGATGTTCTAACGCGTCACGGATTCGATTTTTGATAACAATCGACTTTCTTTAAGAAGAAGTTTTTATCGATTTGACACATTGATATTTATCTTTGCTCAACATTTTTTTATTGTTTTATAAACAAACCCAAGTGTTTAAATGACTAAGTATATTAAAGTATGTATTAAAATAAATCATTTATATACAACAGTACATTAAATAGCCCGCCAACTAAAAAAATAGCGGTGTACCTAAGCTCTAATTCCCTCTCTCCTATGAGAGTGGAGGCCTGTGCCCAGCAGTGGGACGTTAATGGGCTGTAGTGGTGGTATATTAAATGTACATGAATCCGTCAGGTCATAGAAACCATCCATCGGCAAAGATGTATGGTGCTTAAAAGACTATCAAGAAAGCTAGTGTTGAAGCTCCGGAACTATTTTGAAAAGGAAAGTCGTACTTGTGAATACTAGATTACGAGTTACGAAATATCGAATAAAAGGGCACGTCGCTTCTCTATTGACGTGCGTGTATGGAGTATTGCAATTTTTTTTGTCGATGGTTGCCTGTCAATAATTGTGACACTTCATAGACGTGCATATGCCAAAAGTAAAATAAATCGTTGCACAAAGCATAGTAGAGGTACGAATTCAAATAAAAATGAAATAAAATGTTTTATTTCATGACAGTATGTCAGGACCTTAAGGGGAAATGTTTCCAAAACATCCTTTTGTATTCCAACTTTTTATGATATCAAAAATTAAAATTTCATCAAATCAAATTAATATTATAAATGCGAAAGTTTGGATGGATGGATGTATGGATGTATGTTTGTTACTCAATCACGCTCCAACAGATGAAATTTGGCACAGAGATAGATTATAGTCTGGAATAGCACATAGGCTACTTTTTATCCCGGAAAATTAAAGAGTTCCCGCGGGAACCGAAAAACCTCAATCCACGCGGACGAAGTCGCGGGCATCAGCTAGTAAATATTATAAATGCGAAAGTTTGGATGGATGGATGTTTGTTACTCAATCACGCCCGGACGGCTGAACGGATCTGGATGAAATTTGGCACAGAGGTAGATTATAGTCTGGAATAACACATAGACCACTTTTTATCCTGGAAAACTAAAGGAGTTCCCGCGTGAACCAAAAATCACAATCCACGCGGACGTAGTCGGGCATCAGCTAGTTACCAAATAAATACCATTCGCTACTCATTTAAATGAAATATGACCTAATTAAAAAATAAATTAGGCACAATTTTAAATATGCTGAGAAAGCACGTGCAGTTAGCATTGGACGCGCCATAAAATGCGTGAGCAGTGGTCACGATAGCGCCGATTTCTGCAGATATTACTTCGATGCGTCAAATGTTACTCTTACTTCTGACGGCATAATTGCATTAACAATACTGAACAATTAATTAACGTCTAACTTCTTTGTAATACACGATCACCTTTAGAATTGCTTCGCGGAATGGGAACACTCGGTACTGACAGTTATTGACATGGAAATCGTTGTAGGCATTTAAATGATCAGCAATCCCGTTCGACGTCATGCCGCTCAATGACTCATTGCTCATTTCCATTCAGCATAATATCAGTGAACTGTGCTATAGTTTAAAGCTTTTGGCTTATGATCATTTTATCGTCTATTGAAATCATTTGCATAGAGAACCGGAGCGACTTCTACGCCGTAGCGACTTATACGCCGTAGCAGCAGCAGGCTTTTCTCGAGGTTTATTGTCATTTAGGCATTTAGGCCTAAAAATAAATGTAGTCTATGCTACAAATATTGTTAATGCTATTAATAACTTGTTAACGCTGCTTATAAAATTGTAGATTCTTAAATCCTTGTGTATTTTTTTTTGCTCACGAGTTTTTAATGTAGTCATTATAAATGAGTTCAAAGATCGTATAACAGTTTCAGTAACTGTTTTATTACTAACGAACATATCATAAATGTATGCCTATAAAATGCGTGCGTGATTCCATTGTACTCTTCGAAGTCAACATATTTACATGGTAGATTTAGTTAATTAGCGTTAACGAAGGGGGTGGACAAATACGAATTAGTCACGCAAGAACCACTGACCCTAGTGGGAAACGAGTATATCAAGTATTATTTATCTACCTAGTATATCATCTTCTTAATTGCAATTAGACTCATTTGTAGCACCACGGTGAAATCAACTAGTAAAGATAATATCAATTTAAAAAAACAATCCATACTAAAATTATTATAAATGCGAAAGTGTCTGTCTGCACACGCTTTGACGGCACATCAACCGATTTTGATTAAATTTACTATAAAGGTTGTATCCCCGGGAAGGACATGATATGCTACTTTTTATCTTGGAATACTTTTTAATTGGCCTCGGTAGGTGGCGCTGCATTATATTGTTGGCTTCTACACATTCGCCGTCCTCGTATCCATGACCATACTTCCATACTTACGAGCATAATTATTATAAATGCGAAGTGTGTCTGTCTGTCTGCTACGTTTTCACGACCCGTTTGTCAACCGATTTCGACGAGGTACTGAGACAGGTTGCATTACGGGAATGGAAATAAACTACTTTTTATGACGGAAAAAAATAAAGTGACGAAGTCGCGGGCATCGTCTAGTATCCATGTAAGAGTAGCCATATCAACCAATAACGCATAAGAAATATATGTAACGAGAATAAGGCCAATCAAATCGAATTTCAGTAATATTATTCCAGTAAGATGATTTTGATGGCGTGATACGTTGACATTTTATTACTGAACTGAACACCTTTGATAACCTGTAAGCTGTAACAAATAACTTGCGACTGAGTCTTATTGATAGGTATATTGAATCAGATTCTAAAAGAATATAATATTATCTTACCAACCACTTTCGAAGTTGTAAGAATTTTAGAACTAAAAGACGACTTACCTTAGCTATCAGTGGCAGGTAATTTAGATGGAGGAGATGCTTGAATTTATTATTTCGAAGGTTGCGAAGATAGAGAGGCCCTTATTTTATCGATAGAGCATTTCTAGATCAGTAAATTACAAATATTTTGGGTAACTCTGATATTGCTAGGTCAATCATTGTTCGATTATTGTTTGTTTATTACTAGAGTTTAATATAGTACTGATTGTCGACGGTGGCGGCGACGCATGGTGTGCGGTAAAACTTGCAAAGTTTATGTTGACACCATGTTTATTTGTAACACTATTATTGTAATATTGTAATGTATTAATACAATAAATAAAATAAAATTAGGTATCAATATTAATATTTTTATCATACCTACCATACTAATATAATAAATGCGAAAGTGTGTGTCTGTCTGCTACGCTTTTACGGCTGATCTATTCAACCGATTTTGACAAGTACAAAGATAAGTTGCATACTGGGGAAGACCACTTTTAATGCTGGAAAATTAAAAAGTTTTCACGGGTATTTCAAAAATATAAATCGAATATAATAATAGTTCATTTTAATCGTTTTTTGTGAAATAAACACCAATAAGACGTTTTCTATGAATCTCCACTTCTACGAAATAGAATTCTGTGCTTCTACGCTGTCAGGAGCCCGCAACCACAGATGAAATATATTGTTAGTGTTTTCACGCACGAACGCTAGTTCAGTTGTTTTGTACTCACATAAACTTACCTATTTATCACAAAATTTACAACGGTGAAAAATAAATCTTACAGTTTATGTGATGATTACAATCAAGGTTAAAAAGTTTGGATTAGAAGTAATTTTCTTAGCCTCAATAACTTATCAAATTTACTGTTTTCAATATATTGTGCGGAAATGATCACTGTATCCATACTAATCCATACTATCCATAAGTACTAATATTATAAATGCGAAAGTGTGTCTGTCTGCCTGCCTGTCTGTGTGTTTGCTACGCTTTCCCGGCCCATCTATTCAACCGATTATGATGTTTGGTAAATGGGTAGTTTGTATCCCGGAGAAGGATATAGGCTACTTTTTATCCCGGAAAATTGAAGATTTCAATGGAATGGAAATGTGAGAATGGAAAAACCTAAATCTACGCGGATGATGTCGCGGGCATCATCTAGTCATTTATAAAATATAAAGCACCCAAACTAAGATGTTTATTTTTTTCAATAAATTGATCATTATTAGATGAGGTGGTATGTAAGCAGAGTGGCATAAAACGTTTGCGATCCTACTAACAATTTGCCAAAGCGAGGCTATACTTCTTGTCGCGTTGGTAATTAGTCAGTCTTCACTCGTCGAAAGATTACTGCGCGTCTGGTAGACGTCTGGCAGGATGCCAACACACTCAAATTCATTGTTATGTTAGGCCGTGCGTTGTAGCTTTTCGATTTTATCTAAAACTAGCAGATGCCTTACACTGCGGCAGCGTGAAAAGAGTATGTAGTAAAATATAATATGTAAAATTTGTTTTGTATGTTATATCTTTGGCCTTAAGTTAATAACAAGACAGTACTATTTTGGTAAACTTGATTGTTGGGTGGAGAAATTGGGTTATGTGATATTTTTACCCACTCAAAGCCCCTCGGTGGTCATTCTCTGTACGTAAAATTGGGAAATTCCGAGAACTCATATGAATATATGCGCACAGAACGCAACGAAGCTCATCCCGTAAAAAAACAGGTAGTACGTAGTATTGTAGGAAACGTAGGTAGATATTGTAGGAATCTAGTAACTTACGGCTTATGGTTTGAAGTAAAAGAAATCAGTTTTAATTGGATTTTTCTCCCCGTTATTTGCATGAAAGTTTTAAATCAAAGTTGTTAAAACCTATCGAGACAATCCATCAATTCTATCCATCAAAGACTCACCAGATCTTGGATTTAACGTCGGGAAACTCGTTTCACAAGAACTATTAAGTTAATACTTTCAAATTGCATTCATCGTGAAACGAACATTGTAGCGACTCCGTTGATTTGGCATTTTGATTCGATTTCCACAGCAGTTATTTAGAAAGTTATTTCAGGATGATAGACAGCAATTTAAATTAAAGTGACGGCAAATTAAACGAGTCGCTACTTTATATAGATTTTTGCTTCATCCTCCTTTAGAAAGAAGTTGAATCTATAAATGCGAAAGTTTGGATGGATGAATGGATGTATGGATGGGTAAATGATTGTTACTCAGTCACGCCAGAACGACTCTTAAGTTTGTAAACTATCTCTTGTAATAGGGGTGATGACAACTCACTCAAATCAGCAACTCTTTATCAAACTTAAAAACGCACTTTTTTTCTTTAATCTTTTTTTAAAATGGTTCTCAAACTCAAAACTAACTGAGGATGTGAATTTTAGGTCTTTTGGAAGACCCTCTATTTAATAATCAGTTATAAATAATTTATTTTTGATATAGGCATCATCCCTATTGTGTGCAATAAAGTATTTAAAAAAAATTGCATTCTAAAGTCTTCATTTAATTTGCAATTGTCGCTGGCAAAGTTTTTAAAGTTGTTTGAGCGTTCTCTTCATTAGACAGAATGTTAAGTATCGAATCTATATATAAAAGTTTAGCGAATAAACTTGTTAGTGCTTACCGATTCGGGATTCCTACCCGTCTTGACTTTTCTACTTATTCAGTTTAGTACAATATTACAACTTGATTCTATTGACTATTCGAAGCTCGATTAAATAATCCTGAGGCCCAATTGTCTAAGAAAATCGTAATCATTTGACGGCTTAAAACGTATTACTCGGACTGTTTAAGGAGTTCATTCATACATTTTGACATGCAGGCATCTATGACCTCCATAAACAGTCCAAATTATCCGTTTGACAAACGATTACGATTACGATTTCCTCACACAATAGGGGCCAGTCGGTTTTTTTATTGAATTAATAATTAATTCAATTTTCATGTATTGTATGGTAAGTATATAAGTACCTATGTAATTTTTGTTAATATTGTAATAACTTATATTCACATTTTAATGTTACCTACCATATCATAAGTAAAGGTTTATCAGTAAAAAAAACCGGCCAAGTGCGAGTCGGACTCGCGCACCGAGGGTTCCGTACAAACCTGTAGTAAGTTTTACGATTTATGACGTATTAAAAATAAAAATTACGTTTGTTGTATGGGAGTCCCCCTTTAATATTTACTTTATTGATATTTAATTATTTATTTTGAAAGGTAATATACAAGTTAATATTCTGTGAAAATTTGAACCGTCTACCTGTTACCGTTTTTAATATTGAGCAAAAAAATACGAAAAAAACACGTTTATTGTATGGGGACCCCCCTTAATATATATATTTTTTTAATTTTTAGTATTTGTTGTTATAGCGGCAACGGAAATACATCATTTGTGAAAATTTCAGCTTTCTAGCTATCACGGTTTATGAGATACAGCCTGGAGACAGACAGACAGACAGACAGCGGAGTCTTAGTAATAGGGTCCCGTTTTTACCCTTTGGGTACGGAACCCTAAAAAAACAGACAAGATAGGTAGGTACTCAATTACCTAATACCGACTTCGTTAGGTAATTTATTGATTTGCAACTAATCTGCAAGTCTAACCTTGTATTGGAGTGTAAGGAGCTTATCCAATAGGTTATCAACCTCAACAAAACTAATTTGTTGTTTAGGTTTTTCTAAAGCCAATAATAATAATTGTAGAGTCGGGCGCGGCCAATCTTTTAAGAGTGGTGACTTTACACGTAGAATGATTTGCATAAGCTTTACGACGACTCCAATGAACAAAAGATTTTATTGAAAGTGATATTTTATGTGCTCTTATAAATAACAGCTATTCGGTTCTATTTTTGAAGTGTTTGAGTGCGGTAACACCTGGCTTGACCATGAATCGACCTAATGTCAAGTACCTACGCGGAACTAGGGTTGTGACATAGCAGATAGCTGCTGACGATGTTACTTGTGCATGCCCGAAAATGATGAAGAAATCCTACAAGGCTACATTGCCATAAACTCTTAACCTTTCTATATCTGCTGGCAAGGTAATGAAGGAAAAAGTAAGGTTTTTGTTGCTAGTGTTGATACATCTCCATACACAACTTGACCTATTTCAATTATTTGCACTGCTCATCAATTATATTATTATTAGATTTAAGTAATAAAAACATTTTCAAAAAAAAAATAAAAACCGACTTCAAAAACCACAAACACTAAAAAGTAAAAAATAATTTAATTTATTATGTATACAAGAGTTAATGTAGTTCTATAATAACATTTTTTGGAGTCGGTACCAATTAGCCGCATGAACCGTCTACCTACTCTTCATTATTGTTGACGTGACCACATTGGCACCGACTCCAAAAAATGTTATTATAGAACTACATTAACTCTTGTATACATAATAAATTAAATTATTTTTTACTTTTTAGTGTTTGTGGTTTTTGAAGTCGGTTTTTTTCTTTTTTTGTAAATTTTTATTTCACAATTTTTAGTGGCCCCACTGTTTTTGCTATTTATTTTACTTGTAATTTTTTTTTGCGCTGTGAGTGCTGAACGCGTAATACGGTAGAGTTCCAAGGGGGGAACGGTATTTTTTTTGACAATTTGCCCCATAAATCCAAAACTACTATGCATTAAAATAAATAAAAATCTGTTTTAGAGTGTACAAGTCAAGTACAAAGTCCTTTCATATGATACCCCACTTGGTATAGTTATCCTACTTTGAAATTTCAAACCCCTGATTTTCCCCACTTTTTTAATTAAACTAAAAATAATTTTCAATTTTTTTGATTTCCATGATATTGGGCCACTATTATATACAACTATTTCAAATTTCATGTCAATAGCTTTAATAGTTACTGAAATAATCGACTGTGACAGACGGACGGAGAAAGTCGCACCATAAGGGTTCCATTTTTACCATTTTGGTACGGAACCCTAAAAAAGAAAAAGATATGCTATGCATGGTTAAAACATACTGTTTACAAAACTATCACACTGATCGCGAGCAATTTACTCTTATCCATTGAGGAGTTCCGTTCTCCATCTCCGGAGATATTCATCAGATCTTCACCAAATTAAAATGGGACCACCTCTGAAGTATGACCTACCAAACAAAAAAAGAATTATCAAAATCGGTTCATAATTGGCGGAGAAATCGCGTAACAAACATACAAAAAAAAAACATACAGTCGAATTGAGAACCTCCTTCTTTTTTTGAAGTCGGTTAAAAATACGTTGATGATTAAAACTCTTTGCGTAGCATGAGACGGCCCACGTCACTTCGCCCAATTTATCGACTTTATTTGAATGCTGCCAGAGTAGATAAAGACAGCTATAGCGTGAATGTTCAAAATTGTTAATCCAAGCGAGATAACTGTCGTGAAACGTGATACAAATCAGATTACCTACGTATTGTTGTGTCTAACTCAACTATATACTTAGAATAAGGATACTCAACAATAGGGTGAAGTTTGTAGTTTGATCAAAAGTAGTCTTCCAGAGTAAAGCAGTGTAGCGGAGATATTCGCCTCCAGCTCCATTGTAGTACAAAATATATTGTTTCAAACCAAAGAGTGTACGTACATGTTCCGAAATACGTAACTCTTTTGAGGCGGAGATTCAATTTATCACGTTCGCTGACTTGGAAAGATGTTTGTTCCTTCCGTTTATTAAGGAAATATAAGCAAACTCAAGGACACTACACTACTAGGAATCACAGCTTGTATAATATGGAACAAACTCATATTATCATTTTCTTAGTGGGGGTTTTGTTGCACTCTTACATCATTTACTTTCCTAATGTCCGTTGTTTGGAATAAAAATGAAAGAGCATGACCGGCTTATCCTTTTTGCTGTGTAGCACCCTCTTCCATGACCTTTCTTTTCTTTCGCTACAGCAGCGAAATAATTAATGACAAGTTGGCACCACCCAGAAATACACATATTATTAGTGTAGATTAAGAAAATAATTGAAGATATTTATAGAATTTTCTTTTCAGAACAAAAGGTTTCCTTTTATTTATTCATACTGATTCGTAGCTTAGTTATGTCTGAATAAGAACTTATATTATATTACTCATGTGACCCCAAACCTGGTTGCACAGTACACCTTTACGTACATAATATAATACATACTTCAATGCAGTGTAACTCACGGATTCGCCCCAGGCTTACTTGTATAGTTTCGAACTAAAAATTGTATCCATGTCTCAAACAAATCTCTTTCGGAACGGAGTTTCTCTTTAGCGAATTCGCTGACTTGTAAAGCTTATTCTTTCTGTAACATGGATGCTAGGGTGGAGGGATTTGTACCAATTTGCTCCACTTATTCAATGCGACTGACATGAAGGAAAACTTCGTGACAAAGCATTTATTATTATAGTAGCACTTTTTTATTCATAATTTTGTGAAGTTTTTATTTTAGTCTACATTGTAGGCAAATTGTTTGATTCATTTGGTAAGTTGGTATTAAGATGTACGTTAGTAAAAATTTGTAAATCTTGGAAGTGACGGTCACGTTGAAAGTAGGATGTGTTTTGAAAATATGCAGTGTACCTAATTTGAATAAATGAATATTGATTTGATTTGATTTGTCACGGATCATTCAAAGCACCGATAGCCTTTTTGGGTGTATGCGGGAGATATTTGCCATCAAAGATGCGAAAAGTCAAGAAAAGAAGTGGTGCTTGGTACTTAAACGCCTATGTCCAATAGTGCATGCATATTTTTAGGGTTACCGTACCGCAAGAGGAAAAAAGGAACCCTTAAAGAATCACTTCGCTGTCCGTCTGTTTGTCTGTCTGTCAACCCCCTTTTTCTCGGGAACACGTGGAGGTATCAACTTGAAATTAATATCAAATTAATATCCCTTGGATCTGTAAAACAATCAAACGCAATCAAAAGATTCGGCCGTTTATGCCACATACTTTGCATATTTTGACACTCGCCAATAAATTAAAACCTAGTAACTATTTTTGTTATTTGCTAAAAGAATTTATATTGTGTGGTGTTAAACGGAATCCTTTGTGCGCGAGTCTGACTCGCACTTAATTGGTATTTTTTATCTTTTTGTATGATTTGATAGGCGCACTTAATCAATCCCCATCAAAAAAACTAGGGCGTCCAGAGGCCTAATTTCCAACGCTTCCAATAATATCTGCACATTAAATCGACGTTGTACCCTCATCAAGCTTAATGTGACCAATCGACGATACAATATCAACACAGGGTCAAATACTTGGGCACGGCATTATTATTCGTTCGATTTGAATTGTTTTAACTGGAGTGTAGGACAAGCATTTATTTGAAGATACTAAGATAAGGTAATTGCTTTTTCTTTAATTTATGAATAACGAATAGTAACTTTGAATTTATAGACAATCATATTTAAAAGAGCAGATACTACAGGATCATTCAATATCTCAATGATAGAGGCATTGTGACCAAGTTATGGTGATGACAGCGATAACTGAGCGCTATCGGTTCTCTGATCAAGCGTGCCTTGAATAAAAAATACCTGTTTGTTTTTTATGTTCGATATAGAGGAAGATAAAAATCGTTTGTTGTCGAGGAAGTATCACAGTTTACACCTTCTGTGTGTGTGTGCGCTTCTGAGGCAGTAAGAATAAACAAATTTTTATTATTAAACTAGCTGATGCCCGCGACTTCGTCCGCGTGGATTGAGGTTTTTCGGTTCCCGCGGGAACTCTTTAATTTTCCGGGATAAAAAGTAGCCTATGTGCTATTCCAGACTATAATCTATCTCTGTGCCAAATTTCATCCAGATCCGTTCATCCGTTGGAGCGTGATTGAGTAACAAACATACATCCATACATCCAAACTTTCGCATTTATAATATTTATTTGATTACATTTAAACGATGTTTGTACCTACCTGCTGTTATTCGGTGGATGAAAATTCAGAATTTTCCCCTAATTCAAACTCGAAAACAAATAAATGGACTGCTGTTTTCAGCAGGCTTCTTGCACATTATCGACTATCGTTCTTATATCTTCCTCTCTATCTTTTTTTGAAACGAGCAACTGCTGAGTTTCTTGCCGGCTCTTCTTAGTAGAACAGCTTTCCGAACCGGTGGTAGTCATGACTATATAATACTTGATAAGTGGCACAAGTTGTCCTACCTGAAATAAATAAATCATTTATCATTTGGTCATCCAGCCGCTCTAGTAATCATATCGAGTTGAGATAAAAGGAAACTTCTATGGCAGCTATAAACACGAGCATATCTTCGTTCAGAAATCCGCGTGGCCCACGGTAATTTTTTAAGTCCACCCAGACGTAATCGTGAGAGTCATATATTTTTTATATTCAGTTCATTTTGCGTTCAGAACATATTTTATCATTCAATGTTAAATAGCAATTTCTATTTAACTATTCTATAACAGAACTTAAGCTACAAGGACGCCCGAAGCTACTCTTGACGACATTGAGTTACATAATTTATAGATATAGGTACCTACAGTGCAGTGTACAGTCAAGGGTCGACCCTCACTGTCAACACTTCTTACAAGCCCCAGGGGTGTGCTAGAAATATAGCTCAATGGTATAACGAACCTAGATTACTAACTTGACGTAGAGTCACTCTTTTGTCTAGGTTGTTTTTGTGTTTCTTTATTCTTCTTAACGCTACAATCCACATAGCTTATCACAAATACCAGCTCAAAGACTGTCATCTTTCTTGAAATTGCTTATAAATCCCAATGTTTATCTTTTATTTTTTAAAGATATTATTTTGGTATAAATAATATCTTTAAAAAATAAAATTATGATAAATTATGAAATTATTTTGGGCTTTCTCGAGGTCGAATTCATCAGCTAGTTAAATATTAATTAACTTAGATTCATGTGTGTTTTCCATTGATGTAGAATTTTAGTCATTCTATTTCAATGGTGTTTTCACGTAATTCTTACAAAAATTACATTTATTTACAGTAGAAAATGTAAGTTTAAGAATGTTGCACTTTTCGAACGTAACGTTCTGCTAAAAAAACAAAAAAATATGGCGCGTACAGACCATGTTTAACTCGGGAGTCGGCACTAAAAGCCATTCTACTCGATTGTATATCAAACATCTTGTATGAGATGGCCCGTTTTAGTTCCTTGTTGAACAATCTACTTTTATTCACTGCGCGTTATACGTTAGTTCCTATGTATAAGCAAAATATGATCTTTATTATAAAGTCAACCAGTACTTATGGAGTCAACTAAATAAATCTAATTTTCATACTAACCAAGCACGGATCCGACATTTACATAGCAGCTCAAGTTCAATACAATGTCAAAGATAAAAGCTTGCAAAAGACACCGACCGTAGTACCCTGGTTTCAATATCCCAGTTACAAACAATCTTTAATCTCGATCGCTCTATACGTCTGCACTGGGAACAGTCAAGTGCCTTCAACTTGCGGTTAACAAGCAACTGGGGTTTATAGACACTACAAACGCTCAGTTTCTGTATTACAGATCCTACTATAAAATAAATTGTATGTGGCTTATAGCAATTAGCAATCTTCTTGCTGTAAAATAATATTGGTACAAACGATTTAAAAAAGCTGCTACTTTGTTTTAAGCCGGAACCTCAGCCCCCCTAGCATGGGCCGAGACAATTTTCTCCCCGAGGAAAGGATAAAATTTTTATTCCTAAATAAATAAATAAAAACGCTAAATAACGGTGGGTAAATAGTCCCCCGAGTCCCCGTGAAATGTCAAACGAGGATAAACTTCTCCTCTCCCCTGTTGCCGTGCTCTGAGAGGTGGATAAGTAAATTTTATCTCTTGTCAGTGGATAAAATCGGGGGATAAAATTTTTATCTCCGGCCCATGCTAGGGGGGCTGGAACAGTTTAAAAATAAAATTATTTAGATTCTTATTATGCAAAACTGGAGCCAAGTAGTACCTATTTGTGCTGGCTTTCAGGCAATAAAAAATAATCGGGTCGGGTAGCTGATATAATATGTATTTAGTAGAAGTAATAAAATAGTCCCATCAAAAATAAGATTTAAAAAAAAACTACTTAGTATTTTGGTATCATTGAATGAATTCCTGAAAATGATGATTATGTCCTAAACTTGTGCTTATTACATTTTTATTTAGGCTACCAAACTCAATGAAACATATCAAATTCGCTGTAGAAAGTTGTGTACCAGTAAATATTGATATAAGAATTGACAATGATACATAAATAAATAAAGCGTGTTCATAAATAAAGAATAAGTAGAATATAACAGATTTCGGAGCTACCTTGGATGGTTTTTTCTTCTAAGGGGCCCTACTATACCATACTGTTTACTGGTTGATATTATCAAATATCAAATAATCAAATAAATATTATAAATGCAAAAGTTTGGATGGATGTATGGATGTATGCATGGACGTTTGTTACTCAATCACGCCACAACAGCTTAACGGATCTGGATGAAATTTGGCACAGAGATAGTTTTTATCCCAGAAAATCAAACAGTTCCCGCGGGAATCAAAAGAACTTAAACCACGCGGACGAAGTCACGGGCATCAGCTAGTATAATAATAACATTATAATATTTGATGTTGTTTCAGGCCCCGCACCGGCCTGCTAGGCGCACTGCAAAGGCTCGGCCGCCCCCTTCTGTGACTAGCCAGGCTTCGAGAACAAGGCACGGGCGGCGGATTGTAAGGACTTTTTGTACTACTATAAAATTATTATTTTCTTTTACTAAGGGGTCATCCACAAAGTACGTCACAAGTTAAGGGCGGGGGGAGGGGGTCGACGAAGTGTGACATTGTGTGACAAGGGGTGGGAGGGGTCCTAAGTTTCGTGACGTAACATTTCAAAATCTTGAATGTATTAAAATAAAAATAAAAATGTGTGTTAAAATACCAAATTTGAACTATTAACGAAAAACTTAAAAATATTTAATGATTTGTTAATTTTTTTTACAAATTAACAAATCATTTAAAAAAAAAAGTTTGTGAGGTTGTAGGGGGTAATCTTTGGATCTACTGAACCGATTTTGTTTCCAATTCTGGTACCAATAGAAAGCCACATTATTTGTGAGTGTCATAGGCTATATATTAACCCGAAAAATTAGGGAGTTCCCGTGGGAATTTAAAAAACTTATTGCACGCGGACGAAGTCGCGGGCATCTAGTATTTAATATAATTTTAATGGAAATAAAAGTAATTTCGGAAGTGCTGTTTTAATTTAATAATTTCTAGATGTAAAATTGCAAGATATGTGACGTCACATTAGGGACACACAAAAATGTGACCAAGTGTGACAAGGACGGGGGAGGGGTCAAAAAATCACGAAATTAGTGTGACGTACTTTATGGATGACCCATAATCTAAAAAGCATAACATTATGTAAGATAACATAGGTACATCTTACTGTAACATACTGGTATACCTTAACGTGAAGAACTACATTTATTATATCCTTTTCTGATACGTAACTTTCGAAGCTTCTGTAGAAAGTTTTGTACCTACTGAAAAATTCTACCGCAACCTGTACTTCCAAGTGAAAATACTTTATCTTCAGGAAAGTAGAAATTGAAGAATTGCTTTCCCTCACATCAGCTTCTAAGCTCCACGATTTTTATAACTTTTAAAAAGAATTTTATAAGTATCCTTCACGGCAATTATTTACTTTGGAAGTTTGTAAGCGATTCTGCTGGCCTCGTTTTTCGCCTTGTGCTGTTCTGAATAGAGGCAATAGATACTTAAGGCCCGGCATTATCTCGTTGAGGCTATTTATCATTTTGTAAGTAGGTTAGGAAGGCTCTACTTCATATAAATCAATTAATAAAGTCTGTTAAAGCGGTTTTCCACAAGTGCGATGCTGAGAAAATTAATGTGCTCTATTTACAATTAGGTTTCGAAAGTTTGAGAAGTAATCTACCAGCCTACGGTAAACCAACAATTTATTGGAATTCCAATCTAGGATATAGGCCAGCTGTATGTTTCTAGAGATTGTAATTTGATAGTAAATTTTTATAATCATGCGTTAGATATTTACAACTATGATTAAAGGTTCAAATACAATAGTCAGTGTTAGAAGAAGTCCCGCGACAATTTATAGAAAGTGGAAAGCTATATCTATAGTGGCAAGTGAGTGGAAAGCTATAAATATAGTGGAACATGCTTAAACTTGCGACTACAGCGCTGCCTCTAAGGGATTTTTTTCGTGACAAAGACGCATCATGAAAAAGTCGGAAATAACGGCTTTTACCCGACTACGGCAAAGCCAAACGGAAGGGTTATGATTTGAACAGTCTGTATATTATGTAGGTATTCCACCGAAGTGCCTAAACTATTAAGCCGACTTTGAGGAATCCGGTGCAAATCGTTTCGTTATTAGGTACCTATGGTCCGTATGACATAAGCTATATTCAATACGAACAAAATCGATGTGACAGCTTCTATATCCAAAAATGTCTTTAGTCGGGTAACAGGTTTTTAATTATTATTTACTGTTTGTTGTGTATGAAAAACAGTAACAGCTTGGTAACATCAATTATTCCTTGTTGCAGAGGCGTGGGGCGCGGCGCGTGGCGGCGGCGCGGGCGCGGGCGGCGTCATGACGCGGCGCCCGCCACCATGACGCTGCCGCCGCCCCCGCGCCCCGCGCACTACCCCGCTGCGCACCGCGCAATGCGCTATTACCGCATCTGGATCTACGCGTGCAACGGGGCACTGCTGCTGGGGGCGCTCGCGTTTTGTGCAGCAGCGGGCCGCGCTCTCGCAGACTACCGCCGAGCGCTCGTGCCCGGCCTCGGCGCTGCGCAGCCCGGCTTCCTCTACGGATACGCAGCTCTACCGGTGCAAGCCGGTCTCCTGCAATTGTTAGGTTGCTTGGCCGCTTTGCGACTCTCCGAACGCATGCTCAACGCTTATTGGCTAGCGCTCTTGGCGCTTCTAGTCGGAGACGCTGCGATAGGTGTCTATTGGGCCTTCCGATTCGAACGTGTTTGCCGAGAACTACGACCGCAACTACGCATACGCTTAGCAAGAGATTACGACTTAGACGTCGACTTCGCGGAGTCCTGGGATCGCCTCCAAAGAGAACAACGCTGCTGTGGAGTGACGGGGCCGTCAGACTTTACCGCATTCAACCGCACCGTACTGCCGCCGAGCTGCTGTCGGATACCAGCCCACTCGCCCGCCGTGACGCCGGCTACGATTGCCGCCACTTCCGCTTCATCGCCGCTCCCGTTCACGCCTGTTCACTGCGTGCCGCATACGGCTGCTTGTGCTGAACGTTTACTTTCGTGGCTTCGAAGAACTGCGGATGCGTTATTCGTTTTAGGCTATTGCGTTATAGCATTTCTAAAGTTGTGCTTCCTTGGAATATTGAGATACGAAATAAAAGAGATGATTCAGAAAATTAGAATATTGCAAAGTGAGCTCGGTGCGGGCGAGCTACTCGACGGAAGTCCGTTACACGGCGGGCCTTTGTCACAAACTGTCGTCGTTAACGCAGTGAACGCCAATGGAGGAGTTCGCACCCACGGCGGCAGTCCTGACCGAGCGGGCGAGCGGGAAGCCCTTCTTGGGCGAGCTTCGGAGCCCTTTTCGCGACGAAGCTTGCACGACGAACCGCTCGGCCCCAAAACTGTGAATGGAAACAACAATTGCGAGATGCGTGAGCTAGCGCGTGGGGAATACCGACCTCTGGCAGCAGACAGTGCTGCGACTCGAATCTGACTAAGATGTTACTTGGAGCGATTGTTTGGGCGGCGCTGGCGCTCATTCCCGGCGGATGGCTTCGAGGTGGAGCCCCCGATGGCGCGCGGCATGCCCGTGTGCGTGCGCCGCTCAGGGGCCCGCGTGCGTCTCGACCAGCGCCGCCACACACGCTCCGAATTCGAACTCTAAGCTTATCGTGTGACCAGCGCGGCGCTCGGTGCCGGCACAGCCGCTGCAATCGCGGCTCTGTAGCGCCGTTGTCAATTCAATAAACTGATTTTACGTGACTAGTATTTTATGTTCATAAATAGTAATCCAATCCGGACTGTTTTTAGTGGAAGGATATTCCGTGTTGTTGTGACTTTAGATAAATTGTGAACAGCGTGAACTTTGATTATTAAGTGGCAACGATTAATTTAGGTGAAGTATACCGATTCCACGAGCAAAGCTTGTGTTTAGTTCCTATGCTTGGCAGTTCGTACATTGTTTTAAATTTTAGAGTTTATTTATGTGTCTCAGTTTACCGATACGAAGGGAAAGCAGGAATAGACGAGTGATCGGAAAAAATGCGTAGCCACTAAAAGGCGGTGTAGTGTGAGTGACTCGAAACGTGTAAAATACTAGAGCAAAATATTATCGTTAATTATTAACGTATTGATTGTATCATTTATTAGGCATAAGTCGGCAGCTTTTAATTGTATACCAATAGATTAATTAATATTATACCTATACGTTGTGTAAGGGATAAAATTATCTTTTAATCAATTCACCTAAATGTTGTTTAGGTCATGTTTGTTATTTACCTTCTTCTGATCAATTTTTGGTTCTATTTATTTGAAACAGAGGATTTCGTTTCAGTCTTTCATTTCAATTTTATTGTTCCACAGCTGTTTGATTCTTTTTAAGTGATTTCCAGTCTTCAACAAGCTTTTAATCTTTTATCGCACAATAATTAATTAAAAATTAATATTTGTATGATTTTTATTCAATTTCGGCTTCGGACCAATTCTTGATCAGAGAATTGTGACTAAATTATTATCATCCTTTGTTATATCAATAAATTATTGTAAATATTAGATCCATTTTGTATGTAAATGTAGAATGCGAGTTGTGCATGGACAGGTCAACATAATAGTACTGATATGAGCTTAAACGACGTAGTGCCTAAGAATAAAAGCTAATAACCAGTTCAAAATGAACTACAATACAGAAACTATTCCTTTTTATTTCTGTATTCTGTACCGTTATCTAGTAATGTGGCAGATCAGCCTCCTTATACGCAGGTTATACATTCGGATTTAATTTGATTTCAAAAGTCAGGTAATGGGAGCATTTACGTATTATATGGCTGTGTATATATAATAAATATGTAGGTGTAACCTAATTCTCCGTATTAATAAAGAATTAAACTAGAAATACCTACTCTGGGATTTTATTTCACTTGGCGAGCAAAATCTGTTCTATTTTTTAAACAAATAAATTAGAGATGATTTATCTTCTCTCGGGACAAAATCCGGACAGTAAGCTTGCGCGAGGACATAGGTCGTAAATGTAGAGGTTTTACGAAAGATTCTATCAAATTGCATTTTTTTAAATAAAGTACTCTACAAAAACATTGTTTACTTACATAACTACATTGAAACTTACGTATAAGTTGGTAAATTGGGATTTTACGGTTATTGCATTTAAATTTTCTAGTGCATATACGTACTTCCTCCTTAGGTATACTTTGTATCACAGTTTTAAATTCTGAAAAGAAATAAGGTCCATCACAAAACTTCTCCTTTGCCAAGTGAAATAATGCTAAAAGGGATAATTTTAAGTTTAACTTTTTATTAATAAGTTATGTTTATAGTTGTTTCAATTTATAGTGATTGAATTTGCTACGCAGAGCCGTGAGTTAGAGAAATCGGGTAAATATATAAATAGCTACTCACAGGACCACGCAAATACATCTATTTCAAACTGAAAGGCAGTAGAATCAGGCAGTAGAGGTCGTCAACTTTTGGGATTAAAAAACGTACCTAAGAAACTACATAATATTATTATAAGACGGTTGAGTATGTTTTCTAAGAAATCATAATATATATGATCCAATCATAATATAACCGATATCTGTGCGTTTATATGTCTGTGGTTGAGTCATACTCGGATAGAAAGAACTAGCATGATGTAGTAAACAATTATAACTGTAAAATTTAGTATTTATAAAAAGAACCAATAATTACACAATCTAGATAAGTTTTCCAAGAAACGGGGAGAGTGCAACATGGTGAAAAAAGACTAGCCCTAATAGACCGCGAGTCGGAAAAGAGATTTCTTTATGGATTGCATACATACATAGGCATAATTGAGTTATAGTGAATAATGTGGATTGTGATATAACTACGAAAGTTTTTTGAAAAGTTTTTTAATATGATCAAGTCAAAGTTAACAGGCAGCAGCAGCGATTGTTATCTACAATCAAAGTTGAGTACGAAATATACAGTTAAGTTGTAAGTAAGTATATACCTACCTACTTGTAAAGCCCGAATTCGACTATACAGTCGAATCGCGTCGAATATAATCGAGTCGCATTTGTTACGCAAAGTTTGCGTAACGACTCTGACTTCGGCACGCCGCCGTTAATTAATCGGCGCAGTTTCATATTAAATATTATACTTATTAGGTGAAAAATTATTGCGAGTTGATACGACTCGCCTTTGTGAGCCTTGTCGCTCCGTTTTCAGTAGAAATCTTTTGACCGTCTCTCGAGCTATAAGTACAGAACATGTCTAGTTCTTTCGCCTGAAAAATGCCGTGGCGTATTATCCATTTCGTAGACCTACGCATACATTTGTACTTATATGGTGTAACTTTTTAGAAATATTGTAATGACTATTAAAATTAACTACTATGTTCGCTTAGAGTAGGTATAATATTTTGTGAATTTATGCAGAAGAATAGTTTTTTAATATTGTTGTCACTGAATGTACCAATCTTATTAAAATTTGTACCTATATTCGGAAAGTTGGATAATAATATGTAGCTAGGATCAAATCTATATCCTGCAATTTCTTCCAAATGGTAAAATAACGTGTGCCTTGGCTTATAAAATCATAATATAACTAATGTTGAGTTTATAAAAGAAATCGATATAAAATACCATTGTTTAAATGGACATCAGAACCTCATCTCTGACGTGCTACCTACATTTTTTTTTATAAACCTTTTATGGGTGACACCTTTTGTGGTTGATATAAATTAAAATTAACAAAATTATTAATTAAATTAAAATTAACAAAATTACCAACTTATCAATTAAATTACATTTAAAAATGTTTTTAATATGTGCCGTTTACACATTGTTGACGAGTGTTGAGAATTTTCATTTGATAAAGCGTTTGAGCGATATTTTCACAGTAAAGTCTACGTTTTTGTATGAGGGCTTTTGCACTTTGTTATAGAGAACTGCTAATTTTAATATCGTGAAAAAGTTAAGCTCAAACAGCTTTATTAACATGCTCGTCATAATATTTAGTTAGACAACATTGTATTAATTGCGAAAATATGTTAGAGCAATACTTGTAAAGCTCTCGTTTTCTTGTATAGGGGTGCCGTAAATACTCATAAAGCGATGCTAATAAAACCACACCATCTTGTTTTAATTAATTTATTTAGACGCCTTGTTAAAGGTAAATGTGATGGCACCATTATCCTAGAAACTTGAGCCTGCCTGCTTGCCTGTGAATTAGTTGAGATACCTCAGCGTCTTATCTGTACAGTCATCCTGACTGAACATAAATCATTCTAAGTTCTTTTGGAGTAAAATATTAAAAAACGGTATAAAATCCTAGCAACTGTTAACAACTTTGTAAAGAAGCCCTTGAATCCTCATTGAAATGTGCAGACATAACTTTGTACCTACTTAAAGTAAAAATGGCGCGTAAGTCACGTGAATTGATCGTCCGTTGTTTTGCGATAGCATTCCTTGAATGTTGAAATTCTCACTGAATTATTGATTTAAGGTTTTTAAAGGAAGTTAATATACTTAATTGTATACCACAAGTTGACCAGCAACATGTTCAAGAGCCCAAAGAATACATACGCTCGTAATTCTTGACACTGAAAATGCTTATGAAGACAGCTAGGCAGCTGGAATAAAGCCTGCACGCGTCGAAATATTTATTTATTTATTTCAAAATAAATCCTATAACTTGGTGAGGCTTTAATGTCGTCAAAGGAACGGCTTCGCAGTATACTAATAATTGACGTCACACCTTATAGTGCTCGCAGTGTATATCGGAACATAAACATAATATGGTCGGGCGCCAGCTAAAATACGTCAAGAGTTTGACAGCTGGCGCTCGCTCAATTCCATAGCTGCAGCGCTCTATTAACGTATTTTTACCGCGAGTTCGATTCGACTGGTGTCACTGCCTAACACAAAACAATGCACTTCTAACGGCTCTCAGCTCTTGCGCCTCCTGTTGGTCTTTTAGATCTTGCGGTAATCTGTGACCTTTAGGTATAGGCTGTGTAGAGTTTAGGTTCCGCGGCTTACTTATTTCATCAACATCTGTTATTATTTCAATATTTTCATTCATGGGTGACTTTTTATTACCTTTTATACTCTGTTGCTTGAATTACATTTTATCAAACGTTCTTGTTTCATAACAGCCTTGTTACAACTTTCCGAAGGTACGCACTAGGCGACTGAGCTAATATTATCATAAATAAATGCATTAAATAAAATCTTTGTTAAAACGTCTTGCTTTTTTTTTATGGATCCTATTAACCCAAATCTATTTGCTTCCTTTTCCTTTTGTGTATTTTACATCCATATCCATACTAATATTATAAATGCGAAAGTGTGTCTGTCTGTCTGTCTGTCTGTCTGTCTGTCTGTCTGCTACGCTTTCCCGGCCCATCTTTTCAACCGATTTGGCTGAAATTTGGTATAGAGGTAGGTTATATCCCGGGGAAGGACATAGGCTACTTTTTATCCCGGAAAATTAAGGAGTTCCCACGGGAATCAAAAATCATTAATCCACGCGGACGAAGTCGCGGGCATTATCTAGTTATAAATAAAAGAATACGAATCAATCATATTTAATATCATAAATGCGAAAGCGTGTTTGTTTGTTGGTTTGTCCTTCAATCACGCCGCAACGGAGCAACGAATCGACGTGATTTTTGGCATGGGTATAGTTGAGGACGAGAGTGACATAGGCTACTTTTTATCCCGGAAAATTAGGGAGTTTCCGAGGGAATCAAAAAAACTTAAACCTCGCGGACGGAGTCGCGGGCATCAGCTAGTTAATATAAAAGGCGAGATTATAAAGAACCGACAAAAATTATTAAAAAATCAAAATTGTTTATGAATCATTTGGTTTGCTACAAACGTATAGTACGCGCGCGAGTTGATTGCAGTCGGGGCCTGAGGTGACAAATGATCTGTATTCAACTCGCGCGCGAACTCTACAGTTTAACTGTACAGCTTTATCTGTCAGTTGTCAGTTTTTTTCAACTTTACAGTTCTCAGTTTTCTTTCAGTTTTTACTACATAGACATACGTTGTTAGGAATGATATCAAAATAGATCATACACCGCCATCTGTTGGTAACTTGTATGTTACTGCCACACTCACTTGTCATAGTTATTGTCTATCATGTGTCAATGTTTTAAAATAAATTCTAGTCTATTGAGAACCGCCAACGTGTCTTTTATTATAGGTTATGGGCGGCACGTAGTTTTGTTCAAAAGTATTATATATTGAGTGCGTTTTCGTGTTTTAGTAAATCAACTTGTGAAACATGCTGTGAAGGGAAGCAATCACGGTTGCCATTCACTAAAGGTACGCGTGCATCAGAAATTCTACAGATTATTCATTCCGACATATGTGGCCCTATGGAGAACAAATCTATAGGCGGAGCAAGGTATTTCCTATTATTCATAGACGATTTCACTAGAATGACTTTTATTTACTTCTTAAAAGAAAAGAGTGAAGTGTTAAGCTACTTTAAAGAATTTAAGTCGATGGCAGAAAACTTCCATAACAAAAAAATTAAAATCTTAAGAACAGACAATGGTCGTGAATACTGTAACAACAATTTCGATAATTTTTTGAAGAATGAAGGCATAGTACATCAAAAAACAAACCCATACACTCCTGAACAGAATGGACTTAGTGAGAGGTCTAATAGAACCATAGTGGAGAGAGCGAGATGCTTACTTTTTGAAGCTGATCTGGAAAAGAAGTTTTGGGCAGAAGCTGCCAATACAGCTGTCTACTTAAAGAATAGATCAGTAGCTTCAGGTATTGAAAAGACTCCATATGAAGCATGGACCGGAAAGAAACCAAACTTGCAACATATACGCATATTTGGGAGCCCTGTGATGGTACACATACCAAAGGAGAAAAGAAGTAAGTGGGACAGAAAATCTAAGAAACACATACTAGTTGGTTTCTGTGATAATATTAAAGGTTATAGAATTTATGATCCGATAAAAAATATTGTGACAACCAGCAGAGATGTAGTGATATTAGAAAAGATAAAACGAGAAGAAACTGTCACTATTCCCGTAGAGACCACAGATTCAGTGGGGGAGTCTATGGAGGAATCTGCGGTAATGAAATCTGAACCTCTTGATCAGTCAAGTTCAAGTGAGTCGGAATACTTGGATGGTCTAGATGATGACATGCAGGCAGGAGAGGGTATGAACATGCAGGAACAAAAAGGCATGAACTCTCAGGAAGATGAGGCCAAGTATATACCCAGTGAAGAAAAAAGCCCACAAATGGGAGGTACATCACATGTATCACAGATAAACTTTGAAGGCTCGGAAAAAAGGCAAAGAAAGAAACCATCGAGGTATGGCTTTGCCAATGTATGTACTACGTTCACAGGAGAAGATGAAATGACATATGCAGAGGCTATTAGTGGTCCTGAGAAACAACAGTGGTTGCAGGCAATAACAGAGGAGCTGCAGTCATTTGAAGACAACCAAGTGTGGGAGATTGTCGATGCTCCAGATAGTGCAAGTGTAGTGCAGTGTAGATGGGTCTTGCGAAAGAAATTCGATTGTGATAATAAAGTGAGATATCGTGCTAGACTGGTAGCCAAAGGTTTTACACAGAAGGCAGGTATAGACTATCAAGAAACCTTCTCGCCAGTAATTAGACATTCAACGTTAAGATTACTGTTTGCTTTGAGTGTTCAGTTAGGTATGAATATTACTCATTTGGATGTTACAACAGCCTTTCTTAATGGTTATTTAAAAGAAAACATTTTTATGCATTTTCCAGAAGGATTTCCTATTCAAAATTCAAATAAAGTATTAAAATTAAAAAAGGCTGTCTATGGCTTAAAACAGTCTTCATTAGCTTGGTATCAGAGAGTAGAGGAAACATTGTACAGCTTGGGGTACAGTAAAAGTAATCTAGAACCTTGTGTTTTTATAAAAAATCATAATAATAATAATAAAACTATTATTGGTGTTTATGTTGATGATTTCATCCTATTTTCAAATTATAAGAAAGAAACTGATTTTTTGATAGAAGCTTTGAGTCAGAAATTTAAGATTAAAAATTTAGGTCAAGTTAAACAATATTTAGGCATGAAAATCAACATAAATAGAAGTTGTAATGTTATTACAATTGATCAGGAGCATTATATCGAACAATTGTTAACAAAATTCGATATGTCTGATTGTAATACAGTTGATACACCCATAGAATGTAAGCTAAATGTAGAAAAGTCTATTATTTGTGAAGATAAATTGCCTTATCAAAAATTAATAGGCAGCTTAATGTACTTAGCTGTTATGACACGACCAGATATTGCTTACTCGGTCAGTTATCTCAGTCAATTCAACAACTGTTATTCTTATAGTCATTGGAATTATGCTAAGAGAATTTTAAAGTATTTGTTGAAAACAAAAAATTATTGTTTGAGATATTCTCAAGAAAATGCAGAATTGATAGGATTTGTAGATGCAGATTGGGCTAGCGATGCCACTGATAGACGTTCATACACTGGATTTTGTTTTCTAAAATCCGGGTCTGCAGTTTCTTGGGAAAGTAAGAAGCAAAGGACAGTAGCACTTAGTAGTTGTGAAGCAGAATACATGGCTTTGTCGGAAGCATGTAGAGAAGCAATTTACTTACAGAATCTAGAGTGTGAAATAACAGGTTCTTGCAATGAAATTGTATTATATAATGACAATCAGAGTGCATTAAAGCTGGCAAATAATCATCAGTCTCACAAACGTTCCAAGCATATTGATGTGAGGTATAATTTCATCAGAGATGTAATTGATAACGGTACAGTTGAAACTAAATACTTACCAACTGATAGCATGCCTGCTGACTTATTGACTAAGGGATTGTCAGGAATAAAACACTATGAATTTATGCAAAAACTTGGTATTGTTCAAAAATGAAATGTTATATTTTTGGATATATATAGGTAATGTGTAGTAAGTATTTCATACTTGGTTTACCTGTTATTTTGATATAGTGGGGGTGTTAGGAATGATATCAAAATAGATCATACACCGCCATCTGTTGGTAACTTGTATGTTACTGCCACACTCACTTGTCATAGTTATTGTCTATCATGTGTCAATGTTTTAAAATAAATTCTAGTCTATTGAGAACCGCCAACGTATCTTTTATTATATACGTTAATAGCTGAACAGTCCAACTGTACAGTTAAAAATGTCATTGAAAACGCGCACGTTTGGAGCGCGGTTTTAGGGGGTAATTTAGCGTGTTTTCTGAAGTTATTTACCATCTAATATGCTAAAATTTGCACCACAATCTGACCACCCTTTCTAACGGAGGTAGTTCGATGTTCCTTGAGGCAATTAACCGGCATACGGGAACTAGGCCAAACCGCCTTTGACTTTGTACATACCTGCGCCATTATTTAGCGTCGTTTAGAAAGCAAAGTCAAGCAGTCTTCTAATGAATGTTTTATCAAAAGCTAAAAAAAGTATACAGGGGGAATCAGCAATTATGTTCTTTTAAAAGTGACAAAAACAAGGTAAGTCTTTAAAAAAAGTTTAGTTAAGTATTGTATAATAGTAGTTTATGCAACTGTCATATAATGAAGGGTATTAAAACACGAGTGTGAGTTTATGAAACGAGCGCAGCGAGTTTCATAATAGTAACGAGTGTTTTAATACCCGTGTTATATGCAGTTGCATACACTACTTTATCTTCACTAATGCAATTTATCAAACAACAAGAGTAAAAGCTGACAATAGTTCACGCGTACGTGTATTGTCACAGTGAACTTGCCGCCATTAAAATCTAACCAATGAGAGCGCAGCTGCGCGCGCAGGGCCAATCAGGAGCGAGCGCGCGCTGTTCGTTTTTTATTTAATTGGCACAAGATCTTACCAAAGAGTTTTGTGTATGTAAGTTTAGTAGTTTCGACGAAGTTTTCACGTATAACCCAACTGTTTTCAAAAGCCAGCCTAATATCAAAATTTTATACAACTTGTATGAGGATTTTGACATAAGGCTCGCCAGGTTAATTGGTCGCGTTTTATTGATGTTATAATGAGATTTTACGATATCGATGTGGATATTATACCATCATGTGAAATTGCTTAAATTGAGTGTTTTGTTATCTGCGCTATAACAGTAGTAATTATAAGTCAAGTATTGGAAACATAAGTAGAATGTTATAACATTAGTGTAGATAAAATTACTTTTCGTAATCGATAACTCATTACAGACTTCTTTTATATTTATTACATAACTATAGCTGATGCCCGCGACTTCGTCCGCGTGGATTGAGGTTTTTCGATTTCCGCGGGAACTCTTTAATTTTCCGGGATAAAAAGTAGCCTATGTGCTATTCCAGACTATAATCTATCTCTGTGCCAAATTTCATCCAGATCCGTTTAGCCGTTGGAGCGTGATTGAGTAACAAACATCCATACATCCATACATCCATCCAAACTTTCGCATTTATAATATTTATTTGATGGATAAGGGTATGGAGACGTGAGGTTGGTTGAAAAATGAAGATATGATAAAACGTTGGCTGTCAGATCCACTTCTGACCTACACTGGCATACACCTACTCACATAATATTAGACAAGGTAAGGTAAGGTTACAAGGTAAGGTAATACCTTACCTAATCCATACTAATATTATAAATGCGAAAGTGTGTCTGTCTGTCTGTCTGTCTGTCTGTCTGTCTGTCTGTCTGTCTGCTACGCTTTCCCGGCCCATCTTTTCAACCGATTTGGCTGAAATTTGGTATAGAGGTAGGTTATATCCCGGGGAAGGACATAGGCTACTTTTTATCCCGGAAAATTAAGGAGTTCCCACGGGAATCAAAAATCATTAATCGTCGCGGACGAAGTCGCGGGCATTATCTAGTTATAAATAAAAGAATACGAATCAATCATATTTAATATCATAAATGCGAAAGCGTGTTTGTTTGTTGGTTTGTCCTTCAATCACGCCGCAACGGAGCAACGAATCGACGTGATTTTTGGCATGGGTATAGTTGAGGACGAGAGTGACATAGGCTACTTTTTATCCCGGAAAATTAGGGAGTTTCCGAGGGAATCAAAAAAACTTAAACCTCGCGGACGGAGTCGCGGGCATCAGCTAGTAAGTTTAATATGTGACTATGCAATACTGAAGGCAACGCTAAAGCTATCAGAATCTCCTTCCAGAATGAGAATACTTGGCCATATTATGTATTTTGGCAGACAAGGAAAGACATAAGATAGGCAGAGAGGCAAGGCCTATGCTCTACCAAAACTGCTATACAACAACATTAAAACAATATAAGGGAGAAAGGGAGCCATTACCGGAATAGGTTTCACAACAGCTAACGACAGTTACAAAAACTACGCAAATCTTAAAGGAAAAATGAGAAAAGTTGGAACAATTTGCAAGATGGCAAAATTGATTATACGCAGTGTGCTTTGGAACTACATAGTTAAGCGATGTTAAGCGATTCAATTAACATTAATTGTCGAGGTCGTATCGGCATCAAAGGGTCGCATCGCTTTATAGGATTGTTTTTATCGAAATTTTTGTATGTATCATCAGTGAATCAATACGTAATTCTATAATAGAGCTTTACAGTATACCTGTACGGTGTCACCCAAAGAAAATATGAGGATTGTCATTGAGGACGAATGAATAGATATCTGAGTATCTTATTTAGTATAGAAGTTATTATTTAATTAGTATAAATCTCATCCGGGGTTTGATCCACGGGCAAGCACTTCTATTTTTTCTGTGTTAAGTATACGTGATAGCAATAAAATATTAGTAGTCTATTAAACAGAATGGTTTATTGTATGGAGACCCCTGCATTAAATCTTCAGTCATTGAAACTTGGCTTGGAAACAACCAAAACTTACACAAAAAGATACATAAAAATTCCATGCGGAAGTTAGGTACGTAAAAGTTAATATTTTGGACTGAATAATTTTTTGATTTCTTTTTTACATTTCTTAAACTCAAAACCTCAATATCAAAACAAATAATTATGCAAAACATCGATATTTAAACCGATAATAATATTATCATACTTTGACAATTGGGTATAAAAAAAATTAACTTCCTTTCTAAATTTTATTGGATACTTATTTGTAAAATACGTTTAACTCATGATACTTTATCATACCTGTAAAGTTTCGTCGCCTGAGGAATTACTGTTGGGGTCCACTAGCTTACTTTCCTAGAATACATCTATAACGGTGAAGGTAAACATAGTAAGGAAACTTGCATGCTAACATAATGTTTTCAAAGCTGTGTGCAGAAGTCTGCCAAATCACACTTGTCCAGCGTGGTGGACTATGGCCGGCAATGGGTTGCATGGATGGTTTGGTTGATAAAAATGCTTTGTATGATGGTGATGATAGACCACACCAAGCTTATTCTTTGAACATATTATTTAAATGGGCAGCGGTTTTAATAATGTCCTCCCGGCCGAATTTCGGCCACGGCGCGGCGGCCAAACTCGAGAGAGATTAGCTATCTGCGCTGGAGACATTATAGTGCACAAGTGTGTGCGCAAACACAGGTGCACCCTCTGTTCCTTTACTCTCACACCCGAATGGGACAGAAAATCCGACACGACCGGATAGAGATCAGGCGCAGGACCGACAGCTTTACGTGCTCTCCGAGGCACGGGGGTGAAACACCGCCAACTTCCTAACTCCAAGCTAGTACTCAGAATTTCTAGTCAGAAATACCCTGAAAAACCCAATACTTATTTAAGGCCCGATCCGGGATTCGAACCCGGGACCTCGTCGTCGAACATGCTAACCACGGGACCAATAAGGCAGTTAAGTCTGTACCTTCTTGTCGATTCCATTAATATATTAGCCAGCATGAAAAGTTTAAAACTCCAGTTAATATAGTTTGGAACTAAGCTACGTAGAGGGAAATATTTCGTAATTAAAACTAATGCTTCACTTTAAACTTTCTGGGTGCAATGACTGATGAAATTTTCTACATACAGCATACATAATGTAGGTAAATAACAGCAAACTTTGCCAAAGTTTGAATGTTTAATGAGTAATAATACAATTATCAAACATAATTATACCTAAACAAGCTTTATTTCCAAAATCATAATTGTGAACAAAATTATGCTTACAAAGAAATGTGTTTATTCCTATAAATACATGGGCACTTAAAAAAGAACCGGTCCAGTGCGAGTCAGACTCGCGCACAAAGGGTTCAGTTGTCCGTACCACCACACAATATAAATTATTTTTGTGAATAACAAGAAAGATAAGAAGATAAGAAGAGAATAAGAAGAAGAAAGATAAGAAGAAGAAACTTTTCGGCAACGTCTACTATTCCTTTTAACATCCTGTAACTATTTAATTATTTCTGGCAGTAATGACTGTTTGTTGCCAAAATAAATTTAAAAAAAAAAGTCATAGCAACACGTAATCATCTGTGAAAGCGGCTTACATAAATAAGGCGCTAAACTGGTAGCGCCTTGCAAACAATTCGACACAATATGAGTACGGAACCCTAGTTATCGATTTTCGGATTTTTCCCTAAACTTGTGCTGTGAGACCTTGCTTCTTGCCTTTCATGATTCTAGGTCAACAGGAAGTACCATAAAGGTTTTGATTTATTGGCGAGCGGCAAAATATGCAAAATATGTGGCTTATACGGCCGCGTGCCTTTTGATTGCGTTGACAAAGCTTGATTTTTTACAGCTCTGGGACCGTAGACGAAGTATTTGATATTAATTTCAACTTGATGCGCTTCCGAGAAAAAGGTGGCAGACAGATAGACAAACAAAAAGACCGACCACGAAGTGATCCTATAAGCGTTCCTTTTTCCTCTTGAGGTACTCTAAAAATTAACATCAGTTAAACATTAACATTAAAGACCGACTGGCAAAAAAAAAAATCACATCAAGAAACTTGAAAACCTCAGTAGTTTAAAATTATCGTTAAATATTTACCACTCTATTCTGCACTTACGGCTCTAGGGTTACCAAACCATAAAATGAAATGAATCAACGTCATATTTTAGGCACAAATTATTGAAACGCGCTTACCTAGCTGATCGTTTAATTGAACAGGCTGTTAATTAACATACATTGCTGAAAATACATTCATAACAAATTAAGTTGCACAGTCTTTCTAGTAGATAATTAGCAGTGTATGAAGCTAATAAAACATTATATCTCATAAAACGTTTTAGGAATAGGGATGATGCCTAGATATTATATCAAAAATAATTATTTCTAACTGATTATTAAATAGAGGGTCTTCTAAAAGGATCTAAAATTCACATCCTCGGTTAGTTTTAAGTTTGATAAACATTTTAAAATTTAGATTAAAGAAAAAAAGTGCGTTGAAATTTGATGACGTCACAACTGTGAATTTCATACAACTTCCATACTAAAAGTGCGTGTTTAAGGTTGATAAAGAGTTGGTGATTTGATTGAGTTGTCATCATCCCTATTATACTATTATATTATTCAATATTAGTGGACTTCGGAGGAGCTTTTATCATACTCAACTTACAACTTTGTAGGTACTTATCTATGTATAACTCACCTGAACAGATTCTTCTGTCACCCTATACGTCCTGTCGACGTTGGCTCCGCCGATAACGAGCACGTCGCCTCCCAAATCATTATTTATCATATTTTCTTCTCCTTTGATACGTAAAGCGCACGAAGTATGGAACCGTCTCGAAGAATTTGTAGTACATTTCCCCGGGCTCTTTGAGACCCCGATATTAAAAGCGTTCTCTAAATTGTCAACATTCCTCAGTTTTTGAAATTGGACGGCAATATCGGCGCCGACTTTAGCGTTGTTCTTTATGAGCGCGATGTCTGTGCGTCGTTAAGGAAAGAAATTGTGGCAATTAGCTTTACTGCGTATCATTTTAGGAGCATTTACGTTCTGCACGTTTAATTTACTGCTGGTATTCGTTACGAGCGGGTCAAGATTGTAATTAGGGATTTTTTAATGATTCCAGAATTGTTTCCTATTATATTCAAGCAGTATTCAAGTGACTTTGTGTATAACCGTATTTTGCTTTTAATTTTTGAGTCCTTATTATACGAACCAGTTAGCTTACAAATTAACATAAAATAAAAATCATTGATATGAATTAGTATGAACTATGAGTTATGATTATTGCATGATAGTAGGCAAAGGGCGCGGCGCATTTATTTTTAAATGATTATTAAAGGAGCAAACTGAAAACCAGCGCCGAGCATTGTTGTCAGTGCTCGGTAATGCTGAGTTTGTTACCTATTGCTTATTGTTAGGCTTTAACACAGATATAGAATAAGTGCATTTATTTTACAATATTATAGTCGCAAAACAATAGTGTAAGCAATAAAGTTTTTATTTATTTATTTATTATTTATTTATTGTGAATGTTATGAAGTTCGTAAGTACCTACTTACATGTTGTGATGCCAGAATGATAAAGAGAATAACTGACGTATTCAGGTTATAATTGATAAACGATTTGAAAATTATTGAGAATCTGGCCCCTGTGTAAATTTTGGTAAACGTGGTAAGTTAAAAAGGATACTTGCGTCAAGCGACGTACCACCCGTAGCTGCAGACACTGCAGCCAAAAGGAATGGAGTGACTTCTTTGCCTGAAATTCCATGTTTACTGGCTTCAACCAATGCATTCTTTATAGCCGTTTCAATTACGTTACCTGTGCAAAAAGGAAAAACTAAAAACCTAGTACATAAAAAAATACAATTACTGATTTTGTAAAAATTTCAAACTCTGATACGGTGCTATTTAATAAGTTTAATTTAAGTTTTCGCCTGGAGTACCTGTAATTTTCATAATGATGCATTTTCAGCATAATTAACTATATAGTCTAAACTCTATAAATTCAAATCCATAAAAAAAAGAAGTTAATCTTCAGAATTCAATAAGAAAGTGATCGTACATCCCTAGAGTATTGCGGTAATTTACTTCAAAGGAAGACCTTTAAATGTCACCACATTATACTTTACTTTCCGACAAAGGTCTTTTTTTTAAAGGGTACGATCGCAAGAACGTTATTGGACCCGTGGTGTATGAAAAAAGGTATAAGAATGTATGCAAATGGCAAACTGGTACGCTCGGGTAATATGATATGCAAATTATAACACTCTTTTTTGCTATATCTAATTTGCATATCTTTTTCATTACTTTAGGTTTATTCTTTTGAAACCTTTTGCTGCCTTCGGATATTGAGTAAGTATAATGATACTGAAAGCATCAACGTAAATCTCATTCACCTAGATTATATCTAAGCTACTGTCTTATTTATACCTACTTTTAATTATAAGGGTGAAAATTCTAACTTGTGCCACCCACTTTGCTTAGGTCAGCAATTTTAACTATTAGTACGGGACTATTAGACATTGACCCTAAAATAAAAAATGTAAAGCTGATTTTTGGCACAAGTGTTCCTTGGGGTCTGAAAAGTACCTGTTCAAAAATCCCCCCCCCCCCCCCAGGCCGCGGGCTTCCCCCCCTGCCTCCTCAAACGTCTCCCCGACCACAGTTTTTTGTAATTTTCTCAAAAATGATTAAAGCTAGAAAAAAACGTTCTATGGTGAAAATTATCTTCATTAAATTGTCTACAAAATATAATTATGGTTCATTTCGATAAGACTAATAGTTTAGGAAATATGTTAACCCTTTGTGCATGAAAAGAAAATATTTTGCATGTATCGCTTTTTGTAATGTACTTTCTTGTAATTTCCATAATAACTGATAGAGCTACGAAAATGTTGTCTGAAGCAAAATGAAAGGTTTTTAAATTATCTATAAAATAATGTTTAGTTTATATTGTTAAGAATAATAGTTTTAGAGATATACCTACCTATTGTGTTAGATAACGAAAATAATATGCAAATACCGTGTACGTTGTTTTTAATTTCTGGGAAAAAAATAACAGAGTTAGGAAAATCTGATTGAAGCAGTAATAAATATAGTTAAATTACCTACAAAAAATATTTTGTTTCATTTTGATAGCACTAATAATTTCGAAAATATACCTGTCATAATTTACATGAAAACAATATTTTTCAAAATTTTACATGTTTTCTGTAATTTCTAGAAAACTATTAGAGCTAGGCAAAAAACTCCCAGAAGTAAAAATAAACACCATTTAACCAATTATTTAAAAAATATTAGTTTATAAAGATAGGACTAATAATTTCGCATATATATTCATGTATTGTGTACGTAATAAAATTAAAAAATTGCTAGAATCCTGTGTTATTTGCAATTTGCACAAAAACTATTAGAGCTGGGAAAAATCCTCGAAAGAATAATTAATTTCATTAAATTACCTACAACAAAGTCTAATGGTGTTTTTAGATAGGATCAGTAGTTCGAGAAATATCCTAGCCTTTATTCCATGAATAATTTTTTTTTTTCAAAAACTGTGTAATATTTTAGAATTTTCACAGAAACTATTACAACTAGGTAAAAAAATATCAGTAGCAAAAATGAACTACATTAAATTATCTCCAAAATAGTTTTTACTATATTCTGATAGAACTAATAGTTTCGGAAATATAGCTGCCTAACTGGCATAAAAAACTAAACCTTTGTAAAAACCCTAAACGTTTTTTGTAATTTCAAGAAAAAGTATTAGAGCTAGGAAAAAAGCTGTCAGGACTTAGTACAAAGTTTATTAATTTACCTATAAAATAGTGCTTAGTTTATTTTGATAGGACTAATAGTTTTCGAAATATACCTTGCTATTGTGTAAGAACCGGTGGTAGTCATGTAGACTTAGCATAATACTATGGAATAAATAGAAATAAACCCCAAATAAATAACGTCTTGTTGATTTTAGGCACAAATGATGTCCTCTTTTCTCCCCCACAACCCTCCCCCACCCCCTCCCACCCCCACCCCCTCTCAAACATCTCGCCGATTGTGCTTTTTTGTAATTAAATTTCAATTCAAGTATCAAATCAAATGTTTTTTATTCAAATAAACTTATAAAATGCTTTAGAATCGTCCAGTGAATCTACCATTGGTTCGGAATGCCGTTAAAAGTTAATCTGATAAAATTATCTACAAGATGGCTGTTGGATGTTGGTGGTTCATTACCTACATTGTTTTTCGATAAATGCATATTGCATACCTACATATTGTTGAAAGTACTTCGACACGTAGGTATATCAGCATTTACTAAGACTATAGTGTGGTGTTGTTTTGTAGATAAAGATATGATAATTATTACTATTAGTTTATTGTATTATAGAATCGATGATTTTCAAATAAAATGAGTAGGTACAAAGACTAAATTATTACAAAATAATTATAAATGCGAAAGTTTGGATGTATGGATGTATGTTTGTTACTCAATCACGCTCCAACGGATGAACGGATCTGGATGAAATTTGGCACAGAGATAGATTATAGTCTGGAATAGCACATAGGCTACTTTTTATCCCGGAAAATTAAAGAGTTCCCGCGGGAACCGAAAAACCTCAATCCACGCGGACGAAGTCGCGGGCATCAGCTAGTTACAAAATATTTTTCTGTCATGCACGTTTCCGATCGTCATATTTCCGAAAGTATTAGGTTTATTGAAATGAAATAAAAAGCATTTTGTAGGTGATTTCGTGAACTTTAATTTTGTTTCTGTCGTTTTTTTCCTATATCTTATACTTTTCGTGTAAATCACAAGAAACATACACGATTATTCAAAAAAAAAAAAAAAACTCAAAATAAGCCGGCATATTTCCAAAACTATTTGTCTTATCATAATGATCAAAACGCCATTGGGTAGATTATTTAATGTAGATTATTTTTGCCATAGACGGTTTTTTTCTAGCTGTAATAGTTTTCGAGAAAATTATAAAATACTGCGCTCAGGGAGACATTTTAGGGGGGGGAGAGGAAAGCCCGCACCCTAGGAGGGGGGATTTTTGAGGAATTACTTTTAAGACCCTAAAGAACACTTGTGCCAAAAATCAGCTTTACATTTTTTATTTTAGGGTTCCCATACAAAGCTTGCATAAGTAGCCTGGGCTATATAACGATAAGTTTGTGTTGTGCAACCGGCTTTTAGAATTTAAGAAAATAAACATTTACTCACTATCCATTGCGTATTTCTCAGGCACTGGTACGGCAATGACTATACCCGACGAGAGACGTAACTGCCGCGCAGCGTGCAGAATTCGTGCTGCGTGTCGAGGATCAGTCGCACGGTTAGGTGTTTTATATCCTGAACGAGTAGTGTAAAACGCTGGGAAGTCATCCGACTCGCCAAAAGAACACACCGTCACTCCTTGCGTTTCCTTGAAATTACAGATGAGCTATATGTATTGATAAGCTATTTATCAAGTTTTGCCAAAAAAATATTTTTCATCCCATGTATTCGAAAAGGACGACTTGGTTCGCCTTTATGTGCGCCCAAAGGTGGTGTTTTCTATAAGAAACTTTTAGCGGGCAGGAATGAGTTTTTAATCCTCTTTATACTCGTAAGTGCGCCGCAATTATCTTTGCCGCGCACTTATTGAATTAGGAACATCTTAGTGTTCAGCGCCAACGCAAATTGACGACCTCCGTGGTGCAGTGTTGAGCGCTGCTGTCTTAACGTGCGGAGGTCCAGGGTTCGATCCCCGGCAGGGTCAATTTAGGAATTTATAATTTCTGAATTTTAACTAACGAAAGGGCTATATGGATATATATATTTAAAAAAAAAAAAAAAAAAAAAAAAAAAAAAAAAAAAAAAAAAAAAAACAAATATTATTATAAAGGCGAAAGTTTGGATGGATGTGTGGATGTATGGTGGTATGGATGAGTGTTACTTAATTACGCCCGAACGGCTGAACGGATCTGGATAAAATTTGGCACAGAGATAGATTTCAAAAAAAAAAAAAAGATTATAGTCTGGAAATAGCACATATGCTTTTTATCCCGGGAAATTAAAGAGTTCCCGCGGGAACCAAATTTTCTCATACAGGGTGATGAAAAGTAGAGTGTATCATTCGGGCGCAAATATATTTTTGGCTCGGGCGACGTACTTTGAATCCCTCGCTTCGTTCAGGATTCTACTAAAGAATCCCTCGCTACGCTCAGGATTCTACTCTAGAATCCCTCACTTCGTTCTGGATTCAAAAAAGCGCCCTCGCCGTAAAAATATTATTTTGCTCCCTTATAATACAATCTACTATTTCATCCCATGTATTCGAAAAGGACGACTTGGTTCGCCTTTATGTGCGCCCAAAGGTGGTGTTTTCTTTATGAAACTTTTAGCGGGCAGTAATGAGTTTTTAATCCTCTTTATACTCGTAAGTGCGCCGCAAATATCTTTGCCGCGCACTTATTGAATTTAGAACATCTTACCCTGGAATTCATAAACGTTGGGTAACCAGTCTCTGGCAAAATGCCGTTCACGATTCGCGTAGGACTTGAATGTAGAATCAACCTTTGTTGCAATTCATAAACGTTCGCCAGACAATCTCCTAGCTGAATGGAGAAGAAATGGAGATGTACAGAATATTGTCTATTGATTGACATGTTATCTGTGGAAATTCTCTATGGATGTCACTTTGACGCACTGAGTCACTCAAGTGAACGTCAATGTTTGTTTACAAACAAACATTGACGCGGTTTTCAATTTCCAATGGTTTCCAATTTTAGGAAATAATAGAAAGCAAAGACCGAAGCGAATTCGAAATTTACGTGGTAAAACGCTGACGAATAATACCACTTTGATAGCGGTGATGCACAACTTCATGATTTGTATATCCTGCATAAAGTCAGAGACGGCCAAGGCTGACGGTACATCCTGGGCACGTATAAGAATCGCTCTTGAGCACCTTTGCAAAAATATCGCGAAGATATGTTTGTTCGCAGATAACAAAAGTGCAGCTTACTCTCCATAAACTGAAGTCCAGTAGAACTACTTCAGCTCTAACGAGTACGTTCTAAACTGTTCCGGCATGGTGCAAAGATGTGTTCATCAGTGCAGAGTTTTGGCCTGAGGGCATAGTATACCGTCGTAACAGGGAAGCGAGAACAAGAATTCCTTCTGCTTCATAAGACTATAATATACTTATTTTTAGAATTGTATTTATAGTATTTTATGAATTATATTGTATTGTGTTATAATTATGATTAAATATTGTTGCCTGATTTAAATAAATAATGCAATGTTAAGATCAAAGTTATCATGTTCTTGCTTAGTCACTGAAGTAATAGGATACCAAATTTCGAATCTATCAAACCTGTATTGGTAGTTGCTCTCATACTTTCTTCAACATATTATGATAATCTGCAAATAGCTGAAGAGATTTTCTTGAATCATTGCTAAGAACACTTTCGATCAAGTCCTCTAAACCAAAAAAATAAATCAAAATCGGTTCATCCGTTTGGGAGCTATGCTGCCGCAGACAAATACACAGATGCACAAACACACACACCCTCTTTTAGCGTCGGTAAGTAGTCAAGACTGAAAGACCATGAAGGTACTTATAGAGCTAGTTTTATGGCATTTATACATGGCTTTATATAAAAATTCTATTTTTATTTATGAATGAATAAGTACAGAAATACCTAAGTAAGTAAGTAAGTAAGTAAATAGCTAGATATACCTGACTTAAATTGCTAAATAAGAAAACAAAGAAGTGTTCACAATTAATTTAAAAATTGTAGAAAAATTGAATTAGAGCTGAAACAAACTGTATACACAACCTGAACCTTTGAAACATTGAATACTGTAATTTTGTACATTGACCGCTAGAATAACTAAAAAAAAGTCAATTTTATGCTAAAACTGAGCGAAGGCCACCTCCAGTTTTCCCACTGCTCCCTTTGTCTCTAGATTATTGATTATCCAGTAAAATAAGCTGAAAGTGATTGCATATGGTGCCAACTATTGTCTTCCTTTTGAAGACTTGGGATACCTAACTATCTGATAATTATTGAAAATGGAAGACCTAAAAGATATGCTGAGACAAATACAAAGCGAAATGATACAACAAAAAAGCGACATGAAAGAAATGGAAGAAAACATCAAAATTGCCATAAACAACAACATAGATGAAAAATTCAAGTTGATGGAATCAAAAACAGTACAACTGGAACTACAACTTGAGCAACAACAGACATCCATAGACCGCCTAGAAAAAGAAGTAAGGAGGAAGAACTTATTATTATTTGGAGTAGAAGAGACGGAACACAACTACAGAGATCTACAACTGCTGGTACTACATATAATAAACGACAATATGGGTGTAGCCTGTCTAAAGGATGAAATCGATAATACTCATCGAATTGGTAAAAGAAGTGACAAATGCAGACCCATACTGATATCTTTGACTACGACATGGAAGAAAATAGAAATTTTAAAAAAGAAAAAGACACTAGACCATCTTCCTATATATATTAAGGAAGACTTCCCACCAAGAGTACTTCAGAAACGCAAAGAACTACAACAGCAACTAAAAACTGAACGCGATCAAGGGAAAAAAGTAGTTTTAAGATACGATAAAATTATAAACATAGAGGAGCATAGATCAAAGAACAATGATAAACAAAAGGGAAAGACTACTAATAAAAGATTCGCATCAACATCACCCGAAGTACAAGGCAATCGAAAAACAGAGAAGGAGGCAATACAGAGACCCACATACAAAAAAAGTAAAGCTAGAAATAACAATGATATAACATCATATATGCAACAACAGAACACAAGAGCCGGAACATCAAATAGTCAAACCAAAGAAACTTCAAAAAACGCGTAGACGCAGCCCCTCGGCTGCCTCCTCCAAGCCGGCTGGTCCCCGAGGAGGAGTTAGACCAACACCCCCCAAACATAGAAGCTCATAATAATAAATATAATAATAAATATATCAAAGAAACCAACAGAAATTCAAAATGTTGGTATATAGCAACTCTAAATGTGAGAACACTACTGTCGGATAGCAGAATTACTGAACTTAGATATGCATTAGAAAAAATAAAATGGGATATCATCGGTATCTGTGAAGTCAGAAGAGATATTGAAGTTATCGAAGAATATGAAGACTTTATGCTTTACCACACATATGGAACTAAAGGTAAAAATGGTGTCGGATTTCTAATTAAAAAGCATCTTAGAAACAATATAAAAAGCTTTAGAGCGTTTTCGGACAGAGTAGCTTCACTAGATATAAAATCGGAGGATAACACCAGATGGACACTCATACAAGTCTATGCCCCTACGGAAGTGTACACTAGCGAAGAAATGGATGGTTTCTACCAACATGTAGAAGTTGCTCTTGATGAGGCACAAAACAAGAACATTATCCTAATGGGCGACTTTAATGCGCAAATAGGAAAAATGCAAACAGGAGAGGAAAGAATTTTTGGAAAATTCTCTCACGGCAAAAGAAGCTGTCACGGGAAGTGCCTCGTGGAATTCGCACTGGAAAAGAACTTTAAGTTTGTTAATAGTATGTTTAATAGGAAACCACATAAAAAGTGGACTTGGCGCTCTCCAAATGGCAAAACTCTAAATGAGATCGACTACATTCTAACTAATCAGCCAAATGACGTACTCAACTTTGACATCATTAGCAACTTGAACTTCAACACAGACCACCGTATGATAAGGTGTAGACTAAACTTGAAAACCCGTAAAAAGAGAACCTTTGTAAACAGAACATCTCATATCACGAGAAATCTCCCGGCAATATCTAAAGAGAGCGGAACTCAATGGGAACAGAAACTTTTGCAATCCCTACAAGTATCACCTGACATTCAGACACAGTACGATAATTTTGAGAATGAAATTACAACTATTCTAAAGCAGTTGCCGAAGACTAAAACCAAAGATAGAGAACTTATTAGCTCAGATACATTAAAACTTTTAGAAGAAAGAATGCTTTTATATAAAGAAAAAAGAAACAAGGAAGTTAAAGTGAAAATAACAAACATTAGTAAGAAAATAAACCGAAATATAAGTACTGAAAAGAAAATCTATCGACAGAAGATGTTCACAAGATTTATAGAAAGAAAAGGCGCTCTGCGGAAAGCTCTAAAAGAGCTTAGAGAGAAATCAGTATGGACTGCTAATGTAAAAAACAAAAGAGGCAATCTATTGAATACTCGTCAAGATATTATAACAGAAGCTACAAAATTCTATAAAGATCTATACACATCACATGAAGTATTGTCCCCACGCATTCAAAATGAACTCCAATATACTGATAATACGGAACCTCTACAAAGCATCCTAGGCTCGGAAATAGAACATGCCATAAAGACGCAGAAGAATGATAAATCACCAGGAGAGGACAATGTTACTAATGAAACACTAAAATCACTACTAGAGATTTTGCAGTGCCCCCTGGAGACATTATTTAACAACATTCTGAGGACTGGAATAACACCTAAACAATGGTCGAAATCAAAAATCATATTGTTACACAAGAAAGGTGACAGAAACGATTTAAACAACTACCGGCCAATAAGTTTAATGTCAAATATATACAAAATATTCTCAAAGATAATCCTGGGCAGAATTTTAAAAACGTTACAAGAGAACCAACCACCGGAACAAGCAGGTTTTCGCAAAAATTTCTCAACAATAGACCATCTCCAGTCAGTAACGCAAATTATAGAAAAGGCCAAGGAATATGGCATAACCATGTATCTATGCTTTATAGATTTTACTAAAGCTTTTGATTCTCTTAGTCACAATGCTATATGGGAAGCACTTCTACAACAAGGAGTTAGCAATACCTATGTTCGACTAATCCACAACATCTACTCCAAAAGCACGGCTAAGGTTAAACTGGAAAGGGAAGGGGAAGAGTTTCCCATCAGAAAAGGAGTAAGACAGGGAGACCCTTTATCACCCCAGATATTTGCCTCGGTACTAGAATACGTATTTCGACAACTAGACTGGTCCGAGAAAGGGATCAGGATTGACGGGAAACACCTAAGTCACTTGCGCTTCGCAGACGATATCGTGATTTTCTCAGAAAATGCACAAGAGCTTGAAAATATGCTAAAGGAATTCGAGGCAGAAAGCAAACGCGTGGGGTTAACGCTAAATGCCACCAAAACTAAGATAATATCAAATGGGATAGCTTCAGATGTCGTCGTGGGAAGCGGAAAAATTGAATACGTCGAAGAATACATATATCTCGGGCAATTAATCTCCTTTGATAACCAGTCAGAAAAAGAAATTCAAAGAAGAATTGCTCTAACGTGGAACAAATATTGGAGTCTGAAAGAAATCATGAAGAGCGAGGTCAGCCTTAAAATTAAGAAAAAAGTATACGAAACAATAATTATGCCTTCGCTAACATACGGTTGTCAGACATGGTCAATAAGAAAAGAAGATGAAACGAAAATAGCAATATGCCAAAGGAAAATGGAAAGAAGTATATTAGGAATAAAAATGAAAGATAGAGTCAGAAACTGTGACATAAGAGAAAGGACAAAATTATATGACATAACAAAAAGAACAAGATTGCTAAAATGGAAATGGGCAGGGCATTTATGCAGGATGGACAATTCAAGATGGGCTAAATGTCTCACAGAATGGATCCCAAGAAACAAAACAAGGAAAAAGGGACGACAAAGAAAAAGATGGAGAGATATCTTCAAACAAATGGCCGGTACAAACTGGATGACAATAGCAAGGGATAGGGACGCGTGGAGACAGCTGGGGGAGGCCTACGCCGAGGAGGCGACTTCTGCCACACGGTAACAAATATGTAATTTGTATATTATAGAATAAGGAATAAGTGGTAGTAGAAATAAAAGGCTTTTTTATTTTTATTTTATTTATTTTATTAAGTACAGAAAACTACAAAATGTTATAATCCATTTAATATTATTTTAACAATTAATACCAGGCTGAAGAAGGACATCATTCATATTTTTGACTGCTATTATGATTCTTGTATTGCTAGCCACTTCCTTTTCGCCTCAAGAAATGCACATATCATATGAGGTCATCCAACCAAATGAATTAATCCACGACCTTTATTCTAACTTCTTCACACAAGATCTTGGCTCAAACTGAGGATAGTAGAACAACGTATGTTCTGGAATTGCCTTTAGGTACTGTGTAGTACATACATTAACTGTAGTTCCTTTATTTTGCGCTCGATATTATGTATTATTCGTCAACATCCTATGTCCTATGAGATAAGTACAGAGTCATTATAAAAATTTTCTTCTTTCTTGTTTACCTAGTTCTGTATACCATCAATTAGCCTTTGCGTCTACTAGCCTTGCATCTTTATGTAGGCTGGCCGATTGTGGTATCTTTCAAGAGTCCGTCCTCATGCGGCACTTCTTTCTTCTGGCAATAATTCATAGCCATCGTTTCAATCCCTCCCCGGTCCACTATTAAATACTGAGCGCGTGCCTCTTCTTAGAACGAGAAGGGTAACTTCCGGAAATACCCGTCTGTATCAGGACAGCATAAATCGTCGTAGTTTTATATGCACTGGCTGTAATTAGCGATTTCATCATCAATGTAAAGCCATCATTCGCTTTACACTACACTTTGGATAATTGGTGGATTTATTGGTTTTACCACAAGTACAAACTTAGAAGAACATGTTGTATATGACTCAAATCACATTTTTTCTTCGATTTTTTATTAAAAATCAAGATTTATTACGCACAAATAGCCCACAAAATACAAAAATAAAGCTATGTCAAACTCATGTCATAGCAAAAGCCTCGTTTGATTGTGTCTGATTCGCGGAAATCGGCGAATCAGTATTCAGCCGCTGTTAGCGACCGCATGGAGAGTCTCTTTCGACTATGAAATGCAAAAGAGAGTCTCTTTCGACTATGAAATGCAAAAAGCTTGAATTCGATACATAGCGCTTGAAACGTCTCGGAAAAGAGCCGTTCAGTCGATTATGAATTCCACTGTTAGTGTTCAGCGCTAACGCAAATTGACGACCTCCGTGGCGCAGTGTTGAGCGCTGCTGTCTTAACGTACGGAGGTCCCGGGTTCGATCCCCGGCAGGGGCAATTTAGGAATTTATAATTTCTGAATTTTAACTAACGAAAGGGCTAACTAGTAAAGGTAGTGGATATATATATATTTAAAAAAAAAAAAAACTTATTATAAAGTCGAAAGTTTGGATGGATGTGTGGATGTATGGATGTATGGATGTTTGTTACTCAATTACGCCTGAACAGCTGAACGGATCTGGATAAAATTTGGCACAGAGATAGATTATAGTCTGGAAATAGCACATATGCTTTTTATCCCGGGAAATTAAAGAGTTCCTGCGGGAACCAAATTTTCTCATACAGGGTGATGAAAAGTAGAGTGTATCACTCGGGCGCAAATATATTTTTGGCTCGGGCGACGTACTTTGAATCCTTCGCTACGTTCAGGATTCTAATAAAGAATCCCTCGCTACGCTCAGGATTCTACTCTAGAATCCCTCACTTCGCTCTGGATTCAAAAAAGCGCCCTCGCCGTAAAAATATAATTTTGCTCCCTAATAATACAATCTACTATTATACTACACCCGCTCGGAAAGTACCCTCTTGCTTTTGTCAAAACGAGGTAGAAAGTACGTCATTGCTACAAACCAATTAAGCGGGAGGAAAAGATGTATAAAATTTCATTTCTAACGTGCTAAGCGGGGAGAAAACTGTATGAAAATCCATTTCTAACGCGCTGTTGTTTTTTAATTTTAAGTAAATATGGTATGGACGTTGAGAATTTGGATGTCTTACTAAATATAATACTAGAAGCAGCTTCACCATATTTGACATAGAAAAGTCAAATAATATGGTGAATGTCGATTGTCGACATCGACGTCGATTATCGATATCGATAGTCGATATCGATATCCGATATTGATAGTCGATATCGATATCGATGTCGATTGTCGGTATCGATGTCGATTGTCGGTATCGATATCGATTGTCGATATCGATGTCGATTGTCGATATCGAAATCTATATTGAAATAATCCTCAAAATGTAGTCTAGTTGTGATAGTGAAGCTTCGAATGAAGCGACTCATATAGTTATGATAGAACGTCATTTTTTTTTTTTTAATTTTTTTTTTAATTTTTTGAAAACAATACATTAGAAAATAAAGCTAGCTAGCCTAACCTAATTAAGGACTATTAACTATTATTAACTATTAACCTAAACCTTTTTTTTTTTTTTTCTTTTTTTTTTTTTTCTTTTTTTTTTTTTTTTTCTTTTTTTTTTTTCTTTTTTTTTTTATGTTTCTGTTTTGAATATGGGATTGTAAAATTGCCTGAAATAAAAAATATTTATTTTATTTATTATTTTAAACCTTTGTAAGTTCGTTTAATCACTAATTATCGCTTATTTTCCTCCCAGGTGTAGTATAAAGCACTATGTATCACTCGGTAGAAAGTACGATTCCTACCTCGCGTGTATTGCGGCCCTTCGGCTACGCCTCGGGCCTCAAACTACACCCTCGATAGTAATCGGTCACTTTCTCCCCTCGGTGAACAATGTACTAATTCTGCTCCGTTTCTCTGATTCCCCTAATGGCCTAGACTTATGAAAAGAGTTTTGCTTTTGACGTTCACTTTTATAGGATAGATTGCATATTTGATCCCCATGGCCAAACAGATTCTCGGTCAGTTAGAGACAAAATCTTAATTTTAAACTCTGGACTGTAAAGTGGATGCCTTATGTTCTCTTTCAGGGATATGCGGGGTGTTGTGTGCAGCATGGTGCAGCCAATTTAAACTTGTGCTGACATATTTACCTAATAATGAGATCATTCATGCTGAATCTTTGTTTAGCTTTTTTCGTGGTCACGGCTGTGAACGCCACAAGTTAGCGGGTTTCGTTGCCCTCGGCTCGGCAAAGGAAAGTATGGGATGCATCCTACGCTCTGACGCATCATACTCATTGTTGCGGGTATTTTATAATAATAAAGTTAGTTGTCATCCTACTACGTCTTTTACTGTCACGACATGGTGACAGCGGTGTAAAATTAATTGTTTTAATATGCAATTTGTGCTCTAATCGTAATAAATTTGTTGAATATAAGTTGCTTTCGGTGGTTTGCATTTAATAACAGTGATGGAGCATGCAAGGCCACCGCCAGAGCTCAGTGTGGATGGCAGCCCCGTCAGCCGGGCTGACGCGTGGAAAAAATGGAAAACGCAGTTTCAGTTGTTTATAAAAGCTGCAGGTGTGCATAAAGAAGATCCAGCAGTACAGGCTAGCTTACTGATTAACCTAATTGGACCGGATGGTTTTGATGTGTACCAAACATTTACATTTGAAGATGAGAAGGAACGCGATGACGTAGCAGTTTTGTTAAAAAAGTTTGACAGTTACTTTGGTGTAAAACCCAATATTACGTTAGCCAGATACAATTTTTTTACCAGAAATCAAGTTGAAGGCGAGTCAATAAATCAATACGTAACCGCGTTAAAACTTTTAAGCAAAACCTGTGCTTTTGCGTCGCTGGAAGAGGAGCTGATCAGAGATAGAATTGTCTGTGGAATCAAAAATACTGTAGTTCGGGATCGTTTACTTCGGAACGACGAGTTAACATTAGAAAAAGCGATAAAAATATGCCAAGCTGATGAAGTTTCAATGGATGGCAGTCGTCAGTTAGAATCTCGTACAGTTAGCTCAGGGCGAGTATCCATCGACGCGGTGGAAGAGCGCGGCGGGTATCGGGGCGCTCCCAGCCGGCAATGGAATGCGAGCAGTGGCGGTGGAGCCCGACCCGCGCGAGGAAGCGCGCGCGCTGCGACTTCGTATCGAGGCACCGGCAACGTTGGCCGACTCCAGGGCCGTACTCCGACGCCGTGTAAAAATTGTGGAAAATATTGTAACTCGGGTTCCTGTTACGCGCTCGGTGTAAAGTGCTTTTTATGTGGGGGCTATAATCATTTTGCCCGGATGTGTTTGAATCGGTCCAAAAAAGTGTATGATATCGATTTATGTGATGAGAAACCCGTAGGGGGCTGTGATAGTGATGATGACAGTGAGTCATTCTTTATATCGACGATAGCGAGTACATTGCAGCGTAGCTATGAGGAGTGGTATGAAACATTAACCGGTGAGTGTGGCGTAGAAAAATTTAAACTAGACACAGGAGCAGATATAAATGTCATATCATTAGATAGGTTTTTGCTGATGGGATATGATGTTAGCTTAATTAATGTCAAGAGTAAAGTCAAGCTTCAATCCTACAGTGGTGATATTATTCCTATAAAAGGGCTATGTAATTTGAAATGGTGGTATAAAAATAAGTTGTATATCTTAAAGTTTGCAGTAGCGAGTATTAGCTGTCAAAGTGTTCTGGGAAGGCAGGCATGTACAGAGTTAGGTCTAGTAAAGCGCGTACACAATATAAACCTATCGAATTATGATCATTTGTTTCGTGGTATTGGGTGCCTTCCCGGTACGTATAGCATAGTAATAGATAAGTCTGTGAGTCCGGTAGTGAGCGCGCCGCGTAAGGTACCTCTAAGTCTTCGAGATAAGTTACATACTGAGTTAAATAGAATGATTGAGGCAGGCGTAATCAGAAAAGTTACTCATCCCACTCAATGGGTAAACTCATTAGTGATCACGGCTAAGAAGAATGGTGGTATAAGGCTATGTCTTGATCCGCGTCCGCTGAATTGCGCGATACAACGGGCCCACTTTCAGCTGCCTACTATTAATGAATTAGCAACTAAACTTAGTGGTGCGCAGTATTTTTCTGTACTAGACGCTAATTCTGGATTTTGGGCAGTCAAATTAGATGATAAAAGTGCAGACTTATGTACTTTTAGCACGCCATTCGGTCGGTATCAATTTTTAAGATTACCTTTTGGTTTAAACTGTGCATCGGAGGTATTCCACTCTACACTTAAGCAGTTATTGGAAGATTTGGAGGGGGTGGACTTATTCATTGATGACATTATCTGTTGGGGAAAAAATAAAACTGAGCACGATCTGCGGCTTACTGCATTGCTAAATAGGGCGCAAGAAATAAATCTTAAGTTTAACAAAGATAAATGTAAAATATGTGTACAAGAGGTGGTTTACCTAGGGCATGTTTTTAATAAAAACGGGATGAAACCGGATGAGGAGAAAGTGAAGGCCATTAAAAATATGCCTACTCCAAATAACAAAAAATCGTTAGAGAGATTTTTGGGAGCCACTAATTATCTATCAAAATTTATTCCAAACTATTCGAATTACACCGTTCATCTTAATCGATTACTTAAAAAGGAATCTATTTGGTATTGGGATAGTATTCATGATGAAGCGGTCGCAAAATTGAAAGATTTGGTTAGCAGTGCCCCGGTCTTAGCTCTGTATGACGTCACGCGGCCCGTGGTCCTGTCGGTGGACGCTAGCAGCGTCGCGCTCGGTGCAGTGCTCATGCAGGACGGCCGCCCGGTCGAGTACGCCTCGCGAACACTAACGGATACACAGACAAGGTACGCCCAAATCGAGAAGGAGCTTCTCGCCATAGTGTTCGCTTGTGAAAAGTTCCATCAATATATATTTGGTAAAAAAGCAGTTGTAATAGAGACGGATCATAAACCACTAGAAAGTATATTTAAAAAAGCGTTGGTCTCTAATCCAATACGTTTGCAGAGGATGTTGCTTCGGATTCAGGGCTATGATTTGATTATAAAATATGTGCCCGGTAAATATATGTATATTGCTGACACTTTGTCACGCGCGCCGCTTCCAGAGTCTTTTGAAAGTGAGTTAGATGAAAAATTATTGTATGAAGTAAATTTCTTGTTTGAGCATGTTCAGATGTCTACAAATAAATTGAGCTTAGTGCGAGCTGAAACTTCAAAAGACAAAGATCTTAATCAACTCTGTGAGTATATTGTCAAGGGATGGCCGACGCGAAAAGTTGATATTTCCGATACTTTAAAGCCTTATTGGTCGTTAAGAGATGAATTAATAGTAGTGGACGGTATTATATTTAAAAATAAATTAATATTAATTCCTTGTTCCTTGAGAAGTGAAATGTTAAACATTATTCACGACGGTCATCTTGGAATAGATCGATGCAAGAGGCGTGCGCGTGAAGTTATATTTTGGCCCGGCATTACAAGCGATATTGAGCTTTATGTTAAGCGTTGCAAAACCTGTCAGGAGAGCTCGAATTCACATAGTAAAGAACCTATGATTCCAGTGCAAATTCCTCGGCTACCGTGGAATAAAATTGGGGCTGATATATTTGAATATAGGAAACAATATTATTTAATATTAGTAGATTACTATTCAGGTTTTGTTGAAGTATGTGACTTAAAAAACATATGTTCAAAAACTGTTATTACAGCGATGAAGGAGAACTTTGCTAGACATGGGATCCCAGAGCTGGTCATAAGTGACAATGCGACTCAATTTTCTAGCCATTATTTTAAAAGGTTTGCTAGTGAATGGGGATTTGATCACGTGACATCATCGCCTAATTATCCACAGTCAAACGGCAAAAGTGAGCGAGCTGTACAAACGGTAAAGAAGTTACTGATCAAATCCATCAACAGTAACAGTGATTTCTACCTCAATTTGCTTAGCTATAGAAATACACCACGTGATAAGGATTTAAGCTCTCCTGCACAGCTGCTGATGGGTCGTAGACTTAATTGTAGACTGCCAGTGCATCCCAGTCTATTAGAACCTAAAATTGTGCATGAAAATGAATACGATTATTTAGTTAAGAGACAGGTAAAGAGCAAAATGTATTATGACAGCCATTGTAAAAACTTACCAGAGTTGGGTGTGGGGGATCGAGTAATCATACAGGATGGGGACAAGAAGACGAAGGGTCAGGTTATTATGAAGGCGTCTACTCCGCGATCATATATAGTGCAAAATAGCATAGGCAGAATGTATCGCCGCAATCGCCGACATTTAAAAAAATGTGAACCTGAACACCATGATTGCTCTGAGCCCCTACCTCAAACAGGTCTGAGTTCAAGGGGTACTAACAGTAGTCCAGAAAACAGTACCGATGTAAAGGGTGAGAAGGATGCTGGCGATGTGGCTGGTAAGCATCCCTCTCCTCCTATGACAAGAAAAAGAACTAGAATGTTACAGTTTGAGATTGATTGAGAACTGTAACATTGTCATTCATTTGTGCATGTACCTACTTACTAATTACCTTGTACCTACTAACAATTTTTTTTTCTACATTTTCACTTGCTTGTTAATAATATACTTACTTGTTTTTTTTTTTTCTTTCTTTGTTGGGGAAGATGATCCCTGTAAGTATTGTTATTTTATTTATGGGGGAGGTGTTGCGGGTATTTTATAATAATAAAGTTAGTTGTCATCCTACTACGTCTTTTACTGTCACGACACTCATGGACAAATAAACGCGTCCCATGCTTTATTCGTTCGAGGTGGCACTAATCTACGTACAACGCCCCGCATCTCCCTGAACGACGACTTTCAGTTCTCAAACGTTAAAATGTTCGCGCACTTTTTTGATAAAATTCGAAGCATTTTTCCTTCCTCCGCTCCGGTCGGCTTCGAATTTTACACTTAAAGCTAATAATGATACAGTTCTTTATTCTGTGACATGAAAGTGCGCGGGGATTTTTCCATTTGACCTTTACACTTACCAAGAACTCGAGAGTGCGTCCAATGTCTAGAATTGATTTGACGCCGCTACATACGACCAAAGTCTTGCTGCGTCCCAATTCAGTGAGATCCGCTGACACGTCCATTGTGTTCTCACCTTGACGATGCACACCACCTTTAACATATTGTTATCATCAACGCAACATTGGCAAAGTTCAGGAAAGTACAGGAGTGGCACTACTAAAAGCCATAAAACAAAATAAGAAGAAGAACATAAATTGTTCCAAAACATGAAAACATGATAATTATCTTTGGTGGCCTGTAAGAGAGAGGAAGAACGCCTTTTCATGCTTTTGTAAATTTGTCTATATTTTTATTATTTTCTTTGTTTTTTTAAATTAGTTGTGTAATAAAATGTTTATCTATCTGTCTAGCTTTCTTTTTGAAAACACAAGTAATTTATACTAGAATGTTAAAATTAGTCTTTCTATGTACATTCGTCCTGTCGGCGCCTCTCCATATAAAAGGCCGCGTGCGGGCTTTTTTTTATATATCCGTGTCATATCTGTAGTGTGTTATCGCCTTTAAGCACCAGCTGGACAACTTAATGTTTAAACTGGTTCTGTCTTGAATTAAAAAAAACGATTGGCATAATATAGCAGTCTTACATGAGCTTCACTAGGTATAGGGGCACGAATATGAATAATTGAACGAGAGAAAACAGCTGCTTCAATTGATGTTCCTGAATAATTTCTCAGGCGAAAACCGTTTTTTGTTGAATGGCAATTGAAGCTTACAAATCACATAGTCTTACAAAATAAAGTCTACTAGATTATGTTTTTTATTCCCGCGGAAACTCCGGGATGAAAAGTGTGTCTATGTATGCCTATGTCCTTCCCCGGAATACAAATATCTCCATACCAAATTTCATCAAAATCGATTGAAAAGATGGGGTGTTATAGACAGCAGATAGATAGACACACTTTCGCATTTATAATATTAGTATCGATTAAGATGTACTTTTTCTTAAAATATTTCATAATCTTAAAGGTAGGACCGTACATGTATTTTTTTTACTCAATAAATATATCTATTTAATCGAACAATTTACGTTTTAAGCTATTTTTGTGAGTTTTACCTATTTCGGTAAAACTTACATAATAATGATATCAATTAACTTTATTAAGCGACCACATGGGCTAGTATTAAAGCAGCATTATTTGCGAGTTGTACTATTTTTGTTTGGTATTTTTATTTATACTACTCTGTCAAGAAAGTATCGGGAAAAGGTGTATAATACACAAAATGTTAATTATTATTCCAAATTTATTATATCTCCTTCAAAGTAGGCCCCTTAGGAAATAATACACTTAAGCCAACGAATAATCCAATTTTCAAAGCATTTTTTAAAGGCATTTTTCGGAATCGACTTCAGTTCTTGCCGCGAATTCTCTTTTATGTCTTCTATCGATTGAAAACGGGTGCCACAAAGTGGTAATTTGAGTTTTGGAAAGAGAAAAAAGTCGGCCAGAGCCATATCCGGTGAATACGGTGGTTGTTCGATGGTATTTGTTGAGTTTTTGGTCAAAAATTCATTCACAATGATGGCCTTGTGCGATGGCGCATTGTCGTGGTGCATCCAAGAATTTTCTTTCCACAAATCTGGCCTTCATCGTCGTTTAAAATGATACGAATCGATTCTTGAGACACAGAAAGTTCAGCAGCTATCTCTCTCAAACTTGAAAGAGGATTTTCAGTCACCATTTCTTTCACATTAGCGATGTTAACTTTAGTTGAAGACGTTGATGGCCGACCAGAGCGTGGCAAATCTTCCACCACATCTCGACCACTTTTGAATGCATGGTATGCACGTGTTTTTGATAAAGTCGATTCCCCGTAAGCTTTCTGCAACATTTCCAGCGACTCTGAACACGAAATTCCATTTGCGATGCAAAATTTGAGACAAACTCTTTGTTCGATATTTTTAATCATTGTAAAAATCGCGAAACACTATTGAGATGAACTGACAAAATGGCGCACTGTAAACAAAGTAAATAACAATTGACGCTCAAACTTCGCGGCAATATAGACGACAGTTGTGCCAACTTAGCGACAAAAAAGAATTTTTGAATTGAATTTGGAATTAGAAACAAAATATGATGAATTCCTGGTACTTTTTTGACAGAATGTAAGTGCGAAAATGTGTTTGTTTTGTCTTCTAATTACTGATACCGCAACAGAGCAATGGATCGACGTAATTTTTTGCATGGAAATAGCTAACCTAGAAATTGTCACTTTCTACTACTTTTCATCTCAAAAAATCTACGCAGACAAAGTTATGGGCATCACCAGTACTGTTTATATGTACTTAATATGTATATTTGTTTGTGGTAGGCAGGTAAGTAATAACAGAGAAGACAGGACGTACGAGTCGGGGGCGGATGGAAGCAGGGTCAGCTCCCGCGGCTTAGCTCGGGCCTAAGTTAGATTTGGCTCTCCTCTCCCCTTCAAAATGAATTCATTTTCAGTGATCTTGCTCGAAATAAGCTTAACAAGCTCTTTTGAAATTATATTATCTGTAAATTGGCCTCGAAGCGTTATCGGATGCTTCCAGGGGGCATACTAACATAAAGCCGTATTATTTTAATATTGTTGACGTTAGGGTACAAGGCTTTAAGCGATGGTAGTAACCCCCCAGTTTAGTTTTGTGTAGCGAAAAAGTAATATACTTACGTATTTAGTGCAGAACCAAGTTACAGTTATTACTTACAAAGTCCAATTTTAAGCAAAGTCACCCGCTACATAATCATACATAGTAGGTAACTACCATCTTTTGTGTAACGAATTCACAAAACAATTTAAAGATAAGATTTACAAAACTTGAATGATTAACATAATGAAATAACGCGAGGTTTTATTTAAATGTTAATTAATGTGTATGTGTGTTAATATTACAACTAGCGTTTGCCCGCGACTTCGTCCGCGTGTAATTATGTTCTTAAAAAAAAATGTCACAAAACTGTAAAAAGACCTACAATTCTTCATTTTTAACTTACTTGGGGAAGAAATTTTCGAAATTTAAATAGGTAGGTTATTCCTTAGTACAGTATTCTTGGGTGCTCAAGGGCACTTTAGAGGTGTGATAAGGATATATATTATATATTCTCTCAAAATTTCGAATTTCTACTTTCAGCCATTTGGGCTGTAGGTTGTCTGTCAGTCACTCGGGACAACGCCTTTTATAGTTATTGATGATCTCTATACATTTGGAAAGGTGTCCAAAAACTTCTGCCCTTATTACTATTAAGCACAAAACCATTCTCACTTTTCCAATAAACGCAGTTAGCTTGAACAAATGAAACATTCATTAGTTCTTAATTAAATTATTTGTCGAGTGTAAGACCGCGCCATTTGAAAGTTAAGAGCGCAGTGTTGAAAAACCATTTCCACTTAAAATTCTAAATTAAAAAAAGAACGAATATATTCCGTAAATAAAAAACGGGATCGAAAAAAAAACAATTAATCGCTCAATTTTAATTAAAGCATAGGTGTGCTGGTATAATAAATTATTTGCGGAGAGGTGAAACTATTCCATAAAATTTTAATTACCGGCGAACCGCATATAACATTGTACAAAATACGTAAGCATTGCGCGGTAAGTTCAATTATCCGCTGCCGTATGGTGGAATGCTCGTGAATTTTAGCACGAATGAATGCGAATGAATTCACTTGCGAGCACCACATTCAATTAGGGCACTATCTCACTAGCACACCTTGTCGCGGCGCAACCACTTATCAGTCGCGCTACCAACAACAAATTATTGGAGTGTACCTGGTGTCCGTTTGGTTCCGCAACCAATTTGGTGGCGGTGGCCGCTAGTGGCGCAACCACTAATATGTATAGAGCTAAGACCAAAGACTCCAAAGAGTCTTACTCACTTGATCACCAGTTGCGCTATCAGGGACGCCCCTCCCGCACACTGCTCGTGTGTGATGATGTCAATCACACGTGTATACTGATGATGATAATAAAACTGACGTTCCTAGTGTCTGGTCTGGTGTTTCTCGTTTGTTAGCTCAAGACACCACGGTGGGCGACCGGTGGCACCGCCATGGTGTTCTAGTGAGATATTGGCCTTAGAGCGTGTGAGCTGCGTGATGAAATTAATAACAAATTCCGCGCGACCTCCGATCCCAATATCAACCCGCAAAATCTCGTGAGCAAACTGCAAACACAATTCCAATTCAGTCGGCATAAATCTTAGACCAATTCGTTTAACGAATGACTGTGCAGTCAGCAAGTTGGGGATTTGGAATAAAATTTCAGTTGCGTAATGTTGCAATAAAGTTGCGTAATGGAGAATAACTTTTAATGGCTTTTGAGGAGAGCTGGTACATACAGTTGATACAAACATCTGTCCGAGAAAAATCCTCGGTACTTTTGATGACTTTTGGATATGGTGTGGTGTTTGTTAACTTCTGTTATCTATCAAATATATATTTACTAGCGTCACCCTGGCTGAAATCAACTAAATTGAAATCCTACTCGATCCCAATGAAAAATGACCACCCATCCACCGAGGGCGGAGCTTACAGGCGTCAAATGTGTTCGGGAAAATATCCTCTCACCTACGATCGAACGACATGAGACAAACTATGACCATGGTATAAAGTAAATATTACCATTTAATCATGGTAATATTTACACATTTTAGGAATAGCGTAAGTTTTACAATGCAATGTAGGTATCAGTAATTGACCGAGCGAAGCGAAGGTCTCTGATTCTACTTGAGTGAATTGGCACTTGTCCGTCCGTCCGTCTGTCCGTCCGCCTGTCCGTCCGTCTGTCAGAGCCTTATAACTTCTGAATTACTGAACGTAATTACTTCAAATTTAAATATAAAATGTAAACCTATGGCCTCCAGCCGAATATGGCTTAAAAAGTTATAAAAATCTTTATTTCAGGGGAGCTCTCATAGAAGCGAATGCGAAGTAAAATATTTTTTATAGCGTTACATACTCGTAGAGTTGCGGTATATCATTTTAAAGATAATTAGGAATAGAGTCCAAAAATATCTAGTTTACAGTAGTTTTACAATGCAATGTAAACTTAAAGTGGACACTGATTTTCTGTCAGATTTTGTATGTGACTACGTATCGAATCATGCACTTGACATATTAATCTCTCTCCAATCATCTATTTTACTTTTGGCAGCGCGAGTCAATGATGTTCTAAAAGTGTTTATTGATTCGATTGAAAGACAATCAAGAGAGCTTGCATTGCAGCTTCATGACTATTTTGAAAAGGAAATTCGTACTTGTAATTACAAGATGAGTATACGATTTACGGAATATCAGATAAAAGGGAACGTCGCTTCACTATTGTTAAAAAAATATCTGCGTCTATGAAGTAAATTGTATTCTCGTATCCTGTCACCAAAGGTTGTCTGGAAGAGATCGCCTTAGGCGATAAGACCGCCTTTGCATACTGTGTAGTCCTAGTTCGTTGTTTTAATGTCTTGTTTATTTTCGTGTTCTTGTGTGCAATAAAGATTTAATAAATAAATAAAATAAATAAATTGCCTTTTTTCTCGATGGTTGCCTGTCAATAATTATAAAACTTCATGGGCGTGCTTATGTCAAAAGTAAAATAAATGGTTGGACAGCATATATCTTTTGTTTGCATATCAAAGAACGTTGACATCATGCATCCGGCCAACGTGAACTTGATATTGAGATTCAACACAAAGGGGTTTCCGCGGCAAAATTATTCAAGAGTTAAGACATCGCTCTGGCTGACTCCCCGCACCCAGTATTTCATATTCATGATATAGGAGGGACCTATCAGATTCCACGTTATGAATAGTTAGTTCTTTGTACCTACTAATTACTAAGTACTGACTATACTTTTGCCCAACGGCTTAACCTGGATATTCAACGCGGTAATAGCGGCGGTGTTTTAGCACTATTACCTATTCGGTGGTTTTAGGTACCATGCCTAATAACGATCATTTGAACGGCGTATATTTTTCTAAATATAGTTTTTAGTAATTTTTAAATTTCACACCCGACCAGAGTCAATCATTTAGATATTATAAAATACTAGCTGATGCCCGTGACTTCGTCTGCGTGGAATAAGTTTTTTAATTCCCATGGGAACTCCTTTATTTTCCGAGATAAAAAGTAGCCTATGTCACTCTCTAGGTCCTCAATAACCATGCAAAAAATCACGTCGATCCGTTGCTCTGTTGCGGCGTGATTGAAGGACAAAACAAATTCAAACCAACACACTTTCATGTTTATAATATTAGTATGATTCCCAATTTCGAATGGTCTCTTTAAATTAGAATTGTAGATATAAATTTTAACAGACAGTAATAGCCTTAAAGTAAATCTGCTTAATAAAGTGGAAGATGATTGTGGGCCCTACGGTGCGTAGGCCCGTAGCTCTTCCGCTACGACGCGGTTAACAACCACTGAAATTAACGTTAAATTTAACAATGTCTCAGTCTGAGAAGGTAGTTAAATTTTAAGTTAATGTTCAAAGAAATCGAATGCAATTCTGTTAGTATGCAAGCGACAAAAAAATTTAAACATAACAATTTCAGAGAGTTTCTAATTCTTTTAATTATAATCATATCATACTAATATTATAAATGCGAAAGTGTGTTTGTATGTTGGTTTGTTGATTTATTGGTTTGTTGGTTTGTCCTTCAATCACGCTGCAACGGAGCAACGGATCGACGTGATTTTTGGCATGGGTATAGTTGAGGACCTGGAGAGTGACATAGGTTAATTTTTATCCCAGAAAATTAAGGAGTTCCCGCAGGAATTAAGAAAACTTAAACCACGTGGACGAAGTCGCGGGCATCAGCTAGTTTAAACATAAAAGAAGCATAAAAGTCATAGTTTTTAAACGATTGCGCGCTCTATTTTCATGTGTTTTTTATTTGAGCGCTTCTAGGATGCCAAGTAAGGATTAGGTATAGAAATTAATTTCTCTCTAAAAATAAACCTTTTCACCTCACTAGCTGAAAAAGGGCGCCATTGCTGCTTAAAACCAGTAAGTAAAAGTCGTTTAATTGAATCGTTTAATCGTTGAATTTAGAATACTTGTAGCTGGGCATTTCTTCTCATTGCCTCAAGAAACGTTCAGAAACTTCGTCACATCCATTTTGTATTCTATACAATATTTTATTAGGTTTATAATTATTTTGTGAGACTGAGACGGTAACGGCTGACCTGCTTGGGGTATAACAGCTTGGGGTGCCGTGCTCTGAGTCAGTATAGATTTCAATACAAAATTATGGAGTTCCATAGGCAATGATTAAGCGACTCTGAGTACAGCAGTTAATCAGTTGTTTTGAAGGTTTGATGCTAAGCTAAGGCTAAGATGAGATTATAAATAGTAATAAAAGGCTACTTACCGATACCACCAGTGACAAATACTGGTATATCAGCTAGTTCTGCCGCGATGATCGTGCCGGCTACTGTAGTAGCACCGTCTTGCTGCGCTGCTATGACCGGAGCGAGATCCCGTCTTGATGCTTTAACAACACCTTTGGCTTTTGCAAGATATTCCAGCTGTTCTTTCGTTAGACCGACAGATAGTTGGCCTTTCAAAATGGCGATTGTTGCAGGCGTAGCTCCCTAAAATAATAAATTAATGTTAAAGAAAAACGTTAGTTGTATATTTATAGATAGGACAACTTTGATGACACAACATATTCATATAATATTTTTGAGTTCTGTTGGAAAAAACGAACCTTAAAAACACATTAAATATTGAAGGTATACTGAAAGGAAACATTCTTCTGTTTTAAAAACTAAGAACATCTGCATTTAAACCTTTAGAAACAATACAACTACTTCATGGCAAGTACCTACATAAACCTATAGAGTAACTTGGAAAATATAATCAGCTTTGTCTGCGTATGTTATAAGCAGTATAAAGACTCGGCTGTCGGTTACTAAGCCGGCAAGAAAATATAATTAGACCTGCTTGTGTATGTAATAAGCTATTTCATGAACCGTCTGTCTAACCGTACGCAACATGTAGTGTATGTCATCGAACTGGATTAGTGAGACGAGAACAGCTTTCACTCAATTAAGCCTTACTCCTATCTCGCATGTCGTAACGCTTAGTTTAGGAGTTTAAATTAATCTTCAGCCCTAACTATAGAGAAAATACCCGGAAAGCTTAATTATGGTATGAACCTAGACATTGTTCCAAACAACTTTGAGTCACCACCGTTGTTTGAATGCGCTAACCCAATGAGGTACTAAATAAAGCTGAGTTTGAGCTGTTGTGACTAAAGACGCGCATCGGTTGACTCCACTCGAAACGTAGATGACCAGCACAAAGTAGTTTTTAGTAAGTACATACATAAATTAGCTGTAGGTAAATATTTTTCTTGAATTTACCTGCTTTCGAATAATAGCTTCAACCTCACGAGCTGTCTCCAAATTTTTCGGATAAGGCATCCCGTGTGTAATAATAGTGGATTCTAGAGCCACTATTGGCGTCCCGTCCGCTTTCGCTCGGCGTACCTCCTCGGAATACACAAGGGGCAGCGTCGAAAAGCGTCGTGTGTGTCGAGAAAATCCAGCCAACTGTAGTCTCCACAGACGAGAAGTTCCCAATAGACGCAACATCTTGATATCACGAACTTGACAGGTCTGTGGAAAGATTTTTGTAACGCTTTATTTATTTAATTTCGAGTCTTCGAGTAATATGATATGAGTAATATTTGTTGGTCAATATACCACCAAGTGTGTTTATCTGTCTATCTGTTACATTTTCACGGCTCATCTGTTTAACCGGGTTTGACGAAATTTGCAAATCGAGTTAGGCTACATTTGATCTAGGAAAGAAAAAGTTCTCGTGGAATGTTTAAAAATCTTAATGCAGAATCGCGCTCTTCATCTAGTATTATATAAAAAGTAAAATAATGTCACACTTGCTACAAAGAATAATTTTTACGTAATCATGTTGCCAAAAAAACCTACACTTTAGTTTTTGTGATAATAAAATTGGGTGAAGACGGACTGAAGTTAATATATGCTGACATTGGAACTAGAAAGAATAAATCAGCTTAGATTTTTGCCATAGGGAGGAGCTTGTATATGATTTACCCGCCTCAGCTTCGCTCGGACGAAAATTTTAAAACTTTTGTCAGATAATATCTACTTACGTTACAGAGATCCTTCGTGCAAAATCTTAAGTTTTAGAGCCAGCATTACGAACGTTGAAATGTCACGCAGCCAGTTTCTGCTTGTATGTTTAAAAAAGCCATTTCATCCCAACATCTATACTCATGAATATAAAAAAATATATACTTTTGCTGCACATATATGGCTAAATACATTTGCCAATAACATAGCGTGAGTACTTATCCTTACAGTGCAGTGGATCGACCCTGTAACTTGCAGACTACCGGCTCCAAACCTACCTACCCCACTCCGTCGTATGACTGGTAGAAAAGAAAGTATCTCCTGAATAGTATTCTCGTAAGAAAGATGTGTAGTGATAGTTTTGACGAAGCCTCAATAACTCATTCAAGAAAACTTTCTAAGGAAATAGTTCCTTAGAAAGTTTTCTTGAATGAAGATTACAAATTAATTAATTTTTAAAAGAATCTTGATAATTGCAGTGGAGTTAGATGTCGTAACCGGATTTCGTTGAATTATAACACTGTATTCTACTGCTCTCTAAAACTAAGTCTCTCTTGCGAAAAATTAAAACCAGTCTACGCTAGGTTTTACCTATCTCACTAAAACTGCTGAGTTTGCTCATCAACTCGCAGCTCGCTCAGAGGCTTGGCCACTGACGAACGCCTCGACTAAAAATAGAATGAGCACGAAATGATGCCTTTTTCGCTAAATAACAGTTTATATTATTTTTTAATGTACACATTTGAATGCTTTCTAAGTACTTAATTTCGAAAACGCCACGGATAAAAAAGTTATAATGACATCCCAATTTATGTGGCAAATACGTATGTACTACTACTACTATACTGTATGTTTTTTCGATAAATTAAAAACCTTTGTAGTAATAGGTATATTAAAGTACTTGTAGTTATCTAGGTACAGTTCGCGCGCGAGTTCAAGGCAGAGCTTATGTATAGTGACACATACATAAGCTCTGCATGCTCTGCAACTCGCGCGCGAACTATAGATATACTATAAGGTCTAGTAGGTTTTGTATGATGGGTCTCTTAAGGCCCGCTTGCAGAGACGCCTAAGAATTTTGGAATTTTGACACAAGTTTTATACGAAGTAGCAGCTAACTCTGGGGTAACAGGACAACCCAGCCCCACTCACTAGCCACAAGCCAGCCAGCGGGTCACTATCTGAGGTTAATTAATTATTTACGCCTTACAAAAGCTCTCTCTCTCAAAGCTCTCTTTTAGAAAGTTAAAGCCTATAAAATCACGCAATTGTATCCTGGATGAGGATAGTATTGATCTAAATTCAATATGACATTTACAAATATACGATAATCTGTCGTGAAAGCGGCCTTTAACATTTTGTTAAGCACAGAATATTCGGCTCTCAACCAACAAAGATACAACATTGTTACAAAAAAACTCAGTGAAGAAGCAATGTGTAAATTTAATCTTTATTACGATATAAGTAAAGCTTATAGTCGCTCACAAGATCATGATGTACTGGTAGTGAATTGGCGGAGCTTTTTAGCCCTGTCATCCTTTCAGCATTTTTCACTGTATTTTATCCACAACGGACTCGTTGAAGGGAAAAGAATGGAAAATTTACGGAAAGGGGAAACTTGCAAATCCAATTTTATAAACTTATGTCTACCAATTAATACGCATGAATAAAAAGTTCGAATAAAAGGTTCAAAATTTTCGATATCGAATTAAAAGTTCAATCAAAGCTCTGAGCTGAATAAGAATAAATTATTACGGAATATAATTTCATTTTATATTCTCTACGGCTAAAGAGCTTATTACACCTTCCTAAATTTAGTAGTCTAAATGATTCAGTTACTAAATTCAGAAAAGTGTAATCGCATTTAGCAAGTTAGGATCCTAAATTTAGGAAAAAGTATGGTTGCTAACTTACTAAATCATTCAGTTTCCTAAATTTAGGAAGGTGTAATAGCATTTAGTCGCCTAATTGGTTCAGTCACCGCCATAGAGTAAGTAATACTGATCACCGCGCCTGCCTGATAGGAGGAGAAGATGGCGGCAAATTCAAATAACCATTTATTAATTTTTGATAAAACTTTGTAGATTCCAGTACGGTATTCCAGTATCAAATCTTCGGATTCTCCCCTTCATAACTTAATATCCCAACACCAAACAAAATCCACGCATCTTACACCATCTATACAGCAACATATCAAATCTTCGGATTCTCCCCTTCATAACTACCTTACCATCCCAACACCGAATACAATCCCCACATCCTTCACCATCCACATTGTATCATATCATTCATATCCCCTCTTCACAGTCATCAACGTCCGATCAATACCAAACCGATGAGACTGTTGATTGAAGGCAATGGGGAAATAATGATTTTTTTTTAAATTTTTGGTAAGAAAAAATAAAGGCATCTATTAATTTTAATTGAGCCAATAGCCAGAGCTATGGCAAGGCCAATTTTTTGGACAATGGGTCCAGTACTGTTGTATAATGTAATATGTGGTTGCACTCGACACTAGCACGACACGTCCGACGCCGTCGAACTTTATCTGTAAACTGCATAGATAATACCTATATGGTAAACTGATTCAGTGACTAAATTTAGGAAGGTGTGATCAGAAATATGAATTTGCTTTCCTTTCCTGAATCCTAATTAGGACGACTAAATTTAGGAAGGTGTAATAAGCTCTTAAGTGGGTATCAGGATTTATCCAAATTTCATCCGCGTGGATTTAGGTTTATAGATCCCATTTGAACTTCTGAAAATCCTTGCTTAAAAAGAGAACTTACATGCGCAGTTACTAAACCTAGGGAAGTTGAGCTTCGGTATGTCAGTCAGTCAGGTTCACTTTTTATCTCATACAAAAATGTCCTGACCCACTCACAGACTGACTTATCGACGCAGCAAATCCTTGCACCTAGAAAGCTGAACTGTTGCATAGAAGCACAGCATAGAAGTTCCATTTATGACGTAGACAAGTAATAAGGTCATGGCACGACACCGAAGCTGCGGGCGTTACCTTTTATTTATATGTAGGTAAAAATCTATAAGTCTGCGTCTAAATCACAGTATGAAATTAAGATATTCATATCCACTAGAGCTATAACAAACAGGCTCCTCTTTCTTATCAAATTAATTGTAAATATAAGGAGTAAGTAGAGATCCCGGATTTAAGAGTAGGTACTCCTTAACCTTAGACAAGTATCGAAGCCTCTAACCACATGAGTAGATAAACCTGTTGAACTATTGTGGCTTCATCATGATATCAAAGAGAATTAAACACTACGTTGTTAAGCCTCTTTTATAAGGATATCGATAACTCAGCAATCAGCAAGGAGTCTTGGCAACCAATAAAACGTAGTGATTACATTCTCTCTGCCAATGGCGTTGTCCCTAAGCAACCAAATAATTGTTGATTATTGACAATATTTGACAAATCTGCTCAACAATCAAGGTGTCATACATCATACTAATTATTGTATTCTTTTTTGCATACTAGCTTTTATTTTATAGTCAGATTATTTTTACACGTCCTATATTTTGGTAAGTACCATTAAATACCTTTTCAGTTTCAGTTTTAGTAATAACTAGCTGATGCCCGCGACTTCGTCCGTATAGTTTAAGTTTTTTTTATTCCCGCGGAACTCCTTAATTTTCCGGGATAAAAGTATCCTATGTCCGTCTCCTGGTTCTAAGCTACTTCCCCACGAATTTTCAGCCAAATCGGTTCAGCTGTTCTTGAGTTATAAATAGTGTAACTAACACAACTTTCTTTTATATATATATACATATAGATATAGATATATAGATATAGATATAATCTAAAATGTCTATCAGAATAATTTCCTTTTTCTTTTCCCTTTTCCCATCCTGTATGCTTGTACCCGAATATAAACGTAAATTGTATTGCATATTATGTAAGTCCTTATCATTTTGCTTCATCGTCATCTAGAGAAATATAGTTTTAACCCACATGGGAAATGATTTCGCATTAACTTACCGGCAAAGCCCTACCAATAACCTACTCTGTGGCCGTACCCACGCCTATGGTTCTTCTTCTTCTCTTCGCCTATGGTTATTAGGCGCTCTAGTTAGCGCTTTCATCTTAGACGGTATCGCCTCTGCATCAGAAGATCGTAGTCAGTCTATATGTAGACAGTCTCAGTTAAGGGTCTCTATTGTTGTGATAATTACGGATAACAGGTTACAGTCATGTTAGGGGTATTTGACCTGTAATTGGATGTCTGGCTGTTATTAAATTGGCAAACACGAACGAAAATATTTCATAGTATTGTATGTACTATGTACCTACTTACTTGTTCTGTATTTAGTCGTCGTCGTCGTCGTCTCAACCTATAGACGTCCACTGCTGGACGAAGGTCTCCTGCATGGATCGCCACAGAGCACGGTCTTGTGCCGCTTGTTTCCAGCGGCTCCCAGCTGCACGCTTGAGAACGTCCGTCCACCTAGTGGGGGGTCGCCCAACGCTGCGCTTCCCGGTGCGAGGCCGCCATTCGAGCACATTGGGACCCCAACGCCTATCTGTTCTACGAACTATGTGCCCCGCCCATTGCCACTTGAGCTTGGCGACTCTTCGAGCTATGTCGGTTACTCTGGTTCGCCTACGGATCTCCTCATTCCTGATTTGATCACGCAGGGATACTCCGAGCATAGCTCTCTCCATCGCCCGCTGAGTGACCCGGAGCCTTCTTATCAGGCCCATAGTTAGCGACCATGTTTCGGAGCCGTAAGTCATCACTGGCAACACGCACTGTTCGAAGACTTTTGTCTTCAGGCACTGAGGGATTTTGGACGAGAAGATGTCGCGGAGTTTCCCGAACGCTGCCCATCCGAGTTGGATTCGGCGGTTTACCTCTTTCTCGAAATTGGACCTACCTAACTGGACTGTATGTCCCAGGTATATGTACTCCTCAACAATTTCGAGTGCAGTGTTCTCAACTAACACTGGGTGGGGCTGAACATGTGCATTGGACATGATCTTCGTCTTGCTCATATTCATTTTTAGGCCCACCTGTTGAGAGACTCTGCTGAGGTCGTTGAGCATTGTGTTAAGGTCTTCCAGAGTTTCTGCCATAATGGCTATATCGTCGGCAAACCGCAGGTGTGTGATGTACTCGCCATTGATGTTGATGCCGAGTCCGTTCCACTCCAGAAGCTTAAAGACATCTTCCAACGCAGCGGTAAACAGCTTCGGAGAGATAACATCTCCCTGACGCACTCCTCGCTGCAATCGGATTGGTCTCGTAGTCTGGTCTTGTATACGGACTGACATAGTGGCGTTTTCGTACAAGCACTTCAACACCTGGATGTACCGGTAGTCGATTTGGCATCTCTGTAGAGACCTCAACACTGCCCAAGTTTCCACCGAATCGAAGGCTTTCTCGTAGTCCACAAACGCCAAGCAAAGTGGCTGGTTATACTCTTCTGTCTTCTGTATAACCTGCCGCAGCGTATGAATGTGGTCTACGGTACTAAAACCTTTTCGGAACCCGGCTTGTTCGGGAGGCTGGAAGTCGTCGAACCTACGAGCGAGACGATTCGTTATGACTCTCGAAAACAACTTGTAGACGTGACTCAGAAGCGAGATGGGTCTGTAATTCTTCAATAAGGTGTTATCTCCCTTCTTGAAGAAGAGAACCACCACGCTCCTGTGCCACGCTTCTGGCGTTGTACCCTCGTGAATGACGGAATTGAACAATCGCTATTAATCGCTGTATTTAGTGGCTAATTTAAAATAATAACCGTCAAGTTGTTGGGACTAACATTCAACCAAGAATTAAATGTATTTTAATGGAATAAATAGAAAACGTTAATTTTTATAGGTTCGTACCATAGACGTAGGATCTTACTGATGGTTGGTAGATACATATCTGTACGATGATAAAAATCTATACATAATAAATTTCTTACGATACATTAATTCTCGGTTTCAATGTATTTTTACTGGAAAAATGTTAAGTGTTTGTCTGTCACTAGATTAGACATCTGACTAGACAGAATATAGTCTATCAACCTGCGCTACCTGTACAAACCCATACCAAAACAACATTTTGTTGGTTAAATATTCATGTTGGCTAAACTAAAATGAATGCATTTCCTTAATACTTGCACAAAATTGATTTTCAGTTAGGTACTTATTTAAGGAATGCTATTGCCAAGTTGTCCCAATTTGGCATTGTCCACTCACTGGTTTCAATTGCATAACTTTCTAAAATGTTATCGGAGGCGTGAAATTTAGTTATTATTGTTCTGAAGCTAAATAATGACCAGTCCACTCTTATTCAGCTAGATTAATAAAATAGCTTATTTAATCTTTCTTGCTGCTTAGTTTACCTTTTCATTCACCCATCCATCTACCGCTTTACATCCTAGGTTTACGGCTTGCTTCTTATTTGGAGTTAGCTTTTAGATTAGGGTCAAACCTCCTTTTACGCAGAAAAAATTGCATAAAAATCTTTCACCAGCTTTGACCATGGCGTGGGGTTTACCGAAACTGCCAGGGCTGACGTTCCCAGACCCAACTAAGACCCAACACCACATGCGAGGCTCGCTGAAGTATTACCAAGGACATCGATTCCCAGACACCACGGTTAGAGCTCCTGGGGGTACCGCTACGGATGTGGATAGCAACGCATTTGCTCTACCAGAGGATTCTGTAATGTAAGTATGTTTTATATTTCTCGTTTTCGTAGATCAGGATGACAGGACATATAACATCATATAGAAGTTACGCGCGTCATCGTAGGGTCATCAAAACATGTTAAGTGAGGTGTGGTATATTATAGTATCACATCACACTGCACACATGAAGGATACTGATGACGAACTAATCTCATCATATATAAAAATTTGAAGATCTGTAATCTTAATTAAAATAGGCACAGACTAGTTTATCTAAATTGATTTTACTATAGTATATAGTATAGTAGTTATAACTATTAGTAATTTCGAAAATAAAATGTATTTTCTTCGTTCAAAAAGATTAGAAGTAATGTTTATGCAAATAAATGATTTGATTTGATTTAGTCACAGGCTATGATGTGACGCAACCTGATGGGGTCATGACCTGTTATAGGTTCCAAAGTAATCGGGCTAAGCCAATAACTCGCTTCCGACGTGAATAATGACGGTTCCAATATGAATGTAGCCCACGAAACTAATAGTATAAGGTATCACGCAATAACTCTGTCAAACCTAGCTAAGGTAACAAGCCATGCTCGAGATAGATAAAGTGGATTTGATATAATAGATCGTTTATACTTACTTATGAGTATGGGTAATCCGACCTCGAATGAATTATTTTAAGGACTCTTGTGTCATATTAAAATGATTGCATAGTTTACATAAAAATCCATGACGATGCTCAAATCTACTTGACGAGCATTGGGAATGACTCCAAATACAGTGGCCTCTTTTAGAAACGCCTGTTTTTAGAATTTACTGTACAAACAAAGACTGCCCGAAGTTAAGGCAGTAATCCTTTAATGAAAAAATAAATTGCTTTAAAGTATCCCCCTTCATTAATTTATTTTATTTTATTTTATTTTGTACAGAAAACTTACAGCTACAACAAAAAGTGGATAGATAAATAGAGAATAAGTATAACGCCAATTACAAGTTTTCACAGATAGAGAATTAGAATTAGAATTAGAATTTAGCTTAGATATGTATGTTGTTAATAGATATGAATAAGGCGGCCTTTGATCAAAACTAAGTATCTAATTATCTTAGTATTAGGACTACGTTGTAAACTAGTAGAAAAATCGCTGAAAATAATACCTATATATGAAACCAGAAAGCACTTGAGCTGTTCAATTAATTTTTTTGCTCTGATTCGGTTTGAACTTTGTCATCCCAGTGTTAAACTCGTTACGCAAACGATCTCGTCAGCTGGAATCTAACTATTCCTGACTAGATTTGTAAATATAGGTAGATCTCTCTGCATAGCCTGGCTCTTACAAATAGCAAATTTGCTTATTGATACAGTTGTATGATTGTATTGGCATATGACCGCTATATTTTCCAGCTATGATCCTTCACTAACCTACGGCAGAGTGAAACAGCCCGCGTTGCCAGCCGTCATACCACATTGGGTGCATTACGACAAACGATGCCTCAATTTCACGGCTTTCTTCAAACAGCCGGTCTATGATAACCCTGATGAAAACTATAGAGTCAGAGTTGTTAACCTGGTGTATTTCCTCGAAGACGATACACTCACAGTCATGGAGCCACGAGTGAAGGTATTCTATGCTCATATTATCCATACTTCCATACTAATATTATAAATGCGAAAGTGTATCTGTGTGGCAGTTCGTCTGTCTGTCTGTCTGTCTGCTACGCTTTCACGGCTCATCTGTTTAACCGATTTTGATGAAATTTCGTACAGGCATAGGTTGTATCCCGGGGAAGGACATGGAAAATTGGCTATAGTCCACCAAGCTGGCCAAGTGCGGATTGACAGATTTCACACTTTTTTGAGAACATTATTGTGGTTCTCTAGGGCATGCGAGTTTCCTAACAAATTTTTTCTTCACCTTCAAAGCAAGTACGCAAATAACTCCGAACAGTTAGAGGTGCATGCCCGGGAACCGAACCCCTGACTACCCGAATAGGAAGCCGGGCTTTTAAACCAGTAGGCTATCATATCTTAAAATTGTGATGATTTTAAATAAGACTATAAATATTTAAACAGTTATATCATACTAATAGTACAAATGCGAAAGTGTGTTTGTTTGTTGGTTTGTCCTTCAATCACGCCGCAACGGAGCTACGGATCAATGTGAATTTTGGCATGGATATAGTTGAGGACCTGGAGAGTGACATAGGCTACTTTTTATCCCGGAAAATTAAGGAGTTCCCGTGGGAATCAAAAAATTGGTTGCCTGTAAAGTCGGTATACGGGCGAAAGTTTTACGTGACAACGACTTTGAGTGGTAAAATAATTTTAATGTGAATATTCATTCGTATAGTAGGAAGAAGGATGAAATCTCTCTCACTCTCTCTCTCTCGCTCTGTCTCTCTCGCTCTTAGGCGGGCTAACTGTGCTCGAGTGGAAGGGACGCGTGCCTTTCACTTTTTATGTCTGTCTCTCTCGCTCTTAGGCGGGCTAACCATGCCCGAGTGGAAGGGACGCGTGCCTCTCACTCGCTCTCATTGTGAGCGCATAACGTGAGCGGAGCGTAACGCAGTTTCTTGAAGTGTCACCCGGCAAACCAATTTATAAGACGTTGTCACGTCAAAAAACTTAAACCACACGGACGAAGTCACGGGCATTAGCTAGTCATGATATAGATCAGAGCTTATCTAAAGCTCAATTATTGCATGACACGAACGGTGGTTGGTGACATTTTAGTGACGAATAGCGTGTGCACTGCAATAAACGTCACGAGGCTAATGCTTTTGGACTTGGACAGAGCTATTAAGTTACTCCCAAGCGATCACTAAAATTACACAATCCAGCCCAAGCGCTCAAAAAAAGAACCGCAATGTAAGATTTACCGAGCGTAGCACCCGAATTGACTAGTCATTTTCGACATTTGGTATTCTATGCCGGCTACGTCTCTTTTTAGGGTTCCGTACCCAAAGGGTAAAAACGGGACCCTATTACTAAGACTCCGCTGTCTGTCTGTCTGTCTGTCTGTCTGTCTGTCTGTCTCCAGGCTGTATCTCATAAACCGTGATAGCTAGAAAGCTGAAATTTTCACAAATGATGTATTTCCGTTGCCGCTATAACAACAAATACTAAAAATTAAAAAAATATATATATTAAGGGGGGTGCCCATACAATAAACGTGTTTTTTTCGTATTTTTTTGCTCAATATTAAAAACGGTAACAGGTAGACGGTTCAAATTTTCACAGAATATTAACTTGTATATTACCTTTCAAAATAAATAATTAAATATCAATAAAGTAAATATTAAAGGGGGGCTCCCATACAACAAACGTAATTTTTTGATATTAACAATAAACCTCTACAAACAAAGTTAGTTTTGCGGTTCATTTCGTCTTGTTTTTAATACGTCATAAATCGTAAAACTTACTACAGGTTTGTACGGAACCCTCGGTGCGCGAGTCCGACTCGCACTTGGCCGGTTTTTATAAATCTGTCTGAGGTAATGATAAAAATACTGCTGAATGGCATCTGGGGATCAACAGATTATTGTTGATTCCCAGAATATATTACCCGTATTATATTTTACCAGCTGATGTCCGCGATTCATATGTCCGGGATGTTTAAAAAAAACCGGGATGTTTGATTTTCCGGGATAAAAATTAGTCTTTGTCACTCTCCAGGTCTTCAGGTATTAATAGCTCAAAACATACTTACCTACTGTTCATTTATCCGTAGGTAATTATTTGAATGAAACCAGCCATTCAATATTGCGATTCCAATTGCAATATTAAAAGATAATATCTACAATACGTGATTATAATATATCAACAATTAAAGCAAATAAGCTACATAATCAAACAGTACCTATCAGATGCAATTTAACTCTTTATGTAATTATATTTTATCGGTTTAGCAATTTATTCTAATTTTATATACCTATCTATCTATCTCCGATAATAATTTGTGCGGCTGTGGTGACATGAAAAATTTTCTTTTACTGTTACAATTTAGAAAATATGTTTCTTTGTAATATTATGTAAACATGTAGTAAAACATTATGTGATTCTGGGTAAACATGTCTAAGTAATATCTTTTTTTTTCATCAACCAGTTAAAATAAAATAAAAAGATAAACAGACAAGCTCTCCAAAAGATGTAACGACCAATTAATTATTTATTGAGAGGGCGATGGTATAATTAGGAAAATACCATTTGCCTACGACGGTTTTTTAAGTCATTAAGTCATAAATATTTATTCAGTTTAGGTAGATATACACTACACTTATTGACGTCCAGTTCCATAAAAATATGATGGTGATAATCTGTACGGTATGATTACGGTATCGAGGGTTCCAAACGCGCCCTGGTCTGAGAAGAGCCCACAACAAACTAAAATGACGTATGTATACCGCCGCGCGTACCAAGTAATTTTATTTAGCAATGCTTACGTACCTATGTGATAAAATTAAAAGTTTTAAAGACCATGTTTTCATAAAATAACGTAAACAAGAGAGCTACCTTATGAATAAGAAATATCTGTGTGAAAATCCAGAGAACAAAATACTGTGAAATGCGTCGGTATCGACTATCGCATATCTTTTATTCACATGAGACTTCACTGCTGATAAACAAGCCAATGTAGCTGCAAGGAAATATTACGTCCCAGTTTATTCACTAATGCACGAGAATTTCCTCTCGGGCTTTGAGGAAATAGTGATTTCCGTGTTCATGGGAAAGGATAACGCAGCTTATTGGCTCCGACGGGGAACATATTGGCTTATGTTATTGCTGCTTACGTTGAGTAAAGTGCACAGGGGCCTTACAGCTATCGATTAAAGCAGTATTATTTTAATATTGTTGACGTTCTTGCTCCAGAATTAAAGTCCTTATTTTAAGGACACCAAGGTACGTCGTATAAGACTGCAATTTTAAAATAATAATGCTTTAAGCGATGGTATAGTAAGCCTACAGAAGTGCAATGCGTCGAGAAATACATTGCGATGATTTTTGGCCTGCTTGTTCATACAGTGTGCTTTAAGCATGATTTATTTTACGCCGAGCACGAGCAGGGCTGTTACGTGGCCTGGAAATTATCAAAACATAATATTTTGTCGTTGGTCTATTAACATAAAGTATGTCAAGATCTCTATAGTAGTAGGTAAGACAAATCTATACTAACGAGTTTCTTATGTAATGCAGATTAAGCTACTTTGCGTGGTGCAGTTAGAACTACAGTATATAATTACGCGAGATGCAATGCACGATTCGTCTCGTTATCATACGAGTACATACCTCTATTATACTTAGTATACTTAATCCTCCGTAAGTAAGTGACGACCTCCCTGGCGCAGTGTTGAGCGCTGTTGTCTTAACGTGGGAGGTCGCGGGTTCGATTCCCGGCAGGGTCAATGTGGGAATTTATAATTTCTGAATTTTCTCTGGTCTGGTCTGGTGGGAAGCTTCGACCGTGGCTAGTTAACACCCTACCGGCAAAGACGTACCGCCAAGTGATTTAGCGTTCCGGTACGATGCCGTGTAGAAACCGACTAGGGGTATGGGTTTAATATTTAAACTGCCATACCCTTAACAGGTTATCCCGCTACCATCTTAGACTGCATCATCACTTGTCATCAGGTGAGATCGCAGTCAAGGGATAACTTGTAGTGGATAAGAAAAAAAATACTAGCTAGTCACGAATAATATATATATATATATATATATATATATATATATATATATATATACAGACATAACGCCGCAGGAATCTATAAATTCAAATTTAAGATCACCAGTGCATGCGCCAGGGCATTTACTACTAAAGAATTAATATAGTTAGAACGAAGAAATTTCTTGTAAAGAATATCAAGTTCTCAGAAAACAAAGCGCTAAGCCGTTTGAACTTGAAGTACTCACTAATTACTCCGTTCGCTAAGCGAGAGCTTGCACGGGTAACAGTGCGAGAGCTTTGAACGAAAACGACTGCCCTGTTTTAAATGGTTTTCCATTTGGCGCGGACGTTTCAATGTTTATTAATTAATCATAATAAATCTGAGTTTCTAATAAGAGTTTCTGTCTGCTACGCTTTCACGGCCCACCTGGATAGCCAATTTGGGCGGGTCCAAAGATAGGTTGCGTCGCGGTGAAGGACTAGGCTAGGGAGGCTAGGTGATTAGTAGAATCAAATCAAACCGTGGAGCTATCTTTCGTATCTAGGCCTAAGTACTACCTAGGTTGAGTTGGTAGGACTGGTTTTATACCTATTATGCAGAAAATTAGAGTATTTCATTTTCAAATCTCTCTTAGATACTTAAATGAAGATTTGGTGTAGGCTTTTTAAGTACCTAAGTATAGTTCTAATTTGCAATGCCTCTAGATCCACAGCAAAAAAGGTTATACTGAAATATATTATGCAATATCAATCCTCATTATTCGAATTCACTGAACTTAGGTAACAAAACAAAGAGGAGGACGGAAGAACAAAAACAAAATAAAATAATAACAGTCGTTTTACTGAAGTACTACGGTTTCTCGGGTCGCTTCTTTCAAAATAGTCGTAAAGTGTAAACGTTTGTTTACAAACAACATTGGAATCAGGGGGTCTACTCTCTTTCTCTCAAACGAAACTTCGCAAACGAACGTAATTAGTCTGTTATTAGACCCACTCAAAATCGTTCAATCCTATCGGTCACGAAAATTTTCTATGGATCCGTACTTCGTCTGCGTGTACGAAAACGAAATAGAGAGGAGCATAGAGACAATATTATGTAGGAGAGGAGTTAACGAAATTTCGTTCGTTTGTTTGCGAAGTTTCGTTTTAGAGAAAGAGAGTAGACCCCCTGTTTCGGCTAGGTACATCTCCTTAGACTTAGGGTGCCTTTCCACCAGAGATGTGCTACATTGCCAAGCTACGGATGTGTGGCAATCCCACCAATAGGAACTGGAACTCTGAGCAAGCTAGCTTGCTGGGCTAGCTTTTGTTTATTTCAAAATACATAATATTCTAATTTAATTAAAACCAAAGAATCTGTTAAATGAATAATTAAATTATTTTCTTTAAATAGATTTAATGGTAATTTTAGAAGTTTTACGTGTGGGAGTTTATATTTTTTGTTATTCGTTAGATAAAGCAATGAAACTACACAGTTTAATAGCTTTACTAGTTGACCCGTCCCGGCTTGGCACGGGTGGACTTTGCTTTGCTTATATACTACAGCATATTTTAAGATGGGTTTAAAATAAACTCAAAGGTACCTACAAGGTACACCTTCTGAACGTCACGTTTACAAAGAAAATAGAAAAATATTTTCTTAACGTATGCCTACATCATAATAGCTATCTGCATGTCAAATTTCAGCCCGATTCTTCCAGTGGATTTAAGCTGTGCGTTAATGGATCAGTCTGGCAAGTCTGGTCGTGCATTTAATGGCAAGTTTTCAGCAAATAAAACAATACCACTCTCCAGCTAACCCGATTACTTGCCAAGTACGGCATTGAAAGCGTCAAGTCGTTCACTCTGTCATAGTGGCAATTGCGAGTCTAAACTTTTCCGAATGGTCTTTTCGTCCGCCTCGGGATTTTCTTAATTACTTTACGTTTCCAAGTAAAGTACTTACCCTTATTTGTTTTTGAACAAGAATATTTTCTTTACAGTTCTTAATTAACTCAACAGCAAGTCGGTAGCAAATAAAGCGTGAAAGTGTTAGAAGTTCTAATTACTCGCTCAGATTAAATGGAGTTTATCAAGTACCTAGGGGGTTAAAAGTTGTAAAGTGAGTACTGAGACGAGGACTGGCCAGGTAATAGTGCCAGACTTGTGAATAAAAGTCAAGGTAGAATTTAATATTCTATCTACTGTTTTAGCCTACCTTTCTAGATATCTTCGATTAATTTTCATTGTAAAGATAGCCATCAGTATTGGTAGTTCTTCACCTTCTAATAAGTAACAGTATTATAACTGCCTTGTTGGTCTAGTGGCTGGCATGTTTGACTGCGGGTCGGGACTCGAACCCGGACCTCGAAAGACTTATGGAATTAAGTATTGGGTTTTTCTGACTAGAAATTTTCAGTACTAGCCCAGAGTTAGGAAGTTGGCGGTGGTTCACCTCCGTGCCTCGGAGAGCACATTAAGCCGTCGGTCCCGGTTATTATCACTTACATGATAATAGTCGTTAAAGCCCGCCAACCCACATTTGAAGCAGCGTGGTGGGTTTAAGCTCTAATTTCCTCTCTCCTATGAGAGTGGAGGCCTGTGCCCAGCAGTGGGACGTTAATGGACTGTAGTGGTGGATTTATGATTGTAGCATCAATGCTAACTAACAGGTGACTTGCACACTAAGATTAGTGTTTTGGATTGGCCTGCATGTGTTCAATTAACCGATTGTTTAATTGCAAAGCAAACGAAGTGATAGGACGTCTTAGAATAACTACCTATAGAAGGTATGTTTCCAAACAACGCCTCCTCAAAACGCAAGCTACAAATTCGCTATGTGTGCTGTGTTTACTTGCCTCGTCACGCACACAGGCGCAAACATAATGTTGCCAGTTTAAATGTTTTCCCCCTAAAAGTTGGGTAAGTAATTGGTTAGTTTGTTTGTAGCATTGTAGCTTCTAAAACCAGCTTTTTCGGACTGCGCGAGCGTCGTAGGATACCATTTATGGCACCAATTGAACGGCTTACATTTCGCGGGTGTACTTGGTTTCTATAGGTAGTTATTCTAAGTAGGACGTCTTATTCGTATTTTATTTTGTTCTTATACTTAGGTGCCTCTCCGCTAAATATAGCTAAGTACTATTCAATATTCTTCATTATAATGGAAATACACATTACTGTCGCCGGGAAAATTATTTCAAGAAGGTACCTTTCCCTACCTTATAATATTATGGTTTCTTATTAAGCTAGCAACTGCGATTTTCGTGGCCACCGTTTGAATTGATGTGTCATTGCGTCATGTAATGAAATAAATTTATTGAAAAAATCTTCTTTCCAGTTATAAAATAAGAGCTGAACGCAAGTAGATTGAAATAATTTATGGGAACACTGCATGATTCTTTTGGAATAGAGTCGTTGAATTCTCGTTTGCCTCAAGACTTTTTTTGTTTTCGCTACAGTCTCCTTGCAATTCTTAAACGATATTTAGGGAAAAAATCGGAGCGCGCAAAGTGGAAAGGATTTTACGAAACTTTTCCTATTTTAAAGTACCCATCTTTAAATTTTATAGATTTGATAACTTTGAAATGTCTAAGTTACCAAATCTTTATATCCTTATCGCTTTAGTTAAAAGTTAGCTTCAAGTTGTTTCTGGATAATATTATGGATCCTTATATTATCCAATAATATAGCAATAGGATGGATCCTTTAGCAAAAGGGGTGTAGTGTTTACCTAAAGTTATTCATATAAAATTAGTGCTAGTGGTTTAGACGATCCTCGGGCACGCACTTCCGGCTTTTCTAAGTTATCTATCACTTGCTCTAACGGTGAAGAAAAACATAGAGTGGAAACCAGCAAGCCCGAGAGTTCTTCAAATATACTCTCGAAGGTGTGTGAAGTCTGCCAATCCGCACTTGATCACCGTGGTGGACTTCGGCCAAACCCTTCTCGAGAATCGTGTTCAGCTGTAGTGAGCCGGTAATGGGTTGAATAGGGTTGAAGTAATAATTCGTATAAGAATACAACCTATCAGAAATGTAAAATCTATTTTACTAACTTTGACATATATTCTTCAGAATTCAGGATTATGGCAAGGAAGACTTGTGAAGCGAGGCAAGATACCCAAGAATGATCTCGGAGAATATTGGCACTGGAAAGACCTGGACGTTGGCAAGGACATCTGTATCTACGGCAAGGTGTTCCACACGGTCTCGTGTGACCTATTTACCAAGGTAGGAGAGTAGCCTGGGTCACTTGACTTGTAGTTCTAGACAACGCTAATACATAAACCCATAAACCAATTTTATTAATGCGAAAGTGCGTCTGTCTGCCTGTGTCTCTGCTACGCTTTTCCAGCCCATCTGTCTAACCAATTTTGATTTAATTTGGTAAAGATACAGATTGAGTTTATAAGCTTGTGGTTTAGATAACCGAATAACTTTAAACGGTGAATTGTTCGTGTATTAAGTGTGAAAACTTAACACACCTTTGGAGAACTTTCGTTAAAGAGAACTTTCGGGCATGCAGGTTCCTGCACGATGTTTTCTTCACCGGTAAAGGTTCTTAACTGTTATCACGTTTTGAGGCTTAAGGAACGTATTCGCCTTGTGATGCATGCTTGACATAAAAGCTTTTTATTAATATCCGGATTTTGCGTGACCATGATCATTATTCTGTTATTTTGATCGAAGCGTGCTGTGTCATAGTGTGGTGATTTCTTAACGGCCTATTGAGTGAAAAATTGTATGTCATAATTTGGGTAACAATGGGATACATATGTAAAGGTATATAGGGCATTGCTTGGCTGCCTGAAATAGAAAAGAGGAGGTGTAAAGGAGGATGAGGTATCGTGCGTTTGGACTATAAAAAGGGGTATTAATAAACTCTTGTAGTTCCCAGATATATTTTCGGAAATGTGTCCAGTAGCCCTATTACCACAGAATAGGTAATATGTAGTACTAATATTACACAAAAGCTGCATTAATCATTACATTCAATCAATAATTACATCTCAATTGTTCTGATTACGATCTTTACACTATAGAAATCATGATTGCTACTTATTTCATGACAGATAGATACTTATTTCATAGAGATACTTATTTCATGATTGATACTTATTTACATGATTGGTAATACATGCAAACTTTTGAAACTACACAAAAAAATGCAATCTGAAATAGGAACTTGTACCTAACTTGAGTAATACGCAATTGAAATAGGTAAACTGATATATCTATACTAATATTATAAATGCGAAAGTTTGGATGGATGGATGGATGGATGTTTGTTACTCAATCACGCCAGAACGGCTGAACGGATCTGGATGAAATTTGCCAGATAGATTATAATCTGGAATAATACATATCTACTTAGGCTACTTTTTATCCCGGAAAATTAAAGGGTTCTCGCGGGAACTGAAAAACCTCCATATTACACACGGACAAAGTCGTGGGCATCAGCTAGTATACTTTATAAATTCAGCAGCACTTTAATTAAACCACGCAACGCCCGCTAGAGCCCGTTCTAAGAACTGAATTTCAATTTAGTTTTCTACGGTCGCTTAAGAGAATATCAATTATTTGAGTAAAAATTCATACCTATGATATTTCTCATGTGCCCCTTTAATATTCATTATTTCCAGCCACATCATTTATATCAGCTACTCGTGTGGAAGTGTTTTCTCTTTATTCTTATAATCTGAAATTAAACTACAGAGACAAAGTTTAGCTTCGTTTTGCATGCATTTAAACATTTTTCTTTGTAATAATTGTAGCTCAGTTTAACTTTGACTGTTAGTTGGTAATTATATTGCTAATTCTTGACCGTTCTTGAACTATCCATTCCCTTTCGGTCAAAACAGATGGGCCGTGAAAGCGCAGCAGACAGACATACGTACACACTTTCGCATTTATAATATTTATATGGATACGTTGGCCAATACTTCTGGGCTATTATAACCCTATAAAGCGGATGTGTATATTATATTATCCGGATCGAGTATTCACGTGGTTGCAAAATAAGTGTTTAGGTAGGTATAGGTTAATCCGCTATAACTATTTTAGACTCCCGATGTTTAACAAAGCTTGTTATTTATGGCGGGTAGTAAAAATTGGTAGTTTATAAAAAAAAAGTAAGTAATTTAATAAAACAAAAAACCCGACTGCTTGGATACCAAAAAGTATAAAACAAGACATGTATTGAAGTATTTCATTATTATCAATTTACATCGTATAATAATATTAATAAAATCTATCAAGGCGCAGTCGCACGTTAAGGTAAATGTTAGCTATTGAACGTGCGACTGCGCCTTGATAAATTTTATTAATATTATTATACGATGTAAATTGATAATAATGAAATACTTCAATACATGTCTTGTTTTATACTTTTTGGTATCCAAGCAGTCGGGTTTTTTGTTTTATTAAATTACTTACTTTTTTATTTCAAACTTTTTAGTTCAGTATTTATTGTAAACAGGCGACGTTTTTTCTGCCCGAAGTTGTACCAAAGGTACTATTATAGATTTTGTGGTAGCATTTTAGAGCATGTGAATAAGCAGCGGAATCATTTATTCGTAATGACTACCATGGTGATCACCATAACCATCATCAAATTTGCATAATATGTTATAATGCTAATATAAATTTGGTTTGGTAAAGTTCGTGAATCTGCTATTTTTTCGACAGAGAGAGTGAATTAATTTTCGAGAGTCCTATCGCAGCGACGCGACGTCACGAGACCTCGGCATTTACCGCGTCCAATCGCTTTCGTAAGCCAATGAACGTCGGCCACTTACGAAAATGCCCGTGAACAATGCAAAAAAAGTATTTTCAAAAACACAATTTGTACGTATTTAGTACGTAGCAAAGTCGGAACCAATATTTTAATAGACATTAAAAATTTTAGTCGTAAGTTATGTAAGTCGAATATGCGCTGCATGTGGCATTGATGAATTTATTGATTTTTTGACTGATCGATTGAAGGAGTACAAATCATCAAGTTTTTTGAGACTGGTTATGTCGTCACATTAAGCTTTTACAATGATATTATATTACTACCGTAATATTATATTGTGAGAGTAGGTACGCGCCCCACCTTCACCCTTTTCTATCCGCTGCCGGCCGCGTCATTTTCTGTTGAACGTTACTGTATTTCTATGATATCTCATAAAATATTCATCTAAATTAAATGGTGTACAGAGCAATTTTTATCTTAATTAAATACTGAAGATGACGAACATATTTATTACCCGACTGCGGAACGCACAGGGTTATGTGTTCATCAGTCTATATATGTATATTTCCTTTGTGTCGCACTACAGACAAAACGGCTGAACCGATTTTGATGATACTTGCACCACTAGATTTGTCTTAATTTTCCGAGTGTCATAACGGAAGCCGAATTTGAGAAAAAACAAAATGGCGCCCACTAGAAGCCATATTGTAACAAATTTAAAAATGAAAGTCAATAAACTGTGGCAAGTGGGGTATCGATGAATAGGTCTTGTAAAATCAGAGTTAGGTTCCCTAGACCATTTTTTCATTTTAACGATCATTTAGGATTTACGAGGTTTCAAAGGTTCATTTTTAGTGTATTCCTTTGTGTCGCACTACAGACAAAACAGCTGAACTGATTTTGATGATACTTGAACCACTAGATTTGTCTTAATTTTCCGAGTGTCATAACGGAAGCCGAATTTGAGAAAAAACAAAATGGCGCCCACTAGAAGCCATATTGTAACAAATTTAAAAATGAAAGTCAATAAACTATGGCAAGTGGGGTATCGATGAATAGGTCTTGTAAAATCAGAGTTAGGTTCCCTAGACCATTTTTTCATTTTAACGATCATTTAGGATTTACGAGGTTTCAAAGGTTCATTTTTAGTGTATTCCTTTGTGTCGCACTACAGACAAAACGGCTGAATCGATTTTGATGATACTTGCACCACTAGATTTGTCTTAATTTTCCGAGTGTCATAACGGAAGCCGAATTTGAGAAAAAACAAAATGGCGCCCACTAGAAGCCATATTGTAACAAATTTAAAAATGAAAGTCAATAAACTATGGCAAGTGGGGTATCGATGAATAGGTCTTGTAAAATCAGAGTTAGGTTCCCTAGACCATTTTTTCATTTTAATGATCATTCAGGATTTACGAGGTTTCAAAGGTTGTAATCCTTTGTGTCGCACTACAGAAAAAACGGCTGAACCGATTTTGATAGTACTTGCACCACTAGATTTGTTTTAATCTTCCGAGTGTCACTATGGAGGCCGAATTTGAGAAAAACAAAATGGCGTCCACTAGAAGCCAATTAATAAATGAAAGTCGATATGCTATAGGCAAGTGGGGTATCGTTAGATAGGTCTTTTAAAATCACACCTAGGTTCCTTAAACCATTTTTCCGTTTAAATGATAATTTAGGATTTACGAGGTTTCAAAGGAAATGTTTAAAGTTCCTACATAAATCATCTATCTATCAAACTAGGTATGATACCTATTATAAAGAGAAAAGATTTGGATTATCTCAAAAACTACTCAACCGATTTTAAAAATTATATCACTTATAGAAAGCTACATTATTAACATGTAAAATAGGCCATATTTCATTTTTAAAAAAATAAGAGATCCCTACGAAAATTGCAATAATGTGAATTCAGTCGGAAAGAATCGTCTCATCTGAGAGCTTCGTTGCGTGCGCTGAGTAAATAGTTAAAGTTACACGAAAATAATGTATGGTGGAATAGTTTATCTTAAAAAGTTCTATAAAAAAGTCCGCGATAGCATATATCTAACTTTTAAGGCTGACTAACAATAAACATTTTTATGATTTTCAAACTTGGTTTAAAACTATGCTTTACTTGTGAAGGTGTTTTTACCGACATAGTATTAATCCTTATCAAAATAAATATGTTCGTCATCTTCAGTATTTAATTAAGATAAAAATTGCTCTGTACACCATTTAATTTAGATGAATATTTTATGAGATATCATAGAAATACAGTAACGTTCAACAGAAAATGACGCGGCCGGCAGCGGATAGAAAAGGGTGAAGGTGGGGCGCGTACCTACTCTCACAATATAATATTACGGTAGTAACTTAATATCATTGTAAAAGCTTAATGTGACGACATAACCAGACTCAAAAAACTTGATGATTTGTACTCTTTCAATCGATCAGTCAAAAAATCAATAAATTCATCAATGCCACATGCAGCGCATATTCGACTTACATAACTTACGACTAAAATTTTTAATGTCTATTAAAATATTGGTTCCGACTTTGCTACGTACTAAATACGTACAAATTGTGTTTTTGAAAATACTTTTTTTGCATTGTTCACGAGCATTTTCGTAAGTGGCCGACGTTCATTGGCTTACGAAAGCGATTGGACGCGGTAAATGCCGAGGTCTCGTGACGTCGCGTCGCTGCGATATAGGACTCTCGAAAATGAATTCACTCTCTCTGTCGAAAAAATAGCAGATTCACGAACTTTACCAAACCAAATTTATATTAGCATTATAACATATTATGCAAATTTGATGATGGTTATGGTGATCACCATGGTAGTCATTACGAATAAATGAATCCGCTGCTGATTTAAATGCTCTAAAATGCTACCACAAAATCTTTAATAGTACCTTTGGTACAACTTCGGGCAGAAAAAACGTCGCCTTTTTACAATAAATACTGAACTAAAAAGTTTGAAATAAAAAAGTAATTTAATAAAACAAAAAACCCGACTGCTGGTGCAAGTATCATCAAAATCGATTCAGCCGTTTTGTCTGTAGTGCGACACAAAGGAATACACTAAAAATGAACCTTTGAAACCTCGTAAATCCTAAATGATCGTTAAAATGAAAAAATGGTCTAGGGAACCTAGCTCTGATTTTACAAGACCTATTCATCGATACCCCACTTGCCATAGTTTATTGACTTTCATTTTTAAATTTGTTACAATATGGCTTCTAGTGGGCGCCATTTTGTTTTTTCTCAAATTCGGCTTCCGTTATGACACTCGGAAAATTAAGACAAATCTAGTGGTGCAAGTATCATCAAAATCGGTTCAGCCGTTTTGTCTGTAGTGCGACACAAAGGAAATATACATATATAGACTGATGAACACATAACCCTGTGCGTTCCGCAGTCGGGTAAAAAGCGTCGATTATTATTTTAATCGCTCCGTAGGTACCAGGCCGGTTCGGCTACATTTAATATCACAAATTGGCCATTGGGCATATCGCCAGCTAAGTACCTACTATATTCATATTAAGAATAAAACTTTTTGAGAATATATACCTACTACGTCAAAAAACCGGCTACATTACTGAAAATTACTGCGCTATATGGGTATTGTAAAGTGTTAAATTTTTACGCGACGGCCGATCTTGGACGCTGAAGGCTATGTGTAGGTAAGTACCTATATTTGTTGGCATTTTCCTGACAAACTAGGTACTAGATCAATTTTGATTTGGATTTTTTTCGTTTACTAGGTACCTACCTAATTACCTAAACCTATCTGCAATTATCACAGCAGGTCTTAGAAAAATTATAGCTATTCTGTTGTACACAATTTCTAAAATAAAATGACAGGTCTAAATTTTTTGCTCCCTGAGGAAAACGTCAGCACTATAAATAAATAAAGACTAGCTGTCTATTCAATTTAGAGATGTTTAACAACACAATTAATCTCATTTTACTGTCATAGGGACGAGTTTTCTTCACGTGCTGTAAAGTAAGTACGTAAATATATTTACTTAATAAAGAACTAGCTGTATTTTCTTATTACCAATTGCTTTTTTTTCTCGCTGCAGTAGTCATGATGATAGGGCAGAAATAACTGTTCGAGACTAATTATGCCGCAGAAGTGCAAAATTTTCGCTTAGTCATTCGTGTCAGCAAATTTTTATATAAAACTAGTTTTTTTCCACTATACAAGTAAGCCCTTGACTGCGATCTCATTTGGAGGTAAGTGATTATGCAGTCAAAGATGGCTAACCTGTTATAGGGCAACGGCATCGTAACGGAACGCTACATCGCTTGGCGGTACGTTTTTGCTGGTAGAGTGGTCCCTAGCCACGGCCGAAGCCTTCCACCAGACCAGACCAGAGATACCTAATTTAAATATTATAAATTCCCAAGTTGACTCTGCCGGGGCTCCAACCCGGGACCTCGCGCTTATAAGACAACAGCAGTCACCTCGGTGCCAGGGAAGTCATCAAAGCTTCTATTCTTATTGTGACTTGATTTTTGCCAACGATTTTTCAAAATATGGTTGCGGGGCCTACTAACTAGACCTACAGAACCTACATGCGAAATCTCAAGATCAAGTTTAGTCGGTGTCGGTGTTTAGTCGGTGAACGAAAATGGCGAATACGGCCAAACCGACCTAATGCAAACTGCCAAATGCTATTAGTGTACCTAGACATAGGTATAGGCACACTATAAATGGCGCGTTTACATTAGGAACCCTACCTATCTGTACACATTAAAAGGAACGAAATGCAGATATTTCAAGTTGTTAACACCAGCCGAGCGATCGCGTAACTTCTGCATCAATCATTGTTCTTCTTCTTTCTTGTTGATGCGGCTTTGCAGGGCTCTGTGTCGAGACCCGGTATCACTTTGACCGTTTCCGATCTATTGTGATCGCCACTATCTAAAGTTCCCGATCAATACTACTTGCTGCTAGGAACAGCAGCAACTTCTTGGCCGGGATATTCTTTGCCTCCTCTGGTTCCACTAGGTGCTTCCCAAGGAGGAGGCTCCGTTTATGCATTAGAGCGGGGCAGTTGCAGATAATGTGCAAAGGCGTTTCTACAGCCTCACGGCAGAGCCTGCACACATCTGTGTCACAGAGCCTAAGGTTGAACATATGTCTGTTCAGCCCACAGTGCCCCGTCAGTGCCCGCGCTAATATGCATAAGTTTTTCCTACTAAGCGCCAGTGCCGCTGAGGCAGCCTTCTTGTTGAAGGATTTTACTAGCGCTTTAGAGTGATTCATTCCTGGTAGTGATCGCCAGCGAATCAATGTATCGTAATAGCAATAGGTCAACAGGGTAAGGTTGGCTAGGCTCCTAGGTATGCCGCACACAGGCTCCGGTCCAGTTTGCCGCTCCCTAGCTCCTAGCCTTGCGAGTTCGTCGGCCTTTTCATTGCCGTCAATACCCGCGTGCCCTGGGACCCAACGGAGGATCACCTTATTTCCGTTGGCTAAGGTGTTCAATAATTGCCAGCAGTTTTCAACCAGCCTCGAGTTGAAGACCACCGAGGACAAGGCTGAAAGAGCTGCTTGGCTATCCGAATGGATATAAATTGTTTTATTGACGGTGTTGCTTTGCAGAAGGGTTTCCACACATACAATTATGGCATACACCTCCGCCTGGAATATAGAGGCATAGTTCCCAAGGTTCCGATGTAGTCGCACCTTGGGGCGCTCTCCATAAACTCCACAGCCCACGTCACTGCCTGACTTGGATCCATCGGTAAACCACTTTTGGCTGCCCGGTCTCCAAGTCATTTGGTTTTTCAACCATTTATCCCTTTCGGGAATTTCCACGGAGTAGTACCTCTGGAAGTGATATTTTGGGATCATGCTGTCTGACGGCATCCCCAAAATAGGTATCTCACGCACTGAGTCAAGGAGAGATCTCATTGCCTGTGATAGCCAGTTAACCTCTCTCCGGCTGACGATCCTGTACATGCTGACCTTCGCCTCCTTTTCCAGATAAATGTGAAGGGGCGGCAGGTTCAGTAAAGCGTCCAGGGCAGCTCCTGGAGAGGTGCTCATGGCTCCTGTAATAAGCAGACCAGCAGTTCTTTGAATGCTGCTTAGCTTGCTTTGTGTAGTCTTCTGAGTCGTTTTTCTACTCCAGACCACGGAGGCGTACGATAATGTCGGCCTCACAATGGCGGTGTAGAGCCAGAGGGCTATTTTGGGTTTGATTCCCCATCTAGCCCCCGCTAGCCGACTGCAGATACCAAGGGCTTGTTTTGCCTTACTGGTAATACCTTTCACATGAGGGTTCCATGTAAGTTTTTGGTCCAGGGTTACCCCTAGATACCTTACCTCAGATGAGAAGGGTATTTCTTTACCATTCAACCGGGGCGGCACAAGCTTGTCAAGTTTGCGTCTTTTGGTGAATGGAATCAACACGGTCTTATCCGCATTAACATTCAGCTCGTTTTCATTGCACCATTTTTCAATGGTGCAGAGTGCCTTCTGCATAAGGTACGAGATGGTACCTTGGCAGCTACCTCTCACAGTGACTACCAGGTCATCAGCGTAGCCCTGGGCGTCAAAGTGAAGGTCAGCTAGCCTATACAGCAGTTCATCGACTGCGAGGGTCCACAAGAGGGGCGAAAGAACTCCTCCCTGAGGACAGCCTCTGGTCGTTAGCACTTCTGACGAGGAGTCGTTTAGCTCAATTTTGGCTATTCGGTTAGAGAGCATCGCCTCTACCCATCTTATAGTGGTAGGGTCCGCCATTTTCCTGGCTAGGCCTTCCACTATTGTGCGGATGGGGGTATTATCGAAGGCGCCCTCAATGTCAAGGAATGCCGAGAGGGCAATTTCCTTATCTTCCAGTGCCTTTTCAACCTTATCTACCAGGTTTAGCAGGGCGGTTTCCGTAGAACGACCTCTGCAGTAGGCGTGCTGGGTGCTGTGGATGGGTCTCTGAATGAGAAGCACATCCCTGATATACCTATCCAGCACTTTTTCCATTGTCTTTAGCAAGAACGAGGAAAGGCTGATGGGTCTGAAGGCTTTTGGCAGAGCATAATCCTTCTTCCCTGCTTTAGGTATAAATATGACTTTTACTTTAGTCCAAAGTTCTGGAATGTATCCCCAGGCATAGCTCGCCCTGAAGATTTTCACCAGATGCGGAATTAACAGCGCTGCGCCTTTCTGCAATAGAAGAGGCCCAACTCCGTCAACTCCACACGCCTTATTTTGCTTGAAGGAGCTTATTGCCCAGCTCACTGTCCCGGGTCTAAAGATTATGGCGGCTCTCCTCCAGTCCTCTGAATGAGGTTTACGAGGTGTGCACACCGGGGTTTCGTTCGCGTCGCAAACGACCCCACCGGGAAAGTGAGTTAGCGCTAACAGCTCCAACGTTTCCCTCTCATTAGCTGTAGAGGAACCATCTGGCCTTTTGAGAAGCCCGAGTTGGTTAGGTTTGGCTTTTGCGAGAACCTTGTGGAGTCTCGCACTTTGAGGAAGGTTATTTATTTCCTCGCAGAACCTCCTCCACGATGCCCTTTTAGCCTTCCTAATTTCTTTGCTGTATTCAGTAAGGGCCCTCCTATACTCTTCCCATTCTTTGGTCTTTTTGGCCCTATTGAATAGTTTCCGTGTCTTGTCTCTCAAGCGTTTAAGCTTAGAGCTCCACCACGGTACTCTGTGCTTCGAAGTCCTGGTCTTGGGGGCGCAGCTCTCTTCAAAGGCTTGCACCGTGCCGCCTGATAGAGCCTCCACCGCCAAGTCCAGGCTTACTGGCGTCCTTATACTTTTTGGGATTTGCTCCAAGTTTCTCTCCAGGTTACATTGGAAATCCCCCCAAGAGGTGCACTTAGGATCCCTAAAAGTGACTGTTTCGCTGATCGAAGTGGTTGTCAGATTGAAGCAGATGTGCCTGTGATCCGACATTGAGCTTTCGCTACTTACCCGCCAGCTCTCGATATATCTTGCCAGTTTGGTAGTGGCGAAAGTGATGTCCAGAACTTCTTGTCTTGCACTCGTCACGAAGGTCGGAGTACAGCCTTTGTTCAGTATTTGGAGGCAGTTTGCTAGGAGGAAGTCATAAAGGTACTCACCTCTTTCATTGATGTCGCTGCTGCCCCAAGCATCATGGTGGGCGTTTGCGTCGCAACCCACCAGCAGTTCCGCGTTGTGTCTCCGGGCGAAGTCGACCACTGAATAGAGGTCCACAGCGGGATTCTTAACGTCGCCAGGCAGGTAGGCCGAGCATACAAGTATCCTCGACCCGTCCCACCCTTTGAGGTTAATAAATGCCGTCACCAGGTCGTCTGTGCAGAGCTCTGGAACAGGCAAAAAATTAATATGCTTGTCAAAGACAATACAGGCTCTGGGTCTGATGCTACCGGTGTGATATAGTAACTTACCCCCGGCGTTCAGGCCCCGAATGGTTGAGTTAGACACCCAAGGCTCTTGTATTAGGGCGAGGTTACTTTTTCCTTCAACAAGGCAGCACTCCACCATCGCGGCTGCAGCTGCCGCATGGTGGAGGTTAGCTTGGAGGAACCTCACCGAAGTGCCCTGGGTAGCCATTACTTCGCCCTTTTGGCGAAGGACTGGGGCGAAGGCTTGCCCATCGCCGGCCTAGGCGCTGAGCTAGACGCTAAGCTACCTTGGGCGGGGTGGGACTCCTTCGCTTGCCGGCCCTTTTTCTTTTTCCCGCGAGGTCTTTGGCCCCGCGTGGCGTGCGCCTGACCAGACGAACCATGCCCACGCCCGCTGGGTCCGGGTATGCCGGCACGGCTGGTGGAAGAACCTCCAGCCTGCCTGCTTCCCGTACCAGCAGGCGTTCTCCCCGGTCCAGCAGGTCGAGGGGCAGAGAAGCTCGTCGATGGACGAGCGTCTCCGCCACCAAGACCGCCCGGGCCCGGGGCGTTGGGCCTGGTGCCGGTGCTGGCACTCGCCTCTGCGCCACCAGCCGTCGGAGGGTTTGATTCCCCATTCAGCTTAAGGTACAGGTTGCGGAAGCCAATGCTCACTTGGAAATTGTTCGCCCGGAGGGTCTCCACGGAAGGCTCGTCCAGAGAGAACGTGACATAGCTGCCATTCCCCTCCTCCTTCACGTGGAGAACCTTCCAGAACTCTGGGTTGAGACCGGGGTTCTGATACCAGATCATGTTCAGGACCCGAGGGATGGAAGCCGCCTCCACTGGCGGGATGAAGGTCACCGCTGTCCATGGCTTCGGCAGTTCACTCTCCAGCATAATGGAGAGCTTCGCCTCAGGCCACGGTTTCAGCCTTGGGACCTCCCTTTTCAGCCAGTCCTGTCCTGCCTGATTTTTACAGGTGATCAGTATCCACCCGGCCTTCTTTGTCAATCCTAGATATGCTGGGCCGCTCCCTTTGTTGTCTGTGCAACTCCGTTTGCTGTCCATTATGTCCAGGAAGGCGTGATGGAGTATGTCCATTTGTTCCGTCGTCATGGGTTCCGCGTTGCGGATACCCACCCGAGCGGCACCCACGACATCTCTGAAGCTGGGAGGCGGATTTGTGTGTCCTCCAGGCGTCGTTGACGTTTTGGGTGTTTTGGCCGGATTCCCCCTGGGAGACACTTCCTCTGAGCGTTCACGCTTCCGCGTTTCACTCGGAGGTATGGGTCTCTCCGTGGAGGTTTGCGACCTCGGTTGGCGACATAGAGCCTTGGCCTCCTTCACGTCCAGGCCAGCAGCCACCATGCGCCACATGCGCTTACGCGCCGCACCACAGAGCTTTTTAGCTTTGGGTGGTTGATTCCCACTCGAAGAGGAAGATCCCAGGGGCGTGACGGAGGTAAGGTCGCCTCCGCCTTCCACAAGTTCACATTCCATATCGTGTGAGCTGGTTCCAGGTACCTCAGAGTCCTGTGAAGGCCTCTGCAACCTGGGAGAGGTTCCAGGTACAACAGAGTCCACTTCTGGTCTCTGCTCTCCTGGAGAGGGTCCACGCGAGGTGGAGGAGAGTTGTTGGCTTAAATCGTTATCCATGCAAGTCCCACGAGTAGCAAGGGAAATAAACGGTCACGGACGGCAGAGCCCCGCTTGCCGCCCGAAGGGCAAAAATACATCCTCGAGGCGCCCTGGTATCGAGGAGACACCGTTGGCGACTGGGCACCCCCCCAGCCATGCATCCATCGGCACGGTACGTGTTACACCTTGGATTGGGTGGGGAAACTCGTGGTAACACTTCCCCAAGGTGTTACCCGCAGACTTTTGGAGGGTATTTGATTCCTCCCGGCTCCTGCTAGCCGACGCAAGCAAGCTTACGTTGTTGGGATAGTGTCCACCGCCCATTGTTCGGTGTTGAGGTGTCACTGTATGTTACGTGTTATATGTGCCTGTCTGTATGAATGGTTGTGTATGGTGTAAGTGTAAAGAAGTGTCTGTGCAGTGTGCGGGTTGGGAGGGGCTCTCGTAGTACTTTCCCAAGGTACTACTGCCACTACTGTTTTGAGGGGATTTAGTCCCTCAGGGCTTGTGGGAACCCAGGTACAGGATAATTTACCGCCGCCTGTTGTTCGGCGTTGTCACCCGTTTCGCACCAACCAGGGGGCACGTGTAGGGCAGGCCTAATAGAATTAGGTGGTAACTCCTACGGACGCGGGCGACGGCCACCCCCCCAAATTGTTCAATCAATCATTGTTACAGTATCAATTGTTGTAATTGGCTGAATTTATGGCATTCTTGCTGCGTCAATGGATTATGTCCAATAGTGGAAGAGTGTTAACCAATCAGAGGTGATTGCGATGTATCAATGATTGATGCAGAAGTTACGCGATCGCTCGGCTGCTGTTTTATAGATCGATCAGTCAATTAGGTCAAGTCGTTTTATCACCTTCAGTAATAGGTCTTACTGAAATTCTATGAATCAGCAATTTTTTTTAGGTGATTATATGTTTAATAAAAGAAATATGACACAGGTAAATTCAAGAGCATATTTCTAGATTCTGTGACGACATTGCATATCCCGTTTTTATTTTTGTCTAGACAGATAAACTTATATTGCAGAATAGAGTAGTCCTTTACAGTTACGAACGCTCGCAATTTATATATTCGGTTCACTTAAGGTGAATCTTCACTGTTGTATCGTGCACTTAGTGCAATCTTTGAATAAGAAAACCAATAAAGATATCTTTAAATATAAAACACACAATACCATAACTCGGCTTCTAGAAGTTACAATACATAGAACTGTAAGATAGAGCATTTGAAGCCGTGCTCTTCAAAGTACGTACTGTACCTGTACTGAGTGAACTTACGAACGTTTCTTGTTTAATAAATCGTTTATCAGTTCAGTTGGTCGCATCGCAGTGGTGTTGTGTGTTATTTTAGTTATGAATTAACGATTTATTAGAAAAAATAATGGAAATATAAATAAAGAGCATGACAGGAATCTAAGTATCAAGTATGTATTATTTCAAAATTAGCAATCGTGAATAAGTTTACAGGTTTTTTTTTGGTTGATACAAGAAATTGTAGTGAAAATTAGCTCAAAAGATATTCTTTAAAAAAACTACATAGGTGTTTGTCGTTTTTATGCTCGGTATGACATGGGGCGTGAGAATTCGCCTTAACAGGTGATTGCTTGAAAGAATACAGGTGCATCTGCGTGAAGCACCAATTTGCAAACATCTTTACATAATACAGTTCTGCTAGCTAAGATAGAATAATGTAACACGGTTCAGTACTTTATTCATACGGTTTTCCGTCGTAAAAATGGTCGAGTGCTCGAGTTTTTATCATCTTTTTATTACTAAAGATCACTACCTCTAATTTAAGTGTATAATTCCCAGAGTATGAACTGTAATTTCTACGATTTAGTTCATCATTCAATATTAGATGTTCAAGTATTTGGTAACTAGCCACGGCCGGCCAGACAAGGGAAAATTCAGAAATTATAAATTCCCGAATTGACACTGCCGAGGATCGAACCCGGGACCTCCGCATGTTAACACAACAGCGTTCAACACTGCGCCAGGGCGATTAGTCATGGCTTTATTATATGTTTAATATTATGAGCTAAGGCAAGGCCAACAATACCCCATTTCTTAAAAACTAGTACTTTGGAAATAATTATGAGTGAGCATACAGATCTAATATACTCAAACATATTATACAGTGTTAAGTTCAAACCCTCCCAAAGTCGGGCAAACAGGGCCCCAATCATGTAAGAATTGTCCATCAAACGTTAAAGATTTTTGTCAAAGTAAAACAAACCATAACTGCATTGAATTAGAGCTCAATTTCGTCTGCCCATTCTTATACGTTTAGGTATGTACGAAACCCTAAACGTATAAGAATGGGCAGACGAAATTGAGCTCTAATTCAATGTTGTCATTGTTTATTTTAACTTTGACGAAAATCTTTAACGTTTGATGAACAATTCTTACGTAATCGGGGGGCTGGTATTTTGTAAAAGTACCTAGCATTGATGTAGAATTTTAGTACCTATACTAGATGTCCGATTAGCGCTTCAAAATTGTCCCCGAAAAGTTACAGCACAAAATACGAAGGTGCTCTTACTTGCCATTAGTATAGGCCAACCATAGCCAACATAACGACGCGTCAAAATGCCGTAGTGCTCATATAAAAATTGTGCTAATATTATTGTTATTGTTTGGCCAATGTTTGTGACAATGCGTCAAATATTGCAACAAACATTGACTGTTCTGGATACAGGGGATGCATGGAGTAGTATTGGTGTTTTAAAAGTATTGTTGTTTGTAGATTCCCTAGCAATCCATTTCGTTGTGCAGTAGAGTTATTCAAGCCATCTAAAAAAACACATTATATTTTTTTTCAAATTCATTTTGATAAAATTGATATTACTGGAAACACACATACCTACATAGTTACATAAGTACACATAAAATACATTGGGTACATAAATATATTATATTATATACTTTAAATAAATATTATATAGGTAAAAAAAATTAGTGAAATAGAATAAAAGCCGCAAAGCCTAAATCTGAATCGGCATCAAAGCCACTTGAGTAGAGAAAGTAGATATAGTTGTGGAGAGAAGTCGGTGTTTACGTAAATTTTGATATTTGCAAGTTTTAATCCCGTATTTTACCCTCTTAGTGGGTGAATTTCCAAATTTTATTATTTATTTATTAATATAAATTTCTTCGTACAACAAAATAAGTTGAATAAAGAAATCCTGTTCAAAATTTCATGCTTCTAGACATCGAAATAAAATTGTACCTATAGAGGCTTAAGCTGAGCGTTGTCTGTCAATAAATTACTTTTGGGATCTATTTACCCATTTTTTGATAAATTATTTGATGAGTAAGTTCAAACAATCCGTAAAAATAGAATTATCATCATGTAATATAAGTAGGTACATTATATATATTATAATACAAGTTATTCTTATTGTTTAACGATAGGATTCCTTTGGAATGTCGGATGAAATGTTTTGTGGATTTTACTCCGTAACTCCATCAAATATCAACCGATTTTCACAATTATTTTTTCTTTACATTATCAGCTTGGTCACATGTCAATTTCATGAAGATTTGACGAGTAGTAATTCAGAGATGGAAGGCGGAACTCCTCATCCGCCCATCGGGTAGCAGCAAATCAATTGCGTTCAGTGTAATACGTCAGTAAAACGTAGATTTTTAACCTTGATATTGATTTTAAAATGAAACTAACTAAGGATAATTTAAAATATAAGTTACTCTTACTTCTTAAATAAATGTTAGGTAGTTTAGTTTTAGTTTCCTCGTATTTTTACACAGATACTAATGCAGATCATAGCATTGTATAGTTATAAATATTGATAGAAAAGTAAAGAGTAGGTACGCAATTTAAACCTACGTGGTTTTTCGCAGTGCTCCAAAGTTGTCTCAATTTTTATTTTGATAAATAAATTATACTGTACAAGTATAACACATTTAAGTGAGTTGCTGGGGCGCGTAAGCTACACACACAATAAATATACACGAACATACACAGCAAAAAATATTCTGCAAGTCCATGTCTCCATTGTTCTATTTGAATTTCGTTCCATTGAATTTTTTTGTTTTTGCCTTTCTACAAGACAAAAGGACTTAAATATAAATATACTAAATTCGTAATTATCCTAAATGATAAGTAATAAGGTTTATAATAAATTGACGTTGTTGATATTGACAATGGTGCCAATTCTCTGTTAGTTTCTCTAAATTAGGATCGCTTATTTAACACTTAGCGACGTCTGCTATTCTGAAAACACACTTAATTGACAGGTCTAACCTAAAATTAAATCTGACAGCTCTAACTACTCAATTTAGCGATGATATAGCGAAATGCTATTCTAGTCGACGTTTTGAACGCCAAAATTAAGAAACGTCAAACTAAAATTGGATATTTTTCTCCAATTTTAGACAGGACCTCGGAAGGTGGCCGCTAAGTCTAGAGAAGCGGATTTAAAGCAAAATAAACACGAATTTTCACAAAAAGTTAAATAGTTCAAGTGTAATTTCTATGCATTATTAGGTGCATTTGGGATTGAACTTAGTGTTTAAAATGATAACAGCTAAAATTAACAGTTAAAATGGAAGAAAAGCTTCTTTTTCTGGTCGGTGGAAGAAAACGTTGTTGCAGCTCTGGTTGTTTCGAGAGAAAGGTAATTTTAGGGTCAAATCTTAGTTAATATTCATAGGGCAAATAACATATGCAAATTGTGACTGGACGGACATACTTAGTTGCACTTCAAGGGTTGCTTTCGTACCATTTAGGTACGCACACCCAATGGTCTGTAGCTCTGGAGTTTCCTAAGAAAACCAAAATAAACTAGGGAAGACGCCATACAGGGAATCACCTCATGCTGTTTGCCTCTTCTATGGTAGGTACTAGGTAGTTAGAACTCAGAATAGAAAAGAATAAAATTCACAAGCTAATTCCTTTTGTATTAGGTACCTAGTTACTTAGCTATACCTATATCTACCCAAACCTATCAAGAACCTATAAATCAGGACCCTACCCACTGCAACATAATATTATGTAGTATAAATTACTCAGAATATTGTAAAACTAGCAAATGCCCACGACTTCGTCCGCGTGAAATAAGGTTTTTAAATTCCCACGGCAACTCCCTAATTTTTCGGGTTAATTTAAAGCCTATGACACTCACAAATAATTGTGGCTTTCTATTGGTACCAGAATTTTCAAATATGAGTCAGTAGATCCAGATTTACCTCTTTATAATATTAGTAAGTATAGATATGTTAATTAAGTAGGTAGCACATAGTATTTCAGTTATATCTAAAGAGCAAGACGTGCAAATTCACTTAAGTAGACTTGGAGACTGCTTCGCTCGGTCAAATATGCATGTTTTCTCTAAACTGACAAAATATACCTCTGGTTGTTCCAAAAGAAAGCTAATTTTGTAATATTCATAATCTTAGGTAAATAACATAATGCAAATTGTGACCAGACAGACAGCTATACCATAAGAGTTGCTTTCCTACTGTTTAGGTACGCAAACCCAATGGTCATAGCTCCGTAGTAATAACTAGTGAATACACCATACAGGGAATCAGCTCATGCTTTTTGCTTCTTCTGTGGTATATCTAGTACCTAGTAGTAGCTGGAACCCATACAATAAAAGAATTCAATCATTAGCTGATTCTGTTTTGTATTAGGTACTTAGCTATACATACTTATATCTACCCAAACCTATACCTAAGTGTACCTAACTAGTTTGAAATAACCTAATGAATTATTTAAAAAGAGCAACCACCGAGTTTCTTGTTAGTTCTTCTTGGTAGAAATATCATTCCGAACCAGTGGTAGATTCACTTGACGATTCAATAGTAGGTACTTGTAAAAGTTTAGTTGAATAAAAAACATTTGAATTTTGAAATTTTTTAGTATATGTTTAGGGACATCTACCACTGTAGTATGGGTTAGGCAGAAGAGTAATTTTAAAAATTATTTAGATTGCCTTGATTTATCAAGACCACATCCACTGCATCATAATATTATGTATAAATTACTTAAGTAGGTATATTTAAGTATGCAGTCAGTAGGCAACACATAGTATTTCAGTTATATCTAAAGAACAAGTGCAGATTAACTCAAGTAGACTTGGAAGACTTAGCTTCTTTCAGTAATATGCATGTTATCACTGAACTGACAAAATATACAAGTTCAAGCTTTTTCAAGTAACCCTTATACCTTCCATAAAATACCAAATACAAAAATTCTGTGTATTTTGCAGATAGTGCTGATGAAAACCAAGTAATTCACAGAACAAATTGATCCAAGTGTAACGGGGCAAATATTGGTTGAACCGACATCATGTATCCAATCTCAAGCTCCAGAACACAGCTGCAGAGGCTCTGCTGAGGCGACAGAAACACATTTACACATCATCTGTTACTACTGCCCTGCGCTAATGCACTAACATAGCCTTTTCTACCCGGATAAGGCTAATAATTAAGGATATCCCAGCAAAGACGCTGCTAATATTCTTGGCTGCAAGTGGTTGTGGATCAAAGGCCTTGCATAGCTGTCTCTCCAAGAAGAAGAGAATAAGATGTGGATTTCCCTGCATAAGCAAGAATAATTAGACAAGGATTTATTAATATACTTTAATTAATAAAAAGAAAATTAATTAAATCTTTTTATTTTTGTGTTATTCTTTTATAACAATCTACTAGGTACCTAAATAAAATTGAATAAGTATCAATATAATATAATTAACATTAGATACATAACAATGTTATGTATACATATTTCTTCAATATACATTCTTTTTCAACATATTGGTATAATAAGATGATGCTTGTGAACCCTTGGATTCTCCAAGATAAAAAATAGAAATAGTAGGTATATTTCGGATGTAAGCCTACCTAGCTATGTACTAAAATTTATCAAAATTGGTTAATTCGATGGTCCAATCATACAAACACATCCCCTCTAACCTAAACATCAACTATAAATAGCTATTACATGTAAAATCAACTTATTTATACTTATTGTAACAGAGTGCCTGGGTCTAGGTAGACTAGACTTCAAGCATCTTGTTGTACATTCCCTGTGCAACCTGATCAGATAGGTCACACAGGATTTACCTATTTCACGGGTCCTAGTCTATGCAGGGGGGGTTTCAAATAAAACTAATATGATTATAAGCCACACAGGTGGTTTATTGTTAATAAGTCTTACACTGATAAAAGGTTCTTAAACTGTATTTGAGACGCTAGATGCTAAACGAGACAGATTCGCGCAGATTGTAGGTTAGGTTCCTTTCGGTAAGGAAATCTACTTTAATGTTCGCGACAATTAATCCGACTGGCCTAGACTTGAAGAGATTCAGGCATCAGTTAGGATATTATACGGTACGTGGTTCACAAACACTGGACTTCGTTTTATTTCGGAATCGGAACGAAAGATAGGCGAACGCCGGTGATCGAACTCCCTACATGTCTGTCGTTGCAGCAGCGATAATTTCCGATGCAGTACCAATTGCTTCCTTTTGTAGCCTTTTACTTTCATAGGCTTGCCACCAAGTTATTCACCAGGGTGACCGAGGATGTCCATGGAGACTTGACGTTCTACGCTCTTGGTGCATAGGTTATAACTTAATTTTTAGGATGGAATTTCTCTACTAGAAGATACATTTGCTTTTAATTTGCTCTTTTACTCGCTTCATTCACAGATTCTTGTGAAAACTCGAAAATCGAAATGAAAAGTGAAAACAAACAAGTTATGTACCAAAGACAACGGAATAGCAAATTTTTTAAATCTATTTTACGGCCCTGGATACAAGTCCTATAAGGGAATAGCAAGTGACAACTGACCGCACCACAGACGAATAAACATAGAGGTAGTATGTGGTAGCATCATGGAACTAGGAATCTGCCTAAGTAGCATTGACAAAATGTCTCTTTTTGGCAGTTTATTACGTAGTTGGTGCAAGGAACATCAATTTTATTAAAATAAAATAATTTTTTTTCGTATGAAATGCCATTTAATTCGATTTTAGTCGCAAAAAGTATTATTATGATTATTGTGCAAAAAACAAAGACAAATTGTGCAATTTTTGTTTCTGTATATGGTAACACTCGCAATTCAATTTAGACATCAGCTTAGCGAGGATTTTACACATCCTAAATTTAGATGGAGGCATACACAGAATAGCAAATAGATATAGAAAAGCTAATATTGGCGATTCTTATTTTTAGTTTAGTTTAGAGAGTTGCATTCTAGAATCGCCACCAATGTGATGCCAAGAGTTGCGTCTAGTTCCAAAATAGTGTAAAGGTACCAATTTGGCAACGTATGACGTACCTTATTGCTTACACATTAAGTTTTATTTTAATAATAAATATTTTTGTACATATTTTAAAAATTACTTTTTATTTTGGATTGAAAGGTTATTCCTACCTTTTCTCTGATGACAGAATGTCTTAAAAATTAATATTTTCTAATCGTAATGTAGCTTTATGTGTTAGTATTAAGGTGCATAATTAACTGAAGTTGTTGCTAATATAATACCTTTTTCTACATTTAACAGTCAGATACTCAAATGTTTATGTGTTGTCAAAATGGGTCATTTTTGCGATAATTTTTGTTCGTGACCCTGTTTCTATTACTCATTCTATTTCAATGGTACCTAGTCACTTTGCGTAACCCATTCAGTGTGATAGACGATAGACCGATTCGATTATGGCCTTTTGTCGCTTCTTGCTCTTTCACATAGAATCATTTGAGAAGGGTTGTTTAATCTTGTTTCATCGAGTCGAGTCGATAACGGCAGACACTATTTATTTTACATACAAAATATTTGAATACCGCTACCATCTTAGACTGCATCATCACTTACCATCAGGTGTGATCGCAGTCAAGGGCTAACTTGTAGTGGTTAAAAAAAATAAAAAAACCGGCCAAGTGCGAGTCGGACTCGCGCACCGAGGGTTCCGTACAAACTTGTAGTAAGTTTTACGATTTATGACGTATTAAAAATAAAAATTACGTTTGTTGTATGGGGGCCCCCCTTTAATATTTACTTTATTGATATTTAATTATTTATTTTGAAAGGTAATATACAAGTTAATATTCTGTGAAAATTTGAACCGTCTACCTGTTACCGTTTTTAATATTGAGCAAAAAAATACGAAAAAAACACGTTTATTGTATGGGGACCCCCCTTAATATATATATTTTTTTAATTTTTAGTATTTGTTGTTATAGCGGCAACGGAAATACATCATTTGTGAAAATTTCAGCTTTCTAGCTATCACGGTTTATGAGATACAGCCTGGAGACAGACAGACAGACAGACAGACAGACAGACAGACAGCGGAGTCTTAGTAATAGGGTCCCGTTTTTACCCTTTGGGTACGGAACCCTAAAAATAGTTATACATAGTAATAGTTCATCTATGTAAATTACACAACAAGAAATATATACCTACCTACCGAATTGTGTACCTAATAAACTTTTATCTACTCCCATGCTATAATAGACCAGGGTATACATGTCAAAAAACTATACCTAGAAAAAATAATAAAACAAAATATAACTTACCCTGGTGGACAGATGAGCTGGAAAACCTGAAAAAAGATCTAATAACCAAAAAAAGAAGGATCTCTTACGCAGCACCACGTCGAAGATCTTACGTTATAGACGAATATCTGCAAGCAAAGGAGAAATACGAACAAAGAGCGTCCGAAGCACAAATTAGTAGTTGGAAACAGTTTTGTGGAGCACAAGATCGAGAAAGTCTATGGGATGGAGTATATAGGGTAATACGAAAGACTACTAGGAATAATGAAGACCAACCGCTTGTTAAAGAGGGAAGACAGCTAAGTCCAGAAGAATCAGTTGAATTACTAGCGAATACATTTTTTCCTAAAGATACAATAACAAATGATGAACCAGAACATATAGAAATAAGAATGAAAGCTGAAAAAATTGAAGAGTATATGCAAAATGACAAACAAGATCCTTCTTTCACAATTGATGAACTTAAATACGTTACTAGTAGTTTTAATGCGAAAAAAGCTCCAGGCAATGATGGTTTAACCGCAGACATTTGCACAGAAGCAATTAGAACCGACGAAGAGATCTTCTTAGGAATTATAAATAGGTGCCTCGAATTATCATACTTCCCAATATTGTGGAAAGAGGCGACGGTAATAGTCCTCAGGAAACCAGGAAAGACGGATTACAACCAGGTGAAATCGTATAGACCAATTGGACTGTTACCCATCCTTGGTAAAATATTGGAGAAGTTGATAGTGAGAAGACTTCGATGGCACTTGTTGCCAAAGACTAGTCCTAGACAGTATGGCTTTGTCCCACAACGCAGCACAGAAGACTCCCTGTATGATCTTATACAACACGTGCGCAACAATTTGGACACTAAATTGATTAGTGTAGTTGTATCATTGGACATAGAGGGAGCCTTCGATAGCGCATGGTGGCCCGCAATAAAGAACAGGTTAATTGAAAAACAGTGCCCACAGAACCTTCGTAAGATCTGTAATAGTTACTTTCAGAATCGTAAAGTATGCGTTCGCTACACTGACAGAGAACACACGATGGAAACATCGAAAGGCTGTGTACAAGGGTCCGTTGGAGGACCTACTTTTTGGAATTTATTACTCGACCCCTTGTTGGACGAGATAGGAAGAAACGGTATACATTGCCAGGCTTTTGCAGACGATATCGTCCTGGTATTTTCCGGACATACAGTTACCAATATAGAAGAACAAGCGGAGCGGGCACTCGCCCAAGTGTATGCGTGGGGTAAATTAAATAAGCTAAATTTTGCACCACATAAGACCTGTGGTATGATAATGACAAGGAAATTAAAATATGATACTCCACGTATACGAATGGGTGATGCTATAATTGAATTAAAAAATGAAATTAAAATTCTAGGATTAATAATAGATAAAAAACTGACATTTAAAAGTCACGTTAAATATATATGTACAAAAGCTCTCAATATTTACAAACCCTTAGCGCGATCTGCTAAAATTAGCTGGGGACTGGGCCCGGAGATTATCAGGACGATATACGTGGCGGTTATAGAACCAATTATTCTCTACGCGGCCAGTGTATGGGCACCAGCGGCGAAGAAACTATATATAAAAAATCAGCTTAACTCAGTGCAAAGAAGCTTTGCATTAAAAATGTGCAAAGCATACAGGACCGTATCATTGACCGCCGCTGTGCTACTGGCAAAGCTAATACCACTGGATCTACGCGTACATGAAATGGCATCCTTATATCAAGCCAAGCAAGGAATGCCTTTACCAGGATTAGATAATAGGACAGCAGAGAGAAGAATTAGTTTTCTAAAAGCACCACATCCAGCAAATGAAACAATACACAATTTTAAACAATTGGAAGATATGAGCGCTGAAACAATCCAAATGAATGACTTGACTGGACTAAGGATATTCACCGATGGTAGTAAGATTGATGGCAAAGTAGGAGCAGCTCTGTCTTGCTGGAAAGACAGGGATGAAATAATGATAAAAAAGTTTCACCTCGAGTCTTACTGCAGCGTATTCCAAGCCGAATTATATGCCCTCTACCACGCCACAGATGTAGCTAAAAAATCTACAGAAAATACGGTGAATATCCTCAGCGACTCGAGATCCGCCTTAGAATTGATCCGAAACCCCTCCACTTATCACCCCCTAGGTTTTATGGTAAGAGAGAATCTTAGAGAGGCCAAAGACCAACTCAAAGAGGTGCGCCTATTCTGGGTAAAAGCGCACGTTGGCGTGGACGGAAACGAAAGAGCCGACTATCTGGCGAAAGAGGCAGCAAGGGAAAATACAACAGCAGACTACGACGGATGCCCAATTTCCCACATTAAGCGTGCAATAAGAAGAGCATCGACTCAGTTGTGGAATCAAAGGTACATGGAAAGCACAAACGCAGCTCTGACAAAGCTCTTCTTTCCGGATATAATCAGCGCTTATCAGATACTGAACAAAATTAAACTTACACCAACCCTTGTGCAGACATTAACAGGACACGGTGGTTTCAGTCAGTATCTACACCGATTTAAGTGTAAAGACAGTCCCACCTGTGACTGTGATGACGAGGCAGAGGAATCGGTTTTACATATCCTGATAGAATGTCCTAAATTTGGTAGAAAACGAATGGAGCTGGAACAATATATAGACATTAAGATAAATAGAGAAACCATACCCGCCATTATAGCCAACAAGCTAGCAAGAAAAAAGTTCTTAGAGTTTTGCGAAGAAGTAACAATAGCAGTTAGACTTAGAAATAACACTAGGTAGGTAATACTCAAATATGTAATTCATACCTAGATGAGTATTAAACAGTAAACGTAATTATAGCAAATAAGAAAATAAAATATAAATGTATAAATTTAAAGTAGGTAATTATGAATAGAAGTAAGAAATAGTATGTATACTTATATTATATAACATAATATATACTTATGCATACATATAAAATAATATGTTATAGATAATAATGATAAATGAAATGCTAAAAAAAAAAAAAAAAAAAAAACATAGCAGCTCATTCTCGTCCAACAGAGCAAGGCAAAAAAAAAAAAAAAAACATGAAGCCATGTCAGCTATCAAAGGTCTCCGATCATCATGTCGGAGGACAAATAGAGGACACACATTTAAAAAAAAAAAAAAAATAGACCAGGGTAGAAGCCTTTAAAAATAATAAAAAGTGAAAAAAAATAATAGTAGGATGAAACCCATTAGAAAAGGAGGGGAATACTATAAAAATGAAAGGAAAAATAATTTACGGGCGATCTGAGGTCGGGAAGGGGATGGGGGGGGGGGGGGGGGGGGGGGGGGGTTTAAGGGTAAAAAACGGTTTTTCAACGGTTTTTCTCGATTTCCGGCAAAACTAAAAGTCCTATCGAAAAAAGTCAAATGGCAAAGTTGTAGGTAATAAAAAGATCTAAAACTTTTGTATTTACACTTTTTTCACATAACCTCAAAATTTATGTGAAAAATTCAAAAAACCAAGATTTTGATTTTTTATTTTTATCTTCTACAAATAATTTTTTTTTTTAACGAAATTTGGTGAAAACTTACCTTTTTATGTCCCAAATACGCTGTAATTTATTTGAGTAAAAATATTTATTTTTTCACCTTATTTTGAATTAATATCGAAAAAGCACCCTAATTTTCAATCGAAAATTCACCCGTCAAAATATCAGCTTTTTTCAAAAAGTTGGTATGTTTTCTGTTCGTTGAAATCTCTACTTTCCGATGGTGAAAAAAAATATATATATGTTACTATAGTAAATCTTCTCAGAAAATGCAAAAATCGAAAATCGAAAACTCGAATTCGAAATTTTTTTTTTAATTATTATAAATCATTTTGAGCTATTTATTAAAATTTACACTTTAATTACTCGAAAAAACGTTAGATTACATGTTAAATTGATAAAAAAAAATTGCAAATCAAAATATACTACTATAATTAACAAACAAAATTAATAAGTTAATAAAATTAATATTTATGTAATCTAACGTTTTTCGAGTAATTAAAGTGTAAATTTTAATAAATAGCTCAAAATTATTTATAATAATTAAGAAAAAAAATCGAATTCGAGTTTTCGATTTTCGATTTTTGCATTTTCTGAGAAGATTTACTATAGTAACATATATATTTTTTTTCACCATCGGAAAGTAGAGATTTCAACGAACAGAAAACATACCAACTTTTTGAAAAAAGCTGATATTTTGACGGGTGAATTTTCGATTGAAAATTAGGGTGCTTTTTCGATATTAATTCAAAATAAGGTGAAAAAATAAATATTTTTACTCAAATAAATTACAGCGTATTTGGGACATAAAAAGGTAAGTTTTCACCAAATTTCGTTAAAAAAAAAAATTATTTGTAGAAGATAAAAATAAAAAATCAAAAACTTGGTTTTTTGAATTTTTCACATAAATTTTGAGGTTATGTGAAAAAAGTGTAAATACAAAAGTTTTAGATCTTTTTATTACCTACAACTTTGCCATTTGACTTTTTTCGATAGGACTTTTAGTTTTGCCGGAAATCGAGAAAAACCGTTTTTTTACCCTTAAACCCCCCCCCCCCCCCCCCCCCCCCCCCCCCCATCCCCTTCCCGACCTCAGATCGCCCGTAAATTATTTTTCCTTTCATTTTTATAATACTCCCCTCCTTTTCTAATGGGTTTCATCCTACTATTATTTTTTTTGGTTTTAAAAATTATCGACCCTGGTCTATAAATCCTCTATCAGGTTCTGAAACAGTTAGCTAATTGCCAACATTAAAACACCCAATGTCCTAATAACCATTACATCATCCAAACGGGTGATGTAATGTTGTAGTGAATTTCATTACAACACCCCCTTTTTTTTTTCGATCCCCTCTGCGCAAAGGGTTTACTCAACAGACAGCCACATCTGCTCGATGCGTGGTATCTGTATGAATTACAAAAAAAAGAACATCTGTACGAATTTCAAAAAAATAACATTGTCATACACGCGCGTTTCACTACCAGAACGCCGCGCGCTGTAAAAAAAGTAGGTTAGAATTTTCCCCGCCATTTTTCTTCGTTTTTAGGGTTCCGTACCCAAAGGGTAAAAACGGGACCCTATTACTAAGACTCCGCTGTCTGTCTGTCTGTCTGTCTGTCTATCTGTCTGTCTGTCTGTCTGTCTGTCTGTCTGTCTGTCTGTCTGTCTGTCTGTCTGTCTGTCTGTCTGTCTGTCTCCAGGCTGTATCTCATAAACCGTGATAGCTAGAAAGCTGAAATTTTCACAAATGATGTATTTCCGTTGCCGCTATAACAACAAATACTAAAAATTAAAAAAATATATATATTAAGGGGGGTCCCCATACAATAAACGTGTTTTTTTCGTATTTTTTTGCTCAATATTAAAAACGGTAACAGGTAGACGGTTCAAATTTTCACAGAATATTAACTAGTATATTACCTTTCAAAATAAATAATTAAATATCAATAAAGTAAATATTAAAGGGGGGCTCCCATACAACAAACGTAATTTTTTATTTTTAATACGTCATAAATCGTAAAACTTACTACAGGTTTGTACGGAACCCTCGGTGCGCGAGTCCGACTCGCACTTGGCCGGTTTTTTTTATTGTTTTATTAACAAAAAAAAAATTTAAAAAAAAAAAATTAAAAAAAAAATTTAAATTTTTTTTAAAAAAAAATGAGCGGTTCAAGTTTTGAGTTTTGATGATATTAGGTTACTAGGACTGGATGTTTTAATGTAAGCAGTAAGCTAACTATTTCAGAATCTGTTAAAGAGGATTTATAGCATGGGAGTAGATAAAGACTTGTATGCAACAGTTGGTAATTAGGTATTAAAACACTCATATGATACTATTATCACACTCCGCTACGCGTCGTGTGATAAACCCACATTCGTGTTTTAATACCCCTTATTACACAACTGTTGCTTATATAACTATTATCGAAATACTTATTCGCAGTTATTTTTAAGAGAAAAATTTATGAAACCTTGGCTCTTAATTTTTCAGGGTCTATGGATATGAAATCTTTAAAAATAAAAATCAATTGCCGAATGTACTATGTAAGCGCATCACTTCAGAGCGGCTGGATCGATTTTGATGGAATTTTGTGTGTGTGTTTGTGTGGACCCCGGGATGGTTTATATTCACAATTGGACTCGGTAGGGGGCGCTGCAATCGGGTACGAGATTCAGGGCAGGAAAAAGTCTGCCGGGCCCACTAGTTGATAATAATAATAGGTTTCGATATGTGATATATTATGTACTTATATCAATATTTTTTTTGCCAAGCTTTCAACTTATTGAAATGGCTGTCGTTTTTTTTACCCGACTAGCCGACCAGACGGCAAAGCCAAAATGTTACGATTTTAGCCTATTTTTCACCGTAGCGCCTTAACAACTGAGCCGATTTTGATGTCGCTCGATTCGTTTTATGGTCCGGGTGAGGCTTCATTTTAAACAAACAAAACCGATATCACGGATGTTACATCCAAAAAAATGGGAGTCTGAATTTTTTTCCGTAATCTTGTTTATAACTTATTTGATCAAATAAATATTATAAATGCGAAAGTTTGGATGGATGGATGTATGTATGGATGTATGTTTGTTACTCAATCACGCTCCAACGGCTGAACGGATCTGGATGAAATTTGGCACAGAGATAGATTATGGTCTGGAATAGCACATAGGCTACTTTTTATCCCGGAAAATTAAAGAGTTCCCGCGGGAACCGAAAAACCTAAATCCACGCGGACGAAGTCGCGAGCATCAGCTAGTATTTCATAATATTATAGTCACTGCCCTAATTCAGAAACTTCAACACTGTTAAGAAATCAATTTTTCCAATCATACTAACATTATAAATGCGAAAGTGTGTGTTGTTTGTTAGTTTGGTGGTTTGTTGGTTTGTCCTTCAATCACGCCGCAACGGATCGACGTGATTTTTGGCATGGGTATAGGTAGTTGAGGACCTGGAGAGTGACATAGGCTACTTTTATCCCGGAAAATTGAGGAGTTCCTGCGGGAATCAAAGAAACTTAAACCACGCGGACGAAGTCGCGGGCATCAGCTAGTTCTAGATATAATTTTTATTTGTTTTGTTTAATTTTTATTTTTATTGGATTATTACCTACTTATTTCTAAATATAACATGCGCAGTACCTACGCGGCTCAAGATACGCTCAGTGTGTTTCAGCCCTATTATATCTCACCTACCACCCACACAAGTACCTATTGAACCGGACTGCTTATGAACTTTCATAGCCCTTGCCTTCGTCTACTGGACAGGGGTTTAAAAGGGTTACTTCTCGAGTGCATTATCGAGTAATTTGGGCGACATTTTTGATTTCTCATACACATTACTTTTGCAATTCACACACTCCTCCTTTTAAAAGTTTTATCTATAAGTATACGACAATTTTTTTTAAATATACCCATTAATTATTAATATTATGAACTGAGGAGCAATATATTTCTGCCACCTTAATAGTAGATTAGTAGCCAAGGGTTGTAAGGCATCAATTGCAGCCCGAGATATTTAGGCGCACGAGCGCAGGGAGGGCGCCTATAGTTCGAGGGTGCAATTGATGCTTACACCCGAGCTAACTACTCTGCTTTACATCTCGATTGTGAGGTAAAGTAGGTCCTTATTACCCCCAAATGGAGCTTGTAGGTGACCAATTAGCGCTCGAGGGTAATGATGTAGCTAGAAAAGCCCAAGGGCGGTAAGTAATTTAAAAAAAAAAACTCTTCACTCTTTCAAAAAGTTCGCGTACATCTAACCATCATACTTTTTTTAATTACTTACCGCCCTAGGGCTTTTCTAGCTACATTATTACCCTAGAGCGCTAATTGGTCACCTACAAGCTCCATTTGGGGGTAATAAGGACCTACTTACCGAATATGAGAGATGTAAAAATCATAATGTATTTTTAGACGCATAAGTAAAAAAGTATAACGTTTAAATGTGAACATTTTAGGTTTACGACATCGATGGTACCTGATAGGTACCTACTAATCGAAACCATCAAAGTTCAAACTAATGTAATTTGCTAAAATAAATATCCACCAAACTACCTATTACCTATCCAGTATCCACCTAAACGAAAGTTTTCTTTTATATAACCTACTACATATTAATAAAACAACCTTTTTAGGGTTCCGTAGACAACAAGGAAGCCTTTTCGCCATGTCCGTCGGTCTGTCTGTCCGTCTGTCGGCTGTCCGTCCGTCCACACGAGTCCGTCTGTCTGACCGCGGATTAGCTCAGAGACTATTAATTTAGTACCTACTAGATAACTGTACTGTGTGACAAAGTGGTAAAATAAAATATAAAAAAAAATTTTAGGGAGGTCCCTAGTCCTACTCCCTACACGTAAAGTGGGGATAAAATTTTTTGCTTCCCCACTTTACGTGTCCCCAAAGTGTTTATCGTTGGTTAGGTCGATTAAAATAGTGCGGGTGAGGGAAAACCATTTTTCATTTCAGGGATCCGTTTGCGAAATATTAAGCTTTAAAGTGCTTATTTTTGTTAGAGTCCAGTGCCCCCCTCCCTCTGCCAGCTAAACGGTTGTCCGTGGATATGTGAAAAAATCATGGAAGTAGTTTAAATAACGAAGTTAAAAGGAAAACTATCACATCTAAGTAGACTTTACAACTACCTATACAAGGTACCTAGTCGACCAACATCATATAAAATGACTGCATATTGTGACAGACAACTACGGTCGGTACCCTACTCTGCGCGTGGCCCGCACGCACTTGGCCGGATTTATTAATATCCATTAGTTGGTAACATGTTCCTAATTCGAACTCTGTTAACCTTGACACCACACACTCGATTTTTCGTATGTAAGAGCAAGACAGATAGATAGCAAGCTGTCGCATCAACAGTCAACACGTCTATGACGTCACTAAATAACAATCTCGGGTTTTATCGGTCAGAACTCAGACGCTTCGCGAATCGCGATTAGCGACCTTATACACTTGGGCTATAAAGTTCATTTTTATTATGCTAACCTAACCTGACTAGTGACTGCTTATTACGATTTCGTTGATGTGAGCGTGCTTTTCACCTTTTACTATTATGATTGTTTACTATTTAGGTACCTATGTAAAGTAATTACATTGAAAAATACTTACCTCAGCTCGTAGGTTATAATTGAGTACACCACGCCACGCGTTCGACTACCGGCCCGCTGAAACTGGCAGCCTACGTCACAAAACTGGTTCGGCAATGGAATAGCTTCAACTGGCGGTAATATTATTGTATTGCTAACATTCTGTACGATGCACGACGACGCGACGACAGCGCGATCAGCAGTTAAACTTACATTTTGCTTTTTATTCGCGAAGTTGCTTACTTGATAGTGATAGTACTGACTACTAAAATGAATATATTTTTTATAGCGCTTAACCACGACCATAAAGTAAAGTATAACGGTCATTTCTCGGCTAAGGGCTTCTTTTTCATTGGCTTATTTTTTGACGACCTCCGTGGCGCAGTGTGTAGCGCTGTTGTCTTAACGTGCGGAGGTCCCGGGTTCGATCCCCGGCAGGGTCAATTTGGGAATTTATAATTTCTGAATTTTCCCTGGTCTGGCCTGGTGGGAGGCTTCGGCCGTGGCTAGTTACCACCCTACCGGCAAAGACGTGCCGCCAAGCGATTTAGCGTTCCGGTACGATGCCGTGTAGAAACCGAATAGGGGTATGGGTTTAATATAACTGCCATGCCCCTAACAGGTTAGCCCGCTACCATCTTAGACTGCATCATCACTTACCATCAGGTGAGATCGCAGTCAAGGGCTAACTTGTAGTGGATAAAAAAAAAAAAAAAAAAAAAGGTAAGTACCTACCCTTGCAGAGAGGGATTTAACCTTGGATTTAACTTTTGATCATACGCGGGAATATAACAATCTGCAAACTAAGAGGTTTTTCAAAGCCAACGTTTTTTTAAATTTTCAATTAGGTATAGTCCCACCAACAAATTTTCTATGACGTGATACCAGCTACACTGCCACCGGGTCGGATATAAGTTTGTGGGACTATACAATAATGATTATTATTAACTTCTTTTACAAAATATATAATTCAGTTCACCATGTCATATTCTAAACCGATTTACGTACTCTTGAGTAACTTAAATACTTAAAGGGCTTTGCCCATTAAACAGGGAACCTCGTGCAACTCTGGTAAATGTGTTGACAATAAGGTAAAAATTTCCTATAAATACTTAACTACCTATGGCAAACTGCGTCGGGATTTGTAACAGTGAATAAATAATAGTGGTTCTGGTTGAAGTGCAGAAAACGGGGATCGCAGCAATAAATATCAGCAGTCACTCCGCAACCGACACTCAATGTGGCGAGCTGACAAATTGCATATTCAACTGCTATATCCATCAAAGTAGCATTTATACCACTGTTTATTATACAAAAATTATGAGAGCGTACCACACAACATTTTCGACTGAAATAAATACAAAATGGTAGTTGGGCAATGGGTTCGAGTTTGACAACAGCACTCACCAGACACCACTGCGTCACGGAAGTAAAACTTGTAAGTGGGACAGTCCCGGGTTTGAGATTCAATAATAATTGAACCTTTTGTGGCCTGCCCCCCTATTACGTAAGAATTGTTCATCAAACGTTAAAGATTTTTGTCAAAGTAAAATAAAACCATAACTGCATTGAATTAGAGCTCAATTTCGCCTGCCCATTCTTATACGTTTAGGTATGTACGATACCCTAAACGTATAAGAATGGGCAGACGAAATTGAGCTCTAATTCAATGCAGTTATGGTTTTATTTTACTTTGACAAAAATCTTTACCGTTTGATGAACAATTCTTACATGATTGGGGCCCTGGTCTGCTATAAGGCTTCGGACGTGGCTAGTTACCACTCTACCGGCAAAGACGTGCAACCAATCAATTTAGCGGTCCGGTACGATGCCGTCTTATACTTAACTGCCGTACCCTTTACCTACCACCAGGATTCAGGTGAGATCGCAAGCAAGGGATTACGTGAAATGGAGATTTAAAAAAAATTAACAACTACCAGAAGTTGTTTCGTCGCACGTCGTCGTTACACGTTGCTGAGGGAAGTGCCTAATACACATCCTGGTATTACAAATGGAACACGTGTACGCGCGCGATGAGTGGTCCCGCACAAGAGTTCCGTCACGCCGCGTTCCATTTTATCAATTTCTTAAACTAGGTTCTATATAGGTACCTAGCGCGGGCACACGATGAAATGTAAGTATAAAACAAATTTCTACATGAATGGCACTTTTCGTAAACGGTACATAGGCGTGTCATGTGGCGCTTACCCATGAGTGCTTTTTTGTTTAAAGGATTTTTTTACTACACTGCACAAGTAGGGCATTTCCTTTTCGCCTTATAAATAATGTATTGCTTCGTAAAAGCGTTATCTTAGGTTTACTCTTACTGAATAGGGGTATGGGTTTAATATAACCGCCATGCCCCTAACAGGTTAGCCCGCTACCATCTACTGCATCATCACTTACCATCAGGTGAGATCGCAGTCAAGGGCTAACTTGTAGTGGATAAAAAAAAACTCTTCAGACTACATTATTGGCAAGGACTTTTTTGCGATTTAGCGGAGAACTCGTAGTTTAGGGGCATATACCTACCTAATCAGACTTACATAATATCTACTGAATTATAATTTTGATCGAAAATGATTGAGTAGGTGGAACACGTGAATAAGCAGGACGGGACCCGATTGCTATATATACGGGTGAACTCGAGGCTAATGGTTGAAAGCACTGTGTGATTGCTAACTTTATGGTTCGCCCTGAAATTAGAACACGCGTCCAATAAGTTTCCGAGTACCTGTTGACTAAGGAGGAAGTTTTGCATGGAAAACTTAGATAATATTCTTTCTATTTAATGATTGAAATTGAAATTATTTATAAATGAGTTAGCTTTCAATGTAAAGCCTTTATGAAAACTCAAGTAGGTAAATTTCAGTTATAGAGAACAGACTTACCTACCTACTCTGTGCGCTTCGCTAGGTCAACAATAGTTTTTTTAAAGTTTTTAGACAGAAAGAAGAAACTTGGTTCAAATTACCAATGATCTTGAACGAAGTTGGAAGACATATTCAAGTTACAAGATATATCTTTTTTGCCGTGGTATAGGTAGGTACATCATTCCTAGACTATTGTCATCCCATGTCAAGGATAAGGAGTAGCAACGAGGCGTACCTACTCTTCCATCAATCAGTCTATGCCAGATGACTCCGTGAAATCTGTCTATAGTACATACCTAACTGCAGAATTATTACCAAACGAAAAGTTTTTGTTCCATACCTTAACCTTAACGGTTCGTATCAGAAAGAACGCCCTTCCGGCGACCGTGTTTCCTGCCAAGTATGACTTGAGCACCTTCAAGGCAAGAGTGAATAGGCATTTTCTAGGCAAGCGCGCTCCAACCTAGACGGTTAGACCTCATCATTGCTTTTCATAAGCATGATTGTCGTCAAGCGCAAGCCTATCTTGCTATCTGTCTCAGTCTGTTATCTTTTGTTATCCGTTTAATCGATTTTGACAAAATTTGGTACAAACACAAGACACGATGACGGACATAGGCTATTTTTGTCAAGAGCACCCACAGGATATTCAATTTAAGTTGTTTACTGATAGTAAACGCATCCAAGTTAAGTTGGTAATGAAATCGCGTGTAACGTCTACCTATTCAGTTCAGAAAAAATCACCTTTGCGACTTTGAAGGATATTCCACCTCCTGAGGGTCTTGCAGCTGTGTACGGTTACCTTATTTGTAAATTTATGTAATTTTCGTAGAATAATGATATTACAAAGAGATAGATCGTTAGAGGGTTATGTTAACCGGTGTCAGAGCGTTGCAGTGGAACGTTCGGTTTCATCAATCATCCAATGCCAGGTGGCGCCTTGACTAATTGTACAGGCTGCCACCAGGGATGACGGTGACAAATAACACATTTCATGAATGTTAAAATTATACAAAACCTTTTGTTGGCAGCACAGAATTCAACATAGATGTATCTAGAACTGTTAAGGGAGCGTAAGATTGTTGCCTTCTGGCGAGTTTCACCTTAATTAAAATTCTGCGTTAAAAGCATATAATACATCTTGCTCACAGAATTAAAAGCAGTAAGAAATAATTAATCACTGTAACCCGATTAAGTACGGAAAAATTTCAGAGACCCCACTTTTTTGGATGTAACATCGGCCATATCGATTTATTTCGTGTAAAATGTCACCCGGAGCATAAAAACGAATCTATTGACAACCCATTCATCAAAATCGGCTCAGTAGTTTAGGTGTACGAGTACATATATACTAGACAGATAAACTTATATTGCAGAATAGAGTAGTCCTTTACAGTTACGAACGCTCGCAATTTATATATTCGGTTCACTTAAGGTGAATCTTCACTGTTGTATCGTGCACTTAGTGCAATCTTTGAATAAGAAAACCAATAAAGACATCTTTAAATATAAAACACACAATACCATCCCACCAAAACCATTTCATGGATAGGCTGCCAAAACTCGCATACAAGTCCAAATCATAATGCTTTCACTGTTAAAAAGTTATGAGATCTCTAGTAGAGCCAAGCCCCTAGTTGAGCTCCGATTTGTGCTGCGCATCATCATAGCCCATGGGGCCAGTTCCAAGTCCAAAGTGTACAGGTTTAAGTACTTTTGGCTGTACCACATTTACTACATAGAAGTCCTGACTTTATAAACTCTACATCTTGATAAAAAGATGTGGCTTGGCTGTTTCGTGATCCAATCAATCATTTAATGTTCGTGGAATAGGTATAGTTTGTGCGAGAATCACGAAACGGCCAAGCCACATCTTTTTATCAAGATGTAGAGTTTATAGAGTCAGGACTTCTATGTAGTAAATGTGGTACAGCCAAAAGTACTTAAACCTGTACACTTTGGACTTGGAACTGGCCCCATGGGCTATGATGATGCGCAGCACAAATCGGAGCTCAACTAGGGGCTTGGCTCTACTAGAGATCTCATAACTTTTTAACAGTGAAAGCATTATGATTTGGACTTGTATGCGAGTTTTGGCAGCCTATCCATGAAATGGTTTTGGTGGGATTTCATTTCTTTTTGGCAGGCGCACTAGATTTTTTAATTTTTTGGACTCTATTTCTCGCACTACAGTTATTCCTTTTTTCATTGCCCACTCTCTATCGTTTCCTCTTTTCTTTGTGGGTTTGCTATATGTATGTAATGAGCGGCAAATCCCTACATACTTAAGTTAGTTCTTATTTTCGAGTCTGGTGCTCAGTATTAAAGATATTTGGTTGTATGGGCCAGCCGGTTTCTATCTGCTTATAGTTGATTAGCGACCCGCCCCGCTTCGCAAGGCTAGCACTAATCATGATAATAGTCCATTCTTTTTTACCCACTAACTAAAGCCAGTGGGCACCGAGCAGTACATAAGACTTTACATTAGCACTGCGATATGATTAATTGTTATAATATAGAGTGCCTTGAAGAATGAATTAAGTGAAGTGCCGGAAGAATTTTTAAAATCGGTTGAGTATTTTTTGATTTTATCCACAGCAAACTCACGGTTAAATGTTTCCTCTTTATAATATTAGTTCAGATCATTTAATTATATGTACGTTAGTACATAATACCTCAATGGTTTAGATCCATATAATATTTTAAATGCGAAAGTGTGTCTGTCTGTCTGCTGCGCTTTCACGGCCTATCTTTTCAACCGATTTTGATGAAATTTGGTACAGGGATAGTTTGTATCCCAGGGAAGGACAAAAGCTACTTTTTATCCCGGAAAATTAAGAAGTTCCCGCGGGAATCAAAAAAACCTCAACCACGCGGACGAAGTCGCGGGCATCAGCTAGTGTTTAATAAATGTGCCAAAGACATGTTATCCTGAAAATTAAAGCTTTCTACCATCATCCGTACCGAAGTTATGACTGTTCTAAAATACGAGGAAATGCTGTCAGATTTGCACCGCCTATAGGAGGGGTTGGAGGGGAAAAGTTTCAGATTTCTTAATTTTCCTGTTGTTTATATGCAAATTCTAGCCTACATACCAAATTTCAGCCTTCTAGCACTTCAGGAAGTACCTTTTTCATGTTGATGACGGTCAGTGAGTCAGTCACGAAATCGACGTATTTCAGGTATCAATAAATCTGAAACTATATATGCTAGAAAATTTATACTTGGTATATTTGGTAAGTTTGCCAACAACACCTTATCCTGAAAATTTCAGCTTTCTAGCATCATCTGGACCTAAGCTATGACGGTTCGAAAATCCGACGAAACGCTTCGAGAAAAGGTAGGTAGTGCCCCGTTTCCTTTGGCTCGCTTTGGCGGGGTCACTCCCGTGACCCCAGATAACTCGGCTTCTAGAAGTTACAATACATAGAACTGTAAGATAGAGCATTTGAAGCAGTGCTCTTCTAAGTACGTACTGTACCTGTACTGAGTGAACTTACGAACGTTTCTTGTTTAATAAATCGTTTATCAGTTCAGTTGCTCGCATCGCAGCAGTGTTGTGTGTTATTTTAGTTATGAATTAACGATTTATTAGAAAAAATAATGGAAATATAAATAAAGAGCATGACAGGAATCTAAGTATCAAGTATGTATTATTTCAAAATTAGCAATCGTGAATAAGTTTACAGGTTTTTTTTTTGGTTGATACAAGAAATTGCAAAAAATTGTGAAAATTAGCTCAAAAGATATTCTTTAAAAAAACTACATAGGTGTTTGTCGTTTTTATGCTCGGTATGACATGGGGCGTGAGAATTCGCCTTAACAGGTGATTGCTTGAAAGAATACAGGTGCATCTGCGTGAAGCACCAATTTGCAAACATCTTTACATAATACAGTTCTGCTAGCTAAGATAGAATAATGTAACACGGTTCAGTACTTTATTCACACGGTTTTCCGTCGTAAAAATGGTCGAGTGCTCGAGTTTTTATCATCTTTTTATTACTAAAGATCCACCACCACCACTACAGCCCATTAACGTCCCACTGCTGGGCACAGGCCTCCACTCTCATAGGAGAGTGGGAATTAGAGCTTAGACCCACCACGCTGCTCCAATGCGGGTTGGCGGGCTTTAACGACTATTATCATGTTAGTGATAATAACCGGGACCGAAGGCTTAACGTGCTCTCCGAGGCACGGGGGTGAAACACCACCAACTTCCTAACTCCGGGCTAGTACTGAGAATTTCTAGACAGAAAAACCCAATACTTAATATGGCCCGGGACTCGAACCCGGGACCTCGTCGGCCGCAGTTGAACATGCTAACCACTAGACCAACGAGGCAGTTCTAGGTACTAAAGATCACTACCTCTAATTTAAGTGTATAAATCCCAGAGTATGAACTGTAATTTCTACGATTTAGTTCATCATTCAATATTAGATGTTCAAGTATTTGGTAACTAGCCACGGCCGGCCAGACAAGGGAAAATTCAGAAATTATAAATTCCCGAATTGACACTGCCGAGGATCGAACCCGGGACCTGCGCATGTTAACACAACAGCGTTCAACACTGCGCCAGGGCGATTAGTCATGGCTTTATTATATGTTTAATATTATGAGCTAAGGCAAGGCCAACAATACCCCATTTCTTAAAAACTAGTACTTTGGAAATAATTATGAGTGAACATACAGATCTAATATTCTCAAACATAAATATACAGTGTTAAGTTCAAACCCTCCCAAAGTCGGGCAAAATAGTTATTTGTTATACAAGAGTGAAAAGTTGTTTTTTAACCGCGTGCTCAATTTTGATGACCGAGCAAGCGAAGGATTCTAAAATTAGAATCCTGAGCGTCAGTTACTACTATTACCTATTCTGTGGCGTCAGCAAGGGAATCAAAAGAGCACGAGGTGAAAAATCTTTTCACTCGAGTGCAACACGTAACTTTTCATCCCACCTCAGCGAGGAAATGACTAAATGCAAAAAAAATCACAAGGTAACTTTTCATCCCACCTCAGCGAGGAAATGACTAAATGCAAAAAAAATCACAAGATTAAATTCAATTCTGTTAATTTCTTCGTCACTAGAATCACTCAAAATTTTTAGGTTTTTCACTTATTTTCAATTTTCTTGTTTTTAATCGGTTTTAATTTTAAACAATATGACGTGAAAGAAAATGGTGCGCGCAAAGCAAATTAAAAAAGTACACCAAGAAGGTTACGAGTGTGAGTTTTTAACAAATTAAAAACGATTGTATGGAAATTCGGCACCATAGAGGTACAAGTAAATAGGTTTTAATGATGTTTTGAATTCACAAACTTCATAGATCACGAGTGATATTTACTAACGTGCACACGATGTTCTAAATTCAATTTACTTTATCCTCTAGAGGATAATATCGGCTTTTACCATCAGATATCGAAGAATAAAAATACTCTTTCCGAGATGGTGGGATGAAAAGGTATTTTGTAAAAGTACCTAGTCACTTTGCGTAACCCATTCAGTGTGATAGACGATAGACCGATTCGATTATGGCCTTTTGTCGCTTCTTGCTCTTTCACATAGAATCATTTGAGAAGGGTTGTTTAATCTTGTTTCATCGAGTCGAGTCGATAACGGCAGACACTATTTATTTTACATACAAAATATTTGAATACCGCTACCATCTTAGACTGCATCATCACTTACCATCAGGTGTGATCGCAGTCAAGGGCTAACTTGTAGTGGTTAAAAAAAAATAAAAAAATAGTTATACATAGTAATAGTTCATCTATGTAAATTACACAACAAGAAATATATACCTATTACCTACCTACCGAATTGTGTACCTAATAAACTTTTATCGAAATACTTATTCGCAGTTATTTTTAAGAGAAAAATTTATGAAACCTCGGGTCTTCATTTTTCAGGGTCTATGGATATGAATCTTTAAAAATAAAAATCAATTGCCGAATGTATGTAAGCGCATCACTTCAGAGCGGCTGGATCGATTTTGATGGAATTTTGTGTGTGTGTTTGTGTGAACCCCTGGTTCACACAAACATATAATGGCCCCGGGATGGTTTATATTCACAATTGGACCCGGTAGGGGGCGCTGCAATCGGGTACGAGATTCAGGGCAGGACAAAGTCTGCCGGGCCCACTATTTGATAATAATAATAGGTTGCGTATATGTGATATACTTATATCAATATTTTTTTGCCAAGCTTTCAACTTATTGAAATGGCTGTCGTTTTTTTACCCGAATAGCCGACCAGAGGGCAAAGCCAAAATGTTACGATTTTAGCCTATGTTTCACCGTAGCGCCTTAACAACTGAGCCGATTTTGATGTCGCTCGATTCGTTTTATGGTCCGGGTGAGGCTACATTTTAAACAAACAAAACCGATATCACGGATGTTACATCCAAAAAGAGTCTGAATTTTTTTCCGTAATTTTGTTTATACTTAACTTATTTGATATTTCATAATATAGTCACTGCCCTAATTCAGAAACTTCAACACCGTTAAGAAATCAATTTTTCCAATCATACTAACATTATAAATGCGAAAGTGTGTTTGTTTGTTGGTTTGTTGGTTTGTCCTTCAATCACGCCGCAACGGATCGACGTGATTGTTGGCATGGGTATAGGTAGTTGAGGACCTGGAGAGTGACATAGGCTACTTTTATCCCGGAAAATTGAGGAGTTCCTGCGGGAATCAAAAAACTTAAACCACGCGGACGAAGTCGCGGGCATCAGCTAATTCTAGATATAATTTTTATTTGTTTTGTTTAATTTTTATTTTTATTGGATTATTACTTATTTCTAAATATAACATGCGCAGTACCTACGCGGCTCAAGATACGCTCAGTGTGTTTCAGCCCTATTATATCTCACCTACCACCCACACAAGTACCTATTGAACCGGACTGCTTATGAACTTTCATAGCCCTTGCCTCCGTCTACTGGACAGGGGTTTAAAAGGGTTACTTCTCGAGTGCATTATCGAGTAATTTGGGCGACATTTTTGATTTCTCATACACATTACTTTTGCAATTCACACACTCCTTTTTAAAGTTTTATTTAGAAGTATACGACAATTTTTTTTAAATATACCCATTAATTATTAATACTTATTATGAACTGAGGAGCAATATATTTCTGCCACCTTAAAAATCATAATGTATTTTTAGACGCATAAGTAAAAAAGTATAACGTTTAAATGTGAACATTTTAGGTTTACGACATCGATGGTACCTGATAGGTACCTACTAATCGAAACCATCAAAGTTCAAAATAATGTAATTTGCTAAAATAAATATCCACCAAACTACCTATTACCTATCCAGTATCCACCTAAACGAAAGTTTTCTTTTATGTAACCTACTACATATTAATAAAACAACCTTTTTAGGGTTCCGTAGACAACAAGGAAGCCTTTTCGCCATGTCCGTCGGTCTGTCTGTCCGTCTGTCGGCTGTCCGTCCGTCCACACGAGTCCGTCTGTCTGACCGCGGATTAGCTCAGAGACTATTAATTTAGTACCTACTAGATAACTGTACTGTGTGACAAAGTGGTAAAATAAAATATAAAAAAAAATTTTAGGGAGGTCCCTAGTCCTACTCCCTACACGTAAAGTGGGGATAAAATTTTTTGCTTCCCCACTTTACGTGTCCCCAAAGTGTTTATCGTTGGTTAGGTCGATTAAAATAGTGCGGGTGAGGGAAAACCATTTTTCATTTCAGGGATCCGTTTGCGAAATATTAAGCTTTAAAGTGCTTATTTTTGTTAGAGTCCAGTGCCCCCCTCCCTCTGCCAGCTAAACGGTTGTCCGTGGATATGTGAAAAAATCATGGAAGTAGTTTAAATAACGAAGTTAAAAGGAAAACTATCACATCTAAGTAGACTTTACAACTACCTATACAAGGTACCTAGTCGACCAACATCATATAAAATGACTGCATATTGTGACAGACAACTACGGTCGGTACCCTACTCTGCGCGTGGCCCGCACGCACTTGGCCGGATTTATTAATATCCATTAGTTGGTAACATGTTCCTAATTCGAACTCTGTTAACCTTGACACCACACACTCGATTTTTCGTATGTAAGAGCAAGACAGATAGATAGCAAGCTGTCGCATCAACAGTCAACACGTCTATGACGTCACTAAATAACAATCTCGGGTTTTATCGGTCAGAACTCAGACGCTTCGCGAATCGCGATTAGCGACCTTATACACTTGGGCTATAAAGTTCATTTTTATTATGCTAACCTAACCTGACTAGTGACTGCTTATTACGATTTCGTTGATGTGAGCGTGCTTTTCACCTTTTACTATTATGATTGTTTACTATTTAGGTACCTATGTAAAGTAATTACATTGAAAAATACTTACCTCAGCTCGTAGGTTATAATTGAGTACACCACGCCACGCGTTCGACTACCGGCCCGCTGAAACTGGCAGCCTACGTCACAAAACTGGTTCGGCAATGGAATAGCTTCAACTGGCGGTAATATTATTGTATTGCTAACATTCTGTACGATGCACGACGACGCGACGACAGCGCGATCAGCAGTTAAACTTACATTTTGCTTTTTATTCGCGAAGTTGCTTACTTGATAGTGATAGTACTGACTACTAAAATGAATATATTTTTTATAGCGCTTAACCACGACCATAAAGTAAAGTATAACGGTCATTTCTCGGCTAAGGGCTTCTTTTTCATTGGCTTATTTTTTGACGACCTCCGTGGCGCAGTGTGTAGCGCTGTTGTCTTAACGTGCGGAGGTCCCGGGTTCGATCCCCGGCAGGGTCAATTTGGGAATTTATAATTTCTGAATTTTCCCTGGTCTGGCCTGGTGGGAGGCTTCGGCCGTGGCTAGTTACCACCCTACCGGCAAAGACGTGCCGCCAAGCGATTTAGCGTTCCGGTACGATGCCGTGTAGAAACCGAATAGGGGTATGGGTTTAATATAACTGCCATGCCCCTAACAGGTTAGCCCGCTACCATCTTAGACTGCATCATCACTTACCATCAGGTGAGATCGCAGTCAAGGGCTAACTTGTAGTGGATAAAAAAAAAAAAAAAAAAAAAGGTAAGTACCTACCCTTGCAGAGAGGGATTTAACCTTGGATTTAACTTTTGATCATACGCGGGAATATAACAATCTGCAAACTAAGAGGTTTTTCAAAGCCAACGTTTTTTTAAATTTTCAATTAGGTATAGTCCCACCAACAAATTTTCTATGACGTGATACCAGCTACACTGCCACCGGGTCGGATATAAGTTTGTGGGACTATACAATAATGATTATTATTAACTTCTTTTACAAAATATATAATTCAGTTCACCATGTCATATTCTAAACCGATTTACGTACTCTTGAGTAACTTAAATACTTAAAGGGCTTTGCCCATTAAACAGGGAACCTCGTGCAACTCTGGTAAATGTGTTGACAATAAGGTAAAAATTTCCTATAAATACTTAACTACCTATGGCAAACTGCGTCGGGATTTGTAACAGTGAATAAATAATAGTGGTTCTGGTTGAAGTGCAGAAAACGGGGATCGCAGCAATAAATATCAGCAGTCACTCCGCAACCGACACTCAATGTGGCGAGCTGACAAATTGCATATTCAACTGCTATATCCATCAAAGTAGCATTTATACCACTGTTTATTATACAAAAATTATGAGAGCGTACCACACAACATTTTCGACTGAAATAAATACAAAATGGTAGTTGGGCAATGGGTTCGAGTTTGACAACAGCACTCACCAGACACCACTGCGTCACGGAAGTAAAACTTGTAAGTGGGACAGTCCCGGGTTTGAGATTCAATAATAATTGAACCTTTTGTGGCCTGCCCCCCTATTACGTAAGAATTGTTCATCAAACGTTAAAGATTTTTGTCAAAGTAAAATAAAACCATAACTGCATTGAATTAGAGCTCAATTTCGCCTGCCCATTCTTATACGTTTAGGTATGTACGATACCCTAAACGTATAAGAATGGGCAGACGAAATTGAGCTCTAATTCAATGCAGTTATGGTTTTATTTTACTTTGACAAAAATCTTTACCGTTTGATGAACAATTCTTACATGATTGGGGCCCTGGTCTGCTATAAGGCTTCGGACGTGGCTAGTTACCACTCTACCGGCAAAGACGTGCAACCAATCAATTTAGCGGTCCGGTACGATGCCGTCTTATACTTAACTGCCGTACCCTTTACCTACCACCAGGATTCAGGTGAGATCGCAAGCAAGGGATTACGTGAAATGGAGATTTAAAAAAAATTAACAACTACCAGAAGTTGTTTCGTCGCACGTCGTCGTTACACGTTGCTGAGGGAAGTGCCTAATACACATCCTGGTATTACAAATGGAACACGTGTACGCGCGCGATGAGTGGTCCCGCACAAGAGTTCCGTCACGCCGCGTTCCATTTTATCAATTTCTTAAACTAGGTTCTATATAGGTACCTAGCGCGGGCACACGATGAAATGTAAGTATAAAACAAATTTCTACATGAATGGCACTTTTCGTAAACGGTACATAGGCGTGTCATGTGGCGCTTACCCATGAGTGCTTTTTTGTTTAAAGGATTTTTTTACTACACTGCACAAGTAGGGCATTTCCTTTTCGCCTTATAAATAATGTATTGCTTCGTAAAAGCGTTATCTTAGGTTTACTCTTACTGAATAGGGGTATGGGTTTAATATAACCGCCATGCCCCTAACAGGTTAGCCCGCTACCATCTACTGCATCATCACTTACCATCAGGTGAGATCGCAGTCAAGGGCTAACTTGTAGTGGATAAAAAAAAACTCTTCAGACTACATTATTGGCAAGGACTTTTTTGCGATTTAGCGGAGAACTCGTAGTTTAGGGGCATATACCTACCTAATCAGACTTACATAATATCTACTGAATTATAATTTTGATCGAAAATGATTGAGTAGGTGGAACACGTGAATAAGCAGGACGGGACCCGATTGCTATATATACGGGTGAACTCGAGGCTAATGGTTGAAAGCACTGTGTGATTGCTAACTTTATGGTTCGCCCTGAAATTAGAACACGCGTCCAATAAGTTTCCGAGTACCTGTTGACTAAGGAGGAAGTTTTGCATGGAAAACTTAGATAATATTCTTTCTATTTAATGATTGAAATTGAAATTATTTATAAATGAGTTAGCTTTCAATGTAAAGCCTTTATGAAAACTCAAGTAGGTAAATTTCAGTTATAGAGAACAGACTTACCTACCTACTCTGTGCGCTTCGCTAGGTCAACAATAGTTTTTTTAAAGTTTTTAGACAGAAAGAAGAAACTTGGTTCAAATTACCAATGATCTTGAACGAAGTTGGAAGACATATTCAAGTTACAAGATATATCTTTTTTGCCGTGGTATAGGTAGGTACATCATTCCTAGACTATTGTCATCCCATGTCAAGGATAAGGAGTAGCAACGAGGCGTACCAACTCTTCCATCAATCAGTCTATGCCAGATGACTCCGTGAAATCTGTCTATAGTACATACCTAACTGCAGAATTATTACCAAACGAAAAGTTTTTGTTCCATACCTTAACCTTAACGGTTCGTATCAGAAAGAACGCCCTTCCGGCGACCGTGTTTCCTGCCAAGTATGACTTGAGCACCTTCAAGGCAAGAGTGAATAGGCATTTTCTAGGCAAGCGCGCTCCAACCTAGACGGTTAGACCTCATCATTGCTTTTCATAAGCATGATTGTCGTCAAGCGCAAGCCTATCTTGCTATCTGTCTCAGTCTGTTATCTTTTGTTATCCGTTTAATCGATTTTGACAAAATTTGGTACAAACACAAGACACGATGACGGACATAGGCTATTTTTGTCAAGAGCACCCACAGGATATTCAATTTAAGTTGTTTACTGATAGTAAACGCATCCAAGTTAAGTTGGTAATGAAATCGCGTGTAACGTCTACCTATTCAGTTCAGAAAAAATCACCTTTGCGACTTTGAAGGATATTCCACCTCCTGAGGGTCTTGCAGCTGTGTACGGTTACCTTATTTGTAAATTTATGTAATTTTCGTAGAATAATGATATTACAAAGAGATAGATCGTTAGAGGGTTATGTTAACCGGTGTCAGAGCGTTGCAGTGGAACGTTCGGTTTCATCAATCATCCAATGCCAGGTGGCGCCTTGACTAATTGTACAGGCTGCCACCAGGGATGACGGTGACAAATAACACATTTCATGAATGTTAAAATTATACAAAACCTTTTGTTGGCAGCACAGAATTCAACATAGATGTATCTAGAACTGTTAAGGGAGCGTAAGATTGTTGCCTTCTGGCGAGTTTCACCTTAATTAAAATTCTGCGTTAAAAGCATATAATACATCTTGCTCACAGAATTAAAAGCAGTAAGAAATAATTAATCACTGTAACCCGATTAAGTACGGAAAAATTTCAGAGACCCCACTTTTTTGGATGTAACATCGGCCATATCGATTTATTTCGTGTAAAATGTCACCCGGACCATAAAAACTAATCTATTGACAACCCATTCATCAAAATCGGCTCAGTAGTTGAGGTGTACGAGTACATAAATACAAAAATACATAGTACATAGACTGCCTTAGCGATTCGTGTCGCTAGAGAAGTCCGACATAGCACGACAGGTCTGGCAACAATTAGGCAAAAGGTCGCGAGTCATGAAGTCTGGCGACACCAGGGGGTCTACTCTCTTTCTCTCAAACAAAACTTCGCAAACGAACGAACGAAATTTCGTTAACTCCTCTCCTACATAATATCATCTTTATGCTCCTCTCTATTTCGTTTTCGTACACGCAGACGAAGTACGGATCCATAGACAATTTTCGTGACCGATTGGATTGAACGATTTTGTGTGGGTCTAATAACCGACTAATTACGTTCGTTTGCGAAGTTTCGTTTGAGAGAAAGAGAGTAGACCCCCAGTCCACATCGACCAACGCGACGGTGCGGTGCCCGACATGGGACTACTAGCTTTGTCTAATTTTTTTAAATATTAAATTTATGGGACCTTTTTGTCTTCTTGAATACCAAGAAAGTCGTGCATTTTCTATAATCATCTATTAATCTCTTTATTCCTCGAGCGTTGGATGTTAATCCGTGTAAAGCTGCAGGACTCGATTGTCTGTTTCATTAATCTGTTGGCAATCTGATAAATTGTTTTTCCTTTTCCCTGCTCCCTATCCCCAAGAGATGGGACTTATCATTTCATTTATCTTAAAAGATCTTTATGGATGAGATCTATGAAGCTTACTTTGACATATTTTAAACTTTCCTTAGAGTTCAAATGGGACAGAGTTAAGTCGATTTTTGTCCGCCAGTCGTTTTTTGGCCATAACCTCTAAGTAAAGCCTGAACTATGTCAAAGCTAGATCTCGTCTAAAAAAGACACTGTCCTAAGACTCCTCGACTCGCAGCCGCATTGTTCAGTCACTTCAGTGCTTTAAAATGTGTGAGATGTCTGTAAAGTGCTACTGCTAACCTCTGCTAATGCTATCGACATATTTTTTTGTTAGATGATACGTTAGGTATGTACGATACTCTAACGTATAAGAATGGATACACGAAATTGAGCTCTAATTCAATGCAATTATGGTTTATTTTACTTTGACGACGAACTTATCGTTTTGATCGGATATTCTTACATGATTGGGGGGCTGTATCTTGATTACAATCACCTTTTACTCAATCAAACTTGCCTTCTAGTTTACCCGGCGTTCCATTATAACTTGTAAAAGAAATTATTAAAATTTTAAATGGTAAGGACTTTTCAAATTTCATTTCGTCTGCTAGGACAAAGTTTATTTTTAATCAGAATTACTGAGATAACTATAAGTACATAATGTCTTTACATTTCCATTTCCAACCTTATCGACAGGAAGCTGTTTGTCTTTATACCAAATGAGCACAGTACAAATAGTCGAGTGCTTGGTACAATCAGTTTTTCCAGGTGACAATCTGACAAATCGTATATATGTGAAAAATGATTCAATGTAATAAAATTCGTAGAGCTTTATGCTATTTAAAGAAAGAATAATATTAATTTTCGTGTTGATAATACTAGTAACAAAGCTAATGAATCAAGTTAAAGTTATGATAGTGGAGCGTTGGCTTCCAACTTCCATCAATCAGTCGCCAGGTGTAAGTTGACGCTGAATAATTGTACTCTCAGCTGCTACCAGGACTAACAATGACAAACAACAGTTTTAATATGATGGTAGAGGCTAAAGCTTGTAGCAATAAGAAAATATACGCTAGATGTTAATATTAATTTGTTAACACTTGTTTGAGGCGTTAAAGTAATATCCTCAAAAAGCCTCAAAGCGTTATCTGCACGTGTAACCACCATCAGATTCTATGAGGTTGGCAGATTTTATATTGGTGATCAACTGATCAAACATCGTCATTGCTTTTGTTATTTTTTACCCCCTTTCTTCTTTTCTTCTTTTCTTATAACAAAGCTTATTTATTTACCAGCTTTATGAAATTCAAATAACCTTATATGAATATGCCATATTTATTATTATTTTAATCTAAATAATTGCTTTGTTCATCGCACACTGTCAGAATTTAAATGAGATTGTCTATCGCAAAATGAATAAAATCTCTCAATGTAGGAATTAGTTTAGTTTTTGAACTCGTAGGTACCTAATTTTTTGAGTGTTCTTGAAAATTCAGTTTTGCAGTCCACGTCCGCAGTTGCATTTTATTGCGAAATTGGGATTAAAGTTGCCAGTCCCCCTAGCATTGCCGAGACCATTTTCTCCCCGAGGCAAGGATAAAATTTTTATCCCTAAATAAATAAATAAATATGCTAAATAACGGTGAATAAATAGTCCCCCGAGTCCCCGTGAAATGTCAAACGGGAATAAACTTCTCCTCTCCCCTGTAGCCGTGCTCTGAGGGCCGAGGGGTGGATAAGTTAATTTTATCTCTTGTTAGTGGATACAATCGGGGGATAATTTTTTTATCTCCGACCCATGCTAGCCCTGCTGTCATATGACACATCTGCTGTAGGAGAGAGCCACATCTGAAAATTCAGAAGTCTGATAACCTGACGTGATGCTTCATTCTTGAAGTCAAACAAAAATTTTGATTTTCCTTTTTTAACCTAAGTTTGTCCCTATAATATAATATACAGAAATGTTTTCGGTTATCTAAACATTATCCTCAATCCTAAGGTCAGTAGTCCCCACTCCCCATGTCTTCAAAATACGCAGTGTATACATTGTCTGCTACATTGACCGCTGGATTTAGTATGACCGCTGGATGTACTTAAATCTTAAATTCATAAATGATTTTGTGTTAAAAATGTAATCAAAATACATAAAGATACATTGTACGTATTTATAACGTGTTACAATACAATTACCATTTTTCCTTATTCTATAAAAATAATAATGTTAAAATTAAAACTAGTCACCTTTTAGAAACGAATTATTAGGTAAGCGTTAAAAACAACGCCTATAATATAATATAAGCCTAAAATAAAAAAAATCAAGATTATAATGCGCTTATGTAATAAGATGCAATTCTTATACCCATAAACCAATTGATCAAATATGGAATGCCGAAGGCAATCGCGCGTGCCGGCTGAGGCAATGGCTTGACAGCGTAAACTACGGTATGTAATATCCGACCAGCAGTAAACACCCTGAACAGAAGTATAGCTAACTCGGTGGAAGGTCCTGTTGTCAAATACAGTGCACCGAGCACCCAGAACGCCGGTATATTCTCCAGATCGTTTAGATGGGCGCGTCGAACTCGCTCTACGTCAGGATCGTCGTATTTTACAACTCCTTTGACAGGCTTAGCGTCCTCTGTATTCGCGAACACTTTTTTCTTGTGTCTAACCATTCCTGTTAGCACTGCCATGCCTAACACTTTTAGAGCTAAAACACTCGAGTAAATGATGTAAGACCGCACTGCGGGCTCAGTGATAGACACGGGCACCATGTTTATTTTAGTTATTGATTCTAATTGAGGCGTCAGACGAGACGTGTGCTCGACGTGGCTTACTAGCACCGAGTATTCTCTGCCAGTCGGTCCTCTCGTCTGAGTCTGACTCATGAGTCATGACCCTGATGGGATGATGAATAGTTTTATTTTATTGAGTAACCATGCAGCTCCTAACATGAAAGTCATGCTTGTTAAACAGTTACTAATCTATGTATACTTACGAATACTATCTATCTAGATGAAATTTAGCACATAGATAGATTATAGTCTGGAATAACGCATAGGCTACCTTTTATCCCGGAAAATTAAAGAGTTACCGCGGGAACCAAAAAACCTTAACCCACGCCGACGGAGTCGCGGGCATCAGCTAGTAGGTATTTAAATGCGAAAATTTGGATGGATGGACAGATCTGGGGTCACGGGAGTGACCCCGCCAAAGCGAGCCAAAGGAAACGGGGCACTACCTACCTTTTCTCGAAGCGTTTCGTCGGATTTTCGAACCGTCATAGCTTAGGTCCAGATGATGCTAGAAAGCTGAAATTTTCAGGATAAGGTGTTGTTGGCAAACTTACCAAATATACCAAGTATAAATTTTCTAGCATATATAGTTTCAGATTTATTGATACCTGAAATACGTCGATTTCGTGACTGACTCACTGACCGTCATCAACATGAAAATGGTACTTCCTGAAGTGCTAGAAGGCTGAAATTTGGTATGTAGGCTAGAATTTGCATATAAACAACAGGAAAATTAAGAAATCTGAAACTTTTCCCCTCCAACCCCTCCTATAGGGGGTGCAAATCTGACAGCATTTGCTCGTATTTTAGAACAGTCATAACTTCGGTACGGATGATGGTAGAAAGCTTTAATTTTCAGGATAACATGTCGTTGGCACATTTATTAAACATACTAAGTTTCAATTATCTAGCATTTATGGTTTCAGATTTATTGATACCTGAAATACGTACTTTTGGGGGTTTTTTACTTTTACTAAATCACATGAAACACGAAACCTCTAGGGTACTTCCTAAAGTCCTAGAAAGCTGAAATTTGGTATGTAGACTAGGAATTGCACATAAACAATGGAATAATTAAGAAATCTGAAACTTTCTTTTTCCAACCCCTCTTATTGGGGGTGCATATTTGACAGCGTTTCCACGTATTTGCTAACCGTCATAGCTTCAGTCCGGATGATGCTGGAAAGCTGAAATTTTCAGGATAAGATGCTGTTGGCCAACTTATTAAACATACCAAGTATCAATTGTCTAGCATTTATAGTTTCAGATTTATCGATAACTGAAATACATCGGTTTCGTAATTTAGCCTTATAAATCGCTGATGAAAATCAAAACCTCTAGGGTAGGTACTTCCCAAAGCCCTAGAAAGCTGAAATTTGGTATGTGGGCTAGGAATTTCATATAAATAATGGGAAAATTAAGAAATCAGGAACTTTTCCCTTCCAACCCCTCCTATAGGGGGTGCATAATAGCTGCACAGTCGGTACTAAAAGAAATATGTGCAAAATGCCGTATACATACATAATACCGTACATAAATAATATATATATAAAATTCATGACTCAGGTACAAATGTTCTGAATACAAACATTATGCCCCTAGCAGAATTCGAACCCGCGACCTCTCCCTCAACAGTCATGGTCTGTAACCAATCGGCCAAACAGGTCGCACATAATAATCACGTAATCTTGTCATTTTTATTCGCATTATTTTCATTTTATTAATGAAAAATTATAAAATACCTATAAGTACTTACAACATAAAATATTTTTCAGAGGTAAATATACCTATAGTAATCATTGGCGAAGAGTCCACGTATGACCCGGCATCCCTTTAGGAATTGTTCAATAAGTAATCAACGATATTTTCGTCTAACCCTGTTCTTCGAACTAAACACTGTTCATTGGTTTGAATTAAATTAACGCGTGACAATTTATAGAAAATTAGATGATGCCCGCGACTTCGTCTGCGTGGATTAAGGTTTTTGATTGCAGCGGGAACTGTTTAATTTTCCGGGATAAAAAGTAGCCAATGTCCTTCCCCGGGATACAAACTATCCCTGTAAATTTCATCAAAATCGGTTGAAAAGATGGGCCGTGAAAGCGCAGCAGACAGACAGACACACTTTCGTATTTATAATATTATATGGATCTAAACTAATATTAAAAAGAGGAAAGATTTAACCGTCAAGTTTGCTGTGGATAAAATAAAAAAAAACTCAACCGATTTTAAAAATTCTTCCGGCACTTCACGTAGGTTCATTCCAGTGCTAATGTAAAATCTTATGTGCTGCTCAGTGCCCACTGGCTTTAGTGGGTAAAAAATAATGGACTATTATCATGATTAGTACTAGCCTTGCGAAGCGGGGCGGGTCGCTAATCAACAATAAGCAGATATAAACCGGCTGGCCCATACAACCAAATATCTTTAATACTGAGCACCAGACTCGAAAATAAGAACTAACTTAAGTATGTATGGATTTGCCGCTCATTACATACATATACAGCAAACCCACAAAGAAAAGAGGCAACGATAGAGAGTGGGCAATGAAAAAAGGAATAACTGTAGTGCGAGAAATAGAGTCCAAAAAATTAAAAAATCTAGTGCGCCTGCCAAAAAGAAATGAAATCCCACCAAAACCATTTCATGGATAGGCTGCCAAAACTCGCATACAAGTCCAAATCATAATGCTTTCACTGTTAAAAAGTTATGAGATCTCTAGTAGAGCCAAGCCCCTAGTTGAGCTCCGATTTGTGCTGCGCATCATCATAGCCCATGGGGCCAGTTCCAAGTCCAAAGTGTACAGGTTTAAGTACTTTTGGCTGTACCACATTTACTACATAGAAGTCCTGACTCTATAAACTCTACATCTTGATAAAAAGATGTGGCTTGGCTGTTTCGTGATCCAATCAATCATTTAATGTTCGTGGAATAGGTATAGTTTGTGCGAGAATCACGAAACGGCCAAGCCACATCTTTTTATCAAGATGTAGAGTTTATAGAGTCAGGACTTCTATGTAGTAAATGTGGTACAGCCAAAAGTACTTAAACCTGTACACTTTGGACTTGGAACTGGCCCCATGGGCTATGATGATGCGCAGCACAAATCGGAGCTCAACTAGGGGCTTGGCTCTACTAGAGATCTCATAACTTTTTAACAGTGAAAGCATTATGATTTGGACTTGTATGCGAGTTTTGGCAGCCTATCCATGAAATGGTTTTGGTGGGATGTTTGTTACTCAATCACGCTAGAACGGCTGAACGGATCGGGATGAAATTTGGCGCAGAAATAGATTATAGTCTGGAATAACACACATGTTACTTTTTATCCCGGATAATTAAAGAGTTCCCGCGGCAACCAAAAAACACAAATCCACGCAGACAAAAGTGAAGTCGGACGAAGGCATCAGCTAGTATTATAAACGCGAAAGTGTGTTTGTCTTTCTGTCTTGTACCTTTTACGGCCATCCACTTATACGATTTTGATGTGGTACAGGAGTAAGTTGCATTCCAGAGAAGGACATAGACTACTTTTATCCCACGGGATTATTCATTTACCCAAATCCACGTGGACAAGGTCGTGCGCATCATCTAGTCACCTAGAAACATATTTCTAGTTTAGTTTCGTTTAATATTTTGTTTGAAAAGTGAGCGTCATTCAAGTTATTACGATACGTTCAAAAACCGGTCAAATGCGAGTCAAACTCGCGCACAAAGGGTTCCGTAGCACCACACAATATTAGTAGATTATTAACCAAGGGGATAAAGCAGTGTCTTCTGTCGCGGGTGACGATTTAAATCGCGAGCGTAACGAAGGACTCGAGGTTTACTCCCGAGCGTAGCGAGGCTGTTAAAAACTTAAATCACGAGCGAAGCGAGGGATTTAAGACGAGTCCTGAGTGTAGCGAGGGATTTAAGTTCACCCAAGACTAAGACAGCTTTATCACCGAGGAAAATACTCTACTTTTCGTACCATTTGCGAAAAAATTAACACAATAATAATATGAGATAAGCATTTATTAAAAATAATGTCAATTTTTTTTTTATCCACTACAAGTTAGCCCTTGACTGCGATCTCACCTGCCCCCTTATCATGTAAGAATGTCCGATCAAAACGTTAAAGTTCGTCGTCAAAGTTTATAAACCATAACAGCATTAAATTAGAGCTCAATTTCGTGTATCCATTCTTATACGTTCGAGTATCGTTCATACCTAAACGTATAAGAATGGGCAGACGAAATTGAGCTCTAATTCAATGCAATTATGGTTTATTTTACTTTGACAAAAATCTTTAACGTTTGATGAACAATTCTTACGTAATCGGGGGGCTGATGGTAAGTGATGATGCAGTCTAAGATGGTAGCGGGCTAACCTGTTAGGGGCATGGCAGTTATATTAAACCCATCCCCCTATTCGGTTTCTACACGGCATCGTACCGGAACGCTAAATCGCTTGGCGGCACGTTTTTGCCGGTAGGGTGGTAACTAGCCACGGCCGAAGCCTCCCACTAGGCCAGACCAGGGAAAATTCAGAAATTATAAATTCCCAAATTGACCCTGCCGGGGATCGAACCCGGGACCTCCGCACGTTAAGACAACAGCGCTACACACTGCGCCACGGAGGTCGTCAAAAAGTAAAAAGTCAAAAGCAAATTAAAAGTAAAAGTTAACATTCGAAACATTGGTCCAATTATTGATAGAGAGAGTTACAAATAACGTTTATGTATTTGAAGAAAACAAAAACGCGGCAAATTCCTAGACTAATATTTTTTTGTCGGAAAAGCAAAGGCATCAAGCTCATACGGCCTCGTCGGTTTTCGTCATTTTATTTAATAATCATAACTGCATAATAAATGCGTATTCCTTTTTCAAAAAGATGTACCTATAATGCTTTATATACAAACTCAATGGTGTAAACACAGATGTATTCAGTATAAATTTCGGTATTCCAAATTTAAATCACATTCTCCCCCTAGAGGATGAATGAAATTCAGTACAATTTTCTTTCCCTGTTTTTAACAGATTAAAAATGACTATTGTTAAGTTCGCTTTTTGTGGCATAGAATGTCACTTTTTTGAGCAAGTGGTACGAAAAAATTATTTTTCGTTAAGTATGTCATTGGGTGATTGTCAAATGTCACTGTCAGTTTTGTTTATCCTAATTTATTGGTGATTTATTGTTGTCTATTATTTATTTTACGAATGTCTCAAATACCTACTCAATTATTATTTATTAATCTTATAATGTACTACCTATGTAGTGGAAAATGGGTAGTTTATCGAAATGGAATGTTAATAATCACAATTAATGCGCATTACCCAAGTTTTAGTGTTGCCATCCATCGAAAAATATTTTCTACAAACGATATTTTTCATAATTAATTTTAAAAAAAACGGGGTTTTCTAAAATTATTATTTAAATGGCGTTTAATGTTATATTTTTTTCTCTTTCACGTGATGGCAGTTTGGTTCTGGTTCATTGACACTCAGAATAAAAAACCACCCTCCATCATACAGTCGTAATTCCTTCCTCCATGCCCTCCATACTGAACTGGGACATGTCCTTTAATACTAAACTAAGGGTGCGTTCCGAAATACACTGAGAGCACTGGAAGTCCCCAGTAAAGAGCACTGCCAGTGCTCGCAGTGCTTATAACGGAACACACACTACATCTGTGTTTACACCATTGAGTTTGTATATAAAGCAACATCTTTTTGAAAAAGGAATACGCATTTATTATGCAGTTATGATTATTAAATAAAATGACGAAAACCGACGAGGCCGTATGAGCTAGATGCCTTTGCTTTTCCGACAAAAAAATATTAGTCTAGAAATTTGCCGCGTTTTTGTTTTCTTCAAATACATAAACGTTAAGTTTATTTTAATTTATTTTTATAAATAAGTTAATGTTCTAAAAATACGTTACGATGTTAAATCAAAGCGACAGTGACAGTGAATTGTCGGATTCCATCAGTGCAAATGCTGCCGCAATTATAAATAATTTGCTTCCAACAAAATCCAAGGAAAATTATTTAAAAACTATAAATGTACCAAACAAAAATGTAACTCTCTCTATCAATAATTGGACCAATGTTTCAAATGTTAACTTTTACTTTTAAAATTGTCATTATTTTTAATAAATGCTTATCTCATATTATTATTGTGTTAATTTTTTCGCAAATGGTACGAAAAGTAGAGTATTTTCCTCGGTGATAAAGCTGTCTTAGTCTTGGGTGAACTTAAATCCCTCGCTACACTCAGGACTCGTCTTAAATCCCTCGCTTCGCTCGTGATTTAAGTTTTTAACACCCTCGCTACGCTCGGGAGTAAACCTCGAGTCCTTCGTTACGCTCGCGATTTAAATCGTCACCCGCGACAGAAGACACTGCTTTATCCCCTTGGTTAATAATCTACTATTAGTAAATAACAAGAAAGGTGTCATAACAAATTTACACGTAATCAGCTGTGAAATAACAATGTTAAATATTGAGTACTTTGACAACTTTGAGTACTTTAAGTACTTTGGCTTTTCTGGGCCTACAGTTCGCGCGCGAGTTGAATGCAGAGTAAATGTATGTGTCACCATACATTTACTCTGCATTCAACTCGCGCGCATACTATATGTGTACTGTGTAGATGTACTGACAACACAGTTGTGACTTTTGAGTTATGGTTTATTAATGGAAGAAAGAAGAAACTGGTTTGTTTATTATTTCAGATAATCACAAAATTTATTGAACATTCTTATAACTTAAAACAATTTTAACGAATGATAAAGTTGTTGCTCATGTAAAGAAAAATGTGTACATAGCAACATAAAATTCAATGTTATTACATGCTAGTTGCCACCTATCGCTTAAATAACGAACAATCAACAAGGTAGGTAGGTAGTAGGTAGGTAAACTACTTATAATCTATATATTATATAAAATTCAAAGTCCTGACTGACTGACTTATATATCAACGCACAGCCTAAACCGCTGGGGCTAGAAACTTGAAATTTTGACAGTAGGTTCCTTTTGTGACGTAGGCGCTCACTAAGGAAGGATTTTTCAAACTTTTACCCCTAAGGGGGTGAAATAGGGGGTTAAAGTTTGTATGAAAGTCCGTCATTTCTCAAGTTATATCCATGAAACTTGGTATATGAGCTACCGGTTAAAAACGAATAAATACGTATATCACAGTTTTTCAAAATTGCACCCCAAAAGGGATAAAATAGGGGTTGAAAGTTTGTATGAAAGTTCTTCATTTTTCAAGTTATAGCCATGAAACTTAGTACTTGGACTTTCGGTTTGAAATGAAGAAATACGTGATTCACAGTTTTGTTAAATAGAGAGTTTGTCCTTCAATCAAAACAGAGCAACGGATCAACGTGATTTTTTGTATGGGTATAGTTGAGGTCCTGGAGAGTGACATAGGCTACTTTTTATCCCGGAAAATTAAAGAGTTCCTGCGGGAATTAAAAAAACTTATGCCACGCGAACGAAGTCGCGAGCATCCTCTAGTTTCAGTATAAAACAATAATATAATATAGATAAGATAAACCATCAATAATTAGTAATTATTTCGCTCATTAACAACATTGTTGACTCTGATTCAAAACAACTTGAATCTTAATACTAATATTATCCCTAAAGAGGTAAAGTTTGAGTTTGTGAGGTTGTAGGGGGTAATCTCTGGATCTACTGAAACGATTTTGAAAATTCTGGTACCAATAGAAAGCCACATTATTTGTGAGTGTCATAGGCTATAGTATATTAACCCGAAAAATTAGGGAGTTCCCGTGGGAATTTAAAAGACTTATTTCACTCGGACTAAGTCGCGGGCATCTGCTAGTATTTAATAAAGTTACACAATTACACAGTATAGGAGGTAACTAAAATACCTGCGCAGTCAGTTTACTTATAACAAAGTATTTAAATCTGCTTAGGCAACCAAACCTACTTTTGTTCGTATAATTTCAGCAAAAATCGATGAATGATGAACCCGTGTCCCCTACTGAACCGCGTATTACATAAAGTCCTGAAATAACCAATATTGTGTGTCTAAATCAAACTTCCCTTAAAATTACGCTTAGGCCTGAAACAAACAAACCAAGCGACTCCATGTCAAATGCGTGACATGAAAAGAAAATTGAAAGATTTGTGATACAAGGAACTGCATGACCTTAACTAATTATGAACGTCACACTGCAGATTGTGCTGCAGACGCCCACGGTCCGCGACTACATAAGCGTGGTATCACTGAATAGGTAATAGGTACAGGTGTAGTGGTATCTAATCACGCAACTCGCGCTATGCAGTGTAAATGCTACTTAGTATTGTATGTACATTGTGTATGATAGCTTCGTATGAACTGAGAAATGTAGGGAACGATTTCGTAGCGCAGCACTGCCGTCGCGCATTTTGTGTGTTTCAGGATTTTCAAGCATTCTACCGTAGCTTTCTACCTTCCAAAACATATTTAAACATCTAAAATTTATAGAGCGGTAATATAATGAGACACAATTCGTACTCCCATGAACCAGTTGATAAGATAAGGAATTCCGTAAGCGATAGCGCGCGCCGGCTGGGGCAAAGGTTTGACGGCGTAAACAATGGTGTGGATAATCCGACCAGCAGTAAACACCCTGAACAGAAGAGTAGCCAATTCTGCCGACGGTCCTGTCGTCACATACAAAGCACCAAGCAGCCAGAACACGGGAATGTTCTCCAAGTCGTTCAAATGGGCGCGTCGAACTCTCTCAACGTCAGGATCGTCGAATTTCACAGCTCCTTTTGACTTTTTAGCGTCCTCTGGGTTTGCGAACACGTTTTTCCTAAAGCGAGCTCTTCCAGTCAACACTGCCATTCCCAGCACTTTCAGAGCCAGTATGCCGGAATATACGATATAGGATCGTACAGCAGGCTCAACTAATGATACAGGCACCATTTTTATTTTCACAACTTGCTATTTTTTATCGTAATAGGCACTGATAGGCGTAACGTGCGCTCCCGTTTATACGCTGTAGTCTGTGGTGCGCTCTAAGCAACAAACTGTCACGATATGGATTCGAGAACGAGTCGGAGTTGTTATTTTAATATTTATGTATGTGTTGATGTTAAACATGCAAGTCATGCTTTTTCATTCTTGTGCGATCATTGGTTATAGGTATCGACATAATTATCTTTAATAGGTAGATACGAGTTATAAAAACAGGTTTTCTGTCAACAAGTTGATGTATATATCTATATGTTTATATGCCTACATACCTACTTATCCACTATATAATTAACCACTAGTCTATTCAGAGCATATGTATGGTGACACATACCTACATAAGCTCTGCATTCAACTCGCGCGCGAACTTATAAATATTATTCATCTTATAGGTCGACATTGTTGACAATTTATGGCAAGAATCTAAGTAGTATTGAATAGTAATGGTTTGAATCGAATGTTGTTAAATTAAGGTAAAGATTTTGGACAGACTATGTTTTTGTGGATGAGTGCTTGCACACCGTTTTAGCAGTTAAGCTATGTATGGACTTTTGACGTCGACCGTACGTTGTATATGATTTATGATTTTAAATGATAGCTTTATCTGAACTGAGCAATGTATAAAACGATTTCGTAGCGCAGTACTGACGTCGCGTGTTTAGTGTGTTTCTGGATCTAAACTTTCTACCACAGCTCTCTACCTTCCAAAATAATTAAACATCTAAAATTTATAGAGCGGTAATATAATGAGACACAATTCGTACTCCCATGAACCAGTTGATAAGATAAGGAATTCCGTAAGCGATAGCGCGCGCCGGCTGGGGCAAAGGTTTGACGGCGTAAACAATGGTGTGGATAATCCGACCAGCAGTAAACACCCTGAACAGAAGAGTAGCCAATTCTGCCGACGGTCCTGTCGTCAGATACAAAGCACCAAGCAGCCAGAACACGGGAATGTTCTCCAAGTCGTTCAAATGGGCGCGTCGAACTCTCTCAACGTCAGGATCGTCGAATTTCACAGCTCCTTTTGACTTTTTAGCGTCCTCTGGGTTTGCGAACACGTTTTTCCTAAAGCGAGCTCTTCCAGTCAACACTGCCATTCCCAGCACTTTCAGAGCCAGTATGCCGGAATATACGATATAGGATCGTACAGCAGGCTCAACTAATGATACAGCCACCATTTTTATTTTCACTATCAATTGCTATTTTTTATCGTAATAGGCACTGAAAGGCGTAACGTGCGCTCAAAGCAACAAACTGTCTCGATATGGATTCGATTTCGAGACCGAGTCGGAGTTGTTATTTTGATATCTATGTACAGTACGCGCGCGAGTTGAATGCAGAGTAAATGTATGTGTCACCATACATTTGCTCTGCATTCAACTCGTGCGTGAACTATATGTGTTGATGTTAAACATACAAGTCATGCTTATTTCATTCTTATGCGATCATTGGTTATAGGTATCATCATATCTATAATAGGTAGATATGATGATGATAATGATATGATTTATAATAAAAAACCGGCCAAGTGCGAGTCGGACTCGCGCACCGAGGGTTCCGTACAAACCTGTAGGTATATAAGTAAAAGTTATTGGATTGCGTTGACATAGAAGTTTGATTTTGTTACAGCTTAAAGGTATTATAGACCTGAGTATTTGATATGAATTTCAATTTAATACCTCTACGCGTTCATGAGGAAAGGGGTAGTAAGTTTAAAATTATTAAAAATATTTTTATTATATGATGTAGCTAAAAATTTATGCTTGTCGTAATATTTCCTTTATCTGTGCTTTAAGACGTCGCTTCGTACCAAATTTCAAGATTCTGAGTTCACGGGAAGTACCCTTTAGGCATAAACATAAACGGCTGTATCTTTTGATTGCGTTGGCTTAGAAGTTTGATTTTTTCACAGCTCCAAGGGACAGTAGACCTGAGTATTTGATATGAATTTCAGCTTGATACCCCAACTAACAAAATTTGGTCGTATAGTTTTCGAGACAACGTTTTGGTTATAACTTGAGGTCGGACCGTTTTGGTTATGTAGCTGTCGTATTAACGTATATATGACGCGAAATAGGCGCAAATTATAAAACTTTTATTCGTATAGCGATCGTGTCATGGTCGTTTTAGTGGCTACTTGGTAAGAAATAGTCATATTAATATGCGATATACGACTAATATTCGTATAGCAGTCGTAAAAGTGATTAATTTTATAACCGTTTTGTCGTGTTGTGATCCAGTAGACGTTGTATAAACATTGGGAAGTAGTCATCAGCATTATCTTTTTGCGGATACTAGTTATTTACAGTGCGCAAGTGAGATCAAACAAAAAAAAAACAAAATAACTGTTTACAAATTGCAACCATCAGGTAAAAGTTTGTCTGCCATATTTATTATTGAATATTCACTATGACATATTTGGTGTTAGTAGGTACAGTATCTACTTTTCTAAGGGAAGTTAAATTTCTCGACGATTGTATGTACGTTTTTTTACAAATATTTAATGCCCCCTTCGAATAATTGCAAAATGATAATAATTAATTTAATTTAATTTAAGATTTCTAGTACTTTTACATTTATACGATTTTAGGTAATGATGATGACTATTATATGATGTCATTATGACTTTAAGTCGCATATCTTACCATTTTATTTATTTTATCATCCATTTTCAGGGTACCGTAAAAAAGTGAAAACCCGTGAAGTAATATTTTATTGAATTCTCATTATGGTGATAATTGCTGATGTCGACAAATTTTTAACTAAAAACGATTTGAAGTTATTGAAAAGTTCTATATGGCCATGGATAACAACTCAATGAATGAACCAGAAGCTTAATTCGCTATAATCCGCTACAGTAGACAAATCTATGTGGTGCAGTGCGTGTCTTCCACCAACAGCATGCGAACACCCACCACCCAGCAATTCGCACCGGCACAGCACCACACCACACAAATCCTCCAAATCACTCTCTACGTACGTTTCACTCCGAAACCGGATCATCTATCATATATTATATATGTGGCGGTTGCTTCGCAATCGTGCATTGTCGAGTCAACATCTCCTGAGGTTCCTTTTTATAGAAGTCTGAATAGTTACTGTATCAAAGATATAAATATATATGATAGATAGTTTAAATTATGTTCTTTTTATAGAAGTCTGAATGGTTACTGTATCAAAGATATAAATATATATGATAGATAATTTATAATTCCAAATTATTTTTCCTTTTTTATAGAAGATTTAGATTTAGAGAAATTGCCTAATTGTGGTTAGAGTTATAAAACGTAAAAAATAATTGAAATAATAATTATAATATCTAAAAATATGTGATCATTTAGATATATAATAATTTGTTTCGTATCCTAGACATTAGAGAATTATCGACAATCTCAACAAAATCTAAGATGAATAAGTAGGTATAATAAGAATTTCATGACATTTGATTGATATTTCATTAAAAATATTTTTATGTGATTATTTTGAGAATGCTTGTATTGCATTGGAAATAAACATGTTTCAATAAAACTAGTGATTTAAGGTGCTGTTTTATTTAATACATTACAAGGTATGGAGAAGAGGTACAAAATATGTAAAAGATTTATAAGTATTAGCCACTAGTTTACATTTAACATCTTTTATGGTGAATAATATTGACTCAGACTTAATTAAATCCATTTCATAGCATTTGTATATATTTAAAAATGTCGATTCAATCGGGATGTCAAAGGCCGCTATTACATTTTGCAAACATTTGCCGACGAGCGTTACTTTGTTATTGGCTTCCATTACTGATTGTATTTCAACAACTTGGTCTCTAGTACTCAAAAACCATTTGTTTCTTTCTTGCTTTGACAGAACGCATGTTTCAAGATGTAAGATCAAGATATTGTTAGCAGTTTGTTGTTTAACATATACACTCTTAGTATTACTGTCGTTAAAGGATTGTGCTTCTATATCAGTTCTTTCAGATAACCTTCTGGCAATTTGTGCAAGTGGGTTATTTCCTTGTCTAAGTAATTTCTTAATTGAATATAATTTATTTTCAAAAGGGTATGCGTTAAAGTTTTGTAGTTTGCCGAACCTTTTGACCTCATCAATTACGTGTATAAGATTATGAACGTTGCTTGTAATATAATCCTTGCCATAAAATTGAGCATAATTTTGGACAAATATTTTCATCAACTCTTCAGCAACTCGGAGAAGAGTAAAATGTTTCTCATTGGACATTATTGTCACTGCGCAAAAGAAACATAAAATGCTCGTAGGCTTCGTGCGGTAGGACATCTTCTATCTATACTTATAATAAAACTGTAACATGTCCAATTCTGTACATTGAAGATATTTTGAAAATTTTTTTGGAGGGCACTCATTATTCGATACTGAAGCCAAATCTGTAATTTTTTTCATTTTTGTCTGTCTGTCTGTCTGTATCTTGGCCGTGCATCACGCCGAAACTACTGAATGAATTCAAACGAAACTTGGCACGATTTGAGCCCATCTATTTATTTATTTATTTTATTTTAATTAGTACGGCTCCAGCCAATTACACTAATTGATTAAAAATTAAAAATTACACAACACAACTTAGGTACAAGTAATAACAATAATAATTAAAAATTAAAATCTCAATTAAAACTAAAATAATTAAAATTTGTTAAAATAATGACATTAACAATAATTATTATTTAAGAGAGCTGCATGGTTTGTGAGTTACTACGAGGTAGGACATAGGATACTTTTTATCCCGAAATTCTACCCCCGAAGAGGTGAAATAGGGGCCTACGGAACCATCTTCCGATTCTTTGACACTGGCTTGTCTAAAACTTTTGTTGAGCTCTAAGTATGTTTTTCTTACTTTGCGCCTAAAATTACCGCTGGATTTACATTTCTTCTACTGTTTTAAATCCATTATTTCAACTGTTTTGATGATAAAAGCAGAGTTTAACAAAATCCGAGAATCGAACTATTAAACATAAAACTTGTTTAGTATAAGTCACCAACAAGATAAAATATACAAGTTCAGTTCGTAAAAGAGTACCACGTGAAATCATTAAATAACTAAAATGTTTATAACTATAACTTTTAAAAGCAGTTCAAACTTATAACTTAAGTTAGTTATTTAGGGCATTTATATATGAATATTGGGCTTATAAACATTATATAATAGTCGTGTAAAGATAGTCAAAAATCATATAAACAACACAACGTACAACTTTTATACAGATGTACGTTTAATAAGAGTTAAATATATGGACTTTACATGATTGTCATGTAGAAATCTTATTACTGTTAAAAAGTAGTGTTATGGTCGGCATTATAACCAGATTATTATTGTTATATAAATTAATGTTATACAACATCAAGTATGTATTTTAAAGGTCACAGCTGCGATATTTATAAGATGATCATATAATTTGGTCGTGTAAACGATTACAGGACTAAATTAAATGACTAAAATCTTATACGACTTATTGTTCGTTTAATATATTGTTACACGAATAATGGAAGTTTGAGTTACATCTATATGACTTCTATACGACCAAATGTCATTTAGGCTTTATTTTATAGGACAACTTTGCTAGTTGGGACCTCCATGGGTTCTTAGAAGAAGGGTCTTGACAGACAGACAGACGGACAACAAAGTGATCCTATAAGGGTTTTTTCCTTTTGAGGTACGGAACCCTAAAAACAGGTTTTCTGTCAACAAGTTGATGTATCTATGTTTATTTGCCTACATACAGGTAGGTACTTATCCATTATATAATTATCCACTAGTCTATTAAGTATAATTGCAAAGGAAATCTAGTGCCTATTGATGCTAGAATTATACTAGCTTAATGCGTCGACTTCGCATGATGATGGATAGTGTGATTTATCCTACATGTCATACTATGTATGTAATATAAAAACCGGTCAAGTGCGAGTCAGACTCGCGCACAAAGGGTTCCCTCAGTGCTACCACACAATAAAAATTGTTTCAGTAAATAACAAGAAAGATATCATAACAACACGTAATCGGCTGTGAAATAACGGGCTTACATATGGCTAAACTGGTCGCGCCTGACAAACAGTTCGACACCCTATGAGTACGGAACCCTAATTAACGATTTTCGGATTTTTCCTATTACTGTGCTGTAACCGCCAACCCGCATTGGAGCAGCGTGGTGGGTCTAATCTCTAATTCCCTCTCTCCTATGAGAGTAGAGGCATATGCCCAGCTGTGGGACGTTAATGGGCTGTAGTGAAAGAACTTGGTTTTTGCAAAATTTCATGATTATAGTTCAACGGGAAGTACCTACCCTATTATTGGTTTTGATTTATTGGCGAGTGTCAAAATATGCGGCATAAACGGCCGTACCTATCTTTGATTAAGCACCTATCTTTTGATTGCGTTGGCTTGGTAGCTTGATTTTTTACAGCTCCAAGGGACCGTAGATCTAAGGGGTCATCCATAAAGTACGTCACACTAATTTTGTGATTTTTTGACCCCTCCCCCGTCCTTGTCACAGTTGATGACATTTGTGAGACCCCCTCCCTAGTGTGACGTCAAATATCTTGCAATTTGACATCTCGAAATTATTAAATTAAAACAGCACTTCCGCAATTGATTTATTATTTTTTAATAAAGTCAACATCAAATCAAACATTTGAAAAAATTTACGAAACTTGGAAATATTTTTAAGATTTTCGTTAATAGTTCAAATTTGGCATTTTAACACTTTAGATGTATAAGATTTTGAAATGTGACGTAACGAAACTTAGGACCCACCCCTTGTCACACAATGTCACACTTCGTCGACCCCCTACCCCCTCCGTAACGTGTGACGTACCCCTAAGTATTTGATATTAATTTCAACTTGATACCTCCATGCGTTCCCGAGAAAAACAGACAGACAGACAGACGGACAACGAAGTGATCCTATGAGGATTCCTTTTTTCCTCTTGAGGTACGAAACCCTAATATCTATGAATTATAATAAAAATCACTAAGATTTCTATGAATACTAGTATCGTTCCTTGAAACTACAATTTTTACCATGGAAAGTTATATTTCTCTTAGCCCCATGGCAAAACAAAAATATATTAATGTCCTCCCGACCGAATTTCGGCCACGGCGGCCTATCTCCAGGGAGATTAGCCACAAGTGTATGCGTATGCGCATACTGTTGCACTTTCTGTTTCTTAATATACTCTCATAGCCCAATGGAACAGAAAACTCGACACGAACAGAGAGAAATCAGGCGCAGGATCGCCGAGGCACGGGGGTGAAACACCGTCAACTTCCTTACTAAGAATTTCTTGTCAGAAAAACCCAATACGTTTTATGACCTGACCAGGAACGACTCGGGACTCGAACCCGGGACCTCGTCGGCCGCAGTCGAACATGCTAGCCATTACACCGAACCACACCAACGAGACAGTCAATACGAAAGTCAATCAAAATTTGTATAACACATTTTATAAAGGCGCAAATTTATAAATGAAAGTACTAGTTATTTTGTGTAAAGCGATAATTTAATAATCCATCAACAAATAAAACACAGAAAACTTCACAGCACATTCCAACCTATCTAATTACAATTAATTTAATTTTCACAACTCGCCAAAATATTAAACTGCATTTAGTACATCTAACTCTATAGAGCCGTTATATAATGCATCACAACCTGGACTCCCATGTACCATTTAATGATGTACGGCACCATGTACGCGACACCTCGAGCAGGCTGTGGTAACGGGACCACTGCGTAAACCAGCGTGTGAATGACCCGACTCACGGTATAAACTCGAAATAGTAGTGTAGCCAACGTCACAGCCGGTCCAGTGGTCAAGTACAATGCTCCCAAAATCCAGAATGCAGGAATGTTTTCCAAATCATTACGATGAGCACGACGCGTTCTCTCCACTATCGGGTCATCTAGTGTCACCTTCCCTCTAAAAGCCTTTGCATCTTCGGGATTCGAAAACGATCCTCTTCCCATTCGCACCAGAGATGTCAGCGTCGACATGGCCAATAACTTCAAAGCTAATATCGCCGAGTACAAAATATAAGATTGAACTGTTGGGTCTGATAACTCTATCGCAGCCATTTTACTTCTGGTAACAAGTAGACTGCTCACTTTAGCGGTTGATGACAGAATGTGGATTGTGGAATATTATTAATTCTGCTTTGAGTTTCGTGGTGAAGTAACCCGGCAAGTTTAACGGTAAATTGTGTGGTCGATTTAAATTCGTTACAAAGATTTCATTGAAGATTCGTCAAGTAATGTTTGGTAACATCATCGCATATATTCCTCGATGTATTATACTGTGTTAAGAAATATTTTGTCGATGTGTGAATATTATTACGATAGGGAAACTGATACCTACCTATTGTATCGTGCCTACACGAAAGGTTAAGTTAAATTAAACTTAAAATTAAACAATAGTATCCGGATAATAATGGAGTAAAATCTACTGACAAGTAATTATTGTTTTTACTTGATGAACTTAGTGTTTATATTAATTGTTGAGGTTTTATAGTAAACTATCAGATGATGCCCGCGACTTCGGCCGCGTGGATTAAGGTTTTTTGATTCCTGCGGGAACTCTTTAATTTTCCGGTATTCAAACTATCCCTATACCAAATTTCATCAAAATCGGTGGATGGCCGTGAAAGCGTTGCAGACAGACAGACAGACAGACATTCACTTTAGCATTTATAATATGAATAGTATGGATAATAGATACAAAAACAAATTTATGAAATATATACCTATACTAGAGGACGCCCGCGACTTCGTTCGCGTGGCATACGTTTTTTAATTCCCACAGGCACTCCTTAACTATACCTACCCATGCCAAAAATCACATCGATCCGTTGCTCTGTTGCGGCGTGATTGAAGGACAAACTCTCTATTTAACGTCCTTGGGGATAGAAATTTCAAAACTGTGGAATACGTATTTCATAATTTTAAATCGGAAGCCCAAATACCAAGTTTCAGGTCTATAACTTGAAAAACGACGCACTTTCATTCAAATTTTCAACCCCTATTTAACCCTTTTGGGGGTGAAATTTTTAAATATTTTGACCCACGTGCTTCTTTATTTTTTACCGAAAGCCAAAATATCAAGTTTCGTAGATATACCTAACTTGATAAATATCTTGTAAAATTAAGGACTTTTTTTACAAACTTTACTCCCCTATTTCAGCCCTTTGGGGGTAGAATTTTCAAAAACTGTGAAACACGTATTTCTTAATTTTTAACTGGTAGCTCATATACCAAGTTTCATGGATATAACTTGAGAAATGACGGACTTTCATACAAACTTTCAACCCTTATTTTACTACCTTATGGGTAGAATTTTGAAAAATCCTTCCTTAGTGAGCGCTTACGTCACAAAAGGAACCTTCTGTCAAAATTTCAAGTTTCTAACCCCAGCGGTTTAGGCTGCGCGTTGATTTAAAAGTCAGTCACTCAGTCAGTCAGAACTTTGAATTTTATATATATACCTAGATAAAGGCGAAAGTTTGTCTGTCTGTGACATTTGTCGCGGCCCATCTGTTTAATCGATTTTGTTATGGTTTGGGGCCGTGCATCCCGGGAACGGACATTGGCTACTTTTCATCCTGGAAAATCAGAGTGTTTCCACGGGATTTTGAAATTCCACACTGATAAACTCGCTGGTATCAGCTAAATGACATGAGACTATAAAAACCGGCCAAGTGCGAGTCGGACTCGCGCACCGAGGGTTCCGTACAAACCTGTAGTAAGTGTTACGATTTATGACGTATTAAAAATAAAAATTACGTTTGTTGTATGGGAGCCCCCCTTTAATATTTACTTTATTGATACCTATTTAATTATTTATTTTGAAAGGTACTTAATATACAAGTTAATATTCTGTGAAAATTTGAACCGTCTACCTGTTACCGTTTTTAATATTGAGCAAAAAAAATACGAAAAAAACACGTTTATTGTATGGGGACCCCCCTTAATATATATATTTTTTTAATTTTTAGTATTAGTTGTTATAGCGGCAACGGAAATACATCATTTGTGAAAATTTCAGCTTTCTAGCTATCACGGTTTATGAGATACAGCCTGGAGACAGACAGACAGACAGACAGCGGAGTCTTAGTAATAGGGTCCCGTTTTTACCCTTTGGGTACGGAACCCTAAAAATCACTAAATTCAATTTTATTATTATTTATCGAGAGATTATACTGTACAACAACTCAAATTCTATTCACTCTTATGCATCGATATAATATATGTAGGTACTAGATGGGCCTTTTTTCTATGGCTTTCATAGAAAAAAGTTGGGCGTCCGACCTGTGGAGCGCGCTCCACACCTGTATAAGCCTGTCCTTGTCCCCGCCATAGCGCTGTCCCGCTTTTCACTGGCGTTAGTAAAATAGGTCCACATTCTTTGTTTGACAGGGCCCATTTATGTAAATTGAGGTGGTTGCTCTTATGACTATCAAGCAATAGCTTACTAAGCGGAAGTGTTTTCTATAAAATACCTACTTTCCATAAAATTAGACTTTTGAAGAGCCTCGATAGACTTTTCGACGCCTTTTGTGGTTTGTGTCAAGTTTTTTTTAAGTCAGATTATTTGGGCTCTTCCCTTTTGAACCTTCACGTTAAAGAACACTTCACTTCATCGGTTATTATGGCTTAATGGAGTGCACTTATAAATTGCGGATGTCGTGGCGTTTTTGAGAAGCGTTGATAGCTTAGTGGTTAAACTCGGCCGACTATTCGTAGGTTACAGGGTTCGATTCCCAGACAATGCAATTCTAACAACTTTTGTAGTTATGTGCATTATAAGCATTTTAAGCAATCATACTAATATTACTAGTGGTTCGCCCCGAACTGAGACCTCGCGGTATCCATAAACAGAGCGCCATCTATTGACATCGTTGTAAAGTTCTGTTAAAAATAGTGAAGCTAATTAAAAATTAAATAATTTCGTTTCCTTATAATATTTATCCAATTTTAGTATTTGTTGTTCAAGTACAGGATATAATTCAAATAAGTGATCAAGTTTCAGGCTCAGCCTTTTCTTTGTAAGCACAAACGAATAAACTTGTACAGAGCGCCATCTATTGACCTAATTGTGAAGTTCTGTTAAAATACGGAAGCTCATTAAAAATTAAATAATTTCGTTTCCTTATAATATTAATCTTATTTTAGTATTTGTTGTTCAAGTACAGGATATAATTCAAATAAGTGATCAAGTTTCAGGCTCAGCCTTTTCTTTGTAAGCACAAACGAATAAACTTGTACAGAGCGCCATCTATTGACATAATTGTGAAGTTCTGTTAAAATACGGATGCTCATTAAAAATTAAATAATTTAGTTTCCTTATAATATTAATCTTATTTTAGTATTTGTTGTTCAACTACAGGATATAATTCAAATAATTAATCAAGTTTCAGGCTCAGCCTTTCAGAAAATTGGGAGTTCTGAGGTCATCTTTGGATGTCAGAAAATCTCCACTTTGAAAGCCCCCCATTTCGTCAATTTTAGGGGAAAAATTAAAAAAAAATATTTTTGGACTCTGTTCCTCATTATCTTTTAAATGATATACCGCAATCCTATGTAACGCTATAAAAAATATTTTACTCCGCATTCGCTTCTATGAGAGCCCCCCTGAAATAAAGATTTTTATAATTTTTTAAACCATATTCGGCGGGAGGCCATCGGTTTACATATTATATTTAAACTTGAAGTAATGACGTTCAGTAATTCAGAAGTTATAAGGCTCTGACAGACGGACAGACGGACGGACGGACGGACGGACGGACGGACGGACGGACAAGTGCCAATTCTCTCAAGTAGACTCAGAGACCTTCGCTTCGCTCGGTCAATAAATGCAAAAGTGTGTTTGTTTCGACGTGATTTTTGACATGCGTGTAGTTGCGGACCTGGAGAGTGACATAGGCTATTTTTTTATCCCGGAAAATTGAGGAGGTCCCGCGAGAATAAAAAAAACTTAGCCCACGCGGACGAAGTCACGGGCATCAACTAGTTAAATATAACTTGCTTTAACGGTAAAGAAAACGCCGTGACGAAACCTGTATGGCAGAAAGTTCTCCATTACTATTGAATCGAAGCAGGCGTTACTTTGCGGAAGTCCATGATAATGAATGAACGAGAAGTTTAATTCGCTATAATCCGCCACAGCAGACAAATCTATGTGGTACAGTGCGTGTCCTTCACCAATAGCATGCGAACACCCACCCACCACCCAGCAATTCGCACCGGCACCGCACCACACCACACAAATCTTCCAAATCACTCTCAACGTACGTTTCACTCCGAAACCGGAGCATCTTCAGGAGATGTTGACTCGACAATGCACGATTGTAATTTGACAATACATGAAACTTAATATACCTACTTGCTTACATTAATTATTAACAAAAACAACTTAATTTACTACACTACACTATAAACATATAAATATCTTTATTGTCTATATATTTTAAAAAGTCGTAGAAAAATTAAAGTTTTTCAGTATTACGAACAGATGCTACCCTTATTAGGTTATTGGTTTTTTTTTGTATCCACTACAAGTTAGCCCTTGACTGCGATCTTACCTGATGGTAAGTGATGATGCAGTCTAAGATGGTAGCGGGCTAACCTGTTAGGGCCATGGCCGATTAAACCCATACCCCTATTCGGTTTCTACACGGCATCGTACCGGAACGCTTAATCGCTTGGCAGCACGTCTTTGCCGGCCGAAGCCTCCCACCAGGCAAAATTGCCTTTTTATTGGTATTTTAAAACGACCCCTGTTCCACGGGTAGGTACAGCCTTCTTTCCGTGGTCTGTGGGTACAGCTTTTAAAATGAATTCTATTTTTATTGGTTGTCTGCACGAGCAGATAGTGGCTGTATTTCTCAGCTACCCTGTAGCGTGGCGTGGGTGTAGATTGCCCTCTGATTGCCTTATCGAATGGTTCCGTGCAAACATCGACACGGGTATGGGTACAGATTGCCGCTAGCGTATGACCTAGATTAGACGTTAAGGGAGATTTGTTGCTCAGTTAAATACTAAAGTGCAAAAAGCTCACTGAAAAAATTTCCCCATACAAGGAATATTATTATGTTCGTCCGCTCTCCCTCGTCTCGAGGGTCCCAGGAAACCTTACCCTTTAAAACATGTGGAGAAAATTAGAATAAGAATGACTTGCTGACCCGCGACTTCGTCCGCTTGGATTAATAGACACATACATACCTATGTATGTACCTATGTGTCTATTGCACAGGTCTATTGGTATAAAATGGAAAGATTATTGTCGATAATAAAAAAACTCCGCCCCCGGGTGGGCTCGAACCACCAACCTTTCGGTTAACAGCCGAACGCGCTAGCCGATTGCGCCACGGAGGCACATGGCAATGTTATCACAATTTATCAACACATCAACAATCACTGTGACCTAATCAAGTATTTCATCATGAAATCTAACTTATTAAACAGAATATTATACTATCAGTTTTAAACTGATTCACTTATCTCCAACTCCCGAGTAACGTTACGAATAAATTCGACGTTATGATAAATGTTGTAAAAGAATTCTATTTTTCAAATTTATTCGTAGGTTTTAACTTTACTAGGACTTGGAAAAATCGGGCCTTAGATAATTGATGGCGCACTACTGACTATGGACTCTTGGAGGGATTTAAGCACTACAAAATACTTGTCCTGTATACTTGCTTGACCGTCTGTCTTCCATAGGTAAAAAAAACTGTGCTTTAAGATTGGTCTCAATACGCTTTCATAGTTCGGAGTTCGCTAATCCAGCACTTTGGGACCCCGACGTCTAGCAGTCCTCCAAGCAACGTGCCCCGCCCTATTAGGTAGTTCAAATTTGCAATTCATTAAAGGGGTTGTTTCATCTTGGGCCAGGTACTTGTACAGTATTCCAAAAAATAGTATAAAATCATAGAAAACAAAATAAAATATGCTTTTTGGCAGTTTTACAGTGAATAAGAGGTACAAAAATAAAATGTTTAATTAGGTACATTTGTAGAATAGCAACTCTCGCAGCGCATCCATCCATCAATCTGACTGCTGTTGGATATTTTATGGATAATTCACATTTCCCAGGTAATTTTATGTCAAATGTCATCATGACACGTGTAATATACGTCAATTTCAAAATGGACTCATGTTGTTGCGCTTTTATTTTGCAAAATAATTTCGCATTGTACCTCGTAAATTGAACTTTTTAGTAAGGAATAAAGAAAAAAATGTTACTATTTTATGATCCCGAACATTTTGAAATACCGTACAAATACCTGGCCCAGGCTCCATATAAATTTGAAACAACCCCTTTTATCGGTAGCTCTGATTCTACTGATCTCGTCATTTTTCCTTTATCGCGTATTGTTTACTACGCGATAAAGGAAAAGCATATCTAACGCTAATTCAATTTTTTTAAAGATTTTAATGTAACCTCTTTAATTTCCTTAGGAATGGTTTTTTAATGCATGTTTTGGTTGCAATCTTCGATCCCAGAAAAAAAAGTTGCAATCCTCCGACACGGTAATCGGAGACTTGTATAGCTTAACGCGGGTTTTTTTCACCTTATTCACTTTTAATTATCATTAAATAGATTCTTTTTTTTTGTACTGTGGTCATGATTGCTGTTTTAACCTTTCATTTTTGCTTTTTCCTCAGGAATGGTTAGAATCCCAAGGCGTAGAGCTTTCGAAGGAAGAAGATTTGCCCGTGGATTCTTATACCCAAAAAGAACATTGGAAGTCCACGCAACCGCCGAAAAGGAAGCAATCTCATGCCGATGCCTTGCGAAGGTTCCTGGAATACGAGGGAAAAGTCCTGACGTAAGTATTGCCAAAAATTATAAACTTGTGTTGTGCTCGGCTGCGCGGACCACTGATGCAGGGTTAATGTTATAGGCAGATGTCAAAACTAATACGAAATTCGTTACCTATTATCGTTTTTTTTGAAATTTTAGTCAATGTACTGTATACCTGCTCATAGATATTAACAAAAATACTTAAAATAAAATTATCCTAATCACGTACATCGTAACTAATACGTCCACCGGTCCGCCTAATATAAATACTAGGTTCCGAGGTAAAATGATGATTATTATTTATTAGCATGCATGGGCAGTTTTGTTGATTTCGTTTTGATGACCTCCCTGGCGCAGTAGTGTGCGCTGTCCGCTATATGGGCTTACAAGTGGGACATATCCTGGGTTTGATCCCCAGTAGCTAGTTGGGAATCCATACTAATATTATAAATGCGAAAGTGTGTCTGTCTGTCTGCTATGCTTTCACGGCCCATCTATTCAACCGATTTTGATGAAATTTGGTATAGGAATAGTTTGTATCCCGGGGAAAGGGCATTTAAGGCTACTTTTTATCCCGGAAAATCGGGAATCAAAAATCTTAATCCACGCGGACGAAGTCGCGGGCATCATTCAGTTTATAATAATTTCTGAATTTTTGTGAAAAATTAAAATTATTTCTTACTGATTAGTCTTCCAAAGGACCTAAAATTCATCTTCCAAAAGACCTAAAATTCACATCATCATTTAGTTTTAAGTTTGTTAAAACCATTTTAAACCCTAAAGATTTTAAAAAAGCCTTGAAATTTGATGACGTTACAACTATGTATTTCATACAAACTTCCATACTAGAAGCGCGTTTTTATGTTAGATACAGAGTTAGTGATTTGATTGAGGTTATTATCATCCCTATTACATATTTGTAAATCAATATCTATCGTACAGGTTAATTTAACTTGCAACTCGTTGTGAACGTTAGTCGAGCTACCTGTTTGGTGCTCACGTAATTTGGCAGCGAAGAGTCAGGTGTCTGGGGTGCACTACGATTTTCCGAATCCCTAACATAACCAAACTGTATGCAACTTGAACTTAATTCAAGTTTGAATACAATTATAACTTTCTCGAGCTACGTAACTAAGGTAACTTAAGTATGTTCACAGTTAACTGGGCCAAGTTCATACAAGAAGACTAATTTAACTTTAATGAAAATATAATTGAATGATTACTCAGCTCAAATTAAAATTTGAATTTGAAAGGATAAACCGCACAAACTTAATACTTAGGTAGGTATTTTAATTATTATAGGTAATAAAATATTTACTAATAATTATCTAACCTATTGTTAACGTACCTATTGTTAAGGAACTTACATAAAAAAGTAAGTAGCAAACTTCGTATACAGGTATCTAAAGAGGTGTTCGGTTTTGCTATATTAACGGACAATAGATGTTTTATTCATAAATCCATCGAAAATAGCTCCACTAGAATTTCAGCACTTACAGCACTATTATGTAAATGTCATATTCCTTCATATTATAACAGCTATGTACCTACTCGTATAAGCTGTCTCGTGAGAACCCGCGCTTATTTGCTCAGTTATTATGATCCATATAACGTACACCTCTTCAAAGGATGTAATCCACCAAAAGACTAAAGTGACGATTAGTCTATGCACGTTGGATACTAGGTATACTATTAGTTATTACCTAGGTATCTAATACTTATCACTGAAAAGTTTCCAGATCCACTAAAGAAACAAATCTTCAAAAGTCGTTAACTTTTTACGTGAGCTGTAGGGTGTACAAAAGTGCTGATAACCAAGATAATCCGCTAAAACAGATAAATCTATATGGTACAATGGGTTCTGTACACAAAGGGTGACAACAGGACTCTTTTACTAAGGCTCTGCTATCTCTGTCAGCAGCCTGTACACTGTGATTCATTCATTTCATGAACCGTAATTAGGTAGACAGTTGAAATTGTCACAGAGTGTGCATTTCTAATGCCGCTATATCAAATAGTTAAAAATGTTCCAAATTGAGAACCTCCTCCTTTTTGGAAATCGGTTAATAATAAAGGGACCCCCTTTATTTTTTATCGAACATCTTTTGCGAAAGTATTTAAAAAGAACATAGATATCCAGTGTTAAATCTTGTGTGAAGAATGGACACCGTTAACAGTATTCTTACGATACTAAGTTGTGATTCATACATAATTTTACATTAAATTTCATGTTCAATTTAAATTTCTTTTAATGAATTGTTAATTCTACCTTAGAAATTATATTTTGGCAACATTTGAATGTTACAGGATACAGAATTTATTTTGATTAATGTTAAGTAATTTAATCACCAATCGGAGCTTTTCAATATGTAAACTGTAATCGTGACAGCCAATCATAAAAATTCAGGAAAATGTTGGTGGGTGGTTAACAAAAAGATAATATAAAAGTACCTAAGCGAAAATGGCGACAGCAAGTCAGTCAATATTCAAATTTTAAAAGAGTTATTACGAGTGGATAGGGTGTACATTATTATTACTTGTTTTGGTGAAGATTAAGAGTGGATCACGACATGTTGCTGAGCTAAGTATAAATCTAAATTATAATTACTGTTTTAAGAGGTTATGTTAGGTTATCATTATCAATTACTAAATGGTTCGCTTTTGAAATTATATATTGAGACGGATCTCGTAGTAAAATTTATTTAAACCAAAATAATTGTAATATACTCGTAAATGTGATTCTAACATGTACAACAAACTGGAATGAACAGAAATTAAAATCTAGTCATGGTTATCCTGTGTTTATTTTTAACCTACTGGCAGTGTGGTCTAATATCTTTCACATTTTCAGAAGTGGGATCCTACAGAAGTAGGATCCCGCAGCCCACAACTACAATTGGAGCACGAGGTCACTTCCTGATACAATTGGAGCATGAGGCCACTTCCTGGGAGGCAGTACATCAAAGGAGTATCCGGATTTACTGGTAGGATCTAATTAAATTATTATTACCGATAGTTATGGGATATGGGATAGGGACGGTACCCGCATTTTATTTAATGTTTATACAAAGTCGATCGTCCTACAATTGGTGGTTTAATTAATTATTAGATTACCCTAGCAGGTTTATTTTACTGTTATACTGGTATAATTTACGTTCCATTTGTTTACATTACGTTCCATCAGGAATTATTCTGAATTATGGAAGAAAGCATATGTTTATATTATTTTCTATATACCCTCGTTCGATTTACATGGTGCCATTTGAGATATAAAGTTTTATTAATTGGTTAATATCAGGATGGTTATGGTGATACGAAATGTGAGTCTGGTTTTCAAAAGTTTTTATTATTTTCTATATACCCTCATTTGAGATTAAGTGGTTTAAGTTTTGCTGTTCAGTGCCATATTACTGATCATTTGATCAACAAAAAGTAACTATTCTACTTAAAACAAATTATTAACAAAAGCAAAGTTTTCCCAACTAACTAAAAATTCTAAATTAGGAATAAATACTAAAATTTGAAAACGAATTAGTAACTATTGATATTAGTAATCGTACGCATTTCCTGATCTAGTTCCTCAATAAAACTTTCTTGTTTTACTACTAGCACTGCAAACGTTTTACTATAGGTAGTTTGTGTAGTATGCCAATTCAATCGTCGAGGGAAATACTATGACAGGATGGCGTGAGCAGTCCAATTCTTTTTGCGATTTGACTTTGACTAAATTATTATTTTATTTTAAAAACGAAAGGATGGTAAATGGAGTTTCATTGAAGTGAATTTTTGATTATGGCTGTTTTATGGGGATTTTGTCGTTGTAGTATTTGGGTTGGATGAAGATTCTTATAGCTGAAAAAGGGAGGAAACTGGAGTACCTGTGTCATATATACTTCGTGGTTCTAAGTGTGACCTTCTACTATTAATTATCCAGGGCAGAATACAAGGCAAAAGAGGCACCGAAAGAAGTATTTGGGTGGTTTTGCATTTAAATTGATTACTGTTCTGGCTAATAGCGCGGAGTATTGCTGAAAGTATCGAGCAACCATTTAAAGATTTCAGATATGTAGGTTTGGAGTTTTGTTATCAGAGTTTGCGGATTTAGCTTCACTTGTTTTTACTGTAGTTTGTTATTAATTGAGTCTTCTAAAAATTTAATTGATAGCTGTTTTAGTCGAGAGTTGGTATAGTTGAGTTATTATAATATTTTTATTTGAGAAAATTTAATTATTTTATTAATGAAATTCACAAATATGAAGTACTTAATTCAGATTTTAGAGTGTCACGTGTTTCGTATTACTTGTTGACAAAGGCCTCCTCGGTGCGCTCTACCTCTATATCTTATTTAAAATGTCGGTTACTTTTGTTTGCTTTCATATACCTTGGCTACTGTGTTGGTCTTTGAACTTTACTACCAGCATACTCCTTCCATGGCTCTCTGGCTTTTCGCCTATTTTTATTCTATGGTTTGCATTAAGAGCCCAGGTTTCGCAACCATAGGTTAAGCATGATAAGACACAAGCGTTGAATACTCCATTAATTGTTAGCGCAATTCAAGTTCTTTATTTTGCGTTATTTCTCTTAAAGCCCAATATTTGCTCCATCCATTTGCAATCCTTTTTTCAATTTCTAGATCTATCTGCCATAAATAGATATATTCGTCAACGTAGTCAATATTTTTCCTATATGATGTGATGTGATAGGACAGTCTATAGGTATGGAGAAACTATAGCCGTTGATAGTTATTAAATTATAGGAGTTATTATCCAAGGAAGTCTCCAGAGTAATGAACTAGATGAAAGTAGAGATCCGGTTGCGAATAGAGACGCATTGACAAAGCAAGGTTAGCAGATCAAAATCTGGTGAGCGTGGACTTGCCAAAGTCAAAGACGTGGAGTAAAGCCAACTTGCTGCAGAATACCTCAAAAGACTGAAGTTGATTAGTAATTGTTGACTGAGAAATATGGGAACGCACTGGAAAACCGGCGTCGAGGATTTGAATAAGATATCTAATTGCTTTTAGCATTATCATCTCCGAAGGCAAGATAACAGAGTGTAAGAGTGTGGACTTTCATATAGTTCTGCTGCTGCTGCTTATGATGTTCTCGTCATTTCCGAACTGTTGAAGATGCTTTCATCATTGGACTTTCATATAGTTCTGCTGCTGCTGATGATGTTCTCGTCATTTCCGAACTGTTGAAGATGCTTTCATCATTGGACTTTCATATAGTTATGCTGCTGCTGATGATGTTCTTGTCATTTCCGAACTGTTGAGGATGCTTTCATTATTGGACTTTCATATAGTTCTGCTGCTGCTGATGATGTTCTCGTCATTTCCGAACTGTTGAAGATGCTTTCATCATTGGACTTTCATATAGTTCTGCTGCTGCTGATGATGTTCTCGTCATTTCCGAACTGTTGAAGATGCTTTCATCATAATCTCCAAAGACAAGAGGACCAGAAATATACTGCTGCTGATGAGGACAAGGAGTGTAGAGTGAAGACTTTTAGACAGTTCTACTGAAGGTATCTACAATACTTAAGGTGAGTTGCATGTTTAATGTGGCGAAATTTTTGAGTTAAGTCTCAGTCATAATCTCTGGCCAGGTGCAGCAGCTGGGATTACGAAAATTGGACTTGGCACTACAGATATTAGATAGCTGGTTACCAGGTTACAACATACAGATTTGAATGCAAGTAAGTTTTACCTTGGATATTTACCTTGGATACCCCTATTGTTACTCCGTCGGTGAATGGATCAGTTGGACGTGTCTGATGGCGACTTATGAAGACTGCAGAGGTAATGATTACTCTTGATTATTACTAGTTGGTTACCCAAACAAGTTCGTAATAAAAGAAGTTCGTAATTCCGGGTTTAAAGATTTAATAGAAGTTAAAATATTATTATACTGTTTGGATAATCAATTAAAATAAAGTTGCAAGGTTTGCGACTAATTTATTTGGAAAAAGTGGCAGTGGCTAAATGGTTTTATTGGAAATTTGGTAACATGTGGCAAAATGTGGCAAAATGTGGCAAATGGTTAGAATGGTTTTAATGGTTCCACTGGGCAAAACTATATGATGGTTATAATGGTTTTTAATGGTTGCCACTTGGAAAAATGGTTATAATGGTTTTTTAATGGTTGCCACTTGGAAAAATGGTTATAATGGTTTTAATGGTTGCCACTATTTGGTTCTGGAAAGTTATACTGGTTGTTACAGATTTCTTTGGATAGTTGCAGTGGTTGCGACTGATAGGTTTGTTTAGTTCTAATGGTTCCAAATAAAACGTTGATAAATGAATTTGTTAAAAAATGAGCAATATGTGTATTTTGGTAAATGGTCATATTTGATGATTATTTGTTAAATATGCTTAATTGACTAAATGTGTTTATGTGGGTAATAAATAAATGAACTCTTCCATATATAAATAATAAATAATATACTTTAATAACGGGAAATTAATGGGATCTGATAAATGCGTATACACTCATCTTATAAACAGATGTATTTTATGAATCGGTACTTTATAAAATCTTGATAAGAGACTGGCGATCGCCGCTCGCAATTTCTATTCAACCCGCAAATATAGATTTGCCGGTGTGTTGCTATCTCTATTTCGCTGATGACACATGATCGCATGCAAGGTCGATAGCAATATGAGCGTACAGAAGTTGTTATACATTTAGTCTTGTTCCGTAAATACCAAAAATGATGAATGAGAAGGTGTTGTGTTTTTAACTTCGTGTTGTTTATTCTGTAACTTGACAAAATAGGCAAATTCCTGATATGGTGGATATCCAATATGGTGGATATATTCTTAAATTACAAATTATTTTAGTATTACGTTTGTATGGGCAATTCGGGCCACCTTAAATACTTTGGAAATTAAGTACTTTACTTTGCTCGCAATAGAATCTTTTATAGGTCAAGTAACAAGGGAAAAGTGCTGTAAATAAAGAGCAAGGAATTAATTGGTCGTTACTAGATAAAGTTAATTTTTCTCCAAGGCTAGGTTACTTGATCATCTTCATGTCTGTAATGATCGAACCTATTCATACCAATTTTTCTTTGCAGGGACGCAAAGAACGTCAGGATGGGCGAGTGTGAAGAATGGACACCGTTAACAGTATTCTTACGATACTAAGTTGTGATTCATACATAATTTTACATTAAATTTCATGTTCAATTTAAATTTCTTATAATGAATTGTTAATTCTACCTTAGAAATTATATTTTGGCAACATTTGAATGTTACAGGATACAGAATTTATTTTGATTAATGTTAAGTAATTTAATCACCAATCGGAGCTTTTCAATATGTAAACTGTAATCGTGACAGCCAATCATAAAAATTCAGGAAAATGTTGGTGGGTGGTTAACAAAAAGATAATATAAAAGTACCTAAGCGAAAATGGCGACAGCAAGTCAGTCAATATTCAAATTTTAAAAGAGTTATTACGAGTGGATAGGGTGTACATTATTATTACTTGTTTTGGTGAAGATTAAGAGTGGATCACGACATGTTGCTGAGCTAAGTATAAATCTAAATTATAATTACTGTTTTAAGAGGTTATGTTAGGTTATCATTATCAATTACTAAATGGTTCGCTTTTGAAATTATATATTGAGACGGATCTCGTAGTAAAATTTATTTAAACCAAAATAATTGTAATATACTCGTAAATGTGATTCTAACATGTACAACAAACTGGAATGAACAGAAATTAAAATCTAGTCATGGTTATCCTGTGTTTATTTTTAACCTACTGGCAGTGTGGTCTAATATCTTTCACATTTGTATGATGGTACGGAACCCAATTCGAGTGCAATTCCAACTCGCACATAGCCAGTTTTCTTATCGTGCGGTTCTATTCAAATGTAGGCAACATTGGAAATCCGCCCTATACCAGGGATTTCACCTAGTGTCATAAATAAATTCTATAAATAGTAAAGCGGCTTATGCTCTGTACTTTCATGCTAGAGCCAATAACTGGTAAGTTGGTTGCCTATTTCGTTTATAAAGTTTCTTTGTAGTTTTTCTGTGAGCTATTGATACAATATTGTATACACACGTACCTACATCATTACTTGCACCAAAGGTTGTCTGGTGGAGATTGCTATAACAATAATTGCCGCCTTTGCATACATTCACAGTCGAAATTCCGCGGGCTCGTACGAAGCGATTTGCTTCCTCGTTTCTAATTCGAACCGCTAGGATATGGAATGTTTGTGCAATTAGGTACGTCATTCTACCTATCTATCTATCAATATTAGCAACTAGCTATTATTAGCCCCGGCATCGGTCGGATGTAATTTTTGAAAATCGGTAAGAGGGTCAGATTTTTATCAATCCTGAAAATTCTTCCGTACACTAAAAACATGCACGTACGTACCTACGTGTACGTTGCACGATACAGATGTCTAAATCAAAAAAATCCAAACCTAAGTGCAGCGAACTAAATAAATGCGTATACTTTAATAATATTTAGTTTTATCTACTATTACCTATTCTGTGGTTTTATCAACAAGATTAAAATTTTTAAAACATTTATTATCTTACAGATTTAAGATTTTCTTCAAATAGATTTCATAAACTAAAGAAAACTTATAATTTTATTTAAGAAATATAAATACACTCTTCGTGTGTGTGTATTAAGTAATACAAGTAGATATTATGATTTCACAAACAATGTTTACTTACTGTGTAAAACCCGCGCGTAAACGAATTAACCGAGCTATGGTGTTTGAATGGTCGCGTCGTAAGATTGAGGCTTACTACCATCGCATTTAAAGCAGTATTATTTCAAAATGACAGTTTTATGTCACACCATGACGTCCTAAATAGTCTAGGCAACGGGGAGGTTCGTTGTATGGAGACCCCCGCATTAAATCCTCAGTCTTTGAAACTTGGCAGGGTTGTAGTATGGCGTGAACCAAAACTTATACAAAAATATCCACAAAAAAATCCATGCGGAAGTTAGGTTTTTATACCTAAAACTTAATATTTATGACTGAATATTTTCTCGATTTCTTTTAAAAATAATAGTAGGTAGTATATTTTACACTCAAAACCGAAATATCAAACGAAATAATCATGCAGAACATCGATATTCAAACCGATTTTATTATCAAACCAAAAAAACACTTGGGTATAGCATAAAAAACCTTCCTTTTTGATATTTATAATATACGGTTAACTCATAATATTTTATCATACTGTTAAGTTTCGTCGTCTGAGGAATTATTGTTGGGGTCCACTAGCTTTATTGCCTAGACTAAAAGCTAAGGATTATAATTCTAAAACACGAACGTCAACAAAAAACAATACGGATTTAAGCTATGGTTGTATAACCCGAGCGTAATAACGTCCGCTAGCCAAAACAGCCAGCCAGCTACAAAATGTTAATTTCGACAAACGCACATGAGCAAACGTGAAAACGGTTATTAAAGGAAAATTGCGTTACAAAAAGAGCTCTTAATAATTAAAAGTGAGTTATTTCAGCTGCGAAATTGTTTTTTATTATCCTGTGAAATAGGCTGTCCACTTTTGGTTTAGCACGTTATTCGTTTGATATTGATAAAAAGAGGTTCTCTAAAAAATACGATGAACTGATAAAACGACGAAACTTATATAAATGAACATGATATGAACTTATCTTCCCACAACTAGGTATCATTAATATTTTATCTCAAACTCTTGACGTAGCAGATACTGTTCAAATTATAGTGGATACCAAATTTTTGAATTCATAAAATACTAGCTTAGGCTCATGACTTCGTTTGCGTGGATTTAGCTTTTTTTAATCCCCGATTTTCCTTTCTTTCTCTCTGAAAGAACTTTTTGATCTTCCGGAATGTCTGTCTCCGAGACACTACCTTTGTAACAAACTTTACCAAGATTGATTGAATGGACGGACCGTGAAGAGGTTATACATAGATAGACATTTAAAACGAATGGATAAGATAAACACACTTTCGCACTAATAATATTTTAGTACGGACGGGAATGATTCAAAATGAAATATAATCATGAATGGCGAATCCATTGAGGGTGTGGTATCGCGAAAAACTTAGCGCTATAGGTACATGGACGCAGACTTAAGGTTCATTTGCTTGAATTCAGCATTAATAAACATTGAAAATTAAGAATTTGACTGAGAAGCACTTAGGAGAAAATATATCGAGAAAAATGTCAAGAATTTCAGAATCTGCTGAAAAGATGACTGACCGGCAAAAAAAATCAGCACTTTCTCTTTGTAGAACACATAGGTATTCACAATCAAATTATTCATATCAATATAATGATTATCCTAGTGAAGCCCGTAAAACTTTATCTCTCTACAAAAGAAATATCACACTGATTAAATTTCTGAAATAGTAATTCGTCAATGTTCACGAACACTATTTGTCAATAATAATAATTGGCACTGAGCGAACGATAGCACAGACTGAATCATACTAATATTATAAATGCGAAAGTGTGTTTCTTTGTTGTTTGTTGGTTTGTTGGTGTGTCCTTCAATCACGCCGCAACGGAACAACGGATCGACGTGATTTTTTTGCATGTGTATAGTTGAAGATACTTATGCTACTTTTTATCGCGGAAAGTTTAGGAGTTCCCGTATGAATTAAAAAACTTCCACACCGACGAAGTCGCGGGCATCAGCTAGTACACTACTTCCGCCCGCGACTTCGTCCGCGTGAATTAAGGTTTTTTGGTTCCCGCGTGAACTCTTTAATTTTCCGAAATAAAAAGTAGCCTATGTGTTATTCCAGACTATACTCTATCTCTGTGCCAAATGTCATCCAGATCCGTTCAGCCGTTGGGGCGTGATTGAGTAACAAACATCGATCCATACATCCATCCATCCATCCATCCAAACTTTCGCATTTATAATATTACTAGCAGATGCCCGCGACTTCGTCCGCGTGGATTGAGGTTTTTCGGTTCCCGCGGGAACTCTTTAATTTTCCGGGATAAAAAGTAGCCTATGTGCTATTCCAGACTATAATCTATCTCTGTGCCAAATTTCATCCAGATCCGTTCATCCGTTGGAGCGTGATTGAGTAACAAACATACATCCATACATACATCCATCCATCCAAACTTTCGCATTTATAATATTTATATGGATTAATGCGGTGCGCTCCAACATTCTACTTCCGCACAAAAGTCAGTGATTTCATACTTAGTATTAAACGCAATTACTTAGCAAAATGGCATATTAACTCGGCCGTATATATGGGTGCTGGTAATTTATTAAATCACGTAGCCGTCGCCATTCATATTATATTAGTCACAGGACACCCTTGAACGACCCACTCATTTTTCACACCCATTAACATAATATGAATTTTGTATTGGTTGTAAAATGACGAAAATTTTTTGCCCTGTCTACGTGACCAAACGAAAACCGCTTTTGTGCTCAATTGCTATTTTATTACATAAAAATCTCACGTTTAAATCCTTTAAGTCCGTTTCATATTAATGGTTCTACCACAGCCCTATAACCAGTTCTGAATAACTATATACTTCATATTTTGCTCGTCACACTCGCCATTCACGATAAATCATTTGGCTAATGTCGCGTCACAAAACCAAAATTTGATCGTAAGTGGAAATCCGTAAGCTGTGGTAAATATCCGTGGTATGAAATGGCGCCAGATAAATTCACAGATATTTTTTGCCCACCATAATCCACAGCCTAAGTCAATGACGTCATATTAGTCATTACATTTTGACCGTGAGTGCGAAATCCATAGGCCATGGATCCGACCATTGTCGTATCGCGGGGGCCCCGTCGATAGAGCATTCGAAATTCGAATGTCATTTGGACTGATGCTGATTGGAGTGGGCACAAGTTTTAGTCTTTTTGCAATAGCGTCAAACATCCGTCATGAAGCTTTTCTTCAGTAAACGTTTTTCTTTGTATACAATATGTATGATTTCTTTGTTTACGTGTATATTACGCATAATGTCAGAAGATGAGTTAACCTAGGTTTATCTGGGTAGGTATACTTAAAATCACCCAAGCATTTTGATTGAACCGTTGATTTGACCGTTGATTGCTGTTAAACGGGACGACATAATAATTGCTAATATTTTTTTACAGGAACGCATAGTAAGTATAGCTTATAACGTCTTTGAAAGGTGATATTTAGTAAAAGACCCATCCACATGCGTCAGTTTTTATACTGTTTACATAGGTACTGCGCATACTTTAATACTGTACAAGAATCAGCTTTTCTAGTTATTGTTCATTTTTGGTAACAATAAACCGTCTTTGAACGGCCATATCTAGCGAAAGGCCCATCCACATGCAGGCAGACTGTAAATTTTGTGATCAGTGGAGAGCTCTACATCGACCTAACACTGAATCAGCCTTTCTGGCGATGGTTACCAAAAGTGCAGTTATCTCTTAGTCTATTAACTATAGAAAGGTAATCAGCGAAATATCTAATATATATTTTAAACTAGCTGATGCCCGCGACTTCGTCCGCGTGGATTGAGGTTTTTCGGTTCCCGCGGGAACTCATTTATTTTCCGGGATAAAAAGTAGCCTATGTGCTATTCCATATTATAATCTATCTCTCTGCCAAATTTCATCCAGATCCGTTCAGCCGTTGGAGCGTGATTGAGTAACAAACATCCATCCATACATCCATCCAAACTTTCGCATTTATAATATTTATTTTAAATATTATTCGAACTCCCTACGTGGGTAAATACATTTAAGTCTGAAATCTATAGAACGTCAAAGTATGCTTTGCTTAGACTTTGCTTAATAGTTAGAACAAGACAGTTTTACAATATGTCTCGTTTTAACTCTAAGTAAAGTCTGGGCGACGTCAGAGTAGTTCGTTAGTATAACTGTCTCATGTAAGTCATAATAATAGTACTTATGTAGCTTATCGTACTATCCTAAGCAAAGGGTTAATCTCGTTTGTCTTACCTCTATAATATTTCTCTAATATTCCCCCAGGTTCAACGTTGTATGGGATAACCGAGACGCGGAGTTCGGCGAGCTTGCTGAATACAAAATGTTTTACTTTTTACAAGACGATACAGTCGCTATTAAGGTAATCCACGTATTAAAACTAAAGTTAAAGTTTTAAAAAGACTTTACGGCATTATATAGTGGGATTAAACTGCGCGATAATGGTGCTCTATACAAGACCAGAAACTAAGAAAGTCTTGAACGAACAAGTAAGTCAGGTCCCTTAATATATAAAAACTAGATGATGCCCGCGACTTTGTCCGCGTGGATTTAGTTTTTTAATTCCCGCGGGAACTCTTCAATTTTCTGGGATAAAAAGTAGCCTATGTCCTTCCTATTTAAGGATGTAAACTATCACTGTACCAAATTTCATCAAATCGGTTGAGTAGTTGGACCGTGAAAGCGTAGCAGACAGACAGACAGACAGACGGACAGACAGACACACTTTCGCATTTAAAATATTAGTATTAGTATGGATATGGATGATAACTACAATGTAACGATTGCAATTACCGCTGATTGGATAACACTGTTCCTCTTTAATTGGAAAGAATCCATTGTCGCGGCAAGAATACGATGAATTCAGCCAATCAAAACAATTAAGACTAGTAATGATTGATGAATGAATGAATGAATGAATTTATTTATTTGTCCACATTACTTTACATATACAATACTTATAGTTAGATTTCTATTTGCTATGATATTTTAATGTGGGGACTGGTGCTTGAGCTAAGCAAATGCTTGTGGTTCAAGTCACCAGGCCCTATCCCCGTAATACATCAAATTATACTTATTCCACCCAATTTTTAAAGTAACGTTAAACAAGATTATTTTAAATCAGATTCATTTTTTATAGTAACATTATCATTCAATATTATTTATCTAATAGACGTAAGTTACATTTTGTTTATACAGTGAGAAATTTTCTCGGACGGAGGAAAATTTTGCCTGAGGAAACCCAAATGCACCTTTAATATTTATCAGGCCTTAACTTACCAAACATTTTTTGCAACTACACCTCTATTATGGAGCGTAATAAATGAGGCATTAGCTTTACTTTATAATATGTAAGGTTTTATAAAAGAAGTTGTAGCAAATGCTCTTTACAGCTAAATACCGGTTAGAAAGCTTTCCAAACAGTAGGCAATCAAGTTCCATTCCAATATAATACGTACGTAGTACCTACCATATTTTGTATTATCCACCTATGTATCTATTCACTTTGTATCAGGACAAATTCTTGTACAATTGCGTAGGTACCTATAACTACGCAATTGTACTTTATATGTAATTGTTTTTATATTATCTTGTCAATAACCTTTATTGATTTTTCTCTAATGCGCCGGATACATTCCGTTTCCACTTCAACTGACATCCCAGAGTTGAAAGTAACGTACAACGTACCTATTAAACGAACGTTAAAAAAAAGGTAATTAAAATCGTTAAAACGTCCATCTTCCTTGTTATCTAAAAGTTGTATGGCGGTTAAAGCGACGATAAAGTCTTGATAGCGGTGTAAACTTCGCCTCTAATTTCGTAACAGTTCAGGTCTGTAGGAAATCAAAGGGATGAGTATTTATCAGCAGAGTGCGGCGCTCCTATTGCAAACTTTTGTTATAATATCTAATATTGGTGTGAGTGTTCGCACCCTCCTTAATTATGATTTACCTACTATCACATGCGCTGGCTTATTTAACTGAAAACTGTATTAATATATTAACCCTTTGTTCTACTAGCCGTCAATTTATTTTCATATTAATAAACTGCCGAATACTCAATTTAAGATTAAGTATCTACCTAATTGTTTGACACTTGTTGTACGGAAAATAAAATAAAGATCAGACACCCAACGAAATGAGGCCCCGCACAGTCAATTTAGATCGAGATCCGTGATCCGCGATCAATGATCGCGATCCCGATTGATCGTGTACAGAGTGATTTATTGACGTTGGATTGACCGTCAATCCACTCTGTAAGTACACGATCATTGCTCGGCTTTGCGATCTAGAATAACTGTGTACCGGACGCCTACGGGTCGCCTAACTTCATCCAAATAATTCATTATTAATAATTGTTTGAAAAATAATTGTATTTTTTTTAATTCTCAGGAACTTCATGATGGCAAAGGTGGTAAAGACCCTTTCCCTCTGCTGCTTAAAAAAAGGAAACTGCCTAAGAAATGGAAAGAAAGGCCAGGTGAGTGAGACAATTTGATTTAATATTTAATCAGAGTAAGTTCAAAGAAAAATGCATGTTTCGCGTGCCAAAGCAGTTTTGATAAGTAACTTTAGCTAATTGTGAAGCATTTTAGTAGGTTTTCATCACATTTATTTTTATAGGTAACTAACTTTTGCCTGCGATTTCTTTTGTTCGTCCATCACCAGTTTGCAAGGTGTAATCCTACTCGTTGAAATAATTTAAGTAGGTTAGGCGTTAAGATCAAACAGACTAACAAAGGTACCTATTATGTATTTATAATATTAATAATAGGTTATATTTACGATCTTTCAAGTCTCAGGTAGGTACCTAATAAGAGGATTTATTAAAATTTTCAATTTTTTTTCATTAGGAAAAAAAAACGAATCCATTTCGTTCCACCCAAAGTTTGATTAGTATCCACAGGGGAAATCTGAAGAGGATCCTTGGATTACTTTTAATCTCGTCGGTAAATAACCTGGAGTGTGCGAAATCATATTAAAATTTCACAGCTCAATCGTCTTAGGAGCAGTCTATTTATTATTAAGAGACAGTGGTAACTAAAATATTAATGTTTCTCTTTTCTTCACGGGATTAACCTAACCGTCAATCTATTTTGAACGTCTTATTTTCGAGTAAGTAGTAAAGTTATCTTAGTTATATTTTAGGATTCGTTTTTAATTTTATTTTCTGCACTGAGGCAATATTGATATGGTGTTCCTATTACTTCTATTTATTAAAACATTATACCTCTAACTGGATTATTGACCCGGCAAATTGCAGTGTGCACCAGAAATTGTATAACAGGCTGATACGACTTTGTTTGTTACCGCGACGGCAACATAGCACCCAATTTTCAGTGGTAACACGTAGACATTCTCATTAGAGGAAACCACGTAGTGATTACCTTCTCTCTGGAGGAAACCGCGGGTTCTCTAATTAAATTTCTGTACCCTGGGAAAGAATTCAAAACCTGTCCAAAAGGCGGATTTCGACTTTCGTAATAATGGAAATAGAAAGTACTTAAGTTAGATTGTGCATTGTGGAACACTATACTTAGGATGTTAATTATTGTTATTATAACCTCGGCCGACAATGACGTAAGGATTATACGCGTTGGTAATTTTAGCGATTTGCACACCAAATGACCAGAAATTAACGCAGATAAGAGCAATTCATAATAATTAACATACCTAATTGTATTTAATGCAATTGCAATGAAATGCAAAATCGAAAAGCGATCTAAACATGTGGGTGGAAACAGTATTGCAATTTAACTAAATTGGATCTGAATTCTGGTGGTTACATCCGTTTCTGCTCTATATAACAGTTAGTGCAGTGGTTCGAAGCTAATAACCTGCTCCTTAATAGAAAAAAAACAAAGTGCATTAAATTTACATTACCAAATGTTAAACAGGTTAAAACCACAGTACAACTGGAGAATGAGGAATTAGATTTGGTGGAAACCGCTGTTTTTCTCGGAATAACGTTAGATGCTAAACTCCAATGGGGCCATCACATAAATGACTTGTCGAACAGACTTAGTTCTGCTGCATATGCGGTTAAAAAGATTCGTCAGTTGACAGATGTAGAAACGGCGAGATTAGTTTATTTTGGTTACTTTCACAGCATTATGTCATATGGTATATTATTATGGGGTAATGCTGCTGATATTAATTCTGTTTTTGTGCTGCAGAAGAGGGCTGTTCGAGCCATATATAATATGGGACCAAGAGAGTCACTAAGAGATAAATTTAAAGAAATCAAAATTATGACAGTGCACAACCAATATATATTTGAAAATTTAGTATACGTGCATAAACACATTGATAAATTCAAGAAGAAAAGTGATTGTCATAATGTAAATACTAGAAATAAAAATAAACTTGTAATACCTGCTTCTAGGCTTAGTAAAATTAGCAATTCATTTGTTGGAACCAGTGTCCGCTTCTACAATAAGCTCCCAGAAGACATGTTAAAGATGTCTCTGAACAAGTTCAAAGTTAATGTAAAACGTAAACTCATTGAAAAATCTTATTACCATGTAAAGGATTACCTAAACGACAAGGAAGCCTGGCAATGATTTGCTCAAATGGCTCTGATAGTTCCTTAGTTATGATTTGTGAGATGGTGATAATAAAAAAATAAAAAAAACCCGGCTGAGTTTGTTGTGGGCTCTTCTCAGACCAGGGCGCGTTTGGAACCCTCGTAGCTTTAGTTTTAAGATACCGTAACTGATTATCACCATCATGTTTTTTATGTAAGTAATTTTTTTACGTCAATAAGTGTACAGTGTACCTATATTGAATAAATGAATTGAATCTTGAATCTAACAGCAAGAGGGATTAAGGAACAAATCCGGTTTGTCAAATTTAAGCCATTGTTAAACGAATAGGTATTTAAAAAGATAATAAAATCAATTTTTCTGTCTGCTTTTTTGGACAAAATTGTTTGGTTTTAATACTAGTTTTTGCCCGCGATTTAGCCCGGGTAGATTTTTTTTTAATCATTATCAGTTAGCAGTTAGCTTAAATGATCAAACACGCCTAGCATTCTACAGCTGTCCGTAAGAGTCCCGTCAAAATAGATTCATAAATTAGCCCGTTCAAATAAACAAACAACGGGACAATAATATTTTTTTAATGAGTTAAATTCGTATTTTGTTAACATTAAAATTAATACAAATTCAATATTATGAGACACTAGCTGATGCCCGCGACTTTGTCCGCATAGATTGAGGTTTTTTGGTTCCAGCGGGAACTTCTCTGTGCCAAATTTCATCCTGATCCGTTCAGCCGTTCTGGCGTGATTGAGTAACAAACATCCATTTGAGGTTTTTTGGTTCCCGTGGGAACTCTATAATTTTCTGGTATAAAAAGTAATATGCTGTTCCAGTCCTCTTTCTCTGTGCTAAATTTCACCCAGATCTGTTCAGCCGCGGGGGCGTGATTGAGTGATCCATCCATCCATGCATCCAAACTTTCGCATTTATTGACCGAGCGAAGCGAAGGTCTCTGAGTCTACTTGAGTGAATTTGCACTTGTCCGTCCGTCCGTCCGTCCGTCTGTCAGAGCCTTATAACTTCTGAATTTCTGAACGTAATTACTTCAAATTTAAATATAATATGTAAACAGATGGCCTCCAGCCGAATATGGCTTAAAAAGTTATAAAAATCTTTATTTCAGGGGGGCTCTTATAGAAGCGAATGCGAAGTATAATATTTTTTATAGCGTTACATAGGGTTGCGGTACATATCATTTTAAAGATAATTAGGAATAGAGTCCAAAAATATGTTTTTTTTAATTTTTCCCCTAAAATTGACGAAATGGGGGGCTTTAAAAGTGGAGATTTTCTAACGTCCAAAGTTGACCTTAGAACTCTCAATTTTCTGAAAGGCTGAGCCTGAACTTGATTAATTATTTGAATTATATCCTGTACTTGAACAACAAATACTAAAAGTAGATAAATATTATAAGGAAACGAATTTATTTAATTTTTAATGTGCTTCAGTATTATTAACAGAACTTCACAATTAATAGATGGCGTTCTGTACAAGTTTATGGATACCGCGAGGTCTCAGTTCGGGGCGAACCACTAGTAATATTAGTATAGATACTTATATAAGGAAGAGTTATATCGAAATCACTGATGAACACTCCAATTACATTTATTTGTATAGATTGCCAATTTCATGCTTCAAATTTTATCGCCATACAATTTGAATATAAATCGAAACCAGTTCAATATTCTACCTATCTGTGTTCGAGAAAGTTCTGATTCAGTGTTTTGAATATTTGATGCTATGTGCCAATTTTTATTTACACGCAAGATAGGTATATTATTAATGGCAAAGGCTTCAATTCAATTTCAAATCATTTCAATACTTTCAATTGAAATTTTATGGAGCATCTGCAATGAGCATACCTTGTACTAGAACGTCATTTCGGTATAGTATATTATTTAGTATACTTGGTATATGACAGCGTTCTAGTACAACGTACTATTACCTATTATGTGGTTCTAGTTAATAATAATTTATGTGAAGGAAATCTAAAGAGTGTTTAGTTAAAGCATTCCCTCAATATTTTATCAATGCAATATATTAGTAGGTATCTTTTCAATCACATAAAACGAATCCACCAAAATTGATTGTTATTTATTAGATGGCAAGCGCATCTAACGAGTCATACGAGTACATTATGCATCTGCGAAGCCAACCAGACTACCGCGAGAACATTATATCACGCATTTCGCAATCGAGCAAACCGATTCATTTGATATGACCGATTTTTTGATATGAGAGAGGACAGTCTATTTTATCGATTCTCTTCTGGTGTGAGACATTTCCTGTCGGCCATGCTAGGGCTGCTGATATTGCTTCTATACTATTCGGTAATTAATTCCCGACGCGGTACGGTAGAATTGTAGAAAATATTTATGGTTTTGATCACGTACACCTAACACCTCTTGCTTTATTCAGTGACCTTCCCGTCGATTGCTCTGGAAATCACGGAGGAGGAGGTAACGGAGTACTATGCGCCCAGGGACCTGATTGTGGGGGAGACTATCTTCGTACTCGGACGGCGTTTCCTAATTTTTGACTGTGACAGCTTCACTCGAAATTATTACAAGTTGGTATATTTCTAAATTAATTATTTAACTCTAAAGGCCCAATACTGAAATGTATTTTACTACTCGTAAATGCTTATGAAAATTTAACAACAATTTCCAATTATTATGTGCCTAGCATATTAGGCATTTTATATCTGATTTTGACATTTTATATCCGCGCGAGAAATGTTAAAAAACTAAGTGTTTGGTCTTAAAATGTTTCAGTATTCGACCGTTCATCTTTAGCGTTTGGCCTTATGCCAGGAATCCGTATAAAAAACTCTTAAATATGTTTGTAAAGCACTACAAAGTCTAGTTACTTGAAAATTCACACTCAAGTAGTTAGGTAACTACGTAGTCTGTGTGCATTCATTAGGTACCTACGAGAGCGAAACTTAGGATTCGATTTCAACTGTAAGTAGGTACTTAAAAGATTATTCGGGAGAGCTCGGAACAGATGTGGTAATCCGTGCTTAAGTCGTACTTTTGAATTTAATATGTACAAAGTTTGAACTGAGTATGAGTGTCGACTTCGAATATCTCTAACGGCCGGTTTCTGAATTGAGAATTTCATGTTGAGTCTGTCTCAAAGACCACATAAGTGTGACTTACGTACTACTTAGGCAAAATTTTGTTTCTGAATTGATATTTTGTAAGCTTTGAGAATTGGAGCTTGAGAAATTTCAAATTTGACAGTTTCGAAACTTAAATCCATGCTTAACTGCAAAATTGCGTTTCAGAGCGCATTTGACAGTGCTCAAAGTCCTCTAATCTCAAAGTTGAGTGCGTAATATTTAAGTAACGGATTTCGGCTACTTAAACTATATTCACACTAGATAATGCACGCGACTTCGTCCGTGGATTAAGGTTTTTTTGATTCCCGCGTGTTAACTCTTTAATTTTCCGGGATATAAACTATCCCTATACCAAATTTCATCAAAATCGGTGAAACAGATGAGCCGTGAAAGCGTAGCAGACAGACAGACACACTCTCGAATTTATGATATTAGTATGGATTTGCGATTTCTAGTGAAGATTCTTCGTTGGCATCTTTTGACGCTCCCTGTCGCAGTGGCGATCACTGTGGTCTTATTAAGGGAGTTCACGGGTTCAATTTCCGGCAATTCGATTTGGGAATTTACAATTTCTGAGTTGTGGGAGGCTTCCTTCATAGGTGTAGAAATCTATGAGTTTAATATAACTGCCATACCACTAACAATTTAGCCCGCTACCATCTTAGATTGCATCATCACTTACCATCAGGTGAGATCGCAGTTGGGCTAACTTGTAGTCGGATTTAAAAAATCTTTGGAGAAGCCTGAGGTACTCGTAGATGCCTACGTGGTACAAGATGATGAACCTGTTGAAGAACGAAATTATGTCCTGTCTTTGCCCCAAGCTCATTAGTAGAAAGTTATTTTACAAATAACTACATAACAATAACTCCTGTAATCATAATCACATAATAAATATTATAAATGCGAAAGTTTGGATGGATGTATGGATGTGTGGATGTATGGATGTTTGTTACTCAATCACGCTCCAACGGCTGAACGGATCTGGATAAAATTTGGCACAGAGATAGATTATAGTCTGGAATAGCACATAGGCTACTTTTTATCCCGGAAAATTAAAGAGTTCCCGCGGGAACTGAAACCTCAATCCACGCGGACGAAGTCGCGGGCATCAGCTAGTAAGTAATATTTTGTTAGAAATTAGGAACTCTTTGTTGGATTTTTTAATTTTGTTTTATTTTACAAATAACTCAGCATAATATAACATTTCTGGGTAATAAATATAATATGATATTATCACATTATCATCAGTTGTGGCGATAATTGAAGATCCACCAGGCAGCTTTACTCTTCATCTCTTGGTCCTGTGGTACATAGGCTATTGTATTGTTTAATTATTACAATCCGCTCTTCCTTCTTTTTTTGCAAGTAGAATGTCCCTGTCTTTTTGCATTCTATCACACCTTGTAATCTGTGGATAGAACATTTATTGATGACTTACATATAAAACACATAAATAATATGCATTTTATCATTGATGTAGAATTTTAGTAGGTACCTATACCCTGTTATTCAAAGAAAACAATGACATTATTCGAAGTTCGTTGCCAGTTGGTTTGGTTGTCTTGTGACTGGACAAATTTCCATTTCTAAGTCGAGTTACATACGAACTAACTACTAATTGTGGTCATGTAAAATTAACCCTCGAATATTGTACTAAACCAGGAGAAAAGCTGGCCTACGAGTAAGGGGATGATATAAAGATTAGGAACTTACTTTGCTACTACTGTTTTCTTCCCACACGTTAGTGAAGTTGGGATATATTTTTTTCTTTTCTCTATCCATTTTATAAATATTTGTAAGAATAATTACAAATAAAAACAGAAGTCAAGATATCGAAAATTTTGTAAACAAATCCGTTTGTCAAACTTTTGACGCTTCTGACACAATGTTAAGTCGTACGAGTACGTTCCATTTCTTTATCCCGGTTATTTGAAATCAAACGCACATCAGAGTTTTTATGAGATAAAAGCCTGAAATATTTGAAATTCATAATTTTCTAAATAAAATTCTATAAAATTTTATTTTTGAATCATATTTAATAATAAAATTTAACAAAATTAGAAATAAATATTATTTTCGGTCAATACCGGCTTTTCTACGTGTAGCGAAACGCAAAGGCAATGTTGGAGAATACTCAGGGACGATTGGAGAAATACTTAGCTAATTACAATTTGGGAAATTCTAATTTTATCGTGTGAAACACAAAAAACTTAAGTCTTTCTCAAATATTTAAACAAAACTCAGCTGATTTTTGCTTGAATGCTTAATTCAGAAACCGGCCGTAAGTTCCATAACACACACCTACCTACTAATTTTACATCTGATTTAGGTATGTATGAGAAACATCAGATGGCTGACAGTAAAACAGTCTTTGGGAAGAGTTAAAACTATAAGAACGAACTAACGAGATGACAGACTAGAACTAAGTAGATGAATTTGGTAATAATGATTTTTTGATTTTTTGGTTTTTTGATTCCCGTAGGAACTCCTTAATTTTTGCGTTAAATGTAGGTACCTAGCCGTGCCAATTTAAGTTATAAAGTTTTTTAGCTATCTGTATGCCAAATTTCAGCTAAATCCAAGTTATTGTGGTGTGACGGAGTAACAAACATCAAACATACATACCTACAAACAAATTTTCACTAAAAAAATTTTAGGGTAAAGTTCGGATCGAATATATCCGGAAAACCCTGTTTTTCTATAGGTAGGTTTTACTTTACCTATGTTTTTCTTGTGGAAATGCACCTTAAAGCTCAAACTTCGCAAGACTTGTTGCAGCTAGGAGTTAGGAGGCGCAAACTTTGCCGCCTATGTTTTTCGTTACTGAAAAAGAGAATAACGTCAGTGACATAAGACGTGACGTATAAAATTACGTTAGCAGTACCCTTACTCTGAGATTGATCGAATTTAAAATACGGTCTCACTAAGTGAGGTGAATCACATTTGCGTCAAACTAAAATGGACCCTAAAACTCTTGATTTAAAGCCACAAATTCAGTGCAACCGATTCAAATTTCGAAACGTATCGTTTGGAGCGCTAGCTGTGAATGCATACACGAAATTGAGCTCTAAATTAATAAGATTAAGATTCATTTTAGTTTGATGCAAATGTAATTCACCTCACTTAGTGAGACCGTATTTTAAATTCGATCAATCTCAGAGTAAGGGTAGGTACTTAGGTGATCGATGCGCCAGAACTTGGCTGCTGACGTCACACGCATTTTCAGCACGTTTTCGCTACTCTTGCGGCCATATAAATCTTAATTACGGCCTATTTTAAGACAGCTGTATTATACTAAAAAATATTATTTACCTGTAAAAAAGAAACATTATAATATGTATTAACTTATTCTGCAGTTTCTAGCTACACTGTTTATTATTATTTAGGCTTTCCTCTGAATATCCTTATCAAATCAAATAATTTTTTGTGATGTACACGACAGATTATCTCTACGATCAATCAATACACAAATGCCATGTTTACAATAAAGGGCTTATGCGTATATACCTTTGTACATATGGGGTACTCATCAATCACACTTAGCAGCTGTCGAAATCATGTAAATTAACTGAATTAATGCGTGCTAAATAAGTACATGACAAAGATTAGTTAAGGAAATGATATACCTATTACTGGATTTAACAAGTTTATGACAAACTTCACAAAATTGGAATTGAAGGTGGTCATGTATACACCCACACCACCAGAGGCACAAAATTAACTCCGAGGACTCTGAGGACCTAAGTACAAGCTGAATTGCACATTAATACCAGAGCCGCTATCTATTTATTTTTTGCGGGGTAATTCTTCTGTACCTGTGCTCTTGCTGTTTTTATTACGCGTTTGCTGTTACGTGCTATTTTTATTGTGACGACAATCATGCTTAGTGCAAAGCAATGGTGAGGTTTAGGTTGAGACGCGCTTGCCTAGAAGATACCTATTCACTCTTGTCTTGAAGGTACCTTATGTATTTTCTACAGTATTACTACAACGTACCTTTTTAGGGTTCCGTACCCAAAGGGTAAAAACGGGACCCTATTACTAAGATTCCGCTGTCTGTCTGTCTGTCTGTCTGTCTGTCTGTCTCCAGGCTGTATCTCATAAACCGTGATAGCTAGAAAGCTGAAATTTTCACAAATGATGTATTTCCGTTGCCGCTATAACAACAAATACTAAAAATTATAAAAACATATATATTAAGGGGGGTCCCCATACAATAAACGTGTTTTTTTCGTATTTTTTTGCTCAATATTAAAAACGGTAACAGGTAGACGGTTCAAATTTTCACAGAATATTAACTTTTATATTACCTTTCAAAATAAATAATTAAATATCAATAAAGTAAATATTAAAGGGGGGCTCCCATACAACAAACGTAATTTTTATTTTTAATACGTCCTAAATCGTAAAACTTACTACAGGTTTGTACGGAACCCTCGGTGCGCGAGTCCGACTCGCACTTGGCCGGTTTTTTTTTTAAGTTTTCACCTAACTGCAACTTCCCAAATTAAACTCTGTATTTCGTTTAATCAGGGCCATGCTGAACATTGAGCAGCCACCACGAATTGAGGTTAGACACGAAACTAAGAGAGAATTCCCTAAGGTAAGACGAACATATTATTATTTTGTAGCAAAGTTTTAGTAGAAAAACCATTTGAACTGAAGTTTGTACTTCCAAAATATTATATCTAATGGAGACAAGAGACATCGGATCTACGCTAAAACTGCATTATTTATCAAAGACCAAAAGAGCTATCTTGTAGCGGATTTTTTTTAAAATTAGTCTTGTAATCCAAAAGCTGGAGCTTATTTAGCCCAAAGGTTCTGGTCATTCAGAGAGACACAATCTCTAAACTAAACTAAAATGGCAGCTTTAAATCTAGTTCTGTCCCTTTCCGTAGGGAGTATTATGAAAGGGTTAGCAATATTTGTAATGCTCTAATTTTAGTTTAGTTTAGAGATTGTGCACTACAGAATCAGCCCCAATATCTATTATGTTCGTATATTTTTTATGTAAATATTTTATTTTGTGTTGTAGACAGAATAAACAACAGTTAAATGTTAGTCGATATGAAATAAACATGGACAGAACATAAAATAAATTAATATACTTAATATTATTATTGTAAAATATTTTCAGAGTATTCCGCCACACATCGGTATCGGTGCTCCGGAGGATACGCTAGGTTCCTGTTTCGGACTCATTCCGAAACCGCCGCATAAAGACATCATCAAGTACAACCTTAATGCTAACAAGGTTCGTAGGTACATATGCATGTGTTTAAATACATACTAATTACCTAACATACTAGTATAATAAATCCGAAAGTGCGTCGGTTTTTGTATTTTTCGTTCGTTTGTTCTCAAATCTCAGTTTGTTGTTTTATCATATTTTCACCATGCGGTGGCGTTACTAAAGCGATATAATGACGTCACTGGCGTTTGAACTTACATTTTAGAAAAACCATTTTTAATTGTAAAATTATATGAAATATCAATTGTTAAAAAAAAATCATAATACCTACTTAATGTTTAGTAAACTTTCAAAAAAATAATAATTAAAAAACATGCAACTTCTCTATTTCGGTTCGATAAGATCTGTGGAGAAGTTGCACATCTCTTCATCAACTAGAAAAGATCTGCGGGTCTTCAAACGGCTGAACCGTTTTTTTTAATCATTGCTAAGAACTCTCGTTCATGTCATCTCTCAAATAGAAAAAAACTTAAAATCAGATCCTCCGTTTGGGAGCTACGATGCCACAGACTCACAGATACACACGTTCAACTTATAACACCCCTCTTTTTGCGTAAAGGATTTATAATAAGCATATCTAAGTACTATTTCTCCGGTAAATCCACAAAAAAACTACAAATTCACGAGCATTAGGACATGAGAAATGAATTTTACGTAAAATCAAAAATCCATTAAATTTTCATAAATAAATGAAAAAGCGAAAGTGTCCGCTGGCGTACGGACCAGTCTAGTCGAACCGACCTCCCATATATATATCCCAACGTCATCCTTAGAAGAGTTTCGAGCCTCACAGGAGGCGCCCTTAGGAAGACGTTGACTTCGAGCCCTAGGGCGCACACCTAACTCTCGGTGATGCCTAGCGCTGGCCCACCCAGTGGGCCAGTACCCACCCGCTTACGCGGTAGTAGACTCTGCGCAGCATATTGAATCCGAAAAAAACGGAAAAAAAATTAGGTATGTTGTACCTACTCTACCTCAGCATAATCTGTTAATATAATATGTATATGAGAGCATAATGTGTTCTGTTTATAGTACCTCCGTTACCTGTGCGAATTGGATTGGATTCACCCCGAAGATAAAGGGCGTCAATTCGTGCTAGCTTACAGCCTCGCAGATGGCACCATTAAGATCGGGGAGATACCGCGCCGTAACTCGGGCATACGCGAGGGGAAGTTCCTGAAAGCGATGCGCTTGCAGACGCCCGAGTCCGATCCAAACTTCCCAACGTATTTTACGCCTGATAGATTTTATATCGGTAAGATATTATACCATAGTAGGTATTTTTTATTTTATTTTGCTAAGTACGAGTTTGCGTAGAGGAGATCGCGGAGTTACCGCGCCGTACTTAACTCGGGCATACGCGACGGGAAGTTCCTGAAAGCGATGCGTTTGCAGACGCCCGAGTCCGATCCAAACTTTCCAACGTATTTTACGCCTGATAGATTTTATATCGGTAAGATAGTATACCATAGTAGTTCTAAGGTATTTTTTATTTTATTTTGCTAAGTACGAGTTTGCGTAGAGGATATCGCGGAGTTACCGCGCCGTACTTAACTCGGGCATACGCGACGGGAAGTTCCTGAAAGCGATGCGTTTGCAGACGCCCGAGTCCGATCCAAACTTTCCAACGTATTTTACGCCTGATAGATTTTATATCGGTAAGATAGTATACCATAGTAGTTAGGTATTTTTTATTTTATTTTATTTTACTAAGTACGAGTTTGCGTAGAGGAGATCGCGGAGTTACCGCGCCGTAACTCGGGCATACGCGAGGGGAAGTTCCTGAAAGCGATGCGTTTGCAGACGCCCGAGTCCGATCCAAACTTCCCAACGTATTTTACGCCTGTTAGATTTTACATCGGTAAGGTACCATAGTAGGTATTATGAATTTATTTTGTTCAGTATCAGTTTGCATAGAGGAGATCGCGGAGATACCGCGCCGGAACTCGGGCATACGCGAGGGGAAGTTCCTGAAAGCGATGCGTTTGCAGATGCCCGAGTCCGATCCAAACTTTCCAACGTATTTTACGCCTGTTAGATTTTACATCGGTAAGGTACCATAGTAGGTATTATGGAATTTATTTTGTTCAGTATCAGTTTGCATAGAGGAGATCGCGGAGATACCGCGCCGTAACTCGGGCATACGCGAGGGGAAGTTCCTGAAAGCGATGCGTTTGCAGATGCCCGAGTCCGATCCAAACTTTCCAACGTATTTTACGCCTGATAGATTTTATATCGGTAATATATTAATGCCATAATAGGTACTTATTTTTTATTTTATTTTGCTAAGTACGAGTTTGCATCATACTAAAATATTATAAATGCGTAGTTATGTGTGTTTGTTTGTTGGTTTGTCCTTCGATCACGCTGCGACAAAGCAACGGATCGACGTGATTTTTTGCAAGGGTTTAGTTGAGGACTTGAAAAATGACATAGGCTACTTTTTATCCCGGAAAATTAAGGATTTCCTGTGGGAATTTAAAAAACTTTTTCCACGCGGATGAAGTCAGTTATCAGCTAGTAGAGGATAAAGGCCGCCAATTCGTGCTAGCCTACAATCTCGCAGATCAGGGAGATCCCGCGCCGTAACCATAGAATAGGTACCTACAGCTGTTAAGTAGCGTAACTCAGGCATGCGCGAAGGGAAGTTCCTGAAAGCGTATCTAAACTTCCAAACTTCCCAACGTATTTGATAGATTTATATCGGTAAGATTCGGATCGGTACTAAATCGTAATAGGTACCTAGGTATATGTTTTTTCATTTGGGATAGTATGTGCCAATATCATCTTCATTATCATCATCAAATGGTCAGCCCACTGAACAGGGATCTCATCTCAGATTGAAAAGGCTTAAAGACCATCACGCTGGACAAGTGCGAATTGACAGACTTCATACAACTTTGAGAACACTAAGTAGGAACACTCAGGCATGCAGGTTTCCTCACGATCATTTCCTTCATCGTTATTGCAAGTGATACCTACTTAATTGCTTAAAATTCACACAACTCCGAAAACAAGAAACAGGTGGACGGGAATCGAACTCCGGACCACCGATAAAGAGGCCGAGGTTTTAACTACTATGGCTACCACCGCTGCACGAGCGTGTGTAAGGTGGGAATATCTATCAGCTAATATTATGTAACATGCTGCCTTTGTTTAGAACTGTAGACGAAAACTTTAAAGCAGGCTTGTAGCTTCTGAAGTTCGAAACTTCCTATGAAAACAAGCGTGAATACAGTGAAACTTCTAAGTAAATATTCCATTAGGCAACTCTGTATCAGCTTCAACGCTTTCAATCAAGTTTGATTGTTAGACATAATAATATTTGTTAATGTCTAATAAGTTATCCGTATGTGTGGAAAAAGAAAAGCCTGTCAAAATTACGTACCTAATGTATTTTCGCCAAACTTAGATACCTGAAAAAACATGAAAAATTTACTTTGTTTGTTATTTTTATATCAATGCACTTCTGGTGGAAAGTCCTGTACACACTTGCCTAAAAAGTGTCTCTTACACTATTGCGTTTGAGTTACTCAAGGAAAAGCGACCACCGGAACTTGTAAGGGCGTTCTGTTCCACACCTTGCAGCGATACGTAGGTACTTATAAAATATTAATAAAATGAAATGATTTATTTATTTCATGTAGGGAATATTGTGCCACTTATGATAAGCCGCAAGACTCTACCACCGGTTCGGAAAGAAGTTCTACTGAGAAGGGGCGTCAAGAACCTCAGCAGTTGCCCTTTTCATAAAGAGAAAAATGTTACACTTTGTAAATAGTATACAACTAGCTGATGCCCGCGACTTCGTCCGCGTGGATTGAGGTTTTTCGGTTCCCGCGGGAACTCTTTAATTTTCCGGGATAAAAAGTAGCCTATGTGCTATTCCAGACTATAATCTATCTCTGTGCCAAATTTCATCCAGTTCCGTTCATCCGTTGGAGCGTGATTGAGTAACAAACATACATTCATACATCCAAACTTTCGCATTTATAATATTTATTTGATTGATTATTTGATGCATGCGTTACTTAACAAGTATTACACTGACTTGTTGCTGGATGCGAAGCCGGTTGGTTCCATGCAATTTTGTCATTGAGACAATCACCATTTAGCCACTGTCTCTTCCTCTTCTTGTTTGAATGTACAATTTCCCAATTTTAAACGATTTATTTCTATTCGACCAGGAGCAATAGTTCCAGTATTTAAGCACCGATTCAAGATAGTTGGATGCGATTTATTCGTGTACCGTTACATGACTGCGAATCCGGATAAATTCCCTCAGGAGGTGATCGATAATGTCCGTAACTACCACTTGCGGGAGGGCAATTTGAAAGATGAATTAGAGGTAAGGACTTATATATTTTATTCCGACTAAGGTGATCTAAGGTGATTTATTAGGAGATTTGTTTAGTCCGCACTCCAGAAAATTGACTTAATGTAAACTATCTCTCTTGTGTGAGTTCATGTACCGAAAAATTCGTTGCTTGCCCATCATTGCCCACGATGACGACGCATACGATGGGTGCTGATTTTCGATGTCAACAGGAAGCGATTCGCGACGAGCAAGCGGCTGAAACCAGGGCTCAGTTGGCTAAGATTGGCCAAGCAGCGGTCGCCGAGCCGAATGCTATGGAGCGATGCCTGGCTGCCCTCGATGTGGTGGAGGGAAGTGCTGCCCCGCCGCGGCCGCCGACGCCGCCTGCCACCACTGATCGTATATCTTACGATGACTCCTTGCGCATTGCTAGATTGAGGTAGTTAACCATAACATTAAATAATAAATGATTAAATTTGGATTGTTTGGCCAATTTTTTGCAATTTTGCCTGGTGAGAGACTTCGGCCGTGGCTAGTTACCACCCTACCGGCTAAGACGTGCCGCCAAGCTATTTAGCGCTCCGGTACGATGCCGTATAGAAACCGAATAGGGGTATGAGTTTAATATTACTGCCATGCCCCTAACCGGTTAGCCCGCTACCATCTTAGACTGCATCATCACTTACCATCGGGTGAGATCGCAGTCAAGGGCTAACTTGTAGTGGATAAAAAAAATAAAAAAAATTGTATGGAGCTGAATCTTCAAGGTTTTTTTAAGCCTTAAAGTCCTTAAGGTTACCGAATCAAATTGGCTAATATCCGGATACCCTCCAGTAAAGAAACGCATAGTGAATATTTAAGTGACAAAGTGTCAAAACACCGTGACTAATAATGACAAAATTTGACAAAAAGATTAAATAGCACTATTTCGGTAGGTACAATCGAAATTAAATTGAAACTTAGGAGTAATTAGAAGACTAGTTTTTATAGGTATATATACACTTATTATAGTAGCTAGATATATTAAGCAGCTTAATTCGGTTTTCAGCAAGCCAACGTGCGATAACGTGGTGCCACTGAAAGGCATCCTCAAATCAAGTACCGCTCGCGACGACCACCAGAAGGTTGTATGCTTTAGTGGGCCGAAGGTTGAAGAGCGTCACGAAACGAGCAAACCAGTCACATACCCGCCTGGACAGCAGCCCCACTTCAATGAGGATGAGGACTTCTGCAATGGATACAAGGACGCGGTAAGAATAAACTTTATTGGATTCATGTTTCAGATTTGTATATAACTTCCCATATAAATTATACAGTCTCGTATGCAGTCACATATACAGTACTAGCTTAGTTCGATTTTCATACAAATTTCAAACCCCTATTTAGCTCCTTAGGGGTTGAATTTTCAAAAATCCTTTCTTAGCGTATGCCTACGTCATAAAAGCTATCTGTATGCCAAATTTCTGCTAGATTCGTCGAGTGGTTTGAGCTGTGCGTTGATAGATCAGTCAGTCAGTCAGTTAGCCTTGGCTAGTTACCACTCTACCGGTAAAAAAGTGCCACCGAGCGATTTAACGTTCCGACACGATGTCATGAAGAAAACGTTTAGGTGTGTGGGTTTAATACGTCATATATAAATATTATAAATGCGAAAGTTTGGATGGATGTATGGATGTATGGATGTATGGATGTTTGTTACTCAATCACGACCCAACGGCTGAACAGATCTGGATGAAATTTGGCACAGAGATAGATTATAGTCTGGAATAACACATAGGCTACTTTTTATCCCGGAAAATTATGGAGTTCCCGTGGGAACCGAAAAACCTCGATCCACGCGGACGAAGTCACGGGCATCAGCTAGTACGTCATATACCTATAACTGCCATGCCCCTAACAGATTTGTCCGCTACTATCTTACGACTGCATAGTCACTTACTTACCACCAGGTGAGATCGCAGTCAAGCACTAACTTGCAGTGTATACAAAAATAGGTACCTATCATGAATTCGTATGATATACTTACCTAAAGGTAGATTTTAAATTTTTCCAGGATGCAGAGGAGAGGGCCGAGAGGCGTGCTCGTGACGAATGCGCGTACGAAATGATACCAAACAAGCAGCTCCAAGACGCGGCTGGAGACGAAACAAAAGATAAACACAATCTGCCAGGATATCTGGGCACATATGGCGTTGACTGCAAAGAGGTAGGTAACTACTTAATTTTTTTTTAACTTCTCTCTAATTTTGTCACAACGTGAAGTTTATTTTCAAAGTCCGCCCCTTTCGCATGAAAGTTCTGTGATAGATTATTCACATTTGTATAATCTCAATTGCTGTCTATTGAATACTGTCTATCAACGGTGCCTGGTTGTCAAACTACGGCTCAACATAATAGATGATCAAACGAACTTCCTGAAGTGAAGTTCGATCATTATTATATGAGTCGCTTCATTCGAAGATATGATTTATTTACTAGGTAGTTCCTTTATTGTACAGCAACAATCGCACGATTTTTAGAGATGTTTTATTTTAGTATAATGACAAAATTCTCCCACTTAAGCCATCCCCACTTGTTTACCCAATCAATATTTCTTCGTCATTCTTTTTAGAGATATATACCTAATGTTATTGCAAAAATAGGTATGTTTCGGGTTGGGTGGGTTGGGAATTTATATATCTTCGAATGAAGCGACTCATATAATAATGATCGAACTTCACTTCAGGAAGTTCGTTTGATCATCTATTATATTTCGTCGCTTCATTCTTCAGATATGATTTATTTACTAGGTAGATGTTTAGAGATACAGAAAATATCTATTTTTGCAAGAACTGTTTCCACATTGAATATATAATAATTATTGTTATCAATAATTTTATTCATTCTTCCCAATCTCTTATTTGAGTCGTAATGTTTTAAACAATTTTATGCTTAAGGTTGGAATCATGTGCGGATTTCTTGAGATTCTCATCTACGTATAGTTAAGATGAGTCTAAGATTTTTCTTAAGTATTCATTTTACTTTAGGAATACAATGTTGCGCTTTTTACATCAGCTGCTGAGTAACAAGCTTACAGATTTGATGCAAGCAAATGAAACCAATAATTATTAATGTTAATGCTGCAAGATTTATGATCTAATCAAAAGTATATTAGCCGGGACAGTACTTGGTTTTATTTACACACTACAGACGTCCAATGGGACGTTTGAACGTGTGGAAACCTACCCAGAAGGGGGGAGAAAATTTTTATTTATCAAAACGCGGCGGAAAAAGAACGGGTTATTCTGGTCCTGTTGTAGAGGTCTACTACAGGCACATAGTTTAATAAAATTATTAATAATGGTACCATTTTAAGATGTTTGTCAAAAGATTATGCCATAATCAATATTATGGAATACTACAAATTCCTATTTGTGTATAAGTTCCCCGCAGAATATAAATGAAAAATGATGAATATACCTCGGTCGATATTGTGATAGACTACTAGGTAGTACTAATGTCGACTTGGATGTGTAAGTCGGTCGGTTTGGGCTTTAAACCTCACTGACGGTAGAAGCTTTAAATTAAGTTAGATAGGGAGGCTACTATACTTTTTTAACAATGGACAACCTAGTTGTTCATGTCGCTAAAACATGTGTCATCAGTCATTATAAATTATTTAATACACATAAGTATTTTTGAATGAATGCGTTAAATCATTTCCCTCCGTCAATAAGTAAGGTAGACGCGCTGACGGCGTGGATCTATACTCTTTACTCTTTTTACAAAAAACCAAGTAGTTTAATTTTGCATTAAGCAAGTTATTATGGAGTATGTTGTTAAGGCGGAATAAATTGTATGTTTTCCACGAGTGATAACGATGTACGTATTATGATAACGACAGTTTTATGACGGTTTTTCAATACGGTTTTTTTCAGATTGTTTCCAATATATGGACGATGCATAGATACTAAAGTTAGGATCCCGCTTCGGGCAACATGAACTATGCATTATCCCGAGTTTGCAGAAATGCTTGCCTGCTAGCCCACGAAACATCTTTTAAAAGACAATAATACGATAGAAATTTTACATTGTTACATCATACGAAATTTACTTCCGGTCGTAAAAATACTCGCCGTTTAACCGACTTCCAAAACGGAAAAGGTTCTCAATTTGGTTTTTGTTTTTCTGCCGTCTTCTAAGTATAAACAACCATTATTACACGTCACCGGATGTATGATATATGCTTCCAGGGCATGATCGAGATATGAACTTGAGATTTGAGCCCAAGAGCATGTGGGTAGGAAAAACGTAAAACTGGTGGGTAATTTTTGCAATTTTACCACACATTTTCGTTGCAAATTTTCTTTGCACACCACTATGAGGCAAGATACTAGCAGCTTTTATTTTCGTTTTCTGTATCTACAGTATTCGTAAATAAATTGAATTTATATAACGCTAAAGTACCTAGATAACTGATAAAAAAGATATAATCATTATCTCAAACCTTTTGTTACCTCTCTGACGATGTATGTACGTTTGATACTGAGAGGTTTTATATTGTGAACAGTTACATCTGGAAATTTTGAACCTGAGATCTTGACTTTTTCATACACTGAATGATTTACATTTCTTTCAGGTCTATTAATTTATTATATTTTACACCAAATTTTGGATCATTTCCTGTCACTTCTTTCTCCGAGTACCCCGAGGAGCTCTGGATCGAGCTCTGGACAAACTTAGAGCATCTATTAAACCTTCGTGTTAACTCTCGGCTAACCGCCAGGTTTTTTGGTTACAGAATATTATCATATGAAACATACAAGGCGTAACTTCTAGCATCAGCTGTTAAACCTTCGTGATAACTCTCGGTTAACCGCCAGGTTGTTCGGCAATACAACATTATCTTATGAAACGTACAAAACGAAACTTTTAGTAGGTATTTATTGAACCTTCGTGTTAACTCTCGGTTAACCACCAGGTTGTTCGCCTACACCACATTGTTGTCTGGAACGTACAAGACGAAACTTTTAGCGTGTATTTAAACCCTCGTGTTAACTCTCGGTTAACCGCCAGGTTGTTCTGTTACGTAATATTACCGTCTGAAAATGTAGGCACGAGACTAAAGTTTTAGTCTCTATTAAACCTTCGGGTTAACACTCGGTGAACCGCCAGGTTGTACAGTTACACAATGATTTGTGATTTCTAGAGAAAAATGTAATCGTAGCGGTAGATATGTTTTTCTTACACAGGTATAATGAAAAGTAAGGTCATCGTTTTAACTCTTGGTCAACCCCCAGGCGTTTGTACGTTCGAATAAGCCGGTTTTCGGGAGTCTGATGAAGATTCTATAATAATCCTTCGACGATTACGTTTCTGTTGTTTGCGTTTTTGTTTCGGCATTTCACTTAAATATTCACTTTTAAAAGTTTTAACAAACAGTGCACGTGCGTTTGCTACCTGCACGACTTCCCTCTTGTTCAGAGAATGGTGAATTCGTCTTGTGCATGGGGCTCAACCTCGTTTGTATCTCTGAAGAATACAATAAGTGAGCGGACGAATATGGAGGTAGTATGTATGTACGCATTTTGCGTTAATATTGTCTCGCGGACAATAGCATCCAGTTAATGTGTTTATCTAGTCAAGGTGACACATTCACTGCATGAGTGTCATAAGAATATGACTCATAATTAGCTCGCAGCTAATTATGATCTCGCAATTGACTCGCAGTCAATCCCGAGTTAAAAACACTTTTATAGCTTCCAGTTAATGTGCATATCTAGTCAAGGTGAAACATATTCACTGCATGAGTGTCATAAGAATATGACTCATAATTAGCTCGCAGCTAATTATGATCTCGCAATTGACTCGCAGTCAATCCCGAGTTAAAAACACTTTTATAGCTTCCAGTTAATGTACATATCTAGTCAAGGTGACACATGTTCACTGCATGAGTGTCATAAGAATATGACTCATAATCAGCTCACAGCTAATTATGATCTCGCAATTGACTCGCAGTCAATCCCGAGTTAAAAACACTTTTTTAGCTTGCAGTTAATGTACATAACATATTCATTGCATGAGTGTCATAAGAATATGACTCATAATTGGCTCGCAGCCAATTATGATCTCGCAATTGACTCGCAGTCAATCCCGAGTTAAAAGCACTTTTTAACACTTAGTAATAGAATTTTCGACTAACCTGCAAAGTTCTCGTCATCCGACGAGTCTAACGGGCGCCAATATTTCTCCTTATCCTGCTATCGCTAGGAGTGTCTAGCTGGAAGGTTTGATTTCCGTCGTGTTACTTCGCTAGTAACCTTCCAGTGGATTAGCGTACTTTAACACGTACTTCGTGTGAGTACTAAGTAACTATAATTACTTAGGCGAGCCATGCTGAAGGGCTTAACCTTCGTCATGGTGCCTCTTGGGCAACCCGCCGTATGGACTTTTAGAATAATTAAACGGTGCATAAAATAATAATTTCTTAAGCGCCTTTTATGCTGAAAGGTTTACTCTCCTTCGTTGTTACCTCTCGGGTAACCCCCAGGAAAACCTTAAGTGTAATTTGACACTGCATGAAAATACAATTCTCAGGTGCGTCATGCTGAAAGGTTTATTCTCCTTTGTTGATACCTCTCGGGTAGCCCGTCGGAAAACCTTTAGTGTAATTTGACACTGCATGAAAATATAATTCCTCAGGCGCGTCATGCTGAAAAGGTTTATTCTCCTTTGTTGATACCTCTCGGGTATAACCCCTCGAAAAAACTTAAGTGTAATTTAACACTGCATGAAAATATAATTCCTCAGGCGCGTCATGCTGAGGTGAAAGGTTTATTCTCCTTTGTTGATACCTCTCGGGTAGCCCCTCGGAAAACCTTTAGTGTAATTTAACACTGCATGAAAAATTAATATAAGAATAATTTCTTAAGCCTGTCATGCATGAAATAAATTGCTGAAAATGAAAGATTAAAGACTCACCGTTTTCCTGTAAACAGCAGCGGTTGTTTCTTTTTCAATATTTTTTATTTAGATAAAAAATAATATTAACTATGTTGAAAGTGGGAACGTCCGATCGTTGCTACGCACGATAAAAGAATGACGAAGAAATATTGATTGGGTAAACAAGTGGGGATGGCTTAAGTGGGAGAATTTTGTCATTATACTAAAATAAAACATCTCTAAAAATCGTGCGATTGTTGCTGTACAATAAAGGAACTACCTAGTAAATAAATCATATCTGAAGAATGAAGCGACGAAATATAATAGCCTTGCCTAACGTCATGGCTAACGCTTTCCCATCGAATTTACGAATTACAACAATCGTCCATTGCATCGGTTAGATCAGTGGGTGGACAATGGATTGATCTAAAACCATTTAGATTTCAGTGCACCTGCTAGATCTTGTCTATTCTCATGCTGTCTGGTTTGCTTAGTGGAAAGCCTGGTAGGTAATACGAGTCAAGGAGGCTTTCTTCTTAGGGGCTGACTAGCTTAGTTAGCGGTTGCTAACTTGACAATACGTCTTCACTCCTCCCTGACAGTTACCTTTCTTGCACATTCGTTTATTTGAACCGTATTTAGGCGGTCATAATATAATATACCTATACTGTTACTTCTTTAAATTAAGATACAAGTTTACTTACCGGCGGCTGAGAAGTTAGTCTCAAATTGCATCACAGCGACATATTTTGGGTATCAATGGATAAGTCACAATAACTATACCAGTGCAGGCCTCGCAGCTCAATTCTCAGCTCCTAAATACCTAGTTAGAATCTAAATTCTACCTACCTAGGTATATCTAGTTAGCTAGAAGTAACTTATTTCAATTTGCTAAGTACGCAACTTATTTATTTTCCTATATTATAGGTACCCGATTACATGCGATTGCCACCGGACGCATATGATAAGGTGAAGGGGCTCCGACGCGACGTTCCTGAAATCTCACCAGCAGCAGCTCGGATAGCTGACTATCCTCGAGAGCCGGATCCCACCGTGGATGTCTGTGTGAACCCCCCACCTGAAGCTACGGGCCCGTGCGCCACCAAGAAGGAAGATGTTTCCTTCGCTTGTCCTCATGTCGAACCCAAACTGCCTTGTTGTGTGCCTGATAATAATACGGAATAGTGAAGACTGAAGCTACCTAGAGTCCGTGTCACGAAAGGAGTCCGGAGGCAATTAGTGGACCAACCATTGCATTTGCATACATTAAATGCATAAACATGCGACTCTTATTTACCTATTCAGTGCGATTAGGTAGGTACCTACAGGAACAGCGCTGCCTGGGCAACATGACTTTTATCCTGACACGGACTCTACCTATATTTGATATCCTTATTAATATGGTTTTTCTGTTTTTCTAATAAATAAAATGTCACTTACAGGTTTTTTAATTAAAACTGCACACCTACCAACTTTCTTCCTAGGATCTTCTTTCTTTGTAGGATTACCGTTGATTTGAATAATAGCCTAGCTAAAAGTGTTTGCATAGTATCAGAAAAGATAAACTTACGTAGTACCTAGGTATCACATAGCAGGTACCAAGTTATTTAACTCTATAGGTACCTAATACAAAAAAATACCTGCACAAAATGTTTGGAATTGCACGCTACATAGTTAGGTCCGAGTACCTAATTACAAAAATGCCTCAATTAAAGATACCTATATGGTCCAGCATACATTGGACCGATGTGTTCGGCGAATGCGCTCGGCGACCTAATACCACGTAGGTATACGAACACGTGGAATAATTGGCCATCCTACAAAGTTCTAAACTAAAAGATTTAACTAAATAGGGCAATTTCGCATTCGAGCTTTTCCTATTTTTATAAAGTTTTTATACGCCTCTGTTTATTAATTATTATTATTAATGTACCTACGTTGTTTTGAGATAAAAATGTAGTGTTGTAATTACCTATGCAAATTGCCGCAGCTGCGACAGTTTCCACGTTCATCCTCGTCAAACAGCTAATGCAGAATGGACTTGAATTTTTTCCTAGGTCCACATAACAGGTAAGAAATAGCAGTAGTAGGACCTAGTGCGTTCGCCGAATGCGTTCGGCCTACGTGAACTGGAGGCATTGCACATAATATTCTAATTACAAACAGGTTCAATCTTAGCAGGTGCAGGGTAAGCCCGCACTGCATAATAAACCCGCATTGTTTCTATCAGTTAAATTATCCAGGTACTTGAATCTTGCCTAAGCGCAGATGTCCTACAGCTAACCTCAGTAAGGTTTTTAGCATCACGCTGAAACTACTAAGGTGCAACTACCTTATGGAATATTATGGAAATAACTGTGGAAAAACAATACGGTTCCTTCGAGATAGGAGTATGGATAAAGCTAATACTTACCTACTGCTTAACGAGATCGTAGTAACCCCGCAGTGTGACAAAAAGAAAAAAAATCCTGTTAGTCATATCGGTGTGATAATCTGGTGTGACCACGAGTTTGCAATCATACTATTGCTGTAATAAGTTTGAATCGCTTGAACTATAAAAAAGCGAAGCCGGGGCGAGTAAGCTTATTATAATAAACTAGATAATGCGACTTCGTCCACGCGGATTAAGGTTTTTTGTTTCCCGCGGGAACTCTTTAATTTTTCGGGATAAAAAGTAGCCTATATGTCCTTCCCCGGGATACAAACTATCCCTATACCAAATTTCATCAAAATCGGTTGAACAGATGGACCGTGAAAGCGTAGCAGACAGACAGACGGACAGACAGACAGACAAACTTTCGCATCTATTTATAATATTAGTTTGGAAGTATGGATTCATGCTTATAATATTAGGTCCAATATTTCCAAACCACAATTTTGCTGAGAAAAATCGCGCGTGAAATTTTGCCATGCGGGCTTACCCTTAGTGAACGTAACCTTCGATTGTACCTTCTATAAATAGGTCTTATATGTATACTTTATATACTACATTCAAAGTGTACTGAGAAAAAATCTACCTATATTATACGCAAAAAACATGAGGACTAGTTCACTTCTAATATTTTCCCATTTAAGCAGACGTGCTGGCCTACTTCGTCTTTAATGGTCAATAGATAGTTTTTGATCTCATAGACCGTACAATAAAAAGAAAAGTCCTGACTGGCTGAATAACTCGCCAACACTAAGCCCGAAACCTTGGATTTAGAAAGCTTATCGGGAGCGCAGCCACGTGCGATTGCTATAGTGTCAAAATAAAACTATTGAAAAATATAATATTTACCATTTAATTAAATATTTCTTTCCAAAATGCATAAATACTTACAGCTAAGTTTATATATTCTTGTATCGCAAAACATTATTTGTATTCCAACGCGTTTTTTTACAGATTTGTTGAATTGTTAATTCACGAATGCGCGTGGCTCATGGTTGTGAAGTCCTATGACAGCTGTATACATTTGTATACGTGTATCTAAATGTGTGCGTGTACACACACTCTTACGCCATGTGTATCTGTGAGATCTATAGAGCGAACTTTGACTTTGCTTAGACTCAAGACATGGTTAAAAAGAGACAGATTTATGTTACTCACATAAGTCCATCTCGTTCTAACTCTGAGTAAAGTCTGAGCCAAGTCAAAGAACGCTCTATAGATCTCAGCATACAAGTAAAGTTCACGCGCGCTCGCGTAAGAACTTAGGAAACATATTTTTACACAACATATATGATCACAAGCACAATCACAGCCAGTGTGATAAACATCCCGCCAAATAGCACGTATTTGTCTTGAGACACTCGTCTTTCGATTAGTGAAATGGTTGCGTTGGATAGGCCTAACGTATTAGCCAAGTCTATTATTCTCTTATGCGCTCCTTTTAACATTTCTCGGTTATATCTTAACGTCTGCAGAATATTTGAACCTGTAACAAAGAATAATTACTATTATTACTTATATTGTAGAATGTTGATTAATGATTATAGTTGTAAAGACCCAAAACAGTTTAGTTCGTTTTAATTAATTAATTTAAATAATATTTGACGCCAACGTGCCGACTGTTAATTAGGCAACAGCCGACGACTAAGAGATGTACTACATAATATCTGTGTCTACTAGCTATAAGTATGTACATCCGAAAAACATTACCCATCAATTGGAACAGTCGGGTGACCACCGTTAACTTTATTATTGGGTATTTGACAACTACTCAAATAAATAATAAATAGAGGATCTCCCAAAAGTCGTAATATCCACGTCCCCTGTTAGTTTTATGTTGAATAAACTATCGATTAAAGTAAAAAAGTGCATCGAAGTTTGATGACGTTACTGTTAAATGTTTCATACAAAATCCCATACGAAGCACTCGTTTTGACGTGTGAAAAAAAGTTGCTGATTATAACCGCGTAAGTAGGTATATCTATATATATATAAATCTCGTGTCACAATGTTTGTCCTCAATGGACTTCTAAACCACTTAACCGATTATAATAAAATTCGCACACCATGTGCAGTTCGATCTAACTTGAGAGATAGGATAGTTTATATTATATAGATTAGGATTATTAGTGCTACCCGTGCGAAGCCGGGGCGGATCGCTAGTTAGGTATAAAGATATAGAATAGTATAGAATAGATAGACTACAAAATTAATTAGTTAATAATTTTTATGGCAAATACACTTCCAAGGTTCAAGGTTTCTCATGCCATTAATTTCCTTATGACTTGAGAAAAAGAATCTTAAGACTTGATTTGTATTTATAAAGGATTATTTTTTACTTTGAATAGCAGAGTCATCGACATGAGGGACGCGAGACGCGGCGCATTAAATGTTAATGTTATCTTGATGCAAAAATCTTTAACGTTTTTATAATACTTCAAAAGAACTAAGCTTAAGTAACGTTCACTAAAATCAAAACTATCTGTAACTGAGAAAGGTTTAATTATAAAACTACAGTAGAATCTCGATTATCCGAACATCGATTATCCGAATATCCGATTATCCGGACTCATCCTTCACGGCTCTAATTACGGACTTAGAAATGATTTGACGGCGCAACGAGACATGACGTATATTATGACGTATGTAAAACCATTTCTATAGTAAAAAAGTTATTTTTGACTATGAAATCGATTATCCAGATTTTCGATTAAACGGAATACCCCTGGTTTTAATTGATTCGGATAATCGGGATTCTACGTACGATTGAACTGATTTCAATGTATCTATGCTAAAAATTTACTATGCCTGTAAGCGTTAGCCTAATTATTCACGTACAGTTCTATAAACCATTCTTAAGCAGTTCAATCATTTATTAATCAACTTTTTAGTTTACTACGAATTATTAATTGGCTGTTGGTAATTATTTCCGGATTGCTTATAAATTTTTTATAGTACGTATATCTTTGCAATCATGGGATGAATAATTAAATAACTGACTTTGTTTAATTTTTCCGAACTGAATTGCCCTTGTAAAGAATATACGCGTCGAGGGAAAACTAAATAACGAACTTTATGCATTTTATTCGCTCTCGAAGTGATGCATGAGAGAACTTATTTATTATTTGATAAGTTATTTAACTTTCATTCGCCACTTTTTTATCAATTTTTCAATATTTATTTTTCCACCTTTGGCGCCTTGCGAGATTCATTTCATATTATCTTTTTAATTTAAACTAAGAAAAATTAGAAATACAGAAAGATGCGGCTTTAATTGGACTTTCTGGAAATGCAATAAAGTCGATTTCGCAAAAAGTGTAATTATTTAATTTTCCAACTACAGCGACGATATATTAGAATTAGAATTATCGAATGAAATAGAATTAGACTAAAGGAACAGGTCACAACAGATCATGTAATAAACATTATAATATGTATGTAATATGTATATTACATGATCTGTTCAATTCTTGTATTGCTACATAGCAAATATTATTATTGTTCCTTAAAAATATATGAAAGGATAAACTGATTGACTAGCATAATACCTATTATGAACATACAGAAACTCAAGATTTTGCTTTTGTTGGTTTTTCCTACAACGTAGGTCCCATAGAGGTATAATATCTTACTCAGTGGTAGGTCCCCTATCGATGTAGTGGATGTATCTAACCTTCCATTATTTAATGTGTTAAAAAATTCCAACGGAGCGAAGCCAAAGGTCAAAATAGGTCAGCTGAGTGAGTCAAGTCATGAGTTAAGTAACACTTCCTGTATCCCCGCTTATTGTAATAAAGCATAGACAGGTTACAATTTCTGTCGACTTTATGTAATTTTTCGTACACTCAAGGTCCCTACTGTGGGAAAAGGTAACATCAATGAGCACTTAAAAATAATACAAAAACATTAAATTTCATTATAATATTATCATGATCTTATTCCTTTAAGCGCTACTCATTGATATCTTGAGTTAGCTCCAACACATAAATAAATTAAGCATTTGTCTCGTGGATGGTGTTTGGAGCGAGTGGTGTTATACAAACAGTTAGTGTTGCACGCACGTGTAGTTTGCACAAAAACGTTTGGAAACATTTCATTTTTACAGAAACATTTACGTTGGTAAACAGTCAGTGTTACAAACTTATCAAACTCTGAAAATTACGTGTTGAGTGTCATTGATATTGTAGCGCTGTGATTGGTCAAAATGTGGTAAGTTGAAAATTAGACATATTCAATAAATACGGGCAAATAGTGAACGAGCGTGAATGCTTTGGCCTCACACCTCAAACTTTTCGAAGTTACGTGTGATTTGAACAATCAAATATTACTTGCTTTAACGGTGAACGAACGAACGAATGGCTATAAAATCTAGAGGAAACTTGCATCCCTGAGAAATCTTCGTAATGTTCCTAAACATGTGTGAATACTGAATAGTCTGTCAATCCGCACAGAGGAGTATGGCCCATACTCTTTTGATTCTAAGAGGCCCATGCTCTGTAATGATGACTATGGTTGTCTTAAAGTATAGTTTACATTTTAGTTTTTAAGTTTTTTTAGAGCCGAACAACAATTATTACATATATTTTGATGACCCGATTTCGATGTTTGTTTACAATAATTATTTATGGATCTTTATCTAATGGCTTAACTTCAATTGCTCAACCAAGCTGGACTGTGTAGGAGAGGAGGACGAGCCTTAGGTAATAGGTACCGTTTTAAGCACCCTGGACCAATAGTCTAGCTTAGCTCGTATCCTTATTGTGTCCAGGTTTCGACGTAAATCTAGGTATACCTAGATATTTTAACTAGTTATCACATCATAATATGATAGATATAGATATTATGTCGGTCAAGTGCAAATAGGTTAATAAAAAAGATGTTAAGTCTCTAGGCATGACGCAATACTATAGTTTATGATGGGTCACAAAAACATCATTAGCACATATTTTTAAATAAAGAAAAATATTTAAAGGCACCTTAAGTTTAGGGTCATCTTGGGGTGGTATTTTTGATTAGGTTTTTTTTAGTATCTAGGTAATAGTAATGTACCACAAACTTATCTGACGCGGTGACAGCGGCGCTAGTATTTATGATAAATAAAATCTTATTTACCTTTAAACGAGCAGTTCTTGTATATATATATACCTATATATTATATAATCTGAATCTCGGATACCTTTAAACAAGCAATTCTTGTATATATATACCTATATATAATCTGAATCTCGGAAACGGCTCCAACGATTTTCATGAAATTTAGAACGGGGGGTTTCGGGAGCGATAAATCGATCTAGCTAGGATCCATTTTTAGAAAATGTCGTTTTATCCGTGTTTTCAGGCAATTAAAAACTGCTACAATATCATTAGAATAGGAAGGTAAATTTCGCCACTATCTATAAGGTTATAATAATAAGCTCAGGGGGGAAATCGGGTGGTCCCGAAACCAAAGACCCCGGTTCGAGTCCAGATGTCTCCAGTCCGATTATTTTTTTCTTTTTCTTCGATCATTTTAATTTTATTTACCAAAAAAAAAAATACCGAGCAAAGCTCGGTCACCCAGATATTATTACTAAACAGGCATTAAAATTAGTTCCCAATTTTGGCCACCGGGCCAGGTATGTTTGTGGGACTATATTTATATTAAACCTACTTAAATATTATGAAATATTATTAAAATATTATTACAGATTATATACGTATATTATAAATATTATAAATGCGAAAGTTTGGATGGATGTATGGATGTATGGATGTTTGTTACTCAATCACGCCTGAACGGCTGAACGGATCTGGATGAAATTTGGCACAGAGATAGATTATAGTCTGGACTAACACATCGGCTACTTTTATCCCGGTAAACTAAGGAGTTCCCGCGGGAATCAAAAAACCTCAATTCACGCGGACGAAGTCGCGGGTATCAGCTAGTAATTAAATACTCCGTAATTGCTACGCTTTCATGGCATATTATGTCCAACCTATTTCTACAACCAAGACCGCATTCCGGCCTCCCGGGAGGGACGACGGACATTGGCTACGTTTTATCCCGGAAAATCTAAACTTTAATCTAAACAGCGCCACGCGGTCGAAGTCGCGGGCAGCATGAATAATTTTTCATAATATTATCTTTATAAGACTACTCTAATGACTCACAGTAAGTATTTCTTTTTTTAAACATAATTAATATAACCTTGTAAGTTGTAAGTGTTTGTTGGACGAGTGCATGTATTTTATGAGTAGAATAAAAGACTCGTGTAATTAAAAGGAAACCTGCATGCAATCCATACAAATATTATAAGTTTATATACTAACGTTATATTTATACAAAAATTATTCAGCTCCAGTAGACCTACTTGTTCGGATGAGTACAATGAATTACATACTATGTCAAAATATAATGGTTTGTTTAATAAAAGACAAGAAATATCGTGTTTAACTATGGGATATTAGGATAATAGGACCTTTATACCTACATTTCTTCTGCCTACCTCTGACTACCTCATTTTTTTTCTGTTTAAAATTATCATTTAGGTAATTTGTTGAGCACCTACAATTTACAAAACCAAATCAAATCTAGCTCAATCAAGAGAACTGAAAAATTGGGAATGTTGCTTATCAACCTTAAAACACGAACACTTGGCTTGGCTTGGACACACAAAGCCCGCGACGGACGACGGATCCTATGTAGGTACAACTTATATGCAACGAGTGAATTACTTTCTTTTAGGAAGGTAACAAACAAGTTGATTAACCATAATTATGGTATACAGGCTGATTCTCGCGACTTCGTCCGCGTGGATCAAGGTTTTTTGGTTCCCGCGGGAAATCTTTAATTTTCCGGGACAAAAAGCAGCCTATGTGTTATTCCAGACTATAATCTATCTCTGGGCCAAATTCATCTAAGTCCGTTTAGCCGTTCTAGCGTGATTGAGTAACAAACATCCATCCATACATCCATCCATCCAAACTTTCGAATTTATAATATTAGTAAGTATTATTACATTATATTATACATTATAAAATGGTATACCTTGTATTACAATAAATGGTATTTTTAAACTTGTAAAAACATGCCAAATGCAAATGTTTTGTTAGCAAATACAATCTCGGAACCCTAGCAAATACTAAATACTACAAAATAATAATTTTTGTAATGTCATGTAATGGCGTAAACAAGAAATTACAACAATGCATACTACCTACATAAGTCAATACATGTTTTAGACCTTGATGTAAACGTGATGGAAGAAGTTTATACTATAGAGCGTGCGTAGGAGTCTTGCTGCGGTAGAAGAGTAGCATGTCATCACCGCCATGTGCATCATGTTTTAATAATTATTACTAATCGTAATTCGTAGCGAACGCTCGCTGCCAAAATGACGTAACTACTCCCGTGCAGTTTTGCGCTTAGTGTGTCGAAGCCTTTAATGTTAAGGTCTACCGGTTGAATAAAATTATACCACATTGCATCGCAGGTTCTCTTTAAAACTGCGTCAATTAGAAGTAGATTGGGTCGAGGTGGGGCAGTCCTCAAGGAAGTCATAGATTTACTTTCAACTCTTATAATAATATATGTGTACCAATAAAGAAACAAATAGAAAATAGCGCCGTTAATCATTGCAATTTCACAAGATGGCCTATTGGCATGGATTGAACAAGGATAGTCTACAATATACATGTTCAAGTACCTTAATATATCACGCGAAAACGGAAAAACTCGACGCAACGCACTGTAGGGCGTTAAACCTTAGTCATGGTACTATGGCAATCTGGGATACCTACGTTCTTTTCTACCTGTCATCAGGCAGAATTTGTATGCAGCTTGGAGGTGTATAACAAGGTGTAGATTTGGAGCCTGGTCAGCAATTTGTGTGGGCGTCGGTCCACTGTAAGAATTCATACTGACGCTGTGCCCTGTGGTCCTAGAATTCGATTTGAACCAACAAATGCGTGGCATGGTTAGAGATGGTGAGTCGCGAGCACATACGAGTACGTTCTTAACTACCATAGTTGTAGTGCATGTGTAAATGTGCATGTAGTCTAACAGGTATGCGTTTATTACATGAAACGATCCCTAGGGTCTTCAGGGATATCATGTCGCAAAGCCAAGATGGAAAAGCGTACCGAACCGATAACGAAAGCCGCTGGCTAAGAAAATATATTTATAGAATTGGGATACAGGTACTATGGAAAAGCACGGATTTGTCTGTATGGAAAAGATATAGGTAACCTCGAGCGAACGTAATCTTGTTTAAAGTTAATAACAAAAGTTTTCAAGCGTGGCAATTATTCCGAGTTTTTGATAAGCGTGCGAAATCATTTGAGATATTAATATTGTTTAAGTAGTATTTTTCCATAAAAGGTGCAAAAGAAATAATAATTATGCACAATATTATTAAGAATATTTATAAATAATAATATTATCTTTGAATTAAATTGTAAGTAATTTTTTTTAAACATATAACATGGTACAGTCCGCGCACGAGGTCCGAGGAATGCTGACGTAACGAGATTTGTGATTTAGTCGATATTACGTTATCGATACTAACACGTCTTTAGTATCTCTTTAGTATCTGTGCGCGTGCATTGAAATAATAATTCTATGGGGATAGTATGTACAATAAGGAGGAAAAAGCAAATTGTATCATAAAATTTAATTATAATGTACAAAATGAACGTAAAATCTAATTAATCAATGTTGCAATCATAATAATCAGTACTTTAAGGAATTTAAAAATCAAACAGCTATTTGCCCACCGCCCGCTACCTCAGCCCCCGATTCCTCAGACCTCGCGCGCGGACTATACCTTATTTATGAAGTTATGATGAAGGGAAAGAACCGGAATAATAATTAAAATATTTGAATTATTATTCCGGTCTGTGTCCTCAGGGGGACAGATAGGAATAAAAAGTGCGATCTGCCCCTGATTGTGACAAAGGGACACCTAAGAACTTATTAAAAGAGCCATTCATATAGAACTAATTATTCCTATCTGTCCCCCTGAAGGGACAGAGCATGGGGACAGAACGGAATAATAGGTATATCTAAACAACAGTAATGATGTCTTAGCACCCTAAGTAACTTAAACCATTTTGTACGATAGTTCGTGCACGATGCTTGCATAGGTACTTGGTATATATATTATATACCTGCATTCTGTACCTAAGCTTATATCATTAATGTATATTAATAAACTTGTAGGTTGATTTGCAACATAAATTAACCTATAAATTGTTTAATATTCGACGTTTTCTCGCTTACAAATGTTATTATCGTTATTGTTATAACTAATAAAATTATCTGAACCAGTGAGTTGAGTTGATGCAGTTTAGAGATCACGTAGCTTAGGGTTTACGATTCTCAACAAACTTTTAGAAAGGAGTAGTTTCACAGTTCAATGCGTTTACTTATATAAGTATGTTACACAGCACACAGATTTTTCCGATATATCTACGAAATCAAATCATAAAAAATCTGAATCGACTTGCGTATTTGATAAAAGGCAAAAGCTGTAAGTAAAGGATGCCGCGTTTTTCGAAGCGCCTTTGAGTAATCCATGGCAATTAAACTGTCGTTTTCTTTGCTTATATTGGAACAGGCAATTGTATTATAAAAATACGAGTGCGGATGTCGCGGCAGACAAGAGTGCACGGTACAATGTGCCGATGGCGTGAATACTAATATTATAAATGCGAAAGTGTGTTTGTTTGTTGGTTTGTCCTTCAATCACGCCGCAACGGAGCAACGGATCGACGTGATTTTTGGCATGGGCATAGTTGAGGACCTGGAGAGTGACATAGGCTACTTTTTATTCCGGAAAATTGAGGAGTTCCCGTGGAAATTAAAAAAACTCAATCCACGCGGACGAAGTCGCGGGCATCCGCTAGTAGAAACATCGGAGCAAAAGAGACAATAAGATAATGATAATAAAAACCTACCACCCTATTCCTTCAATTATGAAGACATTACCCATTACATTATTAGAAAGAAGTGTTCTTGTTGAGAACAGAATTGAGGCAGTTTCGATGGAGTTCAGCTTTGAGCATATAGATTGGATTTTAACGTTTAAACTATCGTGAGTGATATTCATTCATTATAACTATAGGTACATCCGGTTATATCCGGATAAACTCACGTGTTCTGTCAGAAATGAAATGCGGAATGAAAAATGAAATGAAGTCGAGTAGCGGCCGCGTCGCACGAACACGCTCATGAATAAGGGCCCCGAACGGGTTCGAAACTAGTCCGGCATTTTCCGACAGAACATGTGAGTTTATCCGGATATTATGTATAGTTTATTTGAACTTGCATAGTTAATGATGTCAACACCTCACAAACAGACATTAAGTTACACCAAAAATTTATATAGGTATCTATTTCCATTTTGTCCTAAGTATTGTATTTATTTAATAGTTAGAATTAATATTCTATTAGAACACAGATTGCTTAAGTGATGCCTTTTGAAATAATGTCACCACAACTATTTAATCATATTGCATTATAATTGCTCAAAAGTACTCTGTAGATAATTGTTGTAATTTCAGAGGTTTTAATACAACTTTTCAAGATAACTAACATTTAGTATGATTGGGAAACTTACGAGAAATCTATGTATTATATGACAACTTCATACAATACTGGAATATTAAAGTGCATACAGTAACATCATAAATTTGAAAACTTACTACTCAGAATTAAGTGGACAGTGTCACCATGAGTGCAGTGGTATATTCAGAAAGAGCTTTCTAACCTGAGTTTTTCCTCACAGGTATGTTTTGAACATAAATCACTTCAAAATTCAAAAACATGCTTGAAGGTTAGCCAAGACTTATTTCATAGTTTACAGATTTGATTTAAAGACATTGACACAGGAGCTGCTGGTATTTTTTATTTTTTTTTAATCCACTACAGTTTAGCCTTTGACTGCGATCTCACCTGATGGTAAGTGATGATGCAGTCTAAGATGGTAGCGGGCTAACCTGATAAGGGCATGGCAGTTATATTAAACCCATACCCCTATTTGGTTTCTACACGGCATCGTACCGGAACACTAAATCACTTTGCGGCACGTCTTTGCCGGTAGGGCCAACTAGCCACGGCCAAAGCTTCTCACCAGGCCAGACCAGGGAAAATTCAGAAATTATAAATCCCCAAATTGACCCTGCCGGGGATCGAACCCGGGACCTCCACACGTTAAAACAACAGCGCTACACACTGCACCACGGAGGTCATCAAAATAACAATAAGTATCACTGTAGTGACATGTGTGCGTTTCTTGCTAAAGAAACTACATATTAATATAGAATACCTGTGTTTAGCATATCATCAACATTTCTGTGAGAATTATTCAAAGAGTTCTGTTCTTGTGCCAAGTAGTCAACAGTGATCTCCGTGTGGTCGTGGCCAAACCTTCTGCTTAATAACTGTTCCCTTTCCATTTTCTCTTGCTCACGTCTGCGTCTTTTGTTTGCAGCATTGTGTAGAGACGCCTGTAAATAAAGATATTACTGTTTATTACATATTTTCTGGCTTTGCTTAGAGCCTTAGACAGTGAAGGCCTTAGGGCAGGAACACTTTAATTTTCCGGGATAAGTAGCCTATCCATCTCTGCGCCAAATTTTATCCAGATCCGTTCAGACGTTCTGGCATCATTGAGTAACAAACATCCATCCATCCAAACTTTCACATTTATAATATTAGTAAAGATAATCATAGGTACTTTGCTTGTTTTGAAAGTGTCTTGTAAGTATGTTAAAATGCACATCAATATAAATTACTGACCTGAATATGTTTGTTATCGTATTTTAACTGATCAACTCTCATCTTCGCCATTGGTCTTTGATTAATGGGTGTCTTGAATACCAGCACATCCAATCTTTCACAATTTCTGAAATGTGAAGTTGAAAATAGTTTAAAAAAGTTTTGTACCTACTCTTAACATTTTTAATTTTTCAATTCTAATTTATGAAAATGATGAGATATTCAGGCCCACTTGCACAAGGACTAAATTGATTTAGTTAAATATTTTAATGCTGTCCCTTTTTGGCAACTACAATATGCATTTGCCAAAAAGGGACAGCATTACAAAATTTAACTAAATCAGTTTAAATGTCCTCGTGCAAGCGGCCCTAAATAATTATAGACCCCTTAAAGTTAAATTTAAATAACCTGATGTAACACTCAAAAAACCGTGTTTTTTGAACAAAAATGAATAAATTCTAATAGAAAACGATGACACAAGAAACTTACGCACTAATTGTATTAATTTTTGATTGAATTGCGGTTTCTATACTCTCCCAATCTGGATCATTCTCCAACTTAGGGAACAAATTGGATGTTTCCTGTATTAGTTGACTCGTTTGATGGTACAAGGCCTCCATTCTTAGTGCAAAGATTGGTCACCATAACAAGTTATTTTATATTATAAATGGGGTCACGCTTTTTCCTTACAATTCTATGATCAAGAAATATTTTAAAATCAAAAATATTTAGAGCGAAGATTTGAAGATTGTTGTTGCAAGATAAAAAGTTTGACAAGTGACAACTTAAACTGACAATTCTTCAGTCATTTTTACGTGGCACTTTGGCCGGCAGTCGTAATTCCTTCCTCCATGACTTTGGCACAGAGTAAGAATGTACCTGTGGAATGTAGTGTGCGTTCCGTTATAAGCACTGCGAGCACTGGCAGTGCTCTTTACTGGGGACTTCCAGTGCTCTCAGTGTATTTCGGAACGCACCCGTAGTGTGTGTTCCGTTATAAGCACTGCGAGCACTGGCAGTGCTCTTTACTGGGGACTTCCAGTGCTCGCAGTGTATTTCGGAACGCACCCGTAATAACTATGGGTGCGTTCCGAAATACACTGCGAGCACTGTAAGTCCCCAGTAAAGAGCACTGCCAGTGCTCGCAGTGCTTATATCGGAACACCCACGATATTACCTCTATGCACATAGAGGTATAATATGCTCTTTGGTCACTTGGTATTTGCCACATGTCTGTGGTATTTGCACAGAGTATTTGCTCTTGGCACTAAAGGACCCCATACACAAGGCGGTTATCGTAACGATCTGTCGTTCGATGTTTATAAAGTTAGGAACTTTGCAGGCTACGTTCCATGAAAACATCATAAATATCTCCGGTGTCGGATTCGAAAGGATTCGATACTATAATTTTAGTTGAATTTTAGCTGATTCGCTCGGGCTTCTTGGTGCAAATAACAAAGTATTATATTTTTATGGTTCAACATCGATTTTATAAAAGTCATTAGGTTTAGGTACACTATTTAACGCAATTATTATAAAAAATATTGATTTAACGATGATTAGTAAAAGTCATGTGGATGGATACCATTATTATTTTTTACTACGGGCATCAGTACAAACTTAACCCCTATAGCCCCCTTATGATGACGTGACGTGCAGCTTGATGCTATGATATTTTGCACTCATGGTCATATTATTTTCAACACGTCAAGGGCGGTTAGCCATCAAAACAAATATTTTTTTTTAAATCAAACAATAAGCGTGCGATTGACGACAATCATTCCGTACTATCCGTACTAATATTATAAATGCGAAAGTGTGTCTGTCTGTCTGTCTGCTACGCTTTCCCGGCCCATCTTTTCAACCGATTTTGCTGAACGAATTTTGCCACGCGGACGAAGTCGCGGGCATCATCTAGTGCATAATAATACAAAGCAATAATGAGGTCTAGGTTGAAGCGTGCTTGCCTAGAAGATGACTATTCACTCTTGCCTTGAAGGTACTCAAGTTATACGCGGCAGGGAATACATGCACAGGAAGAGTATTCCACATCCTGGTGGTTCGCATCAATATTGCACAATTTGATCATTTTTTGTTAGTACCTACTATAGGTAATTTACGAAATACGGTTCCTGACGTTAATAAAAGCAACGTCAAAGTTACAAGACACACTATGCTACCAAATCCTTTACCAAATCTAGGACCACACTGTTCCGCATGGTGTATAAGATGCATTTCAGCATGGAGGTAGGAAATTAGCACCTTCAAAGATAAGAACCCAGAGCCATACAGTCAGATAATAAAAAACAACTAACGTCTATGGTTTGTCAGTTTGTCTCTTGTCTGTTATTTTGACATTGACATTTATGTTGACATTTTGATTTTATGTTTGACAGTTTGACTCATTCGAAAGTTGTAAGATTTTCTAAAATTAACAAACAGACTCAAAGATAGGTTTTTAGTTAAAAAATAGATAAAGTGAAACATTAAAAAAGCATTAAAAGATAAGTTAAAAAAAATGGGTGACGGGTGTCAACGATGCCTAACAAGGGTACCTCACGCCACCCTTATAGCCACAATAATGTGCTGTTTGGGCGTGGGAGTGTTTTGTGGTACTATGTATCGAGGGTCTGCACTTTCGATATTAATGTTTGACGAAGTTTTTCACTTTCGACTGATATGGATTGAAGCTCTTCAAATGATTTTCATCGTGGGCAGTGCTTGCATGGCGGCCTTAGGATTCATGTTGCTATGCCTTGGATGTCTCACGACAGGTGCTACGAGACAAAAGGTTTACCGGGCGTGGAGAGCTCGGGTCGGTGGCCGCATATCGTGCGCAGTCTTCATGATTATTACGTACATACTAACGTTTGTATGGTTAATATTACTTGGGTTTTTAGTTATAACAACATTCCTTTTCACGATATTCTGGAAACTCTGTTCGAAGCCGAAAAACATCGAACTGTCGACTTGCATTGACTTCACTCAATTCGATTTCATGTTCCCATCATCTGTCAAACAAGAGGATTTGAGGATTTGTGAGGCACACAAGATAAAACTATTTTGTAAAGATTATGTTGAGAAAGCTGAGTTTATGTTTATCCTGGCTATGGTGTCATGCTTGCTAGTGATATTGAGCTTGGTGCATTACTTGATGTGCCTATCTGCTAATTATGCACATATCAGAGACCATGAGAAGTTCCAGGAGCTACAAGAACTCCAATATCTCACCAACCCGGACCTGCACGCTTCTAAAGACAGATTCTAGTATATGGCCCGCGCACCATTGCTGCGCTCGCTGGAAGCCACTACCAAGATGTGACAAAGCAGAAAAGTAACTGCATTTTAAAATGTCACATTTGTGTTCACAGATCAAAATTAAACATCAAAAGACTGATAATGATGTGAATGATAACATTTAAATTGATTACTGATGTTTACATATCTGATACCTGATTCTTGTTTTTTGCTGCAACTTAACATTCCCTTAAATTAAGTCTACATTGTTAAACAATATTCAAACGGGATTTTTATTTACATGGTTAAATTAGAGTTAGTTCACGATGCTAAAGCATTAATGTATTGTGTTTTTGTTTATTTACACCAGTCCAGTTCTCTTTATTAGAATATAAGTAGGTTAATGGCCTGACATAATTTGTAATGTTTGACTAAGAATCTTCCATTACCTATTCCTTTTTATTATAGGTTGATACAAGTTGCATATTCTTTTTCTTGTATTATATCTCAGAAACAAATATGTTTAAAATGGATCCATTGTTACTGTACATTTTGGTAGTAACTATATTTACACAATAAGATGAAAATGTTTGAAGGAATTGGTAGACAGATCATTCTTTTAATATTGTAGTTGTAAGGAGTCTTAGATAAAAGTAGTGAAGAGATTTCCCCTTATAATGAATGACAGTGGTTATATAATCATTATATAATAATTTAACATCATTATATTTTGTTGACCTATTTTTACCTTGATGAAAATACAATGGGGCTGATTCTGTGTAACACAATCTCTAAACTAAACTAAAATGGCAGCTTTAAATCTAGTTCTGTCCCTTTCCATAGCGAGTATTATGAAAGGGTTAGCAATATTTGTAATGCTAATTTTAGTTTTGTTTAGAAATTGTGCACTACAGAATCAGCCCCAATCTCTCTTTTCTAACAATATTTTCGAGTGTTCTTGCTGTAGTATTTGGTAGCATAAGACTATGTTTTCAGGCCAACTTAAATTGTGATTCACAATCAATTGTTCAATGTTTAGTACAATAATTAAAGACTAAGAGCAGCACAAGATTTATATAAAATAGGTAAGTTTCAATATTTGTTTCAATTATGACAATTTATGACTTCATTATTATTGGTTTGTATAAAGTAAATCTTTTGAAAAATTTTACAAGCTTTGAATTTGCCAAGCATTGAATTTTATAAAAGAAAATATCCCACCTAAATTTATTATTACAGCTGCTATTCATATTTGAAAAGACTAGTATATTTTAGTGCTGTATCATTCAACTTACTAAACCTTCATTTATGAAATTACAAGTCTGATTCATCCCACACACAATCACACGTTTATTTAGTTAAACTACAAACATCCAAGTTTCTATACACTGTTTGGAAATTGCAGTTTCACTCAAAGATCTTTTTTTATATAAATAGGTTACACTACAGTCAAATATTTTAGTGGAACTAAATATAGTCTTCCAACTAATTACTGACTTGACTGGCTAATTCGAAATAATAACATTGATAAATATTGACTATGGTTATTAGCTGTTAATGTTCTTAGATTGCCATTTCTCATGTATGTAGCACTAAAATTAGCCTTTTAATTATAAAATACCCCAAGTATGATGAAATAAATTTGTGGCCTATTTTCTGGAACTTTTATGGACTTTTTCACATAAGCTTAGAATCGATTTTTATCAAGCTTTTCTAGCACTATGTATTTAAGTGTTGTTTTCTAAACATAAGTTTCAGCATATTGTGATTATTTATTCTTCGATTAATTTGACCTGTGGAAAACATGCCATCTACTCTTGTACTTGGCGTACAAGGAAATAGCTCCGAGACGATGAGTGTAGCTTATTTTACTATAAGAGGAGGGGGGGGGGGGGAAACAACAATATTCTAATATACATATTTTATTACTTGTCAACAAACAATGTCACATGCTGCTGAAACTTATTTTCTGAAATTAAAACACATCACAAAATGTTTAGAATTTACATTTAAAATTTTGTAATACAATTATTAAGCTTTAGATATACTTAATTAAAAAATATATGATTAGCATGGCTAACGCGACTGCGAAAACAAAAAATAACAAAACAATTCTATTGAACTAGATGATGCTCGCAACTTCGTCCGTGTGGATTGAGGTTTACATATTTCACATAGGTTTTGTGAATTTTCCGGGATTCACAAAGCCTATGTGTTATTCCAGCCTGTAATCTATCTCTGTGCCAACTTTCATCCAGATCCGTTCAGCCGTTTTGGGGTGATTGAGTAACAAACATCCATCCAAACTTTCGCATAATTATAATATTAGTATTGATAGTAAGTTCATTTTATAATACCTATTTGTATGCTGTCTGGTAATAGTAGGGCAATATTTTAGTACGAACAAGTACTGTACTAAAGCAAACGAAGTTGGTGCAGATTTACAGTTATCGCCTGCGAAAGACGAAGTAGAAGGTGAATAATGTTAAATCAAAACGTACGAAACTAATAAGGGTAATAATAATATGTACACTCGTACTAAAATTCATTACGAAGTGATTATTTCGTAAATGTACCTAACTATCAAATAAATATTATAAATGCGAAAGTTTGGATGGATGTATGGATGTATGGATGTGTGGATGTATATAATATACTAGCTGATGCCCGCGACTTCGTCCGCATGGATCGAGGTTTTTCGGTTCCCGCGGGAACTTCTTAACTTTCCGGGATAAAAAGTAGCCTATGTGCTATTCCAGACTATAATCTATCTCTGTGCCAAATTTCATCCAGATCCGTTCAGCCGTTCGGGCGTGATTGAGTAACAAACATCCATCCATACATCCATCCAAACTTTCGCATTTATAATATTTATATTTGATTTATCCCAGATGATTACATCTTACCTATATTTGCCGACCGAAATTGTTACGGTTACATCAATTAGCATTATTAGTTATTACCTACATACGTTAACTAGTTACGATATATTCTTGGTGTTATTACCTACTAGTATTTTTGTAGCTAAGTACGTCTTAAGTTTTATAATAATAAAAACTTCGTTTTAATTGTTTGAATTTATTACTTGGTCTAAGAAAGTACATAGAAACAAGTAAAATATTTTTTTCCTACAACTGAACGTGACGCTTGTTTTATGAAAATTAGACAGTGAAGAGTCAACCCGACTACCATTCATCTCATCATCAGAGTGCTTCTTCACAACCTAATTGTTAAGATCTGTAACCCACAAACTGTAGCCCTTGACTGCGATATCACTTGTGTTATGTAAGTGATGATATTGTAGTCTTAGATGGTAGCGGGCTAAACCTGTTAGGGGTATTAGGCAGTTTAATTAAAACATACCCCCTACACGGCGTAGTACCGGAACGCATCGCTTGGCGGCAGGTGTTTGTCGCTAGGGATGGTAACTAGCCATGACAGAAGCCTACCAGACCAGCCAGAGAAAAATCTTCCCAATTTTTGAGACCACTTCGCCATCCAGGGAGGTCGTCAAAAAGGTTTATCATAAGCCATTAATAAACATACAGTTAAGGATGCGTCTTGCTGACGTATCTTTCCTCATAAGACTTAAATGATATATTTTGTAAGTCCTAACCCAAGTGCTTCAATTTGCGATTGCTATAGACATTCACTGTTCAAAGAGTAAAAGTATGGAACCAGGAAATTATATGTCAAGTTAAATAATATTAGATATAATACGGATTGCGTACCTACTATATTCGTAAATGTAGGTCGACCTTTGTTTGGAGCAGTCCTTGCCATCTGGCTCTAGGGTCAATCACAATTAGAGCTCATTAGTCACAGTGTGGAGTGACTGAGTGAGTAGGTTTGATTTCAGTTATATATCTACTTACACTCGTAATACCACAGATGTACCTAGTACGTAATACCATCACATACTAGTGGTTCGCCCCGAACTGAGACCTCGTGGTAGGGTTGTTATGCCGGTTCGCCGGCCTCCTTCAGTTTTCGGCCTTTACGCGTACTCGGTGCCGCAAAATTGCGAGAATATCGCTTAGAAATACTATTTCCAAATGAAATCTTTATTCAGACATTTGAAAATAATTGCTTTGTATCTGATAACAATTTTGGTCAGGTAACATCTTCGAGTGATTTTAGTGAATTTATACAATTCGACGGGGGGCATCGGAGGTAACGCAACCTGCGGAAATTAGAAAAAAAATAGTGCCGCGCGTTTCACTCCAAGGCAAGCTTTTTGTTGTTTTTGTGAATGAATGATGTTAATAGGCATGTACTTAATACCCTTCTAAAATAACTTATTAACATACTTTTAATATGATTATGTGAATATTTTGTACAAAACAACAATAATGTTGGGGGCCGCGATCTAACATTAAATTTTCTTCAAAACTTTGTTTTTCGGCCTAGGGGCCGATATGTGGCGTATCAAGTCTTCCACGCTTTTGTCTCTTTTATTCAATTGGTGAAATGATATATGTCACGACTCTTTCTTTTATTATTGTACCTGATGTGAAAACCCTCGCCATTAGTTTTCGGCCGTCAATTTGTTAGTATAAATTAAAAGTGAAGACCATTTTGGGGGTGGCCGAAAACCACAACATAGAAGAAACAGTACCTACCTCAGTTTTCGGCATAGCAAAGCATGTGAAAATTGAATACCGGTAATAGTTTTCGGCCATAAAATTGCAAAGTTTAAAGCCAACAATAATTTTGAGTTAACGTTTTTATTTTAAAGATAACTAAGTATCATTACATATTGTACCTATGTTATTATTTTTAATAATAAGGCCAGAAGCTAAGAATAAATAAGGCCAGAGCACGAGTAACAGAAGAATCGATCAGACTAGTTCAGGGAACTTACAGAGTTTTTGACCGAGTCAAACATTATTTATTTATTTATATAAATGCACAATTATCCAAGATTGTTATTTCAAAAATAACATAAAAATAGGAACGTATTTGATAGGTTTTAAAGGTGTTGTAATTCGTGAGTAACAAAGGTTCCAAGTTTTTTATTAAGTAATATAACTTTCTTGAATTATGTTGATTATGACTTTTAATAACATTTGGATACATAATAAAACAATGATGAACTTACAAAAAGCGTTTTAATGTAATTTTAAACTTATAAATTCATTTTTAATCCATCACAATCCAGTGGCCGAAAACAGAATACCCGATGGCCGAAAACTGAAATTTGAGGCCGAAAACTGAAATTTTAGCGTTTTTCCGGATTAAATAAAAAATAAAAATAACTAATAGCTTCAAGCGCAACACAGTTTCTAAAAAAGAAACTCCAGTATATGGGCTTTCATGTAACATAATGAGCATAGCAATATTAAGGTTGTAACATTTTTTTCTGATGTCCTAAAGTTGATGGGAGCACTAAAAGGCCGAAATCCGGCACATCGACCCTATCCATAAACTTGTACAGAGCGCCGTCTATTGACATAATTGTGAAATTCTGTTAATAATACTGAAGCACATTAAAAATTAAATAATTTCGTTTCCTTATAATATTTATCTAATTTTAGTATTTGTTGTTCATGTACAGGATATACTTAATTCAAATAATTCATATGTTTCAGGCTCAGCCTTTCAGAAAATTGAGAGTTCTGAGGTTCAACTTTGGACGTTAGAAAATCGCCACTTAAAGCCCCCCATTTCGTAAATTTTAGCGGAAAAATAAAAAAAAAATATTTTTGGACTCTATTCCTAATTATCTTTAAAATGATATGTACCGCAACCCTATGTTACGCTATAAAAATATTTTACTTCTCATTCGCTTCTATGAGAGCCCCCCTGAAATAAAGATTTTTATAACTTTTTAAGCCATATTCGGAGGGAGGCCATCGGTTTACATATTATATTTAAATTTGAAGTAATTACGTTCAGTGATTCAGAAGTTATAAGGCTCTGACAGACGGACGGACGGACGGACGAACAAGTGCAAATTCACATAAGTAGACTCAGAGACCTTCGCTTCGCTCGGTCAAATATATCACGTTACTTAATAATAGTAATACCCTATGACTTTTTATAAAATACTAGCTGATGCCCGCGACTTCGTCCGCGTGGATTGAGGTTATTTTGTTCCCGCGGGAACTCTTTAGTTTTCCGGGATGAAAAGTAGCATATGTGTTATTCCAGACTATAATCTATCTCTGTGCCAAATTTCATCCAGATCCGTTCAGCCGTTCGGGCGTGATTGAGTAACAAACATCCATACATCCATACATCCATCCATCCATCCAAACTTTCGCATTCATAATATTTATTTGATATCGTACTTAGGTCAAATGATCCAGACATAGGTACTAAACCAGAGATAGGTAGTTACCTAAGTAGGTACATACTAGGTAACTATACCTACCTACGTCTTTAACTAACTCTTTAGATAACTAGGTCAATAGACATACTCAAGTCGATAGAATAAAAAAAGCTAACCGTAGCTTGGAGCCAAACATTTTTTTTAATAGTTAGTTATTAATTACCTACAAGTAAGTAGTTAGTTAAGTATTTGGTCAAATTAATCTACTACCTTTTCCTGCCGCCTCTATCTTCCAAAACTTAGGTTGATAGCATTAGCAGGTGACAGACAGCTATTACCTATTACCATTTTGCTACGGAAGTCGAAACCCTAAAATAAAAGTTAACTAACTAAGGCTGCAACTTGCAAAAGAACAATTTTATGTATCTCACGGGACAAAGCCCGGACCAAGCTTTCGCAAAGACAGGGCCAACGCGTAAAGGATTTACGAGAGATTTAATCTAAATTGTGGAATTAATGATAACTACAGTAACCGGAACTTATCCTTCAGTAGGTAGGTACTAGGTAGGTACATCAAGTTACACTGAACGATAATTTCCGATGGATGCAGAACTATTGCAAAAAAAAACATTGCAGTGGTAATCTTGAACTTGCTTGCTTGTATGAAGTAGGTACTAGCTAGGATTTGATATCTGGGCTATGGGCTGAGTAAATGCGGACGTCTGCCATTCTAGAAGGGCCCTGTAAAAACGAGTTCACGATATTATCATAGTTTTGCGATAATTGCCAGCAAGAGAGCCGTGGATTGAGTTTTTTTTGGTTCCCGCGGGAATTCTTTAATTTTCCGGGATAAAAAGTAGCCTGTGTTATTCCAGTCTATAATTAATCTATCTATGTGCCAAATTTCATCCAGATTCGTTTAGCCGTTTTGGCGTCACTGAGTAACAAACATCCACCCAGATATCAGACTGATCCATTGATCTATCCAAACTTTCGCATTTATAATATTTGTATAGATTATCTCTTTCCATAGTAAGCACAATATATCGACCGCAATGACACCAATGACAATATTATATCCACTTAATATTTTAATGATATTATCTTTTTTATACTTACATGAAAAACCGGACAAGTGCGAGTTGGACTCGCGCACCGATGGTTCCGTACCTTGGAGGGATTTGGTTTAAGATACCTAATATTATTCAACCTCTAAATAATGAAGACGGTGCTAAGAAGAACAAAGGCGAACGTGCAAACATATTTTTGTTGTCATTTTGCTTTAGCGGTTACAAAATGAAGAAATATTTCAAATATGGAGAAAGAGTTCATGATCAGTTTTTTCCTGTTTTACATAAACTTCTATCAATTCAAATTTTTTTGATTTTTCACTTTGCAATCTTCGGAGTTAATCCATAAGTCAAAAACTTAGAGACTAAAAATAAATAATCCTTAAAAATATAAATAGTCCTTTTTGTAATCTAAGTAATATTTTTTGAATTCTTTAATTTGCAATAAGTTTGGGTACCTAAGCATTATAATTGCGACTTTATTCGGTACTTTACTAACGGTATTTTTTTCGACATTTTGCCCGATAAATCATGTATTATTTGGATACAATCTGACGCCTGTAGACACGTAAAAAGTCTATTTTTAATGATTGTCGTTGTCCTCATATGTCTATCTTTACCTCCAAATATCTCGGTAACGTGACACTTTGGGGTACTATGTTACTTGACATTATTTGTTCGTCTATGTGTCCTCTATCCATACATACTACTTCCATTGTGCGCCGCGATTTCGAAAAAAAATCAAAATGGCGGCGGGTCGCTATGCCAGCTTCCATACAAAAAGGTTCGAACCCCTTTCATGTCGATAGCTTTAATAGTTACTGAAATAATCGACTGTGACAGACGGACGGACGGACAGACGGACGGAGAAAGTCGCACCATAAGGGTTCCATTTTTACCATTTTGGTACGGAACCCTAAAAAAGGTAGGTATTCCAAATTTCAAGTCTTTAGCAGTAGCTAATACTTAGGCTGAGATCTATAGACCGTACTTTGACTTAGCTCAGACTTTACTTACGAAAAACTTGGCTGCGTGTAAGTATGCTCAGCTTAATCTTTGATTTCGAATTTATAGTTGTATCGGGCTAAGCTTATGCTAAGCATACGCTAGTCAACTAATTTGTGGAAGATTCATTCCACGCATTAGTTATGTTCTTGAATTTACTATATAAAATTTAACAATTTTGATGTTTAAAAATCGAAATCAGTCTAAATTGTATTTGTTAATTAACAATAATCAAGTTATTCTCACATGAATTAATAGAAAACGGGCGTATTATAAGAGGAATAATTATTTTAGTAAAGAAATAGAACGTTTGTTCAGCCGGTCGTGCGCTGTTAACTTTTTCGTAATCATAAAGCTTTGCATTTATCTATCGCGCGAACTATCGGTTGGAAATATTAATTTTCGGCGCATGACAATTTTCTATGTTCGGAATGAATACAACCAAAACCCTTTCGAGCTGTACCTATGTAGTAAGGCCATTTTTGTATTCTGCGGCTGAATGACTACAAATGACTAAAAATAAATTTGAGGAAAAATACCGTTTCACCACACTCACTATTTTAAATGTAATATTATAATTATTATTAATAACACTGGTCTATACGAATTTACACTATTTAAAATTATAATTTAAGGTTAATCCTGAGTTTTTCGTAAGTCGTCGATTTAGTTGACTTTGAATTTGCTAAGCGCGCACTCAGCACGACTTCGAAGTTAGTTAGCTCTATAAATACCGACATTGTCTTAGCTCGAAAGTAAAGTCCGAGCAAAGTCAAAGTACCTACGCTCTATAGATCTCAGCTCAGCCTTAGTTACTGAAATAAGCAAAGTTTGACAGACGAACACAGTCGCACGGTTGCTTTCTACCTTATAGTTAGGTACGTAGGTATGCAACCATAAGTGCCTAAAAATTAACACTTGTCTATCTTTTTGTCAGTCTGCTAGGGACAGGGCGGCCCTATCGACTTTCAACTGTTCCCTGGGGTCAACGACCACCAGAGCTATTATAAATATAGAACTGAAAACAGTAAGTCTTATCTTACTACAAAACTTAAAAAAATTGTGCATTATTGTTATTAATATTTGTATTTAGTTTTATAAAAAGTAGTAGGTATTATACCCAGAGCTTTTCAATATAAGTGGAAAAATCTCCTTTATCGGTGGTATATTAAATGAACCCTATCTTTTTAATTTTTGTCTGTTTGTCTATTCTCGCATCACGCGAAACTACTGAACGGATTTGAATGCAACTTGATATTATATCTACATCTAGGTTAAAATATAGGATATTCTTTATTCGAAAATCAATAGGGTTTATTCGGGATAGATGATGAAAGTTCATAACGATACCCAACGACTTAAATATCATAGAGACATAGACGATACCGTGAAATCTGAACCAATTTTGAAACTAAGTTATGCCTTTTTAAAGTTGGTCCCATATGGCGGACGGATATCCTCAATGGGTAACACTGAAGCATCAATATCATAAAATCAAAAACCATATCTGTAAACGTTAAAATAAACATAATATTATCCAAATTGAACTTGGAACTTTTCAAAAATACTTAAATATTACCTGCAGTCTACACTCTACACTGATGGTTGCTGTAGAGTCTATAGCAACCATCTACGGATTATTAACGGTAAAATATTCGTAAGCAAAATGGCCAATTATATTTTTTTTATATTTGGTATTAAGTATATTCTGATAGAGTTCCTGCTTTGTATGTTCAGTGGTTCCGGCATTTAGAATAATAAAATTTATGCAGGCCTACGGTTTTTCTTGCCTTCGATATTAATAATGGGCAAGTTATTTGTACATATATTTTTAAATATAAACATATTATTTATTGTTACCTACTATTTTTTCCATTCCTCAGATTCCCAGCAGGGCTAACCCTTGAACGAATTTCCTTAGACAATCCCATATTTTCTTCATCCTTGAGATCCCTGCTCTCGATTGGTATCGATTTCGTTTGGTTATCAGACGAGTGGAGAAATCGAAAAAAAATCGGTTATTAGGACTTAAATTTAAGGTTGCCTTGAACTGATTCAACTAGGCAAGCCATTTGAGACACATTATTTAATCTACTCTGATTCATAAAAACCACCTTTGAAATGGTTATAAGATGGATAGAGGTCGTTCTTATCTCTTTTTTTTTATAATCTTTATTTTTGCCGGGGCTTTATCACATTGTGATTATGTCGCCCCATCTCGTATCTCGTACTACATAGTACATTCGGGAAGAAGGAATAAGTTACCTACGTACCTACTGTGGATAAAACGAAAGGTTCTGTAGTCTAAGGTTCTTCAGTAGATATAACTTTGTACCTTTATGCTAAGTAATACGTAAATTATACTTATTATGATTTATCTAAAGCCATTATTTTATGTAAGGTTTTTTGGGAAGATGTTTTAGGTACATTCACAGTTTTTTTATAGGCTTTGATTGTGCTAGGTCGGTAGTGTAAGTACCTAATTAAGTATAATAATAATTATCACATTTAACAATAATTATGGATTCGAGAGAATCGTACCTACCTGATAAATTAATACCTACATATTAACTGTAGCTAGAATTCAATTGTTTGTGGTTTGTTGGTTTGTCTTTCAATCACGCCGCAATGGAGCAACGGATCGACGTTATTTTGGCATGGGTATAGTTGAGGACCGTGAAATAGGCTACTTTTTATCCCTTTTAATGTCCACTTTTTTATTAAGGAGTTCCCGCGGGAATCAAAAAACTTAAACCACGCGGACGAAGTCGCGGGCATCAGTAATAGGGCTCAATAACAGGGCTAGTAAATAATAATACAAAATATTTGTATAATAGTACAAATGGGTCAAATAATGTGGAATAAACAAACAAATTTACCGCTATTTACACAACCGTGATACAGATCTATACTTATAATAAAACTGTAACAGGTCCAATTCTGTACATTGAAGATATTTTGAAAATTTTTTTTGGAGGGCACTCATTATTCGATACTGAAGCCAAATCTGTAATTTTTTTCATTTTTGTCTGTCTGTCTGTCTGTCTGTCTGTCTGTCTGTCTGTCTGTCTGTCTGTATCTTGGCCGCGCATCACGCCGAAACTACTGAATGAATTCAAACGAAACTTGGCACGATTTGAGCCCATACTACGAGGTAGGACATGGGATACTTTTTATGCCGAAATTCTACCCCCGAAGGGGTGAAATAGGGGTTGAAAGTTTGTATGAAAGTCCTTAATTTCTCAAGTTATAGCCATGAAACTTGATATATGAGCTGCGGGTAGAAAATGAAAACATATGTGTCTCACAGTTTTTCAAAATTCCACCCCCGAAGGGGTGAAATAGGGGTATAATATAAAAATGAATCCCTATTTCCCTTGGTCACGGCATCACGCGTGAACGGCTGGACCAATTTCGCTAATTCTTTTTTTGTTGGGTTTGTCTGGACGCCGGGATGGTTTATATTCACAATTGGACCCGGTAGGGGGCGCTGCAATCGGGTTCGAGGTTCAGAGCGGGACACGGCTGGACCAATTTCGCTAATTCTTTTTTTATTGGGTTTGTCTGCACCCCGGGATGGTTTATATTCACAATTGGACCCGGTAGGGGGCGCTGCAATTGGGTTCAAGGGTCCCGCCAAACCACGCGGACGAAGTCGCGGGCATCAGCTAGTTAACAATAAAAATCGAAACACACAACGGTGACGTTGGATTTGTAAATAATTTATGCGACTACATTAGTTTATAAAGTCCAATTTCAATGTGTCACCAGTATACTCGTAAATGGCGAAGCGTAGTGAGAAAATCGTTTTTCTTTTGTATTATTACAAAATATTTGCTTTCGCGTTTTCTTCTCTTAGTCATTCCAAACATATAGGTCCTACCTAGTGTTGACGTATACCTAGATATGAGTCCATGATACAAAAAATAATATGATGCGAAGAACCGCAAGGTGGATTTCCCTTGATCGTGTGCGGCCTGTTCTCGCGAACTCAGTCATTTGTGTACCTCGGTAACGATCGCGTCCACTTAACAGAGGTATGTACGCTCCATTGCATTCGAATTTTAATCTATTTTTAACGATCGATCTTATGATTTATCAATTAAAGTGTCATCATAACATAATTTATTAATGATCAATTAAGTTTTTGACTTGATAGGGCCTCTAAACTTTTGATTATAGACGGTTTATTTAGTTGTCTTTTCGATCTCGTACCGCATTGTTTTCCGAAAAACATAAAACCTCAAATAACACTCAAATACAAAAAAACTCTACTTTTAATGGGTTTTTAACAAAGCTTTCATTCTGAAATACTTTATATTTTATTTCAAAAATAATATTTTCAAAATCGTGAAAAACACGTGTACGATAAGCGGTAATAATTAATTTAAGTGTGGTATTGATTTATACGAGTATGTATGCTAACGGTGAAGTGATAACAAGATAATATAATATGTCCTTCAAAAAGAAATGGTCATTCAGGACAAAATTTCAACACGAATCAAATCTTAACAATGCGGCAGCCGAGTGTACTGCGTATCGTAAACAAAACGAGGAAGTCAATGTCGTAAATTTATCGACGACCTTACAAAAGACTGCCATGTCGGATCGTGATGAAATTGAACCGAGCGGAAAAATCGACGTTGATACAGTGTCGCAAGTCGAAAATAGAGATATTTTGGAAAAAAGTTCAATTAGCTTTGAAATCAATGATGCAACATGTTTGGAACTTGACACTTTTGCCCGTGAACTTTCTGATCAATCTGACCGGGCCGAGTGAGTACACCTGATAGTGAGAAAAAATATTTAGTAAATAAATTACTTAATTAAAATTAAGATAAACCCAATCTCTGGAGAGTTACTACCATCGCTTAAAGCAGTATTACTTCAAAAAGACAGATTTATGTCACGTACCTTGACGCCCCTAAAATAAAGATCATAATTCTAAAACACGCCCGTCAACAATATTGAAACAATACTGATTTAAGCGATGGTAGTATGTCCCCTGTTTTGTTTTTCTTAAATATTATTAGCGCAAGTTGTGGGTATATAATTGCTGTTGCTCATTAACATTAAACCTATAAGGATGGCAACCAGATCCTAATCTTCTCTGATACTTTTGTTTTGCGCTATGAACAACACAAAATAGAGACGTTGTTATTAAACGCAAGGTACTTTAATTTTAGTCCATGCCCATGTTATCCCTTTAGTTTATAATATAAGTAAAATATGTAATTTTATTGAGAGCCTAATACCTACCTATTACCTACCTATACATAAGACGATAAGACGGCACTCTATTACCTATGACCATCCACCACACAGGTTGTGTGGTCGATGCCTATGACATAAGAAACTCTTAACGACCTCCGTGGCGCAGTGTGTAGCGCTGATGTCTTAACATGCGGAGGTACCGGGTTCGATCCCCGGCAGGATCAATTTGAGAATTTATAATTTCTGAATTTTCCCTGGTCTGGCCACCAGGCCACCCACCAGGGAGGCTTCGGCCGTGGCTAATTACCACCCTACCGGTCTAAAAAAAACTCAACTTATAAAATTATTGTTTGCGATCATATACCTACCTACACTTAAATCCAGGGATTTGCTTCCAATATTTAACATATAGTTTATCAAAACAGTGACTATAAAAATAATATTTGTTATGAGTTTTAGATAGATAGATAATAGAAACGACATAGGCATTATGAAATCCTGCAAGGACATAATACAAAGGGAATTTCCTTGCTTACTCACTGCTAAGTGAACATAATCTCATTCTTTGCGTATCGATGCAATGTGCATAAAAGTGCACGGACTGTAGGTTTTTTTTTTTTTTATCCACTACAAGTTAGCCCTTGACTGCGATCTCACCTGATGGTAAGTGATGATGCAGTCTAAGATGGTAACGGGCTAACCTGTTAGGGGCATGGCAGTTATATTAAACCCATACCCCTATTCGGTTTCTACACGGCATCGTACCGGAACGCTAAATCGCTTAGCGGCACGTCTTTGCCGGTAGGGTGGTAACCAGCCACGGCCGAAGCCTCCCACCAGGCCAGACCAGGGAAATTCAGAAATTATAAATTTCCAAACCCTGCCGGGGATCGAACCCGGGACCTCCGCACGTTAAGGCAACAGCGCTCAACACTGCGCCACGGAGGTCGTCGTCAATTATTTATTAGGAATAGAATAGGTTTTACATAAATTTATCTATTAATGATACACACATATCTATTACAATATGTCACCTTCGCATCGTAATGCTTAAAATGATTACTTTATTTATCTATTAGAAGTAGCCCCGGGCCGGTACTGATCGAGATCCGATTAGCCTTACTTACATCTTTTCGGTGTAACGCGGTACGCCATCTCTTCCTATTGGAAGATGCAAAATGTATTGCCAAAATATGGAGTGTCGACCGCTGCTTTTATTTAGTCTCGGGCTACGTCCGCAAGGTCCATGCTGGGTCTCTTTTCTTCGTCCTTGACTGCAGTTATAATAAGTTCCTCCATGTTTTTCCTCCGCGGTTATCCAAGCAATGTGACCGAATGGGGGCTATCGCGTATGAATTTGCCGCTAGGGGCGCTGGTGTCGCGTGAGGTCCAATATCATTCACTTTTCACTGGTTTTGGCGGGCTTCGTGACATAAATTATAATTTCTTTAATTTACCTGTTGAAAAGTGATCTCCTTCGTGAAATTATCGCAAATATGGATTATTTGGCGATGAATGTGAACGCTTTGAAAGCGGAATTAAGAAAAAGAGGCGCAAAAATAGGCGGCCTCAAAGAGCAGCTAATTCAGAGGTTAGTTTGTTTACTGTTTCCAAACTTATTTTTTGCCAAAAGTATGCTTGTTTGCCGAGGTAACAGCTATGTTTTTTCTTTTTACATATATTTACCTAATATAGGTATTATATATATTTAGTTACTAAGACTTCTGCATGAAAGGTTATGGGTTTCATGCACATCAAGGACACACTTACTACATGATATTGAAATATACCTATGTCTCTGGTTATGTACCCACAGTAGGTATCACTAACGAGAACACACCTATCTTGGGATCAGATTACTATGTGTGAGATGACCAGAATTTAATAATAGTAGGTATTTCTCTTGATTAATATTAGATGTTTCATTTCAGGTTTCTCCAGAAGGATTAATTGGAGAACTAACTAACAGTATTGGAAGTGAAATGTACTTTATCTTTATAAGATGAGTTTATCAGTGTGATAATTATTATAAGCACATAAAAATGATCAATAATGAATACTTATTGCTTGAAAGAAAGTAGCCCCTACTATCATACATACATGATACCTGCTATTGCTAGAAAATTTTCCAGCTTAATCTAGTATCTACCATTGTTTAGTAGTTTCAACTAACAACTCAACCATCTTTCAGTATCATATCCATTGTATGGATTTAAGTACAATGTTTAATATTTTTTTGTATAGCAGTGTGTTTTAAAGGGAAAGGGAAGGATAAATATAAGTTTAATAAGTAATTAATTTATTTTTATTTTATTTATTAAGTGCCTATATAATTAGTTCCTCAGAATCCTGCGAATTCCTGCGAAACGCCACTAGCCACTGTTTTAGAACAGTTTTATCTTTTGGAAACATTTGTTCTCCTTTTTTTCCGAACAAAACGGAACTGCACAACATTGCGGAACTAGCTACTCGATATTATGATGATAGTTATAAATTATTAAACATAATGAGATTCAAGATTTAAAACTTTGTTTCGGCGCCGATCTTATAAAGTCGCCTTTGACAGCTATACCTCTGGGCCTTAGTCAACAGTGGCGCCAACTGGTGAGCAAAGAAACGATAGTCCCCATTAGTCGAGCATCCGCCGCAGACAGCATGTTGGATAACCGCATCTTTATTTTTACTCTCATCCCCATGTGGTCATCCCCAGGACCACGATCTTCAGCAATGAAGGAACGACTGGAGAGAGAGAGATTTTTACTCTGTTTAAAATCAAGACATTGGTCTTGTGTTTAGTCCAAAAAATGTTGAGCATCCGCCTCCAACTCCACATATAGCTGCCATACATAACACACCGTTTGATAAAAAAACTGACAAAACCTGTCCTTTTTTGTTGTCTAGTTTCTTTAATCAGAATTCAATATAAATGCGAATGTAAATAGGTATAACACGGTTAGTAGGTTTAATATTATTTGTAGGTATGAATTTTAGCCATACAAAATATTATGACTTCGAGTATGTTCTTATATACTTACGAGTTAGGTAGGTTGGAGTTTTGTATAAGTCTTGCTCGAAATAAAGCGAGTGTTATTTTAAACATCCAAAGATCTCTTACGACGCGACGGCACGAGCATTTGCTATTGCGATTTTCCACTAAATAAAATATAATAATATGTATTTTACGAAAATAAAAAACGCGCATTGTTTAAGGCGAACGAAAAGTCCGCGCGTGCATTTTTTATGAAGCTGCATAGACTACCGCGATACAACGAAACGTTTCCCTTACGACGCGGGCCTTCGTGCGGATGCTTTGCTCGTGCCTCGTGTTTTTGCCCTAAGCATGATAAATAATAATACCTACCCACTCAAAAACTCAACCAATAAAAACTGGATTCGTATTTACGCAGAGCAGCAGAGCAGTTATTAAATTAAATTTTTCGTTTTCTGCGCATTACCTTTTCCTCATTAGGTATTATTATAATAGCTCATAATAATAATGGAATACTTGAGTTCTCTGAACTTACGAAAACTAATATATTATGTAGTTGATAGATAGGTACCAAATAAGCATTTCATCCTAATTTTATGTAGGTAAGTAGGTATATATTATGTGCATATTATGTCTGAGTTTTCAAACGGATGGGCCGTTTTCAATGCGGTTTTTGTATTCGAAAACCTGTTATTTAGTTAATATGTATGATGACAATCTGTTTTATATGGTGTAAGAATCTCCAATTTTAATATGGCAACCTAACGCTGCGATCACACGAGTAGGTATATATAGTAGGTACTCTGTGCTGCGACCACGATCTGCCAAATTCTTAACTCTTTGAAAACCTGCAGCAGATATAGGTATGTAGGTATAGCACTAAGCTCATTGATTTGGGCATGATTGTTTGTTATTTTAAGTACAAACAGTGACCTAGGGCTTGAATGTGCAGCCCACAGTCCTGTTAAACGCAGGTCCACCAAGTTGGCACACTTTTTTAAAAAAAAATATACTTATAGGCTGGCGCTTGGCTGCAATCAGACTTGCCCACAAGTGGTGATGCTTTTCACTCTTGATTTGAAGGTATACCTATATTAAAAGAGGAGGGGAAAACGGAAGCCGGAAGGGCATTCCATATCCTCGCGGTTCGATTTAGAAACGAGGAATTTCGACAGCAGCGTATGGACTCGTTGGATTTGTCTCGACAGGGTCTGATAGAAAGTAATAAATCGGCTGACAAGTTAACCAACCGTAGACCCCACACGTTACACTTATCGGGTATAATGTTTTTTTAAATAATTGTTTAATCATATGTGCCGTAACTCAGATGAGTTTCTAATTTTATACAATTTCTATAGGGACCGTACTCGTAGGAACAATATTCCTACATAAAATATGTACCTACTTACCTATTTTAAGTTTATATTTCTTAGACATGATGTGATGACATGGTGTGACCTATACGTTCTCGTATCTTTGAAATTATTTGTAAAATAAATGACCTGTCAACTCGTAATAATTTGTAGATACTACCTACAAGGATACCGGAAAAGTTCTAAGCCATTGAAAATTCGATTTCTAATAGCTCATAGCTGCTTAAGTATCACCTGGTTCCTATAATCAGCGAAGTTGTCGATTCAAACCTGTTTTGCCCTTGACTAGTTTAGAGGCCAGATTCTTTGATGAAGATAAAAAAAAACTTGCTATTCTTTGTGTTACGGTTGAATGTACCTATCTCACTACATATAATTGATCGAGAGAACCTTTAAACCAATTGAATAGAAGACCGAAGAAAAATTCCATTACGAGATTTTAATTGGGTATTAACGCGTCACGTAAAAATCCTTAATTGTTCTGGAAAATTACTTTGTACGCTAAAAACATTTAATCAATATTATTTATCTTATTTATTTATTATAAAAACCGTAAAAAATTATGTCAAAAGTCCGTCCTATCAAGGATAAACCAAAAAATTTTAACTCTGCGGTAGATTCAAGTAGGTAGGAAAGGGAAACAAATTTTTTATACATAGAGCCATTATCGGGTTTATATAGGAAACACAGTAAGTATTAATTCAAAGGACGCAATTTAATAAATCATTAAATTTTTTTACCAACTTACCTTTTACCTAGCTTACCAACTAACCCCCCATTAAAAATCTATTTTTTGTTGTGGTCTAGCTCTAGCTCTATAGAACTACAATAAAGTTTTATGGGTTCCTGTAGATACTAGCTGTCGATTTATGCTAAAAATTAGTCAGAAACTAAGTAGCACTCGTTATTAATTTAATTCTTCTTAGAGAGAGTATACAACATACAGAGCATTTTAAATTTCATATTAATTTCATTACCTAAGCCTAGGTAGCTAATAGCTATAATATATACTGACCCAGACAAATTAAAGATTAGCAGGCAGTTTGGTGGGTTGTGTTGTGGACAAACTTAAAGTGAATGTGGAATATGTTAAATCAAGTCAAAAGTCTTGTAAGCTAACAGTTATTTTGAGCATTTGAACCTGACCTCTGTGTTTGACTTGGGTATTATTGTAGTATTGGTATACCTATACGTGTAGAGTTGCGCCGTAAGTAACTTACATGTCTGATGAATAGGTAAAGCCTTATGAATATTTAATATTTACAAATTATATGTGTGTAAGTAGCAACCTAAACAGGCTTGACTTTCAAATTTAACGGTTAATGTCGTCGTGTACGTCTGTGTTTTTTGCAAAGCGCGAACCGTAAGAGGTTCTGAATAAAGCAAGCTGGTTAGCAAGGTGCTTAAAGCTGCATGAAGGGACGAAGTTTTCCATGCTGAGAACTTACACAAATAGAAAATACGAGTAACTCTATACAAAATTTAGATAAAACAAATAGGTACGAGTCTATTTACAAATACAAACATCTCTACATTACGTTGAACTAGCTGATGCCCGCGACTTTGTCCGCGTGGATTGAAGTTTTTTGGTTACCGCGGGAACTTTTTAATTTTCCGAAATAAAAAGTAGCCTATGTGCTTTTCCAGACTATCTATCTTTCTTCTACGACGATCTATCTTTGTGCCAAATTTCTGATTGGCGTGATTGAGTAACAAACATCTATCCAACCATCCATCTATCCATCCATCCATCCAAACTTTCGCAATTGTAATAATAGTATAGAAATAGATGCACTACAACATAAATAAAAGATCAACTCAAGATTACTTGAGTTGATTTTATATATATTTTTTGATAACATATTGATAGAGTTTTTGCAACATAAAAAATAAATACTAAAAGAATTCCTCAGTCAGTGCTGTTACATGCCCTTATATGCGGTAAAAAGCGTTGACCGGAGAGGAAGGCCACTTTTAAGAGACAGCATGTATCCGCAAATCGCTTAGAGGTCATGGCACCCGACTGTCTGTGCATGATAATTTAGTGTTGAATGTTGAACCTTGAGTTTGGCTTTCGAGTTTAAAGAAGTTTTCCGTATCTATGAATTCCGTTTTATTATCTGCTTAAAAAGAGGAGGTTGTTTAAAGGTATCACGATTATATCTACAACTTAAAAGATTCTTTCATGTATATGACTGACGGAAGGTGACTGTGTGTATATAGTTTTTCATAATAGGAATAGGAAAGATTCTAATAAATCCATACTAATAAATAAATGCGAAAGTGGGTCTATCTGTCTGTCTGCTATGCTTTCACGGCCCACCAGGGCCCCAATCATGTAACAATGGCGGATCAAACGTTAAAGATTTTCGTCAAAGTAAAATAAACCATAACTGCATTGAATTAGAGCCCAATTTCGTCTGCCCATTCTTATACGTTTAGGTATACAGTACGATACCCTATGGTATGTTTTACTTTGACGAAAATCTTTACCGTTTGATCGTCAATTCTTACGTAATCGTGGGGCTGTTCAACCGATTTTGATGAAATTTGGTACAGGGATAGGTTGTATCCCGGGAAAGGACATAGGCTACTTTTTATCCCGGAAAATAAAGAAGTTCCCGCGGGAATTGAAAAAACTTAATCTACGCGGATGAAGTCGCGGGCATCACCTAGTAAGAAAATAATTAGGCAGGATTTTTGTGCATCTAAGGTACCTATTTAATTATGTTTAATACAGTTATTTTACAAGCATAAATTAATGAACCTCGACACATTGAAGTATCAGGATACCATATTTCAAATCGATCTCGAATTGACTCGTGGAAGTTGCTGACATCCCTTCATCAACTAGAAAAGAGCTGTTGATCTTCGAACGACTGAACACCTTTTCTTAAATCATACTCTCAATCTAGTCTCACCTTTTAAACAAAAAAAAAATGAAATTATAATCGGTTCATACGTTTGGGGGCTACGACGCCACACACAGATACACAGATACGTACGTTAACGGGGTCTTTTCCCTGTTTCTAGCATTTTTGCTCTTTTCCAACCAGTTTTAAATCATGAAGAAGTAATTTTTTAGCATCGAAAAAAATATTATATATTGTAGATACATTCTTTTTCTAATGATCTTAATTCGCAGAAATACGTAAAGCTATATTTAGCTCGATCATAAAAAAATATTAAGAAATCGCGATTTTGACTATTTTTCCAATTTTTTGCCTAAAGTTTTTAACTAAATTGTAAAAAAAATATATGAAAATAAAGCTTATTGCATTTATCAGTGATTTCAATTCATAGTTTAAAAAAATTATATGAAAATAAAGCTTATTGCATTTATCAGTGATTTCAATTCATAGTTTTTTAAATAAAAATTCAAGCATAGTTCTAGCTTATTTATAGACGTAAACGGTCACGCGCATCCTCTAGTGGTGGTGCTTCTGCCCCCCTAGCATGGGCCGAGACAATTTTCTCCCCGAGGAAAGGATAAAATTTTTATTCCTTAATAAATAAATAAAATCGCTAAATAACGGTGGATAAATAGTCCCCCGATTCCGCGTGAAATGTCACACGGGGATAAACTTCTCCTCTGCCCTGTTGCCGTGCTCTGAGAAGTGGATAAGTTAATTTTATCTCTTGTCAGTGGATAAAATCGGGGGATACATTTTTTATCTCCGGCCCATGCTAGCCCTGCAGTGGCCCACCGGACTCTATCGAGGTTGGATAGTACGTCAGTTTTCGCAGGCCACGCTCTCCCGCGCTTTCGCCCATCTGTTTGCGTCGGACTCGGGAGTTCTGTTTGCGTCAGATGTCTTAGTGGAATTAATTTTAAAAATCCCTTTGGCACATAACGATTTATTCAAATTCGTCTAAGGGCCTCCCACACAAAACTGCGAATTCACATCGCATCGCGAAAATCTGCGAGCTCGCAGGACGCATCGCAAAAACTTGCGAGTTGATTTGCATCGCACATTCCTGCGATGTTACGTCACACTTGCTGACCCCATTTTTAGTCCGCTCTGAGACAGTGTGTGGAAAAATGGCAAACGTTGACGCGGATTTTTTAATAACGTTAATTGAGGAGCGCCCCGTCCTTTGGGACAAATGGAGATATGCTCATTCTAAAATAATCAAAAAATTTATCTTCCTCTGTTCTCAAAGCATTGTATTTACGAATAAAATAGTTCCCATCAACGTTCATTATTGTAATAAGTGGATGAACCCAAATTTTCTTTTTTTCTATATCTATTTAACAATAACAGCACTGCAACACGCTTCTTTCGATCCATGTCACTACTTCTAAAAACACGTCCAGTACGGTAGACTACCGTCGAGCGTATGGTCACCTGAACCAACGCTTCGCCGCACGAAATCGCATCGCAGAAATGTGTGGGAGCCCTAAATCGTGAAAAATTAACAGACAAGCTTTTACATAATTAAGATATCTATAAAGGTCTAGCCCCACTTGAGATGCACGGAGTGGCAATTATGTAAATTATTTGTATGAGTTTGTACGGGGGGTTTTTAGTCTTACATATACACGTGTGTAAGTATATTTTATAAAAGTATATGTATGCCAAATAAACATTTATTAATAGGGAAAATAATATTTAAGTAATAACTAAGATTATAAAATTGTATTAACATGTGAAAATATTTTGAACTTGAGTATGCAAAGTATCAAAGTATCTTTACCGGCCTATGTCGTCTATGTGTGAGTGCAGCTAACGGTCTTACTGTGCGGTATACCTACAGATTCCAAAATTGGCCGAGGCGCGTTTAGAATATGGCCTCTTAAGTGGGTCCAGCTCCATACAACCTCATACAAAGAATACTTGCCGCTACGTGCCGCGCCACACCGCTCCTCTGTTGTAGGGCTAGACCTTACTAAGTATGGACAGAGTGAACGACATGGATTTCGTGCAAATGCATACCTATTCGACCAGTCATGTAGTTTTTTTCCATTTTGTCAATATAATATAATACATGTGACGCGGAAAAAATAATTTTAAATAGGTATGATTCAATGCCGTAAAGGATGAATTATAATTTACATACTCCCACCAAAATTTAGAAACAAAATAAAATGCTAATTTAGTATTGATTGTCTTTGAAGAAAAACTTATGCAAAATAATATGTATATGCGTGACTTGAGAGCTTGAGACTTAAGAGTACCTAGCTCAGATATTTTTTCGCGCGTTTCTTCCGTTCGAAATTCGAATCTATGGCTGCATGCAAAATTTCAAGACCCACTTGCTGAGCGTTAAAAATCTTCAGTTAAAAAAAATGTTACATTCTTTGAAGCGGGGTTTCCAGTGCAAAAGGGTAATGAGCCAATAATAAGCGGAAATCGGCTAAGTTGAACGGACTCTATGTAGACGATATAGGCTTACACTTCCTCTAATAAAGAGTTTTGGAGATTGCAGTTTAACTCATTTTGAACTCTTTGCTCGCTCAGTCCTTTCCGATAACTCTTTATATTGAAAGTACTTGTATGTAATTTTCCTATGAAAAACCGCTCCGCTCGCGGTACAAACTCCGGATGGATTTAACAAACATAACCTAACTATATGGCGACGTAATAGTAGTTTGTGATATAAGGGCGGTAAATAGGTTTTTACATACGAGTTGACTAATGTCAGCCCGATGACGCCAGTCGAGGGCTGACCATCGTCACGAGTTTGTTAAAACCTTAACGCCCATGTATCATACGATATTTTTCAATACATTTGTGAGAAAACTTGAAAATAAAACTCGAGTAGGTAGGTACAAGGTACTCACTAGAAAATGGTTTCTCACGCCCGTACTTATTTCGAGATTTTTGGCGGCTATTAATAGCGCGATTTTTTCCTCACATCTAAAATACCTAATTGTTGATTTAATTTTATTATTCCACAACACTTATACTACTCATTTTATTTAATAATTTATAAGAAAAACTCAATGAAACTTTTAAAAAAAAGATTCCGACGAATTGAGAACCTCCTCCTTTTTTGAAGTCGGTTAAAAATAGCGCGCACAGATTCAAGATTTTAGTAGTACCTATCTATAGCGCGTTGTTATAATTGCGTTTTTTTTAATTGGCTTCATGGCTCTAGGTTCTAGCTCTTAGCTATCAGCCTGGACTATTCAGCCTTTACTTTTTTGATTTATAAAACTTAAAACAATTTTAATTAACTAAATTAAATACAATTTTTAATTTCATGAATTAATTTCATCAATCCACATCTAAATGTTATTATTTTTTAAGTTTTCTACATACAAAGTCAATACCATTATGAACCTTCTTTCAAGAAAACTTTTTATTTAGAAGTAAAGTGGCCTTACAAAAATTAAAAAAAAACTGCAAAAAAATAGCACGAGGGCAGTAAATTCTGCAAAAAAAAAGCACGAGGGCAGTAAATTTAACTTACAAGCCCTGTTTACTGCCTCTGTAAGTGCATTTTGCGAGCAAGTGTATTGAAAATATTATTATTAAATAAAAACTAAACACAGCAAAATGTACGCTAAAAAAACTACGCCGCGCCGTGCGTTTGAATTAATAGATTAAAACCAGTTTGCTGGATAAATAATTTTAATAAGTTCCTAAAAATCGCATATTTATGAATTTTGTGCTAATTCTAGTTTATCATTATCAATGATGCTTTTAACAACACTTTATTAAAATAGTGGGGCGAATTATGTACTGTACAATCTCTAAATTAACCTAAAATGACTTTACTACAGCATTTATAATATTGCCAACCTTTTCTTGCGGAAAGGGACCGAACTAGATTTAAAGCTGTCATTTTACTTTAGTTTGGAGATTGCAGTGTACTACAGAATCAGCCCCATTGTATAACTAGAGGTCGCCTGCGACATTGTCCGCGTACAATTCCTGATTTCCTATGAGATTATGAAATTTTCCCGCTGCAAAAAGCCTATCTATAGAGGCTTTAAATAGCTTAAACAAATAACCTAAATGCTGATTTTCATGTCTATAGTACTTCAAAATCATAGAACTTTTTTGTAACCTTCTAACCCCCATTTCACCCCATTTGGGGTGAATTTTCGTAAAAATTGCTTATACAGGTTATTATTATTTAAAACAAACAACCTAAATCCCGATTTTCAAGTCTCTAACTTCAAAAATATAGGACTTTCATAAAAACTTATAACCCCTATATCACCGCCTTAGGGGTGAATTTTCTCAAAACCGTTCCTTAGCTGATCTTAGCACTATAGAAGAAATCTACCTTCCAAACTTCAAGTTTCTATGATTTGTACAGTTTCTGAGATATCGTGATTAGTTAGTTAATGAGTGAGTGGTATTTTCGTCTCATCCTATAGACGTCCACTGCTGGACGAAGGTCTCCTGCATGGATCGCCACAGAGCACGGTCTTGTGCCGCTTGTTTCCAGCGGCTCCCAGCTGCACGCTTGAGATCGTCCGTCCACCTCGTCCAAGTATTTGGAGTGTGTATTTCGACGAGTGGTATTTCGCTTTTATATATATTATACAAGAAGATTACTTAGTTGAAAGAAAAGTAAAAAACACTTTATTACTCACATCAGGTATTTAATACACAATTACAAGTTGTTATGGTGTAAAGGCGGCCTTATCACTGCGATCACTCGCATCTCTTCCAGGGCTAACTTGTAAAAAAAAATAGATTCCATGAAGAGTGGGTGTTGCACTCGTGTCATTTTTCTTTTAAGTCTAAAACAAAAATGATAATAAGAACTTACCTATTATAATATCTATACTAATATTATAAATGCGAAAGCTTGGATGTATATATGGATGGATGGATGGATAGATTTTTGTTACTCAATTACGCCAGAACGGCTGAACGGATATAGATGAAATTTGGCACATACATAGATACAATAGACATAGATGGAATAGCACATAGGCTACTTTTTATTCCGAAAAATTATAGAGTTCCCGCGGGAAAAAAACGCAAAAAAACTCAATCCACGTGAATCACGGGCATCAGCTAGAAATATAATAAACTTAAAACGTATACATACAATTACATACTTGTTTACTTATGTAGCGCTATATTATGTACCTTGTAATTAAAAATGAAATATATAATATTATATACTATATAATAATAAACATGGTATCATAAACTTAATCGCAAAATAAACTTACCATCTAAATACCATCAGTACCTACCTAATAGTTGAAGGTAAACTTAAACAATAGAAATCTTCAGGTCTTTGATTGCTCGCGAGTGCCACATTGTGATTCTGTTCTTCTGTAGAATTACTAATTAGATAAGGTTAATCGGTAAACAACTTGATTTCATAAAGCAATCACGTTTTACCGCGTCATGAAGTATGAACCTTTGTGGTATTAACCACTTAATAACCATTAGGTATCTCTGTAAGCGGTGATAAGACCTCGGCGACTAATGGTTATTCGGATCGGGGATCCGTGTTTCGATCCCCGGGCACGCACTTCTAACTTTTCGGAGTAAAACCCTGAAAAGTAATATTATGTATTCTGTGGATAAATCGATGAGTTGATGATGATAACGATTATGATGTGGTATCTCCGTAGTCCTAATGATAAAATTGGTGAAATTTTATAATATTTACAACCCCTTAAAACATTTAAGTTTGTTGTACGCACGTTTATCATGCAAAGTACCTACCTTAACAATAAGCCGCTTTCAATCCTGTCATTAGACGTACCTACTCGAAATTTAAAAATTCATCACAACATAATATTATTAATTGAAAAAAAAAATGCGAAACCTAATAATATTATGTAAGTGGAGTTTAAAGATGCCTTCTATTGAAATATATTCATACTAGATGATTCCCGCGACTTCTTCCGCGTGGATTAGGATGGTTGATTCCCGCGGGAAGTCTTTAAATTTTCCGGGATAAAAGTAGCCTATAGACATAGGGATACAACCTACCTCTGTACCAAATATTAGTATGGATTGATTTAAATAAATATACAAAGTATATAAATAAATATACTAGAGCTACCACCTAAGTAGCATAAAAGCATAAAGGCTCCAAAAGAAGAGCAAGTATTACTTTCCCTATTCATCGAAGTTAATGCTACGAACCCACTACCTTTTAAACCTACGACAAAAGTGCTACGAACATGTACAAATTCCCATACGGGGTCATCCATAAAGTACATCACACGTTAAGGGTAGGGGTCGACGAAGTGTGACATTGTGTGACAAAGGGTGGGAGGGGTCCTAAGTTTCGTGACGTCACATTTCAAAATCTTATACATTTAATTAAGTGTTAAAATGCCAAAGGAGAAGGTTCACCTTCGGTGTACTCTTTGTACGCTCTACCATGAATAGAGGAAAATACATAGATTGTATTAAAAATATAATAATTTAGAATATTTATAGTAAATAACGAGAAGTAAAATAAAATGTATTTCAAGTTTTCGATACGTTTCCAAGATGGCAACCTTAAGCCATAGAGATGGCAGTAGGCGCGAAATGTATCAAATGTAATTTCTGACAGTCACTGTCAAAATAACGTGTTTTTCCCTACGGTTTTTCCGGTGTTGTGTTGACACTTGACAGAAAACGTCAAAAAATATGAATCCGCCATTGTTACCCGCTCCTGTTTAGTGTTGCTTATCGTGGAAAGATTAAATAATTACACCACTGAAATTACGATGAATTCGTAGATTTGAACGATCAAAACTGGTTTAGTATTTTTTTTTCTTTCATTTTTCTACTTGTAAAAGGACCGGACCAACGCTCCATACAAATCTGGACTGTCTCCTTTGATCTATTTACGAAAAACTTAAAAATATTTTTTAAGTTAAAAAGTTTTGTTAATTTTTCAAATGTTTGATTTGAGGTTGATTAAATAAAAAAATAATTTAAACGTAAATAAAACCGGAAGTGCTGTTTTAATTTAATGTGTGACTCTATGTAGATAACATCATTATAATAAACTCCTTAATGATACCTTCGACTTCGTCAACGTGGATATAGGTTTAAAAAAAATCCTGTGGGAACATTGTTGGGAATCCTGTTGTATAACGCAAAAAACACGATGCTCCGTTGGTGCGGTCGCGTAATTAAAGAACAAACACACTTTTGCATATATAATATGTGTACCTACTTTATATACCTACTTATAAATTTTGTTAATGATAATCCCACTACAGCCCATAAACGTCCCACTGCTGGGCACAGGCCTCCACTCTCGTAGGAGAGAGGGAATTAGAGCTTAGACCCACCACGCTGCTCCAATGCGGGTTGGCGCGCTTTGACGACTATTGTCATGTTAGTGACAATTACCGGGACCGACGGCTTAACGTGCTCTCTGAGGCACGGGTGTGACACACCGTCAACTTCCAACTCAGGGCTGGCACTGAGAATTTCTTAACTGAAAACCCCAATTCCAGTAACAATTTTTATACCCGACCGGAAATCGATCCCAGGACCTCGTGATCCGCAGTCAACCATACTAACCGCTAGACCAACGAGGCGGTGATGATGATGATAATAATCTATATATATAAAATTCAAAGTCCTGACTGACTGACTTATATATCAACGCACAGCCTAAACCGCTGGGCCTAGAAATTTGAAATTTTGACAGTAGGTTCCTTTTGTGACGTACGCGCACACTAAGAAAGGATTTTTCAAAATTCCACCCCTAAGAGGCTGAAATAGGGGGTGAAAGTTTGTATGAAACTCCGTCATTTCTCAAGTTATATCCATGAAACTTGGTATATAAGCTACGGATAAAAAATTAAGAAATATGTGTTTCATAGTTTTTTAAAATTCCACTCCCAAAGGGGTAAAATAGGGGTTGAAAGTTGTTATGAAAGTCCTTCATTTTTCAAGTTATAACCATGAAAGTTGGTATTTGGGCTACTGGTTTAAAATAAAGAAATACGTGTTTCACAGTTTTTGAAAATTGTATCCCCATGGACGTTAAAAAGAGAGTTTGTCCTTCAAACACGCCGCAACAGAGCAACGGATCAACGTGATTTTTTGCATGGGTATAATTTAGGACCTGGAGAGTGATATAGGATTTATCCCGGAAAATTAAGGAGCGCCTGTGCGAATAAAAAACCTTATGCCACGCGAACGAAGTCGCGAGCATCCTCTAGTCATTAATAATTGACTATTGCATTTTTAACAGGTCAATTCCGATTCCGGACGGCCTGGTGATGGACCCGATGTCGCCCACAGCGCTTGCGGTCCCCGGTGAACTCATGGACCGCATTGGCAATGGGCTGAATATACTTAGAGACCACGGCAAGAAAGTTCAAAAGGTTAATATTTTTTTGTAAGAAACTAGAAGTGGCGTGTGACTTCGTCCGCGTGTATTTAGGTGTTTAAAAATCACGTAGGAACTCTTAGATTCCAGCCTATATGTTCAAGTCTCCGGAATACAACCTATCACTGTGCCAAATTTCGTCAAAATTTGTTGAACAGATGAGCCTTGAAAGCGTAGCAGACAGGCACACTTTCGCATTTAAAATCTTAGCATGGATAATTAGTTATTAAGCTTTTCGTCAATTTTGTAAAATAAAAATATAGACAAATACCTAATAATCCTAATAGATAAAGACCTAAGTATTCGATATCTTGTTCTGTTTGTAGTTTTCTTTAGAATCCGTAAATTTGTTATCGAACACGCTTTATTAGGTACATAATCTGGCTGACTCTGTAGTGCACAATCTCTAAACTAAACTAAAATGACAGCATTAAAAATATTGCTAACCATTTCATAATACTTCCTGCCAAAAGGGACCTAACTAGATTTAGGGCTGTCATATTAGTTTCGTTTAGAAATTGTGTTATACAGAATTGGCCACACTAACTTTCGAAGAATCACTCACTTTTGACTTTGTATACACTATTCTGTCAAGTTAGAAGCAAGTTCGATGTAATACCACAGGTAATACATTACCTTCTTACCTATTCTGTGGTAATAGTGTCTCATGGGGAGGATGGATGGATGGACGGGTAGTACCTACCCTTCTAAAATATTACAGACGTAAGTCTTTCAAAAAAATATCATCGATAGCTATTATGCACCCACTGTGCGACATACGAGTACATAGGCCTCTTTTAAAGAGCGCCAACGTGCTGTTGTGTCCAAGAATAATATTATGTTCAATGTCATTTACTACTTTTCGAAAATTCTTAGAATCCATCAAAGGGGACCAATGTCTATAGTCAAAACTACTTTTGACTGTTTTTCGCAGTTTTTTTGTCGCAAAAGTTGTTTTGACCGGTTATGAGTTTTGACTGTAACACATCCACTACAATTAATGAATCAATCAATTAACATGTTATTAAAATCGTATCAAGTTTTACATCCTCCATGACGTCAATTTAAATACAAATAAAAAAATGTGACCAAACGACAAAAATAAAATACGAGTATTTTAACCTGTTATTATTGTAGGGTCTGCTTGAGTTTCCTTTCAGATTCTTTGTAGTGCATAGCACTTGATTAAGGTTAAGTAGATTATATTAAATACTACTTTCTATTAAATCAATCTATATTATAAATGTGAAAGTTTGGATTATTGTATGTTTGTGTAAATAATGTTAGTTACTCCTTCACACCGCAACGACAACCGATTTAGATTTTGGCTGAAATTTGCTAATAACTATACGTACAGTATACGTACCTTCGTACAAATGAACAAATAGGATAATGTTCCATCCAGGAAAATTAAAGAGTTCCCGCGGGAATCGAAAATCTTTATCCACGCAGTCGAAGTCGCGAGCACCATCTAGTCCAAATATAAAAGAAAAAGGTGACTGATCTTTCATTATACTGCTCAAACCAGTAGATGAATCGGGTTGGGCATATTTAAAGCCAAAACAGGATTTTTGAATTAAAAACTACTTAGTTTTTTTAAAATTCACCAATCAAAATCGAACTTTACGTGAGTGAAGCTACGGGCTAAAGCTGGTTCTTATATAAAAACCGTTCAAGTGCGAGTCAGACTCACGCACAAAAAGTTCCGTACCACACACAATATAATATAACTATAGTGGTTCGCCCCGAACTGAGACCTCGCGGCTCGCGGTATCCATAAGATAGTTTTAACTATCTTTACGTTCATACTTCATAGACATCAGTACTATCACTATCAGTAGACAATTTTTTTATTCCACTTATGATGGTGCTAACGTCTATTATTTGTTAGCATAAACGAATTAACTTTTACAGAGCGCCATCTATTGACCTCATTGTGAAGTTCTGTTAAAAATACTGAAGCTCATGAATAATTAAATAATTTTGTTTCCAATATTTATCTAATTTTAGTATTTGTTGTTCAAGTACAGGATATATTCATAAGCTATATAGCTTATGAATATATAGCTATATAGCTTATGCTATATAGCGATATAGCATAAGCTATATAGCCGCTATATGTAGGTTTTTTGCAGCGGGAAAATCTCATAGGAAATCAGTAATTGTACGCGAATGAAGTCACGGGCGACCTCTAGTATAATAGATAGATATATATAGCTTTACCTAATACGTAATACGTTTTAAATATATTAGTGAATTATAATCATAAATTCATATATTATCACCCAAGCATTCTATATGCGCGAGACTGGTCTACCTTCGTGATTTTTGAAAAAAAAAGAACTGATCTGGTTTTTAGCATATACTCCATATTACAGTGTATCTCTCTAGTCTCTAGTAGTATCTCCTTGGTGTAGATAGGTAGTTGTTAGTACTGCACGAGAGGTTTTTTTATACGAGTATCAATGTGCGTTTTACACATTGTATCATAATTACCAATTATATTTTAGCGATTTATGGCTAATCACACAACCTGTACCGAAATAAACCACGATAACATATTTTTTCACAAATCAGTGAAGTGTTATTTGAATAAAGTGTGCTTTTAACGGAGTTCTAAAACGAAGGTTCTGTATTCGACCCGTATATTATGTATGTATCGATGTATAGTTAAAGATTTACTCGGAAATCAATGAACCAATTTTCATATATTTTTCATTTTGTTAAAATACGTAATCTATATACTTTCAGGAAGGTTTAAATATATAATGCACTTAAATATCCTTGTAATGCTCAGTTATGTTTAAGTCATGGACCATGCTGCATCACTACGTAGTAAAAATACTACCATTACTAGTAACACCTACTTACTAAAAGCTTTTGTTGCTCACTCATAGGCCACACCTGCGGAAAAATAAAAAAACTAAATTATTGAAATGTTTTCATTAGGATATTAAATCTACGGAAATAGGTACCGTTGATTATTATAAACCGCCGTGAACGAACCTCATTAAGTAGCTAACACGCGGTAGCATAGGAAGTGGAGTAAAGTGATTTATGTAGTGTGTTTTAGTTCTTATTAAAATGTGTGATTCTAGTTTTGGTACGGATTTACATGAAGATTTTGCAGCTATTCTCACTGTGAGTATCGACACGCCTTTTTAAGTTAACTTCAAGTACACACAATGTTATAATTCCCTATGTTGCGTTCCCTAATCCTACCTAGTTGTGTTGTTATTTTGTAAATCTTTAAGTGCAAGTTCGTAGACTAGACATATTATCCAGATTTTACCCAAACGGTCGAAAGTACGAGTATCTAGTTACCTTACCTACTATGCTTTGAGAGCAGCAGCCGATGACTTTCTTCCAGAGCGATACGTTCCTTGATTACACTGTAGGGTTGATGGTTAATTTTATGTGCTATAGGTATACCTAATGTTTTAAAATCTTTATTTCAATCAACCTACCTATGAGTAACGAGATTGTGTTGTCGCGTAAACGTGAGAACGTTTAAAAATATTGCCGTCGACAGATTCTGCCGCCGTAGGTATATGCTTTGGGTCCGCCAGGCCCGATAATACGTCATCCCAACCAAATTTCCGTAACAGTGGCCAATATTAACGGAGACACACAATACATATGAAGATAAGTCATCTGCGCAGTCTGAATTCAAAGCGCTGCACAAAAGCAGGTGCACTCTTTATTCCCTCACTCTCGTAGCCTGATGGGAAAAAGAGACACCGCTGGAGACAGATCGGACGCAGGACCGACGGCTTATCGTATTCCCCAAAATCGCTTGTACAGAAAAACCTAAAAAGGTAGATACTTATACGTAATTATAATTATCGCCCGAGCCGGGAATCGAACCAATCCGAAGCCGAGAATGTTAACCGCCAGACAGACGAGGCAGTAGATACAATATGGAAGTAAATCATGGATACAAAACCAGTTCTTAAAGAAGATCTGTATCATGCAATTTTATTATTATTATTATATCACGGTTTTGTAAACTCATTATTCTAATTAGTTACTTACGCATTTTTAAATGAATAACAACTATTCTTGAAGGCTATATGCAAACAATGTTGCTATATTTTATAATATGATTACCATTCAAATATACTTCTTGAAAGAAGCATCAACGATGCGACATTCGGTCGATTTTAACGACAGAATGTCGTTAATCGACTCGACATTAACGACATTTGTCGATTTTAACGACATTCGGTACAGATTCGGTTGCATCTGCGTTCCGCAACGCGTTCCGCAATCCGAATAGGGGTATGGCTTTAATATAACTGCCATGCCCCTAACAGGTTAGCCCACTTCCATCTTTGACTGCATCGTCACTTACCATCAGGTGAGATCGCAGTCAAGGGCTAACTTCTAGTGGATAAAAAAAAGGGGGAAGGAGACTACTTTTTATCCCCTAATGTTAAAGTATTCCTGCGACAATCAAAAACTTTAATTCACGAGGGCATGATCTAGTAACTAGTTAATAATATAAGTATCGATTAGGTAGGTATCTACATAGGAGGGAATGAAAAAGGGTGAGACTTATTCAACCCTAGAATTAAGCTAGAAGACTAGAACGTTTAATCTTCTGATAAAAAGCAGCACCTATTATGCCTGTACCCCTATTCAGTGCCTGTACCTAAACATTATCATAAAATTAATGATAAAGCACGCAAATATGAACTCCATCAAGTCATTGCTCTATTGGTACCTACTTCACTGCACTATTCTAACTCATGTTGTCTTGTTACAGTATCTCCTAAAGAGCAGAAAGTTTGAAGTTGCCAAGAAATCATTGTCATCAATTGTGAACATTGTTTTGATTGAAGCCAAAGACTTACCAGACTTGCCTTCAAATGGATCGAGCGGTCTATACTGCAAATTCAAGTAAGTATCTCAACATAATTGCTTTGTTAAAAGCTGCATTTTTACGTTTTCAATCCTGCATGTGCATCCTATCTGCATTGTTACCACCTACCTATGTACCAACTACCAACTGCTTCTTGTGGATACTGAGCTACATAAAATTATTAAGATCTTACATAAACTGATACACGAGGTGCCATTTATAAAGTTGTGATCGTAGCTGACAGGAAGTTAATATTGCGCAAATTCCTTCCTTTGTTTTTCTTTGCCGAAAAGTCCGATATGATTTTTAAATTTTATTATTAGTTCATTCGCTTCACAAGCGAACTCGTAACCTCTATCTAGAATAAAATGTTAAAATTAATTCACGCTTAAATGGATCTCTACATACATTTTATACAGAAGTCGCGAGTGGCAGAGAATATTAGCCATATTTAATAAAAGTAATATGTCATTAAACTCACAAGGCTCACAGATTTTCGCGCTCCACCGCATACGCTTGGAACACCTCCAAATTGGAGAAGTCAATGGGAATCTGTGGAAGATAAGTTAACAAAACCGGAACAAAAACCGATATCGAATTGTCAGTGGGGATCAGTGAAATAATAGACCCCAAATTGGAAAATTGTTTGCACTAGTACCACGCCATATGTCTGTCACATACCACTTCTGTATAAAATAATATAAATATTGCTTCTTGTAAGAAGATGCATGGCTCTTCTGTGTTATTATACTTACTGTAATATTTTATGCATTGACAATAATATGCGACTCAGGCATTTTATATTATTAATGAATTTATGACAAGTTTCATTACAAAATCGTAAATCTTTACATAAGTACAATAATTATAAAATAATTGATTGCACTTGATGAGCCGACAGTCACTGACAATGCATAAGTTTATATTAATTCATATAATTTGTCTTCACCATAGAAAAAATTTTATCTATTCCGTGGTCTTCACTATGCTCTTACGTATTTTGTGTGAAATAAAATTGTGAATGCAAACGTCGACGTGCTTTTTATACGACTGCCTGAAAAATAAGGAGTATATTGTTTTCCGGGTTCATGTATGTATGTATCTAAGTATGTATGTATGTGAGTTTGTATATTCCACCATAACTTCTATACGCCTGAACGGATTTTGATGAATAAGGTAAGGATAACTTTATTTGAGTCGACCACGCTTTCTTTTTCCCTGAGGATTCCAGTCGAGAGTCGATTCACGATGTTGCCTGGCTCCCTTCGTAGAGTGTGGCCAATCCAGCCCCATTTGCGTCATTAATTCTGTTTGTCTATTGGCGATCCCTTGCAACGTAGTAAGAGATCGATGTTACTGATTTTCTCAGGCCAGTGGATACCTAGATTGCGGTGTGGAGTGTGGAGGCATCGATTGACAAAAACTTGGATTTGGTGTGAAATGGCTTTCGTGACCTTCCACATCTAGCACCCTTAAATTACTGAATATTTTCCAAGTGTATGTAATGTATACATTTTTGCAGTAACGCTACGTCACATGGGTATTAATAATTACATACTCAGGTTATCTATCATCATCGTTGGATTTTTTGTTTTTGCTTTTTTTGCAAACAACCTACGTATATTCTTAATGATTATTAAAGGTAACTGATGATCTTGTTGTTTGTAACTATAATTATGACACATTGTTTGTTTCTCATGATAAACTTGATTAAATCTACTATCCAACAGTAGATTTCCTAGAAAAGATGCCCAGTGCCCACATGCGCTTGCATCGAATACACGAACAAGATTGGACGCCCTTGGTCCCGTAACACCCTTATCTTATTTCAGTACTTACATATATAAGTTTAGCTGTTAAATGTATGTTTTTTAAGATTTCTTTGTGACGTTTATGTGTTTTGTTTAAGGTTGGGTGGGGAATCCCACAAATCAAAACCGGTACACAAAACAAAACCAATATGGCGCGAGAGGTTCAATTTGTACCTTTACGATGATAACTCTCTAGAGGTCAACGTATGGCACAAAACAAAACAGAAAAACTTTATGGGAAGGTAAGCGATTCTTAAGTAAGGTTTATTTATGATATTTATATAGATATTTAATCTAATCATCTATAAATTCTTACTCAATGAGTGGTTTTCAATTTTCATTCGAACGTTCATGTTCAGGGTTATATGTAACTTTTTATGAATTGTGCAATTTAAGGGTCCCGGAAGTCATTAACAACGTGTAATTTTTCGTCACAATGACAATTATATTGTTACCATAAAAAGTTATTAGGTATTTGATTTATGAGAATCAGTCACGCTTATCTTATGTTTATTTTTAGATTATGATGTAGAAAGAAGGGCAGCTAACAACGAACCTTCAATAGAATCTATTTGTTGTTCCTTTTTTCGTTCTCGCTATTTTATGACATGTTTTTTCTCGATTAGTGTGAAACAGGCTTTACAAAAGGGTACACTAGGGCAGTATTGTAGGTATATTTACGTCGCGTACGTAGCGATTGTCGAATTTAAAATTTACTCCTTAACTACTTTAAAGGGTGTTTCACAGTTTAAACAAATATTGGGTACCTAAATGAAACTGCCTTAACTGCCAGAATATTATAATTAACATTATTTTTTTTCTATTTTTGTTGAAAACGTTACAACAAAACTTATAGCTAGCTAACCTAATCTAATGAATAAATCATGCCTGAAACTGAAAAGCTTGTCGAATAATTAAGTACGCATTTTATTATTGCATTTATTGGGATAGATTGAGATCAATTTTCATCAACCCTGCCTTTGCCTGGTGGGAGGCTTCGGCCGTGGCTAGTTACCACCCTACCGGCAAAGACGTGCCGTCAAGCGATTTAGCGTTCCGGTACGATGCCGTGTAGAAACCGAATAGGGGTATGGGTTTAATAACTGCCATGCCCCTAACAGGTCAGCCCGCTACCATCTTAGACTGCATCATCACTTACCATCAGGTGAGATCGCAGTCAAGGGCTAACTTGTACTAGATAAAAAAAAGCCAAGCTATTATTTCGATCCAGGTGTGTAATCGACCTGTCTCAACTCGAGAGGGAGAAGACACACGACCTATGGCAGGAGTTGGATTGCGGTTTCGGCTCCGTTCACCTGCTTATAACTCTCAGTGGATCAGATAGGTGCATAGTAGCTGATAACGTGCTTACAACAAACGGCGTACATCATGAACCACCAACGGAAGAAAAATTTGTAAGTATATATAATACTAGCAGCTGCCCGCGACTTCGTCCGCGTGAAATAAGTTTTTACGGGTTAATATATAACCTATGACACTCACAAATAATGTGGCTTTCTATTGGTACCAGAATTTTCAAAATCGGTTCTGTAGATCCAGAGATTAAGTACCCCCTACAACCTCACAAACTCACAAATTTTACCTCATAATATTAGTATCTAATAAATAAATAAATCTTTAAGGACTATTAAGACGTTCCTATGTCACTCTCGGTCTTCAAGTATATCCATATACGTCGATCCGTTGCTCTGTTTTAGTCGTGATTGGAGGATAAACCAGCAAACAAACACACTTTCGCATTTTTAATATTAGTACCTATGATAGAATTTCTGAAAATGATGCAGACTCCATTGCCGGACACATTGTAGAGAGTCTTGAACGTTCAACTTAGTTTAATACCAATTTATGAAGCATTGCTCCTGTCACATACGTATTTTATATATCATAAAGAGCTAAGTTCAGTAAATCTTTATTCTTTATTCGTTTATTTACTTAATGATGCATTGTTTCGCGTTGAGATCAAAGGTTAGCATAAAATAAGATGTGATTGACAAGTATCTTATGTTAAGATCATACCTACGTAAGAGTTGAAATGACGCACAAACACTCATTCAATTATTAAGTTATAACAGAAAAACAAACAGCGATCTCTTGTGTATGTAGACACTAAACGTTCTTAAGAAGAAACGAAAATTTGCAACGGGAAAATGCCCGACCAGTTTTGAACCCGTCGAGTCCCTTTACGATAAATGGTATATCTCAAAATGTACTTAAGATTGGAAATTATCAAGAACCGATGAATCGACACACACACACACACACACACGCACACACATACATGACTGCTAAACATGCTACCTTCCCGTAGTCGGATATAGTTACAGATAATATAATCATCTGTTTTGGGTCAAATAGCATTGATTAAGGCTTGCCAAGGCCTCCGCTAGCCTTCACTAAGGTCAGGTTGCATATTATTTAGTAGTTAAAATATTATACCTACTAGATTAATAGAGCTGTATTTGGAACTTTTTGTAACATTGAATACTGAATGGTAATGTGACAAATTATTCAATTTTGCTGAATCAAGGTAAACTTTATTAATTATTTATTTACGACATTTGCGAAACGCGGTTATCGACTTTGCGTAGATTTAATTATACTTAAAGCTCATGTAATTGAATCTATATTACCGTCGTATTTTTAAACTCCTTATTGGAAACTTTACAATTAAACTTAATAGTAGAGTGGTGGCATGCTGGCTGCATTTTCACATCCACGCTGGATTTTATACTTTTTACTCCGGAAAATCATATATGTAGAGTTCCTACGGTATCAGCTAGTCCATACTAATACTTTGAAAGTGTGACTGTCTGTATGTCTGCGAGCCTTTCGTGGCCCGTAGTTTACTCTACCGATTTTGAAGGATACAGATAAAGGTTGCATCCTAGGGAAGGACATAGGGATTTCATCACTTACAGGATTTTTCAAAAACCCAAATCCGCGCAGATGACGTTGCCGGCATCCTTACAGTCGCTATAAATGTTACCTACTCACTTTGTACACGCTGCTTTGTACACACAACTTTGTGCACATGTGCTATTGTGTGCAATGCCTCCTGTGGTCTATAACATATTAAGGCTCATTAACTCAGTAGACATTCCATGAGCACGTTTGTAAGCTAAGCCACAGGCAACGCTCATATAAGTATAAAAATTTAATTACCCTCGAACTTTTCCAGCAATGGTACAGATTAGACAATTGGAACGAAGTTGGCCAGCTGACCATCACCGTACATGGTGCTCGAGGGTTGACTGCGCTCAACATTAGTGGTAATATCAACGCCTACTGTGTGCTAGAGTTGGACAACTCAAGGATCCAAACCCACAGTGTTAAAGGCACCTCGGAACATAATTGGAATAAGAACTTCAACTTGTAAGTAACTACGCATAATTCCGTCTTTGTATCATCGTCATGTCAACTCATCGCCGGCTCTTTTTAACACTGAGCAATAGTCTCCTCTCAGAATGAAAAGGATTTGTCCATAGTCTACCACGAATTGGGAGACTTCATACACCTGCCTTGGCTGTCTCGTTGGTCTAGTGGTTGTCATGTTCGACTGCGGCCGACGAGGTCTTGGGTTCGAGTCCCGGGTCGGGCCATAATTGGGTATTGGGTTTTTCTGTACTAATTCTTGTACTAATTCTCAGTACTAGCCCGGAGTTAGGAACTTGGCGGTATTTCACCCCCGTGCCCCGGAGAGCACGTTAAGACGTCGGTCCTGGTTATTATCACTAACATGATAATAGTCGTTAAAGCCCGCCAACCCTCATTGGAGCAGCGTGGTGGGTCTAAGCTCCTAATTCCCTCTCTCCTATGAGAGTGAAGGCCTGTGCCCAGCAGTGGGACGTTAAAGGGCTGTAGTGTAGGTGTATACCACCTTTGAGAATATAATGAAGAACTCTCCGATATAGATATTTTTTCATTATATTTTACTTCACCGATAAAGCAAGTAATATATTTAATTGCTTAAAATGCACATATTTCACGTCCAAGTTGTTCATGGGCAGTTGCGACAAATACCTTCTATTATGTACCTAATATCTTATGTAAGCTCAACGGTCTTATCCTTTTCAGTGAAGTTAATGATATCACATCAACATTAGACATCACAGTATACGATGAATCAATAATACAGTCAATGAAAGCAGAAAAAATAGGAAAAGTTTCAATACCTTTATTGAGGATACAGAACAATGAAAAGAGGTGGTACGCACTCAAAGACAGATCGAAAAAGAACAGTGCAAGGGGGAACTGTCCTAGAATACTTCTGGAAATGTCACTTGTGTGGAATCCGGTGAGATATAAAATACACATACACAATAAAACTATTTAAAAATACTAGATGGTGCCCATGACTTCGTCCTTGTGAATTAAGGTGTTTTGATTCCCGCGGGAACTCCTATCCGAGATAAAATGTAGCCTTTGTGGTAATTCAGGTTCTAAGCTATCTCCATCACCTTCAGCCAAATCGGTTCTGTCATTGTGGCCTGAAGGAATAACGAACATCCAAACATACAAACTTAACACATCCAAATATTCACATTAATTATAACCTAATTTTAAGACTATCTAGAACAATAAGCTGTTGGTTTTCCTTAACAAATAAAATAAAATAAGTGAGAGTAAGATAAGATTAAACAAGATAGTAAGATCACCAGTATAGTTTCTTTAAGATTTGCTTATCTTATATTATTATTGTGTTAAAAGTGCTATAACTTTTGTCTAATAAAGAAAAAAATTACAGGTAAAGGCGTCCATGCGTGTATTAAGCCCAAAAGAAACCAAATACATTGAAAAGCCTGCAAAATTTGACATCCCGCTCATTTATAGTAATTTAGTATTCGTCAAGAATATATTTAAAGTTTTCCAAATTGGAAATGAACACTTGAAGTAAGTTGAAATTCATTATTCTATTGTACGATACGATTTATGAATATTTATTACATCCGTTCTATATTAACGAATACAAAGATTATTGAACTTACACCATTATTATGTTAGATTTTATCAACATCGACTTAATATTCTGTATACTATATTATGTTACATAGTGTTGATTCCCGATCCATTTTTTACTGAGTTACGTAGAAATGAGCTTTGCTCCCGTTGAACTCTTTTTCACATATTCGTAAAATCTGTGAACTGTCCATCCAAAATCGGTTTCTTGGGATTATAATTTGATAGATTCATGTTTTTTTAAGTTTGTGAGTGTAAATACATATTCCGAGAGATTAAATTCCCAAATAGAATAGGTTTATTTTTCAATAAGTATTTAAAAGGTTAAAATATACGCTTGCAGCCCACCTAGATATAAATCAAAAATTCACGGTCAAGAATATAAATAACGACCATTACGATTTACGTCACACTGTTATTATAGTATTTTATTTGCTAACGACGTTATGAGTTTGATAGAACTCCTTAGTTTTTTTACTCGCGACGATTCATTTCACATTATTCTAAAAGCAAAAAATCTCACAAAACACTAATGCCTATACAATTTTTATTGTTTTTGGTAATATGTACAAGGTAATTTGGAATATTTCTTCTAAATCATAATATAATGATGTATCTTTTGTGTAAGAAGAACGGTTAATTGATTCCGAATTCAATAAGTCAACGTGTTCAAACCCCACACGTTGCATCCACAGATCAGGGAAGGAGTTGCATCTATATTGTTGGTATCTTCTCCTAAGGGCAAAAACACACTACAGATAAGACAAGTCAAAACGTCCACAAGAGACCCTCGTAGGGGTAAACTCGTTGCGTCATGTCACATTAGTCTCTGCAGCTCTACATAACAGGGCGCGTGCGAACATTTTGTTCGCCAGATTATTATTTTTTCCCTTCGTGTGTTTTCACCCTTTCACAAGCTTTACGTTTAATTGGACTCTGGAGGGGTACGAGGTGGCTTTGTTCTAATATTTTTGTTTAATTAATTGTATCTAAGCCCATTAATTATAACATATTTTTCAGGCGAGTGTTTGAATGGGACAATCAAGAAAAATCTGTCTGTTCATTAGTCGGATGGCTGATGTTTTGGTACTTCTTCAGAATGTGGATGACGCCTCTTTTACTAACCTTGCCGTTTGCCCACTACTGGCTTACCCAAAGAAGTTAGTGATCTTACCTTATTAGACTTTTAGTTGTTCACATTTTAGAACTTTTACCTTACCTTACCTATTTAGAACGTGAGTTTGTAACAACGTTAACACCACTTTAATCTAATAACACAGTAAACAGATACAACCAGTATGGAAACTACCTAGAAAAATTCGAAACAGCTCACTCACACAAACATGCGCATCGACGAGACCCATAAGCGCTCGTCGCAGTGCCGTCAGTAGTGGGTGCCGCGTCATGACGTGTCGTGGATGCGTGTTTGTGTGAGTGAGCTGTTTCGAACGTTTCTAGGTAGTTTCCATACTGGTTGTATCTGTTTACTGTGCTAATAATATGTTTAGTTTTATGTGTAATATCTATATTATAGTATTTATTAAATCGTCTTAATATATTTTGAGCGAAGTCAAAAAACTATGTTGCCTTTCAGATAATAATATCCCTGTCCCCTTATACCAAATCGCTGATGAAGAATATCCAGAGGAAGAACCGGAACCTAAGGTAATATTAATTGATCTACTATCACCAAGTTCCGAATATGCCAAATAATTATATAGCCCGCAGTATACGATACAGTTTATTACTTTAATAGGTAGACAAAACCACTTTAGTACTCACATAAACTCTATACTAATAATATATGAATACATTTTCTATACATATCATTAAAATTCAGTATACAAAAACGTGTCTTGTTGGCATGGAAATAAGCTTTTAATTGGCATACTCAATAATTTGAATAAAGAAAATCCTTGATATTTACTTAATGATTTCCTTTATAAAGTAGGTAGAAATCAAATATGGTATATATATTTCCTTAGGCCTTCCTGAGTACATACAGACATTTACTTTTTACTGTATCCGGGCCTCTGCAGATGAACGACTGCTCGTAGCGCACATTTTAGTCCGTAGAAATATTCTATGCAGTAATGACGACGACACATGACGCGCAAAAATATTAAAATACAAAATATCCGTTGTACTTTGGCAGACATCACTGTGATTATATTACTGTGATTTTGGAAAATAATGGACCTGAATTAACCAATCAGAAAAATCCTCAGATCTAGGTCACGGTCTTCTTCTATCCTGGGTTTCATTTCCGCATTTAGACGTACTCGTAGCTGTCCGTACGTGAAAGTGCGCTGTCTGTGAAGGCCCTAAAAGTACGCACGGGATGACGGGGAACTACCAGAATACCTTAATACGGATACCTACCTAGATATTTATGTGCCACTTAAAATTCGTTCTCTGTAAAACTTCGCTGTCCATATCATAATTACTACCATATCAAAAATATACCATTAAAACCTGTCTTACATCGCGCGAAAAAATTCCACTTTTCTTGCGAACTTTTTCAAGCGTATGAAGTACCATACAAAAAACTAATTAAAAAACATGAACAATCTTTTCATTGGTTATAGTTCTTAGGGTAGCTTTGCGTCTAGGTTTTTCCGTATGATTCATTGATTGGCATGCCTTGAAATTTACTTAGAAATGTACCGTAAAGGTTAATTAATTCAAACCTAGCTCTATATAATATATAAATAAAATATATTATGTTACAAAAATTTTACTTCAACTTTTGAGATAACACCTACAAAACTACCTACCTACCTAGTAACCTACTCATGTAACGGATCTTAATTCACACCTAACGCTCTCTATGAACACCTACTTGAAGATCAAAGTCAATATAAAGACAGGAATACGTCACATACTCGTATAGTTTCTAGTACACGGTCTACAAATAAAAATATTGACTGTCCGACCTACTTATCAACGTGCAACATAAGCTGTTAATAAATTCTGTATCTAGGTTTTATTAAAACAAAGATTCCCACTTAGAAACGTATTTAAGGAATTCGATCGGGATTTTTAAAAACGTATCCACGCGAACGCCCAGAGCAAAGATTTTGCTACCATAACATAACAGACATTTGGTCTGGTCTGATTCCCATCAGACCAGATAAGTGGTCAGATAAGTGACCACATAAGTGGCCAGATAAGTGGTCGTGGTAAGTAGCCATGGCCAGTTTCGGCCATGGCTACTTACCACGCTACCAAGTTACTGTGCTATTATTTTAGACTGCATTTTATCACTTACCACCAGGTCACATTGAGGTCAAAGGCTTAAATCTTGAATTAAATTAAAAAGACAAACATTTGCATACTGATATTTTTTTAAAAGCTCAGTTTTTCTCCAGTGGAAAAATTTAAGTTATTTCAGGTTTTATAATGTTACTAGCTGATGCCCGCGACTTCATCCGCGTGGTTTAAGTATTTTTGATTCCTGCGGGAACTCCTTAATTTTCCGGGATAAAAAGTAGCCTATGTCACTCTCCAGGTCCTCAACTATACCCATACCAAAAATCACGTCGATCCGTTGCTCCGTTGCGGCGTGATTGAAGGACAACCCAACAAACCATCAAACCAATAAACCAACAAACAAACGCACTTTCGCATTTATAATATTAGTATGATGAAGTGTGATGATTTCCTTGTTAACATTATTAAGATCAATATTATTAATTATCCATTTCCCCAGAAGCCTAGAGTAGCCTTAATTTAGTTTATAAATGGAACAACTGGTTGACTGACTTATCAACGAACCTACGGGTCAAACTTTTATGGCGGAAAATTTAAGATTTTTTTGGTTTAGGTACAGAATACAATATAGCAGTACTAACAACGTTGTAGGTTGCTCTCTATTACATTAATTTCACATACTAAAGGCACACGTACTATAGGATCGTGCGAAGCATAAACCTTAAAATAAAATTGACAGTAAATTTTCCTTTTTTAGGGTTCCGTACCCAAAGGGTAAAAACGGGACCCTATTACTAAGACTCCGCTGTCTGTCTGTCTGTCTGTCTGTCTGTCTGTCTCCAGGCTGTATCTCATAAACCGTGATAGCTAGAAAGCTGAAATTTTCACAAATGATGTATTTCCGTTGCCGCTATAACAACAAATACTAAAAATTAAAAAAATATATATATTAAGGGGGGTCCCCATACAATAAACGTGTTTTTTCGTATTTTTTTGCTCAATATTAAAAACGGTAACAGGTAGACGGTTCAAATTTTCACAGAATATTAACTTGTATATTACCTTTCAAAATAAATAATTAAATATCAATAAAGTAAATATTAAAGGGGGGCTCCCATACAACAAACGTAATTTTTATTTTTAATACGTCATAAATCGTAAAACTTACTACAGGTTTGTACGGAACCCTCGGTGCGCGAGTCCGACTCGCACTTGGTCGGTTTTTTATTAACTAATATTCGCTAGACCTGCGTAATTAATGACCACTAAAATAAACATGGTAAGGTCGTCGCGGTGCGATTAGCAGAACATTAAAAGGCATTTTATATCAATTACAATGTCGTTATATTTGAACGAACAAGGAAGATAATTAATATTACTTGAAGCGCCTACATTAGGCTACATTATGTAAAAATGAGTGCAGCGCCTAATGACCTCAGGTGGCATTAATTGGTTGACCAGACTAGTAATTTTGATACTGTATTACTGTATATCATGATTAGTATTTAAATAAATAATTAGGTAGGTTTTGTTTGGTAGGAGAGGTTTTGTCTGGTGGGAAACTTCGGCCGTGGCTAGTTACCGGCAAAGACGTACCTCCAAGCGATTCTGTGATACTACTAAGGGCAATACCATCCACGATCACGCACTACTGTTTTTTTGCTCACATTACCTGGGTAATGTAAAATTATCGGTCGCTCGTGTCGGATTGATTGACGACCTCCGTGGCGCAGTGTGTAGCGCTGTTGTGGTCCCGGGTTCGATCCCCGGCAGCGTCAATTTGGGAATTTATAATTTCTGAATTTTCCCTGGTCTGACCTGGTGGGAGGCTTCGGCCGTGGCTAGTTGCCACCCTACCGGCAAAGACGTGCCGCCGAGCGTTTTAGCGTTCCGGTACGATGCCGTGTAGAAACCGAATAGGGGTATGGATTTAATATAACTGCCATGCCCCTAACGGGTTAGCCCGCTTACGTGTAGTATTATTATATCTGTGCCGCTACCATCTTAGACTGCATCATCACTTACCATCAGGTGAGATTGCAGTCAAGGGCTAACTTGTAGTGGATAAAAAAAAAATCATCCGTCCCATCGGGAGATTTTAGAGTACAGGAACAGAAATTGCAGCTGTGTAAGCGCACACACTTGTGCACTATGATATCTCCCGCGCAGATGGCTAATCTCAGTAGAGATTGGCCGCCGTGCCCAAAATTCGGTCTTAAGTCTTAATAAATGATTATTATAGCGTCTTATTTATTTTTATTATTTATCTTATAGGACGAGAAGACGATAAAAACCCGTATCAATGAACTTCAAGATCTCACATTAACAATCAAGAATGCAATCGACTATGTGGTGTCCCTTCTTGAAAGGATAAAGAAGTAAGTAAATACCAACGACGTAGATATGTAAATCGTCTGTGGTCGCCTGGAGACCGGTGCGACGGGTATATTAAACTTGAACAGCCACTGGTTATTACTTATTAGTATTACCATACTATTACCTATTCTTTGCTATTACGGACTAGTTCATTATATACTACTCTGTCAAGAAAGTATCGGGAAAAGGTGTATGATACACAAAATGTTAATTATTATTCCAAATTTATTGTATCTCCTTCAAAGTAGGCCCCTTCGGAAATAATACACTTATGCCAACGAATAATCCAATTTTCAAAGCATTTTTTAAAGGCATTTTTCGGAATCGACTTCAGTTCTTGCCGCGAATTCTCTTTTATGTCTTCTATCGATTGAAAACGGGTGCCACAAAGTGGTAATTTGAGTTTTGGAAAGAGAAAAAAGTCGGCCAGAGCCATATCCGGTGAATACGGTGGTTGTTCGATGGTATTTGTTGAGTTTTTGGTCAAAAATTCATTCACAATGATGGCCTTGTGCGATGGCGCATTGTCGTGGTGCATCCAAGAATTTTCTTTCCACAAATCTGGCCTTCATCGTCGTTTAAAATGATACGAATCGATTCTTGAGACACAGAAAGTTCAGCTATCTCTCTCAAACTTGAATGAGGATTTTCAGTCACCATTTCTTTCACATTAGCGATGTTAACTTTAGTTGAAGACGTTGATGGCCGACCAGAGCGAGGCAAATCTTCCACCACATCTCGACCACTTTTGAATGCATGGTATGCACGTGTTTTTGATAAAGTCGATTCCCCGTAAGCTTTCTGCAACATTTCCAGCGACTCTGAACACGAAATTCCATTTGCGATGCAAAATTTGAGACAAACTCTTTGTTCGATATTTATAATCATTGTAAAAATCGCAAAACACTATTGAGATGAACTGACAAAATGGCGCACTGTAAACAAAGTAAATAACAATTGACGCTCAAACTTCGCGGCAATATAGACGACAGTTGTGCCAACTTAGCGACAAAAAAGAATTTTTGAATTGAATTTGGAATTAGAAACAAATGATGAATTCCTGGTACTTTTTTGACAGAATGTATTATATATATTAGTATAACCCAGTGAGAGCGTACTATTTTATTGTTATTACGAGTATAATTTCAAATAAATTATTTTAAGAATTATTTTTAAGAAGCTGTGTACATAATCATTATTATTATTTTATTCTAGTTTAGTCATACTGTTACATCATCTATATATATAAAATTCAAAGTCCTGACTGACTGACTGACTGACTGACTTATATATCAACGCACAGCCTAAACCGCTGGTCCTAGAGACATGAAATTTGGAGGGTGTGTTCTTTGTAAAGAGTAGGTATCCGCTAAGAAAGGATTTTTCGAAATTCTACCCCCAAAGGGGTAAAATAGGGGTTGAAAGTTTGTATGAAAGTCCGTCGTTTTTCAAGTTATAGCCATGAAACTTGGTATTTGGGCTTCCGTTTTAAAATTATGAAATACGTATTTCACAATTTTTGTAATTTCTATCCCCAAGGACGTTAAATACAGAGTTTGTCCTTCACTCACGCGGCAACCGAGCAACGGATCGACGTGATTTTTTATGGGTATAGATGAGGACCTGGGCAGTGACATAGGCTTCTTTTTATCCCGGAAAATTAAGGAGTGCCTGTGGGATTTAAAAACTTATGCCACGCGAACGAAGTCGCGGGCGTCCGCTAGTTAAGTCATAAGTGTAATTTAAGTATTATTCACAATTTACTTGTATTTACAAACCCTATCTTTGATTCAGTTTTCTCTAAAGATTTTCCTTTTATACCAACATAAGTTATTATCATATTCTGCCAAAAATATGAAGGCTATAATATCATTGACGTTCGCACCGAAAGGCGGTCACTGAAAATCAGCGTTGGGACACCTGGCACCTAAGACGCGAGTCCTGGCGGCATCGCCAGTTTTAAGTCTGAGAGGCCAGGAGCCCCAACACAAGCTGAGTGACTCACCTGTTGGTAGCGTTGCACGGCTGTACAAACTTACATTTTATGAGTTGTATGTAACTCATTTTCAATTGAGTGTTTGAAGTGTTTTTTGCTACCAATAAACATTTTTCTATTCTTTTCTATTCTATTCTAGTTCAGACTTCAGACACGATGGAATCAGCGCAGTTTTTATTTAAGTGTATAACTAGACTAGATGATGCACGTGGATTTAGGTTTTTTGAACATCCTTTTTTTATTGACTGCAAATAAGCCCTTGACTGCGATCTCACCTGGTGGTAAGTGATGATGCAGTCTAAGATGGTAGCGGGCTTACCTTTTATGGGGTAGGCAGTTATTCAACCTTTACCCCTAATTGGTTTCTAAACGGCATCGTACCTTCCGGAACGCTAAACCGCTTGGCGGGATGTCTCTAACCTAACCAAACCTACCGGGTTGGTATAAGTACCTAACCACGGCCAAATCCTCCCACCATACAAAATTGGTGAGAGAATTTTCCAGGATAAAAAGTAGCATATGTCCTTCCTCGGGATGCAACCTATCTCTATACTTACTAAACTTCGTCACAATTAATTCGTCTGTCTTAACTGGAATCACAGCATAGTTATAAGCAATAAAAAAGTTAGCAAAGCAAAAAGGAATAAAAGCTTTGAATGTCAGTTAGCCTGTAAAACTGGTTCTTAGTTTACCCGATACAAGGTAAGCCTTCAATGCGATTGCATCTGGAGTTACTTAGAGTGGTAAGGCTTTGGTGGTAAAGCTTTGCTGGTTAGATGGGTAAATAGTCACATCGAAGCCTCCTAACAGACCAGGATCAAACTCATCTAATGCTATTGAGAAATTATTTTCCAAACTTGAGAGTTCGAAAATCGAACAAACCTCCCACCAATGCGCTAGTGTGGTCATCAATGACAACCACAATATAAATTAAAATTACATGACTGATCGATGTGTAGTAAACGCAATATTAAAGTAATTTTGGTTTTCAGCTTGGTGAATTTCAGCGTGCCATATTTGAGCTACTTGGTCATTATAGCTCTGGTTGGTTTGTCGATAGCTTTTTACCTGATTCCAGTCAACTATTTATTTATGGCTCTTGGTAAGTACCGTTTAATTAATTTTTAATAGAAACATAAAATATTTAATTAGATGAATTCCTTAATTTATCGGGTAAAAAGAATGCTGTTTCCAATTCCAGGGTAAAAGTTTGAACCAAAATTTCATCCAGATCGCTCCAGCGTCGTATGCCAGTTGTATTACTCGTGTATTACCTATGTAGAGAAAGAGATGAGATAAATTATAGAGATCGTTGGTCTCTCCCCTAATGAGAGTAGGATGAAACTTTTATTTAACTGAGGAGTATTTAAAACTGAACTGATTAATGGTCTCATTCGTTGCAGGTATTTACAAGTTCACTCGTAAGTTCCTAAATCCTACAAGAGTTCCTAACAATGATCTGCTAGATTTCATATCACGTGTGCCTGATGACGAGATGTTGGTAAGATATAAAACTCATATTTAATTGACCGAGCGAAGCGAAGGTCTCCAGGTCTACTTGGGTGAATTTTCACTTGTCCGTTCGTCCGTCCGTCCGTCCGTCTGTCAGAGGCTTATAACTTCTGAATTCCTGAACGTAATTACTTCAAATTTAAATATAATATGTAAACCGATGGTCTCCAGCCTAATATGGCTTAAAAAGTTATAAAAATCTTTATTTCAGGGAGGCTCTCATAGAAGCGAATGCGAAGTAAAATATTTTTTATAGCGTTACATAGGGTTGCGGTATATCATTTTAAAGATAATTAGGAATGAAGTCCAAAAATATATATTTTTTAATGATTCCCCTACAATAGACGAAATGGGGGGCTTTCAAAGTGGAGATTTTCTAACGTCCAAGAACTCGCAATTTTCGGAAAGGCTGAGCCTGAAACTTGATAAATTATTTGAATTATATCCTGTACTTGAACAACAAATACTAAAATTAGATAAATATTAAGGAAACGAAATTATTTAATTTTTAATGAGCTTCAGTATTTTCAACAGAACTTCACAATGATGTCAATAGATGGCGCTCTGTAAAAGTTTATGGATACCTCGAGGTCTCAGTTCGGGGCGAACCACTAGTCTATTTAATTAAAACAGTGTTGGCTGGATAAATATGTTGTCTATTAACCTTTTTATTGCCTTAAGAGGCTATTTAATGACCCCATACGTAATAACGTGCATACGAAAATAAAGACTAAAAATATAAGCTTAATTATTGGATTTGGCTTATTTATAACATCGAAATCAATGTGTAAAGTTTAAAAAACGCCATCTCGACCAGACTAACGACATGATATTTAATTAATTGAGAAAATACGGTTTGATTTCTAATGGTATCTGAGGTAGGTGAGGAGGCCTATAAGGCACAGAAAATATTTTCAGGCTGGGATCAGTTTGGCCTCGTAACATGCCAAAAAAAAGTAGTTACTCCATATTGGGTTTTTCTCTACGTGAATTTAAAGAAAATTCAATTTATAACGTTTTTGTTGCAGAAACAATGGCGCGAGTTGAAAGTTCCAGAGCCGAATCAGTCAATTTCACCAGATCCAACAAAAAGCAGATAATGAAGAATATGTTGAAGTTTTGAAGATTATGAATGATTTGATTTGAACAGTGTTATTATTTTATGGATACAGTGCCATAATGAGCGCGCCAGGGTAGTACGACCACATAATACATAATAGTACAGGTACGACGCCAAGTTAGAGATAATATGGGACGAATCGAGCGTGCAATATAACTAAATATTCCGTAGAAGATAGGTAGGAGTCTATAGCATATATTAAAATTACTTTTAAGTTAGTTTTGTTGCTAGATGCTCAAAAGGAAAGGATAGTGATTGCAAGAGCATTGTTTTTAATTAGATTTAATGACGAGTTTAATGAAAGTAAGCCGAGAGCAGCTAGCTGTAGCCTGTAACCCGTTATGTAAAGGCAAAAAGTACAAAATAATAGGTTTTAAATTGTTTGTATTTTTCGATTTCTGAAACGGCACATTTTCAACATACTTATCCATAGTATTTAATTGTATTTCATTGTACTCAGTAACTACTCAGCTTACTTACTTCAGGGATGTCGTTATATAAATAATAATTCAGATTATATTGATGTTTGATTGTATTTCTAAAACTCGTTTTATGTACAAATACAGCAGATTACCTTAAATCAGGTGTACTAATAGATCTTAGAATCCTAGACGATTGTCGTTGGTATTCTCGATTGGGTTCGGGAACCCCTAATTCTTTCCAATCTTTCTGTAAATAAATAAAACAATTTATTATTAACTAAAAAATTAAAATACAAAAAACTTTAGCTAATTAAAAAAGAGAACAATTATTAGAGCCTATCTGCTACTATTTTACTTAACTACTTATTTTTAAGTGTGCAGTGACTGTGATAGTCAAATGATGTGATTTTTGCTTTTAATGAAAGATAATATTAAAAACCTCTCTCGTTTACGAATTATTTACCAAAACTGTGATTTATATTGCATTCAAAATCAATGTATGTAAGTAGTTGTAAAACTTTAGAGGTAATATTTATACATAAGTTATTCTTAGATAATAATATTAATAGAGACTGAAATAAGTTACCAATATTCCATTGTCCGGTACTCTTGAAAGGAAGTCGATTAAATCATTATTTAACACTCTGTCTGGGTTTATATATTTCCTAACGAATTTATAAATTCCTGTAACAGTATAATAATTGTTAATTCAGCTAGATACCCTAGCCTACAAAAAATTGTCTAAAAATTGCTGTAGGTATTGGGACATGTCATCATACTAATATCATATCATACTTATATTTTAAATGCGAAAGTGTGTTTGTTTGTTGGTTTATTGGTTTTTTGGTTTGTTCTTCAATCACGGCGCAACGGAGCAACGGATCGACGTGATTTTTGGCATGGGTATAGTTGAAGACCTGGAGAGTGTCAAAGGCTACTTTTTATCACGGAAAATTAAGGAGTTCCCGCGGGAATAAAAAAAACAAACCACGTGGACGAAGTCGCATCAGCTAGTAGATAATATTTGAAAAGTAGGTAAGTATCTAAAATTATTTACCTAAACTCATGAGCAAGTAATTAAAAGGGATGTAATATAATACGACGGATGCTGCTAGCAGTATAGTCATTGCAACGTAGCTCAAAAACGGCACTTTGAATGTTAATAAACTGAAAAAATTTATAACCAACAGTTATTAATGCTCGTTTACTATTATAACAACAAACTTTAGGAATCGGGTGATTAGGCTAGAGACAAATTTAGCGGAATTCCGCGAGCATTTTGACATATTATCATATTTTGTTACTGCCCTGCATATAGAAACTTAGCCTTCACCTATAACTTCCGTTTGTTTTTTTTGTTGGATATTTTTGTGTAAGTTTTGGATCATCCAATACTAAAACCCTGCCAAATTTCATCGACTGAGGATTTAATGCGGGGGTCTCCATTATTGAGGTAATAATGTACTAACTACTAACGTACCGTACATATTACCTACTTCAATGGTCTCCATACAACAGACCGCCCCGTTTCTTAGACTACTAGGGAACATCTAGTACACCCGGTGGAGGCTAAGAATATCCCGGCCAAAAAACTACTGCTGTTCTTAGCAGCAAGTGGTATTGGTCAGAAATGCGGTGAATTGTGGTGATCACAACGTGATGTTGTTTGAGATGCCACATTGTAGCGGAATTCTCCTAGATTTGTCCGTAGCCGAAGCTTACTTAAAAATTCTTTCAGTATAAGACCTAATAAACTCCATCCCATTTGTAATAGTTATCGTCATTTTTTGCAAGTCCTGTATTTTTCCACTCACGGTCTTTTCTTCCTGAAATTCGTAAAAATAATTCTATTGTTATTAATTGATCTTCATGATCATTTTCTCTTTCCTGTTTTCCAGTTAATATTTCCATTCCAATTAAATTATTGGCCATGAATGTCCATACCTAACATACTTATTTACCACTGAATAGATACCACGCATCGGATACGATAATACTCATATTCGTAGCCATCAGATCAAGCAATCAGTTCAGATTTAGGTCATAATATGGTCTCAGTTTAAGTAAGCCTGGTAAATAAAGGCAGTTTCTTTATAACTATACATAATACCCGGATAAACTCACGTGTTCTGTCGGAAAAATGTCTGACTAGTTTCGAACCCGTTCGGGGCCTTTAAACGTTAAAAAAGGCAGTTTCGCTATGGAAGTTAATTTTCACGTTGTTGAATGCTGACAACGAGTATGCTTGGCTGCGATAGGTTTTTAGCGAGTATGATTCAATAGATATTTTAGATCCTAATCCCATCAGACCAGAGCCAAACTCAAAATTAGGATAGGTATAATCATATTATATATAGTCCATGCCAGTAATCGAAAAGGAATTCTCACCACTGCGCCATCAGGAAGGTCGAGAATGATTAAAAACTTACTTACATATTTGACCTACCCACCTTAGTTTCGTCTTCGTTTGCGCAATCCTGTACAACATACACTTTATCTGAAAAAATGTTGGTCAATAACAATTTGTAACTAGGTGATACCTAACCTAGACGCTACGGTCACAAGCCACAACAGTGGTCATATCCTGATACTGACGCTATGTTACGGATCTTCTTAACCCAATGACCTAGTTTTTGTTTGTTTAGTACATTATGGCCAAGAACCGAAAAACAACTTGAGTAGTGTATTGATTTTTAGGTCTCTTTGGCGGATTCAAGGGGGTGCGAGTGAACTTCTACCATACGAGATGCACGCGATTGTTTTATCCGATGCTCTTTTTCCGTTTTCCGTGATGCGTCTACGTTTCTTCACTATGCCCTAATATTATAAACGCGAAAGTGTGGCTGTCTGTTTTCACGGCACATTTCTTCAATCGTTTTTGAAAGGTTCACAAATTGATCTATGATCCGGGTAAAGATTTTTCAAAAACTAAAATCCACGCGCATGAACTATCTGTAAAAGCAAAGAAGGGCATCTTCTAGTTGAGAACTATCTTGCTGTGTCCATGTCCTGGATGCTCTAGCAATATTCAGCGTCTGAAAAATGGATATGGGCGTATCCCAGCATTGTCTACATGCTACAAAACGCAAGACTTACACACCAGCGTAAGAAGCGGATCAAGAGAATCACTTATTACATTTTTAAATAAGTCAAGTTGCGTCGCTACATATATGGCCCCGGGCCATAGCTATGCGGACGCAACAGCGGTAGGTAATTAAAACAGCTACTGCCAGACTGCTTCCCTGTGTAGAAACAACCCTCCGCAGTGAGGTTAATGGCACTCGCTAACTTTAAACATAGCGATTAGTTTTTCATACTGAAATTCGGAAAATGTGTGCGACTCCGCAACAGCACTAGTCATGATGCTGAGTCACTTGCATTTTCATGAATTTTCACCACTTGCTTAGTGCTTGCCAGCATTATAACCGTTTGCGATCTTAGACTAGGAAAGATCATATATAGGGGATAGGCAATCCATAAACTAAACACGGATGAAATCATGTGACATTAATTATTACATTAATTAATTCAATAGATACCTCGATGCCGCCCGAACATCCATTGATAACAGAAAGGTATTAAGACTAGGAGAGGTATATTCCATAGCCTGACGTAATAGCAGAATACCAGCCATCCGACGAGTGTACAAAAAGAGAATTCTGTATCATCCCACTCAAAGACACGCCTGGGGAATAAGCACAGGATTTTAAAATTATTCATTTAGACAAAATCTATTTAGAAGTAGTTAGACGAGGTCGCGGGCATCATATGTTTGTGATTCAAGAATAAATTTTACACTTTTAGTTATCAAGTTTTTATTATTGTAATTAAAGTGGACATTACTTATCACGACTGAAGAGTTATTACCCATTAATTCTATAAGCTAAGGTTTTTTTCAAGAGCTCTACTTACTTATAATATTCATTTACTTCTGCTGCCAGGTTAAGCTGATCTGATATATGTTTTGTATTACTGTAGACAAGACCAAGGTCAAATTTTGGTTGTTTCTTGATATACTTTACCTCTTTGGCTTGAAAAAGTCTCATGGTTGCTTTTACCTGCAAAACATTTTATTGGTTTTTTACTCTTATGGCAAGTCTATCCAAACTACGAATTATGAAGATCAATTAGTTACTCTAATTTTCTAAAACATCATCAAACTACTTTATTATAACTTTGATCTAAGTATTTGAAATGAAACTCGCACTCGGCCTGAATTCCGCTTTCGTTAATCGCTGGTCACTATTTGAATAGCGAATCTGAGAACATTGGTATCATGTGTGTTCCGTTCAATCTTTTTTGCATCTACGAAGTAAGCTGCGAGAGAGTCCACGCAGTAGGTATAGTCCGTGTCACGAACGAAGTCCCGCAGGTAGGTACTAAAATTCTACATCAATGCCCGAGGCAAAATAATACATTTTACATACAAAAATTGCAAAAGCAATTAGATGCGGCGCTTAGTCGTATATTTGATGTAGGGTTTCGTGGGCGATAAATCGATCTAGCTAGGATTCATTTTTAGAAAATGTCGTTTTATCCGTGTTTTCAGGCAATGAAAAACTGCTACAATATTATTAGAATACGCCATTATCTATAAGTTTATAATAGCTCAGGTGGGAAATCGGGTGGTCCCGAAATCAAAGACCCAGCCAGTCCGATTATTTTTTTTCTTTTTTTTCCGATTATTACCCACCCAGATATTTATGTTATTAAGTACAACGCGATTCTTATTCGCAGCGGCCAAACGAAATGCATCGGATTCGAATAATGTAACGACCGATAAAGCGACCGATATACCTACGCTATGCTCCAAGCAAAGTGTCACTTGCGAAGCAAATTGTATTGTGTAGCATTAGTAAAATCCACTAAATAACCAAAGAAGAATACAAACCTAGTCTATGTTGGAGGAGTATGTTAGTTACTTACTGGATTCCAAGCTAAAGACATCTGAAGCTGTATCCTTGGGCAATTTCCCTTCGCATTGCTCCGTTTTCTCCTATCTTTTAAAGCGTACCAACGAATCAAATCGTTGCTTATCCTCAGCAATGGTATGGACACCTTCCCTATAGACTGGTGTAGAAGTGCATTCTTCAGAGAGCTGTCGTAAACTTTTATATCGAGAGTTGATGTAACGTCGTAAATTTTACTAAAAAAAATTTAGTAGTCAGAAGGGAAATCAATGCATTCAGTTTCATTTCATAATACACTACTACTACTTTATTCATTAATATAGCAAGAGATGTATGAAAACTCCACCTGGAAATCATTTATAACCGACTTTAAGAAAAGGAGAAGGACATTACCAATTCGACGCGCAATATTTTTTACGTTAGCTCCGTTCTGTTACAGACGAAAGAAAAGGAAAAGAAAAACTTTGATAAATAAATAATTATTTTCTGGGTTAGGAGTTCCATGAGGCAGAAATTTCGTCAGAAATCCGTTAGTTAGCTACTTATTCCTCAATCTAATAGCAATCAATTAAATTCAATAGGTCATTAAAAGATATTAGGAAAAACTCACAAAGTATAGCATTTGTTCCATCTCGGTTCTGAGCTTGGGCCAACGCGATTTGTCTCAACTTTCTCGTTATCTATTTCCAAAGTGCAGTATGCATTTGGTTCACTGGTTAAGCCTTTCGCTCCAATGACTTTTACGTATAAAATTCCCACTACAGACCAATCGTATGGATCGTTTAAGATTTTCTGAAATAAAATTCGCTATTGAGCAGGGGCATTCCCACTGAGCTAGTAACTATCCCCATTCTGTAAAAACTATATCGACCATTGTTACAATCTCAATATTTTTGTGATCAGCTGAATTTATGATATTCTTGCTGCAACGATGGATGGACAATAGCGAAAGTGTGCTGGCTCAGAGTAGAGTATTTTAAATATATGGTGCTAGCCATAAAAGGTCATTGCGATCGTTACACTGTATTCATTTTACCGAAATAGTAATGAAGTAGTCGACCATTTCGTGAAATAAAAAGAACGTTTTATTTGCATAAAAACATATTTTGATAGTTTATTTGAAAAAACATTTGAATGGTGGCATTTCACCTATTAGGTACATGTTTCCGCAGGCAACACCCGTCTACGGGAGCCAGGTGATATGTCTCGACCGTAACAATAGGATGATCACCCTACGAGCGGGTGTTGTGGTTGTGCTCGGAGTCGGGGACCACTGCATGGTCCGACCGTTCATCTTTGGAGGTCGTATATATATACCTAGCGTAACTCAGAGAAAACTTCGTTATCGTGAGTTGGACTCTTCGTGGTCGCGTGTATCGTACTAGTAGTGCCATCTATTGGATTATGTGCGGACTGCGAAGACCGCCACACGCGTATTATTTTTTTGATTTTCTCAAAGAAAAGTCTACGGAACTTTTTTGCTGGTAAGTAATAATGTTGAAGAAAGGCAGCAGATAGGTAAATGATCTCTTAGTGTGCGGGCACGAAATGAGCGGGAGCGGGGCGACGGCGGGAGCGGGGCGATGCGACTAGTCGGCGAGCTGGCGACGAATTTCGGGAACAATTTGAAAGAGGTCTGGTAATACTTTTTAACCGACAAAAACGTCTGGGATTTATTTTTTCGAATTTTCTAAGTATAAAATTTAAAGTTAAAAAAATCAAGTTGTCAAAAAAATGTTTTTTCGGATTTTTTTTGCAAATGTTATATGCTGCGCAGTAGCGAAATAACCGCAAACGCTCTATCAGGCTGGCAGAACTGGATTCGCCAATGAACGAAATTATATTTTTCCACAATTTCAGATTGCCTAAAAACACCTTCCCGAAATTCGTCGCCAGCTCTCGAATTCCATCGCCCCGCTCCCGCCGTCGCCCCGCTCCCGCTCATTTCGTGCCCGCACACTTAGGCTTGGTATTTAATATAGGTACCTACCTAGGTTTTATGTTACTAAAAATTGTGCTTTCGAAAATCATGCCTTAGGTACTTATTGGTATGTTAAATGAAGAGGAGGTTGGAGGTAGGTCTAGGTCTAAGTTAGGTACATAGATACTACATACTTGGCTTTCAACGGAACCTCGTAAATCCACCAAGCAGTTGCTTGTGGTTTCTGGCGAGCGTATGGCGCACATCGTGACCGAAATATGGACCATGCCGTATCCATCGTCTAGCTGTTGCCAAATCTCGTGTGTACGCTCCTTCTCGTACTTAGATAAATCTAAAACACAACTTGAGCAAGGGAATTATTAATTGTTATTTTGCGTAGGTACTATCCATGGTAATATATCTTGGGTGACGACCTCCCACCACACACGGCCACAGCGCTCACCAGTGGTGAGCGCTGTGGCCTTAGAAATTGGACGTTCCATATTCGATTCCCAGTCGATTAAGAACTCTTGTGGAATGGAACGGTTATGGGTGTAATAATAACTGCCGCAACACTCCTAGAAACACGCGCTAAGAATCGTTTAAGTATGGGTTTAATATTACTACCTCCACACTCATACCCTAAAGCTCTTTCCATCTTATGAAAGTGTGTCTGTCTGTCTGTCTATTATTTATTTTCTGCTACGCTTTAACAGCCGATCTTTTTAAGTTTCGACCAATTTTGATAAAATTTGGTACAGAGATAGGTTGTATCACATGGAAGGACATAATATAGTCTACTTTTTATCCCGGAAAATTAAGGAGTTGCCACAAAAAACTTAATCCACGCGAACGAAGTCGCAGACATCATCTAAACGTCGTTTATAAACTAGGATGAGATCGCACTCAAGGGCTAACCAGTCATCAAGCTTACGTACCTGCCCTTAGAATTTTCCATTTTTCCTTTATCCCTTATTGATATATTCAATACGTAATGTTGATGGAGATGCAGTCGAAATTTTTCTTTCCACTTTGGATTTTGACTGCTTGGAACACTTTTGGATCTAAACGATTCCAATCCCAACCTTAAATAAGGAAATAAAAAAATAAGACTAAAGTTCTTACAAATCATTTTATTTCGAGTTGGCAAGTACTAGTACGAGTAACTCGCTCTACAATTTTTTCTGAGTCAACAGCTTAATCAACAGTTTGTCGGTAGATGGCTCTACAATATTTTTTTGTAATCATATTGATGTATAATTTTAAAATAGTACCTATTCGATGATGAAAATTACTCATTTACTAGATGATTCCCGCGACTACGTCCGCTTGGATTAATGTTTTTGATTCCCACGATAACTGTTTAATTTTTCGGGAATAAAAGCAAGAGTAACTTTGTGTTACTTCTGGGCAGTTGTAAGCTATTTCCATTCCGAATTTCAGCCAAATCGGTTCAGTCATCGAGCTTGACGATTGATTGATTGATTGAGTGATTGTGACGTGAAGGCGTCCAAATTATCCAACCTGATCCAACCATACAAACTTTCACATCCTCCATATTCACGGCCCATATTTCCAACCGATTTTCATGAAATTTGGTATAGAAATACCTGTAGGGACGAGAATAGGTTACGAGGGAAAATAGCTCATCCACGCTGATGAAGTCGCGGGCATCAGCTAGTTTATAATATTTTAGAAAGATACCTTTAACATTTACAAGCTAGTTACCCTGCTTTATAATGATTAAAAGTAATCATTCATACGTACCGAAGTTTACAGTATAAAGTATGAGATATTCCATCATCAGGAACTGGTGGAAGACACTTAGCTTCGACTAGCACAATGGTTACGATGGTGTCCCAACTTTGATCAAACTTTTTAGTCTGGAATATTATTTTAACTTCAATTTTACCACTAAGTTACATAACATAATTTAGTATGATAACATAATATTATTATTATAAATCAGCATACACAGGGTTAATTCTCTTCATAATACTGAAAAATTTTTGTTCTACAACTTTTTGAAAAACTCAATTTAAAAAAAACTAAATATTGAGAAAATCACTACTTACTAATTACAACCATACTTAGCATGGAAAATGCAAAAGACTTAAAAAGTTTATTATGTACTAGCTTATGCCCGCGACTTCGTCCGCGTGGACTTTCACAAATTTCAAACCCCCATTTTACCCCCTTAGGAGTTGAATTTTCAAAAATCCTTTCTTAGCGGATGTCTACGTCATAGTAGCTTGTCATGTTAAATTTCAGCGCGATCCGTCCCGTGGTTTGAGCTGTGCGTTGATAGATCAGTCACTCAGTCACCTTTTCCTTTTATATATTTAGATGTACTTACTTTATCTTTTATTTTTGAAACGGTTGAATCCACAATGGAACTGCTGCTGCGATTCACTCTAGACAAACTAATTAAAGAACTCGGGCGCCACCTGTTGGCATACAAAAAAACCAATGGGTTTGTTGAACTTCAACCCTTCGATGCAGGGGCGGCGACAGCTACCTTGTAAGAACTACCAGATGGTCCAGACTCCAGGCTAAGGCGATTGTGAACGTGGTGGTGCCTTGCAGGCCAAAATAAATATAAGGAAATGCCCGGGCAAGGTCAGGAGGCTCAGCCTCGAGGTCCGCACTCCGACTGACCATACTAATTAGGTCGATCGAGAACAACCTTCGTCGTCGTCGTCAACCTGTCGAATCCACCTCCTGAACAGTTGATAATTAATTATCTACCTGTTCTAACTAAGAATACGACGGAATATTTTACGCCATAGTTAATAAGGTGACTTCATAATTATTTGGCAATAATTAGAAATATTACCACCACCACCACCACTACAGCCCATTGACGTCCCACTGCTGGGCACAGGCCTCCACTCTCATAGGAGAGAGGGAATTAAAGCTTAGACCCGCCACGCTGCTCCAATGCGGGTTGGCGGGCTAATAGAATATTGGATGGGTAGGTTTATTTTATTTTATTTTTATTTATTAGGTCTACTAACGGACACTTACATTAAAACATTCAAAGGTAATCTTATCATTTTAAAAAAGGCTAAATATAAAAAAATGAAAATGTAGTGACCACTTAAAAGTAAACACAACTAGGTTAATTAGAAATATAATTTTGTTGAAATTTTTAGAACTTACTACATTAGGGTAGGTAATGGCAAAAATTACTAGATAGGTACCTACACCGTAAGTTACTTTTCAACACACTTGCTCATAAAGTGGCTCTAAGTTCACCGCAATTAGGCACAATGACACCTATAATCAAACTGTGACTTTTTCATTACTATTATTCACAGAGTGAGTTATAGAGTTTTTTTTTATTTTATTGGTTGAGTTGCTTTGTTCTTAAAAAAGTTTCGATACAAAAAAGATCGTTCAATAGTACAAAATAAATTAATGTACCTACCTATTGCTTGCTCATTTCATGCAACTTCGTATTTAAATAAATAATTTCAACTTGTACGTGTTTACTAAATAAAACTTTCACTCAAATATAACTTTTGTTTTTTCTGTAATATCTAAAGAAAACTTAAAATTCCCATATGTACGTGGCTAAAACGCTATCCGCGAAAACCCAAAAAAAAAGAAACCTCATCTTTTAGTCTATGGCCGAGGGCCGATTGTAAGATGCGCTTACTTAAAACTAAATAAATAAAATAAAAAATAAAATAAACTGTTGAAATTACAGTTATTTATTAATTAAAATGTCTACAAGTAAGTACATACTAATTATTTATGAAGAAAATTATTTAAGTTGTACACCGCCCGATATAAGATGTGATTACTACCTGAAAACTCCAAGGAAATAGTACATTATGATACAAGTGCGCGAAGTTGGTCATTACAGTCGAGGCGGTATTGCACAGCCCGAGCCGCAAGGCGAGGGCTGTAATAGAGCCAAGACTGTAATGAACAAAGCACACGCGTATCATACGACGTTTTTCAACACACTTGCGAGGAAAAAAACAATTAGGTAGGTATAAAATACATTTTAATTATTAAAGCAATTATTAAAGCAATTATTGAAAGTACAATTATTAAAATGATACGCAACAGTTTTTGTTGGATGTTGCACAGTATGTGTTATAGTATTATTAAAACTTTTACTGTGGTGTTCTTGAGTAACTGTAAATGTTGGAGATAGTGAAACATTCCCATAGGAGGTGGATGGGCGTTCTAATTCTCCTTTAGTCAGAGTAGGCGGCACACAAAAATCACTGGCATATGAGGTAGAAGGTTGCGGTTCGGGACAAAACTTCTTAGAAGGTGGCTCCAAATTGATGGCTTGTGTTATCTTGGCACTTATGTTAACTTTGTTTTGAATTGAGTCCTCAACATAAGATTCTGCGACTGTATTAGACCGCCACCCGCCATGGCGCTTTAATGTTAATATATCAGCCCCTGCATCAGCTAGCAATGTAGCTGAGGTTCTTCTAAAACTGTGTCCGGTGTAACATTCAGCATCCGGTAATCCCAGAAACTTTGCGATTTCTTTTGGCATGGAACCAAATTTATTAACACCTATAGGTTGACATGTACATTTTCCTTTTTGGAAGTTTTGAAAAAAACGGTCACTTTTAGCTTTATTTGTACGCAAAGCTTGATATTTCTTTACGATATCATAAAATTGACCGTCAATAGTGAACGATCGTGGGATTTTGTTCTTGGTGTTTGGGATTTTCACAAGAAGCATTTCCCCGTGATTCTTGATGTCGTTTGTTGTAATATTATTAAGCTCTTGTCGCCGACATGCGCCTTGGATTCCAAATATTAATGCAACCTGAAAAAAAAATACTTATATTTATATTTTTTAATAAATCTTAGCCTTAGATTTTTAGGTTTAATTTAATTTATAGTTAATTTTAGTTTAATAAGTAGTTTTCGATTGTCACTCTATTTATTGATTAGATATCGGTAATAGGTGGATGCTTAATACTTATTTGGGTACTATGTTTCGTATACAAACTTAAGCTACAATAGATAGTATTAGTTTACTGACCTTCGTTGCTAAATATTGGCTATCTGGGGCTTCATTTAAGAATTTTTCGACATCATTAGGTGACAATACTTTAGATTTTCTGCCAATATAGCCATCCGACCGCCTTTTCAAGAATGCCATCAAATTCGTATAAGTTTTTATGTCGATTCCATTTTTTGTCCGAATCATACTTCTTAACATGGAATAAATACACCACAGCGTGTTGGGCTTATATTTGTTGGCTAACTCATTAAAGTAAGCCAAAAACACGTTCTCCGAGAACGACTGGGCTTTTTTGTCGCATTTCCATTTCATGAAATTTTCGTAAGCCCGTATGTATTTTTCTCTTGATTTTGATGGCAACAAACTGTCACTAGCGTTTTGTGCCTCAATAATAATATCTGGTGGCGTCGTATCCAAATCTAACTGTACTTCGTCACTTGTACTCGACATTTTTCAGTCACAAATCAGCAATTTTAAACGAACAAATGTTTGCACAAAATGGCGCGGAGGTTTATTTTTTCGCGCGCCGTATCTTTGGTTGAATAACTATGCGCGCGCAGGCTAAGTCCAGAGGCACCGAACACCGCCATTCAGCCACAATATATTAAACTTTATTAGGTTTTTAAAAGGTACACTTTCCTCTATTAGGTTTTTTAAATGTGCATTTCTTTCACTGATATATTGTAAACAAGAAGGTTATATATTACACTCCTTGTTCAAGATTGTAAAATTAAAAAAAAAATTTAATTAAATATTTATTTACAAAATAACAAATCTTTTGGTAACAACCTCTTTACGGATATTAAAAAAAAAGTGGAATAAGAAAAACACTAGTGCGGATATGAAAAGTAAAACGAACTAGTGTGTAATAAATCGCATACCGGGCGTAAGACTAAAGAAAATATAGCAACTTTACGAGCAAGTGTGTTGAAATAGTACATTATGATACAAGTGCGCGAAGTTGGTCATTACAGTCGAGGCGGTATTGCACAGCCCGAGCCGCAAGGCGAGGGCTGTAATAGAGCCAAGACTGTAATGAACAAAGCACACGCGTATCATACGACGTTTTTCAACACACTTGCGAGGAAAAAAACAATTAGGTAGGTATAAAATACATTTTAATTATTAAAGCAATTATTGAAAGTACAATTATTAAAATGATACGCAACAGTTTTTGTTGGATGTTGCACAGTATGTGTTATAGTATTATTAAAACTTTTACTGTGGTGTTCTTGAGTAACTGTAAATGTTGGAGATAGTGAAACATTCCCATAGGAGGTGGATGGGCGTTCTAATTCTCCTTTAGTCAGAGTAGGCGGCACACAAAAATCACTGGCATATGAGGTAGAAGGTTGCGGTTCGGGACAAAACTTCTTAGAAGGTGGCTTTTGTTCTTGGTGTTTGGGATTTTCACAAGAAGCATTTCCCCGTGATTCTTGATGTCGTTTGTTGTAATATTATTAAGCTCTTGTCGCCGACATGCGCCTTGGATTCCAAATATTAATGCAACCTGAAAAAAAAATTCTTATATTTATATTTTTTAATAAATCTTAGCCTTAGATTTTTAGGTTTAATTTAATTTATAGTTAATTTTAGTTTAATAAGTAGTTTTCGATTGTCACTCTATTTATTGATTAGATATCGGTAATAGGTGGATGCTTAATACTTATTTGGGTACTATGTTTCGTATACAAACTTAAGCTACAATAGATAGTATTAGTTTACTGACCTTCGTTGCTAAATATTGGCTATCTGGGGCTTCATTTAAGAATTTTTCGACATCATTAGGTGACAATACTTTAGATTTTCTGCCAATATAGCCATCCGACCGCCTTTTCAAGAATGCCATCAAATTCGTATAAGTTTTTATGTCGATTCCATTTTTTGTCCGAATCATACTTCTTAACATGGAATAAATACACCACAGCGTGTTGGGCTTATATTTGTTGGCTAACTCATTAAAGTAAGCTAAAAACACGTTCTCCGAGAACGACTGGGCTTTTTTGTCGCATTTCCATTTCATGAAATTTTCGTAAGCCCGTATGTACCTATTTTTCTCTTGATTTTGATGGCAACAAACTGTCACTAGCGTTTTGTGCCTCAATAATAATATCTGGTGGCGTCGTATCCAAATCTAACTGTACTTCGTCACTTGTACTCGACATTTTTCAGTCACAAATCAGCAATTTTATACGAACAAATGTTTGCACAAAATGGCGCGGAGGTTTATTTTTTCGCGCGCCGTATCTTTGGTTGAATAACTATGCGCGCGCAGGTTAAGTCCAGAGGCACCGAACACCGCCATTCAGCCACAATATATCGACGGTTAAAAGGAAATAGGGCATAAGCGACATTTTGGTCAAAAATGAGTTATTATGCCATTGGACTTAAAATTTTCTGCTCTTTCGAATGCGCTTACTCCCATGGCTCTACGATGACTTTTTTGGCGTTTATGCCCAAGCAAAAAAAGAACCATTTATAGTGTTATTTTTGCTAACCGACGAAAATTCTGGTCATTTTTGCTATAAAGGTGATTGTACCCCTACAAAAATGATTTATTTTGGGTTTGTTGTCGGTAATGCTTTTTTACTTCACAAGGATGCCAAGCTTTTGGTTGTTTATGCCTTTTAAGCATTTCAATTGAAAAGTACAAATGTTGCTTAAAGCTTACTTCCATTTCGTAATTTAACAAAGCTATGGCGCTTGTGCCCTATATACAAAATGCATACTTATATTACTCTGGCGGTTATCCCCTATTTCCATTCAGGTCTTAATGACAGCCAAGTCGGTTATGCCCTATTACCTAAATTGATTTTAATGTGACACTGGTGGTTATACCTTACTTCCGTTTACTAATATAAATACGATTGTCGCTAATTCCATATTACTTAAAATTAAATTAGATATCATGGTGTCGATTATAACATATTTCCACGTTCTACAATCATACTTATACGTCGCTTATACCGCAATACCAAATAAGGATTTAATAACGAGTCGGGGCTTATGCCATTGGATACCACAAAAACCAGTTTTAAATGCGTCGCTTGTCCCCCCGCAACACTCAGCCGCGCGCTGTGACAGCGTGAACACGCGCGACTCGTGCGCTCCTATATTTAATAATATCGGAACCCACAGGATTGGTAAGCTCAATCTCTTTTTATTATTTGTGATACACATATATGACATTCGATTCTGCACACGCAACAATTGAAAACCAAGTTAAAAATACTACTATCTGGGCTCCATCGCAATGGTATACAGTTTTTCAGACGGCAAGAAAAAATCCAAAGCCTTATGATGTTGAGAAATTGAATCACACAGTCTTCAAGAGATGGGACCTTCTCGCTGACAAATACTTCGTGGGTAATGTTGGCAGCAAGATTAGTAAAATACGAGTCGCTACTTTTAAAAAGAACCGCACATCAGCAACGGTCAAATACTCGATGGACCCGGAGGCACCCGTGTTTCGTATAGAAATCGCATCAAAAACGAAGTTGCTTGATTTGCCGGACTGCTATCCCAAGGTCTTGCCAATTTCAGAGCTTAAACATAAAGATTTGATGAAGCTTTGTACGGACAAAGTTATACCTCAACAGTTTCAGGCAGAGTACTTAAATCTAACATTCAGTAAAAAGACAAAAGACTGTTTGGCCGAATCTGATATCGAAGATGAGGGAGATCAATAGTATTAAAGTGATGATGTTGTTTTAACCCCTGACGCAAAAACGACAGGGTGTCTGTCTGTCGTCTGTCTGTTGTCTGTCTGTTGTCTGTCTGTCTGTCTGTCTCTGTCTGTCTGTCTGTCTGTATATGTGTCTTTCTGTGGCATCGTTGCTCCCGAAAATCCTTTCGACAAATCTAAATTGAAATCGGTTGATCCCAACCGATTTCAATTTAGATTTTTTTGCTTAAAAGGTGAATTATTGGAGAGTGTTATTATGGATTACAGATTTTTTCACAACTACCTCAATATGTGTATCAAATAAAAGGGCTTGAGTAGCAGAACACAATACACTATAAAAAAATTAAATCCAAGATGGCAACCGCTGCAAAATGACTGATAACCTAAGTCGGGGGTTTTTTAAATGTTTAATTTTGAGGGGCTTTCTCAGAATATAAAGATAATACTTTCAAATTAAGAAGACTGATTAAAAAAAGTTGTGATTTTTAATGTTGATCTCGATAGCTATAAAGAAAAAAAATATTACCAATGATAATTGACCTAAGACTGACCTATTCAATGTGATATACTAAGTATGTATAAAACTTCTATACAGCATAAACATTTCATAATAAGAAAGTCTTCTTCTTCTTGGTCGCATTCTTCATTTCTGAAGGTCGTGTCCGCATTGAAGTGACCTCGTAACGCTCGACACGATAGCCTTCCACTCCGTCCTGTCCTCGGCTTTCCGCAATGCAGTAGTAAGAGGGAGGCCCGTGAGCGACTTGACCTGGTCAGACCAGCGGCTAGGTGATCGACCGCGCGGTCTTTTGCCCTCCACCCTTCCCACCACTATGAGCTTAACTAGGTTGGTGGCGGGCAATGTGACCAAAGTAACCTAGAATCTTTTGGTAACAAATGGTCGACAGTCTTGTGCTAATTCGAAGTTGCTTCAGGATGGAGACATTTGTTCTTTTAGCGGTCCAAGGTATGCGGAGCATCCTTCGCCAACACCACATCTCAAATGCGTCAATCTTCTTCCTCTCTGACACCCGGATTGTCCAAGCCCCAGAGCCATAGAGGAAGATTGAGAAAACTAAGGTCTGCACGAGTCTCTTTTTCGTTGTGTTTGATATCCTTCGGTTTTGCCAAATCCTGATTAGCTTGCTCATGGCACCTTTGGCTATCTGGATACGTCTTCGGATATCATGTTCACTTCCTCCATTTTCAGAGAGCAGAGATCCCAGGTATACAAACTCGTGAACAAACTCCAGATCTGACAGTTCGCCAGTTCTAGCGAGTTGACCAGTCCTATCGATTAGCATTACCTTTGTCTTTGATTTGTTAATACTAAGTCCAGCCAGTCCACTCTCCAGTTCTAGTCTGCGAAACAGTTGGGCTAGTTCAGTTAGTTAAAGAGAATGGGAGACAGGATACATCCTTGCCGTACTCCCTTTTCCGGCTTGAATGGTCCAGAGATGACGTTATTAACTCTAACCATGGACTCACCATCTCGGTATAGGTTTGCGATCAGTTTTATGAGGTGTTGGGGCACACCCATTTCCCGTAATATATCCCACAGACAGTCCCATCGCACGCAGTCAAATGCTTTTGAGAAGTCAATAAAGCACATAATCATAGGTGTGTTGAACTCTCGGCTTTTCTCAATCATTTGCCTCACATTCACTATCTGTTCACTAAGAAAGTCTATTAACCAGATAATAATTTCTTAAGCTGAAAAGAGTGGTACGGAAATAGAAATTTTGAAATGAATAGTAGATAGCAAGCGTTCTTAGTTGTAAGTGAAAACAATGTTTTTTTATAGTCCTTTGTTCCCATGTTTCTTGAAACGTTGTTATTTGACAAAGATACCATGTTTTGTTTAACGGTGCCTTTTAATTTTAAGTTGCGAAGCTGTCCTTATTTTTGTATAATGTTTGTTACTTTTTTAAATGTTAACACTTTCTGTCAAATGTTGACAGCGTTATGAAAGAAAGAGACAAAACAGTGTTTTAGCTAGGTTTATAAAGCGATTCGTGTTTTTATTAGTAAGGGGGATAATTTTTATTTTTCTTGATTAAAAAGTATTAACAAAAACTCCTTTTTTATTTCAAAAAACATCACACTATCTGCTCGTTAGTAAATATGAAATAACGAGCTATATCTTTTAAATCTACCATTTAGTGTAAAATTATAGCAGGGTATACTGTAATAGGCTTCTTAGTAAGATAGATCCTTAGTATGTTTCTGTGAAAATTTACTCCCAAGCAATTTCACCCTTCTTTAGAAGTTAGAGACCCAATTACGGTGTCGTGTAATATCTGTTTTAGATATTTTCCTGATGAAGGATTGTGTTGGTTGCGCTACTTCATTATTTTTGGGGTGGCTTTTCATCCATATTTCTTTGCTTCGTAGCGACATTGTGTGTTACTAATGTCTTATATCCTGGTATTGTTTTGAATGCCGACTGTTTCTTGTGCCCTATTATCTTTTATACAACCACTATGAAAAGTACCTTATCCTTCTTTTCCTATAATATTGATTGAACGGTCTAGTCGCTTATACCCTTTTACCTTGCGAAATGATAAATTGGAATGTCGCATATGCTTCTTATCCTTTAATATTTGATTTTGTCATTTGTATCTTATGCCATATTTCCTCATTCAAAAATTAAAAGCTGTGGTTATAAGCGACAAAAACTACTTTAAATAACGTCAAATCACTAAAACTAAGAATACCAGTAACTGTTCCATTTCTATCTGATTTCATAACTGTTTCACTTTTCACAATCTCTTAATAAATGACAAAAATACGTCAGTTTTTCTAAAATTTAAAACTTTGAACGGCTCTCCTGAACATTTCATCTTTTGTTGCTTATCCCCTATTTCCTTTTAACCGTCGATATTAAACTTTATTAGGTTTTTAAAAGGTACACTTTCCTCTATTAGGTTTTTTAAATGTGCATTTCTTTCACTGATATATTGTAAACAAGAAGGTTATATATTACACTCCTTGTTCAAGATTGTAAAATTAAAAAAAAAAATTAATTAAATATTTATTTACAAAATAACAAATCTTTTGGTAACAACCTCTTTACGGATATTAAAAAAAAAGTGGAATAAGAAAAACACTAGTGCGGATATGAAAAGTAAAACGAACTAGTGTGTAATAAATCGCATACCGGGCGTAAGACTAAAGAAAATATAGCAACTTTACGAGCAAGTGTGTTGAAAAATATCTATTAGCGTACCAAAATTTCATACAATGGCAAAACAACAAGAATACGCAGTCTTTTTCAGAAAATGTGTTCATGGCGTACTTTAAAGAATTATTTTCTAAGTTCAAAATAGCTCTTTATGGTGTATATACTCAATGTTAAAAAGTAAAGGCCGAACAAAGAATGGAGTGGACTTAAAAACATACTCTAATTTGTCAGCTTATATCTAAAGAGATTATCCGATGGATTTAGAAGCAAGAAATCAAAGGTTTTATCGTCTGACGATATTGAAAAATTTATAAAAGATGCTCCAGATAACCAATATCTGGCTACTAAGGTTAGTTAAAATAATTTTAAATATCTACGCGACTTCAGCCTGTGTTGTGTGTTGAACTTAATTATTGTTTCTTTTTTCCAGGTTGCTTTATATATATTTATGTATATATATTTAGTGTAACTGGTGCTAGTAGGATACAAGAATTAACAAATATAACTGTAAAAGACGTAGAGAACCATGGCCCGATGCTTTTAGTGAAGATGTACCTATCACGAAAAATAAAATACCGAGGTCATTCACTATACACGGTCCATTCTATGAGATTGCTAAGAATTGTTTCTCTAAATAAACTTTTTATCTACTAAATAAAATTATTTTTTAGTATTATTTTCTTCACAAGTGTGTTGAAAAACGTCGTATGATACACGCGTGTATTGATGATTACCGTCCTCGGCTATCTTAAGACCCTCACCTAACGGCTCGTGTCTCAATGGCGCCTCAGCGGCAATCACCAACATTACACACTTGTACCATAATGTACTATTATCAATCAATCAATTATTAATATTTATTTACTCAATTTAGGTACACTGTACACTTATTGACGTCCGAAACTTATAAAACACTAGCGATCCGCCCCGGCTTCGCACGGGTAGCACTAATAATCCTAATCTATATAATATTAAACTATCCTATCTCTCAAGTTAGATCGAACTGCACATGGTGTGCGAATTTTATTATAATCGGTTAAGTGGTTTAGAAGTCCATTGAGGACAAACATTGTGACACGAGATTTATATATATATTAAAAAGATAAAGATGATGGTGATCTTAATAATCAATTACTTACTGTACGAGGGTTCCAAACGCGCATAGGTCTGAGAAGAGCCAGCCGGGTTGTTTTTATTATCACCATGTCACAAACATCGTATATTTAATAGAACTATAATTAACAATTTGATTAATTAAGTAGCCGATGGAACAATTCCTTTTCCTCTATCGTCCTGTTACTTCTATCCGTTTTTTAAACCGTAATTTTAAAGGCACAGCTGACAAGACAGATGATCACCACAATTCTTTAAAGAGACATCAGAAGCAGAGACCTCTAGAATTATAAATTACTGACTTGCAGACTTATAAATTACTTTAGATAGAATATACGTACGTAACCGTCTCTGCCTGTGAAAATACTTTAATAATAACTTACAGCCTTCCATTTCGTTGCGTGTTCCATTGCGTTGCAGAATTTGTGAGCGTTGTATCCATCATAGGTATTTTGAATTTTCTAATCTTTGTTATTAAAATAAAAAGATGAGCTGACGAGTCGAGCAGCTGGGAAATCGACCATATCGTTATGTACTTAGCATTAGATTAGGTAGGTATTCCATATTTTCTTTACCAACAGTCATAATTATCTTATCAATATAAATTTATGATAAATGTTTAATCCAAGATTTAAAATTGATGAGATCGACCTAACTAAATTTCCTAATAATTATTAATGATAAGCAATACTTGAAGTCTATTGACTATTGACGACTATACAATATAGTCGTAAACCTCCCTTCTGAGATTCAGAAATTGATTCACTCAAGTGATTTGATCTAGAGGCTAAAAATCTTAGCCCGAGATCCCGCTGCAGGATTGTTACCTACATGTATCGCGTACGTGATCAAAAACTAATTGTTATGTATAATAATTATAAATGGGGGAATATATCGTCGCTGTAGTTGGAAAAATAAATAATTACACTTTTTGCGAAATCGACTTTATTGCATTTCCAGAAAGTCCAATTAAAGCCGCATCTTTCTGTATTTCTAATTTTTCTTAAGTAGCTAGTTTAAATTAAAAAGATAATATTAATATGAAATGAATCTCGCAAGGCGACAAAGTTGGAAAAATAAGTATTGAAAAATTGATAAAAAAGTAGCGAATGAAAGTTAAATAACTTATCAAATAATAGACAAGTTCTCTCATGCATCACTTCGAGAGCGAATAAAATGCATAAAGTTCGATATTTAGTTTTCCCTCGACACGTATATTCTTTACAGGGGCAATTCAGTTCGGAAAAATTAAACAAAGTCAGTTATTTAATTATTGATCCCATGATTGCAAAGATATACGTACTATAAAAATTTTATAAGCAATCCGGAAGTAATTCCCAATAGCCAATTAATTATTAAATAAAAAAGTTGATTAATAAATGATTGGATGCTTAAGAATGGTTTATAGAACTGTACGTGAATAATTAGGCTAACTCTTACAGGCTTAACAAATTTTTAGCATACCTATCTACATTGAAATCAGTTCAATCGTACTAGTTTTATAATTAAACCTTTCTCAGTTACTTAATTATATTTATAATTGATAGTTTTGATTTTAGTGAACGTTACTTATGCTTAGTTCGTTTGAACTGATCTGATTTAAAATGTACCTAAAATTTAAATTTATAAAGGTAAAACTAAAGGAAAGTTGATAGCTGTTATAATTTCAATAGATAACTTTTAGTTCCATGAATAGGATAGTCATAATAAAATAAGTAAATAATAGGTCATTTAGTCATCTCACTAAAGGGGAAAAATTAAATAAAGGTACTTATATCGTCAATTTTTCAAACTTCAACGCAATATTGACGAAGAAGAACTAAATAACTGACATGCACAAATAAATAACTGCATCAAATATTCAAAAGTTCGGCGAGGGAAAATTAAATAGTAGCTTTTTATTTTTTTTCTCACAATCAATTGAACAAAAATGTATGACAAGTAGATTCTGAAATAGATACAGCAACATATAAAAACATGGACAGTTAAATTGTTTATGAAAAAAAAGTTATCCCCATTTTTAACGCAAAAAAACAGTAAATCGCGTTTTATTCGCGATATTGGTTTTGTTAGTTATTTAATTTTCCAACTATTTGCCAGGGTGCCAATCAAAAAGTGGCCGCTAGCATTTTTAATTAAATAGTTTAGTTTACTTTGTGACAACTAGATGGCACCACTTGTACTCTAGCTCGCGTTTAGCGTGAGAGAAAGTATTTATAATTATACCTATCAATTAGTTTTTGATCACGTAGTTACGCGATACATGTAACAATCCTGCAGCGGGATCTCGGGCTATAATTTTCAGTCATCTATAAAATTAATAATTGAGCACTTTACCTGCGAGAGAGAAAGAGAGCGCCTGCCTGATTTTGCCCCGCAAAATCTATTTGCACAAACTTTACAACTGTGTTTTGAAAGTCTAGTTTGTCTTGTGGTATCTTGGACCTTAAAATTATGGTAAGTACAAAATAAGTGGTCGAAATTCCTTTAATAAAACAAGTAGGTATGCATTTATTATGTAAATACCTAGGTACGGTCCGTGTCTCTGGCCCGTGGGGAACTATACTATAGGTAATCGAACTAATTACATTAACTACATGGGTGATGAGTTACATGAACATAAAGATTCGTGTTAGGTACATCAATAACTGTGCTGAAAAAGTACCTAATAATAGTTAGGTAGGTACCTACCTACTTTTTGAAGTAGATAGTCCGACATAGGTACATAACTGACCCGACGTCAGCGTCGCCGCGTCGCATTTATTATAGTATACTAAACAAAACAGGCATAAAAATTAGTTCCAATTTTGGCGGCCACCGGGTCAAATAAGTTGGATAACAAGTCGGATGGATGGATGGATGTTTGTTACTCAAAGTCTGGAATTTTACTCATAGTCACAGGCTACTTTTTATCCCGGAAAATTAAAGAGTTCCCGTGGGAACCGAAAAATCTTAATCCACGCGGACGAAGTCGCGGGCCACCAACCATGTATAAAAAATAACAAAATAGGCAATAACAAAACAAAAGTCATACGCCAATAATGAAATGATTCGCTTATTTCTTTCTATACGTTTTTTGGTAATGACGTGTTATGTCCGAGATAGCAATAAATTTTTTTTAGACTCTCTAATACACAGAATATGTAGCTTTAATATAGTTTAAAAAACTTAGGATAACTTTAGTTATCGGCATTTGAACTTGAAAATCTCTATATAATCGACAGCGCCATCTGCTGCTGAGAAAAAATTATAAACAAACTCTCTTGTTTTCGCTACTCTCCACTATGAGCGCTAGCTGAGGCGTCGTTGACCGTCGCGTCCTCAAACTATTCCGATTTCACTTCCAATAGTGGCGCCAGCTAATATCGGCTATCGCCAACTAGTTTGAGTTTCGCTTTTTGGATGAATATAGTTTTTGCGTTTATTATTATAGAGGTTATGTAGAAACAAGAATTATTCACATTTATGTGCGTGCAGTGTTATTTTTATTGTATTGATTAAATCATCAAAATGGAAAATAGAAGAGAGACTTTAAGTTATGTGAAAATATGTCGCTTTTGCTTATCGCAAAACAGACCCTTGAAAAGTTTGTATGAGAAAAGCAAACCGAAAAGTGCAGTCACTCTCCCATTAAAAATCTTATCAAGCGTATCAATTGAGGTATAATAATTTACATTATGTAATTTGATTTTAATGATGAACACAAAAATGTAGACAACAATAAAGTGCAGAATGGACGCCACCTATTTTAGTTAATCGCGACCCGTCCACCATTAGTTAGCGGATTTTTATATTATAGAAAACAAATTACGTGTACCTATTACCATTATTTACTTACTAACGAAATATTGCAATTTGGAGCCTAAACAATATTTGTCCACTTTATTGATCAAGCTCATTTTGTTGAAATTACCAAGCGCCACCTAGCGGTTAACAAAATGTTGTAAATTTTTAGAAGCATAATTTTTGTTTTACAGGTACTCCCATCAGATAAAAAGCCAACTTACATATGTGACAAATGCAAATTCTTCATGAATTTATTCTATGAATATAAGCACATAGTCCGCCAAGCTGATGAGTCTATCCTGCAGTACATACAAAATGGTGCAGCATTGGGGGCAGTCAACTGGCCTTCTTCTCTTACTGGAGTAATTTACCTTTTGTTTGATACATCTTTTGTAACACTGAATACCTATACAATGAGTTAATCCTATATATAACGCTGAGTTGCACGAAACTATTTTAAAAATTTAAGTGTTGATTAAACTAATTTAATCAAGACTCCATACGATTCTTGCGATTAAATTAGTCTAAGTACCACTTAAATTTTTGTATTTGTTTCGTGCAACTCAGCGTTAAGTTAGGTAATACACACAAGGGTTAAATAGAGTATGCTGTGGAATGTTAAATGTGAACAGTAACCTAGTGTATGTTTCACATTTTTATCTTTATTCCTGCATTATTTGTCTAATTTTTAGCACAACTGAGAGCCTTAATTAAGTATTAGGTTTCACCCCTGTATCTTAGAGAACACTTAAAGCCAATGGTCCTGTACCTGATCTCTTTCAAGTTGTGTCAGATTCCCGTCCCATGAGACTATGAGAAAAGTCTCTAATCCCGTTATATGTATCATGGGAGTCTATATTCAATAGAGAGTCCACCTGTGTTGTGTGTACACTTGTGCAATATAATATCTGCTGCGCTAACCTAACCTCTTTGGAAATTGGTGGACATGGCTTATGATCAGGACGACATATTATTTTTTATCTTTATACACAATAACAAGCGTTGCATGTATAGACTATATAGATAAATAAAAATGTTTTGTTTTCAGTTATTCCGACACATAACCAACTCTGAAACAGTTAAAACAGTGGTTGAGGGTGGTGCTACTATTCAAGTTACGTCTCATGATATATCAGACACTGATGAAGAAGATGGAAATGTTTATAATGTCAAGGTCAGCCTTCATTGTCTTTACCTATGTGATGTATTATATTTTAATATTTATTTATTTGCAATTCAACATGTCAACATGTACTAAATGAGACACATGAGACCCTGTTAAGGTATATAACATAGTTAATATACATACTAACATGACATGCAATAATAAATTTCAATGCAGAATACATCAAATCAAGAGTAAATAGGCATCTTTTAGGCAAGCTTGCTCCACCTTAGGCTGCATCACCATTCAAGGTCAGCCTTCATTGTCTTTACCTATGTGATGTATTATATTTTAATATTTATTTATTTGCAATTCAACATGTCAACATGTACTAAATGAGACACATGAGACCCTGTTAAGGTATATAACATAGTTAATATACATACTAACATGACATGCAATAATAAATTTCAATGCAGAATACATCAAATCAAGAGTGAATAGGCATCTTTTAGGCAAGCTTGCTCCACCTTAGGCTGGATCACCATTGCAAGCAAGTTTGATTGCAGCCAAGCACTAGCCTTTATATTATATATATGTATATAATAAATAATTTTAATGCGCTTTATCATGCGATCAGTCGATGGACTATGAGCATTGAGCAGAATGGTTTAAGGACTATATACTCGTATTTTAAAAAGAAACTAAGAACTCTAAATATTGTAAACTTTAGTTGAGTTAATTATGTAGTTAACCTTTACATAAAGCTATGGCTTGCAGCACATAGAGGCATAAAAGAACCGCTTGCCCTAGTTACAATACATGAATGCTTATTTTTCATCACAACCTCCCACATTAATTCACTTCTTCACGATTCAAGCTCTGCGTATACACTGCCCTTTACACTCAAACATTGATCCAGTCTTTAGCATGAAATGAAATAATTACTGATTATTTATTTAAATGTTTTGACCTATTTTACTATCATTATAATCCATATAAATATTATAAATGCGAAAGTTTGGATGTATGGATGTATGTTTGTTACTCAATCACGCTCCAACGGATGAACGGATCTGGATAAAATTTGGCACAGAGATAGATTATAGTCTGGAATAGCACATAGGCTACTTTTTATCCCGGAAAATTAAGGAGTTCCCGCGGGAATCGAAAAACCTCAATCCACGCGGACGAAGTCGCGGGCATCAGCTAGTAATCAAATAAATATTATGAATGCGAAAGTTTGGATGGATGTTTGTTACTCAATCACGCCCCAACGGCTGAACGGATCTGGATGAAATTTGGCACAGAGATAGATTATAGTCTGGAATAGCACATAGGCTACTTTTTATCCTGGAATTTTCCGGGATAAAAAGTAGCCTATGTGCTATTCCAGACTATAATCTATCTCTGTGCCAAATTTCATCCAGATCCGTTCAGCCGTTGGAGCGTGATTGAGTAACAAACATCCATACATCCACACATCCACACATCCATACATCCATCCAAACTTTCGCATTTATAATATTTATTTGATTGACCCTGTTATGGAAGAACATCGAAAGCCACAGAATGTAACTATGTATTTCTTCTTTTTTATTAGGGTTCCGTACCGAAAGGGTAAAAACGGGACCCTATTACTAAGACTCCGCTGTCTGTCTGTCTGTCTGTCTGTCTGTCTGTCTGTCTGTCTCCAGGCTGTATCTCATAAACCGTGATAGCTAGAAAGCTGAAATTTTCACAAATGATGTATTTCCGTTGCCGCTATAACAACAAATACTAAAAATTTTTAATACGTCATAAATCGTAAAACTTACTACAGGTTTGTACGGAACCCTCGGTGCGCGAGTCCGACTCGCACTTGGCCGGTTTTTAAAGTATAGTGTAGTTGATTTAAATAATCTTTCTCAAATAATTTAATTGATTATAATATGCAAAGAGCAATGTATTGTACAATATACACAAAAATCTAAGATATTATATGAGTAATATAATGAATACCTTTTCTGTAAAATTTCATATTGTTACTTAAGTCGTTCTTCAATAATTGGCCCAATATATACATGCAGATTTTAATGTTTCATAATTTTAATGCATTATAGATTGGTGATGATGAAGATTCAAAGGCTTGTGTCAAAGTGGTAACAAGCAAAGTTCCCAAAGCTAAAGAGAATGCAAGGGGTAAAGGTAATTTTGTGTGCGCTACATATATTTTATTTTTATTAATTTGCATTCCTAAACAATTTATTTATATGCGTGTGTTCATAGCTGTGTCCTTTTTTATTTCCTTGTGTTTTATGTATTTAGCCTATTTGAATTAGGGGTCATCCATAAAGTACGTCATACTAATATCGTGATTTTTTGACCCCTCCTCCGTCCTTGTCACAGTTGGTCACATTTGTGAGACCCCCCCTCCCTGGTGTGACGTCACATATCTTGTAATTTTACATCTAGAAATTATTAAATTAAAACAGTACTTCCGAAATTTTATTCCATTTAAATTATTTTTTAATATAATCAAAATCAAATCAAACATTTGAAAAAATTAACAAAACTTGGAAATATTTTTAAGTTTTTCGTTAATAGTTCAAATTTGGCAGTTTAACACTTAGATGTATAAGGTTTTGAAATGTGACGTCACAAAACTTAGGACCCCTCCCCCCTACCCCTACGTGTGACGTACTTTATGGATGACCCCTTATGTTCTATGTAATTTAATGAGATTCAAATTATAGTGTAAATCTTGTCAGTTTAACTTTTTAGTCCTATATAACTTTTTAGCTATAGAATGAGATGGGATGATCAGTGTAATTAATAATTATTATGCACACAACCCTTCAATTAATGAGCATCAGTTTTAAAAAAACGACTTTATCTTTAACTAGAGGATGCTCGCGACTTCATTCGCGTGGCATAAGTTTTTTTAATTCCCACAGCATTCCTTAATTTTCCGGGATAAAAAGAAGTCTATGTCACTCTCCAAGTCCTCAACTAAGTATACCCATGCAAAAAATCACGTTGATCCGTTGCTCTATTTCGGCGTGATTAAGGGATAAACTCTCTATTTGACGTCCTTGGGGATAGAATTTTCAAAAACTGTGAATCACATATTTTTTCATTTCAGACCGAAATCCCAAACACCAAGTTTCATGGCTACAGCTTGAAAAATGACGGACTTTCCTACAAACTTTCAACCCCTGTTTCAACCCTATGGGGGTAAAATTTTCAAAAATGGCGATACACGTATTTCTTCATTTTGAACCGATAGCTCAAATACCAAGTTTCATGAATATAACTTGAAAAATGACGGACTTTCATACAAACTTTCAACCCCTATTTTACCCCTTTGGGGGTGGAATTTTGAAAAATCCATTCTTAGTGGATACCTACTCTTCACAAAACACACCTTCCAAATTTCATGTCTCTAGGACCAGCGGTTTGGGCTGTGCGTTGATATATAAGTCAGTCAGTCAGGACTTTGAATTTTATATATATTATAGATTAATTATTTTGTCTCAGTGATGCAAATACTTTTTGAGGGACGAGTGGCTTAGTTGTCGGTAACTGGGTGACCGAATTTGGTAGTCCGAATTTGGCCTTTTCGTTTGGTCCATGCACGTTAAGCCGAACATCTAATAATAATCGTTAGAAACCTAAGAGTTAAAATAGTACTCCTTAGTCGATTTGTATGTGGAAGGACCTGGGAACCCACCACATTATTATCCAAAGAAAACTCCTACCATTATGTGATTATTGGAAAGGGGTCACGACAATCAGCATTGCGAAATACGACGCAGAGAGAGATGCAAATACTTTAATTTGAATCTTTGTTATGGCTAATTATGATGTTCTGTTAGAAATCCGTCTCATGTTTAGAGTCTAAGCTAGAATGAAAGATCAAAATGTATTGCTATCCCTTTCATCAGCTTTATGAAAGGGATAGCACTACTTTTTGATCTGTGTAAAAGAACAGTAGTTTAAAGATGCATAGTAAAGTTTTTCAGCGCATGTTCGTATTTTTTGTGTACTGGTAAGATATTTTGCATGATTTAAGGTAAAAAAGGATTTTCTTTTGTTTATTAATATAAGTAGATGCAGGCTATACAATATAATAAGTTACTAGAATTTTTCATGATTTCTGCTAGTATGTTTAACCATACATGACTTGGTGACCTTTAGATTAGTCTGGCAGGAGACTTCTGCTAGAATGTTTCCACCAAGTAATTTAACTTACCAGTAGGTACTACGATGCTACAGTTTTACCTACATCATATTATCTGATTGAATTTTATGGTCTATCTAACTCCCACATCAATCCCTTCTCCTCATAAAAAGGATGATTCAATTTCCAATTTTAATAGTTGCCAGCAAGTGAAATGTTAATTAAGGTAAGAACAGTCATACTATGTAAAAACATACAAACGCAACCTTAAATCCTATATCTTTGGAAAGCAAGTAATATTCTTCTCGACTTCTCTGGCAAACTATAAGGATGTGATGAAGATGATGGCAGAAAGACTTTTCACAGAGCTTTGCCTTTTAAAGGCATTATTTTACTTATTATTGATATCATATTTGTGGCTTTAGGTTTATTTAAATTCCTTCGGGAACTCAGTAATTCCCAGAATAAAAAGAAGCCTATTTCCTTCCCTGGGATGTAACCTATCTCTGTACCTATATCGGTTGAAAAGATAGGCTGTGAAAGCATAGCAGGCAGACAGACAGACAGACACACTTTTGAATTTATAATACTAGTATGGATTTTGTTCAGATACGCCAACTAATGAGGATGTTAAGGAGAAATCCATCGAAGAGGGCTGCTTCGCGTGCGATGCGTGCGACTGCACCTATCCCTTGGAGCAATTGCTCAACTTGCACAAGATGCTGAAACACAGGGCCCGGGATGTCGCTTGTAACCAGTGTGACGCGTGAGTTATTCAAATCTTCATTTGTGATATACATAGCAGTGCCTCAAGTATCTTGGTGCCACTGTGCACAAAAATAGGTTACTTTTATAACTCTAGTACAACTTTTTATAGGCATAGGCATGATTACTGTTTAAACTTTTTTCAATATATATACGAAAAACAATGTCTCGATGAACTTTAAATAGTGACTATTCAAGGTTACTAGATACATAGTATGTACAGTGCCACAAGTATCTTGGCGCCACTGTGCACCATAATAGGTTACTTTTATAACTATTTCTCTAGTACAACTTTTTATAGGCATAGGCATGATTACTTACTGTTTAATTTTTTACATATATACACAACAATGTCTCGATGAACTTTTCATAGTGACTATTCAAAATTGCTATTTAAGAGGATCGTCTAGTTGTAAATTTTCATACAAAAAGCGATAACGTTTTTCTTCCCGTAAATGTTGTCCAATTTTCATAATTTTTAGAAATGTTGCAGATACAATGAAGAACTATGCTCGTACGTTTTAATTTTAAAGAAATATTGCTTATGTTAAAAGTTATTAGCGTCTAAATATCCATATTTTTGACCTAAAAACTACCTCGAGTATTTTAATTTTTTTAAATTTAACTAAACTAAAATACTAAAAAAATAAAACGTACGAGCCTAGATTAAGGTGTACTGAATCTAATGAGACCAAAATTGTCTAATTTCGTAAACGTTTGGGGGTGTAAAAACGTTATCACCCGAAACAATATTTCAAGAATTAAATGCAGGCATATGCCTACTGGACTTGCAACTCTCTCTATCGCACGATACGGAGAAGGCAGCGAAGCGTTGTGAAACAGATAGCATTATTGAAAATAACTACTCGCGTCGCGTATCGTCACTAGACGATAGTCTTAAGTTCCTCAAAAAAGCAAATACTTGTTGCACTGCTACGTACCTACTCACATAAACAATCAGACAGGATAGAGTTGTGCTAGGCCTTCTTTTAGACTGGTAAATATATTAAAAGACTGCTGGTACATACAACAGTACTAATTTCAGTATTCTCTGAAAAGTATTTAGCTAGAATATAGTCCCACAAACTTAATTGAACTGGTGGCCAAAATTGGGACTAATTTTTATGCCTGTTTAGTTTTTGTATCTAATTTATTTTTCATAGATACTAGCGACGCGGTCCCTGGGTCAGATAAGTTTGTCGGACTATACTTTTACTCCTTTATGGAACAAAGAACTGGTACCTAGACATTGGGATCCCAAGATTTTTTCCACTACAAGTAAGCCCTTGATTGCGATCTCACCTGATGGTAAGTGATGATGCAGTCTAAGATGGTAGCGGGTTAACCTGTCAGTGGCATGGCAGTTATATTAAACCCATACCCCTTCGGTTTCTACATGGCATCGTACCGGAAGGCTAAATCGCTAAAAATGTTGAGAGGGTGACCTTGCACGGGAAGGTGCATCACTGGCAGATTACCCACGTTGAAAGATGATATCAAACGAATCTCTCCTTGATACAGACAGTGCAAGAGCGTGTGAAATCTCTAACAGAACTATATCAGCAGTGTACGCTTATCAGTGTACGACGACAATAATATTTGCGGGATAAATTGTATTGATGCTGCTTTTTTCAGTAAATTTTACACAAAGTACGACTTAGCCGCGCATCAGGTGCGACACCAATCCGATATGCCATTCCAATGTGCCGCTTGTGATAAGAAGTTTAAGCGACTGATTTTACTCAAACGCCATGAGAAGGTGAGTCACATGGAATACTTTTTAAATTTGGACGACAGTCAATACCACCTCCCACCACCACTACAGTCCATTAACGTCCCACTGCTGGGCACAGGCCTCCACTCTCATAGGAGAGAAGGAGGTAGAGCTTAGACCTACCACGCTGCTCCAATGCGGGTTGGCGGGCTTGCACAGTCAATACATGCTAGAGCAATTCAATTCCACTCTCTTTCACAATCTTGTGAATAACTCGAACTGAAGAATGCCAGACGTGAAAGAGAGTCGTGATTTGAAAATTCGATGAAACGAATAAGCGACGCCAAAAAGAGACAAACATATTCATAATAGGATTTAGCCTGCGAGAGAATGAGATAGAATACAAGTTCTATTTATCTCATTCTCTCGTATAACTATTCTGAAGCTTCACTTCTGCCGTGTGTGAATTGCACACACTTTTTTTTTATCACTACTACTAGTTAGCTTTTGCAATCTCACCTGCAGGTGGTAAGTGAAGATGCAGCCTAAGATGGTAGCGAGATATCCTATTAGGGGTAGAGTAGGGCAGTTATATACGTATTTAACCTATACCCCTAATGTCTTCTGTACAACAATTAACCCTGTTTGCAATGTGAGGCTATTTCTTTCGAAAAGAATCTCACGGTATTACAATATGAATTACGTGTATTGCTCTTTTTATGTACTTAGTACACAAATCTTTTTTATTTTTAATTTATGCACTACTAGCTGATGCCCGCGACTCCGTCCGCGTGGTTTAAGTTTTTTTATTCCAGCGGGAACTCCTTAATTTCCCGGGATAAAAAGATAGCATATGTCACTCTCCAGGTCCTCAACTATATCCATGCCAAAAATCACGTCGATCCGTTGCTCCGTTGCGGCGTGATTCAAGGACAAACCAACGAACAAACACACTTTCGCATTTATAATATAAGTATGATCTGCATTTTAGGATTAGTTATTTAGTTTTATCTTATACTGCAGGTGATACACCCTGATTTACCACAACTTATGTGTCTGAACTGCCCAGCCACGTTCCTTACTATCGAAGAGTTGGAAGCACATCAAAATAAGCATGTTCGCGTCGCAAAGTACCCTTGCACGGAGTGTGACAAAAAGTAAGTGCAATAATATAACTTTTTTAATCAAATCAATTGTACCATCCTTTCCTTTACAAATCAAGACCGCGATATTTTTAATGCCTTGTACATTTTATTTCCTTTTTATTATTATTAGAAACTACCTGATGCCCGCGGCTTCGTCCGCGTGTTTTAAGTTTTTTTTATTCCCGCGGGAACTCCTTAATTTTCGGGGATAAAAAGTAGCCTATGTCACTCTCCAGGTCCTCAACTATACCCATGCCAAAAATCACGTCGATCCGTTGCTCCGTTGCAACGTAATTGCAAGGACAAACAAACAAACAAACACACTTTCGCATTTATAATATTAGTACGATAGTTTATTTTTACTTTTGCAAGTTACAGTTTAAAGAAAAAGTGTGTGTTTCTTAAGGCGCCAGCGGAGGGTGAATTGCTCATACAAACGTAATACCAAAATAATTAGTAATTCGAGCATATTTCCTCCATATTATGCGATTATTAAGATTGAACTTGTATTTATCTAGGTCCCTGGATAATTATTTTTCCAAAATACTTTCCCAAAATTAAATGTAAGCACATTGCGTTTTGCATGTTTTTGCGACATAAACGACATGTTTTCTCCTTATTTGTTTCATATTAAAACCAACGATATCTCACGTACTAATTGATCAGGAACATAGCCTATATTGTCAAGTTACAGAATAACAACACGAAGTTAAAAACACAACAATTTTTCATTCATCATTTTTGGTATTCACGGAACAAGACTAAATGTATAACAAATTCTGTACGCTCATATTGCTATCGCGCTTGCACGCGATCATGTGTCTTCAGCCAAATAGGGATAGCAATATACCGGCAAATTTATATTTGCGGTTCGAGTAGAAGTTGCGAGCGGTGGTCGCCGGTCCCTTAAATATTATGTCACTAGAATTCTATATGCAGTTTAGTAAATAATAATAATAATGGGACTCCTTTTAATAATATATTTTAGTTTTAGTATATTTTAGTACAATGTACGTCAGATTATACTAATATTACAAATGCGAAAAAAAAAAAACAATGTTCCCTATGTTTCAGATTCCACGAAAAATCTGCACTGCAAAGACACATTCAAGTAGTTCACAACAAAGAAGCTACACTATGCTGCGAATACTGTCCGGAGCGTGAGTCCACTCGGTTCCCCGTCCCTTACACAAATAAGCTATGAACATGCGCAATTTACTAACATTGAAATATATTCACAGTACATTTTACCCATAGTTTAGGAGGTAATTTGGTACTGCGATGGTAACAATTTGTGAACTGATAAGAATGTGTTTTCTAGGCTTTGGCTCGTTAACTAAATTGGCGCGACATGTGAGAACGCACGTCGGCGAACGGCCGTACCCTTGCAAATATTGTGGGAAGAGCTTCACGAAATCTCATCACTATACCAGGTGAGATTATCGGTGTTTTATTTATACTAATTAATATTATAAAGAGGTAAAGTTTGTGACGTTGTAGGGCGTAATCTCTGGATCTGCTGAACCGATTTTGAAAATTCTGGTACAAATAGAAAGCCACTTATTTGTGAGTGTCATAGGCTATATTATATAGTGAAAAAATGAAAATACTTTTTCGTGGTAGTCGGATTTGCAAAGTAAGTCGGAGAAAAAACGGTCGAACGAAAACGTTTCCTTACGAACGCTGCCTTAACGATGAGAGATATGTGATTGAGTTCTAGAGAAAAGTTTTAGAGCTTAATAATGCCTACAAAAAAGTCAGCGACAGCATTTATCTTTATATATATATTTAAGTCACAAAAAGATGAAAATACTTTTTCGTGGTAGTCGGAACCAAAAAACCTCGATCCACGTGGACGAAGTCGCGGGCATCAGCTAGTCGGATATACTTTGGAAAGTGCGCTCAGGAACTTTTCAACCTTGTTCCTCCGCCACCGTTCTACCATCGAACAGCAAGAAACCTTCAGCGTTGGCATCCTTATGTGGTTGACGTCCAGTCAGCTCGAACGAAACGGTTCTGCTACGTGTCTGATTCGAATCGCCTAGATGTGGAATACCCTTCCAGCGCATGTATTCCCTGCCGCGTATAACTTAAGTACCTTCAAGACAAGAGTGAATAGGCATCTAGGCAAGCGCTCTCCAACCTACCTCATCATTGCTTTGTATTAAGCATGATTGTCGTCAAGCGCAAGCCTATTCTATGATTAAAAAAACCGGCCAAGTGCGAGTCGGACTCGCGCACCGAGGGTTCCGTACAAACCTGTAGTAAGTTTTAAATTATTAAAAAAAAACTACTTACTAGATCTCGTTCAAACCAATTTTCGGTGGAAGTTTGCATGATAATGTACATCATATATTTTTTTTAGTTTTATCATTCTCTTATTTTAGAAGTTACAGGGGGGGGGGACACACATTTTACCACTTTGAAAGTGTCTCTCGCGCAATCTATTTAGAAAAAAATGGTATTAGAAACCTCAATATCATTTTTGAAGACCTATCCATAGATCCCCACACGTATGGGTTTGATGTAAAAAAATTTTTTGAGTTTCAGTTCTAAGTATGGGGACCCCCAAAATTTATTGTTTTTTTTTCTAGTTTTGTGTGAAAATCTTAATGCGGTTCACATAATACATCTACTTACCAAGTTTCAACAGTATAGTTCATATAGTTTCGGAAAAAAGTGGCTGTGACATACGGACGGACACACAGACAGACAGACATGACGAATCTATAAGGGTTCCGTTTTTGCCAAATTTGGCTACGGAACCCTAAAAAGAGATCTTTTATTTTTTTAAACGCTATCTTTAAATGCCTTATAGCAATAAGAAGATCCTCTTTTTAATTTGAAGTGCATTTCTAAATGCCTGTATAGTTCATGCTCTAAAACAAACACTTTAAAACACACAAGCTTGCACAGTAGGGATGTCCATTTATATCCTATGACTTTGGCAAACATTTACTTAGTATATTCAGAGCTAAAAATTGTCATTTCCCAAGTACCAATATTTCTATCACTACGATTTTGCATACATTCAGAGCTAAAAATTGTCATTTCCCAAGTACCAATATTTCTATCACTACGATTTTGCATACGAATATTTTCTAACACTGCTGTGTACCAAGGTTATGTTTATAAACCACTAGCTGTACCTGGCATACGTTGCAATACGTAAAGTATAATAATTAAAACCGAAAAAACAACATTTACGAACACCCTACCAAAGTTTCATCACAATCTGATCAATGGTTTCGGAACGTATAGAGAACAAACATACAAACATTGATTTTTATTTAAGTAAGTATATAATAATAGTAAAAGAAGAAAGACTTCAAAATCACCTTCAAAACTGGGGGTCTACTCTCTTTCTCTAAAACGAAACTTCGCAAACAAACGAACGAAATTTCGCTAACTCCTCTCCTATATAATATTATCTCTATGCTCCTCTCTATTTCGTTTTCGTACACGCAGACGAAGTACGGATCCATAGAAAATTTTCGTGACCGATTGGATTGAACGATTTTGTGTGGGTCTAATAACCGACTAATTATGTTCGTTTGCGAAGTTTCGTTTGAGAGAAAGAGAGTAGACCCCCTGACTATAATAACCTTTACAGACACATTCGTGTAAAGCATCACGACCAAGCTCGCTCGGTCTCGGCTTCGACCGGACAGGAACAATATCGTTGCGACCAATGCGAGGATGTATTCGACGCGCAAGACGACCTCATATACCACTCCGCGATACATGCAACACAGAACCTAACATGCCCCCTGTGTCAAGAGAAGTTTGGAGATGTCGAAGCTGTCACTGCACATATCAAGTCACATGTTAATGGTATGTAAACATTGCACAATTCATAAATTTACCTAGAGGCAATCATACCTTTGAGCGACTTTTGGAGATGTGTCCGTTGCGCAAGATGACCTAATATACCACTCCATGAAACATGCAACACAACCTAACATGCCCCTTGTGTCAAGAGAACTTTAGAGATGTTGAAGCCGTCACTGCACATAAAGTCACATGTCAATGGCAGGTTAACATATCCCTTCAATATTTAAGAGGCAATGAGAGCCTTATGGAGACATAAGTGATACGCAAGATTACCTAATATACCAATCTGCGCATGCAACACAGAACCTTTCGTGCCCTCTCTGTCAAGAGGAGTTTGGTAATGTCGAAGCAGTCACTGCACATAGCAAGTCACATGTTAACGATATGTAAACACTGAACATTGCACACTGGCCATCTTAATTGAAATTGAATTTTTGACGACCTCCGTGGCGCAGTGTGTAGCGCTGTTGTCTTAACGTGCGGCGGTCCCGGGTTCGATCCCTGGCAGGGTCAATTTGGGAATTTATAATTTCTGAATTTTCCCTGGTCTGGCCTGGTGGGAGGCTTCGGCCGTGGCTAGTTACCACCCTACCGGCAAAGACGTGCCGCCAAGCGATTTAGCGTTCCGGTACGATGCCGTGTAGAAACCGAATGGGGATATGGTTTAATATAACTGGCATGCCCCTAACAGGTTAGCCCGCTACCATCTTAGACTGCATCATCACTTACCATCAGGTGAGATCGCAGTCAAGGGCTAACTTGTAGTGAATTTAAAAAAAAAACCTTTTCGATTCGCAAGATTACCTCATATACCTACCACTCCGCAGTACATCCAACCCAGAACCTCACTTACCCTGTCTATGAGGAGAAAACAGGAAAAATTTCAGTAACTCAATTTCAATATGCCTATAACAACGACCTCAATTTTGCATAGACGGGTTCTGTTAAACAATTCTTTGTTACTGGTGGACTTATTTTACTAACACCATCTAGTCTGAAAAGCAGGACAGCGCTATGGCGGGGACAAGGACAGGCTTATACACGTGAGGGGCACGCCTTACAAGTCGGACGCCCAACTTCTATGAAAGGGTACCCCATCTAGTACCTACATACTCGTATATATCGATGGCCTATAATGATCTGCTTTTGCGATTGTATCTACGTTGCTTACATAACACCCTGAACAAAAAAATTGTATTTGTTTTGTAGGTGTGGAGTTTATGTGCGATTACTGCGAGCTAATTTTCACTACACAAGAGAAGCTTGATACCCATCTGATGACTGCACACGACGACGAGATTCAGCATGTAAGTGTACAATCAATTTTATCTATGCTCATATCGTAAAATTCTTATTATGAAATTAAAAATAATGGCATAAATAAGCCTTAATGGAATAGACTATTCACGAACATCTCTAAATAGTTACCTAATTGGACCTAATTGTACCACAGTCATGCGAATAAACTACTAATATTCTATAGAAAAAACTGGTGTGATACTATTGAAAACCTCGCTGGGCTCGGTTTTGTTTCAAACACATGTTTGATTAACCCCTATTATACAACTGTTATATAAACTACTATTACCTACTTAAGAAATTTTTACTCAAATATGTTCGTAAATTATTTATACAACGATTTTTTGTAACAGGAAATTAATGATGAATCATCGATGGAAATGGAAGGAGAAGAAGATGATGATGATAACGGAATAAATGGTAACTTTTTACATAAGTAATAATGCATGCAGTTATAGTGATAAACAAAATAATGGTAAATTACAACTAGATGTATTTTTGCAGTAAAAGAAGATGGCGATGACATGATAATCGAAATAAAGAAACCTGATAATTACCTGGTAAGCTAAGACCATAAGTTGACACATTGGAAAAAATCTATATAATCCCAGCAGATTTTATTTAGAATGTCTTTTATTAATTTCAGGTTAGTGACAATAAAGATGATACAGATGAGAAAATGGATAACACCAACTCTGAAGGTTAGTTATTGATAAAATACTAATATATTTACTAAATCTACAAAATAATTTCCGTTACCCACATTAAGATAAAAAATGATCAGGGTCACTCAGCGGGCGATGGTGAGAGCTATGCTTGGAGTATCCCTACGTGATCAAATGAGGAGAATCCGTAGGCGAACCAGAATAACCGACATAGCTCGAAGAGTCGCCAAGCTCAAGTGGCTATGGACGGGGCACATAGTTCGTAGAACCGATAGGCGTTGGGGTCCCAAAGTGCTAGAACGGCGGCCTCGCACCGGGAAGCGCAGCGTTGGATGACCCCTCACTAGATGGACGGACGATCTCAAGCGTGCAGCTGGGAGCCGCTGGAAACACAAGCGGCACAAGACCGTGCTCTGTGGCGATCCATGCAGGAGACAGCAGTCCAGCAGTGGGCGTCTATAGGTTGAGACGACGACGACGACGACGACCCACATTAAAATATCTGAAATACCATTCACGGATAAAGATGTTCACTTCTGTGACAGATGGACAGGGGGTAGACTTAGTTATAATAAACGGGACCCCCGTTTGGCGATCTTTGGGTAAGTAACCCTGAAAGAAACATATAAGTTAGGCAACTTCATTACTTGTCTAACAGAGAGTGAGAGTGAAGCCACGTACACGGAGCTACAAACCGTGGACACGCTCGCGATACTAACCAAGGACAATGCGACAATTACACCGGTGACGCCGGAGAAAGCGACGGAAAGGCCCGCCGTCGCCACTCCCACAACGGATAATATCAAAATTAGTAAATCCATGGATAGTCAGGTAACATTTACTTGCAACATTTAATATTATAAATGCGAAAGTGTGTCTGTCTGTCTGCTACGCTTTCACGGCCCATCTTTTCAACCGATTGTGATGAAATTTGCATCCCGGCGAAAGACATCTGACTATCCTGGAAAATTAAAGAGTTTTCGCAGGAATCAAAAAACTTTATCTACGCGGATGAAGTCGCGGGCATCGTCTAGTATTATTTAAATGCAAAAGTTTGTCTGTCTGTTTTTCGGCCCACGCTCTCACCATCTTTTCAACCGATTTTGATAAAAATTTTATTCCTAAATAAATAAATAAAAACGCTAAATAACGGTGCATAAATAGTCCCCCGAGTCCCCGTGAAATGTCAAACGGGGATAAACTTCTCTCCCCTGTTGCCGTGCTCAGAAGTGGATAAGTTAATTTTATCTCTTGCCAGTGGATAAAATCGGGAGATAAAATTTTTATCTCCGGCCCATGCTAGCCTTGCGGGAAGGACGTAGGCTACTTTTATCCCGGAAAATTAGAGTTCCTGCAGGAATACAAAAAAACTTAATCCACGCGTACAAAATCGCGAGCATCATCTATTTCATTGTACTATGATGTAGTCAAATTAGCTCTGCAACTCCTGCTTTCTTGGTAGGATCCACCACTAAAATCTGTTTGCCTGATAGACGATTAAAGTCATGTAACGGTTACCGATTAACTTTGACCTCAAATAAAGTATTTATTATACCCACACACACCATTGAGGCTAAAGGTAAATTTTGGTTAAGAGTTCACAAATTCTGACTAGTAGTGCTAATAGTGTTAACCATTTTGATTATAGTGAAGGTAAAAGTTTAATGCCTGAATCCTAAGTCACTATCTTATATCCCTACCTGAATATGTATTGTATACCTATTTGAATATGTATTTGATACTCAATACTCTTAATCTCAATCAAATCTCTAATCTCAAAACTCTATAAATTGTATGTTGTTGAAATCTTATTTGATGGTACTATAACAGAAACTTTTTCGCAAGTGCTGACAACAAACAATGTTTCAACTCAATCGGATGAACCAAGCCCGATTGTATAGGTAATGGCCCGGTAATGAAAAAGCAGACTTAACAGCGAAACAATATTATTAATTAAATATTATATTTAATAATATAAGAAATTATATTTTGTGTTTTCAGATGGCAAATATATTGCGAAAAGCTGAGGAAATGAAACGCAAGGTGCCTCAATCTCCAGATGCAAGTGAAGCAGGTAATATGGTGTAACTTGCTGTTTTTCTGTAGTGTGTAATAAAATTATCACAATTAAACAAATCATTTCAAGATCATCCTGTATTGTCATCATTTCCAAGCTAAAAAAGTGATTATTTAAACTCAAACTCATATTTTTTTATTCAAATAAACTTATTAAAACTGCTTTTGAATCGTCGAGTGAATGTACCACTGCTTCGGAATGACAATTTTAATTAAAAGTGCTTTTGAATCGTCGAGTGAATGTATCACGGCTTCGGAATGAACTTTTTAATTAAAAGTGCTTTTGAATCGTCGAGTGAATGTACCACTGCTTCGGAATGCCATTTTTAATTAAAAGTGCTTTTGAATCGTCGAGTGAATGTACCACGGCTTCGGAATGCCATTTTTAATTAAAAGTGCCTTTGAATCGTCGAGTGAATGTACCACTGCTTCGGAATGCCATTTTTAATTAAAAGTGCTTTTGAATGGTCAAATGAATGTACCACTGCTTCGGAATGCCATTTTTAATTAAAAGTGCTTTTGAATCGTCGAATGAATGTACCATTGCTTCGGAATGCCATTTTTAATTAAAAGTGCTTTTGAATCATCGAATGAATGTACCACTGCTTTGGAATGCCATTTTTAGTTAAAAGTGCTTTTGAATCGTCGAGTGAATGTACCACGGCTTCGGAATGCCATTTTTACAAAGAAGAATCGGCAAAAAACTCGGTGGTTGCTCTTTAAAAAAATCATTTACAATTATTTAAATATCAATGTGTACATAAGTAATCGCTGACCTTAGCATGGCTAGAGCGAGTCAAATCCATGCTCTTTTATCATTTACATAATCTTCAACAGTATAATAAGCTTTTTTCAGGAGCATACTTTTAATGGATTTCTTCTCTTGATCAATTGTTAGATAGTACACGCATAGTAACAAAACAAATTTATTTTCAGTGCTTATAAAGAAGGTTAAACCAGCCACAAAAGTGGAGAGCAGTAACAGCGGCGGCGCCAGCGACAAATCTCTGCGTTTACTAGAAAAGGAACTGCAAGATCTTAAAAGAGTAAGAAAGACTACACTTTCTATTTGATGATGGTTAAGGGCCGCTTGCACAAGGACATTTAAACTGATTTTGTAATTCTGGCCCTTTTTGGCAAATGCATATTGTAGTTGCCAAAAAGGGACAGCATTAAAATATTTAACTAAATCAATTTAAGAGTCCTTGTGCAAGTGGGCCTAAGTGTACGGGCACGAAACTAGCGGTATGCGGGGCGACGGCGGTCGCGGGGCGATGCGACTAGTCGGAGAGCTGGCGACAAATTTCGGGAACAATTTGAAAGAGGTCTGGTAATACTTTATAACCGACAAAAATGTCTGGGATTTATTTTTTCGAATTCTATAAGTATAAAATTTAAATTTAAAAAAATCAAGTTGCCAAAAAAATGTTTTTTCCGATTTTTTTTTTGAAAATGTTATATGCTGCGCAGTAGCGAAATAACCGCTAACGCTCTACCAGACTAGCAGAACTGGATTCGCCAATGAACGAAATTATATTTTTCCACAATTTCAGCTCGCCTAAAGGACCTTCCCGAAATTTGTCACCAGCTCTCGGTTTCCATCGCCCCGCTGTCGCCGTCGCTCGGCCGTCGTTCGTTTATAAAAGGTTATATTTAAGTTTGGTCAGACAGGACACTGCCACGACAGAACAGTCAATGGTGCTAATTTGAATTTAGCGAATCTCATATAATATTTATTTTTAGGCTTTTAAAATAATTATGTATATTTTTTAGTTGAATAGTTTTATGAAGTTTTACCAATTTTTATGAATTTCTTTCAGACAAACAATCGCAACACGGAAACCACTAAAGCTTCCTCCAACAAAGTGCTAGAAACAATAAAAAGTAAACGGCCACAGTTCCAAACGTCTACACCTAAATTAAGGTCAGTCAAACTATAATAATATTAGAATGCATCTAAACTGTTCAATGACATGAACATGAACATCTAATAATTATTATTTACGAGTCAGTCTTTAATTTGCTTAATTTTTTGATTTTAATAATCGTGCGGCCTGTGGACCAACTATACGCAGAAGACTTACAATGCGCTCAGAGTGCAATATAATAACGCCTTCAGGGCGATGTTGGGGCTCCCCCGACACTGTAGTGCGTCGGCTATGTTTGCGCACACGGACGACTTTTATGCCGTCATGCGTCAACGAGTCGCATCGCTGATGCGCAGGGTGACGGGGAGCACCAACGTCATCTTGAGGGTGTTAAGTGATAAGCCTGACTGCCCTATGCTGAGGCACTGGATACATACCCATGTCTATGTCCAGTATACAACTGCAGATATTTAAATGAGTTTATTTTGATTCGGTTTTATTTTGAGTTTACTAACATAGTTTTTTAAGTTAATTTTGTGCTAACATTAATACGGACTGGGTCTGAAATAAACAATTTTTTTTTTTTAAATATATGGGGTAAAAATAATATTTGAAAATAATTTGGTGTTTCAAAAATTTTACAGAAGCGCCGAGGATAGAAAACAACTTGTTAACAAACCCCTCTCAATAGAGAAGAAGCAACCAGAAAAGCGTACTGTAACCAAAGAGAATAAAGAACCAAAAGAAACCAAGGAGGCTAAAAATAATAATGGCAATTCGAAGGAAGAAAAAGATAACACACAGAAAGATAAAGATAACAAGGAAAAAGATAAAGATAACAATGAAAAAGATATCAAAGAAAAAGAGAAGAACACAGAAAAGGAAAAAGGAAAGGAAACTCCAAAGGTAAGTTAGTGTTTCTTATAGGTAGGATTGGTAGCACTATTTGTGTCCTCTTTTTAAGTGAATCAATCCATACTTTTTAATAAATCCACAGAGTTATAAAGAGAAGCAGAGTCAAGATAACGTACAAAATAGCGTGGCAATTACAAACACACGAAAACATTACGCACACATACACAAAACTCAGGGCCGAACCTTGTTGCTGCATAAAACATTATATTAATATGTAGGGTTAGGTTGCGTGAAAAAAATTGACCTAAAGACACCTATCATTTGGAAGCTATAATTTGTAAGGATTTTAAAAATAATTATTATTGGTACTTTTATAATTTCCTCATCACAAGCGATCACAACTGCAATATAGTAACACTAGTAATGGTAATCATCACCACGTGCGGGACCCTAGTTAATGTGGTGAATATAGATGTGAGCTCCGCGCTGCGTGTGATATCGTCACCGTCGCGCGCGGAGTTATAGTTCCTGTTACAACTCAAATCCTGAGGACTCCGTCAGTATCATGGCCAGTGGTTCTCGCGTCGTTCTCGCTCTGCGTCGACGCGCAGATGATGGGGATATTATTTAGAAGAACAGTACCAACGGATATCGTGTAAATACCGCCAGATTTTAGCTCAAAGTTCCTATTGACAATAATTTCTTGGCAGTAAGCCAAATAAATGTTGTTAAACAATCGAATCGAATCGTTATTCCAAAAACAGGTTAAATAGAAAATTACAACAGGTGTTTTAAACTCACATGTTTTTTATTCAAATAAACTTTACAATTAGTGCTTTAGAATCTGTATTGAGGTTTTCAATAAAAATTAATGAAATTCATCCACCTAATGGAAGATAAGGTAAATTGGTACCTACTTAGTATAAGACCTCAACTAACTTTTCTTTGAAAATGGTCGGTATTGCACCAGGAGATAGAATTGTACGGAATATAATATTACGTTCTTAGATTATCTGTAAAATGCTTGGAGCATATAGCACTCCATGAGTTGGTCTGCCAGTCTTTTCTATTAATATTTTTATGCATAGGTCTCTCAGGTATTCATCCTTTGGAAACCTGAAATTAAAAGTCGAAGTTATATACTTAAAATAAAAGAGTCGTCGAGTCCGGCCCTGTAATTTGTTAAAGTTCTCAAATGTCAAAAAAGATTATTCAACAACTTAAAGCATGTATTTTTACAGAAAACCATAATATTATAGTTTTAATATATGCATGGCTACATATTTCGTCATAACAACTATAAAATATTAGATATCTTAGCCTTGATACGATGCGATACGAAAACATTCCAAAGCTACATGATAGCGTGAATTTTACTTACCGATGGAACGTTACTTCTGGGGTTTTCCTGTACGAAGCGTTGTAACACAGGGGGACACAACACTTCACCATTTTATTTCAGTAAATATTCATATAAATCTCCAAATTTCACAAAAAACTTATGACACCCAAGACAACACAATGTAAACAAACGCCATAGGTCTCATAGATGTCTTATAATGACTGCCACGCATTGAATTTTTGTCAATGTGTGCGTTGGTGTAGCACAGTGTTGCAGCAAATTAATACATACACATTTTTGCTTGCAGGGACACGGTCACACTAAGTCACACTGATTCGCATACACTTGTCTATGTGGGTGTGAAATTTATGTTGTGTCTGCTTATATTTATATGTCTGTGAATAAATCTGAAAGTGTGTCTTTCTCTTACTTTTTATTAGCCATCATCATCAGCTTATTCGATTTTAACGAAATCCTCTTGCATTCTAACGAAATTTAGGCTACTTTTTATCCTATGAGAAATTCAAAGAGATTACAGATTTTTAAAAAACATAAAGCTAAGCAGGCATACATTTATTATGTATAAATCTACCTCAGAATCATAAATTATCATATCATGAAATATATAATAACTATAGCCGAGACTTCGTCCGCGTGGATTAAGGTTTTTTGATTCCCTCTGGAACTCTAATTTTCCGGAATGAAAAGTAGCCTATATAACTCCCTGTGATACAGTTTATCTCTGTACCAAATTTTATCCAAATCGGTTGAATAGGCCATTAAAGCATACACTTACACTTACATGTGCACTTTTACATCCATACTAATATTAGAAATGCGAAATAGTGTATGTCTGTCTGTCTGCTACGCTTTCCCGGCTCATCTTTTGAACCGATTTTGATAAAATTTAGTACAAACGTAGGTTGCATCAAGGACATAGGCTACCTTTTATCCCGGAAAATAGTTAAGGAGTTCCCTCGCGAATCAAAAAAACCTTAATCCGCGCGGGCAAAGTCGCGGGCATCATCTAGTTTATGATATTAGTATGGCTTTTTGTAGAGCGTAGTCAAAAACGGATCAGCAAATGAGCGAAACAGCACAGAAGAAGGCGTCCGTCGGTCCACGAGACCGTCGAAGATCAAGGACTATGCGAAGATGATACGCGACAGGACACAAGGGGATGACGACGATGACGAGACCACGGAAGACGACGAGGACTACCGCGAGCCGGAGAGAAGCATTGAGGTGAGGCATTGAGGCGGCGGCTGGTGTAACCTATTGTTACTATGATGTTTTTAGGGTTCCGTACCCAAAGGGTAAAAACGGGACCCTATTACTAAGACTCCGCTGTCTGTCTGTCTGTCTGTCTGTCTGTCTGTCTGTCTGTCTGTCTGTCTGTCTGTCTGTCTCCAGGCTGTATCTCATAAACCGTGATAGCTAGAAAGCTGAAATTTTCACAAATGATGTATTTCCGCTGCCGCTATAACAACAAATACTAAAATATCAAAAAATATATATATTAAGGGGGGTCCCCATACAATAAACGTGTTTTTTTCGTATTTTTTTGCTCAATATTAAAAACGGTAACAGGTAGACGGTTCAAATTTTCACAGAATATTAACTTGTATATTACCTTTCAAAATAAATAATTAAATATCAATAAAGTAAATATTAAAGGGGGGCTCCCATACAACAAACGTAATTTTTAAGCAATTTTTTTTAATAAGTCATGAATCGTAAAACTTACTACAGGTTTGTACGGAACCCTCGGTGCGCGAGTCCGACTCGCACTTGGCCGGTTTTTTTTTTATGTTATATAGTCCGCGCGCGAGCTCCGAGGAATCTTAAGGAATGTTGACGTAATGAGATAGAGCTGTGATTTAGTCGATATTGCGTTATCGATACTAACACATATCTCGTATCTGCGCACGTGCATTTAATTAATTATGAAATAATAATTCTATGTGAATAGTATGTGCAATAAGGAAGAGAAAACAAATTGTATCCTTAAATTTAATTATAATGAACTGTACAAAATGAACGTAAAATATAATTAATCACTGTCGCAATCAGAATAATCAGTGCTTTAGGGAATTTAAAAATTAAACAGCTATTTGCACGCACAATGAAACTTTAAAATAAAAACTAAAAAATGAAAGTTTAGTACTATTTATAGTGCAATATAACACTGCATTGCTAAATTAAAAACAGGACTCGATACGCGTACTCTCGCGTCACGTCACGTATCTATAATTAAATATGTTGCGGCTTTCCATACTGTAAACATGTTATCACTACATATTCAGACAAATAAATCATGTCAATTACGACACACTTAATTCCTGAAGAAATGTACCACTTCAACTCCAAGGCGTTAGTCAAATCCTTCACCAAGAAGGCTTTTGTGTGGATAGAAGGCATCATTTCCATAGGCGAAAGACATTATAATAATTTATTATAAAAGTTCTCCAACTTATGTGTATGAGTGGAAACCAAACCAGTGTCCAGCACTATAGTTACTGACCCACTCTCTAGTGTAGACTCCTAGATCATTATTAATTAACCGACAGCCTACTCAAGTATCACTGTTCTCAGCTTATGTCGGTTTATTAACTCTTGACTTTATTAACGAAATGCATTTTTGCAACAGTCTCTTGAATCACTGAAAACTAAATTATATCATTTTGCATCTTTGTGATTAGACAACCTAAAATCAATGTCTTGGCCTTTAGAGTCGGAGAGGACGTCGTCCCGCTCAACCAGCGAAAGTGGTTCCGGTGGCAAAGACGCCGCCCGCGGCGACTTCCGCCAACCCACCGCGAAAACGCGGCCGGCCCCGGAAAGAAAATAAAGAAGTGTAAGTAACCTTTTTTTTATCCACTACAAGTTAGCCCTTGACTGCGATCTCACCTGATGGTAAATGACGATGCATTCTAAGATGTAGCAGGCTAACCTATTAAGGGCATGGCAGTTATATTAAACCCATACCCCTAGTCGATTTCTACACGGCATCGTACCGGAACGCTAAAGCGCATGTCGGCACGTCTTTGCCGGTAGGGTGGTAACTAGCCACGGCCGAAGCCTCCCACCAGGCCAGACCCGAAAAAATTCAGAAATTATAAATTCCCAAGTTATTGACCCTGCCGGGGATCGAACCCGGGACCTCCGCACGTTTAGACAAAAGCGCTCAACACTGCGCTGTCGTCAAAAGCCGAAGCCAAAAGCAAAAGTTCATATTTAAAGCCCGGTCAAGTGAGAGTCAGACTTAAACATTATTTGGTTATGTTAGTCTATAATCTCAAAACCAATCCCTTTTTATATTAACTGCAAAACTAAGTTTGTAAAGGTTCATTACTGATATCTAAATAGGCAACTGTGCTACTTTATTTATGAGATGAAAGATCGGAGTGGGTGAGTCTGACTCACACTTGCCCGATTTTAGTTTTATATTTTATCATCACTGCGAACATATTTTTAAATTATCACATATAATAACATATTTTTGAATAATCACATTCTATAGCCCTGCGAAAATGAAGAAAGAAGAGGCTGTTGAATCTGCGCAAGAATCAAATGCGACAGTTTCAGTAAAGGAAGAAAAAACAAATCCCGATGACACCAGCAATGTGACGGACAATGATCAGGTAGATATCATATTATAAATATTAACAAAAATGTACATGATGACTTTAGGGGTCAATCATCATACATTGTCGAACCTGTGAAATAAACTTCTCAATAAATAATTTAAATAAACTATTGAATCTTTCAAATTAATTTCTTGCAACAAGCCGCAGCCTTTTTTTGTCTTTATTGAACAATCTTAAATACTTATTTTTATTGTTATTAATGGATATTAGGCCAATGCCTAACGGTTGTACCCAATGGTACAACCGTGTATAAAATATGCTATCGTCACAAAACTTCAAACAACTACTACCTCCTTGATCTCTGTCCAATCATTTATTTTACTTTTGGCAGCTCAATTCAATGATGTTCTAAAATCTAAAGCGTTACTGATTCGATTTTTGATAACAATCGACTTTCTTTATGAAGAAGTATTAATCGATTTGACACATTGATATTTATCTTTGCTCAACTCAATCATTTATATACAACAGTACAGTAAATGTACATGAATGAACCATGCGTCTATGGAGTATTGCATTTTGCAATGGTTGCCATTGACTTACCAATACCTTAGATTAGACGCACCATCGAATCACAAAAAACGGCACGGTCAAATTGTGCACAAATAGATATTGTGAACAATTTTCGCCTCAGTCGCGCATGGGTGATGGGTACACTAGGCGACAAAATGTCGTATGTGTCGAATTGTTATTACAAAATTTAACCCTAAATATAAAGCTATATGGTTGGCTTTTGTGAACCGTTTGGTGTCTCATTCTATATTATCTATAGCTGTGTTTGTATAAGCGATTGTGGACGCTTTTGTAGTATTAATTTGTAGGTAATGTTGTATCCTTAGTTGGTAAATCGATGATGGTTGCCTGTCAATAATTATGACACATCATAGGCGTGCTTATGTCATTTAAAGAAAAAAAAAATGGTTGGACAGAATATAGATCCCAAAGAATTAAGTATTCAATTCATTAATCGATTTCATGTAAAATTTTTATTTCAGAGTCTAAACAAGACACCAGAACCTACGAATCCTCCGCCTAGAGAAGTTCTAGTCTCCCCAACAGGACAAACATTGAAAAAGGTAAAGCTTAATAAAGAACACATCTTTCTCTCTGCGTCGTATTCCTTACTTTTCTCGGGGTCGTGACCCCTTTCAATTCATCAAATAATGGTAGGAGTTTTCTTGGGATAATAATACGGTGTGTTCCCAACTTCCCACGTCCTTCTGCATACGACTCGACTAAGAGTATTTAATTTTGTAACTATTATTAGGGGTCATCCATAAAGTACGTCACACTAATTTCATGATTTTTTGACCCCTCCCCCGTCCTTGTCACAGTTGATCACATTTGTGAGACTCCCTCTTAACGTGTGACGTACTTTATGGATGATCCCTTATCAGATGTTTGTGATAATAACTGGGACCGACGGCTAAACGTGCTCACCAAGGCACGGAGGAAACGAAAAGGCCAAATTTGAACCTCCAAATTCGGTCACCCATCCAGTTACCGACTCGGGTCATCGTTGCTTAACCTTCGCAATTGACTAATATGCGTTGTCGCAACTAGGCCACTCGCCGTCGTCATCGTATTTTTGAACACAATTGACGTTGAATTTCGTGGGATATAAATAGATAGGGTATACTGATGAAAAGTCGTTAAAATTATTCCTTTATATTTGTTGCACAGGTACCAGTAAGAGCGTTACCGCCAGGAGTAAAAGCGATGCCCCTGCCAGCCAATTCTAGACGTAAGTAATTTAAGATTATGTGGCAAACAACATTTTTTGATGAGTTAGGGGGCACTTTGATGACGTCACGTTGCGAACGAGCGAGACATGAAATATACAGGTAGTGAGTGAACGGGAAAAACATAATATACAATTAGGGTGGCACCGTAAATAATTGTGTTTGGGGTAAAAACTTCGTGAGTTTGTAATCTAAATATTTTCTTCAAAAACTTCTATATAGTTCTTCATCCCAGAGCAGCTGTTTAGACAAAATTTAATCTTAAAGGCCACCAGATGGTGCTGAAGTGGGCATTTGGAATTGGGTATTTGACAACAAGTCAAATCAGCAAAAAAAATTTCAAACTTCAAAACGCGCGCTTAGCATGGAATATTGGGTATGTTCCGATATACACTGCCAGCACAGTTCAGTGCTCTTACTGGGGAGAAATTCGTTCCGTTATGGACTGACACTATACTGCCGCAGTATCCTAGGGAAATATAAATTAAATTTTAAAAAAGCCTTTTATTTCCAAACTATGTACGCATGAAAATAACAGTTCACTTCTTGACTTATAGTCTAGCATAATCTGATGATCTATCTAGGGAAATATATAAGGTCATAAATCGTCGCCATTTTTGTACTGTTAGCACTGGCGTTTTCGAGGTTAGCTGGTGCTCTCAGTGCTTTGATCACGTGATCAACAGCTGGACTGCGTTTCGTTTTATACAGTAACTCTATTTGATGATCATTAAATAGCTAACTATAAAGGAACGGCTTCGCAGTACACTAAATTGACGTCACACCCTACAGTGCTCGCAGTGTATATCGAATAGATACAAAATAGTTACTGAACAGATCCGTCATCAAAATTCGGCGCACTTTTTTACTTCAATCGGTAGTTTAAAATGGTTTTCGAACATGAAACTATCATAGGAAGTGGATATTACGACTTTCGAGAGATCCTCTATTTAATGATCATTAAAATATAATTTACATCTCTCATATTCGGTATAATGCAGCTAGAAAAGCCCTAGGGCGGTAAGTAATTAAAAAAAGTATGATGGTTAGATGTACGCGAACTTTTTGAAAGAGTGAAGAGTTTTTTTTTAAATTACTTACCGCCCTCGGGCTTTTCTAGCTACATTATTACCCTAGAGCGCTAATTGGTCACCTACAAGCTCCATTTGGGGGTAATAAGGACCTACTTTACCTCACAATCGAGATGTAAAGCAGAGTAGTTAGCTCGGGTGTAAGCATCAATTGCACCCTCGAACTATAGGCGCCCTCCCTGCGCTCGTGCGCCTAAATATCTCGGGCTGCAATTGATGCCTTACAACCCTTGGCTACTAATCTACTATTATTTGAATAGTTGTCTAATACCCAATTTATAATTTTTCTTTTCGCTTGTTTCCAGCTATGCCCGCTGGGGAGCTCTGCCAAATGCAAATAGGGACGAAAGTTGTGAAAGTGCAGAAAATTGTCATGACCAAAGCGGAAGTCGAAGCGATGGCTAAGAAAGGCCTCGTTGAAATGAAGGTGAGACAAAGCTAGCTATAAATAACAATCAAAACATAAAATACCAATGATACAAGAAATTGACATTCATGTTGATCAAAATAATAAAATCATATAAAAAAATAATTGTAATAAAAAAGTGTGTCTGTGTGTGTGTGTGTGTGTGTGCAATTCAAACACGGCAGAAGTGAAACTTCAGAAAAGTAGCCTACTAGAGAATGATATAAATATAACTTGTAATCTATCTCATTCTGTCGCAGGCTAAATCCTATTATGAATATGTTTGTCTCTTTTTGGTGTCGCTTTTTCGTTTCATCGAATTTTCAAATCACAACGATTCTAAAGAAGTTTTACCTCAAAAATAATAATTGTCGTGTCTGCAACATAAAAACTTCAAAAGTAGGCATCAGTCTAAGGAAGATCACTCCATCATCTTACTTGCACCATATTATTTCCGAAACATGGTGCTAATTATTATTTTTATTTCAACCTATTTTTCCTCCAAGATCTCGGCCTGAAAACCAATTGATTGATAGACATTTAAAATTAATCATACTAATATGCGAAAGTGTGTTTGTTTGTTGGTTTGTCCTTCAATCACGCCGCAACGGAGCAACGGATCGACGTGACTTTTGACATGGTTATTGTGGAGGACCTGGAGAGTGACATAGGCTACTTTTTATCCCGGAAAATTAGGGAGTTCCCGTGGGAATCAAAAAAACTTATTCCACGCGGACGAAGTCGCGGGCATCAGCTAGTAATTGTATATTCTTAACTACCTTGTTGGTTTAGTGGTTAGCATCGACTGCAGCCGACGAGGTCCCGGGTTCGAGTCTCGGGTCGGACCATAATTAACTATGAATTTTCCTAATTAGAGATTTTCAGTAATAGCTCGGAGTTAGGTAGTTGGTGGTGTCACCCCCGTGCCTGGAGCACGTTAAACCGTCGGTCCCGGTTATTATCACTAACATGATAATAGTCGTTAAAACCCGCCAACCCGCATTGGAGCAGCGTGGTGGGTCTAAGCTCTAATTCCCTCTCTCCTATGAGAGTGAGGCAGTGTAGTGGTGGTGGTGGTGGATATTCTTATATGATTTAATATTGTTTCAGGATGGTACAATGGTATTAAAGCAAGGTATAAAACTTCCTACATCCACAGATGCGTCCACAATAAAATCCACGTTAATGGGCGATGGAGGTAAACTATGTTAGGTATTTGTTGCATTTTTAGTTTTGAGTTTGATATGGCTAACGTTTATTGTTATAAGGTCTTTTACACCACTACAAGTTAGCCCTTGACTGCAATCTCACCAGATGGTAAGTGATGATGCAGTCTAAGATGGTAGCGGGCTAACCTGTTGGAGGTATGGCAGTTATATAAAACCCATAACTCCAATCGGTTTCTACACGGCATCTAAAACCTGAACCTGAACTCTAAATCGCTTGGCTTAATTCCTTTTTTTTGCTATGAAGTAACTAATATTCCAAATTCATGCTATGTTTTCTAGCGATATCGTCAAGAACCAATAGATTATATTGCACATAAAACTTAACAAATAAAACTGCCCAATATATACTGAAACTACACAGATAATATATTGAAAATCGTGAAGATTTTTTCTATAACGTGACCCCGTCGAATATAGTTATTTTTAACCCACTACAAGTTAGCCCTTGACTGCGATCTCACCTGATGGTAAGTGATGATGCAGTGTAAGATGGCAGCAGGCTAACTTGTTAGGGGCATAACAGTTATATTAAACCCATATACCCCTATTCGGTTTCTACACGGCATCGTGTACCGGAACGCTAAATCGCTTGGCGGCACGTCTTTGCCGGTAGGGTGGTAACTAGCCACGGCCGAAGCCTCCCACCAGGCCAGACCAGGGAATATTCAGAAATTATAAAATTCCATCGGGATCGAACCCGGGACCTCCGCATGTTAGGGCAACAGCGCCCAACACTGCGCCACGGAGGTCGTCAAAAGAGAGGAGTAAGAAAAGTTTCAGAACCAAATCTCTGGAAGTAGGTTGTTTCATACAATATTTAATTATTGCTTGCAGATGCAGATAAACAATCAATGAAAATAGTAAAGGCAGCACCAACTCGCTGCGACTTTGGTGATTAATCATAATCAAATTATTAATAAATTATAACACTATCACTATTTTATTGTATTCAGCAACAATATTATTTATTGGACGAATATAAAATTTATTTAGATCAGTGAAATCCACAATGTATTTTATTAAATCCACAATGTGTTTGTTAATTATCATTAAAAATATTTATAATTACTGATACTTAGTACAACATAAAATGTCAAACTTACATAATTATAGAATGAGTTATGTGACCCGTTTACACTTTGTGTTAATTTATGAAATACCTACCCAATAAATATTTTTTTGAAGTGAAACTTCTTATGAATCGTTGTGATTTGAAAATTCAACGAAACGAAAAGCGACACCAAAAATAGACAAACATTTATATAGAATTTTGCCTGCGAGAGAATTAGATAGAATACAATTAGTTATATTTATCTCATTATCTCGTACGCTTCCTTTTCTGAAGTTTCACTTCTGCCGTGTGTGAATTGCACACACACACACGTTTTTTTATGTAAAATTATGTATAAGCTAAATCTAGTTAAGAGTCACAGACTTCCTTTAATATATTTTATGTTATAAGGTAGTCGTAGAGGATAAGTTTGTGTTTTACATTTATATTATTAGTGCATTAATAAGGAGTAATTCCAGTTTAGTTTTAATATTGTATTATATATTTTTTTGTCTTTTTAGTTAAGAAGATTGTCATATACTTACAAAATAAAAATAGTGTATACAGTGAAACTGTTTTATTTAAAACTAGCTGATGCCCGCGACTTCGTCCGCGTGGATCGAGGTTTTTCGTTTCCCGCGGGAACTCCTTAATTTTCCGGGATAAAAAGTAGCCTATGTGTTATTCCAGACTATAATCTATCTCTGTGCCAAATTTCATCCAGATCCGTTCAGCCGTTGGGGCGTGATTGAGTAACAAACATCCATCCATACATCCATCCAAACTTTCGCATATTATAATATTTATTTGACTAGCTAATGCCCGCGACTTCGTCCGCGTTGTTTAAGTTTTATATTCCCGCGGGAACTCCTTAATTTTCCGGGATAAAAAGTAGCCTATGTCACTCTCCAGGTCCTCAACTATACCCATGCAAAAAATCACGTCGATCCGTTGCTCCGTTGCGGCGTGATTGAAGGACAAACAAACACTTTCGCATTTATAATATTAGTATGATACTAATTTCTATGTCGCGAAGGCGGTTATGCTATTGTGCGGTTAAGCTATGATCGGAGTATCCCTGCGTGATCAAATCAGAAATGAGATCCGTAGGCGAACCAGAGCAACCGACACAGCTCAAAGAGTCTCCGAGACATCAGTCCAGCAGTGGACGTCTACAGGTTGAGACGACGAACGTAGGAAGGGCAAACCGCCTTCGTGAAATAGCACATCTGAAATTACGTGCCTGTCTATCAAAAATAACCCCTCTTCACACGAACACGAAAAATAGTCCCTCTTCTATGACAGGCCTAACTTCATGCGTATGTCGCCGCGAAATCGTAAAATCCGTCGTATTACAAAACGGCGCCGTTTTCGGTTTTGACTTTTGTATAATGTCCTTAATGTGTTGGGATTTTCTGACTAGAAATTCTCAGTACTAGCCCGGAGTTAGGAAGTTAAGCCGGAGGCCTGTGACCAGCAGTGGGACGTTAGTGGGCTGTAGACCAACCGCCGCCAGGTGGTGGTGGCCGTTTTGTAATCTGGCGGATTGTCGTTGCGATACGTTCTACAATACGGCTGCCCCTCATTCAGTCGATTTGTAATAAAGTTGCAGTGTAAGGTGACCATATACTGACAAAATAAATGGGCGACGCCAGAAAACTCGCTTCGCACTTTACAAAAACACTTGGGGTAAGGCAGACAATTATACTACGTGGAGTCGGGGTGCCCAGATTTAATTCTGGCCCTGTTTTTGAGTTTACGATATGGAAATTTATGACATTAATGAAACGTTTCGTGAAACAACGAGCTCGTGAACCGTCCAACACGTCCAACCGTACAACACGTCTAGCCGCAATGCAGAACGTGAAGCGTTCGTTCAGTCGTATTACTACTAGTGGTTCGCCCCGAACTGAGACCTCGCCGTATCACAGAGCGCCATCTATTGACATTATTGTGAAGTTCTGTTAATAGTACTGAGGCTCATTAAAAATTAAATAATTCCGTTTCCTTAATATATTTTCCTAATTTTATTATTTGTTGTTCAAGTAGGTACAGGATATAATTCAAATAATTGTTCATGTTTCAGGCTCAGCCTTTCAGAAAATTGAGAGTTTTGAGGTCAACTTTGGACGTTAGAAAATCTCCACTTTGAAAGCCCGTCAATTTCGTCAATTTTAGGGGAAAAATTAAAAAATATATTTTTTTGGACTCTATTCCTAGTTAGTTATCTTTAAAATGATATACCGCAACCCTATGTAACGCTATAAAAAATATTTTACTTCGCATTCGCTTCTATGAGAGGCCCCCTGAAATAAAGATTTTTATAACTTTTTAAGCCATATTCGGCGGGAGGCCATCGGTTTACAATATTTGAAGTAATTACGTTAGTAATTCAGAAGTTATAAGGCTCTGACAGACGGACAGACGGACGGACGGACAAGTGACAATTCACTCAAGTAGACTCGGAGACCTTCGCTTCGCTCGGTCAGCAATCTGGCTGAACATCAAACCGCATTATTCCCACAGAGCTCCGTTTTGTAATACGGGTAGCCGTATATTATGACTAATGACCAAATTGCTAGCTTTAATTATTCCGAAAAAGGGAATAATACAGCACCTAGTAATAATTATAATAAAGCAAGGGCCTGTTTCACAAAAGCTAAGTAAACTTTTAACCTGACGAATAAAATAGAAATTTTGACATTTCTATAGTATTTTTCTAAGCCTTTCATCTCTGTAAAAACAACAAAATTGCACTACGCATAATAAGACCACGATGAAACGGGCTCAGTATTATTATTTATTTGTTCTGAGAAGTCTAGAAATAATATATTATTTTATAAACATTATTCGCTGTTCGGCAATCAGTAGCAGAGTCTTCTCAGGGGCAGAATCTTCTTCAGGGGTACGGGTTATAGGTTAAGATGGTACCACTGTGCTCGGGCCTTTGATTAAATACTCCTGCTCGGGCCTCGCCCTCGAGTTCGACGCGTAGTCTCCTTGCCCGGGTGTGCTATTCAGCAATAGATGGCGCTTTTCGTGTATGCGCCTCACACACTACAGATGTCGTTACTCGTTTCCTACTTCCAAGTACAGCTAACTATGTTTCCCGCCACCAAGAAATCGTCATCGGGGGCGGCGTGTTTAAATTAAACAATCAAACGACAACAAAATCGCGTAGTTACCAGTCGGGTGTGAGTGAATTAACTCTGAATAAAAACGAAACCGTAAAACGCCAACCTTACTGCTTTTTGTGCAAAAAGTGATATCCCTGTAGTTATACAAATATTTTAATAGAGTTAAATACACCATAGAGACAGCATCGAGTTAAAACCAGGTGAGTTAAAAAAGCTCTTTTTTTCATCTCATCTTTTTTCTCGGTATCTAAATATTTTTACAGATAGGCTAAGTTGCAGATTTATAACTATCGGAAAAAAAATATCAAGATATAGTGTATTTATTAAAAACCCAAAACACTCCATAGCTTAAAAAATTAATAAATGTAAAAATGCGCGCAAGCCGCAATATTTTTTTCCAAACTTTTGGAAGGACATTAAAAAAATACAAGCTAAAATGAGAACGCCTTCCTCTTTCGAAGTCTGTTAGAAACGTTGGTTATAAAACATTGTACCTTTAAAGATCAATCAAAAAAAAAATTCGGCTAAATTAAATTGAATAGACTGATAAACTTTAATTAATTGTTTTTTAATGCAAGGTAAAGAATTTATTATTGTTTGATGAGTGGTTAGATATTGCATGCATTAGGGTCATAGAGATTTGCTTAACAATAATTGATAATGATCGATAAGATAATAATTCGTAGGTACCATTTCATGTGTTGCGGCTTTCGCAAACCAGCACTTACAAGGCTTGTTTTAGTGTTAGAGCTTCGATTTATATTTTATTAGTAAAGATCTTTTACAAACTGCTATTTTTATAACTAGGTTAGAAGAAAATTCTTAAATGTTTTATTTTATTTTATTTTCTGCGTTATTAGGTAGATCTAGATACGTATTACCTACATAGATACCTACTTACTTTAAGAATACCTATTTTGTTCAAGAACTAGTTACGTAAAAACGGAACGAAGTAAGAAACGCGCATTTTTACGAAAATTGCAATTTAAATAAGTATTTATTTAAATACTTACTAATTTAATATTAAGTACTTACGAATACGAAATGAAAATGTTTGCCATTCAACACGTTCTGTTGTTACTTGTTACCGATCATAGCCTGGCTCCCGCAGCAGGAAATCTTAATTTAAATAAAACATACCGAAATAACTATTGAATACATAGTTACTGAGGCTCATAAAGCAAAGAACAAAATAGTTGCTCACAGGTAAAAGATAAGATCAGTGCCCTATTTGCTGTATAGGTAACAAGCGAAACGAGCCTTGTATCACAAAGTGCGCTTGTACGTTTGATAAACAGGGCGCTGGACTTTTTTACTATACATGTTCGCTATGGATACGATGGGGCTGAACCCAATCTTTTTGTTTACCGAAGACCAGAAATTCCTAAAATAACCACTACAGCCCATTAACGTCCCACTGCTGGGCACAGGCCTCCACTCTCATAGGAGATAGTAATCAAAGGAGAAAGGGAATTAGAGCTTAGACCCATCACGCTGCTCCAATGCAGGTTGGCGTTCTTTAACGACTATTATCATAATGAATGAACGAGAAGTTTAATTCGCTATAATCCGCCACAGTAGACAAATCTATGTGGTAGGTACATGGTGGTAGTGGCGGATTATGGCGAATTAAACTTCTCGTTCATTCATTATCATGGACTTCCGCAAAGTAACGCCTGCTTCGATTCAAGACCCGGTCCAGGTTATTATCATGTTAGTGATAATAACCGGGACCGACGGCTTAACGTGCTCTCCGAGGCAGGGGGGTGAAACACCGCCAACTTCCTAACTCCGGGCTAGTACCTACTGAGAATTTCTAATCAGAAAGACCCAACACTTAATTATGGCCCGGCCCGGGACTCGAACCCGGGACCTCGTCAGCCGCAGTCGAACATGATAACCACTAGACCAACGAATAAGATCCTGAAAAATGCTGGACACTTTTTAGCATTTTTACAGCAGCCGTCTGCATCATCTTTACATACCTACCATCAAGCGAGATCATGGTTAAATGTGGTTAAATTCAGTGGCCATACAAGTCAATAGTATTTTCCACTGTTTCATAATAATATGTTGGTATAACATTGAGACATGAAAATCACAAACGCATATAAAGCAAATTAAATATAAGCCACACGGCTTGTTTATTTGTTATTCACATAGGAATGCTAAACTCAAATGTCCCAGACCAACTCGCTAATAAAACAAACCGGAATTAATCACGCCTTTTGAGGTTTTATAAAAACTACGGTATCTATAAGAGTTAAAGGCACAGTAAAGGTACACAATATTTACTCAATTGTGTGTATATATGTAGAGTAGAGTATATGGTCGTAGAGGCCGTTGGAAATTTGAAGTTAGTACCTACTTTTAAGTGATTACTAAAAGATGATGGTCATTCCGCATAAGGAAACGGCATTATCAAGCACTTTATTCATTCCTCTGGGATCGATTTATGCATTTGTTTACAGCAAGGCAGTTTCATAATACTTAGTCCCGAGTTCGATTCTTGGGCATAAAAGATTCGGTTTAGACTGGCTAAGTAACTAGTTGGTTAAGTCATATGTCATATATATTTATTCAATTTAGGTAGACACACTACACTTTGACGTCCAGTTACATAAAAATTTGATGGTGATAATCTGTTAAACTAAAGCTACGAGGGTTCCAAACGCGCCCAGGTCTGAGAAGAGCCCACAACAAACTCGGCTAGGTTGCTCAGTAAAATCAAAAAATAATGGGGAAGTACCTACCTATTATTATAATGGGTATGTAGTAGGTATGTAGTATGTACCTACCTATCTCATTTCTTTTAAGATTGTCCCCATCGTTAATTTCCTTGGTAAAAAGGAATAGCTCGTTGAAAATATTTTAAATAGGTATCTTGTCGCATATTCTTCTCTTTTTCCGTCGTATTCCTCATTGCTGAGGGTCGTAACCCCTTTCCATTAATCACATAATAGTAGTAGAAGTTTTATTGGGATAATAATGAGGTGGGTTCCCACGTCCTTCCGCATACGACTCGTCTAAGAGTATTAAACTCTTACGTTTTTGTAACGATTATTATCAGATGTTATAGTGATAATAACCGGGACCGACGGCTTCACGTGCTCTCCGAGGCACGGAGGAACCGAAAAGTCCAAAATTAACCTCCAATTCTCCCAACCAGATACCGACTTAAGTCAACGTTGCACAGATATGCGTTGTCACAACTAGGTCACTCGTCCCTATTCTATCGGATAAACTTATTCTAAAATTATAATTTAATAGAATAGGTACAATATTAGTCGATATTTCACTTTTTTATATTGCAATAAATGGTAGGTGAGTAGATATGTAAAAACAAAGGTATTGTTTTACAGTACTTTCTTAAAAAACGGATTTTTTCTTTAAGTACGTAAGTAATAAGTTACTGGCAGGTAAGTGAACCGTGGCCGAGAGGTCAAGGCGCTCAGGGCGCGATTCCCAGAGAGACGCAGGTTCAAATCCTGCCGGTTCCGAAATTTTTGATATGTATATTTAAGTAAGTTTAGATACTTAAGTAATTTTTTTTTCTTTATTTTTTTTTTCTATATTTTTTTCTTTCGTACTTAGTAATATATCTACATAACTTACCTACTATGCTGAAAGTATGCTAAATATATAATATTTTATTTTATTTTCAAAAGAGCAACCACCGAGTTTCTTGCTGGTCCTTCTCAGTTGGAACGGCATTCCGAACCCATTACATGGTCCATGTCCGAACCTGCAGTGGTAGATTCATTCGACTATTCAAAAGCAGTTGTAAAATGTCTACTTGAATAAAAAAAAATGAAATTGATTTTTTTAAATTTTACCTACTGCTTGTTTACATTACATTGATATTTACAAGAACCTACTCCGATAAAGCAGACAGTAAATAACTAAACAGGTAAGTAGTAAGTACAGCTACTACTGAACAATTACCACACCTTTAAAAACAATATCGCATAGGTACAAGTACAATAATATCTACAGACTCGTAGTAATCGTAGCATGGCCGTAGCAGTATGGCCAAGGAACGGGGCACTCTATAATTATTGCATTCAGGATCCATTTAGGCTTGCTGATGCGATGGTGGGAATTCTCATTTTCTGTGTTTTAATTAAATTACTTACCAAATTGATCAAGATCAAGGTCGTGAACAATTTCATATGATCTTATGATAATATGACTAGCTGATGCCCGCGACTACGTCCGCGTGGATTGAGGTTTTTTGGTTCCCGCGCGAACTCCTTAGTTTTCCGGGATATAAAGTAGCATATATGTGTTATTCCAGACTATAATCTATTTCTGTGCCAAATTTCATCCAGATCCGTTAAGCTGTTCGGGCGTGATTGAGTAACAAACATACATCCATACATCCATCCAAACTTTCGCATTTATGATATTTATTTGATGATGAGCTGTAGTTTTGGATTCAGAGTTTACGAAAACATAAAGATTAATATTATACCCAAAAAGCACCTACTTACTCGTATTAATACATAACCTTCGAGGCACCTCCGTGGCGCAGTGTTGAGCGCTGTTGTCTTAACTTGCGGAGGTCCCGGGTTTGATACCCGGCAGGGTCAATTTGGGAATTTATAATTTCTGAATTTTCCCTGGTCTGGCCTGGTGGGAGGCCAGACCAGGGAAAATCCTCAGGGGCAGAGGGGTATGGGTTTAACATAACTGCCATGCCCCTAATAGGTTAGCCCGCTACCATCTTAGACTGCATCATCACTTACCATCAGGTTCTCATCTGTTAAGGGCTAACTTGTTGTGGAACAAAAAAAAATAACGTACGTAGATAAGTCAATATCCCACCAAAACCATTTCATGGATAGGCTGCCAAAACTCGCATACAAGTCCAAATCATAATGCTTTCACTGTTAAAAAGTTATGAGATCTCTAGTAGAGCCAAGCCCCTAGTTGAGCTCCGATTTGTGCTGCGCATCATCATAGCCCATGGGGCCAGTTCCAAGTCCAAAGTGTACAGGTTTAAGTACTTTTGGCTGTACCACATTTACTACATAGAAGTCCTGACTCTATAAACTCTACATCTTGATAAAAAGATGTGGCTTGGCTGTTTCGTGATCCAATCAATCATTTAATGTTCGTGGAATAGGTATAGTTTGTGCGAGAATCACGAAACGGCCAAGCCACATCTTTTTATCAAGATGTAGAGTTTATAGAGTCAGGACTTCTATGTAGTAAATGTGGTACAGCCAAAAGTACTTAAACCTGTACACTTTGGACTTGGAACTGGCCCCATGGGCTATGATGATGCGCAGCACAAATCGGAGCTCAACTAGGGGCTTGGCTCTACTAGAGATCTCATAACTTTTTAACAGTGAAAGCATTATGATTTGGACTTGTATGCGAGTTTTGGCAGCCTATCCATGAAATGGTTTTGGTGGGATTTCATTTCTTTTTGGCAGGCGCACTAGATTTTTTAATTTTTTGGACTCTATTTCTCGCACTACAGTTATTCCTTTTTTCATTGCCCACTCTCTATCGTTTCCTCTTTTCTTTGTGGGTTTGCTATATGTTTGTAATGAGCGGCAACACTTAAGTTAATGACTTAAGTTAGTTCTTATTTTCGAGTCTGGTGCTCAGTATTAAAGATATTTGGTTGTATGGGCCGGCCGGTTTCTATCTGCTTATAGTTGATTAGCGACCCGCCCCGCTTCGCAAGGCTAGCACTAATCATGATAATAGTCCATTCTTTTTTACCCACTAACTAAAGCCAGTGGGCACCGAGCAGTACATAAAATTTTACATTAGCACTGCGATATGATTAATTTTTATAATATAGAGTGCCTTGAAGAATGAATTAAGTGAAGTGCCGGAAGAATTTTTAAAATCGGTTGAGTATTTTTTGATTTTATCCACAGCAAACTCACGGTTAAATCTTTCCTCTTTATAATATTAGTTCAGATCATTTAATTATATGTACGTTAGTACATAATACCTCAATGGTTTAGATCCATATAATATTTTAAATGCGAAAGTGTGTCTGTCTGTCTGCTGCGCTTTCACGGCCTATCTTTTCAACCGATTTTGATGAAATTTGGTACAGGGATAGTTTGTATCCCAGGGAAGGACAAAGGCTACTTTTATCCCGGAAAATTAAACAGTTCCCGCTGGAATCAAAAAACCTTAATCCACGCAGACGAAGTCGCGGGCATCATCTACTTTTCTATAAATTGTCACGCGTTAATTTAATTCAAACCAATGAACAGAGTGTTTAGTTCGGAGAACAGAGTTGGACGAAAATATCGTTGATTACCTACTTATTGAACAATTCCTAAAGGGATGCAGATGGGATCGGGTCTTACATGGACTTTTCGCCAATGATTACTGTAGATATATTTACCTCTGAAAAATATTTTATGTTGTAAGTATATTTTATAATTTTTCAGTAATAAAATGAAAATAATGAGAATAAAAAATGACAAGATTACGTGATTATTATTGGCGACCTGTTTGGCCGAGTGGTTACAGACCATGACTGTTGAGGGAGAGGTCGCGGGTTCGAATTCTGCTAGGGGCATAATGTTGGTATTCAGAACCTTTGTACCTGAGTCATGAATTGTATATTTCTATTATTTATGTATGGTATTATGTATGTATACTGCATTTTGCAAATATTTCTATAAGTACCGACTGTACAGCTATTATGCACCCCCTATAGGAGGGGTTGGAAGGGAAAAGTTCCTGATTTCTTAATTTTCCCATTATTTATATGAAATTCCTAGCCCACATACCAAATTTCAGCTTTCTAGGGCTTTGGGAAGTACCTACCCTAGAGGTTTTGATTTTCATCAGCTATTTATAAGGCTAAATTACGAAACCGATGTATTTCAGTTTTCGATAAATCTGAAACTATAAATGCTAGACAATTGATACTTGGTATGTTTAATAAGTCGGCCAACAGCATCTTATCCTGAAAATTTCAGCTTTCCAGCATCATCCGGACTGAAGCTATAACGGTTAGCAAATCCGTGGAAACGCTGTCAAATATGCACCCCCAATAAGAGGGGTTGGAAAAAGAAAGTTTCAGATTTCTTAATTATTCCATTGTTTATGTGCAATTCCTAGTCTACATACCAAATTTCAGCTTTCTAGGACTTTAGGAAGTACCCTAGAGGTTTCGTGTTTCATGTGATTTAGTAAAAGTAAAAAACCCCCAAAAGTACGTATTTCAGGTATCAATAAATCTGAAACCATAAATGCTAGATAATTGAAACTTAGTATGTTTAATAAATGTGCCAACGACATGTTATCCTGAAAATTAAAGCTTTCTACCATCATCCGTACCGAAGTTATGACTGTTCTAAAATACGAGGAAATGCTGTCAGATTTGCACCCCCTATAGGAGGGGTTGGAGGGGAAAAGTTTCAGATTTCTTAATTTTCCTGTTGTTTATATGCAAATTCTAGCCTACATACCAAATTTCAGCCTTCTAGCACTTCAGGAAGTACCTTTTTCATGTTGATGACGGTCAGTGAGTCAGTCACGAAATCGACGTATTTCAGGTATCAATAAATCTGAAACTATATATGCTAGAAAATTGATACTTGGTATATTTGGTAAGTTTGCCAACAACACCTTATCCTGAAAATTTCAGCTTTCTAGCATTATCTGGACCTAAGCTATGACGGTTCGAAAATCCGACGAAACGCTTCGAGAAAAGGTAGGTAGTGCCCCGTTTCCTTTGGCTCGCTTTGGCGGGGTCACTACCGTGACCCCAGATAATATTCATAGCTTTGAAATAAAAAGCCCCAAAATTATCATGAGTAATGAGTAATGACCCCCTAGGCCACTATCTCATTTTCAAAACGTGTTCCTCAACGTATGGGGACTTTGCGCCCGACCATGGCATCATAGACACGACAAGTGTGACGGAAGCACAATGGTGCCGAGATTCATATTATTATTGTCGTGAATACTGAAGTTTGAATGTCAGTGGTGCCGGAACGAATCGCCTCACACGCACGGCTACCTCACCGATTCTTCGTATACCTAAGTACATATATTATTATGTACCTAGGTGAAATAATAGCACAAATTAGACATGTTATACAACTTTTACTGTGTTTTAAGATAAGAGAAGATAATTTACCTGCACTCGAAAAGTTTGGCGCCTAATTTTAATTATTTAATCACTCGTCTACTGCATTAACGTCACTTTTCATGATAGAATTTCTGAATTATTAGATACTTACCTACTTACCTATCCGTTGAACTATTCTTGTACCTAGTACTAAAATTCTACATCAATGACCTAATCCTAATAGCGTAAGTACATGTAGGTACCTGTCTTCATAAGTGAATTTCGTTCAATAAAAATTACTTAGGACGGAAACATACCTACCTATTTTACTATTGCACAGTAGGTATACTAACTTTTCAATAATCATTCTGACATTGCTCGTTAGAGAACATAGGTAGGTACCTACTACCTACCTAACCTACCTAATTAACATAATGGTATTCCAAATCGAAAAAGGACTCCGGAAAACGCGAGGACATAAAAAGCTGGCCGCATGCAACGTAACAAACGATAGTTTAGTGTATTTATTAATACCTAGAGTGCATTAAAAACTCGTGTATCTTTTGCGCGTTTCGTATGCGGTATATTATTCGACTGTAATGTACGATTTTCAATAAAGCAATACCTATCTATACCTACCTGATAAAATCATAAGACTAAAATTCTTTCGAACCGCAAAATTTTTGTCTAAAGAGAGATAGTAGAAGTTTCAAGGTGCTGTGGTGCGTGGTGTAAAAAAAAATATTTTTTCAAAGATTAATCAAGCTTGTTTAATTTTTAACCTAAGTAAATTGTTGATAACAAAGTGAAAAATAACAATTTTTTAATTTTTCCAACGGGAATCTCTTCTGAAGTCTTTCCAAAATAGCTCCAAAAAAGGAAATAAATCTCAGGTTTATTACTTACTTATTTAAAAATTATCGTACTTGCAATGTTCAAGTAGGAAAAAGTTATTAATGACGATAACATTTGTTGAAGTAGGAAAAAGTTATTAATTAACTAATGCATTATAATTAATAGAAAAATCGCGATAAAAAATTTTTGACCACGGATTATTGTTCATTCATCTATCCAGTAGATGCCTGATTTTTTTTAATTCTTAATTTTCATATTTAATAGGTTTTAACAATATTTATTAATTAAAGGTTCAACATGGGCGAGGCTTACGCAAGCCAGAGTCCCCGTTTTTGGCCGTATTTTCAACACTCTGGGAAATTATAAATATTGGTCCTACAGTTCCGGGAAACAAGACTTTTTTTGGGAAATTTCCTCTATTCCTAATTATCTTTAAAATGATATACCGCAACCCTATGTAACGCTACAAAAATATTTTACTTCACATTCGCTTCTATGAGAGCCCCCCTGAAATAAAGATTTTTATAACTTTTTAAGCCATAATCGGCTGGAGGCCATCGGTTTACATATTATATTTAAATTTGAAGTAAAATTACGTTCAGTAATTCAGAAGTAAAAAGGCTCTGACAGACGGACGGACGGACAAGTGCAAATTCACTCAAGTAGACTCAGAGACCTTCGCTTCGCTCGGTCAAATACATAAAACTGCCTTTTGTTAAATCTAAATATAATTACCAACCTTATCGTTTTCACCAATTTCTTACCATGATAGAGTTGACTGGACCCAAGTAAACATGAAAATATTGGTTTAACTTTATGTACAAAGGCAAAGCAAACAGTAGATATAAAATGTACCTATATAATATTATATAAACGTATGATGTAAAATATCCATAAAAGACCTTGAAAATTATTGTCATTCATCTAATTCATGTATGATCCTAAAATATTCGACAACGTATCTTTATTAATATATCTATGTATGTAGTAGGTAATAATATTATTATTCCTACTTACTTAATAAAAAAAAGTTGTAATATTATATTGCCAAGCAAATCACATTTTATAGTATTAGTAGGTACCTAGTTAATCATAAATACTCGTAATAATCACAGAAATCACATAGATATAGATAAACAGTTTACTATTGGAAACGAATTAAAAAAAACAAACATTAGTTTTGTAGGTTTACATCATCTACCTATCGCAAATAATGGGAGTCAAAACAGAGATCTGAAAGTTGAGAATGTCGATAGTGAAGGAAAACAAAGACGCACCCGGCACATTTTTAAGGAGAGATTTAAAGGAGATTTTTAAGGAGACTTACAACGTCACGCCAAAAAGAGACCAACAAACAACCAACCTTTGACCTTTTCGTATCACAAAAGAAAAATAGTAGCGTTAGATGAATAAATTACGTGTAATAAATTAAGGTATTAGTCCACGGCAGAACGGCACCCGCCCCTGAGCCCTGATAGGGAAATGCGGGTCGGATTTCCGCTGATATATTACCACCATTAAATTATGGAAGAAACACATTTTTAGCACCCCACGCCTTGATACGCGTGGTCCGTGGAGTGTTTTATTTGATAGGACAAAACCAAAGACCAATCAATTTCATTGCGAACTAGCGGGCCCGCGGCAGACCGCAGACGTTGTCCTGCCCTAAACCTGATTGCAGTGCCCCCTACCGGGTCCAACACTGAATAGGTATAAACCATTTCAGGGCCCACTCAAACTCATTTGGTATAATAGCATAGAGTTCATTATATCAAAGCTGAAAGTTTATATCTGGGCATGTCCCTAACAGAGGTAGGAAGTAGGAACGATCGGCGACTAGGAAGCTGGGATCATCGTGGCTTTGGCAGGTAACAAGTAGCAAAGGTGTATGTTCACGAATCACGCCACGTCGCATCGAGAAGCGTGTCGTAAATGTGTTTCTACCATTACCGTATGCCTACCCCCTGCCACCTTGAACATTTCTGCATGCATTTAAAATGGCGAAGGGAAAGAAATGCGTTGTACCTAGTAATTTGTGTCTAAACGAAATTCAAAGAGCCACCATAATGGTAATTACTGAAGTTACGGCCTACACGTTTCGTATACCGTTTCATTTTCAAATCACCTAATTAGATTAAAGCCGACCGAGGGAATGTTTTCTTTGAACCTATTTATACATCACAATATGACACCGTTTGTAAACCTACCTAATGGAAACATTTAAAAGAAAAGCTTTCGGCGTGCGGAAAATTTCCAGTGATATTCTTTCAACTGTTTTGACTTCTGTACATTTAAAAAAGCAATAGAAAAAGTTTTCAATGTAATCTAGATCAATGCCATAGAGGCGCAAGACAGTTGGAAGTTCAGTAGTCTCATTAGGTATGTTGAGAACCCGGACGCTTTACACAAAAGCTTTGGGCCATGTGCCATTGGTCCAGCTCACATACCTAATGGTTGAAGACTTAACAAATGACGGAGATCGAGCCAGGCTTTTAAAAAGGATTGCGCATGGGCATTATGCCTTTGCCTTGCCATCTAAAAATCTCGGTAATAAATGAAAGATTTCAAGTGACTCTATATAGGTCTCAGATTGGGAATACCACCGAATAACCTAACCTAGGAATAAATTTCTGATAGAATTTCTGTACAATATATAGCTTATGAAAACATCCATTCTAGGATAGACCTTATATTCGGATTTGGTAAAATCGGCACAACAATCGAAAAATATACTTAAATAAATAAAATCCGGAATCGAAAGCGGGACGTTTTTAATAAGCATGCTATAGGTAACTGGTAGATGACTCGCTCAAAGTTTTGAAAATCAGAGCCGATTAATAATAATTTTCCTTAACATTTTACTACTTAGGTACTATGAATTATGTATGCAGGGTACTTTTGAGAATTCTGTGAACATTGAAAAGGCGGAAGTTCAAAAACAATCTTGTTAGTCAGAAGTCAATTTCCCGTTTTAATTATTGTTAAATAGTGCCAATTCGTTGCAATAAATGACTAACAAATAAGAACGCAAATACATAATTACTTATAAAATATATCGTAGCAAATTGCCTTAGTTGCGTGGCGGTTCACGGAAACACTAGTGGTGTATTATTATAATAATAATAACCTATGCAGATATACCTAATCATCTCGGCATTTTAGATTAAAATAATTCCTATAGTAAATGTTATTTTTTAATAATTTATTTTGACGGCTCAGTGTGTAGCGCTGCGGAGGTCCCGGGATCGACTTCGATCCCCGGCAGGGTCAATTTGGGAGTTAATAATTTCTGCATTTTCCCTGGTCTGGCCTGGTACGATGCCGTGTAGAAACCGAATAGGGGTATGGGTTTAATATAACTGCCATTGCACTAACAGGTTAGCCCGCTACCATCTTAGACTGCATCATTACCATCAGGTGAGATCGCAGTCAAGGGCTAACTTGTAGTGGATAAAAAAAATTAAAAATATGATGCCCGCGACTTTGTACGCGTGGATCTTGATTCTGTTTGATTTTCCGGGATAAAAACTATGTCTGTACCAAATCATGTCAATTGCAAGTACACTATAATAAACTCAAGTTGTAGGTACCTAAGCTGAACATGTATAAAAAAATGAAAAATGAAAAAAAAAATGTAATCGATCTTACATAAAGTCTGAACCTGTCAAGCGGCGTCACGTGAACTTCAGAAAAGCTCGTTGAAATCTAATACTTAAAACCACAATTAAGACGTGATCAATATCAGGGATTTTTGCCTTAGTCAGCCACGGAAGTTGCCACATTCTAGGGCCTCATTTTAATTTATAAAAATATTCCACCACGGCTTTTACTTTGTGCGGAAAAATATACCTAGGTATGCACATTCCTAAATAATGAATGAAATATGTAAATGCCCGGTAGGTATTTTCCGATGCAAATAGGTACATAGTACATACTACATACGTCATATTAGCGTTTATATTTTTTTTGGAACAAGTGGAATACATATAATATGTATTATGTAATTTGTTACATGTAACTTTTTATGCCGGAAGGAAATGGAAATTAAAAAATCTTTAAATGTCGAGCAACTAAGTATTTATCTTACTATACCTAGGTACTTAAATACTTTTTTCTAGGAAAAACTACCTTTAGTCGCCGCCATAGTAGTGAAGATTTATTATCTGGGCAGATAAATACTTACGATACAAAGTTATTTCCATAGCATTGGCTTAGGGCCTTTAGTGTCAGAGGTAACCTTGACACGGGAAAAGGAACCAGTTCTTGTTATAATATAAATCTGCTGCTAAAAACTGGCGTGTTGAATTAATTTAAATACACTGTGAGTGCACATCAGAATGTTTAATTAATTTTTTCACTCTGTAGTTATTTAATTAATTTGACCTGTTCCGTTCCGTTAGTAGTTAGTACCTAGTACCTACCTAGGTATGTTTTAGTCAACTACAAAATTTTTATTTGTTAGTCTCCTCCGTAACAGTATTTTTTTGAATATATGAAATATAGGTAGGTAAAAAGGAAATTTCTTATAATTCAAAACGGAGCGGAAGGCGCTCAGGGCGCAATTCCCAGAGAGACCGGTTCGAATCCTGCCGGTTCCACAACTTTTGATATGTACCTATTTAAAATTATTTAGTATTTTGTTTACTTTGGTTTTCCTATCCGTATTTTCTGTTATAACCTAGCAGCTAGTTGCTACATTATGATGTTAATTAAGGAGGGAGGATAACAATTACCACTTTAATGTTTAATAATGTATTTCCTACAATCTGAGTTAACAATTTCTTTAAGTAGGTATTACCTACTTCTTAATATAAAGACACGGTAATTTATTTTCTTAATTCTTAACAGCTAGCTATAAATCAGAGGCTTAAAGCTTGTGTGGTAGGAGCATCAAGCATGGGTATAGCCATAGGTCGTTAACATACCGTAATTTGTTAGTTGTTTTGTATTAAGATTTTTATCGTACGATATATTTATGTGTTACTGAGTTTTAATGAATTAACAAGCCAGTCTACTAAAACTGAGCAGGTAACATAAAAATTAAATAAATTTTTTTTTTCTCGCGTTTTCTTAAAATTGATGGCAAATTACTTAGGTCCTGAGTGGTGATGTTAAAATGTAGCGGGCTAATTAGCCCAGTACCTAAGGACCCTAGGGTGTTGCAGCAACTCTTGCTCCTCTCGGTTTTCAACGTCCTATCGGCTAAATTGCTTGGCGGTTCGGCTTTGCCATTGGGGTGGTACCTAACTATGCCACAACAAAAACCTACCGTCAGATAAGGCCGGAGCCAATTTAGAAATATCAATAAAGAAAAAAAACTGGAACAGCAACTTATTCATGTAAATGCATTTACAAAACCTCGCAACTGTCCTGCAATCTCTATTTTAACGTCCAGCGGACGTGCGGGCAGAAAAGAGCCGATTTACGTATCGTTTTTTTAACTAGGTACCTAATTACCATCTAAGGATTTACCTGCTTAGTCGGATTAAAATCTATTTCAGTTACAGCAACGTGTATAGAAATAAAAGATGACCTCACAGAAATTTATTTTATTGTTTATAGTAACCTAATGGTCTAACTATGATTTTTTAAATCTATACTCTATAGACAAGATAGATAGGTAATGACTAAGATTTGTTACATTATACCATTTAAATTTATGCTATGGCCTACAATTAGCAGGTATAGCAATATTGAAGACCTACGTGAGTAGGTTAGAGTTCGTAAAATAGACTACCGAAGTCTATTCCTGAGTAATTATCTACTAATTCTAAGCACTTTATCTTAGGTCAAAACATTTATTCTACTTATAAAATATATATTTAGATCATACCTATATCACTCAATCTGTATCAAGTAAGTAGCCTTGAGGTGGCCAGCCCCGTCGGTTAATCTCACGTTCTGTGGACGAATGACCCGCACATAATTATTCTAATAGGTAGGTACCTATAGCATCAGATGGGCCAACGGATTGGATCTGTCGGGACCGTATTGGCCTAAACAGTAATCACAATATTAACAGCCGAGCGATCGCGTAACTTCTGCATCAATCATTGATACATCGCAATCACCTCTGATTGGTTAACACTCTTCCACTATTGGACATAATCCATTGACGCAGCAAGAATGCCATAAATTCAGCCAATTACAACAATTGATACTGTAACAATGATTGATGCAGAAGTTACGCGATCGCTTGGCAGATTCACTTATACATCACATCGTCTGTTACTCACCTCTTTATGAATGAAATTTTCACTTTTCACGCCAAAAGTAGCCGGCGTGCAAAGGTAGATAAGGCAGACGAATTTTCTGATTGCATATCTCTTGAGTCGGCAAACGGCATGCAATTAGGGATGGATTCATATCCAATAGGAGAATAATACTTAGTTGGTTTTAAACCCTAGACAAAGGATAACAATCATACCAATATTAAAAATGCGAAAGTGTTTGTTTGTTGGTTTGTCCTGCAATCACCCCGCAACGGAGCAACGCATCGACGTGATTTTTAGGGTTCCGTAGCCAAATTTGGCAAAAACGGAACCCTTATAGATTCGTCATGTCTGTCTGTCTGTCTGTCTGTGTGTCCGTCCGTATGTCACAGCCACTTTTTTCCGAAACTATAAGAACTATACTGTTGAAACTTGGTTAGTAGATGTATTCTGTGAACCGCATTAAGATTTTCATACAAAACTAGAAAAAAACAAAAAATTTTGAGGGTCCCCATACTTAGAACTGAAACTCAAAAAATTTTGTTTCATCAAACCCATACGTCTTCAAAAATGATATTGAGGTTTCTAATATAATTTTTTTCTAAACTGAATAGTTTGCGCGAGAGACACTTCCAAAGTGGTAAAATGTGTGTGTGTGTCCCCCCCCCCCCTGTAACTTCTAAAATAAGAGAATGATAAAACTAAAAAAAATATATGCCATGCAAACTTCCACCGAAAATTGGTTTGAACGAGATCTACTTAGTAAGTAGTTTTTTTTAATCATTTAAAACTTACTACAGGTTTGTACGGAACCCTCGGTGCGCGAGTCCGACTCGCACTTGGCCGGTTTTTTGCATGGTTATAGTTGAGGAGAGTGACATAGGCTACGGACCAGAGTGACATAACTTATAAGCTACTTTTTATCCCAGAAAATTAAGGAAAAATCCCGTGTGAATTAAAAAACTTATTTCACGCGGAAGAAGTTACTGGCATCAGTTAGTATTGCATATCTAATGTAGGTAGGTATATACCTAGAAAGTAGAAATGTAGGTCAGTGTAGAATAAAATTATTTGCTTATGTATTACAAATATCTTAAGTCATAAGGTAAATCCAACAGTGTGACTACTGGAATTAAGTGTTAAAAAGTATCTTATCTGTGTTTGCTGATCAGAATGTCATGATAACCCGCTTAACGCAATTATTTGCCTTTAACACATAATAAACATCAGGAGATAAAAAGAACATCTTAATGTCTGAATAGTACCTGATAGTACCTGTACCTGACACCTGGTAATATACATAAGTACACTATGTGTATAGCATGACGTAACATTCCTAGTCCTACGTACTTACTAACTCAATCACAAGCATATTCTCAAAGGTATGATGTCTACCAATCAGTACATGGCCAGCGTGTATTGGACTATGGCCTAAGCCCTTCTTATTCTGAGAGGAAAGCAGTAGGCCGATGATGGGTTGATGATGATAAATTGTATTAATCAAGATCACAATGGAATAGAATCTATTGCGCCCAACTTGTTTAGTATAAAACATGTTATACCTTAACACTCCGTTAGTTGCGCGTTCTACCAACTATTAGGTACCAATTCTGTGGTTCTATCATTGCAGAAGACACTTGCATTTAGTGGAATATAAACTAAATATTAGGTAGATCATACAACAAACTCATAGTAGGTACCTAATCTTCTATGACCACAATCAGCGAGGTCACTGCAACCGTAACGACCGGAATTGAGAAATTCGACTTCAAAGAATAAGTAGTAGAGTAGGTAGGTATAGCAGTAGCGCGCGGGCACATAGAAGGGAATTTGCATTTCTTCTTATTTGAGGTAATAGTATTTTTTAAATATATTATGATATATTTTATTAGATAATATTATCTACCATATTTATAATAAATATATTAGGTATAGTAATTTGTAACGTTTGTGAATTATATCCAAAATAATAGTCTCATGGAGAGCACCACATAATTCGATGGCCGTCGTGGCTCCAAGCAAAAACTCTTTAAATCGTTAGAATGACAGGAAAAACTCTTCTGGGTTCTGATGCATCTTAGCTGTATCTTCGTCCAGCACATCTAGCAAATACCTACGTATTGGTCGAATTGAAAATGTAGGTATATTTACGCGGAAAAGCGCGCTTTACCAAAATTCACCAGAAAATAATGTGATATATTTTTGTCATCAACAATAGATTAAGTATTATATATCTATGGATGTTCTATACTTATAGGATATTTTATCGCCAACGTTGATATAGTTTCGCTCCCCATTATGTAAGTATTTTAAAATTTTCTTGTTACAAAATATATCTCAATTATTATTTTAATTTCATAAAGAAACAAAACCAGCGTTTATTCAACATTATACCACTTACCGAGTTTATGTTGCTCTTGAACCAATTACATAATGATTCATTTTTTACGCACCTACTAGATAAGACTGTAATTGGAGTGTACCTACACTACCTCTATAAAACGTGTATCAAGAGAAAACCATTAGAGGTACAATGGCCCTTCTCTTTCCAACTTCCATTATTAGAGCAAGAGATATGAAAGGTACTTTTTTTTCATCAAATCACCTCGTCATGCGGGCCCGCGGACCGTAAACCCATGGCTTCTCAATTCTCGGTATACAATTACGTTTCACGTCAAACCACGATCGCTTGATGCGAGGCTAATATCCACTCGGTCCTCTATTACGACCAAAAAATGGAGATAATTACACGTTGCCCGTGCCAGTGGGTTTTCCCGCAGGCAAGATTCGGCGTTTTGTGGATCATTGTTCCAAGTAGAATGTTTCATAACACTTATTTAGTAATCGGTCATTATATTTTTTTTATTGATTGCCAACACGCAATTATGCACTTATAAAAATAAAAATATTTTTTCCTGTTTGTTTGTTCGCCGAAATCAAATCATTTTCATACTTACAGGCATCCTCTTGAAAATATTATTTCAATACTAATGTGAAGACGACCTCCCTGGCGCAGTGTTGAGCGCTGTTGTCTTAACGTGCGGAGGTCCCGGGTTCGATCCCTGGCAGGGTCAATTTGGGAATTTATAATTTCTGAATTTTCCCTGGCCTGGCCTGGTGGGAAGCTTTGGCCGTGGCTAGTTGGCCCTACCGGCAAAGACGTGCCGCAAAGTGATTTAGCGTTCCGGTACGATGCCGTGTAGAAACCAATTAGGGGTATAGGTTAAATATAACGGCCATGCACCTAACAGGTTAGCCCGCTACCATTTTAGATCGCCACCATCAGGTGAGATCGCAGTCAAGGGCTAACTTGTAGTGGATAAAAAAAAATGTACTTACATACATTACCTACTACATATTTTATAAAATTATCATGTCACAGAATGAATATTAAGTATATTTAAAAGAAACGTTGATATTAGTACCGATTATAATATTTTAAAAATTAGGCGTTTTAGAAAAAAGCGTTCGTCATGCATCAGCTGTTGTGTCCTTGTTCTTCAACAAAGGTTCTTATTTCGATTAAAATACCAACAATCATTATATTGTTATACCTAAGTAACAGCGTAGCGAAAAAATTCTATGTCTATGTAAGTAACAGACTTTGTCAGTATTTCTTGGAATTTGTTCTCTTACGGCCGAAATTAATAATCAATCTCTCTGTAATCTGTCGATTTGTTACCAAGCAACGTTGTTATTTGTCCAGAGTTGTATTGTAGGTACTTTTCTTCAAAAAACAACGTTGCTTAGCAACTTATCGACAGATTACAGAGAGATTGATTATTAATTTCGGCCGTTATACCATTGTCAATAATTATTATATTTATCACTTTATCAGGAAGTTTTGAGGAAAGATGAATATGAAAAATTAATTTTGTTGTGCAAAATGTGAAACATATTTTTAGCTAGCTTCAGCTTCACTCAAAGCTAATCCATAATATCCATACTAATATTATAAATGCGAAAGTCTGTCTGTCTGTCTGTCTGTCTGTCTGCTACGCTTTTCCGGCCGATCTTTTCAACCGATTTTGCTGAAATTTGGTATAGAGGTAGGTTATATCCCGGGGAAAGAAATAGGCTATAGGTTTTTATCCAGGACAATAAATTAAGGAGTTCCCGCGGGAATCAAAAAACCTTAATCCACGCGGACGAAGTCGCGGGCATTATCTAGTACTTAATAAGTATTATAAATGAGAGTGTGTCTGTCTGTCTGTCTGCTACGCTTTCACGGTCCATCTATTCAACCGATTTTGATGAAATTTGGTATAGTGGTAGATTACATCCCAGGGAAGGACATAGACTTTTTATCCCGGTCAACTATGGAGTTCCCACGGGAATCAAAGAAAGGTAGGTAATACACGCGGACGGAGTCATATTCTAGTAACTAATAATATAACCACTTACCAGAGATTACGATTTGAACCCGCATCGATAGGTAGTAGGTACTACATAATAATTACGCGAGTTAAAATTTTTGGGGTTCCAGCATTTATGGTTATATTCCCTGTGGTTACATTGCTCTATAACTAGCCACTTAGTTAGCTCTCGAAAATTCTGCCAGAATTTCATGTAATGTGACAATGTTTCTGCTATTTGGTTCGCAACATACCTATCTCTATTATGTTCAGAACGAAAATACAAAAAATTTAGTACCTATTTAACCTATTATCAGAATAAGTCACGAGAGTTAAACTCGCGAGAGTTTCAGGACATGAAGATGTAATTTGTAAAAACCTATTATTGCTGAATAAAGAATAAATAAAAAAAAAAAAAAAAAATAGTGAGGTACTGTGGCTGATTAACGCCCACCTAACTTTAATTTCAGAAAGTTCTGGTATTTGCATGATAATGAAAACAAACCAGTGGCGATTCCTCTAAGATTGCGCAGCTTGCGCCGCAATACCAATAATGATGAATAAGTTACTTACCAATTAGTTATACTAGATCTATTTATGTAATATACTAATATTTTATAACATGAAATAGGTACCATTCACAAAACATATAAGTTTATCAATTAAATGATTGCGTTAATCGATAATTATTTAAATCACACACGCTCCATGTCCACCTCGCACCTTGGTTGTGAGTTGTGACTTGTGACGTGCGCCGCATCGCCACTGCGAGAATCTTCGAACTCCGTCGGCCCGCTTACTCCCGCTCACTACCGGGGCCGAAGGCGTGCACTATAAGTTGCGCATGTGCCGTGTAGTATTAGTTTCGAAACTCAAAAACTACTCAACCGATTTAAAAAAAAAATTCACCTATAGAAAGCTACATTATCGGCGAGTAACATAGGCTGTATTTTATTTTCAAAAACATTAAAGATCCCTACGAATATTGCAATAATGTGAATGAAGTCGGAAAAAATTGGCTCATCTGAGAGCTTCCGTGGCGTGCGCTGCGTAAATGGTAAAAGTTACACGAAAACAATGTAGAGTGGAATTGTACCCCTCAAAAAGTTCTAAAAAAAAGTCCGCGACAGCATATAGCTATCTTTTAAGGTCGTCTCACAATAACCGTCATTATGATTTTCAAATTTGGTCTAAAACAATGCTTTACTCGCGAAGGTGTTTTTACCAACATAGTATTAATCCTTATCAAAATAAAATGGTTGTTCATCTCAAGTATTTAATATAGATCAAATTCGCCCTTACACCATTTAATTCAGATGAATATCTTAGAAGATATCATAGTAATAATGTAACGCGCACTATACTAATATTATAAAGAGGTAAAGTTTGTGAGGTTCTACCTACTTAGGGGGTAATCTCTGGTTCTACTGAACCGATTTTGAAAATTCTGGTACCAACAGAAAGCCACATTATTTGTGAGTGTCATAGGCTTGGTACGAGAACCGAGATCAACCCAAAAAATTAGGGAGGTCCCGTGGAAATTTAAAAAACTTATTTCACGCAGACGAAGTCGCGGGAATCTGCTAGTGTAAGATAAAAAAAAATAGTATTCTTTATTCTAGTAAGTACAAGATAGCCCTTGACTGCAATGTCACCAGGTGGTGGGTGATGATGTAAGTACCTACTCAAAGATGGTAGCGGACAAACCTGTTAGGGATATATCAGATAATTAAACCTAATCAGTGATAGGTATATGAGGTAAATGTATTTTATTGAGAAAATACCTAAGTAACCATCAGCTAGCGCAAACCCAAGATTGACCACCAGGAATCGCCACTGAAACAAACAATGTTCTAAGCAATGGTTTTTTAATTGGTAAACAAAATAATAACGCCTTATAATGAGTTTTACTCTTATTACACATGTCTATCCAGCTTTTTAAAAAACTCTAATTTGGGCGTTATTAAAAGATATGAGTCTATTGACGCCCGTTTCATAAACTAGGCTTTTATTACAAAAATAAGCTCACAATAATAAAAAATAATCTCACAATCGAAATCCCACTTCGCGTAATCATAATTACACTAAAAATAAAGAGATAAAATCAAAATTAAAGACCAACTTTGTTCAATTTAACAATACACCTAACATCACATGGTATATTTGTATTTAGTCATATATATGGCAATTTTTGAGATTTTTCATATAACATATCAAGAGCACTTTGCATATTAACCGTTTTAAGGCTGAATTAAGATAATTTTTTAATGTATATTGGGCGCAATTAAACTGACAGCGGGTAATGACGCCCGGAGATAGTAAGTATAATAACAAAGATTTTTTACTAACACAAAGTGGTTTGGCAATTCTTTCTATTAAGTACCTACCTAGAGAATATTCTAATCATTTTAGATATAACACTAGGCTTATACTTTCTTTTTCCTATCCTATGTCCTACATTACATACATTCATCAGCCCATTCATCATGGGCGCTATTAGCCCATGCAGGCTAATAGCGCCCAACCGTCATTTTACAGGGCGTTATTAACCAGCCGGGCGTTATTATCTGACACTGACAAAAATTACACGTTTTTGGATAAAAACATAGACACCGACACAAAACATTCAAGCAATAGTAAAATAAGTTCATTTTGAACCATTTCTTACCATAAAGTATACACAAAACGCAAAAAAATACATGTTATTTATTACGATTTCGTCGTGGCACTTATTATAACAACTTGGGACGTGACCAACCCTGCTGGAACGTGGCATCACACTGCCACAACAGTGGCGCGAGCGAGCCGCCGTTCGCCCTGCGCTTTCTTATTGGTTCATTCTATGCATGCGTGGAGTGTTAACAGACTCACACTATATTTAGTGTGTTTTTTGCTAACCGGGCGTAGATAGACAGCGGGCGTTAATCACCCACCCTACCTGTATTATCGTATTCTGTTTTTCATGATCCTCGTAGCATAAAATAAACAGGTAATAATAAACTCTGGAAATAGAGTTGTTTTCCTGGGAAGATCTTGCTAAACTCTCCCAGCACTAAACAACAACAAAATCAGCATCGCCGGCCCACTATAAGTAACTATTATTTCATCTGTGCCAATACTGAGCACGAGGCTCTTCCCAGAATGAGAAGGTCCACCACGCTAGCCAAGTGCGCATTGTTAGACTTCAAATTAGAGATGAAACAGATATCCGGTACCTATCCAGTATCCGGCCCATCCGGCGTAAATTTATTATCCGGCCGGATACCGGATAGTAACTCAATATCTGGCCGGATACCGGATGTTCAAAAACTACGACAATTTCCTAAAATCAACTTTAAAATATAAGTTTTTGTGAGGTAAATTAATTTGAAAACTGGTTATAATTATGAAAAATGATTACAAAATTTCACAAGGAAGTTCGTTCTCGTCCAAAAAACTTTTTTGATTTTGTCTTAAATTACCTACACTCAAATCACGCACTTTACTCAGCAAGTAAACAACAAATTTTCCCTATGCAATTAATCACTCATGCCGCCGGCCACAATTACTCACGATGACACCCGAAACCGCCCGAATTGATCCGATCGCTTTCGCTGTACCTGTGCGGCGCTAAACTTGTCACAACATGCTACGAGACCACGGGCTGGATTGGACTAAGTGAGGTGAATTGCATTTGCATCAAACTAAAATGAATCTTAATCTTATTACCTTAGAGCTCCATTTCGTGTATGCATTCACAGCAAGCGCTCCAAACGATACGTTTCGAAATTTGAATCGGTTGCACTGAATTTGTGGCTTTAAATCAAGACTTTTTGGGTCCATTTTAGTTTGACGCAAATGTGATTCACCTCACAGTGAGACCGTATTTTAAATTCGATCAATCTCAGAGTAAGGGTACCGGCTTCGTAGCTGGTCGGATATCCGGTATCCGGTATCCGGCCAAACAACTATCAGTTTCATCTTTTGTAATCTCAAATACCTACCTTTGAGAAAGTTATGAGAAGTCTCGGGCATGCAGGCTTCCTCACCGATGTTTTCTTTCACCATTAATTAGAGGTAAGTGATATTTAAATGCTTACAATGTAGGTACATACTTACTCTGAAAAGGTAAGTACCCGAAGATCTACCTATAACCGCCCACCACCCACTAAGCCTAGGGTATCCGTTCTCCCCACAGAACACACTTTCATAAGTGTTCTGTGGTTCTCCCAGTACAAACCTGCTATTTTTCCAGGGGTCAAATCATGTTACAGTACTTCAATGTGAAATGTCACTTGGTTACTGCCAATTAAAAACTTTTATATTTAGCAAATGATGTTTCTCAGATGTAGGATGTGCGTGTCGGTGGAAGGTTTGACAGACATTTCGTATCATGGCGTACCAGCTCCTTGTTCGACTCAACTGATACAAAGTTAATAAAGTAATTGTTAATCTAAATGAATAATAGGACTAGGTATTCATTTAGATATTATTAGGTATTACGTAAGCCATGATGGTTTAAGATTACGAATTTAGGAACGTCTCGAGTATATGCCGTATACCAGGTATACCTACCTGTACCTACGTTAAATATAAATTAACATTTTCCCACCAAAAGCGTGTTAATTCTATTATTTCTTATCGACCTTGGTTAACGGAACCTGAAAAAATACTTGCTTATTCAAAGTAGGTACCTACTACCTACTACTAATGTAGAATAAAATATAAAATAAGGTATGTTGGGGTAAGAGCGGAAAGGGGGTAAGACCGTATACATCAAATTGCCCGCGAATGAGACCACATTTTTTAATGTTGGCATCATTATGTTCAACGCCATTTTGTTAAGCGTCTACTTAAGTTTCGCGTGAGTCGCTCCGACGTACCGTACGTGTGTAATGGTGAATTTAAAAAAACAAGGTAATTTTTGTCTTTTTTTCTTCTATCCGATCTTTCCCTTTCCCTTTTAGTTTCATATTTTGGCGAAAATACAGATTGTTTTGCTAATATTTCCCGTTAATACTAGGTTTTAAGTAGCAATAGCTAGATAGATCTGATCAGAATACGCCTAGGATGTCTATTAGCAGATATCCGATGTTCCCCCTTTCGGGTAAAGATCGGATTAAAACCATCCGGTCTTTACCTGTGCAAAATGAGGCAGGGATTGTCAAACTTTTATAACATGAATATTTTTAATATTTTTCATCTTAAAACAGTAATAAGGATAAAGGGAAGTACAGTGTAAGGATTATTCTATTTTGATCTCGAGATTTTGATGGAAATGTCTTCAGAAGCGTACAGATATAGAAAAGAGCCCAATAACATTAAAAATGTCTGTATTGATTTGATCTTGGGTATCGTTTTTATTTACGGCATTAATTTTTATTTGTCATTTACTTTACTATGTTATTTATTTATGTTTTTATATTTCTGTCTTTTATTTTTATTTATGTTATTTATAATGGATATAAAAAATTGTGTTTAAGCAATTTCTATGCTTGGGATCAACGTTACAATTTTGAAAAAAGGATAGATAGAATTTTTGATGTCTTTACTTCGAACATTGAAATCGTTTTCTGCCCCTTTTTATTCAAAATTAAAATTAGCTATTATTAATAACTAGCAAAAAATTTATTCATCCGATCTTTCCCGCGGATCTGTATAATTCATCTTATAATGAGAGCAAAGTTTGAGAATCACAAAATGTAAAAAATTTATCACTGGGGGTAAGATCGGATGCCTTTAAGTAAAAAAAAAAAAATCGATTGGAACATTCATGTTTTTAATTACATAAACGTAATTTTTTTATATATTGTAGTGCGTTTAAGATCGGATTTATTATTCTTATACACCTTGTTCTCAAAGCCATAGAAGTGGGTTTGAAAGTACGTCCGATCTTGCCCCCGAAGGACATTTTTTTAACCATAGCCATAAAAAAGTATGTCTTGTCTTTACATGCGTATAAAGCAGAAACTGTTGAGTTTACAAAAATAAACAAAATTGAAACCTAAGCTACGTTTAAAAATTAAACACATGCACCATATTTTAGTAATTTATCTTCAATAAATATCGAGAAAATTGAGTTTTTACAAAACCTTTTCAATTGGTCTGAAATCCGTCCGTTCTTACCCCAACATACCTTAAGTACCTATAGCAATTAAGAACCAAGTTTCACCAAACCGAGCTTAAACCGAGTTACCTACTTGTAAGAAAAGATGTGTGGGCTTTTTGCACTTTAATTTGAACCTTTGTTCACCCAGGTTTTCAAACGTAGGTACTAATAATGTTTCTTAGTCTTCTTCTGTTCAGTAATTGAGAACTGATAACTAAATAGTCTACGAAGCTTACGTCTTGTTTCCGATCTTCCGAAATTCTCCAATCTTGAAAATAAGTAGGCATCGATATATATATATGTACTAGATGGGCCCTTTCATAGAAAAAAATTGGGCGTCTAACCTGTGGAGCGCGCTCCACACCTGTATAAGCCTGTCCTTGTCCCCGCCATAGAGCTGTCCCGCTTTTCGGGCTAGATGGCGTTAGTAAAATACGCCCACATCCTTTGTTTGACAGTGCCTGTTTATGTTGATTGAGGTCGTTGAGGGTAGGTTGAGTGTTCGCACGTAGCCAGCACTGCCGAGTGCCGACTATGCTACTTTTACATAAAAATGGATGTGCTGAAGCTAGGGCACTCCCGTTATATTTACTATCTTTGTCGAATCGAAAAGCACATTAGAAATAAAATATGTCATATTTACTTATTGCGATGCCGGGCGCACCTTACCCGAGGGAAGACGGCTATTACCTCATTGCCATTTGTGTCTACTGTCCGTTACTTACGGTCCCGAATAGAGTTGGGAATTGCAGCAATCCACTCAACGGCTGACACCAATGATCCAGTTGCCAACTTCTCATGGCCTACTTCAAATTTGTTTGTAGTGATCTTCAAACCAGTCATGATTTGTTGATTGAACCTTAAGTATCGCCTGTCGGCTTGGACTGGGGCTTCGTTTTCTCTGTATTGTGTACCTACTAACTACACTTTCATATTTGTACTTAGCTTTAATACTGCAAAAGGAATGTATATCTACCTAATCTTCTAATATATAATTTACAGTTTGATACCTACCTATTTAATATAAACTAGGTACCTAAATGTAATGATATCGGAAACATACTGTTGATTACATACATTATGTTAGGTATTATCCTACCACATTACAAGACATGGATAAGGAATTCAGTTCATTAGAATAGTGAATAATAATAATAGGTACTTACGTATACTCATCTAATTGCCTACCACGAATAGGTGAGTACCTATTCGTATTCAAATGTTCACTAAGTATGTGTAGAACCTAACCCTGTTTCCATCATTATCTTACTATGTAGGTAGGTCTACGGATTTTTTTTTAGTAACGCATTGATGTATTATAATCAACTTTAGAGTTTAGTATACAACAAATGCTACTGGCGTCACTTGCATTTTAAATTTTAAATTTTTTGTACTTTTCAAGTCTGCCTAAAATGCGACTACCTATCTGCAATTGCAAAGGGCTACAAAGAGGCGAGTCATATCCAATAAGTGATACATACTGACTACCTTATAATTGAATGATATTCCGATAGATTTGTTAAATTTTAAAGATTTGGAAAGGGTGGCACTCGTAAAACGTTTCTCCTGAAACTAATTCCTGCAAAAACTAGTTCTTGTAACATCCCTGAAAATATTACGTTTTCGGTTGCTCCCCTCTACATCATAGGGTGTATGAAGGACAAATAAACACACATTCGCATTTATATTAAGGAAACTAGTGAATCATAACTACATGAAAAACATCAAAACCAGCAAAACAACTAGGTATTCGAACTGAGAACTTCTCCATTTTATGAAGTCAAACAAATCGGGTAGGACAGAATATTATAATTAATAGAACTGTTCGTATTATTCCCAGTTTTAAGAATTGCACTTTATAAACGGTTATTTTTGTATTTTGAAGGAAATAAAGATAAAAAAAACCTTCACAATAATTCTGGAAAATAACACTGCAATGGCAGGCGACACCGGCACGCGATAATTAAGTACATGTGTATTTTTTATTATAAATGGAAAATGTTTCTAGACACTTTGCCATGCATCCATGCTAATATTACAGGTGTAGGGTAATTAGCTAATATACTAAGCCGGAAAACGTGACGTCAGTTTACGCAATACATATTTGTCGCATTAGCCTTCGATCAACTGCAGCTTTGTTGATATACGAGTATATTTGACAAATAGTCAAATCAGCAACCTTTTTTCAAACGTCAAAACGCGTCCTAAGTATGGGATTTATAAGACGTCATTAAAGTTCGACGTCACGTTTTTTACTATAATCGATTGTTTAAAATAGTTATTTAACATAAAACTATCAGGGGACGTGAATATTATGACTTTTGGGAGATCGTCTATTTAATAATCACTATATAATTTATCAAAATCTTTATTTGAATAGTAGTCAAATACCCAATTCTGCCTATACTACTTTCTATACACATTTTTTTTAATCAAGCACATATTATACAGCCCAATAGCTAACTATCTGAGTGAAACTGAAGTGCCTGAAACTTGAAATGGGACTTCTAGGGAAAGTGGTGCAATTATATCTAGTAATCCCACTCAACGAGACTGAAACTTTCAATAATTACATATATATCTATTATACTAGATGATGCCCGCGACTTCGTCTGCGTGGATTACGGTTTTTGATTAACGCGGGAACTTTTTAATTTTCCGGGATAAAAGGTCCTTCCCTGGGACACAACCTATCCCTATAACAAATTTCATCAAAATCGGTTGAACTGATGGACCGTGAAAGCGTAGCAGACAGACAGACAGACAGACACACTTTTGCATTTATAATATTAAGTATATAGTATATAGATTACTTAAGTATTAATTTATAATAATTGTAGGGTTATTATTAGATGTGTTCAGCTGGTTCCCAAAGAATTTTCAAGTTTTCATAATACCTATGTGCTTTTCTTAGGTAATAATTTGAGTACAGAATATGATACTTTCTGGAGATTCATTGCTCTCACAAGACTCAATTCCTTAAATATCATCTATATAACACTTTATTAGTTGACCGGTTATTCAGTTAAACCGTTATATTTTTACATAAAAGTACAAAAGCGATACATAGAACATAATAATAAAAATATCTAAAGTAGGTACCAATTTCATACATTCCATGAAGCGTATGTGCTGGAAATATTTACCTCCGTATCTGTAACTATATGCAGCATTTTTTGTTTAAATAAGGCGAGAAACTATAATGATATCACAATCATTTTCTCATAATCCGTACTTGCAAATAAGGTCATCACGCTCATTAAGGAGTGACGGAGGCTATTGTGGAAAATGTATGGTTATCGTCCCTAAGGGCGGATTCTTTGTATCATTGTAATCCCCTGGAGCGTTGCATGTGCGTTCCTCATTAGTAAAAGCGGTTCAAGTATTGCAATGCTAATTCGTATCTGTAATTTTGTATCTATTTAGACTGATTGTGATCATTCTATTAATGCGGGCAATAACTTTCTCTCTTATATGCGCCTGCCTTTTGTTATTAGCTGATGGCGACTATAATATATATATAAGGGAAAACCAGCAGAAGTTAATATTTAAAAAAACATACCCTTGCACCGAATAGTTATTTATGAGTATTAAAATAAAATGATATGCCTCAGCCCATCATGATAAGTAAATAAATAAAATCCCAAACCGACCCAACCGGGAACCGAACACGAGACCTCCCTAGAGTAGGTTTGAGATCATATAGCGCTAACCACTGAGTCGGAGAGAGTTCGCCCAAAAATCATGTTATTAATTATCATTATAACATGTAGATACCTTATCTGCACATATGAATTTGTGTACTTGTGTAGGTACATAACGCCAAAAGACACCATGACGCCACCGCGCTAAACTTCAAAGGGATTATAAAATTAACATTTCCCCAAACAATTTTCCTTTAGATAAAATTTTATCGCGGTAATTAAAGCAAGACAATATAAATTATAACATGTGCTTTGATTATGTTATACATCTAGTTACTTGTCTGTAAAATATACAAAAATTACAATTTTATAACCTACGTAATCTTAGCTATGATTGAATAGCTGGTTATCTCTTATCTCTGAATATCTGTGATTTAGCTTAAATTAGATACCTGCGTTTAGTTAAAAGGTAAGAGCGACAGTGACTCAAATGAGTTCTCACTTTAAAACTTCCCAAGGTGCCACCGACGTCAGTCAATGACCTAAGATGCCCTGATAATATCTGCAGGGCATCTTAGGTCATTGATGATAAGATTAGGTGTATCAGGCTGATATACCTAATCTTATCGAAAATCATCCATCAAAATGTATCTTAGAGAGTTTATTCAACAAACCACGTCAATGGAGATTCATGCAAGTGCAGCGGTGCAAAGCCAATGCCTTCTTAAAACCAAGTCCAACTTACGTTGTAATTTCAGTGTATACCTACTTATAAGTATCCCTCGATATCCCTACAGCGATCGACCTTCTTTTGGGATGGTCCTTCTTTCGCTATTATATTAATATTACAATAATTATTGTACTTACTTCTCTGTTTTGTGGTACCTACTTACATACCAGAAATTCGATAGTTCCTTCAGGAATATAAGGGCATATTTAGCACCAATTGTATTTTTTTTTTGATTTCTGAAAAGTTTCTGAATTCCAGGCTTCGATTGAGATATTTAGGCTTATTAAATATGACGCTGCATCCATATTCCATACTAATATTATAATTGCGAAAGTGATTGTCTGTCTGTCCGTCCATCTGTATGTCTGTCTGCTACGCTTCACGGCCCATCTGTTCAACCTATTTTGATGAGATTTGGTACAGGGATTTGGTAGTTTGTATCTCGGGGAAGGACATACCTAGGCTTTTTATCGCGGGAAATTCAAGAGTTCCCGCGGGAATCAAAAAACGTTAATTCACGCGGACGAACTACAAAGTCGCGGACATCATCTAGATTCTAGTGATTAATGAGTAAACGTTCATGATCAGTATAGAGTTGGCACGACAGCTGAATATTTCCACGTTATGGTTACGACCGGCCCAAGGCAGTGGTACAAACAGTATACAAATCGTAAACCCGCGTTAATGCACGCGTGTGTTACGAGTTACGACCGCTTTTGATGCCACTGCAGTCATTATAGTGATGGGAACGATTCTGCATTCTCATGATGACAAGTAGAATTAAATAGTAAATACCAAACCAACCTACCGACTACCGTATTATCCAACCTTTTTTTAATCCACTACAAGTTCGCCCTTGACTGCGATCTCACCTGATAGGAAGTGAAGATGCGGGACTGCGGGCTATCCTGTTAGGGGGATGGCAGTTATTTTAAACCCATACATAGTTACCCCTAATCGATTTTTACACTGTATCGTACAGGAATGCTAATTCGCTTGGCGGCACTACTTTGGCGGTAGGGTAACTAGCCACAACCGCAGCCAGGCCAGACCAGAGAAAATTCAGAAATTATTAATCCCCAAATTGACCCTGCCGGGAATCGAACCCAGGACCTCCCACGTTAAGACGGCGCTCTACCGCAGAATGAGTCTACACTGCGCAAAGGATTCGTAGGGGCAAACTTTTTAAGATATGTACCCTCTTTTTCAACGCTGTGGTTGCCTCCCTTATATACGTGAAACCTCCTGGGCTCGTCCCAGCGTTCAATACCCCACTACAGCACAGTATGAGGTATGGCTGCTTGTGCCACAGCAAACTGTCATCTTCCCAAGGTCGTATAATGGATGACAAATAATTATACCAAGTACGATAACAACAGAAAATCATCCCGCTTTAAGATTTAAGCGGGAGAGCCAGGGACAGGCAATGGTAGGAACATGAAGCTATAGCGATACAACAATTATTATTGTAGACAATCTGAGCAAAAAAATGAATTGAAATTCCTTGATAAAGGTTCCTGAAACTGGGCGCTCCATTTTCAAAGACTTTTCAACTACGACATCCATCAGTTATCTGACAAACGTGATCAGCAGTGGCGATTCCTGGTGGTCAATCTTGGGTTTGCGCTAGCTGATGATTAGTATTTTCTCAATAAAATACATGTACCTCATATATATCACTGATTAGGGGTAAGTATAGGTTTAATATAACTGATAGGTATATCCCTAACAGGTTTGCCCACCATCTTAGAGTAGGTGCTTACATCATCACCCACCACCTGGTGACATTGCAGTCAAGGGCTAACTTGTACTTACTAGAATAAAGAATACTATTTTTATTTATCTTACACTAGCAGATTCCCGCAACTTCGTCCGCGTGAAATAAGTTTTTTAAATTCCCACGGGACCTCCCTAATTTTTCGGGTTAATCTCGGTTCTCGTACCAAGCCTATGACACTCACAAATAATGTGGCTTTCTGTTGGTACCAGAATTTTTAAAATCGGTTCAGTAGATCCAGAGATTACCCCCTACAACCTCACAAACTTTACCTCTTTATAATATTAGTACCTACCTATAGTGCGCGTTACATTATTACTATGATATCTTATAAGATATTCTTCTGAATTAAATTTTATAAGGGCGAATTTGATCTTTATTAAATACTTGAGATGAACAACCATTTTATTTTGATAAGGATTAATACTATGTTGGTAAAAACACCTTTGCGAGTAAAGCATTGTTTTAGACCAAATTTGAAAATCATAATGACGGTTATTGTGAGACGACCTTAAAAGATAGCTATATGCTGTCGCGGACTTTTTTTTAGAACTTTCTGAGAGGAACAATTCCACGATACATTGTTTTCGTGTAACTTTTACCATTTACGCAGCGCACGCCACGGAAGCTCTCAGATGAGACAATTTTTTCCGACTTCATTCACATTATTGCAATATTCGTAGGGATCTTTAATGTTTTTGAAAATAAAATACAGCCTATGTTACTCGCTGATAATGTAGCTTTCTATAGGTGAAAGAATTTTTAAAATCGGTTGAGTAGTTTTTGAGTTTCGAAAATAATACTACACGGCATATGCGCAACTCATAGTGCACGCCTTCGGCCCGTAGTGAGCGGGAGCTAAGCGGGGCGACGGAGTTCGAAGATTCTCTCAGTACGAGCCACGTGGCGATGCGGCGCACGTCACAACTCACAACCAAGGTGCGAGGTGGTCATGGAGTGTGCGAGATTTTAAATAATTATCGATTAACGCAATCATTTAATTGATAAACTTATATGTTTTGTGAATGGTACCTATTTCATGTTTTAAAATATTAGTATATTGCTTATACATATAGATCTAGTATAATTCGTAAGTAACTTATTCATAATTATTGGTATTGCGGCGCAAGCTGCGCAATCTTAGAGGAATCGCCACTGGTGATCAGATCTGCGCTACTTCAGAGTGCTTGAAAAGTTACGGGTAAGTAGGTAGGTAGAGGTATGACGCAAAGCATCTTATCACGCGTCTGATCGTATTGCGTGTATTTAGTGTATAATGATGGATTTTTTATGCTAAATGTATCAATCGTAGACAATAGTCCGTTTTCCATCACTAATGCTGTTACATCACTCATCAGACTCTATCTTAACAGTCGCAGTCACGCAGATGCCATCCAATTTAACAAAATGACTATCTTCGCGTGAACCTATATAAAACTGACGTCCGATTTTAATAGGTAATTATTATTATTAGGGTTCCGTACTTACCTACCTCAAGAGGAAAAAAGGAACCGTTATAGGATCACTTCGTTGTCCGACATATAAAGCTATCCCCTAGAATCATGAAATTTGGCATTTTGAAGCAAGGTCTCACAGCACAAGTAGGTATAGAAAAATCCGAAAATCGTTAATTAGTTACTTACTCATAGGGTGTCGAATTATTTGTCAGGTGCTACCAGTTTAATGCCATATGTAAGGTAGTTATTTCACAGCTGATTACGTGTTGTTAATTACTAAAATAAATATATCTTTCTTGTAATTTATTAAATAATTTATATTGTGTGGTTGTACGGAATCCTTCGTGCGCGAGTCTGACCTGCACTTGACTGGTTTTTCTTTATTTAAATGGGTAAAGACAGGCCTATTTTACTGTGCTATTAGTTACCTACCTAGTTAAGCGGAAATAACTGTATTGTATTGTCACCATCCGTTGTCGTGAACTTTTTCTAAGCTTTTATTAAGTCACTAGCTGATGCCCGCGACTTCGTCCGCGTGGAATAATTTTTTTAAATTCCCACGGGAACTCCTCAATTTTCCGGGATAAAAAGTAGCCTATGTCACTCAAATTTCAAAAACTGTGAAACACATATTTCTTAATTTTTACCCGTAGGTGGTAAACCAAGTTTCATGGATATAACATGGATATGACAAAGTTTCATACAAACTTTCAACCCCTATTTCACCCTCTTAGGGGTGGAATTTTCAAAAATCATTTCTTAGCGGATGCCTACGTTATAATAGCTATCTGAGTGCAAAATTTCAGCCCGATCCGACCAGTGGTTAGAGCTGTGCGTTGATAGATCAGTCAGTCAGTCAGTCAGTCAGTCCTTCTCCAGTCCAGTCAGGCACCTTTGCCTTTTATATATTTAGATTATCAAGCATGTAACATCCATAAAAAACCAACGAAACGTTACCTACCTACAACACATTAGTAAAATTATTAGAATCCGGATATTCATAACGCCTGGCGCATATTATGTTATTGTCGTGACCATAAACATAGAAAACAGGAGTCATTCACCATAAACTGACTCTTAAGTACCTACTTTTATGGTATTAACATTAAAGCTCTAACTGCTGATGTAGGTACGATACTAGAACTCGTGCACGTACCTTTACTATTTTTGATGGATGAGGGTAGATTCAATAATAGTTGACTTTTGAATATCCAATTAATTTATACCAGACGTCACAGATTCCGGATTTTCAATATATTTCGTTTGTCTATAGTGCTTTATAATAAATAAAACGAAAAGGTATTTTTTTACAGTTTTTGTATAGACTCTGCAAGGAGCATAAAAACGAGTGTGGCGACAGAGAGCTTCAAACTTAAAAGAGAAGAAAAACAGTTGAATATCGTGTTTTATTCGTATTTATGAGCTGAATTGTCTCATTGCAGTTTGGCTCGAGAAAAGCTCATGACCTTGATCTAGTTATCCATAGTAAAACTTTCGCCGTTTTCTTAGTAGGTACGACAACTATCAATGAGATGCACTTACGATAGTTTAGATTCATTCATAAATTCAATTATGTATTCGTAAATAGGTTTCGATCACTGCTCGTTTTATTTTCATATTTAAATCTACTAATTATATTTTATTTTAACCTCTGGAAAATGGAAAATATCCCTATTTGATTCTTCTATGTCGTTATTATACTCTAACATTATTTTATTCTTATTCAATTCCCATTCATCGTGCCGATTTATTTGTTTTCATTCGTCCATAAAGGACAACTGTTTAATATTTTAATCAAGCCCCCATTAGTAAGTAGCGATTTGGTAATCATGAGTGTTACATTCAGTATAATTTATATCCCTCGTGTATACCTACCTACTTTGCCTGCGTAAATCATCGTGAGTTGAATTTAATTTAACCATATTCTTTTACTTAGTAGGTAATGACCGGTACTTCGGTATATACATATAAGTCCGAGTGGCATCTGTTTTCAGAAATTACTAGCTTCAATTGTCTTCAATATTCGAAACCCGGCTTGAGTGGGGGCCGAATGTCCTATAGTTGTGACACTTGTGACCACTTGTGACAACTGACAACGCGTATCAGTCGATTGCAACGTTGACCTAACGGGTAACAGGATGGGTGACCGAACTTGAAAGTCTGAATTTGTCTTTTATATAATACTAATGCCCGCGACTTCGTCCGCATGGATTAAGGTTTTTTTGATTCCCGCGGGAACTATGTCCTTCCCCGGGATATAACCTACCTCCATACCAAATTTCAGCAAAATCGGTTGAAAAGATGGGCCGGGAAAGCGTAGCAGACAGACAGACAGACAGACAGACACACTTTCGCTTTTATAATATTAGTATGGACTAGCTGATGCCCGCGACTTCGTCCGCGTGGATTTTAGGTCTTATTGAGTCCCGTAAAATTGGTTGTTTTCCCAGGATAAATGTATGTATAATATATGAAACTGAATAAATTACCGTCAATCTGTCAATATATTTGAAGATCTCTCTACTGTCTTATGTCTCATTTACTTTTGAATATGGAGATTTTTTAACCCAATTTTTTTACTTTTCCGTACAATTTTTCAAACATTTTCTTTCATAAGAACCTTCTCCTTACAATAACAAACACAACAAAACAAAACAATAGGGATTCATTTTTAACCGACTTCTTATATATTATATTATAGACTAGCTGACGCCCGCGACTTCGTCCGCGTGGTTTAAGATTTTCCCGCTTTTCTGTTGAAATTTTTCCTGAATTTTGTTTGCTATAAACCTCACGGAGCCCGAGACCTTTCCAACGAATGCAAAACCGTGGAAATCGGTTCGTGCGTTCTGGAGTTATAGCGTCAGGAAGGAAAACCCGACTTATTTTTATATATTAGATTTAGACGAATAGAGAATTCGAAAAAGATAATTTCCTTAACGATAGTTTTCTCCACAAAAATGTTTAAGAAACCTCACAATTATCTTAAAATTCCTTTTCAACGAAATCATACCCAAAGGTAGATGAGTGCGCAGGTAGGTAGGTACTTATACCCAGGATACCAGAATTGATTTTCTTTTTTCGTTTGAATAAAAGTAGACGAGGGGAGTAGGAACATAATATAAAAAATGAATAAACAGTGAAGGTACATTATGCTTATTGCTTTTTAATGTGTCCGTATATTTGTAGATGAGGTGTTAGATAATATAAAAGGTATACTTACGTCCCTACGTTTCCTTTATTTATCCTATCTAAACATCACTTGTAGGTACTTACCCTGAACTTTTCTGATGAGACCTACAAAATGTAGGCTAACTAGCTAACTTACTAGAATTTATCTCTATAGTAAGTAGTATCTCAGTATCCAGTTCTTGTTAGTTCTTTAGCTGCTAAGATTTGGGCATCATCCTAGTTATCCTAGTTATCAGCTAGTTTCGTCTGAAATTCTGTAAGTAAGTAAGTAAGTAAGTAAAAACACTTTATTACACACAAACAAATAACAAAACAGAGGTAAAACTAATGGTGACAGGATTTAAAACTTGTTACGGTGTAAAGGCGGCCTTATCACTATGAGTGATCTCTTCCAGGCAACCTTTCTAAGAAAGGAGATTGGTTGCATGATGACAGGGCGGTGCACACGTGTAAATTTCTAAAAGAAAAATTAAAACAACCTACTAACTACTTAACTATTACAACTAACTATTGCAATATAATAAACTTACTTAACAGTACATACTATAATTACATACTATTTTACATAAATGACAATATAAATATAAAATAAAATAAACATAATATATACTCAAATAATAAATATGATATCATAAACTTACTTACACGAGCTTTACATAGTTTGATATTTATAATTTTATAGCGATAAATAGTAATTTTTAAGACGACGCGTAACAACGACTCAGACTGCCGAATATCCCGCGGTATCGCATTCCAGAGAATCACAGCTTTGACAGTAAAGGAGTCACCGTAGCATTGCGAGCGACTGCTTGGCATCGCTAATTTGTTGTCGTTCTTTGAACGAAGGTTGAGAAGATGGCTAGACCGAAGAAAATGAAATCTTTCCTTTAGATATGTATATATAGATATTCTGTGTTATATGTATAGATATTCTGTGTTTTATTGTATCTGGGAAGATAATTATAATAAACTTACTAACCACCATTTTATTATACCTACTTTACTACATCTGTGTACCTACCAGTAATAAGTCATCAAGCGATTTTCAAGGCGTTTCGATACGACGCGACGCCGCGCCGCTTAGAAACTATAACATTTAAATCTACTTATTCAGTGGTATAAACCAATATTGTAATCCTATTGCTATATATCCCTGCCAGGTTAGCCCGCTTTCAAATACCCTCAACTCTGATACTATATTTTGCTGAGGAGAAACTCTATCCGTATTTAGTACGCCGAAAACGATGGACTTAGGTACACGATAAGTTTTTATTTCATTGTATCGTAATCGTACGATACAATGAAAAAAAACTAAATGAGAAAAGTTTGAAAGCATTTTTGGTACCTAGTTTCTACTTAATTAAAAACGTAAGTAGGTAGGTACTTAAAATTACAGTCGTGTTTTCCGACCCAGGCATTTTTGTAGTTATTTACTTAGATAAACATCCTAAAACTCCATAGATTTATTATATATTTACTAACGTTAAAACTCAGTAAGTAGTTTTAGATATTTGCAAAGTTTGAAAGAACGAACTAAGTAGTAAGTACTAAAGTGAAAAGATATATAAAGGTATCATACTAATATTATAAATGCGAAAGTGTTTGTTTGTTGGTTTGTAGGTTTGTCCTTCAATCACGCCGCAACGGAGCAACGGATCGACGTGATTTTTGGCATGGGTATAGTTGAGGACCTGGAGAGTGACATAGGCTACTTAGTGGGCTACTATTTATCCCGGAAAATTAAGGAGTTCCTGCGGGAATAAAAATAACTGAAACCACGCGGACGATGTCGCGGGCATCAGCTAGTATATTATTACTCTAACAGGTTTCAAATGAAAGATAAAATCATTCAAGAGATCAAGTAAGTAAATCATGTCCTGCTTTTTTTTATAAAAAAATCTTAATAATGGTTTCCCTGGTGTTATTGTCACAACCTCAGCACAACAGCTAACATGTCGCGCCGTTATAATCACAGGTTTTCAGGTCGAACACCTTTTTTTTACTAAAAGTTTTGAATATTTTATTAGAGTAATCCATTAGTGCTAGCTGGAAAATCCTGTCATATTGATGAATGATAGAATTACCCGTAAAAACTTTTACCTATCCTTTTCAAAGTACCTACCTATCATTTCATTCATAATCATTTGAAGACCTCCCCAGTAGGTACTTTGGTGAACACCGATAACAATAGATAGTTAAGTTATTCTGTGGCTGGTCTTATAAGTTGGAGGTCCCTGGTTCTATCCCCCGTTCAATTTGGGGATTTATAATTTCTGGATTTTCTCTGGTCTGGTGTATACAAGGGTTGGGATGTGCGTTTGAAGATCAGTCAAGCTATTTTTTATTATATCTATTAATAATTTGATTACCTACGGCGACTATTCCCAACATTTATGGACCTGAAAGTAAATAAGGACAGCGCTAGGCGATTTGATCAATAAAATAAAAACGATTTGTACACAACCAATATATCCACCTGTCATTCAGAGTAATATTATGAATTTATGATAATTTACACGTACATCTAACCCAGGCATCATTGTCGTGAAATACTTGCACGTACCTTCCTTTGTTGTCCCAACTTATTAACATTTACAAGTCTAAGAGCGGTTTCAGATTAGCGTATTATTTTTCGCGTAAGCTCGTATCGGCTTACGCGGTTCCACGCGCGCCACATTTTGCGCTTCAAAAAACCGAATGCGCGTATTCGCGCTTATTCCGGCGTGTTCGCTCGAACCCGTGGGTCAGTCAGTAAGTATAGTATAGTACTTAGTTACGAGCTTATAAGCGCGTCAACGCTCGTAAGAATTATTGCGCGTGACAAAGGAAGAGCCTATACGTGCCACTGCCTACACGTGCTTCCAAAAACGAGCATTATACGCGCCGAAAAAACGCTTGTGAGACCGCCCTTACTAAATCTTAATCAAAGACAAACACTGGCAGCAGGACTCCTAGTCCTAGCATTTACTCATATTAACGTATTGATTACGTCATAATAACAATAAACAACATAATGGGTATTCGGTATTTCTATTTCTGGAAGATCTTTGTCGTCGTTGTGTGCGCGTCGTTTCAACTGATAGTGTCCTGCGTGGATCTATGCAGACTATAACACGGTCTTGTGCGGCTTGCCTCCAGAATCCAGCTTCTTTTAGGTACTACTCGCTTGAGATCGTCCCTCCACTTCTTTCCACGCCGCGTTTTCCGATGCGAGGCTGTCACTCAAGCAACTTGGGAGTTGCGACCTCAACGTTATATCATATGACGTTCTACCCCCATGGCCACTTCAGCTTCGCGATTCGTCGTTCTTCTAAGGATTTCCTCATTTCTGATTTGATCACGCAGCGATAGTTCAAGCATAGCTCTCTCCATCTCCCGCTGAGTGACCTTGAGCCAGGAAAATATTCATGCGTTGTGTAATCCGCTGGTTAATATTTAAATTAATTCAACGTTTTTTTATCATTTTCCGGCCTCTGATATCCCCGTTGTTTTTAAGCTCTTTGAAATCATTTTATACTACTTCCGAAAGTCTATTAGGAGGTATGTATGTGTATACCCTGTTGTTTTATAATTTAAGAGTGTCTGACAGGGGGTTGCAATCGTACTAAGTGTCTGACAATGGACAACGTGGTTTCTTACATTAACTATTCCAAAGAAATAACGAATTTGAGGTGAAACCTTTTCTACTTACCTGATACCTTCCGAAGCAACCGCGATCCAAACTTCATAGTCGGGGATCGTTTATACCTACATCTATTAGAGACATACATAGAAAAACTTTCAGCTTTAATATAATAACGAAGGTCTGATCGTCGCGGGATCTTGCTCTATAATTATAAGAATAAACTTTCCCTTTTCTGCGAATTCTTTAAATGATTAAGGAAAAAGTTTTATAAATATAACGAAAGGTCACTGATAATAATTAGCACTCGGAAAAGGTATAAAGCTGGCTCATTTATGGTCAATGGTGTAGGTCAGCCAAGGCCCGGTCAGGGTGAGACCACGAAAGCCTTGCGATGTGCATTTAGGTACTGCATATATTCTCAATGCATACAGTCAAATATGGACCGCTGCCAACAGGTAAGTACCTAGGTATCTACATTCACATTCAGCTCACCGCAAGTTGTCAACATTTAATTTAAGTACCCCACGACTTCCACTGCATCGATTTATTATAGAATTTTCTTACAGCGAATAGTCCGGTCAATTTAGACATCCAAGGTTACAAAAATTCACACTTTGCTGAAAATTGGTAGGATTGTTCAAAACACAACTCTTTCAACTTTTTGAATCGTTAAATCTCAAAAACGGTGGCTCTTAGGAAAAAAAGTATTAAAACATTTTTTATAGATAATTATCTGATCTACAATTTTTGTCTGAGCTAAATTTATGATAAAACTTACCGTTTTGCTGAAAATCGCGAAAAACCCGTTTTTGTGACCTTTGATCCGGAGTAAATTTTTTTCCAGGTGTCGGATCGATGAGGACTTTTCACATTTCATTTATAATAGTGTTTTGAACAATCCTACCAATTTTCAGCCGAGTGTGAATTATTGTAACCACACCCCTATTTTTTGGTCTAATTTGACCGGACTAGAAAGACTGCTTCTGGTCAGTAACTTCACCTGCCGCGCGCATGTTTTGCCAAACTCAATTTACGGCTGTAGGCAATAGGTATTGAAAATAACTTAGGATAAGGCCAATTAGGTTTATTACGTTTATTTATTATTATTTCCGCCAAGTACCAACTCGATGCATTAGACTCGATTGATCGCCGGGCCCGAAGAATCATTGGCGATCAATCACTCACTCAAAAAAAATTTGCCGTGCAAAAAAGCTGACGAGTAGCTATGCAAATTACACAATAAACTTCATACTTACAAAATATAGTAGATATCCTAGTTATCGGCTGTGAAAATTTGATACCTTACTCCGCAGCAAGCCACCCACAAAGCTTGACCTTTAACTACTTATAGGACGGGGAGTTATTTATCATGGGATTAATAATCTGCAATAGCTTCCTGTAAAAATAAGTTATCAGTTCTGATGTACTCGTATGTACACAGTATGTAAATTCCGGAATTACGCTAAATGAATCATTGCACTAGAGTGGTAATCAAAAATGGGCGGATGCTACAGGAAATGGGAACAACCAGGTGGTATTTTTCAATGATTCCATCACTGCACTTTCTAATAATTAGAATAATTGAATTCCGCTTCAAATCGCCGGCTCATTTCCCCCTATTGTACAGTCGACTGTAGATAAACCTTAAAATTGAAAATATGTTACGACAAACGATCAGTTACGTAGGTAAGTGCTTAAAACCACAATATATCTAACTAAGTAGCCTTGTGAGAGACAATTTAAGACAACTTAAAGTAACCTTTACTCAAAAGCAATGGCTTTTGAGGAAAGGTTACTTTAAGTTGACATAAACAGAAGGAGAAGACTATCGCCATCTAAACTGAGAAAGTCCGCTAATGAACATCGCCTAACATGATCCCATGAGTCGTTAGACTCAAGTGGCACTACTGACAATATCTTGGAAATCTGGAAAAGAGTATGGAACTCCTTAGAATTGAGAATATTAATATTCTATAAAATCATCAACTTAGTATACCTACGGTCTGGGTATAGACCAGAATTCTGTAAGTCGTACATAATTGCTGCTTTTCTATGTAAGTATAGTCAAATAGTACTTACCTTTAACTAAATGGAAAGGAATTTCTTTCAAAAACCTTCTCCACTTAAGTTCAATGAATAATATTTTATTTTATGATTACCACTCTTATGAACATACTATTACATATCCATGCATAATAAACCTGTGAGTCCTATGACATATTACTATTTACTATCTAACATTAGGCCGACTGTACTTTACCAGATTTTTTTCCCAGTTCACACACAGCCCTTTTAGTAGGTTCCTATTGCTATTGTGGAAGCCCTGCCGCTTTCCGTGAAAAAATGTTAATAGGCGAAAATTTGTTATCAGATTTGCCGCAGCAACGACTCGCATCGTTTCCGCGATCCAAATACTTACCTGTCATTAAATGTGATTAAATAGGGGTATCCTCAGTGATTTCATTTGTCTGCAAGTATTTATTTCGTGATTTTGGGTCTTAATTAGAGTTTTTAACCCATTATTTGCAAACAATCCTTACATATCATTTTAAGTGCCTTAAAGGATCTGGCTCGAAGGACCATATTATCCGAAGTGCTTATTAGACTATGCGCACATAATAAAAACATAGTAGGCACCAGTCAAAAGTACACCACCAGCTCAAAGTCAAAGTCATTCTAGGTATGAAAAGTGAGTAGCAGTAGGTAGCACAGCGGCAGACGAATGGTGATAACTAATATATTTAAAATACTTTATAATTTAATTACGTTACTACTTACTAACTTATCAAATACATTTGTGACATTTTATAATGTTTCTTAGGTATAATGATGACAATTCTCGTTCTTATAAAAGGTTATACACAAAGTCATACCTACACAGCTTCCATCCGAAAACGCGTTCTACTTCATTAGATCATTATGAAATCGGTTGTGCAAGTAGTCGTTTATTATTTGGGTAGATGCTTTTATGGCAAGAAAGCTTCGTCATCCTAAATCAGGTTTCATTGTAGTCAAAGAGGGAGTGACTGACCGGTTTGACACGAAAGTTTTTCTAATGTCTATACTCTATAAGTCTATAGTCACCATTGTCTATAGTTCTCAGATCGGCCTGTTATGGCCACCAGTTTCGCTGTTGGGAGGCTTCGGTTGTGGCTAGTTACCACCCTACCGGCAAAGACGTGCCGCCAAGCGATTTAGCGTTCCGGTACGATGCCGTGTAGAAACCGTTTGGGTTTGGGTTTATAATAAAACTGTCATGCCCCTAACAGGTTAGCCCGCTATCATCTTAGACTGCATCATCACTTACCATCAGGTGAGATCGCAGTCAAGGGATAACTTGTAGTGGATAAAAAAAACTATTTACATAAGAGGGTAGTTTCAATAAGATGCCAGATTAAAGCGTCTGACTGAAGCGTAAGATCTGAAACGTCATTATAAGAACACTTTGGAAAAATTACTTCTCAATAAAACACCTTATTAAAATGTTGATCATTTCATACGACATGCTCGTTTTATGTGCTGGTAACGTCCAGATAACATTTGACCGTTAAAATATTACATTATTTAACAGTTAACACTGCGTTTGTTGTAAATATTCCGAGAAATTTTAAGGATTCTGTGTGCCGACGCCGCGTTCTGATAAATTTTTGTTTATAAATGATAAGCAAATTAAAACTTCAAAGCACGTAAAATAAAAGCATGTTGTTTTTAACCGACTTCCAAAAAGGAGGAGGTTTTCAATTCATATAATATGTATATGTATATATATAATATTCATTCTAAAGATGTCGGACAGCGACACGCCGCAGCTGATTATCTCAGGTTTATCAAATTTATTTGATAAATTTACCACAAAAAAAAGAAAAGAGTGGTAAACATAGTTTTAGTACATTAATTTCTAACTACCTGTAGGCACTTATTCTTTTTTTTTGGAGTTTACCTCCTTTAGAATCGATTTGCATATATGTATATAAGCCCGGGGTATGAAAGTTTATGGGGAGTAAAATCCAATTTTCTCCATTACGTTATTGACCTTATGTTTCCATGACTATGTAATGTATTTTGATGAATATAAATTATATAATTAATATAAATAAATGTATCAAGCATGCTTTATGTAATATAAAAAATGCGTTAATTTACTAAAGTATGTATTTTATAATCGTTCGTAAAGAGTAAACTCTAGTCGTGCGTCGGAGCTGACACACACAATTTTTTTGTTACAGAACAATGGGCGAGATGAGTAACAAACTCGGCCTGAATGAACTATCTGGAGGAGCAAAAGCGATCAGCAAAGCTCTTCTCGCCGAATTTGTAGGTGAGTCCATCTAGAGTAGGAGAATCAACTTAGCAAGACTTAAAAGAGGATCGTCTAGTGACGAAACGCGACGCGAGTAGGTATGTTCAATAATGCGATAGGGAGAGTTGCAAGTCCAATAGGCATATGCCTACATTTTATTCTTGAAATATTGTTTCGGGTGATAACGTTTTTACTCCCCCAAACGTTTACGAAATTAGACAATTTTGTTCTCATTAGATTCAGTACATCTTAATCTAGGCTCGTATGTTTTACCTATTTTTTTAGTATTTTAGTTAAGTTAAATTTAAAAAAAAAATACTCGAGGAATTTTTTAGGTCAAAAATATGGATATTTAGACGCTAATAACTTTTAACATAAGCAATATTTCTTTAAAATTAAAACGTACGAGCATAGTTCTTCATTGTATCTGCAACATTTCTAAAAATTATGAAAATTGGACAACATTTACGGGAAGAAAATCGTTATCGCTTTTTGTATGAAAATTTACAACTAGACGATCCTCTTAAGTTATTACCCGTTGTCCTTGGTTAACGACAGAAGCGACGTGAAGCGACGCCGCGCGATGCGACGTCGTGGAAAATTACGTTACGTCTACGTTGCCGCATAGATACGCCTGTCATTTTCTATGGCGTCGTATCCTGTCGCATCGCTTCTGTCGCTCACCTAGGACAACGGGTTAGAAGCAAGGTTTGTAACAACTACGAGTACCTACGCAGGTCTAGAGAAGTCTGCTGTCTGTTTAATATTCAAAATTCAAATGTTTTTGTTTAAATAAACTTTAACAAGTGCTTTTGAATCGTCAAAATATGATGTCGTTTAACGTTTTGTTGATGTTCACTTCATAGTGATTCTACTGAATCCGTTCCACAAGTTTCTCTATTTTCGGACTTTCATTCTGAACCGGTGCAGGTAGAGTAAAGATTTTTTAATTTATCATCCACAGACTACAACCTTACAGTCCTCCCATTACTCTCGAATTTCACGTAAAATATTTTCTATCAAATTATCTATATTGCAAAACTAGAAATATTTAAAAATATTTTATTTAATTTTCGTAACGAATTAACGCTTAAGTACGTACCTACCTGCCTATAATTATATTTAGTAAGTAGAGCAAAAGCTCTACTAAATATAAAGTTTACTTACCTACTTACTTACTCTTACTGTTTGGTAGAGCAAAAGCTTCATTCCACAGACTTAGGTAGGTACGAGTACATCGAACGATGAATCACATTTCTTGACCGTTTAAATTATATCTAAGTAAAGTGGTCTAAGTAATTGCCTTGAAACTTAAGCTCTTGTTCTAAGTATAAATGCAAAATGTATTGAAATTAAAATTAAGCTAACCACTAAAGAATTTACAAGTAAACAAATATTGTTATTCTCAGTCATAATTATTAATTAATTATTTTTTCCCTAAGTATGTTCTAAGTATTGGTTAAGTAAGACCGCCGTACTGGTCGATATAATATTATATGTATATAAGGACAATATGTGATTCATAAAATTATTTGTAAGTTAGTCAGTTCATCTATTGATGACTCTACTATCTCGGTTCCCTTTAGTTTTACCGAGAAAATCAAGAAGGTTCCTGTAAAATGTATAATACCTAAATCAAGTTTATTTACAGTATAGGTACTTAGTGATATTAAAAATGGTGAAAAGTGAAGTTGAGTAAATTAGATAGGTACCTACCTACCTAGGTTTTGTACCTAAGCTAAAAGTTAACACAAATTTTACGGAGCTTCTGTTATAGCTGCTAACGAGTACGGAGTAGGTACCAAAATCAGGGTCTAAGTAATAAAGAAGTTACCTATCTGTATTCTGCAGCTTGAACTTTTAATGCGTTAATGATCAGTTACACCAATCATTTTTCTTCAATACCCAATTGTGCTGACTGATCAGAATCAGAACGAAAAGGATTTCACCATAGTCCACCACGCTGATATACTCGTACCTACTTAGTGCGGATTGTTAGACAGCACACTACTTCGAAAACATTATGAATAGACTCCGGGCATGCTGGTTTCCTCACGATGTTATAAAATTATATTTAATTTCTTAAAACGCGCATGACTCCCAAGTTGGAGGTGCGTGACCGGGGATCGTACCCGCGACCATCTGAATAGGAAGCAGAGTGTCTAAGCATCTAGGCTTTCACTACCTCATACATTTAAGCAGATGCTTATAACATCGATATATGTATATGTATTATGTAGGTACTAGATACTAGATGGACCCTTTCATAGAAAAAAGTGGGGCATCCGACTTGTAGGGCATGCCCCTCACCTGTAATACGCCTGTCCTTGTCCCCGCCATAGCGCTGTCCCGCTTTTCATACTAGATGGCGTCAGTAAAATAAGTCCACATTCTTTGTTTGACAGGGCCCGTCTATGTAAATTGAGATCGTAGGCTTGTATAAGTACTTAAATTAAAATGTTTTTTTGCTACAGGTAACCTGCTCCTGAATCTCTTCGGATGCGGCGCTTGCATCAACATCTCACAGGGCTTGGACGCCCCAGCTGACATCGTGCTCATTGCTCTCGCTTTCGGTCTCTCAGTGTTCGCCATCGTTTCTGTAAGTAACACTACAATAAAATAACGTCTCATGCGCCTTACTTTGATCCACCAAATCCATAATCCGATATATCTCGGTTTCCCAGGGGTCGACATAAACGAAAACTGATGTGAGGGTCGACGAGGTCTAAAAATCAACCCCTATTTTAATGTTTTTTTTTTCAAAAAATTATTACCTGCTTAAGTATTTTTACGTAATTTGTATTAATAATTATTAATCACACTTGATATTTACTGAATTTTATATCTATTTATTTTGATGAGAAAATGATTTCAAGTTTACCTACTCTTAAGTAAGTATATCCAACCGCAAAGTTTTTAAATTGGTTAGTATTTTATATCAATAGGAAAAAAAACTTTTTGGAACGGGGGTCTCTTGCCCAAAATAGTTTGGGAAACCCTGTATTAGACGGTATGTGGTATGATTGAGCAAAATATATGGTGTTTTCAAGAACCGTTGTATCATTCCAAAACACAATTTAAAAATAACTTCGCTGCATTAAAAAAATCAACTTACCTCACTTGTGTCACCTTTCTGTGCAGTTTTTCTCTCCGTTAAAAATTAGGTAGGTATACCTAATTTACTATAATAATTTAACATTTTTCAAATTCTAAAATCATATCAGCTTTCACGGCTCATCTGTTCTTGGCCGATTTTGACGAAAGTTACACAGACATGTTGCATCCCGACTCCCGAGGAAGGAATAGTATATTTCATTACAAGTGTGGAAAGGCTGTCATTGCAAAGAGTTCCGACAAATGTCTACCCGAGCCGAGGCGCAGCCGAAAGCGAGGGTTGACAGTCGGAACAAGTTGCAATGACGGTTCCGCACGTGTACTGAACGACTATTTTTAATACAGTTGCGAAAAAATGAAGCAATTTAATAAAATAATAAAAACACAATAAACTCAACTAACTTAACATTTATTTCTTATAAAAGTTATAATTCACATATTACATTGAAATTGGTACAGTTTTTTATACTAACTGGGGAAGTTTTAGGTTGCATATTTACTGTTTGAGACAAACTATTATTAATTTCGTATGATTGTTCATGTATATTTGTCATACAATGGCGTTTGCTAGTTGATGGAGTTAGATCTGATGAATTATCATTATCAACGAAGGTAGATGGACGAACGTTCTCTGCAACATGTGAAGGAGACGGATTGGACCTTAAATTAATGGAGTGTGTGATTTTTTTCCCAGTTTCTAGTTTGTTGCATTTTCAGCATACTTTTTATCATCGAAAACCTCGACCATAACGTAGAAGGTTTTAATTTTGCTGAGAGTTCGGAGAAGTATGCCAACATAACATTTTCTGAAAAACTATTTGCTTTTTTCTCTTCTCTCCACGCAATAAATTCGTCGTATGTAGATATGTAGCGACTTTTTGACTTTTCCGGTAAAATGTTCTCCAAAGCATTTTGTGCAATTATACTGAGTTCCGGTGGTGTTAATTCAAAAAAACTAGGGTCGAAATTACTCATTTTGTGCAACAAACAACTAAACTCGCAAAGAAAATTTCTGAAAAATGGCGCCAACCGTAGAATATAAGCAGAGTTTTTTTTTTCTTCACCCATTCTGGTAGGCAAAGAGAACTATGCCCATACAGCCAAGTCTTCAGTAGAATTTTTTTATTGATATGAAATGAAAATGAAATTTAATGAGATGAAATGAAATAAAACCTAACCAAACTCATTCAATCAAATCATTAAATCTGATATTGAAACAAATTAGTAGTTTCTGTTTAGAAATATACGTATTTGCATGAATCATAAAAACTTCTATGAATTTTTTTAGTAAAAACTTCATGGTTGGTTTTTTTTAATAGACATTATTTCGACAGTTGGGAAAGAGAACGCACGAGTTCGGGAAAGGTAAAAAAAAAGCACGAGTATGTAATAGCCCACATCCCGAACGCTATACGTCCCTGCAATACGCCACTTTTTGAGCAACTGTATTAAAATAGTATATTTCATTACAAGTGTGGAAAGGCAGTCATTGCAAAGAGTTCCGACAAATGTCTACCCGAGCCGAGGCGCAGCCGAAAGCGAGGGTTGACAGTCGGAACAAGTTGCAATGACGGTTCCGCACGTGTACTGAACGACTATTTTTAATACAATTGCGAAAAAATGAAGCAATTTAATAAAATAATAAAAACACAATAAACTCAACTAACTTAACATTTGTTTCTTATAAAAGTTATAATTCACATATTACATTGAAATTGGTACCTAAAGTTTTTATACTAACTGGGGAAGTTTTAGGTTGCATATTTACTGTTTGAGACAAACTATTATTAATTTCGTATGATTGTTCATGTATATTTGTCATACAATGGCGTTTGCTAGTTGATGGAGTTGGATCTGATGAATTATCATTATCAACGAAGGTAGATGGACGAACGTTCTCTGCAACATGTGAAGGAGACGGACTGGACCTTAAATTAATGGTGTGTGGATTTTTTTCCCAGTTTCTAGTTTGTTGCATTTTCAGCATACTTTTTATCATCGAAAACCTCGACCATAACGTAGAAGGTTTTTATTTTGCTGAGAGTTCGGAGAAGTATGCCAACATAACATTTTCTGAAAAACTATTTGCTTTTTTCTCTTCTCTCCACGCAATAAATTCGTCGTATGTAGATATGTAGCGACTTTTTGACTTTTCCGGTAAAATGTTCTCCGAAGCATTTTGTGCAATTATACTGAGTTCCGGTGGTGTTAATTCAAAAAAACTAGGGTCGAAACAAACAACATTCATTTTGTGCAACAAACAACTAAACTCGCAAAGAAAATTTCTGAAAAATGGCGCCAACCGTAGAATATAAGCAGAGTTTTTTTTTTCTTCACCCATTCTGGTAAGCAAAGGGAACTATGCCCATACAGCCAAGTCTTCAGAAGAGTTTTTTTTATTGATATGAAATGAAAATGAAATTTAATGAGATGAAATGAAATGAAACCTAACCAAACTCATTCAATCAAATCATTAAATCTGATATTGAAACAAATTATTAGCTTCTTTTTAGAAATATACGTATTTGCATGAATCATAAAAACTTCTATGAATTTTTTTAGTAAAAACTTCATGGTTGGTTTTTCTTTTTAATAGACATTATTTTGACAGTTAGAACGCACGAGTTCGGGAAAGGTAAAAAAAAAGCACGAGTATGTAATAGCCCACATCCCGAACGCTATACGTCCCTGCAATACGCCACTTTTTGAGCAACTGTATTAAAAAAGTTATTCGTGCTTTTTTTTTACCTTTCCCGAACTCGTGCGTTCTCTTTCCCAACTGTCAAAATAATGTCTATTAAAAAGAAAAACCAACCATGAAGTTTTTACTAAAAAAATTCATAGAAGTTTTTATGATTCATGCAAATACGTATATTTCTAAAAAGAAGCTATTATTTTGTTTCAATATCAGATTTAATGATTTGAATGAATGAGTTTGGTTAGGTTTCATTTCATTTCATCTCATTAAATTTCATTTTCATTTCATATCAATAAAAAAATTCTACTGAAGACTTGGCTGTATGGGCATAGTTCCCTTTGCCTACCAGAATGGGTGAAGAAAAAAAAAACTCTGCTTATATTCTACGGTTGGCGCCATTTTTCAGAAATTTTCTTTGCGAGTTTAGTTGTTTGTTGCACAAAATGAGTAATTTCGACCGAGTTGCACAAAGTTCGAGTTTTTTTGAATTAACACCACCGGAACTCAGTATAATTGCACAAAATGCTTCGGAGAACATTTTACCGGAAAAGTCAAAAAGTCGCTACATATCTACATACGACGAATTTATTGCGTGGAGAGAAGAGAAAAAAGCAAATAGTTTTTCAGAAAATGTTATGTTGGCATACTTCTCCGAACTCTCAGCAAAATTAAAACCTTCTACGTTATGGTTGAGGTTTTCGATGATAAAAAGTATGCTGAAAATGCAAAAAACTAGAAACTGGGAAAAAAATCACACACTCCATTAATTTAAGGTCCAATCCGTCTCCTTCACATGTTGCAGAGAACGTTCGTCCATCTACCTTCGTTGATAATAATAATTCATCAGATCTAACTCCATCAACTAGCAAACGCCATTGTATGACAAATATACATGAACAATCATACGAAATTAATAATAGTTTGTCTCAAACAGTAAATATGCAACCTAAAACTTCCCCAGTTAGAACAAAAAACTGTACCAATTTCAATGTAATATGTGAATTATAACTTTCATAAGAAATAAATGTTAAGTTAGTTGAGTTTATTGTGTTTTTATTATTTTATTAAATTGCTTCATTTTTTCGCAACTGTATTAAAAATAGTCGTTCAGTACACGTGCGGAACCGTCATTGCAACTTGTTCCGACTGTCACCCCTCGCTTTCGGCTGCGCCTCGGCTCGGGTAGACATTTGTCGGAACTCTTTGCAATGACAGCCTTTCCACACTTGTAATGAAATATACTATTTGTCACGGAAAGCTGAATCGATCGAAAAAGGACGATCATCATCAATAAAAAAAGCTCACTGCGCAGATTCAAGGTCAGAGCTGGTATTTTCAAGGCTCCAACTGTACAAGTTCAAGTCGCAAAGCACAGGACAAGGCCAAAACGAGCTTTTGTCTGACTTAATTACCTACTCTACTAGGTATTACGTCATATCACAAAGCTTTCTGCATCTAGGTAGGTAGTTACCTATGTTCGCGTCTCGACAGCCGCAGCTCACGATTAGTTTCGCATATGCATAACTTTTATGTATTTGCTGATAATAATTTATTTGCTAACCAGTTTCGTTTTCACTTGGGTGTATTTTCGGGAAACCTGTGTTACATAAAAATTATTTTCAAAAAACCGACTTCCAAAGCCACTGTAAAAGTTAAAAAAATAATTATTTCTATACACTATGTTATTAAGTCGGGCGAGCCTGACGCGTCAACTTTGCCTATCTTTATAATTTTGCTTTTTAAAAAGAGCCTCTGCTGATTGCTGCTGAGTCTCTTGCCGGCTGTCCTCAGTAGATTCTGTTTTCCGAATCGATGGTAGAGTCAAAACATGACGTAACATAAGAGACACCTGTATGTCCATGGAATAAACAAACTGAGTACTTATTACATAATTCTAGTTCAGTACTCAGTAACACCCACAAATAGCTAACAAAAGCTTTATGCCTGCCTAATAAATACAAAATAGGTGGTTTTCAAAACCTGATGGAATAATTTATTAAAACCAGTTAGATGTATCAAGAATGTGATATACTTAGCATGTCAATATGCTATTCTTAGGCCATTTTACTTAGACCGATTCAGAAAGATTTAGTGTACCTAGAACCTACCTACATGTACCCAACTTACCTCTCTAACTACAATCTACGAGTACATACATTCTATAACATAAACCTTACTTAGTAAACTGACTACTTCTTTAGAAGATAAGTAAGTATAGGTAGCAATTAATCGCGTTGTAATAATAATTATTATCATAAGACAGCATAATGAAGATTAACTAGGTATTATCTGAGGGCAGGTTATTGTTTCCTTACATAATTCTTGTGTATTATATATAATATACATATAATCTGAATCTCGGAAACGGCTCCAACGATTTGCATGAAATGTGGTATGCAGAGGTTTTCGGGGGCGGAAAATCGATCTAGCTAGGATTCATTTTTAGAAAATGTCGTTTTGTCCGTGTTTTCAGGCAATGAAAAACTGCTAGAATATCATTAGAATACGAAGGTAAATGTCGCCAATGTCGACAAAGTTGAAATAGCTCAGGTGGGAAACAGGTTGGTCACGAAAACAGAAGACTCCGATTCGAGTCCAGTGTCCTACGGGCAGATTATTTTTTCCCTTTTTTTAAATATTTTATTTAAAAAAATTAAATATAATTTATTATTTAAATATAATTTCCAAAAACAGGATTTACCGAAAAAAAAAATACCGAGCAAAGCTCGGTCACCCAGATATTATTTATTTATTTATTTTTATTTATTTGTTTAAATCAGGCAACTAGGCCCATAGAAATATAAACATAATATAACATACAAAATAAAAAATTCTTAAAATAAACTAAATACATAAATATGAAAATATAATTATAAAACTGTAGGGATTCTGGATCTGGCTTCCCTGAAGCGACGGTAAACTATGCCCTCAGGCCAAAAGTCTGAACTGAGGAACACGTCTTTGCACGAAGCCGGAACAGTAAGGACATACGAGCTGAAGTAGATCCTAATATTGTTATCTGATAAATCTTTACATGCTTAGAAAGACTTGGCCTGTCTGACTATAAGCGCACATGTATAATATGATGATGGATATGTAGTTTATCTACTTATAAAGGCACTCACTAAAAAATGATAAATAAGAAGTTTTTTTAATTTTTTTATCCACTACAAGTAAGCTCTTGACTGCGATCTCACCTGATGGTAAGTGATTACGTCTAAAATGGTAGCGGGCTAACCTGTTAGGGGCATGGCAGTTATATTAAACCCATACCCCTATTCGGTTTCTACACTGCATCGTACCGGAACGCTAAATCGCGTGATATTCAAAGTCTTAAAGTCATTATTAATAATTGTTATTGAATTTGGACCTACCAAATACAACAAAGGTCAATATCAGAATAATAATAATTTACTGAGTCAAGCTTGCATTGTTTTTGATTTGTTTTTTCCTGGTAGGCATGTAGGTACCTACCTATGTTCCTTACTCATGGATAGCTAAGTAGGACTTTAGACCTATCCTGAAAATGCGGCTTCTACTAACAATAATAAGTCATTATCCTTAATGGTTTATTGTTTTCTGTTTCTCCTGGTCCATCACTTCGATCGATTGCCGACTCAGTATCGAGCTCGAGTCTCTTCTTTGGAATTTGGATGAAGTTTGATGATGAACACTTCAGCGCATTTTACGTGATATAACTAATTAGTACCTACTAGCTACTATCAGTAGACACTACAGAAATCAACGAGGTAACTCTATCCTGATTCCGAGAATACTGTTAAAGATCCGTGAAGAACCGTGGTAAAGATCTGTGAAAGACCTTCAAATCAAGAGTGAATAGGCATCTTCTAGGTAAGCGCGCTCCACCTTAGGCTGCATCACCACTTGCAAGCAAGTCTGATTGCAGCCAAGCGCTGGCCTATACATTAAAAAAAAAAAAAAACAGATACTAATAAAATTCTTTCTAAGAGTTGATGACATACTCAGCTGAATCCCTATTTTCTATTTCTTTCAGGCAATAGGACATGTGTCTGGTGGTCACGTAAACCCAGCGGTGACCGCTGGAATGGCGGCAACTGGTAAAGTGAAGCCAGTGAGAGCAATCCTGTACGTGATCGCACAATGCGCAGGCGCAGCCGCCGGATCCGGTCTCTTGAAAGCCTTCACGCCCGACGCAGTGGCTGGAAAGTTGGGAGTCACAGGATTGGGCAAGAATGTGACCGCACTGCAAGGCTTCGGTATCGAGTTCTTCCTAGGATTCGTGCTCGTTTTTGTGGTTTGCGGGGTAAGTCTTTTTAAGTTACAATGGACAACCAGCATCTACTGGCATACTGGAGTATGCCATTAAAACCAAACAACCGCAACCGCAGGGCAAATGCTTCAACTATTTAATTTTAAGACTAGTAATATATAAATATGACGACCTCCGTGGCGCAGTGTTGAGCGCTGTTGTCTTAACGTGCGGAGGTCCCGGGTTCGATCCCCGGCAGGGTCAATTTGGGAATTTATAATTTCTGAATTTTCCCTGGTCTGGCCTGGTGGGAGGCTTCGGCCGTGGCTAGTTACCACCCTACCGGCAAAGACGTGCCGCCAAGCGATTTAGCGTTCCGGTACGATGCCGTGTAGAAACCGAATAGGGGTATGGGTTTAATATAACTGCCATACCCCTAACAGGTTAGCCCGCTACCATCTTAGACTGCATCATCACTTACCATCAGGTGAGATCGCGGTCAAGGGCTAACTTGTAGTGGACTAAAAAAAAAACGGGATTTGGGATTGTGAACATAGTTAGGTAGTAATGTCGGTGATCACATTTTAACTAATAAAAATCTATAGGAATTTGGTCGAGATTGGCAAAATATACCTAATTAGACCGGTACTTGACCGGTAGGATACGTAACCTGTAGGATGTAGGTATGTAATACATACCTATAGCTCGCGCGCGAGTTGAATGCAGAGCTTATGTATTGATGGTGACACATACAAAAGCTCTGCATTCAACTCACGTGTGAACTATAGTTATGTAATCTACCTGTTTGGTAGGTTATAGACACTAGGGCTTCCAATACCGGGATCCCGGTATTGGCCAATACCGGGATCCCGGACTTTTTTCGCCGGTTTTCAATACCGGTATTGAAATGTCTAATACCGGGATACCGGTATTGGTGACACTATAAACGAAACAGTGACTATTGCATATATTTCTTGGTAGATGCCTCTGTTTTTTATTCGGCTAAGTTTAAAACCTGTATCATAAGCATATTAGCTCAAAAAGAGCGCCTTTATTGCTTAAAACCAGTGAAGAAAAGTCGTTTTGTTCACTCAGAGGGAAAAATTAGTGTTTGAATTTAGATCCCTGTGGCTTGGCATTTCTATTTCTCTCAAAAAGTTCAGAAATCTGATTTATGAAGTCTATATTTTCTTTTAAATAATAACTATTGGATTTTAGATTAATTTGTGTTTTGACAAAATTATCGTTTTCTTCGACTTCGATCGACTTCTTACAAAAATATCGTTTAGTACTCATTTAGTAGTTCCTCAACAGGTTAGCCTAAAAATGAATATGAGCAAGATAAAGATCATTTCTAATGCACACGTTCAGCCCCAACCTGTGTTAGTTGAGAATTCTGCACTCGAAATTGTTGATGAGTACATATACCTAGGACATACAGTCCAGTTAGGTATGTCCAATTTCGAGAAAGAGGTCAACCGCCGAATCCAACTCGGCTGGGCAGGGTTCGGGAAACTCCGCGACATCTTCTCGTCCAAAATTCCTCAGTGTCTGAAGACGAAAGTTTTCGAACAGTGCGTGATGTCAGTGATGACTTACGGCTCCGAAAAATGGTCGCTAACTTTGGGCCTGATAAGAAGGCTCAGGGTCACTCAGCGGGCAATGGAGAGAGCTATGCTTCGAGTATACCTGCGTGATCAAATCAGAAATGAGGAGATCCGTAGGCGAACCAGAGTAACCGACATAGCTCGAAGAGTCCAAGCTTTAAGTGGCAATGGGCGGGGCACATAGTTGGTAGAACCGATAGGCGTTGGGGTCCCAAAGTGCTTGAATGGCGGCCTCACACCGGGAAGCGCAGTGTTGGACGACCCCCCACTAGGTGGACGGACGATCTCAAGCGTGTAGCTGGGAGCCGCTGGAAACAAGGGGCACAAGACCGTGCTCTGTGGCGATCTATGCAGGAGACCTACGTCCAGGATGTCTATAGGTTGAGACAACGACGACGATAGTAGTTTAAATTACAATCTTCGACACTAATTTCACTAATTATTTAAAATTCCCTGCCATATTTATTTAATTTTGTGTGTACGTTGAAAAAATGCGTCACAAATATACTTTATATTAAAAGTTCAAAATTCAATGGAGGTTAAAAATATATATTTTCGTAAGAATTCATCCAAAAATAGTTCTATTTTAAAAATCATATAGTTGATATTCTGATTGATATGAATAAGAAATTGATTATATGATAATAATATAAGTATTACTTACTTAATAAGATTGTATTTAAAATGATGTGATGGAGTTTCAGAACATTACGTGGTCCGTAATTTTCACCTTATACATATACATGAAAATTAAGTCAACGCGTAAATAACTATCTCAATACTCAAAATACAAATAAATCTAAAAATCAATACCTACTTGGTGATTTTTTTTAAAGAAAGTACAATTTCATAAAATATTGCATGATGTAAAATAGAGTGAAGGAGTTACTTGAACGGCTTTGCTTCACTGAATTTATGCAGAAAAGGCACTTTTTTGAGTTAATTTGGTGAAAAAATTTTTTTATGAAAAAACTGTTTTTTATGGTGCCGTTTGCTTCAGAAAAGACTAATTTTAAGTTAAAAAACATCTACCACATTTTAAATTTTTTCCAATACCGGGATCCCGGGATCCCGGTATTGAAAAAAATCATTCCGGTATTAATACCGGTATTGAGAAAAACCGGTATTCGAAAGCCCTAATAGACACTGACTTATTATGTAGTATACATAATATTTAAGTCAATGGATAAAGACGGGTTAAATTTTAGTTTGTAACCAAGTGGACATTCCAACTTGTAAGTTTTCGGTGTCGGGTTACTTCCACGAAACTGCTCTCATTTTTTACAGATTCGGGCAGTGGTATTAAAAAGTAACATTGGGACTTGATTGAAACCGGTTTTCTTTGTAGCTCAGTTGGAGTTCACGTCATTCTTAACGAATAAGCTTGACTGAATCGTGTACGCGAAAAGGTTTATTTTGAATTGGTCGTTCGTAATCGTCATTAATTTAATTGAGGTTTATATGGAGTCTTGCCAACAATTCCAGTCCATATGTATTTACAAGCTTCACTACATTATGAAAGGCCAAAGCCCTTAACCATAGTCAGTACCTACCTAGTACCTACCTAAGTATACTGTGCTTTAACTAAGCAGGCAAGTAGATACTTAGGTAGTCTAGGGGGTTTTGTAGCTAATAATTTTAATTTAATAGTTTATTTTAAAGCAATCACATTTGGAACAGAAAACTGCGAGCAGCTATGAATCAGGATAAGCAAAGGTGCGCGCGTTACGTTCCCTTTCCGCCTTCGGAATTCGGAACATAGGTATTTTCTGCTGCTCATTGGGACTTACCAAGAAATATCCCATTTACTTATTTATGTACAATGATTTACGACGGCTGTTGAATGCTTAGTAATAATAAATTAGCTTCCGTGACGACTATCATTACTAAGGACCAAAACACACGCGTGTGCAAACATCAGCAAGTGGAGATTTAATCACTACTCGGAAACTAGAAGCTGCGATTTATTTTGATCATTCTTTTATATTGGATATTAAATAACTAGCTGACGCCCGCGACTTCATAGGCTGAGGTTTTTTGGTTCCCGCGGGAACTCTTTAATTTTCCGGGATAAAAAGTAGCTTATGCTGTTATTCCAGATTATAACTATCCGTGTGCCAAATTTCATCCAGATCCGTTCAGCCGTTCCGGCTTGATTGAGTAACAAACATATAAATCCATCCATCCAAACTTTCGCATTTATAATATTAGTATTTAGGTATACTGTACAAGTATATTAGTTTAAATGACTGCACGTTTCACTCTGCATACTCGTACATCCGAATACCAGCTGCAGATTTCTGTGGTTTTAGTGAGGCTTTTAAAGCGCTCTAGTCGCTACTAATAGCGTGCTGCAGCATCAAAGCTGTCACTAAAACCTACCTTTAAACGTGGATGTTTCGTGCTATCGCAGTAGGTCACAAAACCACAAATATAATATAATTATTTAGTGTCGAAATCACTTATGCCACCCAAAGAAAAGCCATCGTTTAGACAGGACAACTTCCGTCGAGTCCGCTAGTTAAGTAATTAAATTATAGTTTATAAGTGCAACAAAACATCATAACATTCGTAAAATTGCTAGGCGCCGATACTAAAAGTATTTCGTGCGCTTTGTCTTTATGTGATCTAGGTACGCTAATCTGCGCTCGTTGCACATTAAAATATTTAAAACGTTGCGTAGGTAAGTCTAAGTACCTATACGATTTGCAAGAGTCATTTCCTTACAAGGTATTTAGATGCACAGCAAAAATAATCAATTTTTCTGAAGCAAAATTGCGAATTCTTAAGAATTAAGGTAAGTAAGTAGGTAGGTACGCACTGATTTTCATCGCGTTTTTTTTTTTGTGAAACACTTAATGCATATGCAACTAAGTAGTGCGTGCGGCTTCATACAATCTCCTTGTCACAGATTTCTATCGGGATTTATATCTTTTAGCCCGTTTAATTTTAAACTTTGATAAAACAAAGACAGATTAAATTCCAGAACGTGTCTACGCGGAAAATCTACTACCTACGGTCTTTCACCTCAAAATTCACCTAGAATTGCTTTGCGTGTCAGGTTATAGCATTCGGCATGAAGCGCTTTGTCCGGCAAGATAAAATAGTACTTAGATTGTTTATGTTTATCGCAAAAGTTTAAATCAATAGGTAAGTACTAGTTATAATAATTACATCAAAGTAGGAACGTACCTATTAATATGAATGTTAAATAGGTAGGTACCTAGGTATTGAATACATAAGCGTTACGGGAACCTATATTTTGGTCCTTAGAGCCGGATTTTTGCGAAAATCACTAGGTTTATTTATAGTATTATTTACCTCCCAGATTAAAGCATTTCCATTTTTGTGTGAAAAACAGTAACTACCGCCTAGCCTTGAAGATCGCAGTGACAAAGACTTTTTTAACGTTTTTGATGATTTTACAGGTTTGCGATGCGAACAAACCCGACAGCAAATCAACTGCTCCTCTCGCGATTGGCCTCACCGTGACGCTGGGTCACCTGCTCGCAGTCGACTACACTGGCTCTGCTATGAACCCTGCTCGTTCATTTGGATCTGCTCTAGTTGCCAGCGAATGGAGCAATCACTGGGTAAGATAAATCACAACACTTTTTTAGCTTTTTAAGACCGCTAGAAGAGAATATCCTTATGCACGCCAATGAATTGGTTTCATCGAAAATAAAGTTAGTAAGGACCTACAACAATTATTTTTTTAGCTAAGAAAAGATATCGCAAAAATCACTGCAGTTGTAATTACTTCAACTTCAGAACATACATATTATTTATAATAAGTAGGTACTTACCTACATAAATGTGTATAGGTAGATAAGTAATAGGAAGGTTTTAAGCATTTGAAAGGTGGTGGAAAGTTATTCCAACACTTAAGGAACGATGATTAAGTTGACCACTAAACGAATGAGCTCGATAACTAGGTACCTCTACAAGTTTCCTGCATATTGCTGTCTTATATTTTTTGATATTAGATTGCCGATTGCCTGCCTAGGCTTAGAATCGCTGCCTAGGTTATATTTACATCAATGATTTATTAAAATGATCCTATATACACCCTAATATAGTCATAGCTTTGATTATAAATGAGATTGAGCATAGCGTGAGGTCATCAACAATCACGAAACAATATAAGTAGGTATTAGGTACCTACATCCATGTTGTCAATATATGTAAGTAACTTAGGCATGATCGCGTACACATTCAGTAAAATGTTTACGGAAGATCCATTTAAATTGCGCAAAACAACACCTGTTAGATAAACGTCATTTAGGTCAATTACTTACAATATAGGTAATATGGTAGGTAGCTATAAATTATAATCATAATTACCTTCCTATTCATCTTTTATCCTGTAGCTACTAATTGTGCCGCCTGCCTCGGTTTTACTTGAATAAAATGTCTGAATACAAAATATTTTTGTGGGGTCCTTTTAGTCATATAATCATTACCTACTCACCAATCACCATATTATGATCACCATAGGTCATGATTCACCATATTATGGTCTAGGTACGTTCTAAAGAAAACGTAATAGGCAATAATACCCGGGAAAAACAAGGCGAAAAAAAACAATATTGCAATCATAGACATATAATTTTTTCGCTACGATTGCAATAGTGTTAATAAATATGGCACTGGGGCTGATTCTGTGTAACACAATCTCTAAACTAAACTAAAATGGCAGCTTTAAGTCTAGTTCCGTCCCTTTCCGTAGGGAGTATTATGAAAGGGATAGCAATATTTGTAATGCTCTAATTTTAGTTTAGTTTAGAGATTGTGCACTACAGAATCAGCCCTATTATATCGAATACATCAACCAAAAATCGATAGAGACCTTGGCCGCGTGAGATAGGCATTTTTGATGAGATGCCCTAATCCAGATAACGCTACCGAATCACCTATACTGGCCTAAGTTATAACTTATATCAGCTGTAGGTAAATATGTAAATTGACAATACACCGTAATTAGAAGTGATAAGCGATCGATAATAATATACGAACAATATCGGTAAAGAATAAATATATCGATAAATATATAAATAATATCGATATCATCAATGTAGGTGATAGGCACCTAGTAGGTTTTTTTTTTATTTACTACAAGTTAGCCCTTGACTGCGATCTCACCTGATGGCAAGTGATGATGCAGTCTAAGATAGTAGCGGGCTAACCTGTTAGGGGCATGGCAGTTATACCCATACCCCTATTCGGTTTTTACACGGCATCGTACCGGAACGCTAAACCGCTTGGCGGTACGTCTTTACCGGTAGGGTGGTAACTAGCCACGGCCGAAACCTCCCACCAGGCCAGACAAGGGAAAATTCAGAAATTATAATTTCCAAACCCTGCCGGGAATCGAACCCGGGACCTACGCACATTAAGGCAACAGCGCTCAACACTGCGCCACGGAGGTCGTCAAAAGGTAGTTAGGTACCTACCTATTTAATTTATGACTGTCTCGGTAGTCTATTTGTTATCAGGTTTGACTGCGGCCGGTATTGAGGTCCTAGGTTCGATTCGCAGGTTAGACCTAAAAAATGACAGGTAGAGGTATTGGCCATTGAGTTGTTCTGTGAAGAAATTCTCAATACTAGTCCGTAATTATTAGTCAGTGGACGTGTTCCACGCTTGTGCCTCGGCATTTAAATCCGTCCTACGTCTGATCTCACTCCTGTCCTGTCGGATTGCCGTCCCCGAGGTATATATGTATTAGGTGCAAGGGATACGAGGTTTGCGCACACACTCGTGTCTATATCATCCGCGCAGATGGCTTATCTCATACTCTATGGAGAAAGGAAAGGACGCCGTATGGCCAGCCATGACTGGAATTCGATCAGGAGGAAATTATTATTTCCATCATCATATCGGGCTATGGATGTCTGTGTTGAACTTAGGCCTTACCTAGTGCCCTCACACCGTCCTCAGCCTCCTTCAAATTCCCGCCATTCCATACATATCCTCGGTCCAACGTGCTGGAGGGTGCTCCATGCACTTACTAATCGCGGTCAGGACTTGTCTACTTCAGCGGTTATTACGTTAATACATTACTAGCTGATGCCAATCACGCCAACAACGCACATACACACACCCAGCTACTTCACGACCATCGTGAGTTGGCACTTTCCTTCAGAGCAAAACTCGCAGCAAAAAGGTCTCTGACACCTAGTCAGAGGATAAATTGAGTGCGAAACAAATTAAAAAAAAAAAACTAGCTGATGCCCGCGACTTCGTCCGCGTGGATTAAGGTTTTTTGGTTCCCGCGGGAACTCCTTAGTTTTCCGGGATAAAAAGTAGCCTATGTTTTATTCCAGACCATTGAATCTCTGTGCCAAATTTCATCCAGATCCGTTCATCCGTTGGAGCGTGATTGAGTAACAAACATACATCCATACATCCAAACTTTCGTATTTATAATATTTATATGGATTTGATTTTCGTTTGCAGGTATATTGGGCGGGCCCAGTGGCAGGCGGCGTGGCAGCGGCCCTGCTGTATGTGCATGGGTTCTCGGCTCCGCCACCTGACTCCAACTCAATGTCGCCGCGCTACCGGCCTGTAGCCGCCGACGAGAAAGAAGTAAGTAATAGAGATCAATCCCCCTCTCTGTGGGTACCTACTTATGTATACTAATAGGCTGCCGCCTGGGAAGAAGCGAAGTGTATCGGCTACAACGTTGCTGAGACTGGTAACATAGGGTTCAAAACGCGCTCTAGAAAACCACACCATTATTTCAATAGACATCTTTTTAGTCGCCTGGTACCTACACTTATCTAAGGTCTGAAATCTAAGTCCCTACTGAATGTCATCCTTTTTTTTATCCACTACAAGTTAGCCCTTGACTGCGATCTCACCTGATGGTAAATGATGATGCAGTCTAAGATGGTAGCGGGCTAACCTGTTAGGGGCATGGGAGTTATATTGAAACCCCTATTCGGTTTCTACACGGCATCGTACCGGAACGCTAAATCGCTTGGCGGCACGTCTTTGCCAGTAGGGTGGTAACTAGCCACTGTGGTGGGCGTACTGGGATTAAATGAGACACGTCTGTTCTTCACTAGGTTCGATTTATTACTACTTTACTTACTGCTACACTACATCATTCCCCTAAATGAAAAAAAAACAAAAGGGTATCTATTTGTTTTTTTTTTTGAATGTGTACAATAATCACTTATATGGTAATAGAAAATGAAATTCTATAAGGAACATATTATTAATATACTTATTTGCTAAAAAAAAATAGAGTAGTAAATAGGTATTCTAACAATTATTGACATGAATTCAATGTTCAATAACTTGTAAGACAATAAAAAAAAATTACGTAAATAAGAATATAACAAACATTATTGTTGTATTATATTATATAATTTTAATTATGTTTTATAAAGTTTCGTACGATTTTTATGAATAACTTCAATTTTGTTATTTTTAATTATTTCAACATTAGGTTCAATATCTCTTATGACTAAATATGGACCTTTATACAATGGATCCATCTTATTCTTACTTTCATTTTTAACCAAAATTAAATCGTCTTTTTGATAATGAACTGGTTTTTTATTTTTATCATAAGTTAATTTTCGATCTATCTTACTATCAATTAACCTTTTTCTCGCATCTTTATGCGCAAGTTGTAATCTATATTTCAACTGTAATGCATAATCGTCTGCACAATATAATGGTTCTATAATATCACCTTTCAATCGACTTGGAATATGACACTGTTTACCAAAGACTAATTCATACGTAGTATACTTTGTTGCTGTATGTATGGTTGTATTAAAAGCAAAACACCAAAATGGTAGCCAATGACTCCATGTGTAAGTATTTTCCTCACATTGTATACGCAAAAAGTTTCTTAGATTTTTATGGGTATTTTCTAACGCACCTATACTCTGATGATGGTAAGCTGTGGAATGGATTTTCTCTATTCCTAATAACTTACATGTTTCTGCCATTGTAGACGATACAAACTCTTTTCCTTTGTCTGTACCGATGACGTCAGGAACGCCGTAACGTAATATAAAATTACTAACTAATGCACTGGTTACTACCTTAGTTTCCTTTGATGGTAATGGGTATGCTTCCACATACTTGGTAAGCTCACACTGGATGGTAAGTATGTATTGATTACCTGCATCATCCTTATCTAATGGACCAACGAGATCTAAGAATATCTTCTCAAACGCTGAACTAGCAGTTGTTGTTATTACCATAGGTTCCTTATGACTTGGAGAGTGCTTCATAACTTGACACTTGATACACTTACTTACATAGTTCCTAACATCTGTTTCTAGTCCTTGCCAGTAATATTTACTCTTAATATTATTTACCATTCGTCGAATACCTGCATGTCCGCTCGAAGGTAATAAATGATAATCATTTAATATAACTCTCTTCTCGTCTTTATCTGTAATTCTCTTAACATTTCTTAATATATGAATTTGGGGACCGGTCCACATATTTCTACTTTTTATCTCTTCACACAACTCTTTTAAAAATAACGTGTTGTATACGTCTTTTATTATACATATTTCTTTCACATTTATTTTATTACAAAAATCTCTCAACATATTCGCAAATACGTCTCGCGTGAATTGCGACATAAAATTGAGGTTAATGTATATAATTGATTCACTTTCTACATACGCTAAACATCGATCTTCCTCAGTTATTTCTCTTTTTGCTCGTAATCTATCTATCCATTTACCTTCGATAAACTTCATTTCCACGGAACCACTGGGAATACGCAATATTTCCGCTACTCTAGGTTGGCCTGACCTATCGTTGTCAGAAACATTAGGTATACTTGGGTTTCCTAAGCTACTGTTATCAACACTATTATCTAATTTTCTTCTCTGTGCACGCGTCATTACCATAATTTTTTGATTGATATCCTTTAATTCGTTCGAAGTAATGGTTACCCTACTCAATGCATCAGCTACTACGTTATTTTTTCCTTTAATGTAAACAACATTGTAATCATATTCTTCAAGCTTTAATCTAAACTTTAATAATCGGCTAGAGGGATCTTTTATGCTAAATAAATATATAAGTGGTTTATGATCTGTCATAATCGTAAATTTTCTGCCAAATAAATATGGTCTAAAGTATTTAACACTCCATACAATTGCTAACAACTCTTTTTCTATAGTCGGATAATTTAATTCGGCTTTATTTAATGGTCTACTCGCGTAAGCTATGGGTTTCATATTTCTGTTACACAAAACTGATCCGATAGCTATACCGGACGCGTCGGTTTGTAAAATAAACTCGTTGTTCTCGGAAAAATCTGGGTACTGTAAAATAGGTGGAGATACTAGATCTTGTTTTAATTTTTCAAAAGCTTTTTGACATTCATTCGTCCATTCAAAAATTGATGTTTTCCTACAAAGTTTATTTAATGGTACAGTTATTTCAGAAAAATTTGGTATAAATTTTCGGTAATAATTACAGAACGCTACAAAACGTCTCACCTCGTCTGTACTTTTTGGAATTGGATAATTTTGTAACACCTTAACCTTTTCTGGATCTGGTAAAACACCATCTGATGTAACAACGTGACCTAAATATAAAAGTTCGGTCTTTAGAAATTCACATTTTTGTGGATTAACCTTTAAATTTACCTTTCGAAGTCTTTCGAATATATCTATTAAATTTTTATTATGAGATTCTAAATTACGCCCATATACTATTAGATCGTCCATGTAAACAAATGCCTTATCGCACGTAAGACCTGATAACGCTATAGACATGACACGGGAAAAAGCACTGGGGCTTATTTTAAGTCCCATTGGAAGACGCATCATTTGATATTGTCCTGAATTCGTTGTAAATGCTGTAACTTTTCTACTATAAGGTTCTAAACTCGCTTGGTAGTATGAAGACTGAAGATCTAAATGACTAAAATACATAGCACCTGATAAGGAATCTAATATCTCGGTTATGTTTGGTAAAGGAAATTTATCATCCTGAATTACATTGTTTACTTTTCTGTAATCAATAACTAATCTCCATTTTTTGTTATTGTCTATAGACTTTTTTGGAACCAAAAGTACTGGACTATTCCAATCGCTATTTGTCGGTTCTATAATATTTTCCTTCAACATGTTTTCAATTTGCCTATCCACTTCCGATTTCAATGACTCGGGAATTCTATATGGCTTAACATAAACAGGTTTCGTGTTCGGTTTTATGCTGATACTTTGTTCCATTATGTTAGTTGTACCTAACGTATCGCCTTCTAAGTAAAATACATCGGCGTATTTAGCACATATGGATTCTACCTGGTTTCGTTCGTATGAACTTAAATGTTTCAACTTCAATGTTTGTAATAATTTTTTAACTCTTTCTACTGAACTGTACGACTTATCAAATGTACATATCTTGTAATTATTTAATGAATTTAATTCTGGGTTAAATATATTTAATTTTTCGTCCCTTTCGGATGTATTAAGTAACCTAACTGGCACCTTGCCATCATGAACTTTTACTAAACTTCCTGCTAAATATATATTTTCTGAAAACTGTTTCGCGTTCAAAACATACTCATTTCCTGAAACAAATGATTTATCTATCGAAATAAAATGTATCGATTCACTTCTAGCTGGCAATGTTAAATAAATTTGACTTCCACTACTTTTATTTATTTGTATCGAACACTTTTGTCCTCGAGTGTACAAAGTTAGCTCATTCGTTCGTAAGTTGATATTTGCATTGTAAGCTCGCAAGAAATCTAATCCGATAATTCCGTCCGTCTGACACGGCATTTCGTCCAATACATGGAACTTATGATGGAATAATACATTTGCACGTGTTTCTAAATCTATCCACGCTACCTTCTTTGAACTTATTTTTCCTCCTAGACCGCAAATTATGGTTTCGTTACTATATAACTTTATGTTACTAGGTAATCTATCCTTATGCATGACAGATAGGGTTGCACCTGTATCTAATAAAAATGAACACTCTACACTACCTAACCTAAACCTTAAAATATCTAGACCGTCACACGAAGTTAATATCTTATGCTCGAAAAAACTGAAAATTATCATTTAACTCACTATTTTTCTGTTCTGAGTCAATCTGATTTTCACCAACATATGCTTTATGTTGCGTTACGCCACGACCTTGACCTCGAATTCTACGGGAATAGCCACGGGTGTAGTGGTTACGGTAACGATTTGGAGCAGTATTGTACCTTCCACGGTAATTCGAGTTATTATTACCACGGTAATTATTATAGTAGGAAGTACCTGGGTAAATACGAGTATTATTATAGTACTGACCTTTGTTCGAAGAACTTCCGCGAACTGGGTAGTGTTGGTATCTTCCTATTCCTCTCGACTTACCTCTCATGTTCATCACTACTTGACCGGATGGTAGAGACGATTCTTCGTCTTCTGCCGCACGAATCGCGTCCTTCAACTCCTGGTAGTCTCGAGCTGCAATGATGGTACCTAGCCTTCTGTTACGAAGTCCATCTGCAAACCGTTTTACAGCTAATTTTTCATTAATCGATCTTAAAATCGCACTCGCTGTATCATTGGAATCTGCTTGGGAAATCGTCAACTCAACAAAAAGTTCCTCCAATTTATTACCAAAATCTCCAATAGTTGATTCATTTTGAGATAATTTATTCAATTGAATCAATAAAGAATTTGCTGATTTTTTCGTTAGTAAAAACTTTTTGATATCTAAGGTCAAATCATTTACTGTCTTGTAATCAGGTTGTAATTTTAATCTAGCTATTTTAGTTAATCTAGTTTTGAGTACAAAAGAAATCAGCAATTTCTTGTCTTCCGTTTTTAATAAGCAAGAATCGTACATTTCTATGCCTTGTATTATCTTTTCAGTCGTCACTTCATTTCCATCCATTACAGGAATTAAAATACTAGCAGTTTTTAAATCAAAATTTGCCATGTTGTCTGATGATACCGTAGACTCACTATAAAGTAATATTTTACGATAACTACTTTCTATATTCTTACATAAATTTTCTATAATTAACTCTGAATAATCACTTGATAATTCTTTAGAATGCAACGTATTAATATATATTTTATACTTTCCATATATTTCTATGCCCTTTTTAATTTTACTTTTCCCTATTTCTTCTAATCTCCTATTAGGACCTAATTTTCTAAGACTTACCCTTATATCTTCTAATTCATTATAAAAGCTTTTTAATTGTATTTCCATTAAACATATTTATAAAATAAAAAAAAAAGGAAAACTTAACAGTTCATAAGAAAAGTTCTTTAAAAGTTCTTTAATTCACTCATGCTTTAGGCAGGCACTTTGCACTTGTTAACATTTATTACCGCACGCACTTTATTTATGAAACACTAAACCGCACAATTTGACTTCAGTTTAAACTCTCTCCTGTTCCTGTCCTTCTCGGTTTCCTCCTCCTGCACGACCTGACCAGCGTTGCTGCAGCCTTCTCGTAAAATCAGCGCGGACTCCTTCCGAGACCCAATTTTGGTGGCATTTTTTATATTTAGTGATGCTCACATATATTAGCGCAATACCACATATCGCCAAAATTGAAGCTAATAGCACGTTGTTAATGTTTATCTCCGAATTATTGCCGTCTTGAATTACAACTTCTTTGTTTTGGCATTCACATTTTGAACACTGTTTTCCCATGGTGAAATATTCTATTTTTCTTCTTGGTATTTATTTTATAACCTTGATACTTTTAGACTTTTAGGCTTTTCAATAGATGGCTTTTCTTCTTTTTCGTGTCACATCCTGGTATGATTGAATATGATTTCCCCATTTCCAGCACTTTTATTTCGGATTTATCGCCTCTGTCCGTAGCAGATCAACAAAATAATAATAAAAAGAATTGCTGAACCGATTATGGTAAAGTCCATCAGCCAGGCTTTAAAAAATTTATCTATTTTTATCAGAACTTCAGGACTGGCTTCAATCATTTTTAAAACTTATTTCTTCAATTGAGGCATCGAGGCACACAGGAATTCGCACCGTCCGCATCTAACCGGCCGACATCCGACACCGCGGAACGCGCATGGCAAGGGTCGCCATGTGGTGGGCGTACTGGGATTAAATGAGACACGTCTGTTCTTCACTAGGTTCGATTTATTACTACTTTACTTACTGCTACACTACACCACGGCCGAAGTCTCCCACCAGGCCAGACCAGAGAAAATTCAGAAATTATAAATTCCCAAAATGACCCTCCCGGGGATCGAACCCGGGACCTTAAGACAACAGCGCTCTACACTGCGCCACGGACGTCGTCGAAAATCTTAGCGAGTGTTACGTGTCCTAGAAAACAAAAGTAAGTAGGTATAAGATTTTAATTGTCGCTTTTGCTGACGACACCACGCTTTTATTTCATGGTTCCACATGGAATGAAGTTTCTCGATTAGCGGAAACAGGTCTTGCTAAGGTCATTAAATGTCTTCAGGCAAATTCATTATCATTAAATACTAGCAAGACTAAGTGCATTGCTTTTTCAAAAACATTACGGTTTATGCCTGATAAAGGACATATTATTATTAAAGCTCACTCATGTTCCTCTAATGAAATTATCTGCAGTTGCCCAATAGTTGAAAGAGTTTCTTGTCTTAAATATCTTGGAATCCAAATAGATAGCCAACTTAGTTGGATTGAACACTCCAAAATTTTAACAAGTAGAATTAGAAAATTAATTGTAATTTTTAAACGTTTAAGATCTATTTCTGATCCATCAATTCTGAGGATGTCATACTTTGCTCTTTGTCATTCTATTTTGGCATATTGTATCAATATCTGGGGCGGGACATATAAAACCTATATGTTAAACATTGAAAGGGCTCAGCGAGCCATCCTCAAAATACTGCATAATAAACCTAAGCTATTTCCTACCAAAGAATTATATTTAGAAACTAAAATCCTGACTGTAAGACAGTCATATATTCTAAAAATTGTCCTCAAATATCATCAAAATCTTAATTTGTACAAATCGAAGGATTTCCATAATCAAAGACGTAAGGACAGAGTAATGACGATTGATAAATTCTCCACTTCACATGCTCACAGACAGCAATGTTTTCTAGGGCCTTTTCTTTATAATACCATAAGTAAGTCTATTCCTATTTATTCCTTGAATTTGTTTCAATGCAAAGAAGAAATAACTAAATTTCTCTTAGGTAAGAGTTACGAAGAAACTGAAGATATAATAAAAATTAAAAAATGATTGTTTAATCGTTTCTTAATTTCTTTTTTTAATTTCTAAAAATCCCATTAACTTCTATCCATTAGAAGCTACCCATAAACTCTTAGTTTTACTCTAATACTACACTTTCACTCACAAACACTCACTAACAAACACAAACACAAACACACTCATACACACTCACCCTTCCCCCCCGCCCCCCCACACAAATAGATGCACACACTTTATAACGCGCACTGCTTGTTAATTTAATTTAGTTTAACATTAATATATTAAAAGTTATCCTGTCACTTATAAGTCACTCAGTGAGATCCTGGAGGAAGTCGTTACTGCTGTCATACAGGTTCCCTAGCGCAGCAGTAACAAAATGCTTTGTTTTATATGATGTATCTAAGACTAATTAAGTGTTAAATTTATGAAAAACCTTAAGTTTTTATATAAAACTTTATTGTATTGTATTACTTTTTGATAACTGTGCATCATGTATATATTGTATGTTTTTGATCAAATAAATGAAATTGAAATTGAAATTGAAATACATAGTTATTTACAACTAACTAAGTATTATTACGATAATTTCTTTTTTTACAAGCGGTCTGGACGTCTAGCTCCTGTTGCATGGACTGTCGAACAAAGTGTAAGCTCACAACTTAGTTACAGTAGTTGTATTTTGTACTTCTAAAACTGTATCCCTATTAATTAGGTATTAATCTGAAACGCACTTAACGCTCTTGAAGTCATCATTGCTGCTTTCTTGATCAGGCGTTTCAGGGCGGTTATATACATTGTAGCTGTGTTGTAGTTCGTGAAACAATAAAAGGCGATTGGACATCGCAGCCATCATACATTTTAGCGACATTTTATAACTTGGCACTCTCGCGAAATTCACTAGCTTTAAGGTGCCTTATACGGATTTCATGATGTGTCATCCTTTTCCAGGTACACTTTAAAGAATCGGGAGTCACAGCTGTGGGGATGTCATGGTATCAAATTAAAGGTCATTTCTTCATCTCTCGTTTGACCTTATAAAAATGCACACTCCAATACAAATTTTCTGCATAAATACGTTTCTCCGAACGCAAGATCTGCTGAAAATGACGAAAAATGGGGTCCGGATAGGTACCCATAAAGCTAGATCCGCTGCATATTTTAACTTGAATATTAACAATAAAGTGGGGCTTATATAGTCCTCTATCCATGGTGAAAAGCATTAAGCATACAAATAAATATGTTTATAGTTTATGTGGCAAAAAAAAAATGTTTCATACATTTTTCTATAAAAAGAAGCCGAGCGCTAGGCGTTTGGCGCTCAGTACGCGCTCAGACGCGCTCGTGGACGGGTGGGTGTATCGCTTTTTTGCACGAAATTTATTACGACAAAATGAACACCGTGTTGTGTACTGCCATAGAGATATAATATTTTCTATGTGTACTGCGCTTAGAAAAACTTGATACCGACATCCACAAAGAAGGAAGTTCTCAAGTGTAGGCGTATTTTTTTTTACCCGATTACGGCAAAGCCACAAGGAAAGGGTATGTTAGGAATATATATGTATGTATGCATGTATGTATGTATGTATTAAAAAAAAGTGAGCGCCATTTTGAAATTCTTTGTTATCGTACCGATTTCGTTCAAAATCGATATCTGGGGTTCCCTGGGATCACAAAACAGGAAACTGTTACCAAAATTTTAAAAAAGTCAGCGCCATTTTGAAATTTTTTGTTATCGTACCGATTTCGTTCAAAATCGATATCTGGGGTTCCCTGGGATCACAAAACAGGAAACTGTTACCAAAATTTTAAAAAAGTCAGCGCCATTTTGAATTTTTTTGTTATCGTACCGATTTCGTTCAAAATCGATATCCGGGGTTCCCTGGGATCACAAAACAGGAAACTGTTACCAAAATTTTAAAAAAGTCAGCGCCATTTTGAAATTTTTTGTTATCGTACCGATTTCGTTCAAAATCGATATCTGGGGTTCCCTGGGATCACAAAACAGGAAACTGTTACCAAAATTTTAAAAAAGTCAGCGCCATTTTGAATTTTTTTGTTATCGTACCGATTTCGTTCAAAATCGATATCCGGGGTTCCCTGGGATCACAAAACAGGAAACTGTTACCAAAATTTTAAAAAAGTCAGCGCCATTTTGAAATTTTTTGTTATCGTACCGATTTCGTTCAAAATCGATATCTGGGGTTCCCTGGGATCACAAAACAGGAAACTGTTACCAAAATTTTAAAAAAGTTAGCGCCATTTTGAATTTTTTTGTTATCGTCCCGATTTCGTTCAAAATCGATATCTGGGGTTCCCTGGGATCACAAAACAGGAAACTGTTACCAAAATTTTAAAAAAGTCAGCGCCATTTTGAAATTCTTTGTTATCGTACCGATTTCGTTCAAAATCGATATCTGGGGTTCCCTGGGATCACAAAACAGGAAACTGTTACCAAAATTTTAAAAAAGTTAGCGCCATTTTGAATTTTTTGTTATCGTCCCGATTTCGTTCAAAATCGATATCTGGGGTTCCCTGGGATCACAAAACAGGAAACTGTTACCAAAATTTTAAAAAAGTCAGCGCCATTTTGAAATTCTTTGTTATCGTACCGATTTCGTTCAAAATCGATATCTGGGGTTCCCTGGGATCACAAAACAGGAAAAAGTTACCAAAATTTTAAAAAAGTCAGCGCCATTTTGTATTTTTTTGTTATCGTACCGATTTCGTTCAAAATCGATATCTGGGGTTCCCTGGGATCACAAAACAGCAGTCAATCAAAAAAAAGTCAGCAGTGAACTTTTAAAAATATTGGTAACGCCCTACTTTTTTGCGACTAGAAATGAATAGAAATGCTCGAAACTTAGTCCGCGTGGATAAAGGAAGCAGCTATGTCCTTCTTCGGGTTTAGTACAATCTACCTATGCAAAATATCTCTGTAGGTACCAAATTTTGTCAAAATCGCTTACGAAGATGACTCGGTATCTACACGTATACCTATGCATTCAGTATAATATTTTGTATCACAGCTAAAGCAGAAAATTTTCCCTCAAAAGTGTAACGTATTTCTTTTTCTTATTCCAGCTGAAACGATTGGACGGCAAAGGCGAGGACATGGCCTGAAAACGATTGCAGCGCGGACTGCCGCGACCCCCCTCCCCCCTCTCCGTGCCCAGCGACCTCCGCCCCGCGCCCCTCCCCGTTCGCCTCCACAACTACCAGCGAAGCCAGTGAATAGCAATTATACAACAATAAAAGATAAATTATACATTTGTATCCCTGTATAATTGGGTATTTGGCAACTAGTCAAATCAGCAACTTCGTCAAAACGCGTGCTTAGTATGGGATTTTGTGTGAAATTTTGAATTGTGACGTCATCAAAGCTCGAAGCACTTTTTTACTTTAATCGATAGTTTAAATTGGTTATTCAACACAAAACTAGCGGGGCGTGGATATTACGACTTTTGGAAGATCCTTTATTTAATCATCACTAAAAAATAATTTATTTCACTAGTAGTCAAATACCCAATTAAAATATTGCAGACCGTCCTTCGTTACTCCGTCCACAGAACAATAAACTGATTACTGATTCCCTGTTCTGTGTTTTCGTGTCCTGTCAAAGTTGTGATTTATAAATCTTGATTGTTGTGATTGGTTGAATTTATGGTACCTATAGATTACCGCTAGACCTCACCTCTGCCCCAAAGTTACCGTGTTTATGATTGCTATCACTTCAAATGACTTTTGTAGTTTTAACTATGGCGTTGTTACACCCTAACACTAATTCACAACAATTTCATCAATCGAAATGTGATCATAATAACTATGGTGCTAGCCTGCTAAGCTACAAGCGCCTTCGATAACAGAACTTGATGATAATGATTAGACATAGGCAGTGTTTATACGCAAAAAAAAACTAATAAAAACATTGCGATGTACGCAAACGCGATACAAGCACAAAATATATAATATAGCACATATCATAGATGAATTACATAGTAAAATTAAAAACTAATACATAGATTGTATCACGATGTAGATGTAACACGATTTCTATCCAGTATTGACCATTATTATTTTAATACATTTAAAGGGAGTCCGCTATGATGTTATGATGGGAGGATTTTTTAAATGACTAAAACGACAATAAAAAACTTCATAGGTAGTTAAATTAATTTAAAAATCAAATAAATCTCGACTTTGTATAATTACACATAATATTGTATGCTTCTCTCTTGTGGTTATTAAAAGTATTTTTATACAAAAAAATATTTTTCATAGATTACTAGTAAGAATTGAATAAATTGGATCTTTACTGCCATTCTTATATCTAAGTCACTGAAACATACCTACCTACCTACTATAATAATATGTTAGCAAAATTTTAAATAATTTTTTGTACCTACAGTATCAGTCAAATAATCTCTCCTTTTCACCTATTTAACGTCATTTTAGATATTGTCTTCTTCATTTAATTATTAAAATACCTATAAATAATTCATATTTTTCTACTATAGAATTAGGAATAAGTATTACACTACAACGTAGCCTGTTTAACATAATGAAATTAAATTATTGACACAAGTAGATAGTAAAGTTACATACATTTATTTTTATCATAATACATGTAAAAATAAAATGCATTGAATGCATAATATTATACCAACCTGTGAGGTGCTAATTATTTTAAATCCATTTACTATATTTTTGTTTAGACTACCACTATCAATTTTTTTTATATTTAGGCTTATCATATAACAAATAATGTGTTCATATATCTGGAATTTATTATTTTGACAATATAAATAATTTAAAAAATGGATTAAACCAGTAGGTAGATAAAACGTATGTATAGTAATTATAATGAAATAGTATTTAATTTGAATAGACCAGCCCCCCAATCATGTAAGAATGGCCGATCAAACGTTAAAGATTTTCGTCAAAATAAAATAAACCATAACTTCATTGAATTAGAGCTCAATTTCGTCTGCCCATTCTTTTACGTTTAGGTATGTACGATACCCTAAACGTATAAGAATGGGCAGACGAAATTGAGCTCTAATTCAATGCTGTCATGGTTTATTTTACTTTGATGCCGAACCTTTACCATTTGATCGACAATTCTTACGTAATCGGGAGGCTGATCAAGGAAGGAATATAAAACCTATTATTTTCTAAGTAGGTATTTAAAAACTATTTCTTAAAGTAAAAAAACATGCTTACAAATTTCTTGAGCTCAATTCAACTTCTTAGCTCAAGAAATCTGTATGATTTCTTTTACTATTTCAAATAGTTTTGAAATACCCATTCAAACTATCACACAATTTTTGTTAAATATTCGTAACTTTAAATTATAAAAGGTATATAAAAATTGTAAGTGTCAATGATTTCGTACTAGACTAAGTTCAATACATAATTTTATTAATACGTAATAAATTATATTTTAATAATAATCAATTTGTTTTATTTCATAATTAATAGGTATATGCTACCCTATTTAGGAAAGATTATTATTTTGATAGATTTGATTATTGAAGAAAGGTTAAATATTAGAATACCAGATGATGCCCGCGACTTCGTCCGCGTGGATTAAGGTTTTTTGATTCCAGCGGGAACTCCTTAGTTTTCCGGGATAAAAAGTCGTTCCCCGGGATATAACCTACCTCTATACCAAATTTCAGCAAAATCGGTTGAAAAGATGGGCCGCGAAAGCGTAGCAGACAGACAGACAGACAGACACACTTTCGCATTTATAATATTAGTATGGAAGTATGGATATTAGTAAGGATAAGGTATAGATGAGCAAATCACATAGAGAAACTTGGGACCTATCATCTCTTGGACGATACAAAACTTTCCAATAATTTCACAGTTGGGTGTGAAATTATTAGAAAGTTGTCAGGTCGCGAGTCGCGACCGTTGCGACCGTCGCAAATGCTTTCATCGAATCTCAAAAAGAGGGCTACCTAGTTTAGACAAAAAAAACACATGTTTAGGTATCGTTTCACAATATATTTCTATAATTCAACAATTAAAATAAATCACACATACACACAAAGTCAATAGACGGCCACTGTACAAATACTCTTTGGAAACTTGTGGGCACTATAGATATCTATACAAAAATAAAATTACATGAGCGTAATTAATAAAAATGTTAGTCAGTCTTAGAAACAATAATTACAATTACCTAAAAATTCAATTTCCTAATTTATTTATAGTATAACAAAAATTATCAAAATAAAAATGCACTAAGTAAAATGTAAAAAAATTCTATACTAGAGATAATTAATAATCTAATAATATTCTCTTTAACTAGACGTCGCAATTCTTATTTTTTTCAATCATAGCGAAGAAAAATGTACATAAAGCATGTATGCTTGTAAAACTGACTGTAGAGAAAGGTGATCAAATACGTATTTTCAAGAGGATTGTACACATTGTTGTTGTATTCCTCTTGGGGGACGTTTAACCGAATTAGCACCGTATGTCTAAATGGCATGAAACAAAATCGCAAATCGTGATTTTCTGTGTATTCGGTTATAACTTCTGACTGGATTTGGACGTGGCTTTCACCACCATCTAGAATCCTTGAACATTATACAAAGAAAGTGTTTATGAATAAACTTTGATTCTTCCAAGTGTATAAGTTAACAAAAAAACAAGGAAAACGTTGGACTTCACTGAGATTACTTTTAATTTCCAAAGACCTTTTCCATGAATATATTTCATACTTAATTTATACATATTTACAAACTTACTAAAACTGATCCAGAGCGTTTCAACTTAGTACAGATCATAATGTAGTCTACATTATGATCTGTACAATAATAGCACAAATAGACAAATATTAAGTGTAATTAGCATTTTTTTTTCATAAAAATATTAAGACTTATTATTTTATTTATTACTATTTATTATTTATATTATTATTTACTATATTTTCAGTGCGTAAGAATGTGCACAAAATAGAGAGTTGTTATTACTAATGTCTTTAGCAAAATCTTCATGTACTTGAGAATCAATATGAACAGAGTTTCGATTAAAGTTTCTAAACTAACTCATATAAACTTAAAACACTTCTGTTTGTCGTGAGGTATTCTCGTTTTAAACAGCACCGAATCGGCGCGATACTGCGTTGATAGTAAAGGCGTATAACCCATTACCTGATCAAAGAAAAAAACTACACATTAATACTTTGATATATAATATGTTGTAAAGTGCAATTTCCTTAAAAATCTAAAGCTCGATCCTATTCCGCAGAGCATATTCTGCAATTAATTATTGGTTCTACGTGGCAGCGTACCAGAGCGTCAAATCACTTGACAGCACGCTGCACGGCTTTGCCGGTATAGTGGTAACTATCCACGGCTTAAGCTTCCAAGCAGACCAGACCAAACAATTTTAGAAATGAAAAAATTCCAATTTTTTCAGCTAAAAAGTTATTTTCAGCAATCGAACTCCCCTTTATAGAACGCTCACCACTGGTTCACTGAACTGATTACCCACAGGCCACAATTAAGAATGGAAATGGAAAGAAAGTCTTACCTGAGAGAAGAACTGTATACATTTATGTCTTTCGTGGAAATGTGTTTCGTCCGCCGACAGCGTAACAGGACAACCTGGACACCGGAAAGTCCAACGTGAAGTTACCTGAAAGCCAGTATTTGTATTACTACACAACATCATAAAAAGTTCGGAAATGTGCCAAAATTTATTTTGATTTCAATTCAGCACACAAAAAATAGTCAACTCTGTCTTGGTCACGAATTCATTCCGGGAGTCGTAAGGCATTTTTGCTATCAAAACGTAAATAGTGATTGTATGTTATTTGGCACTCAGACACAAATATAAAGCTGAGCTTCACGCTTCACTTTGACATAATAATATCTTTGCAAAATGTGGTAGATTCTCACGACTTATCATAAGTGGCACAGGTTGTCCTACATGAAATAAATCATCATTTCATTATAAAAGGCGAAGCGAGATAGAGGCGGAAACATAGTCTTTATAGAATTGATGACTGACTAACGGTAAAATAATTTAGAATTTGTATCAGTGCCTCACATACATAAAATAGCCCCTATTTAGTGGAAATACATTTGAACAAATTTCTTAGGATAGTAACACATTTTTTTTTAATGCTCAGGAGATAAGAGCTTTAACATACGTGCGTACAGCGCCTTAATTTAATTTTAATTTCATAAAAGAAAAGAACATTAATGCTCATTATGTCTCACATAGTGATTGGCAAATAGTCTAAGCACAAGTGCTATAATAGGAAAAGCTGGAACGGTCGAGAAACTAAAGGCCGGCCATACACGGACTGCTCGAGCAGTTAGCCAGTGATCAACATACACGGACCGCTCTTGCAGTCACAGCTTGAAGCTATCATTAATAACTGCTGCCAACCGCCCGAAGCAGGCGCAACTGCTCCAGCGGTTCCATGTATGTGTTTACGTAGAAGACTGTAGTTTACTATGCAGTCCATTCTGACTGCTTCAATCTGTCCGTGTATGGCCGTTAATATGTAGCCGTTACCTTGACGGGCGGTTTCCGGGTGATGTGCGCGACGAGGAAGTTCATGGCGATGTCCTCGCAGTTCATGTACTCGTCCACGTAGTCGCGTACGGCGGCCGGCAGAACGCGCCAGTACGCCCACAGGTAATAACGGTGCACGAACGCTGCACCCGTCAGTACCATGCTCAGCTCGCAACTGGCGACAAGGTTGCACGTTCTACAGCTAGTTCACGACTGCGGTTAAATCGAGAAGTTCATGGCGAATTCATGTACTTGTCAACGTTGTCGCGTACGGCTGCTGTCAGAGCACCAGCACGCCCACAGGTAATACTAATAACGGTGCACAAACGCTGCACCCGTCAGTAGCATGCTCAGCTCGCAACTGGCGACCAGGTGGCACGTTCTACAACTAGTTCACGACTGCGGTTCAACCGAGAAGTTCATGGCGAATTCATGTACTTGTCAACGTTGTCGCGTACGGCTGCTGTCAGAGCACCAGCACGCCCACAGGTAATACTAATAACGGTGCACAAACGCTGCACCCGTCAGTAGCATGCTCAGCTCGCAACTGGCGACCAGGTGGCACGTTCTACAACTAGTTCACGACTGCGGTTAAACCGAGAAGTTCATGGCGAATTCATGTACTTGTCAACGTTGTCGCGTACGGCTGCTGTCAGAGCACCAGCACGCCCACAGGTAATACTAATAACGGTGCACGAACGCTGCGCGCGTCAGTACCATGCTCAGCTCGCAACTGGCGACAAGGTGGCACGTTCTACAGCTAGTTCACGACTGCGGTCAAATCGAGACGGTCATGGCGAATTCATGTACTTGTCAACTTTCAGGTCAGGTTCTTCCCGCCTTTTAAAAGCCAAAATCTACGACATCTATAATAATGGGTGTGAGAACTATACTATAAAATCTTACCTGTAATTTGAATTGTAAAGGAACCCGTTATTAAAATTGAGGTCCCACGCGTGGTATCTGCCAGGAAACCCGACGATTCGATCGCGATGCTCACGCCACACTCTGAAAAAACAAATACGAATAGATAAATTGAGCAATCTTAACGTTGGAGGTCCCGGGTTCGATTCCCGGCAGGGTCAATTTGGGAATTTCTGAATTTTCTCTGGTCTAGTCTAGGCTGTAGCCGTGGCTAGTTAGTCGCTTGGCGATACGTCTTTGCCATTACGATAGCCTAATGGCAAAGACGTACCGCCAAGCGATTTAGAGTTCCGGTACGATGCCGTGTAGAAGCCGACTAGGGGTTATGGGTTGTAAAAAAAGTAGATGTTTCATCAGATGTTCTTCTTCTTGCCCTTGTCCCACGCTATGTGGGGTCGGCACAACATGTTTTCTTTTTCCACTCACTTCTGTTATCCGTCAACCTATTATTCACCCATTTTATACGCTTATCCTCTTTCACACAATCCATCCATCTTTTCTTTGGTCCATGTTTCATCAGATGTTGTCTCCACCTCAATTTACATAGACCGGCCCTGTCAAACAAAGAATATGGGCGTATTTTACTAACGCCATCTAGTCTGAAAAGCGGGACAGCGCTATGGCGGGGACAAGGACAGGCTTATACAGGTGTGGAGCGCGCTCCACAGGTCGGACGCCCAAGTTTTTTCTATGAAAGGGGGCCCATCTAGTACCTACATATCAGGGATGTTATGGAGCTCCGTAACCGTAACCGAAACTATCGGATATCCGAAATAAAAATCTATCCGTAAATGAATGCGAATCCGAAATTATACGATTTCGAATAATTTCGGATAGTCTATGAGACATGTTTTGACAATTGACAGGTTTCTTTTTCGCCCGGCCGATCCGACACACTAGCCGAGCGCTAAATCAATAAAAAACTAATATCCGTAACCGAAACTAATTATAATAATTGTACTATATCCGTATCCGTATACAGCCCCCAATCATGTAAGAATGGCCGATGAAATCGTTAAAGTTCTGCGGCAAAGTAAATAAACCATAACAGCGTTAAATTAGAGCTCAATTTTGTGTACCCATTCTTATACGTTTAGGTATGTACGATACTCTAACATATAAGAATGGATACACGAAATTGAGCTCTTATTCAATGCAGTTATGGTGTATATTACTTTGACGCTGAACCTTTACCATTTGATCGGCCATCCATAGGCAGATCCGAAATTTCATATCCATAACATGAAACATCCCTGCTACATATACATCGATGGCTTTCTCACCTAAATGCAAAGACGATCTCATCGTGCCTCAAATGTGCATCGTCGTCTACACAAAGCACGGCTTCGGTCTCGATGACGTTGTAAGGTAGGAAGCGGTTGTTGAGGGAGTTTCGCGAAGCGCGCACCACCGCGACCGGCGCGCCCGACTCCGCCCACGCCTGCGTCGCTGTTGGCGCTGTTACTCCGTTCCACACCACCACCACCTGAACCAACAGTTTTATTAACACCTAATAAAAGAGGGGAAAAATATGTCACATTTGAAAAAGTTTATTTTTCTTCTTATTATCTCTTTTAAATAATATTCTATCCTACCAATCATTATAAATGTGAAAGTTTGTTTGTTTGTCAGTTTATATTGGACTAGGACTTCGTCCGCGTGGAATAAGTTTTTTCAATACCCACGGGAAATCCTTAATTTTCCAGGACAAAAAGTAGCCTATGTCACTTTCCAGGTCAACTGTACCCATGCCAAAAATCACGTCGATCCGTTGCTACGTTGCAGCGTGATTGAAGGACAAACCAACAAACTAACACACTTTTGCATTTATAATATTAGTATGAAGTATGGATGTTTGTTACTCCTTCACTCCACAATGACTGTAACGATTCGGGATGGAGAGAGCTTATATAACCCGAATTAAGGCTATATTTTATCCCTGAAAATTAAAGCGTTCCAGCGGGAATCCAAAAACCTTAATCCAGGTCACGAGCAACAGTAGTAAAGAAGTTCTCTGAGGCCAGTAGTATGTTATTCGCCGGTTCTGCCCCACTCGCCTGCCCTCCCCCACCCACACCTCCCCGCTGCGGTTTTGCGTACTGCTTGCCGCTAAAAAAAAAAAAAAAAAAAAAAAAAAAAAAAAAAAAAAAAAAAAAAAAAAAGGTTTAGCCCCCCATTTGAATCGTTTGCGCGCATCCTCGTACTCGTATCTATCATATTTTCGGAGATAGCTTTCTTGCAGCGGCGCTCGTATTTCGTTAATGACATGGGTAATTACTCGTAGATAACGAACTCGGACGCTAATCACCTGTCCATTCACAATGGCTTCGAAGTAACTTCAACTTGCTAATCCATACTAATATTACAAATGCGAAAGTGTGTCTGTCTGTCTGTCTGCTACGCTTTCCCCGCCCATCTTTTCAACCGATTTTGCTGAAAACCTTAGTCCACGCGGACGAAGCCGCGGGCATCATCTAGTGACTAATATAATGCAAGGTTCAATCAAAGGAAAAATTCTTTTACGGTTTTATTTCATATTTATTGCTCTTTAAATAATTTTTTAAATAATCTATCCACTAACATATCATTCTCTAGCGTGTTATTATTGAATACATTTAAAAAATCATGAGTGCTATAACCCAAATACATGTAATACAAATAGGTAATACAATATTGACCACATACTAAAGTGAAGTCGTTTTGTATTCTTCTCGTACTGTACCGCCACCTCCTGGAATTTCTTTTCAGAAACTGCCAATGATATTTAGTCGGTGCTCGCCCATATGAATCAAAATACTGACCAACGCCATTCCTGTCTATATACATGGCTATCCAGTGGGATCCCGGTTTATTATCAGTATCCAGATTGCTTATTATATAACTCGGGGTTGAAACATAAATTGGTAATCGGTTCGCAGCATATGCATTGTGTTCAATACTTGGATGGATTTTGCTTAGATACGACTTTATCTCTAAGGTATTCATGTTACCTACGTGACAGATACAGATATCTTAACGCTGCAATGGATCATACATGAATGTGGATATAGAATGTACTTTACCTTATAACTTAATATAAAAATAAAAGATATATATTCATTTTAAAAGTGTTTTATTACATATAAATCTTATAATTTAAAAAAAAATACAAGTTTTGACTTAACCTATTTGCAATATAGTGTTACTTAACTGCTATAGTCAACTGTTACATTACGATTTCTATCAATTTCAATGACATTATCAAACTCTGCATAAACTATACAGTTGATGGTTTCATTAATAGCTGACTCAAAACGAACTTCTAATCTAACACTACCATGCTTTATAAGGTTCCAGTGACTCGAGTGAGCTGATAAATCAGGAGTTAAATCGAATGCTAAAAGGCAATAGCCTTTTGCGTATTGTTCCCTAGATATTCCGTTCCCTTCATTAAAAAAATGGATTCCCGTTCCTGAGAATAATGTATGATAGGCTGAACTGAAAGTATTATTACTGAATGATGGTTGCAAAGCTTTTGAAGGTATTTGTTGACCATCAATATACAAACTAAATGTATTCATCTGATAATTTTCAAAGTTGAATGGATTTTTTGTAAGAGTTCCATTAAATGCTGCATTACTAACAAATCCGACAATACATCTTTTAGGAACTTGACCAAGAAAAATATTATCGAGTGTTTTACCCTGAACCCCTGAAGGAATTGTTAAAACTTTAACTTCCGCTCGAGTTATTGGATATTTTGCAGTAGTAGATGCTAAAACTTTTTGATGTGCAAGCAATACAGTTGGATTTATCCGCGCGCGCCGAACCATAAGTCACATTAATGAATCATTACATAGATATTTGTGGTAGATAAATTATCGTTACGAACAGGAAGTTAATGACTGTACTCATTAGACATGAACTTTTACCGATATCGCAATTTCATAGAAATATTTAAATTACCACTAATGGTTTCTTTATCACCACATTGTTAGTTAAACTAGATTGTACAGGACACTATATATAAAACCGAGAAAGCATCGGTTCACTCATACTGTAACTTCACTACTGCCACTACTACATACTGTCACTTCTTAACTGTAACTATTAAGTGTTAATTTTTGGGTTTCTAACCTAAATTGTTTTGTGAGTGTTTGAAAGTTTGTGTTACATACCGCAGAAATGGAGGTGAGCTATTTTTTATTTTGTATTAGTATTCTTATTTTCATATGTTGTCCTTTAACAAAAAAAAAAAATTAGTCTAACATTAACTTATATATTGTTACAGAATAAGTCATACAGTCCTAGTAGTCAAGAAAATAATACTTATAAACAATATTATTTTCCTACCAGTGATTTTGCTGAAGAGGAAACTCAAGAACTTTATATTGAACAGGGAATGCTATCAAAGAAGAGAAAATCAGAAACTTTAGACAAATTTTTTGATACCCCCACCAAAAACAAAAGAAAGCTCAATTGTTCTACAGTATCACGAATAAATAAAGATGATGGCAGATCTTACATTTCCACAAACACTGATGATGGAGCGACAGCAAGCTATCTTATAAAAATTGAGTTGTATGATTTGAAAAAAATATCTAAAATACCTCCATCTGAACACTGGAAACATGCTAACGTTAGAATAAAATATTACACTCAGAAAACAAGTAAAGTTCTCGTGAACACTAAAGATATCATATATAATATTACTAAAGAAATCGCAGAGACAGAGGGGTGTAAGAAATACTCCTTTAATAATTAATTTCTAAATTTTTAATTAATTACCTAGTTCACTTTGTTCACAGTAATGTAATTAGCAACTTAAGTATCTTATTTACCAGGCAAGCTATCTTATAAAAAATTGAGTTGTATGATTTGAAAAAAATATCTAAAATACCTCCATCTGAACACTGGAAACATGCTAACGTTAGAATAAAATATTACACTCAGAAAACAAGTAAAGTTCTCGCGAACACTAAAGATATCATATATAATATTACTAAAGAAATCGCAGAGACAGAGGGGTGTAAGAAAGATCGCTCCTAATTAAAGATATGGAAAATGTAAGCGAATTTTGTGTTAGTGCTTTCTTCAACTCTACGGATGAAGAACTCTATGAATTATGTGAAAAATACGAAACGAGCACCGAAGAAAGTGAAAATGCTTTCTGTGATTCTATAGACGACGTTAAACTGTATGAATTGTGCGAGGAGGTGGAAAAAAAAATCATGTAAGTACTTAAGACACTTGACATTTATAGTTAAATTTTTATAACTTATATATACGAGTACATATTTTTTATTTTTTTATTTTTAGTCAAACTGATCAAACACTACAAACTGGAGGTGCTCTCAAACGGCGGATCAATGTCTCAACAGTGAATAACCAAGCGAAAAAGGTGAAAGTGAATGAAGGAGCATCTACATCATCCATTGAAATCCAGAACGATACAAATTCTAGTTCGTCATCTGAACACATAGGAGGTAATAAAATTAAATGTGATATTTGTCAAATATATGTTAACAAAAAGTATTTTGCAAATCATTTAAAAAGTAATCTTCACAAAAATAATCACTTGAAGCCACATTCATCATTGCCAAATGTGCTAGTAATAGAGTCAGCTTTTGGACAAAGAATAAAAACCTATAAGATAAATAGTAAAAGTGATGATACATCTAACTTAATTTTTAAGACACCTGAATTATTTTTGAATTCAATAAAAAATGATATATTATTCCTTATCCAAGAGTCGATCAAAGAACATACTGTTTTGAAGATAAACTTCATTTTACATGCGGATTTTGTTCAAGAAACTAAAAAACTCTCGAACTCTTTTGACTTTCAAACATGTAATTATGTTGTTTTTACTGGAGACGATTTAAATATATTCATGTCATCTTTATGTGATACTTTGATAAATAAAATAAGTACCTTTGAAAGAAAAGATAGTGGTTGGAGCCTTACCAATATGAAATGTTTGGATATGAATGTAAATAAATTTAATCCACTCCGTGGTACATCATACATTGATTTACCTCAAGATATCAAAGCTAAAAAAGCAGTTATTAATGTTAAAAATGCAGATAATATGTGTTTTAAATGGGCGTTACTCTCTGCTTTATATCCCCCCAATAATAATAAAACAGATAGAGTATCATCATACAGCATGCATACAAATAAGCTTAAGTTTGATGGTGTATCTTTTCCAGTTAAATTAACAGATATACCTAAAATAGAAAAACAAAACGACATAAGTATAAATGTGTTTGGTTTAGAATATAACAAAGACAATAAACAACACTGTATCCTAGGACCGTTATATTTTACAAAATCTTGTAAAACTACTCATGTTAATTTATTATTGATATCAAATAAAACAAATTCACACTATTGCTATATTAAAAATATGTCGCGTTTAGTTAGTAAGCAAATCTCAAATCAAGAGCATGCTATTCACATATGTGATGGATGTCTACTACACTTTCCAACACTTGAGAGATTAGAAAATCATCGAAAAAATGATTGTTCCCATATCGTTACAGAATTACCAAACACTGAACCCAAGAAGAAGAATTGGTTTGGGCAACCATCATCAAACAATAAGATAAAGTTTGATAAATTTAATAAAAAGTTAAATATACCATTTGTGATATATGCAGATTTCGAAGCGTTTATAAAACCTATAAATTCATGTTCAAATGATCCTCACAAACCTTTTACGGAAAATGTTCAAAAACATGAAGTACATAGTTTTGGTTATTATGTAAAATGTTCCTATGACGATAGTCTTTCAAAATATGAAACGTATAGTGGTTCAGATTGTACTAAAGTATTCATGGAACGACTCTATGAGGATATAAAATTAATATGTAAAAAGAATAGTTTTCAGAAACGTCCAAACCCTCTTACGAAAGAAGATGAAAAGTATATTGCATTCTCAAACAAATGTCACATATGTGAAACCAGTTTCAGTAGTGAATACGTTCTCGACTATGATTGGCATACTGGAAATCTGAGAGGTATTGCTCATGAAGCTTGTGCTGAAAAATATCGAGCTCCGCGTCATATACCTGTTTTCTTACATAATCTTAGTAATTATGACGCTCATTTTATTGTCCATTCTTTGAATTTTGTAGAAGGCGAAATTGAAGTAATACCTCAAAACAAAGAGAGATATATTTCTTTCTCAAAGAAAATAAGTGTTAATAACCAACATGTAAGTTTGAGATTTGTAGACTCTTTTAAATTTTTGCCGTGCAGTCTCGATCAATTAGCCAAAAATTTAAATGATGATCAGTTTCAATCTCTTAAGAAAATTTTTCCAAATGATGAGGACTTTAATCGTTTAAGAAGAAAAGGTATTTATCCCTATGAATTCATGAGCTCTTATGATTGCTTAAAATTATCATCGCTACCATCTCAACCACAATTTTACAGTTCATTGACTAGTACTCATGTTTCTGATGAAGAGTATAATCGAGCAAAAGATGTCTGGAAACATTTTAAATGTAATAATATGCTTGATTATTCAAACTTATATCTTAAAACTGACGTTATATTATTAACAGACATTTTTGAAAATTTTCGCAAGATCTGTCTCAAAACTTATGGTTTAGATCCAGCTCATTATTACACAGCTCCTGGATTAAGCTGGGATGCCATGCTTAAGTATACGCAAATAGAATTAGAATTGTTAACAGACTTTGATAAAATAGCTTTTATCAAATCGGGGATCAGAGGCGGAATATCTCAATGCAGCAATCGTTACGCAAAGGCAAATAATCAGTTCATGGATGATTTTGATAAAGACAAACCCCAATCGTACCTGACATATTTAGATGCAAACAACCTGTATGGGTGGGCTATGTCTCAATACTTACCAACAGGAGGGTTCGAATGGGTAACAACTGATACAAATGTTAATGTATCAGAAACATCAGACTTTGGATTTATTCTTGAAGTAGATTTAGAGTATCCGGATAATCTTCATGATTTGCATTCAGATTTACCATTATGTCCAGAAAATGTTATAATTGGAAATTCTAAAGACATGAAATTAGTGCCAAATCTTAACAATAAAACAAAATACAAAATTCATTACAGAAATCTAAAACAATGTATTAACATGGGTATAAAATTGACTAAAATACATAGAATATTAAAATTCAACCAAAGTGTTTGGTTGCAACGATATATAGATTTAAATACAAATTTACGAACCTTAGCTACATCAGACTTTGAAAAAGATTTTTATAAACTTATGAACAATTCTGTTTTTGGTAAGACTATGGAAAATATTGAAAAAAGGGTCAATGTTAAACTGTTAACACACTGGGAAAATCGCGGTAAAGTCTTAGGTGCACAAGACTTAATTGCTAAACCAGAATTTCACAGCTTATCTGTTTTCTCTGAAAATTTAATTGCAATACAGTTACGGAAAACAAAATTAACTTATGATAAACCTATTTATTTAGGATTTTGTATATTAGACATTTCTAAAACTTTAATATATGACTTTCACTATCAATATATGTTAAAAAAATTTGAAAACAATATTAAACTATTGTATACGGATACAGATAGTTTAATTTATCAAATTTTTACAGAAAATTTTTATGAAGATATAAAATCTGATCTCATAAATTATTTTGATACATCTGACTATCCAAATGATAATATATATGGATATCCAAAAGTCAATAAGAAAAAAATAGGGTTTTTTAAAGATGAAAACAATGGTAAAATTTTCAAAGAATTCGTTGGGTTACGATCAAAATTGTATGCATTAAATATTGATGATAAAACTATAGCAAAAGCAAAAGGGGTAAATAAATGTATCACAAAAAGAATGACAATGGAAGATTATAAATCATGTCTATTTGAGAAAAAAAATCAGTATTGTAACATGTTGAGATTTCGATCTATTAAGCACATGATTTTCACACAAAATATTAACAAAACTTGTTTGTCACATAATGATACAAAACGTTATATTTTAGAAAATAACGTTGATACATTGGCTTGGGGTCATTATAAAATTAGAAATAAGTAGGTAAGTTTTTGTAAATATTAGTTAAAGATATTATTGATTGTAATTATTTTCTCATGTTCATAATTTTTTCATGTTTTTCATTTTAAATGTAATATTTTTTGTTTATATTTTATAAATATTTTTAAGATTTTTAAAATTTAGTATAAGAATACAAAAAAAAAAAAATATTTGCTTTATATTTTTTGTTTTTTTTTTTTTCAATAAAATATTTTTTAAGATTTTTAATTTATTTTATTTCAATGCTTAATAAAGTACCCTATAGAATCTAGTTTAACTAAGAACGTGGTGATAAAGAAATTATTTTGTGGTTAATGAGTATAGTCATTAACTTCTTGTTCATAACGATAATTTATCTACCACAAATTTCTACCTAATGATTCATTCTTGTTAAAAACATATTACGTACTACACGTCATAATGTTTTATTTTGTTCATCCTTTTACTGCTATTGTAGCTGGACCTAGTGGTTGTGGGAAATCAAATTTTGTTACAAATTTCATAAAATATGCTAAAGACATTTGTAAAAGAGAATTCACACAAATAATTTGGTGTTATGATGAAATGCAGCCACTTTATAATTTACCAAATGTTAACTATCATGAAGGGATTCCGGATCTTTCTATGTTTGATGGAAAAGATGCTCAGCTTGTTATTATTGATGATCTCATGAGGGAATCTGATGGTCGTATTGTTGATATTTTCACTAAGGGTAGCCATCATAGAAACTTAAGCGTCTTTTACATTACTCAAAACTTATTTCATCAGGGAAAAGGTCAAAGAGATATATCTTTGAATTCCAGTTATATTATTTATTTTAAAAATCCTCGAGATAAAACGCAAATACGATACTTGTCCCGACAAGTTTCACCGGATAATTCAAAATTTATTGAAGATGCCTATAAAGATGCCACAAAAGAAGCACACGGATATTTAATGATTGATCTTAAACAGGATACTAATGATATGTGTCGAATTAAATCAAAAATATTTCCTCCAGATGAATATTGTGTAGTATATGTCCCAGCAAAAGAGTATAAATATTTAAAGAATCATCCAATTTCTATCATTTACAAATAATGCATCAACGTTTAAAGACCCATAAAGAGCTGCTAAATGCATTACATACACTTAAACCTAAATATAAAAAAGCTTTATTGAAATCTTGTGACGAAGAAGAAATAAACTGCATCTGTGAATGTATTCATAACGTTTTACAAGGTAAAGTTGCAATAGAAGATAGACACAAGAAAAAGTTACAAAAATATAAAAAAATACTACGCAACTTGGTTCGTAAAGGAACAAATAAAATAAGAAAAAATATACTAATACAAAAGGGAGGAGGTTTTTTACCTTTAATTTTGGGAGCTATTTTAAGCGGACTAGTGTCATCTTTAGTTTAAAATGGAAAATGTTAAGAAAATGGTTTTAGTTGAACCAAGTGTCATAGAAAAATTAAAACAACATACTAATATTGAAAATCCTAAGTCTCGATTGGATGCAGAAATGCAAAAGATCTTAAATAGTAAGATGGAAGATACTAAGAAGTGTATTTTATATCTACAAAGTTTACAAAGATACCTACATTTTACCCAGGAGGATCGTCAACCTATTGAATTACCGATTATAACTGAAAATTTGAATAATATGGAATATAAAAATAATGACATGAAAAATGAAGACTTAGTTCCGACTGAGACATCATCACATGAAGTAAAAGAAAAAAATATATTAAATAATCAGACACGTTACACTTCAACAGAAATATTAAGTTTAATACCTAAATCATATTTGAAAAAAGGTGAGTTGTTACTGAACTTTATCTCTTTGAGTAAAAATACAATTGACTGGGATGATGAAGGTACAGTTATAATAAATAACGAAAAAATTCCTGGTACTAATATTGTTGATCTAATTAATGACTCACTGAGATCACTTAAAAAAAGTGATCCTATAGGTTGGGAAAAATTTGCAGGAGCTTTAAATTCAATTAAAATACCGTTGACTTATATCGGTAATCCTAAGAGATCGGAGTATATTCACCAACTTCAATTGAGTAAGCTCGAAAGTAACTATACATCAAATAAAGAAACCTTTGTCACACCTAATTCTAGAGGTGATAAACATATGACAAAGATTAAGAAGAAAATTGAATGGGAAAAATGGACCCCTTATTAGAAATTAATAATATATATTATAATCCAAAACATCCTGCTGGGTTCAGTAGTATAGAGAAATTATCAAATGCCATGAGAGGTAAAATGTCTAAAATAGATGTTAGAAAATGGTTGCAGTCACAAGATACTTACACACTTCATAAACCTGTTCAGCGGAAGTTTGCTCGAAACAAATACATATTATCAAATGTAAACGAATTATGGCAGGCTGATCTTAGTGATATGAGAACTTATTCGAAATATAATGATGGTTACAATTATATCTTGTGTGTTATTGATGTCTTTAGTAAATATGCACATGCTAGGGTGCTGAAAAAGAAAAATGCTGAAACTATTATTGAATGTTTTAAAAGTATTTTTGACGAATCCAATACTACTCCTACACATATACAGTCTGACAAAGGTACTGAATTTGTTTCACAAGAGGTTAGAAAGTATTTCAAAAGTAAGAATGTAAATTATTACACAACCAATAATCCTGATATAAAAGCAAGTGTTGTAGAAAGATTTCAAAGAACTCTAAAATCTAAAATGTGGCGTTATTTTACATATAAAAATACTTATAGATATATAGATATTTTACAAGACTTGATAAATTCATATAACCATAGTTTTCATACAAGTATTAAGATGTGTCCTTGTGACGTTAGTTCTCAGAATATAATGACGGTTTGGAACAATTTATATGATAGGATATCGACTAATAATAAACTATCATCGAGAAGTGTACTACCTAAATTTCATGTTGGTGATCATGTTAGAATTTCAAAATATAAACACATCTTTCAAAAAGGTTATGAATCTAACTGGAGTGATGAAATATTTGTTATAACATCAACAATAGATAGATATCCATGGATAGTCTATACATTAAAAGATTTACAAAATGAACCCATAGTTGGAACTTTTTATGAAAAGGAATTACAAAAGGTATCATATGATTCATCTTCGAACTATAAAATAGATAAAATCCTTCGTTCTAGGTATTCTGGCAACAGAAAAGAAGTGTTCGTGAAGTGGAAAGGTTATCCTGATAAATTTAACAGTTGGATTCTAGAGTCTAGTTTAAATCAAATATGATAAAGGAAAACTTTTATTTAACTTTACTTAGTAATAGTTCAATAGAATACTTTCCAGAAAACAAAACAACTATGTTTTCAACGAAGTTACCAAAATCCCTTGTATTAGAAGGTGAATGGTTTGTTGGAGTTGTAGAAATTCAATATCCTTGCACCGTATTTACTGTTCAAGAAAATGAAAATATTATTAATACATCGAAGTGGGTTTTAATACCTGATAATTTAGAACATTCATTAGTGCACTATAGAGGACAAATTCCTGCCATGAACTATGACAGCATTCAACATTTGATAGCAAGTTTGAATAAAAATACTTTTAATGAAATTATGTTTAATTATGACGAAATAACCAAACAAGTATCAATATTCATTTCGGATAACTTTATTGATACACTTACGCTGTCAACAAAATTATGTTTACAACTTGGGTTTGAACCAAACAAAAATCTTGTAAAAAATAAAATTGGGACCTATCCTTCTAATTTAAAATTAGGGTTGCCATCTCAATTGTTTATTTATTGTGATATAATAGAACCACAAATTGTGGGGGATGTAATGGCTCCTCTTCTCAGAATTGCACCATTAGATACAGCAGCATATGTATATGGAGCAAATAAAATGCATATTTTCTCACCACCTCACTATTTACCTGTTATGCGGCGAGAGTTTGATACTATTGAAATAGATATAAGGTCAAGCACTGGCAATAAAATCCCATTCCAGTTTGGAACTGTGTGCATTAAACTTCATTTTAGAAAATTATAATGGATCCTTATCAAAACAGGATTATATGTCCTTACGAACAATATTATTTACATCAGGCTGGATCAGGTATTGGAGTAATTTATAAAGGTGTACCATATCAACGTGGCCATGGTATTGGCAGTTTTCTTGGAGGATTGTTTAGGTCTATTTTACCACTACTCTCTAATGGTGCTAAAGCCATAGGAAAAGAGGCATTAAATGCAGGTGTTGGTCTCCTATCAGATATGGTTAGTGCACGACCTATGGAAGATTCTATTAAAACTCGTCTTAAGGAAGCTAGTTCTAACTTAAAAAGAAAAGTACATGATAAAATAGACAGAATTAATATGTCTGGTTCAGGCTATATAACTAAAAGAAAACGTCAATCTTCATTCATTCAACCGCTGACAGCTAAAGTGAAAGCTATTAAAAAATCAAGACTCAGTCAAAATAAAATAAAAGATATATTTTGTAATTAATTATGTCTTTCTTACATAATCATTCATGTGAGTGTATTAAATCAGAGTTAGATTTGTTTGCTTTACCATCCACACAAACAAGTATAGAAAATGGACTATGGATTCATTACAAACCCATTTCATCCCTTGCTGATGACGGACCTATAGAATTTCAAATACCTGGAACGAGCGATGACTACATAGATTTGTCTCATACGTTGCTTCATTTAAAGGCTAAGATAGTGAATCAAGACTTATCAAAACTTAATTCATCAACAGCTGTAGCTCCAATTAACAATTGGTTACATTCAGTTTTTAGTCAGCTGGATGTATATTTGAATCAAAAACTCATTTCACCACCAAACAATACATATGCATACCGTGCTTATATCGAGACATTGTTAAACTATGCACCAGCAGCGAAAGAATCTCACCTGACTTGTGGTCTTTGGTATGAAGATACTGCAGGAAGTATGGATTCGGCAGATGAAAAAAATACAGGTTTTATTAAAAGACAGACTCTTGCATCAGAAAGCAAAGAAATAGAAATGATTGGACACTTACATGGTGATATATTTAATCAGGAAAAATTTTTGATTAATGGTGTTGAAATGTGTGTTAAATTAATTCGCTCAAGGGAAAATTTTAGTCTTATGGCTTCTTCAACTGATTTAAAACTTAAAGTGTGTATCACAGATGCGACTCTTATAGTTCGGCGCGCGCGGATAAATCCAACTGTATTGCTTGCACATCAAAAAGTTTTAGCATCTACTACTGCAAAATATCCAATAACTCGAGCGGAAGTTAAAGTTTTAACAATTCCTTCAGGGGTTCAGGGTAAAACACTCGATAATATTTTTCTTGGTCAAGTTCCTAAAAGATGTATTGTCGGATTTGTTAGTAATGCAGCATTTAATGGAACTCTTACAAAAAATCCATTCAACTTTGAAAATTATCAGATGAATACATTTAGTTTGTATATTGATGGTCAACAAATACCTTCAAAAGCTTTGCAACCATCATTCAGTAATAATACTTTCAGTTCAGCCTATCATACATTATTCTCAGGAACGGGAATCCATTTTTTTAATGAAGGGAACGGAATATCTAGGGAACAATACGCAAAAGGCTATTGCCTTTTAGCATTCGATTTAACTCCTGATTTATCAGCTCACTCGAGTCACTGGAACCTTATAAAGCATGGTAGTGTTAGATTAGAAGTTCGTTTTGAGTCAGCTATTAATGAAACCATCAACTGTATAGTTTATGCAGAGTTTGATAATGTCATTGAAATTGATAGAAATCGTAATGTAACAGTTGACTATAGCAGTTAAGTAACACTATATTGCAAATAGGTTAAGTCAAAACTTGTATTTTTTTTTAAATTATAAGATTTATATGTAATAAAACACTTTTAAAATGAATATATATCTTTTATTTTTATATTAAGTTATAAGGTAAAGTACATTCTATATCCACATTCATGTATGATCCATTGCAGCGTTAAGATATCTGTATCTGTCACGTAGGTAACATGAATACCTTAGAGATAAAGTCGTATCTAAGCAAAATCCATCCAAGTATTGAACACAATGCATATGCTGCGAACCGATTACCAATTTATGTTTCAACCCCGAGTTATATAATAAGCAATCTGGATACTGATAATAAACCGGGATCCCACTGGATAGCCATGTATATAGACAGGAATGGCGTTGGTCAGTATTTTGATTCATATGGGCGAGCACCGACTAAATATCATTGGCAGTTTCTGAAAAGAAATTCCAGGAGGTGGCGGTACAGTACGAGAAGAATACAAAACGACTTCACTTTAGTATGTGGTCAATATTGTATTACCTATTTGTATTACATGTATTTGGGTTATAGCACTCATGATTTTTTAAATGTATTCAATAATAACACGCTAGAGAATGATATGTTAGTGGATAGATTATTTAAAAAATTATTTAAAGAGCAATAAATATGAAATAAAACCGTAAAAGAATTTTTCCTTTGATTGAACCTTGCATTATATTAGTCACTAGATGATGCCCGCGGCTTCGTCCGCGTGGACTAAGGTTTTCAGCAAAATCGGTTGAAAAGATGGGCGGGGAAAGCGTAGCAGACAGACAGACAGACACACTTTCGCATTTGTAATATTAGTATGGATTAGCAAGTTGAAGTTACTTCGAAGCCATTGTGAATGGACAGGTGATTAGCGTCCGAGTTCGTTATCTACGAGTAATTACCCATGTCATTAACGAAATACGAGCGCCGCTGCAAGAAAGCTATCTCCGAAAATATGATAGATACGAGTACGAGGATGCGCGCAAACGATTCAAATGGGGGGCTAAACCTTTTTTTTTTTTTTTTTTTTTTTTTTTTTTTTTTTTTTTTTTTAGCGGCAAGCAGTACGCAAAACCGCAGCGGGGAGGTGTGGGTGGGGGAGGGCAGGCGAGTGGGGCAGAACCGGCGAATAACATACTACTGAGGCCCTCGAGGCTGAGTAATAACTCCAAACCGAACATGAAAATATACCTAACGGACTAGATCCACATCCAATAAATAGTACGAGTATGGTTGTTTGGTAATACCACAGGTAATACTAAAGCTGTTTCAAAGAGAGGTTTTTCGTATTTGGCTCAGACTAGTCTACAATCAGTCAAAAGAGCTTACCTTGTTCAAGTATGGCAACCCTCGCAGTCGTGCTAAAGCCGCAGCTAACACTGCTTCCCTCTCGTACGTCAGTATAACTATGGTAAATTGTTCTCTAGGCCGATCTCCGCCGAGGGCTTCGCTGAACTCTTTCCCAGAGCCGCCCGCACCCGCCCCGATGGGTCGAAATCCAGCCGCGGAACCCATAAAGCGCGCTTCGGACGTCACCGGTGGATCCCAAGGCAACTGCGGGTACAGAGCGAACGGCTCGCCCCAATCGTTCCACAATTCGTATCCATGTAACAGGGCTATAGAGTAATTCCTGCGATAAGCTGGACTTGGGTACGGAGCTTCCGATGGCCCGAGGGTCTCCTCAGGGTCCGTGTCCACCGCGGGGGGCTCCAGTTTCAGCGGATAGTAAGAATCATTGAATGCAGGCGCCCCGGGAGTTGCAATCGCCGGCTGAGCTGGTATGTTCAACCTAGTTCTTATTGTCGCCAGCAAAGAGTCCATGCTAGCCTGTACTGAGCTCAAGTAGCGCTCCCACAAAACCCGCCCTTGCCTTCGAAACGCGAGGAGATCAGCATCGGACAACGCTCGAAGTAGAAAATGCAACTCTGTCACCCGAGCTTTAGGAAGAGATAAAGTCGCTCGGCGCCAATCGAGCACTTCATCAAAGGGCAAGCGGATTCGATCCCCGCCTAAAATTAACGGTATAGCACCAGACCGCAACGCTTCGTATAATCGGGCTTGCAGAAGAGCCGTCGTGGCATAGTAATTATCGGCTGGTGCTAATATTAAAACAAAAGTAGAATCCCGTAGAATGGATCGTCGCGATCGATCAGTGCCGCACAGAGCCCAGTCGCCAATCGCAATCACGGCACGCCTCTCTATCGGCGGATCGCACTCGAATTGTAAGAAAAACACATCGGACGATGGAGCCGAACTTGCCGTTTTTTGAAGTGTCTCAATGACGAATTTATCATTATCTACCCTTGATCCCGCTGGCAGTGGTGTTTGTGAACCCTGGAAACTAAATTTTGCTTTTGAATGCATACTAAAATTGAATTTAATGATCAGTTTTGCACTTGCATACCTACCTAAGAATGTATTTGCGTCTTGCGGGTGCTATGGGAGCACAGTCTGACCATACATCTCCACCAGGTGGACCAAGGGCTGGTGGAGTAACGAGATCAAAACCAGGTCGAAACTGTTGTATGGTAAATGTAGACTGGGCGATCATAGCTCTTCCAGTAGAGGCAGTATGAAAGGCATCTCCAGATCCAACTGAAAGTTCCCGTCGTGCCAAGTTCAATAGCACGTGATTACGACCATCGCCACCCCAATACGGCAAGCTTTTAATAGCGCTCTCATTCAACGACAACTTGTATGTATCTGTTGTTGAACTGAAACATAATATACAACTTTAGTTTTAGCAATATACCACAAAAAAATTGTATCAAGTAAAAACTCACAAGGGGCTCTTATCCAGAGGAAATCCTTCGCCAACCAGAACAAGATATAGGCAAGCTTCATTAGGATTATGCGTCAAATGAGAATTGTAGCCTAGAGTCTGTCGCAAAGTAGTTTTAAGAAATCCATCCACTTCGGCGCTGGCGAGGGGCATATATTTTTCAGGATCATAGAAATAGATTGGGAAACCGGAGGTGAGGGAACAACGAGAATGATCAAAGCATGAATGCATACGACAGTGGACTTCAGAGGCGGAACTGATAGGTGGAAGGATGGGAGGTGGCTGTGAGGGAAAGATTTGTGTAGGCGGAGCCAGTTCAGGGGAATCACGGCGGATAGCCTCCAGTTGCGCGAGACGTGCCTGGTCAGCAGACACGCGCAGCCTTTGCAATTCAGCCGTAGCTCGAGCATACTCCGCTTTAACATTGTCGGCTTTAGCACTTGCGGCAGCTGCTTCTCTTTGTAATTTTCCTCGCCTTTCTTCTAACTCGCGCAATTCGGTTGACACTGAAGCCTTTACAAAATAAAAAAAAATAAGTTAGTTAATTTTAAGTTAAGTACTTATTTGTTTGATTATAATAACATTCTTATATAAACTAACATAATATAATGAACTTTAGATTTAGAAATAATATAGTACCTTAATCCGAAGCATCTCCTCAATCCTTATCTTAAGATCCACCACATTCATTGTAGATAAGTCACCCAATGCTTCAAGAGTGTGGCGCATATTATTAGCACCCGAGGACATGGATGAAGTTTCATACTGTAAAAAAGAAACAGCAAAAACCACTATTAAAAAACTTGTCAAGTGAGAGTCAAACTTGCGAAGTTGCGGAACATAGGGTTCCGTACCCTATCAATATAATATCCGTAAGTTATTATACTATCCTGTGAGGCACTGGGCCCAAAGTCGATTGCTTCCATACAACTTTGTCATTAAGAAACTTGTCAATTATTGTATAATAGCCTCGACTCAAGTGTTCCTTTTCGGCTTTTTTAAATTTGTGTAATATCAAATCCAAAAGTTCTTTAGGAGCCATATAATAAAAGCTAATACTCATCCCCACAGTTTATTTATAAGTTTAGGTTAACGTAAAATTACTCATTACCATTAGTCTAATTTTAAGGCTAGATTGTAATCTTAGTGAGTACCTATAGGTTGTATATACTATATGTATACTCATCTTAATGAAAAAAAAAAACCCCCACAAAGGATTTCAGCACCTTGTGAAGGCATATCGGCATTACCAGTTTATACTGGATTTTAGTAAGTCGATGTTGTGTATCCCCTCTATGTCTATATAGATAAATATTTTGTTTCACAAAGATTATATTATCGTATACTTATATACTGCGATGCAACCGTGAGGATACTAATTTCTTTTAATTTTTACAAAGGGACTCGTGTGATCCGAGTATTAATCAAATCGCCCTCTTTTGCAAAACAAAAATAGTTTGTGTATTATTTATTGGCGAGTGTCAAAATATGCGGCATAAATGGCCGTATCTTTTGAACTAGAGCTGTGAGAGTGAGAGTTGAGAGCTTGATTATTTAACAGCTCCAAGGGAAAGTAGACTTTAGTATCTGATATTAATTTCAACTTGATACAAGACAGGCGCTCAATCACGTTTCTTGTATAGGAGCTCTGCTTTATTTTTTATTAATTTTACTCTCATTATTACAGTACAGATTTTTATAAAATTATTTCTAAACACGTTTTACATAAATATATAAAAATACTATACAAAACACATTTAAAATAATCCTATAAATCATAAAATTTCTTTAATTTTATATTATATTTAAAAATGAAAAATGAAGCATATAATATACTGAGCAAAACGTCTAATTAAATGCAAGATCCAAATAAATGCAGACTCGGAAGAATGCCAGAGATACGATCGCACATTCAACACCAGGCGATTCTAGCTCATCGACCGCTTCAAGCATCCTGCTTCAATTTCAATTTGTCAAGATCCTGTAGTGTGCGTAGAAAATGATAATAATGCAGCAACTGGCCAGTACTAGACATACTCCATTCCATCGCCAACAATTAGTTAAAGAATAATTTATGGGAACTCTTAGAAATTTGGTTTTAAGTTATAGATATTACTTAGGACCTAATTAGATTGATAAAATGTGTTTTATCCAAATACAATTACAATATTAGGAGGAGAAAAGATATCAAATGAATAAAGATTTCTAAGAAAAATACAGGTGAAATCAGATTCCAAATGAATAATTATACTAGTTAATATGAAAATCTTTTCACATTCCAATCATATTGTGAATGAATAGGTTACTTATCCAAAGAATTATATTTTCAAATCCAAATGATTTTGTGACAGTAGGGCTGGCTCATTTTTTGCGCAAAGGATCAGCCTGGCTGTCCAGCGCGGAAATGCAGCCAGTATTCTCGCCACCATTCCACGCGGGCATGATTTATATAGTAATTAGGTTAGGCTAGCTAGCTTTAATTTCTATTGTATTGTTTTCAATAAAAAAAAAAAACTTTAAAAAAAATGATTTTTATTTGGGTGTTCCGAAATACACTGCGAGCACTGTAAGGTGTGACGTCAATTTAATATACTGCGAAGCCGTTCCTTTATAGTAAGCTATACTGGTTACTGTTTAAAACGGAATGCAGTCCAGCAGTAGATCACGTGATCAAAGCACTGAGAGTACCTTACCTCGAAAACGCCAGTGCTCACAGTACAAAAATGGCGTCGATTAATGACGTCATATATTTCCCTAGGATACTGCGGCAGTTTACTGTCAGTCATAACGGAACAAATTTCTCCACAGTAAAGAGCACTGGACAGTGCTCGCAGTGTACGGAACACACTGTTAAATAACTTTAAATAAGTGCTTTAAAACCATTATGGTAATATACACCTGCAGGGCTAGCATGGGCCAAAGATAAAAAATTTATCCCCCGATTTTATCCACTGACAAGAGATAAAATTAACTTATCCACTTCTCAGAGCACGGCAACAGGGGAGAGGAGAAGTTTATCTCCATTTGACATTTCACGGGGACTCGGGGGACTATTTATCCACTGATATTTAGCGTTTTTATTTATTTATTGAGGAATAAAAATTTTATCCTTTCCTTCGGGAGAAAATTGTCTCGGCCCATGCTAGGGGGACTGGTCCGTATTCATAATTGCAATGTCCCTTCTAAGGTCCTACTTAAAGAGATAGGATGGGAACCTAGGAGAAAGTTTAAAGTGATATTAGCAAGTGGATCAAAAGGACTGCAGTTAGCATTGGATAGTAATAAGACTGTAATAATATATTGCCATGCCTGTATGACATAGGCGCGGTAGTGGCTAGCCGCATATTAGGTACAGATACGCGGGTATAGAGTTTTTTAGGGCCCTAGGGGTTATGAGACATATCATAGTGTGTAGACTAGAGATCCGTACTCCTTACCTTTGATAAATAATAGTGTGTAACAAGCGGCACTATGAATAATATCACCGATACCATCAATATAACACGAGAGAGTTTCAAATGCCCCAGCCATTGGCAAATCCGTTCGTGCAGTAACATTATATTTACCATACAATAATTCGTTACAATAAATCCGTCATACTTATTAATTTAAAGGCAACGTGATAGAACGAAATGGAAAATGTTATTTAACAACCCGTCCTCAAAAACCAAATCCCAAAACAAAATCCTCTGACTCTTTACAAATTGAAAGAAAACCAAAGAAAACAAGAAAACTGAAATCAGACACTGAGGCTGTGTTCCGAAATACACTGCGAGCACCACAGATTAGTAATGAATACTACGTATTGCGAAATGCGAGCACTGTAAGGTGTGACGTCACTTTAGTACACTGCATAGAAATATGAAGACTATAGAAGTAAGATTGTGTTTTTAATTTGTCACTAGGTAGGATTTTCCTAGTGATGGGTCGGATATTTGTTGATTATCTAACATACGTAATCTATCAAATATAACTTAGGGATGATTTTTGTATAAAAAATCATTTAATAGAGGAAATAAAATAAATAAATAAATAATATTTATTTGCAGGAATATGGGTACAAATTAGATCTTAAAGTGGTAATTTCCTTAACATATTCTACCATATAATGGTGTGCAAATTGTTTGTTTTTAATGTAATTAAATTAAATTAGTTCATAAAATCATTGAATTAAAAATGCTTTAGTATCCATAAAGAACCTAAAAGTTTACAGTTACCTACAGTTTATTTTTTATTTTTGGCTGCCTGTTATCCGATCACGTTCAAACCAGTGAATACTTACTATCAAGTTGCAATATGGATTGATTGCAACTTGACATACTTTCTGCCCTGGGATACCTAACTTAGAGAATATTTTTATCCCAAAAATTATAGGGTTCCTTCGGGATAGGTGATGACAGATTTTAACAATAATTATAAAAAATATACAAGCCATAGGTACTATAGCTTGGCAAAAAAGTCGTGAAATAAATAGGAGCGCCACTGTCGCAAAATTTTCTTGAATCTAGCAACCCGAACTAGCCCGCTTAATACGACAGATTAGTTTTAATACTTAACTACTTTACTGAAATCAAAGTAGTACATTTATTGATTACAAATTTCTTATATTGGATAGAAGCAGACGTTACTTTGCAGAAGTCCATGATACTGAAAAAACTAGAAGTTTAATTCGCTATAATCCGCCACAGAATGTATAATTCTGTGGCGGATTATAGCGAATTAAACTTCTAGTTTTTTCAGTACAAATTTCTTGTTATTTATTTATTTAATACTAAAAATAATAATAAATAACCTTATTTAAACCCAAATAGCAACTAAATAATTTATAAAAGAAGGTAAAATTTTAACTAACTATATTAATAGTTACTAAATTAATTAAAACTAAAAAAATTTTTTACGTGGTTGGCACCACACTCCTTATACTAATTACGCACGGGGTTATTAATTAAAATGCAGTTTAGTTAGTAAGTTTCAATAATATATTTTATTTTATTTACATACTACATGTACAAAGAATATAATTTGCCCAAAATATCGTCTTCCAAATATCCCATGTTTTAGAAAAAAATTAGAAAAAGAATTCTAATTAGAAAAACTCGTATTATCTAAAAATTATTGCATCAGTGTAACAATCGTGATGACCTCTGATCGGCTGCACTTACGGCGTTCTTGGTGTATCAATGCATTTTAACCTTTAGCGGGAGAGTGGAAGCCATTGCGATCGTTACACCCAATCAATTTTAGAGAATACCACCAACTTTCGTAATTTGATTATGATTGCTTCATGAAGGTGTAACGGAGGAACATTCGTAAATAGCTAAATACCATCGACAGCTAAAATCATACTTCACCCTTCCTTTGGGCTTTGTCGTAGTCGGGTAAAAATTGGTACAATATAATATCCGATCTTATATAAGTATATAAAAATCTCGTGTCACTATGTAGGTATGTTCGGGATAAACCCTGAAAGTACTGAACCGATTTTGATCAAACTTCGTAACTATCTGTAATTTGGTCTAACTTAAAAGATTTTTTTTTTTTTTTTTTTTTTTTTTTTTTTTTTTTTTTTTTTTTTTTTTTTTTTTTTTTTTTTTTTTTTAATCCACTACAAGTTAGCCCTTGACTGCGATCTCACCTGATGGTAAGTGATGATGCAGTCTAAGATGGTAGCGGGCTAACCTGTTAGGGGCATGGCAGTTATATTAAACCCATACCCCTATTCGGTTTCTACACAGCGTCGTACCGGAACGCTAAATCGCTTGGCGGCACGTCTTTGCCGGTAGGGTGGTAGTAGATAGGATAGTTTATTTGTTTTATTCTTATAGATAAGTTGGCGGTACGAAGTTCACCGGGTCAGCTAGTTAATTTATAAATATTAAACTTTCTTGTCGTGATAACGCCTATTTCTTGGGGTAAATTTATAGTGGGTATAGCATTTGATTTCAGTCGCCTACATTTGGTGTAGTTACTCGTTTGGCAAAAATTAGTATTCTGTGAAATGTTTTGAGCAAATACTTACGACTGCTAAGCCGGGATATCCTATTAGGCCTTTTTATCATTGCTATCCATTTCCTTTTTATTAGTTCATTTTTAAGGAAATCTACAACATAGAGATTAGAGAGTACATAATACTCGTATGTACGTACTAGTGCAATAATTATCAATAATCTATTTCACAGCACTAGTAACCTAAAAGCGTTTTGGCGAAAAATCATTATTATTATTAAATAAGTATGTAATTGAGTACTTAAACATATTTATTTACTTTTTCTTACCTTTGCTTACCTATTTACTAGTAAAATCCTTAGTCTTAAACAAGAACCATTGCCAAAACTTACCGATGAAACCCGACAGATTCTGTATCATCTGTATCAGACGGCAGTCGTAATTCCTTCTTCCATGGTACACTGCGAAGCCGTTCCTTTATAGTTAGGTACCTATACTGGGTACTGCTTTTATCGGAACGCTGTCAGCACTGAGACACTGAGAGCACCTTACCCTCGAAAACCCCAGTGCTCACAGTACAAAGATGGCGTCGATTAATGACATCGGGTGCGTTCCGAAATACACTGAGAGCACTGAAAGTCCCCAGTAAAGAGCACTGCCAGTGCTCGCAGTGCTTATAACGGAACACACACGTCATATATTTCCCGAGGATACTGCAGCAGTTTACTGTCAGTTATAACCAGTTATAACGGAACGATTTTCTCCACAGTAAAGAGCACTGAACTGTGCTCTCAGTCTATATCGGAACACAGCCTGAAATTGCCTTGACACTTGACAGTAGACTAACATTTGACAATTGACACTTGGGTCATGGTGACAGGTGACTTGACAAAAGCTTGACACCTTTAACTCAGTGGCTATCAAAAAATGAAAGCCACTGACATATATTTTTTATCCATTGAAGGTTTATTATGAAATGTTATTTTTTATTTCTTATAAAACCTTCAATGGAAAATAAATATATGTCAGTTGCTTTCATTTTTTGATAGCCACTGAGATCTGCCGGGCGATCGCGTAACTTCTGCATCATGGAGGAAGGAATTTTCTGCATCAATCATTGATACATCGCAATCACCTCTGATTGGTTAACACTCTTCCACTATTGGACATAATCCATTGACGCAGCAAGAATGCCATAAATTCAGCCAATTAAAACAATTGATACTGTAACAATGATTGATGCAGAAGTTACGCGATCGCTCGGAGAGAATAGGGGTGGGTCCATAGAAATATGAAGACTATAGAAGTAGGATTGTGATTTTAGTTTGTCACTAGGTAGGATTTTCCTAGTGATGGGTCGGAGTCGATTACCTACCTATATTTTGTTGATTATGTATATTATTGTCTAACATACGTAATCTATGAAATATAAAGGGATGATTTTTGTATAAAAAAACATTTAATAGAGGATGCTTTAGTATCCACTAGCTGATGCCCGCGACTTCGTCCGCGTAGATTTATGTTTTTCGGTTCCCGCGGGAACTCTTTAATTTTCCGGGATAAAAAGCTTATGTGCTATTCCAGACTATTATCTATCTCTGTGCCAAATTTCATCCAGATCCGTTCAGCCGTTGGAGCGTGATTGAGTAACAAACATCCATACATCCATACATACATCCATCCATCCAAACTTTCCCATTTAAAATATTTATTTGGTAAAGAACCGAAAAGTTTACAGTTACCTACAGATTATTTTTTATTTTTGGCTGCCTGTTAACCGATCACGTTCAAACCAGTGAATACTTACTATCAAGTTGCAACATGGATTGATTGCAACTTGACATACTTTCTGCCCTGGGATACCTAACTTAGAGAATATTTTTATCCCAAAAATTATAGGGTTCCTTCGGGATAGAGTGATGACAGTTTTTAACAATAATTATTATAAAAAATATACAAGCCATAGGTACTATAGCTTGGCAAAAAAGTCGTGAAACTAATAGGGGCGCCACTGTCGCAAATTTTTCTTGAATCTAGCAACCCGAACTAGCCCGCATAGTACGACAGATTAGTTTTAATACTTAACTACTTTACTGAAATCAAAGTAGTACATTTATTGAATTCAAATTTCTTGTTAATTATTTCTTTAATACTAAAAATAATAATAAATAACCTTATTTAAACCCAAATAGCAACTAAATAATTTATAAAAGAAGGTAAAATTTTAACTATATTACTAGTTACTAAATTAATTAAAACTAAAAAAAATCTTTACGTGGTTGGCACCATACTCCTTATACTAATTACGCACGGGGTTATTGATTAAAATGCAGTTTAGTTAGTAAGTTTCAGTATATTTTATTTTATTTACTTAGTACATACAAAGAATATAATTTGCCCAATATCCCATTTCAAAATGAAATGATGACAGTATAATACCGCAAATATCTAATGTTTTGGAAAAAAATTAGAAAAAGATTTCTAATTAGAAAAACTCGTATTATCTAAAAATTATTAAATCAGTGTAACAATCGTGATGACCTCTGATTGGCTGCACTTACGGCGTTCTTGGTGTACCAATGCATTTTAACCTATAGCGGGAGAGTGGAAGCCATTGCGATCGTTACACCCAATCAATTTTAGAGAATACCACCAACTTTCGTAATTTGATTATGGATTGCTTCATTAAGGTGTAACGGAGGAACATTCGTAAATAGCTAAATACCATCGACAGCTAAAATCATAATTCAGAACCCTTCCTTTGGGCTTTGTCGTAGTCGGGTAAAAATTGGTATAATATAATATCCGATCTTATATAAGTACCTATATAAAAAACTCGTGTGTAGGTATGTTCGGGATAAACCCTGAAACTACTGAACCGATTTTGATCAAGCTTCGTAACTATCTGTAATTTGGTCTAACTTAAAAGATAGGATAGCTTATTTGTTTTATTCTTATAGATTAGTTGGCGGTACGAAGTTCGCCGGGTCAGCTAGTTAATTTATAAATATTAAACTTTCTTGTCGTGATAACGCCTATTTCTTGGGGTAAATTTATAGTGGGTATAGCATCTGATTTCAGTCGCCTCCATTTGGTGTATTCGTTTGGCAAAAATGAGTCTTCTGTGAAAAGTTTTGAGCAAATAAGACTGTTATGCCGGGGTGTCCAATTAGGTCTTTTTATCATTTCTATCCATTTCCTTTTCATTCGTTCATTTTAAAAGAAATCTACAACAGAGATTAGAGAGTACCTACATAATACTCGTATGTACGTACTAGTGCAATAATTATCGATAATCTATTTCACAGCACTAGTAACCTAAAAGCGTTTTGGCGAAAAATCATTATTATTATTAAATAAGTATATAATTGAGTACTTAAACATATTTATTTACTTTTTCTTACCCTTGCTTACCTATTTACTAGTAAAATCCTTAGTCTTAAACAAGAACCATTGCCAAAACTCACAGATGAAACCCGACAGATTCTATATCATTTTATTTTCTTAAACTATTGGATTTACGTCCCTCAAAGGCACAATACATTTTTTGTGGACACTTGGCTTTGACTTTAGAGCTTTATGCACCTTAAGAATTTACTTTAAATAAAGAAATTCTTAAAAATCTTTTCTGTTGCCTCTAATGTAAACAAACAAATACTAAGCAACAAAATTATGTGTACAGTGAATGACCCGTATTATTTGTACAAGAATAGGGTATTTTGAATTTGACAGTATTAAAAGATAAAAGATATAATTTGACAATTCTGAACCTTGTGACCAGTTGCTAATCGAATAGACACAAACAGCGATATTTTGTTTCACTCACACTTACGTGATGGTAATAAACAGAAATTGGATAAAATATAGTTGACCGAGCGAAGCGAAGGTCTCTGAGTCTACTTGGGTGAATTGGCACTTGTCCGTCCGTCCGTCCGTCCGTCCGTCTGTCAGAGCCTTATAACTTCTGAATTGCTGAACGTAATTACTTCAAGTTTAAATATAATATGTAAACCGATGGCCTCCCGGCGAATATGGCTTAAAAAATTATAAACATCTTTATTTCAGGGGGGCTCTCATAGAAGCGAATGCGGAGTAAAATATTTTTTATAGCGTTACATAGGGTTGCGGTATATCATTTTAAAGATAATGAGGAACAGAGTCCAAACATATTTTTTTTTTAATTTTTCCCCTAAAATTGACGAAATGGGGGGCTTTCAAAGTGGAGATTTTCTGACGTCCAAAGATGACCTCAGAACTCCCAATTTTCTGAAAGGCTGAGCCTGAAACTTGATTAATTATTTGAATTATATCCTGTACTTGAACAACAAATACTAAAATTAGATAAATATTATAAGGAAACGAAATTATTTAATTTTTAATGAGCTTCCGTATTTTAACAGAACTTCACAATAATGTCAATAGATGGCGCTATGTACAAGTTTATTCGTTTGTGCTTACAAAGAAAAGGCTAAGCCTGAAACTTGATCACTTATTTGAATTATATCCTGTACTTAAACAACAAATACTAAAATTGGATAAATATTATAAGGAAACGAAATAATTTAATTTTTAATGATGATGATATTTTTAACAGAACTTCACAATCATGTCAATAGATGGCGCCCTGTGATACCGCGAGGTCTCAGTTCGGGGCGAACCACTAGTATTCTTAGTTTTTATTTTAGCCCTACTTCCATTAGACGGCAGTCGTAATTCCTTCTTCCATGGGTGGGTCGGTGCTTGACACGAGCTTGGTTGACACTGGTTGACACCACTTGTCTATGGCTATGTTCCGATATTATACACTGCGAGCACTGTAAGGTGTGACGTCAATTTAGTATACTCCGAAACCGTTCCTTTATAGTTAGGTATACTGGTAACGGAACGCAGTCAGCAAAGCAAGATAGGTCTTTGATTATATATCAAAATTAAAACGGCAATTATTAAAAAAAAGGAGAATAGGCAAAATCAAAATGGCAATTATTAAAAAAAAGGAGAATAGGCAAAAAATAAATTGTCGCAATATCACATCCAAAAATTTCTAAAGGATATCCATGGTTACAGTCCTTATAGCCGGCTTCACGTAAGCTTTTTCAGGATTGTAGCAATGGGTCGCTAACCACAGACACAGATTACTAGTCACGAACTCTGAATATCGGTGGAATATCGATATTTTGGTAGTGCCACAGTGCAGACCTATTTATAATCCGACTAATTTGAATGTCTATGGTAATCATGTGGTAATCTAGCAATTTATGTAGATTTATCAGTCTTCCAAATTTAACTGCATTACCTATTTAACTAAGTTATATTTTCGAGTCTGTGGTTTCTTGTGATTTTCTATTTAAAGTATTTTGTATTATATTTATTAAAAAAACAAAGCCAATTATTATGCGATGCGCATAAGTTATTAGATTTTCTTTTTACGATGCAATCAAAGATACCATAAGCTAGAGCTATCTCAAGATACCGAAATTGTCTATGGATATTTTCATTTTAATCACAGAATAAAATTTATTGCGCAAAGGATCAGCCTGCCCCCCTAGCATGGGCCGGAGATAAAAATTTTATCCCCCGATTTTATCCACTGACAAGAGATAAAATTTACATAACCACCTCTCAGAGCACGGCAACAGGGGAGAGGAGAAGTTTATCCCTGTTTGACATTTCACGGGGTCTCGGGGGACTATTTACCCACCGTTATTTAGCGTTTTTATTTATTTATTTAGGAATAAATTTTTTATCCTTTCCTCGGGGAGAAAATTGTCTCGGCCCATGCTAGGGGGGCTGGGTGTCCAACGAGGAAGTGGAGGAAATTGGAGGAAATGCAGCCAGCATTCTTGCCACCATTCCACGCGGGCATGTTTCTAGCTTTAAGTTCCATTGTATTTTCAATATTTTTCAGGTTTAAAAAAAGTAGTACATAAAGTTGTACTATGGTAGGCACATGGTAGGTATGTATTATACTATGTATTATACTAGGTACCTACATAACTTAATTCTTTTTTACCGTTACTTTTAATTATATATAACTAGATGATTCCCGCGACTTCGCCCGCGTGGATTAAGATTTTTTGATTCCCGCGGGAACTTTTTAATTTTCCGGGTAAAACTAGCCTATGTCCTTCCCCGGGATACAACCTACCCCTGTACCAAATTTCACCAAAATTGGTTGAACAGACGAACCATGAAAGCGTAGCAGACAGACAGGCAGACAGACACACTTTCGCATATTTTATAATATCAGTATGGATGTAATATTATTACTTATTAAGTTATTATTATTGAATAGAATTGGTACCTATGTATTTGGTCGTACAATTTTTGTATTTTTTTAATAGCGTGAGTTGGCAATACTGCGAATGAGAATATTTTATTACCTAACATGAATAAAACTGTGGAATAAAAGGTAAATTGTCAATAGAATGTCATAAATTAAATAACATTTTGAAGCCATTCCAATATAGCTTAATTACCTACTTGCTTGAAATAATAGTATTTTCTATTTTTACATATCAAACAATCTATTCGAGCTTTTTAATCACTTTTTAATCCTTATATTATATTTATTTTAGTTAATAGAGTCGTAAAAGTTAAAACGATTATTGGACACCATAATATGTCACCGCTAAAAACACCTCCCACCATCTTCCATGCCTCCCACCATGTATCAATGAAAGCTTAGTTTGACGTCACTTTTGTCATGGTCCGTAAACGACATCTTACTTCAAAAGTCTTACGTGATACCAATTTTCAGCAATTAATTCTATCGATAGTTACTGCATCAATGTCAAAACATTTTTTTGTCCTCAACGATCCTTTACGGACAGTCTCAGTGATACGTGAAGCCAAAACCATGTTTTGACATTGATGCAGTCCTTTATTGATTGCGACAATTTATAGCCGATCGCTCTGCCGGTCTACCTAATAATAATTAGTAGCGAAGCTATGGATTAACACGGTAATATTATGTATTATTACCGTGCTAATAAGTAGTTAATCAAATTACGGATACCTAGCGCTTACGCCAAAATATAAGGGAGTTTTTCAAAAATAAACAAAGAAGTTTAAAAAGAAATGTTTTAAAAATAATTTATATTTTTTAGTTAGCCCTTGACTGCAATCTCACCTGATGGTAAGTGATGATGCAGTCTAAGAGTTTGCCTGGTGGGAAGCTTCGGCTACCGGCAAAGACGTGCCGCCAACCGGTACGACGCCGTGTAGAAACCGAATAGGGGGATGGGTTTAATATAACTGCCATGCCCCTAACAGGTTAGCCCGCTACCATCTTAGACTGCATCATCACTTACCATCAGGTGAGATCGCACTCAAAGGCTAACTTGTAGTGGATAAAAAAAAAAATGGTAAGTAGCGGGCTAACCTGTTATGGGCATGGCAGCATATTGAACCCATACCCCTAGGGCCCTATTGGCTTTAAAGTAATTGTCGTCATCATTGCATCAGATTACCGACGACCCATAGTAATTACAAGAATTTAGAAGTCAACCCTGGCTACACGCGCCACTTTTGAAGGGATAAGAGTTACGCGATAGAAAGAGATACCTAATATATAGAGATAATATATTTCTGTAAAAAAATATTAGCAATTAATATGTCATCGTTGATTGATATTAAAAAAATTTAACAGCAATCAACGGGACGACATAATAATTGCTAATATTTTTTTACAGGAACGCATAGTAAGTATAGCTTATAACGTATTTGAGACGTGATATCTAGTAAAAGGCCCATCCACATTCGTCAGTTTTTATGCTGTTTACATAGGTACTGCGCATACTTTAATACTGTACAAGAATCAGCTTTTCTAATTATCGTTCATTTTTGGTAACAATAAACCGTCTTTGAACGGCCATATCTAGCGAAAGGCCCATCCACATGCAGGCAGACTATAGCTTTTGTGATCAGTGGAGAGCTCTACATCCACCTAACACTGAATCAGCCTTTCTGGCGATGGTTACCAAAAGTGCAGTTATCTCTTAGTCTATAATAAATAATTGTTAAAATTCTGGTCTTGTAATAAATGCATCGGTGGCCACTCTCCGCCACTCGGCGGAGCATAATTTTATATTATTGACCATTGAGCTATTATGTAGGTACTTACTGTACATAATATAATTAAATGTTATTGACAAATAATAAAAACAAACACATTCATAAACTAATATTATTTATTAAAATAAAATACAAATTGAATTTGCAGAGGATGCCATCATATGATCGTTGTATAACAATTTCCCACAAAAAAAATCAAATAAAATATAAGTAAAGTAAGATCACCGGCTATCTTGGTTTTCCGGGATAAAAAGTAGTCTATGTGCTATTCCAGACTATAATCTATCTCTGTGCCAAATTCCATGCAGATCCGTGCAGCCGTTTTGGCGTGATTGAGTAAAACGCACTTCTAAGTTCTAGTAGGTACATGTAAGTTGTATGAAATTCACAGTTGTGACGTCATAAAATTTCAACGCTTTTTTTCTTTAATCTATATTTTAAAATGGTTATCAAACTTAAAACTAACCGAGGATGTGAATTTTAGGTCTTTTGGAAGACCCTCTATTTACCTAATAATTAGTTGGAAATAATTTATTTTATATTATTGTTAGAGACATGCTTGTAAACTATGTTGCATCTCATAAGAAGCTCCTTCATACCTACTGTTAAGAATAGTTATACAATTAGGCTTACCGTGATACGCCAGTAATACATATATTTAAACTAGCTTTTGCCCGCAACTTAGCTCACGTTAAATTCGTTTTTCATACAAATTTCAACCCCTATTTTACTCCCATAGGGTTTGAATTTTCGAAAATCCTTTCCTAGCGGATGCCTACGTCATAAAAACTATATGTATGCCAGTCCCGATCCATTCAGTGGTTTGAGCTATGCGTTGATAGATCAGTCAGTCAGTCAGTCAGTCAGTTTAATATCTATCTATTATCTAATAATTAGATAGGTACATGCCATCTGTGGGTACATGCACACACAGCTTTGGTTCAATTACCATACAATATGATCCATAATCCTTGTGATATACCTACCTATCTACTCAAACTCCATTGTATCTAAGTTAGCAATTAAAATTTATACACGAAGAATTTTTTGTGGTTTTAAAGCCGCGGCGAGTTTAATGGCCTTTAGCAGTACTATCGGTTCAATTTTTTTTTAAGTAGGTACTTACTTTTTTGAGTTGGAATTTTTTTTCGAAATAAACTCGAAACTGTGAGAAACAGTAGTACTACGCGGCGAAGTTCAAAGAAGCTAGACGGCGCGAGCGGCGTCTGGCGTCCAATCATCGAACCGATTCGGGGTTTAAAAGCCCCGCCCCTTAATCCTTTGAAACGGCCCGCGCGCCGCTGACCGCTCGCGGCTAGCCGACTTCGGCCTCAGTTACGCAAAACACGTCACGCGTGCCGTAAGTGACGCTAATTCGGTTTTCAAATACGCGCAAAAATGGATCGCCATTACGAATACTCCAATTTGGAAGACCTAAGTAGGTATGGTGCAGCGCCATTGCAAATTAGATACAATGCGACAGAAGCTCGACGGCTCTACGCACAACCGGATCACTTAAATTCCCTTCGTCTGCGAGGAATCCGAAATCCACAAGTTCCGTCCAGTATCACTATCTTAGCCGCAGCGCAGTGTTTAGTCGACCATGGGCAATTCCGAACACCAGAGCATGTTCAAGGTCGAGGTCGTCCCCGCATGTACTCGCCGGAACTCGACGAGGAAATCCTCGAATACTTCGAACGCGATCCTCGGCGAAGCACCCGAATGGCTGCAATTAGGTTTAACTTGAGCCAGTATTACGTGTGGAAGTTGTTAAACTCAGAAGGCTTACATCCATACCATTCTAGGCGTGTACATGCACTTCACGAGAACGATGGGCCAGCTCTTAATTGAGTTTTGTCAGTGGTTATTAAACAATCGTGAATTAAGCATTCTGTGGACTGTCTAGTCAACTTTTACTCGTATTGGAATTTTTAACTAGCACAATAAACATTATTGGGCCCTTAACAACCCCCACGTGATCCGCGAAAGTGCTCGAATACGTGAGTGTAAAATTTAATACTTAAAATACCTTAAAATACCTTTTAAAATACTTAAAATAACTTTCATCGAAACTATTGAGAGGTCGTGTGGATCTTGCGACTGCAAGACATCGTGGTGAGAAATAATAGGTTATGTCTCCCAGTCATCTTGCAAACATCGTGCTTGAGAAATATTGATGTAATCGATCGATTCACACTACACGGAACATTACACTCTGATATATCTACGTGAAGAAATCTTAAAAATGGCATCCGATGGCGAAGTTCCCCCTGCATATGGTGATGGCGTCTCTCGTGTCAATTCGACGACGTCTGTCCCTATGTTTCCTGCAATCGAGAAGCTGGAAGGCAGCAAGAACTACTTGGCGTGGAAATTTGCTATACGTATGGTCTTAATACTAGAAGGCTTGTGGGATTGTGTTACTGCGAGTGTGGTCACAGACGCTGCGCGCGATCAACGTGCGCTGGCGCGCATAGCTTTGAGTGTTAAACCGAGCCTGTACCAGCATATTCGCAACGCAGCTAGTGCTAAAGAGGCGTGGGATAGCCTTTCGAATATATTTGAAGACAAGGGACTATTACGTCGTGTTTTGCTGTTGCGTGAACTACATCATACACGCTATACGGACTTCAATGATATGAGTAAGTACATCGACAACACCTTCAACATTGTGCAACAGCTAGCCGTTATTGGACGAAATATAGATGATGAGGAAATAGCTGAACTGTTGCTAAGCGGTCTACCTCAGGAATATGACTCGCTTGTGTCAAACTTATCAACTTTCACACTAACGACAAGATCCACACGACCTCTCAATAGAAACTTTACCTAATGTTAAACAGCTGATAGTCGTACGTATGTGAACGACCAGTCGTGCGCCGCTCGGTTCAAGCGTCACGTGACCCGCTCAGTCAGCTGGCGCTACTAATTGATCGCAAAATTTTCGAAATAATAATTTCTCGATTTTTTATTTTTTATTTTAATACTAGGGTCAGGACTCAGGATTAATGGTAGAAACAAATTGTACTGTTAATTTCGAATCACCTCTCAGGGGCCTTAAAACCACTAAAAATTCAGCTTGTATGATTACGGTAATTAATATACATTTGATACGGTAGTAGTTAGTACCGTTATAGTATAGTGTAGGTTGTTGCAGAAATGATCCAAAAAACTTTTCCTCTTATCGTAAAATTAAAGAAAACCGTGAAAATCCGTAAAAACTCGTACTTAGTTTATTTTACAGAAATGTGTGTAACAATTTAGGATATTGGCATGAGAGTACTATCTACCTGTAATTCCCTTTCGATATCAATTTCGGACCCAATTTCGTAGCACATAACTAATAAAAAAAATCTCATCCCTAATACAGTTTGGGCACGTAAAAATTTTTTATCGAATCCCATGTCAATGGCGTTCATGTACCTACGGAAAAGTTACTTTTTAATATGCTAATGGGGCTGATTCTGTAGTGCACAATCTTTAAACTAAACTAAAATTAGAGCATTACAAATATTGCTAACCCTTTCATAATACTCCCTACGGAAAGGGACAGAACTAGATTTAAAGCTGCCATTTTAGTTTAGTTTAGAGATTGTGTTACACAGAATCAGCCCCATTATTTTATATATTTTGCGCCCCCTAGCCTGAAGGAACCCGGGTGGCTGTTTTCAGGATGAAAAAATACTGTTTTGGGATATGTAGTGACAATAAACCTTCATCCAAATAAATCAAAAAAAAAATAATTATTAGATCACATCACTTTATTATAAGTTAGCCGTGCGGTCCCGGCATAAGAATAGGAGTAAGGACCGCTCCATATCTTCCCGGGGATGTCGTAGAAGGCGACTAAGGGACTTCTGCGATAAAAAAGGAAACCAAATCGAACCCTATCGAACCGAAAGGTGGCGGTTATACAAGTATACCACCAACAAAAGCATTCCCAAGGAGGGTTGACGTCAGGCCGGCGGCCGGTCGTAAAATTTTATGCCAAACCACCTCACAACATGACAAGGAAAAAAAGAAAGTATGACAAGGTTAGGGCGTACCCCCGAGGCGACGCGCAGGGGCAGCACCCGGCACCTGTGGGAAATAGCAGATGTTTTAGAAAGGAGACGAGTAAATGTGGCCTGTTTGCAAGAAACGAGGTGGAAGGGTACGAAAGCAAGAGAGATTGGGGCGGGATATAAATTTTTCTACAGTGGGAGTGATGGTAGGAAGAATGGTGTGGGAATTGTATTAGATAATGAGCTGAAAAAATGTGTGACGGATGTTAGAAGAGTGAATGACCGGATTATGGTTGTCAAGTTAATTCTTCAAAACTCAGTTGTGAACGTAATGAGTGTGTATGCGCCACAGGTAGGATGTCATGATGCAACGAAAGAGAAGTTTTGGGAGGATTTTGATATGGTTATGATGGGTCTCCCACAAAACGAAAACATTTATATAGGAGGGGACTTTAAAGGATGATTCACGGTACAACGTGCCGCCACCGGGTCGTGCCCCGGCCGGGACACGTCCACCGTGCGCTGGCCGGGCCAGTCATTCATGTTACACCGGGTTGTTTGCACGACCGTGGCTGTATTATCTGCACGACTATATCTGTGTTATATGGTTTTTGTCAGCTAGTGATTTCATCTGTCGATAGACTTCACGCTTAAGTAAATATGCAATTTTCACAATTTTAATTGGCAGCTATTGCAATTGCCATCGATGATGAAGTATTGGAAAAACGAAGCGAAACTACTAAAAGAAGATGGGGTGTACATCCAACCTCGAGAAAGCGAGAAGCAGAAGGAGAATTTGCTTTACTTTACAAAGAATTAATAGATGATGAGAGCAAGTTTTATGGTTATGTTAGAATGTTTAAAGAATGCTTTACTTTTGGTACTTGGTACTTAATGGTACTTGCGCACACATTCTAATAATTTTTCATCGTCCATTTTGCTGTTGAGCTGCTCACCTCACTAAGATTTGACGTTGACTGCTCTGTGGGCGCCCGGGCGCATATGTTCATGTTACAACGTGTCGGGGCCGGACCGTGCCGGAGCCGGGAAACAATACCCACCGACATTTCAACGCCGTGCCCCGGCCGAGTCCTGGCGGCGTACGGCCGGGCCACGGTCAGGCATGAATCGCTTCATACAAAAAGTACTCCATAATGTTTGACCGTGCCCCGGCCGGGGCACGGCCCGGCCGCGCCACGTTGTAGCGTGAATCATCCTTAACTGTCATGTCGGAAGAATGAATGGAAGTTTTGAGAGAGTGCATGGTGGTTGGTAACAGAGAGGGGGAAATACTTCTGCAAGTGGCATCCTCCTTTGACATGGCCATAGTTAACACATTTTTCGAAAAACAGCCTCCACAGAACCCAAATAGATTATTTTCTAATTAGAAGAAGCAACATATCACAAAGTTATTCCAGGGGAACCATTAGCACCGCAACACAGATTATTACTAATGGAAATAAAAATAAAGGTCCAGACTGTAAAATCTAAGCCTAAAACCTTGCCCAAAATAAAATGGTATATGTTAGAGAAAGAGGAACGCGCGAAAGAGTTTCGAATGCAAGTTGTTGACAAAATGATTGAAATGAATGATGATTTTCAAAAGATGTCAGTAAATGAATGCTGGAATGAAATGGCTGCATGTATGAGAAGTGTAGCGAAGGATGTATTTGGAGTGACAAAGAATAAAAGAAAGATAGATAAAGACACGTGGTGGTGGAGTGAGGATGTACAAAAAGTTCTGAAAGAAAATAAGGAAAATATGGAAGTTTCTAAAAGCGGATGGATGGAGTTGGCTGGCTTCATTCTTCAATAAGTTGTTACTCGAGGAGGCGATCCCAGAAGAATGGTGCAACAGTACGCTGGTGCCCATTTACAAAAACAAGGGTGATGTACAGGACTGTAATAACTATCGAGGAATAAAGCTCATGTCACATAGCATGAAAATTTGGGAAAAAGTAATAGAAAGAAGAATGAGAGTAGAGTGAGATCACATAAAATCAATTTGGGTTTATGCCGGGACGAGGAACGACAGATGCAATATTTGCACTTCGACAACTGTGCGAGAAATACAGGAGTGCACATAGAAACTTGCATATGGTGTTTGTCGATCTTGAGAAGGCATACGACAGAGTTCCCCGAGAAGTTTTGTGGTGGGCTATGAAAGTGAAAAGAATACCTGAGACGTATGTGAGGCTTGTGAAAGCGATGTATGCAGAAGCGAGCACAAGGGTTCGGTCAGAAGCTGGCGTTACAGACAGGTTCAATGTGGAAGTGGGCTTGCACCAGGGATCGGCTTTAAGTCCTTATCTGTTTCTATTGGTAATGGATGCTCTAACATCCGACATACAAGGACAGGCACCCTGGTGCATGATGTTCGCCGACGACATTGTGCTTGTCGGGGAAGAGGCGTCCGAGGTCCAGAGCAGACTGGGAAAATGGCAAGAGAGATTGGAGAGTGTTGGCCTGAGGATCAGCCGAACGAAGACAGAACATCTGTTCTGTGACTTTGGTGGCCCCTCCCGTTTCTATAAAATTGCCTTAGGTGGTGTACCCCTACCGGTCTGTTCCGATTTCCGGTACCTTGGTTCGCTCTTTCAAAACGACGGCAATATTGACCGAGATGTGAACAAAAGAATGAATGCGGGATGGATGAAATGGCGACAGGTCTCAGGTGTTATATGCGACCCACGAATGCCCCTTAAACTAAAAGGGAAAATATATAAGACAGTCGTTAGACCTGTCGCATTATATGGTTCTGAATGTTGGGCGGTGAAAGGGACGGATGAAAGAAACATGCGACCGAAATGCGAATGTTGAGATGGATGTGTGGTGTGACTAGAATGGATAAGATTAGGAATGAATATAGATTTTAATATAAACATTTTGAATGCCGAAGACTCAAAAAGTAAAAAATTTAATGATTTTCTTATGTACATGAATCTATCTCAATATGTTACTAATCCTACTCATTTTACCGACCATAGTAGAACTTTAATTGACGTTGTTTGTGCTGACATAAGTGTATCATGTGTGAATGTAAATTTTATTCCTGAACTAAGTAGTCATGCTTTTATCAGTTTTCAAGTTAATGTCCCAAAGAAAAAGCCCGTTCCTAAAATAATAACTTACAGGCCCTTAAAGGATATAGATATGGATATTTTTCTGGAACATGTTAGATCCATCAATTGGTCAGAGGTAACTACTATGCAAGATGTCGACAGCATGATCGCTGCTTTTAATTCTTACATTATTTTATTATTTGATGTACATGCCCCACTGAAATCAGTTCGTATTAAGGAACAGCCATCCCCCTGGATCACACCAACAATTACTGAAATGATGAAAATCCGCAATCAGGCTCATAATAAATACTTGCAAACCATGAAAATTAGTAATTTAGCGCATAATAAAAACCTAGATAAGACATTGGAATCCCAAAAACAATACTACAAAGATCTAAAACATATTGTCTCTTCTGCACTACATAGTGAAAAAATAGCCTTTCATAATCAAAACATAAATAGATACATAAATGACTCAAAGAAGCTGTGGAATAATTTAAAAAAATATGTAGTTGCCGACTCTAATACAAAAGACTATCAGGTTGCCGAAGTTTTCAGAGACCCGGATCTCATTAATGATCATTTCCTCAATGTGCCCACCAGTGATGATGTGCCTGAATCCTTACTTTCATACCATAACGAGCACCGCTCTGAATTTACATTCGAGCTTAAACCTGTTACGGAAACTGAAATCGCCAAGATGATTAAATCTATAAAAAGTAATTCAGCGGGTGTTGATGGTATTTCTTTGGATATGATTTTAATGACGCTTCCAGCCACTCTCAGTGTAATAACTGAAATCATTAACAGATCTATTGTCACCGGCACGTTCCCACAAATATGGAAGTCAGCAGTTGTAAAACCAATTCCTAAGAAGCCAAACATACAAGAGTTAAAAGACCTGCGACCGATAAGCATTCTGCCGTGTCTGTCGAAGGTTCTAGAAAAGGTGGTTTGTGCTCAACTTTCGCTTTATCTCGAAAGTAATAACATTTTACCCAATAAGCAGTCTGGTTTCAGGAAATTCCGAAGCACCACTACCGCTCTCATAGACGTGGTTGATAACATGCTTGCCTCACAGGACTCCGGTGAGGTGACAATTTTGACTCTTTTGGACTTTTCACGTGCATTTGACACTATAAATATTCCCTTACTTATAGCAAAACTTTCATACTATGGGTTGTGCCCAAATTCAATCAAGTGGTTTAAGAGCTACCTGTCTGAGCGTTCCCAATATGTCGAGCTTCGTGATTCCGCAGGCTGGACTGCTACATCTGCACCTAAATATCTGTCTAGAGGAGTACCGCAAGGCTCAATTCTTGGTCCTATTTTATTTATTATTTACACTGCTGATATAATAAATAGCATTAGTAATTGTAATTATCACATGTATGCAGACGATATACAATTATACATATCTTTTAAGCCTTATGCTCATAGTGATGCGGTCTATAAATTGAATTATGACTTAGACAGTGTAGCGGATTGGGCTCATGATAACCAGCTAGTCCTAAACCCCGCCAAATCAAAATTCATGTTGCTTGGTTCTCGCCAAGCTCTAGCAAAGGTCTCTCCTAACGACTTCACTGTTCGAATTAAGGATGATGCGTTGGAGAGCACTAACGAGGCCAGAAATCTAGGAGTACTCATCGATAGTGAACTGCGTTTTGAACGCCATATTCTAGAAGTGGTACGTAGTTGCTTCTATCGATTAAAAACATTATACCGGGTGCGACAGTATTTAAGTGTCGACGTGCGTATCAAGGTGTGTGAGACCTTAATACTGTCAAAGCTGAACTATGGCGATGCTTTGTATGGGCCGCGTCTTTTGGTTCGCACTCAGAGGCTAGTTCAGCGCATTCAGAATGCTTGTGCTCGCTTTTGCTTTCATATTCCTCCCAGAACACACGTAACGCCGTTTATTAATGAAGCAAACTTGCTGAATATGAAAACAAGGCGGGAACTTCATCTGGCATCACTTCTTTTTGGGGTATTAAAGTCGCAGCAGCCTGCCTATTTGTACGAAAAACTAGAGTGGTTAAGAACAACGGACACAAGGGCTAATAGAGTTTGGACCCTAAAAATGCCGCAACATTCTCGGGCTGCCTTCCGGGGCAGTTTTAAATTTGCGGCTACCAAATGTTGGAATGATTTGCCACCACCATACCGGGACATTTCGAAGTCTAAAATAACTTTTAAAAGAAAGTTAAAAGAATATTTATTAAAAAAACAAAAAACTTAAAAGGGTCTTATGTTCATTTTCTTTCCATACACCTTGCACTCTATGTCTACACCTTGCACTCTATTAACTGCCGTTATAGTACGCCTTGGTTTACAAAAATATTGTATCTTAAATTATTTACATATTGTGATAATATATATATTATTGTATTGTATCATAGGCTATACCTACTAACAGATTTTTTATTTTATTATATTATATATTATATACAATTATGTATATATATATATATATATATATATATATATCTATTTGTGTTTTTGGCGCCGTCCAAGCATATTGGCTTCACGGAAGATCAGCGCTATATCCTAACAGATATAGCACATGCTGAGTGAAGACCGTTTTGGGGATCAAGTCACATTACGCGTTTCTTTTTCTTTATAAACTCTTATTTTATTATTAGTTATTTGTTGTAAGTACTTGTATTATCCCCGAATAAAGATTTTCTTTCTTTCTTTCTTTCTATATAAGGGGAAGTTTGAAAGTAGCGCCAGTGATAGAAAAGATGAGGAGTAATAGGCTAGCATGGTTTGGGCATGTAATGCGGAGGGAAGAAAGGCATATTACGAGAAGAATGATAGATATGCATGTGGAAGGAAAAAAGAGTAGAGGTAGACCAAAGCAAAGATGGATGGATTGTGTAAAAGAAGATATGCGTATAAAAGGGGTGAATGAGAGATTGACGGATAACAGAAGTGAGTGGAAGAAGAAAACATGTTGTGCCGACCCCACATAGCGTGGGAAAAGGGCAAGAAGAAGTAAGATGGACATGGCTATGGACAGTGAACCAGTAATTACCACTTTCTGATACAATTATTGAAATAACCAAATACCTGGATTTTATTTCAACTGATAACACTTTATATATGTTGGCAACACCTTTCGCGTATTTTTAGTTTACTATATGACGCTAGTCGGCCATTTTGCTTAGCCGTAGTAGTCTGTTGATTTTGTACTGCTGCGGAGAGAAGAACATATCTGTATTTCTTAGAAGAATCGTTAAGCGGGTGAGTGAGGGGTGAGTCTGTACATTACTACACTCATTATGTTAATTGCATTAAAAAGCGATTTATTTCCAGTTTTAATGATAATTTTGTGATGTTATTATAACCTAACTTTATATGATGCTATAAAAACTTATTTATTATAAGAGCTGTTCATAATTGGTTTCGCCAATATCCGTTGACCCATGAATATATGATGGACAATTTGGCCTGGCCTGTGCATGATTGGTTGTTCATGACTGGCATCTTTAAAATTCAGTTAAGTTTGTTTAGTTTTTAATCATCAAAATTATTTCTTACCGCAGAAATGGCACCAAAAAGAAATTATACCAAAGAGCAGATAACCAAAGCCATAGAAGAAGTAAACAGAGGTGAAAAGGTTGCAGTTGCTTCCTTAAAATATGGTGTTCCCAGGATAACATTGCGCATTAAAATTACTGGGAAAAGTCCCAGAGACTGTAATTTCGGTCATGTGTCAGTTTTGTCACAAGAGGAAAAAGTACTAGTACAGTGGGTGCTACATATGGCAGAAAGACATTTCCCAGTATCTAAAGATAATTTACTAGATAGTGTGCAAAAAATAATTATTGAGAAAAACATGGATAAGTGTCCGTTTAAAAATAAGAGACCAGGGAAAAATGGTATACTTCATTTTTAAGACGCCACATGGCGCAAAATTTGAGCAGGGCCAGAGAAAACGTAACGGAAGACGATCTCAAGCAATGGTTCGATATAAATCAAAAATATTTTGAAAGTCAAGGACTACCTAGTTGATGTGTTAACTGACCCTAATCGTGTCTTCAACACGGACGAAAGCGCTTTCTTCTCACAGCCAAAAGCCGGTCGAGTTCTAGTCCATAAAGGTGACAAGAATGTCTACAATGCAGATGGTGACGAAAAAGAAAACCTAACAGTTCTGATCACAGGCAACGCAGCAGGAATTTTGGCACCACCGATGGTCATTTATTCCTATGAAAGGATACCAACACATAATATTTCTAAGTGTTAACAAAGACTGGGGTATCGGAAAATCTGAATCGGGCTGGATGTGCGCTAAAACATTTTCTAAGTATGTAGCCAATGTCTTTAACCCCTGGCCTCAGAAAATGAATATTCCCAAACCAATCATCTTTTTCCTAGATGGTCACCGATCACATTTGACTCTTCACTTAGCAGAACTTTTCATTGAAAAGCATTGGCATTGAAATGATTGCACTTCATCCAAACTCCACCCATTTTCTACAAATTATGGACGTAGCGGTATTCAGGCCCCTAAAAGTGTTTTGGAAAAAGGAGGTTAGCAAGTGGAAGACAGAAAATCCTGGTATTAAGAAAGAGCATTTCGCTCCGGTTTTAGAAGCTGCATTAGAAAATGACAATATGGAAACAATAAAGAATGGGTTTCGTAAAAGCGGGATTCATCCATTTAGTGTAGAATATGTCGATATGACAAAAATCTGCTCATCTAACCGTACTTTCGTTAATCTAACCGATACGGAGACCGAAAATCACGCAAAAGAAAAATTAAATTTGCTAAATGCATTAGAATCTGAAATACAAAAGGTCTTCTCTAAGGAAAAAATTACCTTGTTCAGCCATCTATTTTATTCGAGCAGAACAGAATTTGAATCTGCTCTGCCAATTGAAGATCATACGTCGTTTGGGCAAAATTAAAGGTGAACTAGATTTACAAAATGATAGCTCTCAAATTCCAGAAAAATCACCTGGAACACCAATAACAGAATTACAAGAATATGTGACAGATATTTGCCAAGGGGCCCAGGAAATAGTAACGAGAGAAGAGCTTGTAAAGGAGGGTGTTGAGTTAAGAGTGCAGAATCAGAATAATATTGGCATGCAAGCAGGTAATAGGGAACATTTGTTTGAACAAGAACATATTCTAAATGACACAGTTAATGAAAGTAATAAAAATGATATTACCATGAGAGAATATACTGAAAATAATATCAGAGAAATAGAAGATATTCAGAAAAGTAAAGGAAAAGAAAACAGTCTATAAGATAACTTTCAACTTTGAATAACTCAAAAAATATTAGTTTTACGAAAAAAACGTATATAACATTTTTTTCTTAGAATTACTTTTTCCGTCGATTCCTATAGTTAAAATGTAATAAAAAAATTCCACCCCTGAGATGGGGTGGCAACCACCCCCAAGGTTCTAGCGTACAGCGGCATGATATAGAAAATGATCCTTGAGCTATTCCCTACCTTCTGTGAAAATTTCAAGTAAATCCATGGTGGACGAAAAAATTGCGAGCCAAAATGCTTCATTTCCTGTACTATGGAACTTGTTACACGTCGTGTTGTGTACAAACTACAAATTCAAACATGCAATAGCAAAAGAGAGTTCGTGTGTACATGAATTAAGCATCGACTAGTTAGTAAATAGTAGGTATAAAATAGGTACAATAAAAATAAGAGTATGTGTTTTATTTGAATTGCAACATACTAGTTTCCTAAGCTTGTAAATAGGTAGGTTAAGTTTAGATTAAGTTCGTGAACTAAAATTATTGTTTAATATGTTACCGGATATGTATGAAAACTATTGTTCGCACCTGAGTTGAATGCAGAGCTTAGGAATGTGCTAGTGCTTCATTCAGCTTCACCTCGCTTCATTCAGGACCTCCTAACATTAATAGGTATTAGACTGTAGTAATTGGATTGTTACTTATGACAAAAATATAAATAGGTACATGCAGCAGGCTTCAAAAAGATTATAATTAATTAGATATTGTGTTTGTTATCCATTCCATCAGGGAGATTTTCAACAATTTCATATTCAAATACAACATTTTTATCCCCATGATGTTCTAATAAATGCCTAAATAAAACATCTGACGTGAAACTGAGACCACATTTAGAACAGTTCTGAATACTTTGCTTACTTTTATTTTTAACAGAGCATTTTTTCATAATATGCTCTTGTAACGAAGATTGTTGCACATAGTGTAAACCACACGAACATTTATATAATTTCGCTATTTTATGATTAATTACATTTGTAATATTCTCATTGCTACTTTGCCCATTCTTTTCCATTTCTAGAGCAAATACGTTTTTAGTTTTAGCAAAATTTTCACTTTGTTTGCAATTAGTAAAAGGTTTCACCAGTATTGTTTCTTTAGTGAAATCGGGGTCTGTATCGTGCAATTTTAAATGACCTTTTAGTTTCCCTTCTTCAAATATTAAATCACATTTTGTACATTGAGACTTTGCAGCATCAATAAGACAAGAATGGTGAACCGTATTCCGCACATCTCTCACGCATACCTCACAATCAATACATTTATAAAACGTATAATCGCACACGATTCCATTAAAGGTTGGTAACAAAACATTGTGTCTTGACAAAATATTGCTTTCTTCAGTATTGTTACCCAGTAAAACTACTTTTATTTTATTTTCATTAAAACTAGGAATTTGTTTATGTTTAAAAATATGATCATCCAAGTTTTCCGCGTAAAGTAATAAACCACACACATTACATTTTTTACAATCATTACGGAAACATACATGGTAAACATAATCGTAACGCTCTACAAGTACATGGCAGAACCTACATTCGTATACGACATAGCATTTTTTAAAGTTTGATATGTTACTATTTATGTTTCGATCCTGTTTCCGATTAAACATAACTATTCTATAGGATTGCACGGTTATATCAGGTATCGCGTGAATTTTTTCGTGATTATTTCTAGTTGTGCTGCAAGCAAAAGATAAATCACAAAAAGTACAATCACTTATTTCAGAATTTGGACAACAAGTTACAATGTGATTGTAAGTAGAATTGCAATCTATAATACATTGACATTTTTCACATTTGTATATCGTTAAATTGGATGGACCTTCTTGTGTTACATCCATTTTAATTCTAGTTTCATATTTGTATATAGAATATCCAATTAGTTTAGTAATTTCATCTTTAGATAGTGATTTATATATATGTTTTAGCCATTTATCTGATCCAAAATACGACAGATCAAAATTAAAGTGTCTAAATTTTATGTTTTCGTAATCTTTGTGCAATTCTACATGTTTCTTAAAGGATATGTAGTCAAATTTCATTCGGCATGTTGTACATTCCACATCATTTACTTCCACTTTGTTGAGGTTTGTATGCAAATGGCAATGATCTATAACATCATCATACGTGCTTAAAGATACATTACAATTTTTACACGTATAAATGACTGGTATCATTTCATCTTTGGATGAAATATTTTTATTGCTTTCAATTAGATCTTCACAATAAGTGATTTTATGACCAAGTTTATCAGATTGCTTAACTTTACTTTTTAATTTATAACTATGAAATGGCATATGCAATTTATAAGCTGTTTCCGAAAATTTTGTTTCGCAGATGCAACATGTGAAGTAATCATTTATATCACATAGATGTCCTTTGACTTCAACCTTTGAAATAAAATGTTTTTCACATAACTCACATTTAGGAAATTCTGGAATAAGAGGTTTCATTATTTTGTTAGTATGCAAGTTATAGAATGTTAAGTCTTGCAGTTTTAAAGTCTTATATTGTTGATGCAACTTTCTGTGCGAAGTTATTGACTTATTGGAAAACAATAGCCCGCAAAACTTGCATACATATTTTACAATATTTACACAAAGCGATTTGAGATGAACATCCTTTTTAAAAACTCTGCATATGTTGCATTTACATACATTGCAAAAATTATAACTTAACTGTTTCGCAGAAACGCCTGATAAATTTGATATTGTTGTGATATCCTTACATTTGTTATTAACCTTAATATTGGTAAAATTTTCCTGATTAATTATAATTGAATCTGGTAAATATGGCTTTTCTACTTTAGATGGATCATCCAGACAACTGTAGTTATGATTCTTATTGTCGTTCTTTATGACGAGTGATTCTGAATCAATTATTTTAATATCAGACGGAGTTAAATTTCTTAAATTATGGTCATAAGTGGTAGGCTGAACTTCTGCAAGTACGTTGATTACTACAAAATATTCGGAATACTGATGCTGTTGCTGATGAATTGTGGCATCGTTATTTTTGAAAAGTCGGTGACAAATTACACATTCCCAATTAATTTTAAACATTAAATGATCTAAATGTTTCAAAGCAGCATAAGAAGTTAGGAAATGTATATTGCATTCTGAGCATTTAAAAAGTATAATTTTTGAAATTATAACTTGAATATCATTATAAATTTGTTTCTCATGATGTTGACTCTCGGAATTTTGTGCTAATGTAGTTATATGTCCATGTTTAGAATATATGTCTACAATGCCATCCTCAGGTAAACGTAAATTACAACTTTTACTAGTTCCCTGGCTATTAATTGGTAAAATACTATGAACTTGTTTTAACATTTCAGTTTTATGGCTTTTTCGCAAATGAGTATTATATGTCATGATATCATCAAGTTTTGAATCACAAAACTTACACATTGGATTAAACGATGACATATTTATTCGCATGTTTTTAAATCCTTTATGTTTCGCAATAGCATGACTTTTACAAAACACTTCTTCATTGAAATAGTAAGAGCAAATCGGACAGCTATAAAAATTATTTGATTCGCTTACTTTTTTTTTCTTATTTATCTTTTCATCTGTACTCACATTTGTAACATTTTTTTGAAAAATTTCATTGTTCTTGCCCATCGGTTTCTCTACTTGGGTTATTCCTTTCTTTTCTACATTTTCTGTTGGTACCTGCGCTTTCTTAGTGTAAAGAATAGCATATAAATGATCAATAAGGTCTTGTTGGTTTGGAAATAGCTCATCACAATGAAAACAAGCTTCACTAAAGATATAATTTGTTTGGGGATCAAACGATTTATCCACATTATATTCTTTAATCTGACTTATAGAATCTTTATTGCATCTTTCATCTTGATCTATATAATGAATATTCCTTTCATGTCTCCTTAAGCTTAATTTGGTACTAAACTCTCCCTGACATAAGCTACACATGAATTTTTTTTTGTATCCAGGGTATAAAGGATCTTTTTGCTTAAAGTTATACTCCAAAATTGCATGAATACTTAATTCATGATCACTAAGAGACTGTTTATGCGGAAAAAGTATTAAACATTTATCACAAAATCTCTTTGTTCTTGTAAGGTAAGGTCTTATATTTTGTAAAATAATTTTCAGGTCAGATATCAATGTTAAATTCTTTGTCATGGTTCCGTTGCTTGGTTTTGATCCAAGAATGATTTTTCTACAAAAATCAGGTGCAAAGTCCGACGATGTACTTGAATCTGAGATATTTAGGTTACCAGTACCAGTTTCTTTTGAATTTGTTGCGTTTTCTGAACAGTCTGGAATAGCAAATGTTTATCAAATTATTTAATTTGAAAGCAATTACTTAACTGCAACTCCTATACAATATAGCACTGCAAGTCCCCTAAGTCATAATATGGTGGATAAATTATTGAAAATACCTTCATCAAAGTCCATAATTTCTTGTTTAAGAACAGATAAATCTGGAAAAATTTGTTGTATAATCGGATTTTGTAGGAGGTCATGCTCTTCTATATCAATGTCTTCAGCCATTTTACAGCTGCAAATAAAAAAACTTACTTAATATTATGTATGACATGAATTTTTAATACCTTATGTTGATTGCATGCATGAATGCATTCATCAAATAAATATTATAAATGCGAAAGTTTGGATGGATGTATGGATGTATGGATGTTTGTTACTCAATCACGCTCCAACAGCTGAACGGATCTGGATGAAATTTGGCACAGAGATAGATTATAGTCTGGAATAGCACATAGGCTAGGCTAGAGTTTCCGCGGGAACCGAAAAACCTTAATCCACGCGGACGAAGTCGCGGGCATCAGCTAGTATTATTATATATTATAAATTAACAACGGGTAATTATGCATAACAAACTTTTTATTATCAATTTAACTAATTAAGGTTGGACTGATTCCTTAATTTTTTATTTTTTAGACAGTAGTAGTAATTGTTCAAAAATCTAACTAGAGTCAGAGAAAGACATCAAACTAGTTGAAAATAACCACTGGAACTGAATATAAGGTGTACAAGACCATGTGTGTAGAAGTCAAGATCTGCGTCAAGCAGTTAACTATCAGTTAACGTCAAAGAACACCACTTTATTTGGTAATTAGAAATTGTGCTCAATGTTGTAAAAATATATTAGCTAGAAATATAGATTAGCTAGTCTGCTAGACCGCCTAGTCTTATGACTAGGCGTTCTAGCGGACTAAGGTTTTTTTAAATACCATGGAAACTTGGATTTTCTAAGATGCAAGCTCTCTGTGCCAAATTTTATTAAATTTGCTTAAGCAGTTAGGACAAGCAAAGGTTGCAGACATACAGTCAGACAGATAGAGACACTTCTGTACTTATAATAGTAGCATCCAATGGAGATTTCTGGGCAGATCAATATGACGGAAGATTATCTCTAAGTGGGCACAATTTTCATTCAAGCACAAGCAGTGTATATGGAAGTGTAGGTGTGGAGCCTGATCTGCAATTTGGAAATTGGTCCACAGTATGATACTCTTTTGATAAATGAGAATAGCATGGATGTGTGTGTGTGTGTACTCTCACAGGACAAAGCCTGGTCCTTATGCTTGTGTGGGGACCTAGGTCCAATGCATAGAGGGGTTTACGAGAGATTTAATCTAAATTGTGGAATTGATACAACAACCCAAACAAGTTGCTATGAACAATAATTTCCAATGGATGCAGAACTATGCTGCAACATTGCTGAAGCCATTTGATGGGGTGGAGCTATGTATTTGATATTCGGGCTATGGGCTAAGACACCGGACATCTACCATTGCACTACCTCATAAATTGCATAATTATGGCAGAAGGTGACTAGTCGCCAATTAGATGAGCCCTCTGAAAAAGAGCCGACAATATTTCCAGCAAGAGGGGCAACAACAGTTTGGGCGAATTGGTGGATTCGGTGCCAACTGCCGCACCTCTACACTACATAAGATGTCATTAGACACCCACCCATATACATATATCTCTTGGTTACCTACTCCACCTGGCCAGTGAAGGCAAGATGGAGGCGAGTGCCCAGAAGGACACCCAAGGGAGATAAAGTCTGTGATGTTACTAATCATCAACAACTTGCCACAAAGCTTTAATGCAGCTAACCAGGGTGTAAAGAGGTGCTGCACTGATTTAACCATAGGAAAAATTATTTGTCGAGTGGGTTTTCTTGCTATTAAACCATTAGACACTTCCACTTTCAAATTAAAACTCTTGCGATTCCACTTTGACCTGCACATTAAGGCAAGCCAAAGGTGGGCTCCCACTAAAGGGCCACAAGTTTAGAGTCAATCAAAAGCCTTTCTAAAGTCTATCCTTACATATTATGATACATCAAATAAATATTATAAATACGAAAGTTTGGATGGATGTATGGATGTTTGTTACTTAATCACGCCTGAACAGCTGAACGGATCTGGATGAAATTTGGCACAGAGATAGATTATAGTTTGGAATAACACATAGGCTACTTTTTATCCTGGAAAACTAAGGAGTTCTCGCGGGAACCAAAAAACCTCAATCCACGCGGACGAAGTCGCGGGCATCAGCTAGTCAACAATAAATGTAAGAACCTATAATACCTAAAAAGCTATATTCCCAAAGTTAGAGATAACTATTTTTTATGACATTGAGCAGTATTATTGCATAAAAATAAATCAGGTAGGTACTATAGGTAGGTACTATAAGTTTAGTATGATCGACAAACAAAAGTTAAGTTCCTACCTAGACTTCATAATAATGAGTATGTATAATTAATAAAAACCGTTGCATTTCCATATTTTACAACCAGTGAATGTTCTTTCACTGTAATTGAGAACATTATAAAAATTAGGAGGGTAGTTAACTAAAACCTAAATTGATTTCATTTCATGGATTTATTGTTCTATGTACAAGCCTGAAGCTTAACATACCTTTAAAATTGTTTCTGTCTAAGGTTAAGAGTTGAAAAAACAATTTAAAATTTGTGTTTACTAGAAAATACGCGCAAAGCACTTTAGAAAGGAAAATGCAATTTTTGACAGATTGGTTGACATCACCACAGATCACTTTAAACTACTCAGATCAAATAAATTAATAAACTAGGTATACCAATGACCTCAAAATCTGTGCTCAAAATCAAAGCCAATGAATAAGGAAGTACTAGCCCCGACATCACGTCCACGTTGACTTAAGACAATGACAACTGTCAACCTGTCAGCCCGTTGACCATAGAGGTAGGAAAACTCACTGTTTCGATATTCCGTTCCGGTGCGTTGAAAGCAATGAGTAAATAATAATTAATAATTAGTTTCCTTCGTCATTGGTTGAAAGTTGCGTTCGTACATAACATAAACATATTGATATTATCGGTAATCCTAATAAATCCTAATAAATAAAATAACTTTATCATAATATTTTGCATACGATACTACAAGACAGTTCGAATTTAATCAACCTAAAGCGAGTAAAACAAATTAGACCGACAAATCAAGGCAAAACGTTCAGTAATCTCAAATCTTCAACCACAGATCTTCAACAAATGGTTGTGACCTCTGGTTGTGCATATGAGATAATTCGAATGGAGAAATGTTTCTTTAATAATATAAAATTATATTTATCTTATCAAATTCGTTTTTAATATGAAGAAATTTATTAACGGCTTTTCCTTCTCTTATTATATTCATTCATTATATTGTTACTGTATACTGTTCGTCGTATATTATGATACCGGCGGTCTTACTGGTTGTATAATTCTGGACATATTAGGCCAAGCGCTATCAAAAGTTCATTCATTTTGAAAACAACAAAAAATCTAATGAAAACCTCGAAAACTGTGCGTATTTGACCGAGCGAAGCGAAGGTCTCCGAGTCTACTTGAGTGAATTGGCACTTGTCCGTCCGTCCGTCCGTCCGTCAGTCAGAGCCTTAAAACTTCTGAATTACTGAACGTAATTACTTCGAATTTAAATATAATATTATGTAAACCAATGGCCTCCCGCCGAATATGGCTTAAAAAGTTATAAAAATCTTTATTTCAGGGGGGCTCTCATAGAAGCAAATGCGAAGTAAAATATTTTTTATAGCGTTACATAGGGTTGCGGTATATCATTTTAAAGATAATTAGGAATAGAGACCAAAAATATATATATTTTTTAATTTTTCCCCTAAAATTGACGAAATGGGGGTTTTCAAAGTAGAGATTTTCTAACGTCCAAAGTTGACCTAACTTTCAATTTTCTGAAAGGCTGAGCCTGAAACTTGATCAATTATTTGAATTATATCCTGTACTTGAACAACAAATACTAAAATTAGATAAACATACTTAATAAGGAAACGAAATTATTTAATTTTTAATGTGCTTCAGTACTTACATAAATAAACAGAACTTCACAATGATTTAATAGATAATATGGCGATCTGTGATACCGCGAGGCTGTGCCGCGAGGTCTCAGTTCGGGGCCAATTGTTTGTAATGTAAGGATTGGACGTGAAAATCTCCACTTTGAAAGCCCTCCATTTTAATCCATCCAAAATATTATTAGTATAGATATAGTAAGTATAGGTAGAAGTATAGATATAGAGCGATTTGACTCGGCTCAGCGAGGTGGACACAATATTTAGAGTTTAGTTTAGAGTTTTAGACCATGGAAGGTATTTTCTACTTCCATGGTTTACTAAAGACCATGGAGGAAGGAATTACGACTGCCGTCTAAGGAGGTAGGACTAAAATAAAAACTAAGAATACTATATTATATCCAATTTCTGTTTATTACCATCACGTAAGTGTGAGTGAAACAAAATATCGCTGTTTGTGTCTATTCGATTAGCAACTGGTCACAAGGTTCAGATTGTCAAATTATATCTTTTATCTTTTAATACTGTCAAATTCAAAATACCCTATTCTTGTACGAATAATACGGGTCGTTATCTGTACACATAATTTTGTTGCTTAGTATTTGTTTGTTTACATTCGAGGTTACAGAAAAGATTTTTAAGAATTTCTTTATTTAAAGTAAATTTCTAAGGTGCATAAAGCTCTACAATCAAAGCCAAGTGTCCACAAAAAATGTATTGTGCCTTTGAGGGACGTAAATCCAATAGTTTAAGAAAATAAAATGATACAGAATCTGTCGGGTTTCATCGGTGAGTTTCATCGGTGAGTTTTGGCAATGGTTCTTGTTTAAGACTAAGGATTTTACTAGTAAATAGGTAAGCAAAGGTAAGAAAAAGTAAATAAATATGTTTAAGTACTCAATTACATACTTATTTAATAATAATAATGATATTTCGCCAAAACGCTTTTAGGTTACTAGTGCTGTGAAATAGATTATTGATAATTATTGCAATAGTACGTACATACGAGTATTATGTACTCTCTAATCTCTATGTTGTAGATTTCCTTAAAAATGAACTAATAAAAAGGAAATGGATAGAAATGATAAAAAGACCTAATAGGATACCGCGGCATAACAGTCGTATTTGCTCAAAACATTTCACAGAAGACTCATTTTTGCCAAACGAATACACCAAATGTAGGCGACTGAAATCAAATGCTATACCCACTATAAATTTACCCCAAGAAATAGACGTTATCACGACAAGAAAGTTTAATATTTATAAATTAACTAGCTGACCCGGTGAACTTCGTACCGCCAACTTATCTATAAGAATAAAACAAATAAACTATCCTATCTTTTAAGTTAGACCAAATTACAGATAGTTACGAAGTTTGATCAAAATCGGTTCAGTAGTTTCAGGGTTTATCCCGAACATACCTACATCGTGACACGAGATTTTTATATACTTATATAAGATCGGATATTATATTGTACCAATTTTTACCCGACTACGACAAAGCCCAAAGGAAGGGTTCTGGAGTATGATTTTAGCTGTCGATGGTATTTAGTGTTAGAGGGAAACTTAAAAACGATTCGTACATGGTATCATTGCCTGATTAATCTAGGTTGGCAACACTGCTCTCGAGCAGGGATGAAGATGGCGTAACGCTATTGACGTGTGTCTGTGTAAATAATTGCTAATTAAAGTATTAAAATGGATAAACCGTGTTTGGATGTAATAGGTCAGAAGTGGCATGAACTTCATGTGCTTAATTAATTGATTATCCGGACCTATCCTGAAAATGGTACCTACAAATTGTAATTCAAGATGTTAAATAAAGTATTATATGACGCCATGACCGTGACGTAATTCGAGAAGCAAAAAAGAATAGAATTACCTACCTAATTGTCGTCATGACGGAAGGTTGAACTATAAAATACAAGAAGGATAAATGAGTGTTAAAACTCGTATTGTGAAATGATCGTAAGTACATAAATACCTACGTGGGTTGGCAATCGGAATTGCATTGGAAAGTTGGCATGGAAAACTTAAAAAGAGGTATCAATGGAATAGTTAGTACTTATCAAGTACTTGCATACAAATTACCAAAGGTCAATGAGGTATGAGGTTTTACTACTATAACAATTCCATTCAGCATGTAAAGTGCCTGGAGAGAGACCTACCTAGTGGTACTGTGTGTAGGTACATGGAAACGGTGAGTTTATTAAAATATTTATTTGAAAGAAATGATTAAAGGTTATAAAGGTATCTACCATTATGACTACAGCCCATTAACGTCCCACTGCTGGGCAAGGGCCTCCACTTTCATAGGAGAGAGGGAATTAGAGCTTAGACCCATCACTCTGATCTTATTGGTTTGTCTGATCTGGTCTGTCTGGTTAAAGTATAACTATAAGTATATTAAATAAACAGACCATACCTGCAGAGTGAGATAAGTAGGTACTTGCAGGTTGTACTTACTTACATTAAGTACTGAAGTATCTAAGTTTTATGTGAGGAATCATAGTGAAATCATAAAGAGGTATGTCATAACATATGAGTACCTATGCAGTATTCAAAGAAATAAGTTAAACTACCATAGGTTAGGATGGTAGTTGGTCGACTACTTATGTAATAAGTAAATTATTGAAGAGGTATTTACTAATTTATTTAGTTGGAAATTAGTTTAATTGATAATCTTGTACCTAAATTGATAGTGAATATTCAATTTATTCTGAGAGTTATGTGAATCATATATACCTAATATTGTTTGAGTAAATGAACAGAGGTCAAAAGTAACTGTAATATTATACATTCCACTAAGGCAAGTATAACCCATTAAAGGTCCTTACAAGTGAAAATTGCATTTGTAGAGTGAACGGATGCCCAGTTAAAATAATAAGTAAGTTACAGTTTAGCCGTTTAGTATAAATAATATCAGAGTTATACATGTTTGAAGGGCTAAAGTATATAATTGAGTAAGTACATTATATATAAAGATTGGGTGGCATAGATAGGTACCTTTGTTTGGAAAATGTGAATTGAAATAATATCAAATCTGCCTGGATGAAGAATGGGTTAGCGGATTTGGGTGTGAATTATGATGGTGATATGATGGGTTTCGAGACCCAGGTAGACTAACTTTATTAAGTATTTGATGAGTCTGTTGTATGTCAAGTGATTCACAGTGGCTGTTTGGAGCGGTGTGCTTTATTGCCTGATAGAGCATATGATTTTTCATTATGCGGAGAGACTGAAGGAACAGAGAGATATCACATCAGTGATTGTACTCACACCTGGGGTACCATGGTTATGGTGCTGTGTACGGGCTAATGTCTGTTAAGATAGCCGAGGTTTTGCCAAGATAATAATGTTTTTAATTTTACAGGTGTAATTAATAAATTAATTCTTGAGTTTTAGTGTGGTCTTCGCAATGTTCTCTGGCCAAGACCAAAAGCTAGTGGCATATTATGTTATGGTGGTTGCTTATCCTGCACCTTGAATAACAATGGAATGGAATGATGTCTATATAACATATGGGCCGAGTCCGGGTTGCATATCTTGCAGTCGTGTTAGCAAATAAATGCAAAAAGAATTAAGTGGTAATTTTGGTAAATTCCAATTTAATTGTAATGGATGAGGACTCTGTGGTGACTAAAGTTTAGTCAAAGAGGATAAGTGGCAAAAGCAAAAGGAAACATAAAGGAGAATGTCCATTGTTGCAAAAGGAAAGTCATCATTTTGTTTAGAGGAAAAATAAAGGAGGATGCCACATTTTTTGAAAAAAAAAAGGAAAACTATAATTTTTGTTTAGAGGGAAAATAAAGGAGATTGTCAAGTTTGTAAAAGGCAATGGCACCTTTTAGTGCAAGGAGATTTATATACAGTCATCTTATATCGTGCAAGGAGTTTCAAGGATGATGCATTAACTTTTATAGTTAAAGAGTCAAAGTCATAATATATTTATTCAAAGCTGGTACTTACACAGTACACTTAATGAACGTCAAGTATACAAAGTATAAGACGTGGTGGTGATGATTAACATAGGTATCTTAAAACTAAAGTTACGAGGGTTCCAAACGCGCCCTGGTCTGAGAAGAGTAAAATTGTTTCTTATGAATTTGGGAGGTAAAGCCCGGCTGTTGAATAAAGATTTAAATGTTACTCTGGAGAAAAAAATAAAATAAAGAGGATGTTGGGTGGAATGGTACTGGTGGACCGGTAATGATAATATTGCAAATAATTCATATGGTTGAGATGAACAGGGTGTATAATATGAGAACATAACAGTATTTTGGGAGTGACTCATTTGTGATATTTTGGTTTGATTTTTGTTGAGGTAAAAACAAAATAGAAATAAATATGCCTGCGGGGCCATGGGTCAGCTTCAGGAAAATTTCTAAAGGTGAAGTACACTTATTGTAAATGTCACATGCCTGAGGGGCTTCAGAACAAATTGATGCATGCGCCAGCAGGGCTGCACAGCAGATCAGTTTTAGCTAAATACCTAAAGTGGGGTACACTTACTGTATATGTCACATGCCTAAGGGGCTTTCATACAAATTAACACATATTGGCGCAGGGCTGCACGGCAGAACAGTGCAGAGTACAGAACAGTAAATGTAACATGCCTTATGGGCTTCAGTACAAACTAATACATTGACTTGCAGGGTTGCAGATTAGTTTCAGGGAAATGCCTAACAGGGGCCTATGGCTCAGTGGTAAGACACGCCTAAGGGGTTTCAGTGCCAATTCATGCATATGCCTGCGGGGCTACTGGTAAGTTTCAAAACATGCCTAAAGGGGCTACAGCGCAGATAAGCCAACATGCCTAAGGGGCTACAGAACACATGTCTTAGGGGGCTCCAACGCAAATTATAGCACACGCCTCCGGGGCGACAGAGCGCATACCTTAAGGGGCTGCAGTACATATAGCGTATGCCTACTGCGTAACGGATCAGCTTGCTGGGCACACAGCTGATAGAACATGCCTGAGGAGTTATATTATGTGTTACAGCACATGCCTGCGGGGCTACTTCACACAGACTGCCTTCAGTATAATTTAAATTATTTTTCAGTAAAGGGCAGTTAGCCGTTGTGGTTGTCGCACCTTGCCTTCGGGGCCTAAGTACCTGCCTTCGGGGCCTACGCACTTGCCTTTGGGGCCTACGCATTTGCCTTCGGGGCCAACGCACTTGCCTTCGGGGCCAACGCAATTGCCTTTGGGGCCAAAGTACTTGCCTTCGGGGCCTACGTACTTGCCTTCGGGGCCTACGTACTTGCCTTCGGGGCCGACGTACTTGCCTTCGGGGCCTGCGTACTTGCCTTCGGGGCCAATGGACTTGCCTTCGGGGCCTACGTACTTGCCTTCGGGGCCTACGTATTTGCCTTCGGGGCCGACGTACTTGCCTTCGGGGCCTACGTACTTGCCTTCGGGGCCAATGGACTTGCCTTCGGGGCCTACGTACTTGCCTTCGGGGCCTAAGCACTTGCCTTCGGGGCCTACGTACTTGCCTTCGGGGCCAATGGACTTGCCTTCGGGGCCTACGTACTTGCCTTCGGGGCCTAAGCACTTGCCTTCGGGGCCTACGCATTTGCCTTCGGGGCCAACGCACTTGCCTTCGGGGCCAATGCACTTGCCTTCGGGGCTAACGAACCTTGCCTTCGGGGCCGACATACCTTGCCTTCGGGGCCGATGAACCTTGCCTTCGGGGCCGATGAACCTTGCCTTCGGGGCCGACACACCTCGCCTTCGGGGCTTATATGATATACTTTCAAGTGTGGACATTAGCGCCCTCGGGGCTGGGATGTAAAGCCTAGCGGATTCTGATGAGCAGATGGCGAATCACTAATAAGTTACCAGTGGAGCTCATGTACGCTGACCGCATAACTCATGTGGTTGTTTCTTGCCCGTGGGGCTCACCGCTCATGTAAGTTAATTCCGTACCTCTTATATTTTACAACATTTTGAATATATCGCTGGTGTGGAAAATAGGGGCCATGGTGCCAGTAGACTTCGAAAGTCTAGCCTGCGGGGCTGCTACGTTTCGATTTCCGGTAGCGAGAGTTGCAAAATAAAGCAAAGCTTAGGTAAATTGCCCGCGGGGCTAGCCAGATTAGTACAGGTAATCTATTACTCGCCGTTGGGGGCATGATAGTATGCATGTAGCAAAACAGCTGTTTTTCAGGCGAAAGCGCAGTGATGATGATACAGTTCAGTGAGTGTCACGGTTAGGTGACATAAAGGCTTAATGGGTCTGTAAAATATGCAGATGGTATTCACTGATTTCAACTATTGCTTTAAATGCGAGGCACTGAGTGGCAAACAAGTAATATAACCGCCGCGTAAGTTGAGCTATGCACAGTAACACATTTCGGGTGTCAAATGATGTGCGTTATGAGGTGCGCCGCGAGGGGCCGCACGTTACCATACGTTCCATACCATAGTTCTGTAGTACGATGTACCTGCGCAGGCGACCCCCATTTTGGGTCAAGTTATGGGATGCGATTTATATCGGTGGTATGTTTTGATGCCATTTGAGGTTCACTAAGATTCATGTGAGAGTAACAATATTTCTATGAAGGTTGAGCGATGTAACAACATATCGTGTAAAGAGATTTACTTAACTTGTAAAGAGACTCGCTCTATGATGTTCCTTGGGATATTCATTCATAAAAGTGATATGAATACCATAATTAGATTGAGGAGGAACAGTGAAAAGTAAATTACAAAAAAAATATTGAACAACCAAGTAGGTACACTACTACACATTTATATTTTATTAACATTATATTATATTTATATTATGATATTATATTATATACGTCTTCACCACACTATCACGACTGCACAAATCAAAATGATATGAGTTGCCAAGCAGATGCCAAGGTATGTTGTATTGAATAGTATCAACATTTGAGTTCGGTTTTACGAAACGTTGAAATTTGGCAAGAGCTGATAAAGGCATTACCGGGCCGTTGAGTTGCCTGTTGTGTTAAGTTAAAACGAACAATACAATGCAGGGCCACGGTATGAGGTTAATCTATTCTTCCGGTGGGAATAAGGTGCTTTTGAAATTTCAAATGAAATTAGGGAACGTAGAGATTTGCTCAAAAGATGGAGCATGTGCAAAATATACAAAATGGCTCATTATAGAGAGCGTGGCTCAGGTCTTCAGGGTTTTATTGAGTTTTGTAACCAATTGTAACCGATTGTCAGATAAAGTTCTGGGGGGAATTGTAACATAAGCTAGCCTGTCTAAGGCTTACAGAGAAGGTATATGTCATTTATGCCATGTGTAAAGAGGAAAGTATAATTATGTGTAATGAATGAGTAATAATAACCATTCTGGAAAGTAACAAAGTGAACATGAGTATACTCATAGGAAAACTAAATTATAGGTGTACACCAGTAGACTATAAGAATCTTATTTATCATTCAATCAAATGATTGTGTTCTCATCTCCGTGAGAATGTCGAAATTGTTACGAATTACTTATACAATTGAAACTTTGGGTTAAGAGTAAGCAAGTGTATGATGTTATAGACCAGACAGAGTTAGTTTCTACCATTTCACTGATTATTACCTAAAGATTAATAATTGTCATTAAATTCACCAGAGTCAACTTATCTAGAATAATATTATGATGAGCTGTGTTATGGGTGATAAATCCATATTTACTTATTAGGTGATGTTTTGTAACGCGAAAAGACGATGGAGACTGATGCTCTTTTAACCTAAAACATAGTCTTGTTGTCTGTAAACTGTACTTGGTAAGGTTTATAATGCCAGTGCTTTAACATTGGAGTGTCAGGCGCTAAAGGCCAGCGTTAATACTACAAATGGCAGAGTAGCATCAGCAATCATCGTGATTTTAATTAAGTGTTCGAATTATGTCAACTTCGGGACGAAGTTATGGGTCAGGATGACCGAACTGTTAGAGGGAAACTTAAAAACGATTCGTACATGGTATCATTGCCTGATTAATCTAGGTTGGCAACACTGCTCTCGAGCAGGGATGAAGATGGCGTAACGCTATTGACGTGTGTCTGTGTAAATAATTGCTAATTAAAGTATTAAAATGGATAAACCGTGTTTGGATGTAATATTAGCTATTTACGAATGTTCCTCCGTTACACCTTCATGAAGCAATCATAATCAAATAATTACGAAAGTTGGTGGTATTCTCTAAAATTGATTTGGTGTAACGATCGCAATGGCTTCCACTCTCCCGCTAAAGGTTAAAATGCATTAATACACCAAGAACGCCGTAAGTGCAGCCAATCAGAGGTCATCACGATTGTTACACTGATGCAATAATTTTTAGATAATACGAGTTTTTCTAATTAGAATTCTTTTTCTAATTTTTTTCTAAAACATTAGATATTTGCGGTATTAGACTGTCATCATTTCATTTTGAAATGGGATATTTGGAAGACGATATTTTGGGCAAATTATATTCTTTGTACATGTAGTATGTAAATAAAATAAAATATAGGTATTGAAACTTACTAACTAAACTGCATTTTAATCAATAACCCCGTGCGTAATTAGTATAAGGAGTGTGGTGCCAACCACGTAAAGATTTTTTTTAGTTTTAATTAATTTAGTAACTAGTAATATAGTTAAAATTTTACCTTCTTTTATAAATTATTTAGTTGCTATTTGGGTTTAAATAAGGTTATTTATTATTATTTTTAGTATTAAATAAATAAATAACAAGAAATTTGTAATCAATAAATGTACTACTTTGATTTCAGTAAAGTAGTTAATTATTAAAACTAATCTGTCGTACTATGCGGGCTAGTTCGGGTTGCTAGATTCAAGAAAATTTTGCGACAGTGGCGCCCCTATTTATTTCACGACTTTTTTGCCAAGCTATAGTACCTATGGCTTGTATATTTTTATAATTATTGTTAAAATCTGTCATCACCTATCCCGAAGGAACCCTATAATTTTTGGGATAAAAATATTCTCTAAGTTAGGTATCCCAGGGCAGAAAAGTATGTCAAGTTGCAATCAATCCATATTGCAACTTGATAGTAAGTATTTACTGGTTTGAACGTGATCGGCTAACAGGCAGCCAAAAATAAAAAGTAACTGTATGGATACTGTTTTAGGCTCTTTATGGATACTAAAGCATTCTCTATTTTAAGATTGTTTTATACAAAAATCATCATTTATATTTCACAGATTACGTATGTTAGACAATAATATAAACGACTGCCACCCATCACTAGGAAAATCCTACCTAGTGACAAACTGAAAACACAATCTTACTTCTATAGTCTTCATTATTCTATGCTAAAGACAGTAAAGACACCACCCCCTTCACTCTACCTCACCGCACAGCTGATCACATCAAACGTCTGTCAATTATTTGTATTCACGTCAGATGGCAAGAAAATGGAGTTTTGTTACGCCTAAAAAGAGATAAAGGTTTCAATATGAAATCAAATAAAATACACTTTTCCGACTGCCGGGGTTAGAATGGATAATACAACTCCATTTCAACCTTGGGCAGCTGACGATAATTCGAAAAATGTTAAAACTGATAGAGAAATAGTGGATGACGCGAAACTTCATCGGGAAAATGTCAATCATCCAAAACATAGGCAAACTGCGTCTTACGATAAAGAAATCGTCGACGCTCCAAGTGTTGTTCCTGGACCTTCGAGTGCCACGGGTTCCGGCGCCAATCCTGTGTGTGGAAAAGAGTCTAAGATGGACTCTGGCAAAATAGCTTCCATGCAACAAATTGTTGAGAATACTCTCAGGTAAGTACCTAAATGCATATTTACCAAGTAATTTTATCGAAATCCTATTATTGGTACATTCATATGGCTTTCTTTAAAATTTTTGTGATACAATTCTAAAATCATCAATTTGTGATGATTTTATGTCAGCTAGGATGTATTATAAAAAACTGCTTCTAATTTGTAATTGAACAGTAATAAATAATTGATCCATAGATTCTATTCAAAAGATTTTTTTTTATATAAGTACTGAATCCTGATACCTTAGATAACTTTTTTTCTATAATTTATTGCTAAAACTGCTAAAAACAACTTTTTAGTGTTAATTATGTTAGGTATTTTATAATATCTTGCTTGTTTATGATTGTTGTCATAACAGTTCATAGCAAACTATGGGTATGTTCCGATATACACTGTGAGCACTGTTCGGTGCTCTTCCATCCATCCATCCATCAGCCTGTATGCATCAACTGCTGGACATAGGCCTTTTCGAGAGCGCGCCACTCGGTGCTCTTACTGGGGAGAAATCTGCCGCAGAATCCTAGGGAAATATATGTACTGGTGTTTTTGAGGTACGGGTAGGTAGGTGCTCTCAATGCTGACTGCGTTCTGTTTAAAACAGTAATCAGTATAACTAACTATAAAGGAATGTCTTCGCAGTATACTAAATTGTTGTCACACCTTACAGTGCTCCCAGTGTATATCGGAACATACCCTATAATACACATTGACGATTAACCACCAAGAACTCCTTACTACATTTTTTTAAAATTGTTTTTTTGCTGTTTCTCGACATACTTAAATACCTATCTCACGTTATGGAAACATCTTTTTAAAAGAATTTGCAATATATTGTGAATTTTTTACTGGTGTGAAAATACATACTAAATAAATGAGAACAAATTTTGGCAGCAAATACTCCTAACTTTAGTATTTTGTATGAACTTATTGCATCTTAGTGTGTGCCACACTATCCATTTTAAAAGTAAGTTTTGCTGTTTTTTCTAATATTATACCAATATTTTACTAATATAAATATGTATTACTAAAATGATGCCCTTGACATCATCCACGTGGATTAAGTTTATTTGATTCCCACTGGAACTCCTTAATTTTCTGGGACAAAAATGTCCTTGCCCTAAGATTCAACCTATCCCTGTACCAAATTTCATCAAAATCTGTTGAAAATATGGGCTGTTTTGTGATTTGCAAAATAAGGTGGCTTTTAGAAGTTATAGCCATCTATAACTATTGAATTATTGACTTATGAGGTCCTGATGGTTAACCATCGATAATCGATATATAAAGTACGCTTAAACTTATTAATTATGGTAGGTTGTGGGCACCTTATCAGAGAGTCATGTGAGACCTTTGTTTTGGAGTTGACGAAAATAATCATCACATCACTACAATAAAAAATAACATTTAAGTAATTCAACAATTATATTTTGATTAACACATTTCATTTGATTTGTATGCTCTGAGATATAATCCATACTAATACCATATTACTTAATATTTAAAATGTGGAAATGTGTCTGTGTGCTATTTAACCATCTTTTTAACCAATTTTGATGAAATGTTGTATAGAGATAGGTTGCATCTTGGGGAAGGACATAGGCTATTTTTTATCCTGGAAAATAACGCAGATAAAGTTGCAGGCATCATCTAGAAAGTAATATTGTTTACATTGTTGTAAATATTTTTCTTTGGTGTTTATAGAGAGGTGTTTTATAGAGTATACGGGCTGGTAAAATGACATGGAAGCCTTACTCAGGATAGTCTGTACCTTTTTATGCGAGATCTTAATTTTGCTTTAGGCAAATAAAAAGATCACTTAATAAACTATATTAAATGTACAATGCATAACAGTTTCATAATAAGTGTAGATAAGTCATGAATTAATTACAAACACACCATAGTCAAATCAAAGAAAATAGTATCATTACATATTTGATTTAGTATAAGACTTAGCTGACTTGGTTGTATTTCAAACAAGAATGATGACTGCAAATTAATAAGGAATTGCAATCATTTTACTGTAGATCGCCCCACATGTAGTCACATTGTGCTGGAACCTGCCCAGAAGGAATAAAGTATAAGAGCTACACATCTGTTCTTTTCTTGTCTAAATTAATTATTTACTTATAATAATAATTAAGGAATTGAGATCAGAAAAGAAAAGATGTGTAAGTAATGTTCTAGGAATTTTACTAACTAATCAAATCAGCAACCCTATAACAACCAATTGCACCCACAATGGAATGGCCTTGTTATCACAATCTCTTAACTTCATTGGCAGCTCTAAATATATTGCTATCCCTTTCATAGCACTCCCTTTAGATTTACACTGACAATTTAATAGAATTAGCCACATTAGCCAGTTTTTTGCAACTACAAGTTACACCTGGGCATGTTCATAGATATTCTCTTGTAAAGTTCATCTGTTCACCAGGGTTTGATATATTAAGTACTAGTTAATCAGCCAGGCTTCGCATGGGTGGGAAAATCTACCTTTTAGCCCCTATCACGAACGAACCCTACCGATTTCGGACTAATAAGTACCTAGCTTATTTGTTAACCCAGAGTATAACCATATTAAATAGCATATAATTAATTAATATTAGCATAGGAACTTAGTTTTAGGAACTATTGATCGGAGAATAAAGGCTATTTTTATTTTTATTTTTATCCATACTAATATTATAAATGCGAAAGTGTGTCTGTCTGTCTGTCTGCCTGTCTGTCTGTCTGCTACGCTTTCACAGCTCATCCGTTCAATCGATTTTAATGAAATTTGGTACAGGGATAGGTTCTATCCCTGTACCATATCTAATTAAAGAGTTCCCGCGGGAATCAAAAAAATCTAATGCACGCGTACGAAGTCGCGGGAATCATCTAGTTAACTATAAGTGTGCAAAGTTGCATTCAAATTCGTCTAGTAATTTCGACGTGATGAGCAAACTGACAAAAATACCGGAATCTGTATCGATAATAACGCTTCCTCCAACTAAAACTTAAAAAAATATTCAACGTACTGAAATCATCCAGTTACAGATTTATTATTATGAGTATAGATTAAATAATGTAATTTTGTTCCATTCCCATTAGATAATAATTACTTTAAATTTCAGTCAAGAAGGACGGCAAAGAGTCTCACAAATTCTAGAGGCAGTGGAGGCTCTAAGTGGACCAGAGAGACTGCTATTGTATCTCCGGCTACCGACTGGTGTACCTCCTCATGATCCTCTCAAGCAGCCTATTAATCCATTGGGTTCCAGGTATTTGATTCAATAAAAAAATTAAGCTTCATAACTTGTGTAAGCTTTATGCAGATGCTAGGGATTGGAACTTAAATGGCAAAATGTGAAACGGAAGTATGAACAATCAAATGTGGCTATATGATGCGTAGTAAGTGAGGGAGTTAAGCTGCAGCTAGAAATAATACCTATGTACAACTTTAGTCCAATATCTGGGAAATGAACCCTGACCCTCCGAATTTCAGGCCATCACTTAATCACAGTAATTGAATTTTATTTAATAAATGTATTTAGAACAAATATTAAATTTACCTTAAGTATTTTAAATTCTTAAGAGGGGCATTAAAAATATTGTAATGTTTGATTAGTTTAACTTATTACATAATATATTTTATAGTTATTTAATTGATCTAATACATTAAAATAATGATAACTCTGCAAAATTTGATTAGGGCAAAACGATGGGCAAAAGTTGAAAGATGCTTAAAATACATTGGTACTTAATTATTACAATAATTATTTATACCGACAACAATAATTTTTCTTTCTTTTAGAGCTGAACTTCAACAGACTGTAACATGGATACAAACACATTTAGAAGTAGACCCCGACGTTTCATTGCCGAAGCAGGATGTTTATGATGAATACATGTAAGTATCCATGGTTTATTCAGAAGTTTCCAAAATTAAAGCCTAGAACCCATACCAAGCTACCACCACGGGTTAGCCCCCCGATTGTGTAAGGAAATCGTAATCGTTTCTCAAATGTATAATCCGACCTGTTTAAGGAGTACATAGATGCCTGTGTCAAAAGGCATGTATGAACTTCTTATACAGTTCGAGTAATACGTTTTAAGCTGTCAAATGATCACGATATACTTAGATAATATTAAGGATGATGCCTATCTAATCTAATCTAATCTAATCCCACGACTGGGCAAAGGCCTCCCTCCGATTTTTCCACATCTCCCTATGTTGTGCTTCGATGGGCCACTCAACTAGTAATTTGTCTAATTCATCGCGCCATCGTAGCCTCGGCCTACCACGCTGGCGTTGATGATTTTGGGGGGGTCCAGAAGGAAGCAGATTTAGCCCACAAGTCATCTGGCATACGGCTCACATGATCGGCCCAGTCTCACTTGAGAGGCTGCCGCAAGGCCATATCAAAAATAAATTATTTCTAACTGATTATTAAATAGAGGGTCTTCCAAAAGACCTAAAATTCACAGGCCTCGGTTAGTTTTAAGTTTGACAACCATTTTAAAATATACATTAAACAAAAAAAGTGCGTTGTAATTTTATGACGTCACAACTGTGAATTTCATACAACTTCCATACCTACTAGAAGAGCGTTTTTAAGTTTGTTATAGAGTTGCTAATTTGGTTGTGTTGTCATCATCCCTATTGGGCCTCAGGCCGGCTGATCGCATGACCTGTGGGCTGTTAGACATGGCAATTGGAGGCGCGACTCTGATGGCTCTTGATTGTGTGCACGCTGAGATTTACATTTAACTTTTAAGTTTCATGTTCTTGTTGTATCCACAAGGATAAACGAAGATAGAACAATGAGTGATATTGTATCACACTTGTTTTAACTCTAATAACTAGTGGTTCGCCCCGAACTAAGACCTCGATAACTTTACGATCATTGGAATAATTTTATTTTGTCCCAAACAGACCCAAGGGAATTCAAAATTGCCAGTGTAGCGCCATCTATGAACACAAAAAGATAACTTTTTTTTTCGCTTTTGTCCATCTGCGATCAGTCCTAGAACTATAAACAGATCTAATAGTGTAGTGGTAATAAGATAACTTAAGCTAGGAAAAAATTAGTACTTATTAGAAGAAAGCATTGTTTTAGACCAAATTTGAAAATCATAATGACGGTTATTGTGAGACGACCTTAAAAGATCAAGAGAACAATTCCACCATACATTGTTTTCGTGTAACTTTTACCATTTACGCAGTGCACGCCACGGAAGCTCTCAGATGAGGCAATTTTTTCCGACTTCATTTACATTATTGCAATTTTCGTAGGGATCTTTAATGTTTTTGAAAATAAAATACAGCCTATGTTACTCGCTGATAATGTAGCTTTCTATAGGTGAAATTTTTTTAAAAATCGGTTGAGTAGTTTTTGAGTTTCGAAAATAATACTACACGGCAAAAGCGAGTAGCTCGCAATGCGCAACTCATAGTGCACGCCTTCGGGCCTTAGTGAGCGGAGAGTAAAGCGGGCCGACGGAGTTCGAAGATTCTCGCAGTACGAGCCACGTGGCGATGCGGCGCAAGCACAGGCGCAAGTCACAAGTCACAACTCACAACCAAGGTGCGAGGTGGTCATGGAGCGTGCGTGATTTTAAATAATAATTATTTAAAATCGATAATTATTATTGATTAACGCAATCATTTAATCGATAAACTTGTGTTTTGTGAATGGTACCTATTTCATGTTATAAAATATTAGTATATTACTTAAATAGATCTAGCAATTCCAGTGGCGATTCCTGGTGGTAAATCTTGGGTTTGCGCTAGTTGATGGTTACTTAAGTATTTTCTCATTAAAATACATTTACCTCATATACCTATCACTGATTAGGGGTAAGTATAGGTTTAATATAACTAATAGGTATATCCCTAACAGGTTTGCCCGCTACCATCTTAGAGTAGGTACTTACATCATCACCCACCACCTGGTGACATTGCAGTCAAGGGCTAACTTGTACTTACTAGAATAAAGAATACTATTTTTATTTATTTTACACTAGCAGATTCCCGCGACTTCGTCCGCGTGAAATAAGTTTTTTAAATTCCCACGGGACCTCCCTAATTTTTCGGGTTAGTCTCGGTTCTCGTACCAAGCCGTCTCGTATGACACTCACAAATAATGTGACTTTCTACTGGTACCAGAAATTTCAAAATCGGTTCAGTAGATCCAGAGATTACCCCCTACAACCTCACAAACTCACAAACTTAACCTCTTTATAATATTAGTATAGTGCGTGTTATGATATTATCTTCTAAAATATTCATCTGAATTAAGTGGTGTAAGGGCGAATTTGATCTATTATTAAATACTTGAGATTAACAACCATGTTATTTTGATAAGGATTAATACTATGTTGGTAAAAACACCTTCGCGATTATAGCATTGTTTTAGACCAAATTTGAAAATCATAATGACTGTTATTGTGAGACGTCCTTAAAAGATAGCTATATGCTGTCGCGGACTTTTTTTTAAAACTTTTTGAGAGGAACAATTCCACCATACATTGTTTTCGTGTACCTTTTACCATTTACGCAGCGCACGCCACGGAAGCTCTCAGATGAGACAATTTTTTCCGACTTCATTCACATTATTGCAATTTTCGTAGGGATCTTTAATGTTTTTGAAAATAAAATACAGCCTATGTTACTCGCTGATAATGTAGCTTTCTATAGGTGATTTTTTTTTTAAAATCGGTTGAGTAGTTTTTGAGTTTCGGCAAAAGCGATTAGCTCGCAATGCGCAACTCATAGTGCACGCCTTCGGCCCGTAGTGAGCGGGGAGAAAGCGGGCCGACGGAGTTCGAAGATTCTCGCAGTACGAGCCACGTGGCGATGCGGCGCACGTCACAAGTCACAACTCACAACCAAGGTGCGAGGTGTCATGGAGCGTGCGTGATTTTAAATAATTATCGATTAACGCATTCATTTAATTGATAAACTTATATGTTTTGTTAATGGTATCTATTTCATGTTATAAAATATTAGTAAATAGATCTAGTATAATTGGTAAGTAACTTATTCATAATTATTGGTATTGCGGCGCAATCTTAGAGGAATCGCCACTGATGAGGATATTAAATTATTCAGTACTAGACGATGCCCGCGACTTCGTCCGCGTGGAATAAGATTTTTTGATTCCCGCGGGAACTCCTCAATTTTCCGGGATAAAAAGTAGCCTATGTCCTTCCCCGGGATATAACCTACCTCTATACCAAATTTCAGCAAAATCGGTTGAAAAGATGGGCCGGGAAAGCGTAGCAGACAGACAGACAGACAGACAGACAGATACACTTTCGCATTTATAATATTAGTATGGATTAAGTATGGATATGTAGGAGGAACTAATGCACATTGTACAACAAACACACTGCTAAACTCAAATAGTTATTTGTGTTACATGGGGCCAAAGAAAATTTTTGTTCCCCGAGGGCGCTATTTTGAATTCAGAGCGAAATGAAGGATTCTATAGTAGAATCCCGAGCGTAGCGAGGGGTTCTAAAGTAGAATCCTGAACGTAGCGAGGAATTCAATATACGCCGCCCGAGAACAAAAAATTTGGCCCCGAGTGACACACACTATTTTTCATCATTACGTATGAGAAAAAGCTAGGAGTATCAACCTACTATGTATGGACATTACCTATACGTTTAAGCACCAATCAGAAGATACTCCTATCAACCTTCTATGTAATTGTATAGACATTATTTAGACGTATATTTAAAGTTTAAATAAAATGTAAAGACGTATAACCGATCAACAAATTGATCACGTGACTTCGGACCAATCAGAACAGAGAAATGCAAAGTCATAATCGCACCCTCAGAATAATAGGGGCTTAACTCAAAATTTCGCGAAATTGAGTTACGATCATGGAGATACTGAAAATGGCACGCTCTATCCAATGAATAGTAAAATAAAGGCATTTCTCTGAAAGAATAAGCATACCGATACTTCCGTCTCTTTTACACCGGGACTGTCCGCTCTCCCCGTTCAGTGCGAAAGTGACGCAATCAGTGATGTGTCAAAGGTGATAAAGGCAGGTCGTCGCAGGATCAGTTTTAAACAGGCTCAAAACCGGTTACGCCTTTACATTTCGGATCATATTGGTAAGTACATTGTGTTTTATTATTAAAGAAAAGGCCTTTTCTATAATACGTCTTTACAGTACCAAATGTGATTCATTTTAGTGGTACTTATTTGTGATTGTGCCTTTTTCATCCCTAAAACGACGCCTAACAAGTTGTATTAAATATGATTGTGTCCATGTTTGATTTTAAAATCTAATGACGCAATATTTTATATTGAAATATGCCCTTTTTATTCTAATAAGTCATGAACGAAAGTGTTACTTTTTATGATTAAGTCTCAATCATTCTAATTTCAAATACTGATCAGCGGTTTCATAATGTAATAAGACTTTATTCTACCAAAAATAAATGTTGTAAATTGCATTTGTGTCCCTAATTCATTCAGGTAGACAGCAGAAATGAAGAAAAGAGCTGATTTAATCCTGGAATGTTTGCATCAAAATGAGCAAATTGAGGTAGGTAGATAAGCTATTTTTGTATAAAGCAATTGTTATTAGTTGTCCACTCAACATTATTTATGGGGTATTCTGAAACTTTCAGAGAGACATAGACATACCAACCAGGAACGACAATAATGAGCGTGTTTGCCTTTTGCCCCTAAAGCCTGTACCATCATGCGAAGTGGTTTGTATTGTACCTATATACCTCAATATATTATATATTTTTTAATTATGTTAGGAATATCATTAAGTTAGGAACAGCGTTAATTCGTGGATCCATCTGTAAAGTTTCCTTCATGACGTATATTTAATCCAGTACTATAGCTAGCTACCTAAATTAATAAAGTAATAAATGAATAAATATCAATAAGTAATTTTGTTTTTTAGATTCTAACGGACAAAGAAAATTTTCAATTTCATGCTGATGATATCAAAGGAGCTGAAAGGAAGCAGAAGATTAGTTCGGTAAGGGTGCAGTGTTTTCAGCCAAAAACTGCCTCCAATCCTAGAAAAATCCTGAAATTGGACGATGATGAATCACAAAAAGATAACGATGAGAAGTTACAAGAAAAACATAGCGTGCCTTTAAAAACAATAACGGAAAGGACTGATAACCACCAAAACCCTATGAATGGAAACAAAGAAGTATGTCATGTTTAATGTTTTTTCCTAATATAATAGACGCTTTAGTAGAAGTAGAAGGATTTACTTACAATTTATATCTGTTTCAGCAGCGTTTACTCAAAGAATTTAAAACCGAAAGGCAGGTTGCGCAGTGTTCTGAGTCTGAAAAAAATCACGAAGAAAATGCCATCATCGACGTATCAATGACAACAACATCAATTGTTCCATCTTGCCCTTCCCAATCTTGCTGTGAAGACATTAGGAAGAACCCAATACTTGAGGAACCTTCAACATCAAAAGGACGTGTTAATCGTAATGCGATTCGACAACCGAAAGACTACCGCATGTCTCCTGTGCATAAAGATGAAAGCGATGCCGATTTAAGCGACGCTGACCCAACATACAGACGAAGACCTCATTCTCGTCTTGGCGCGGCATGCAGGATATCATCTTCAAGGAGCAGCAGCAGCAGCAGTAGTAGCAGCAGCAGCAGTTCTAGCTCCACAAGCTCTGACTCAGCAGCGCAATCATCAGCTCCAGAAGCAATTTCACCTGTCGTACCAGCAGCAGCTGCAGTCGGTGATACCACGAGGAGATCTCGCAAGCGACAACGGAATCCCCAGGCGTGGAAACAAAATTTAACAAAAACATTACGAAATACGGGTAAGGAATACGTTTCCCATTCAAAAGCCAAAAAAGTAGTTCCAGCTCGTTCTGTAAAAGCTCCCTGTACAGACAAATGTAGACTGAAATGTTCAGCTAACATGAATGACGCTGACAGAAATACTATTTTCAACTCTTATTGGGCACTGGGCGAAATTGAATTGCAACGATCTTTTATCCGGAATTCAATGGTTGAAGTGAAACCTAAATATAAATATACGAACGCAGAGAGACCAAGAAATCCCAATTGCGCCTATTATTTTACTGTCAATGGCATTAAAATTAGAGTATGCAAGAAATTCTTCATCAATACACTAGACATCTGTGACAAAATAATACGAACGGTAAAGCGCAAAACAAATGAACAGGGGTTTATTGAGAGAGACCTACGTGGTAGAAACGAGGAAAAACGGAAGAAGATTGACCCAAACATTGTTCAAGACATAAAAAACCATATTAATTATATACCTAGGATCGAATCCCATTATTTAAGGAGTTCTACTTCACGAGAGTACATCTGTGGAACAAAGACAATCAAAGATCTGTGGAGGGATTTTGACACCGATCAACATGCAGCAGGTAAACCTTCGTGTCAGTATTGGCTCTACTATGACATTTTTAACAAAGATTTTAATATCGGATTTTTTCAACCAAAGAAAGATAGATGCGACTTGTGCTTTGAATACGAACTTGCTCTTCCAGAAAGAAAATTGCAGCTTAAGGAAAGGTACGATAGACACCTAGAAGAAAAAAATCTGTCCAGAAATGAAAAACTGATCGATCGAAGAAATGTAGATGATACCCACATTGTTGCGGTTTTTGATCTCCAAGCAGTTATGCAATGCCCAAGTGGAGAAACATCTGCTTTTTATTACAGATCAAAACTCAATTGCCTCAACTTTACAATAGTAGAGTTATCAAAAAAAAGTGACCAAACACCAAAAGAAAGCACAGATACTAGCGAACACCATGACATTGGAGCTTATAACGACGTATACTGTTATTTTTGAGACGAAAATCAAGGCCAAAGGGGTGCTAATGAGATCGGGTCGTGTGTACTCGATTATTTAGAAGTCCTTAATGCTAAACATGAAGGCAAGGCTATCCACGTTACTTTTTATTCAGATAACTGCTGTGGGCAGAACAAAAACAAATATATTATATCGCTGTATTCGTATGCAGTTTACAAATTTCAAAATATACATTCTATCACTCATAAATATCTAATTAAAGGCCATACACAAAATGAAGGGGACAGTGTCCACAGCTTAATTGAAAAAGAAATTCAAAGACATAAGAAATCAGGGCCTGTGTATGCACCTAGCCAGTATGCCATGCTTATCGCAAACTCTCGTAAAAATGGAAAACCTTTTATCATTAAGGAATTAACCTTCAATTTTTTTTCGGATTTAAAAGAATTTCAGGAAAAATGGGCCTATAATTTCAACGAGGATGAGAACAAACTGAACGTGGCGTGTAATGACATAAAAACACTCAAATTCACAAAGCAGGATTTACTGAAGTTTTACTATAAAACATCTTTTAGTCAAAATGATTTCAACAAAGTTGACATGAGAAACAAAAGAAGAAAGAAGATGGCTGATGTTAAAAATATAATGATGAACAAAGCATACTCCGAGCCACTAAAATTGTCTAAACGGAAGCATGATGACTTGCGATACCTCGTTGAAAACAACTTGATACCATACTATCAAACCTATTTTTATAAATCTTTACTAGAAGTTTAAGTCGAATAATGTTGGGTTACCAAAACAAAGTTACCAAATAACAATAAAAAATATTTAATTTGTTCCTATAAATGTTGCCTAAATGTAGACTAAGGTTTAAGTTTATTGTTAAAGTTTATTTACTATTTTGTTGTTTGAGGCTTCATTCATTATTTTTATTTGTGAAATAAGTAAGCCCTGGGTACCTTTTTTACTAGGAAGCATTTATAAATTAACATTATTGTTCAACTGAGATTTAATGTATGTTTTGTTAACCTTATCAGACTGAACTAGATTTTAAGGGCGATGTGATCTCTAAAATAAGTTTCATGCCTCGCAACGATAACTTTGCGTTAGCCAATTAGAATTGTTTTCCATAATTATAATTAATGTGTCTTTTTTGTGCCTTATTAGACTGAACACTAATAGTTTAGTTTCTAAACCAGTGTAATTCAAAAACAAGTTCCTTGCCTAAATTTTAAGAACTGTTTAAGTTTTTTATAAGATTTTGACGTGACTTTACTTTGTTACATACTTTTGAACTTTATGCAAGCCATAATAATTCCAGTGTTTTTTTGAAATGTAGAAGATATTACAGTTTTGTTTTTTAAATTTAAATTGTTTTTTATAATAATAACTTTTATTTTGATAAAGATTATTAAAGTCTTTTCAGCAATAATATTTCTTTTTATTTTAATACAAGAATGATAGAAGAGCAGAGAATTATTTCAAAATGCGCCCCATAATTAATTAGTAAAGTTAATCTTAAAGTGAACTATTGAGAGATAAAAAATAATGCTAACGAATAATTCAGAATTAAAGGGGCTTAAATAAAAAACTGCCTTTTTAAAAATAAACTTTTCGGAATGATAAGGGCTTATATTTTCACTACTTATTTAAAAAAATCATTAGAAATGTAAAATCATAAAAAGAAACCAATTTTTTTACAATGTTACAAAAATCATGATCTATACTTTCCTTTAAGATTATAAAAAAAGACCCATTTAATAAAGAAAATCAGAAATAATTCCTTTCAAAGTTGAAATTTCAGATATTCCGACAGTTTTTTGCGATTTCCCAAAAAAATGATTTTTAGAGTTAAGCCCCTATTGTTCTGAGGGTGCGAATATATTCGATCAACAAATTGATGACGTGACTTCGGACCAATTAGAAGAGAGAAATGAAAAGTCCTATGGGCCTACAAGTTACACTTTGCTCCCGCTATCCTCTGAAGCCAATATGCGTTTTTCGAATAGGAATGATGAAAAGGTAGGTACTTTTCATTCCGAAATATCTGAATTCCCACGGGATTTCGAAAAACCTAATCTACGCGGACGAAATCGCTTGCATCATCTATTTACATAACAAAAACTAGGTATGTAGTTGTGTACCTACCTACAACTGAAGTAATTTCCGTCATTAGGTACGTCTAATCTTTTTACGTACTTTAATAAATAATGAGGATAAGAGATGTTTGATTTTTGTAGTATCGACGATAGCTTAGCCCAAAGTTAGATAAAAAATGACGATAAAAGCAGCGTGATGACACTGGGTTAAACGAGATTGGATACAATCGTATTCTCGTCGATAAAAACGACATAATACATATTATTATAACAAAAATAACAATGCTATACTTACTCCGACACATTACGTAACAACTTTTACGTTTTTTAGTAACTATAAAGATAAGTACTTATAGTTGAACTTTGATGTGACGTACCTACACATCAATGACACAATGTCACACTAAGTCGACCCCCTACCCCCCCTTAACGTGTGACGTAGGTACTTTATGGATGACCCCTTACGACCGGATATTATGGATACATATGTATTGTAAATTACCACGAATGGAATTAATTTGTTGACTAGCGTAAATCTATGTGAAAAAAAACAAAATAAAGAAAGTAACGCTTAGTTAATTAAACAAGAATTGCCCTTTCCTAACCATTGACTTTGTATTAAACTTTTGACGCCGAATATGCAGTGTGATAATAATAAGTATGTTGTTTTAATAATTCATAAGCTGTATCAGTAGTTTTTAAAAGACTTAAGTAACGGCTAAATTAGTTTGCTTAGTCGTTCATACGATACATAAATTTGCCTAATCAAACGAAGAGGCAGATAATATTCTTGATAGCTTTGGCTGCATGCAATATTTAATATCAGTCATTACAATATACGACTTATTGCATTTATACCTACCTAATATAGTAATAGGGATGATGACAACTCAATCAAATCAGCAACTCTTTATCAAACTTGAAAACGCACTTCTAGTATGGAAGTTATATGAAATTCACAGTTTTGTCGTCATAAAATTTCAACGCTTTTTTTCTTTAATCTATATTTAAAAATGGTTATCAAACTTAAAACTAACCGAGAAGGTGTATTTTAGGTCTTTTGGAAGACCCTCTATTTAATAACCAGTTAGAAATAATTTATTTTTGATATAGGTATCATCCCTATTTTATACGTTATTTTAATTATGTACACATTTTGAATTTATTCTAGCATTATCATATATACGAGTATATATGCACAACTGTATCTGCCTGTCCGTAACCTTTTTCTTTTTATTCCGGAAAATAGTAGACTTTATCTATCATCTCGATAGTTATAAGAAAACCTTAAATCAACTCGGATTAAGCCGCGGGCACCATATATAGTTGAATATAAATAATAATTAATAAGTAGGTTGGTAGGAACGTGTAATTTTACCAGACAATAGAAATATTATTTTTATCATACCTATTCGAAAAACGAATATTGGCTTCAGAGGATAGCGGGAGCAAAATGTAATTTGTAGGCCCATAGGCCTTTTAATTTCTCTCTTCTGATTGGTCCGAAGTCACGTGATCAATTTGTTGATCGGATATTCATACGACTTTTCATTTCTCTGTTCTGATTGGTCCGAAGTCACGTGATCAATTTGTTGATCGGATATACGTCTTTACATTTTATTTAAACTTTAAATATACGTCTAAATAATGTCTATACATAGAAGGTTGATAGGAGTATCTTCTGGTTGGTCCGCGTTCGTGCTTCTGATTGGTGCTTAAACGTATGGGTAATGTCCATACATAGTAGGTTGATACTCCTAGCTTTTTCTCATACTTAATGATGAAAAATAGTGTGTGTCACTCGGGGCCAAATTTTTTGTTCTCGGGCGGCGTATAAGTATTGAATTCCTCGCTATGCTCAGGATTCAAAATAGCGCCCTCGGGGAACAAAAATTTTCTTTGGCCCCATATAACACAAATAACTATTTCTATATCACTCTCCAGATCCTTAACTAAGTAGGTATACCTACTATAGGTATACCTAACCATGCACAAAATCCAGCGAAAAATGTTTATACGGATCCTTAGATGTTTTAATATGACCTACTTATATTTATACTGGTAATTATATTAAACCACTATAATCTAACTAATCTTAGTAAGTATAATATGTAAGTATAGTATAATAATAGTCGGATAGCTGGCGCCAAAAATTGGCAAGAGTTTTTGTAATGGCCTACAATTCAATATGATTTATGTAGTATTGAGTCTGTTCCCACTCGCAAAGTCAGGGAGTTGAACACCTAGCGGCGGCGTGCTTTGATGTATGTAAAATTACAACGTGCTCTACAAGTGTTTTGTAATAATTGAAAATTGGCAGTAAACTAAGTAGATTGTTATGGTACAAAAAGCGCACAAAGGGTTCCGTAACACCACACAATATAAATTATTTTAGTAAATGACAAGAAAGATGTCATAACAACACGTAATCAACTGAAAAATTCTATTCTAGGCTATTCAACACCATAATATGAGTATGGAACCCAAATTACCGATTTTCGCTTTTGCTTTTCTTTTTTTCTTACAGGTTTAATTTAAAAATGGGTTAGATAAATAATATAATAATATGCTTTTTTCCAGAGCTCACTGTATGAGCAGTAATATGAAACCTTTATCAACCGCTGACTTCGGCAAAGTCATGAAGCAGGTGTATCCCAGCGTACGCCCGCGCCGCCTAGGGACGAGGGGGAATTCTAGGTAATATATTAAAAGTAATATATTACCTAAAGTAATATGTTACCTAAATATATTAAAGGTAATATATAAAAGTTAAGAAACCATAAACTCTGTTAATGATAACTAGATGTATAATATACTGAAACCGTTCCGAAAGTTCATAGATTACGGTAGTGAAAAATATCATCAAAAGCGGTCCATTGCTTTGCGAGAAAATCGGAAACAAGCAAATATAAGTACATTCATATACGTGTCGAACAAAGAACCTCCTTTTTGAAGTTAAAAATAGGGACGGAAGTCGAGACAGCTTCCTAGTTTAGTATAAAACAGCTGTATATTATATTGCTATACATACTTAGTAGTGCTGCTCTTTCGGGTGCACACATAAACTTAGCCAAATTATAAGATGTAATAATAGCTATCCCTGTATTTTTCTTTGTGGTACTTTTTGAGAAGAATGTGCTAGTACTCTACCACAGATTAGATAATACATAGTTACTTCGGGCTCTGCTTTTAGACCTGTCAATTTAATAAAGTTGCAAACTTGAAGACACTGACCAATTCTGTTTTACACAATCACTAAACTAAAATAACAGCTCTGAAAGTAATACTGGCCCTTTCCTTTATAAAATACTAGCTGATGCTCGCGACTTCGTCCGCGTGGTTTAAGTTTTTTTTAATTCCCGCAGGAACTCCTTAATTTTCCGGGATAAAATGTATCCTATGTCCGTCTCCTGGTTCTAAGCTACTTCCCCACAAATTTTCAGCCAAATCGGTTCAGCTGTTCTTGAGTTATATTATTATAGTGTAACTAACACGACTTTCTTTTATATATATATATAGATACGACTAGATGATTCCAGCGACTTCGTCCGCGTGGATTAGGATTTTTTGATTTCCGCGGGAACTCTTTAATTTTCCGGGAGAAAAAGTTTTCCCCGGGATACGACCTACCCCTGTACCAAATTTCATCAAAATCGGTTGAACGGATGAGCCGTGAAAGCGTAGCAGACAGACAGACAGACACACTTTCGCATTTATAATATTAAGTATGGAAATATGGATGGATGCCATTTTAGTTTAGAGATGATGTACTGGCCTCATTGTGTATCTGTTTTTACAGTGGCGTTAGCAATTTTTACTAATAATATTTTTCTTAATAGGTATTGTTATGCAGGCCTTCGTAAAAAGATTAAGCTTGAAGTGCCACAGCTACCTGATTTAGGTGAAAATTCTAAGGTACACAATTTTATTTTCCTAAGAACCTTATTTATCATAACATAATTATTGATCTTAATAATTGGTACCCTTGTTGGTAATACATAGTTCATTTTCTTCCCCCAGTGATCAATGTCTTATTCATTTTCAGGAGCCTACTATAATGAAAGAAAGTGAAAGAATAGTTTGTGAATGGGCTGAAAGTAAATTTGGTAAGTGCATTTTACGACTTCAAAATACGTTTACGTACAAAAAAATACTAATAGTGGCATTTGAAGTCTGATTTTAAAGTAATTGTTTATCATATTGTTTAAATTCGCATTGGCATTATTTATTACAGGCGTTTACATGGTTATAAGAAAAAAATTAATTAATTAATTTTAAAGGAGTTTCTGAAAAGTTATTTAGCCTAAGTTGATGATTAGAGGTTTTATTTGAAACTTGATGATGCCCGCGACTTCGTCCGAGTGATTTAGGTTTTGGATTCCCACAGGAACTCTAATTTCCATCTCTGTACCAAAATTGATCAAAAGAAAAGATGGGCGGTGAAAGCGTAGCGTTCAGACAGATACACTTTCGCATTTATAATATTAGTATGGAATAGATATCAGTTATCACCATTCGTCTACCGCTGTGCTACCTACTGCTACCTACTCACTTTTAATACCTAGGACCGTCCTAGTAGGACGACTTTGACTTTGAGCCTTGTGCTATTATGTTATTATTAGTCTAGATATTGAGAAAGTCTGCTCAAAACTTCAATACTTTGAACTTTGCAGGTATAAAGTTTGTGAACATAACGGAGCTATCGAGGCATCTGGTGTCACCCTTAGGCCCCGCCGGCTCTTCACCGCCGCACGTCCCTCACGGTAAATATTACTATTTTTCTTTTTTCTCAGCTCTTAGTCTAGGTACGTACGAAACGTAGACGCTACTGCTTAGCCCCGACACATATGCCCTATAGCATAAGTGATCACGAGCCCCTTGCGAGTAGCTACGATTAAAATCTACGGCGTTGTACATAACTTCGCTCTGCTCCATAATGACGTACCCAAGCGTAGTCTCCCGCTCTCCTCGATAAACAGCCCTGCCTTTTTTTTACGCCACTACAAGTCAAGTCCTTGACTGCAATCTCACCTGACGGTAAGTGATGATGTGGTCTAAGATGGTAGCGTGCTAACCTGCTAGGGGTATGGCAGCTACATTAAACCCATACCCCTAATCGGTTTCTACACGGCATCGTACCGGAACGCTAAATCGCTTGGCGGTACGTCTTTACCGGTACAGAAGGCTATAAACGCTCTCAGGTTCATGCGAAACATAGATCTCTATCGCGACCTCTGTCTCCCTACCATAACCCAACACTTTAAAAAGCTCTTGAAGAACTACTTCGATAAAGCATCCCGGCATCCTAATTCCCAACCATCTTATGATTCACGTAACGTTCCCAACTTTACAGTAGCTTCATCGAATAGGAATTATGTAATACACACCTACAACCTTAACACAGCGGTTTCTCCGTTTCCATTTTCTTACACCGCCCGATCTCCTTAGCAGGCGCCTATTGAGCCCTAGGACTCACTAAACCCTCTGGCGGAGAGCGGAGGGGCTGGTGATGAACATTGAACAGGCCAATTACAGGACCTACGCACAATCCGAAACACGCAAAACTCTGCATTTGCTCTTCCGTGTCGACTCAGGCACGTACATAAGCGTGTACGTACGCCCTTATCATACGAGAGGACGTATTTGTTCGCACATGTAAAACAACTTTTAGTATGTTCCACCAGTTCCGCAAAACTGTTGGAAGTACATTAAAAATTATCAATATCCAATTCAGGTCCACCAGAGGAGACATCTAGCCCTCAACTAATGAAGCAGCAACTGAAACGAAAGATACAGGTGAGATCATTTATAGTTATGTATGAACTTTTATGATTAATATTTTGACTTTCTTTCGACTTTGTTTTCCTCCGTATAAATTATTATTTGTTTGGAATAAATCTGCCCACCAGACGCAGGGTACTCCGGGAAGACCCAAGAAAAATAAGGGGCAAGAAGTCGCCGGAGAATCACCTCCATCTACCTCGTACGTTGGCCCGCATCCGTCCGTGAAGCACGAGAGCGAGATGTCTGAACCCGCTTACGCCTACCAGCCGGGCTACGGGCCCGTGTACGATGTGCGACAGCCCTACGCGTACGCTCCGCCGCCGCGCGCGCATCCTCACGTCGCACCGCACCCGCACGCAGCGCCGCACCCGCACGTCGCGCCACACCCGCACCCTGCGCCGCCCGCACCGCACCCACCGCACCCACCGCCCGTGCACGACTACCGCCCCGACCCATACGCTTTCGAGCCGGGCTACGCACCGCGTGACCTCACCGTGCCCGACACCGCGCATAACCTGCCCATAAACCTCAGCAGCGACGCCTCGCTCGACCTGTCCACGGAGCGAAGCGCGTGGCCGCGGCGCCGCCCGCCCGACCCGCAGCGCCTGCCGCTGCCCGGCAAAAAGCTCATCTTGGAGACGTACCAGAGCGAGACGCAGGGTGGCTCGCCGCGCGCCGCCGCCGCCCCCCAGCCGCCCGACGAGTTCCCGCGCACCGAGTACTTGCCCAAGAAGCTGTCCGCGGCGCGCCAGGCGCTCGCCGGGGCCGCGAAGGCTCTGGCCGGGCCGGAACCGGCCGCCTCGTCCTCCACCGCCGGAGCGGAACCGTCCATACGTCCCGAGGTTGCTTTTTTAGAGGATCCAAAAAACTTAACGAGCCGGTCCAAAAGCACCGCCGCGGCGCTGGCCCGGGAGGAACAGGAGGCGGCGAGTCCGACGCGGTCGGGGAAGGCTCCGACGCCTAGGCGCGCGGGCGCACGGGCGCGCCGGGCGTGCGCGCGGGCGTCCCCGGAGCCGGCGCGGCCCGCGACGCCCGACTCGTGCTGCGGCCTGGACGGCATCAGCATGCGCACCGGCATGATCTGCGCGGAGAAGCACTCGGAGATCCTGAATCGCGAGCGCGTCATCAGCATCTGCAACATCGACAAGCACGACCTGGACGACTACCTCAACGAGGGCAGCAGCCAGGAGCACGAGGAGGAGCTGCTGCAGTACTTCCACCAGCGCGGCGCGGAGCCGGCGCCCGGTACGCCCGCGCGCGCTGCCGAAGGAGAGGGCGCTTTTTTAGAAACAGGTCAGGACCCACACGACGAACACAGTCAAGGCAAAAGTGAAAAAATATCGCAGTTGCGCGAATTGCTGGCAAAAAATTTAAAAAATCAGAGTGGGTCCAACACCCAAAATGCAAAAATCAATCAGATCTCTCAAAAATCAATCGATAACTGTGAAGAGTCCCATGTTAGTAAAACGACAGTTTCGGAGGGGGCGTTCAAACCGCTAGGCAATGGAAACATAGTTGAAATTGTAAATGGCACGAATATGTTGAAAGAGAATGAAGCAAATGTTAGTCAAAATTGTGAAACTATTTCGAACGAAAATGGGATTTCAGTGCTATGTACTCCTGAAAATAATCATAATCAATTAATGACTTCCGTTAGTGGACCCCATCTCTATAACGGCAGTTCTCACAACGAGCCTCAGAGTCCTACGACGAGAACACAGCAATACGATTTTGTGCCGATATCTGATGGATGTCATTCACCAGGAAACTTTCATTCAAAATCTCCCTTAGGTTTCGGACAGAGAGGACATAGTCCGACTAAAACGAATAAACCGATTATTATGGGAGGGTCTTTACAAACATCTCCCATCTCGCACAGCACGGCAGCTAGCCCGTTCGTGAGTCCAAGGAACACCCCAGTGCCGAGGTCACGTTTCTGCTCCCGACCTATTCCGAAGCATAATGGCAGGAAGAGACGTAACCCCCTTACACTTGGTGTAACTGACCCTTGTAGTAAACAGTTTGCCATACCAAACGACCAGAAATTCATGCCAAAAACCTCACTAAGTGGTCCTAATATAAATTATTGCCAACCGATGTCGGCACCTCCTTCTCCAAACATTCTGTCACATTACAAACAGCAAATGGTACAAAACTCTGGTATTCCTAACGGTGGTAGTAACATGTGCTTGAGCTTTATTCCGAACGCATTCCGAGATAATGTTAATGGTGAACTAGCAACACCGCTGTCAGCCGATCCCTTATCAAGTGAGGTGAGCCGATTTTTCCAAGAACCAGTGGTTAATTATAGACTAGGGCACGACACCTCCTTTAGATCACAATCGGTGCCACTCAAACAAGCACCCATGAGCATCGGCCTATTGAGCTATAACAACACGCCGGTGGGCTCCGTGCCCCAGACGCCGGTGCCCAACGAGTTCTGCGACTTTGGCTCTCTCGCAGACACGTGCGATATATCGAAGGCCGGCCTCAACCCCGAAACATTAGACAAGATATACGACGCGATCGATAGCAGCAACGGAGTACTTAACGCAGGAGCATCGGCAACTATTATGAACGCCAATGATGCTTTGACTAATGGTTGTGATCCTTTACCTGACCAGCAGATTCTCACAGACGATCAGTTGCATTCTCTAATCCCGAATAATACTGAGCTCAGTAGAAGCGCTCAGTACAGCGAATCATTCGCAACCGATGCGACGAATGCTGATGACGTCGACGAATTCTTGAAACGAACGAACAGTATTGACTATGATTTATCCGAACTTGTAACTGAAAAAAATAAATATTATACCTCACGTTCGGTTCCAAGCACACCCTTACCATATAAGCGCACGGCGTCAAATTTACAAATCGATTCACGTCTTTCTCGAGAACTTTTCACTACAGAAAATTATTCCAACATTTCGAACGGCATATCATCAAAATCAGTCCCGTCAACTCCACAACTTGCAGAAGATCGAAGCGTTTTTAGCTACAGTAATAGAGATTTTCTTATAAATGGAAATTCCGTCGACATGTGTAACTCCAATCAAATTCGTTCCGTAGAAAACGACCAAGGTTTAACTTCTCCGCTTGACATGTTACGCGAAGACATATTAGTAGATCCTATGACCCCATCCATCGACCCATTGCTAGCAGATCTTGACAAAATGGATGGAACTCCATATGTTGACCTCTAGTCAGCAAGATGATTATCACCAATTAGAAATAAGATTAGCTTCATCAACTTGTACAGTCGGATATCGAGTATTGGATATCTTATGGAGTACAACATATTATATGCCTTCAGTGAAGGTTATTATTACCATAGAAGTTTAAAATATGAATCGCACACTCCCAAAAACTTGAGTCAATACAATGCACCACAATTATATTATTGTAGTTAGAATATTTTAATGAATTTATATCTCCAATTTACTAGATTAATGAATAACAATCCATGAGATTTATTTCATTTAAATATTGTATTGTCAAAGTAAATTAACCTTTTATGTTTTGTAATATATAAATAAAAGGCCTATCAAATAATAAATTAATTAGTCATTGTTGAAGACATAGTAATGAACGTCGAGCAAAATTGCTGTTTTAAAGGCAATGTGATATTTTTTTTCTCGGGGCCAACATGTGTTTGATTTGGAAAAATATTGCTTCATGACAATATGCAAGCTCATTGTGAAATATAGAGAAACATCGAAATTTTGATACTTACGAGTATACATAATCTGTAACAATCAACATGATTAAAAACAATGTGCTAGCTAATCGATTCCTCCAGGAATACATTAGCTACGTAGTTAGTAAGCAGACCAAACGGCACGCCAAGCGTGCATAGTGAACTATATTAATTGGTTTCTTAAGAAGATATATAAATAGTATATATAGTTTATAAAAATGAATTTATTCTATAAGTCAGCACAAAGATTTTAATATATTTTATTATCGCATAGGAGTTTTCTCTTATATACTTACTTACTAAATTTACAAGATCGCATATGATGCGGCGAGGAATTTAACATGCCCTTATCGGCTGCAGAGAGCTTAAAGAGAAACCAAAATAAACATAATAGTTCCCGTCGACATAATTATAGTGCTTGGATTAATGATAAATCTTTCGGTTTAGTTTTGTATAGTGTGGGTACCTTAATATATTATAAATTCTATGTGCCGCCGCGCAATATGTATCGCCGGGAAAACTACGTTGTTAATTACACTAGAGGTCGGCACAAATATAATACTGATTGTGCCTAATTCTGTTCACAATCTCAACTAAAATGACATAAATATTATATTGCTATCCCTTTCGTAACACTCTCTGCAGAAAGGGACAGCTCTAAATTTAGAACTGGCAATTTAGTTCAGTTTAGACTATGTACAACACAATTATCCACAGTGTTTGAATAATAAAACATTGCAGCTGGTTGACATATTTGATGAATTTCAATTCAAGACAAAATAAATTGCTTGCTGACCTCATTGTTTCCGGTCAAAATAGACCTTAATGTATTGGAATGTTCATTTCAATGTAATTGTTGTTATATTTTGTTACAGCTTCTTATAGTAATTATAAAAAATGATTATTTTATAATAATTCGTTAACAAATGGAATAAAAGAACGCCCAGCGTTCAAAATTCCGTAGCCCATTATATTTATTTCCTTAAATTGTGCCTAAATTATGAATAATATTCAACAAGCTTAGTAGTTGGAAACGCTAGTACAAACGACACACTGATTCGACAGGGATATACATTTATGTAAGTGAAACCGAAGACTGTTAAAAGTTTATTAGATATTTTGAATGTGAAGTTATTCATTTCCACATAAAGTTGTCTCGAAGTGTGACAACTGCAATTAACTAAGCGAACAACAGTTTTATTCCAATTTGGTACAATTTACCAAAATAGTCTTGTACCTTATTACTTTAAGTGTAGGTACACTTGTCAATGTTTTATACTGATAACGAAAAAAATCTGAAAGATCTCATCAATAACATCGAAGACATAATATTTGCCACGTCACCAAAAATACTTGCGTATTTGTCACACCAAAATGTATTTTATGTAACTTTGTTTGTTGAACTTTATGTTTCAGTGGCTCAAATCTGCCCAAAGCCATCTTCTTCAATTTGGTTAATGAGATCATTTCAGAGCTATATGTAAATATTTTAGGATCTAAGTATTTTTTATTAAGTATTTAGTTACTAGAAAAATCATTAACTCAACTGTAACATCCATCATAAAGTCTAATTTTGTCTCCATAACTTCTTAGATTTAGTTCTACATGCTTGTACAGCCATCATATACCATGCTGGTATTGTTATAATAAAGTATGGCATAACTGACACTCGAGATTTACTAATTAAAGAATAATATGTGGAAAAGTTACAATTGTGTGTCTGTAATTGGTGTTTGGTGTTCTGTACAGCTGATCAAATAATAATAATTACGATCTATGCAGGAATGGTATAAATTATATGTGTGTCTTAGTGCAAACAATCCTTTCCCCAATATGTTGCCCAATTTTACAACTTATTAGTATCTGAGGGCGATTGGCTAAAAATGACAGCTACAGTGTAACGATCGCAATCACTTCAGATTAGTTAAAATTCTTCCACTATTGTCCAAAATCCATTGACGCAGACAAAATAACATAAATTCAGCCAATCAATACAATGGGGGCTATCGCGTATGAATTTGCCGCTAGGGGCGCTGGTGTCGCGTGAGGACCAATATCATTCACTTTTCACTGGTTTTGGCGGGCTTCGTGACATAAATTATTATTTTCTTTAATTTACCTGTTGAAAAGTGATCTCCTTCGTGAAATTATCGCAAATATGGATTATTTGGCGATGAATGTGAACGCTTTGAAAGCGGAACTAAGAAAAAGAGGCGCAAAAATAGGCGGCCTCAAAGAGCAGCTAATTCAGAGGTTAGTTTGTTTACTGTTTACAAACTTATTTTTTGCCAAAAGTATGCTTGTTTGCCGAGGTAACAGCTATGTTTTTTCTTTTTACATATATTTACTTAGTATAGGTATTATATATATTTACTTACTAAGACTTCTGCATGAAAGGTTAGGTTTCATGCACATCAAGGACACACTTTTACTACATGATATTGAAATATACCTATGTCTCTGGTTATGTACCCAAAGTAGGTATCACTAACGAGAACACACCTATCTTGGGATCAGATTACTATGTGTGAGATGACCAGAATTTAATAATAGTAGGTAATTCTCTTGATTAATAATATTAGATGTTTCATTTCAGGTTTCTCCAGAAGGATTAATTGGAGAACTAACTAACAGTATTGGAAGTGAAATGTACTTTCTCTATAAAAGAGGAGTTTATCAGTGTGATAATTATTAGCACATAGAAATGATCAATAATGAATATTGCTTGAAAGAAAGTAGCCCCTACTATCATACATACATGATACCTGCTATTGCTAGAAAATTTTCCAGCTTATTCTAGTATCTACCATTGTTTAGTAGTTTCAACTAACAACTCAACCATCTTTCAGTATCATATCCATTGTATGGATTTACAATGTTTAATATTTTTTTGTATAGCAGTGTGTTTTAAAGGGAAAGGGAAGGATAAATATAAGTTTAATAAGTAATTAATTTCTTTTTATTTTATTTATTAAGTGCCTATATAATTAATTCCTCAGAATCCTGCGAATTCCTGCGAAACGCCACTAGCCACTGTTTTAGAACAGTTTTATCTTTTGGAAACATGTGTCCTCCTTTTTTTCCAAACAAAACGGAACTGCACAACATTGCGGAAATAGCTACTCGATATGATGATAGTTATAAACTAATAAACATAATGAGATTCAAGATTTAAAACTTTGTTTCGGCGCCGATCTTATAAAGTCGCCTTTGACAGCTATACCTCTGGACCTTAGTGAACAGTGGCGCCAACTGGTGAGCAAAGAAACGATAGTCCCCATTGAGATTGATGCAGGTTTTACATTAATCGCCCTGCTAGAGCGATTGTCTAAAGTGACAGCTATAGTGTAACGATCGCAATCACCTCTGATTGGTTAACATTCTTCTAACTACTGGCCAAAAAATCCATTGACGCAGCAAAAATACCATAAGTTCGGTTAAAACAATTGGCGACTGTAACAATGATTGATGCCGGTTTTAGATAATCGCCCTGCTGATTAAAATAAAATGTGACAAATGCACTCTAACCAGAAAATAAAAATAAGTATTGTTATTACAATATCGCATATTAATTGTTTATGCTAATAAAATTAATATAAATAAGTACCTACCATCTTTATCCAATTTTAATGATGACATTACTTCCACAATACATTAAATGTTTTTTTATATGGTTGAACAGGATTCTTTTTTTTTTTCATAATTATTGACATGTAACTATTATTCTGCTTTTATAGAGTTTTTTTTTAACAATAATAAATAATCAATATTTGTATACTTAGATGTTGGAATGGTTTATGGTAAAGATCTGTAAAAATTTGAAGTGGGTCCATAGAATGTAAAGCGAATGTGAAAACTGAATATAACGGGTACATGTCTGTCTGATATATTAAAAATAAAATTAATATCATTTTATGAAATATTTTTATCTTTCGTTTTAAATGTAAGAGACTGTACCTACTTGATAATATATATTATTTTTGTCAGACAATAACTACCTATAACATAATTATTATTATATAACAAATCGAACTTCAGGTTAAATAACTAAGTTGCTGTCTGAGCAATAAGTCATAAAGTATCGAAAATATCCCAGAGAAATATAGGACACAACTATCAGTCATATGATGGACATTTGTTACCTATGCTCCAGCTTATCTGTGCATGTGGCAATATTCGGAAGTAGGTCACAATAATTTACTGTGTTGATTTTATAATGGTCAGTGGCCTCTGCCACAGGCACAGATAAATTTGCCAAGCTGTTAAAAATGATTGTTTTGTAAATAATATTATAAAAATGAAATTTTTGTAGACATGAAAACATGACATGTTTAATTTTATAACAATTATGTTGTTCCGTTAATATTATTGTTTTTATTTCTTAATATTTTTATAAATGTATGATATTGTTTAAGGTTTTAAATGTATATTTTAAGTAAAAAATATCCATGTTGTTGATTAGTCTTATGGATGTTGATTTACACCATTTGCTATACAGTGATAATAAATGGTATGATAGAAAGTTGTATCGTTTTAATATTGAAATTTCATCTGTCTTTCCTTTACCTATATCTTAACTAGATGATGCCCCCGACTTCGTGACTTCCTCCGCGTGGATTAAGGTTTTTGATTCCCGCGAGAACTTTAATTTTCCGGGATAAAAGTAGCCTATGTCCTTCCCCGAAATACAACTTATCTCTATAACTACCAAACTTCAAAAACGGTTGAAAAGATGGGCCGTTAAAGCGTAGCAGACAGGCTGATGGACAGACAGACAGATACACTTTCGCATTTATAATATTAGTATGGATTCACATATAATAAAACTTAACTGCTTCCATGTTTTGACAGATTTTGTATAGGAATTAGGTTAAATATTACTTACTCTGTATTGAAGAAATTGGTCCTTAGCCATAATTTTTCCTCAATCAAAACTTTAAAATTTAGAGTGGCACAACATATTAAATCAATATTGTACATATAACATTGTACTTAACAATAGGTAAGTATTTATTTGTTTTTATCTAAATAATATAAAAATAATATTAGTATTTTAAAATATTAGGTAAATATGTATGCACAATACTTTCCTTAGTCTCCATAAAAGCTATAAAATATCTGTAACTGTTTTTCCAAAATTTTCTATGAACCATTCTAGCAATATGGGGTCATCTTCATGGCAATAATTATCTGATACATGAACTGATGAGTTTGGGGTCCATTCAAACAGTAAACATGTCAATGGTAATGCTTGTAAATTATTCAATGCCTTTTGTCCAAACTTATGTTTAATTTTTCTTGCCAAACACCGTTTAACAAATGTTAAGAATGTGTCTAAAAAGTTGAAGCAAATATTTGGCTTCCAATATTTCTGAAACCAAAAATGCAATTTTTTTATGAAATTCAACCTGTTTATAACTGATTCCTAAATTGAAGATAAGACCTATGCTGGTTTAAGTTTTCTGTGGCGAAGCTGACAGAATTTCATGTAGTTTTAGCCAATTTGCAACTCACCTGAGATGTCTTAGGTAAATCTTTGACATTATACACCTTCAATTCTTCAACTATCCCATCATCGTTCCTGTATCCACATACTAGTGTATCTATTCCAACAAGAAAAGACTGGCACCACCACTTCTTCGTTTTAAATCTCCTGAAAAGGTAAAAATCTATCATAATGAAGCTATACTAATATTTGAAATACTTAAGTGCGTGGCCTTTTAGGCCTGTCAGTTAAAACAGATTGTTAAAACATGGGCATAGCTTGCTTTATAGAGCAGGACCCTTTTTACCCCAAAAAAATAAAGAGTTCTGAATAAAAAGTTTTCAAATGGCATTAATAAAAATAGATTTTTCTGGTCTTCTACACTTAGGCCGACTTGCACAACACTGCCTAAACTGATTTAGTTAAATATTGTGATGCTGTCCCTTTTTGATAAGTTTATTCATGGGTTGATATGAAAAGCACAGGTAAGAAAATTTAAATTAAACATGTTTAACGGCCTTGTGCAGGTGGGCCTTACCCTCAGAAATTAAAAATTAAGCTGATACAGTTTAATATTAAAATACACCATAGAAAAAAGTTACTTAACATACTTAAAATTTATCTCCTGTCTAGAAAACTCAATGTGTCTACTTGTTTTAAGTTCTATAAACTCATAACAAGACAAGTATTGCACTATGTTCTCAGGATTTGCTTCTGCATCAGGTAAAGGCGACACTGGTCTCTTGTCACATCTTATACCATCCATCTCTGCTCCATATATAATTTTGTGGTGGTTCAAATGTGTTTTAAAAACTAGTGAAAACTCTTCTGTTTCATCAACTGGTAGATTTGGATTAGGCTCGACATCTGGTCTGTCTGAAACCACAATTGTGTACTAATTTTTTACAATTTAGGTTACCAGATAACTTCCCATCTCAAACATTCTACCTTTAAATTTTATTTTTATATCTACTAGCGACTCTGTCACTGGGACAGATAAGTTTGTGGGACTATACAAGTTGATTATGCCGTTTATATACTTGACTTAAATAAGCCAGAGGGTATAGGGATATAGGTATTTATTTATATACCACCACAAATGACAAGGCGAATGTAGGTTTATTGAAACAAAATTATGTTGGCATGTGTATTTGACTTTGGACATTGAATAAATATTAGGTACTTGCTTATTTCATATTTTTAATATTTAATTGTGCATATTGTGTTGCAATTTAAAAAAAAAACCCAAAAATACCATAATAATTGCAACACATAAAATAAGCAGAACAATACCAAAATCTCAATAAATAATTAGTTTGCCGTTTCAAATATAAATGGGTCTTCACATTTGAAATGCACTGTGAAGTTTGTTTTTTTAAGTCAATAAAGTTACAAAAGGTATACTAAAGGAAGATAAAAATTACCAGATAACATATATTGTTCAAATTTATATCCCCATGAGGTAAATTGTTTATCTTTCGCTGACATATAAATCTTCTGTTGTCTCTTTACTTCTGTATCCCTTGCACATAAGTATATGTTGCCTTTGTACAATATTGCTACAATTTTCCATGGTTCCCTGTTTTCATATGGAGTACACGCTACACAAGTTAACAAGCCACGGTAACAAAAAAACTTAGCACTATCCAAGCTATTTTCTAAAGGAAAATTCAATCTGGCTTCATGTTCAATTAGAAACTTTAGCAACTCTGTCAACTTAACATCTAGGTCTGGTGGTTTACGTTTAACTTTATCGAGATGTAAGTTTAAATCTAAATTCACTCTTTCATCCTTTAATCGACGCGCATATTTTAGGTTCTCTAGGCCAATATATCCGATTATTTTGGGTTTTCCAAAGTTTGGAAATGGTTTGGAGTGATCCCGTGCTTCTACATGAAGCATTTTCTACACTAATCGTAGCTTATTTTAATTTAATCATTAACTTTGAATTCACTGTTTTAATAAGAATCATATTTCAGTTCAGTCAGAATTATTAATACGAGAAATAATTTTTTGAAAATTACCAACAATACATGTGTGTGTTCCGTTATAAGCACTGCGAGCACTGGCAGTGCTCTTTACTGGGGACTTTCAGTGCTCTCAGTGTATTTCGGAACGCACCCCATATGTTCTTACCACAGATTAGATACTAGTTGGTACTTGGTACATGGTTGGTATAGGTACCGTATTTCTTACGACATCGGACATTTGCCACAGAGTTATAAAGAGAAATTTGCCAATTGCCATAGATTACAGACTCATTGACGTTTAGTTGGCGCTTTGATTTTGTATACTAAGGCCACAGAGTTATAAAGAGAAGCAGAGGCAAGATAACGTACAAAATAGCGTGGCAATTACAAACACACGAAAACATTACGCACACATACACAAAACTCAGGGCCGAACCTTGTTGCTGCATAAAACATTATATTAATATGTAGGGTTAGGTTGCGTGAAAAAAATTGACCTAAAGACACCTATCATTCGGAAGCTATAATTTGTAAGGATTTTAAAAATAATTATTATTGGTACTTTTATAATTTCCTCATCACAAGCGATCACAACTGCAATATAGTAACACTAGTAATGGTAATCATCACCACGTGCGGGACCCTAGTCAATGTGGTGAATATAGATGTGAGCTCCGCGCTGCGTGTGATATCGTCACCGTCGCGCGCGGAGTTATAGTTCCTGTTACAACTCAAATCCTGAGGACTCCGTCAGTATCATGGCCAGTGGTTCTCGCGTCGTTCTCGCTCTGCGTCGACGCGCAGGTGATGGGGATATTATTTAGAAGAACAGTACCAACGGATATCGTGTAAATACCGCCAGATTTTAGCTCAAAGTTCCTATTGACAATAATTTCTTGGCAGTAAGCCAAATAAATGTTGTAAAACAATCGAATCGAATCGTTATTCCAAAAATTAGGTTAGAAGGTTAAATAAAACATTACAACAGGTTAAACTCTAATCGGTTTAATTATAATTATTGGAATATGTTACTAAATGTAATAATATCAGGTAGTTAGTTTGTAAGGCATGGAACTGCACGCAAAGAAGTTAGATCTAAGAACAGTTCACAATAATTATTGAAAATAGTATAAAGGGTGCCGCCACATTGGAAGCGGCAGTTTATTGCTAGAATTAAAAAAAAAAAAAAAAAAAAAAAAAAAAAAAAAAAAAAAAAAAAAACAGGTTAAACTCACATGTTTTTTATTTAAGTAAACTTTACAATTAGTGCTTTAGAATCTGTATTGAGGTTTTCAATAAAAATTAATGAAATTCGTCCACCTAATGGAAGAGAAGGTAAATTTTTACCTACTTAGTATAATACCTCATCTAACTTTTATTTGAAAATGGTCGGTATTGCACCAGGAGATAGAATTGTACGGAATACATTATGTTCTATTAGATTAGGTATCTGTAAAATGCTTGGAGCATATAGCCACTCCATGAGTTGGTCTGCCAGTCTTTTCTATTAATATTTTTATGCATAGGTCTCTCAGGTACCTATTCATCCTTTGCAAACCTGAAATTAAAAGTCGAAGTTATATACTTAAAATAAAAGAGTCAAGTCCGGCCCTGTAATTTGTTAAAGTTCTCAAAATATCAAAAAAGATTATTCAACAACTTTAAGCATGTATTTCTACAGAAAACCATAATATTATAGTTTTAATATATGCATGGCTACATATTTCGTCATAACAACTATAAAATATTAGATAACTTAGCCTTGATACGATGCGATACGAAAACATTCCAAAGCTACATGATAGCATGATATTTCCTTACCGATGGAACGTTACTTCTGGAGTTTTCCTGTACGAAGCGTTGTAACACAGGGGGACACAACACTTCACCATTTTATTTCAGTAAATATTCATTTAAATCTCCAAATTTCACAAAAAACTTATGACACCCAAGACAACACAATGTAAACAAACGCCATAGGTCTCATAGATGTCTTATAATGACTGCCACGCATTGAATTTTTGTCAATGTGTGCGTTGGTGTAGCACAGTGTTGCAGCAAATTAATACATACACATTTTTGCTTGCAGGGACACGGTCACACTAAGTCACACTGATTCGCATACACTTGTCTATGTGGGTGTGAAATTTATGTTGTGTCTGCTTCTATTTATATGTCTGTGACTAAGGCTGGGCGTCTCAGATCTATAATACGTCCATGCTCAGATCATAGATTGGCGTATTGGTTTCGTTTTACGTAGGTATTAAAATCCGTTCCGTGGACGTTAAATGGACGTTTTTTATAATCATTCGAATAAAACATCTAGTTTTATGTGTACCGATTACCGTAAAACGGAACGCGTGCGTTGGCGCCAAATTCAAATAAGATTATGATTATAATGAGTCATCGTTTTACGCGATGAACATTAGGTAGGTATGTTTATCCTGCGAAGAGCGAGCTCGGGACTGTGGGCCCGCTAGGAGTATTTATGTGTTCTGTGCTGTGGGCACTCCGACTCGGATAATTTACGGAAAAAGGAAGTTCGTGGTTATTTCTTCGGTTATTTCCTTTTTATACCACCCAGAATAAGGAGCCCCGCGAAGCGGGGCCCCGTCGACCGGGCCTACCTAACCTCAAAATTTAAAAAAATTAATATCTCGAAAACTTATTGAGTTCCGCACTTTTTCCCTTGGAGGGGGAGTTGACCGCCTCCCCCCCCCCCCCCCCCCCCCCCCCCCCTCCCCCTAGTAGTAGTAGTAGAGTATACTATAGTCCAACCTTTCCTGCTGAATTCAACATATTAGGTTGACAAGTGACGTTCAGCAGCCGAGCGCTGCCGAGCGATCGCGTAACTTCTGCATCAATCATTGTTACAGTATCAATTGTTGTAATTGGCTGAATTTATGGCATTCTTGCTGCGTCAATGGATTATGTCCAATAGTGGAAGAGAGTTAACCAATCAGAGGTGATTGCGATGTATCAATGATTGATGCAGAAGTTACGCGGAGCGATCGGCTATAAATTGTCGCCATTACATTATCATATTTCTAGTATCCTAAAGGATCCTATAAATAGTATAGTGTCCTAAGATGTGCCTAAGATATAAGAGATTCCCACAGACATATAAATATAAGCAGACACAACATAAATTTCACACCCACATAGACAAGTGTATGCGAATCAGTGTGACTTAGTGTGACCGTGTCCCTGCAAGCAAAAATGTGTATGTATTAATTTGCTGCAACACTGTGCTACACCAACGCACACATTGACAAAAATTCAATGCGTGGCAGTCATTATAAGACATCTATGAGACCTATGGCGTTTGTTTACATTGTGTTGTCTTGGGTGTCATAAGTTTTTTGTGAAATTTGGAGATTTATATGAATATTTACTGAAATAAAATGGTGAAGTGTTGTGTCCCCCTGTGTTACAACGCTTCGTACAGGAAAACCCCAGAAGTAACGTTCCATCGGTAAGTAAAATTCACGCTATCATGTAGCTTTGGAATGTTTTCGTATCGCATCGTATCAAGGCTAAGATATCTTATATTTTATAGTTGTTATGACGAAATATGTAGCCATGCATATATTAAAACTATAATATTATGGTTTTCTGTAGAAATACATGCTTTAAGTTGTTGAATAATCTTTTTTGACATTTGAGAACTTTAACAAATTACAGGGCCGGACTCGACGACTCTTTTATTTTAAGTATATAACTTCGACTTTTAATTTCAGGTTTCCAAAGGATGAATACCTGAGAGACCTATGCATAAAAATATTAATAGAAAAGACTGGCAGACCAACTCATGGAGTGCTATATGCTCCAAGCATTTTACAGATAATCTAAGAACGTAATATTATATTCCGTACAATTCTATCTCCTGGTGCAATACCGACCATTTTCAAAGAAAAGTTAGTTGAGGTCTTATACTAAGTAGGTACCAATTTACCTTATCTTCCATTAGGTGGATGAATTTCATTAATTTTTATTGAAAACCTCAATACAGATTCTAAAGCACTAATTGTAAAGTTTATTTGAATAAAAAACATGTGAGTTTAAAACACCTGTTGTAATTTTCTATTTAACCTGTTTTTGGAATAACGATTCGGTTCGATTGTTTAACAACATTTATTTGGCTTACTGCCAAGAAATTATTGTCAATAGGAACTTTGAGCTAAAATCTGGCGGTATTTACACGATATCCGTTGGTACTGTTCTTCTAAATAATATCCCCATCATCTGCGCGTCGACGCAGAGCGAGAACGACGCGAGAACCACTGGCCATGATACTGACGGAGTCCTCAGGATTTGAGTTGTAACAGGAACTATAACTCCGCGCGCGACGGTGACGATATCACACGCAGCGCGGAGCTCACATCTATATTCACCACATTGACTAGGGTCCCGCACGTGGTGATGATTACCATTACTAGTGTTACTATATTGCAGTTGTGATCGCTTGTGATGAGGAAATTATAAAAGTACCAATAATAATTATTTTTAAAATCCTTACAAATTATAGCTTCCAAATGATAGGTGTCTTTAGGTCAATTTTTTTCACGCAACCTAACCCTACATATTAATATAATGTTTTATGCAGCAACAAGGTTCGGCCCTGAGTTTTGTGTATGTGTGCGTAATGTTTTCGTGTGTTTGTAATTGCCACGCTATTTTGTACGTTATCTTGACTCTGCTTCTCTTTATAACTCTGTGGAGATTCCTTCTTCTATGGAAGTTCTACATGCAAAACCATAGAAGAATTAATTATTGTTTAGTCCATGGAATTAATGCAAAACCTTTTGCAAAACCCTTTCGTTGTTGTGTTGTTTTTCATTTTGGCAAAGACAGGCAAAGATCTAAGACCATACAGCCTATTCAGTCGTGTTTGTTTTCGGTGTTAAACGGATTTTACCCATATTTTACCTACCACGCACTGGAAGTACGGTGAGTGTCATCACCGACCAGAATATAACTACAAAAAAACGAAATAATATTCTATGCGCTACTCGCACCCTTTGGCTACACCTCCACCGCGCCCATTGATGTAGAATTTTAGTACGCGCCTCATAAAATTATCCCTCTTATTTTAATCACCAGCCTACCTCCATGGTTGAAATTGACGTTAGATTTTGATTTTTGAATTTGTGTTTTTTTCAATTAAGTTGGTATTTTGCACGTATTTTGAAGAGTTGGTTGGTACAACCTACAATAAAATCGGTGCTGTTTGTTCCGTTGCTTTATTGTTTTCGTTTATTGATGCATTTTTTAGATGCCCCTTTTCTCTAAAATGGAAATAATTAATCGTTTTCACAAGTGTAGACTTTGTTTGAAAATTGGAGATTTTTGTTCAATATTCGAAAAAGATGATTCCATGAAGCTATCCGAAATGGTAATGTCGTTTGCTAACGTTCAGGTAAGTTTACTGCTCTAGATAATTAACTTACTACTATTTCTGACTAAATAAGTCTCATGTAAAAGCCTTGAACTTATTTCAGATTCACGATGGTGATGGTCTGACTGACCGAGTATGTACTTCTTGTATTGAAAACCTAAGTACGGCTTTTTTGTTCAAACTTCAGTGCGAAAGAATTGATAATCTATTGCGAAAATTTCCTGGTAAGTAATGGTAGTAGTGTTTTCACACAATGTTTGTCTACCATGGTTACTGCTAACAGGTATTTAATTCCTGGATAGGTATGGCGTGCATGCCAAAACAGTTTTATTTTGACTCCTTCCATCCATGTCGATTACTATTTTTCCGTAACCAGCTACTAGATAAGATTTCGTCTTTTTGTAACTGGTTATTCAAGAATAAGTATAATGTATGTGTATTTCTCTGTCATGCTAATGCTTGATGGATGAGTGTACTGGTGGCCTTTATAGAGAGGACTATGCTAAGGGGTCTTCTTGGATTTTAATCTCTGGATGCTAACTCAAGCAACTGCACTGCTAGCAAGTAGTATAGTATTCCTAATTTGTATGCCATAACGTCCATAGGCAGGTAAATAACTCCTTATGCTCTGTCTAATTTAAAATGATAATTGTGACAGCCAATGTCCATGAAGTTTCGTATTTTTTTCTGGTAAAATATACTACAGATAATGTGATACTTCATCGATGGGTACCTATCAGGGCTTTCGAATACCGGTTTTTCTCAATACCGGTATTAATACCGGAACAATTTTTTTCAATACCGGGATCCCGGGATCCCGGTATTGGGAAAAATTTAAAATGTGGTACATGTTTTTTAACTTAAAATTAGTCTTTTCTGAAGCAAACGGACCAATAAAAAACAGTTTTTTCTTAAAAAAAAATTTTCACCAAATTAACTCAAAAAAGTGCCTTTTCTGCATAAATTCAGTGAAGAAAAGCCGTTTTTTTTCACTCAGCGAGATTTTTTTTGGATATAGAACGCTGTGGTTGATTATTACGCTGTGGATTGGTATGTCTATTTCACTGTCTCACGAAACGTTAAGTAACTCCTTCACTCTATTTTATATAATGCAATATTTTATGAAAATGTATTTTCTTTAAAAAAAATCACCAAGTATTGATTTTAGATTTATTTGTATTTTGAGTATTGAGATAGTTATTTACGCGTTGACTTAATTCTTACGAAACCATCGTTTGTTTCATGTATGTATACGGTGAAAATTACGGACCACGTAATGTTCTGAAACTCCATCACATCATTTTAAATACAACCTTATTAAATAATACTTATATTATTATCAAATAATCAATTTCTTATTCATATCAATCAGAATATCAACTATATGATTTTTAAAATAGAACTATTTTTGGATGAATTCTTACGAAAAAATATATTTTTAACGTCCATTGAATTTTGAACTTTTAATATAAAGTATATTTGTGACGCACTTTCTCAAAAATTAAATAAATATGGCAGGGAATTCTATATAATTAGTGAAATTAGTGTCGAAGATTGTAATTTAAACTACTATCGTCGTCTCAACCTATAGACATCCTGGACGTAGGTCTCCTGCATGGATCGCCACAGAGCACGGTCTTGTGCCCCTCACGCAGGTATACTCCAAGCATAGCTCTCTCCATCGCCCGCTGAGTGACCCTGAGCCTCCTTATCAGGCCCAAAGTTAGCGACCATTTTTCGGAGCCGTAAGTCATCACTGACAACACGCACTGTTCGAAAACTTTCGTCTTCAGGCACTGACTAATTTTGGACGAGAAGATGTCGCGAAGTTTCCTGAACCCTGCCCAAGCCGAGTTGGATTCGGCGGTTGACCTCTTTCTTGAAATTGGACCTACCTAACTGGACTGTATGTCCTAGGTAGGTATATCTATCTACTCATCAACAATTTCGAATGCAGAGTTCTCAACTAACACAGGTTGGGGCTGAACGTGTGCATTAGAAATGATCTTTATCTTGCTCATATTCATTTTTAGGCCCACCTGTTGAGGAACTACTAAATCTATACTTATAATAAAACTGTAACAGGTCCAATTCTGTACATTGAAGATATTTTGAAAATTTTTTTTGGAGGGCACTCATTATTCGATACTGAAGCCAAATCTGTAATTTTTTTCATTTTTGTCTGTCTGTCTGTCTGTCTGTCTGTCTGTCTGTCTGTCTGTCTGTCTGTATCTTGGCCGCGTATCACGCCGAAACTACTGAATGAATTCAAACGAAATTTGGCACGATTTGAGCCCATACTACGAGGTAGGACATAGGATACTTTTTATCCCGAAATTCTACCCCCGAAGGGGTGAAATAGGGGTTGAAAGTTTGTATGAAAGTCCGTCATTTCTCAAGTTATATCGATGAAACTTGGTATATGAGCTGCGGGTTGAAAATGAAGACGTACGTATTTCACAGTTTTTCGTAATTCCACCCCCAAAGGGTTGAAATAGGGGTATAATATAAAAATGAATCCCTATTTCCCTTGGCCACGGCATCACGCGTGAACGGCTGGACCAATTTTCCTAATTCTTTTTTTTTTGGGTTTGTCTGGACGCCGGGATGGTTTATATTCACAATTGGACCCGGTAGGGGGCGCTGCAATCGGGTTCGAGGTTCAGGGCGGGACACGGCTGGACCAATTTCGCTAATTCTTTTTTTGTTGGGTTTGTCTGGACCCCGGGATGGTTTATATTCACAATTGGACCCGGTAGGGGCCGCTGCAATCGGGTTTGAGGGTCCCGCCAAACCACGCGGACGAAGTCGCGGGCATCAGCTAGTGAGTAATAAACGATATTTTTGTAAGAAGTCGATCGAAGTCGAAGAAAACGATAATTTTGTCAAAACAAAAATTAATCTAAAATTCAATAGTTATTATTTAAAAGAAAATATATCATAATAAAATATGCATTAGTTATAAATCAGATTTCTGAATGTTTTGAGAGACAATGAAATAGAAATGCCAAGCCACAGGGATCTAAATTCAAACACTAATTTTTCCCTCTGAGTGAACAAAAACGACTTTTCTTTACTGGTTTTAAGCAATAGAGGCGCTCTTTTTGAGCTAATATGCTTAAGATACAAGTTTTAAACTTAGCCGAATAAAACACGGTGGCATCTACCAAGAAATATATGCAATAGTCACTGTTTCGTTTATAGTGTCACCAATACCGGTATCCCGGTATTAGACATTTCAATACCGGTATTGAAAACCAGCGCAAAAAGTCCGGGATCCCGGTATTGGCCAATACCGGGATCCCGGTATTGGAAGCCCTAGTACCTATTGTAGTGAAGTGTGAAGTGACATATATGCATAGCAACCAACCACAGACTATAGAAAATTGGTTTGGAAATAATATAGTACTAACCCAAAGTAATTTACAAAATCGATAAAAATACGAATAGACCGATATTACTCTTTGTAAAGTTAGCCGTGATGATATACTATTACCATGAATTTTTTCACATATCTCAGGATAGATGAGAAAAAAAAATCAAGGTTTATTTTACAAATTTGTTGTTGTAATTATAATCTGACCATACAGCATACCCATGAAACTATCAATTCCAAATTCTAAAAGATATATTCAATAATTAATCAAATGGGTTCATTAATGATTATGCACTACCTGATTCCCTACATTGAGCTGTCACAATTATCACCCTAAATTAGGCAAAGTATGTGCAAGTACCTATAATTTTATTTCCGTTGCAGATATACAGATTGACAAGCCTGATGACAGACAAGATTATAATGACCTGTATAATCAAGAGTTTCACATGCACACCCAATATATAAAAGGAGAGAATGATGATAACTCAGTCCAAGCAGCTAATGAACAGAGAGATAGGGCTCTACTGAGTCCATGTTTTGAAGCCAGCGATGAGACTGACAGTGATGTTGACTCAGTCAAATGTGTATATTGTAACCAATCATATAGTAACTATGGTGCACACACTTGCCATGTCACTTGCACAATCGAGCACAATGAGCTTCAGCGATCAAGTAGCAATGAAACGCTTGTTGCCACTGACGTGACACCTACAAAGACTTCTAAACCTTTATCACCCAACCCAGACATTCCAGAATATGTCAATGTGTCATGTGTACTTTGTGATCAGATGTATGACCAATATGATGCTTATGTGACACATCTTAATAAATGTACTACCAATGTAAAACTTCACCATTTTGTGTGTCCGGTCTGTCATGAAATGTTCACTGATAAATTTTCATATTTAGAACATTTAAAGGTACTTCATTTTAGCACAAATGATGAAACTTGGAGAACATGTCATGATGAAACATTGAGAAAAGGTCATGATGAAAGTTTTAGAACCCCTCAGAGTGAAATTTTTAGAACCCCTCAGAATGAAGTTTTTAGAACCCCTGAGAATGAAGTTTTTAGAACCCCTGAGAATGGAGTTTTTAGAACACCTCAGGATGAAATTTTTAGAACTCCAGAGGATGAAATTTTTAGAACTCCTCATGATGAAACTTTCAGTGATGCAGGTACTGATTGTGTTGATTTTGCCCCCATTATTGTTAAAACTAGAAAGCCAAAAGCGGTTCGACGGCAGATTGGTTGGTCAATTGAAGACATTTATCAGGAGATTGAATGCCAAAAAATTGAGCAAAAGCCAACTGCCACATCTAGTCCATTAAAAAATTTCTTCTCAAAATTGGGAAATGAGTGAGTTGCACATGCTATTTTGGCATGCCTGGGACCTGCATCTGTGCTTTGCAAGAACATATTAACACACTGCTGTAATTATTTATTTTTTATCTCTTCCTTTTTCATAATTATGGGGTATTAACTTTCTTTCATAGAACCTTTTTATTTAATTTATATACTTTGAAACAAAGAGCTATTCTGTTGTAACTTGTACAAATTCTTTAAAGTTCCTGATTTCAACTGAAGTCTTGTTTATGTATATTAATGTATAATACAGTTTCATGTATAATAATATCATGCACAATACCTACTTTATATTCAGAAGAACATTGGTACGGGATTTCAACAATGATACAAGTATGATTGGTATGACCAATCATACTTGTATCATCAGTATAAACATTTTTGCTTTTATATTTTAAAGTAAAGTAAAGTAAAATATACTTTATTGTACACCATTAAATGAAATACAAACACAAAAACAATCATAATGGATATGGCACAACAGGCGGCCTTAATGCTTATATAGCGATCTCTTCTGGCAACCTTAGGGCAGAGGAAACTTTTAAAAGAAAGCAGGAGGGGTGTACAGACATGTGAAATATATAATGTAATAATATATAGGATAAATACACAGTATAAAAAAGTAATAGTAATAGGTAATAGACAACAGATGAATTTTACTGTTATTTAATTCAGAAATTAAGTTTAACTTTTGTTATTATACTGGAGATATTACACTTAATAAAAGCCATGTTTACACTAAGCAACAGTTCAGGCTTCATTTGCTGCTAAATGTCACTTGGCTTTAACATATTTGCTTATAAATTAAAGGTCCTCCAGTAGACAAAGTAGCCCCAAAAAGGTAAGCTTCAGAAAATTCATTGAAAATGGGAAAGCCAAGACCTCAGTGTATTTGCCGTTCAAGAAATACATACAAAACTATAAGTTGAAGAAGAAGAACAACGACTACAGTCCAATAAATACTAAGGCACAAGTAACCAGCAGAATACAAGCGACATTTCCTGAGGAAATTTCAGGTAATTCATTTAAAATCCATATTAATCTATCAAATATCAAATAAATATTATAAATGCGAAAGTTTGGATGGATGTATGGATGGATGTTTCTTACTACATCACGCCCGAACGGCTGAACGGATCTGGATGAAATTTGGCACTGAGATAGATTATAGTCTAGAATAACACATAGGCTACTTTTTATCCTGGAAAACTAAGGAGTTCCCGCGGGAACCATAAAACCTCAATCCACGCCGACGAAGTCGCGGGCATCAGCTAGTATTATAATATTGTAAATGCGAAAGTTTGGATGGATGGATGTTTGTTACTCAATCACGCCAAAACGGTTGAACGGATCTGGATGAAATTTGGCACATATATAGATTATAGTCTGGAATAACACATAGGCTACTTGTTATCCAGGAAAATTATTGAGTTCCCGCGGGAACCAATAAACATCAATCCACGCGGATGAAGTCGCAGGCATCAGCTAGTATTAATAAACGTGTCTGTCTAGACACTTGCGCATTACAATTTTTTTTTTTTTATTCACTAAAAGTTAGTCCTTGACTACGATCTCACCTGATGGTAACCTGCAGTCTAAGATGGTAGCGGGCTAACCTGTTAGGGGCATGGCAGTTATATTAAACCCATACCCCTATTCGGTTTCTACACGGCATCGTACCGGAACGCTAAATCGCTTGGCGGCACGTCTGCCGGTAGGCTGGTAACTAGCTACGGCCGAAGCCTCCCACCAGGCCAGACCAGGGAAAATTCAGAGATTATAAGTTCCCAAATTGACCCTGCCGGGGATCGAACCCGGGACCACTGCACGTTAAGACAACAGCGCTACACACTGCGCCACGGAGGTCGTCGAATTTATTATTGAGCAGACACTGGGCGCGTTTAGAACCCTCGTAGCTTTAGTTTTAAGATACCGTAACTGATTATCACCATCATGTTTTATAAGTAATTGGACGTCAATAAGTGTTCAGTGTACCTAATTTGAGTAAATAAATATTGATTGATTGATTGATTGTTGTAGCAGCGGGCATCATAATGTTTAATCCGCTTTATTAAATTTACTCCTTATAGATAGTGACTATGCTTCGCCAAGTGGCACTTCTGAAGACTCGTGGAAAATGAAGCAGAACTTGATATGTGCCTGCGATAAAAAAGTTTTTATGCTTTCAGAAAATATTCACGTAAGACCAAGAATTTTTATAACTTTTGAATAATCCATGATTTTATATTTACTAGAGTATTAAGAGTAACGAAAGTTGGTTGTGGACTATGGTAGTATGGTGCTATCGCACATCTGACGAGTCTAGAATCTCTACAGTACTGGATAAGTGGTTTGACATTATTGACATTAACGAACGAAACGAATACCCAATTACCCAATATACCCAGCGAATACCCAATTGTTAAAGCAGGAAGGTAGATCATCGCGTAAACGCAATTTAGATTTGATAATAAAATCGGTTTAAATAACGATGTTCTGCATGATTATTTCTATCTTATATTATATACTACCTACTATTATTTTAAATCGAGAAAATCTGTCGTAAATATTAAGTTTTATGTATAAATTACCTAACTTCCGCATGGTTTTTTTTTTCGATATTTTTCTTCGTTTTTTTCTGCCCAGTTTCAACGACTGATGATTTAATGCGGGGTCTCCATGCAACGAACCGCCCCGTTTCCTAAACTGTTATTCAATATTTACAGGATCGCGACAGAATAGTGGCAATGATCAATGAATTAGGCGGAGTGGTTGCCGAAAATACGAAAATGGAGATGTTGGCAACACACTTTGTGTCCGTGTTGCCAGACGACACATTTTCCGGTATGATGGTGTGCGCCCTCTCTACTGGAAAGTGGTTGCTTCACATCAGTTTCATATACGACAGCTTTCGATGCAAGAAGTTCTTACAGGTAAGTTTTTAACATATGCTAATGCTATGTAAATAGCTAAGAATGTTACTGCCTCGTTGGTCTAGTGGTTAGCATGTTCGACTGCGGCTAACGAGGTCCCAGGTTCAAGTCCCCGGTGGGGCCATAATATTAAGTATTGGGTTTTTCTGACTAGAAATTCTCTACTACTACTTCTCGGGTACTAGCTCGGAGTTAAGATGTCGGAAGTGTTTCACCTCTGTGCCTCGAAGAGGACGTTAAGCCGTCGGTCCCGGTTATTATCACTAATATGATAATAGCCGTTAAAGCCCGCCAACCCGCATTGCACCTTTGTAAAATTTCAGCTTTTTTGGTCCCTAGATCTGGGCTGGTGTTGATGAGTCAGTGAGCGAGTGATTTATCTTTTTATTGTATGAGATAAGGATTACGTAACGCTGAATAAGACGATAATTTGACTGACCATATTTACGGTACCTGCCCCCCCCGATCGTGTAAGAATGGCTGATCAAACGTTAAAGATCGTCGTCAAAGTAAAATAAACCATAACAGCATTAAATTAGAGCTCAATTTCGTGTACCCATTCTTATACGTTTACGTATGTACGATACTCTAACGTATAAGAATGGATACACGAAATTGAGCTATGGTATGGTATGGTTGAATGCAGTTATGGTTTATTTTACTTTGTCATAGTCATAGTCATAGTCATAAATATTTATTCAATTTAGGTAGGTACACTACACTTATTGACGTCCAGTTACGTGTTAGTCCAGTTAGTTTGACGACGATCTTTAACGTTTTGATCGGCTATTCTTACATGATTGGGGGGCTGTTATTACTTTATGTCGCTAAACTAGTGTTTAAGTTAGTCTTTAGTTTCTGTTATCTTATCTGCCTATTTTTCTCAAAAAGGCGCTAATTTACAGGAAAATATGTACGAATGGATGAGGCACCCTAAAATAGTGGAGATCGATAACACCAGCGTCGAAGTTACAAAGGCGGCCGTTTTTTGGCACAAGGAACTGCACGGCGACCGCGCCAAGTATCCCTTCGAAGGCAAACAGATTGTGCTGATTATGAAGAAAAAGTACAGGCAGTACTATCAAATGATCTTCAAGACCCTCAAGGCGAAACCTTTGACCTATGATCCCAGGTAAAACTTGCTTCTATGACGACTTTCCTGGCGCAGTGTTGAGCGCTGTTGTCTTAACGTGTGGAGGTCCCAGGTTCGATCCCCGGCAGGGTCGATTTGGAAATTTATAATTTCTTTATTTTCCCTGGGCTGGCCTGGTGGGAGGCTTCTGCTGTGGCTAGTTACCAGTTACCATCCTACCGACAAAGACGTGCCGCCAAGCGATTTAGCGTTCCGGTACGATGCCGTGTAGAAACCGAATAGGGGCATGGCAGTTATATTTTAATATCCCTATTATCGCGTCATGCCTCAGAAATCTGATTGGGCTGCTTGGCTCCGCTCCGCTCCATTTCAAGGGGCAGGCAGCCTTATGATGACTGATTATTTTTTACAGGACTCCAGGAAGCTGTTGTTCCGCCGACTACTGTTTTGTGGACATGAAGATAATAGAAAGAATCAAGCTGCGGTTCTTCTTCCACCACAAAGTGCCTGTCTTCCCTTATCAATACATATTAGTTTATTTGCTCAAGAGAGGCCGCGTCGAGGACGAGCACAAATATTTGCTACAAGACTGTAATCAAATTAATGATAAGGACTTTTTTTTAAATAATACGTATTAAATTACTTAGGTGCAACGCACACCGGTAGAGCCGAGGCATGCTGCATGATTTTTTTATATAACAACTAAAAGCTTTTCGTAATTTTTGCTTAAAAGTTGTTATTAAAAAACTGCTTAACTGTCCACTAGGTTTGCGCTGGGCCTATATTATATTATACAGGTTTTATGGGTATGTGACTGTAATTATTTTGATGGCCATTTTATTCATTTCAAAAGGCAATTTTATTCATTTCAAAATTATGTTAAGACTAGATAATTTGCTATTCGTATAGTCAGTCAGTTACAGTCAAACCGATAATCCTGATATGTTAAAGTATTGATTGTTATTTTATCAAAAATCAAAATATAATTCCTAATTATGTAAAATTAAAATATGTATTCTTTATAGAATTTATTACGTAATGTAATTTAATATTAATTTTTATATGGGACTATTGAAGGATTATTATATTTAAAATCACATTATTATGTACAATAAACTTTAACATAACAACAATGCGTTTTTATTACAATACTACAGTGCGTTTTGACTGAAGCGGAGAAGAGTTTAGTGGAGCTCAGACGAGTTCGCTATGACCTATTATTCAAAATAGAAAAAATTCTAAATCTGTACATCTACGCTCCGCTCCGCTTCAGTGGAAATGCAGCCTAATGGTGTTCTCTCCGCTTAGTGACAGGTCGAGGGGGGCTGATTGTCTGTCTTGCGTTCTGAACTTGCAGAAGCCTCTTCCTTCTAGTTTTTAACTGAAAAGAAATTCAATATGAGTAGCTATTTATTAGCGGTTCGGGACCGCTTTTCGAAGTAGTGCCACGTAGCAAGTGGTGGCAAGAAGCGTAACTAAACGCTGACGTCACCAGAGACAAGTAACATAATATAATACTGTTAGCGCGCGAGTTGAATGCAGAGCCTATGTTACATTAGCTCTGCATTCAACTCGCGCGCGTGCTATATAGTTTCTGTCCTATAAGTTACTTGTCTTTGGTTTCTGGACCAGTTTTCGAAGTGGGGCCACCTATCGGCGAGTTGCATGCGCTACCTGTCGGCGGGTAGTGTCGTAATTAAGCGACGCCAACTGTCGGCGGGTAGTGGCGTAACTAAGCGACGCCACCTACATCGCCGGCGAGCGGCGTAACCTAGCCAAGCGGTACCACCTGTGGGTACCACCTATCGGCGGAGCGCCTGCGCCGGCGGCGAGTGGCAGGGCCCAGGGGCGTAGAGAAGCTAGCGGGCAACTTGCTTCTTGTTTCTTTTTCTTACCACTACAGCCCCTTAACGTTCCACTGCTGGGCACAGGCCTCCACTCTCATAGGAGAGAGGGAATTAGAGCTTAGACCCACCACGCTGCTCCAATGCGGGTTGGCGGGCTTTAACGACTATTATCATGTTAGTGATAATAACCGGGACCGACGGCGTAACGTGCTCTCCGAGGCACGGGGCACCACCAATTTTCTTAATCCGAGCCCGGAGGTACTAGCCAGTACTGAGAATTTCTAATCAGAAAACCCCAACACTTAATTATGGCCCGACCCGGGACTCGAACCCGGGACCTCGTCAGCCGCATTCGAACATGATAACCACTAGACTAACGAGGCAGTCATCTTTTTCTTGTTATTTACTAAAATAATTATTTATATTGTGTGGTAGTACCTACAGAACCCTTTGTGTGCAAGTCTGACTCGCGCACCGAGGGTTCCGTACAAACTTGTAAGTAGTAAGTAGTTATCATTACTGATCTACTGAAGTTCATAAAAAATATGAATAGTTTCTGTAAAACCATAGATATATATATATATGTGTAAAATCCACCCCGAGTTTTACAGAAACCAAGGAGAAACCTCGTAATGTAACTATCTAGGCACAACGCGGTTTGAATAAATACCTTGACATAGAAAATCCAGCAAGCCAGAGTGGCCAATATGGTACCAATCATTCCCCATATCTGTTTCGTGTTTGGGAAAACATCATCGGCAAATTGGTTTTGCTCTGATTCTTCACAGCTACAAAATGATGATATTATAAATAAAATCATGATACTTATTGATTTCCAATTAATAAATATTTGTTTTCATCCCACAAGTGATTTTGATTTATTAACATAAATACCTTTGACACTGAAACCTGTATATTATTATACTCTTTGCACTGAAAGCTGAAGTTGAGTCAAACTAGTCAAATATGAACTGAGATAGGTAGGTAAGTATAAAAGTATATTGATGAGGATTTATTGTAAAGCAAAGATCTTAGTGTTTTTTCTCGGTCCGATAGATATAAACAGAATGGTATAATAGGAGCGGTCACCAGTCACCACCATCGCTAAGTTCCTGTGTAGGACACCACCTTGACACCACCATCATAATCATTTCACCCGACGGGCGACGACGACAACAAGAGTCTCCTCTCACAATCAGAACGGGTTTGGCCATAGTCCACCACTGTGATCAAGTGCGGATTGGTAGACTTCACAAACCTTCGAGCACATTCTGAAAAACTCCCCGACAGTTTTTCATTATGTTTTTGAAGGTGCAAGGAGGCTTCCTCACGACCTTGTTCAAGTGTCATTTACCTACTTACATTTAAGGGGCTATAAACGGATGTGATACATAGATAAGTAGTAAATAAATAATCATCTAATATTTTCAAGTACTTACCTAACAAAATTGGTTAGTTGGCTATAAAATCGAGCGTAGAGCGTAGAGCTATATATGCGTGCATATATATACCTACTGTAGTGTGACGAGTTTTATACCTATAGTTGGTCGCGGCCTGATTGTTTACCGGGCCTTAACGCACTACGAGTCAAATAAGTAAATTTTTGCGATTGGCTGAATTTATTCTTGCTGCGACAATGGATTTTGGCCAATAGTGTGTTACACAGAATCAGCCCCAATGGCTCCAAATGCCTTAATTTAATTTATCAAATGCTCAAAATGTGCATTCCCATTCTGTTGAAACAAGCAAAAAATAATCCTTATAATAAAGACTTTCGATCGGTATGATAAAGCTACAGGTAATTTTTTTTCTCGTATAGCGGGTTCGAGTCCCGGTTCAACCAGGCAATTATTTAAAAATCTATGAATGCAGTTTAAATTGTATTTTAAACTAGAGAATGCTCGCGACTTCGTTCGCGTGGCATAAGTTTTTTTAATTCCCACAGGCATTCCTTAATTTTCCGGGATAAAAAGAAGCCTATGTCACTCTCCAAGTCCTCAACTAAGTATACCCATGCAAAAAATCACGTTGATCCGTTGCTCTATTTCGGCGTGATTAAAGGATAAACTCTCTATTTGACGTCCTTGGGGATAGAATTTTCAAAAACTGTGAATCACATATTTTTTCATTTCAGACCGAAATCCAAAACACCAAGTTTCATGGCTACAGCTTGAAAAATGACGGACTTTCCTACAAACTTTCAACCCCTGTTTCAGCCCTATGGGGGTAGAATTTTCAAAAATGGCGATACACGTATTTCTTCATTTTGAACCGATAGCTCAAATACCAAGTTTCATGAATATAACTTGAAAAATGACGGACTTTCATACAAACTTTCAACCCCTATTTTACCCCTTTGGGGGTCGAATTTCGAAAAATCCATTCTTAGTGGATACCTACTCTTCACAAAGAACACACCTTCCAAATTTCATGTCTCTAGGACCAGCGGTTTGGGCTGTGCGTTGATATATAAGTCAGTCAGTCAGGACTTTGAATTTTATATAGGTATATAGATTAAAATGAAGTCTTCTTTCAGTAAAATGTTCCATCTACGATATTTAAGGTACTTCCCCTCCATGCGGCATAGCCGTGGGACGCCCTGTATATAGGGACAGTGGGGGTACAGTGTAACACGGGGTGCAATGTAACGTTCCTCTTAAAAATTGAATTTCCAAAGTTTTCGCGCTCTTTTTTTTCGACCAATACCGGCATTGTAACAGTTCATCGTGAAGTTAGTCTAAGATCCCAGTCTGTCATGGTGGTCGTTTTATCGCAACAAAATAGTTTTGGGAAGTAAAAAGTTTAAATTTCTCCGTGAAAATCTTTTGTGTTTAGTGAAACAGTATAAATAATAGGTGAGTTATGTTTTCTATATAAAATATTAGCATTCTTGACGACAATTATCACTTCTTATTTACTTTCTAACCTTAAAACGATTTCGGGTAGGTGGGTTTGAATTTTTTGATACCGGTCGGGGCACAATGAAACGGGGTACAATGTAACAGCGTTTCATTGTACCCCATCTCATTATGCACATGTATTTTGTTTCAGATTGCTTAAGGGTTTGAAGAAACAGAGTAAGAAAGACTCAGAAAGGGCTTCACACGGAAGAGAATATGAGAGAAGCCATAAGCCTTGTCGAGAACGGTATGAGTTTACGAACCGCAGCTGATTTAAAACACGTGAAGTAGGTACATCACGTTATTCCGATATGTTCATAAAAAAAAAGCCAAAGAGATGGTGAACAAAAAATACGTTTGACTCCAAATTATGAAGTAAGACTTGATGATTGTTTAAGTTTACCTGTCTGTGGGCAATAGCTCATATTTTTTGATCTCAAAGCTTTGATGTGCCTTGTGTTTCATTGTGGCCCAGATGGTGTTTCATCCTACCCCAGACCTGGGGCACAATGAAACACGGGAAGGGTTTTAAAAAAGTAGAATTAGTTTAGGTTAAGCGTAAATTTTTGAACTCACTTTTGAATACAAGTTGTAAGTCAAAGACTGATCTAATGTTCTTATAAAAAAATTAGTTGATTTATTAAACCATTAAAAAAAAACAAAATATCTTTTTCGTTTCATAATTCATTGTACCCCCACTGTCCCTAATTATGTTACCTACCATCTTTTCGTGATCTCATTGAATACTTGTGTAGTTATAGAAAACCGTGTAAACGTAATAAAAAGTTTAATTATTTTAAAGATATCCAACTTGTTTCAATTAACACTGCGTACTGTTTCAACCGTCCATAACATGGGGTCAATTGAACCATTTTTCCTGGTCCGCTTCATTAGCTTAAAGCGGAGTAGTTCGTTTAGATAGAGCTATAGAATATATTTTAATCAAAAGCCAGTTAACAGTGCTTGTTATGACCAAAATATTATCAAGTCTTTCAGTACAGTACATACTTTTCTACGCGCAGTTAAAGTAAAACTGTTTCAGTCGTACCCAGTCTCCCCTACCTACCTACCTACTGGTACTGATATGAGACAATAAAATATGCTATCGATGCAATCCTACCTAATTACTCATCGAAATAGGAAATAGGAATCTACCTACTTATTCATGTAATAAGTTATCCGATTAGGATCTAGGTACCTAGCTAAGTATACATGTTACGATAGTGAGGTCGATTAATTTAATCGCCCTCTCAAAGTAACTAGGTATAAGATCTCCGAGCATAGAAGAATAGGTATAGGATAGATACCCACTTAATCTAATTACTCTCCGAGCGAGAGAAGTAAGTAGATACATAATACTTATGTATAAAAAAATCATACAATGCTTTACAATAGATTTGAATAATTACAACAAAACACTACTTAGGTAACGAAGTAATTGCCGCGGGATTTCTTACATGACACGGATGACGGACTACAGGTTTGATACCTATGTACCTAGTACCTACCACCTAAGAAAAGAGTACATACCTACCTACCTAATAAATATTTATTTTAATTTTTAAGCTACTTCTACTTATTACTATTATAATAAGCTCTCCTTGTACCTACTAGGCTAACTGTGAGGTAGGTTTTTATCGGGGTTGGAAAAGTCTACTCTAAAGCTATATTTTAAGTAGAAGCTTTAAGTACCTACGCATGTGGTACCAACTTCCGAGTTCCGACTTTTATTGGGTAGTTAGTCCAAGTGGAATCATTGTTGCTTTTAAGTAAGTAGGTAACTCTTTGATTATGTAATAATCAAAGGCATTTGATTATGTAATAATCAAAGGCACTATATATATATTATATTTTGTACTACCTGAATAATTATTTTGTAATGTGGCAATTATTGGCACAGTCGTATGACGGTAGGACGGTAAAGTCCCTTCGAAATGTCAAAACCTTGTTGGCAGCACAAGTTCTTTGTAGTACCTACCTACTTAGTTCATTTTCGTAGAAATTCAATGATAAAATTAAAAATAAGTATAAATTATTAATTTTCGTTATAGATTGTTGGAAGTAGTTAATAAGGAAGTATGGGTTGCCTGTGGTCCCGTGAACGTGAGGTATGTACCTACATAAAAGTATAAGTTTTGTTTTGCAGATTCTTTCTTGCTCGCAATTCATTTAAAGTTGCATACTTATGTACTTAGTTATTATTGCATCCTAACTTAAAAACTGATTATAATTAAACATTATTTTCAGGGTCGTGACCATTGCACGCAGTGTAATAGGACAGCTGTCAACAATTTAGTGATCTTCGACCATGTGTGTGAAATATGTAACTCTAATAGAGCTAGAAGCACTAATTATTATGTATGTATAATTATACCTACAATATGTCGATTACTTACTAGATTATAGATAATACCCGCGACTTCGTGGATCAGGTAGGTACTTAGGTACCTACATTTTCTTGATTCCTTAATTTTCCGGAAATTTTAGATTTTTAAAAAGTAGCCTAGGTACGTCCTGCTCCCGGATGCAACCTATCTCTATGCCGAATTTCATCAAAATAGGTTGGATAGATGGGTCGTAACAGGCACACTTTCGCATTTATAATACTGGATTACTACTTACAGTTAGGACTTTTTAAACGAAGTTCCTATGGGTTTTTTAAAAACCTATCACCTAAATTCACACTGTGTCGCACACACAGATTATTGGAATTTTGACGAACTCCCTGGCGCATTGTTGAGCGCTGTTGTCTTAACGTGCGGAGGTCCGGGGTTCGATCCCTGCCAGGGTCAATTTGGGAATTTATAATTTCTGAATTGGTGGGCCTTGGTGGTGGCTTCGGCCGTGGCTAGTTACCACCCTACCGTAAAAGACGTGCCGCCAAGCGATTTACCGTTCAGCTACGATGCCGTGTAGAAACTGATTAGGGGTATGGGTTTAATAATAATAACTGCCATGCCCCTAACGGGTTAGTTAGTCCGCTACCATCTTAGACTGCATCATCACTTACCATCAGGTGAGATTGCAGTCAAGGGTCAACATTAATGAATTAAAAAAAATATTGAAAAAACTAATGTGTGTAATATTATAATAAGTACCTAGTACCTACTTACCTATACTTTGTTTAAGTCACCACCTGGACCCAAATTTGGGGAATACCGCTGTAGTGCTTGTGGACGATACTGGAACAGTCGTTTGTGCTGGCCGAATAAATATCAGATGTGTCAAACTTGTAAGAAAGCTACCCTGCCTTTTCAATATGTAAGTGTACCTATTAGTAACATTAATATATACTTTACCTCTTTGTTTTAAGAATCCATATCCCGCATAAGCAATAGTTTTTGACTTTTTGATGAGCTTTGTGCCTGAGATATTAGAATAATAACAAAAAGAAAATTAAAATATTAAAGAATAGGTAATCCTTTCTTAGTGGGCTATTGCGAAAAAATTATATTAATTGTATTGAATAACAATAATGAAATTCTTATTCTTGTGGAAGACGTTTACCATTTTTACACTTTTGACCGTTATGTATAAAACCACGAAAAATTGTAAAGTGTTTTATAAAAAATACTAAAAATAAACACACTCTTATTACTTAGATTGTTGCAATTCGTTTTTATAAGTTCTAGACTAGATTAGATTACTACTTTAGATTAGGTACTTTAAATAAATGTAAAAAAAAATTTTTTAATCAGCAAGTTAAAAGCTGAGCAGGTACCTAATTAAAAATGGTTTTGGAATGAAAAACCATAAAGATTCAAAAGCCATTAAAACACTTGTGTATTGAATCCTTTTCAAATGTTTGTAATAATTTATATTATGGTCTAATTTCAGAGGGATTTAAAACCTACGGATTTAACCAGTTCGGTAGACAACAGACTGGAACATGTGAGAGAACTTTGCCAAATGTGTCAGCAGCTTGGATACTCCTGCAAAGACTATGATAAAAAATATAAGTCTTCAGCTCCAACTATGTCAAGAACTACAAAGATGACCACCAGAACATACCAAAAAAAATGGTGACACTTATTGCAGAGGTTGCAGTATTTGTGTATATGTATTTGTGTAAGAAAAATTAATGAAAAAAAAGTAATTTAATAAAAGTTACAATATGGCTTCTAGTGGGCGCCATTTTGTTTTTTCTCAAATTCGGCTTCCGTTATGACACTCGGAAAATTAAGACAAATCTAGTGGTGCAAGTATCATCAAAATCGGTTCAGCCGTTTTGTCTGTAGTGCGACACAAAGGAAATATACATATATAGACTGATGAACACATAACCCTGTGCGTTCCGCAGTCGGGTAAAAAGATGTTTCAAGATATTTCTTTAAGAGTAGATCCAAAAATATCAATATTTTATTTTGTTTTTGTTTACAAAAATGAGCTTCAGTAAATCATTATAAAAAAATTCCTTCGATGGATTATGGAAAAACAAAATTTTTGTAAAATTACTTCTGAATATATCAATGTCATAAGAGCAACAAAATGAAAATCAATCTGTCTAACAAGAACTGCTTTATCAATATTTTTTTCTTTCTGTGTCTTCATTTTCTGTGTTCTTTTTAAGAAACTCATAATGATTAGTAAATTACTATTCCATATTTCCATGTCATTATGTTCTATTAAACTCCATTTATTTATAACATGTAGGAAATACAGGTCTCTTATGTTAGAACATCTTTTGACTCTACCACTGGTTCGGAAAGAAAGTTCTGCTGAGAAGAACCAGCACGAAACTCAGCAGTTGTTATTACACTATCCTGTGGGGCGCTGGACCCAAAGTCAATTGCTTCCATACAAGTTTGTCAATTCGTCAATAATTGTATAATAGCCTCGACTCAACAAGTGTTCCTTTACGGCTTTTTTTCTTTGTGTAACGGCAAATCCAAAAGTTGGAACCATATTATAAAAGTGATCCGAATTTATATAAACTCTGATCGCTTTATAAGAGGGCGATTCGATCAATATATATATTGATCAAATCACCCTCTTTTGCAAAACAAAAATTGTTTTATTACATTTTATTTATGGGATAAAATATTATCCCATAAATATATATTTAAATAGTTATATATTATAAGGCTTCATTTACATAACGCCGGAGCCACACCAGAATCTAGGGTAATCAAACAAAAATCACATAATATAATGAGCAGTACCGCAGCTGCATCGGTGCCGCTCATATGCGATATTGCAGCTTTTGCTTCATGTACCTTAGAAGCCTAAGGAGCATTGACAGAATAGTTATTTGTGTTACATGGGGCCAAAGAAAATTTTTGTTCCCCGAGGGCGCTATTTTGAATTCAGAGCGAAGTGAAGGATTCTATAGTAGAATCCCGAGCGTAGCGAGGGGTTCTAAAGTAGAATCCTGAACGTAGCGAGGAATTCAATAATACGCCGCCCGAGAACAAAAAATTTGGCCCCGAGTGACACACACTATTTTTCATCATTACGTATGAGAAAAAGCTAGGAGTATCAACCTACTATGTATGGACATTACCTATACGTTTAAGCACCAATCAGAAGATACTCAGTGGCGTAGCTACCAAGGGGCTAGGCGGGGCAGTGCCCCGGGGCCCTCAAGCTCAGGGGTCCTCGAATCCTTACCAGAAATCTCGATCGAACTGAACTTTTGGATATGACAGGTTGCAACCCCACTTTAATCATGATAACTCAGTTGAGAGAAATTCAAAAGTTATGCCTAGGGAATTAATTCCCCTAAATTCTTTCTGTAGGTTGGCAGTGTTGTCAATTTGACGGATAGTGATATGTGCGTTTTATTATTCATCGATGTGCGTTTTATTGTGAATTCGAGTTGATTTTTTTTTTCGATAACGGTTAAAAAATTTCTAACACCAACATTTTTATTACATGTACATGAAGCTACAAGTGTGACGAATTCCAAAGAAAATATTCAGATATAATAGGCCCTAGTTTTTCACTTCAATTTATTAATATTTACCACCTAGTTTTACCTCAACTAACTCAAGCATGGACTGTTCACCAATTATGTAAGGAAATAATGAGCAAATATGGAGTGCTAGAATGCGACCTAACGGAAGTATTTACAGCAATGTTATTATTCTTTACAATTCCTGTCACTTTTGCAGCAGCTGAAAGGTCATTTAGCAAATTAAAAATAATAAAAAAATATTTAAGAAATAATATGGGCCAAACTCGACTCCGACATTAATCGCTAATAGCGATTGAAAACAAAACCGCATCAAGCCTGGATTTAAACGAAGTCATTGATACTTTTGCGAAAACTAAAGCTAGGAAAAAATTGTAAATATAATTATTGTTATTTGGTCAGTTGGTAGGCCCGACCTTTATATAATAAACCCTTGAATCTTCTCTATTTCGTTTTATTAGAAAAAACCTACACCAAGTATTAATTGTAATTTATGTTGTTACTGTTTAATATTTTTATTACCTGCCCTGCAGTGCACAAAAAAGAGCTTAAATAGCTTAGCATTTTTGAAGTATTTGTATATTTCATATTTTTATTTGATAAAACCTAATCAGTTTACATAGCAGTGGGGCCCCATTTTTAAATTTGCCCCAGGGCCCTTGGTTACCTAGCTACGCCACTGAAGATACTCCTATCAACCTTCTATGTAATTGTATAGACATTATTTAGACGTAAAGTTTAAATAAAATGTAAAGACGTACCTATATCCGATCAACAAATTGATCACGTGACTTCGGACCAATCAGAACAGAGAAAAGCAAAGTCGTATATTCGATCAACAAATTGATGACGTGACTTCGGACCAATCAGAAGACAGAAATGAAAAGTCCCATGGGCCTACAAGTTACACTTTGCTCCCGCTATCCTCTGAAGGCAATATGCGTTTTTCGAATAGGTATGATGAAAAAGCAATTTAGCTCTCCTCTACTTATATTATTACTAGCTGATGCCCGCGACTTCGTCCGCGTGCTTTAGGTTTTTTTTATTCCCGCGGGAACTCCTTAATTTTCCGGGATAAAAAGTAGCCTATGTCACTCTCCAGGTCGTCAACTATATCCATGCCAAAAATCACGTCCATCCCGATTCGTTTGTTGACGTTCGTGTATCACGAACTTTTATACAAACGTTATAATAGCTATCTGAGTGTAAAATTTCAGCCCGATCCGACCAGTGGTTAGAGCTGTGCGTTGATAGATCAGTCAGTCAGTCACCTTTGCCTTTTATATATTTAGATTAATGAATTATAAATAAATTTTCATCCCATGTATTCGAAAAGGACGACTTGGTTCGCCTTTATGTGCGCCCAAAGGTGGTGTTTTCTATAAGAAACTTTTAGCGGGCAGTAATGAGTTTTTAATCCTCTTTATACTCGTAAGTGCGCCGCAATTATCTTTGCCGCGCACTTATTGAATTTGGAACATCTTAGTGTTCAGCGCCAACGCAAATTGACGACCTCCGTGGCGCAGTGTTGAGCGCTGCTGTCTTAACGTGCGGAGGTCCCGGGTTCGAGCCCCGGCAGGGTCAATTTAGGAATTTATAATTTCTGAATTTTAACTAACGAAAGGGCTATATGGATATATATATTAAAAAAAAATATATATATACTAGTGGTTCGCCCCGAACTGAGACCTCGCGGTATCCATAAACAGAGCGCCATCTATTGACATCGTTGTAAAGTTCTGTTAAAAATAGTGAAGCTAATTAAAAATTAAATAATTTCGTTTCCTTATAATATTTATCCAATTTTAGTATTTGTTGTTCAAGTACAGGATATAATTCAAATAAGTGATCAAGTTTCAGGCTCAGCCTTTTCTTTGTAAGCACAAACGAATAAACTTGTACAGAGCGCCATCTATTGACATAATTGTGAAGTTCTGTTAAAATACGGAAGCTCATTAAAAAAAGGCTATCACCGAAGACCAAGCTCCGAATCTACGGAGCCTATGTCCGCTCCCGCCTGACGTATGCGGCTCCTGCGTGGTACGCCCTATGTTCGGCCTACCAGAAGCGCCGGTTGCAGGTTCAGCAGAACAAATGCCTGCGCATGATTGTAGGGGCTCCGAGGTACGTCCGAAATGACGTTATCCACCGCGACACCAAGACGCCCACCGTGGAGGAGTACGTCCACGCACTTGCGCGGCGCATGTTTGCCCGCGCGGACCACGGACCGTGCATACACCTCCATGGGATAGCACCACTTCACCCCAGACCACCAAACGGACGTCCACTACCCCGCGAGCTCCTGCGATCACCCTCACCAGCACAACTCAGCGGTGAAGATGGCGACCACGAGGACGACACGATTCTTATCGACAACACTCCCGCGCCTATCGCTCATACCGCGGGGGCTCAAGACATAGTATCCAGCCAAGACCACGAGGCCTTGAGCCAAGACGGCAGGCCCTAGCCATCACAAGGCTAAAAAGACGACACCGGAGAAGTGAACTTCCCCGCGCCACACCCGGGCAAGGAGGCTACGCCTCGAGGCCCGTACCCCCGTTTCTGGCCAAGGCCAAACGGAGAAGACCCTGCTGCTCATTAAAAATTAAATAATTTCGTTTCCTTATAATATTAATCTTATTTTAGTATTTGTTGTTCAAGTACAGGATATAATTCAAATAATTAATCAAGTTTCAGGCTCAGCCTTTCAGAAAATTGGGAGTTCTGAGGTCATCTTTGGACGTCAGAAAATCTCCACATTGAAAGCCCCCCATTTCGTCAATTTTAGGGGAAAAATTAAAAAAAAAATATTTTTGGACTCTGTTCCTCATTATCTTTAAAATGATATACCGCAATCCTATGTAACGCTATAAAAAATATTTTACTCCGCATTCGCTTCTATGAGAGCCCCCCTGAAATAAAGATTTTTATAATTTTTAGGGTTCCGTACCCAAAGGGTAAAAACGGGACCCTATTACTAAGACTCCGCTGTCTGTCTGTCTGTCTGTCTGTCTGTCTGTCTGTCTGTCTGTCTGTCTCCAGGCTGTATCTCATAAACCGTGATAGCTAGAAAGCTGAAATTTTCACAAATGATGTATTTCCGTTGCCGCTATAACAACAAATACTAAAAATTAAAAAAATATATATATTAAGGGGGGTCCCCATACAATAAACGTGTTTTTTTCGTATTTTATTGCTCAATATTAAAAACGGTAACAGGTAGACCGTTCAAATTTTCACAGAATATTAACTTGTATATTACCTTTCAAAATAAATAATTAAATATCAATAAAGTAAATATTAAAGGGGGGCTCCCATACAACAAACGTAATTTTTAAGCAATTTTTTTTAATAAGTCATAAATCGTAAAACTTACTACAGGTTTGTACGGAACCCTCGGTGCGCGAGTCCGACTCGCACTTGGCCGGTTTTTTAAACCATATTCGGCGGGAGGCCATCGGTTTACATATTATATTTAAACTTGAAGTAATGACGTTCAGTAATTCAGAAGTTATAAGGCTCTGACAGACGGACAGACCGACGGACGGACGGACGGACGGACAAGTGCCAATTCTCTCAAGTAGACTCAGAGACCTTCGCTTCACTCGGTCAATAATTAAATAAATATTATTATAAAGGCGAAAGTTTGGATGGATGTGTGGATGTATGGATGTGTGTTACTCAATTACGCCCGAACGGCTGAACGGATCTGGATAAAATTTGGCACAGAGATAGATTAAAAAAAAAAAAAGATTATAGTCTGGAAATAGCACATAATATGCTTTTTATCCCGGGAAATTAAAGAGTTAAATTTTCTCATACAGGGTGATGAAAAGTAGAGTGTATCATTCGGGCGCAAATATATTTTTGGCTCGGGCGACGTACTTTGAATCCCTCGCTACGTTCAGGATTCTACTAAAGAATCCCTCGCTATGCTCGGGATTCTACTCTAGAATCCCTCACTTCGTTCTGGATTCAAAAAAGCGCCCTCGCCGTAAAAATATTATTTTGCTCCCTTATAATACAATCTACTATAATTAATGTCCTGTTTTCATATATAAGGGAGAATAAAATAAAGAAATTGGAAAACTAATATTTTATTTTGATACTTTTGTTAGAAAAAGATTTTTTATCATATCTGTAAACTTTTTATGTTTGAATTTCCTCACTAAAGTATATGGCAAACCAGCAGAAAGATCCTGTTTCTTCTCGGACATATAGGCAAAGAGTGGTAAAAAAATAGTTCCTAGTTCATCAATATAGCTTTCCTTCATTACATTTTCGATAATTGCAAATTTATCGAACACTGTTAACACTTGATTGTCGTTAAGTGGCATTTTGAAAAATTTGTACTGAAAAAAAAAAAAATTGTTTAAGAAATATTTTTATTACATTTTAAATACAAAATATTAATTTAGTTTTATTTAATTAGTTGGATGAAGAAATGTTTAATAAGTACAAAGATAAGGTATATCCCCCGGCAGGGTCAATTTGGGAATTTATAATTTCTGAATTTTCCCTGGTCTGGCCTGGTGGGAGACTTCGGCCGTGGCTAGTTACCACCCTACCGGCAAAGACGTGCCGCCAAGCGATTTAGCGTTCCGGTACGATGCTGTGTAGAAACCGAAGGGGTATGGGTTTAATATAACTGCCATGCCCCTAACAGGTTAGCTCGCTACCATCTTAGACTGCATCATCACTTACCATCAAGTGAGATCGTAGTCAAGGGCTAACTTGTAGTAAATTAAAAAAAAAAAAAACATTTTCTACATTGCATTTTCTTTCCCCCGGTAACAGGATGACCTGTTTGTATTCTCTTCTATCTCCAAAGGTTGTCTCGAAGAGATCGCCTTTGTATACTGTACCTATAGTCCTATTCATAGTTTTTCTCACCTCCGGGCGGAAAGCGTCAATTTTCCTCCCGCTGCGCTAAACGAAAATGCCGCTTTCCGCCTCCGTCGAGGAGAAAAATAGTATACACACCACGGGCAGTAAATAAGAAAGCCTCAGATCACATGTTTATTGACCTCGGCTTCGCCTCGGACAACAATTACATGTGATCTGAGACATTTCTTATTTTACTGCCCTAGATGTGTAATGTACTATTAATATCTTCCGTAATTCCTTGTACTGTGCAATAAAGATTTAAATAGTAATTCTCTCTAGCCAAAACGTAGAGTAGGATTTTTGACTGGCAACACTGGCTTTTACAAAACTCATAGCCTAAGCAAAAATAAAAATAATCTTGTACATTTAGGTAATATTTTTTAATTTTCGAGCTTTTTGCATTCCGCTTTCACCAGACCAGACTACAGGTTCATGTCACGAAAAGAGTCCCCCTAGAAGCGGCGCAGTTTATGCAATTCTTGTATGTATGGTCCGTGTCACAAAAGAAGTCCCCTAGAGGCGGCGCTAGTAGTCGCATGTTTATGCAATTATTGTATGTAAAATGTATTAGTTCCACTAATTGCCGCGGGACTTCTTTTGTGACACGGACTTTAAAGTACTAGTTTCCGAAATTGTCGCCCTACTTTTTTCGTGACATGGACTGTAGCTGTTTTTTTTTTAGGGTTCCGTACCCAAAGGGTAAAAACGGGACCCTATTACTAAGACTCCGCTGTCTGTCTGTCTGTCTGTCTGTCTGTCTGTCTGTCTGTCTGTCTGTCTCCAGGCTGTATCTCATAAACCGTGATAGCTAGAAAGCTGAAATTTTCACAAATGATGTATTTCCGTTGCCGCTATAACAACAAATACTAAAAATTAAAAAAATATATATATTAAGGGGGGTCCCCATACAATAAACGTGTTTTTTTCGTATTTTTTTGCTCAATATTAAAAACGGTAACAGGTAGACGGTTCAAATTTTCACAGAATATTAACTTGTACATATTACCTTTCAAAATAAATAATTAAATATCAATAAAGTAAATATTAAAGGGGGGCTCCCATACAACAAACGTAATTTTTATTTTTAATACGTCATAAATCGTAAAACTTACTACAGGTTTGTACGGAACCCTCGGTGCGCGAGTCCGACTCGCACTTGGCCGGTTTTTTTTTAAATTGTGCAACTTACCCTTGTAGTAGCGACAAAGTTTTTCATACAGTACATCAGACATGCTTTTGTAGGCTCTGTGTGATTTGATTTTTCTGCTACACATAATAGTAGTATTGCATCATGAAATACATCTAATATTTTCACATTTCCAAAAACTGTGCACAGACTGTCCCATATTTGGTACCATTCTTGAAGTATAGTGGAACTTAGCGTCTGAAATTGACAGAAAGCAACAGGATTTAAAAAAAAAAATAAGTAAAATTTAAGTATCTGATACTGGCAGCAATGGGGCCCTACAAAACTCAAGGCTACAAGTATATAGTAAGGAAACCGGTATTCCTGCGAGTTCTCCATAAAGTTCTCAAAGGGGTGTGAAGTCTACCAAGTGGCTGGAGTGGTGGATTAATGACAAGAACTTTCTCATTTTGTGAAGAGGCTCATGCAAAGTGTAGTGGGCCGGCGACGGGTTGAAATGACGATGTCATTAGTTAATAGTACATTGTTCACCGAGGGAAGAAAGTGACCGATTACTAACATGGGTGTATTAAATACTTACTACCAACACTGGGATTAAAACAAAAAAGGCAAAGATCTATCTAGAGTATACAGCCTATTCAGTCATCTAGTTTTTTATTCTATGCCATTTTACACTCAACTCACTTGACATATTCAAAAAAAAAAAGGAAAAAGAGTGAAATTTCCAGTTCCAGTGTAAATACCTAAAATTAAATAAATAACCTGAGATTAATTATTTTATTATTATTTTATACTAGCTGATGCCCGCGACTTCGTCCGCGTGGATTGAGGTTTTTCGGTTCCCGCGGGAACTCTTTAATTTTCCGGGATAAAAAGTGGCCTATGTGCTATTCCAGACTATAATCTATCTCTGTGCCAAATTTCATCCAGATCCGTTCATCCGTTGGAGCGTGATTGAGTAACAAACATACATCCATACATACATACATCCATCCATCCAAACTTTCGCATTTATAATATTTATATTGATACTTAAGTACTTAGTTTTTAGGGTTCCGTAGCCAAATTTGGCAAAAACGGAACCCTTATAGATTCGTCATGTCTGTCTGTCTGTCTGTCTGTCTGTCTGTCTGTCCGTCCCTAAGTCACAGCCACTTTTTTCCGAAACTATAAGAACTATACTGTTGAAACTTGGTAAGTAGATGTATTCTGTGAACCGCATTAAGATTTTCACACAAAAATAGAAAAAAAAATAATAAATTTTGGGGGTCCCCATACTTAGAACTGAAACTCAAAAAATTTTTTTTCATCAAACCCATACGTGTGGGGTATCTATGGATAGGTCTTCAAAAATGATATTGAGGTTTCCAATTAAAAAAAAAAAAAACTTCTAAAGTGGCTCCCCCCCCCCCCCCCCCCCTGTAATTTCTAAAATAAGAGAATGATAAAACTAAAAAAAATACACATGCAAACTTCCACCGAAAATTGGTTTGAACGAGATCTAGTAAGTAGTTTTTTTTAATAATTTAAAACTTAACTTAATAATTTATAACTCGCGCACCGAGAGTTCCGTACAAAGTACAAACCTGTACGGAACCCTCGGTGCGCGAGTCCGACTCGCACTTGGCCGGTTTTTTATATCTGTTATGTTAGTCTTTTTACTCAACATTAAATTTAAAAACTGCTGTTTCTAAAATTTTAACAAAAAACAGTGATTAACAATGAATTTTCATACACTTTTTCTGCCCACTTAGCACGTTACCAACACCTTTCGTCATGCATACATTTCATACATTTTTTCCACCTGCATATTTGGTGTGTAGCAATGACGTACTTTCTTTCTCGTTTTGAAACAAGCAAGAAGGTACTTTCCGAGCGGGTGTAGTACCTATAAATGTTATTTTACCTGTGAGAGCCATAATGACAAATGTTCTATATCCATGTCCTTGTGTATGTGCATTCCGCTAATAACCTCAACAAATGTGTTGCCTGGAGGATTCCACAGTCTCCTGAAGTAGTACATGTTCAATGGATTTATATTCCTCAACTTGCTTTTCAGCCAAATGCTTTCTTTCTCTGTAATGCAACATAACAATATTAAGGTAGTTCTCAATTTTGTGTAGCTGATTTTTAATTGCTTTCTTAAGAATAGGTATTATGTGTCTGTGTAGCTTGTTTTTCAAAGATTATTCAGCTATTTTCTATTTTGGGGATGTGGTCAATATTTATTAAGAGTTATTTGATTACCCAACTAAAAATTGCTTGCTAAAAATCGGCAAAAAACCATTCTAATCAAAATAATGATAATGACATGATGTTGTTAAAGATCTTGTAGGCAATATTAAAACTTTAAGTACATCTTTGTGACACTAAAAAACAAACTGGTCCTCATATTTCAAACTAGAGATCGCCCGCGTACTTACAATTCCAATTTTCCAAACTTATGAGGTAGAACAAAAGACCTACATATAGCGGCTATATAGCATAAGCAACTTTTTATTAAGTATATAAAAGTAAGGAATATAATAAAACGAGCGAATAAAAAAACAATTTGCGACTGATGATGACATACTGTTTTAATAACTTGAGCGGTATGAATTTGAGTAAGTGAAAAATTAACTAAACTAACGACGAATATTGATTAATAATAAAATCCAGAACGAGCTTACAAAAAGTGGATTGTGATTAATCCATTTCAGATATTAAAATTTTATCCGAGCGACTACATTACTAAGTGAGCGACTGGAAATACAGAGAGGGCACGATTTTTCAGGACCAGAGCGGTTTAATACATAAGTGTCAAAAGTTTAGGTTAGGTTAGGGTTGAACATGAATATTCAGGTAGTGCAGCTAAGTGCAGGGCACTTAGGTTCTTATGGGGTTAACATACCTACCGAACTTAAGTAAAATAACATTGTGAAAGCAAACATGTATTAGTGTATTTTTCAAAGTGGTTTTTGTTTTCAAAACACTTCATTTAAGCTAAAATGCCGCTCAGTAAATAAATACATTTGCCAAATATTGAAAAAAATGCAGGACGTAACGTTGACACTCAAACAAATATTAGGTCGCTCAAATATTATGAAGCTGCTCATTTTGTATTTTAAGTAACTCAAATTAATGTTTGTAAGTTGCTGTTTTGTTGATTTCTCGTCACTCGCAGTCAGTCGCTCACTTAGTACTTAATTCTTTAACCCAAATTAATTAATTTTGACACTTAAAAACTGTAATTTACAGTCACTCGTTTAATTACTACCCTAAAAGTAATAACCTAAATGCCGATCTTCAAAAACTTAGAACCTTCATGCAAGCTTCCACCCCCAATTTCACCCCATTTGTGGTGGATTTTCGTAAAACTGCTTGGTTTTTATTTAAAACTAATAACTTAAATGCCGATTTTCATGTCTCTAACTTCAAAAACAAATGACTTTCATACAAACTTCCAACGCACATTTCAACCCCTTAGTGGTGAATTTTCTCAAAACTGTTTCTTAGCTGATGTCTACACCACAGAAGGAACCTACTTTCCAAATTTCAAGTCTGTATGCTTTATAGTTCCTGAGATATCGTGATTAGTTAGTGAGTGAGTGAATGAGTGGTATTTCGCTTATATAATAATATATAAAGATTCCTCTTGCGGTCTTGTGGCTTGATACCACATTAATAAAAGAGGTTGGCCTCAAAATAGCTGTGCGGTCTGGAGGCTATTATCAGCGAAAGTGGCATTAGATTGTTACTTAGGCCCAAAAAGATAACACTCTCACCTGGGCCTCTTTTCATTAATATTATGGACTCACAAATAGGTATACAGGCACTGAAATGTTCGCAGCTACCAACTGCACTTTTTCACTGACCAACACAATACCAATATATTGCCGCTACATTGTTACAATAGTTATCATCTTTATCCAATGAAAAGGAGCTCTAAAGAAGTTTTACTTCATAAATTACCTGTCATGTCATTGGTGTTTAATACTAATTGTAGCTGCAACACAAGTTCCAGAGTGGATGGTGCTTGTGCAACATATGTGTTCATCTTCCAACGGACAGTATCCAGAACCTGAGCTAGCATCGCCAATGTGGGAGCTCTGTATTCTTTCAACTCATCAAATGTGTATGCTGCCTGTAAAAGCTTACACTGAATACAGATCTGTGTAATATCCCTATTAAGAAGTCCACTGTGTAAGTTTGGCATAATTATTAATAACAGTAACTTTGGTCCTGGTATTGCCGATTTCAAGTCTTTCAAAAAACATATAAAATTGTTTTGCTTATCTTCAGTATCTAGACTACGTGCAATTATCTCCTTAGTTACTAATACTATACAAGGCTCGGTCTCATCATTGTAATAATGTTTTGAATATCTCTCTAAGCATTTCATAACTTTAATCATGATATCAGTTTGATGCGCATTTTCACTTGCCAGATGAAATATCTTGATGTACACTTTCCTAGGATTCTGTAGGAATACAGTCAAGATATCTGATAGATCTGCATCTGGAGAAATTATTAATTTGTTAAATATCTCTGTCATCATATTGTTGAATTCTGTAGTTTCCAAATTGTCATTAAAACTAGAAGTGCTGAAATGTTTATTTAATATTTCATACTTATTATTACTAGAACAGCGTTGAAATGCTTTGATTGCTAGCAATAGTAACATTTCTTTGTTTTCAATGTTATCTTTGAGATAGCTGTAGACAATATTATACAACTTGTAACATTCAACTTCATTGAAGGCTTCTAAATGGGAAGTGACTTGTACAATCAAATTTATATCATCACATAGATTTTCCTTGTGTAGTAAGGCTTTAATCCAGTGAGTACTTTCACTATCCTCTTTATTTATGTTTTCTAAGATAGCAGCTGTGTCAGATTTATTGATAACTTCAGCCAAGTCCAAGGGTTTACAAGAAATTTGTTGCAGCATACCTACAACTGGATGGTCTGAAACACCACTGATTTTGCACAGAGCTGAGTGAACATTGTAACATAACTCCCCAACAGTTTGCTGCATGCTACGTCCATTCTCTTCAAATTCACTCCATGCACAAAATATCTCAACACTGACTTCCATTATGAGGTTTTTACATTTATCCAGTAGAGCTATATTACATTTGTTTATACTTTCTAATACATCATTGTTATTACATTGGCTTATAGGAACAGTGGATTGTTCATTAATAACAATACCATCCCTGTAACTCAATTCATAAAGATCTTGGAAGTCAGATGGTTTAAATTTTTGTGGGCCAGTATAATGAGTAAAGCATTCTGACACCAGTTGTAGCATTTCATAGAGACGGTTTCCAATGTACCTGTACTCATCATCTGTGGTCAATCTTTCCAATTTACTAATATTTGGTGGCTCAGAAAAATAAGTGAGACACTTTTGAAAGTTATTGAAGCTGCGAGTTATTTCATCCCCTTCTAAATTAAAAAATACTAATCTATACATCATTCTGTAACATCCTAGGCTCAACATTTTCAATTTTAGCATACATTCTGTTGGATCAAAATACTTAAAGTGATCTAAAAATGCTTCTGCTACTTCCAAGGATAACAGAGGGCAGGTGAAAACTATTATTTCGTAAATAAATTTTTCCATGTGAAGTTTCCAAAATATTTCACACATCAGGCATTTTGGTACAGTGGGTATAGTCCAAATTAGAAAAGCGATTCCATCCAAATCAATCAGCTCCTCAAGAATTGGTAAATCTGAATTTAGACAAATATAAAAAGCAAACTTGCGGTTTTGAGTATTTTCCTCCAAAACTCCATTTTCACGCATGTACATTCCTTTTTGTAAAAAAATTCGTAAGTTGTCTACGACATAATCAATCCTTTCTTCGTTGCCTGAAAAATATAAACGGTTAGTAACATACAATTTCATAAATTAAATAATCAAATGTTTATATTTTATTAACCTCCCCGTTCTTTCAATTTGGAAAAGGAATAAACACTATCCGCAGATATAATGGTTCCTTGCAAGGCGGATAACTCTGGTGTGAACTCCATATTGTCAAGTTGTAAAAGACCTTTTTATTTTTTACTTTATATTAATTTCTTGGCTAAAATCAATGTATCTTCTTGTTCTCTCCCGGTTTTTTTAAATTTTTAATTTTATTGTGTATTTTTCATTAAACTTAATAAATACGTCAAAAAATGCATAGAGTAAAGTAATTTTAAAAAATGCCAATATGTCACCATAGACTTTTAAAGCCCTGCGCGCACAGAGTACTTAGTCCATTGACTTTGTCTGCCTGCGCGTTTTTGGCACAAAACCAATGACCAAGAAAACACAGCAAGAAAACCAGGAACTTTCCTACCTCCATGCGAAAAACGGTCTCAAAAATATACAAGCAGATTCCTTGTTGTGTCAAAAAAGACCTATCTACGAGCTGGTGTCCCTCCAGAGTAAATAATTAAGTAGGTACCTCCTTCGTCATTGTGTCTCTCTCGCACACATGTCTACTTCAAGACGTGCGAATAAACTCGGAAGTTTTTTTACAGCGATCATATTTTCGTACACCTATTGGTATTGCAAAAGAAATCTAATAAAGTAATTTTATATCCAACCAATAGTTTGTTTTTAGTATTTAATTATTATTTAGCCCTTTGTGGTTATACCATTAGAGATAGCTGCACTTTTGGTAACTATCGCCAGGAAGGCTGATTCAGTATATTAGGTGGGTGGACTCTCCACTGATGTCGATAGTAAAGGTCTGCCCCAACGACTTATTACAAATAGACGCGGCATACGCGAACATTATTGCACTAAAAAACGGCGTAAATATTACGTACGCGGAGAAAGGGAAAGAACATAAAGGTTAACATACGCTATACCTGTTGTTAGAAAGAGATGAATATAGATTCTGAGTTACACTGTTGTTAACTGCAATGTACGCAAGTGAGGGCAAGTGCCTTCTTAAATTCTTGCCAAAATAAAGCGCGGGGAACGTACTTATCTAATGTTTTAAATATCATAGGTCTGCCCGCCTGCGGATGGGCCTTTCACTAGATATGGCCGCTCAGAGACGTAAGACTTTCAGATTGTATTTACGATTTAAGTATTCAAAATAACATATATCACCTTTTAGATCACCTGAGATAATACTAAAATCGTAAATACAATCTGAAACAGGAAAATTAATAATAATGGGGTATTTAAATAGTACACACAAATACTAACTTATAATAGGAAAACTAAATTTGGCATAATTAAACAAGTGTAATAATAATAGGCCAGCAATTAATTTTACGCCTTCATATGCAAATCAACGTGACAACACATCATATTATATTACGATCTAATAAATGCTAATAATTATTTATAGTTTGTAAGTTTTACGTCTTTGAGACGTGATATCTAGTGAACGGCCTGATGAATAGCGTCAGTTTTTATACTGATTACATACGTACTGTGCTTTAATACTGTACAAGAATCAGCCTTCCTAGTTATAGTTCATTTTTGGCAACCATAACACGTCTTTGAGCGGCCATATCTAGTGAAAGGCCCATCCGTATGCAGCCAGACTGGCAGATTTCCCATTAATGGAGAGCCTAGGACCCACCAAATACTAAATCAGCCTTTCTAGCAATAGTTACCAAAAGTGCAGCTATCTCCTATAATAATAGTAAACACTCCCAATAATTATTTCCTCCATGTATGGCAGAAAGTCCGTCTTATTCGTAGCTAAATGCGTAGGACATAATAATTGTTATGAAGTCATTGAATGTTAATAAAATAAACGGCAGAATGATTATTTTATAATATTTATTTTTTCCAAGTTTCGAAGATTTTTATTAGCGCTTGGAAATTTTGGATCTATTTCAAGAGCCATGTTGTACATCAACTTTGCTAAATCATATTTCTTCCAGCGGTGGTATAATACTCCTGCAACACAAAAATAGTTCTTTTAAAAAATCCATTAGCTATATGTTAGCCCTTGAATGCACTCTCATCGATGATGGTGATGACAGCATTATGATGCAGTACGAACGCTAAAACGCTTGCCGGTAACTTGCTACGGCTGCAGCCTCTCATCAAACCAGACCAGAGAAAAATTTAGAATTAATTATAATTTAATTGTCCCTGCCGGGAATCGAACTTGCGACCTCCTATTTATAAGGACGTCAGTGAGGTCGCCAAAATCGTGATCCACCAAGTTCATAGGATTCCGGCGTCAAATTTTTACGACTTCCATTTTAGTGTTATAGGAAACATATTATACTTATGTATTTATCTAAGGAATCTCTTTTAGTATAAATTTTTATACTGATAAACTGTGCTGATAAAGTTAGCGGTACAGACAGTAAAAGTAGATACAGCGCGAATTTATTAATTGACAAAAAGCATGATTGGGGAACGTTTACACCTCCAAGGTTAAATTTATTTTGCGGGAATCTAATAACATTACATTTTCTTGAGAAAGTTTAGGTATTATGTTAGCAATTGACGATAAGTCAATTGGCAAAAGTCGCGCTATAAAACCAAAGATCGAGTGTGAAATCTGTAAGGCAAATGGCGCCATGCCAAACCACGGAAATTCTGTTCCCACCATAATCCAGATTGTGACATTTTGACCGTGAGTGCGAAATACGAGGGCCATGGGATTCAGGCGCCAGTAGTCGTCGCCCGTCGGGGGCCGCGTCGAAAGAGAATTCGAAATTCGAGTGTCGTTTGGACTAATGCCGTGATTGGTCAAATTTTTTGCCGTATTCATCGTCATTTTCCAGCCATTTGACAAATGTGAAATAACTTATCGTTAATGGAGAGCATAAGCCTAGTTGCTTAAAGAAGGTAAGCATTTTTCAAGTAAAAAAATCAAATTTTCTCAATCACACTCCATACCAAGATTTGCATAATGGATAGCTTGTACACGTTCTTTAAACAAACTGATCGCCTGATGAAAATACTTCTCCGCTGTCGTGTATTGCTCAAGTTTGCCATGAATATTAGCAATCGCGAAATAGATGGATGGACTGTCTGGCAGTTCTGTGAGAGCTTTCGGTATTATTTGCAGAGCTTTCTCAATTTGACCTGAAAATTCAAAAATGAAAATACATGTTTTAATAGTTATATATGCTACAAGTGCAGCATAATGATAATGACACTTGAGGCGCAAACTTTTATTTAATTATCGCAATTCGTAACACATATACCTGTGTTATCCAACAGCGCTAGTAAGTTGGTCCAAGCGGAGACATGTTTAGGATTTGAATTTATTGCTTTATACCAGTTCTCCATTGCGTAATCGGTTTTGTTCATTTCTAAATACTAAAACATAAACCAATTAAATTATTATCTTTCTCCTGAACTTACAATGGTCGAAGATCCCGCGACGATCAGACCTTCGTTATTTTATTAAAACTGAAAGTTTTTCTATGTATGTCTCTAATAGAGGTATAAACGATCCCCGACTATGAAGTTTGGATCGCGGTTGCTTTGGAAGGTATCAGGTAGAAAAGATGGCACCTCAAATTCGTTAAAGTATTAAGCTCCGTTTTTATATATTTTTCTTTTGTTTTATAATAAGAGTGTCTGACAGGGGGTTGCAACCGTACTAAGTGTCTGACAATGGACAACGTGGTTTCTAATATTATTCCAAAGAAAAATATAAAAAAACGGAGCTTAATACTTTAACGAATTTGAGGTGCCACCTTTTCGACCTGATACCTTCCAAAGCAACCGCGATCCAAACTTGATAGTCGGGGATCGTTTATACCTCTATTAGAGACATACATAGAAAAACTTTCAGCTTTAATAAAATAACGAAGGTCTGATCGTCGCGGGATCTTGGATCCCAATTAATATAAGGGCTACACACATTTTTTGTGTCCGATACTCAGTATTGACTGGTATCTGTACCTAGTAGTATTTAGTACCCTAGAAAGTGGAATACATTCGTATTTTCGATATCGAAAAAATAAGTTGCGACTTGCGTCTGCGAATGGCTCTTACGATTAATATGTTAGTTTTAGCGCGTAATTACAGTTCACGCGCGAGTTGAATGCAGAGTAAATGTATGTGTCACCATACATTTGCTCTGCATTCAACTCGTGCGCGAACTGTAGGTTTCTGCGTACAAATTAGAGTAAAAAGAGGATTATTTTATTACCAAATTGCCTAAATTGTAGAAACAATCAGGATAGTTTTTCCTATAGCGTAGTGCAGTTTTGTAAGCACTCTGCGATTTATCGTAGCGTCCAGTGTTTGCTAGAACTATTCCAAGGTTCATCCACGCTGCGGGGAAGTCTTTTCTGAAAAAATCACACGAAAATACATCTTTTTATTGAAATTCATAATATTCATGGTCACCTTCATATCCATTATCCACCCATTGCCGACCGACAACTGGGCACGCCTCTCCTCTCAGAATATGAAGGTTTGCAAGTAATTTAATTGAATGCTTAAGGGACCGGCGACCGCCGCTCGCAACTTGTACTCGAACCGCAAATATAAATTTGCCGGTATATTGCTATCCCTATTTGGCTGAAGACACATGATCGCGTGCAAGCGCGATAGCAATATGAGCGTACAGAATTTGTTATACATTTAGTCTTGTTCCGTGAATACCAAAAATGATGAATGAAAAATTGTTGTGTTTTTAACTTCGTGTTGTTATTCTGTAACTTGACAATATAGGCTATGTTCCTGATCAATTAGTACGTGAGATATCGTTGGTTTTAATATAGGGTAGTGGAACCAAAAGATGAACGACACCCAATAGATGAACGGCCGAGCGAAAATTCAAAAAAAATAAAACATCCCGCTATTTATTTATGTGCAATATTTTTTTCCGCACGTGGCAACATTATTTCTTCCCGATTCCCTAACAAAATCAACAGTCACAGCTTCGACGCGCTCGTAGTTCGAGGCTTTGTGAGAGTTTCCCGCCAAAAAATTGTTTTATATGGAAACCTTCTTAAGGTAAGTGTTTTTCAAACTTAAGGATTTCGGCAATTTAAAGCAATTATATACGATAGATTTGAGTAGTTTTGGTTGGAGTAAATCTTGATATGTCTGTCTTTGATTATAATGATACATATACACATTATTCGCCGTATTTTTTGAAAAAAATACTGTTCAAGTAATGGATTCGATTTCGTAAGCTTGATCCAATAGATGAACGCCGTTCAACTAATGGAGAAATGGCATATTCTTACACAGGTCATAACATTTATATTAATGCTTAGAGACCGAAACAAAAAAACGCAAATTAATTTTAATTAATTTAGTAATTTAGTTACCAAAAGTTGAACACATTATTTTGTGTTTTGAGGTTTTATTTCAGTATGAAATCTTGCGTTGTTCAGTTTAAGAATTCAGGTCCAAAAGTTGAACTAATGAATATGAATTCGTTCAATTATTGGGTATCGCGTCTTAAACTGAACGAGTAAATTGCCCCCCCCCCCCCCCCACATGCCAGGCCAGGGTAAGAAAATTAGCCAGTTAATAATAAAAAATTTGTTTTCCCGATGTCGTCAGTCGGGGCTCAAAACGCGCCGACATATTGTAATAAGATAATAATAATGTTAAAATAAATGTATTCCTATTAAAATGCTAGTTCAACTATTGGGTTCAAACTATTCATAATTAGGGCTCAGTGTTCATTTATAGGGGTAATCCCCTTAACTTCTTACAAAAAGCAACTTTAAAAAATATATATTAGATAAAAGAGTTTCTTTTTTTAATCAGTTAAATCTTGAGGATATGTGGAATCACAAAGAAAAACCCAGCAAGCTTCAATGTCATTAAATAACTAATCAGAGCTGTTCAAAGTTGCCAAAATCGCTTAAGCGTTCATTTATTGGTTCCACTACCCTAAAACAAATAAGGAGAAAACATGTCCTTTATGTCGCAAAAACATGCAAAACGCAATGTGCTTACATTTAATTTTGGGAAAGTATTTTGGAAAAATAATTATCCAGGGACCTAGATAAATACAAGTTCAATCTTAATAATCGCATAATATGGAGGAAATATGGTCGAATTACTAATTATTTTGGTATTACGTTTGTATGAGCAATTAGCCCTCCGCTGGCGCCTTAAAACATGCAAATAGCTTTGAAAAGTAATAATGGCCTTTGACGGTAAGTCAGTTGCGATATAAATAAAAAAATTATCGTTGGAAATAATAGTTAAGATTGCCAAGCCACGGAAATTCCGTGCCCAGTGTAATATCCACAGCCTAACTCATTTGACCTCATCGCATTTTGACCGTGAATGCGTAGTCCGTGCGCCATGGCATCATTTCGCGCGTAATCCTAAGAGACCCTGTCGATCGACAATTCGAAAGTCAGTCGACTGATGCTATGAGTGCACAATTATTTATGTCGTAAATAATCTGATTCAAGTCGTTTGACTTATCGTCAATGGCTAGCTTTAGAGGTATGTGCCCATGGATCGAACCCCGGACACTCAAATTGGAGACCGGAAGTTTTATTTATTTATTTTATTTTGTTTATTGACATGCCAACAAATATTGTACAAACAATAAATACTAGTGGTTCGCCCCGAACTGAGACCTCGCTGAAACCTAAGCACAAACGAATAAACTTTTACAGAGCGCCATCTATTGACATCATTGTGAAGTTCTGTTAAAAATACTGAAGCTCATTAAAAATTAAATAATTTCGTTTCCTTATAATATTTATCTAATTTTAGTATTTGTTGTTCAACAAATACTATGTTACTAATAGGTTAACTACTATGCTATCGCATCGCATTTTTAATTGGGTATTTGACAAATAGTCAAATCCAGGTCAAATCAGCAACTTTTTTTCAAATGTCAAAACGCGTCTTATGTATGGAATTTATATGAAATTTTAAAACGTGACGTCATTAAAGATCGACGAACTTTAATCTTTAATCGATTGTTTAAAATTGTTATTCAACATAAAAAAATTATTGTACGTGGATATTACGACTTTTGGGTGATCATCTATTTAATAATCACTAAAAAATAATTTATTTGAATAGTAGTCAAATACCCAATTATATTAAAACTAATAAAAGTGAGCATGTCTGTATACTATTATTTCAAGGATCAACCACAGTACAAATTATGACGAAAAGAGAGTTTGCATCAAGGCATATTCAGGTCAGGGGGTCTACTCTCTTTCTCTCAAACGAAACTTCGCAAACGAACGTAATTAGTCTGTTATTAGACCCACTAAAAATCGTTCAATCCAATCGGTAACGAAAATTTTCTATGGATCCGTACTTCGTCTGCGTGTACGAAAACGAAATAGAGAGGAGCATAGAGATAATATTATGTAGGAGAGGAGTTAACGTAATTTCGTTCGTTTGTTTGCGAAGTTTCGTTTTAGAGAAAGAGAGTAGACCCCCAGGATACTGGATAACGCTTAAAAGCCACGAAGCATTGCGAGAAATATGCCATAAGCGGTATTAATTAGTTTCGCCACCACGGGCAAATGCGTCAATGTGCTATAGAAATTTTCCCATTACAAAATCCTTCTTTTCAGATAGTTGGACTTACTTGTAGTAAATGGCCTTCCTTAAATATGATTCCGCTTCAGAGTAATGCTTTTTATTTTTTAATAAATTCGCCAAATTGTTCATTGCTTGATAGTATTCTGGATACAGCCTGAAACATAATTCAATAAAGTCCTATACAGAACACACTCATTATGGTGATTAGATCAGGACACAGAAGAGAAAACAGGCTCAAAAAATATGTTTTCCCCTACTTGCTCGGAAATTGCTTCATTATTAAAGAGCCGTACACTGGCTCTTTTCTAGCCACATGCCAGCAATTTCCAAAAATTGTCCAGAGGTCGATAATAGAAATTGCTGGTACCTATATAAAGGACAAAGCTAACATTAATTAGGTATTTTATAATGTACATTTCATTCATTGAGAATATTGGAGTCTGTGGTAACTGATCTGTCGGGTACTAAAGTTCAGTGTTATCTGTAGTCGAATTGACACGAATGACTAATTAGTAGAATTGGAAGCTTTCTAAGTTAACACTCTTTTAAAGTTATCTAGGATAATAGAAATTAAATCAATAGGTAGTTTATTGGAAGAAGACACATTAGATTATACTTGCAAAAGTTATAAGTATTTTACCTGATCGCTTCTGTATATTCGTCCATAGCCCAACTTGCATTTTGTTTAGCATCAGCAATTTTTGCCACATTGTAGTGCACTTTGGCATTCAGCGGGCAAACACAGAGAGCGTTTGTAAACAGATTGTATTCGTTTTGCCAGTCGTATGTTCTTCGCCAGCTTTTAATTGCATAGATTAATACTATACAGAAGAAAACCCCAAGAATGATCTAAAACAATATTTAGAGAATTTTGTGTTAAATTGTTCCAATAATTATTTCCCTACAATTTCCAATGACTCAAACCTTAGAATAACTACCTATAGAAACCCAGTACACTCGCGAAATGTAAGCCGTTAAATTGGTGCCATAAATGGCACCGTCAAGTCCGAAAAAAGCTGGTTAACTTAGTTTTTAGAAGCTACAATGCTACAAACATATAACCAATTACTTACCCAACTTTTAGGGGGAAAACATTTAAACTGGAAACATTATGTTTGTGTCTGTGTGCGTGACAAGGCAAGTAAACACAGCAAAAATAGCGAATTTGTAGCTTGCGTTTTGAGAAGGCGTTGTTTGGAAACATACCTTCTTTAAGTAGTTATTCTAAGGACTCAAACAATATATTTTAGAGAATTTTGTGTTAAATTCAAAATTGTTCCAATAATTATTTCCCTACAATTTCCAATGATGCCCGCGACTTAATCTTCGTGGTTTATTGATCCCCGCGGGAACTTTTTCATTTTCCGGGATAAAAAGTAGCCTATGTAAATTTAAAAAGTAAACATTATTTTCATCAAAATCAGTTGAACAGTTGGGTCGTGAAAGCGAAGCAGACAGACAGAAAGACACACTTTCGCGTTTATTATATTAGTATGGTAATCCATACTAATATAATAAACGATTCCAGACTTAAGGTGGACTACACGGGTCTGCCCGCGAAATTCAAATTTAATTTGGTTTTTCGCAATTTATAAACTAATACGACAAAGTAGGCTTATGGCATTCTAATTCCGCCAATGGCAGTATCATCTTCACAGGGTTATATAAAAATCTTTACTTGAAACTGAAAGTGTCCAGTTTAAGAAATTAGTTAGACTATCGAGTTGGATGTGAGTTACTCACAATTAGTCGATAATCTGATTAATTACTTAAACTGGACACTTTCAAATAAAGATTTTTATATAAACCAGTGAAGATGATACTGCCATTGGCGCAATTGGAATGCCATAAGCCTACTTTGTCGTATTAGTTAATAAATTGCAAAAAACCAATTTAAATTTGAATTTCGCGGGCAGACCTGTGTAGTCCACCTTTTTTAATTTTTTTTCAGTAGAAGACATTAAGTTCATGCCTTGCTTTTTATTTAAAAAACTTAGGTAATGCTTGTTTAGACACTGCTGCCACTTACCTACCTTTTGGTGTTGTCTTTTATGTTTTACTATTTTTTCTAATCCAATAGCAATAAGTAAGCAATATCCTATAGATGGAATGTATAAAATTCTTTCAGCAATTACAAATCCCACTGGATAAATAATATTTGTCGCTGGCAGAAATGGTATTATCATGAAGGATGTTGCCAGTAATGATAATCTGAAAAAAAAAACTTGCGTCAAGGCATATTGACGCAGAGTCACAGCAAAGCGACGCAACACGTTTTAAACTATAAAGGTACTTAGTTTATTGCACTTTTTCATAATGTGAGTAGCTGTGGATCAAATTTTTTACTGTCAATGATTCATCGTATCATCGCGTCGACGGCCACCCACCCTCACATTTTCGTGGAATTTCGCGTGGTCCACTGACACGTTGTTGTACATTGAACTACATTGGATAGATGAGAGTTCAGTGTGCAGGAAGGTATTTGTTCAGTAGAGCACCCAGGGCGTGAGAGAGATCATCTCTCCGGTCGTGTCGGATTGCCGTTCCATCGTACATAGAAAGTGCAATTGCATTTGCGTACGGACTGTGCACTTTTATATCTCGTGCGTAGATGGCTTTGTACAGATAGGTCGCCGTTGCCGAAACTTTGTCAGGACATTAATTGAGATGCCTCGCTTAACTTGCACTCCGCATGTGTTCCCTTGACTTTTGATAAAAATATTAGTGGTTTTACTTAAGACTTCGAGGCAATCATGCTCCATTTTAGACTGCATCATCAGATTTAACTGTATACTAGTGCTAGTATACATATAGAACAAGTTTAACAAATTTTATATTAAAACTAGCAGATGGACGCGACTTCGTCCGCGTGAAATTTTAAAAATTCCCATGGGAACTCCCTAATTTTTTGGGTTAATATAATTTATAGCCTATGACACTCAAATATAATGTGGCTTTCTATTGGTACCAGAATTTTCATAATCGGTTCAGTAGATCCAGGGATTACCCCCTACAACATCACAAACTCACAAACTTTACCTCTCCTTATTATTAGTATAGTTAATAAATAATAATAGATTACCTTTTCCATGATTGTTCAAATTTCCGACTCATCACTGCTTTCATAAATAAGAATATGTACAGGTACATGAGAAATATAAACAATATCCTGAAGTCTAGTACACTGTTAATGAGAGGAACACATCCCATGGACCAATCGTAACATAGCCACTGTGGCCATACAAGCAGCACAAGATTTAAAAAATAAATATAATTATAGGTTGCAATCTGAAAAGCATAGGTATGTATAAGTTAATATTCATACTAAGTAACTCAATCGAAAATAGTTTTAATTTGATATTTTAGTACTTTGTAAGCTTTATTTGAATGATTTATAAATCAAAAATACGAGTATTATAAAAATTATGCTTAGGTTTAAATAACCTAGTTCATTAAATCGAGTTAAAACTTTGTACCGTTGTTGTTGATACATTGCTGGACATAGATCTCTTGTAGGGTCTTCCACACACCATGGTATTGCACATCCTGAATTTATCATGCCCTGCAATTTGTTTGATGCTGTCCATCCATTACAATACAGCAATGCAATTTCTTACTAATATTTTGCCCAGAATTAGAACGAAAAGTTTGCCATACCTTACTAAACAGTTGATCACTAAATGCTGCAGGGTTATCAGTAGGTTTAAATTTTGGTGTAGTCCCTGCCATAACTACCCATCTTGCATAAAGAAGTATTATTGTAGATACAATAATCATAGTTATTCTATAAATGCATTTTACATTTACATGTATACTTTTTAGTGTATCTGTTACTTTGTTTTTCAGTCTTTCAAGTTTTCTTATCCTAAAGTTATGGATTGCATCATATGCGCAGCATACACCCTGAAATTTTAGAATTCATCAATTCATAGCTATATTAATGATTTAATATTTTTTGAAAACATGTAATTTTTGATATTACTCTACAACTTGAGATCCATATCCATAAGAAATTAATAAATTAAAATATGCACTGGTATTTTTTAAATAAAAGTACCACTTACCAAAACTGTCACACCATTTTCTTTGAACAGCATGGATAATCCCGCTAATATTACAGCCATAAATAAATAAATATTGAATACATTATTATTCTTCATTGATATATCATAAATAAGGAATGATAAAAGGAATGTCATAGTTGCTAACAGATCTGCTCTTCCCACAATACCAGATACTGCCTCTACATGTATAGGGTGTACTGCGAACAGCAATGATGCTAAAAAAGGCACATCTACTGCATTATTCTCTTCATTCTTCCTTTTCACCTTTGCCCATATACAATTATTATAAGATTTCCATGCTAATATACAGCATATTGCATGACAAATTAGGTTTGTAACTTTGAAATGAGTTGCTGATAGTTTTTTGTTATTTATAACATAATTTAGTCTGAAAATTACAACAAAAATTATTTGTAAGTTTTTTGGCACACAAGAATATTTTATTAATCTAAAAAATGTGACCAACTGTGACAAGGACGGGGGAGGGGTCAAAAATCACGAAATTAGTGTGACATACTTTATAGATGACCCCTAAGGAGTGTACTAGTTCAATATAACAGTACCTACTATATGTTCAGTCTTTAGATCTGATAGGCTTAAAAACTATGACTGTGCCTAGTGGGTGTTTCAGATTTAACCGCTGTCATACAATGTGGCTACACTTTGCTATAACATCTAATTTTGAAAATTAGATTAAAGTAATAAGTCTTTACAATAAAAGTATAAGACAAATAGGGCTATTCATTGATGAGGACTAGGAGCAAGTCCAGATAATGTCTTTATAAAATGAATACTTACCTAATAACTACAAAACTACATTTTCATGTTATGTTTTTAAATTATGGCGTCAAAGCAAAGTGTAGGTACGCAGTATTGCAGACTGCAGTATCGCCGACGAAATAAGTAGGTAGTGTAGGTACCTACTTACCTAAAAGTAAGTATAGTCAACGGCCGGTACGACTTGTGACTGTGGTTACTCTTAATGCTTGTACCCCAAAAGTCGTCTCCAAAACAATCCAACCAAGACCCGGAGGTAACATCTTTGTTCTTTACAATAGCTTCTGCATCATCAAACACAAAATCGCCCTGTAAACTAAACAAGAAAGGTGCAAGCGATGCTATCACGACAAAGAGCGGTTTGAATTTCATCGTATATCATAATCTGGTAAGATTTTACGGCACAGTAAACTCTATTATGTGGTATTTTAGTTCGTCCATCACATTTTACGTTAAAAATTGTAACAAGTTCGTTCGTTCGACGTTCGTTCGCATCACCGACAACTTGACAAGTGATTCTGGAATCTGGTCGGTGGTGATGGACCTTGGAGGAAGGAATTACGACTGCCGTCTAAGGAGGTAGGACTAAAATAAAAACTAAGAATACTATATTTTATCCAATTTCTGTTTATTACCATCACGTAAGTGTGAGTGAAACAAAATATCGCTGTTTGTGTCTATTCGATTAGCAACTGGTCACAAGGTTCAGACATTGAGGTATTATGTACTAGTTCAATGGGTTCAGATTGTCAAATTATGTGTGTGTTCCGTTATAAGCACTGCGAGCACTGGCAGTGCTCTTTACTGGGGACTTCCAGTGCTCTCAGTGTATTTCGGAACGCACCGTATATCTTTTATCTTTTAATACTGTCAAATTCAAAATACCCTATTCTTGTACGAATAATACGGGTCGTTAACTGTACACATAATTTTGTTGCTTAGTATTTGTTTGTTTACATTCGAGGTTACAGAAAAGATTTTTAAGAATTTCTTTATTTAAAGTAAATTTCTAAGGTGCATAAAGCTCTAAAATCAAAGCCAAGTGTCCACAAAAAATGTATTGTGCCTTTGAGGGACGTAAATCCAATAGTTTAAGAAAATAAAATGATACAGAATCTGTCGGGTTTCATCGGTGAGTTTTGGCAATGGTTCTTGTTTAAGACTAAGGATTTTACTAGTAAATAGGTAAGCAAAGGTAAGAAAAAGTAAATAAATATGTTTAAGTACTCAATTACATACTTATTTAATAATAATAATGATATTTCGCCAAAACGCTTTTAGGTTACTAGTGCTGTGAAATAGATTATTGATATAATTATTGCACTAGTACGTACATACGAGTATTATGTACTCTCTAATCTCTATGTTGTAGATTTCCTTAAAAATGAACTAATAAAAAGGAAATGGATAGAAATGATAAAAAGACCTAATAGGATACCGCGGCATAACAGTCGTATTTGCTCAAAACATTTCACAGAAGACTCATTTTTGCCAAACGAATACACCAAATGTAGGCGACTGAAATCAAATGCTATACCCACTATAAATTTACCCCAAGAAATAGGCGTTATCACGACAAGAAAGTTTAATATTTATAAATTAACTAGCTGACCCGGTGAACTTCGTACCGCCAACTTATCTATAAGAATAAAACAAATAAACTATCCTATCTTTTAAGTTAGACCAAATTACAGATAGTTACGAAGTTTGATCAAAATCGGTTCAGTAGTTTCAGGGTTTATCCCGAACATACCTACATCGTGACACGAGATTTTTATATACTTATATAAGATCGGATATTATATTGTACCAATTTTTACCCGACTACGACAAAGCCCAAAGGAAGGGTTCTGGAGTATGATTTTAGCTGTCGATGGTATTTAGCTATTTACGAATGTTCCTCCGTTACACCTTCATGAAGCAATCATTATCAAATAATTACGAAAGTTGGTGGTATTCTCTAAAATTGATTTGGTGTAACGATCGCAATGGCTTCCACTCTCCCGCTAAAGGTTAAAATGCATTAATACACCAAGAACGCCGTAAGTGCAGCCAATCAGAGGTCATCACGATTGTTACAGTGATGCAATAATTTTTAGATAATACGAGTTTTTCTAATTAGAATTCTTTTTCTAATTTTTTTCTAAAACATTAGATATTTGCGGTATTATACTGTCATCATTTCATTTTGAAATGGGATATTTGGAAGACGATATTTTGGGCAAATTATATTCTTTGTACATGTAGTATGTAAATAAAATAAAATATATTGAAACTTACTAACTAAACTGCATTTTAATCAATAACCCCGTGCGTAATTAGTATAAGGAGTGTGGTGCCAACCACGTAAAGATTTTTTTTAGTTTTAATTAATTTAGTAACTAGTAATATAGTTAAAATTTTACCTTCTTTTATAAATTATTTAGTTGCTATTTGGGTTTAAATAAGGTTATTTATTATTATTTTTAGTATTAAATAAATAAATAACAAGAAATTTGTAATCAATAAATGTACTACTTTGATTTCAGTAAAGTAGTTAATTATTAAAACTAATCTGTCGTACTATGCGGGCTAGTTCGGGTTGCTAGATTCAAGAAAATTTTGCGACAGTGGCGCCCACAGGTGGCGCCCCTATTTATTTCACGACTTTTTTGCCAAGCTATAGTACCTATGGCTTGTATATTTTTTTAATTATTGTTAAAATCTGTCATCACCTATCCCGAAGGAACCCTATAATTTTTGGGATAAAAATATTCTCTAAGTTAGGTATCCCAGGGCAGAAAAGTATGTCAAGTTGCAATCAATCCATATTGCAACTTGATAGTAAGTATTTACTGGTTTGAACGTGATCAGCTAACAGGCAGCCAAAAATAAAAAGTAACTGTATGGATACTGTTTTAGGCTCTTTATGGATACTAAAGCATTCTCTATTTTAAGATTGTTTTATACAAAAATCATCATTTATATTTCACAGATTACGTATGTTAGACAATAATATAAACGACTGCCACCCATCACTAGGAAAATCCTACCTAATGACAAACTAAAAACACAATCTTACTTCTATAGTCTTCATTATTCTATGTGATGGACGAACTAAAATCAAGGAATATAGAATACTACTCTCTACCGAGAGGCAAGTGATTAAGCACAGAGTACTTTTTATGATTAGTGAAGTCACAGACATATTAATAGAAGAACTGATCACATAGTCTATGGTCTTCTTTTGTCTATGATCACAATTTCCTTAATCTATGAATATTTCCGTTAAATCTCGAAAAAAATAATGTCGTTTAATCATTGAGGTATTAGGCTACTTGTCCATATAATTCAATAGGTATAATATGCATGGAATAATGTGGGAATAATATAATAACCATACGAATCTATGCCCACATTTTTTGGGGCTTTACGCACTCATTGGCCCAATATTCATTCTTTCACTGCAAAATATAACTTTTCTCGAGCTTCGAAAGAATTATTAGTACCAGACCTGAGTCACCAGAGTTACCTACGAATAATTTGTACAGCAACAAGATTCAGCGAGAATAATTTTGACGTGAAGCGGGGAAGCCCCCGTGGTCTGTAGATGAGCATATTATAATGTGTGTGTTCCGTTATAAGCACTGCGAGCACTGGCAGTGCTCTTTACTGGGGACTTTCAGTGCTCTCAGTGTATTTCGGAACGCACCCAATATTATACACTCTCTTTACTGTAACTATGGTGAAACTTTTCTGTACTTCTGATAATTTGTAAACAGAAAAACCCAATACTCATGTTTAGTTTTAAAGATTTATTAAAACAACAACAACAATAAATAATAGAATAAAATAAATAAATAAATGATTTATTGCAGCATTTATTAATGAGACATAGAAGTAACAGTAAAGTTGGCAGCGAGAGGCTGTAGCGTGTGCTTGATGTCGAGGACAGTCCTCGGGTCCCTGAGCGCGGCGGCGGCGTGCGCGAGCTGCAGCGCGCACTCGGGCGGCGCGGACGACGGCAACACGCTGCACTCTCGCTCCAGCGCACTGCCCACACACGTGAGCAGCTCGGAGAAGCCGAGCGAGATGGCCGCTCGCCGGAGACGGTTCAGCTCCTAATAATGGAAACACTGGTGTCTTAGAATGAGTTTAATGCTGACCCTTTACGGTAAATCATTTGAATTAAGTCATGATATAGAGATCGTGAGTGTGAATAAGCCAAAATAAAGTAATAAATAAAGCAACACAGAAATTTCGTGCCCACCATATAATTATCCATAATAAACAGCCTTAAGCCATAATTTGGCATCATTACATATTTTGAATACTAAGTCATTTGGACTGATACCGTAAGTGGGCAAAAATTTTGGCGTAGGTAAGTCACGCGACTTATCGTCAATGGCGACGCTAGTGTTAGTGTTATAGGATGTGTCACGCACAGCCCAACCCGCCGCCGGTGTATGACCGCCACGAGCGCACCGGGAATGTCTCCGCTCTGTACCGAGGAGTATGATACACACCTTGTACAGATGTTGCGTCTTGTCGGGCAGCTTCCGCGCATGTCGCAGCACCTTCTGCACGTCGGCGAGTAGGGCGTGCGGCCGCGCCCACGCGCAGCCCGACCCGCCACCGCTGTATGACCGCCACGAGCGCACCGGGAATGTTTCTGCTGCTAGAAATTGTAATAGGGCTGTAGTCGGCTGTGCAGTGTGTAAACTGTACATCATCATCAACCGACAGGCATCCACTGCTGGACATAGGTGTCTTGCAAGGATTTCCACCTGCCGCGGTCTTGCGCCGCCTGGACCCAGCGGCTCCCTGCGACTCGTCTGATGTCGTCCGTCCACCGAGTAGGGGTCTGCCAACGCTGCGCTTCCTAGTGCGAGGTCAAACTGTGCATGGTGCACGTAATCCGCGCAAAAAACGGATCAAAAAGTACGCAAATAGTGCATTTAGGCCGTGACCAGTGCCCGCGCATGTAATGGTGCGATTCCACAACAATTGTTTGTTCACACAAAGCACACAATTTTGGTGACACCGTGACATCAAGCAAGTGTCAAGCAAGTGTAATGGTACCGCTGGCTACAGGCGGTCTTATTAAAGTTTCCACAAGAGACTTAAGTCCAGCAGTGGATGGCTATCGGTTGGCAACAAAGACAATATGGTTTGGCAACTTAACACATCAGCAATTAGTATGGGAGTTCATATCGAATACATAGGTACTTTTGACGTCATCAACTATGGCTATCTTTACAACCAACATGATATAACGTACAGATTTTACGTCTTTTGGAAGACCCTTTATTTATTAGATAGAAACAGGCGTTACATTGCGGAAGTCCATCATAATAAAAGAACTACAAGTCTCGACAGTGCACGATTCTTTACAATTGTCGAGTCAACATCTCCTGAAGATGCTCCGGCGTCGGAGTGAAACGTACGTTGAGAATAATTTAGAAGATTTGTGTGGTGTTATGCCAGTGCGAATTGCTGGCTTACTGGGTGGTGAATATCACAAGTGCAAGCTACACGCTGTACCACATAGCATAGATTTCTTTGTTTTGACGGATTATAACGAATTAAAACTTCTAGGTCTTATATGATCCTTTATTTAATAATCCCTAAGAAAGAACTAATTTTTGACACAGGCATCATCCCTATTACCAAAGCGTTTGTATATACAGTGGGTCGACGCCCATACAAATGACAGATTCGGCTACCGTGACAGGAATAGCACCTAACGGTATCTCTAGCAAACTGCATACAAATTGGCATAAGCCATAAGGCCCTAAGGGATCATCCATAAAGTACGTCACACGTTAGGGGGTCAAAGAAGTGTGACATTGTGTGACAAGGGGTGGGACGGGTCCTAAGTTTCGTGACGTCACATTTCAAAATCTTATACTTACATCTGAGTGTTAAAATGCCGAATTATTAACGAAAAACTTTAAAATATTTCTAACTCTATATGTGAGGTTTAAATTGTTTTGTTGGCCACGGAAGGTCACAAATGTGACCAACTGTGACAAGGATGGGAGAAGGGTCAAAAAATCACGAAATTAGTGTGACGTACTTTATGGATGACCCCTAAGAGTGACAGAATTTTGTATTGAAAAATCGTCTATGGTTAAACGACTGGTAGGAAAGAACGTAGATCTCCTTAGACCTTAGACTGTGCTATTACGTGTACTTACTAGATGTGGCACTCTCGTCGGCCGGTCCGAGTTGGTCCAACGGTCCGAGCCAAGGCGCGGCCGAAGCCCCGGGTCTCATGACGCTCAGCAGCAAGCAGGAGCGACGAGCGCGCGACGCCTCGCACCACGCGGATATGGTGCCCCACCAGTCTGAGCCTAGCTGGACTATCGCGGCCATACCCTCCACCTGCACAAGTTTTGACTTTCGAGAAAAGTATATATACTTAGTTCAATCCACGAAAACGCCCCACAATATTTAGATTTTTTTTTTTAAATTTATTCCTCTACTAATTAGCCCTTGACTGTGATCTCACCTGATGGTAAGTGACGATGCAGATGGTTAACCTGTTAGGGGTATGGCAGTTATTTTAAACCCATACTCCCTAGTCGGTTTATATACGGCATCGTATCGGAACGCTAATCGCTTGGCGGTCGGTACGTCTTTTTTTTGTTTTTATCAACTACAAGTTAGCCCTTGACTGCGATCTCACCTGATGGTAAGTGATGATGCAGTCTAAGATGGTAGCAGGCTAACCTGTTTAGGGGTATGGCAGTTATATTAAACCCATACCCCTAATTGGTTTCTACACGGCATCGTACCGGAACGCTAAATCGCTTGGCGGCACGTCTTTGCTGGTAGGGTGGTAACTAGCCACGGCCGAACCCTCCCACCAGGAAACTCCTATGAAGGGAGGCCCAGCTGAGACCCACAAGCGCGGCGGCCAGGCAGGAGTCCACTATTGTATGAGGTTAGTCGATAGTAGAGTTTCCCTGGAGGCTCAAACAGAGCAGAGTATTTTGAAATGTCTCCGATGATGCTGATGGTGGGGTCCTTTCCGGCCCGTACGGTCGTCAGTTAAGTGCGTCCACCAGATTTATCTCGATCGCAATACCGAGTTTTTTAGCTTTGTCCCCCTGAGTCCTCTCGGCGGGACCTGTTTCTGGTTTGCTGAGGGAGGGGGATTTTCATTCAGGGGGGGCTCTGATTGACAATTTTAAAGTGAGACATATTAAATAAATAACCTTGTGTGTTGTGGGTATGGTTATGTGGTGTCATTGCATTTTTTGGTTGGTTGCTTGCTTTTCCTGTAACTATTAGCCCAGGCTACTTGTGCAAGCTTTGTATGGGAACCCTAAAATAAAAAATGTAAAGCTGATTTTTGGCACAAGTGTTCTTTAGGGTCTTAAAAGTATTTCCTCAAAAATCCCCCCTCCTAGGGTGCGGGCTTTCCTCTCCCCCCCCTAAAATGTCTCCCTGAGCGCGGTATTTTATAATTTTCTCAAAAACTATTACAGCTAGAAAAAAACCATCTGTGGCGAAAATAATCTTTATTAAATAATCTACTCAATGGCATTTTGATCATTATGATACGACAAATAGTTTTGGAAATATTTTGGCTTATTTTGCGTTTTTTTTTATTTTTGAAAAATCGGGTATGTTTCTTGCGATTTACACGAAAAGTATAAGATCTAGGAAAAAAACGACACAAACAAAATGAAAGTTCATGATATCATTTACAAAATGCTTTTTATTTCATTTCAATAAACCTAATACTTTCGGAAATATGACGATCGGAAACGTGCATGACAGAAAAATATTTTGCAATAATTTAGCCTTTGTACCTACTCATTTTATTTGATAATATTAATAATAATATATTTATAATTTATTTATTCATGCTATAATACAATAAACTAATAGTAATAATAATGATATCTGTATGTACAAAACAACACCACACTAATTTAGTAAACAATATATTATTATCCATACCTCCATACTAATATTAGTAAGGACTCGAAGTCCTTTCAACAATATGTAGGTATGCAATATACGCATTTATCCAAAAACAATCATCATCAAGTGGTGTCACCTTCAAACTGAAGATCTTGCAGATCATTTTATCAGATTAACTTTTAACTGTTAACGGCATTCCGAACCAGTGGTAGATTCAAAAGCAATTCTAAAGATTATTTGAATAAAAAACATTTGATTTGATACTTGAATTAAAATTCGCTTACAAAAAAGCACAATCGGCGAGATGTTGGAGAGGGGGGGGGGGGGGGGGGGGGGAGGGGGGTTGTGGGAGTGGGGAGAAAGCAGGACATAATTTGTGCCTAAAATAAAAAATACGTTATTTATTATGGGGTTAATTTCTATTCATTCCATAGTATTATGCTAAGTCAACATGACTACCACCGGTTCTTACACAACAGCAAGGTATATTTCGAAAACTATTTGTCCTATCAAAATCAACTAAGCACTATGTTATAGGTAAATTAATAAACTTTGTATTATGTTCTGACAGCTTTTTTCCTAACTCTAATACTTTTTCTTGAAATTACAAAAAATATTCACGGTTTTTATAAAGGTTTGGTTTTTTATGCCAGTTAGGCAGCCATATTTCCGAAACTATTAGTTCTATCAAAATAAACTAAAAACTATTTTGGAGATAATTTAATGTAGCTCATTTTTGATTATGATATTTTTTTTCCTACTTCTAATAGTTTCTGTGAAAATTCTAAAATATATATAAGGTTTTTGAAAAAAAAAAAATTTCATGGAATAAAGGTTGGCGTATTTCTCGAACTATTGGTCCTATCTAAATACACCATTAGACTTTTTTGTAGGTAATTTAATGAAATCAATTAGTCCTCCGAGGATTTTTTTCAGCTCTAATAGTTTTTGTGCAAATTGCAAATAACACAGGATTCTAGCAATTTTTTTATTTTTTTTCGTACACAATACATGGATATATATGCGAAATTATTAGTCCTATCTTTATGAACTAATTTTTTTTTAATAACTGGTTAAATGGTGTTTATTTTTACTTCCGACAGTTTATTGCCTAGCTCTAATAGTTTTCTAGAAATTACAGAAAACATGTAAAATTTTGAAAAATATTGTTTTCATGTTAATTATGACACGTATATTTTCGAAATTATTAGTGCTAAATAAATGAAACAAAAACTTTTTTGTAGGTAATTTAACTATATTTATTACTGTTTTAATCAGTTTTTCCTAACTCTGTTATTTTTTTCCAGAAATTAAAAACAACGTACACGGTATTTGCTTATTATTTTCGTTATCTTACACAAAAGGTAGGCATATCTCCAAAACTATTATTCTTATCAATGTAAACTAAATATTATTTTATAGATAATTTAAAAACCTTTAATTTTGCTCCAGACAACATTTTCGTAGCTCTATCAGTTATTATGGAAATTACAAGAAACTACATTACAAAAAGCGATACATGCAAAATATTTTCTTTTCATGCACAAAGGGATAACATATCTCCAAAACTATTAGTCTTATCGAAATAAAGTAAAATATTTTTTTTGTAGATAATTTAATGAAGACAATTTCCGCCATAGAACGTTTTTTTCTAGCTTTAATAGTTTTTGAGAAAATTACAAAAAACTGCGGTCGGGGAGACGTTTGGGGGGGCAGGGGGGGAAGCCCGCGGCCTAGGAGGGGGGATTTTTGAAGAGGTACTTTTTAGACCCCAAGGAACACTTGTGCCAAAAATCAGCTTTACATTTTTTTTTTTAGGGTCAATGCTTAATAGTCCCGTACTATATGTTTAGAAGCAGGAGGGCGGGCTTAGCTTATCGTATTTATATAATTTACACTATATTGTAATTTTAATTACATTAATTTTTATCAAATAAATATTATAAATGCGAAAGTTTGGATGGATGTATGGATGTATGGATGGATGTTTGTTACTCAATCACGCCCCAACGGCTGAACGGATATGGATGAAATTTGGCACAGTTATAGATTATAGTCTGGAATAACACATAGGCTACTTTTTATCCCGGAAAATTATAGAGTTCCCGCGGGAACCGAAAAATCTCAAACCAAGCGGACGAAGTCGCGGGCATCAGCTAGTATCCTATATAACTAGTGGTTCGCCCCGAACTGAGACCTCGCGGTATCACAGAGCGCAATCTATTGACATCATTGTGAAGTTCTGTTAAAAATATCATAATCGTTAAAAATTAAATAATTTCGTTTCCTTATAATATTTATCTAATTTTAGTATTTGTTGTTCAAGTGCAGGATATAATTCAAATAATTGATCAAGTTTCAGGCTTGAGAGTTCTGAGGTCAACTTTGGACGATAGAAAATCGCCACTTTGAAAGCCCCCCATTTCGGCAATTTTAGGGGAAAAATTAAAAAAATAATAATTTTGGACTCTATTCCTAATTATCTTTAAAATGATATACCGCAACCCTATGTAACGCTATAAAAAATATTTTACTTCGCATTCGCTTCTATGAGAGCCCCCCTGAAATAAAGATTTTTATAACTTTTTAAGCCATATTCAGCGGGAGGCCATCGGCTTACATATTATATTTAAATTTGAAGTAATTACGTTCAGCAATTCAGAAGTTATACAGACGGACGGACGGACGGACAAGTGCCAATTCACCCAAGTAGACTCAGAGACCTTCGCTTCGCTCGGTCAATTATGTAATGCGTAAAACAGAAAAGTAAATTAGATGAAATTTGTTTTTTAAATAGTTAGTAATTTATGGCCATAAAGTTATCAGGGTAGAGTTACAACCGGCATGGTTAAAGATTATAAAAACAGTTGAAAATACCTTCAGAGCCCCATGCAGGAGAACGCAGAAGTTGGGAACTTTGCTTGGTTCCGACATATTATCTTCTTCGGTTGATGTTCCTTCAGTACTAGTACTTCCTTCCTAAAACAAATATCTCTTCTAAATAGTAATAAAGAAATACAAAGTTTTCTGTGTCAGTATAAACTGCTTAGTGCATCGAAATGATGATGAAATCAAGATAATAGTGATTTCTATCATGGTGATAGACAGATACATATCATTAAGTTTTATAAAGCCCAATGCTGCCAGTATATAAAAATCCTGTTCCTCAGCTTTCACAAGACATACTCTACTTTGTTGAATATACCTATTTTAAAACCATTATGAGGATTTTTAGACATTTCTCAGGAAAAGGCTACCATTTAAGAAAAAATGATCCTCAAAGCTTTTAATATATGAATGAATACTACAATATGTGTATTATCACATGTAGTTGCCCAGGTTTTATTATCACACTTTTAACTATCTATCAAACTATGTTGCTTGTTGGTAACTACCAATTTACCTTTGTTGGAGTTTTTGAGCCGAAGTTTTCACGCGTCGAAGAATTGTTGCCCGCTTGTGCTTGCGGTATTACTAGATGTTTGCTTACTGCTATTGGTGTACCTAAAAAGTAGATCAATTATTCACCCACTTTTTGGTTCGCAAATTCAAGTTTAGAGTAATTTTTAAAAATAGTTTTTCTTCACTATACTTATCTTGCATCAGTTTCTATAGAATATTTAAATTTTAAAATATTTGGTGGAACACCTCTATTATTCGGTTTGTAGCTGAAAAATTGGTTATAAGTTTTCTTTTTAAGCAGGGCTTGTAAATAAAATAAATAAATAATTTTTCGTTGTTATATGTATTTATATGTAATAAATACATATAACAATTTTTCTTATTTGTGTGAAATCAAAAACGCTTGTGCTTTTTTTAATGACATTATATAAGTCAAATACAGAAACTGAGCTTCTGTATTAATAACTTGACTACAGAAAAAAATTCAGAGAGCCCCATTTGTTGAACGTAACATTCGTCATATCGATTTTGTTCATATAAAATGTAGCGTTTGTCACCGACCATAATAACGAATCGATTGACAACTCATTCATCATAATTGGCTCAGTAGTTTAGGCGCTACGGTGGAACATACATATATACAAACAAACACATACATAGACTGCTAAAATCATAACCCTTCCTTTTAGTTTCCCTGTAATTGGGTAAAAAAACCAATGTTTTTTTTGCACAAATGTTATGTTACATTAGTGTAAAAATTGTATTTTAGTATATGAAACACCTAACTGTTGTCGTGAAATTAAATGTTTTATTTCATGTAGGTGAACTAGTGTTACATAATATGACTTGCCGGGACTCTGCCACCGTCGGAGAGCAGACTCTTCTGAGAAACCTGGCAACTCATGCAGCTACATATGAGTATACATACCTAAATCCTGTTGCTGTAGAAATCCAACAACATGCAGCTGGTTGGAGAGAGTATGGCTTGCTATGAGGCCCTCGTGCGAGGCGGGCTGTGGCGCGGGGAACAGTTGTACCCTCGTCTCGAGCTGCCCACACTTGAGCGAGCACCAGAACTCCTGGTAATGCTGTTCGCAGAGACGTGTCATTGCTGCTACTACCTGACACACAATTTTTTTTAGATTCTAAAAATTATATTATTACTAATGATTATTTATTCATTTTGAGGCTTGTAAATAGTATAAGACCAAGAAAACCGATGCTTACTCAGTCAAGTGACGTTAAAACCTGCGTTTATTTCTGACTAGCACTCCAAGCAGATAAGCACACTAATTTGATCTTGATTATCTTACTCATTTTAAATTTAAAAGATATTGAAAAGAAGTAATAAAACAACTTGTTACTTAAGTAAAATACTTGTTACAAAATTAATAAGAAGTAATTGAAAATAAAACTTACACCAGATACTGTAAGTTGGTCAGGACAATAAATAGAACCTCTGCTTAGATTGGCATTAGAATTGTTTGCTGTGTTGCTACCAAGGTCCACAATCCTCTGATACAGTGGCATAGCTAAAAATATTTTAATTTGTTATAGTTACAATGGAGATACTTGGATGAAAATACCACAAATAATTTTGGAATTCTGAGATCCAAAAAGATTTTGGAGTTATATTGCAATCTTTACTTTCAGTTATCTTCATAACATGACACTTAAGTTAGGTAAATTAATTTATGATTTTTTTGTTCATTTATATGTCAATAATTTAATCTAAATAAATACAATTAGTTTCATAGGAATTTTGAAAAATGTAAACGTTTTGCTGGGACTTGGAAGCGTATTATACTCATAGCATGTGAGGTGTTATTATATTACATAATTATTATTAACTAGCAATCATCAGCCTATTCCCCCCCATGGGAATTGACATATTAGAAATATCTAAGACTAATTTAATTCTGCATGTTATACTAGGTTCAGTTTACAGTCCAAAAACTAAACTTAAAAGTAAAGTACAATAATAGTTTACATTATCTGAAATAAATAAATTGATATTTGAAAATACCATTAGTTTTCGAATTTACCATGAAGGGTCTCACCAAACCTATGGATGCAGAACCGGCTTGAGCCAGTCAGAAAAGTTTTATGTGAGCTTTATATATATGGTTTTAAGAGTGAAAATTGCTTTTGTGGATATATACGGCGAGACTCTAATTCCTCCTTCCTACCAACACAAACCACCAATAAACTTAGCAAATACCCTTTTTAAAATAATATTCATAGGTGTGTTGGAATTACCATGTTGCAAGCAAGTGTCATGTGGTGCCACTACTGGTAGGACATGTATCTTTGCCGGGTAGGTGGGTGGCAAGGGTAGAGCCTGAATGATTCGATTCCTCCCAATGGCACCTACTCCACAACTGCCATCAGTGATCTGTTACAATATTTTTTACTTTCTGAGACATCTTAATAGCAGAGTAACAACTTTTACTAATACACTAGTTATCCATTTAAAAATAAAAGTTAGGTAAGTACATTAAAACTAAAACTGAACAAATATTTACATTGCCCCAAAAGGGGTTCCTTACTATAGATCTAAATGTATTTTAGATCTGGTTTTAAAGGCCACTTCACATAGATTGTCATGTCTATTTAAGAAAGAAGGGAGCTATTTTAACCTAAAAAATATTGAAAAGACCTTACCAGGATGATTTGCACTGGAGTTTGGTAGCCCCATTCATTCAGGATCAGTTGATTCAATCCATGCAGAGCAGTCTCTATACATGTTTTGTCACCTTCCTCTAACTGGGGCAATTTTACTCTTATATTGTCATATTCACGGGTGAAAGGTACAGCAACTAAAGTAGAACAAGAACATTGTCTAAATAATAATCAAGATAATGTTGATATGATATTACAGGTAGGTAAACTTGGTCACTCAATTTTAAGGTTATACTTAGATTGTTTACCTTCGTATACAGAAGAGAATGTAGCTAATGCAACATACTCCAGCTTTGCATGGATGCACAGGTAGTCCAGAAATGTGTGTATAGCCGCTGAAGCTATAGTTAATCGAGTGTGGCTCTCTGTTGTATCAGTTGTAGGGACTGGTCGTGACATCGACAATGAAACGTCCAATAAAATCACTGCAGGCATTGCTCTTGATCATCAATACATCTACTTTAACAATAATGATGATATATGCATTTAGGAGAAAATACCAACAAAATGCTTTCTTTCACCGAAGCTTTCTTTTTTTTTTGTTTCGATTACTTGTTGTTTGTTGTGAATGTTTCTTCTTCGGTCATTCGATTGTAATGTCAATGTCATTTTGACTTTGACGTAGTTTACGTAGGGTATGTTCCGATATACACTGCGAGCATTGTTCAGTTCTCAATATTCGATAGTGGGGAGATATTCGTTCCGTTATGGACTTATAGTATACTGCCGCAGTATCCTAGGGAAATATAATATGACGTCATAAATCGTCGCCATTTTTGTACTGTGAGTGGCATTTTCAAGGTAAGGTGCTCTCGTTAGATGCTCTCAATGCTGACTGCGTTCCGTTTTAAACAGTAACCAGTATATCTAACAAAGGGTATGTTCCGATTCCGTTATGTGGATTTAGAGTACACCACAGGAGTACACTAAAAAGTTAAAAATAAAAATTCTTTCCAAAAAACCGACTTCCAAAGCCACTGTAAAGTAAAAAATAATTTTGATTTCTACACACTATGTTGAAGTCGGGCGAGTATAACAAAGATAGGCAAAGTTGACGCGACAGGCTCGCCCGACTTCAACATAGTGTGGCCAATTCTGCATAACACAATCTCTAAACTAAACTAATAAAATAACACATTTAAATCTAGTTCTGTCCCTTTCCTCAGGGAGGATTATGAAAGGGTTAGCAATATTTCTAATATTTTAATTTTTGTTTAGTTTAGAGATTGTGCACTACAGAATCGGCTTCAGTGTGTACCTAGAAATCAAAATTATTTTTTACTTTACAGTGGCTTTGGAAGTCGGTTTTTTGGAAAGAAAGCTTCCGGAGTTAAATTACTGCTGTTATCTTCGTCACTCAACATTTAAATTATAAATTAAATAAATAATTAATTTCACAACAGCTACAATAACGTTTCGGAGATGTGCTCTGGCGTGTGAAAGGGACGCCATTATACGTCGAAGCGAGATAGAATATTTAAATTTCGGATTGAACAGAATTTTCTTAGTATCGGGATCTTTCTAAATTCAAATCACATTACACCCCATGGGGGTAATGGACAGTACAACCCCGCTTAACATTATGAATGTAATGACATACTTTACCTTTATGAACCCAATAATGAGAACACGTCTAAAGTTACCCACGTTTCTAACAGCAGTGAAGCACATGCTAGGCCGTCGTTAGGAAGCTAAGGGTGACATAATTTTTTGTAGAAAATCATTGTAGAAAGTAATTTAGATAGTGGTTCGCCCCGAACTGAGACCTCGCGAGCTTATGATAGTTTTAGCTATCTTTACGTTCATAGACATCAGTACTATCAGTAGACTATTTTTTTATTCCACATAAGATGGTGCTAACGTCTATTATTTGTAAGCACAAACGAATAAACTTTTACAGAGCGCCATCTATTGACATCATTGTGAAGTTCTGTTAAAAATACTGAAGCTCATTAAAAATTAAATAATTTCGTTTTCCTAAAATATTTATCTAATTTTAGTATTTGTTGTTCGAGTACAGGATATAATTCAAATAATTGATCAAGTTTCAGGCTCAGCCTTTCAGAAAGTTGAGAGTTCTGAGGTCAACTTTGGAGGTTAGAAAATATCCACTTTGAAAGCCCCCCATTTATTTTCAGTCAATTTTAGGGGAAAAATTAAAAAAAAAAAATTTTGCAACCTTAAGTAACGCTATAAAAAATATTTTACTTCGCATTCGCTTCTATGAGAGCCCCCCTGAAATAAAGATTTTTATAACTTTTTAAGCCATATTCGGCTGGAGGCCATCGGTTTACTTATGGTATTATATTTAAATTAGAAGTAATTACTTACGTTCAGTAATTCAGAAGTTATAAGGCTCTGACAGACGTACGGACGGACGGACGGACAAGTGCAAATTCACTCAAGTAGACATATCGACCTTCGCTTCGCTCTGTCAAATATAACTTCGTAAACCTACCTACATGTAGGAAACCCACTAGATTTAAATGTTTGTGTTAGGTATGTAGGCGCCAGACTTTAGATCTAAGTAGGACCTAACTTGGCTGTTTTGGCTTTCTGTGATTTTCGAATTACTTCACCTAATGGTAACAAAATGGAAAATGAAAATTCGGAATTTTACAAATCGAATACTGCAGACATCTCTGATACAGACGAAAATAAATTCAATCATAACTTCATCAATACGCCATGGGACGATCGTTCAGATAGAAATAAAATGGCCGTTATTGCATTGCTCCTAGCCATAATCGCTGCGTTAACTGGTTTAGTTATTAATAATTTAGTTATGCATTACAGAGGATTTAATTCTCAATCGTTCTATAGTAGTACTGAAATAGACTGTAATGTGGTTAAACTGGACGATTATCCTTATGTAGCGCGAATACATTTAATATCATCAAATGAACTTGTTTGTGTAGGCGCTGTGTTATCTCGATATTCTGTACTGGCAAATGAATTATGTTTAAAATCAGGGTCAATTCGATTACGTATAGGAAATCCTACCGAGTGAGTAATAACATAATTTTATTTATTTTATAAAACAAGCAATTCCAAAGATGGTGGAGGTTGGTCAGTGGTTTGGTCAAGGTGGGTAACATTAATTTAACAATTTAAGAATCGAGGTACAGTCGACGTTCACCCATCATCCAAATGAAACGTAGACCTATGTTTTTTGTATGGTTATTGGATACTAAATCCAATCAACCATTTGCTGTCAATTCAATACCAGCTATTGAGAGCAGAAAGCTAGAATCTAGAAAAAAATTGGTTGAAAAAAGTAGCCTGAGAGAAACCCGTAGGAGAAACATCTCAAGTGTTGCCACCATAACTTTTAATTACATTATAAATCATACGACTTCAAGATGATTTTTTTTTAAATCCACTACAAGTTAGCCCTTGACTGCGATCTCACCTGATGGTAAGTGATGATGCAGTCTAAGATGGCAGCGGGCTTACCTGTGGGCATGGCAGTTATATAAACCCATACCCCTATTCGGTTTCTACACGGCATCGTTCCGGAACGCTAAATCGCTTGGCGGCACATCTTTGCCGAGAGGGTGGTAACTAGCCACGGCCGAAGCCTCCCACCAGACCAGGGATAATTTAGAAATTATAAATATCCAAACCCTGCCGGGGATCGAACCCGGGACCGCCGCACGTTAAGGCAACAGCGCTCAACACTGCGCCACAGAGGTCGTCAAATAGGAAGTAGAAACTGAATGTAAACCTCATTTAAAAACTGATAAATTATTGTATATTTTCAATCTTTTCAGTCCCCGATGTAAGAAAGGTTTCACAGTTGATGTCGAGGAAACTATACCTCACGATGGCGTAGTTACAAAAAATTTAGTCCTCTTGTTCGTCCTTGGAAACCTGGGCGACTGCATGAGGACAGTCAAGATAGGCCTAAACTTGGATCCTAGAAAACAATTGTACGTCATTGGAAGATCATTCCGTGGAGGACGTGTTTTATCGTTTCAATTGGCGAATTACTTAGAGAACGTAACATCCGTAGAACATTTACGAAATTTGAATAAAAACGACACAATCGCTGTGAAAACTCTAGGAAAATGCCCTGTACGTGCTGGAGACCTATTGCTCCAAAAAGGTCGTCTGTTCGGCTTAGCGTCAACAAGTGTGCATAGAAGCGAAAAAACCAAAACAGTTTACTTCGCAAACTTGACTGCTGTTCAAAAAGAATTGAAGGCATTAGACATTGAAGTGGAGTTTAGTGTGTAGATACTAGATTGTAGATAAGTACTTAGGTACCTATACCAACCTAAATTACAAGGTAAATTACCAATTATCGTGCGGTGTCGCTAGCATAATAAGTATCTATATTGAGATCTAACTTAATCAATGTTCAAAATTTTAAAAGCTGTACCGTACTAATAAAATTAATTAATAATTAAATTAATTATTACAAATGATTAAGTAACTATAGTTTGTTTTAATTAAAGTAGGTACGAGGGTACGACTGAGCTTTCGTGTCTCTCGAGTTCTACAGTTTTCGAGATCCAGATTCCAAATACACTGGGAAAGTAAAACATTTACATCTCAACTTGCATATAAAAGCCGGGAGTGCAAAATTTTAAATTAGTTGAACGAGCTTTATGTACTTGTATTTAAAAAGCTAAATATGATAAAGATCCTTTAAAGTTCCATAAGCGCGGTTTCTACTGCGAGCGGAGCTCCGTACGGACTCCTTTTACTCGCAAAGGACACTGCATACAAGCACTTTCACCAATTAAAAGCTAGGACTAAACATAGATTAACTTATGGGACTACATAAGTGAGCAAAAAGAGCTAACTCAATAAGGCATCAAAACTTATTGTTAGTGGAAGTGTAATTATATACACAGAGTCCGTTCCACTTAGCCATTTCCCGCTCATTACCCTTTAGCAGTGGAAACCCTGTAAATTACCCTCCTCCTTGGCGATACTTTACCCAACTCTAGTAAATAAGGATTGAGTATAAAGAAAAATAACTTTTTAATTCATAAGTAGGTACCTATTTCCTGTATTTATTTTGGTTCAAATATGTACATACGTAAAAGGAAGCCATAATGGGGCTGATTATGTAGTCTCTAAACTAAAATGACAACATTAAAAACATTCCCAACCATTTCATAATACTCCCTGCGGAAAGGGAAAGAACTTGATTTATAGCTGTAATTTTAGTTTAGTAGGTACGGCTTTAAACCTAGTTCAGTCTGTTCTTGTGCGGTCAGGTTTACGTCGACCTCTACGGATAACTCTCACGGAGCCAAGATCAACTTCCTCTGGGGCAGTAAAACCCTTCCAGTCCGAGGTTAAAAAGTATAATCCAACCACCACTACGAAAGTCAGCAATGTATAGGCGAGTAAATTGTTCTGTTCAGCAGTAGTTTTTCTCAGACTTTGTGTGTCTAGGATAATTGCTTTGATGTTTGGCTTCGTATTTCGTAATTTCAAGGACATGGTCTGAAAAAATACAGTAGTTAGTTATTAATAAAACAAATCGCCATAAGAATGTCGCGGACGCCAAAAGAGTTGTAAAGTTTATAGGGTAAAATCACTTTACTTCAAAGGTAGTAGGTCTAGTGGCTGAAGTGTTTATCGCAATATCATCATCACAGCCTCCTTGCTGGCCTCCCAGGATACGGGTAGGTACGTCTATAAGGTAGAACTATTAAAACTCGTGTAACAAGATTTGTTTGTTAGGCTATACTATTAAGATAGAGCTGATAATAACGCTGACGGCATGATGGAGTTGGAATAGGTATAAATAAGTAGGTACATAGGTAGGTACGTTTGGCTGAAGAATGCGAGATATCCATTCTTGCCTTGATGGATGGTAGACAAAGATACGATACGTACCTACACCTTGCTGACGCATTTCTTGAAGTTAACGATGCAATGGATGAGCCTTGAGAGGAAGGCGCTGCATGGATCGACTCTACGAATTAAGTAGATAAATATTGGGTGGAAGGGGGCAATATACCTAGTGCGCGTAGGTGTATACGGATTCTCTGGCGTTTTATTAACCGACTTCCAAAAAAGCAGGAGGTTCTCAATTCGGCGCATATCTTTTTAGGGTTCCGTAGCCAAATTTGGCAAAAACTGAACCCTTATAGATTCGTCATGTCTGTCTGTCTGTCTGTCTGTGTGTCCGTCCGTATGTCACATCCACTTTTTTCCGAAATTATAAGAACTATACTGTTGAAACTTGGTAAGTAGATGTATTCTGTAAACCGCATTAAGATTTTCACACAAAACTAGAAAAAAAACAATAAATTTTGGGGTTCCCCATACTTAGAACTGAAACTCAAAAAAATTTTTTTCATCAAACCCATACGTGTGGGATATCTATGGATAGGTCTTCAAAAATGATATTGAGGTTACTAATATCATTTTTTTCTAAACTGAATAGTTTGCACGAGAGACACTTCCAAAGTGGTAAAATGTGTGTCCCCCCCCTGTAACTTCTAAAATAGGAGAATGATAAAACTAAAAAAAATATATGATGTACATTATCATGCAAACTTCCACCAAAAATTGGTTTGAACGAGATCTAGCAAGTAGTTTTTTTTTATTAATTTAAAACTTACTACAGGCTTGTACGGAACCCTCGGTGCGCGAGTCCGACTCGCACTTGGCCGGTTTTTTAAAATTGCTGTTGACTGCATCGCTCACTCTATTTTATGGAAATGTTAGTGGCGAAATTATAATAGCCTATTAAGCGCTTGTCACACGCGCGATTGGACGTCACACAGCTTGTCCGCGATGATTTTCCAGGCTGAGTGTATGTCACCGTTAACAGTCTGAAAGTGCTCAACCGATCTGGCGTATACAATTAAAATGTTAATACGGCGCGGCCTCCTGTCATCGCATAATTTTTGTTGCCGCATTTGATGGACAGCAATAATCGAACCATATTATGTAGGTACCTATACAGTAGGTACGCCAGGTTACTATGTGGCACTCTATTAAAAACTGAAAAACTTAACACTGGCGTTGAGTGGTGTTAACTTTCATTCACTTAAATTCATGTAGTGAGGAGTAAATTGTAGTTCTGTGACAGGATGACCTTTTTAGTCACAGAACTATGAGAGAAAAATCCCAGTACCTAGCTCTGTCAACAGAACTACTGATAACAAACCGTTTTTAGGCTTCGTTGAATTTCCATAACGCTTAATTTTCAGCTTCTGATTGAATCGTGGACCGAGTAGTTTAACCAATATGTTGTTGGTCTATCAGTAAAGGTATTTTACGCGCCGCAGAGTGGACGTGCTCTAACATACTTAATATGGAAAAAATCAGATAGCATCTGAGATGTTCTTATTGGGAAAACCCATCAGGCGAGTCGACCATCAGGCGTTTGTTTTAAATAAATTATTACCATACTAGACTAGCAACATAGCGGAGATAAAGCTAATAGATACGAGTAGGTGTCTAATCTGGCGTGCACATAATTCGGAGCCAGTGTTGGCATTGGTTAGGTAGATAGTATAAAATAAGCATTGAGCTTTTTTAACTAGGGTAAGCAATGCTTTTATGCCTCTATATCGTACACGCCACTGCAGGTCACTGTATATCTACTAAGTGCAGGTTGTACTCAGGTCTATCATAATACGTGATGACTGATGACGGTGGACGTCCCCTTACACGAATGCACTCGCAAGGCTGCTATCAGAGAAGAGTGGAGACGGCTCGTTAAGCGTGTCACAACACCAAAGTGACGACCACGACCGCTCTGACACAGAATAATATAATATGGCTCTGACAAGAGCGATACGACGAAGAAGAAGACTAAGGTAGGTACTACGTACAGTATACCTACATGTTTTATAAAAGATCAACAATAGAAACAACTTTACATTTTACGAAATAAGTCCAAGCTTTCCGAGTAGTGTTTCTGAATACGAATATTCAGAATGTCTAACTTATCATCTTACTTGCACTGGAAGATCGGCTTTACAGCCACGAAATAATTATTATTTACCCATCATTTTGGATAAATAAGTTGAAAAATACTTACCTACTTGTATCAAAGGTACATATGACTTAATTTATTGCGTCTTTCTCTATATTAGTATACCTATTCATAGCTGTTGATTCCAAGTTATTCAATTTAAGTGTGCTATGGCGGCATCCTAATCTTTTAAAAATAAATATTGATTGTTTAAATCATTATTTAAATACGTATATTCGAGCCATTTTCATAATTTCCAATATCAAGTTTCTTGTCTTGTTGTGACATTAGAATTGACAAAGGAAAATTGACTTAAAAGTTCTTATATATCACAAAATAAAATAAAATAATTAACAAAATTAAATATTTGAAATTGAAACATCTAATGGTGCGACTACGTCCGTCCGTCGTCAAATATCTATTACTAGCTGATGCCCGCGACTTCGTCCGCGTGGAATAATTTTTTTTATTCCCACGGGAACTCCTTAATTTTTCGGGATAAAAAGTAGCCTATGCCACTCCAGGTCCTCAACTAGGTATACCCATGCAAAAAATCACGTCGATCCGTTGCTCCATTGCAGCGTGATTTAAGGACAAGCCAACAAACCAACAAACCAATAAACCAACAAACAAACACACTTTCGCATTTATAATATTAAGTATGATATAAGTACTTATAGTTAATTAATGTTTCAATGTTGGGTTTAATGAGGAACTTTCCAGCCTACGTTCCTTAGAAACATCATAGGTGGCGCTGTCTAACACACTAAGGAAATAAGAGTGCAATGAGGTGATACTTGTACCATAGTCTAATGGCCTGATGCTTGAAAAAGTTTTTACGAAGAAAACTAAGGCCAGTCACTCACTATTTCGTTTTGCGATACAGTTGCGTGATTTGGTTGAATTCATTTAATTTTTTCGTCTTTGCATCGAATTTGGACTCCAATTACCACTGTACCTATATGAAGACCAGCTGCCTACGACATTTGGATACCGATTCTCCTGCATATTGAAGACCAAGGAAGTTTCCAATTTTTCGAAGTAGCACACTATGAAGAAAGCTAAAAAAAAATGTTCGGAAAAAAATCAAATAAATATTATAAATGCGAAAGTTTTGATGGATATATGGATGGATGTTTGTTACTCAATCACGCCCCAACGGCTGAACGGATCTGGATGAAAGAGCAACGGCGAACTTCCATACATCAATATTATTGAGAAAAAATAATTATGTACACGTGTGAAAAAAATATGTTTTTATAAGCGTCGAATATGAAGCTCACAGCAGCTAGAATTTTTTTTTAAGATTCTAGAAAAAAAAGATATTTCGTTTTAAAGTTTTGTAGGTTATGTGGTAATGTCCATAGAGGTAATATATCTCTATGGGTAATGTCACTTATAAAAATGACAACCGGAAGAAAGCCACAAAAACAAAGACAGATGACAACCACAGACCAGTAAAACATTCGGCACAACCACAGACAATCAGTATCAGTGCTGCCATAATATTCTTTCAATTATTACCACTGTGTTAGAGATTATTAAATAATGTATGCAAGAAAATTCACTTAAATAATATAAAATACACTAAAAAAAAGAGCAATACTATTATTTATCAAACATTAATTAGACGAAATAATTACTTTTTTTAAAACGATACCAAATAATCTACTAATTTAGATTTATTCTAGCTACTAGCTAGATTATACATAAAATGGTAACACTAAACTGAGAAACGGGAACTAAATAATCAAAAAAGATTCCCTAAATATTTTATTTTTTTACCTAGGTTCAATTAATTAAGGTGAATACTTGATAAAATATAAAAAAATAAGCAAATTACTTTCGTCTTTACCTTACTTATGTACAATCAAGATTTAGTAAATGTGGTCAATAATAATTTCGCCGTTGCTCTTTGGCACAGAGATAGATTATAGTCTGGAATAACACATAGACTACTTTTTATCCCGGAAAAATAAGGAGTTCCCGCGGGAAACGAAAAACCTCGATCCACGCGGGCGAAGTCGCGGGTATCAGCTAGTACTAAATAAAAAAAAAAAAAATTTAACACTCATTCCTTCAGAAATCTCACGAAAAAACTCTAAAAAATGATATAACTCGAAAACTACCAAAAATCTCTGAACATACATGGGGTATTCTCTGATAGGTCTAGGTACGAGGAATCTAAATTTTTTCTTTGGACGTCACAATTTGGGCCACCCCTGTATAGGAAGTATGGATTTAGTTTCACACTAGAGGATGCTCGCGACTTCGTTCGCGTGGCATAAGTTTTTTTAAATTCCCACAGGCACTCCTTAATTTTCACTCTCCAGGTCCTCAACTATACCCATGCAAAAAATCACGTTGATCCGTTGCTCTGTTGCGGCGTGATTGAAGGACAAACTCTCTATTTAACGTCCTTGGGGATAAAATTTTCAAAAACTGTGAAACACGTATTTTTTTATTTTAAACCAGAACCCCAAATACCAACTTTCATGGTTATAACTTGAAAAATGAAGGACTTTCATACAAACTTTCATCACCTATTTAACGCCTTTGGGGGTAGAATTTTCAAAAACTGTGAAACATGTATTTCGTTATTTTAAACCTGAAGCTCAAATACCAAGTTTCATGGATATAACTTGAGAAATGACGGACTTTCATACAAACTTTCACCCCCTATTTCACCCCCTTAGGGGTGGAATTTTGAAAAATCCTTCCTTAGTGAGCGCCTACGTCACAAAAGGAACCTACTGTCAAAATTTCAAGTTTCTAACCCCAGCGGTTTAGCCTGTGCGTTGATATATAAGTCAGTCAGTCAGGACTTTGAATTTTATATATATAGATGATCTATACATAATAATAAAACTGTAACTGGAATGGAGTCCCCCTGCCGCGTCTGTCTGTCTGAACGCGATAAACTCAAAAACTACCGAACCGATTTTAAAGTTTAAACTGCCCGATATCGCCCGCGTCGGCTAGTGGAATCGACTGCGTGACGTCACGGCAGTGAAGACCGGCCACGTGCCGGACAATTTGGAAACGCAAGGGAAAATATATCGAAGTTATGATTCATAACTTTGTCCTTTGTGAAGATACTCGTAATTAAAAAACTCACCAGGTTTCATTGCAAGCTTAGCTAAGCTTATCTTAATAAAAAATTGGAAACTTCCTTGGTCTTCAATATGAGTAGGAGAACCGGTATCCAAATGTCGCAACCAGGTCTTCAATACACAACAGAATCTGTATCCAAAATATGTCGTAGGCAAGTCTTCATAATATATCGGAGTCCAAATTCGAGGCAAATACGAAAAAATTAAATGATTTCAACATAATCACGCAACCGTATCGCAAAACGAAATAGTGAGTGACTGGCCTTAGTTTTCTTCGTAAAAACTTTTTCAGGCATCAGGCCATAGAGCAATTGCACTCTTATATCCTTAGTGCTTTCCTTAGTGTGTTAGACAGCGCCACCTATTATGTTTCTAAGGAACGTAGGCTGGAAAGTTCCTCCGCGTTAATTTATATAAAGAACAAAGGGAATCTATACTTATAATAAAACTGTAACATGTCCAATTCTGTAGGTACATTGAAGATATTTTGAAATTTTTTTTTGGAGGGCACTCATTATTCGATACTGAAGCCAAATCTGTATTTTTTTTCATTTTTGTCTGTCTGTCTGTCTGTCTGTCTGTCTGTATCTTGGCCGCGCATCACGCCGAAACTACTGAATGAATTCAAACGAAACTTAGCATGATTTGAGCCCATACTACGAGGTAGGACATAGGATACTATTTATTACGAAATTCTACCCCCGAAGGGGTGAAATAGGGGTTGAAAGTTTGTATGAAAGTCCTTCATTTCTCAAGTTATAGCCATGAAACTTGGTATATGAGCTGCGGGTTAAAAATGAAGAAACACGTGTTTCACAGTTTTCGTAAATTTTACCCCCGAAGGGGTGAAATAGGGGTTGAAAGTTTGTATGAAAGTCCTTCATTTCTCCAGTTATATCCATGAAACTTGGTATATGAGCTGCGGGTTAGAAATGAAAACATACGTGTTTCACAGTTTTTCAAAATTCCACCCCAAAAGGGGTGAAATACGGGTTGAAAGTTTGTATAAAAGTCCGTCATTTCTCAAGTTATTTCGATGAAACTTGGTATATCCACGCGGACGAAGTCGCGGGCATCAGCTAGTAATATAATATAGGTATAAGTTATACTGGAAGTTGGAACTGACATGACACCGAATCGTTAGCCCGCTCGGTACCATCTGACTGCATGATCACTGGTGAGAGCACAGTCAAGGGCTAACTTGTAGTGGATAAAAATACCTCTCTTGACAAGAAAAAATTCCACAAAATACTTACCCAAATGGTGAGAAGTTGCCGTAATTAAGTATGCCGTAAAGAAAATAAATTCTACGAGTCACATTGATATTCGAACGACTGTCCATAAAAATATTAATTGCTGTTTTTCTTTCAATCGTAAAGCATTCAATGAGACGTACACAAATTTTAGAAGTAGAACTGATGTTTTTGCAATGGTTTTCCTGATTGAAACATTTTTTCAGTGATTTCATTACGGTAAAGTCTGTGTGATTCTTGACGAGGAATCTCATTTTTATAGCAAGTTACAAATTATTCATACTTACTTAATATTTTTTGTTTTGTAGAATAATAATTATTTTGAGATGTTGAAACCACCAAACCAAATGCCATTTCACTTCATAGAAGCAATGAAAACTGAAATAGTATGACTGAAATATGAATATTATAGCGAGCGTATATTATATATACACTCCTTTGCAAAAAAACGGACACTTTTGTTTTATTCGAGTATTTTTAGTATTAACAGTTGTAAAAGGGATTTGATGCAACAAAATAAAATAAATATTATTTACTGATGTAAAATCACTTTTGTTTGTTAATTAAATCGATCTTTATTTAATTTAGATTTTTAGGAAATTACCTACTCCTTTTGGCAAAAATATAAGGTAAGTTCAATTGACTTTCTCCTTTATTTACTAAAAGTTACAATCAATAAAATAAAAAAATAATATCGAGTGTGGCCTCCTCTGGCTGAAATAACTGCTGCAATTCTTCGTGGCATGCTTTGGACGAGGTCTTTTATGAGTTCTTGGGGAATACGCTCCCATTCGGCCATAATAGCAGTTTTAAGCTCTCGGATATTCTGTGGGGCTGGGTGTACAGCTCTAACACGTCGTTTTAGAAAGTCCCATAGATGCTCAATAGGATTGAGGTCGGGACTTCGTGCTGGCCAATCTAAACGGCGGATCCCGACTTCACATAAGTAAGCGTCTACGTCGCCCGCTCAGTGTGCTCGAGCATTGTCGTCCATAAACACAGCAGCACTTCCTGTAACAGCTAACGCTGGTTGTGCATGAGGAATTAGGAGTTCCGTGATGTAGCGTTGTGCATTTAGAGAGCCATTTTCTACGAGAACTAACTCTGTACGATCTTCAGAAGTTATGCCAGCCCAAAACATAACAGAGCCCCCACCGTACGGCGTAGTTTCTTCAAAACATACCTCTGCAAAACGCTCTCCTGGTCTTCTTAGCACTTTACGACGTCGGTCCTCACCAAATAAAGAGATTCTGGCTTCATCAGAAAATAAAACCTTGCTCCATTCTACATCAGTCCACGTCGTACAATTTTGGAAAAATCTTAACCTTGCAATACGGTGCCCACGGAGTTATTTAGGACCCCTAGCTGGTCTTCGACTGTGTATATCGACTTCTAGAAGTCTCTTCATGACAGTCCATACGCTAACACTCACATTTCTAACATCTTCAAGATTGTTTTTGATGTTATTGTACGTAGACTTCCGATTTCGTAACGCTTGGCTCACAATATATCGATCGTCCCTGGGCTCAGTACGTCGTTTTCTTCCTGATCCCAGTCTTCTTTTCAAAGAACTGGTTTCTTCAAACCTAGTCCAGGTCCTCTGAACAGTGGAACGACTGACACCAAACCGTTCTGATACATAACATTGAGTACAGCCTTCTTGAAGAAGAGTCACTATATTACCAGCGATAATTGTCTTGTCAGCCATATTACAGTATAAAATTTGTCACGAAAAACCATCTTAAACAATAATGTACATCATTAAAATTACAAAAAACCCTTTTTTATTTATTTAAAGCACAATATCTAAACACCAACTGCGAGCAAATGCTCGAATCGAATAGTATAATCAGATATAAATATTATAAATGTGAAAGTTTGGATGGATGTATGGATGTATGGATGTTTGTTACTCAATCACGCCCCAACGGCTGAACGGATCTGGATGAAATTTGGCACAGAGATAGATTATAGTCTGGAATAACACATAGGCTACTTTTTATCCCGGAAAATTAAAGAGTTCCTGCGGGAACCGAAAAACCTCAATCCACGCGGACGAAGTCGCTGGTATCAGCTAGTTTTAAATAACTTTGAAATTTCCAAATTTAGAACATTTTATTTTACTTGCCAGTACTTTTAAATACGTAGACAATTGTTTGTAATTAATTGAATGCATAAAAATCTGTGGCATAAAATACCTCTTTTGTTTGATTTCCATAGTTGTACAGAAAAGTTTTTGGTGCCCGTTTTTTTGCAAATGGGTTTATATAATGAAAAGTAAATTATTACGTAGGTACCTATATATATTTTTCGTGCTTTATGAATATTTTTCTTTATGTAAGTAGTTAATTAGTTATAAAAAATATATTTGATAAAAGCTTTGTTTTTGAAACGCCGAAAATAGTGTCTTGTAGAATGTAGACAGTACACCATCGCCGCGCCTGGTTGCATTATATTATATTTATTATTTCACGATCGTTAACCTTAGGTAAATTACGTGGTTAGATAGGTAGGTACGTCAAAAACATTCAAGACCTTGAAAGTTCAATGTCGATATAGGAAATCGATATTTTGCCTACTTGTTAATTTAAACTCAAAATAGACCAAGGAAATAAATTGCGAACACGTGCAATACGCGTTTTAAGTGTTGGCACGGTAATACGTGGTGTTGGTACCTACCTACCGTAAGAGAGGCGCCGGCGTATGTTTTCAGGAGTTCCCAGAGCTTATGAACTGAGGACGGTCGCCGAGTGGGTTTTAGTGGGTAAAAATCCCACAAACCCCGACCCCTGCCCCATGTGGTTGGGTAACTCTATTCTCTGGAAAATTTCTCCCCGTACCTACTACCTTAGTACCTACCTACTAACGTCAGCCAGGGTTTCTCTAAAATTTTGTGATTGTTGGTGATAACGGGCATTTATATAGACCCTTACACAAGGTGTTTGTTAGAGTGGAAATCTCTTGATTATACAATGTCCAAAAATACGGATTAGGATTATTCAGAACTACTTAGCAAGTAGGTATAAACCCATGTTTTTATTTGTAAGTAGGTATGAGTAAATTAAAATGATCTTACCTCGATTGTCGATAATAATTTAAGTACCTCTAGCTGTGCCTCTAGGTACCTTTTTAGGAGAAAACAACGTTTAGTACAGAATAGTGACGACGACGACGACGACTCTACTTTATACCAGCATCCATCAAATACCTAAGTAGGTATTAAAGTTATGTAGATATTTACCTTTGATTATATACTCAAAGATATTTACCTAGAATGTATCTAGTTAATGCCAATGAGCATATTGTCTTTATCTTCACGTCTCTTAAAGTACCTACTTAGGTAAAGAAAGCTGTACATAATAATAATAATAAATTAAGTATTTAATAATACAGTGGATTTCATTTATTACGACCTTGGTTGTAGCGACCATTTACCTATAGCGACGTTAAATCTAAGTCCCTTGAATTTAAAGCATACTTTTGTACAAAATTCATGTGGCTATAGCGCCTTTGGATGTAATGCCGAGTTCGGGTGTAGCGACTGTTTTTAATGAATCATTTGTAACAAATTCCTAGAAATCCCATGCAGATATTGCGACCGGAGTCGGCCGCCAAAGATACAAAGATTTATTTCTTTCACAAACATTTCTTATCTTTTGTTTACATCCACACAGATGGTCAGCAAGTGTGGAGACCTTTACCTTTTGTTTATAGATATCAGCTACGCAGGTAGGGAAGCGTGTACGTTTCGGAGGTAAATTGAAGCCAACTAATATTACACATTTTTTTTAATGTACCAGTGAGTAATTATGTGTGCAAATATTTTCAATAATAAATGAATATAATATACACTATACATGTGTACGTGTCTGTATCTCTTTACCTTTTCCTGTAACAACTTCCGGATATAACGACGAAAATAGAGTGGTCCCTTCATCGTCGTCATACCCGAAATCCACTTAATAATCCTCACTCTTCGTAGCCTCGTAGTTTCTCGTAGTTTCACTTGTTAACTTGTTCTTATCAAAATCAAATTATGATTGAAACTTAAAAAAAGTTAAAAGTATTGTGAAAAGTATAACTGTACATGGTCCACTCGGTCCTATGGGTACAAAAAGTTTCCACAGAACATAAAAGTACAAATGAAATAAAAATGGTATGGATATAAGTACGTCTTAGTTCTATGTTCGATGTTCAAACTTCTAACTTTTGCAGCGGTCTCGAATTTTTTAATAAGCGAACCTCTTCGTATTTCCTTTGGATCTTGGAGGCTTTGCTGTCAATTTATTTCTATTTCGCCTGTTTATCAAGGAAGTCAGCCAGTCTATCAAGGAATGTGATCCTGATTTAGTAGCCCGTATAGCTTCGACTGCGGCCGTGGCTATAGTTACCTATACCAATCGCATGCCAATCCCTCACCTATACCAATGCAGGTGCAAATTGAAAAGAACATCCACTACCACGTACCTATACGTATTTTCATGCGGTGTACCGCATGAAACGGTATCTTTACAGGTTTGGTGTGTATTCGTGAACCAAATCTCATGTAATCAGGAGAAACAACACGCAACATAGAGATTTCGCACTGCTTGCCTTTCTCATGGCACGATCTCGTTACTTATACTATACTAGATGATGCACGCAACTTCGTCCGCGTGGATTAAGTTTTTTTTAATTTCCGCGGCAACTCCTTAATTTTCCGGGATAAACCAACGAAAAAAGATCAAAATCGGTTGTAAAGATGGGCCGATAAAGCGTAGCAGACAGCCAGACACACTTTCGCGTTTACAATATTAAGTACTTAGTATGGATTCGAGGACGCCCGCGACTTCGTCCGTGTTTCTCCGGGGAATTTTTTGAAAATAATCTGAAATGTAGCGTATGTGGTAATTCAGGTTATACGCTATCTCCGTTCAAAATTTCAGCTTTTCGGTTCATTCATAGTTGCGTGATGGTGTAGCAAACTTCCACATACTTATTCAAACATACAAACTTTCAAGCATCCAAATTTTTATATTTATAACTAGATGATGCCCGCAACTTCGTCCGCGTAAATTAAGGTTTTTCATTCCCGCGGGAACTCTTGAATTTTCCGGGATAAAAAGTAGCCTATGTCCTTCCCTGGGATACAACCTATCCCTGTACCAAATTTCATCAAAATCGGTTGAACATATGGGCCGTGAAAGCGTAGCAGACAGAGAGACACACTTTCACATTTATAATATTAGCCTAATACGTCTGCTACAGAGTACACACTAGTGATTTGAACCTAAATACCTACCTATCTAAAGTAGAGAAAGCTGTTTAGCGTAGACGATAGGTACCATTTATATAATCGACCCAGGGTATACTTAGGTAGGTACGTAAAATACAATCGCTATAAAGCTTAATTAGCTAAATAAATTTCATGTCATTTCTCTTCTGTGTTAAGTTTATGAACATTTTCATTTGCACGACTGGTGTTTGAGCTGACAGTTAAGTGTAAACATTTTATTGTTTTCGCGTTAAAACATCTTCACTTAAGTCTATAGTATAGAGCAATGGAGTACGTACCTAATGTGTGAAGCAGGTACGGACTACGGAGTACTTTTCCATCGATTAACGATTTACAACCGAAAAATTATCGTTTCAACCGACTTAAAAAAGGAGGAGGTTTTCAATTCGACTGTATGTTTTTTTTTTATATAAGTATGTTACGCGATCATTCCGCCAATTATGAATCAATTTTGATGATTCTTTTTTTGTTTGGTAGATCATACTTGAGAGGTGGTCCCATATAAATTTTATCGAAATTGATTTAGCGCTTTTTGAGAAAATCAACATAAACAAAATATATACCCAGATAATGTTTTTTTCACACCACATGCTCGACAATGCCGAATTATATGTCATGTAAACCTTACCGAAAGCAAGACATTATATCTCTTGGCTTTAGCCGGGTTATAATGTTCTATTGAATTTCATTATAACCCGCTGGTCAATAATGTGATTGTCCCTTTCATAATTCTTATTGCTATGTCCATAAAGTCTAATTTCGCTAAACAGAATGTGTTCTCAGCGGGCGCGGCCAACTCGATTTTCGAAAACCGAAGCCGTGGCCCACTAGATTCGCACTGAGACGAACTCCATTTGTTTGTCAAATCGAGTAGGCCACGCCAGCTGAAAGAAGTGGCTATATAGGCCGTGGCCCACTAGATTCGCAATTAGACGAAATTCGTTTGTTTGTCAAATCGAGTAGGCCACGCCAGCTGAAAGAAGTTGCTATAGCCGTAGCTAGTAGTACCTTTAGAAGATTCTATAAATATTTCAAAAAAAAAATCAAAAATGTCGAGTGCTGAAAGTATTTTGACTCCAGAAGCTATTAAATTAGATGCCATAGGCATTGTCAATAATCTACTCCCAGAAAAGTCAAAGGAAAAATACCTGAAAGCCTATAAAGATTTTGACACATGGAAAACTGCAAAAGGCGCAAAGTCTGTGTCTGAATCAGTGCTTCTGGTCTATTGTCTCGCATAAAGTGAGAAAAGAAGAGTATACACCACCAGCCGAGCGATCGCGTAACTTCTGCATCAATCATTGTTACAGTATCAATTGTTGTAATTGGCTGAATTTATGGCATTCTTGCTGCGTCAATGGATTATGTCCAATAGTGGAAGAGTGCTAACCAATCAGAGGTGATTGCGATGTATCAATGATTGATGCAGAAGTTACGCGATCGCTCGGCGGGATAAAACTGTTTTTTTCTTGGGCGCTTGAATCCCTCACTGCACTCAGGACTCAATCTTAATTCCATCGCTTTGCTCGGGAATTAACTTATAACACCCTCGCTGCGCTCGGGAGTTAAATTTGGAGTCCTTCGTTACGTTCAGGATTCAATGTAGCGCCCGTGACAAAACAGTGCTTTATCCCCTTGGTGTATAATCTATGGCCAAGACCTTCTCATTTTGGGCGGCGGTGGTTAAAATGAATATGATGATGATGACACAAAAATATGAAATGGCATTTTTTTTGAAAACACCAATTTGTGTACGCATAAGGATTTACCTACCACTGGCAGTTTTAAACAGGTTAGTATCGTATCAGTTCCAACTTGGTACCACAATTAATGAGTGATACGTAAATCGATATAAGATAATGATAATGATAAATCTTTATTTTGTTCCAAAATCCATATTACATAGTTTCTTAAAATTACCTTGGGCCCCCAAACTAGGATAGCCTGTGTCTTGGGGTTGGTCTTCCCAGTGCAATGTGAAAAGGTCGTGAAAAACTGCTAAATGGGTGGTACCTACTATGGATCATTTGGAGGCAAATACTAGTTACCTAATAAAATGAGCTAAACTGCACTTTAATGTTCCAAGTTTTAAGTTTTACACTATACTTATTACGGTTACAGCAAATTCTGATTAAGTATCAAGAACCGAAAAGCTTAGTAGGTAGGTATACGCAAGACGAAGACCACGAAGAAGATATTTGTTTTATTAGATGGATGCTTATTACTTACCCACGTTCGTCGCTTGGATTTTCAGCATTAGCTACTTAGAACGGGTGCTATCAACGCCTTCGTTGCTCTAGAGTAGACGTAATGGATCGAATTATCGATAGTCTGCATGGCCTTTCCCTCTACCGTCTTTTTGAAAAATACATGTTGGTCTTGGTACTGTTTTTCTGCAAGTTGTGTGAAAAAAACTGTCTGTGTTTTATTTACATAAGCTAATAAAAAAATTGGCAGTCATAGGGACTGTCGATAGAAGTGAAAACGAATATTTAAAAAAAAATATAAACCTTAAACGTAAGGCATTAAAGTTTAATTACGAATGTAGTCTACTATATAAAAATAAGTCGGGTTTTCCTTCCTGACGCCATAACTCCAGAACGCACGAACCGATTTCCACGGTTTTGCATTCGTTGGAAAGGTCTCGGGCTCCGTGTGGTTTATAGCAAAGAAAATTCAGGAAAAATTTCAACAAAAAAGCGGGAAAATCTTAAACCACGCGGACGAAATCGCGGGCGTCAGCTAGTATATTTATATTTAAGCCCTTTTGTCTTCGTGACAACGCGAGGTGTCGGCGACGGTGTCGGTGACGCGAATCCACAAGTTTACCCCCTACCAAAAAAGTGTTCAACGCGGCTAAAGAAGTTTTGACTTCAAAAGTTTTCACTTCAAGAATATAATATAAGTAGATAACATTAGTTGGAATATTATGCTTGAGTTCAAAGTTGGTCTTTCTTGATCAGCTCGCGGTTTCAATTTCTGGAAGGATCAATTTTGGAATTTATATTCCGAATTGGTTTTGTTAATTTGTAAAACCTTGCTACGACACGACGGTCTTGGGTCAGGAAATCGAATTTCCGGTCGAGTCGATATGGGAAACAATATTTTCTAAATGTGGGTTAGATCTGGGTGGAAAGCCTTACCACGATTATGCTCGGACAACCTAATAGCCCGCAGGGCATTTCGAGAGGGGGATGATTGTTAAAAGTATATCCCACCAAAACCATTTCATGGATAGGCTGCCAAAACTCGCATACAAGTCCAAATCATAATGCTTTCACTGTTAAAAAGTTATGAGATCTCTAGTAGAGCCAAGCCCCTAGTTGAGCTCCGATTTGTGCTGCGCATCATCATAGCCCATGGGGCCAGTTCCAAGTCCAAAGTGTACAGGTTTAAGTACTTTTGGCTGTACCACGTTTTTAAAAGTTACATAGGAGTCCTGACTCTATAAACTCTACATTTTGATAAAAAGATGTGGCTTGGCTGTTTCGTGATCCAATCAATCATTTAATGTTCGTGGAATAGGTATAGTTTGTGCGAGAATCACGAAACGGCCAAGCCACATCTTTTTATCAAGATGTGGAGTTTATAGAGTCAGGACTTCTATGTAACTTAAACGTGGTACAGTCAAAAGTACTTAAACCTGTACACTTTGGACTTGGAACTGGCCCCATGGGCTATGATGATGCGCAGCACAAATCGGAGCTCAACTAGGGGCTTGGCTCTACTAGAGATCTCATAACTTTTTAACAGTGAAAGCATTATGATTTGGACTTGTATGCGAGTTTTGGCAGCCTATCCATGAAATGGTTTTGGTGGGATTTCATTTCTTTTTGGCAGGCGCACTAGATTTTTTAATTTTTTGGACTCTATTTCTCGCACTACAGTTATTCCTTTTTTCATTGCCCACTCTCTATCGTTTCCTCTTTTTTTTGTGGGTTTGCTATATGTATGTAATGAGCGGCAAATCCCTACATACTTAAGTTAGTTCTTATTTTCGAGTCTGGTGCTCAGTATTAAAGATATTTGGTTGTATGGGCCGGCCGGTTTCTATCTGCTTAAAGTTGATTAGCGACCCGCCCCGCTTCGCAAGGCTAGCACTAATCATGATAATAGTCCATTCTTTTTTACCCACTAACTAAAGCCAGTGGGCACCGAGCAGTACATAAGATTTTACATTAGCACTGCGATATGATTAATTTTTATAATATAGAGTGCCTTGAAGAATGAATTAAGTGAAGTGCCGGAAGAATTTTTAAAATCGGTTGAGTATTTTTTGATTTTATCCACAGCAAACTCACGGTTAAATCTTTCCTCTTTATAATATTAGTTCAGATCATTTAATTATATGTACGTTAGTACATAATAGGTACCTCAATGGTTTAGATCCATATAATATTTTAAATGCGAAAGTGTGTCTGTCTGTCTGCTGCGCTTTCACGGCCTATCTTTTCAACCGATTTTGATGAAATTTGGTACAGGGATAGTTTGTATCCCAGGGAAGGACAAAGGCTACTTTTTATCCCGGAAAATTAGACAGTTCCCGCTGGAATCAAAAAACCTTAATCCACGCAGACGAAGTCGCGGGCATCATCTACTTTTCTATAAATTGTCACGCGTTAATTTAATTCAAACCAATGAACAGAGTGTTTAGTTCGGAGAACAGAGTTGGACGAAAATATCGTTGATTACCTACTTATTGAACAATTCCTAAAGGGATGCAGATGGGATCGGGTCTTACATGGACTCTTCGCCAATGATTACTGTAGATATATTTACCTCTGAAAAATATTTTATGTTGTAAACTGTATATTTTATAATTTTTCAGTAATAAAATGAAAATAATGAGAATAAAAAATGACAAGATTACGTGATTATTATTGGCGACCTGTTTGGCCGAGTGGTTACAGACCATGACTGTTGAGGGAGAGGTCGCGGGTTCGAATTCTGCTAGGGGCATAATGTTGGTATTCAGAACCTTTGTACCTGAGTCATGAATTGTATATTTATATTATTTATGTATGGTATTATGTATGTATACTGCATTTTGCACATATTTCTTTAATTACCGACTGTACAGCTAATATGCACCCCCTATAGGAGGGGTTGGAAGGGAAAAGTTCCTGATTTCTTAATTTTCCCATTATTTATATGAAATTCCTAGCCCACATACCAAATTTCAGCTTTCTAGGGCTTTGGGAAGTACCTACCCTAGAGGTTTTGATTTTCATCAGCTTTTTATAAGGCTAAATTACGAAACCGATGTATTTCAGTTATCGATAAATCTGAAACTATAAATGCTAGACAATTGATACTTGGTATGTTTAATAAGTCGGCCAACAGCATCTTATCCTGAAAATTTAAGCTTTCCAGCATCATCCGGACTGAAGCTATGACGGTTAGCAAATACGTGGAAACGCTGTCAAATATGCACCCCCAATAAGAGGGGTTGGAAAAAGAAAGTTTCAGATTTCTTAATTATTCCATTGTTTATGTGCAATTCCTAGTCTACATACCAAATTTCAGCTTTCTAGGACTTTAGGAAGTACCCTAGAGGTTTCGTGTTTCATGTGATTTAGTAAAAGTAAAAAACCCCCAAAAGTACGTATTTCAGGTATCAATAAATCTGAAACCATAAATGCTAGATAATTGAAACTTAGTATGTTTAATAAATGTGCCAACGACATGTTATCCTGAAAATTAAAGCTTTCTACCATCATCCATACCGAAGTTATGACTGTTCTAAAATACGAGGAAATGCTGTCAGATTTGCACCCCCTATAGGAGGGGTTGGAGGGGAAAAGTTTCAGATTTCTTAATTTTCCTGTTGTTTATATGCAAATTCTAGCCTACATACCAAATTTCAGCCTTCTAGCACTTCAGGAAGTACCTTTTTCATGTTGATGACGGTCAGTGAGTCAGTCACGAAATCGACGTATTTCAGGTATCAATAAATCTGAAACTATATATGCTAGAAAATTGATACTTGGTATATTTGGTAAGTTTGCCAACAACACCTTATCCTGAAAATTTCAGCTTTCTAGCATCATCTGGACCTAAGCTATGACGGTTCGAAAATCCGACGAAACGCTTCGAGAAAAGGTAGGTAGGTAGTGCCCCGTTTCCTTTGGCTCGCTTTGGCGGGGTCACTCCCGTGACCCCAGATACATAATATGTACAAACTTATATACTTGGAAACTTGGGTGTCGTCTTCGTTGTGTAATAAATGTGAATTTCAACATTTGAGAATTATGAAACTTTTTATAATGAATGCTGAAATTAACAAATCGTAGAGCTACGATTTGTTAACTCTATGGAAAACTAAACAATAAGTAAGTTTCCCGCCCATACCTTCTAATTACGCAGTTAACGTTAACTTAAAGTTCGAGTTTTAGAAAAAAGTTCCATTAAAAAGTTCGAATAGAGCCTCAAGAGAAATTGAAATAATTGAACGCCAAAATGATATTTTGGGGACCTCCCTGACGCAGTCTTATAAATGGGAGGTCCCGGGTTCAGTTGGGTACTTCCCACTAGTTCGCCTGATTAGTTCAACAGTTGAACAAGTGGGATTTTTTTCCCAGTAGTTCAACTGTAGATAAATCGTTTCGAGAGTTGAACCACTATTACCTTTTCTGTGGTTGAACTATTGGGGATGGAATTGAGTATTTCCATCATGGAAATACTCGTAGCTGTTGATTGGGTTGAACTCACCGAAACTCATTTAAATGAAATAATGTCAAAATAATTAGATAAATTAAGTAAAATATAATCGTATTCACAGATAACGGAAACAAGGATCGTATTAGACATTAGAATGGGATTTATAAAATCTTCTCTCTCTCTATCCAAAGACGTGCCAAAGCGAATCAGCGAACCGGTACGATATGCCATAATAAATAGATACCGATTGGAGGTTAGGGGTATGGTATGGGTAAATAATATAACTGCCATACCCATAACACCTCCGTGGCACAGTGTTGAGCGCTGTTGTCTTAACGTGCGGAGGTCCCGGGTTCGATCCCCGGCAGGGTCAATTTGGGAATTTATAATTTCTGAATTTTCCCTGGTCTGGCCTGGTGGGACTGGGAGGCTTCGGCCGTGGCTAGTTACCAACTTACCACCCTAGACGCCGGCAAAGACGTGCCGCCAAGCGATTTAGCGTTCCGGTACGATGCCGTGTACAAACCGAATAGGGGTATGGGTTTAATATAACTGCCATGCCCCTAACAGGTTAGCCCTCTACCATCTTAGACTGCATCATCACTTACCATCAGGTGAGATCGCAGTCAAGGGCTAATTTGGAGTGGATTAAAAAAAAACAGGTAAGTCCGCTATACTATCTTAGTCTGCTTCATTACTTACCAAGTGAGATTAGTCCAAAATTGTAGTGGAATAAAACAAAATAATCATGACGACGACTGCTAGTGATGAGTTGATGACAGTTGCGGAGGTGGTCATTGAGATGGTGTGATGAATGGTTGTCGCGCATGCGCGCAGTGGCCGCCTCCGGCGATATAAGCGCGCCGCCCGGCGCCATGCCTTCAGAACTTTGGCGCGCCCAATTAACGTTCCGCGAATTCGGGAAACGCTGGCACCCGCGGTTACTTTCCAAAATTTTTAAAGTGTGTGACTAAGTTGCGTAGTGTTCAGCCGGAACTTTTAATTTACGCTCTCGTTACCACGCTTCGGCTAGGGTAAGTTGAAAAGTTAATTTTATTTACTGACCAATTTTTTAATCATCAAAATTATATTTAAGTAACGAGAAAAAATATAGTATCCAAAGCGACAGTTAAAGATTATGGCGATTGAAAAACGGCTCCGGATCAACAGCTTCATGTGAAGTTTATGTATAAAAAATAGGTAATATTACTAATTAATAGCCTCGACTTTGTCCGCGTGGATGTAAGGAGGTTTTTTGGAATTCCCGATAGAACTATTTGATTTTCCGGGATAAAACGTAGCCCCGGGATGCAACTCTGTATCAATTTTCTTTAAACCCGGTTAAACAGATGGGCCGTGAAATCGTAGCTAAATAACAAGCAAATAGAAAACGAGCAGACTTGCTTATATACCTAATATGAATTTTTGCCCACAAAAAAAAACGAATTTTATCGATCGAATTTAGTATTTTAAGCTGAAAATTGTTAGAATATATGCCTATTAGGTACCTACCACCTATACCTACTTACTAAAAAGTTGAAAAGCGCTCAGTTGGATATCAACACAATTTCGAAAGTCATCAACATTGTTTAGCATCGATTTTTTAGGCTTCTTTTAGGCAATGGAGTAGTTAGGTAAGTATAATGACTAAAACATATTTTAGGCGTAAAAATTCTATATTATTTTCTATAATATGTGAGTTGGCTGGCTCTAATAAGTATTATATCAATTTGTGTATCCGACTTAATCTGATTAATCAGATATGTATTCCCGATATACCTTAATAATGTTTAGGTCTATTAGCAACTTAACATAATTGGAGCGTTAAATTGCGGTTAAGTAGATGCTAATTGAACTATAATTTGTCGAGGGTACCTAGGTACCTACTACCTACTTACCTGCCTGTTGTTCGAGAGTGGTTTGTTTCAAATCTACGAATAGATACTGAAGTTTAATTTATAGTAGGTATAAGTTACATAACAAAAACGTCCATTAATCAAAGTATTATATGAAACCAAGATTATTTGGTTATTCAGGAAGGTAGAGCAACTCAAGGTAGAGCGCAGGTAAAATCAGAGTTCCCACGGGATATAAGTAAAATCCTAAATACATGCCGACAAATCATCGAGTATCATCAAGTAAATTAAAATATCATAATGCTGTGTTTCCATTTCACAAATAACAATTTTGTTAACCGCTTATCGACATGTTATCGACGGATACCATAATGTTGCAGATGTAACAGTTATATGTTAAATTCCGTCTTTTTATTTTTATAAATTTTTTGATCTTAAAATAAAAAACGCCTACTTACTTAAAATCCCGACATGCGACGTCCACATGAGCGATCAAAAAGAGTTTACTTTGTAGCACCGGATGTACGGAACATTCAAAAGGTCAAGGCAAATTCAGAAGGCAATAAGACCTCAAAATGGAAAACGGCTTTCTACCAGTCTTGGTACTTTAAATTTGCCCACGGATCTCTAATTACTAAGCTTGGGACGAATATTCCATTAACTTTTCTCGTTACTTTCGTTACGGGATTTCACGGGAACACCGGATTTTAGAGTTATTCTCATAATTGCTGTAGATTCGTATTTAAATACTAGGTATTTAAGTACTTAAAAATGAGGATGCAGAACCGCAGATGCAAAGCGCTTGTAACAGCTTATCTTGCTACTGAATAAAGAGAAGGCACACAGTAGACACCCATACTCAAATGACACAATCTACTGTTTTTCCTACCAGGAAGCGAGGTTTTCTAGCAGAATTGTAGGATCTTATGAAAGAATAGAGTCGAAATTTTGAGATTTTTTCCTAGATCATCGGCATGAAACTTGGAACTATGTAGTAGGTAATATTTACAGTATCAATGTTGTTTAAAAAATTCTATATTATAATATACGATAGACATACCTAGTTAAAATTAGGATTTCGTGCCCAAAAGGTAAAATTTAGCCCTATTAATGTCAATCTGTTCATCATCAATCTGTCGTTAGCTCGAAACGTCATATTACAAAAAAAGCTGAAAAAAATACTAGGAACGAGTAGGTACCTATTTTAGATACCTCTAAGTAAAAAGTGCCCTATTTTTTATTAGATGCACATATGCTATTGTATTGAAACGTATTATTATAGCGATTAAAACACCAGTATTATGTACCTAAAAACAATTTTAAATAGTATGTTTTAATACGTCCATGGTATATACCTATTACCTACCTCATAGCTTCATTAGTAGGTAGATATAATTGAAATCTTTAAGTCTTCAGCGTTTATTTGGGGTTCAGTAGACTTTAATTTAGGGCATCTTATGAGTTTTCAAATTGCTTCTGAATTCGTTTATACTAATATAATTTGCGGTGAAACGACTGTAAGCATTTCATTTAAAAGCAGATATTTTATCACCAGAATCTATTAACACCTATCGGTAATTTTCAACTTAGTGTAGTTTTGACGTCGTATTTTTTTTTAACCAAATCAAATTAATATTTGTTTATTCAAATTAGGTACACTGTACACTTATCGACGTCCAATTACTTATAAAACATGATGGTGATCGCGCAAACGCGCCCGCAGGGCCGGAGATAAAAATTTTATCCCCCGATTTTATCCACTGACAAGAGATAAAATTAACTTAACCACTTCTCAGAGCACGGCAACAGGGGAGAGGAGAAGTTTATCCCCGTTTGACATTTCACGGGGACTCGGAGGACTATTTATACACCGTTTATTTATTTATTTAGGAATAAAAATTTTATCCTTTCCTCGGGGAGAAAATTGTCTCGGCCCATGCTAGGGGGACTGGTCTGAGAAGAGTTTATCAATTTATTTCAAACCGGAAGGTTTGTATGTCTAGCAGGGGCGTAGCTACCGCCGTATCTGCCGTATCAATTATACGGGGACCCGGGCCACGGGGGCCCCCGACGTACGTAAGCAAAAATTAATAAAAACTTCCCAAATTTTTTTTTATTTCAGAAATGACTAAAGTAAAAAAAGCAATTTATTTTTTTCCCGCGTAAAGCGTGCGTTCAAAAGTTGGCAACACCCTAAATTGGTAATCGCGGGCTGCGGGATTTCCCCGTTTAAGAGGGCTCAGTACGCGCGACCGAAGTTGCCGACGCACGTGGGTAATCTGTTTGCTATTTCACCTAACATTGTGTGAGAAAGCGCGTGACGGGTACGAGGCACGATGATTTTCACCGAAATCAAGCGCGCGAAAAGGGTTGGGTTTTCATACTCCTAATCTTATTTATTTGCGCCCAAAGTTGTCATCAATTTAGTGTGAAAATAGGAATTAATTTGAATTGTATGTAAAAATTTTGGAAAAAGTGACAGATAGATAATTATTTATGATGAATAAATATTTCTTTTAATTTTATGCAAACATTTTTTTTCTTTTGTGAGAAATCTTTACCCTTCATAAGGGCCCCCAAACAAATTTTTATACGGGGCCCCGCCAAGGCACGCTACGCCACTGATGTCTAGTGTCTTCCTAGCTAGTTAATAAAGTTCTCCCGACCGGTTTCAGTATATTATAGCGCGGGGTACATGTGACATCCGACATGATCAGTTCCAAGATCAGGTGCTGGCCCGACGGCAGGGCCGGGATCAAAACGCTGCTTCATAACTCCTGTATTATTATTATTATTAAACTCTTTATTTGCACCACACAAGAAAAAAATACAAAAACAATTACAAAAAACCGGCCAAGTGCGAGTCGGACTCGCGCACCGAGGGTTCCGTACAAACCTGTAGTAAGTTTTACGATTTATGACGTATTAAAAATAAAAATTACGTTTGTTGTATGGGAGCCCCCCTTTAATATTTACTTTATTGATATTTAATTATTTATTTTGAAAGGTAATATACAAGTTAATATTCTGTGAAAATTTGAACCGTCTAGCTGTTACCGTTTTTAATATTGAGCAAAAAAATACGAAAAAAACACGTTTATTGTATGGGGACCCCCCTTAATATATATATATTTTTTAATTTTTAGTATTTGTTGTTATAGCGGCAACGGAAATACATCATTTGTGAAAATTTCAGCTTTCTAGCTATCACGGTTTATGAGATACCCTGTACCACGGTTATGAGAGAGCCTGGAGACAGACAGACAGACAGACAGACAGACAGCGGAGTCTTAGTAATAGGGTCCCGTTTTTACCCTTTGGGTACGGAACCCTAAAAAATAATGAAGGTACAAAAGGTATAGCTAAATAGCGATTTCTTCCAGGCAACCTTAAGATTAGGAAAACGCTGTATTATAAGTGGCTAGTAGGTAGGTACCTAGGTACTGAGAAATTCTTGACAGAAAAACCCAACTCCTAACTATTTTCGGCCCGACCAGGAATCAGAGCTCGTCCTCGTCATTCGTGGTCAAGCGTGATAAACATTAGACCAACAAGGCAAAACTCGTACATTACTAAGGAACCACCTTACAAATTATTTATAGCATAATATTCGCTTTATTGGAAGCCGGGCACTTCATCAATTCAATTCAATTTATTTTTGCCAAATTGTGGGTATTAACAGTTTTTCATGATCATCATCATCGCTGTTATCGCCGTATTCTATGCGGTGTTTTATAAAGTTCCATGTAGGTATTTCTAATCGAACACGCGTAGGCGCACTTTCAGTGTGACATCCTACCGTACAGTTGAGGAGGCTTGTTTGGGCAAATTAAATTCACCCTTATCTTATACATGGCAAGTTAATATTGTCAATAAAAATTATAATACCTGCAGTAGTAATTACGTACCTACTTATTCTGTGATATTAAAAAGATGGACCAGAAACGAAATAGAATAATATGATTATCTCGAAGAGCTATGATTTAGCGCGCAGCACCGTGATAAATGTCATGTTTGGACCAAAATGGCGGGTGAATGAAAAATTGGTCGCGCGCTAATGACTCGACTCTTATTATCTGTGTAGAAACTAGCAGGTTAATCTTATTCATGTCATTATAATCTTACTCACTTGAAATTAGTCCTAAGATAGGAGTGTACACTAGGGACCGGAAGTGATAGTAACGTCTGCGCGAAACGTCGGCCTGGAGGGAACCATGATTTGTCTTGTCGCGCTAGTGTGTGCAACTCTATATTATAGTCATTTATGTATACTTTTTGTCTTCCAGTAACTTACTAAGCGGAACTTAAGTTAGGTACAATTGCAATGAACATATTATTAGCGGGGCAAAAATGTGCACTTGTAAACCCACGTTTATTTATAAAGCTACAAGTATTATAGCGTTTAAAGCTTCCATTTATTGATTCTCCAAAAACTTGAGTGGCAAACAAAAGCAACTGTTCTCTAATTCAACAGCAGAAGTATGAACTTCCACAAATTAGTCAAAGGGACACCGAGGTACAATATGTGGATGTCTGACATAGTTTGAATAATTGATATCAAAACTACAGAGCTTGGTTATACCCACAGAAAGGTTATGTGTTCTATGGTTATACCTACCTTAAACCAGTGGTTGTACATAAGCTATCCTATGCATTAAAAAATGTTATTATATATTCACTGCTCACTGCGATAAACTTAAACATTCATACTTATTAATTAATTTATGAAAACTTAAGATATTGTTATTAACTTCTTGGAATCATTTTCAAAATTATAAGCGTCGACACAGGCTGTCTTTATTGAACTAGAGATGTGCAGGGATGCGTAGAAGCTTAGCTAATTGAACTCTTTTCTACGAAAAGTACGTTACCAAAGCTACGTTATTAAAAATTCATTGAGGATCACTTTATTGTATAATTAGTAGTGGTTTTTGATTGCTTCGTTGGTCTAGTGTTTGGCATGTTCGACTGCGGCCGACGAGGTCCCGGGTTCGAGTCCCGGGTCGGGCCATAACATGAGTATTGGGTTTTTCTGTTGAATATTTATTGTCTCTACGTCATATTCTTGGACGAATCAAGGTCATATATTCCTTCCTCATTGACCCCATTTTCTTGGAATAGCAAAGCTATGTATTTTTAATTTTTACATGTCTATAGAACACAAATTAAATAGTTATACAATAGTTAAAAAATACAACGGTGTCATGGAACGATGGAGTGATAGTCATTTTCTAGGCCAAACGTGTTGTCTAAATTGCATCACCACTTTCCAATGTGTTTCCTAATTGCCTAGAGAAAATTCACGTAAACAATTACGCAGGAAACAATAAGAGGCAATCATACTCGTACCTATAACATAAATATTTAACTCAGCTCTACCTTCGGACAATCCCAGGACTCCCAGAAGGCTGCATCCCGAACCTAAAGGGATCACTGGCGAAGGAGATAGATCCTGAATTATTATTAGATCAAATCTACTCAAGAATTTTATTGAAAATAAATTGAAATTGAACGTTTATTACTTTCCTGTGAGGATTGCTTGGCTCAGTACCTAACGGTAGCACTGCGCTATACAATTGAGTTTGTGAAACAAGTCAATAAGTTAAGAAATTCTTAGTTCCGTGCTTCCGAAAGCACGTTATTAAATTTCCTTTACCGTTATGTAGGCGTAGTCATAGTCCTATGACCTACACCCTCTGTGTACTATGGTCTATGACCATACACACAGAGGTATTTAAATAATAAATTATGTCTGTACGTGTGGACTACTTGTCTATTTGGATAAGATAGAGACTTTAGCCTTAGACCACTATAACAGACGTCAGTTTTAGGTTTTGCTAAGCTGCAGTCTAATGCGAAGACTAGGGAAGAACTATGAAATGAAATGAAATGAAATGAAATGAAATGAAATGAAGTGAATAACTTTAAGTATCGGTCAATTTATGCTTATGACCGGTCATAAGTATAGATTGGCCTATACTTGAGAAACTGTTCTTAGCTGGTCTTGGTTTACCTATTATTTCAGGGCACGATGCTAAGTTACGAGTCTCCGATTCGTATGGAATTGGATGATATTGAATTAGCGCCCGCGCTTGTTCTAAAGTAGGTAATTCTCTGGCCCCATCAGGTGATTTACGGAATTTCGACTTTAAGTGATCTTTCGTCTATCCGCCTACCTATCTATAAATTCAGTTCGCTAGTCAAACTCCATTGCAATTCCCAATATGGTACCAGTAATACATTCTTACATGCAACATTTGAAAAGAGCTTGTATGAAGAAAGTATAAAGAAAAGGTATTATGCTTAGAATATATTTTTTGATTAGCGTGCAATGAAGTGTATCTTTGTATTATAGGCTTTGCTTTCAACGCACACAATATTATTTTACTATTAAGACCGAGTTCCGAAGCCCTGTACAATACATAATATTATGTTCTCAAGAGAACTCGGTTTGGAAAAATAAAGGTCCAATTGCTTTTCTATTTACCCAAGCATCTCCCAATGAAACTCGCAATTTTTCCATACATTCTGTTGACGGTGTTGTTTACTATTCCGTCTTTTACGGATGGATCTAAGGATTTGACGATTTTCGGATGAATTTCATATTAAGTATATAGGTGGTATAGCTTACAGACAGGCCGATGGACAGACAGGCACACTTACGCATTTTATAATATTAGTATGGATGTTAATTGGCACCTACTATCATATCCAGATTCTATTAGGATGTCAGTTAGCATTTTATCCTTTTCTTTCGAGTGAATGTGATCATAAGAAGAAAAGAGATAAACCTTTTTTTAGTATCCAAATGCACTGTGTCAAATATATTAAAAAACTTGTAACCATATCGTTTTAAAACCAATATCAAAGTGTTTGAAAAGCTATTTGCAAAATAAATCGGAAAGCTTCGTTAACTGAGAGGAAACCGCCAAGTCGTTATTGTCGGGTTTTCTTGCGGGTTGCTCAGCATCTAGGTAGGTATATGCACTGGATAGAAGATCTTTTTAATTTATACCTTATAGTTGAAATCGAAACCTCCCAGAGGTTTCGATTTCAACTATAAGATATAAATTAAAACTAGGTATAAAGCATTTATATTGTTGACGTGTTGTTGACGCTCTTGTTACAGAATTATAATCCGTATCTAGGTATTGTAGGTGCATTATTATTTAAAAAAATAATATCTACTGCTTGAAGCGATGGAAATAAGCCCCCTGGTTTGGTGATTAACTTGAAATGAGAGTTAAAAACTGCGAAAATATTGCAAGGTCAACATTGCAATGAGAAAGAAGTTGGAAAAAGTTATGAGTAGCTCGGAACGAGAAAATTACTTTAGTTTTTAATCGGTGTGCTTAGTCGCCTCAGTGTACTTACCTCTGCTCTACCTACTAATGCTAATAGTTGTCGTCGACTAACTTTTCGCTATGATTATTATTTGAACAGTCTCTAGCGAGCTAAAGTCACTTGACCCTTGATATATTATTTCGCTTATTTAAATCTAGACTGAAGCTTTGAAAATTAGTTTTTTCCCTTTGAGTCACAAATAAAATTTGTTTTATCCATAAAATGATACTTATGTATGATTGTATTTAAAGTCTGCATGAACGTATTATGATACCTACATACGACATAAAATTCTGCACAATAGATAATATAAGTAACTTTTATATAGAAACAAACTTTGAAATACTTTGTTCTACTGTTCATATTTTTGTATGTTGCAAACACCGACCAGTATTTTTTTACCTATAAATAGGTGCATGAAAACCATAGTTATCGGAATCTCTGATCTGTGATGAAAACCATACTTATGTCATAAGATAATTTAATTGTTTAAAGATATTCGAGATGGTATTACACTGAAAAAAATAATTAGTAAAACTAATTGCTTTTTCGGTAATATACATTGCTTTGACCAGTAAAAATGGAGCCTATTGTCCAAACAAGTTCAAGTAACCGAAAAAAAAACATTTGAGTTATAACAGTAGATTTTACCGGTTGACTATTCTTACTGTTTGTAAGACAGTAAGTAAGAAAGTAATACTTAGTATGAACTGTTTGTTTCAGTAAACTTTAAAGTTCAAACAATTAAAATACCTGTTTAGCTCCTAACTATATTCTAAAAAAACTGTTCTGAAGCAGTAAAAATAACTGCTACATTGGGGCTGATTCTGTAGTGCACAATCTCTAAACTAAACTAAAATTAGAGCATTACAAATATTGCTAACCCTTTCATAATACTCCCTACGGAAAGGGACAGAAGTAGATCATTTTAGTTTAGTTTAGAGATTGTGTTATACAGAATCGGCCACATTATCAGTAAAGCTCTGAAACAGGTAATACTTAAAAAAATAACCGTTTGCTTCAGTTAACATTAATGTACAAACAATTGAAACAACTGATTAGCTTCTTACTGTTTTTTGCCCATTTCAACGAACTGTCAGTAATCAATTACTTTTACAAAAAATCTGTTTTTTAACCGAATTAAATTTTACTGTGCCAAAACAGTAAAAAGTCTCGTGCTATTTTTTTCAGTGTACAAGCACCGAATCAGTATTGGGATCCTCTCTAGGGGTTATTGCCAAAATCCAAATAAAGGAAAAAGATTAGAGATCAGTTCTGAATTAGTATAAACGCTACTCAAGAATTTTATTAGCGTCGAATCAATTGGGTGTAAACATGGCTTTAATATGAGCACCACCCAAAATAAAACCTTGATTTAGTGCGGAGAACAGTATGTGGGTGACAGGGTAAGATTTAGTTTGTAATAACTTAGGTACTTACCCAACTGTCCCTAGAAAGTACACTAGAAAAAGTTTGTTCTGGAACTCAAAGAAACATTGTACTTACTTAGTTTCTGAAATAGTTTCATGGTTAAGTACATTTGGTTTTTATAATGGTGCTTGTAGCTGTTACATATGGACGAAGGTAAATATTTGGAAAGTCAAATATTAAGTATATAAATAAAATTTTTCATCTAAATCGTTGCAGCCGTTTTTAAGAAACAATTAAGTATGTGTATACCTACTAATAGTCCAAAGCCGAAATGCGGGCGCGTCGCGAATCTAACCTAACCTAGGTACCTAATCCCAGAAATGGCCAGAGCAAGCTATTCCAAAGCTAAAACTCAGGTTAATTTTATCGACGTTCCTAATTGAAACTTTTTATACAATTTTCAACTTAAAATAATAACCAAAATATCCATCAGACCGTGTCAAATGGTGATTTCCCTATTACATTAAGGAAAATCAGAATAAGTTGACCTAGCAGCTCGTCGCATGAATAAATCTAAGTCCCCAAGAAAAGTCTAGGAACTAGCCCGTCGGGAGATGTTGACTTGTCACGTGATAGTGATGAAACCATCTAGCTACCCGGCGGACGGTGACTATTAAACATGAAGTGTCGCGGCTCCTAGAAAAGTCTAAAGCGCTTCGCTTAAAACTTGGTCAATTTTCTTAGTCCTAGATAGGTACCTACTTAAAACTTGAAATTTTCTTTGCAGTTTGCACTCTTGACGTTGAAGTAATTAATAGTAACCGAAGTCTGAAATTGTGTTAGATTCCGCGTCACACTGTCGGTTTAGTTGATGGTTAAAATCACAATTATAAAGGTTTGAAATAAACAAATGATCTGACAGGATCGAAAGCAGGGCTGCAACGTCATTCAGCGGGCAGAAAATCATCGGTTTCTTCGCTCGGCCAGAAAACGATCGGTTTCTGCCCGGCAACAGTCGCATTAGTCTGAAATTGACTAGTTTCGGGTGGCTCAACAGGCATTGAAACTGGCACTTTCAATGCAGGTTATATGAAAAATATTATATACCTAATCTGATTTTCCTTGACTCGGAAAAAGGTAAACAAGTGGCTTCTCGCTGAAATGCTTTAGGTACGCTTGGCTGTTAACTGGGTATTACGATAATAGATAATAGGCAGGTACAAGCGAAAAACCTGACACGAGAACGTCGCGTCGACCAAAGCGCGTCGCTACGCGTTTCGGTTTCTGCGATTAATTCTATACTCTAAGGAAAACTTAGTAGGTACACATATTTTGACTTTCTAGAAAAGAGATTTTCCAGTAAATTCACTCGTTTATGAATTAATAATTATGGAGTATTTAAAGACCATTCCTCAGCATTCAAGTGAAACAGAAAGAAGATAGGTGATAATTATAATACCGACTCGACGCGACGGGACGGCTTTATAATAATTAAGATAAGTCCCCGAACGCAAACCTCGTGTCAAAAACATTATCTGGTTTTGAGACTATTATCTGGTGGATTGGACCGCTTTGATAAGTATTTTGATAACAAATTAATAAGAGAAAGAGTTTGTCTTTATATATTAAACAACTGTTACATTATATAATTTTATTTACTGCGACTCCTACGAGATCCTGAAAGTTTTCTTCGAATAATGATAAGAACTGCAAGATCAATCCGAAGGAGGAAGGAGAATCTTAGCTGTGAGGGTTTTTAACTTTTTATTTGATTCTACATGATTCTTGAAAAAGGTGTACGGTGATGCACAAACTTTGTCCATTATAGGTCTAATAGGTACGAACTACGAACTAAAGTAATTTAATCGCAAGAATTGTATGAAGTCTTGCTATTAAATTAATTTAATCAACACTTAAAATTTCAAAATTGTTTCGTGCAACTGGACATTAGACACTGTTCACGTTTTCTTTTAGCACTTGCACACGAGTGTGGACGTGTGGACACACCCTTGGAGTTTTTCAGTGCAATTGTTCCGTGATGAAATCGCTCATATAATGCACGATGCAAAACGCAGCTGCCGCGAGTTGATACCGTCGCGTAAATCTGTCATCACAACTTATTACCAAGCGTCCGGGCATGGATGGATTTTATTTAAAACCATATTATTATTTTATGGCTTGTTAGAGTGCGTGTGGCTTTGCAAACTTCGGCACAAGTTGAATATCGAATAGGTCGTGTGTTAAAAATACCAGTTGTGTGACGTGACTAGCTCAGATAGATTTCGGTAATTTTCTAAGGCTCAACCGAACTTATTTAGAACTAGCCCGCAACTTCGTCCGCGTGGTTTAGGTTTTTTTTATTCCCTCGGGAACTCCTTAATTTTCCGGGATAAAAAGTAGCTGTCACTCTCCAGGTTCTCAACTATACCCATGCCAAAAATCAGGCCGATCCCTTGCTCTGTTGCGGCGTGATTGAAGGACAAACCAACAAACAAACACACTTTCGCATTTATAATATTAGTATGATTTCCCCAGTGGGAATCGTACATTACTATTCTTAAGAACTCCTTAAAGCTGTCCTTTATTTTACCGCAGAATACTTACTAAGTCCGCTGGTTTTATCTACAGTTAAAATTGCGTTATTTATTGTTTATTAATATTCTAGTCGAGGTGAAAATGTATAAGAAACGTTTACCTCTCATTTCTGAAAGTTTGGGAAATTAAGAGTTACGTTCTTACTCAATCCAAAGTGTCTAGACTGCTTGACTAATGTGATTTTGAAAATAATTTTTAATGCTAAAATGCACTTCAATCTTTTTGATTCAGACGGACGAATCTTTAGCTATACGAAAAACCTATACTTAATTTTTTTAACATAAATAAACTGCAGTAGGTATTTTAGATGCGTTTAATTAAAATCTCTTTTTTGTAAATTGTACCCAGCATTGTAAGTAAATCCGATGGAGAGCGGAATTTAACATCCAGAGGTCAGACTACTAATAAATCCATACAATGCTTATTATAGACTAAGTAGATAATGCTTCTCGTCGAAGGATACCTAAAGGTTTTGAAAATCCCTTGGGAGCTCTTTGCTATTACTGCATTTCAGCATTATGGAGAGACGGAACTTACCTAATTAGTCAAGTATTGACGTCGATTGCAATTTTATTTGTTTACTAGAGGATGCTCGCGACTTCGTTCGCGTGGCATAAGTTTTTTTTTATTCCCACAGGCACTCCTTAATTTTCCGGGATAAATCCTATATTATATATCACTCTCCAGGTCCTCAACTATACCCATGCAAAAAATCACGTTGATCCGTTGCTCTGTTGCGGCGTGATTGAAGGACAAACACTCTATTTAACGTCCTTGGGGATAAAATTTTCAAAAACTGTGAAGCACGTATTTCTTTATTTTAAACCAGAAGCCCAAATACCAACTTTCATGGTTATAACTTGAAAAATGAAGGACTTTAATACAAACTTTCTACCCCTATTTAACGCCTTTGGGGGTAGAATTTTCAAAAACTGTGAAACACGTATTTCTTTATTTTAAACCAGACGCTCAAATACCAAGTTTCATGGATATAACTTGAGAAATGACGGACTTTCATACAAACTTTCACCCCCTATTTCACCCCCTTAGGGGTGGAATTTTGAAAAATCCTTCCTTAGTGAGCGCTTACGTCACAAAAGGAACCTACTGTCAAAATTTCAAGTTTCTAACCCCAGCGGTTTAGGCTGTGCGTTGATATATAAGTCAGTCAGTCAGTCAGTCAGGACTTTGAATTTTATATATATAGATAATACCATAGTCCATAGGAAAGTGCAGGGCAACAGTGGCACGAGTTTGATTTAAGTATAGCTGTTTGCCTGGCCATAATAAATCAGTTTTATTGACTGTATCTAGCTCTTGTTCGAGTTTTAAAGGAACCTTTTAGTGTACGAGTAGCTTAACTCTGTTCCAATAGGGATTATCTATTTCTTCAATTTCTTTAACGTTTCACGTCATCTTATCTACCACTTGACCAATAGTTATAGGAGTAGGTATTGAAAGACGACTTTGTTGATATTCCCAATTGGTCGAATGGCAGATGAGCTAGCGATCATCCCTATTGCAAAAGGCTATACATATAGGTATCTACAGTCTACACTGACGCTTACAATGAGGCTGGCGGTGTAAAGGCATATTTCGAATATTTAACCAGCGTTAGGACGGTAAGAAATTATAGGCGAATATTAACATTATGTATTCGAATTATACGATGTTGAAAATTCTTCGTTACATTAAAATCATTTTACATTCTGATTTTAATGAAAATACCTAACTATTACTTACACTTATAATCTGGTTAGGTATCAGTATTTGTAGGCGTAGATGGTAAAAAGTCTTCTTCACACATCTGCTTTGAAGAGAAGGAGAAAGCTTTGGAGCATTTGAGTAACTTAAGGATTTTTTAGAAATTAAACTTGATTATAAGAGTGGCACATGCATGATATAGAGATAAAAATTCAAGTAGAATAATTACATTTTAATTTAGGTAAGTATTTAATCAAGCCGAGTGGAAACAAATGGTTGGATGTTCAAGTTTTAAGAACAAGAACAAAGAATAAGCTTTAGAGTTGAGTGAAATAAATCTTCTAATCCCAAGGAATCATCTGCCAATAAAAATAACAATAGAAAAATGAGTTATACTTAGGTAATTAAAATATTACTTATGTAAATCGAAAAGCTGTTGTCCTAATTTAATTACCGTTTACTTGTTCGAGGAGAGTAAATATTCATTCGTAGAACAAAGCCGAGATGGAATTTCCAAACTAATCCTAAAGTTTGATTTGGAATGCGTGATACACGGAATTGTCGAATTTGCAATTTATTGGTGCGAATGTGATTTGCGCCCACAAGTCAGGCTATAATGAGACTGAAGCCTCATTATAATAGTATACCTACACCGTATACTGGTACTTTTAGGTGTATTTTTTGCCATCAGATTCTGCTAGACCTATACTTACTTAATTGACCGAGCGAAGCGAAGGTCTCTGAGTCTACTTGAGTGAATTGGCACTTGTCCGTCCGTCCGTCCGTCCGTCCGTCTGTCAGAGCCTTATAACTTCTGAATTGCTGAACGTAATTACTTCAAATTTAAATATAATATGTAAACTGATGGACTCCCGCCGAATATGGCTTAAAAAGTTATAAAAATCTTTATTTCAGGGGGGCTCTCATAGAAGCGAATGCGAAGTAAAATATTTTTTATAGCGTTACATAGGGTTGCGGTATATCATTTTAAAGATAATTAGGAATAGAGTCCAAATATATATTTTTTTAAATTTTTCCCTTAAAATTGACGAAATGGGGGGCTTTCAAAGTGGAGATTTTCTAACGTCCAAAGTTGACCTCAGAACTCTCAATTTTCTGAACTCTCAAGCCTAAAACTTTATCAATTATTTGAATTATATCCTGTACTTGAACAACAAATACTAAAATTAAATAAATAATATAAGGAAACGAAATTATTTAATTTTTAATGATGATGAGTTTTAACAGAACTTCACAATGATGTCAATAGATGGCGCTCTGTGATGCCGCGAGGTCTCAGTTCGGGGCGAACCACTAGTTTAAATGGAATCTTCATGTCATCTTTGTGTCTTTTGGGGCGACGAACATGGATCCTTACGGCTTGAACCCTTTTGAAGAACTTTTTCAAGAAAGAAGAACCTTTTGAAGAACCCTTTTGAAGAACTTTTTCGCTTTTTTCTTTCTTTTTCAAAAAGAAAGAAAAAACGGTTATGATGTCTTACAGGACAGCCAATACAGTAGATACTTATGTATATCTCAGTTTTAATTTTTCCATACACACGCACATGTACGTGTTATACACGGCGTCAGTTTTTATACTGTTTACATACTGCGTATACTTTAATACTAAACTAAAATCAGCCTTCCTAGTTATTGTTCGTTTTTGGTAACCATAACACGTCATTGAGCGGCGATAAGTAGTCAGTTGCCCAGCCGCATGCGGGCAAACCGTCACTAATCTCACCAAAGCAGAACCCTACACCCACCAAATACTGAATCAGCCTTCCTAGCGATAGTTACCAAATGTACGGCTATCTCCTATAATATAACAACAGATTGAGTCCACCGAAACAATACTATGTCATAAAACATTTCAGGTGTATTCAACTGAGGCAGAAAAAACTGTTTCCTGCAGACCACCCACCTCCCTGACAGCTGTGGGCTCGTTATTGTTACAGGGAGGGAAATGCTCCGAGATATTTTTTAAATAGCGTTTTATCGAGTTTTTTTTATATAAATCTTTAATATTCATGTCTTAGCATGACTATTCTGCGTTCAGCATACCTATTCTATGAGCAGAATATTACGCAAGAATTGATCACGTAATTGAATACTGAAAATAGCCACTAGGTACTTGTATATCGTACTAAAAAAAATATCATACTAATATTATAAATGCGAAAGTGTGTTGGTCAGTTGGTTTGTCCTTCAATCACGCCGCAACGGAGCAACGGATCGACGTTCCGTCAAAGACGTGCCGCCAAGCGATTTAACGTTCCGGCACGATGCCGTGTAGAAACCGAATAGGGGTATGGGTTTAATATAACTGCCACCATCTTACCATCATCACTTACCATCAGGTGAGATCGCAGTCAAGGGCTAACTTGTAGTGGATTAAAAAAAAACGTGATTTTTGGCATTGGTTATGAGTTATGACTTATGCTACTTTTTATGCCGGAAAATTAAGCGTTCATTCAACAATAAAAAAACATACGCGCCGAATTGAGAACCTCCTCCTCCTCCTTTTTTGGAAGTCGGTTAAAAATCAAGCGTGCTGTGAAACACTGCAGAAACAATTTGCAATATTTCAAAACGTTAGGTTGGTAGGTAGTTAGGTACATAAAAAACCAGAGCTACGAAATAAAATTCATAATCTCGGTCAGAGTAGGTACTGTTTTAATGCCAAATCCATAAATTTAAGGTTTTTATTGAAGTTTCATAAAACCTTTGTGTGGGCGCAGTCAAATTCAAAACCACTCGTATTTTATTTGGCTCACCCCTATCTCTTGGACCGTTTGCCATTTTGGCTTTATGTAACTTGGCGACGAAAACAGCGCTGTATCACTTCATCCCCTTATTTGTTTAGGCTCTGACATAAAAGAGAGTTCGCTAATTCAATAAAACATCTATAAGGACTAGGCATCGCCACTTGTTGTACCTATACCTAGCTTGTTGTTTGAGGGTTAGATAGCTGTCAAACTTGTGAAGTGTTTGCTCAAGAATTGGGAATTTGACGACTAGTTAAATCAGCAACTCTTTATTAAATGTCAAAAAGCGCGCTTAGTATGGGAGTTTGTATGAAATACTGACTTGTGACGTCACCAAGATTCGACGCACTTTTTAGGGTTCCGTAGATAAATTTGGCAAAAACGGAACCCTTATAGATTCGTCATGTCTGTCTGTGTGTCTGTCTGTCTGTCCGTCCGTATGTCACAGCCACTTTTTTCCGAAACTATAAGAACTATACTGTTGAAACTTGGTAAGTAGATGTATTCTGTGAACCGCATTAAGATTTTGGGGGTTCCCCATACTTAGAACTGAAACTCAAAAATTTTATTTCATCTAACCCATACGTGTGGGGTATCTTTCATCTATCATTTTTTTCTAAACTGAATAGTTTGCGCGAGAGACACTTCCAAAGTGGTAAAATGTGTGTCCCCCCCCTGTAACTTCTAAAATAAGAGAATGATAAAACTAAAAAAAATATATGATGCACATTACCATGCAAACTTCCACCGAAAATTGGTTTGAGCGAGATCTAGTAAGTAGTTTTTTTTTAATAATTTAAAACTTACTACAGGTTTGTACGGAACCCTCGGTGCGCGAGTCCGACTCGCACTTGGCCGGTTTTTGTCTTTAATCGTCCCTAGTTTAAAATGGTAACAAAACTTAAAACTAACAGAGGACGCTGATTTTACGTCTTTTGGAACACTATACCTATAATCATTTAAAAATAACGTATTATTGACGAAAGATCTCAATTTGAAAAAATATATAGGTATCTATTCCATGGAAATAAGAGGACTTCCATGAATGTATCATATTTATCAAACTTAAAGCACAGAATAGGTAATAGTTCAGTTATTTTTTTTAGTTAGGTACTTGTAGTAAGATTCTTATAATTTGAGATCGGTTGAGCTTTAATCTATATATAAACTCATTATTGAATGGATTCATGGTAATCTTACTTTTAGCCATCATCATACTAATATTATAAATGCGAAAGTGTGTTTGTTTGTTGGTTTATCGTTCACGCGGCAACAGAGCAAGAGTTTTTTGCATGGGTATAAATGAGGACCTGTATTATACGTACATAGACTTTTTTTTATCTCGGAAAATAATGGAGTTCTCTCGGGAATTTAAAAAACTTAATCCACGCGGACGAAGTCGCGGGCATCAGCTATTTATAATATAAAGAGTTATAAATTTAATCAATAAGTAGGTAGTTATAGTGAATCTGGTGCTTTGGTTTCAAATTATGAACAGAATAGGTATCTAGGTACTGATAGCAGTTTTCCCTTATATGACTCTACCTATACTATAATTTAAATGGGAGATTTATGTCGGCTTGTATACTAATAATACTTAGGTATAGTTCGCGCGCGAGTTAAATGCAGAGCTTTTGTATGGTGACACATACATAAGCTCTTTCAAAATTCAACTCCTTAATTTGATTCTCGTTTAAGATCCCATCTGTGTCAATAATAATTTTAATTTCAAGTATTAAATTATATCGAATAGATACTCTTTTAATGAGTAAGTACCAATAGGTAGAGAAGTGCCGTCCGAATGTAAGCCTTCCATTAGAACTCTAAAAAATCTTCGTCTTTTGATACCTAAATTTATTTTTAATCAATCGCTTTGATCCTTAATTTTCAACTTCAAATAATGATTATGTAATTAATTCTTTATTTTATTAAAAGTCAATAACTTTCTTTCATCTAGATGAAACATTCTGCAAATTATTTCTTTCTCAAGGTGGTTCGAATGACATATTTACCGGTTAGGTATATTTCATACGTTATGTTATATAATAATTATACTTAAAATAAAGTTGTTCTTGTGTCATGAAACTTCCGACATGTTTAACTAGCGGATAAGTAACGTTCCTAAGTGAGTATCTAATAATTTATTAAAACAAAAAGAACAGTACACTATAGTAACGATGAACTAATGATGATAGTAATAATACTTGTACATAGGTATTGTATATGTACATATATATGTATGTAGGTAGGTTGAATAGCCAACAACTCTTTATCTTTTATTTCCATTGGATTTATTGCGATTTGGTTGAATAACTTTAATCTCTATATAACCCGAGTCCTAAAAGCTCTTCGGTAAATATGTGTACGGCTACGGAGTTTCCCAACACCTTTAAACTAAAATAAATAAAAAAATTGGCAGTCATAGGGACTGCCGATAGAAGTGAAAACTTATAACTTAGAATTTTAGTATTACAATTTGAAAAAAAAAATTAAAAAAAAATATATATATAAACATTAAAACTGAGGCATTAAAGTTTAATTACGAATGTAGTATATTTATATTTAAGACCTTTTGTCTTCGTAACAACGCGAGCATGTCGGTGTTCGCGAGCATGTCGGTGTTGGCGAGCATGTCGGAGCGAGGTGTCGGTGACGCGAATCCGCAAGTTTACCCCCTACCAAAAAGTGCTCAACGCGGCTAAAGAAGTTTTCACTTCAAAAACTGGCCAAGTATGAGTCGGACTTGCACACGAAGGGTTTACTCATGGGTTTATTCATGGTTATGGTGCCAAAGTAACTTCGTAAAGTTTAATTATAATTTGTAAAGAATCCCTTACCCTTGGCATCTACTTAAAACCTTATTTCAACGAATGAAAGATTTATCTTGTTAAAAAACCATTCATTAATAACAATTTCAGACTATACCTATTTACTAGTAGCTAGAAGTTAGTCAGGAACTATACCTGTTTAGGTAGCGAAATCTCGTCAAATCTTAAGCGGTGTTATTTTGTTATTTGAGCCACTTCATTTTATTATCGTATTTACAATAGTCTTCTTTCTTTCCTTTGAAAGAAAAAACAATTCCACTCAAAGAAAAACAGATTAAACAGTCCTTTGTCATATTTCTCAGCTTTCCAGTTAATCGCCTTATATTAACTGCGATGCTAAGAACACCTGTAAGCATCTATAGAAACGATCTGTAGAAACGAAAGTGTCAGATGTGGAAAGTTTAGGATGACGAAAATACTGTCTCATGTATAAATGAGCATGAGTTTGTGCTTTTCAAGTAAAAATAAACTATCCGAACAGACGAAACTTCGACCAAGGTAGAGTGAAGACGGGCATATCTTGAACAAACTCTATCACAAATTATGTTTCAAAAATCTTCCAACTTCATTAAAATGTTGAAAAATGTTTAGCTATACCTATATATACCTAACTGCATTTTCATTGAAACTCAATATGCAAAGAACTCGCACAGTCACAAAGAAAACTCCCGCAATATAATCCCAAAAGGTGAAAACCTACGCTCTATGCAATCCAAATCAAACGTGGGTATCTTGAATTTCAAAACAGGAACTTAGGAACACGTAGTTTTCAGAACGTAAAGATCGTCGTAGAATTGACTCTCAACTTTGGCTTTGAAGTTTTACCTTGCTTGCGCAATTGGATAGGTATAATTTTAATGAAGGTTATATTGTGATCGGAACCGGATGCAACGCTTCTCAACTTGAGAAATTTTTCAACTCCACTTTTGACTTGCTGATTTTTGACTCTATAAGAGTTGAGTAATTGCTAAAAAACGTAATGAGCGGATTAAAGTAGTGAATTTGACCCAACCAACAACGTCTAAATTAAATATCAAATTATTCTATAAATATCTGGGTGACGGTATTTTTTTTTTGGTAAATCGCATTTTCGGAAATGATATTTATATGTATATAACAAATTATAAATTTATTTATTTAAAAAAAAAGGGAAAAAATAATCGGACATCTGGACTCGAACCGGGGTCTTCTGGTTTCGGGACCGACCTGTTTCCCACCTAAGCTACGAGTATTATAACCTGAAATTTACCCTCGTATTCTAATGATAGGTATTGTAGCAGTTTTTCATTGCCTGAAAAGACGGATAAAGCGACATTTTCTAAAATTAATACTAGCTAGATCGATTTATTGCCCCCGAAACCCCCTCCATACTAAATTTCATGAAAATCGTTTCATTTCATGAAAATAATCTGAATCTCGGAAACGGAGATTCATATTAGAATACTAGCTGATGCCCGCGACTTCGTCCGCGTGGATCGAGGTTTTTCGTTTCCCGCGGGAACTCCTTAATTTTCCGGGATAAAAAGTAGCCTATGTGTTATTCCAGACTATAATCTATCTCTGTGCCAAATTTCATCCAGATCCGTTCAGCCGTTGGGGCGTGATTGAGTAACAAACATCCATCCATACATCCATCCAAACTTTCGCATTTATAATATTTATTTGATTGCTCGTTTAAAGGTATTAGATATTTTCAAAAAATTATCCGTTACTGTAAATGGAAAACAATACAATAGAAATTAAAGCTAGCTAGCCTAACCTAACTACTATATAAATCATGCCCACGTGGAATGGTGGCGAGAATGCTGGCTGCATTTCCGCGCTGGACAGCCAGGCTGATCCTTTGCGCAAAAAATGAGCCAGCCCTTCTGTCACCAGATGAGGCAATCAACCGCGGTGAAATATCTCGCAAAAAATTTTTGGCACTAAGACTCCACGGCCCCAGGGTCTCCACGGCAAACGGAACAAATATGTAACTCTCTATGAGAGAGGCATACTTCCGCCGCTTGCCGGTTTCAGCCTTTTCTGCTGCGGCTCCCGGCCTTGATGCTGTCTCCCTGATATGACATGGGGCCAATGTGTCTACGCATGTTGCGTCCCACATTAGCGCCCGTCCCCGTTCCCAGGGAACCAGCGTCAATCCATCAGGTCTCTTGCCATCATCCCGACTAATCCCTGCCGGCTCAATGAGCGCAGGAATATCTATGGTGGCAAGAGCCCTTTTGATCGTATCATTGAGAGAGCCATGCCGAAAAAGCCTACCAGCGCTCCTTTGGCAAGAGAGTCCGTGAATTCCAAATTTATCGACCTCTTTTCCACACGGACATCTGTGCTCATAGCACAGGGGTGTTCCCAATCTGAGACCTAGAGCCACACGAAAACTTTCGTTATCTAAAAGCGTGCCTAGATTTTTGGATGGCAAGGCATGAAGCCAATACCCGGATTCTTTTTCAGATAAGGCTAGAAGCCTTGCTCGATCTCTTTCACTTGTAAGATTTTGAACCAAATTTGTATGTGTCAGCCGAACCAACGGCACATCCCAAAGTTTTTGTGTGAAACATTCCTTCGGGATGTCGTCATTGGGACACCTGACCTTCCAACTCTCTAGGGCCTCTGTGGCATAGGTCAATGAAACTGAATTAGAATTAAGAATCTGAGAACTAAGCTCTTTTATACTATGCACAGAGGACAGAAAAGCAGGAAGAGCAACACTGGAAATTTTTCTCACGCCGATGCCACCATACTTGACCGGTAAAGTAGCTTGATTCCAGGACTGATCATCAAAACATAAATTTAGAATTTTTTCTAGCGTATCTCTTAAGGTGGCATCCATAATATCGAGTAGTCCAGGAAATTTCCAAATTGGGCTCGCACGGAGTATGTAAATTAATTTAGGTACAAAAAGGCAATATTTTAGGATCGAAAATGCAATGTGAGAATTTAGAGCGCCCAATTTGTCAGAATGTGCCGAAAATGTTCTGATTTTTTTGTCTAAGATTGGTTGTATGGCTTCGTTAAAAAGAGGAGCACCAAGAAGACAAAGTGAATGTTTATCAAGAATCTTAATATTAGGGGCAATTCCGTTAAATAATTCAGAGGCCGATAATATTCTATCTTGCGATAGTTTTTCTGTGAAAAACAGTTCACATTTGGAAAAATTTAGTTCTAAACCAATTTTGCTAAATTGTAGCTTAACACTGTTAAGATCTTTTAGAACGTCATCCACGTTGCCTCCAATGGTTCCATCGTCAAGATACCATATGTTAAATTTAGATGTTAAATTTGAGATATGGTTGTGGATCCCTAAGCTGAACAGGGCTGGACCTAAGGGGTCCCCTTGCTGAACACCTACAGAGGACTTAATATCGCCATCTCCAAAAAATAATTTGGAAGCAGAGCTATAACATTGCCAAACATATGGGTAAATTTCGGGAAGCTGTGTTGAAACTTCGTTAAGCAGAGTTGCCCTGTCCAATGAATTAAAAGCATTCTTTACGTCTACTTTCAGCAGTACTTCAACCTCGCCATTCGCTAAGAAAGTACGAGCCGAATGCACTGCTGCCTCACAACCACCTTTACTGCCAAATCCAACTTGAATAGGTTGGAATTTATCCTTTAGGGTCGAAACTATGTGTCTACACGCTAATTTTGATGCCAAACGGCGAAAAGTGCAGCCAACAGCGATGGGCCGGATCCCACCGTCCTTTTTATTAAAAGCACAGAGCCTCGCGCCGTAAAGGAATGGCAAAAAGGATGAATTTACCTCGCCTGATAACATGTAATTACATAGTCTGGTAATGTCACTCAGCAGCGCCCTGCCGGCGTCCCCAGCAGTAACTCCCACAAGATCCTTCAGATGTTGTGGAGTTATGCCGTCAATGCCACCAGCAGAGCCACTGGAGAATGACATTATCGCAGCGTAAGTTTCTTCATCCTTTATCTGTAAAAATGAAACGTTTGAAGGTGGGTCTGGAAGCAAAGAGTCGGGATTTGGTAAAGGATGCTTGTCACGTAAGGCTTCTAGCGTTTCATCATTGAATGGAGCCAGCGTATCATTAGAAAACAAAATGCGGGCTGCGTTTTTAAGATCCCCATCCATAACCTTGTTTTCCACAATTTTTTTCAAATTGTAATTTTGCGTTCGAAATGAGCAGTCAGGAATTTGGAAAACGCGATCAACCGAACAATTTCTCTTTAATTTTGAACATAACGACCCGCTTTCTGATTTATCTACTGAAAAATGTTTATATGAAAACAGAAAAAGATTTTGCCAAGCCAAAAGTGAATTTGATAAGACATTTTGGATTGTATGTGATAAGGATCTAGCCAATGATATTCTCGCCCCTCGCGGAATGCGTTTTATTAAAGGAATATTTTGACTATATTTGGATATTAAAATTTCGAATGGTACCTGGTTTTGACTTCCTGTTTGATCACACATTAAATTTGGGCAAGTTAAAGGCCTTGCTGGTGGTCCGTGACATCGTGCGATATGAATGTTAAGGCCTTTACGACCCTTAAACAGCCTGCCATCACTACAGTGTGGGCATTCTATGTACTCAAATTGAGAAGCACTGGGGATCATACTTCACAACACAGAAAAAAGTAAGAAAAAAAACTAAAACACTACACAATAGCGTCTATAAGCGCGCGAAGCCCCGGCAACGGCAACCAGGAGGCCTGCAGAGCAGGCGACTGCCCGCTGAGGCCCCTGGAAACCGCGACACCGCGTGGCAACGCCTCGCTCTGAAACAAAAACAACTGTTAATATCGCATATCGAGGAACAGTGAAAATAATACCACGGGGTATTTCACGAATAAGCGCCAATTTGATGCCAATAATAATCCAAAATACCGAGCCCAATATTTATAAATAAAAATTTTGAAGCGAGCAAAATTTTCTCATTGACATCTCATTGACAATTCCCGTTACTGTTGTAACGGATGTAGCTGTTCAAACTATAAAGGCCTTATTACATAGGTACCAATGTTCTGTTTAATAAATAGGTAAATTTAATATTCTTAGATCGGCATTTAAATGGTAGGGTTTTTTGTCGTTAAACCACAGAATAGGTAATTAAACGACTCGCTTCAGATACACGACATTGCTAAGGATCTTGCTATCGACGTAATGTTGTCGATTAAAGAAGTTGTGGTAGATATATGACCTTTGTTTAATATAGACATTTTTATTGATTATTAAGACAGGCAGCTATGAAGAATAAAGTCGTGTGTCCGTTTTTCGAACAGACGCCACGACGTATATTTTTCCCACGATTCCTAAGTTTTTCGGATTAAATCCTTGTTTAAGCAAATATAGGAAGATCTTTTCTATACTGGTTTAATAGTCTTATTTATATTTTACTAGCTGATGCCCGCGACTTCGTCCGCGTGGATTGAGGTTTTTTGGTTCCCGCGGGATCTCTTCAATTTTCGGGGATAAAAAGTACTCGTAGCCTATGTGTTATTCCAGACTATAATCTATCTCTGTGCCAAATTTGATCCAGATCCGTTCAGCCGTTCTGGCGTGATTGAGTAATAAACATGCATTTGAGGTTTTTTGGTTCCCGCGGGAACTCTTTTATTTTTCGGGATAAAAAGTAGCCTATGTGTTATTCCGGACTACAATCTATCTCTGTGCCACATTTCATCCAGATCCGTTTAGCCATTCTGGTGTGAAAGAGTAACAAACAACCATACATCCATACATCCTCCATACATCCATCCATCCATCCATCCATCCAAACTTTCGCATTTATAATATTAGTATAGATATATTAGATAGGTATACACTAGGAACATACAGACACAATTGCTGAGTCGCAGAACACTGAGAAACGATGTTTGAAATAACCTTCTATTTGAGCATTCGTAAGGACGTTTATCGGATGAAAGCAAAGCCTCATTGGTGTAATGGCTCATAATAATCATATCGAACACGTTAAACATGTTATGTCATGTGAGCGAAGTAGCACTGCTTGCCGAAAACTATTTCTATAATAAGACCCCAATTTCAGGAACAGCGGGAAAACTTTCAGTCCTTCGAGCCTTTGTAACGAATTCTTGACTTGCAATATGTGGTTTTAGATTTATATTAGATTCATTTAAATATACGAATTTTCTGCTATTATTATAGGTTAGGATTATCCTTACTAATATTATAAATGGGAAAGTGAGTTTGTTTGTATGTTTGTTCCGCTTTCACGCCGTAACTACTGAACGGATCTGGATGAAATTTGGCACAGAGATAGATTATATAGTCTGGAATAGCACATAGGCTTAGAATAACTACATATAGAAGGTATGTTTCCAAACAATGCCTTCTCAAAACGCAAGCTACAAATTCGCTATTTTTGCTGTGTTTACTTGCCTTGTCACGCACACAGACACAGACATAATGTTTCCAGTTTAAATGTTTTCCCCCTAAAAGTTGGGTAAGTAATTGGTTAGTTTGTTTGTAGCATTGTAGCTTCTAAAAACTAAGTTAACCAGCTTTTTTCGGACTTGACGGTGCCATTTATGGCACCAATTTAACGGCTTACATTTCGCGAGTGTACTGGGTATCTATAGGTAGTTATTCTAAGCACATAGGCTACTTTTTATCCCGGAAAATTAAAGCGTTCCCGCGGGAACCGAAAAACCGCAATCCACGCGGACGAAGTCGCGGGCATCAGCTAGTAATCAAATAAATATTACAAATGCGAAAGTTTGGATGGATGTATGGATGTATGGATGTTTGTTACTCAATCACGCTCCAACGGCTGAACGGATCTGGATGAAATTTGGCACAGAGATAGATTATAGTCTGGAATAGCACATAGGCTACTTTTTATCCCGGAAAATTAAAGAGTTCCCGCGGGAACCGAAAAACCTCAATCCACGCGGACGAAGTCGCGGGCATCAGCTAGTAATATAATAAATTTAATTAGGAGTTGATACAAACCAATAGTTTAATTAATCCAGGAAAGAGTGTTGGAGTGTATTAATATAATTTTAATTCGATTTTGTTCCTTCTTAATCAAATAAATATTATAAATGCGAAAGTTTGGATGGATGGATGTATGTATGGATGTATGTTTGTTACTCAATCACGCTCCAACAGATGAACGGATCTGGATGAAATTTGGCACAGAGATAGATTATAGTCTGGAATAGCACATAGGCTACTTTTTATCCCGGAAAATTAAAGAGTTCCCGCGGGAACCGAAAAACCTCAATCCACGCGGACGAAGTCGCGGGCATCAGCTAGTATAAATTAAATTTTTATCCAATTTCAATACTTAGTAAGAAAAACTTTTATTACAAAGTAGATATTATAAAACTCTGACGCCCTTTTATTAAAAGCAGAAAAAGGGCAATAAAAATTGAAAATCTCTTTGAACTCTCTTTGTGTAGATCTGAAAAGATGAACAACTTTGAATTGTTTGGCAAATATTTTTTGTACGGAAAATTAGAGAAACTGAGACGTTACTTTTTATCTATGAAGAGCGCGGCCACAGTTTTGCTTTTAGTTCTGTACCTACCTACCCTAACAGTAATTCTAACAGTCACTAATAGTAACCTATATCGTATCGTAGAGAAGATTAGGTACCATCGGATTATCTATAAAAAATGTTAACCGCCACCTGGAATTCGTTTGCTCTGACTTGTTTTTATTACTTTTACATAAATTTTTGTTTACATCTTAATAGTCTTAACTCATAAAATATGATAATAAAGATAAAAAATAATGATTAATTTGAATAAATGAAATTAAATCTGAAAATACTCATACGATTAAAATAAATGAGACGTAGAGTAGGTATTCAACAAGTTGTTGGCGTATTACTTTCCGCATAATGACTAGGAAAACGACCCCGTTTGATATTTTCAAATGGAAAAATTATACAAATGAATTGGGTTACGCTGTTATCACACATATTGTTAGAATGTTTGCGTCCCTAGTGCCGATAATTTGAACTTATACCCTCTTTTCACAGGGATCACGATAAAATTATCATACGAATGATGTTGGTCGTGAACAAAAGGTTTCGGCGTTATTGCAATAGACACATGTTATTATTGGGATAAGGATGAGTTTATTGAAGTGAAAATGTAGTGAGTGTGGGTAATGTTTTAATTTTATTTCTAGTATCTGCTCTAGTTAGTTTTTGTGCATTGAATATCGGCAAAGTAGATGCTCTCATATTTTGGAATCTTCATAAAAGGTTTCGGCGTTATTGCAATAGACGCATGTTATTATTGGGACAAGGATGGAGTTTATTCAAGTGAAGAGTGTGGGTAATATTTTAATTTTAGTTTTGGTATCTGCTCTAGTTAGTCTTTGTGCATTTAACATCGGCAAAGTCTGCTCTATTTTGTAATCTTCATCTTTGGGACCTTGCTTGGGATATTGAAGTTAAAGGTTAAAGTTCCGTAGAGTGATGTCGTACATTTTTCCGTGAACAGTTTTATTATACGGGGTGAATTCACAGGAGAATTATTGGACACCAGCTTTTTTTTTATCCACTACAAGTTAGCACTTGAGTGCAATCTCACCTGATGGTAAGTGATGATGCAGTCTAAGATGGTAGCGGGCTAACCTGTTATGGGCATGGCAGTTATATTAAACCCATATACCTCTATTCGGTTTCTACGCGGCATCGTACCGGAACGCTAAATCGCTTGGCGGCACGTCTTTGCCGGTAGTTTGGTATAACTAGCCACGGCCGACGCCTCCCACCAGGCCAGACCAGGGCAAATTCAGAAATTATAAATTTCCAAAAATGACCCTGCCGGGGATCGAACCTGGGACCTCCGCACGTTAAGGCAACAGCGCTCAACACTGCGCCACGGAGGTCGTTAAAAAAAGCTTAGGTGGTAAAACAAGACGTACCTATACCTAGCTAAGGAAATTACGTCGGTACCTACCTAAATAAAAAACCGGATAAGTGCGTGGTGAGCCACGCGCAGTGTGGTTCGTTGGTTGCCCGTCACAATTAACGGACATTTTTTAAATTGGTTGACTATTACTCGTTAACTTGTAAAGTCTACTTGCTGTGATAGTTTATTTTCTGCGGAAGATTGCTATGCTAAAAAAGATCTGAACACTAACTTTCAAAAAACGCCTTTCAAAAATTGAGATATAAAGTTATTGGTCCCGAAGTAATTGGTCGCGAGGTCGCATGTTTCCGATTTCTGTTTTTTTTAATTTTATTTAATATATAATAGGCTAGCGCTTGGCTGAAAATCAGACTTGCTTGCAAGTGGTGATGCAGCCTAAGGTGGAGCGCGCTTGCCTAGAAGATGCCTATTCACTCTTGATTTGAAGGTACCTCTTTTAATATTAAAAGAGAAAGTGGTTAATATTTTTTAAACCATGCTTGAACGACAAGGATTCCGCACTCGGTTTTTAAAAATAAAATTAATATGTACATTACTTAGTCCAATAATTGGAACCTGAAACCTTTTAGGCTTCAGTTTACCCACTGAAACATTCAGGAAATGTTAAACTGATAAAATCACATGTACATCACTGATAAAATAACTTAGTTACATAAACATTATTAGAGAAAGAAATGTGCGTTCTTAGGAGTGTTCGAACATCGACATTAAATCTCGGGCATGCAGAGTCATCTGTATCCGATCAATCCCAGTCGGCCGCTGATTTATTGCAATGAGCCGAATACTTAGGCAGCGAATATTTAAGCCTCTCCTTAAAGTCTGATGAACGGCCATACTTAATGGTTTGGTTGGAAAACATTTAAAGTGACATCGTGCCTAGGTTAAATCTTCTATTTTGAATTAATATCCTTACCTCAAACAGTCTTTATATAGATTAAATGAGCACTAAGTATTTAGGCCTCTCCTTATCAGTCTGTTAAATAGCTGGTTTTGTAGTTTCAATTTTGATTCAATATACCTGCCAAAAATATCCAGGTCTATTATGCCACTATTAATATTACAGTTTTAATTATACAGTCTGATTACGGTGGTCAGATCAGGTGTTGCACTGGGACGAATTTATATCTCTGCTTATTTTATCAGAAGTGGTAGTTTATAGACTCTGTTTCGACGAAGTCAGCTATTCGTATCAGAATTACTCGTACCTACTATGTAATATTAGTTATTTTTAACCTTAGAGTTATGTTATAAAGTAAATTCAAAGTGTCGGTCGAACACTCAACTCGTTAGGAGTTATGGAATAAATTAAAACGGAGTGATTAATTGAGTATTAATTACTTGATCGTTTAGCACCTGCGTATTATCCATTAAGCCCTTATCAAATAGGAAAGTTCTTGAATTGTTCATTAAATACGTACTTACGTAGGATTTAGGATTCGTATAACGTCTTACAAGTTCTATTTGAGAAAGCCTCAATTATTTATTTTAGGCGGATATAAATATCTACCTAAAATATTGTAGCCTGGTCCCAAAGCAGGCATTGACTAAGTGATTGCCAATAAATGGTACCTATTGTTGACTTTTTAAAATTCAACTATCGATACAATGTAACGACATATTTTTAAATAGTGTTCCCACCCATAATGCAGTGGATATAACCCACTGCCCACTGGCGGGACCACGAACCGATATTTCAAATAGCACAATAATCTTATGTGGGTATGAATTAGCTAACTTGTCTTTCCTGGGGTTATTTATTTGGTACATAAGGTTTTTTGGTTCCCGCGGGAACTCTTTAATTTTCTGGGATAAAAAGTAGCCTATGCGTTTTTCCAGACCATAATCTATCTCGGTGCCTAATTTCATCCAGATCTGTTCAGCCGTTCTGGCGTGATTGAGTAGCAAACATCCATCTATCCATACATCCATCCATCCAAACTTTCGCATTTATAATAGGTATAAGTATAGAGTAGGTATAAATGTATAGATAAGAAATAAGTAAATTAAGTAATAAGTATAGAGAACCTCCTCTTTTAAACTTCCGTTAAGAAAATATTTGGAGTAGGCAGGTAATTTTGCGACTATCGAGGCAATAGTTAGTGCTTTCACTGGGATTTTTTATAGATTAGGGCGGAAACACAATAAGGGATCGGACAGGGCCAAACGTCCGCGTTGGAGGATGACTCAATAGTTTGACCTGTCGCTCTATTCTGTGCAGCTCCATATAAAAGTGTCAACTCGGATGGTACGTGCGGACGTTTTGTTCTGTCCAGTCGGACAATTAGTGTTTTCGCCCTGCCCCTATGGTAAAATCGAGCTGTTTTCGTTTCCACACCTTAACTTTTTAAGTGCACGTGATCGAAATCAAGATAAGAGAGCGCCTTTCGTTGATAATACCGATCTTGGAGACAACCGTTAGTAAAATACTTATAGCAAAATTGGGTAGTAAAAGTTAAATGCCTACTCCAGCCTTGGTAATAAAATTAAGATTATTTTTCCAATAAGAAATTTATTTTATATCCTTCCAAAAGAAATTCACAATTTTACGTAATTTGCCACTAAATTATATTTTTGTTATATTTTTATTATTTATTTCTATTTTATAAGAAAAAGGCTTGTTTCTGATGTTATTCCCAGAGCCACTAAACTGTCGTGCTCAACAGGCCTACAAGAAAGTTCAGCATAAACAAGACAATAAGCCGCGAAATAAAATGACAGCCCAATGAAAATTCTTTTTTAGGGTCCCATGGTAAAACAAGGCCTTATAATTTTTTCGAATCGGTCTACCATTCGTCTATATGCGTTATAGACATTTTAGAAATAAGCTAAGTCTAGCTAATCAGTCCTAAAGTTCAAATTTACCATACGTACCTACCATATTTAGGAAGTATCAATAATAGTAAAGAAAAATAGAATTCGCGCTCGCTTCGCTCGCGAAATTATTCGATGTCTGTTGAATGGGTTTAATTTGCTTTCGTTATTCGCGCCTTATGCATCGAAAATAAGAATCAACAAAAAGAAGCCTCATTTAGTGACACCGCTCTGGGCCTAAGACAGTCTTATTCCGCCGCTGATGGACTGACTGTACCATCCCTCGTGTTTATATGTTGCTAATTAGCACTTGTATAATACAATTCAAATTTACGGTACACAGCTTTATTTATCCTGTAGAGATTAGTCTACTAAGATGTAAAAGTAAAGTTGATGATGATACATATACCTGATATTATGAGCAGTAAGTTATGGCAGTAAATCATTTTAATGTATGTAATTTTTCAGCTTTCACGAAAGTAAAAGGAATATAGGTACATAAAAATAGGTAAAAGTAGTAAGGAAAGGTTTTAACACCTATAAAATCAAATGTTGCTCGTTCCAACTGGGGAAAGTGGCAACTGACATAAGGCGACACGATGAAAACACGTTAAGCCCCGGGATTAGCCGAGAAACAGAACTAACACGTAGACACGTTGCTGGTATTTTCTTTTTAAAGCTTTTTTTAAGTAAAATGTATTTACTTTTGAATTTGCAGGTTAACTTTCTCGAGTTTTTAGTATATTAATGAAAGAAATATAACTCTGGTTTTATTTCAGTGTCTTGGACTACTATGTCCTGCATAGAGTATGCGTAATATTATTATACTTATTCTAGAAAATGTATTTTCTACTCTAGGATTTGTTAATTAGATAACTGCAATTCGATTTTGATGTTTTTTTTGCCGGGCAAATTTAATTATCACACTAATATTTACGGGATATCTATACAAATATTATAAATGCGAAAGTTTGGATGGATGGATGGATGGAAAATCATATGGAAATTATTATGGAATTCCCGCGCGAACCAAAAAAAACCTCAATTCACGCGGACAAAGTCGCGGGCGGCAGCTAGTGTAACATAAATTCTTGCAATCCTAATTCTTGAAATACCTAGGTACTTAAGTACTTCATAATTATGAAAGTGGAGATGCGAAAGTGTGTCTGTTTTTTCACGAATTATATTTGATGGCCTACCACGATGGGATACTTGTTTTATTAAGTTTTGTCGCAATTTGCTGAATTATTTGGGACTGAAAATGAACAAGTAACTAAACGTTAAATATTAAAATTCAAAATTCAAATGGTTTTTATTCAAATAAACTTTTACAAGTGCTTTCGAATCGTCGAATGAATCTACCACTGGTTCGGAATGACATTCCTACCGAGAAGAACCAGCAAGAAACTCGGCGGTTGCTCTTTTGAAAAAAATTCATTTACAATTTCATTAATGTATAGGTACTATACATTAATAACCGCTGTCCTTAGCATTGCTGGAGCGAGTCAAATGTTCTTTTGTCATTTACGTAATCTTCAACAGTATAATAAGTAAGCTTTTTTCAAAAGCATACTTTTAATGGATTTCTTAAACTTGTGTAAAGGCAAGTTTAAAATAGATTGTGGAATTTTATACTGGCATTATACTGGTAATGTCTGCTATAGCAAGTAACCGCTGTAGGTTATTGACGAAAGAACCTGAAAAAGTTTGCTCTGTGACTTACCTACTATGTTTATGTAGGTACAAGACACGAATATTGAATAATAAGCAAAAAATATGTGTTCCCCTACCAACTATGATAATCTCTGGGATAGAATAGGATTCTGGGAAAAGCTGAAGTAGCCATTTCGTTATTTTGTGAGTTGCTTAAATTTCAAAGGAAATGTTCCTTCTATGTATGCCTGCAGTTTCGACCATGGCTTTCCACCACAAGAGTCGAAATTCCATAAAGTGCAAATATAGTGTTTGCTAAATCGAAAACGAGCAGAGGTAGCATATATTAATGAAAGAAATATAACTCTGGTTTTATTTCAGTGTCTTGGACTACTATGTCCTGCATAGAGTATGCGTAATATTATTATACTTATTCTAGAAAATGTATTTTCTACTCTAGGATTTGTTAATTAGATAACTGCAATTCGATTTTGATGTTTTTTTTGCCGGGCAAATTTAATTATCACACTAATATTTACGGGATATCTATACAAATATTATAAATGCGAAAGTTTGGATGGATGGATGGATGGAAAATCATATGGAAATTATTATGGAATTCCCGCGCGAACCAAAAAAAACCTCAATTCACGCGGACAAAGTCGCGGGCGGCAGCTAGTGTAACATAAATTCTTGCAATCCTAATTCTTGAAATACCTAGGTACTTAAGTACTTCATAATTATGAAAGTGGAGATGCGAAAGTGTGTCTGTTTTTTCACGAATTATATTTGATGGCCTACCACGATGGGATACTTGTTTTATTAAGTTTTGTCGCAATTTGCTGAATTATTTGGGACTGAAAATGAACAAGTAACTAAACGTTAAATATTAAAATTCAAAATTCAAATGGTTTTTATTCAAATAAACTTTTACAAGTGCTTTCGAATCGTCGAATGAATCTACCACTGGTTCGGAATGACATTCCTACCGAGAAGAACCAGCAAGAAACTCGGCGGTTGCTCTTTTGAAAAAAATTCATTTACAATTTCATTAATGTATAGGTACTATACATTAATAACCGCTGTCCTTAGCATTGCTGGAGCGAGTCAAATGTTCTTTTGTCATTTACGTAATCTTCAACAGTATAATAAGTAAGCTTTTTTCAAAAGCATACTTTTAATGGATTTCTTAAACTTGTGTAAAGGCAAGTTTAAAATAGATTGTGGAATTTTATACTGGCATTATACTGGTAATGTCTGCTATAGCAAGTAACCGCTGTAGGTTATTGACGGAAGAACCTGAAAAAGTTTGCTCTGTGACTTACCTACTATGTTTATGTAGGTACAAGACACGAATATTGAATAATAAGCAAAAAATATGTGTTCCCCTACCAACTATGATAATCTCTGGGATAGAATAGGATTCTGGGAAAAGCTGAAGTAGCCATTTCGTTATTTTGTGAGTTGCTTAAATTTCAAAGGAAATGTTCCTTCTATGTATGCCTGCAGTTTCGACCATGGCTTTCCACCACAAGAGTCGAAATTCCATAAAGTGCAAATATAGTGTTTGCTAAATCGAAAACGAGCAGAGGTAGCATTGGTTTGGTATGTATTATTAGATGATGTCCATGACTTCGTCTTTGTGGACTTTGGTATTTTGGTATTTCCCATGGGAAATCTCTGATTTTCCAGGATACAAAGTATCGTATTCATAGGATTACCCGTCCCCGGAATGCAACCTTTCTCCGTACTATATAAAACTTCGTCAAAATTGGTCAATGCAGATAAACTATTAAAACGTAAATGCAGACAAAACGACGGATCTGACAGACAGACACATTTTCGCATTGGTAATATTTTGAAGAGCAGGACATTTTATAATAGGTACTAATTACTAAATCAATATAAAATGCAGCCTTAAAATAGAGGCGCATACTACTTACAATAATACAGTTACTCGTTCTACAATAATTACTGTAATGTTCTAAATAATGTTACACGTCATAGTATGATTATCCCATAGATAATGACAATTTGCCCACTTGTGCGAAGAATTGCTTACAAATCGTGTATTGATAGGGTGATTGCGTGATAAGAAAGTTTGATACCCTGAAGCAATACAATACCACAATATTAGGTAAGTATATTGTTGTTGTTGGTTGTTGTAGGATAAGTTCTTTAATGATTTCGTGTAGGTAGGTAGGTATATCATCGGAATTTATCTTAACTAATTATTTACTTAGCAGGAATCGTAATTTAGTCTACGTTGGTCGTTATAACGATTTAACGAAAGATGGACTGACTCGGGTTCTCATAGGCCGGACGTTTTCAGCCAACAAGTGTACTTGATTTTGCAATATTGAAAATTGCAACCCATGGTTGCATCAATGAATTTATCGAGACGCGTTCGAGACCGAGTTTCTAAACATATAATGCGCCGCTTTTGCTGCTGAAAAGAAGCTTGAGCAAGAAGATAAAGAAAATTAAGAAGAAGAATATTAAATTAAGAAATAACTATGTCTCTATGTAGAGTTTGGAGAGTCCTATAATATCTAGTCCCTATAGTACGAACAATTTTTGAACTGTAGCGGTGATGGCCTAGTGGTTATCGGGGCGTACTATCCCCTTCTCAGGTGGCTAAGTTTGTTCCTCGGGCATTCACTTCTTAATTTTTTAAATTATGTGCAATGTTATATATACACTCAAATATCGCTTACTATAACAGTGAAGGAAAACGCGCGTCGTGGGGAAACCTGCAAGCCCGAAAGTTGTCCATAATGCTCTCAAAGCTACTACACCAGACGAGCGATCGCGTAACTTCTGCATCAATCATTGATACATCGCAATCACCTCTGATTGGTTAACACTCTTCCACTATTGGACATAATCCATTGACGCAGCAAGAATGCCATAAATTCAGCCAATTACAACAATTGATACTGTAACAATGATTGATGCAGAAGTTACGCGATCGCTCGGCAGATTTACTATGGCCGAACCATTCTCATTCTATTATCAGACTCGTGCTCAGTTATAGTGGGCCAGCGATGGGTTGAATAATAATGCTTAATTATTTATAGCGTCACTTCGGCTTAAATATCATACTAATATTATAAATGCGAAAGTGTGTTTGTTTGTTGGTTTGTTGGTTTGTCCTTCAATCACGTCGCAACGAAGCTACGGATCGACGTAATTTTTGGCATGGGTATAGTTGAGGACCTGAAGAGTGACATAGGCTACTTTTTATCCCGGGAAATTAGGGAGTTCCCGGGGGAATCAAAAAAAACTTAAACCACGCGGCATCAGCTAGTATTTAAATAAATCTGAATATTATTTTCTTAAATAGGTAACACTGTAGAAGGTATACATGCCTTATTGAATACCTTTTCTATTTATAATGTTTTACGTTTTACGATTGTTTGTTTTGTGAGCAAATGGATGTTCCGAGTTCATTTAGATTTTACAATCCACTGAACAGTTTTAATAAAGTATTTCAAGATGGCCAGAAATTTGAGGACAACAATTATATAATGACAAAAGAAATAGGTAGGTACGTTCATTTTAGATATTTTTTAAAACCGTTTTATTTAGCTTCATTTCGTATAGGTATGTACCTACTTGATTTAAATCTACAGACGGATTTCGCAATTAAATTAATTCCCCATGACAATTCCTTTTTTTATTCCACTAAAGTTAGCCCTTGACTGCGATTCTACCCGATGGTAAGTTACGAATTACGATGCAGTCTAAGATGGTAGCGGGCTAACCTGTTAGGGGTATGGCAGTTAAATAAAACCCATACTCCTAGTCGGTTTCTACACGGCATCGTGCCGGAACGCTAAATCTCTTGGCGGTACGTCTTTGCCGGCAGGGTGGTAACTAGCCACGGCCGAAGCCTCCCACCAGACCAGAGACAATTCAGAAATTATAAATTTCCAAATTGGGGCAATGCCGGGAATCGAACAACAGGGCTCATCACTGCGCCAGGGAGGTCGTCAAATACATAATTTGAACACCCGGTTACTACTCCACAATTCTCAATACCTATACTGCTGCTAAAGAGGTACTGCCAGCCCATCTGACTTGCCAGGGCTGAGGATATAAAATGGGAATTAATAGTGTGGACTGTGGATCTACGAAATAATATACTTTGTCATTTTTTGGGTAGGCAAACCCCTCAATCTTGTGCTGGAGTGGAAAATAAAATAACCGTAGGCGATATACCGTGAGGACGGAGTATCTATAAATTAGATGAGTTTATATATTGTGGGTTAAAAAATATTACAGTTAAAATTATTTACCTATTAGCCCTTACATGTAATATTACAAAGTCGAGTAAGGAATTGTACCATGTTTCTGCGAACTAGATCCTAAAAGCCACTAAATTAGGTCATGCCTATCATTTTCCTTTGATCGAGAGGTACTTTCCTCTTTGAGCTGTGCGACCGATGCCGATGCATGAATCAGGTGCCACTTTATTTGGTACTAGAGGATGCTCGCGACTTCGTTCGCGTGGCATAAGTTTTTTTAATTCCCACAGGCATTCCTTAATTTTTCGGGATAAAAAGAAGCCTATGTCACTCTCCAAGTCCTCAACTAAGTATACCCATGTAAAAAATCACGTTGATCCGTTGCTCTATTTCGGCGTGATTAAAGGATAAACTCTCTATTTGACGTCCTTGGGGATAGAATTTTCAAAAACTGTGAATCACATATTTTTTCATTTCAGACCGAAATCCCAAACACCAAGTTTCATGGCTACAGCTTGAAAAATGACGGACTTTCCTACAAACTTTCAACCCCTGTTTCAGCCCTATGGGGGTAGAATTTTCAAAAATGGCGATAAACGTATTTCTTTATTTTGAACCGATCGCTCAAATACCAAGTTTCATGAATATAACTTGAAAAATGACGGACATTCATACAAACTTTCAACCCCTATTTTACCCCTTTGGGGGTCGAATTTCGAAAAATCCATTCTTAGTGGATACCTACTCTTCACAAAGAACACACCTTCCAAATTTCATGTCTCTAGGACCAGCGGTTTGGGCTGTGCGTTGATATATAAGTCAGTCAGTCAGGACTTTGAATTTTATATATATAGATTTAGTGACTACTAGCTGATGCCCGCGTGGTTACCTATAGTAAAGTGAAAAAAATCCGTGATTTTTTTATTTTTCGGGGATAAAAAGCCTACGTTACTCTCCAGGTCCTCAACTATACCTGTGAAAAAAATCACGCTTATCCGTTGCTCTGTTGCGGCGTGATTGAAGGACAAACCAACAAACAAACACACTTTCGCATTTATAATATTAGTATGATACCCGAATGTATATTATTTCAAATCTAATGTATGAGTCTTACAGAACAATTCATTTTTACGCTTTTAAATCAGCTGAATTTAACGAATTTGAAAAGAAATGAAATATTGAGGTTTTCGCTCTCATATAAAGTCATCCAACGTACCTACCTACTATTTTACCTATTCTGTGGTTACGCTTTCGCGGCGCATCTTTTCAACCGACTTTAAAAAATTTGGTATTGACATAGACGTTATATCCCGGGGAAGGACATAATTAAACCAAAAAATTAAAAGGTTAAAAAAACGGACGAAGTCGCGAGCATCATCTAGTTATACTATTTAAAAACGCTTTCACGAAGGATGTTAAAGTTCAGATTTTAAATACGACACGTCGTTTGTTTGTTTTGTATATTTATACTAGAGGACGCCCGCGACTTCGTTCGCGTGGCATAAGTTTTTTAATTCTCACAGGCACTCCTTCATTTCCGGGATAAAAAGATGCCTATGTCACTCTCCAGATCCTCACCTATACCTACCCATGCAAAAAATCACATCGATCCGTTGCGGCGTGATTGAAGGACAAACTCTCTATTTAACGTCCTTGGGGATAGAAATTTCCAAACTGTGGAATACGTATTTCATAATTTTAAATCGGAAGCCCAAATACCAAGTTTCAGGGCTATATTCAGGGCTATATAGGGCTAACTTGTGAAATGAAAGACTTTTATACCAATTTTCATCCCCTATTTCACCCCTTTGGGGGTCGAATTTTCAAAAACTGTGAAACACGTATTTCTTCATTTTTAACACGCAGCTCATATACCAAGTTTCATGGCTTTAGCTTGAGAATTGACGGACTTTCATATAAACTTTAAACCCCTATTTTACCCCTTTGGGGATGGAATTTTGAAAAACTGTGAAACACGTATTTCTTTATTTTTAACTGGTAGCCTATTTACCAAGTTTTATGGATATAACTTGAGAAATGACGGACTTTCATACAAATTTTAACCCCTTATTTCACCCCCGTAGGGTAGAATTTTGAGAAATCCTTTCTTAGTGAGCGCCTACGTCACAAAAGGAACCTACTGTCAAAATTTCAAGTTTCTAACCCCAGCGGTTTAGGCTGTGCGTTGATATATAAGTCAGTCAGTCAGTCAGTCAGGATTTTGAATTTTATATATATAGATAAGTCTTTAATGTAGAGACTTTTGCTAAAAATGACCACGAGAAGTTAAATGGTAATCTCAACATTTGCATGTTTATGAATATAACAAAACACGAACGCGACGTTTCGCCGACGACGTGAACGATGAATACAAAGTGATATTATATATGACAAAAAATTACTCTCGTCGGATGCAACTTGACAAAAGCTTCGTATGAAATGTAGTCAAGCGCTTATCATTTGTATAGACCCGTGTGGGTGGCAAGGTATGTATGGGTATAAAACATTTAGTATGATCCGAAATACTGAAATAAGTAGAAGGAATCCTTACTAAAATATCGCCTTTTTCTAAATCTAATCTAATCTAGCCTGTACTGTCCCACGACTGGGCAAAGGCCTCCCTCCGATTTTTCCACATCTCCCTATTTTGTGCCTTTAAGGGTCACTCAACTTGAAATTTGTCTGATTCATCACGCCATCGTAGCCTCGGTCTACCATGCTGGCGTTGATGATTTTTTTGGCAAGTTGTAGAGTATAGTCATTTAATATCGATTATGTATAAGTACTTTTCTGCATAATTTACGCTGATTGAGAGTAAACTTTAGGAGGTGGAAAGCTTAATTACGAAATAACTAATATTTAATCTATGACACAGGTAATAGTCAGACGTTTTGACTGTGCTCTAATCATCAGGGTACTAGGTATATTACATTGGAACATTTGAGACTGCAGGAGAAATCAGGAAACTGGCAAACAAATTCACATTCGCATTTATAATGTTAGGATTAAAATCCTGAACACGTACCTCGGCATTCAGTAGCTCTAATATTATTAACCATCACATGAAACCATTATTCTCATATAGATAATCATATTTTGCCTATAATGTGCAAACAATCGCTGACAATATGTAGTTGACCGTGTACCATGTACAATGGCGCGTGATGAGAAAATTAATTTGCAGAATCCTAAAGGTTAAATTAAACTGAATTTATAAAATAGTATAGTAATAAGTACCTACTACGATCTCCCTGGCGCAGTGGTAAGTCTTATATGTGGGAGGTCCCGGGTTCGGTCCTCCCACATATAACACGACACATTATAGAATGAATACACTAAAATTCTACATCAATGTTGACAGGGTAAGGATGAAGGGACTGTTTGATACTGCCATGCCCCCTAACAGGTTAGCCCGCTACCATCTTAGTCTGAATCATCACTTACCATCAAGTGAGATCGCAGTCAAGGGATAACTTGTAGTAAATTGAAAAAAAAAAAACATGTCATGGTTACGTCGCGTCATTATAGTCGTGTTTGTCACTCACGGATAATGTGTGACATATTGTGCTAAACCGTTCTTGAGATTCATTCGGTATGGAGATAGGTTGCATCTCGGGGAAGCATACATTTATCCCGGAAAATCGATTAGTTCCCTCAGTTTCAAAAACTTAAATCTACGCGGACGAAGTTTCGGGCATCATCCAATAACTAATCAGTGCACATATAAAACTTTCGCTACATAGGTACCATTAACATTTAAGAACATCAATATTGAGTTCAATAACGAATCAATTTTCTTCAGCTCAACTCTGGCTACGAAGTAAGCAAGCAGTGAGCAAGTTTGATCCATTTCATAAACGTTGAGAAATACAATTTACATACAATAAAACTTTGTAACGAGGTAACTCATATAGGTACCTACCTACTTGTTTGGAACTATTTTAAGGGCCGGGAGAACGTCGCAGCTACGAGATGAGATGATTGATAAAAACTGATAAAGTACAAACTGAAAACATAGCTTTGCCTAATTTTTATTAGACAACAGCTATTTCTAGATAATATATCTGCGAGGTGATCTTAAGAAGATTCCAATTCGGGTTCTTCTATTTTACGAAGATGTAAAATAAATGTTATAACAAGACAAATGTTAATGTTCAGTGTTATTAACTTTATTACCTACCATTTTTTACACAAAATATATATTCGTAAGTATTATGTTGAAATTTTTTAATTCCCCGTATTTCATTTAATAACTAACATTTACCATACGTGACATGTAAAGCAGAAAACTTACAAACTTTCAGCATACATCAAGTACCTTCTCAAAATTTCCTGCAGATTCCAGGACCAGCAGTACCTGAATATATTATAGTAGGTATTCTGAACTAGAACAATTTAGTAGTTGATGAAGTGATGTAGGCGCGTGGAATGTGGCAGCTGATTCGATTCGATTACCTGGTAAGCCACTACTGTGGAGTGTGGACATTCCGCCAAATAGAACTGCAATCATGAATAGAAATGCATCCCATGTGATTGAATGTATTGCTAATTAATTGATTTTTAAAGCACTTGTATCCAAGTTTAGTAAGGTGCTTTAACAGTTCAGAATTAATATGGAGTGTTTAATTATTAATATCTTTGTTAATCTGACTTGCTTCTTCAGTCTTCACTCCTTTAACATTATCAGAGCTCTATCCTATGGTTTATTATTTTTGTTCACATTTAGCTCTATCCTACGAACTTAATAGAGAACCGAATATGGTCACTTTTAGATACACTTAGAAAAACTAAATTAGATTTGTTTGCCTCTACGAACGCAGAACGCTAGTCGCTACTATATTTTTGCCTCTTCGTCTAATTTCTACTCTCTACATCGAATTTATATAAAGTGGCATTTGTATACCTACTATCTTCAACAGGAATTAACGAATGTTATAGTTTGATAGAACCTCATTGTTGTACTTACACACTTATCTACTTCATTGATAGATTAATTATTTATTGAATTAGGAAAAAATTAACAGCAAGGAAAAAGCGAAAATACACGTGACATTCATTAAAATCGTTTGTTTTTTGAAACAAGTTATGTCATTATGACGGATAATTTTCTGCATTTTTATTTTTATTAGAATTAACAGTTATTATTAATTTATATGCAACGGTATGCTAAATCGTTTAGCTGCCGATCTTTGTAACTAGCTACGGCCAGAACAGAGACAATCTGGAAATAAAAAACTGTTTTAGAAGTGGTTTGCCGGCAGGACCTAAATTACCTCTGCCGAGAATCGAAGCGGATCTTCAGTGCTCACCATTTACGCCAGAGATGTCCTCAAATGTCCAGTTCTGTAATAATTGAAATAAGAAAAATATTGGAATAAAATGTTTCGGCCAGTAAAACAGAACGTAAAAAAATATTGTACCTATGGAACGTATTCGGTGTTCTAGTATTCCAGATATCGAAATCAGGTCATCTATCACTTCCTTTTAATCCTGTGATATAGACACGGTGCTAGATTAAAATGTAACGGTAAAACTATTAAAGCTGGGCAGTACGAGGTACCATATATTGTATTTCTGATTTATAGCCTACTTGCTGATTAAAATAACTTTGGTGCCTATTATAATAGGTAGGTCTAATGTAACTCGCATTATATATTATAACTAGCTGATGCCCGCAACTTCGTTTTTTTTTTCATTTTTTTTTCGTCCGTTTGGTTTAAGTTTTTTTGGTTCCCGCGGGAACTCCTTAATTTTCCGGGATAAGAAGTAGCCTATGTCGCTCACCGTCCTCAACTATACCCATGCCAAAAATCACGTCGATCCGTTGGTCCGTTGCGGCGTGATTGAAGGACAAACCAAGAAACAAACACACTTTAGCATTTATAATATTAGTATGATGATGATATTAAGTAGTACCAAACTTTGGGAAAGAATCTAATAAACTTTTTTTTTGTTTCAGAACCATTTTCGTTGGAATTCAAGACGTTGTTTTGATATTAAAAAAATGGTAAGTACCGTTTTCATTATCATCATAAAATTCAAAATTCAAACGTTTTTTATTCAAATAAACTATTACAAGTGCTTTCGAATCGTCAAATGAATCTACCACTGGTTCGGAATGCCATTCCTACCGAGAAGAACCAGCAAGAAACTCGGCGATTGCTCTTTTGAAAAAAAATCATTTACAATTTAATTAATGTGTACTATACATAAATAACCGCTGTCCTTAGCATTGCTGGAGCGAGTCAAATGCTCTTTTGTCATTTACGTAATCTTCCACAGTTTAATAAGCTTTTTTCAAAAGCATACGTAAAGGCAAGTTTAAAATAGATTGTGGAATTTTGTTATAAAATAGAATGCTCATTCAAAATATAATAATACCTTCGTATATGTTAAGAACTTAAAGATCAGCAGTAGGTATATGCAAAATTTATTACTGTAAAATAATATATTATCTTCATATAATTGTGTATAATTTGTTACAAGTCAAATCACCAACTTTTTTCAATTTCAAATAAATATATAAATTTTTGATTTTCAAATATAAAATAACAGAGGACGTGGATATTACGACTTTTGGGAGATCCTCTATTTAATAATCACAAAAAAATAATGTATTTGAATAGTTCTCAAATACCCAATTCGCTATATCTATCTAAAATCTAATTTAAAGATATAGTTTCCAATTGGCCGCTGCTATGAGTTTCCAATACGACGACGAAAGTTGAGAAAGCCCAATGAAAGTCCGCACCTGAAATAGACGTTTTAATAAAATTATATCCCACTTCTACATTCTACACACACTTAAAATATACCACACACTCTGATATTAGGTATAATGTATAAGTACCTACGTAAAATAAAAATAATAAACTGAACTCTCTATGGAAAACAATTAATGCGAACTTGCTTGTAACTCTCTGTTCTCTTTTCTGTTTTCTTTTCTAGTCAATTAATCGGATTCAGGTTTTTTTAAATATCATGAGGACATTCTGATTTGCAGGATAAATACCTAGCCAATGTCCGATCCCTGGATGCAAGCTATCTCCATACCAAATCTCATCAAAATTGTTTCAAACTTTACATACAGACATACATACTTTTACAAATAGGTATAATATTAATATGGAAGAGTGGACATTTAAAGCTCTACCTTGAAATGGTAATTCTTTAGATTTTATATTAAGTAAGTATAATGAAGCCCCACTTATCCTTTTAACATATCCAATCTTTCGATTGGATATGTTTTATGGATAAGACTAGTGAAACATAATAATATAATAACATAATAACATAATAATAAACATTGATACATAGAGAAAGTGATGTACCCTTTGATGAAAGTGAAGTACGTTGATCGGCGGAAGTGCCAGACGCCAGACTTCCTGTGCTAAATCGATGTCAGTATTTGCCTATTTCCGAAGCCTATCAATTGGGTATTTGACAACTATTCAAATATATTCTTTTTTAGTGATTATTAAATAGAGAATCTCCCAAAAGTCGTAACATCCCCCGTTAGTTTTTATGTTGAATAACTATTTTAAACTATCGATTATACTTAAAAGAGCGTCGAACGTGCGTGATACCGTCACTATGGAATATTTCATACAAAAACCCATACTAAGCACGCGTTTTGACGTTTGAAAAAAAGATGCTGACTTGACTAGTTGTCAAATACCCAATTGCAGCATAACTATTATAACTATAGGATTTTAGCGAATTTGTTGCTTTGTATGCTTGAGTAAATAACTAAGTAAAGTGAGTAAGAGTACCTTTAAGTACCTATTTATAAACCGACATCAGACAAAAACACGTTCTCAAATCTGAAGTCTCGGTGAAACTATGACTATGACCGGTCTTAAGCATAGATTGACCGAGACTTGATGACTTGCTCATAACTGATGTCGGTTTATTAATACGAGCCTAAGAATGAACCACCGTAACATTAGGTTTGATGAACTAAACCAAATCTTTCAAAAGGTCGAACATATCTTATGGATTTTCCTACCTCATAGATTTTATTAGTGAGGAGATTAGCAACAAGTACCTAATTGGTATATTACTAACCGTATCTGAAATAAGACGGCGTGTTTAATTGGATAAGGGTGGATACCTATTAATTTTAGCTACAATGAAAGGCATACAGGTATAAATGTTATCCCGTTATAATAGCCACCTATATTTTGCACATATTTTGGTTGAATAACAATGAAGCACCAGAGGAACAGTTAAATAATATAATTATAAATATTTATTTATGCCAATTACAATAATGATATGGATTTACTATACTAATATTTTAATGCCAAAGTGTCAAATCCACGCGTACGAAGTTGCGGTCATCTTATTTTTCTCTTTACCTAAAGGTGACATGTAATAAGCAGATTCCTAATAGTTCCATGGGTGACATATTTTATGACATAGTTTAAGAACCTGCCAAGTGCCACTCTATATGAAAGATCTCTATCATGCAATTTTGGAAAATAAGAATTAATTTTGTAGCATTAGAATATAATATAATTTGAATGATAAAACGGTCACCGTATAAATAGTAGGTACGTATCTGCGTGTAAAAAAATTAAAATGCCTAGGTAAGTAAATCTTATAAGATCCACATCTCATCAATTTTCATCTTTACTCGTTTCGATGCTCTGATCTTCGGAGGCAAACTTTATTCGCTTTACCAGGATTATCTAGTACAATTTATTGTACCTATTTAACCTGTGAACTGGCAGACCCAAGAGCTACTAGTAGGTACGTAACTTTAGTATAGATTTATTGCAAAAGTTTTAGATAGATTCCACTAAGCGTTCTTTATTTTTATTATGAACCAGTAAGTAATACGAATGCACGAATTTAATCCATAGATAGACCTATTAAAATCACAACTAAAAAACTCAGCTATACCTCTTAAAAATCTAGCTTCTGAATCATGGCGACTATTGCGGTTACCTTATTAACCGACTTCAAAAAAGGAGGAGGTTCTCAATTCGTCGGAATCTTTTTTTTTATTAAAAAAGTATGTTTTTCGTTAAAAACGTTTATTGTAAACATGCTACAAAAAAAAAGATACGCGCTGAATTGAGAACCTCCTCCTTTTTTACAAGTCGGTTAAAAATAATCTTTGCAAGGGATGATAGGTATATAGAAACACTTAAATAGTTAAATTCTGTAAGTAGAAACACTTTTACCTAATAGGTAAATATCGAATTTTAAAGAAACTTCTAAACAATAAGCCATCATCCTTTGATTATATCATCATCAATCAATGAAAAATCGGTAGGTTGTTATAAAGATTAAAATACAAATTCCACATAAAAGAATGATCGATAGGAAGTAGGAACCTTCTGTATTTAAAAATCAAGCCATGCGGTCAACAATGGTTTGAAGAGAGGATCCTTATATTAACATCCTCACAACATAAAGTATTGTACGAATAAATATTATGTAAGGATAAAATTATTATTATCTTCGGATAGAACCCGCGTAGGGTTCTCACTCATAATGGATTATAAATAAGGGTGTATAATTTTGGATAGAGTAAAAAGATATCGATTTCTTTGACCTGTAGTTCTGAACCTTTCAAACAAATATACTTAATCTACAAACAAATATAATATGAAAAATTTGGAAAGTTACAAAAAATATCAATGACAAAAAACTGTTAACATTTTCCTTACTTACCTAATCAATACATTTTCGATAAATACTTATGCTAGTCCATCAACAGAACCAGAGAAAATTTCAATTTATGTCTTTTTTTTAAAGTTGAACACCGTTACGTTTTTTAACGTGTATAGTTATAATTTATGTCTTCTTAAAATATCGTAATTTGATAAAGCTGAATCTCCCGGTTCACTAAAGAGCTCAAGTTTTTATATACAGCAGGACTGATTCGTGAGACGTCCAAAATGACGCAAGATTCCTCATTGTTCCCACAAATTATTCCGCGCTTACGCTAAGCCGTTTATCCTCAAAAGATCTTCAACGACGTTTTTGGAGATAAACGTTATCATGAATTCAGTATGCAACAATGAGATCTTGTGTCATTTTTCTTCCACACTATGCGTATATATATTCAGTACCTATACATAGATTTTGCAATTGCAAAATACATTAATTGTGGAATACAGCAGCGAATTTACAAGGTTTTTTCTATCGTACGTATAATCTCCAGATTTTCTTTGATATGAGGGTACTTTAGAATGCGCATGGCATTCTAAACGTACCTAACAAGATTCTTCCACATACAGTGAAAATCTTTCTTAAATATATTTCATTTTCTTTAAAAATATTGTAGGCGTTTCTTAATATTGTTTAAATTGTATTCTTAATTTTAAGCTCTTCTAAATCTCTTATATTTATATATCTCTCTCTTATAATCTCTTCTTCTAAATCTTGTGTACAAGTTATGTTATATGTGTAGTACAAAAAGGCACATGTCGTTTTCCCATGACTCTGCCATTAGGGCCAAGTGTAAATGCGGCCGTACTTCACACTGTTATTTCACCACCCTATTTACTTTCGACACTCAACACAGTTCCACTGTTTATGAGCTGCCTCATTGTCTTTATGCTTATACTCGTATACAGATTTAAACAAGTGAATTTAACTGGGCGTAACTTAGTTAATTTTACGCCAGGGCCCAGGTTCCTTATACCTTCATAACCTGTATTTATTCATTTGAATATACCTCAAACGGCCAATTGTCAAGGTCTTCATCTTGTCATTTAGCCGATTGAGTTTACACTTAACCAAAAACTCAATACCACGTTGTCTAGTATAAAATGTATCCTTCCCCGGGGTCCAACCTATCACTATACAAATTTTCATCAAAATCAGTTGAAAATATGAGCCGTTAAAGCGTATCAGACAGACAGACACACTTTCGCATTTAAAATATAGTATGGATTGATTGAGTGCCAACTATCATGCGCTTGACAGTTTCCTACAAATCGTTGTTAACGTTGTCGAGATCGAATGGGAAGAAAATCTCCCACTAGGCGATTGATTGATAGATTGGTAATATCGATCGTTTTTTGCAGATGTGGTGGGCCATCTGGTGTGCAGCAGTGGTGGCGGGCAGCGCGTGCGCAGCCGCTGCGCCCGCTCCAAACGGTCTCGCATCGGCCATCGACTGGGAGCAACTCGACTCCTCATCACCCGACGATGTAAGAAATATAACCTTACTAGATGACGCCCGCGACTTCGTCCGCGAGGATAAACGTTTTTGATTCCCGTGGGAACTCTTTAATTTTCCTGGATAAAAAGTACAACTTACCCCTGTTTCAAATTTTATCAAAATCGGTTGAAAAGATGGGTCGTGAAAGCGTAGCAGACAGACAGACAGTCCCACTTTTGCATTTATAATATTGATACACTCTCAAAATCAATATTAACCTTATACACTCTCAAAATCAATAATTTTTCTTTGCTCTCACGCGAAAAGCCCACTATGTTTGCGCGGGGGACATAGGTCCAACGCGTAGAGGCATTACGAGGGAGATATCTAAATTGTGTGTCTACTGTCTACAACCACAGAATCGGTAATAGTACGTTGTACAACTGGAACTTATCCTTCAGTATATCAATAAATTGCACTGATATAATTTCCAGTGGATGCAGGACTAATTGCTAAAATTTTAAAACTATTCTACTTGCTAGAGCTATTGGGAGGGGTATTAGTATTTGATAACTGGGCTACGGGCTGAGATACCGGCCGTCTCGCTACTCGTAAACGCAAAATAGGCCATCTTTCCAAGCGTCCTTGTCCGAAATATAATCGTCTTAATTTTAATAACCTTTCTTACACAAGCTTTATCTGAATCTCCCCTCTGATAAACGTTGAACTTCAGCCGCATTTTTTAGCATTTCTTTGAATTGCCGCGATGGTTTTGGGACTAGCTTTATAATAGGGATGCTGCCTATATCAAAAATAAATTATTTCTTACTAATTATAATTAAATAGAGGGTCTTCCAAAGACCTAAAGTTCACATCCTCGGTTAGTTTTAAGTTTGATAACCATTTTAAAATACAGATTAAAGAATAAAAGTGCGTTGAAATTTGATGACGTCACTGTGAATTTCATACAACTTCCATACTAGAAGTGCGCTTTTAAGTATCATAAAGAGTTGCTGATTTGATTTTGTCATAATCCCTATTGCCGCGATTGTTTTGGGACTATTTAATTACGCAAGGCACAGTGGCAGAGGTGAGGTGCGGTGTCTCTCTTGATAACAGCTAAACACTGGGATTGAACGGCAAATTGCAATATTACGTTTGGTATAAACGCTCTCTAATATATCCTATGTGGTTTGGCTAATCTAAGCTCAGATTCGAGATTTGTTTTTCCAAATTCATGAAATCTCATTCGTAGTAGGATCGGATGTCTGTAATAATAATGGTTGTTATTCCGTCGTTGCTTATCCAGTGTGGTTGACTCGATGTGACTTATACACTGAACACTCAAATATATATTAAGTTACGTACTACTTCATATCTATATCTATACTAATATTTTTTTTTTTTTTTTTTTTTTTTATCCACTACAAGTTAGCCCTTGACTGCGATCTCACCTGATGGTAAGTGATGATGCAGTCTAAGATGGTAGCGGGCTAACCTGTTAGGGACATGACAGTTATACTTATTAAACCCATACCCCTATTCGGTTACTACACGGCATCGTACCGGAACGCTAAATCGCTTGGCGGCACGTCTTTGCCGGTAGGGTGGTAACTAGCCACGGCCGGAGCCTCCCACCAGGCCAGACCAGGGAAATTCAGAAATTATAACTTTCCAAACCCTGCCGGTATATTATAAATATTATAAATGCGAACGTTTGGATGGATGGATGGATCGATGGAAGGATGGATGTTTATTACTCAATAACGCCAGAACGGCTGAACGGATCTGCATAAAATTTGGCACAGAGATAGAGTATAGTCTGGAATATATAGGCTACTTTTTATCCCGAAAAATAAAGAGTTCCCGCGGGAACCTAAAAACGTTAATATACGCGGACGAAGTAGCCGGCATTAGCTAGTTAGTAATGTGATACCGCGCCTGCAGTGAACACGCACTTAGCTACGACGCTACGGGTCGTAGCACTATAGTGCTACGCTGTAGGCCTAGAGAATTAAATGGCATAATTTTTATTTTTACCCCCCAACGGTTCCAATTCCAAAATAGTATGAACTTACGTCTGGTATTATTTTCTTTAAAGCTTCTAGGCCGATTTTTATTGCATTGCAGGTATATCACCTAAAACCAGGTTCTAATTCATTTTCGTTGTATAAATAGGCGAAGCGGCCATGTTTTTCTTTAATTTAAAACTTTTTGTTATTATTGACCGAGTGAAGCGAAGGTCTCTGAGTCTACTTGACACCCTGTACTTGATATCCTGTACTTGAACAACAAATGCTAAAATTAGATAAATACTCGTATTATAAGGAAACGAAATTATTTAATTTTTAATGAGCTTAAGTATTTTTAACAGAACTTGACAATGATGTCAATAGATGGCACTCTGTAAAAGTTTATGGATACCACGAGGTCTCAGTTCGGGGCGAACCACTAGTTTAAAGAGTGTCTTTTAATAAGGAATTTTATATTGAAATGGATAGTCTGGTACAAAATTCCGATAAACAAAAATATTATTACCGGTATAAAGTTTCATATTTTTTCCTAAATTGGCCCAATCTGGAACGGCATAATTAGTATGTCTTTACAAACTCTGTTCAAGTTTCAAACTCAAAGTAACTTCGCATAGAAATCGTTTGATGACCTCACAAAGTAAGAGCTTAATTTGTGAGGTCACGTGCAAATTTAATGATTATCGCTACCGCTTCCAACGCGGATTTCTTCGCGAATTAAGGTGGAATTGCCACTTTAAGACAGTAATACACAAGATGTTTTCATAATCTTTATTGCTAATGGAACTGAGACAAACAACAATTTCAAACCGTAAAATTTGCCTTACAATTAGTGTTACGAAAAAAACTAGGTCTTTTAAGGTTTTGCTTTGTTGTGAAACTGATTTTAATATCATGCCAAGTTGTCTTTATAATAAACTAGATGATGCCCGCGACTTCGTCCGCGTGGATTAAGATTTTTAAATTACCGCGGGAACTCCTTAATTTTCCGAGATAAAAAGTACGAGCCTTCCCCTGGATACAACCTATCCCTGTACCCAATTTCATCAAAATCGGTTGAGCAGTTGGGCCGTTAAAGCGTAGCAGACAGATAGACAGACAGACACACTTTCGCATTTATAATATTAGTATGTTTATAATATTAGTATGGATAATAGAGACCTAAGATTTTTACCCCGGCAAAATCAATGAGCTGACGTAGGATTTTACGCGGGCATTATCTAATGTAACCTCCTTTATAGGTTAATTATTATTAACTATAGGTGATGCCCACCTCTGCGTCCCCGTGGATTTAGGTCCTTTCTTAGGATGCAACATATCTCTACAGCAAATTTCGTCGAAATCAAAGCCAGACAGACACACTTTCACATTATATGTAGTTTAATAATATTATTATGAACAACATATTTCTCTAACCAGCCTAAATAGACTTGTTTAGATTTACAGGCTCACGGGAAAAGTATTCTTGACAGTGGAAAGTATAAAATCTATAATAAGTGTAGTTTAACACTGAAGTTTAAACACCAGGTTGGCGTCATGCCAAAGAACTTAGCAACTTGAAATTTTGGAGGCTTCTTCTTGGATGCTACTCATATTATAATTGCGGCAGTAGTTGTAACTTTTTACTTCTTTTGAACTACTATTTGAAAGATTTTGACTTTTGACTACAGATTTTCAGGATAGACTGTAAGAAAAAAAATTGTTTATATTCTATCAGGCTATTGTTAATCCGAAAGTAGTTTGCAAAATAAGCCTTAACCTACAAACCACACATTAACTGAAATGTTGTGTGTATTATATCTCTTTTTACGGCTTTTAGAACGCATTATTGGTGAAAAAGTCGCACTGATTATTATGCTTGGGCTGCAGGAGAAAAGCCTTACAATATTTCTCTTATTTTCTAAAACAAAATAAACTAATCCGTCATCATTTCCAGGAAAGTATCGGATACGCTGCACCGTCAATGCAGGGAGGAAGAAACTACGGAGGCAACGCGCCCTGGATGTACCTCCTTGCTGAAGCTCCTCGTGATTCACAGGTAATCATTTATTTTTACATTCATTCAATTAAAAAATCCACTGCTGGTCAGTGGCGTGCACAGGGTTTGAAGCCAGGTCACAAGGGCACACTTGAGGTAGGAACTCTTTTACTGGCGGACCATTAGTAAAAAAATATACATTGAGTTGTTACAACTAGGGTAACTAGTGCTTTCATGCTGCATGCTACTGCACGCCACTGCTCCTGGGTATAGGCGTACTATTACCTATTCAGTGGCATAGGCTCGAACAACACAACGCAGCGAAACGACGAGCGTGACGCGCTACTCCACCGTTTACAATTTGTAATACAAAGTACCTTTTCTGAAGAATCACACACTGTGAACTGCAACTTTTTTATTCCACTGCAAGCTAGCCGATTACGATCTCGTCTGGTGGTAAGTGATAATGCAGTCTAAGATGGAAGCAGGCATCGTACTGGAACGCTAAATCGCTTGGCTAGGGTGGTAACTAGCCACGGCCGAAGCCTCCCGCCAGGTCAGACCAGCGAAAATTCAGAAATTATAAATTCCCAAATTGACTCTGCCGGGGATCGAACCCGAGACCTCCCAGGTTAAGACAACAGCGCTTAACACTCCGCCAGGGAGGTTTACCCCTGTGCACCTAGATTACAGACATTCGTGAACAAATGTGTGGTTTTCCTATTAGGTATAATCATGAGTAATGAATAATACCGAAAGCTCAGAATCAGAAATTGCAGTGGACATGTAGAAAATCTCGTGCACACAAAATGAGAAATGTGACATTTTAAATCCTTTTGAAAGGCTTTAATTCCTATGATGCTTTATGCACCCTAGCCTCCGACAAGAACCTACGGCCATAGTTTCGTTTTCAGGTTTAATTAAGGTCCTACTATGGTTCCTACTAATTAAACGAATTGATAATATTTTATTATATAACATCTTTATTATACAGATAATATTTAAGTTTTTACTACACTCTCTTTTAAAAGTACATATTTCCTACAGCTACCTAATACACTAATTAGTGATAATTTCATTTATTATTCACAGTACTACTCGTAGGTACTGATCTCACATTACGAGATCATTAGGCAAAGCATTGTTTAGAAACCCTACTGGACACCTCTATTCTCTATAAATTTTTTGTACAGTAATTCGGGTGTCACATTTATTAAATTAACTTTTTTTTGGCAAACTCTAATTTTTGACCGAGCGAAGCGAAGGTCTCTGAGTCTACTTGAGTGAATTTGCACTTGTCCGTCCGTCCGTCCGTCTGTCAGAGCCTTATAACTTCTGAGTTACTGAACGTAATTACTTCAAATTTAAATACCTATAATATGTAAACCGATAGCCTCCAGCCGAATATGGCTTAAAAAGTTATAAAAATCTTTATTTCAGGGGGGCTCAAAGATAATTAGGAATAGAGTCCAAAAATATTTTTTTTTTTAATTTTTCCCCTAAAATTGACGAAATGGGGGGCTTTCAAAGTGGAGATTTTCTAACGTCCAAAGTTGACCTCAGAACTCTCAATTTTCTGAAAGGTTGAGCCTGAAACTTGATCAATTATTGTACATGTACTTGAACAAAAACAACTTGAACAACGAATACTAAAATTAGATAAATATTATAAGGAAACGAAATTATTTAATTTTTTATGAGCTTCAGTATTTTTAACAGAACTTCACAATGATGTCAATAGATGGCGCTCTGTAAAAGTTTATTCGTTTGTGCTTAGGATACCGCGAGGTCTCAGTTCGGGGCGAACCACTAGTATATTCGGTATTAAAAATATAGGCTGTTTGTGGATCGGTTCAGCTGTAATGTGCAATCAGTATTATAGATTTTGGTTTAAGGTTTGAAATTACTCAATTTTGATTCAGAATACATTTAAACGTTCCACCACCTACCAGCCACTTGACTGTAACTCGTTACCAACTTAACCAGTCCATCTAATAAAATGTGTATAAAGGTTTCGGATAACAAGAAATTGATTCGATCACGACGGACGTTTTCCGTGAACCCCGCCGTAGAAGTTCTTCAGCGTGAGGCGCTCAACCAATTCCTAGAAAGACAAGCGCACGCCAACCGGAACTTTCTCAACTGTGTCGGGAAGCGAGGTTGGAGTCAATTATTATTTCTAAGATAAGTTGTTGTGGACAATTTGTTGTATCGTATGCATCAAATTTAACATCTTGTGTCAGCACCCTCCCAGATTGATTCAGTGCTTGCTGCAAACGTATTTCAATTTTTTTTACTGAAAACTGCTTTGCCTTGACCGTCAGCGCATGTATCGCATTTTGCATGTTATTTTGCATTGCGAGCACATTAAATGCACAGTCGCACGGGACAAAGTTGGTGCTGAAACTTTATCTCAATATTTCACGTGCTAGATTTACCTGAATACCTTTGTAGTGAAATACAATATGCATATAACGTGGCGAACAGGATCTAACTTTTTCTATTAACGAAAACTCGTTTCAAGCGCAATATTGTATGTAGCTCTTACATTGTAGCATTATATTTGAATAGGTACCAATCTAGTTATTTGTTTAGAGTATTGGTGGTATAATAACTGAAAACCTTGATGACAATTGGGAGGATATAGGCCATCGACCACTAAACGGTCGAGGATATAGGCTATCGGAGGCCAAGAACGATCGGATATTTTTATGCATTTGTTTTTATTTATGTTTTCCTCTGTCTTTCAGACATAACCTAAGTTGTGAGGGTTATTAGTTATATATACCAAAACTACTCGATTAAGTTCTTCTTTCAATATTATAGTTTTACCTAAATGACTATAGTATTATGCTGTTATTTCAAAACGCGGGAATATACATAACTAATGACCTTTTGTTTTTCTTTGTAGATCCATGGAGCAGTCAGGAATGCGCCTTCACGAGCTAGTTTTTAAATTAATATGAGCCAATTTTTGCCGTCCTGCGCCTGATCTAATTGTTACCAAACGATGTTGTTGGTATTGTTAATTAATATGTTATGATATTCGTCTGAGATTGATGAATATGTTGTACGAAACGTAATTTTGAATTTTAAAAATAAAACTATTATAAATTAGGTAATTCTTTTTTTTTATTAAAACCAGAACCGATTTTGAAACCTCAATGTCCACACCAGTACATAGATTTCTAAGCACAAAATTTACTAGTGTCGATTTCCCTTTACGTGGAAAGAGATTAGAGAATTATCCTGATAGATTAACGTTACAATTTACGTTCAGCATGTGTTGCTAATTGTTATTGGTGTGGACGCGGTTTTCCCAAGTACCTAAATCTCCCAGAAGAAAATCTGTACGTAAAAAGAAACTAATTGGTCAATGTATGGGATGAAGGCTGAGGAACGCGTCAAGCGACGCATGCCGTCCCTGTCCATCGACATGCCGATGTCCGTCCTGCGGCAGAAGCTGAATCTAGAGCAAGAACGAAGGATGCAGGCATTCCGTGCCGCAGCTAACCGGGACTACTTCAATGACATTGGCAAACGAGGTGCGTGTCCCATGGCATTATATGTATACTAGCTGATGCCCGCGACTTCGTCCGCGTGGATTGAGGTTTTTCGGTTCCCGCGGGAACTCTTTAATTTTCCGGGATAAAAAGTAGCCTATGTGCTATTCCAGACTATAATCTATCTCTGTTCCAAATTTCATCCAGATCCGTTCATCCGTTGGAGCGTGATTGAGTAACAAACATACATCCATACATCCAAACTTTCGCATTTATAATATTTACTAGCTGATGCCCGCGACTTCGTCCGCGTAGATTGAGGTTTTTCGGTTCCCGCGGGAACTTTTTAATTTTCCGGGATAAAAAGTAGCCTATGTGCTATTCCAGACTATAATCTATCTCTGTGCCAAATTTCATCCAGATCCGTTCATCCGTTGGAGCGTGATTGAGTAACAAACATACATCCATACATCCATCCATCCATCCAAACTTTCGCATTTATAATATTTATTTGATATGTATATATGTATATGTTAGTCAGTCTCGTGATCTGTCGATGCAATATTGATTCGGTTTTTGTATGCTATGTAATGGCGATAACGTAATTATATTAACACTTACTTATATGCCAATGTGCACTTTCTAATTGGGTATATGCGCGAGAGCGTGGCGGGATCGTTTCGCTTTAGCTTTTCGAAACCGCAATAATGCGCTGACAATTCACGAAACGGCCTAATGCGACTATTTTTTCGAAGTTTTCGGGCGTTTGGACACTAGAGTAAAATGGATTAACAATCTCGTTGTTTTAACTTTCTGTATTACGGACCTCAAAGCTTTCACTAGGGGACGGATTTGCAAATCCCTTAAAATACATAGAATTGTCGGTACATTTTGTGACTAAGTCGGACAAAATAATTAATGGAACTAAAAATTAATACATATAGATTGATCCCTTATCCCCAATTTTTGGAAATGACTTTGTTAAAAATCTTCATTTAAAGTACTATAAAAATGATTTTCCGACACCTCTTCACACAAAATTGACGATTTTGACGAACTATCGGTACATTTTTTTCCGTATATATGCCGATTTTTGTCATTAAAAAATACCATCTGTTAGGAGATAATATGTTCAACTAAAAATTTTGGAAAGAAAAATATTAAAAATAGTACATATAGTATAAAAAATAAAATAAAAATCGCTTGTATTTTTTTCGCATATTTTGCTTTCAAACGTAAATCTTAACATAGTGAAAATAAGGGCTATTTTGATTTTGCTCGGTCACTGGTTTGATTTCGTTTCAAAACTCAAATATCAATTTAGTTAGTCAGTCATTTATAAAAAAAAATATATACCGAAGTATCGAATTATGTTGATTCACGCAGCTTGTGAGTACATGTGTGTGCGTGTGAACGATGCGAGTGTAGTAGTGCGATTTTATACCTATTTGTTTTGCAAATGCGTCCTTAAATAAAATTCCCTAGTAGGTCTAGTAATGTAATATTTCTCTAAAAAGAACAGCGAGTAGAATATCGTTCACGAAATCTAAAAACTCGTACTGAAATTTGCGATTGCGACGAATTTACATATGAGAATATTTCAGACAGGAGCTTAAATAGTATACCTACATTACATATAATATTATATTATAATATGCTAATCCAGATGGTGGACATTGGCTCTTTATTCAAAGTAGATGCGGGCAGTTTGTTAAATAGCATTATCATAGTAATACAAGTTATCTAATTATTTTTATACTACACCCGCTCGGAAAGTACCCTCTTGCTTTTGTCAAAACGAGGTAGAAAGCACGTCATTGCTACAAACCAATTAAGCGGGAGGAAAAGATGTATGAAATTTCATTTCTAACGTGCTAAGCGGGGAGAAAACTGTATGAAAATCCATTTCTAACGCGCTGTTGTTTTTTAATTTTAAGTAAATATGGTATGGACGTTGAGAATTTGGATGTCTTACCTTAAGGAAATATAATATTAGAAGCAGCTTCACCATATTTGACATAGAAAAGTCAAATAATATGGTGAATGTCGACTGTCGACATCGACGTAATTTTTTGAAAACAATACATTAGAAATTAAAGCTAGCTAGCCTAACCTAATTAAGGACTATTAACTATTAACCTAAACCTTTTTTTTTTTCTTTTTTTTTTTTTTTGTTTTTTTTTTTTTTTTTTTTTTTTGTTTCTGTATTTTGAATATGGGTTTGTAAAATTGCCTGAAATAAAAAATATTTATTTTATTTATTATTTTAAACCTTTGTAAGTTCGTTTAATCACTAATTATCGCTTATTTTCCTCGCAGGTGTAGTATAAAGCACTATGTATCACTCGGTAGAAAGTACGATTCCTACCTCGTGTGTATTGCGGCCCTTCGGCTACGCCTCGGGCCTCAAACTACACCCTCGATAGTAATCGGTCACTTTCTCCCCTCGGTGAACAATGTACTATTGTTATCTGTGTGAATTACCAAGGAATTACCATTCCGAAAGCCAAAAATCATGTATATTTAGACACAACTAGTTACTAGGAAAGATTCACACAAAAACATTTTTGTTTTGATTAAGCAGCTGCTCTACCTATTCAGAAACCTAACAAACCACGTCAAACATAACTTGTAACTTCAAGAGTAGGAAAATGTGATGACGATGCGTTTATTCGTAGATTAAATTTCATGCATTGGGGCTGATTCTATAGTGCACAATCTCTAAACTAAACTAAAATGACAGCATTAAAAATATTGTTAGCCCTTTTATAATACTCCCTCACGGAAAGGGACAGAACTAGATTTAAAGCTGTTTTTAGTTTAGTTTAGAGATTGTATTATACAGAATTGGCTAATTCTTATAGTAATATTAATACTTGGCTAAAATTTTAAGTTCTTTCCTTACAACACTAATTATCTTACGGACGAGAATACCTACCTATCATAAACATAAACTCTATATTCTATAAATTCATAATTAAGTACAAATAATTCGGTAAACTAGACATAGATGTAAAATAATTAACATTTCTTTAATAATTTTCAGGTGCTGCCTGGCATCCGAGAGCAGATCTTGATAGATACTGAAATCGTTCAAATTCCCCTGTCGTCTAATGTCTTCTGATTTGAATGCTATCATATGTTTCAAACGAATGTAAATCGTGAATGATGTACCTAATCAATTCATAGTTTGTAATTTATTAAATTACGAGTAGTATTTTCCCTTGCAAAGTCAAGTAGTCGATTCCTAAGATTATATATACATAGGTACTTGGCCTAGTTATTTGTTGTTTCTCTGGTTTAGTAGGTACCTACTTGTAGACTAAAGCTTAGTTATAATATGTAGATTAGTATGTATAGTACAAAAGTAATTAGGTACCTAATATAGGTATGCTATAGGTTTATATAACACATAAATATTATATTATTTAAATATTTTTAGGTGACGTTATTTTCATTAGATTCATAAGTTTTGTTTACTTCAATAAAGGTTGTTAAAGTACTCGTATAGTTTTATTTTTACATTTATTAAGGACTATAAGACTAAGGATCAGACAGGACAAAACGTCCGCATTGGGTCATGGGTGGGAACGAAGATGGTCTGGTCGCACCAGTATGTGCATCTCCATATGAAAGTGCTAGCGCTGACGTTTCTTTTTCGTTTTGTCTTGTCCAGTCCGTAGTGTGCTTTTAACCTGACGATTAATAAATATTTAACTCTATAAGCTACAACCTCATTTATTACTGAATGAGTTAACCTAAACCTTCTTGATTAGTCGTACCTACCTACTCAACGATTAATCAAGATGAGTTAATCCATTTTATTGGATAACTTTTCAATAGCAGATGGGCCTTAATTTATATTGATTAGTGAAATTATTAAAGCTTAACGATTTCCTTGCTAAGCGTTTTAAATATAATATTATTGAAGTAGATCTAATTACGTTTTGAAACTATAAAATACATGTACATGGATTTAAGAGTAGGTACAATTTTTTTCATTGGAACACACTTCATTTGAGTAACTAATGAGTAGGTACATCGAATTTTAAGCAAGTATTGGTATTATTTTAATAAAAGTCGACTTTAAATATTAAGGAAAAAGACAAACATCGGTTTATATTTGTATGGTGTCTACCATTTGTTTGGCAAACAAACAAATAATTTCCAATTAATTAGCAGGAGGTCTTAACGATAAAGTTACCTAACCAAAGTAATTTTCCAAACATACCTAATGAGTTATCAGTGACTGTATATTAATATCTCCAATTTCAGTCGATTATTCTGCTGTTGACTACGTATTTGTACCTACCTAGGTACAGTTTGGTAAGGAAGACTAGGCTCTTTAAACAATAAATTAAATACCATTCACTCACATTTTTGCATACTAGGGCAATAGGTATTCACCAATAAAGTGGACAGGCCCCCTGCGTAACGTAGGAGTTTCATAAAATGGCACCTGAGGCTGGGTCTGCTAGTTGTTACTTCATTTGGAAGAGTTACTAAGTACTTAGTTGATATTCAGTTTTCGCCCCGGCCTGGCTTTGGAGCTCTATATAACTATGTATCCCATACATACATACATGCTTACTTCGCAAACTTCACTTAATTAGCCATATAAATTACAGAAGATAATTAATTGATCGATTTGATATTTCATTGTGAGATACAATCAACGATTTATCGCGAATAAAATTTATATTTTACCAAAGTAAAATATTTAAAAGCGAAGGTATTTCGTATGCAGTGAACTAAGTAGAAATAGAATGAAATAACACTTTAATGTAACTAAGCAAATATTAAAATGGGGAGGCAAACTTGCATTTAGCAACCCAACTAAGGCACCTGGCTTTGTATGTAAGTAAATAATAGTTACTTCGCCGAAAACTCTAGGATAAAATCTTAATGACCTATCCAATTATAAGGCGAATAGGCATTACTACCTGCATGCAAATTAAAAATAAACACCCTTTTGATGATTAAGATCCCACCATATTATCGTAAGATATGATGAAAAAGTATACTTGCAATAAGTTTTACCCAAACGTAGAAGAATCTAAGCTTTGCCAATGAACGAATAAAGAATGGATAAAAAAAAATCAAAAATAAATAACTGACTTCAATAACTACAAACACAAAAAAAAAAAATTACTACCGAATATAATATTATAAATTTAAGAAAAGTTAATGTAGTTCTATTACAATATTTTTTGGAGCCGGTGAAAAAGAAAACGAATTGAGAACCTCCTCCCTTTTTTTGAAGTCTTCACCCTTGATTTCATCTAGGTATAATAAGGTGGAGTTTTTCTATAAAGGAGTTGAACTTTTCACCTGCTTGTTTTCAACGGCTTCATGAGATATTGGTTTAAAGCTCATTGCCACTAGTTTAGCCATTATTGCCACCAATAAGTAAACTCGACTCTCTCTGAATACTTAATCCATATCCATACTGATATTACAAATGCGAAAGTTTTTCTGTCTGTCTGTCTGTCTGTCTGCTACGCTTTCACGGCCCACCGATTCAACCGATTTTAATGAAATTTGGTACAGGGATAGGTTATATCCCAGGGAAGGACATAGACATACTTTTTATCCCGGAAAATTAAGGAGTTCCCGCAGGAATCGAAAAAACTTAGTCATCATCTAGTGAGATATAAATTTTTATTTTTATTTTTATTTTGCAGAGATACGCAGAAATCCACGAAGGGCGCGCGAGACCGAAGCGCAAGATGCCTTCGCTGTCCATCAACAATCCAATGGAGGTGCTTCGTCAACGGCTGCTGCTCGAGGTAGCCCGCAAACAGATGCGTGAGGCGAACCAGCGGCAGGCGGTCGCCAACCGAGTCTTCCTACAGAACGTTGGCAAACGAGGTTTGTTATCTATCAACCCTCTATTTATCTGCTGAGTCTTTAAATAAAATTGGTTTTTTGACTTCTTTAGCCGCGTTGAGCACTTTATGGTTGGGAGTAAACTTGTGGATTCGCGTCACCGACACCTTGCGTTGTTACGAAGACAAAGGGTCTTAAATACATCATACTACATTCTACATTCGTAATTAATCTTTAATGCCTTAGTTTTAAGGTTTACATATATATTTTTTTAAACTTTTAAATTTTTTTACAAAAAAAAAATTCAATTAAAAATTTTTTTTTTTAAGATTCGTTTTCACTTCTATCGGCAGTCCCTATGACTGCCAATTATTATTTTTAATTCAAAGTAGGTGGCACTGTAGGTACAATAATCATATTAGAAGTGATTGTTACTTATTTACGAGTAGGTACTAGGTACTCGTACGTCAAAACTAAAGTTACAAGGGCTCCAAAGGTGCCTTGGTCTGAGGAGGCGACTGGTCATTTAGAATCTACTTTTAAAACAGGTGCAGCGGTAGAGTCACTGCTCTATTTTGATTTTAACATTTTGATGTGACCTTTTAGTTTATTAGTTACTAGCTGATGCCCGCGACTTCGTCCGCGTGGATTTAGGTTTTTCGGTTCCCGCGGGAACTCTTTAGTTTTCCGGGATAAAAAGTAGCCTATGTGCTATTCCAGACTATAATCTATCTCTGTGCCAAATTTCATCCAGATCCGTTCAGTAGTTACGGCGTGAAAGCGGAACAAACATACAAACAAACTCACTTTCCCATTTATAATATTAAGTAAGGATTTATATTGACCGGTAGGCAGTTACGAATATTATGTTTGCTAGTTACTTAGCTAGCCACTGTTACGTTCAAGTTATCTTTGTTGTCATTTAATTAGAAACGTGATGTCGAAACCTTGAGAGTTTTCTTCTTCTTATTTTGTTTTATGGCGTTTATTAGTGCCGCACCAGCACAAAAAGAGAGTTTGAGAGTTTTAAGTCAATCGGTAATTGCCAACAATTAAAAAAACTGATCAAAGTAAAAATGTTTCAAATGTTTATTGACAAATTCTGTGTACCTGCTAAATTTTCACAAGGTATATTACGTACAGCATACCTACTATACCGGTACACTTTTTATCACGTAGAATTAAATACTTAATGATTCTCCAAGTAGGCACCTACCATAGACTAGAACAATCGGAGTAGGTAGTCAATGCTCTTACTAATATCTAAGTTACCACGGTCCTCGAGGAGATAGACGTATATTATGTTTTTAAAACCATTCAAGTGCGAGTTAGACTCGCGCACTGAGGGTTCCGTACCACCACACAATATAAATTATTTTAGTAAATAATAAAAAAAAGTCTAAACAACACGTAATCAGCTGTGAATAACTCCACTATTTTCGACTTCCAACGAGTAGGTACGCATTACGCAACTGGCAACCCTATATTTTTACTGTGAGACCTTGCTTCTTGCCTTTCATGATTCTGAGTCAACGGGTAGTACTCTATGGATTTTGATTTATTGGCGAGTGTCAAAGTATACAAATTATGTGGTATAATACCATATCTTTATAGGTGGTCATATCTTTTGATTGCGTTGACTTAGAAGCTTGATTTTTACAGCTCCAAGGGACCGTGGACCTTAAGTATTTGATATTAATTTCAACCACCTCCACGCGTTCCCGAGAAAAAAGTGGCTGACAGACAGACAGACAGCCAGATGGACAACGAATATAAGGGTTTCTTTTTTCCTCTTGATGTACATAACCCTAAAAATTACCAAATACATTATGTACTTATTTCATTATTAAATAACCGATTTGTTTGTGCAGGTTTTTGGGAAAACTCGGTTCCATCCCGCTACGACAACTAAGGAGTGAAGAACGTTTTGTTTTGTATCACCGCAAACCGCCCCCACTGCAATGCAACTACAAGAATTACCTCCAATCAAAACATCAAATTGAACAAAAAAAAAATAAGGCACACATATTATATATAGTACACCATTCCAGTGTACCTACCTAATTTAACCTCGTAATTTTGGGTCATGAATCTCATTACCAAATACTAAAAAGTACACGCTAATGTATGAATAAAATTCGTCGTTCCTCAGTCTTTAGAATGCAGTAAACATTACAATTGGTACTCGTCGAAAGACAACTTAGAGTAACTTCTGTAAAGATATTTTTACTGCAACACAACACACCTTTTGAAATAGCAATTTCAAATAATAAACTGAATTCACCGTCCTTATTTTTATTAATTATAAATCTATACCAACTACATTTTTAATTTATATTTTTTAGGTAGTAAAGCGATGGATGTGAATGCTACCAGCTCAGTATTCACTGATATGGCCTATTCTCATACCTACTTGTTAATATTTCCGATTAATTAATTATAGTCAAGTAGTAAACGTTACTTAATGTAGTTAAGTGTAAATTGTTTGTGCCAAATGACTAAGATAATGTAACTAATACAGATAAAAGGTCTATTGTATTTTACATAACTAACCTGCAGTTTAATAATTGTCTAACTAAACTCACTATCCTCTTCCTACAATGTTCAGTTTTGTGTTAATTATAGATATGTACAGAGTAGCTGATACATTACTTTTGTTATAAAATATTGATCTCTATTAGCTTTTAAAGTAGGCAAAAGTAATTAATAGTCTATATTATTAAAAAATACGTTCAATAAAAACGTTAAATTATTGTTTAGCATTTTTATTTTTACACAATCCCATTGTTTATCATCGAAAAATGTACTCAACGTAGCAACTCTACGGAATTGAAATCGAAACAAGACGCTACGCTACGCGTTTCATACTACGCTACGCGGTCCATAGCTATGCGTGCACCTGTCCTACGTCAGCTACGCATTTATGGACGTGAGTAAAGTTTCTGGCTGCGACTGACGCGCGTATGGTTCGCGTTAGAATCGCGTTTATATCGCGTCGTCTGCGCGTAGAAAATACGCAGTGTGCATAGGCTCTAAGAAACTATCGCTGCCAGCACGGAATCAGTAATCTGCTTATTGCTGTCTTGCTACGTGCTGTTATAGTGGTCTTGCTAAGAGTATACCTACAATTTTCTGACGAACTGTATTTGGCACCTAACACCTTAACCGATGAACGTTGGGGTCCAAAAGTGCTGGAATGGCGACCCCGCACGGAAGGCGTAGCGTCGGCAGACCCCCCACACACAGTGGCTTGGGGAGGACCCTACAGGAGAACTATGTCCAACAGTCGACGTCCATCGGTTGACGATGACCTTAACTTATATCATATCGTGATTGACGATAAGATTTATTGTATTTAGTAGCTGTTAAACAATAATCTTTGGTCCCATTTACACAGTCTTGTTAAATATGCTAACGTAGGTAAGCAGAATAAGCAGGAATGTCTTTGATAGTACGCTAACACAAATAACCCCTCTTAGTTTGCTCTATTTCTGTAACCGGCAAAGACCAAGTGTTGCGAAATATTACCTATAATATTAATTTCAGGTGTTAAAATTATATTTATCGTAGAAGTTATAATAATTAAGTAATCTCAAGAACAAAGACCGGTGTTCTATAAGCCTTAAATTTTAGTTTTTTATCTATATATTATACCTAGCACAGTTATCTAAAATTTAAAGGAAACAGTATTATCAATCTTTATTCAAAATTTATTCACAAAAATATAGTGCAATGAAGTAGCAAATGAATCATAATATCAATGAGTTGATCGCGAATTGAATGCATTCGCCATTGACTTATGGCATTCGGGCTCTGAGTTAGAAAGGTGAGAGCCTCGGTAAAGTGTCCGCACCCTCGCACGCCTACAATGAAATTGATGTCCTAGACATCTTTCGAGCGATTACCGTCTATCGATAAATAGATCTTTAATAGTAGATGGAACTAATTTCCAACCGCTTTAACCCAGGGCAGTGGGCACAGACAAATTAATAAGTTAATTCATCCCAGAGCCCGAATGAATTCCATTCGCGCTCGTACGTAGGAGGTAGGCGCTATGCTTAATGCTACATCTAAAAACGCTACTTTAATTCTGCCTTTGTTTTTAAAGGTATTATCCTTTTAAACTAAATTTAAATTTACCTACATACTAGCCCATAGGTTGATTATTTATCAAATTGTGCCACAACCGGGCCGTCATATCCCCACATAAATTGTATAACAACACAGCTCTACGAACACAACACATGCTTTATGAAATACGTATATAAACTAAAAGAAAAGGGTGACTCTCTGACGGCAATACTTAGTTTTTGAAGTGAAACTTATTTAGAATCGTTGTGATTTGAAAATTCAACGAAACGAAAAAGCGACACCAAAAAGAGACAAACATATTCATAAATAGGATTTAGCCTGTGAGAGAATGAGATAGAATACAAGTTATAATGAGATAAATATATCTCTCGTAGACTACTTTTTTATATAAAGAATATAGTAGGCTGGCAAATGTAGAATGTTAATGAAATCTACAATAATTGATGTCATTTCCATCGCTATCAGTCGCCAACTCAGAGCTCATCGATTTAAAACTGAGGCTCTACAATGTTCTCCATCATCACCAAAATAGGATGCTGTAATAAAGAAATCAATCAACTTTCGAATCGAGCATTCTCTTTGTCGGTGTGTAATTAGCTTTTTCGGAGCTTCTGCACACTCCAGGAATATAGAGAACTCGTTCAAACGAACTGAATGACGGTTTATTTAACTGGTAGTGCTGTGACGGTAAATTGAATTAGTACCTACTGAAATGGGTTTTTCAGAGTTTACGTCTATTTATATTTTCTTGCAGCTCAAATTTTCCGTGAAGCGATGCTTAAATTTAAGTATCGACTGTAAACTTCATTACTCTATTTAATGTTTAAATTTTGCGTTTACTGATAGGGTACTGAATTTGTTACTTTCATTAAAAGGAAGCGCAATTCGAAGTGTTTTAGTATTGTTAACATAGGACATGAAATTTGCGTCATTAGTGCGATAAAAGTAAAAAGGTTGTGAGCGGGAAAGCAATTTTCATAAGCGGGATTTTTTCGTATGTATTCGCTCCTAATCTTGGGAACAATTGGGCAAATCTTCCTCTTGGCAAGGGAACTTTAGGCTTCAATATTATTTAAGGAAATATAATATACATAATACAAAACAAGAGCCACGGCGGCCAATCTCCAGAATTTTGCTCATGTGTGCGGGAGATATTATAAAAAATGAACAAATGTGTGCGCAAACATAAGTACACTCATTATACCCCTTATCAAGTCTCTTATGTCATAATCTAATGATTTGACATAATCGTGCAAAGGACCGACGCTCCCTGTGGCACGGGGGTAGAGGAGGCCTGAAGTTAGGCCAGCTTCCTAACTTCCTGTCTTGAATAATTGAAAATTAGTCAGGAAATCCTACTATCTAATACCTAATATGGATGCAGTACCAACTAATCAAATAAGCAACGCGAGTATATCAAACGTCATAACGCGCGTTTAGTATGGCATTAATATATATTTACATCTCTCATATTCGGTAAGTAGGTCCTTATTACCCCCAAATGGAGCTTGTAAGTGACCAATTAGCGCTCTAGGGTAATAATGTAGCTAGAAAAACCCTAGGGCGGTAAGTAATTAAAAAAAGTATGACGGTTAGATGTACGCGAACTTTTTGAAAGAGTGAAGAGTTTTTTTTTTAATTACTTACCGCCCTTGGGCTTTTCTAGCTACATTATTACCCTAGAGCGCTAATTGGTCACCTACAAGCTCCATTTGGGGGTAATAAGGACCCACTTTACCTCACAATCGAGATGTAAAGCAGAGTAGTAAGCTCGGGTGTAAGCATCAATTGCACCCTCGAACTATAGGCGCCCTCCCTGCGCTCGTGCGCCTAAATATCTCGGGCTGCAATTGATGCCTTACAGCCCTTGGCTACTAATCTACTAATAGCTGCTCGTGCTGATTCACTGATTGATCACCTCTCCTGTAAAATTTTGTATGAACATTTTTTTTTTCACTCATCGTTTCGTATAGAAGACAAAAATTCATTAAGAGGAAAAATACACAGAGAGCTGGTGATTGAGGATTTCGAAGACGGATGAAGAGCACCAGCCAGGTTATCGAAGATAGGTGGGGGGTGCTCGACCAAATGTCACTCGAAACTTCATCCAATTGACAGTTAGCTGAAAAAATTTTCAAAATGGCGGATTTAAGATGGCCGCCATACAAATTTCGTCGGTGTCTATCTCGGAGAGTATAAAAGATGGAAGAGTGGTTTCTTGGCAAAAGATGATCAGAACATGAAGGTCTACTTGATGAACAGGAAAAAAATTCAAGATGGCGGAATTTATTTTCAATAGAAAATGTATGGCGAATATTGAAGAGGCTACAAGTGTAGAACTATGCACGACTACGGTTTCTTTTCAAGATTTGTTTTTATGGACGAATTCTCATTTTGACGAGTGGTTCGGAGAAAAAATATGGAGAGAGATGATGATCGAAGGTTCAGATGATGGGTGAGGAGCACAGTCAGGGTATTAAAGATAGGTACCTACTTAGGGGCTGCTCAAACAAAAAGGGAGGGGCGGGGGGTTGGTGGTCTTTGTTTTATGTTTTTCCTTTATGAGAATTTTCTTTTACGTCGGACGCTTGGCGTGCTGGCGCTTCCACTGTGCTCACTAGCATAGCAGTGTGTTGTTCAGATCAGAACACGTAGACAGTAAACCAGCTGCCCGATTATGTAAGAATTGTCGATCAAATCGTAAAAGTTCGGCGCCAAAGTAAAATAAACCATAACAGCTTTGAATTAGAGCTCAATTTCGTGTTTCGAAATTGAGCTCTAATTTAATGCTGTTATGGTTTATTTTACTTTGACGCCGAACTTTTACGATTTGATCGGCCATTCTTACATAATCGGGGGGCAGGATAGTAGGACAGCGAGTAAGTAGACAGTGGACCACGCTGTCCACTACGCGGTCCGCTGTAGCGGGCCGCGCAACCACGCGCCATACTAGTTGTACTTGTTTCGTATAAAACCTTAGAGAATTTAACCATCTAGGATGTTACAAAACACATACTTGTGACGTCATCAATATTCGACGCTCTTTTTAGGGTTCCGTACCCAAAGGGTAAAAACGGGACCCTATTACTAAGACTCCGCTGTCTGTCTGTCTGTCTGTCTGTCTGTCTGTCTGTCTGTCTGTCTCCAGGCTGTATCTCATAAACCGTGATAGCTAGAAAGCTGAAATTTTCACAAATGATGTATTTCCGTTGCCGCTATAACAACAAATACTAAAAATTAAAAAAATATATATATTAAGGGGGGTCCCCATACAATAAACGTGTTTTTTTCGTATTTTTTTGCTCAATATTAAAAACGGTAACAGGTAGACGGTTCAAATTTTCACAGAATATTAACTTGTATATTACCTTTCAAAATAAATAATTAAATATCAATAAAGTAAATATTAAAGGGGGGCTCCCATACAATAAACGTAATTTTTATTTTTAATACGTCATAAATCGTAAAACTTACTACAGGTTTGTACGGAACCCTCGGTGCGCGAGTCCGACTCGCACTTGGCCGGTTTTTTACTGTAATCGATAAGGTAATAAAATTTAAACCTATAAGTGTAACAAATGACGTAAATTTTACCTGTTGAGGAAGATCCACTAAAAATCATTTAGTTATAATATCTATAAATATCCCTATTAATTGACCCGGGCTAGAAGTCGAACCTAAACCCTCACCTAACCGTCTTACAAAGCGGAAAGGACCAAAGAGGCAGTTCAAAATATAGTAAGAAGTACTACTAGGTATATGCTTCCCCACTCCACTAAAGCTCGTTTCGCCTGTAGGTGTCGCATAATTAAAGTGATTTAATTTGAAGCGGTGCGCGAGAGCCACATGATTTCATTACTCTCTCTCGGCACGTTTTCGTCATCTAAAGACTCTCCTGTACTTACATTAGACGAGACTTCTTGTGTTTTACTAACAAGAAACATCGCAGAAAATCTTTCATATTTACACACACAAACAATTTATATATATAACAACTAGGTATATGATGCCCGCGACTTCGTCAGCTTGGATTTAGGTTTTTTTAATCCCGTGGGAACTGTTTGATTTTTCGGGATAAAATGTATTTTGTACCATGTCCTTCCCCCGGGATACCTGCTGATTTTGTAATTTGTTGTTGTTACTTAAGTTTTTATTCAATCAAATTCTTAGAATATGTCTGAGTGTCTAAAATAAAACATATTGGTAACATTAAATAGCAACGGTATTAAATATTTGCAACATAACCCTAATAGGTAAATAACACGATCAATTAGGTACCTTGCAGGAATTCAAACAATATTGGACCTTAATAAAAATTATATAATAGATTTTAATCCACCGTTTTCCACGCTTATTAAATGAGAATTCAGAGATGTCCAGTGTCCACTAAATCAAATCTTGTGACAGGACGAACACAATATACTCGACCTCATTTAAGAGTCCATAACGAAGTAGTAAAAAAATACAGGAAAAAAGATTGCATTAATATGATTTCCTGAAAGGTAGATACTATTAAGTAAATTCTGTGATATCATGATGGCAGCGATATGGGACAACAAAATCAAATTATATTTAAACTAAATTCCGCGACTTCGTCCGCGTGGATTTCATTAATTTTCCGGGATAAAAAGTAATGTACCTACTATGTGCTTCCCCGGGATGTAACCTACCTCTATACCAAACATCAGATGGTGGAGCGTGAAAGCGTAGCAGACATGAAGCCAGACAGACAGACCGATGGACAGACAGACAGACACACTTTCGTATTTATAATACTAGTGGTTCGCCCCGAACTGAGACCTCACGGTATCCATCAACTTTTACAGAGCGCCATCTATTGATATCATTGTGAAGTTCTGTTAAAAATACTGAAGCTCATTAAAAATTAAATAATTTCGTTTCCTTATAATATTTATCTAATTTTAGTATTTTTTTTTAAATACATAGGCCAGCGCTTGGCTGCAATCAGACTTGGTTGCAAGTGGTGATGCAGCCTAAGGTGGATCGCGCTTGCCTAGAAGATGCCTATTCACTCTTGATTTGAAGGTACCTATATTAAAAGAGGAGGGGAAAACGGAATCCGTAAGGGCAATGTTCCTTGTAAAATGTATTTGTTGTTCAAGTACAGGATATAATTCAAATAATTGATCAAGTTTCAGGCTCAGCCTTTCAGAAAATTGAGAGTTCTGAGGTCAACTTTGGACGTTAGAAAATCTCCACTTTGAAAGCCCCCCAATTCGTCAATTTTAGGGGAAAAATTTAAAAAAAAATATTTTGGACTCTACTTTTAATTATCTTTAAAATGATATACCGCAACCCTATGTAACGCTATAAAAAATATTTTACTTCGCATTCGCTCCTATGAGAGCCCCCCTGAAATAAAGATTTTTATAACTTTTTAAGCCATATTCGGCTGGAGGCCATCAGTTTACATGTTATATTTAAATTTGAAGTAATTACGTTCAATAATTCAGAAGTTATAAGGCTCCGACAGACGGTCGGGCGGACGGACGGACAAATGCAAATTCACTCAAGTAGACTCAGAGACCTTCGCTTCGCTCGGTCAATTTACAATTAGTATTAAACAATATAATAAAACATTCGCAAACTTAAAAAATAAAAATAAACAATACTTAGTAATCAGTTTATATTGGATAAAGGCTCTTGTTGGGTTGTACTAATCGCAGTTCGCAGGATTTTTCATTTGGGCCCTTAATTCCAATCCGTACATATCGAGGAGGATACTCGAGATCTTCAATTAGGCCTGAACAAAGTGGAAGCGTAATGGAAACCTCGTGCCGCTCCCAACATGGTCAGAGTGGTTCTTTAAATTATAATTTAGGTACATTTACGTCTTTTAGGTATTGTGCATCAGTCTCTACAGTGCGTGAAATAACATAAAATAGCCTATGAATTTTAATTTCCTAGCGTGATATAATTCCAAAACGAACACGCCGTTAGTATCTATCCGACTGTGCCGTCGCGCTTTGTGTGTCCAACTCCAAATCTCTATACCTAATTTAGATGAACGCTTTTAAACTTATGTAAGTAAGTACATAGTACCAAACGGTGAAAACTGTTTCGCGTATGCCTAATGACGTCTGGATCACAAAGGGTTGATTACAAATACGCTTTGTTACCATTATTTTTTTAATCTTACGTAGAATTTTTTATTAAGCATTCCAGCAAGCTTTGTGAAACTTTTCTCCTTGATGTGAAAAGGCTACTTTTTACAACTGAAACTCTTATTACAGGAAGTTCCAATTAGTTAGGTTTTGTTTTCTTTTCTTGTAATTAAACCGCAATGAAGTTTGTTTAAGGGATTCTTGCAGGATTTATAAGCTGCCTTGGTCAATAACGCATTGACGGGTTGTTCCTCAAGATATGGGATAGCAGGTCTTCTCATAAAACTGCTGCGCATCCACTGCTACCTAGTGTCTTTAGTAAATGAAAAGCTATAGGTACTTACCTACTTAGATGTTATTTTTAATATGGAATGCTGCACCGGTGTATTTTGTGTCGTAATAAAAATTTTTGTTGGTTAGTACTTACTTAGTTAGTTGTTTGTTACAGTACAAAAATCGGTTACGAAGTTCTTCGAAAAATGATAAGTAACTTCCTATCTATAACATCGGCCAAGTGCGAGTCGGACTCGCGCACCGAGGGTTCCGTACAAACCTGTAGCTCTACCTGAGTATTTGATATGAATTTCAATTTAATACCTCTACGCGTTTATGAGGAAAGCGGTACTTAGTAAGTGTAAAAATATTAAAAATGTTTTTATTATATGATGTAACTAAAAATTTATGCTTTTCGCAATTTTTCCTTTATCTGTGCTATAAGACGTTGCTTCGCACCAAATTTCAAGATTCTGAGTTCACGGGAAGTACCCTGTAGGTTTTGATTCCCTTGCGAGTGTCGAAAATCTGGAGCATAAACGGCTGTATCTTTTGATTGCGTTGGCTTAGAAGTTTGATTTTTTCACAGCTCCAAGGGACAGTAGACCTGAGTATTTGATATGAATTTCAGCTTGATACCTCCATGCATTCCTGCGAAGAAGGGTCTTGACAAACAGACGGACAACAAAGTGATCCTATAAGGGTTCCGTTTTTTCGTTTTGAGGTACGGAACCCTAAAAATACTAATTAATAACGGTTAAAGATAAGGAATGTTTAGATTGTTACACGTGTTACGCATCGTTGGGTAGGTTCCTACATCAAACTCAGTAGGTAGATAGTAGATACGTTGGGGTTTCAATTCAAATGATGGATCAAATAATATTTAGTTACGTTGCTTAGCGATGGCTTCAGTATAATATCCTGTAATGAATGTGGTAGAACCATATTACAGGAATGTAACCATAATTACCCTATATCCTACATATATACGGTTTTGCTGAAATTGAACAAAATAGGTGAATATGGAAGCAAATAAAAGGTAAGAAATACTTTCTTGTAGGTAGTCACTAATATTACGTCGCGTCGTTAGTTATCTACTATAATAATAGTAATGATGACAACTCAATCAAATCAGCAACTCTTTATCAAACTTAAAAACGCACTTCTAGTATGGAAGCTGTATGAAATTCACAGTTGTGACGTTATAAAATTTTAACGCACTTCTTCTTTAATCTATATTTTAAAATGGTTATCAAACTTAAAACTGACCGAGGACGTGAATTTTAGGTCTTTTGGAAGACCCTCTATTTAATAATCAGTTAGAAATAATTTATTTTTGATATAGTCATCATCCCTACACTTTACACAATAAATTAATATAGATAACACTCTACCTCTTTGTTGGTGAAAACGCGAATAAAATCATTTCAGTAATTAGGTATACGGGTAGATATAATAAGTACGATTGTCATGTTTGTAAAATTTAAATTAAGCGCCACGGAATTAATGACGCGGTCTTTAATACATTATTTTTTGGGTTTTTATGTGTGAGTTTAAATAACTTAGGTATGACCTAACTTAGTAGGTACAGACCTAATGTACCTAATATACTCATGACCTCGTGATCAAAGAGTTTCTCAATTTTTAAGGACTTTGGAAATAAAATGGACGATCTTACAAAGTTTCTGAGATTTAAATCTCTGAAAGTTTGCGTGTCTCTGAAGTGCGTTTTAAAAAATTAAATATCAATTAAATGAAAAACTAGAAGTTTGATACGCTATCATCCGCCACAGAAGGTAATTATATAATATGTGGTACAGTGAGTATCTTGCACTTGCAGCCGCGATATTCACCACACCTGCACCTAAATCTTCCAAAATACACTCAACGTACGTTTCACTCCGAGCATCTTCAGGAGATGTTGACTCTACAATGCACGATTTTAAAGTCGACATTAGAATCGCGGGCTGCAAGTGCAAGAAACGCACTGTAATACCACATAGATTTAACTTCTGTGGCGGATGATAGCGAATTAAACTTCTAGTTTTTTCATTGTCATGGACTTCCGCAAAGTAACGCCTGCTTCTATCCAATATTTAAATATCAATTGCTTTAACGGTGAAGGAAAATATCGTGAAGATACCTGCTTGCCTGAGAGTTCTGTAAAGTCCTCAAAATGTGAAATCTGCCAATCCGCACTTTGCCAGCGTGGCCAATTAACCCTTCTCGTTATGAGAGGAGACTCGTGCTCGGTATTGTGGCAATGGTTGAAGTGAGTTAGATGTCTTTGACAGCCTCCCTGTCCATGGCATAGTCTTAAACCTAAGAGAGAGGGCCTATGGTCAAATTGGGAATTTATAAATTTTCTCTGGTCTGATCTGGTGGGAGGCATCGGCCGTGACTATAGTTAGAAAAGACGTGCCGCCAAGCGATTTAGCGTTCCGGTAATGATGTGTAGAAACCGATAGGAGTAAGTATGGGTTTAATATACTGCCAAACCCCTAACAGATAACCAAGCTACCATCTAAGATTGCATCATCACTTACCACCTGGTGAGATTACAGTCAAAGGCTAACTTGTAGTGGAATAAAAAAAAAGATGATCCATATGTATGTACCTATATGTATAGTAGTGTGATTTCGATATAGTATTGGAGCCCTGGACGCGCTCCTCTTGGCCATCAATTTAGAAGTGATGCTGCTTCAGATGAGGATTATAGGTAGATATTTTGGCATAAGTTTTCGATCATACTGAGTAGGTAAATGAAATACTAAGTAATAAGTATAGAAAAAGATACAAAATTTATAAAATACTGATTTGATCTCAAACAGCTATTTTTAGCTACCTATATAATAGCTATTAATAGTTATTTGTGTTACATGGGGCCAAAGAAAATTTTTGTTCCCCGAGGGCGCTAATTTGAATTCAGAGCGAAGTGAAGGATTCTATAGTAGAATCCCGAGCGTAGCGAGGGGTTACAAAGTAGAATCCTGAGCGTAGCGAGGCATTCAATATACGCCGCCCGAGAACAAAAAATTTGGCCCCGAGTGACACACACTATTTTTCATCATTACGTATGAGAAAAAGCTAGGAGTATCAACCTACTATGTATGGACATTACCTATACGTTTAAGCACCAATCAGAAGATACTCCTATCAACCTTTGTAATTGTATATACATTATTTAAACGTATATTTAAAGTTTAAATAAAATGTAAAGACGTATCAACAAATTGATCACGTGACTTCGGACCAATCAGAACAGAGAAATGCAAAGTCGTATATTCGATCAACAAATTGATGACGTGACTTCGGACCAATCAGAAGAGAGAAATGAAAAGTCCTATGGGCCTACAAGTGACACTTTGCTCCCGCTATCCTCTGAAGCCAATATGCGTTTTTCGAATAGGTATGATGAAAAATAAATTAAATGATTATAATAATAAATAATATGATGTTAATAAGTGCAGTGTGTACCTAAATTGAATAAATATTTATGACTTATGACTTATACAAGCAACAATTTTGTCAAGATTGGTTGAGCAGATGAGCTGTAAGTGATAACAATTAACAAAATATAGATACATAAAAGGCAGACATTTCAACTTTATTCACTTGGATACTTTAAGTTTCTGGAACATGAACATCAAACATCAAAAATCAAAATCAAATATGTTTTATTCAAGTAGACTTTTTACACAAGTGCTTTTGAATAATCGAATGTAATAATCCCTGGCCTTTCTTTAAACTTCTTAATTTGTTGTCTGTAACCTGTAGGTAACTGTAGCTTTTCTAATCAATAGATATGGATTTTCTACTCTCAACTTTAGACTCTAAATACTTATTTGGCCACAACTTTTATTTATTTTTCATTGAAAATATCCCAATAATAAAATCAGTTTTTCCAGATTCTGTAAATTAATGTGCAACATAAATTTCGCATTCTAACGCCATCTTGTGTCTATTTAAAACATCTGCAGAAAAAAGCGCCGAACGAAGATTTCCCGAAAGCGGAAACGCAAGTAAACAAGAAAAACAGGTTCGCGAAAAGCTTTCGAAGGATCGGTGAGTTGTCTAGTAGTTTACATAGATGGAGCGCATAAATAAGCATATAACTATAGCAATACAGTTATTTGACTTATTGCTTTGTAGATGCTTTTATATTTATTTGCGTTTTTAGTAGGTACCTACTTCAGTTGACATACTTAACGATCGAATATATTATTCGATGTATAATATCGTTATGTGTATTTCGATTCTATAATATCGTTGTACTATAGAACTACATACTTATTCGGTAGATTTTTGTAAATTAGTTATATTACTTCGGAATTATATTGTTTTACAGACGCATTTTAAAAGAAGTTGTCTTGAGAACAATCTCAGAATTAGTGGAAGGAGGAGAATGGTATACTTTGAAGCAAGCAGTCGGCATGTTGGAAAAAAATGCCGCCTCCGTGATATCGCTTAAAACACACAATCAGAAACTTAAACTGTTAGTCAATGATACCTATTATATATAGTATAAATAGTATACTTAGTTACCTACCTCTCATTAATTAAACCTAAACTATCTGATACCTTCTAAGCATGATAATGTGAGACCTGCGTTTTTCCGTCTGGTACATCATACCTATGTACATCTTTCGTACCTACAACGAGCAACGCATTTTTTATCATTTCGCATAATTTCGCGTTACCCCATAAGAATATTGACGTAATAGGATCGTGTCTCATGGTTAGTGAGCATACTGCAAATCTTTAAGTTAGGTAATAGGTATGTAACGTTCTGAAAATACCTGTATGTGAGATTGAATTCCTATTTGAGTTCATTTGTATATTATGTAGAGGTGCTTATCTACGTTTTAGGTCATTAGAGGCGATTACCACGGAGTTACAAAAGAATCGACAACTGCGAGTATTCGAATTACGCAGTAGTGACTTAAATGTGGCTTCTCTTCGTGATAGTATAAAGGTAAGCTTCTGTGTCAACAGCCGGATACTAAAAACTTACTTTTAATAAACTTGAGTCTCAGATAATCATGAGTCATGACTAATGACATTTAAGAAGACGTGCGCTACGTGCAACGGCGGAGAAAGGCGTGGCGTCTTTTCTTTTGTGATAACAACTGAAACTTTAACGTAGGTTATCGTAATCGTTTTTTTTGAGTTGTAAGTAAAGCGCAGTATCGCAAACCGCAAAATGGTTGCACGGGCTGAACGGTCAACAGGACTGTAACAACTCTAAAACTTGGGATAACAATATGACTCCTGAGACGAAGCCGATGGGAAATCCCATCGAACACAAAAAGCTTAGGGATCGAGATTAAGTAGGATTGTCTAAAGAAAATAAGTCTGAAAGCATTAGAGCCTATGATTCAAATGCAAAAGCAGCATTTTGACAACGCGCGTTCGTAAAACGCGCGTTGTCTGAGCGTGTAAAATACGCCATGTGCGATGCTTAAAATTTTGCATCTAAGGCTAGGTTGCCGCGGTTCAAAGATTCGGCTCTGCTGCACGTTTTACTTGCGTTTGGTTTGTTTCAATTATGGTTTCAAGTAGGTAACTGTACTATTTGAATAAAATAAATAAATAAGATTTTATTTCAATCAACCAAAAAGGATCATAAGTATTAATAGGACAGGATCGATATGCCAGCACGTGAATCATGCAACAGTGATTCAAGTAGGTACTGGCAGTCAAACCTGGCAGCAAATGCCTTCAGAGTCAGGACGCTGTTGGAGCTGGATAATTGCCTCATTAAAATGTACTTACAGGACACAGTATTCAACGCGCGGATCCAATTCGACTATGCTGAGAGGTGGTTATGCGCTTGTGCCGAGTCTGTGGATATGCAATTTCAAGTACAGCCTTCATCGACACCAAAAACAGAGCATGAAGACTGCGTGCATAAAGAGCTACTCCGAGCTTACGAATTGCAAATTAAGGTATAACCATCGGCCCCCCTCAGAATGCAGCTATAGTCCTAATGTGCACTTGGCCACGCTGCCAAGAGTGGATTGGCAGATTTCACACAACTTTGAGAACACCATGGAGATCCATACTAATATTATAAATGCGAAAGTATGTGTGTGTCTGTCTGTCCGTCTATCTGACCGTCTGCTACGATTTAACGACCCATCTTTTCAACCGATTTTGATGAAATTAAGAATAGAAATAGGTTGCATTACGGGGAAAGACATAGGTTTTTTATCCCGGAAAATTACGGAGATTCGCGGGAATCTAGTACTTAAACTATAAATACTTACAAGTAAAATGTAATGTACATTGTACGTGATCCCACTTCTAATGACCGCAACTTCATCCACGTGGCTTTAGATTTTTCTTAAATCCCAAGGTTTTTCATGAATCCTTGAATTTCCGAAGTAGGTATGTGAGAAGGTAGGACGTATATAATCCTGTGAGTCATATCTTTCTCCAGGGTGTGCCTCAAATCTGATACCTACCTAACAAAAATTAAATGACATAACAAAATAGTAAATGACTAGCTGATGCCCGCGACTTCGTCCGCGTGGTTTAAGTTTTCTTGATTCCCTCGGGAACTCCTTAATTTTCCGGGATAACAAGTAGCCTATGTCACTCTTCAGGCCTTCAACTATACCCATGCCATAAATCACGTCGATCCGTTGCTCCGTTGCGCCGTGATTGAAGGACAAACCAACAAACCAATAAACCAACATACCAACAAACCATCAAACAAATACACTTTCGCATAATTATAATATTAGTATGATATGATGTAAGTATGTCTGTGCGTCAATTTATAATATTTTAGGAAAGACAAGAGCTACTGCAGTATTGGAAGACGCGATACGAAGTCGACACGGCAAACATAGACGCGCGGCTCAAAGAGCAATGCGAAAAACTTCGCGTCACTGTCGCTCGCCGTGTGGAGTTGGAAAAATTGGTGCTTATTTTTGTACACATTTCAACAGCTTGTTAAATAAGCTTATAATAAGCTTATTAAATACTAGCTGATGCCCGCGACTTCGTCCGCGTGATTTTAGTTTTTTTGTATTCCCGCGGGAACTCCTTAATTATCCGGGATAAAAAGTAGCCTATGTGTCCTCCAGGTCCTCAACTATACCCATGCCAAAAATCACGTCGATCCGTCGATCCGTTGCGGCGTGATTGAAGGACAAACAAACAAACCAACAAACCAATAAACTAACAAACCAACAAACACACACACTTTCGCATTTATAATATTAGTATGATATTAAGTATTATGTTAGCTTTAAGCATTAGATAAGTAGGGGAGACCTAGGAGAAACCAACAAACACACACACTTTCGCATTTATAATATTAGTATGATATTAAGTATTATGTTAGATATAAGCATTAGATAAGTAGGTACGGCAGTCCGCTGTCCTCTACAGGTTCGGGTAGGATAGGCCTATTTTGATTTTTGACGTTGAGAAACCCTCATTAGCTGTCTCCATGTCTTAAATCTGTCCGAAGTCCTTACGTATAGTTTCTGCAAGAATATTGAAAAACCACACTCGCCTCGCCATCGCTGTTATACCTATTATAGGACTATACGTCTGGTTTTCTGACTAGGTACTTGCATAGATGGGTAATAAAGCTCCATAAATGAAGCCAGGCGCCTCATTCTAATTGTGTTGGAGGCCCGAGGTGGCAGTAATGCCAAACAATTACTTATTTGGTCTTATGGGACCACTATGGTATGCCCCAGTTTATAAGCGTCAAGCGACTGATAATTAACCCTATGTCGGTCGTAGCAACAACCTTAACAGGTGGTGGGCAGTGGGTAGATGACGAAGGTGAAGGTTCATGTGATGGCGGCGCGCACTGCAAATGCCCTCTGTGCTATGTCCAACCTTGGACACTGGATGTAAGTATACCTACAAACTGTTGGATGGAAAGGTCTAAGCAAACTCGTCACAGCCAGGCCGAGGCCGGCCACCACACATAACACAGGCCACGCTGTGGTTAAAGAGGACGATACTGGTGTACCGCATGTCGGCGATTTTGCTTGTTCTTGGCAGCTCGTCACTACCGCCAGTTCTGAACCGCAAGTGTGAGCTGCAACTTGCCTTTCAAAGTTGACCTATTCCGTACGTTATAGTGTAAAAGCCCGATTGCGAAGTATGTACCTACTAGTTATTAGGTAAGTATATTGTTTTTATGTTAATTTTACAGCACAAACTGCACGAAGGTGAAATGCGTGCATGGTCGACGTTCAAGAAGGAGCGCGCGGCAAGACTGGCCCGTGAGGAGCGGCTGCGTAAAGCTGCCACACGCGTACAGGCTTGGTGGCGCGGCATCATGGTTCGGCGAGCGTTAGGAAGCTTCCGCTATTTAAAGAACCTAAAGAAGACTGGGGCTAAGACAAAGAAGAAGTAACTTTAAAAAATAAGAAGTACTTTATTACTTACTACATACCTATTATAATTAGTTCAAATAATAATAAAAAGGTAACGCCTAATATTATTTAATATCTAGTAATTATTTATACGTAAGAAAGAAAGAAAGAAGAAGAAAGAAGAGTAACAAACGCATGGCGCAAGTACTGGTCATTCAAAGAGATTATGAAGAACTATCAATACCCTATGCCATCGAAAAGAAAACTTTTCAACCTTTGTATTCTTCGTACCCTTACTTACGGATGCCAAACATGGGCGCTGACACAGAAAACCTTTACAAAAATGAGAACTTGTCAAAGAGGTATGGAACGCAGCATGTTAGGCTATACTAGAAGAGATAGGAAAAGATGCCAAGATCTAAGACGTATCACTAAGCTCGAAGATGTAGTCGTCCAAACTAAAAAACAGAAATGGAGATGGACCGGACACATGATACGAGAGAAAAACAAGAAGTGGACCAGAGCATTGACTGAATGGGAAGTTAGGGATGGCTCGAAGCGAAAAAGGGGTAGACAAAGGAAACGCTGGGTTGACGACATAAAGAAGACGGCTGGGGCACTATGGACAAGAGAAGCTCAAAACCGAACTAACTGGAAACACCTGGAGGAGGCCTATGCGCCAGAGGGCGCGCTGATCGCAACGGACGCTAAAGTGCAAAGTTTTTAGACTAATCTTATAATTTAATGTGTATAATTGTAAACATGAATCAGCAATAAAGGCTTTATTTATTTATTTATTTATTTTATTTATACGTAAGGTGGGGTTTTATTTCAAAATTATATTCAAACGTAGAACACGACAACATAAATTTAGGCTGTGTTCCGAAGTACACTGCGAGCACTGTAAGGTGTGACGTCACTTTAGTACACTGCGAAGCCGTTCCTTTATAGTTAGGTATACTGGGTACTGCTTAAAACGGAACGCTGTCAGCACTGAGACAAACACTGAGAGCACCTTACCTCGAAAACGCCAGTGCTCACAGTACAAAGATGGCGTCGATTAATGACGTCATATATTTCCCTAGGATACTGCAGCAGTTTACTGTCAGTTATAACGGAACGAATTTCTCCACAGTAAAGAGCACTGAACAGTGCTCGCAGTCTATAACGGAACACAGCCGTCAACCACGTCAACGTCAAACGCAACGTGCTTGTCAATTTGCTGTCAAGTGAAACTGACATCTCACCAGTGTTGCTGACTTAGTGGGATTTCCACTAAACCTAGTTAACTTAGCTACTAGTGGGTATTACTGTTTAGAACTTTAGTAGGTGGTGTTTTTTCTAATAGATGAATTTAATTCATTGAACCATTTTCATATTTAATTATTTGTAAATTCTATATAAGAAAACGCATGTTTAAAATAGTATTCAGTCGCGAGTCATGAAAGTGATGCCAAGACGCTGCGCTAAAGAGGTCCTTATTTTTTTATAACTTAGAAGGCAAAAAAATTTATTGTGACTTGTTATGTTTCTAAACTAAATTAAATTGAATGGGCTAAATCTAGTGCTGTCCTTTTCGACAGGAACTATCATGGCAGTGCAGTAGTATGTACATTAATTAAAGCTGGTATATATTGGTCGACTTCAAAGATGGTCTAGAACAGAAAAGAAAATACCTAGTTACTAGGTACCTATTGCCATATTTTCATTTTCAAAACCGAAATATAGACAATGAATGAACGAGAAGTTTAATTCGCTATAATCCGCCACAGCAGACCAATCTATGTGGTACAGTGCGTGTCCTTCACCAATAGCATGCGAACAACCACCACCCAGCAATTCGCACCGGCACCGCACCACACCACACAAATCCTCCAAATCACTCTCAACGTACGTTTCAGTCGGAAACCGGAGCATCTTCAGGAGATGTTCCGGATGTGGATGTCCCCCCTACTCCACTGGTACTGGAAATGTAGTTTTTTTTATGAATTTTTTAAAATCTCATTTTTAGGATAAGTTTTCATACATATTTGAATCAAAATTTTGAGGTTAGTTCCAAAAGTATTTTTTTTACATAAGTTTGGTATATTAACCCAATAAGAACCTAAGTGCCCGGAACTACCTAAATATTCATGTTCAACCCTAACCTAACCTAATCTTTTGACAAAGGCTTCGTTTCATGGCTTCAAGTTCTAGTGTCTATGGAACCTTCCGTTCCGACATTCGTAATTCAAGATTTTTGGCTACGAATGCACAATAATATTGAATTATTTGATAATATTGCGTATGTGTGGGATAATAATTAGACCTTTTGATACGACAATAACTTTAGATTTTAATTAAAGTTGCGTTTTTGATAAAAAAGTAACCTTGAAAAATTTTCATTTTCATTGTCGATTTTCACAAAAACTACGCATTTCCGCGTAAAAAGAAAAACAGTTTGTTATGAAAAGTCACTAGCCGCTATCGATTCGACACCTCAAAACAATTAAATTCGGGGAGCACGATTCAAATACACAGCCAAAGTATTTGGTACTGGAACTTCTACACTAAAATATTTTCTTGTGGTCTGAAGTCTGAACTTGTTGCGTGTTTTAAGTTATAACTAGTCTGCTAGTGAGCGTGGGAAAAGAAAGATGACGACTAGCAACACTACATCTGCCAAACCAGTTGAAAATTCGCACCGATGCCGGTTGCATGTGGGATGAAAAGACTGTTCTTTTACAAATAAGTATCGTTAATTTTTGTTATTACAGAAAAAGTTCACTTGTTTTAGGCACTTTCAGTTAAAAAATTAAATAACTTTATCGCAAAAATGTGCAGTGGATAAACTGTGTCGCAATTGTTTTAGGAATAAGTTTTTGCACTTGACTTCTGGGAAATTTGGATTTTATCATCTTAGGAATTGGTGAGTAATCATTTTATACTTCTTTTAATAAATCTCTTTTTACCAAGTAATCGGAAGCTAAACTTTTGTACCTGGACTTGTTTGAAAATTCTTGGGAAATTTATGAAAACAGGACTGAGTTACTTACTGTTAAACTCGTGTGATGTCTGAGACAAAAATTACAGTAATTATAAAATAAGTAGGTACTTACTGAAGTTCTTTTTGAAACTTTTTGTGTGCAGACTGTCACTACTAAATGCAGAGAAGTTTTTCACTAGGAATCACTTACTTACTTAAAAAAATACAAATAGAAGTTTTTAATGTTTACAATATTTGCCCTAAGTCTGTCTGCTATGCTTACCTGGCCCATCTTTTAACTGATGTTGATGAAATTTGGTTCAAAGATAGGTTGTATAACTGGGAAGGACATACATACTTTTTATCTTGGAAAATTAAAGAGTTCCAAAACTTAAGTAAGTAACAATAAACTATTTGATTAAGTACCTCCACCACTACAGCCCATTAACGTCCCACTGCTGGGCCCAGGCCTCCACTCTCATAGGAGAGAGGGGATTACACCCACCACGTTTGGCAGCCACGGGTTGGCAGGCTAAGTAATTAATAAGTAAGTAGTTTCACATATCTTACTTATGCATGTTAAATAGGTAATAATGACTTAAGAAATTGATATACTTATCCTTAATTGCCTATGTATAGCCATATAATATTGAAAGATTAATTGACAAAAAAAACATGTCATTCCTCTGCTCTGCAATGGAGTAACTAAAGCCAGTTCCAATAGGGACGATCTATTTTTTCAACTTCTTTAATGTCTGATCTCGCAATCTCATCTGCCATTTGCCAATAATGATGAGAATATGTACAAACTTGCAGTGGCGTAACTATAGGGTGGCAGGACTGGCAAAATGCCACGGGCCCCCGACACAAGAGGGCCACGGCCCAAGAGGTCATGAGCTCAGAAATAACCTAACATTTTTAACAAAATTTTGTACTTACCTAAGTGCCTAGTTATTATTTTTTTATTATCCATACTTCCATACTTCCATACTAATATTATAAATGCGAAAGTGTGTCTGTCTGTCTGTCTGTCTGTCTGTCTGTCTGTCTGTCTGTCTGTCTGTCTGTCTGCTATGCTTTCCCGGCCCATCTTTTCAACCGATTTTGCTGAAATTTGGTATAGAGGTAGGTTATATCCCGGGGAAGGACATAGGCTACTTTTTATCCCGGAAAATTAAGAAGTTCCTGCGGGAATTAAAAAACCTTAATCCACGCGGACGAAGTCGCGGGCATCATCTAGTTATTTATAAATAGGCTAGAAGCCGGTGACACTGAAAGTCCTGTCATCGCAGATTTGAAAAATTTATATGTAAATCGATAGTTAACAATTATGTATACGAATAAAATCAACTTGGTACGCGTTGATTTAGTAAGCCGAAAATATGCTAAATAAAATTTATTAATATAAAAAAACAAAAATGTATCTTATTGTTATCGCGGATTTTGATGAAGTTTAGTTCATTCGATAGGAAATTTCGCGATTTAACCGAAAATTTTACTGACAAACTTCATTTGGCCGGAAGGGTATAACGTGCCTATTTGAACGGTGTGATAGGGGGTGAAAAAAATTTTCTCTTATATCACGAAATTTCCTATTGAATGCACTAAAATTCATCAAAAACTGCGGTAAAGTAAAACATTTTTGTTTTTATATAGGTACTTAATGATAAATTTTATTTAACATATTTTCAGCTTACTAAATCAACGCGTACCATTAACTGTCGTCCATCGATTTGGATACTTTTGCGGAACAGAAAGCTCGGAGAAAAGAATTTTATTAATAACAAAATCTTATTGATAGTAAATTGTTATTTCATTATAAATATTTGTATAAACCTATGCTCTTGAAAATAGAACTTACTAGCTGATGCCCGCGACTTCGTCCGCGTGGATTGAGGTTTTTTGGTTCCCACGGGAACTCTTTAATTTTCCGGGATAAAAAGTAGCCTATGTGCTATTCCAGACTATAAACTATCTTTGTGCCAAATTTCATCCAGATCCATTCAGCCGTTGGAGCGTGATTGAGTAACAAACATACATCCATACATCCATCCAAACTTTCGCATTTATAATATTTATTTGATTAGATATTTAACTAAAATGCACATAATATTATTAATAGTTTTGGGTAACTACATCAGTGGTTTATTAAAATTAAATTATAACGTGACTATTTTTACTGGGATGCCGGAGGGCCCCATCCAAAAAATTGGCCACGGGCCTCAGATGGTATAGTTACGCCACTGCAAACTTGTCCTCTTTCAATACTCCTATCACTGTCAAGGGGCAAATAAGATTAAGTGCTCAGACGTTAAAAAAGTTGAAAAAATATCTAAACAGATAAGTAACTTAAATGTTTCACATACTTCCTAATCTATTTTTTTAATGTTTATGTAAAATTTAAAAATAATTCTAGCTTAAACCGAATTTGGTTCTGCTAAAATGCTATTTATGTATATATGAGTCCAATGTAATTTTTTTTTAATTTCAATAGTGACAAAGCATGTTCCCTCACATAAGTAAGTGTACTTAGTGATATAGGGCATGATCCAGTGAGTAAATAAGGTAAATATAATTCAAATATGTATCTATTAAGTAAGTAAATCACACTTTCCCTTTTATAATAAGTAATACTTATAAAATATCATTAAGTAAGTACTTAAAGGGTGAATTGCACCATAGATAGTCATTTATTGTTACCCAAATGTCTCATAAAGTGAGTGTTAAAAACAAGTATTTTTACATACACAATTAAGATTTTCAGTCAAATTTTGGTAAAAAGTGGGAGAAACCTTGACTTTTTAACTGAATGTGGTTGTTTTAGGTGGTCTAATTTAAAGATAACCATTACCATCGATGGTGCAATCGACCCTTAGTATTTAAATCTGTTAATCTGTTTAACTAACTACAACATAATATAAAGCAGTACCTTAGCAATTTTTCAATAAAAAAAACTTCATGTATGAAGTTGTAATCTGGTTGTAGTACATCAAACCAAAGAAACAAGTCAGAGCTCAGCTCCCATATTTACTTATGTAGAGAAACTAGCAATGTTTTTTGCAATCTGTGCTTAGGGTTGCCAATGGTACTTACTAACTATTTAATAGTTTTCATATTATTTACTTACTTAGTATCTTATTGTATGTAAGAACTAGGATAGAATCCAGAATAATTACTTATTATAATACCTACAATTGTCTCAACAATTATTGTGGTTCAGCAGTTTGAGCTGTACATTGATTTCTTGATTTAAGTCTGAAAACTTGACATAATGATTGTATTGTATGTAAGTTATTTCTTTAGTTGAGTAACATAAAGAGTACCAAGACGAGGAGGCTGACTGGAACCGAAAGGAGGACAATCACTAAGAAGGGAATTTAGAGAAATTTAGTTGGAGTCAAAGCCTTTAGCTAGATTAAAATAAAAAGAGTTGGCAACCCTGTCTGTGATATACAGCCGCGAAGCGACAATGTGCGTGGTAATTAGTGCGTTAATCGCCCTAGCGCTCGGTGCAACTGCTTTTCCGAGAAGGCGATCAGCAGAGCTTGCGGAGGGGGCAAATTGCCGTCAGATATGTGCCGCTGTCGGTAATTGCAGAAATCACGAGCGGACAAGCTTGTGCTCCTGCTTGTATTACAAGTCGTGAGTCGATTGTCGACTTTGTTGATACAGCGCGGGTAGTTACTTGAACTGAAGTTGCAAAACTTAATATAACTTACTTACTGGGTATAAGATATTTTTGATATGTGTAAGTACTTAAATTGGTAGGTAAGTATATTCTCATGGTTTACTTTGACGGTGAAGGAAAACGTCCTGAGGAAACCTCTATCAAAATACGGCTTTGTGCCGCTTGCTTCTAGCGGCTATAGTCAGTTAATAGAATTCCAGAAGAAGCTGCTGGTATTACATAATTTAAAATGGATATGGGGTAGCTGTAGCTGTCTACCAATAAAAAGTTTACTTGTCAGAGTCTAATTCGTTTTGGCTGCTAAAAGTGCCGTGTTCTTGTGATTCAACCACTATTAGCCTTTCCAGGAAGGTACACTATTCAACTAGTCATTCTTACTGGCTAAACTAAAGCGTTCCAGGAATGGCTAAAGTCATTCGATTCGGCACGAAAGTATTTTATCTAAGCATCTAGGTTATTATATCCTGTTCATTAAAGCCTTGCCTTTTATAGACGTTGTTAGGGTTCCGTACCCAAAGGGTAAAAACGGGACCCTATTACTAAGACTCCGCTGTCTGTCTGTCTGTCTGTCTGTCTGTCTGTCTGTCTGTCTCCAGGCTGTATCTCATAAACCGTGATAGCTAGAAAGCTGAAATTTTCACAAATGATGTATTTCCGTTGCCGCTATAACACTAAATACTAAAAATTAAATATATATATATATTAAGGGGGGTCCCCATACAATAAACGTGTTTTTTTCGTATTTTTTTGCTCAATGTTAAAAACGGTAACAGGTAGACGGTTCAAATTTTCACAGAATATTAACTTGTATATTACCTTTCAAAATAAATAATTAAATATCAATAAAGTAAATATTAAAGGGGGGCTCCCATACAACAAACGTAATTTTTATTTTTAATACGTCATAAATCGTAAAACTCACTACAGGTTTGTACGGAACCCTCGGTGCGCGAGTCCGACTCGCACTTGGCCGGTTTTTTTTACGTTTTATTTTTTATTCAATAGGCGTTAGTTAGTAGAGCTTAACTCTTGCGTATTGCGGTCGACGCGTAATACTTAAATCATGACGGGTAGGTGCAGAACCACTGTATTCAGTAATAAATATTATTTATCTAGGTAACTACACGTTGTTATTTAAAAATAAGCTATTTACCAGCGTCAGCCAAACACCATCTAAATACTTTTCGAGACGAATCCAATGAGTCAAAACACGGCGGAGTTTTCATGCATAGGTAGAGAGAGGTACTTGAGGAGTTCCTATGACCATTTCCCAGCTAAACCTGTGAGAACCTGGACATCATCGAGGTTTATAGTAGTTCAATACAAATCCATACACGACGGAGTAAACAAGATTGACGTGACGTGACGAGTTCCTATGACCACCTTCCAGCCCAATTTTGACGACCTCCGTGTAGCGCTGTTGTCTTAACGTGCAGAGGTCCCGGGTTCGATCCCCGGCAGGGTCAACTTGGGAATTTATAATTTCTGAATTTTCCCTGGTCTGGCCTGGTGGGGGCTTTGGCCGTGGCTAGTTACCACCCTTGCGGCATAGACGTGCCGCCAAGCGATTTAGCTTTCCCGTACGACGCCGTGTAGAAACCGAATGGGGGAATGGGTTTAATATAACTGCCATGTCCCTAACACACGAGTATAATATATCCGATAACAAGTTAGCCCGCTACCATCTTAGACTGCATCATCATTTCCCATCAGGTGTGATCGCAGTCAAGGGCTTACTTGTAGTGGATTAAAAAAATCAGTTTCGGGCTTGGACGAATAAACCATTCTTCCAAGGTTGGGGGAACTGCCCTAAAATTCAGTAGCAAGAGTTGACCACATTTTAACAGGGCAAGTTAAGTAAATTAGTGGTTCGCCCCGAACTGAGACCTCGCGGTATCACAGAACGCAATCGATTGACATCATTGTGAAGTTCTGTTAAAAGTACTGAAGCTCATTAAAAATTAAATAATTTCGTTTCCTTATTAAGTATATTTATCTAATTTGAGTATTTGTTGTTCATGTACAGGATATAATTCAAATAATTGATAAGTTTCAGAATCATTGCTTCGGAAAGATGATTCTCAGTAGACTCAGCTTTCCGGTGGTAGATTCCCCACTCAATCATCCCCACTGTTCATTTATAGGGGAGGTACCTACGTAGGTACCCTAAAAATTTTTTTATAAATTTAAATTTTATTGTACCACTTTGTCCTTTGCAAAAATTTCAGCTTTCTAGTACAATGATTCTTAGTTAGCTAAGTTGCGAACAGACGGAGTGGAGACAGAAAATTGAGAGTTCTGAGGTCAACTTTGGACGTTAGAAAATCTCCACTTTGAAAGCCCCTCATTTCGTCAATTTTAGGAGAAAAAATAAAAATAAAATATTTTTGGACTCTATTCCTAATTATCTTTAAAATGATATACCGCAACCCTATCTAACGCTATAAAAAATATTTTACTTCGCATTCGCTTCTATGAGAGCCCCCCTAAAATAAAACTTTTTATAACTTTTTAAGCCATATTGTATTGTATTGTATATTCTTTATTGTACACCACAAAAACATAAACGAAACAGATAACATAACATATTCGGCGGGAGGCCATCGGTTTTCATATTATATTTTTAAAGAACTACGTTCAGTAATTCAAAAGTTATAAGGCTCTGACAGACGGACGGACGGACGGACAAGTGCCAATTCACTCAAGTAGACTCAGAGACCTTCGCTTCACTCGGTCAATAAAAGCTTGTAAAAATAGGCAGCAATTTGGTACTCGTACCAGAGAGCATTGATTGAGCTGCTCAACGCACCCTAGAGACATCTAGGGTGCGTTGAGCGTTCCCAGATGTGAACGAGGAAGAATAAAAATATGTAGCGGAGCTGTGAAACGCCGTGACTATTCCACCAAAGCTGTGCGAGGAAGCTAAACTAAGTAATTTGGTTATTTTTAAAAATGTCGAAAACAGCACTTGTCGTGCATGTCTACGACAAGTAACTTGAGTACTGATAGGAGCAAAAAGCTCGAGGAAATCCTGTAGTTGGCAATTACTTAATAGGAATCAAAGATAAAACCTATTAAGTATAAAGACAAGTCATTGTACAAGGAATTTCACATGTGTACATTCTATAAACACGGATCATACCTTTAAGGTAGTCAATGAACCGGTCACCACAAGTCTAAGTATTGTTCTAAGAACTGATGTTATTACATACTTAAGTATCTACCTACCTAACTATTATCGTAATCCTGTACAGTAGCTTTGGTATTCGTCATCGCAATTGTTCTCCCGTGCCTATCAACCGGTTTGGGATTTCTAAGTGAAACATTTATGATTGTCCTCTGTGTAACTGACCGCGCACCTGTATTGCTAGGAAAACTAGAATTATAGTTGTTTGAAACCGCTTTTTTCGTAATAGCTGTTAGGTGTACAAGGTTTCGAAGACTAATTATTATTAAAAACATCAATTTGTTGCCATAGGATGTGACACCGCCATGTGGTTGCTTGTGGCGCTGGGCGTGGTGGCGAGCGCATCACCAGCGCTCTCCGCCAGTTACTGCTCAACCAACACGTTTCCCACGAACACTTCCTGGATGCACTTCAGCAAAGAACCGATCTCCTATGAATATGGCTTCCAAGACAAGTTCAAGAGCATCCACTGTTGCGTCCGAGGATACAGAAGCATAGAATGGTGAGTTATTTTATTGAAGTATTTTTTTTTTAGTTCAGGGATGGGTAATTTAACGTAGTAACTAGTATGTATACTTAGTAATACATATTTTTAATGGAAAATGGCTAAAGCTACCACCAAAGCATCCTCAGGAGATGACTCTACAACAGGCTTTATTATCCCAAAAATATTAATTTAAGTATAATGAACGAAAACATTTTCCTTGATAGATACTAGATAGCTAGTAGCTACAGTCTTACCTTGCCTTGCTAATTGCTAGTCCTGAGGATGACCTATAGTGGTGTACCTACAGTTAAGGATCAATAAATTATGCTAAGAATTATGTCGGATGGGATTCGAAGGATACCATAAGGCTGAAAATTAGCCTATAAATAACTTCTTACTTAATTCTGTAACACCCGGATATCGCCTTATACCAAGATAAGTACCCATTTCTTATAGCATTGGCTGAATTTTTCTACCATATAATCGACCAAGTTAATCTAAGATCCAATTTTGTCGACTATTACTCTCTTGTAAATTCCCTCATTGTAATTTCGCTCACGGCGATGTGATTGCCATGGAAATTATCTTCGATGAACAATGGTCAATGCCCAGGTGCTTTGCCCGTCCAGCATAAAAAAATCTCTTGGAAATTTTTGTCCATTGTATTCGCGAATAAAATTATAATCGCCTTCGCTGCGTCAACGTCTCGGCGCCATTAGACGCAGTAGATACTAGGTACCTAATATGATTATTCAAATTCCTTTCAATAAGCCTTGACTATGTCCTGATGTGGACACATTTCCAAGTAATTACATAAGAAACGTTCGTGCTAATTTTTTGTTTACCTGTACAGTTGCAAAAAAAGACTAGATTAATTGATCGTAATGAACTTATGCAAACATCTAGAATCTAGATTATTTCCTATTCCCTTGTACGAAGTAGGCTCTCCCAATTTTGGGAGAACGGATTCTGAGGCGTGTTAGAATTTCTAAAATATGTCTCTAGTTTATAGTTTAGATCCAATTCAACCCTTCTTGTTCTCATTTTCCAATTTTCAATCAATCTCATCAAATATAAATACTTATGCCTATAGAATTTTGTAAAAAGTTACCTCCTGTAAAGGCAGGTAAGGCACACCTATGTTATCAAATACCAATAGGTCAAAGGCTTCACGACAAAGGCACTAAACTTTCTCTATAAATTATTATAATAGCAATGTATGTATCCTTTGTACTTGTGTAACTAACTATGTAGTATGTACCTATTGAATCGAAGCAGGCGTTACTTTGCGAAAGTCCATGATAATGAATGAACGAGAAGTTTAATTCGCTATAATCCGCCACAGTAGACAAATCTATGTGGTACAGTGCGTGTCCTTCACCAATAGCATGCGAACACCCACCACCCAGCAATTCGCATCGGCACAGCACCACACCACACAAATCTTCCAAATCACTCTCAACGTACGTTTCACTCCGAAACCGGAGCATCCTCAGGAGATGTTGACTCGACAATGCACGATTGTAAACAATCCTTTACATTCGTTATTCGTTCGCATGCTATTGGTGAAGGACACGCACTGTACCACATAGATTTGTCTACTGTGGATGATTATAGTGAATTAAACTTCTCGTTCATTCATTAACTATGTACCTAACAAACTTTTTAATAATGAAATAAATAGAAAGCGCGGCTATAGCGATTAGCGCTATACAGTGGCTTCTAAAATGTTTTTTTTTATTTTAATTTCTCAACTCCTCAAGATTTGGAGGGCACTCTAGAATCAAGACCCGCGGGGCGGACCGCCCGGCGCCCCTGCCCTCCACTGCTCACGAGCAGTAGTTTTACGTATTTGATACGTCTTGGGCGCATTCAGTACTGTATGACCACAATCTCGTTGCATCACGCTGCGGGCTTAGATTGAATTTTTATTAACTCCCTGCAATACTCCCACTTCCGCGATACAATTAAGAAAGAAAATTATTTCCTTTACTTGTTTTTCAAATTAACTTAAAAGTTCACAGAACTGTATTGCAGTAACTTTATCAGCCTTATCTTCTAACGTTTTCTCTATATTTAACCACGGTCCGCTTATTACTTTAACCCAGATTTGACAAATTAGGTACTATACCTTTTTTTGCACTACAATTGCTGCTTGACCTCTGTGATTAATAAAACCTAGGTTACACCAAATTTTCTACAGGTCTTTAGGTTTAGTTTAGTCATCTGCAGTCTTTTCCCGAAGCATCAAACCTTTCTAAACATTTGATATGAAATAAGTACAGCTATTTGCAGACTTAACTCTTTTGCATGTTCATAGTTTACCAAATAAAGTAAAAAGTATAGTTCGCGCACGAGTTGAATGCAGAGCTTATACTATGTGTCACCATACAAATTAAGCTCTGCATTGAACTCGCGCGCGCTTCTGTAGTTCCACAAAATTTTATAAGGTACTTACTTAGTAATTACTTAGTAATGAGTCTTATGTAATTCCTGGACAACTACCTACGTACTTCATATAGACATTTAACTCCTGTAACAAACAACCTGTCTTGGAATATCAATTATGTATATTGATTGTGAATAACTAATATGTGTATATGTATATATTATGTAGAACATCGCAGTAGGTAGGTACCAAGTCAACCTACGCCGCGCCGGGTCAATTATAAGGCTTGTCTTACAGAGCAGACAAACTACTATGGTGTGAACTGTGTTGTGAGTTGTGACGTGTGATGTATAACTTGTAACGCAAGAGGTGTTGTCCTAAAATGTGATTACGCGATAATCGTAGGCTCGCGCTAATTTTGGACTTCCTTCACTATATTTAGGTGGCTTATAGCTTTAACCTAATTATCTCGTTAAATTTTTTAGACTACTGATACTAGTGTAGCGTATGGTATAAAATCTTTACTTAACTCCGATCTTTTGATGCATCAAGACACTCGTAGAACTCCTCTATCCTCTTTAGATACAGCACATTGCACTTTATTGTGTTTGCACCAGTTTGCACCTTCATATGTTTGCATAACATGGAATGCACTCGATAACGTACCAATACCGAGCGATTATTATTATGTATGTATTAGCATTTATACATAGTCTACACTCTACAGTCTACACCGAGTTAGCGGTTAAGTTATGTTTAACTTGATTACTTAATTAGTTTTAGATTTGTGTAATTTAGGGGTTAAATCTGGTTTGATATTTTATTTTCTTTCTTTTCACTACTTGTACAAAGACCAGTCCCACGCCCCATACAAATCTGAACCGTTTGGTTAAAGGAAATGGAAAATAAAATTATATTTCTTGATTTTGAGCCGTACCTATTACCTATAGTCCCACCAACTTATCTGACCCGGTGGCCAAAATTGGAATGAATTTTTACGCCTTAGTTTAATAGTTATTAGTTTTTGTGTTTATTTACGTCAGATAAGTTTGTGGGACTAAACTACTTAGTTGCAGTAATTATTGTTTAATAAAAGAACTAATACTGCGTGAGTGTTTGTCCTTCTTAAACGTAGGGACTGAGCATCGAATAGTCGAGATTATTTATTAAAGATAAAACCTAAGTAAAATTAGGATTCCCCGGGATGGCAAATCCACACATACATAATTATTACATACGTATTACGTACCTAGTACCTACTACGTAGTAGCGGTCAGGAACTAGTCATCTTCTGGTGTAGAATATTTTCACGACATCGCCGAGCGGTCATCAGTCATCACTGGTAATAATAAAACACGATTTGATTGCACCTGTGCAAAAACAAGCGGGCTTCCCAGAAGTGCTGATTGCTGCTCCACTCGACATCGCTCGAGTCGTCGCCCACGCCTTCTTCTATGTACATAATGTACGTATTCCATCTGTGATGATTTTAGTGCTTGTCGTAAATCTTACGGTATGATATACAAGTTGATCCCTCCCTTACGAGTTACGACCCCTTACGAACGATCCCTTACTTACGCACTTGTTTGCTCATTAAGCATACCAAAGAGCAGACAGAGCGTGTAAAAGATTTCAACGAAGGCATTACTCTAATACTCGACGAAGTGATACTGATGGTAATAATTGGCATTAAGTCTGAAAAAAGCATTGTGATTGCATGCATAAACATAATATCTACCAATGAATTACTTAAAAACTTAAATAACAAAATTCAAAATTACTTTTTCAATTAGCAAGAATCTGGTAAGAATGAAATAAAACTTGTAAGTACGGGCACTAAATGAGCAAAAACTCGCGGCTACGCATTAAAAAGATAATAGATTTTCAAAATTGTTCATCAGACTATTTTTAATAAGAATGCTAAGACAGAAGATATAAATCAACAATTTTATCTGAACTATAATAGTAAGTGTAGTTCCAACTTCCAATGTACATATTAAATTCATTTGCTTGACTCACAACACTTGTGATATGAAACTCTAGGCCGGCGGGCCAATGGATTATGTCATTATCCACTTGTTCCAACCAGCTAAATTAAAGTGATGGACAAGTACTTATCGAGGATTATTTAGCATCGGACTTGTTTACGAATACCTATCGATTCTAATAGTCACAACTCAAAACGCCTCAGCAATTCACACCAATAAAAGAAATAAACTGATTCGAGTAAACTAGAAGTCGAAAGATTTTTGAATAAAACTAATAAATTCTTAATTGTAAATTGTAAGTTCAAGTAAACAGTTTACAAGTTAATAGGTAGTAAGTAAGTAGGTAGGTACTTAATTTGATGGAAAGTCCTGATTGAAGAATCTATTTATGTATTATGTATGTTTCTTTTTAAAGTTTCTTCTTTCTGAACGTCCAAACACCAATAAAAGAAATAAACTGATTCGAGTAAACTAGAAGTCGAAAGATTTTTGAATAAAACTAATAAATTCTTAATTGTAAATTGTAAGTTCAAGTAAACAGTTTACAAGTTAATAGGTAGTAAGTAAGTAGGTAGGTACTTAATTTGATGGAAAGTCCTGATTGAAGAATCTATTTATGTATTATGTATGTTTCTTTTTAAAGTTTCTTCTTTCTGAACGTCCAACGTAACGTTTGTCAATGATCTTTGCTTGCCACGATTTCGTTATTTTTTATGGATTTGTATATTCAGATTAGTAAATTTCATTATATAAAATATACATTCTTATTTATAAATCCATACTTAATATTATAAATGCGAAAGTGTGTCTGTCTGCCCGGCGCCTGCTACGCTTTCATGGCCCATCTGTTCAACCGATTTTAATGAAATTTGGTATAAAGGTAGGTAGGTTACATCCCGGGGAAGGACATAGGCTACTTTTTACCCGTTCTCGCGGGAATGAAAAAACTTTAATCCACGCGGACGAAGTCGCGGGCATCATCTAGTACCTACATTATATTTTATCTTAGATCATTCGGTTTAGTCTAGTGACTATTCGAATCTAATCTTGAATCAACGAATTTACCACCACATCAGTCATCACTATTAAATTGCGATATATAAAATCATCATGCACAAGCAGCACAATAGATAGGTTCTTCTTGGAAACAAGTGTTCTACGGTCCGGGAGTTTTTATTTAAATTTAGTTCCGGGGTCGACAGCACACAAGTCGATGGCTCTTAGAAATAGTTTTTTCATCATACCTATTCGAAAAACGCATATTGGCTTCAGAGGATAGCGGGAGCAAAGTGTAACTTGTAGGCCCATAGGACTTTTCATTTCTCTCTTCTGATTGGTCCGAAGTCACGTCATCAATTTGTTGATCGAATATACGACTTTGCATTTCTCTGTTCTGATTGGTCCGAAGTCACGTGATCAATTTGTTGATCGGATATACGTCTTTACATTTTATTTAAACTTTAAATATACGTCTAAATAATGTCTATACAATTACATAGAAGGTTGATAGGAGTATCTTCTGATTGGTGCTTAAACGTATAGGTAATGTCCATACATAGTAGGTTGATACTCCTAGCTTTTTCTCATACGTAATAGTCTATTGTAGATTAAAAACTATTAATCTACAATAGAGCTCACTAATTTATTACAACGAATTTAATTTTACCTAGACGGTTTGCATCTTTGAGTTATATTCTAACAATAGGTACTGATTTATTCTTGCAGTATGGAGTTTATACCATAACAGCTATTAGCTGTTAGTTGTTACTTATGATTTCCTCAGAGGGTGATGCAATTTTCAATATACTAAGTAAATAGACATCACTGATACGTGTGTAATCTATATAAGCATTGTTTTCATCGTTTTCGTTTTTTGATTTGATTTGATCATAGAACCACTACAACCTTACAAGTTACAAGTCTCATTTGATTAACATCCGGTCAGTAAGTACGGTACGAAACCGTTTTGCATCCTTGTTTCTTATGTTTACTGTTATGTAGTCGTGGAATTTCTTTTCCGCCGTTTCCTGTCGGTCATATATCTTGAAATTAAGAGCTAAATATCTAGATATTAGACAAATATTTGATAGATAATATAATTTAATTGGCTTTATATGGAGCAGCAGCTAGTGTCGCACTAACGTCATTATCCACAATACACATTACGCACGTGTCCGTTTATTTACCGGCAGCAATTCCCAGAAACGCTGCTACGTCTTGTTATACGTTTCTGTTTAATCGAATCCCTTATCTAATCCGTCAAGAACATTTGGATCAATATTTTTTGTAAAGTATTTTGAATAATTGTGATCGCAAGAGTGCTTATCTGCTGGAAGGAGGAAAATTAGTAGACTATTTCTAAACGGAGCTGAGAGATCAGACTCTACCGTTATTATGTTTTGCATATGAGGTCTCTTCTTAAAATGACCATGGCCTATGATCTCCCTACTCACATGATGCTTGTGCACATCATCCCGAGTGACACCGGCTATAAATTTGTAAATATTCGTTTGGTAGAGCAGTAGTTTTTTAATTATTTTAATTAATTATTATTATTTGCTTGTTTACAACTTTAATACGGTATCTGTATCTGTGTGTAATGGAATCATAGATATGCATCGATGAATGGAATGGTAAAAATTAGTATTACTCATCATTTAAGCGTTTGTAAATTTTTACATACCCTTCAAAGTTTCAAACAATATCATATAAGCAGGTAATAAATTTCATCACGTTCAAAATAATGTGAGCGATGACCGATGAAGTATCGAGCTAGGCCTCATAAATCTAAAGGCCACAGCCGCTCCGCATCGCCTGTACGGGTTAATGCCGCTCAACCCAGGAATTCATTTTATTACCCCACTTTTACTTTCCTGACTCATCTTAATTTAAATTAATTATCTAAAACTACATCGTTAACGATCATTAATTTCCAACAAACATACAAAACTAAAAGCAAAAAGTTTGGTCGGGTTTTTGAATTTCATGTTACAATTTCCCCATAGAAGCATGTTTTATTTTTTTTGCACTGTTGGACATTCGTAGTGCGTACTACGTACATGAAAGAGATACCTAAAAAACTAAGAGGTTGTCACATCCACCTCTTAGTTTCATTATAAATAATTATTAATAAGTCAAACAGTAAATTTTCGTTATTATGAAAATCAATGTCAATATTAACCAAGTGATAGGTACGTATCCACTCCTTTTCTGTAACCCTTGACTTCTAATTTGAATAAAGCTTCGTCGAATTCTGTCGATGATGCCATCGCGTTCCGCGTTTCTACATGTTAGAATTCAAAACACTTTTTGCGCGGACTTATCAATTTTCTAATTTATCAATATGGTTTTTTGCATCTACCTACTCGTACGTTCGACCAGCGAATTGGTTTACCGAATTTCCAATAAGCATGAAACTCGTTTGTTGTGTAGTACCGTTGTGTCGTTATTTGGTTGACAAAAGGGCTCGACGAGTACTTACCTGGCCGGCCGCTCGTATCTGCGAAGGTATCGCACGTCGCCGCAAACCTGTATTGTGGCGGTTCCGGGAAGGCTCTTTGTTGCGCGCCGCGTCCCCCTCCCGCTCTACCCTTACATCCCCTCAATTGCCTTAGCGGGCTGCATGAGCCTCTCAGCCTGCTTTACACCTAGTTGCGATGCGCTCTTTGAGATTTTTGCCTTCCCTATCATTGCACCTTGAGTCTGTTATTATTCACACTTCTACTTTTGTCTTTTTACTTACTACTATGTATTTGTATTTCAAACTTCTTAGCTATATGCCTTTTTGAGTTCCTCCTGTATCTATCTGAATTCTGACATCAACAGCTGTGTTGGTTGACAACTTGATACTTTATACATCTGAATCATCATCATCGTGAGATTTGGAGCCAAATCCTCTTGATTTTGAGTTTATTTTTAATATCGTCAATTGTAGTACTATAGAGGTTCAAACTTTAAGGTGTAAAATGAAACAAAAGTATTTTATCAGTAACATTTCGCGTTCCAGCTAATCTCTGACGTGTCAATAAAGGTGTTTCAAGTGGTCGTTTCGAATTCAATGCACCTAATGAAGTGGCCATAAAATATACAAAACATCCAATAGGCGTCCCACTGTGTCCTCGACTCCTCGCACACACAAAAAAAACAAGAGCTTGTCCTGACATGTTAAAACAGCTCGATTTGTGGGACCGATAATTTTTAAAGCCTGCTTTACAAACGGCCGCTAACCGCTTCTGATAAGAGTAGGGTCACATTGTTTTACAAATTCATTGATTGATATTTTGTAAAAAAAAATATCAACGATGACACAGTAGGACCATACAGTAATTTATTATTGTACAATGTACATGTTTATAAACTACCCTTTTTCTAGTTTTAAGGTGAGGTTTAAAACCTCTTACAACGATATCATTTATAACGGCATTTAGTGATCTAAAATTAGTGCCGAATGCCGATATTGATGTTGCTTATATAATAATTAACACCGTTTATTAGTTAAAAAGAATCAGCTTTTGTGACCTGATCATAGTGGTCGCTCCGATGTTGATAGAATAGATTTTAACTGTAGTATGTATGTATATTTTAACTTTTTGAGGTATTAAAAAAACCGATCAAAAGCGCAGCTTGGAGGTCGAACAGTTGACAATTGACATCTACAGTTGCAGCTTTCACAATAGCTTCCCTTGCTTATCTCCCGTATGATCTTTGGCAGCTTATATTTTTTTCTATGTTTGAACTCAAATACAAAAAAAGAATTCAATATTTTTTTCCCATACCTCCAATATTGTTGCCGTGGGACAAAAGATTGTTGGGTGTCTGAAGCACATTCAATTATAAAGGCGTTATAACTTATAACGCCTTTATAATTGAATGTGTATAACTTATAAGGCTCTATGCATTGGTTCTGGCATGAGTTCCGACTCCCGATGGATGTATAGGTAAGAATCAGTCGAATTTCTTTAATTAAAACTACGTATATTTAAACGAGTGTTTGTGTTACGGTTCGTTATCTTCTTGAACGTTTTCATTTAATAACTTTGAACGTTTTTTATTTAATAAATAGGTAACTGTTGCCATTCACTTAAAATAATTCTAGCACCCTAAAATGTTTCAAATGTACCTAGTACCTACCTACGTTATATAACTTATATATTAGTTGTGGTACAAGGATTAACTTTAAGTATTTCTTTGCTACAATGCTGATTGATTTATGGTTTTACCTTACTTGACCATGTTATAAAGTACTTATTCAGTTATAATTGATTCAATATATTGTTAATCCAAAACGCTTTCTTGTAAATCTTGATATATAATATATATCTAATGTAGAGTATTCTCGCTTTATTAACAGGTCTTCGATCATTGGCTACTTAGAACTTTAATGGTTGAAGTAATGAACCCTTTTTGATAGCATTATTTTTATGTATAAACCTTGTGAAAACTTTATAAGATGAATTATTAAAATTGATTTGATTTGGGTAAAAATATTAAACTTGAATTATCTGTTTTTTTAAAAATCCTTTTAAGGCTGAATCATGTTTAATGCGTTCTAGTGAATGAGTCAGCACTCAGCACTCAGCAATATAACACATTTCCAGCTATACCTACTTACTTTCATTTTTCAAACACAAGGTTGGTGATAAAATATCTATAAATGAGCATAATACACATCTGTATTTACGTATCCAGTAAAACAACGATAAGTCATATCACCTAATCTTAAGCTTAAAAGTAATAGTATAACATTAAGTATAACGTCACTTTCATAGACATTTTAATAGACAATTTTAAAATGAGTCTAACAACCATGCCACTTTTTTACGGATGTTTATAAGTTATACCTTACCTAAGTTAAGTTACCTTTGCCTAGCGAAAGTTGTTAAAATCTGTAGAGATGAAAATGTGTAATTAGAGATTTTATAAATCCGTCGCAGATATAACGGCGTTAGTCAATCAAACTTCCATAGTGGTATAGTAACTACTCACTATTCCGATGACAAAGCAAGCGTTGCTAATTTTGGAGTCTGTCATGCACCGAACCTTCGTGCACCCACATACAAATCGCAGTATTATTTCCATTCATGGCGGCCAATCAAATATCACCCGAGGCTTGTATATATTTGAATTCCGGACACCTTCTGAATATCTTACAAATTGGATCAAACAACACAAACATATCCAATGTCCATCTACCTGCATCAACGAACCCACGAGTAGGTATGCCATACTTATGAGTAGGTAATGATTTATTGCACTGGTGTAAAACAGAAGATCCTGGGCTACACAAGAACAAAAGATCATATCCTACCAGTGATCCTTTTCTCTTAACAGTATAAGTATTATGTTTAAGCACTCTCTCGCATCGAATCCTTTAAATCAAAAAGCCCCCAAATAAATCAGATTAAAAAAAAAAAAAAAAAATTTTCAGCCATACCTTTTTTGCAAGGTGTGTTTGATTTCGTCGGCTGTTTTATTTTTATACAATCGGTGACCATAATTAAAAATATGTAATCGGATCGGTGGTTGCGAATTGCGATGTAACACTTTTTTATTATTCTAGGAATTTATAGACATGTTCGAGCGTTTTATAAATATTGGTGATAATATCGGGCGGGGATTTGAAACAAGAAACTTAAGCTGTTTTTTATTGTTTTTTTTTACGTAGGTAATTATAGCACGTAATAATAAGTAAGTAACTCCCAAGTTATCAACAATTTAAAAAAATATTCTCAATATTTATATAAGTAAATCTTCGCAAAACACTAATTTTATTTAACACTAGCTGATGCCCGCGACTTCGTCCGCGTGGACTAAGTTTTTTCGATTCCCGCGGGAACTCATTAATTTTCCGGGATAAAAAGTAGCCTATGTATGTATGTATGTATGTATATTCTTTATAGCTGATGCCCGCGACTTCGTCCGCGTGGAATAAGTTTTTCAGTTAATTTTCTAGGATAAAAAGTAGCCTATATTACTATCCCACGGTATAATCCCCCTATAATGGTGAAACACGTACTTCTTCATATTTTAACGAAAGCCCAAATGCTGTTTCATGGCTATAACTTGAGAAATTAAGGATTTTCATACAAACTCTCAACCCCTATTTCACCCCTTCGGGGGTGGAATTTTGAGAAACTGTGAAACACATATGTTTTCATTTTAAACCCGCAGCTCATATATCAAGTTTCATGGCTATAACTTGAGAAATGAAGGACTTTCATACAAACTCTCAACCCCTATTTCACCCCTTCTGGGGTGGAATTTTGGAAAACTGTGAAACACATATGTTTTCATTTTCAACCCGCAGCTCATATATCAAGTTTCATGGCTATAACTTGAGAAATGAAGGACTTTCATACAAACTTTCAATCCCTATTTCACCCCTTCGGGGGTAGAATTTCGGGATAAAAAGTATCCTACCTCGTAGTATATGGGCTCAAATCGTGCCAAGTTTCGTTTGAATTCATTCAGTAGTTTCGGCGTGATGCGCGGCCAAGATACAGACAGACAGATAGACATCAAAAAAATTACTTATTTGGCTTCAGTATCGAATAATGAGTGCCCTCCAAAAAAAAATTTCAAAATATCTTCAATGTACAGAATTGGACCTGTTACAATTTTATTAAAAGTAAGTATAGACTTTAAGATGCCTCCATCTAACAGCTACACCTACAGCAGTGCCCTAAGCAGAAGAAATTGCGAGAAATGCTGACAATAACATGATGAGTGATGACCATGGTGCCTATCTAATGATTAAATTTTCCCTTTGATCTAGAACGATAAAGGTTCCTATTATCTAGTCAGATTGAAGCTTTTGTAACTTGTATCAGCGAACGGGGCGAGCTTTACTAATAAGGAATATATTACATAAAAAATGGTCACTTACTTTTTAGTGATTTTTTAAATAAAATATATATAATAAATAAAATATATATATACAATATTTCAAAATTAGTAAAACAAAATATTTTTTATGCAAATACGCAAACATTTAACCTTTGTATAAATATGAAGCTAAAGCTAACCTTAAGTAAATACGATGCGTTATGAAAGTTAATGAGAGGCAATGATTTCAAACGGAAATGTCAGTTTACCGAGATCGGATGCTCTCTGCAGCCTCCAACGGTTCACACGATTGCCTTTCGCTTCCAGGCACTTGTGTAGGATTACGATGACAACGGATGGATGGATGGATGACGGATAAATGGATTTAATCGGATACGAGTATGGCTATTGGCTACAATGGCCTGGAGTGAACTACTGAACACCTGAAAGTTATTAAGGTACACATTTACCTACACTTTATATTGAATCGAGTCTTGCATAATTATATTAATTTTTGTTATTATCTAAATTGTCTTTGTGCCGCTTTCTTATGTACTTATATGATATTGTATGTTGTTTGCTCTTAAAAAAGGCCGTAATAAATTTTGATTTTATTAATGAATTACTATGATGACCTACCTCTTATTAATAAGTACGGATCAAGACAACAGTGTGGTGACTCTATTGTAGTCAAAATAGTCATTGGTGTACATGACTTTACAAACAAAGGCAATATTGACATAGTGACCGGCGACCGCTCACCTAGCGACCACTCTTCTCCTAAGTCCAATACACCAGTGATAACTGGTAATATTATGAATATAAAGAGCATTTTGTACTTTTGTATTACCATTTACAATTCGTTACTGAATAGGAAACTATAAGATTGGAATACTTGCTGAGTACAGTAAGTAAAGTTCTCCGGTGTCACAAGATAAATAGAGAAGCACCGATTACCGAGTACTTTTAAGTGGTGTAGAGAAACTACTTCTACTTATGTTAAACTAGATGATGCCCGCGACTTCGTCCGCGTGGATTAAGATTTTTTGATTCCCGCGGGAACTTCTTAATTTTTCGGGATAAAAAGTAGCCTATGTCCTTCCCCGGGATATAACCTACCTCTATACCAAATTTCAGCAAAATCGGCTGACAAGATGGGCTGGGAAAGCGTAGCAGACATACAGATAGACAGACAGACAGACACACTTTCGCATTTATAATATTAGTATGGATTTCATCAAGCTCGACTCTGGCGGTCGACATAAACACAAACAGACGTTCGCATTTATGTTGTGGAAGTCTCAAACATAAAAAAACCTTCAGAACTCCATCTTCAGTGTAACAATCTCAATATGTAGCTGTGATTGGATGAATCTATGGCATGATTTTGGCCAAAAGCAGAAAAGTGCTTCCCAATCAGCCCCCCAATCATGTAAGAATGGCCGATCAAAACGTTAAGTTCGTCGTCAAAGTAAAATAAACCATAACTGAATTAAATTAGAGCTCAATTTCGTGTATCCATTCTTATACGTTAGAGTATCGTACATACCTATACATGTATCGTATATGTTTATTATATATATATTTATATTTATATATTATTATTTATATATATATTTATATTTATATATATATATATATAATAATAAACATGAATAAATAAATATTTATTAATTTTTACCGAATCTTAGCTCCAGAACACCAAGAAAAAACAATGACAAACCAAAACAAAACATTTATTAAATATAGAGATGCAAATATTGCATTGTCATAAATCCGTAATGATATCTCGGGCGGACCACCGTGTTCGCCGCCTGCGAGGAATGTATGGGAAACTTGACCCCGCTCGAAACAACCATGAATGGAATCACGCATGTCATCTTATACCTACATTATCAGGTAATACTCGTATAAGGTATCGCGACACGTAATTAGATATTTAATGTTATATGATTGACGTCTACCGCATATTTTTGCGGCAGACTTCATGGTACCATCAACCGACAACCATGTTATTAATTCTAAGCCATACAGCTTGTATATTATGACTTAGCATCTAGACTACTACAAACCCATTTTAGGTATAAACCCGAAAGAATATCTGTTTATTTCATACTTTTTTGCCCCCAAGTGCCAAATAATTTGAACGGATACAAACATTAAACCTCAAGGCTCCCAGCCTTAAAGACATACAGCATGCTTTTACTCCTTGGCAACGAGAAACCCCCAATTCTTGCCGAAGAAACTGCGAGAATAAACTATTATGAGTAAACTAGTTGATTTCAGAAAGAATGTAGAGGACGAAGCGGTTTGCATACTTAATTCCCTGTTTTATTTTTCAATCATTCCACCTCACCCATACGGGAAAATATACAAGTTTAGTGTCTCATGGGCTGGCCTTTGTTCGTGTTTAAATCTTGATACTTACTTCAATAGGGGATTGATTTATTTGTATTCTGAGTTGTCAGATGAACAATACAGCCATATGCGCGTATTGGAAACTCCCACTGCTGTCTGACTACACGTGAACTCATCAATAGCGAGCCCTCCGAAGCCGTGCACGATATCTGAAATACTAATTCTGGAATATCGCATAATAATTCATGCAACAATAGGCATTGCACACTCGTAACGTATGGGTTTCGAGAAACGTAGCGCGAGCTCGTTTAGCTGTCTGTACACGTCCGGCAAATGGCTTCATCGTGAAAATTAACATTCGGCCAGCATCACGGCGGCGATACCCCCCTCTCGTGTTCACCTCTTAAATAAATATTGAACTTTGCTCTAGGCCTCCGCTGAGGTTTGTGTTCGCAGTATTGGTTAATAATAATTGGTCCACTTTACTTCCCTAGTTTGGAATGAATGACAGAATTAGTTCATTCAGCGAAATAGTAAAATTGGTATTTTTTAAATCTTACCTATTATCTTTACATTGCACACTTTTCAGTACTTACTAGTATCCTAGTTTTTGTAAATTGTCGGCCTAGTTTTCAATATTGTGTTTTGGTCAAACACCATTATAATAAAGGTGACAAAGTCCTAAAGCTTAAATGACTCGTTAATCGGCAGCCAATTACCGCACCGACTTTGTGTCATACAATGTGTAACATATAAACTTATAAAGAGTTCATCAGAATGGGACAGGGAAGAACCAGGTATTTTTAGGGTTCCGTACCCAAAGGGTAAAAACGGGACCCTATTACTGAGACTCCGCTGTCTGTCTGTCTGTCTGTCTGTCTGTTTGTCTGTCTGTCTGTCTGTCTGTCTGTCTGTCTGTCTGTCTGTCTGTCTGTCTGTCTGTCTGTCTGTCTGTCTGTCTGTCTGTCTGTCTCCAGGCTGTATCTCATAAACCGTGATAGCTAGAAAGCTGAAATTTTCACAAATGATGTATTTCCGTTGCCGCTATAACAACAAATACTAAAAATTAAAAAAATATATATATTAAGGGGGGTCCCCATACAATAAACGTGTTTTTTTCGTATTTTTTTGCTCAATATTAAAAACGGTAACAGGTAGACGGTTCAAATTTTCACAGAATATTAACTTGTATATTACCTTTCAAAATAAATAATTAAATATCAATAAAGTAAATATTAAAGGGGGGCTCCCATACAACAAACGTAATTTTTTGATATTAACAATAAACCTCTACAAACAAAGTTAGTTTTGCGGTTCATTTCGTCTTGTTTTTAATACGTCATAAATCGTAAAATTTACTACAGGTTTGTACGGAACCCTCGGTGCGCGAGTCCGACTCGCACTTGGCCGGTTTTTTTTTAAATTGTAAGTTGTTGAAGCTTGCAGGTCATTTGTGTCCACATACGTCAGTGGCTAGAGCACACTTTTATGGTTTACCTATCTATGAAACTGTACCCACTGACTACTGAGGACTTAAATAAACTTGCTGAAATGTAAAACTTTTTGTTTGTTCAATTTAAACGCTTTTGTAGGAAATTCACCACAATTAGCATGACACAAACGCCGATTATTTTTGTTTTCGTACAAAATTACAGTCTTTCTTTAACTGTTGTTTGAAATTGAGAAATTTTGTTTACCTCAACTGAAGTAGAGGTAAACAAAACTTTGAACTGACACACATCAAAGTCAAAAATTAAGGAGTTCCCGCGGGAATAAAAAAAAATATTACTCGCGGACGAAGTCGCGGGAATCATCTAGTCTGTAATAAACTTGTCAAAGAGTGACATCAAGTTGAAAAACTAAATGAATTTGGTGCAAGCGGGCCACTCGAATTGGTGTGTTTTAAATTAGGGCATCCATGTTTAGTCTATTTTCATTTCATATTTAATAGGTTTAAATATTTTATTCATTAAAGGTGCAACGTGGGCAAAGCTAACGCAAGCCAGAGTCCCCGTTTTTAGCCGTATTTTCAACCCTCTGGGAAATTATAAATATTGATCCTACAGTTCCGAGAGCCAGAACTTTTTTTTGGGAAATTTCCTCTTCTTTTTGAATCTCTTTTCAAATTTGAAAAATAGAAATAGTTTTTGAGATATTTGCAAGAAACCAAACCCCATTATTTTTTTTCAGTTAATTGTTGCTTAGTTTCAGCTTCAGTTAACTTTTGCAATTTTTGCAAGCGGGTCCTGCCCCCCTATTACGTAAGAATTGTTCATCAAACGTTAAAGATTTTTGTCAAAGTAAAATAAAACCATAACGGCATTGAATTAGAGCTCAATTTCGTCTGCCCATTCTTATACGTTTAGGTATGTACGATACCCTAAACGTATAAGAATGGGCAGACGTAATTGAGCTCTAATTCAATGCAGTTATGGTTTTATTTTACTTTGACAAAAATCTTTAACGTTTGATGAACAATTCTTACATGATTGGGGCCTTGAATTTTGTTCGAAAATGATCTACATGCTATTCCGAATCGAATACCTCGTTCATATTTTTCGGAGGCGGAGAAAAAAGTTTGACCCAAAAAGCACTTGTTGACTAGACTAGTATTTAAAACATTCTTTTCTCCACATCATATTATTTTATTAGTAATACGAGACTAAAATACTCTTCCGGATCTACTAGGTAATTCTCATAGACTTAAATCTATGGTAGGTAATTCTTAAAACTTCTCAGTCTTGTCTGCCTATAATTTGCATACCTACTTACACTTATTGTCGTTGTAAGCCTGTACGCAAACCAGTCCACCATTACGTGGGAAATATCCTAATTCAAGGCTACATGCAATGATCTTTCTTTTCTTTGCTACAGATAACCACGCTTAGTAACAGTTCGCAGAAAACCGTTTGCGTATTATAAACTAGATGATTCCCGCGACTTCGTCCGCGTGGATTAAATTTTTTTGATTCCCGCGGGAACTCCTTAATTTTCCGGGATAAAAAGTAGCCTATGTCCTTCCCCGGGATATATCCTACCTCTATACCAAATTTCAGCAAAATCGGTTGAAAAGATGGGCCGGGAAAGCGTAGCAGACAGACAGACAGACAGACAGACAGACAGACAGACAGACACACTTTCGCATTTATAATATTAGTATGGATGTTCGAATAAAACTATTATTTGTTGCTAACTGCTAACTTAAACTTCGTATTCAGAAACAATTTAATATTGTGAATTTGCATTCACAGGCGCTTTATTCGAGAAGTTGAATTTTTCTCTAACTTCAATTTAGTTTGGATCTCGATTTTAAAAGCTCGTTCTGAATCTACCGTTGTTTGGTAGAGTTTGTGTTTGCAAAAAAAATTGGCATAAATAATTCCTCGTCTCTGAAAGAAGGTAAATCACAGAAAATACTCCAAAATTAGCTCAAGACTTTCCAAGACTGCCGTAAGAACCATTTGTTTTCCCGAGATGTATTAAGTCATTGGTTAGTTGGGCAGCTAAAACTGCCCAATTTCGTTGTTTACGATCGAATAGTTAAAGCTTAAGCAAACTAACAGTACCCGAGTTATATATTTACAGTACAGACAGAAATATGGATAGATGAATGAACCAATCTAGCGTGCAAAATATTTTAATTCGAAGTGTTCTGAGAAACTAGCTTTCACATACCGACTTGCATTACCGCTAAATACCTACCGAAGTCTTCATAAGGAATCCAGGTTAGCGTAACTTACCAAAAAAAATTCAATAAAGATGCAATTAACATCTATCGATACATTAGGATGGTTTGCTACCGAGAAAACTAATTGCTCGAGGCCCTTGATACGTCCAGCGATTAGCTGGAAGATCTTTGCGTGTTCCTAAGATCCGCCGCCCATAGGCCCTACGGCTGGACCCATACACGCGATCACGGGTAAAGTGAAGATTTCTAGCTTTTGACAATTACTGTGCTCAAAAACAACAAACTTATAATACCGGTGCACTCACCAAAACACAATCCACTTGTAAATGGTGCAAAATCTCACCAAATAGCCTCAACTTGACTGGTGTACAAGGGAAGCCTTACACTATTTGAATAATATATCTCTGCTTATACTTGTACTATGTTAATATATTGATATGACTGAACTTATGACGCAACTTAACATTTAATATAACTTTGCCAAATAAACCCAACGTAAAGCTTGATATTTAAGATATATGCTGCTCTAAATTATTTAATTAATATCTATATAATTTGAAGCATTAAGGAACCGATTTATAGTAAACGAAATAATATATTCCTGTGTTTATTTCATGTGCCCCATTATTCCTTAATGCTATTGCTTAGGAATTTGTGTTACTATACCTTACCAACAAGTACAACTAAATATTTGAGTACCTACTGGTGCCTACTTTAAGGTGGCCCTGTTTCCAGAAACAGTTTGTAACTTGAATATTTTATTATTTCCAAAAGACGTGTTTTAGGGCGCTCCAATAGTTAAACATTGTTGAATGTAAACATTCAAGGAAACACAAAAGTTATTATCACATAATATGATAATTACAGTGCCTATTACTTAACACAAATCATGACACGTATAAAGGCCAAAATATTATGCCGAAATAATAATTTTAAACACACACATTAACTGAAATAGAAGATATTTCATTTAACAAGTAGATATAATAAAGTAGGTTCTGCCTGAATTCGACTGCCAGGCTTGTGTTCTGCCTGAATTCGACTGCATGCCGTCACTTTTATATATTTTGAATAACAACAATAAACTATTGTATCTGAAGTTTGGACATGTAAAGATCATATAAATAGTTCGGACATCAAACATAGGTTTAGGAGTAATTTTACAACCTTATTTCCTAAATGAATGGCATTGCGCCAACGAAACGATCATATGAAGTGCATTATTGTGCATTAGTTATAATTTATTGAACTAAGACATCGTCCAAAAATTTCCTGCATTATTTTAATATAATTTCATCAAACCGGCATGTGAATCAAAATTTCTAATGAAGCTCTCCTTATCGCACGCGCATCTTGACATCGGGCATTCATGGTGCCTTTATTATGCCGTCGATCTACTGTGGTGGCCACCATACATTACTCTGCACATGTACACTTCAGAATAATTTATTCAACTCCTCTTAAGTAATCCTCACGTAAACGTTTTACGTGATTTGTAATTTTCGAAATTCGGACACTTTCTTCAGATAATGGCTGGAATACCAAAAACTATCATAAAGTAAAATTAAATATCTACAAGTCAAATTATACCATTCAAATAGAAGATAAAAAAATCAAATAAAGAGATCTAGATTTCGATGGCCAGATGAAATAAGGAACAAAGGTAATTAATATATTATTATACTAGCTGATGCCCGCGACTTCGTCCGCGTGGACTGAGTTTTTGCGATTCCCGCGGGAACTCTTTAACTTTCTGGGATAAAAAGTAGCCTATGTGCTATTACAGACTATAATCTATCTCTGTGCCAAATTTCATCCAGATCCGTTCATCCTTTGGAGCGTGATTGAGTAACAAACATACATCCATACATCCAAACTTTCGCATTTATAATATTTATTTGATTTTTATATTAGATGAATTTAACAAAATTCCCGAGTGCATTAAAAATATTGAATCCGACATTAAATTTAGGAAAGAGCTACAGACCCTGTTAACCCAGAAGGGATTTTATGAGGTTGAGGAATTTTTAGCCACCTAGTTTGTACCTAGTTTGACATAATTTAATAATTAATTGTATTGTAACTACTTGACATATTTTTACTTAATAATTTTATTTGTGAAATCTGATATTGTAATGTTCTAATTTTAATGAATATGCTGCTATGTGATTGTCTTATGTTTAATTTTAATAAATTTAATAACAATGTAATAATTAAGATAAGGTAACTTAATGTAATGCATTTTTAACTATTGTAATTTATTTAATGTGTATGTACTTGCTTTGCCCTAACAGGGCTGAAATGCAAATAAATATGAAATTAAAATATGAAATGAAATTATAACAATTCTTTATAGAGTCACGCAGGATCTACTATAGTCTCAGGATCTTAAAAGTAATCAGTCAGGATCTTAAAACTACCAGTAAAACGACCGCACAAAACCAATGGTCCCATGTCCCCGGCTCTAAGAACGATGTTATCAAAGAATTTGAAGAAGATCGCCGGCGCCGCAGCCCCCATCATCCAAATCGATCATTTCACGCACCGGCCGCGCATAATGAAGCAGCCATTTCCGGCCAATTCGCGGAATTTAATATTTTATATTTCGCACAATCGAGCGGCCGACGCCGGGGCTCCGAGCACGCACGGACGACACTGCGGGTGCTGCCTGCTTAGCATTCGTCGCGTGACTTATAGCAATAATAAATTCCTGTGCACTTGCAGTTTCACGTAGTGCCAAGAAACCGCGATCGGCTACCGAATGTTAAACGTCCATTGTTCGATATTTATCTTCAAACTTTAGCTACCTACTCGTCTTTTTAAAACTTATAGCGTGTGTTGAACTGTTAATGCAAAATTCTGTCTACAGAGGTTGAAGTACGTCCTGTATTTATTATGCTAGGTTTATCACAAAAAGTTGATTGGTGAATGGTTCCTGTTTCCGACTACATTCACCTCATTTAAATACAAAGGCTTTGTTTCAATACCGGTAGCGTCCAGCACAAATATGGCTAGCCACGTCCGTCCAAATATTATACCTACCTTAATATTAAGGTAAAACTAAAAAGCCTTTATGAAAGCTCATTGATTGTTTGATCACTTTTCTCAAGCTCTTTTATTTTCGGTTTTAGATACAGATACCCTTAATATTAAGGAAAAACTAGAAGCATTTATGAAAGCTCATTGATTGTTTGATCACTTTTCTCAAGCTCTTGTGTTTTCGGTTTTAGATACAGATACTTTACAGATGAATTAGTTTAGTTGAAGCTTGTAATAGTTTAGCTTTAGATTGTAAACAATGACACTAATAGAAATAAGGAATCCGTTATCACGTACATGAATCAAGTTTTACAGACGTATCTATATATTAGCGATCAGTGCGAGCTGACGGGCGTCGTGTTCCCAGGCGGGGCCCACCGGCATTCCTTGCCCATACGCAGTCGCGCGAGCCACCTGTCTGTTCCGGGACGTGTCATTACGTACCTCTAGAATACATTCACTGGACACCAACGCAGTAATCACAAAGTGTCCTCTTCCTCTTGGCAGTTTTTCATCGCGTTTCCTGCGAGCTTCCGTCCGCAACACTGCTCACGTTTGCGTCGAATCGTCTTATGTAACCCGGCTTTACCTTTTTGTATAAAGACACTCGTATTTGGATCGTCTGGCAAGAAAACCAGTATTACCTACCAGTAGTACCAGTAGTGCCTACCTATAAGCTATTCAAGAAATAAGCTGTCTTCTAAGTCAGTTTAGTATTACAAGTTTCAGTTAAAGTTGCAACACTAATGTCGACATTCATAGTTTTAATCCATCGCCGGGCTCCGACTGAAAACGGTTTTCCTCTTATAGTCCACCATACCTACTGTCCGAGTGCGGATTGGCAGACTTCACACACCTTTGGAAACTTTATGCAAAACCCTCCGGCCTGCTGGTTTCCTCAGGAGGTTTGTCTTTACCGTTAGCACGTTTTTAATAGCTAAAACGCTCATAGCTCCGAAAAATGCGTGCCTGGGATTCGAAACCCAGACCCTCCGACTAGGAGGTCCATGTCTTTCACCACGAATCTATCAACGCTTATTACTAACTAGCTGATGCCCGCGACTTCGTCCGCGTGGACTAAGTTTTTTCGATTCCCGCGGGAACTCATTAATTTTCCGGGATAAAAAGTAGCCTATGTATGTATGTATGTATGTATATTCTTTATAGCTGATGCCCGCGACTTCGTCCGCGTGGAATAAGTTTTTAGTTAATTTTCCAGGATAAAAAGTAGCCTATATTACTATCCCACGGTATAATCCCCCTATAATGGTGAAACACGTACTTCTTCATATTTTAACGTAAGCCCAAATGCTGTTTCATGGCTATAACTTGAGAAATTAAGGATTTTCATACAAACTCTCAACCCCTATTTCACCCCTTAGGGGGTGGAATTTTGAAAAACTGTGAAACACGTATGTTTTTATTTCCAACCCGCAGCTCATATATCAAGTTTCATGGCTATAACTTGAGAAATTAAGGATTTTCATACAAACTCTCAACCCCTATTTCACCCCTTCGGGGGTGAAATTTTGAAAAACTGTGAAACACGTATGTTTTCATTTTCAACCCGCAGCTCATATATCAAGTTTCATGGCTATAACTTGAGAAATTAAGGACTTTCATACAAACTCTCAACCCCTATTTGACCCCTTCGAGGGTGGAATTTTGAAAAACTGTGAAACACATAATATGTTTTCATTTTCAACCCGCAGCTCATATATCAAGTTTCATGGCTATAACTTGAGAAATTAAGGATTTTCATACAAACTCTCAACCCCTATTTCACCCCTTCGGGGGTGGAATTTTGAAAAACTGTGAAACACATATGTTTTCATTTTCAACCCGCAGCTCATATATTAAGTTTCATGGCTATAACTTGAGAAATTAAGGACTTTCATACAAACTTTCAACCCCCATTTTACCCCTTCGGGGGTAGAATTTCGGGATAAAAAGTATCCTATGTCCTATCTCGTAGTATGGGCTCAAATCGTGCCAAGTTTCTTTTGAATTCATTCAGTAGTTTCGGCGTGATGCGCGGCCAAGATACAGACAGACAGACAGACAGACAGACAGACAGACAGACAAAAATGAAAAAAATTACAGATTTGGCTTCAGTATCGAATAATGAGTGCTCTCCAAAAAAAATTTTCAAAATATCTTCAATGTACAGAATTGGACCTGTTACAGTTTTATTATAAGTATAGATAGTAATGGACATTAACTTTTTTGTTTCTCATCAAAGTCAACCGCAGCTGTGTGGATAAGATTTACCAGGAAAATTTATGTAAAAATATATAGCAAATCCCTGATAGTACGTGACTGACAGTAGGTAAATGATTCATCTAGGAATGTAATACGGCAAATAATAACGGATCCAAAAATTATCTGATACGTTTCCTAAAATACAAGAGCGATTTGGAGCAAGGCAGTCACGAATGCGATTTATTTCAAGGTTTTACTATTACGAGATACCATATTTGCTATTATTTATACATTGTATTAGATTTTAATTAGAATTTTTCCATTTTCAATCCATACTTATATATCCATTCTAATATTACAAATGCGAAAGTGTGTGGGTTTGTGGGTTTTTCCTACAATCGCGCCACAAGTCAACAGAGCAATCGACATGATTTTTGCATTTTGATATCTGTTGAGGGAGGACCTGAGGAAAGTGACATATGTACTTACTTTTATCTCAGAAAATCAGAGTTCCCGCTTATCCCGGATTTTTAAAACCTATATCCACGCGGACAAATTCACAGGCATCATATAGTATTTTGATATTTTAACTTCATGCTTTATATTTTTTAAGAAAAGTGCTTATTACCATAATTGATTCCCATCGGGCCATAATTCATTATTGGGGTTTTCTGACTAGAAATTCTCAGTAGGTACCTACTTGCCCGGAGTTAGGAAGTTGGCGGTGTTTCACCCCCGTGCCTCGGAGAGCACGTTAAGCCGTCGGTCCCGCATTGGAGCAGCGTGGTGGGTCTAAGCTCTAATTCCCTCTCTCCTATGAGAGTGGAGGCCTTTGCCTTTGTGGAGGACGTTAATGGGATGTTGTGGTGGTGGTGGGCTTATTACCATTGTTCACAGGCATAGCGTAAAGTCATCTGAAATTTCAACAGTTCAAGTAATATTGAATTGTTAAACGTCCGGAGCACTGTCGAAGAAAATGTTGTACGGCTTAGTTACTCGTTCGCCTGTACCGTGTTTTTGCTCTACACTCAGTACAAGTTAGAAGTTTTTCTGCTCTTCCCATCGTCACCGCGCATCCCTCCCGCTAACTGTAAGAAATTACTATACTCGTTACTGCAGGTCGCAGGAACGCTCTTATCCGTACACTGTCCATATTATTTCTCTTGCTCTGTTATTCATTGAAATGCCTTCATGTAGTTGAACATTCTTGGCTCCTTCATAATTACTCGTGCCGCCTTTGTAGCCAGCGGCAGCTAGGCGCTTATGATACTTTCAAGTGTGTGTTAATTGTTAATTGTTGGAGTATTCCACTAAAGACACATAATAAGTAGGTATACAAAAAGAAGTCTTGGCAGTCTCCCATATTTGTTAAATGAAGTGTCCGGGAACTACAGCGTGTATTGGACGGACATTCGCAAGCTGCATAAGATCTCGTCAAAAATAAGGCTCGTTATCCATACTTATTGTTAATGCAGAGTGTCTGCCTGTCGTCCGTCTGTCATTCTGACAGTATGTTACCTTTCCACGACCCATTTTGTAATCTGTTTTACCAATTACTAGGTTATACCTATCCCGGGGATAGCTATTGTATTTTTTGCACATACATTTTATCCCAAAAATCAAAGAGTTCCCACGCGATTTTTCAATAAACAAGGTACCTATATCCAAGCGGAAATTCCAATCACGTAATCATACTTATATTATAAATGCGAAAGTGTGTTTGTTTGTTGGTTTGTCCTTCAATCACGCCGCAACAGAGCAACGGATCGACGTAATTTTTTGCATGGGCATAGTTGAAGACTTGGGTGGAGTTGAAGACAAGCTACTTATCCCTTACTTAACTTATTGGGCTTATTATTCCGGAAAACGTGGGAACAAAAAAATCTTATACCACGTGGACGAAGTCGCGGGCATCAGCTAGTATGGATATAAACCTACGAGTATGATATGATATGAATCGCGGTGTAAGTATATTATGGTGTGGTGGGCAGAGTTGCGTGTGCGCACCGGCAGATATCCGCTCATGGACGCGATATTTTCTGCTTAACCAACGATGGCACCGTTAGTGTTACAGAAAGTGGAGAATCGCCAACCGTTTCTTATTTCTCGAAATAATTTAATTTAAAAACTTCTTAAGTATTTTATCTATATAGATAACTAAGTATGCCAATTTAGCGCACCTACATCTGAACGTGTTTCGTTTTACGCTGTTTGTAATTTACCTTGATAGCAAATTAGCTTTCTAGGAATTGGAAACTTTGCGCAATCGGTGTCTATTTCCTTTTGTTGGCACGTGGTTATCTGAATTGTATTTTTCTATACCTACTCGCATATTAGGTTTCAATGAAAAATAATATTATCTAGGTACCTACTAGTGTAGTAGCCTAGACTTTGGTTTATGTCATCATAAATAAACAGAAAAACCGGTCAAGTGCGAGTCGGACTCGCGCACCGAGGGTTCCGTACAAACCTGTAGTAAGTTTTAAATTATTAAAAAAAAAACTACTTACTAGATCTCGTTCAAACCAATTTTCGGTGGAAGTTTGCATGGTAATGTACATCATATATTTTTTTTTGTTTTATCATTCTCTTATTTTAGAAGTTACAGGGGGGGACACACATTTTACCACTTTGGAAGTGTCTCTCGCGCAAACTATTCAGTTTAGAAAAAAAATGATATTAGAAACCTGAATATTATTTTTGAAGACCTAATCCATAGATACCCCACACGTATGGGTTTGATGAAAAAAAATTTTTTGAGTTTCAGTTCTAAGTATGGGGACCCCCAAAATTTATTGTTTTTTTTCTATTTTTGTGTGAAAATCTTAATGCGGTTGACAGAATACATCTACTTACCAAGTTTCAACAGTATAGTTCTTATAGTTTCGGAAAAAAGTGGCTGTGACATACGGACGGACACACAGACAGACAGACAGACAGACATGACGAATCTATAAGGGTTCCGTTTTTGCCAAATTTGGCTACGGAACCCTAAAAAGGGTTTTATTTTAACCAATTGCTAATAATTTATGTTGCACGTGGTTGCGCGAATGTCAAGTCTAGAGTCTTTTACCGACATGATTTAATTTAGACAGTTGAGGCCAATTCTGTTGTAAACTATCTCTAAACTAAACTAAAATGACAGCTGTATTTACACTGCTATCCCTTTCATAATACTCCCTGCAGCTGCGGAAAAGGGCAGAACTAGACTCAGAGCTGTCCATGAGCTGTCATTTTAGTTTATAGTCCCACAAACTTATCTGACCCGGTGACAGCGCTAGTACTTAGATATCATACTAATATTATAAATGCGAAAGTGTGTTTGTTTGTTGGTTTGTCCTTCAATCACGCCGCAACGGAGCAACGGATCAACGTGATTTTTGGCATAGGTAGAGTTGAGGACCTGGAGAGTGACATCTTCTTCTTCTTCGTCGTAACACTCTTGACAGAGTGGTCGTGATCGTCACGAAGTGACGGCTTTAGTGGCAGATGTTATGCGCCTCACGAGCATCCGCCACTTCTCCCTGCTGGCCGACAGCCTGGTGCACTCGTGTAATGAACCGCCAACAGCCGACTTAATTTGGTCGGTTCATCGCATGGGTGACCTTCCTCGCCCTCTGGTGCCCTCCACCTTGCCCTGCACGACGAGGCGCTCGATGGAGTCATTCTCACGCCGGGAGACGTGTCCAAAAAATTTTAGTAAGTATGCGACTCTGTACCAGCGATGAAAGCCGTTGCTTAATGCCGACTTCTTGGAGAATAGAGACGTTGGTGCGGAATTCGGTCCATGAGACTCCTAACATTCGCCTCCAGCACCACATCTCCAGAGCATCAATCTTTTTTCTCGACTTGTCGCAAAGTCCACGTCTCCGCAGCGTATAAAAATATGGGGAAAACAAGCGTTTTAACGAGCCGAGAGAGTGACATAGGCTACTTTTTATCCCGGAAAATTAAAGCCGTTCCCGAGGGAATAAAAAAAACTTAAACCACGCGGACGAAGTCGCGGGCATCAGCTAGTGAGAAATAAAATTTTAAAAAACTTAACAGACATAAACATTGGTTCCAATTTTGGCCACGGGATCAGATAAGTTAGACGGACTATAGTTTAGATACTGTGTTATACAGAATTGGCCACAAAAAACGATTTAGATCACAGTTAACTGGGAAATTCTATGCAACAATGTCTGCTCTCTATGCAATAAATTAATCATCGTCTCAACATCGATATCCAGGTTTCGAACCATTTCATAGCTTTTCTTACCATATTTTTTATTTGCTGTAGTCAGTATTGTATATCGCAAAACTACCTACAACCCCTCGGTAACAATCACAATAACCAACATTGTTATAATAACGATTGAAGTTATTTATTTTCCATTTCCCACTGTTATATTGATACTGGTATGAGGCATTATTGTCACCTAGGTTCGCCAACAGTCGTGTATTCCCAGGACATATCCTGATATTTGGTTAAATAACAAATAAAATAAAATAAAAATAAAAAAGCCTTTATTATACTGAAACATATTTAAAATTTTAAGTTACACATTAATTTAAACAAACACACGCACATAAATATTAAGTAATAATTAATAATAATTAGGTTGCACATTAAGTTTTTGTACTTTTACCTATTATGATTTTCAATAAGTAGATATATATTATTCTGATCCACACAATAAATTAATTGACAATAGGTATTATGGGTAAATATGGACTAGCTAGTGAACAACCATTTTTTTTAAGCAATATCTTATCTATGAGCTAGGTATTAAGTATTAATATCTAGACATCATTTAATATGGCTATAAGATTATTACCACTTTTTGATCGCGTAGTTTAAGCATTAAGTATATACATTGGTAGTTGGTACCTACTAATAAGTTTTACTATAACAAACATTACAATATTTTAACATTATCTTGATAAATTATTAAGTATGTAACTGTAATATATTATTATTATTATGTACCTATACAATTCGTTTTCATCTCAGGCTGTTTGTGTGTTTATAAATTCGATAATTGCATGCATATATCATTATTGGTACTTTTAACTGTAATTATTATTAATGAACTATCTAATTCAATATAAATAATAATATAGTGCAGTATGACTTTAAATACATTTATCACTTTTAACTCTAATTTTAAAAGTGCATAATAAACTAACAATTTACAATTTATTATTTTAATGGATTATACAATGTGTTATTCATTTATGTAAGTAACTATTATATATATTTTTTTATACAATTATTATTTAAAATGTAATAAGTTAAATTATTATTTTATGTATTCAAATTGTAAAACTAAATAATTTGCATGCTTGAGATTTAATTTTTTTATTTTTATGACAATGTAATTAACTAATAATTAATTATCCTATCTTTGCTTATATAATTGGTATCTGACTAACTATAGTTTCAGTTCGCCTGCGGGCGTAGGCCTCCTCCAGTTGGATATTGTTTGCTAAACTCTTCTTTACTCATTTTAGCTTCTATAATTTCTACCAACAGAGGGTTGCATTATAGCACTCCCTCGGTGACCAGCCGGCTTGGGAGGCTGAGAGGGGCTATTTGTTTTTAAATGTTCTACTTTGTCTTTTGATTTTTGTTTTTGTGAGGTTTTCGTGACGAAATGGTATTATTTTGATTCTTATTTGTGATTTTCTGAATATTTACATCCGGGAAGGATGACACATTGTTTCTTGGACATATTTTATTCATATTTAATTGGTTAAATAAAACTTTCTAAATAAATTTCTGGTTAAATAAAACATATCACCAATAATTTTTTCAATTAATGTCAAAGGCTGTTTTAAAATGTAGCAGCGGCCTTGGGTTGTAAAACTCCGCGCTGTAGTATATAAATGTTTTTTTTCGTATGTACTATGTTAATGTACCTAGTACCTAAGGGCGCCTTCAAATATGCCGCAAAGTGCCGCGCGGAAGCAGCGCGGCTGCAGCGCTGCGGTCGCGCTGCTTTGTAAATCCATATAAATAAAAAACACGCGACTGCAGCGCTGCACCCGTGCTGCGGCCGCGCATCAGTTCATCGATCAACTAGTGACGGGACTGCGCACGTATTTTTGTTCAAGTCTAAACATGAACGAAAATCAGGTAGAAGAATTTATCGATGAGGTTAAGAGTCGTCCAGCAATATGGGATTCGAAGTCCGACAAGTACAGCAATAAAATCGAAAAGAAAAAGGCTCGAGAAGAAATATGCAATTATTAAATAGAAAGAAATTTATTGACAATTCGATTCCCGCGGGAACTCATTAATTTTCCGGGATAAAAAGTAGCCTATGTATGTATGTATGTATTTATATTCTTTATAGCTGATGCCCGCGACTTCGTCCACGTGGAATAAGTTTTACAGTTAATTTTCCAGGATAAAAAGTAGCCTATATTACTATCCCACGGTATAATCCCCCTTTAATGGTGAAACACGTATTTCTTCATATTTTAACGAAAGCCCAAATGCTGTTTCATGGCTATAACTTGAGAAATTAAGGATTTTCATACAAACTCTCAACCCCTATTTCACCCCTTCGGGGGTGGAATTTTGAAAAACTGTGAAACACAATATGTTTTCATTTTCAACCCGCAGCTCATATATCAAGTTTCATGGCTATAACTTGAGAAATTAAGGACTTTCATACAAACTCTCTGCAACACCTATTTCCCCCCTTCGGGGGTGGAATTTTGAAAAACTGTGAAACACATATGTTTTCATTTTCAACCCGCAGCTCATATATCAAGTTTCATGGCTATAACTTGAGAAATTAAGGATTTTCATACAAACTCTCAACCCCTATTTCACCCCTTCGGGGGTGGAATTTTGAAAAACTGTGAAACATATGTTTTCATTTTCAACCCGCAGCTTATATATCAAGTTTCATGGCTATAACTTGAGATATTAAGGACTTTCATACAAACTTTCAACCCCTATTTCACCCCTTCGGGGGTAGAATTTCGGGATAAAAAGTATCCTATTCCCTACCTCGTAGTATGGACTCAAATGGTGCCAAGTTTCGTTTGAATTCATTCAGTAGTTTCGGCATGATGCGCGGCCAAGATACAGACAGACAGACAGACAGACCGACAGACAGACAGACAAAAATGAAAAAAAATACAGATTTGGCTTCAGTATCGAATAATGAGTGCCCTCCAAAAAAAATTTTCAAAATATCTTCAATGTACAGAATTGGACCTGTTACAGTTTTATTAATTATATAAGTAGGTATAGATAGATATTATAGATTTCACAAACAAGACTCCAAGTGAAAAAAATGAAGCATGTAAGTATAATATTATGTATTGTTAACACAACTACTTTATATTTTCGTTGTTTCGTATTAATAGTAACACAGAGCAGTGTTTCTTTGTCAGAGTCCATCGTGAAAATAAATATAGGTACAACCCTATGATGTTCGAACCTCGCGACAGGAGCGCGGCCGCAGCGCTGCAGCCGCGCTGCGGCCGCGCTACGCTTTGCGGCAAATTTGAAGGCGCCCTAAGAATAGTAATGTAAAAGGCTTTCAACGGCTTTTTTTAGTTTTCGAACTAAAATGTCCTTAGAAAGAATGTACAGATGGTAAATCTATTGTCGTCGGTGCGTGACGGACCAACATGTGATTACGAGTAATGGAAGGGCGATGTTCCACGATTGGCCGCGTGTGACAATCGCTCGCAAGAAGCACCTAATTACCTTAGTTTCGGAGAAACTATCAACGTATGAATACGAAGGGAAGTTGCGGTTTGCGTCAATGTTCGAGCAGTTGATTACCTACTCGTTGGACGCCTAGAGGATACAGACAAGTGCATTTTAAGTTTCAGCGACATAGTTTTGAACACAGTCACGAAAATTAAATATATTGTTTTCCTTTACAATTAAAAATTCAAATGTTTTTCATTCAATTAAACTTTTACAAGTGCTTTTGAATGGTCGAGTGAATCTACCGCTAACGAGTATCAATAGCAGAAAGGTAGAAAATAGTTTTGCGAAAAGCCTATTTATATACAAATTGTGTGCTATGAATGCCTCATTTCTTCGTTTCTTGCAATCGTTGTTCGATGCTAGTTTCTTTTGTTCAGGCATTGGAGCATAATAATTTCTCGGAACAAGTATAGCTGGTGATTTTAGATTCAACGTTGACATTAATTTAAGCTTGGATCGTTTCATGCTTCTAAAGATAACTTTTGGTATTACTAAAGTCCTGAACTTGTCCTAGCGAACTAGTATAATCATGAATAATCCAAGTTTGTACCTATTTGGAGATTTATTTGATTTTCTAGGCTTTAACGATTCTGGCTGCTCTTCTCTGAGCCCCCTGCGGGTCTTTCTAGTCTCTCAGACATGTCTGATCTCATATACAAAATACTTTTAAGCAAAAAAGAAACAATAAGAATACGAAGGACTATCAAGGTCAATAAAAATAGGAAGGATATCGGATGTGTATAAACTTTTCAATTTATAGACAGCAACAATTGTCCTATTCAAAATCTCCGTGTTTGTATTGTTAGATGGAAACTAAAAGCGAGCTGAACATGGTATCACTGCATGGTCTACGGTGGCAACACTGGTCTATGGTATTCTCTCTGTAATTGCTGAATTAAAAGTAATAAATAATTACTAGCTGATGCCCGCGACTTCGTCCGCGTGGATCGAGGTTTTTCGGTTCCCGCGGGAACTCCTTTTATTTTCCAGGATAAAAAGTAGCCTATGTGTTATTCCAGACTATAATCTATCTCTGTGCCAAATTGCATCCAGATCCGTTCAGCCGTTGGAGCGTGATTGAGTAACAAACATCCATATATCCATCCAAACTTTCGCATGTATAATATTTATTTGATTATTGTGGATAACCAGTGTTTCCTTTTAATAGTATCTATCAAAATGTTAACATAATTAAGAGACACTTAGCGTAATTATTTAATAAAGCCCTATTTCATTATAATAACATTATCCTCATCATACTAATATTATAAATGCGAAAGTGTGTTTGTTTGTTGGTTTGTCCTTCAATCACGCCGCGACGGAGCAACGGATCGACGTGATTTTTGGCATGGGTAGGTATAGTTGAGGACATGGAGAGCGATATAGGCTACTTTTTATCCCGGAAAATTAAGGAGTTCCCGTGGGAATCAAAAAAACTAAAACCACGCGGACGAAGTCGCGGGCATCAGCTAGTTATAAATAAAATAGGGTGCGTTTTTGGGTAATCCGTTGTAGTAAAAACGTGAGTTTTTCCTTGGGATTTTCCAAATCCTGTTTACGTAATGACGTTTTAAACCAGTTTCGTAACAAGTAACAAAGCCGCTTGAATTAAAAGAATGATGTTTATTTTATTCATATCAATCCGTATGCATGGTATGTAAATTAAGATAGGTTGAATTTATGTTCGGTATACTGAGAATAGTTAATAATAACTATACATACAAGATTAGGTACTTTTTTAACTCATTGGATATTGGATTAACCATATAAAGACGACAAAAGAAGATACTTTTAAGATCTATTTTTAGGGAAGTTACTTAGGTACCATATTTTACAAATTTACAGGCAACGAAAAAGTTAATAGTATAGATAAATATTTCGCCCTCTAATTATCCGAGGAATGCAGGACAAATGGCTACACTTGGCGTGTCTAAAATGTAACCGTAGGTACCAAATTTTACTTAGGCAACGAAAAAGTTAATAGTATAGATAAATATTTCGCCCTCTAAATCCGAGGAATGCAGGACAAATGGCTACACTTGGCGTGTCTAAAATGTAACCGTAGGTACCAAATTTTACTTAGGCAACGAAAAAGTTAATAGTATAGATAAATATTTCGCCCTCTAATTATCCGAGGAATGCCGGACAAATGGCTACACTTGGCGTGTCTAAAATGTAACCGTAGGTACCAAATTTTACTTAGGCAACGAAAAAGTTAATAGTATAGATAAATATTTTGCCCTTTAATTATCCGGGGAATGCAGGACAAATGGCTACACTTGGCGTGTCTAAAATGTAACCGAGTTTACTTGCAGTTGACACTAGATATGGGCTTTTAGAAGCGGTCGGCCTTGGGCACGGATCATAAGCTGGGGAAGTCAGTGAATGACGCTTGACCTTATGTGTAGTTAGTGCCATATTTCGCGGGAAACGTGCATCTGAGTAACAAGTATTTTTTCATCATACCTATTCGAAAAACGCATATTGGCTTCAGAGGATAGCGGGAGCAAAGTGTAACTTGTAGGCCCATAGGACTTTTCATTTCTCTCTTCTGATTGGTCCGAAGTCACGTCATCAATTTGTTGATCGAATATACGACTTTGCATTTCTCTGTTCTGAATGGTCCGAAGTCACGTGATCAATTTGTTGATCGGATATACGTCTTTACATTGTATTTAAACTTTAAAATATATATACGTCTAAATAATGTCTATACAATCACATAGAAGGTTGATAGGAGTATCTTCTGATTGGTGCTTAAACGTATAGGTAATGTCCATACATAGTAGGTTGATACTCCTAGCTTTTTCTCATACTTACGTAATGATGAAAAATAGTGTGTGTCACTCGGGGCCAAATTTTTGTTCTCGGGCGGCGTATATTGAATTCCTCGCTACGCTCAGGATTCTACTTTAGAACCCCTCGCTACGCTCGGGATTCTACTATAGAATCCTTCACTTCGCTCTGAATTCAAATTAACGCCCTCGGGGAACAAAAATTTTCTTTGGCCCCATGTACTATTACACGTCTAGCATCATCAAATTTTTTTTGCTTGCAAATTAATAATTATACCTATACCTAATCCTATACATTCTGCATTGCAACATGAGTATAGTGAGTATTGGTAACGTTTGGCTATGGGCCCAAGCCCCCAAACCTATGCATTCCTAGTCTAATCGCAAAAAAGTACACCTTACTACATACTACATAGACATGGATAATATGATTATCACCAGATTTCCTCTGTAGGTAACGCAAGTTACAAACTTACAACTAAGAAATGACGTGGGTTACTTGAGTCCTTAATATTTTAATCTAATAACGTTTTAATGAAAATATACACTAAGGACTAGGAAATGGGAAATTAACAAAAACCTAGAAAATACCCCTCCATACTAAGCCACAGCAGTACAGCACAGAATAAGACACCCGTCACTTCAAAAAAAATCTAGAGCGTTTGTGTACAAGCTGGCAAAAATTGTCCAAATAGCTCCGCAACTTGTGATGATTTCTATATAAATCGCGCCTGCGCTTAAACTTTAATTATTTAATATTATCGTATACAAGATACATAATATATAAGTATCTGTACATTGTGCCGGTGTCGGATGCACACCAATGATTTGTGGCTGGATCCTGACTGCAACCCGACTCGGGTCAAAGACCGGTTCGCCTTTCGGAAATTCGCAAGATGCATGAGGCCGAGGCGGACGAGCGGGATGACCTCATCGTGGATTTCTTTTTGTTATAAGCCCTGCTTTTTAATTTGGTTTTATTTATTAAAAAGTTTACATTTTCTAAGAGGCCGCCCGTTTCGTCTGACTATAGTTTTTACAAACTATGCCTATTGCCTAAGTATAGTCTGTCTGTGCCCACTATCAAATTATATTAACTACAGAATATGTGTAAATATACAATTTGCCTGGTAAAGACTGGTACAGTACTATAGCCATGATGTTTCTCTTCAACTACCACGGATAGAATACTTACCTATAGCCAATAACCATTATTACATCCAGTTGCATTTAGGTTGTCGATGTCTTGATGATGATAATAAGGGCGAACAGAGCCGCGGGCACAACTCGCATGCGGCCAGTTGCATTGTAATTTCGTAAAGCTCGCATGTATAATAAAACTTCCTTTCACACAAAAGTTAAAAGAAAATAATATACTGTCAGAGACAGACTAATCTCAAAATAATTGCCCTCAAGTTACCGGAGTCGTCTCACGTCATGAACATTTGCACCGAGGAGCAAAAAACTGCTGAGCGGAGACTACAAAGTGCACCGCACTCCGTCTGCATTCGGCTTTTTTGTACCTTTTTCCCCCTTTACTCGTCCACTATGCTATGGATTTCCGTCGACAAAACCGCGTGCGTGTATCACAACTCGTTTCAATAAGTTTTCTTCGAATCTTCATTGTTGCGGAAAAATAATGAACAATGACACACAGTTATGTCGAACAGTGAGTTGTAATATAAACGCCTCAGCGTATGATAGATATAATAAAATCAGTCAGAGGAAAATAAATTCGACCATCATTTCTAAATCACGAAACGGAGTCATGGTAATGGACTTTTATGCATTCTGATTTCTGAGGTAACAGTAATTTTATGGCACATGCGCCCTATTTGTGGCTCGGGCTATGCAAGACTCCATGAACTCTCTTAATAATTCGTGACAAAAGACTAGATACCTATTCAATAAAATGTGGATACCGTATTTGCGCGTGGCGTGAGTCATTGCCTTGTAACAGATATCAAAATATTAGCAACGCTCTCCCAGGGACGTGAATGCTGTAAACATACGAAATGCTTTATAAATATTCTTTCTCAGAAGCTTATAATGAAGTAAGCTTCGTAGGAATGAACGATGCGACTCAGATAGGTATGTGCGATTCGAAAGTTCCATTAGCTCGGAAGAGCAATACAATATAATGCCCGGTACAGTTATAAGCATAACATCTCTGCAAGTAAGCGAATATTACCGGTGAATCTACCCAATGGATATTCACCAGGTCGCGCTCTGCCGCCGGTTCTCGGAAACAATCCCCACGCGGCCTTGCGATGAAACATCGCGCAAATGTTTGTTTAACTTTCAAACGATTCAAAAACGGCTACCGCAAAATTTTACTGTTCGCGGGAATCGTTTGGCTTCTCGTGACGTTTTGTTTGCGCAAGCTTTATTCCCTGAACGATTTACAGCTGTTACGAATGGTGCGGGCTCTAACCGTATTATGGGAATCTAAATATTTAGCGAGCAATTTTGCTCGAATGGGTCGCGTTGAAAGATTAATAGTCGCGCAAATGTCATTGAAGCCTCCGAGAAACACGATTTCCTCGTTTGTGAGAGTTTCGTTTTTAATAATGCAATCCCCGTTTCGCGGAACCCTCGTCATCGGCAGCTGCGAATGCATTGCGCCACCGCATGCGATGCAGGGTCCGCCGTCTGTCTCACCGCGGCCGAATCCGGGAATAATGCTGCATTAACTGTTGTTCATTTTAAATCCTCTACATGTTCAAATAATAAGTTGTGAACAATATTTTCGCTGCTGTTATTATTACTTACCTACATACAAAATTGAAAAGTTTTATTTATGCGGTTAAATGCTGGAAGAGATCACTTTAGTGATAAGGTCACCTTTTGTTTTTTTTTTACTTTTTACTTTAAAATCTATACTTAGTCTGATTTAAATCATCATTATAATCAATTCATTACCTCCCCTCTCAGCACGAATCTCCCTCAATGATATGAAGTGATGTCCAAAACATGGAGAACTGAGAACTCTCAGGCGTGCATGTTGCCGCATAAAACTCGGAAAATTTAGAGGTAGGTAATAACTAATAGGTATGCTGTACGTGCGTGCATAGGGGTCGATTTAAAGACCGCTACAATATTCATCAAAATCGGTCAGTTGGAACTTGGAACCCAATGAGAGACGTTTAAAATAGCGAAAATGAGGTCCAAAACTATGTCTTATGAAGTTAATCTAAGCACCATTGAAACGGAGTCTGGAATTATTTGTGTTCATTCTAAGATTCGGGATCACTGTTCCGTCGAAATGCTAATTGCGATTTGTGGTAGCAGCGACATCGAACTTTATACCAATCTTACCTGAAGCAGTCAGTCCCATTACTTGCAAGTTAGACCATTACCTATAACAGGAGCTATTGGAACAATAACTCTTGTTACAGGATTAGTAAAATGATTTCATAATTTTAATGTAAATCTTTTAATTTTAGGTTATTTAATTGTAATTTTAACAATATATCAATGATAATAGATTTCTCCGCCTTCAAATAACAGTACTTATCGCGTTGCAAGCATCTAGGAACGCACGCTATCTCATTTCAGTGAATGATTATTATGGCATCGTTTTATCAGTAAATCTCTCTTCGATCTAAATATCTGTTTCTACGTAAATTATTCTTAAAACTAATCCATTAGCAGAGATCAAATCTTTGTGGTACATAAAATCAGCAAGCGCATCCAGCTGCTCTTTATTTTAATTAAAATTATGTAGTTACGCTTTAAAAGTAAATACGAAACTCTATAAAATTATCCACAACCTAAAGTTTAGTGTTATCAGAAATTGTTGTTTGATGTCTAAATCGAATATCTAAAGCCGTCCCAAGCCGAATCGATATTACTATGCAAACATGTCAGGAGATTTATGAAGATTTGCGATGTGCACGTGGGAAAGCTTATCTAGGTATATCCGAAAATCCAGAAGCTGCGCATCCACTGTGTTTGCGTACCAATTATTAGTTATGTTCCAAGAATCTGCAGCAGCTTATACATAAACGGCCTTACTAATAAACGTTGGTTAGCGGGTAAATGGGTAATCTGTAAACACCGATGTCGCTTTTGTTGTCCTCAGTAATGTGGCATGCGTATGAAGACTTTGCTACCGCCAAGCTATCTGTTAACTATAACGTTTATTAGTAAGACCCACATACATTTTTACAGTTACAGAGTTTACAGAGAGTATTTTTACAGAGTTACATTTTTGTTTTTGTTATTGAACTACAAGTTAGCCCTTGACTGCGATGACACCTGGTAAGTCATGATGCAGTCTAAGATGGTAGCGGTATAACCTGTTATGGCAGTGAGTATTATACCCCTAATTATTACTGTTAGAATCGTAGTTGTATTCGCCGACGTGAGATTTTACACGGCACAAGAACGATTCTTATCGATACTTCAACCTTCTACGTCTGGCACATCCATGTAACCCAGTTGGGAATATAGTGGATATCTCGGTGGTGGACATGCATATACCTTTTTCTGGTTTGGAAAAGTCTAATTGTCAATCTATGTTCCAGGTTCAAAGATGGCGTGGCGTATCCATGGTCGGCGGGCGTATCGAATCTGATCCTGTACCCAGAGGCAGCCAACCAGACGCTGTACACGCGGCGCGCGGCGCACTCCGACACCGGCAACTACACGTGCCGGCTCAGCAATGAAACACACAGCGAGACGCATACAGTCAGGCTAGATATTTTAGGTAACTATAATTACTATAATAGTCCATCCTTCCTCAACTTGCAAAAATGGTTTGGGCTTGGTTCTCCTGCGGATCTGACACCTTGGAGCCAAAAAATCCTTGAGTAGAGACCGCGTACAAGCGAGCGTAGTGTGGAACGGCCTCCAGCACCATGAACCGACAATATAAAGAGGGTGGCGGGAAGTGGCTGGATGAGTAAGGCTGCGGTGGACTACAATAATTTTTACAAAAATCTGTCACATTTTAGTTGGATTTTAACTTTTAATGAATGAACGAGCAGTTTAATTCGCTATAATCCGCGACAGTAGACAAATCTATGTGGTACAGTGCGTGTCCTTCACCAATAGCATGCGATGCAATTTTCGCATGCGATGCAATTTTCGCATGCTATTGGTGAAGGACACGCACTGCACCACATAGATTTGTCTACTGTCGCGGATTATAGCGAATTAAACTGCTCGTTCATTCATTATCATGGACTTCCGCAAAGTAACGCCTGCTTCGATTCAATATTTAAGTTTTAAATTAGTAAAGCTCATATTGGCCCAGCATGCTGGCCAGACGTATAATATGACGTTTATGGATGCAAAGTATCAGTATTTGTTATCATATGAGTCGTACTCGATCGACCTTCAACTTTTGATTTCTGGAACATGAGGAAATCATCTATAGTAGACAACAAAAACTGAACTGAAAATCCTGGATCGAATGATACCTACAAAGGGGAGATAGGTATCTATATATATACCTACGCTACGAAGTATTTGAAGGACTTCTATAAGTTAGTCAAATCGCAGATTGTTTTTCATTCGAGTTGGTTTTTCCATTTCCTTTGAAACAAAAAAACCTTACAAAAAGTACCTAAGTTATTTACGCTTTTTACGTAACGTGAATTAAGGCCATTTCGATGATTTCTTCTCATCGAAGCTCTCTCCTTCGCTTTTTTCCGGCCTGCCAATATCCACTACTCATTTTCCTGTTACGGCTACAATGCGGCTACACAATATTTTCCATGTGATGGTGGCAATTTCGATTTAATATGTTCGGCTCGTTTTTAGGGTTCCGTACCCAAAGGGTAAAACGGGACCCTATTACTAAGACTCCGCTGTCTGTCTGTCTGTCTGTCTGTCTGTCTGTCTGTCTGTCTGTCTCCAGGCTGTATCTCATAAACCGTGATAGCTAGAAAGCTGAAATTTTCACAAATGATGTATTTCCGTTGCCGCTATAACAACAAATACTAAAAATTAAAAAAATATATATATTAAGGGGGGTCCCCATACAATAGACGTGTTTTTTTTCGTATTTTTTTGCTCAATATTAAAAACGGTAACAGGTAGACGGTTCAAATTTTCACAGAATATTAACTTGTATATTACCTTTCAAAATAAATAATTAAATATCAATAAAGTAAATATTAAAGGGGGGCCCATACAACAAACGTAATTTTTATTTTTAATACGTCATAAATCGTAAAACTTACTACAGGTTTGTACGGAACCCTCGGTGCGCGAGTCCGACTCGCACTTGGCCGGTTTTTTAGTTTGATAGCGATTTTACAAAAAAAAACATATAACAAATGTATCCTTCAAGTTAAAAAGGTCAAAAATAATAATTACTCGGATGATTAATCATTAACGCCAAGATATGTTAAAAGTCTGGTAAAGAGATTTATATTATGTACTTTAGTGTAAGTCTTGTCATGTAATTTGGGTCAGATCTTGTTTTAATTTTTTCTATGACAGAATTTATGTCTTAAGAGTGGTTTCAAAAGATTCATTATTTTAAACTTCTGGCACACCAGTTTAATTTTCTTCTGCCAATCTACTCCCCATCATGTAACGGACCATTGAACTGTTCGGTGTCATTTGATCACGTCGGTCTTTTCTTCAGTTGCGACCGAGACAGGAGACTTGTCTATTATCCGATATAAATGTACAAAAGAAAGTTTCGTTTTAAATTGCAACTTTCACTTCGAAGAATCGGCGCCAAGTGGCAATTTTTGCTGTCTTTGTGGTAACAGCTGGCAAACGAGCAAACAGGTCACAGGAGGTCTGACAGTTAAATTGGTTTACTTACCAGTTTATCATGGACACATTTAGGTACACCACTAGAGGAACTCTTAAATGAGATCTTGAACCCAGAACAGCTTTGAAGGATTTTTTCCAAGTTCCTGAATTAAAAAAACGGTTTAGGTAACCTTTAGAATCAGATAATTTCGATAGATAGAAACTTCGCTGAGTTAAGTTCATCCAATACACTCTTAGTCCAAGGCCTAAGCGAGTAGGTACCCATATCTATGCTCTTAGTTCACCAAGGCTGTTGTACCCCTTGAAGTTTTCAGGGTCAAGCTTTTCTGCGACCGAATTCAAAAATACACTAAGTACTACCAAGCAGCACAAGACCGTGCTCTGTGGCGATCCATGTAGGAGACCTTCGTCCAGCAGTGGACGTCTATCGGTTGAGACGACGACGACGACCAAGTCTTTACATACACCTTTGTATACTTTACATTTAAGGAAAGCAGCATCCATTTTGGAACCAATATCACGGAAAATTTTATCACCGCATGAATAAAATATGGAGTTGGCAAACACATTTTATTTATTTATGTCTCCAATATTTCAATTTAATTTAACAGTAGAGATGAAAACTAAATGAAACTGCAATAAGTTTATTTAGGACAATAGTGTGTTCTAGTTTGAAAAAGCTTTTTCCATAAATATTTTTCACGTTGTTGTTATATGAATTTTATTTCGCGGCTGCAGTGGTATATGATGATATACCTAAACTAGCAAAAAATTAAGCCTATAAAAATACTTTTCGTTTGCCAGCTTTTTAAAAATTCACTAGAACCCGATTTTTATATCAATCTGTTCTAATGAATCCAATAACTTTGATTTCTCAGAAAAGCCCGCGGATGCGCCGAAAACAATGTTCATTTCAAAGGACCAGTGGGTGGAGGAAGGGAGTGAACTACGGCTGTTCTGCGAAGCGCTGATTGGTGAGTGTCCCACACTTTCTCGCAATCACAAACAAATATTAAAGTTTACCTACACAACGCGTGACGAAATGCGGCTTCCAATGCGGCTCGTAGAGGCTGTTATATAAAACTCGCCCAAAACCACCTCCAACGGTTCCATCGACCTCGCCGAATTCGAATCGCCCCGTGTAACGTGTGCTTTATACCGCAGTCTGTGGTTGCTCCGATACGCACCTGTGACATTACCAATACACCTGCCGACTATCCAATAATCGGATAGACACACGAGTAAGTTAGCGTATACGAATGGTTCGGCTACTAATTTCGACAGTGTGTCGCTGAGGTAGACGTACTCAATCAAATACAAAAAAAAATATGACGGCAATATTTTCTTTACAAGATATTAATATTTGTATATTTTATTCACCAGGTCGGTTATACTTAGCAGACGCTAGAAGTGATCTTCGTTGGTGGAAGGTATTTCCGAACGGCACCGAGGGCGATCTTTTACCCACACAAATTGAGATTAAAACTACGAGGTGAGTTTATCATTTACTGCTAAAAACCTCTCTTATGGCTCTCTTCACTCTCACTCGCTAACTAGCTTTGGGTAATGGGCCTGATAAGAAGACTCGACAGGGCCACTCAGCAGGCGGACAGGGTTTTGCTCGGAGTATCTCTGCGTGATGAAATCCGAAAGCGGCACAAGACGCAGAAGAAAAAGTCTTGTTGGTGGACGCTGGAGACCTTCGTTCAGCACGACGGCGAAGAAGTCCTTACTCATAAAAATCGGTCCGGTAGCTACCATTATTTATATTTCCTTATATACTAGACTTCTGTGGCGTTAAGGAATAGGTATGTTTTTTTGGATGAATTGAAAAAATACCTTACTTTTTTCATTTCGTATCCCGAATGCCAAATGCGAGGGCATTTTCCAGCAGTGACGAATTAGTAATACAATATTTTATGCAAATCATTCAGTTCCACCAGGAAACAAGCAATTAAATCGCTTTTGTCATAAATATAATAATGGATCGCATGAAATTTCCGGCGAAGTTCGTGTATAATGTCATCTTGATTAGAGGTTATTATGCCTTGTATCCATTAAACAAATTGCCCCTGCTTCAATTCGCTTCTGCTAAGTCGAAATTAGGTATTCCAAGTATTAGCGTTGGTGGGCAAAAGGTCGGGTTGAATTACGGTTTGCTCGAGCATACATCATTTTCTATTATGATAATTGCATTGTTGGTACGAGTAAGTTAATATTAGGCTTCGAATTGAATGGCATTCGAAAAATGTGTGTATGACACTCAGTTTACATTTCTACACTGTTCAGCGTTTCAAGCTGTGGTTTCCATGTCACTATAATATGTATGTTGTACTAGCCACTAGGGCGAGCCAGCGGTTTCTTGTATTATGAGTACGATCAAAAAGTCAAGAGTTACTAAGTAATTCAATCTGTGTCGCACTGTACACATTTTGAACGTCAATATACAATAATTAATAATAGACAATTAATAAATAATAGACAGATTAATAATTTGAAGACCTCCCTGGCACAGTGTTGAGCGCTGTTGTCATAACGTGAGAGGTCCCGGGTTCGATTCCCGGCGGGGTCATTTTGGGAATATATATAATTTTTGAATTTTCTACCCCTAACAGGTTAGCCCGCTACCATCTTAGATTGCATCATCACTTACCACGAGGTGAGATCGTAGTCAAGGGTTTGCTTGTAGTGCAATAAAAAAATTGTTATTGATTTGAATAATATGATATTGTATGAATCAATAAAAAAAAAGTTAAAATCGCAGGGACGACGTGGAAGACATCATGGGCTCGTACCTGAACATAAAGAGCGTGTCCGCGCAGGACTACGGCGCGTACGTGTGCGTGGTGCGCAGCAATGACGTCATCTCGCGGAACTACGTCACCGTGCACTATAGGGGTAAGTTATCTCAATTTATTAATTTACTTTGCTTACATAGTAGACTAGGTACTCTGCTGGCTCTGTGAACCAAAAGGATATTGGTATCCGATATCAGCCCCCCGATTCTGTAAGAAAATCGTAATCGTAATCATTGTCAAACGGATAATTCGACCTATTTAAAGAGTTCATGTAGATACATGCACCTCAAAAAGCAAAAAGAAAAAAAGTTGGACGCCTGACTTGTGGTGCATGCCCCTCACCTGTATAAGCCTGTCCTTGTCCCCGCCATAGCGCTGTCCCGCTTTTCAGACTAAATGGCGTTAGCAAAATAAGTCCACATTCTTTGTTTGACAGGGCCCGTCTATATAAATTGAGGTCGTTGTGTATGACACGAGAAGATGTAAGCATGCAGAACTCCTTAAACAGTTCGAGTATAAATCGCGTCCCGTAAGTTGACCCAAAATGGCGGTCGTCTGCGTAGGTACATTGTACTACAGTCTACAGGGCCGAGCGGAGCATGCGCGTGGAGCGAGGGGTATGGTACGCCATAGAGGTATAATATTAGGTATGGGTAACGCGCGGCCCCTCACGGCGTACCTTATTCCGCACTTTGTTTGACACCCAAAATGTGTTTCTGCGCATAGTTCAACTTACGCGGCGGCTATTATAATACGTTTTAAGCTGTCAAATGATTACGATTTGCTTAGACAATTGGACCTCTGAAGTCGGCTCTTACCTATCTATACTCTCCATTGACATTCTGAATAGTTTAGGGCGTGTTTGCGTCTGCTGCAACTTAAAAATTTGTAGAAACTTTTTACTACGTACCTACCTAGTATTTCAATTTCAAGTTTTCTTTCAACAATGTTGATGTACTTATTTAATAAATTGACTCACTTGTAAAAACCCTTTCCAGAAATATTTTTACTGAATTTGTAGTAGTTTGAAAGATGCGTGCTGTTGGAATACGCGTGACTGCTGTGCAGCGTAAAAACTACCTATAAATCGGACTTCTTTAACAAACAACAAATTTCTTAGCAAGTAATTTGTCGAAGAATGAATGCAGATAGATTGATTATAATTACGTGGTTAATTATTTGTTTAATATAAGCGATCTTTTGAAATTTTATCGAAAAACAGTCACCATTAATAGTTTAAAGATTATATCAGAACTAGCTGATGTCCGCGACTTCGTCCGCGTGTTTTATTTTTATTATTTTATTAATTTTCCGGGATAAAAAGTAGCCTATGTCCAACTATGCCCATGCCAAAAATCACGTCGATCCGTTGCGGCGTGATTGAAAGACAAACAAAGAAACACACTTTAGCATTTATAATATTAGTATGATATTCTGGTTCCCTCTCAGCTAACGGCGAAAGCGGCGGGGGCGCGTGGTGCGCGGGCGGCGCGGTGCCGTGGCGCGCGCTTGCGCTGGGCGGCGCGGCGGGCGCCATCCTACTGCTGTCACTAGTCGTCTTCCACAAGCAATGCACGCCGAGGTTGCTGCTCGCCGCGAGGCACGCGCGCGCCCGGGCTGCAACCGCCGCACATCGCGCGAGAGGTATGCACATCACATTAAATACAATACAATACAACAATACAAATGCTTAATTTTCCAATAATGTTTTTAAAGGTAACAAGATTAATAGGTACACATTGGGGCTGATTCTGTAGTGCACAATCTCTAAACTAAACTAAAATTACAGCATTACTTTCATAATACTCCCTGCGGAAAGGGGCATATCTAGATTTAAAGCTGCCATTTTAGTTTAGTTTAGAGATTGTGTTATACAGAATTGGCCACATTGTCAGATAAGTAAAATCTTAAAACTAATTACATATTTTTTGGTTTAGCGATTTGACTCATGTATCCCTTATATGCTTAACTGTGGATCTCACACTAGGAAACAAGTAAATGTTAGGAACATCTCTCTCTTCGCGTCGTATTCCTCATTACTGAGGGTCGTGACCCCTTTCCATTAATCACATAATGGTAGGAGTTTTCTTGGCATAATAATGCGGTGGGTTCCCAAGTTCTTCCGCATTTGACTCGACTAAGAGTATTAAACTTGTACGGGAGCTGGTGATATGGCTCGAACGTAACAATAGGATGATCATCTTCCGAGCGGGTGTTCGGGGGCTCGGGGACCACTGGTCCGACCGTTCATCTTTGGAGGCTCGTATATATACCTACCGTAATTCAGAGAAAACCTCGTAAGCGTGAGTTGGGCTGGGGTTGGGGTTGTTCGTGTTCGCGTGCATCGTACTTAGTAATGCCATCTATTGGATTATGTGCGGACTGCGAAGACCGCCACAAACTCTTAGGTTTTTGTAACGATTATAATCAGATGTAAGTGATAAATATACATTCCACTGGCAATACATAAAATCGTTTGTTGCAGTCCTGGAGAAGGAGTTCGACGTGCTGGTGTGCTGGACAGCGGTGGACGGGGAGCTGGTCCGCGGCGCGCTGCTGCCCACCCTGGCGCTCAAGTACAAGTACCGCGTGCACACCGTCATACTGTCCACGCAGCCCGACAACTGTGAGCAGAGATAGATATACCTATACGATTGAAAATAATTAAATGTGTCCAGAACAACAGCTTATCAAGCAACATGTTCCGTCACACGAGTATATATAGTACTCTGTGGTTCCGTGCCCCGTTAATATGCTGCCCAATATGATTGCCATTGTCGCGTCATGTAGATTTGGACATTGTCCCTAAGGCCATGTTTTCACTAGGGGACATAATATCGCCTGACATTTACGTGGTATGCCTCTGCGACCTTGTACCTATAGATAAAGTTGCTTGACATTTGCTTTGTCCAAGCATATAGGCTTCACGGAAGATCAGCGCTATATCCTAACAGGTAACTAGGCTAATAGCACATGCTGAGTGATGACCATTTTGGGGATCATTTTTCTTCTTTATAAAGTCTGTTATGTCTTGTACTCGTATTCCCGAATAAAGATTTCTTTCTTCTTTCTTTCCTTGTCCACATGTCTTGTCAACTGTGATCGAGATATTGCCCGAAACGTCACAATACCGCCATTTTGCGGAACACAGAGACACGTAGGATTGTGTCAGGCGACGAAGTCGCGGCGACAAATGCCCCTTAGTAACAACGAGGCTTAAGTGACAAGGCTATTAGCGCCCTTTCCCGCGCAGCCCCCTAGCATGGGCCGAGACAATTTTCTCCCCGAGGAAAGGATAAAATTTTTATTCCTAAATAAATAAATAAAAACGCTAAATAACGGTGGATAAATAGTCCCCCGAGTCCCCGTGAAATGTCAAACGGGGATAAAATTCTCCTCTCTCCTGTTGCCGTGCTCTGAGAAATGGATAAGTTAATTTTATCTCTTGTCAGTGGCTAAAATCGGGGGATAAATTTTTTATCTCCGGCCCATGCTAGCCCTGCAGCTTGAAGCTTTTACAACCGTTAATAGGGATGATGCCTATATCAAAAATAAATTATTTCTAACTGATTATTAAATAGAGAGTCTTCCAAAAGACCAAAAATTCACATCCTCGGTTAGTTTTAAGTTTGATAACCATTTTAAAATATAGATTAAAGAAAGACGTCACAACTGTGAATTTCATACAACTTCCATACTAGAAGTGCGTTTTTAAGTTTGATAAAGAGTTGCTGATTTGACTGAGTTGTCATCATCCTTATTGTATACTAGCTGATGCCCGCGACTTTGTCCGCGTGAATTGCGGTTTTTCGGTTCCCACGGGAACTCTTTAATTTTCCGGGATAAAACGTAGCCTATGTGCTATTCCAGACTATAATCTATCTGTGCCAAATTTCATCCAGATCCGTTCAGCCGTTGGAGCGTGATTGAGTAACAAACATCCACACATCCATACATCCATACATCCATCCAAACTTTCTCATTTATAATATTTATTGTATATGTGTATGCGCGCAGGGTACAGCGAGCTGGTGGGCGAGGTGTCGCGCTGCCGGTCCGTGGTGGCGGTGCTGTCGCCCGCGCAGTACACGCCGCCGCAGCTGCTCACCGCGCTGCGCCAGCTGAGCGCGCTCGCCGTGCCGCCGGTCGTCGTCCTACTGCAGGTATATATATATCTGAATCCTATATGTTTTGGGACCCTAAGACTTCTTTTTCTAGACGCGGCCTGCTTGCTTGTTTTTAGTGGGTATTCTGCTTCATCTGTGAGTCCCACATACCCGCATGCGTAAAAGCATTTTTCCAGCAAAAAAAAAAAAAATTATATACATATCTACCACCACCACTACAGCCCATTAACGTCCCACTGCTGGGCACAGGCCTCCTCTCTCATAGGAGAGAGGAAATTAGAGCTACTCACCACGCTGCTCCAATGCGGGTTGGCGGGCTTTAACGACTATTATCATGTTAGTGATAATAACCGGGACCGACGGCTTAACGTGCTCTCCGAGGCAAGGGGGTGCAACACCGCCAAATTCCTAAATCCGGGCTAGTACTGAGGATTTCCAGTCTGAAAAACCCAATACCCAACTATGGCCCGACCCGGGACTCGAACCCGGGACCCCGTCGGCCGCAGTCGAACATGGCAACTACTAGACCAACGAGGCAGTCACATATAAATAGTCATGTATATATACATATATATCTATAGCAAATGCCCACCCTGATCCCAAACCCCTGTGAACCGCACTATAAACCCTATAAATATAATAAAAATGGTGGGACAGTAGGTAGGCCAGGCTCCATATTAAAATAATCCTCTATGTTGTTCATTATTTTATTAAAGACTTATCATAGATTGTTTTGTGGTACAGGATCTGCCGAAGCTGAAGCGCGAGGCGAAGGACGCGGGCTCGCGGCTGGTGGAGGTGCTGCGACGCACGCGGCTGGTGGCGTGGCGCCACGTGCACGAGCGCGCCTTCTGGACCGCGCTGCGCCTCGCGCTGCCGCTGCCGCCGCCGCACCAGCCCGCCAGGGAGGTAGGAAACTATAAAATTGACCCAAAAGCTCTTGATTTAACACACACGCGCACCACACACACACCACACACACACACACACACACACACACACACACACACACACATACATACACACCACACATACATACACACCACACAAACACTCACACAGAACAATAAAATAAATAAATAAAAGCTTTATTTTGATTCCTTACTTAATAATCTTAAAAACTATTACTATTACTTACTTACTTTTATTAATTACTATACTTCTACATTCTAAAACAGATTTTTATTTATTTTTATGCATAATAGTTTTTGATTTATCGGGCAAAATGTCGAAAAAAATACCGTTCCCCCCCCCCCCCCCCCCCCCCCCCCTTATCTCCGAAGTTTACCAATTGAAAAATCTGAAATAATTATGGTCAATAGAAGCTTATGTATATTTTACAGGAAAAATAAAACCAACGCTCTAACTAGTATAGTTTTTTTTATATTAACAATAAACCTCTACAAACAAAGTTCTCTACTACAAATTCATTAATCGTAAAGCTTACTAGTTTGTACGGAACCCTCGGTGCGCGAGTCCGACTCGCACTTGGCCGGTTTTATTTTAAACTTACTTCAGGGTTTCCGACAAAATTGTGAAACGACACATATTTTTAATCAATTTTCATTTCAATTTAATTTCATTTAATTTAAAGTCACAAATTCAATACAACCGATTTCAATTTCGAAAAGTTTCCGTTTGAAGCGTCGCGTTGCTGTGAATGCATACACGAAATTGAGCTTTAAAATCATGCTGTTAAGGATTATTTTACTTTGACGGCAATATCGGCAATATATTCGTACGCTCGAATACGATCAATCGAAGTTGCAATATTAAAACTCAGGCTACCAGTACTTTTGAGCTGAAGCGCAGGCGATGGACACGTCGATACTCGCTACCCTTAGAAGTGAACATCTTTTTTTATACACACGATCAATGTAAATGACGGTAGGTAGGTAGACGATCGACGGAGCCTCGTACGACTAGGCATGGCTTGACGTCATGGTGTACGGTTTTCACACTCGCGGTTAAAAATATCATGACGCCAAATGACTTAGGCTGAGGATTATGGTGGGCATGAAACTGTGGGTTGGCATAGCGCCAAAATTTTACTTACAGATTTCAGACGATATTTTATTTAACAAGCCGCATTTGACTCACCTTCAATGGCCAGCATTACCACACTAATGGCAGTATTTACCAGACACAAATCATTACTAATTTGTTTTTTGCCGTTCTAAAGGATTATCTATACTAATATTATAAAGAGGTAAAGTTTGTGAGGTTGTAGGGTAATCTCTGAACCGATTTTGAAAATTCTAGTACCAATAGAAAGCCACATTATTTGTGGGTGTCATATGTGGTGTATTAACCCGAAAAATCAGGGTGTTCCCGTGGGAATTTAAAAAACTTATTTCACGCGGATGAAGTCGCGGGCATCTGCTAGTCGTTATTAAAACGAGAAGTAGCTCTAAGTTAATGTGTGTTTGATCAATAGATTAAAAGGAATTTAATTCTAATTGCAAACGTTTGTTACAGGATAAACTAAGCACCATCGAGACTGAGGAGAGTAAAAACTCTCGTTCGGGAAGTTTGACCGCGCTCGTGTGAAACACTCAGCGTCGTGACGTGTGGTATTACAGACACTCGCAGTTCGCACAGCTCTGAAGCAACGAGGCAGTTATATATTGTGTATAAAGTAGTGATAGTGCGTGACGCCGAGCGGTATCGCCCCGGGACTTGTACGGACATCTGAGCCGCAAAAACTATGAAGACTGTGAAGTAGATTATTATAAATAACATATTTGGATCACATTGAAAAGGTATTTTAATAGGGATGATGACAACTCAATCAAATCAGCAACTCTTTATCAAACTTAAAAACGCACTTCTAGTATGGAAGTTTTATGAAATTCACAGTTGTAACGTCATAAAATTTCAACGAACTTTTTTCTTTAATCTATATTTTAAAATGGTTATCAAACTTAAAGGTCTTAAAGGGGTTTTAGGTCTTTTGGAACACCCTCTATTTAATAATCAGTTAGAAATCATTTATTTTTGATTTAGGCATCATCCCTATTGTAGGTCGACTCGAAATCTGTAAACAGTTTTCTGAAGATCTCAGTATCTCTCTTGCTGAAACTACTTACTTAAGGAGTCTATTCGTTTCTCTTTCTTGTGCCAAAGGGAAATTTGCGATCATGACAATTTAATATTTAAATGTTTGGCTGTATTCTATTTATTTAATTTATATTTACTTAATGATTCTAAAATTTCTTAACAAAATGAGTATTAAAAGTATTATTTTTTAAGTGTTTTCTGTCCTATTCTGTTAGTCTTTCTTTTATACTTACTTTAATTTAAAACTTTGAATTACAACTAAACGTGACGGTTTACAGGTCTGTGATAATCTAATGTGGGATGTGTAAAATAGACAGCAGTGTGAAAAGTACTTGCAATTACACGTGTAAATATCTATGTAAGTAACTTACCTATAGTCCGCGCGCGAGGTCTGAGGAATCGAGGGAGCGGGCGGGTGCGCATCGCGCGTCGCTTCATACCCCGCACACTCTCATGCTAGTGCCGCCCTTGACGCGAGAGTAACTACGCTTTATAGAGTCCTGTTTTTAATTTTGCGATAGCAGTGTTCTGTGTTATATTTTACTATAAATAGTACCCAACTTAAAAGTTTATTCTTAGCAAATAGCTATTTATTTTTTAAATTCCTTAAAGTACTGATTATTCTGATTGCGACCGTGATTAATTAGATTTTACGTTCATTTTGTACAATTCATTATAATAAAATTTTATGATACAATTTGTTTTTTCTTCCTTATTGCACATACTATACTCATAGAATTATTATTTCATAATTAATTCAATGCACGCGCACAGTTACTAAAGATGTGTTAGTATCGATAACGTAATATCGACTAAATCACAACTCTATCTCATTACGTCAACATTCCCTAAGATTCCTCGGACCTCGCGTGCGGACTGTAACTAACCTTTGCAAGCGATACGCGACTTGTGCGATGGAAGTGACTTATGTGAGTAGAACTTACGAGTGTAATTGTGGCCTTAACATACCGAATTACCTTGTCACACTGTTGTTTTGTTAATGTTTGATACTTATAAGATAGTATTGATGTAAATTGTTACATAGTCTTCTCACTATTGTATTGTGTACTTATAAGTATTTAAACCGAAGAAGTATAATTAATTATCTTTTGTATACTCATTACATTCCAAATTTATTTTCTTTATGATGATAGCTTAGTTGGTATAAATTTATTGTAAAAAAATACGAACCGAAAAATAAAGCAATTAAACAAAATTAATTATTTTTGTTTCAAATTAACTACCATTTTTGCCCTCGATTCCACCAGTTTCTGAAAACCAAAAAGCTTCGAGCATTTGTGTTAACGTCATCAGCAATATGAGGAACTCCATGTCTGTCGTGATGAATGTGATGAGTATTGAATCGAAGCAGGCGTTACTTTGCGGAAGTCCATGAAAATGAATAAACGAGAAGTTTAATTCGCTATAATCCGCCACAGCAGACCAATCTATGTGGTACAGTGCTGTGGTACAGTGCGTGTCCTTCACCAATAGCATGCGAACAACCACCACCCAGCAATTCGCACCGGCACTGCACCACACCACACAAATCCTCCAAATCACTCTCAACGTACGTTTCACTCCGAAACCAGAGTATCTTCAGGAGATGTTGACTCGACAATGCACGATTGTAAAGTGACGAACGTGTCGAAGTGTCGAATGTGATGAGGACATACAGCTCATCGTGTTGTTATAATAGGGATGATGACAACTCAATCAAATCAGCAACTCTTTATCAAACTTATAGAAGCGCTTCTAATATGGAAGTTGTATGAAATGCAGTTGTGACGTCATCAAATTTCAACGCAGCGTCTGACAAAAGTTTTGGCCCACTTATGATACTATTTTAGAATAATATTCTACAAAACATATAAGTATGAAAATCAGCCATGTAAATTTAAGTTAAGTAACACTTATTTTTAGTCACCTTTCTTACCTGGTACCTGCCCAGGTGTCACAGGGAGAGCTCCACAAGCCCGCAGGTATTCAAAGATCATGAGACGCTACTGAGAACCTAAGGTTTCATCTATGTGAAAATAAGTTATGTCAGATCGCTCTGGGATCTTACTCTATAAAGGTGTATATCGGTACAAGTTTATATACGGTATCACACCTCGGTTAGTAAGCTATAGCCTATAGGTATTACCGTTACTAAATAGGACCTTCGATCCAGCTCAAGTAAAACAAAGTTGTGAAAATAAAACTATTCCCTTGCAAATATAAAAATTGTATTAAATTGTAATAAGTAACAAATTCTCACTAATTAAGCATTCAGGCACTAAGTACATCAAATTCACTATCACAGTGCCTCAGTAACATTAAATCAATCACCATTCGATGACTTTACTAACAATGTAAAGCCTTACAAATTCACTTACATAAATAGGTAACCAAAAAGATCACAAAAATTTTTACATTTAATCAAGTACAAATTATATAGTAATAAAAATAATTATTGAGAATTATATCGAAAAGAATTATCAAATTAAATTGAATTTATCTACTTAAAATTAAGTACTAAGTACTAGCACCTTAATATTGAAAATGAATGCTCACTTGGCGCTTAAAAAACGTATTATAATACGTACGTAACAGGCGAAAGGAGAGAGGTCACTGGTCCCATCTAAAAAAATGTATTTGTAGGGATATCTATGATTTTTTCCACCAAGTTAAATAATATTTACGTTTGTTTTAGGTCTTCAAAAGTTCTGAACATCATAAAGAATACGTAGGTGTTATGGAAATACGCCAGCAAGATTTGAATTGCTTTACGATTTAATTGTATTTCTATAAGATAGAATTTAATATATGTTACCGCCAAATCAGCTTTCATTAATAATTTATGCATATTTGCTTAGTTTTAGGAACATTATTTCAAAAGTTTCTTGTGGTAAAAAGAGCCTCAAAATCATAGCAAGGAGACATTCTTTTGTAAAATAATTTATCACCTTATAATAAAATTATAATTAGGTACATCACTATTGTCCTTTGTAAAATTCACCTTTGATTCGTTAGGAATACCTATTCTTAACCAAATATTAGGATCCATTATTTGATCCAATTGTATTACCCTAACATTCATCATCCTCATTTATGAGATTTAGTTTTTTTTTTTAAATAAGTGTAATAATAAAAAATAAAAAGGAGTAAATTAACCTTCCAACACTGGCCCACTTGCACAAGGACTCTTAAATTGATTTAGTTAAATATTTTAATGCTGTCCCTTTTTGGCAACTACAATAAGCATTTGCCAAAAAGGGACAGCATTACAAAATTTAACTAAATCAGTTTAAATGTTCTTGTGCAAGCGGCCCAAGTTAAATATGTTTCAGGTGGAATTTAACAAATAAATATAGGTACATAGTATTCGATTGTTTACAAACATAATCTCACAGATTTCGTCTCAGATCACTCGATATTCGATGTAGTAGCTGCAGATTCGATCTCATATCATATCTTTTTGATCCAATATTACTGATATTAATATGACTATTGATCCTCAATCGGTTCCTTCGGCTTCTTTAGAGTACTTTTTGTTATATGCCTAAAAAGAAAAAAAAAGTTACATAAAAATATATGAATAGATAAGGGACATAAACAGACAATAATATATCACCATCGTGGCATATCTAAAATCTAAATTGTATATCAATTTTATAAGGCAGGGAGAACTATGAAAAGGATGCTGAAAAATATCCACTACAGCCCATTAACGTCCCACTGCTGGCCTCCACTCTCATAGGAGAGAGGGAATTAGAGCTCAGACCCACCACGCTGCTCCAATGCGGGTTGGCGGGCTTTAACGACTATTATCATGTTAGTGATAATAACCGGGACCGACAGCTTAACGTGCTCTCTGTGGCACGGGGGTGAAACTCTGCCAACTTCCTAACTCCGGGCTAGTACTGAGAATTTCTAGTCAGGGAACCCAATAATTAATTATGGCCCGACCTGGAACTCGAACCTGGGACCTCGTCGGCCGCAGTCGAACATGCTAACCACTAGCAGTAGACATGTCAGTTTAGTTCAGCGATTTGGTACCGCAAGGAATGCCAGAGTACGTTACAAATATATTCGTCTCACCTGCATAGCTACTCTAGCCAACGTCTCGGCCATGGCTCTACCGGTTTGGTCCACCATGCCGCGGAGCATTCCTCCCTCCTTCTTCAGCAGTATATTCGGGTGGTCGAATTCCACCATTTGACCAGCATCCATCACCAATACCTATAAGAATTAAAGACAGTTGTTTAGGTTATTGACTCGTTGAGCGTTGAGCGATGAAAACGACACTACGTGATAGCAAGAGTATCATAGAAGGGGTTAATTAATTAGTATTATATTCAGGATTTAAAGAAAACACGCTCTCTAATCAGAACTATTCCTTAGCCTAGGGGCACATGTTACCATCTGTACGACCAATAAAGGACTTAAGACTAGCTTACACATTTGCTTAGCCTAATTACGTCCTTATTCCGATGTTATTATGGTCTATACGAGCGCCGAAGGTACTCTGATGACAGCAAGAGTGTCATAAAAGGGGTTAATTAGTATTATATTCAGGATTTAAATAAAACGTCACGCCTTTGCTCACACGCTCTCTAATAGAAGATGACTCAATATGACTCCATAAATGAATGATTTATTTATTTCACGTAGGACAACTTGTGTCAGTTATGAAACGTTACTTGACTCTACCACTGGTTCGGAAAGCTGATTCTACTGAGAACAGCCGGCAAGAAACTCAGCAGTTGCTCTTTTCTTAAAAAAGAACAGGTTACAATAAGTAGACAATACAACACATATGTTACAAATATTATACTGACTTGTGGGTCACTGGATGCGAGGCCGGTTGATTCCATGCAACTGTGTCATTAATAAAATCATCGAGTGTAATAACCTCGACTTAACAAATCCTGTTTAACACAGTCTTTAAAACTATGTAATGGCAAATCCAGAAACTCTTTGGGAACCAAATTATAAAAGCGTAGGTACGTGATAGAAAAACAAACTTATCTAGGCGACAACGTAGGCCATGTGAAGGCTTATCTACTGTTTGATACTTTCGCGTCGCGTCGTCGCGTTAATCGCTGACATAAGACGGGACCTGAATCACAGACAGAAATAAACTGAAATTCGTTCAAAGATTCATTATTTATAGTTACCTTATCAGAATCCATGACAGTGTGTAGTCTATGTGCGATGGTAAGTACGGTGCAATCGGCAAATTTGTTCCTTATTGTAGTTTGAATCAAGGCATCAGTTCTGCGAAGAAAATTAATTTTGATTAAACATTACTTACATATTAATTATCCTTGCTCATTATAATATGATCTTCCGTAAATTTACTACTATTTTCCACTACTTGCTTCTAACAGTTAGTTGTTTTACAAACTAGGTGATGCCCGCGACTTCGTCCGCGTGGACTGATGTTTTTGGTTCCCGCGGGAACTGTTTAATTTTCCGGGATAAAATGTAGCCTATGTGTTAAGATATAAGCTATCATGTCCATTCCAAATTGCAGTCGAATCGGTACAATCGTTGCGGCGTGAAGGAGTAACAAACATCCAAACATTGACATTTATTATATTAGTAGGATCGTACATGCCTACGCGCGCGTTCCGTGCAAACGTTCCAATTAAATTATTATTACCTTATATTCATCATCATCGGATTGAATAAAAAAAAGTATACCTAATAATAACTGCCTACGCGCATGTCAGTGGATACATTTTCAATACAGTTTCCGCCGCCTTGTATCAGATCAAGCCTTTAGGTGGAATCTCTTAAGGGACCGGCGACCGCCGCTCGCAACTTCTACTCGAACCGCAAATATAAATTTGACGGTATATTGCTATCCCTATTTGGCTGAATACACATGATCGCGTGCAAGCGCGATAGCAATATGAGCGTACAGAATTTGTTATACATTTAGTCTTGTTCCGTGAATACCAAAAATGATGAATGAAAAATTGTTGTGTTTTTAACTTCGTGTTGTTATTCTGTAACTTGACAATATAGGCTATGTTCCTGATCAATTAGTACGTGAGATATCGTTGGTTTTAATATAAAACAAATAAGGAGAAAACATGTCCTTTATGTCGCAAAAACATGCAAAACGCAATGTGCTTACATTTAATTTTGGGAAAGTATTTTGGAAAAATAATTATCCAGGGACCTAGATAAATACAAGTTCAATCTTAATGATCGCATAATATGGAGGAAATATCCTCGAATTACTAATTATTTTGGTATTACGTTTGTATGAGCAATTAGCCCTCCGCTGGCGCCTTAAATGACAATGTAAAATTTTATAGACTAGCGACCGCCGACCCCTCCCGGTTTTGCACGGGAAGCCAAAGCTAAGTGTCCAGTGATTTTCTGTGACATTTTTAATTATTATTGTGAGTTAATTTGAAGAATTATAGCACAGAGATTTTTTGCATATATTGGAGAGGAAAATTGCCACAGTACATTGTTTTTATGATCTCAGTTAAAACAGCGTTCGTTATTTAAGTTGAAGTGGCGCAATTTTCTCTGACTTGTTAAACATCATCATAGTTTGCGTTTGCTATTAAAGTGCTCAAGTAGCGTATTTGTTAAACAATTATTAACATAACTCGTTCGATCAACTTTCACAAAACCTATATAAATTGTAAACCTAAACTTAAAGAATCAAGTACTCACTGTGGATCCACGTTAGCAGTGGCCTCGTCCAACACCAGAAGGCGGTTGCGTCGCACAATGGCCCGCGCCAGACACACCAGCTGCCTTTGACCCACGGAGAAGTTCCCGCCGCCCTCCGACATCCGCGAACTCAGACCCGCCGGTAGTTCCATTACTGCTTCTTTTAGCTCCACCTATTAATTTAATATAAATACTGCTAAGAAATGCCTTGGTCGCGGCTAGTTATCTTCACTTGGTGGATATGCCTCGCGACTGCTTGACCAAGAGGCCTACGGGGAACAAACCCCGAAGAAAGATCACGCCAACTGGATTTAGACTTTAAAAAAATTAGGCTTGCGAAACTATAGCGACTGATTTGAGTTTGTATTGCTCTTCTGCCCTTTGAGATTTCCGAGATAATGATTTGAGTATGAAATGGGAAAAGGCGAAATGTTCTCCTGGAATATGCAATCTGATGTATATAACATCAGATTGCATATTCCAGAGGCTCCATTTGTCCGTTAATGAATGATGCTTTAACGCACGTTGGCTGCCCCTAAATATGTCGCATTGAGCAAAGGTATTTGGTGCCGTGCGTCATTATTGTCTAATTCTACCACCAGTGTTTTCTGGTGTAAATTTGAACTGGAGAAACGAGATTGTTGTACCCTTAAACGAGCTGTTTAAGAGTACTCTGGTAGTATGTCGCCAGGGTTTTCCTAGGCCATATAGTTACCTCTTCGAGCGCCCTCCACAGCACCTGGTCGGGGTACTCGTCAAAGGGGTCGAGGTTGTGGCGCATGGTGCCTGAGAACAGCACCGGCTCCTGCGGGATGATGGAGATCTGACTGCGCAGCTCGTGGAGACCCAGCGTGGACGTCTCGCGACCGTCGATTATGATCTCACCCTCGATTGTTGCTAGCCTAGCAATAAAACTACACATGAAATCTAAGTTCTATCGAGAACTATATTAAATGTCGAATATTTGTCAACCAAAGACAAAAAACCAACTTTCCACTCTGAGGCCGACTTGCACAACACTACCTAAACTGATTTAGTTAAATGTTGTGATGATGTCCTTTCTTGATAAGTTTAATCCGGGGTTGATATGAAAAGGACAGGTAAGAAAATTTAACTCAAACACATTTAACGGCCTTGTGCAAGTGGTCCTGAGTCAACCTTAAGGATTTCAATCTGGTTGTTAACCATTGCATTCGCTATTAATTGAACTGATGTTGCAAAATAAATGTGATTTTGTCGTTGACTTCGAAAAATTACGAGCCAATCGTTCCTGGCACATAATAAATCTAGATCCAAAAAGCAAATATTGGGGCTGATTCTGTAGTGCACAATCTCTAAACTAAAATTAGAGCATTACAAATATTGCTAACTCTTTCATAATACTCCCTACGGAAAGGGACAGAACTACATTTAAAGCTGCCATTTTAGTTTAGTTTAGAGATGGTGTTACACAGAATCAGCCCCATTGAAGTATCAAAGTAGTGTATTTATCGTTTTCAAATAAAAGAAGCTTTCAAAAGTTGCAAAAAGAAACTGTGTTAACCAAATAATCCTCATATTGGTACAACAATTTTATTATATTTTATGAAACTGGAAATCTTCTGGAACTTTAATTATTGTAAATATGTACACTCGTATATCTGCAAAATATCTACGTCAACTTTTATTTATTATCATAAATGGACCTAAATCTACTAGCTTTTTTTAAAGGGCAATTTTTGAAAGAGTAATCCAAACCAGTTCTGCACGCAACTTACCTGAACAGAGCATTGATAAGCGACGATTTGCCAGCGCCGGTTCTTCCCACAATACCGACTTTTTCTTTGGGTAAGATCTCCAGAGTAAGGTCTTTGAGCACGGGCGGTTCCTCGGGCATGTAGTACAGGTACACGTGCTTAAACTGGAGTTTCCCGGATTCCGGCCACGAGGGAGGCGGTTTATTTTTGGGTTCGGATTCTAGAGGTGGCTCGGATTCTATGTTCGAATATTCCTGTATTCTGTGAAATAAATTGTAAATTTAGTTGTGTCGAGTCGATTGATGTTTTATTCAAGATAACTAAAGCTTCAACACTGTGTTGTAATAGGTCGCGCTATCTTTAGCACTACTAAGTTGAGATTGGAAGAAGTGGAAGTTCAATTGTATTGCGGACCAAATCGCAGTACAAAGGGTGATAAAGAAGCAAATATAACAATATTAAGGGACCGGCGACCACCGCTCGCAACTTCTACTCGAACCGCAAATATAAATTTGCCGGTATATTGCTATCCCTATTTGGCTGAAGACACATGATCGCGTGCAAGCGCGATAGCAATATGAGCGTACAGAATTTGTTATACATTTAGTCTTGTTCCGTGAATACCAAAAATGATGAATGAAAAATTGTTGTGTTTTTAACTTCGTGTTGTTATTCTGTAACTTGACAATATAGGCTATGTTCCTGATCAATTAGTACGTGAGATATCGTTGGTTTTAATATGAAACAAATAAGGAGAAAACATGTCGTTTATGTCGCAAAAACATGCAAAACGCAATGTGCTTACATTTAATTTTGGGAAAGTATTTTGGAAAAATAATTATCCAGGGACCTAGATAAATACAAGTTCAATCTTAATAATCGCATAATATGGAGGAAATATGCTCGAATTACAAATTATTTTGGTATTACGTTTGTATGAGCAATTCACCCTCCGCTGGCGCCTTAAGAGTACATTTTGCAGTTATACATTTAGTGGATACTTGGATAGCCAAAGCCTCTATTATTTATTTATCTACACACAAATCCCTGGGTAGAGCGCTAAGGTGCAGTATGAGCGTATAAGGTTGAGCATTTTAAGGGGTACGTAAACTGGGAAGTACAGTTCAAGTAATCTCACCTAAATGAGACTATACTACTTTTTAGTATGGTTTTCTCACCTCTCAACACTCGTCATCTGGTTCTCGAGCTCGGTGGACTGTCGCATGCCCCACTGGAACATGCCGGTCAGCCCCATCGCTTGCGTGATGGCCAGACCCACGTTACCGCCGTACTCCTCTGAAAATACCACGTCGTTATCAAATAAGGCTTTGGGTGCTTTCCGACTGACGCGGAGCGTAGAAGTATTCAGCGAACCAATCAGATTATTGATAGATCACGGGATATAACACAATTGGGTATTTGACAACTAGTCAAATCAGCAACTTTTTTTCAAACGACAAAACACATGCTTAATATCGCATTTTGTGTGAAATATTGAATAGTGACGTCATCAAAGTTAAAAATCACTAAACAATAATTGATTTTAATAGTTGTCAAATACCATAATGGACACTAATATTATAAAGAACGAAAGTTTGATTGTGTGTGTCTCTTTGACGCAAAAACTACTGGACGGATTTGGCTGGGAATGGAGATAGATTATACCCTGGATTAAAACAGTCTACTTTATATTCCGGAAAATTGAGTTCCCGCGGGAACCAAAAAACCTGAACCTCAACTATCATCTAGTCTTTTAATAAAATTGGCCTGTTGAACACAAAATCTTTGCTGTTTTTAGATCGTACCATTTCCAAAGACGAGGAAGCTCAGGGTCACGACAGCGATGTAAACAACGCACACCAGGTCTAACCAAAACCCAAATGCGCGGGAACTCGCAATGAATAAGTACCTAGAACAAGTTTAAATCATGAATTTAAAAAACAATTAAACACTCACAAAATAGGAAAATACGCCTTAAATAAAGCATATGCTAGGACCACAATAGTGTTTGGCCTGGTAACATTTTATCAGAAATTGTCTGTCAGAAAAAAATCTAAAGCACGCAGAGTAGCTGCTCTGCTCAAACATTTTGTACTAGCGGTCCAAGATCCCGACCAATCAAGACCAAATGGAAGATATCAGGTAGAAAAGGTGGCACCTCAAATTCGTTAAAGTATTAAGCTCCATTTTTTATATTTTTCTTTAGAATAATATTAGAAACCACGTTGCTCATTGTCAGACAGTACGATTGCAACCCCCTGTCAGACACTTGAGGTGCCACCTTTTCTACCTGATACCTTCCAAAGCAACCGCGATCCAAACTTGATAGTCGGGGATCGTTTATACCTCTATTAGAGACATACATAGAAAAACTTTCAGCTTTAATAAAATAACGAAGGTCTGGTCGTCGCGCTTGCTCTAAATATCTCTTGCTTATATAGACCCTAGTGCCATAATATGCTGGCATTTAAACCGTCGAAGTTTGAACTTTGATTGACTTACCAAGCAGAGCTGTGAAGGTCCTGATGGTTATCAAATTCCCTTATAAGAGCCTCCTGAGCGCCGAAAGCGCGTATCGTCGTGATTCCTTGCAGAGACGCGTTGAGATGGGAGAATACGGGACTACGTGCTGGCAAACAAATAACGCCATTAAACTCAATTCTATTGCTTTTGTATTGCACAGAAATCCCACCAATATTATTAATAAGAAAGTTCTAAGAAATGTTCGTAAGTTTGACCTTACAGTCATACCGCAAGTGATTTTTGCACGGATATAGTTATTGATCTGGAAATGCTTCTTTTTATTCGGCAAAATCGAAAAAATTAAGAAAACGGATTTAAAAACATCTAAATCGATCCAGACGAAGTCTCTGGCGCAAGCTAATAAAACTGACATAAATAAATAAATAATTATATGCTTCAGGTGAAAAGCAGGCAATTCAGTGCATTAAATAAACTAAGTAAATAACTAAAGGGTGTTTTACGCCAGACTAACACAGTGCGACATTGAAGCATGCCACCAGATTTCATGCTACAATAATTAAAAAAATGTAGCAAGAATTCGTAAATAACATAGATAATATTTGGCATATCTATAAATCTCCAGCATGCTAATAATTTTGTAACAGTATTCAATAGGCCTACTGTTTAACTAAGATGGTTCCTGCGGGGTGCGGGAGGGGTGCAATGCGCCAATTTCGCAGGCCACTCACTACTTTAGTCACGTTATTTGAAGATCACTACACCAAAAACGTTTCAAAGTCAGGAATATGGTTCCGAGAATACTAACCTATTGACCTATTAGACCTATTGCTTCATGGTAAAAATAGTGAATCAATGCTTTCCTTGACTAGGTTACGTTAAGGTTACGTGTCCATTAATAGTATATTGTGATACAAGGGTGGAAAGTAGGTTATTGCAAACGAGCTGTCATTAATAAGCCCGAACCGAAGGTGAGGGTTTTTAATGTCACGAGTTTGCAATAACCTTCACACCCGTGTATCACACGACGTTTTTCAATACAGTTGTGGGAAATAGTAATAAACAAATCAAAGAATTACAAGTTTATTTCAACATACATACGTACATAGTAATTAATTCTGAAAATTGAGATAGTTTTTAACATGGAATAACTTGACCACAATGTAGATGGTTTATATTTTCCACTCAATTCATGAAAATAAGCTAACAAAACATTTTCTGAGAATGACTTACTTAGTTTTTTTATGTTTTTCCATGAAATAAAATTATTGTAAGCCGTCATATATCTTTCTCGAGATTTTGGGGGCAAAATTCCATCTTGCGCAGTTTTCGCCTCAGATAAAATATCTGGTGGAGTTAATTCCATTTCATCATAAGTACTAGAACTCATATTAACAAAAATATAATCAATTTATCACATAAAAATAAAAAATTTCAGCAAATGGCGCGTATTTACACCTGGACATATTTTTTTTTTCAACGAAACTAGGCTACGGGTTCGTACCTACGCGTATACAGCCTATTCGATTTTTGTCAAATGTTGAAAATAATTAAATTAAAACTGGTAATTAAATATAATCAACAACCATTTATAAGAATTTTGGAAATACAATGCTAAAACGTACGGATTCATTCATTTTTCCTCGTAAAAAGCCTATCCGATTATATTCTATGTATGAAAACTCCTTGCTACTAAACTTTTTTAATTGACTTGGAAAATTTAAAAATAAACTGCAAAAGTAAGTGTCGAGCTTGTAAAAGTAAGTCACGACCGTGTAAAAGTAAGATGCCTATGCGAAAGATTCAATTTTCGAATAATAACTACAGCCTCTGAAAGTGCGCCATGTTTGACAACTGTATTGAAAAATGTGTTAATGCAATCCAGCCTTAGCCTCCTCCCGGTGTACTGAGTGTTTCTCTAGTTGAAGGCTAGCTTGTGCATTTGTGAAGGGCAGTAGCTGATGGATCAGGAAACTCCCTCTTAAAGGACATAATCAAGAACCGTCTCAGTTAAACACTAGGCCTATAAGCAAGGGGCACTAAAAGGCATTCAGCCTCAGAGATGACTCACTCACACCCTCGAGGCGCTTGATGCTGCGGCTAGAGGCTATGTAGAATATCCGCAACCCATAGAATACCAGCCCGATGGCCACCGTCGGCAGTAGCAGCCAGTAGTTTACCACGCCTACTACCACTACTATACCTATTAGTGAGAGCCCAATCTGGAAAAAAATATGCAGATTTAAAAAAATTTTTTGGTCTTCATATCGCCGCGCCGCGTCTTTTTTTTAATTCTCCTAGTAACTTGCGTAACCAAGTCCACCACACTTTGACCAATAAATTTTAAAACCCCATTATTTTTGTTCTGACACTTTTCTGCTACTGGCTAAATATTCACTGTACATCACTTAAATTTAAATATTCATAAATGCGATAGTGATTTTTTAACAATGAATATCTACATGAGAATTATTTATCGAGCAAATAGAATTCAAGGAACTCAATGGGGTATTGCATAAAAACCGAAAATAAAAGACAATACTATAAAACATGACTTAGCTGTAACACATCGAGTAGGCCAGGCGGCAACACTTCATCAACGGCGCCCATGTCTTTAGAAAACCTGTTCAGAATCCGACCAGACAGGTTTGTGTGGAAGAATCGCATGGGCGCGCGAGTGATCGACAAGAACATGCTGTTATGAAGGCCAATACAGGCGCGCATCGCTGGGCTAGTATTACTTATGATTATGAAGGCCAGTACAGGCGCGCATCGCTGGGCTAGTATTACTTATGACTAACCTGTAACACGTCCAGTAGAGCGGACGGCAAAACTTCATCAACGGCGCCCATGTCTTTAGAAAACCTGTTCAGAATCCGACCAGACGGGTTTGTGTGGAAGAATCGCATGGGCGCACGAGTGATCGACGAGAACATGCTGTTGTGAAGGCGAGTGGACGCGCGCATTGCCATCGAGAAGAACATGAACGAGCGCAGTAGGGACACCACTACAAGCGCCACTACCATACCTGGTTCAACAAATAATTGCTGTTAAGCCATGTTGATAGACGCTTCGTAATATTTAATTTTCTTGTATAGTAATTTTTGGCCTGTTCCACTAGTCCCTACCAACGTATTTACGGATACAACGGATAAGTGTAAATATTTTATCCTATATTTCATCCCTACCGTAGGGATAGGTGGAAAAAAATTCCACTCTTCCCCCCCCCCAGGGGGGATACGTTGGTAGGGACTAGTGGAACAGGCCTAATTTTTTTACACACTTAATTTAATTTCAAGACATTTTTTTGACAAGTCCTTTAAGCAAAAACTCGTATAGTATATCAGAAACACTTACCAGTGTAAATATAGATGCATTGGTATCTAGTTAATCCAGATTTGAAATGTGCGTTATCCAGAAGAGCCTCAGTTAGATTACCCGAGACCATGAGCGGGTCCGATGCATTAGTTCTGTTCAAATTGACCAGTGCCGAGCGTGGGTGATCCTCCTCCTCGTTTACCCTATCAATAAAAATAAGCTGGTCAATAGCGTGTCAGAACTCGCAAAAGGTAGGGTTCCGTACTCATCTTAGCTAAAATATGTGACGGTCATTATTTCGCAAACGGTAGTTTACAAAATAAACTATAGTTATAGTAAAGTTATAGATAGTTTATTATCCACGACGGAACGGAGACGGTATATATGTTTGCCCTAAGCGTTTGTTCGTTTCTGTTATCATTTTCCTCAAAAACTATTGGATCGATTATACTACTCCAGGGAGGTAGTAAAATATGATAAGAACAACCATCGAGATTTTTGGCAATTCTTTTGAGGAGAATGGGCATTCTGAAATAGATGGAAGCACTTATTCAAAAGAACTGCCTCGTTGGTCTTCTCTAGTCACTTGTGGTTAGCATGTTCAACTGCGACCGACGAGGTCCCGGGTTCGAGTCCCGGATCGGGCCATAGTTAAGTGATGGGTTTTTCAGACTAGAAATTCTCAGTACTAGCCCGGAGTTAGCAAGCGGTGTTTCACTCCCGTGCCTCGGAGAGCACGTTAAGCCGTCGGTCCCGGTTATTATCTCTAGCATGATAATAATCGTTAAAGCCCGCCAACCCGCATTGGAGCAGTGTGGTGGGTCTAAGCTCTAATTTCCTCTCTCCCATAAGAGTGGAGGGCCTGTGCCCAGCAGCAGTGGGACGTTAATGGGCTGTAGTGGATTCAAAAGAACTATTATATTGATTTTTTTTAAAACTCACCAAAAGCTGGTCCACCAATCAGAGCCCGATCCAAGCAACTGCGCCAGCACAGCCACCAATACCATCAATGCAACCAGCAGGGGGTGACCACTCGCCCCCAAGTATGCGCCGTAAACTTTGCCCGACACCGCGCCCGCTGAACGCATTTCTGCCTCCTCCCTCCCGCCTTCGGGGGGCGCTGTTGCCGTGAGGTTGTCTACTGAACTTACCTAAAATAAGAATTTAAAACCCCCTTAAAAACATATCAAACTAGACGATGCCTGCGACTTCGTCGTGAATTAAGGTTCTTTTGATTCCCGCGGGGGCTCTTTAATTTTCCGGGATAAAAAGTATCCTATGTCCTTCCCCGGGATACAAACTATCCCTATACCAAATTTCATCAAAATCAGTTGAACAGATGACAGACACACACACAGACACACTTTCGCATTTATAATATTAGTATGGATGTATGACTGAGGTCCCTACACCGGATCAGTAAAAGAGCTGATAAAATCCTTAAACCGCGGATAAGATTTTTAATGCATGGATTTATAAGACCTGTAAGAGTCATGGCTTACCCCAAATATTAGAGTTCCCGCAGAATTTTTAAAAATCTTAATTTACGCGAGGGTATATTTAGGAATGTGCTATTAAATTTATTCCCCACTTCATCTTTTACCATAATTTTTTGTGGCAATGATTATTTATATATATTTTTTTTTATCATCATAACTCAAGACGCCGGGCGACTTTCTTAAGTAAATGAATTCTGTGACGTCAAAATTTGCCGCGCAGAACAGCTACAGGCATATTCACGAAATCTATACAATAAAGTTCTCTAAATAAGACTCTAAACATCAAACTTACAGAATGTATGCTCATTTGTCTTTTCCGGAAGCTGCCCTGCAGCAGTACGGATTCCTCGTTATCCAAGTTGGACTTATCCTCGGTAGCTGGTTTATCCTCCTCTGCCTCGTCCCTTGCCAGCAAAGTTGCGAAGTCCAGACCAGAAGCGCTGAGGGTTTCGAAGTCGCCCGCGGCTGCTATTGCACCGTTCTTTAATATGATTATCTGTGGGGATAAACAAATCGTGTTATGTAGTACTAGCTGATGCCCGCGACTTCGTCCGCGTGGTTTAAGTTTTTTTAATCCCCCGGGAATTCCTTAATTTTCTGGGCTAAAAAGTAGCCTATGTCACTCTCTAGGTCCTCAACTATACCTAGGGCATGAATACCGGGATCCCGGGATCTCGAAATCCCGGGATCTCGGTCGATATTTCCGAGATTCAAATACCGGTATTGAGCTAGGTGCAATACCGAAATACCGGTATAGAAAAAAATATACAGACATTTGCGAAATTCAATATTAAGCGGATATTTATATATTCTAGCAACATCCTACTAAATAAGACTGATATTTTTTTTAATGAAAATGTAGATGATTTAAAATGAACGATAACACAATATTATTAGAGGAACTATAATATAATATCGATTGTTAGTGTTTTTAATTAAGATTTTAAATAAACACAAGATTGCAAATTATTAAAAAAAAGTGTGGTGTCGTGGGACACCAGATAGGAACGTAGTTCCTTATTACATAAATATTAATTTAAAAAAGTCAGCGCCATTTTGAAATTCTTTGTTATTGAACCGATTTCGTTCAAAATCGATATCTGAGAATCCCTAGGATCACAAAACTGGAAACTGGTAATAAAATTTAAAAAAGTCACAGTTTCCTGTTTCGATATTTTGAACGAAATCGGTCAATAACAAAGAATTTCAAAATGGCGCTGACTTTTAAATTTTGGTAACAGTTTCCTGTTTTGTGATCCTACGGATCCTCAGATATCGATTTTGAACGAAATCGGTACAATAACAAGGAATTTCAAAATGGCGCTGACTTTTAAATTTTGGTAACAGTTTCCTGTTTTGTGATCCTAGGGATCCTCAGATATCGATTTTGAACGAAATCGGTACAATAACAAGGAATTTCAAAATGGCGCTGACTTTTAAATTTTGGTAACAGTTTCCTGTTTTGTGATCCTAGGGATCCTCAGATATCGGTTTTGAACGAAATCGGTTCAATAACAAAGAATTTCAAACTGGCGCTGACTTTTTTAAATTTTGGTACCAGTTTCCTGTTTTGTGATCCTAGGGATCCTCAGATATCGATTTTGAACGAAATCGGTCAATAACAAAGAATTTCAAAATGGCGCTGACTTTTTAAATTTTGGTAACAGTTTCCTGTTTTGTGATCCTAGGGATCCTCAGATATCGATTTTGAACGAAATCGGTTCAATAACAAGGAATTTCAAAATGGCGCTGACTTTTTTAAATTATGGTACCAGTTTCCTGTTTTGTGATCCTAGGGATCCTCAGATATCGATTTTGAACGAAATCGGTTCAATAACAAAGAATTTCAAAATGGCGCTGACTTTTTTAAATTTTGGTAACAGTTTCCTGTTTTGTGATCCAAGGGAGCCCCAAATATCGAAACTCAATAAACACTTGTTTTCATTCAACACTAATCGTAAACACACACCAACCGCCATTCGTCTTTTCGAGTCAACTAAAGGATTCTTTCAAAAGCCTCTTAGGTGCGTCATCTCACTCATCTGACATTTCGTTTCTTCTCTCTCTGAATACCTCTCAACTTACGTTCCACATACTAGGTTCGAAATTTAAACTATACATAAAAATCTTACGCATTTTCGGAATTACGCATTCGAAATTGAACTTTAATTCTTTTATGTTAAGGTTTAATTTCGAATACATTATACTTAAATTCTTACTCTCGGTCCGGACGTTTTTTGCCGGCTATTTTCCCAACCGCATCGTCCCATAAGGAACTAACGTTCCAAAAACGTGTTTTTAATTAAAATATTCAAGTACAAATTGAGAACTTCAATACCGGTATTAATACCGGGATCCCGGTATTGAAGTCCAATACCGAAACCAATCCCGGGATTGAAAAAATTCCGAGATTTACATGCCCTAAGTCTATACCCATGCCAAAAATCACGTCAATCCGTTGCTCCGTCTTGGCGTGATTGAAGGAAAAACGAACAAACTAATAAACCAACAAACAAACACACTTTCGCATTTATAATATTAGTATGATAGTACAAACCTGACTCCTGTTCACAACGTGCTCATTCAAGACGAAGGCCACGATTACACTAGTAAGTTTTTACGTAAGTAGCGTCCGTAAGTAACTTACTTAACTAACATTATTTGGGTATTTGACAAGTAGTCAAATCACCAACATTTTTTCAAACGTCAAAACGCGTGCTTAGTTAGATTTTGTATGAAATATTAAATTGTGACGTCATCAAAGTTCGACGCACTTATTTACTTTAATCGATAGTTCAGAATATTTATTCAACATAAAACTAACAGGGGACGTGGATATTTCGACTTTTGGGAGATGATCTACTTAATAATAGCTACAAAATAATTTATTTGATTTTTATTTTAATTTAGTCAAGTACCCAATAAAAAGTAATATACTATACTATGTATATTATACTGTAGTATAGACGGTTATACTGTAGTGTAGTATATTATACTATGCTAACAAGTACGCGACTTAAAAGTCTGTTTACATTTTGTAAGTTACTCATTTTAGCGACTTACTTGAGTAAAACTTACACGTGTAATCGAGTTTTAATGAAAGGCTAGATACCGCCCAATAGTAAGAATACAGACCTGCTCGACATCTCTCAGGAACTGTAACTGGTGAGTGACCAGAACCCTCGTGGTGTTTCGCAAGTATCCAACCAGACACGACTCAAACAGATGCCGGCCCACGTGCGCGTCCACCGCGGATAACGGGTCGTCCAGGAGATAGATGTCCGCGCGCTTGTACACCGCACGCGCGAGGGAAATGCGTGCACGTTGACCTGAGAGTAAATGGTAAGTATAGCAGTGTTTGTTGTCCACGGGCAACGTCATAAATTAACGCATAAATTAAATAGGCAATAGTCAATTTATTGGTAAAATTTGGTCAACACGTCATATTTTTACAAAATATGCATGTTACAAAAAATATTGGTTAGATGATGCCCGCGACTTCGTCCGCGTGGATTAAAGGGCAAAACACACAGGGAACTGGCGCGGGCCGGGTCGGGTGCGCGGCGGGTTGAATTCCTTGTATTTTTTTTTTTTTAATGTATAGGCCAGCGCTTGGCTGCAATCATAATATGGAAGACAGCACACGGAACGCGGGCGCGGGTCGGGCGCGTGGCGGGTGAAGCGCGGGAGCCGCGCCCGTCGCCCACCACCACAGGCAGCGCGCGGGTTGCGCGGGTAGCGAGCGGGCGAATTCGTCGTAATACACGTAATCTCCGATAGGCATTCAAACTGACGCGTGCGCGGGTCGTGCGCGGCGCGTGTCTGGAGTTGGTTTTGTATTTATTTACAAAACATAGTTCGTTTTGAAAATGGATTTGAATGAAAATTATAGACTGTGTTCCTGAATATTATACTTATTTGTTATAAACTATAAAAATACTGTTTTGAAAGCAAGAATATGGCAGTGGATTGATTTCAAATTTCAATCAATATGTATTTGCGCTGCCGCTGGCAAGGTTGAAGGTACGTCCGCGCCCGACCCGGCATCAACCCGCGCCCGCGTTATGTGTGAAGACAACGAGCAGCGCGTCTCACGCGAGGAACCCGACCCGACCCGACCCGCACCCGCATTCTGTGTGTTTTGCGCTTTAGTATTGTTGATTCCCGCAGGAACTCTTAAATTAGCCTCCGGGATACAAAGGCCTGGTGGGCTACGGCTGTGGCTAGTTACCACCCTACCGGCAAAACGTGCCGCTAAGCGATTTAGCGTTCCGGTACGATGCCGTGTACGAAACCGAATAGGGGTATGGGTTTAATATAACTGCCATGCTCCTAACAGGTTAGCCCGCTACCATCTTAGACTGCGTCATCACTTACCATGAGGCGAGATCGCAGTCAAGGGCTAACTTGTAAATTAAAAAGAAACATATCACATAACAAGTAATGAACAAATTTCCCCAAAAAATTGTGCTGATAAAAAGTAATAAACACGTGAAATTACACACCTCCACTCAGACTGACTCCCCTCTCGCCGACGACAGTCTTGTCTCCGTGAGGCAGTAAACTGAAGTCCCGGTCGAGAGCACATCTCCGTACCACCGCGTTGTATCTTGGCCGGTCCATCGCTTGTCCGAAAAGGATGTTTTGCCGGACGCTTCCTGTGACCCAAAAATTTCATATAATTTTTGGTATAATGAGAATTACCAACCTTTGAAAAAATCACTGTGGCTGGAAAAGGGACACTCATAAATTACAAGTTATATGGGGCACACAATAATTCGAAGAAATGATCAGTCTATTGGTGTGGAATGGCATACTGGTAAACGCAGCGTTGGCAGAACCCCACTAGGTGGATGGGAGTCATCAAATAAATCGCAAGGATTCGCTGGATCCAGGCGGAGCAAGAGCATGGTGTATGTCCAAGTCTCTACAAGATACCTATGTCCAACAGTAGACATCTATAGGTTGACGAAAACGACAATGACTAGTGATTGATGTGTTGTACGAAATCTATATTATAATATTATAAATGCGAAAGTTTGGATGGATGGATGTATGGATGGATGGATGGATGTTTGTTAATCAATCACGCCCCAACGGCTGAACTGATCTGAATGAAAATTGGCACAGAGATAGATTATAGTCTGGAAAAACACATAGGCTACTTTTTATCCCGGAAAATTAAAGAGTTCCCGCGGGAAACGAAAAACCTCAATCCAAGCCGACGAAGTAGCGTCGGCTTTTTTTTCGTCGGTAATTATATTATTAAAGCTCTCAAGTACCAAAACTGTAGCCCTTAGACCGAGTGTAGACAGAATAACAAGTTTTTATAGAGTAACATACCTGCAAAGAGCCATGGTTCCTGGCTGGCGTAGGAAACGGTACCACCGATATGTACGCTGCCTGATATCAAAGGCAATTCCTTCAGCAATACATGTAGTAGCGAGGATTTGCCCGCTCCCACTGGACCAATTACTGCTATTAACCTACAAAGTTAAAAGATAGTTATTGCACTCAAATTCTAATCTAACCTTAAATGAAAGAGCAAAGCATGTCTGGTGCGAGGGGTCCAACTTTCAACTTGTTTTCTTATTTTAATTATATATATTTTATACGCGCACAACTTCACCCTCAAGCTGATAAATCATCCAATATGGATATTTTATATATTTTATACGCGCACAACTTCACCCTCAAGCTGAAAAATCCTATATGGATGATTTATCTGCTTGATGGTTCATTCTTTTAAAGTTTTACGGCGTTATATCCGCCATATTGGATTTTTCATGACGTCATACTCATAAGTGAGCAGAACGCTAAGAGGAAGTGTGCGAGACATTGTGGCTAATTCTGTTGTACTAACTGAACTAAAATAGTTCAGTTACAGATTGACAGTTCTAAATATATTGCTCTCATAATACTCCCTTCAGAAAATTACACCACTAGTTTAGACCTATCAATTAAGTTTAGTTTAGAGATTAGAGACACCAGAATTAGCCTCATTATTTATGTAAGTGTAGTACAGTACAGTAATGGAGAACAAACCCTATTTAATTGTGATCTATGCTTAAGACCGGTCTTAACCATAGATTGGCCGACATATTTTGAGAGCCGGTTCTTAGCAGATGTCGGTTTATTAATGCGGGTAGTCACTTACTTTCCCGGTTTGATAGTGAGCGACAGATCAGTGAGCGTGTTTTCAGAATGCGACGCGATCCACTTGGCCGTGGCGTGCTTGAGTCGCACCCCCCGAGAATCTTCCTCTACTTTGGTGGCCAATTCTTCTTCATCTTCTTCCCCTGACTCCAGAGGTGCACTGGCTTTACCTGATAAAAAAATCAACTAATTTTTTTTTTTTAATTACAAGTTAGGCTTATGGTTGACGACAATCATACCCAGATAATGCCTTTTCACTCATGCTAGTACCTACATATATTATTCTCTCAAGCGATCTAAAACCTTAGCGCTTTTTGTGTAAGAACTATCTACCATATTAGTATGGTTCTTTGGTGTGAGGTTTACTGGTGCAATCATTGACTTACCAATACCTTAGACGCACCATCGAAACGCAAAAACGGCACGGTCAAATTGTGCACAATGAACAATTTTTGCCTCAGTACACATGCGCATGAGTACACTAGGCGACAAAATGTCGTATGTGTCGAATTGTTATTACAAAATTGAACCCTAAATATAAAGCTATATGGTTGGTTTTTGTGAACCGTTTGGTGTCTCTTTGTCTATTATCTATTGTTTGTATAAGCGATTGTGGACGCTTTTTGAGTATTAATTTGTAGGTAATGTTGTATCCTTAGTTGATAAATCGATGGGTGCAATGTTCAATGTTGGGTGATTCGAAGTCAAACACTCACACAGTTCAAACCAATCACTATAATATCAATTACCACAATTAATATTATTATATTTAACAACTGAGTCTGTTTACTATTCTAATATTGCGATCATATAAAATACAAGTCGGAAGGTAGTTTGCGAAGCACGGCTCGTACTCTGTGTCAACAAGTATGTCTTTCTGACTGAATCTATTTAAAAATAACTTCTTTTTACAAAATATTTTTTTAATCTCCTAAATATTTAGGCAGTAGATTCATTTGCCTATTCAAAAAAATGGTCAAATTAATCTTTCAGTGGTTCAGAAAACCCTTTCTGTCGAAAGGAACTAACTTTTTTATTCCACTACAAGCCCTTAAATGCGATCTCAACTGGTGGTAAGCAATGATGCAGTCAAACTTCAAAATGCGGATAAACAAATATCTCAAAAGCCAGCAACGCATTGGCGGTACCTCTGGTGCTGCAAATGTTCATGGGCGGCGGTAATCACTTACCATCAGGTGACCCACCTGCTCGTTTGCTCGGTATATATATATATATATATATATTTTTTTTTTTTTTTCAAAAATCTTACCATTTCCTTTAGCATTGTCCTCCATCTTCAAATCTGTTTCAGTTTCAAGGATAGGTTCCGTTGCTTCTTTTATCTCAGCCGCTTCTTTTGATAAAACGGACTCCTTTGGTTCGTCTCTAAATTCCTTGCCCTTTTTAGTAGAAGTCTGTATTTCTGCAAGTCCTGGCACTGGTTTACTGGTGTCTTCATAGAGCATGAAGCTTTGCAAACGTTTTATTGAGATCGTAGCTTCTGCCACTTGCGCTATACCTATGGAAAGAGCAATCATAGAATATTATTGGACACTAGCGATCCGCCCCGGCTTCGCACGGGTAGCACTTATCATCATAATAGTCCATAGCCCATATTATCTAGTGGCCACTGGGCAGCACATCAGATTTTACAAATTAGCACATTGTAGGAGTGCGCATATAACTACTGTATCTATCAAGCGCTGGCACTGCCGCCCGTGGTCGCGCAATTCTCTGTTGCAAGTTACTTTATTAAAAATGGTTATTTTGAGTCAAACGTAAAAGATAGATATATGCTATCGTGGACTTTTTCTAGAACTTTTTGAGAGGAACAATTATTCCACAATACATTATTTTCGTGTATCTTTAACTATTGACGCAGCGCGGGCCACGGAAGCTCTCAGATGAGACGATTTTTTCCGACTTCATTCACATTATTGCAATTTTCGGAAGGATCCCTAATTTTTTTGAAAATAAAATATAGCCTATGTTACTCGCTGATAAAGTAGCTTTCTATATGTGAAAGAATTTTTAAAATCAGTTGAGTAGTTTTTGAGTTCATTCAGTACAAACAAAAAAACAAACAAACAAATCTTTCCTCTTTATAATATTAGTTAAGATTAAATGATCAGTTATATTACGTATTCATTCAAATATTTTTCAAATTCACTTTTACAAGTGCATTTGTGAAGTTACAATCTACCACTGGTTCGGAATGCCATTCATATCGAGAATAGCAAGCAAGAAATTCGGCAGTTGCTCTTTTGAAAAATAAATAAATTACATTTCAGGAGCAAACTTTTAAAGGATATCATAAACTTGTGTAAATTTGAGACATCATACCTTGCGGGAAAAAAACAGTCATCGTCTGCCTCAAGACGTTATAAAAGCTGGTAACCACGAACACTTGTTTGGCGCTTATGACGTTGTTCTCCAACACGAAAGCGATTATTGAGAAGAACAGGCAAATTCGCGTGGTAAACATTATGAACGATGTCAGAACACCCCGGATGTAAGAGGTCGCTCGAATTTGCTTGATTTCTTGCCTAAAATGAAATTTTATTATGTAAAACCACCAACTTTCCTTTTTTCGCATATAGGGGTCATATCGACCTTCATACCGAAAATACGTGTTTTAATTTCACGAAAAATTTCGTAGTTTAAACGGGTATATAGTATACTAGATGATGCCCGCGACTTCGTCCGCGTGGATTAAGTTTTTTGATTCCCGCAGGAGGAACTCTTTAATTTTCAGGGATAAAAAGTAGCCAATGTCCTTCCCCGGGATGCAATCTACCTCCGTACCAAATTTCATCAAAATCGGTTGAAAAGATGGGCCGGGAAAGCGTAGCAGACAGACAGACAGACACACTTTCGCATTTATTATATTAGTATGGATACCACGATAAATATCGACTGGGTTCATTCATATACCGAATTTTTCTTATTGATTTTCTAACTACTAATCTAAAAATCTGACTGACTAGGGGGATAGTTAAGACTTTTCATGTTTTCAGCTTCGGCTCGGCTTGATTTAGCTTTTCGTCGTCATCGTCTCAACTGATAGACGTCCACTGCTGCAAAGATCTCCTACATGAAACTCCATAGGTCACGGTCTTGTGCCGCTTACTTCCAGCGGCTCCCAGCGTCTCGTCCGTGCACCTAGTGGAGGGTCGTTCGATGGAACGCTTTCGGTGCGGGGGCGCCATTCAAGCACATTGGGACCCCTATCGGTACTTTGAACTTTGCGCCCCGCCCATTGCCATTTAAGCTTAGTGAAACTTACTTAAATACAATCAAAAATTGCGGAACCAGCAACAAAGCCAAAGCGATCAAAGGCGTTCCGGGTGCGATCCCCAGAGAGACGCAGGTTCAAATCCTGCCGGTTCCGCAATTTTCGATATATAATATATATAAGCAAATTTAGACACTTTTCTAGTGTTTTCACTGTAATAAAAATATGAAAATTAAGCTTAGCGACTCATCAAGTTATTCAGCTTTTGCCCGTACAAAACTGATGTTTCGAAGAAATTTAATTAGTTCCTTAAGCATCATAATCAACTTACTTTCTCGCCTTGGCTACTAGGTCCGCGAAGGGTTTCTCCCAGGTATACATCTTGATGACCTGTATTCCTGAGAGGATTTCATTCATCAGGCGCACACGCTCGTCCGTACGTAGCGCTGTTTTCAATCGCAAAACTGATGTCCTCTTGCCCAAATATGCTATGAACAAATTGGTTTATTTATTAGCAACCAGCTAATGCCCGCGATTTCTTTAAGTTTTTTTTTTAAAATGAAAACTTTAGCCACGTTGAGCACTTTTTGGTAGGAGGTAAACTTGTGGATTCGCGTCACCGACATGCGACATGCTCGCGTTGTTACGAAGACAAAAGGTCTTAAATATAAATTACTACATTCGTAATTAAATTTTAATGCCTTAGTTTTATATTTTTAAAAAAATTTAAATATTCGTTTTCACTTCTATCGTCAGTCCCTATGACTGCCAATTTTGTTAGTTTTTTTTTATTTCAAAAAACAGGCTAGTGCTTTGCTGCAATCAGACCTGCTTGCAAGTGGTGATGCAGCCTTAGCTGGAGCGCGCTTGCCTAGAAGAGCCTATTCAATCTTGATTTGAAGGTATATTAAAAGGATATAAAGAGGAGGGGAAAACGGAAAGGCTTTCCATATCCTAGCGGTTCGAATTAGAAACGAGGAAGCAAGTCGCTTCGTACGAGCCCGCGGAATTTTGACTGCGTAAGGGTGCAACAGACCTTGTCGATGCCAGGTGAATTTGAGTTGTAAAAATTCCGGGGGACTATTTTTCCAGGATAAAAAGCAGCCTATGTAGTGTATGTGTCGTTATTATTATTATCTACACTACGTTAAAATTGTGTCGATCCGTGGCTTTGTTACAGCGAAGGACAAACCAATAAACATAATTTGACGTGATGAGTACTATACAGTATAACGACATTGTAAATAGATAACTCCATCTAGCACATTAGGTAAATATTTTTATACTACACCCGCTCGGAAAGTACCCTCTTGCTTTTGTCAAAACGAGGTAGAAAGTACGTCATTGCTACAAACCAATTAAGCGGGAGGAAAAGATGTATGAAATTTCATTTCTAACGTGCTAAGCGGGGAGAAAACTGTATGAAAATCCATTTCTAACGCGCTGTTGTTTTTTAATTTTAAGTAAATATGGTATGGACGTTGAGAATTTGGATGTCTTACCTTAAGGAAATATAATATTAGAAGCAGCTTCACCATATTTGACATAGAAAAGTCAAATAATATGGTGAATGTCGATTGTCGACATCGACGTCGATTATCGATATCGATATCCGATATTGATAGTCGATATCGATATCGATGTCGATTGTCGGTATCGATGTCGATTGTCGGTATCGATGTCGATTGTCGATATCGATGTCGATTGTCGATATCGAAATCTATATTGAAATAATCCTCAAAATGTAGTCTAGTTGTGATACTGAAGCTTCGAATGAAGCGACTCATATAGTTATGATAGAACGTCATTTTTTTTTTTATTTTTTTTTTTTATTTTTTGAAAACAATACATTAGAAATTAAAGCTAGCTAGCCTAACCTAATTAAGGACTATTAACTATTATTAACTATTAACCTAAACCTTTTTTTTTCTTTTTTTTTTCTTTTTTTTTTTTTTTTTTTTTTTTCCTTTTTTTTCTTTCTTTTTTTTTTTTTTTTTTTCTTTTTTTTTTATGTTTCTGTATTTTGAATATGGGTTTGTAAAATTGCCTGAAATAAAAAATATTTATTTTATTTATTATTTTAAACCTTTGTAAGTTCGTTTAATCACTAATTATCGCTTATTTTCCTCGCAAGTGTAGTATAAAGCACTATGTATCACTCGGTAGAAAGTACGATTCCTACCTCGCGTGTATTGCGGCCCTTCGGCTACGCCTCGGGCCTCAAACTACACCCTCGATAGTAATCGGTCACTTTCTCCCCTCGGTGAACAATGTACTATTTTATGTATAATAGATTTGGCGTCAGTATCGAATAACAAAGTCAATAACCGTCAAGACTTTAAAGCTGCCCAGCAATTGATATTAACGGCGCCCTTGTGTGTTAATCAATGTTTATTGTTGACATAGATCAATGCTCCGTTCGACCGGCCTTTATCGCTATTACGCATTACAATTAAGCAAATAGTTTTAAGCCACATTTTTATAAAATATATTATTCAAGTTAATTACGTTAACTAATCCATACTAATATTATAAATGCGAAAGTGCGTCTGTCTGTCTGTCTGCTACGCTTTCACGGCTCATATGTTCAACCGATTTTGATGAAATTTAGTATAGGGATAGTTTGTATTCCGGGAAAGGACATAGGCTACTTTTTATCCCGCAAAATTAAAGAGTTCCTGCGGGAATATCAAACCTCAATCCACGCGGACGCAGTCGCGGGCATCATCTAGTATTTTATAATATGCTGTAATTTTTTTTCAATTTTTTTCCACTGTAAAATAGAAACCTATTGTGTTTAAAGTATCCTAGCTACCACACCTTGCAGTGTTTTTCCTTTAGAACAAGATTAGCCCGAGTAAGTAGACAGATGGACAAACAATTGACAAACTATATATTTCTTCATCACAGACACTACAATTTATTCGGATGTATCGATATAAGAGTAGATTTGTAGCGTATATCTTATTGAGTCTACAATTTGACATTGCAATTCACCTAAGGTAAACCAGTGACTTAATAGGTGAGACAACTAACGCACAGGGTAAAAATTGTTACCTATTACGCGAGTACGCGGCCATATAAAAATTGTATCTAAAATCCGAGCAAAAAATTGTTAACTCATATGTAAAAATCCCACCAAGTAAATAGGGTATTTGACTGCTTTTAGAAAATAGTCGCATATTGTTAATAATGATTTATTATAGCTAACAATATATTTATTTCGTCTTAATTTTCAGTATTTTATATAGAAATCTCAAAAATAAATTCAAAAAATTAAATTGCCGCGTAAACGCTCTCTTTGACAACGTTTGGGTGACATGACTTCTATGACGTAACTATGTAGTAAAAACGTAAACAAAGTGTGTGATATTTCAGTTTCCCTTGATAAAAACTTTGTTTTAGAGATTGTTTTTATAAAACTATGGTTTACCAATGGTGTGTGGTGTGCATACTACTGCAATGTACAAACAAGTCTACAAAAACTCGAGAGTAAACTGTTTAGAAGTGTTCCAAAGAAAGCCAAGATACGGAAGAAGTGGTTGCAACTTGCTCGAAGAGACCCTATAGTGGTCACTGAGGGTCACTTTAAGTGTTTATTTTTGCGAGGATCGCTTTGATGTGAGTTTTACACTATCTATCTAACAAACTATTACTAAATATAATTATATAATGGTCTAAAAATGTGTACCTACTTCACCTGTTCTGTTTGAGGTTAGACATGTCCGTTTGTATTAGCTGGTTTGTAGTATGTTTATTAAGTATTTACAAACACATTAATAAGTAATAACTAATTTAGAAATTCTAGCCAATTTATGTAATTCAATAATTTCAGTAGATCATTACCTACTTGGAACTTTGAAGTGGAATTTGCAATCAAAAACTTATTATGGTATACTTATTACAGTTGGAGAAAATTCTAACCTACAACCAATACAAAATGGGCTTCACTTCTCTGTCGGTCTGTCTGCTATCTCTTCACAGCTCACACATCTGTTTAACCAATTTGATTAAATTTGGTACACAGATAGCTTGCATCCCGGGAAGGACATTAGGGTACTTATTGTTCCCGATAATCACAGGGTTCACCCGAATCACACATTTTGATTTGATTTTTTGACTTAATCAGTATGGATTTAGGTTTTTTTTTGGAATTCCAGAAAATCCTTTCTTCACCGAGAGAGAACCTACATACAAAATTCCAAGTTGGTAGACATTGATGTATAATTTTAGTATGTTTGTAGATCCACCAGGTGGCTGTGCAATTTGCATTGATTGTCAGTAAGTTAAGGTACTGTTTCTGTAGGTATAGAAAATTAATTTTAATGAATATTTTGTCTTTTCAGAAACCACAAACACATCACGATAAAGGAATAAACACTCAACCAATCGCAACTGCTGATAAATCTGTCCAAATAGATTATTTAAAGATGCGTCACAGAAACAAGGCAGTACAGACTATGAATGTGACAAAAGATATACTCGGTATGAATGGTATTCCAAACCAAGGGTAGATTAACTTGACAATTCAAAAGCGCTTGTAAAAGTTTATTTGAATAAAAAAACATTTGAGTTCGAGTGAGTTTGATAAATAAAACAATGAAATAGAAATATGATTTTTATTATACCTATCCACATATTACATAATTTAAGAAGAAACTGATAGGAGTTCATTACTGCTAAAAGATGATGTTGAAGGATGTTGAGTGTGTTTTTTAGATAATTGCTCCACTGTAATAAATTTCATGGTAGTGCCTACTCTGGATAAAGTATTTTTTTTTCCGTAGCACTCAAGAGAGGTACCTACATGAAGGTTGTTCACTACGCTGGTGAGTCCACATCAAAAAGGCCACAGCATGCTTGCAGCCTCCAGTGGATGCAGCACAATCATAGCACTCACAACTTATAAATTGAGTTTTGTCTTCATCTACTATCATAGTTACAGAATATGATTTTGCTCTCACTTTGTGCTTGGGACATATCTTGCATTTGAGTGTACAAATGACAGATTCGCGATGTAGCTGGACATAACCAACAGCGATAAGACTCTCTCGAAGCTCTATAAAGAAAGAAACCAAAACTGAATATCACGATCTATGTTAGTAAATAATATAACCTAGTAAGTACTTAATTCTGCGAATGTTAGGTTTTATTCTTGGACGAAAAGATATTAATACAATAAATTGCTTTATTTAAGAAATATATAGTATACTTACAAGGCAGTTTTCACATTTTTTAGTTCTGCAGCATAGAAATCAGGGTTATTTTTGAAAAATGTCCAATTAGGTTTAAATGCATCATCTTTTGAGAGGTTTCCACTATCTGCTTTTAAATAATTGGGTTCCTAAACTATTAATTAGGAAAAGTATGGTTGGTAATGACTAATTGAAACAATAAAAAGCACAGAAACATAAAGAAAAACGGAAAAACACTCGTAATTGTTCGAATTTACTACACCACAGTTAGATTTTATTAAATAGTTACGTCACTAACGATTCAACCAATCATAGAGCGTTTACGATCACGTGAACATAGATCGAAAATTAATTAATTTATTTCATGTTTTATAGAAAAACAATACATTATTTTTTAGTTCGGTCAAATGGAATATTACTTAAAAATAATAATCTATTAGGATGGCAACAGCAGAAACGATATTTTTAATACAGTCAAATACCCTATTAGTGTCAGTACTCTGCAGAACTATCGTCAAATTCAGAATTGGAACTAAAACGTCGTGTATTAATGACTAGCATAATGCTACCTGCAGGAGAGGATAGCACTAGGAATGTAAACTTCATCTGTAACTGTCGTCAAAATCGGTTGAACAAATGGACCTTGAAAACGTAGAAGAGTAGAGAGAGACAGTCACGCTTTCGTATCTATAACTTATTTTAGTATGGATTATGGACTGATCAAACAATGACTCGTACCTTGTAAGGGTATAAACGCCAACATAAACCCAACGCCCACGACGGCCGCCCAGCTGATTTCGAGCCACATGAAGTACGTGACGATGACCGTGGCCAGTGGACCGATCCACAGATAGTGGAGGAAGATGATCGCGACATCGAAGCGGTTCACATCATTCGACAGGAGGTTCACTACTTGGCCCACTGTGGTCTCACCGAGGGCTGTCTTCGATAGCCGTAGAGACTGTGAACAAGTTTACAATATTATCAATGGAATTTTTAGAACATTTTAAGAACAACTCCGTTCTACAAACTAACAACTAACAACGTTCTGTTCTAGAACAGTGTTGGCACCCTTATGTGGTTGACGTCCAATCTGCTCGCACGAAGCGTTTTTGCTCAATGTTTCTGATACGAACTGCTAGAGTGTGGAACACCTTCCCAGCGCTCGTGTTTCCTGCCAAATATAACTTAAGTACCTTCAAGGCAAGAGTGAATAGGCATCTTCTAGGCAAGCACGTTCCAACCTAGACCTCATCATTGCTTTGCACTAACCTAAGCATGATTGTCGTCAAGCTCAAGCCTATCCCGCGATAAAAAAACATACTTAGTTCGCTTAAGGTGCCTTATACGGATTTCATGATGTGTCATCCTTTTCCAGGTACACTTTAAAGAATCGGGAGTCACAGCTGTGGGGTGTCATGGTATCAAATTAAAGGTCATTTCTTCATCTCTCGTTTGACCTTATAAAAATGCACACTCCAATACAAATTTTCTGCATAAATACGTTTCTCCGAACGCAAGATCTGCTGAAAATGACGAAAAATGGGGTCCGGATAGGTACCCATAAAGCTAGATCCGCTGCATATTTTAACTTGAATATTAACAATAAAGTGGGGCTTATATAGTCCTCTATCCATGGTGCAAAGCATTAAGCATACAAATAAATATGTTTATAGTTTATGTGGCAAAAAAAAAATGTTTCATACATTTTTCTATGAAAAGAAGCCGAGCGCTAGGCGTTTGGCGCTCAGTACGCGCTGAGACGCGCTCGTGGACGGGTGGGTGTATCGCTTTTTTGCACGAAATTTATTACGACAAAATGAACACCGTGTCCATAGAGATATAATATTCTCTATGTGTACTGCGCTTAGAAAAACTTGATACCGACATCCACAAAGAAGGAAGTTCTCAAGTGTAGGCGTATTTTTTTTACCCGATTACGGCAAAGCCACAAGGAAAGGGTATGTTAGGAATATATATGTATGTATGCATGTATGTATGTATTAAAAAAAAGTGAGCGCCATTTTGAAATTCTTTGTTATCGTACCGATTTCGTTCAAAATCGATATCTGGGGTTCCCTGGGATCACAAAACAGGAAACTGTTACCAAAATTTTAAAAGTCAGCGCCATTTTGAATTTTTTTGTTATCGTACCGATTTCGTTCAAAATCGATATCCGGGGTTCCCTGGGATCACAAAACAGGAAACTGTTACCAAAATTTTAAAAAAGTCAGCGCCATTTTGAATTTTTTTGTTATCGTACCGATTTCGTTCAAAATCGATATCCGGGGTTCCCTGGGATCACAAAACAGGAAACTGTTACCAAAATTTTAAAAAAGTCAGCGCCATTTTGAAATTTTTTGTTATCGTACCGATTTCGTTCAAAATCGATATCCGGGGTTCCCTGGGATCACAAAACAGGAAACTGTTACCAAAATTTTAAAAAAGTCAGCGCCATTTTGAATTTTTTTGTTATCGTACCGATTTCGTTCAAAATCGATATCCGGGGTTCCCTGGGATCACAAAACAGGAAACTGTTACCAAAATTTTAAAAAAGTCAGCGCCATTTTGAAATTTTTTGTTATCGTACCGATTTCGTTCAAAATCGATATCCGGGGTTCCCTGGGATCACAAAACAGGAAACTGTTACCAAAATTTTAAAAAAGTCAGCGCCATTTTGAAATTTTTTGTTATCGTCCCGATTTCGTTCAAAATCGATATCCGGGGTTCCCTGGGATCACAAAACAGGAAACTGTTACCAAAATTTTAAAAAAGTCAGCGCCATTTTGAAATTTTTTGTTATCGTCCCGATTTCGTTCAAAATCGATATCTGGGGTTCCCTGGGATCACAAAACAGGAAACGGTTACCAAAATTTTAAAAAAGTCAGCGCCATTTTGAAATTCTTTGTTATCGTACCGATTTCGTTCAAAATCGATATCTGAGGTTCCCTGGGATCACAAAACAGGAAACTATTACCAAAATTTTAAAAAAGTCAGCGCCATTTTGTAATTTTTTATTATCGTACCGATTTCGTTCAAAATCGATATCTGGGGTTCCCTGGGATCACAAAACAGCAGTCAATCAAAAAAAAGTCAGCAGAGAACTTTTTAAAATTTTGGTATCAGTTTCCTGTTTTGTGATCCCAGAGAACCCCAGATATCGATTTTGAACGAAATCGGTATGATAACAAAGAATTTCAAAATGGCGCTGCCGTTTTTTAAATTTTGGTAACAGTTTCCTGTTTTGTGATCCCAGGGAACCCCAGATATCGATTTTGAACGAAATTTGTACGATAACAAAGAATTTCAAAATGGCGCTGACTTTTTTAAAATTTTGTTCATAGTTTCCTGTTTTGTGATCCCAGGGAACCCCAGATATCGATTTTGAACGAAATCGGTACGATAACAAAGAATTTCAAAATGGCGCTGACTTTTTTAAAATATTGGTAACAGTTTCCTATTTTGTGATCCTACGGAACCCCAGATATCGATTTTGAACGAAATCGGTAAGATAATCTTTTATACATTATTTTACAATCTCAAAAACTGAGTATTATTGTAGCCGCGAGTATTGTTTCGGCGCATAAATAGGTACATAATATTTACCGCGGCCAACAGCGTAAACAAGTACCTAGTAAATAAATAATCGTCTAATATTTTCAAGTAACAAAATTGGTTAGTTGGCAATAAAATCGAGCGTCTCTACGCTCTATAGCTCTACGCTCTCGTAAAGCGTGCATATATATGCTGTAGTGTGACGAGTTTTATACCTATAGTTGAGTTTTTTACCTATAGTTGGTCGCGGGGTAAATGTTTAAAGGGCCTTAAGCTAGTTTAGCAGGATAAAGCGCGGAAACATCAAAGCAAAGGGTAGTAAAACTAATACAGGTATGACAGCTTATATCTTAGCTATCAGGATGTTTTCATTCAGCGACAGCGTGCAAATTAATAAGTGCTAGTTACATAACGCATAATGAAAGTAAGAAAGAAAGTGAAATGTACATATCATAAGACCTAGCATAATCACTAGTGTGATTGATGATTATCTTATCGGGACAGCAAAAGTACTTATTTAAACCTTCGATATGTTGCAAATTCTCAAGTGATCCGCAAGGTATATTTTGCCTTATGCCAATCTACAATTCAATATTGCATCACATGTTGGGGAGGCACAGCAAAAACCACACTCAAGCCCCTTGAAGTCGCGCAACGGGCTGTTTTAAAGGTGGCAACTTTTAGGCCTATCCTTTTCCCCACCACACTACTATACAAAGATTGTGGAGTCCTTAGTGTTAGGAAACTTTTTATCTTAAATACAATTCTACTTCCACATAAATTAACTCCATACCGCAACATTGAAGGCCGACGCAAAAACAAAATTTGTACCATCCGTGCACCTAAATTTGCCTTCACCAAACGATTTTGTTACTTCCTAGGCGGTAGGCCCATACCTATACAATAATAGTAGATTAGTAGCCAAGGGCTGTAAGGCATCAATTGCAGCCCGAGATATTTAGGCGCACGAGCACAGCGAGGGCGCCTATAGTTCGAGGGTGCAATTGATGCTTACACCCGAGCTAACTACTCTGCTTTACATCTCGATTGTGAGGTTAGTAGGTCCTTATTACCCCCAAATGGAGCTTGAAGGTGACCAATTAGCGCTCAGGGTAATAATGTACATTATTACCCTAGAGCGCTAATTGGTCACCTACAAGCTCCATTTGGGGGTAATAAGGACCTACTTACCGAATATGAGAGATGTAAAATTAATTTAACATTACCCATATTCAATTTGTCATATACCCAGTGCAAACAAAAAGTTATATCATTTCTTATTGACAAAACATACGACGAAATAGAGGGATTCTTAAAAGTTCTAAATTAAATTAACCTACCTTCCTTTTAAAAAGCATTAGTCACTTTTACATGCACTTAAACACTTCTCATGAGCATGCGCGCACACACACACACACACACACACTCTCACACACACACACACACACACACACACACACACACACACACACACACACACACACACACACACACACACACACACACAAATTATACATAGTTTTTGGATTGTTATTACTACTATACTTTAAAAAATTAAAATCTATTCAATATGCACTTGCATTCCTAAACCTAATTAACTTTATGGTGAACGAGGGAGAGGGCTAGTTGTCCTTAACACAGATCTTTAAAAATCTAGAAAGGACAACTACCGTTGATCTCATTACTAATTCTTCTATTTTCATCTAAATAATGCATCGTGTATTGTTATAGTAATAGATCTAACCACGTGAACAATGTATGCATGTATTTTGAGAAATAAATTGAATTGAATAATAGATACCAAACTTATTTCATTCTTTATATTATTATAAAAACATTTTCAAGTACACATATTGGAAGAAGCAATCTAACTTTGAAATAAATTCATGGTCAGGTATCGGAAGGTGAAGTTATATTAACAGTTAACACGGGGTTTTCTCAAGGTATTGAGTATTGAGTAATGCAAACAATGACATGTACGTACCTAACTACCTACTGCGTAGGTAAGTAGGTATGTGTGACGTTGACTTGCATGCACGTTTCTACTAAGTGTGCCTTAACGGCTGACTTAATAGTTACTTGAGATAATAAAAATCATAAAAATTCCATAAATTATTATTTCATCATAAATATATATAATATTATATAGATTTACATAATGTCATATACATATATCTATATTGGCTTATCCAGCTCGCCAGTTAGGAACGTAATACCTATACCTATAGATTTAATATTTCTGTAGGATTTTAGTCTAAAGTTGGTAATAACATAAAATAAGGATAATATGACAGATCTAGCTAAAATACGTTCCGATTTCCGCTGTCATAATCATAATATCAGCCTATATATTATGTCCATATAGTCCACTGTTGATCATAGGCCTAATGACCACCATTACACCCTGTCCTCAGCCGTTCTCATCCAGCTACTTCACACCACAACACCACATATTTGGTTCATATTTCATAGATCATATCTCTTCGGTACCAACAATACGCGGTCTCCATTCTAGGTCTACGACAAACATGACCTACTGCTATCAGCCTAGCCTGCTGATGGTTTGGACTATGTCAGTGATCTTAGATCTCCAGCGGATTTCCTCATTTCAGATGGATGGATTTTTGTTACTCACGCCAGAACGACTGGACGAATCTGGATGAAATTTGGTACAGAGATTAGTCTGGAATAACACATAGGCTATTATTATCCCGGAAAATTAAGGAATACCTGTGAGAACCAAGAAACCTCAATCCACGAGGACGAAGTCGCGGGCATCACCCACTCCCTCATAAATTCAATAGTTGTCAGTTTTTAGTCCTAAATCTCACTGCATGAAACGTGTTATTCAAGGATACGTATTCGCCTGGTTATATATTATTATTGGTTCAACTATTACAAGTTTGTTCTGGTTTAAGAAGAATTAGTTAACGCAACTGTGAGTAAAGCTCGTCTAGACAGCGACTAGTGCACGTGTCAAGGTGTACTCGACCGACATTACCTAGTTTTGTTGGAAATCTCATTAACAGGGCAGCCGCTGTGACCAGCGGTGTCGGCAAAAGGATATTAAGAAGCCCCAGACAGATGTCTTACATCCATTGTCAAAGTTGGCGTCACATAATAATAGCTCTGACCATGACTTGTCTAGTGGATAATTATTCATCGATATAAACGGTGATACAAAGTGTTCAGGCGCAATGGCAGAGATGTGTATTCTGCCGCAAAAATCCAACTTCGATTACATTTTTTTACATGAAATAGACTGTATCAAGGGCCAGGGCACAACTTTACAGCACGCAATCTGTGGAGCAGGTTTCAAAACGTGGGATAAAGACTGAGTTTGTACAAAAGTAAGGCTATATTGCACCGTAGTTTAAAAGTACATATCATACCCAGTCATACCAAGGAACAAACATTGTAGGATACCCTTATACCCAATACCCATACTGTTTTTAGGGTTCCGTAGCCAAATTTGGCAAAAACGGAACTCTTATAGATTCGACATGTCTGTCTGTCTGTCTGTCTGTGTGTCCGTCCGTATGTCACAGCCACGTTTTCCGAAACTATAAGAACTATACTGTTGAAACTTGGTAAGTAGATGTATTCTGTGAACCGCATTAAGATTTTCACACAAAACTAGAAAAAAAAACATAAATTTTGGGGGTCCCCCCCATACTTAGAACTGAAACTCAAAAAATCATCAAACCCATACGTGTGGGATATCTATGGATAGGTCTTCAAAAATGATATTGAGGTTTCTAATATCATTTTTTTCTAAACTGAATAGTTTGCACGGGAGACACTTCCAAAGTGGTAAAATGTGTCCCCCCCCCCCCCCCCTGTAACTTCTAAAATAAGAGAATGATAAAACTAAAAAAAATATATGATGTACATTATCATGCAAACTTCCACCGAAAATTGGTTTGAACGAGATCTAGTAAGTAGTTTTTTTTTAATAATTTAAAACTTACTACAGGTTTGTACGGAACCCTCGGTGCGCGAGTCCGACTCGCACTTGTCCGGTTTTTTGTAAAGCCAGCGAATAAATTTCTTATGGATTTTCTCCACCATGTTTATATATTTATACTCATGTGGGTTCCAGTTTACTTCGTACAAAAGCAATATATAATTGTTTTATAGCGACAATGGATTGTAGGTACAATAGCCACCGTAATGCAATTTAATAGGCCTGCAGAGGGAATGAAATCTAATCTTATCTAAAACTGTATATTTACTTATAAGCTCACGCACTCTCGCGAACGGATGAAAGGATAAGTTGTATTCAACAAACAAACAAAATCCAGTCAACCTTCCTACGTGACGTGGTTTACGTTTAATCTCAAACACCAGTCTCATAATTCTAATTAAGTATTAACAGTTTAAGAGCGTCGATTAAAATCGTCCAGCTATAACCTACCGGAAAATATTTGGAAAGGATTACCTAGCGATTTTATTGGCATAGGTAAGCATTAAAAGAAGGTTAAACACCAGTTCAGGCCCGTATTAATCTGACATTAGCAAAGAACAGGAGCACAGGTATCGGTCAATTTATGCTTCAAGTTAAGAGTAGGTAGACGTTTCTGATTCGGACCGCCAGGATGTGGAATACCCTTCCAGCGCATGTATTCCCTGCCACGTATAACTTAAGTACCTTCAAGGCAAGAGTGAATAGGCATCTTCTATAGGCAAGCGCGCTCCAACCTAGACCTCATCATTGCTTTCGCAAGCCTATTCTTTGATAATAAAAAAAAGCTCGGCTGGTAAACTTGTACGCTATGTTGTACGCCAATCGAGTTGAATCTTTGAGGGACTTTAGTGCTTATTTGACAGGTGTAAAAGTTGCGCTATGTTTTTCCGCAAGGAACACTGTAAAAGGATTTTTTTTACCACTACAAGTTAGCCCTTGACTGCGATCTCATCAGCAGATAGTAAGTTATGATGCAGTCTAAGATGGTAGCGGGCTAACCTGTTAGGGGCATGGCAGTTATATTAAACCCATAACCCCTATTCGGTTTCTACACGGCTTGGTACCGGAACGCTAAATCGCTTAGCGGCACGTCTTTGCCGGGAGGGCGGTAACTAGTCACGGCCGAAGCCACCCACCACGCCATACCAGGGAAAATTCAGAAATTATAAGTTGCCAAATTGATCCTACCGGGGATCGACCCCGGGACCTCCGCACGTTAAGACAACAGCGCTATACACACTGCACCTGCACGGAGGTCGTCAAAACATTATACAGTACACTGTACAAAATTACATTAGGTATACAGTTACCTACTGTATTAATTGTATTTTGGGTAGGTACAACCGAATTCTCTAATACCTAATAGCACAACTCTCTGACATTGAAGCTTTGTAAAAATCGATATTGCGTGTACTGTATGTACTCAATTTTACCTAGCAACGGAACGAGCTGCGCTGATAATATCTGATTAACGAGAACGTGCTAATTTTCCATTATTTATCCACAGTTTAGCACCAGCACATTTTTTAAACAGTTTCCCCAATGACTTCTGGCTTTGTTTCACGTACTTATCTAATATCTAGATATTTACGTGAAATAGACAGTTTTTTTTACTTACATGCATTAGTCATACTGTTTCTCTAACCGTTACAATCACCATGGCCCTGTACAGGGCTGTGGTTTTATAAGTGGGGCGTGGGGTTCATTTACAACCGGGATATACTGGGAATTTCTAAATAGGCTTATGTAGTTATTGTGGGAGGTATTCGATCGTAAATTCGTGACTACAGTAACCACCCCACCGGCAAGGACGAATCGATTTAGCTTTTCGGCACAATGCCACGTAGAAAAGTGCTGGTATACTGATTTTTGTATGTTCCATTGAAATGTCTTGCAAATCTCTCAAAACGTAACATTTATTCGCCAATTAAACTATAGTCGGTGATAGAAGGAGATATTATTGATTAGCTGATATCCGCGACTTCGTAGATTTATAAAAAATAAAAATAAATGATTTATTTCACAAACATAATACAAGTCAATAGCATTGGGACTGGAACCTCCTTTTAAGTATAATTAAATACCTGTGTCAGGAGGTTCCGCTCTTCTATATTATCATACAGTTACAAAATTCTAAAATTTACATGATTTTATTTTAATTTTAAATCCATAATATTATGAAAAATATAAAAATACAAAATACAATTTATATGTTTCATGTTTGTAAAATCCAATGGAAACTCTTTTACATGCCAGGATAAATACCTGTATCCAGAATACAAGCTACCTCTGTGCATAAAATATTGAGCCATGAAATTACACTATCTAGAACACTATTAAGCACAGGAATAGGAATCTGCTTATTATACTAAGCAATTAAGTGTGGAAAGTATGGATTATGATGTATTTCTTACCTTTCTGTATATGAGCGAGCAGCAAGCGACCCTGAACTTCATTCCCATATGTAGAATGGCCATCATGTATGGATGCACGAAGAACACATTGAGCGCAGAGCACAAGACCACCGCACCCGCATACAGATATGCCTCCCGCGGCTTTACCGTTGTCTGATCGGGGCTGTAGTACTCCACTAGTTTTCCGAGGAAAACTGGCTGCGCTATACTAACAAATAAAATTATCATTAGATCAGTAGTCGTTTTATAGACCATTTTTTACATTATTCGGCTATAAGTACACTATCTCTAAACTAAGCTAAATTGATTGACAGCACCAAATCTAGTCCCATATCTAACGATACTATGATGTAAACGATGGATCTCTGCATTCTTTATAAAAAGTAAACTAATTCAAAATATGGGTGGAACGAAGACTAGAGTGGAAAACTGTTTTTATTCCCTGCCTACGACTTGGTTTAAAAAGATTAACTAGGTTGGCATCTAGTTAGGTACTTATACAGTCGCACATGCTATAATGTCAGGAATTAAAACTAGGTATATGACTTAACCAAGGTTTTCTAGGAAACAAATGCGGCGCATGCTAGATTATAGCGAATTAAATTTCTAGTTCCTTCATTATCATGGACTTCCGCAAAATAACGCCTGCTTCTATCTATTATTCAAAAATTTGTCATTAATTAGGAAAAATGCCAAATGAAGGAAAAATATATTCGTTAAACACTACTATTAATTTGATTTTAGAAAATTCGATTCAGCGGCAACCGATTTTATACAAATTTTCCATAATTGCTTGCGTAAATGGGAAAATTTGTTAGAAAATTACCTAGGTATACCTACTTATGAAAGTTTTTTTTTATCCACTACAAGTTAGCCCTTCACTGCGATCTCACCTGATGGTAAGTTATAATCCAGTCCAAGATGGTAGCGGGCTAACCTGTTAGGTGCATGGCAGTTATATTAAACCCATACCCCTATTCGGTTTCTACACGGCATAGAACAGGAACGCTAAATCGCTTGGCGGCACGTCTTTGCCGGTAGGGTGGTAACTAGCCACGGCCGAAGCCTCCCACCAGGCTAGACCAGGGAAAATTCAGAAATTATAAATTCTCAAATTGACCCTGCCTTGGATCTACTGCACACTGCGCCACGGAAGTCGTCAAAGGTCGGAGGTATTTAATAAAATTAAACTTTTCCTATATATACCTACCTAACATCGAAACAAATGCAGGAGTTAAGCAACTGCGGCTTTGGATCTAAGTCAATACTTACTATAAAAGATAAAAATAACACATGGGCAGATATTTAGACATAACACAAGTGTAAATAATATGTAGTGAACCAAATGATATCTACAATGATTTCCTACTTTTCGTTCACATTTTTGCTCACTTCTTGAGTGTACTATTTCGGGAGGCTCGCAATACTTTTTCCCGCAGGTCCAATAGTCGACTATGCATAAACAGCTGGTCTTCTTGTCCGAAGTAGCCGATGAAAAAACCAAGCATTCGTGGCTGTTGGATACTAGGAAAAAAGGTAAATGAAACTAACATAGCATCATAATGATACGCGATAGCACATAAGTTCTTCTTATCGATCTGACTACGATGGGAATTGGGATATAAAAATGATTGGGGTAAGTAAATCTAATTGGGACGATGACCCGACGGGTACTAATTTGGGATACGTAGGTATATTATGTATAACGTTTACAAGGTTTCAAGTACGTTGGTACTCGGTAGGCTCATCAATAAATATAGAATTGAACTAAATAATATGTTTGTGTAAGTTCTTATTTTATTTACGAGTAATAGATAGCTAAAAATTGAATATGAAGCGAAGGACATTGGTTTTTTATCCCGCAAAATCAGGAAGTTCCCACATAATTTTTGTAAAAAAACTAAGCAACATCTAGTTGCAAATAAAATCTTTAAGATTGCCTTGTGCCAGTGCTTGTCTTTTATATTTTATGAAACAATCTTTAGCTCTCATCGTCTCAACACGTAAAAACTGTTACGTAAGCATCTGTAAAAAATAGTTATTTTCATCCCATGTATTCGAAAAGGACGACTTGGTTCGCCTTTATGTGCGCCCAAAGGTGGTGTTTTCTATAAGAAACTTTTAGCGGGCAGGAATGAGTTTTTAATCCTCTTTATACTCGTAAGTGCGCCGCAATTATCTTTGCCGCGCACTTATTGAATTTGGAGGTCCAGGGTTCGATCCCCGGCAGGGTCAATTTAGGAATTTATAATTTCTGAATTTTAACTAACGAAAGGGCTATATGGATATATATATTTAAAAAAAAAAAAAAAAAAAAAAAAAAAAAAAAAAAAAAAAAAAAATTATAATTAAATAAATATTATTATAAAGGCGAAAGTTTGGATGGATGTGTGGATGTATGGTGGTATGGATGAGTGTTACTTAATTACGCCCGAACGGCTGAACGGATCTGGATAAAATTTGGCACAGAGATAGATTTCAAAAAAAAAAAAAAGATTATAGTCTGGAAATAGCACATATGCTTTTTATCCCGGGAAATTAAAGAGTTCCCGCGGGAACCAAATTTTCTCATACAGGGTGATGAAAAGTAGAGTGTATCATTCGGGCGCAAATATATTTTTGGCTCGGGCGACGTACTTTGAATCCCTCGCTTCGTTCAGGATTCTACTAAAGAATCCCTCGCTACGCTCAGGATTCTACTCTAGAATCCCTCACTTCGTTCTGGATTCAAAAAAGCGCCCTCGCCGTAAAAATATTATTTTGCTCCCTTATAATACAATCTACTATTGTGTTACATGGGGCCAAAGAAAATTTTTGTTCCCCGAGGGCGCTATTTTGAATTCAGAGCGAAGTGAAGGACTCTATAGTAGAATCCCGAGCGTAGCGAGGGGTTCTAAAGTAGAATCCTGAGCGTAGCGAGGAATTCAATATACGCCGCCCGAGAACAAAAAATTTGGCCCCGAGTGACACACACTATTTTTCATCATTACGTATGAGAAAAAGCTAGGAGTATCAACCTACTATGTATGGACAATTACCTATACGTTTAAGCACCAATCAGAAGATACTCCTATCAACCTTCTATGTAATTGTAGAGACATTATTTAGACGTATATTTAAAGTTTAAATAAAAAGTAAAGACGTATATCCGATCAACAAATTGATCACGTGACTTCGGACCAATCAGAACAGAGAAATGCAAAGTCGTATATTCGATCAACAAATTGATGACGTGACTTCGGACCAATCAGAAGAGAGAAATGAAAAGTCCTATGGGCCTACAAGTGACACTTTGCTCCCGCTATCCTCTGAAGGCAATATGCGTTTTTCGAATAGGTATGATGAAAAACATTTTTGCGTAACCGCGTCTTATCCCGTAACGTGACGTCTATCCAAACACGTTAATGACCTATTTACATTCAGATTTTCCATAGGTAGGTACTAAGTACCTATTGCATACGTTTTAACGCATCGTCCACGATAGATCAATTAGGTAGAGCTCTAGCGTATATGCCATATACTTAACTACAAATTAATAGATATAAATTACAATAGATACAAAGAAGCGTAAGACTGGATAACGACAAAACGTATAGCGTGACCTGAAATATAATTTGAAGTTGAATTTGTTTTCGAGGACAAAACGACACTGTAGACACCAACACATTTTGGATTTATTCTAATCTTCGTGAAATACGTCAGGGGATAAGTACCTACCTAAACGCTAAGTTAACAATGTTGGCACGACCTTGGCTTCTTAATTTGATAGTCTTGGCTTATACTACTGTGATACTACTTTCTGATATACCTAGTGTTAGATTGAAAGTTAAATACAATTTATGTATGGTATCCCTGTTATGGTTTTGTAGAGTGGCAACACTGATCTGGGTACTCGAGGATTATCATATAAGATGGCGTAAGGCTATTGACGTGTGTCTGTGTTTGAATTGCTGAATTAAAGTATTAAAATGGATAAACCGTGTTTGGATTTAATATCTCAGAAGAGGGATCATGTATTTCACGTGCTAATTAATTGTTTATCCGGACCTATCCTGAAAATGGTACAAATTGTAATTCAAGATGTTATAGTATTAGATGACGCCATGACCGTGACGTAATACGTGAAGAAAAAAAAAGAAAAGAATTAATAATTGTCGTCATGACGGAAGGTGAACTAAGTATAAAATACAAGAAGGATAATAATGTGTCGTATTGTGAAATGATCGTAAGTACTTAAATACCTACGAGGGTTGGTACATTCTTGGTTGCATCGGTGTCGGGAACCGACACGACGACGCGTGACTGTTGCAATCGGAATTGCATTGGAAAGTTGGCATGGAAATTTAAAAAGAGGTATCAATGGAATAGTTTACTTATCAAGTACTTGCATACAAATTACCAAAGGTCACAGCGAATAAATAAGGTTGTATAATCTAATTCTATCTGGGAATTAGGTAAGTTTACCATTTGCATTCATTTAGTTAGAGCATTGGCCTAGTTGTACTGTGTTTAGGTACATGGAATGAGTTAGTTAAAATACCTATATAATTGAGAGAAATGAGTAAAGGTTGAGTATAAAGGTATCTACCACTACAGCCCATTAACGTCCCACTACTGGGCACAGGCCTCCACTTTCATGGGAGAGAGGGAATTAGAGCTTGGACCCACCACTCTGATCCAATGCAGGTTGGCGGGCTAAAGGTACATACTAGAGAATAATAATTATATTGGTTTATCTGGTCTGTCTGGCTAAAGATGACTAGGTGTGTATAATAAATAGATAGACCATACCTACAGAGTGATATAAGTTCAATACCTACAGGTTGTACTTACATTAAGTACTTAAGTATCTAAGTTTTATGTGACAGATCACAGTGAATTACACTGGTAGGTAGTTCATAACATGATCTACCTATGAGATATTTAAAGAGTTAAGTCAACGCTATAATAGGTTGGTATAAGTAAATTATTGAAGAGGTATTTACTAATTTATTCAGTTGGAAATTAGTTTAATTGATAATCTTGTACTTAAATAGAGAGTGAATATTCAATTTATTCTGAGAGTTTATTGTTGAGTAAATGAACAGAGGTCAAAAGTAACTGTAATATTATATACATTCCATTAAAGCAAGTATAACCCATTAAAGGTCCTTACAAGTGAAAATTGCATTTGTAGAGTGAACAGATACCCAGTTAAAATAATAAGTAAGTTACAGTTTAGCCGTTTAGTATAAATAATATCAGAGCTATACATGTTTGAAGGGCTAGAGCAAGTATATAATTGAGTAAGTACATTATATATAAAGATTGGGTGGCATAGATACATTTGTTCGGAAAATGTGAATTGAAATAATATCAAATCTGCCTGGATGAAAAATGGGTTAGCCGAACTGGGTGTGAATTAAGATGATGATTATTATTATGACAGGTTTTGAGACCCGGTTTAACTGAAGTTGGTATTTAATAATAAGTATGTTGTCTGTCTCAAGTATTTCACAGTGGCTGTTTGGAGCGGTGTGCTTTATTGCCTGATACAGCATATGATTTCTCATTATGCGGAGAGACTGAAGGAAAAGAGAGATATCACATCAGTGATGGTACTCACACCTGGGGTACCATGGTTATGGTGCTATGTACGGGCTTATGTCTGTTAAGATAGCAGAGGTTTTGCCAAGATAATAATATATATAGATAATAATAATAAGATATATTTTTAATTTTACAGGTGTAATTAATAAATTAATTCTTGAGTTTTAGTGTGGTCTTCGCAATGTTCTCTGGCCAAGACCAAAAGCTAGTGGCATATTATGTTATGGTGGTTGCCTAACCTGCACCTTGAATAACAATGGTATGGAATGATGTCTATATAACATATGGGCCGAGTCCGGGTCGCATATCTTGCAGTCATGTTAGCAAATAAATGCAAAAAGAACTAAGTGGTAATTTTGGTAAATTCCAATTTAATTGTAATGGATGATGACTCTTTAGTCAAAAAGGATAAGTGGCAAAAACAAATGGATACATAAAGGAGAATGTCCATTGTTGCAAAAGGAAAGTCATCATTTTGTTTACAGGAAAAATAAAGGAGGATGCCACATTTTTGAAAAAAAAAAAGGAAAACTATAATTTTTGTTTAGAGGGAAAATAAAGGAGATTGTCAAGTTTGTAAAAGGCAATGGCACCTTTTAGTGCAAGGAGATTTATTTACAGTCATCTTATATGGAGCAAGGAGTTTCAAGGATGATGCATTAACTTTTATAGTTAAAGAGTCAAAGGCATAATATATTTATTCAAAGTTGGTACTTACACAGTACACTTAATGAACGTCAAGTATACAAAGTATAAGACGTGGTGGTGATGATTAACATAGGTATCTTAAAACTAAAGTTACGAGGGTTCCAAACGCGCCCTGGTCTGAGAAGAGTAAAATTGTTTCTTATGGATTTGGGGAAATAAAGCCCGGCTGTTGAATATAGAAATGTTACTCTGGAGAGAAATAAAATAAAGAGGATGTCGGGGTGGAATGGTACTGGTGAAATGGTACTGGTGGACCGGTAATGATTATATTGCAAATAATTCATATGGTTGAGATGAACAGGGTGTATAATATGAGAATATAACGGTATTTTGGGAGTGACTCATTTGTGATATATTGGTTTGATTTTTGTTAAGGTAAAAACAAAATAGAAATAAATATGCCTGCGGGGCCATGGGTCAGTTTCAGGAAAATAGCTAAAGGTGAAGTACACTTGCTGTAAATGTCACATGCCTAAGGGGCTTTCATACAAATTAACGCATATTGGCGCAGGGCTGCACGGCAGAACAGTGCAGAGTACAGAACAGTAAATGTAACATGCCTTAGGGGCTTCAGTGCAAACTAATACATTGACTTGCAGGGTTGCAGATTAGTTTCAGGGAAATGCCTAACAGGGGCCTATGGCTCAGTGGTAAGACACGCCTAAGGGGGTTCAGTGCCAATTCATGCATATGCCTGCGGGGCTACTGGTAAGTTTCAAAACATGCCTAAAGGGGCTACAGCGCAGATAAGCCAACATGCCTAAGGGGCTACAGAACACATGTCTTAAGGGGCTCCAACGCAAATTATAGCACACGCCTCCGGGGCGACAGAGCGCATACCTTAAGGGGCTGCAGTACGTATAGCGTATGCCTACTGCGTAACGGATCAGCTTGCTGGGCACACAGCTGATAGAACATGCCTGAGGAGTTATATTATGTGTTACAGCACATGCCTGCGGGGCTACTTCACACAGACTGCCTTCAGTATAATTTAAATTATTTTTCAGTAAAGGGCAGTTAGCCGTTGTGGTTGTCGCACCTTGCCTTCGGGGCCTAAGCACTTGCCTTCGGGGCCTACGTACTTGCCTTCGGGGCCAATGGACTTGCCTTCGGGGCCTACGTACTTGCCTTCGGGGCCTACGCACTTGCCTTCGGGGCCTACGCATTTGCCTTCGGGGCCAACGCACTTGCCTTCGGGGCCAATGCACTTGCCTTCGGGGGCTACGTACTTGCCTTCGGGGCCTACGTATTTGCCTTCGGGGCCGACGTACTTGCCTTCGGGGCCTACGTACTTGCCTTCGGGGCCAATGGACTTGCCTTCGGGGCCTACGTACTTGCCTTCGGGGCCTACGCACTTGCCTTCGGGGCCTACGCATTTGCCTTCGGGGCCAACGCACTTGCCTTCGGGGCCAATGCACTTGCCTTCGGGGCTAACGAACCTTGCCTTCGGGGCCGACATACCTTGCCTTCGGGGCCGATGAACCTTGCCTTCGGGGCCGACACACCTCGCCTTCGGGGCTTATATGATATACTTGCAAGTGTGGACATTAGCGCCCTTGGGGCTGGAATGTAGAGCCCATCGGATTCTGATGAGCAGATGGTGAATCACTAGTAAGTTACAAGTGGAGCTCATGTACGTTGATCGCATGTGGTTGTTCCTTGCCCGTGGGGCTCACCGCTCATGTAAGTTAATTCCGTACCTCTTATATTTTACTACATTTTGAATATATCGCTGGTGTGGAAAACAGGGGCCATGATGCCAGTAGACTTGGAAAGTCTAGCCTGCGGGGCTGCTACGTTTCGATTTCCGGTAGCGAGAGTTGCAAAATAAAGCAAAGCTTAGGTAAATTGCCCGCGGGGCTAGTCAGATTAGTACAGGTAATCTATTACTCGCCGTTGGGGGCATGATAATATGCAAGTAGCAAAACAGCTGTTTTTCAGGCGAAAGCGCAGTGATGATAATACAGTTCAGTGAGTGTCACGTTTAGGTGAAATAAAGGCTTAATAGGTCTGTAAAACATGCAGATGGTATTCACTGATTTCAACTATTATTTTAAATGAGAGGCACTGAGTGACCAACAAGTAATATAACCGCCGCGTAAATTGAACTATGCACAGTAACATTTCGGGTGTCAAATGAAGTGCGGTATGAGGTGCGCCGCGAGGGGCCGCACGTTACCATACCCCTTGCTTCCCGTGCATGCTTCGCATAGATCTGTAGTACGATGTACCTGCGCAGACGACCGCCATTTTGGGTCAAGTTATGGGATGCGATTTATATCGGTGTTATGTTTTGATGCTGTTTGGGGTTTACTAAGATTAATGTGAGAGTAACAATAATTTCATGCAGGTTGAGCGATGTAACAAAATATCGTATAAAGAGATTTACTTATCGTGTAAAGAGACTCGCTCTATGATGTTCCTTGGGATATTCATTCATAAAAGTGATATGAATACCATAATTAGATTGAGGAGGAACAGTGAAAAGTAAATTACAAAAAAATATTGAACAACCAAGTAGGTACACTACTACACATTTATATTTTATTAACATTATATTAGATTTATATTATGATATATATTATATACGTTTTCACCACACTATCACGACTGCACAAATCAAAATGATATGAGTTGCCAAGCAGATGCCAAGGTATGTTGTATTGAATAGTATCAACATTTGAGTTCGGTTTTACGAAACGTTGAAATTTGGCAAGAGCTGATAAAGGCATTACCGGGCCGTTGAGTTGCCTGTGGTGTTAAGTTAAAACGAACAATACAATGCAGGGCCACGGTATGAGGTTAATCTATTCTTCCGGTGGTAATAAGGTGCTTTTGAAATTTCAAATGAAATTAGGGAACGTAGAGATTTGCTCAATAGATGGAGCATGTGCGAAATATACAAAATCGCTCATTATAGAGAACGTAGCTCAGGTCTTCGGGTTTTATTGAGTTTTGTAACCAATTGTAACCGATTGTCAGATAAAGTTCTGGAGGTGAATTGTAACATAAGCTAGCCTGGCTAAGGCTTACAGAGAAGGTATATGTCATTTATGCCATGTGTAAAGAGGAAAGTATAATTAAGTGTAATGAATGAGTAATAATAACCATTCTGGAAAGTAACAAAGTGAACATGAGTATACTCATAGGAGAATTAATTATAGGTGTATATTAGCACCAGTAGACTATAAGAATCTTATCTATCATTTAATCAAATGATTGTGGTCTCATCTCCGTGAGAATGTCGAAATTGTTACAAATTGCACTTATAGAATTGAAACTTTGTGTTAAGAGTAAGCAAGTGTATGAGGGTATAGACCAGACAGAGTTAGTTTCTCCCATTTCACTGATTAATACCTAAAGATTAATTGTCATTAAATTGCACTGTGTTAACTAAAGTAAGTAAGGCAAAGTTATTAAACATCATGTTTTTGGGTAATTAACGGAAAACTCTGTGTAATGCTGGAAAGCTACTTCTGAATAAGGTTATGTTTACAAAATTAATATGTGTAGGAAGCTTTTGTTGTTTGTGAAATATGGCGATTCAGTTACTTCAGTATCTTGCTACACGTGAATTCACCAGAGTTAGAATAATATGATGAGATGTGTCATGGGTGATAAATCCATATTTACTTATTAGGTGATGTTTTGTAACGCGAAAAGACGATGGAGACTGATGCTCTTTTACCCTAAAACATAGTCTTGTTATCTGCAACTGTACTTGGCTAAGGTTTATAATGCCAGTGCTTTAACATCGGAGTGTCAGGCGTTAAAGGCCAGCGTTAATACTACAAATGGCAGAGTAGCATCAGCAATCATCGTGATTTTAATTAACTGTTCAAATTATGTAAACTTCGGGACGAAGTTTGGGTCAGGATGACCGAACTGTTAGATTGAAAGTTAAATACAATTTATGTATGGTATCCCTGTTATGGTTTTGTAGAGTGGCAACACTGATCTGGGTACTCTAGGATTATCATATAAGATGGCGTAAGGCTATTGACGTGTGTCTGTGTTTGAATTGCTGAATTAAAGTATTAAAATGGATAAACCGTGTTTGGATTTAATACTAGGTAGATAATACTTTGGCAATATGCATTTTTTTTGGAGCAACGAATCCCCGTTTTCTCCGAAAACACAGAACGACCAATAAATAAAAAATAAAAAACGGGCCGTTTTTTGATTTGTCGTGAGATTATTATGGCGCAGTATGAATTTTTAAAAATAAAAGACAATTTTTTTTGCAAATTAATAAGTTAATGCCAAACTTCATTTCTGGGTCAGACTTGCCATCTAATCAAACTGACTTATTATCTTGGAAATACATAAATAGTAAACTGTGTCATCTAAATACAAAGAATTTCAGCCATTTTAAAACCACGTTTTTAGAGCAAACATTTACCTACCTGCTTGGCTTTAATTCCTAGTGTATTACATTTCTTGTGCTAGATTTCTTTGTGTTAAATCACCCGAGCAATTTTTTGTATGAAAAAATTGTCTTTCTATCTGTCTTTGTTTTTACAATGACGATAGAAAGACAATTTTTTCGAACGACTAACGACTTTTTTGACGAATAACGACTACCTACCAATAACACTTATACAAAAAAAAAGTTAAAACACCGAAGTATAACGATACCTAACGAGCCAGACTAGACACAACAATAATAATTATTATAATGTGCCCCAAACTAAAGAATAACCGCAGCCTAGAGAGATACTTCATACAGTCTGACGATGGAGATTGGAGACGTATGTGTATGTAATAGTTCTGGGAAATAGGCGAAGCAGACAGAAGTGCTGATCAAACATTGAGCAATTATTTTTCTAAGGATCCATCGTTTGGGTACCTACTAGATTGTATTTATTTATAAACATATGACTAGACTTTAGTAGAAAGCTAAAATAGGTTGTATTTGCAGACGTTTCGTAAACTTATCTAACCACACATATTCAGTGGAATAATCACACTGATATTATAAATGCGAAAGTGTGTTTGTTTGTTGGTTTGTCGAACGGATCGTCGTGATTTTTGGCATGGGTATAGTATTCAGGACTTGGAGAGTGAACTAGGCTACTTTTCATCCCGGAATATTATGGAGTTCCCGCGGGTATAAAAAAAACTTAATCGACGCGGACGAAGTCGCAAGCATCAGCTAGTTAACTATAATTCAAACTATGTTCAGTGGTTAAATCCGTGATCTATACCTACAAAAATATTCATATGCCATACCTACCTGAGGTATCAACTTATGAGTGGTTCATTTTGTGCGGTAAGACCAAGAACTGAACTTCCTGTTGACGTTTACTTTATCTTTGTTGTTCCAACTTCCAACGCATTATATTATGACCATTATGTACCATTAAGTACAATTATTTTTTTCATGCTAAGTACAAAATGGCGTTTATTCGATCGGGTTGCACTGATGCATAATCTCAACTAAACCACGCAAAAATAGTTTTTCAATATTCCCTCCGGAAACAGATCCGGGAAGCATTAATTTTAGATCTGTCAATACAAGCGAACCAGCGCGGAGCACCTATTCCTCGCTACGTTCAGGATTCTACTTTAGAACCCCTCGCTACGCTCGGGATTCTACTATAGAATCCTTCACTTCGCTCTGAATTCAATATACGCCGCCCGAGAACAAAAAATTTGGCCCCGAGTGACACACACTATTTTTCATCATTACGTATGAGAAAAAGCTAGGAGTATCAACCTACTATGTAAGGATTACCTATACGTTTAAGCACCAATCAGAAGATACTCCTATCAACCTTCTATGTAATTGTATAGACATTATTTAGACGTTTATTTAAAGTTTAAATAAAATGTAAAGACGTATATCCGATCAACAAATTGATCACGTGACTTCGGACCAATCAGAACTGAGAAATGCAAAGTCGTATTATTCGATCAACAAATTGATGACGTGACTTCGGACCTATCAGAAGAGAGAAATGAAAAGTCCTATGGGCCTACAAGTTACACTTTGCTCCCGCTATCCTCTGAAGCCAATAAGCGTTTTTCGAATAGGTATGATGAAAATAACTATTAGCACGCATCCGTGTAGCCTTGCATTATTCGAAGAAAATTATTATATTACTTTTTTATATTAAGTACCTAATTATGTACTTAACAAGATCCGCGTATCCGCATATCTATCCCCGAATATACCTACCTACGTAGGTGTTTGCCACAAGTTTGCCATATTTCAATTCATAGCATTTTATGCTATGAATTTTTTTATTCTCTCCTAGTTACGGTCTAATTTATGACATGCAATGACACCGTAGGGCAAATCAGTAAAACGTACAATCTCGTTTTTAACGACGAGAAAGAAACCTCCAAGATTACTTTGTAAGTTAGATGGAACGAAACACAAAACCGTTTACGAGTAGGTAGGTATAATCGCAAATACGATTTGGCTTCTTCTAAGAATTTAATAATTGATTCATTGCCATTTCGTGTAAAAATATCTAGGTACTCTTCACATCAAAAACGGATAACGTTCATCTAGCTATCATCTAATAATCACCTAGGTATAAGTGCTCGAGAATCGAGAAAGAATAAAATATAATGTTGAAAAATTAGAGAGAGAGATTCAAACCACTGTCCACTAGAGTTAGACGCTAGACTCGACTCTAGACTCCTAGACCTAGAGCATACGAAGTTAGAAAACCTTCAAAAATGTGCGAATAGGTCAGCTAAAGCCATTTAATTGTTTTGTTTTGACTTCGATTGAGTAATATAAAGAAATATTTGTGTATTAGTGTTATAATAATTATTACCTAAAGTGGGTACTTTAAGATGTCACCTTTGCGTTCAGTGAACTAAATAATATAAGTACGCTAATAAACAATAATATGTAACAAATTAGGTATATTATGGGTTACACTTAACTTACTTAGCATAACTGCTGTAACATTGTGAATAATCACTGCAAAAGGCGATGCTGTCCATACAGGAATACACCAAGTTACCTACTATTCTGAAATGAGTAGGACTGTGGACTTCTTAAACTGTGTTACCGAAGTTTTTGATCCAAGGAACGATTTATAGATAACTGTAATTAGGTATTTATTTTCAAAACTTGTGTACTTTCGTGTGCAAGTACTTAATATAGATTTTTAATGTCTACCTACCCACGCTTGTAGCTTTAGCAGAAAATAAATTTTTAAACAATTGTTTTGTTAGTTAATTAAAAGATTAATTATTTAATAATTGTTTTGCGCGATTAATTAATAGATTAATATAATCTACTTAAAAATAGTTGATTTTTCTTCTTTGATCTATTTTTTCTTGCAGTCTACCTACTACAAAAACAGCTAGGCGTCTCAAAAGCTGTAAATCCATACTTACTTCCATACTAATATTATAAATGCGAAAGTGTGTCTGTCTGTATAGTGCGTTCGGTATCATAGTGTCGGTACACCCGCAGGGGCTGCAGGCACTTATTATTTTGCTTTTATTTTATTATTCTGCTTTTGTGTACTGTGTTTGTTAACTAAATGTTTTTCTATTCTAAGAATAAAAAAAGAATACTATTTTGTTTATTCTGATGGTTATTGTAATAAAATACGAATATAAATAATAAACACAAGTTAGGTAGAAAAAAGAATTTTAATGAAAAAGTTAAAAAGTACCTATACATAAACAATAGGTATATATATAGCAGATAGCAGAGTCAATAAAAACCATCTTTCACCGCGGCGCGGCGGCTCGATGTAATATGCGAAATTCTCCTGTACCTGTACGGCGGAAAGCAGTGAGCTTGATGTCATGGCGGTGCCTTTGACAAAATGAGGCACGTGCCCCGGCGGCACGGCGGCGGTGCGGTCAAAGGCGACCGTATGAAAACGAACAGACTTTATGTCTGTCTATCTGTCTGTCTGCTACGCTTTCACGGCCCATCTTTTCAACCGATTTTGCTGAAATTTGGTATAGAAGTAAGTTATATTCCGGGGAAGGACATAGGCTACTTTTTATCCCGGAAAATTAAGGAGTTCCTGCGGGAATCAAAAATCCACGCGGACGAAGTCGCGGACATCATCTAGTATTGTAGTAATTTTCTATCAGTATAGGACAATAGTACTCACAATTAATTAAAATTTCACTCAGTGTAATGTAAAATTTGTTTCTGTTAAATAATTACAGTAGATAAGTATGATTATTTAACTCGGACTCAACCTGACTTCTTTTTATATAAAGTAGCAGATACTACCAATGAATTCGTAAACCCCTACGTTTTCTAAAATTGTATGCTGGTGCAATATAATTTTTAAGCAAGTTTTTGTGTTCATGATTTGTATAGCAGTTTTTTTTTTATAATGGGTACTTACCGAATTCCACATTCCATAAATAACAGGACGAATCCGTAGAGCATACACCTGGCAGCATATGCTCTAAGGATGACTCGAAGGAGACTTGGTGTGCGTTTTCCTTCCGCGCTTGCAACCTCTTCTTCCCATAGTCGGGCAAACTTGTCGCCTAGTGGACCTATAAGTAATACCAATTTATCTAACAGGTCACATGATAAATCACTTGTCTTCAAGGAAACAAGAAAGAACACAGTCATGGTAGCAGGAAATTGAACATGGGGCAGCGAAGCATAACAAATCTTAACTAACATGTTTCACATTAATATTTTGCCTTTGAACATTAAAAATGTACATAATTATAGCACTAGAATATTATATTTGATTGAATGGTAAGTTTCGGTAATATCTAGACATTTAGTTGTTTAGACAGTTGCTTCTTCAATATTTTGGGACATTTCCCTTCACCAATTCAGACAAGTTGAAAATGGTTAAAAACCACTTTTGAAACACTTTGAAAACTGCAGCCTTTAACTGCTGGCTGTAATCTTTGCTTTGCCTTACAATTATGTACTACTATATTATAATGCCCATGACACCATTTAATGATTTAGGTTGATAAAAATCCTGCGGGAACTCAAGTTTCAGGGCAAAAAGTAGCCTTTGTTTCCCTCCAAGTGTTGTATCCATGCAAAACATGACATTGATCTATGTTCCATTGCATTGTGTTCAAGTGGTTTGATTGAACAAAAAAAAACAAAAAACACACTTTAATTACTTAATGAACTCATTAAGAAAATAATAATAATAATATTACTCAGTACAATTAAAATCATTGTTATGTGGTCTCAAAAATTATAAAAATACCAATGAATTTACTGACCTGAGGCATGTTCTTCAAGTGGCTCATATAAGTCATGTTCCTCCATTTCTTTCTTCAACCCACCCCAAAATATAGGTAAGGTCCATCTAAAAAAAAGTTAGTTTTGACTAATTACATAGGTAATAAGTTTATATAAAATTAACATTACTTAAAACTCATAATCTTGCTCTAGTAGTTAAATATCAGCTCATTAGTAATAAAAGAGTAATAAAATATGGAAAAATATACTATAAAGTACCTACTTAATAGCTTGGCCCTACTTACTCATTTTAAGGCCCAATGCAGCAAAGTGCAAACCATTACATACAATATATATTAAACAAGAATTTACTTCAAATTTTATTCACTGTAATAAACTTAGTGCTGATTTTTGAATTTAAAAAAGTTAATTGTTTGTATAAATAAAATGTTTTAAAAGTTGTTATACAACATTTTTCACATAATAATCAATCAAAAAATCAGGTCTTCGCTATCCTTACCCAAATGTTAGGGCTGATAAAGGATTGGCCTTGGCCCGAGGATGTACTGGCCGACCTTTTTTTTTTGCAGACTCCATGATTTATCTGAAAATAATTAACTTTTTAACACACCAGAGAGATTATTTTTGAGTGCATCTATGTAGATGCACTCAAAAATAATTATTGTAATATCAAAAGATGCTTTAATTGTATATAGCGGTTTGATGAAACCGCCAGATGGTATTACGAAATGTTATGTTCGATAAGTAGCCAAATATTGGCAACAGGCCCGGTGCCGATTTACACAAAAAATAATGTAATTTACAGTAATTTTACATAAAAAATTACAACTCACGTAATTCGTATTTTTAATTTAAACCACTTGTAATTTATGAATTGCATAGAAATGCATGGCGTGAGTTCAAATAAATTGCTTGAGGTATCCTGTGCCAATGTATTTTATTTCTACCTCTGTACAATCACAATTTGTTACGAGGTGTAATTAGCCAACTGCCAGTTCTACAATATTTTCAGCCGCATAGAACAAAGTGCGACGGATATTTTCCAATAAACATTGAATTTAATATTTTAATAATACAATAAAAATTTAAATTATTTGAAGAAAATAATTAAAATAAAACGCTAATTTAAAATAATTGGCACCGACCAGAGACCGCTACCCACCAAATTGTAAAATTTCACTGATTCTACATTTCACATTTGACATTTTCTTTGTCTACGAAAGACATGTGACAAATTAATGTCATAGGGCGCTTCTTCATTGCACGGCCCGGCCCCGGCCCGGCACCGACACCGACATTAGTGGACGCATAATTGTATGAAGTTGTATGGCACGCTGTCTCACTGGGCCGGCCCGGCACCGACATGTCGGCGCCGGCACCGGCATGTCGTCGGCAGCAAGTCTCCCACTGGTGTCGGGCCGGCATCGTTGCGCATGTGTTGTGTACGCATACAAACGTCCATGTGGGCGTGCGAGTGACGTGATCAGTGACCCCGCCCCGCGCCCCCGTCACTCTAGTACACAATTCATTTGCATTTTTCGATCAAGTTCATTAGTAAATAATCAAAGCTGCTTTACTCATACGGAAATAATTGAAAAACTTAGCCGGGTTATTGGTTATTTTTTCAAATAAATTGTAATAGGTACACGCCGTCTAAATATCTTACTTTTATAATTGGATGCGCCCAAAACCGTTTACTGATAGGTAGTTCTTTTTTGTCTCAAATATAATAAATACAAGAAATATAATTTTTTTTTATCCACTACAATTTAGCCCTTGACTGCGATCTCACCTGATGGTAAGTGACGATGCAGTCTAAGATGGTAGCGGGCTAACCTGTTAGGGCCACGCAGTTATTATTAAAACCCATACCCCTATTCGGATTCTACACGGCCTCGTACCGGAACACTAAATCGCTTGGCGGCACGTCTTTGCCGGTAGGATGGTAACTAGCCACGGCCAAAGCCTCCCAGTCCCACCAGGCCAAACCAGAGAAAATTCAGAAATTATAAATTCCCAAATTGACCCTGTCGGGGATCGAACCCGGGACCTCCGCACGTTAAGACAACAGCGCTACACACTGCGCCACGGAGTTCGTCAATTTGTTATACGCTGCCATCGCTCTTGGCTCACGCGGTTCGCAGCTTGTCGGTGTCGGTGTCGGTCAATGAAGAATGTAGGTGCCGGTGTCGTGTCGTTGAATACTGTCGGTGTCGGTGCCGGTGCCGGGCCGGGCCGTCCAATGAAGAAACGCCCATAGCCACGAAGTAAATCAAATGGAGTGCGCAGTGCAATTCAAAATCTATGTGAAATATTTTATTATATCAATAGGAAAGGAGGAGACAATATAATAATAATACCACAGGTGAGCGAAATGAGTATATACGCTAATGCCAAGGAGTGACAGAGCGAGAAAATGTTGTCTCTTGTCCTGCTCAGCATATCACTTTTTTTTTGTTAGACTTAACCGACAGTTTGGGTCAGACGATCCTGTGTCGTTTTTAGGGTTCCGTACCCAAAGGGTAAAAACGGGACCCTATTACTAAGACTGTCTGTCTGTCTGTCTGTCTCCAGGCTGTATCTCATAAACCGTGATAGCTAGAAAGCTGAAATTTTCACAAATGATGTATTTCCGTTGCCGCTATAACAACAAATACTAAAAATTAAAAAAATATATATATTAAGGGGGGTCCCCATACAATAAACGTGTTTTTTTCGTATTTTTTTGCTCAATATTAAAAACGGTAACAGGTAGACGGTTCAAATTTTCACAGAATATTAACTTGTATAATTATTACCTTTCAAAATAAATAATTAAATATCAATAAAGTAAATATTAAAGGGGGGCTCCCATACAACAAACGTAATTTTTAAGCAATTTTTTTTAATAAGTCATAAATCGTAAAACTTACTACAGGTTTGTACGGAACCCTCGGTGCGCGAGTCCGACTCGCACTTGGCCGGTTTTTTGTTATTCGCCCTTATTCGTACGAAATCGGAATTGGACAAAGTGGTAACTGTGCTCGTAGCTTACGAAAAAGTGGTTTAACTTATAGACGATGACGTATTGCTGTGTGGCTGCAAAAGCCGAACTGAACGTAAATACGAAAACATAACCTAATAGTTACGTAAGTTTACAATTTTGACCTTATTTTGACCTGATTGTTACAGATAAAAACAGGTTATATTAATTGTAAAAACTCGCATGAATGCAACAAAGTATAGAAATAACAAAAAAAATACTTATAAATTATGTACCATTAGGAAAATATCTCATCAAGACTATCGCTATCGCATACTGTATACGCTGACACCCTATACTCTTTCTCTGTCTACGCATACATGGTCGGTGGATTACATAATAATATATTGTAGGTACTTTGTATAGTGCAAGTGCAAGTGTGCAAGTGCAAATCAAGGCATAAATCATCAAAAAAATGGTGTCACTTTGATTGTTGACCGAGCGAAGCGAAGGTCTCTGAGTCTACTTGAGTGAATTTGCACTTGTCCGTCCGTCCGTCCGTCTGTCAGAGCCTTATAACTTCTGAATTACTGAACGTAATTACTTCAAATTTAAATATAATAAAATAAAATATTAAATATAATATAATAAAATAAAGAGAAGAATGGCGGGAAGAGTGGCGTGCACATGAGGAGGCCTATGTCCAACAATGGATGAATAAAGGCTAAAAAAGAAGAGAAGAAAGAAGAATAAAATAAAACTGTCATGCCAGCGGAAAGGAACCGATGGCCTCCAGCCGAATATGGCATAAAAAGTTATAAAAATCTTAATTAGGAATAGAGTCCAAAATTTTTTTTTTATTTTTCCCCTGAAATTGACGAAATGGGGGGCTTTCAAAGTGGAGATTTTCTAACGTCAAAAGTTGACCTCAGAACTCTCAACATTCTGAAAGGCTGAGCCTGAAACTTGATCAATCTTTTGAATTATATCCTGTACTTGAACAACAAATACTAAATTAGATAAATATTATAAGGAAACGAAATTATTTAATTTTTAATGAGCTTCAGTAAGTATTTTTAACAGAACTTCACAATGATGTCAATAGATGGCGCTCTGTAAAAGTTTATGGATACCGCGAGGTCTCAGTTCGGACTTCGGGGTGAACCACTAGTACCAAATGACATAATCCAAAGGGTTGTCAACAATGAGTAAATAATTAAGAGGAGCTGGCCCTAATCGCCCTATATCTAGAACGTGCCGTATCCGACATTTTAAATTCTATTTCTTGAGTACTTCAAGTGTCATCGCCTGGTAACGTGTAATTGTGTTTTGTTGAAAAATTGTGTATTTATTCGTTACGGAGAATAAATTAGTGTTATTTTCGTGTATGGCGTCAAAAACAATTTGCAACAATGCCTAGAACTTATAATATTGTGGGATGTGGCGCAAGAAAAAGAAAAATCTGACAAATTTAACATTTCACCGGTATGTAAACAATTTTTCTCGTATATTGATTCTTTATAGTAGTTATTACACTAAGAAAAAACATAGTTTAGTTTAGTTTACTGTAAATATTTGATTTTAAGCTAGATTTTTACCTGTTGATAAGCATTTGATAAGTACCTACTAGAGATTACATATAAGAGGAAATTTTCATCGATATTAATATTTGCATGAATAATTTGTCAAAATTATTATTCATCATATCAACTTTTTAAGCAATTTTCAGCTTGAGACCATCGTTCTAAAAATATTAGGTATGTTTAAATTTGAAGTAATGATATTCACTATTCACTCATTTAAGGCTCTGACAGACTGACGGACGGGTGATCAGACGAACAAGTGCAGATTTACTTAGGTAGACTCAGTGATCTGCTCGCTTAGCTCTGTCAACTAATTTTTAAGTGTTATGTTTAGTTTTTGTTTTGTACACAAGATTTACTTTTTACAGCCATCTTCCTATCTAGAAAACCAAACTGTTCTTAAATAACAGCTGCCTATAGAAGACCAATGTGCATCGAGTTCAGCACTTGGGCGATTTTTTGTCTATGCAATAGGTAGTAGGCCCACCGTGCGAAGCAGGGGTAAGGGCCGGGTGAACTAGTAATTATTAAATGTTTTAATAATTAAAAGCTTATGATGGGTTTTGCTATATTCATAAACAATTAAATTTTTTTTACATTTTCTACATACCTAACGACTTGTAAACATTGTTAAAAAATGCCATGAAAATAAATGAAAGAAAAAATGTATTGTTCAGCGATTTGTAAGTTTTATTTCATTGCTCCTTAATTCAACACAACAGTATATTTGTTCCCAATAGGCAATAGTGGTTGAGTCCATATTCCTACAGGTGGGACCACGGACTACCACCATGTAGTTTGTACTCTTAATATCACAGCACTAGACAGGTATGTTGAAGAGCAGGTCAGGTTTATCCATCGACCATACAACTAATAGACTCCTCATATAGGGCGAACACTTTCAGACAACACATCAGACTTAATAGGTCTTATATAATTCCACGCCCTTGTAACAAAACCTACCGAGTTATTTAAATATTAATTAGAGTATATCGATAATTAATTATCGATAAATAATTATTAGGAGTTAGGACCTCATCCCATTTGATTTATGATTTTTTTGACCTTGAGTATACCAATCAGCGTTTAGTACCCCGCGCCCGCTTACTTGAGTCATTTGACTGAATTGTTTGCATTACGAAAGCATAGTAATTAGGCGTCTATTGGTTGTGTGGTCGATGGGTTTATCATACTAATATTATAAATGCGAAAGTGTGTTTGTTTGTTGGTTTGTCCTTCAATCACGTCGCAACGAGGCAACGGATTGACGTGATTTTTGGCATGGATGTAGTTGAGGACCTGGAGAGTGACATAGGCTTTTTATCCCGGAAAATTAAGGAGTTCCCGCGGGAATCAAAAAAACTTAAACCACGCGGGCATCAGCTAGTTGTACAATAATTGTCATGTCACCCAGTTAAGGCTTATGCAAGAATGGCATAATATGATGAAACAATATAATTATTATGTTGCGTCATCTGCATCACAGCAAAGCCACATCGATAAAAATATTATCGATAGTCATCAGGGCCGCACTTTGGTAAGTCGCCATTTTAGTATACCGTTAATGTTTAGGTATACAGCTTTTTTTCGTAGGTATGGCAAGTCCTTTAGTTTCCTTCGTCATTGGAACTCTGTGGTCATTGGTTGTCACGGGTTGTCATGCGTTTGTCTCATTGTCTTTAGGAAAAGAGCATAGATACCACATAGATACTTGTCCACAGAGAATTTTTATATTGTACTTGTCTCTGGGAAATAGTATTTCAGCTCTGTGTTTCAGCTATAGTTCCCATGTGGTTTCCTATAAAAAGTACTCTGTGGCTATAGTCTTTTCCACAGAGTACATTATTTTTCTTTGTGGTTAGCGGTGGTGGCACAGAGTACATTATATATACTGGTATAGAGTTGCTACTCGACTTTCCATCTACAGCGACATCTATCGGGAAGTTGTCCAACTAAAATATGTATACACTCTACACACACTACTACACACACTACTACAGTCCTATAGTAGGTACTATATATTATAGTCCTTGTGTATCGTATATTAATTTATCTTAATTATTACAAGATCACCTAATTCTGCAACTATAGAATTATGTGGCCTTGTAATAATTAAGATAAATTATTATACGATAAACACAAATTGTAAAAGATGGTGTTCAGATGTTACTAAATGAAACGCATGTTGATTATTTTCTCTTATATTCTCAATTACAAAGAATACACATGAATTATAACAATTATTCCACAGTTTTATGTTTTTCACATCGTACACACATAATACACACTAAAATAATATATTGTTTCACATTTCAACGAATTTATAAAACAAAAAAATAATAATTCCGTCCACCCGGCATCCGGCATGCCAGAACACGTCAATGTCAAACTTGTCAAACTTTAAAATGGCGGCTGGCCACGTTTAGAAATTAAAACATCAATGTTTCATTAAACTTCTAACTCACGAAATTTATAACAGATAAATCTTTATAAATTATCTAAGATAACTCATATTCTGCTCAAAAAAATTGTTTTACATATTATTAGCTATGTGTTTATTTAAATGGCAAAAGCATTAAATTGATTTAAAACATAAACTTCTGAACGAACACTTACTTCAGCGCCATCACAGACCTGATCACAGACTTTTGGTACACACACTTTCAGTACAAGATAAGCGCCATGAGCGCCATCCTTTAAGGAGTTGTGGAACTAACACCCCCATACAACCGAAAAATGTTCTAAGTGCAAAGGCCCTGGGTGGTGGTTAGAAATAAATATTAAGGTTCCTTCTGATTTTTGAATTTTGAAATAAAATTATTCGATGGAAAATATTCCTCAATAGTGGTTACTATTTAGTAAGTATTTCTTTTTGAGTTTTATGCCTATTAATAATTAATACTTACATCCTCCACGAGCATATTCTAATTAATATACTGTGTTTATAATAAAAAAAATATATTTTTTAGATGATATGATTGCAATTTTAGACAAAACCTGTCAACTACAATAATGTTACTGGGACTGAGATAGAAGCAAAGAGTATTTAATATGAAGACAACTTATTGCTTGTTCTAAACATCTTTAAGTACTTCTGTTATTTTTAGGGTTCCGTACCAAAATGGTAAAAATGGAACCCTTAGGGTGCGACTTTCTCCGTCCGTCCGTCCGTCCGTCCGTCCGCCTGTCACAGTCGATTATTTCATTAACTATTAAAGCTATCGACCTGAAATTTGGAATAGTTGTGTATAATAGTGGCCTATTTAAAAGGCCTAATTAAAATCGGGGGTTTGAAATTTCAAAGTATGATAACTATACTGAGTGGGATATCATGTGAAAGGGTTATACTTCTACATTCTAAAACAGATTTTTATTTAATTATAAGCATAATAGTTTTTGATTTATCGGGCAAAATGTAATGTCGATGTCGGAAACAAAACCCTTCCCCCCCCCCCCCCCTTATCTCCGAAGTTTACCAATTGAAAAATCTGAAATAATTATGGTCAATAGAAGCTTATGTATATAGAAAAATAAAACCAACGCTCTAACTAGCATAGTTTTTTTGATATACAATAAACCTCTACAACAAAGTTAGTTTTGCGGTTCATTAAATTCATTATTCGTAAAACTTACTACAGGTTTGTACGGAACCCTCAGTGGGCGAGTCCGACTCGCACTTGGCCAGTTTTATTTTAAATTGATAGCCCTTGGCTGCAATCATGCTGCAATCGCTACTGATGGTAACTGCCAGTAAGTGATGATGCAAGGTTGGTAGCTAACTAATCTGATATTGGTACGTAATAGGTATGGTAACCAATAACAATCTACCATAACCATATCTTTCCCAAATCTACCTACCTATGCCAACATCTACCCAAAAAACTCCACCCAATAACGCACTAAACACTATGGCTTCACAGCCTACCACCTGTAAACAAACATGTCCTGGCCATATCATCAATACCTAACATATTCTTGATTAATATTTTTCTATATTTTTGCAGGTTTTCACATTTCCTGATATAAAGCATTACTATCTAATCTTAAAATGTTATCATTATGTGGTATTATCTACTAACTAATAAGTTGATATGAAAGGTGTGAATACCACTGGCTCTGAGTACCTGTTTGATAGCTAGAAGTAGGCATTCAAGCTATAAATGTAAGAATAAATTGTAAAATGAATATTATTTTTCTGAGACGATACCAAGGCATGATAATATTTGGTATATTATGCTTTTATTTAGGTTGTGGAATCAGCTTGACATTTGTAAGAGTAGACTGTGCAACAAATTCTGTTGCTCTAGTTAAGCATACTCACAACACATTTTCTAACAAAACTGAATATGCAGTGCTTATACTTAGCAGCCCTAAGAATGAAATGCAAAGAGATGCCATACGTACAACATGGGCTACCTTGTTAAACAATATACATGTTGAAAATGGCGAAATATTATACAGATGGAATCATACATTGGCTGGAAAACTGGGCATTATAAAAATCTACTTTGCAATAGGTACCCAAAGTCTGGATAAACAGAGTTTAGAGAAATTACACTTGGAAGATAGTAGGACCAACGATTTGTTACTGCTATCAAATTTTGAAGATGGCTACAACAAATTAGCAACTAAGTTGATCCTCTCTTTGGAATGGCTCAGCAAAAATTTGAAGGAATTGAAATATGTCATAAAGTGTGATGATGATTCTTTTGTGAGAGTTGATCGAATTGTGGCAGACCTTGATGCTTATGCTCCTGAGATGGACGGACAAGCTATCAACCAGTTTATCTCCCGTAAGGTAAGTACATTTTTACAAAGCTGTTTTTCATTTATTTAATGATCCAGGATTTACTTGAAAATTTAATTTTTATTTTAACTTACCACAGCAACTTTTCGATGAATCAATAATTGCACAAAATGCATGCATATTTCTATAAAAGTAAGTAATGCAGTATATTTTTATCAAACTGATTAGATTAGCTTAATCTTTTTATGTAAGTATTGACTTTTAAATATCACCATTTTGATGCTATAGATAGATAACCTTTAACTGTATCAACATTTTGTACCTATCTATATTAAACTTTTGGCTATTAAAAGTACCTAGTCTGTTAGTATAGTGCCACATACTTATCTGATACTGTGGCCAAAATTGGAACTAATTTTTATGCCAGTTTAGTTTTTTTATTTTTCACTAGGTGATGCCTGCGACTTCGTCCGCCCGAATTGAGGTTGTTTCGTTCCAGCGGGAATTCTTTAATTTTCTAGGATAAAAGTAGCCTACGTGCCATTCCAGACTATAATCTATCTCTGTGCTAAATTTCATCCAAATCCGTTCAGCCATTCTGGTGTGATTGAGTAATAAACATCCATCCATCCAAACTTTCGCATTTATAATATTAGTAAGTAAGTAAGTGTAGACTCAAACTAGTGATGTAGTCATCGGGTCAGATAATTTTGCAGGACTATTAGGTACCTTTGGTTTTGACTTTTAAGTAGACAATTTTATTTGTGGTTACGTAGATGTTACAGTAATTAATGGAAGTCTAGGAAATAAAATCTATTAAAAGAAATAAAAAATGATTTCAGGAAAATCTATCCAAATATAAAGGATTATATTGGGGATACTTCAATGGGCGAGCGCCTGTGTTCAAGAGAGGCAAATGGGAGGAGAAGTCCTGGTTTCTTTGCAACACGTACCTGCCATATGCACTGGGTGGTGGATATGTGATTTCTCGAAGTATTGTGGATTATATTACTAGAAATTCTGATTTCATGAGGTACAATACAATATTATTGGAAGCTAATATAATAAATAAGAATACTTTCACTGAAAACAGCATTAAAATCCATATCTTTACTAATATTATTCATGCGAAAGTGTTTCTAGGCTACTACGTTTTCCAGGTCCATTTGTTGAACCGATTTTGATGAACTTTGGTACAAAGATAGTATGTAGGTACACTGGGGAAGAAAATATTCTATTTTTTATCCCAGAAAAACAAAGAGTTCTCGCGGAAATTATAAGCCTAAATTATCTCAGTCGCAGACGTCATCATAGTTCAGAATTTAAATAATTTTTAACTGGATGCAATGCACCTTCATCCACAAAGAATTAGTTTTCCAACAATCCTGTGGGAATTCTTTGTTTTTCCAAGATAAAAATTAATCTGTGGTTTTAACCTATAAAAAAAGCAGACCATTGTAGATTTCTGATGACAATGTCAAAGTTTGCCTGCGCTTTAGTGTACAGTGCTACGATACAGATGAATATACAGTAAAATCATATTTTGCAAAAAAAAAATATTTTCTCAAGTCCAATAATTCTTAATTTACTATCTACTGACAATCCACCACCACCACTACCACTACAACCCATTGACGTCCCACTGCTGGGCACAGGCCTTCACTCTCATATGAGAGGGAATTAGAACATAGACCCACAACGCTGCTCCAATGCGGGTTGGTGGGATTTAACGACTATTATCATGTTAGTGATAATAACCGGGACCGACGCGTGACGGCTTAACGTGCTCTCCGAGGCACGGGGGTGAAACACCGCCAACTTCCTAACTCCGGGATAGTACCTAGGTAGGTACCTATTGAGAATTTCTAGTCAGAAAAATCCAATACTCAATTATGGCCGAACCCGGGACCTCGTCGGTCGCAGTCGAACATGCCAACCACTAGGGTCTAGACCAACGAGGCAGTCGGACTCGTAAAATTCGAGGTAAAATAACTGGTAATTATTATTGTTTTCCAGTAGGTACAACTCTGAAGATGTTTCGATGGGCGTGTGGACAGCGGCAATGGATGGCATCAACAGAGTCCACGACACACGGTTCGACACAGAATGGATATCGCGAGGCTGCGAGAACACTATGCTTGTGCGTCACAAGCAAGAGCACAGTGACATGGTCCAAATGTACTCGCATCTAGTCATTTCACAGGGGACAAAACTTTGTACATTTGATTATACTATAAGAAAAACTTACAATTACAATTGGAATGCTTTGCCAAGTTCATGCTGTATCAAAACGAATGAAGATTTGAGGTAATTATAGATACTTCAATTCATCTTAGCGTGCGGCGCTGTGTCAGTTTGTAAATTTGCCGCTTTGATTTGTGTTGCTCGGACGAAGACTAGCGACGACAATCGCGTCACTGCCACTTAAATCAAAAGCATCACTGCATATTTACAAGTAAACACACAGGGCCGCGCGTCAAATTGAGTTGAAGTAGGTATTTGTGACAGTACTCTTATTATGCTGGCCATTAACGGTAAGTCATTTAATCATTTGACTTAAGTCGCGACATAAAGCCAAAAAATTTGATCGTGAGTAATATCTGTAAGACAAACTTTGGCCCGATGCCAATCCACGGAAATTCCTGACTGATGCGGCAGCAGGAGGCAAAAATTTTGGTGTCCATTCATTTCATTTAAGTCAAACGACTTACCGTCACTGGCGAGGTTAGAACATCTATTTTATTGGAAAATGTATATGGCATCCACAATATAATTGTGTCCGAACAACCAGTGATAATATTGGATAGAAGTAGGCGTTACTTTGCGGAAGTCCATGACAATGAAAAAACTGGAAGTTTAATTCGCTATAATCCGCCACAGACTGTCTGACTGATTCTGTGGCGGATTATAACGAATTAAACTTCCAGTTTTTTCATAACCAGTGATAATCCATAAAGTTGGTACCAAGTACTTACACTATAAATAAATTGGTTCGCCCCGAACTGAGACCTCGCGGTATCACAGAGCGCCACCTATTGACATCATTGTGAAGTTCTGTTAAAAATATCACCATCATTAAAAATTAAATAATTTCGTTTCCTTATAATATTTATCTAATTTTAGTATTTGTTGTTCAAGTATAGGATATATTTCAAATAATTGATCAAGTTTCAGGCTTGAGAGTTCAGAAAATTGAGAGTTCTGAGGTCAACTTTGGACGTTAGCAAATCTCCACTTTGAAAGCCCCCCATTTCGTCAATTTTAGGGGAACAATTAAAAAAAAATATTTTTGGACTATTCCTAATTATCTTTAAAATGATATACCGCAACCCTATGTAACGCTATAAAAAATATTTTACTTCGCATTCGCTTCTATGAGAGCCCTCCTGAAATAAAGATTTTTATAACTTTATATTTAAATTTGAAGTAATTACGTTCAGCAATTCAGAAGTTATAAGGCTCTGACAGACGGACGGACAAGTGCCAATTCACTCAAGTAGACTCAGAGACCTTCGCTTCGCTCGGTCAATAATATGTATAATGTATTATGCATCTAAATTTTCGAGGACACTAAGGGTCGAAATAAATAATAATATTAAGTAAGTAATAAATAGTACATTGTTACCCTAGGGATGAAAGTAACTTATTTAGTCCCGAGACGGGGTTTGGCGCCCGAGCGTAGCGAGGGGGCCTATAGTTCGAGGGACTAAATAAGTCTTTATCCCGAGGTAAACACTGTGCTTTTCATTACGAATATAAGGAAAGTCAAAATAAAAATAGAAATTAGCTAAAGAAAATTGAGTGAACTTTATTTTACATAAATCTGATTTATGTAAAATAAAGTTCACTCAATTTTCTTTAGCTAATTTCTATTTTTATTTTGACTTTCCTTATATTCGTAATGAAAAGCACAGTGTTTATTAAATCAACAACTTTGGTGAGATATTTATTTAAAGTTTATGTTAAAATTAGAACAATTAGTAATAGTTAGTGAAAGGTTTTTGCCGGGTATATTGATATTTGATATTTTCTGGGAAACTTGAGTTTCTACAGTATCCAGGGATTCTTGGGTGAATGTTGGCGACATTGGTATTGGTGTCTTTTCTTCAGCTAGCAGTTATATTGTTGGATTCCACCCGATAATCTTTTGAAGTGCTCGGCTGTGGGGTATCAGTGGAGTGCAGATTTATCATTTTTGTTACTATGTGTGATATCTTAGTTTTATTTTCCACTGACTCTTCTATGTGGCCTTCAGCTACTTTACTCGACTTCCAACCTCCATGTCTTTTAATGACAGTTAAATCGGCACCAGAATCGGCTAGCAAAGTTGCCGATGTTCTGCGAAAACAGTGACCCGAATATAGATGTGAGTTTGGCAAATTAAGGTATGTGGCTATCTCTTTAGGAATACTCGACATCTTGTTTTAGCCAATTACTTGCCGAAGACACTTCCCTTTATGATAGTTTATGAAAAAACGGTTCGTTTCTATACCACTTGGTCGTAACTTTTGGTATTTTTCTATTATATTTACAAATTCTTTTTTAATGACGAAGGTTCGGTCAACTTTGGTTTTAGTGCCACGTAAATTCACCAATATTATATCACCTTGTTTTTCAATGTCATCAACCTTCATATTTACTAGCTCGATACTTCTGCAAGCGCCACTTATTGCCAATATTAACACTACCTGCAAAAAAAAATATTTCTCTAATAGATGTATAAATATATGAGAGCAGTGATAGCCTAGTGGTTCAGTCCTCTGCCTCTCATCAGGAGGTCACGGGTTCGAATCCCGGGCACGCACCTCTGACTTTTCGAAGTTATGTGCGTTTTCGAAAACTCAAATATTACTTGCTTAGCGGTGAAGGAAAACATCGTGAGGAAACCTGCATGCCTGAGAGTTCACATAAGTGTTCTTAAGGGTGTGCGAAGCCCACCAACCCGCACTTGGCCAGCGTGGTGGGCTATGGCCAAATCCCTCTCATTCTGAGAGGAGTCGACCCGTGCCCAGCAGTGGGACATAAAAAGGGGTTGAGACGAGATAAATAAAATATGGATAGAAAGTTACAATTTGATACAAATTACTTATGTGCGTAAACAATAAAAAGATTAACTTACCTTCATTACTAGGTATATTTCATCAGGCGCTTTGTTTAAGAAGGTTTCTACCTCTTGAGAAGTGAAAACTTTGGATTTTTTCGATTTAAACCCATCAGACTGTCTTTTGAGAAATGATGTGAGTCTCTCAAAATCCTTTAAATGGACGTTGTGTTTAGTACTTAATGTTGTCTTTAACATAGAATACACGCTCCATAATGTTGAAGGTTTATAAGTCTTTGATAATTCGTTGAAATATATTAGCAAAACGTTTTCTGATAACGATTTCACTTTTTTCTCAGCGCGCCATTTCATAAAATCGTCGTATGATTTTAGGTATCTTTGTTTTGATTTAGGTGGTAAAAGGTTTTCCACTACTGCTTGAGCCTCTTCTCTCACAAAATCAGGCGTTAAATCCATATCTGAATCAGATGAACTCATTGTGTCAATAAAAATCACTGTTAAACAGAAGCCTAAACAAAACTCTACAACTCGAAAAACAAATGAAGATCGGATTGCCGCTTGCCACTTTCCCGCCTTTTTTTTTTCTTTGGCCTAGCCGGCGGGCTATGCATTTAGCTTTTTAATAGTCAAGTATTGTCTATGATTGTCTATGAATGTCTATGAATCAGTTGTCTTTACTATATGAATAAAGTCTATCTTTCTTCTTGTCTATGGATGCACTCGGGTGTCGTGTTTCATTTGAACTCCAATAAAAATGTGACAACTAGTTTTTTTTAATTATTCAAAATTCAAAAAAATTCAAATGTTTTTTATTCAAATAAACTTTTACAAGTACTTTTGAATCGTCAAGTGAATCTACCACTGGTTATTTGACAGCTGTCAGTTGAAAACGATTCTCCTTAGGGCTGAAAAGTATTACTTTCAACCCGCTTCTCAGGCAACTTCAGACCTACTTTCCGTGTATGAGTAATGAAAAGTTCATTTTACATTAACACCAAACTTAGAGTTTCATTATCCCCTTAAATCTATTGCATTTCTATTTTCTATGGGCTCACAAACACTTTCGGGCGAGATTTTTACCGCTGTCTTGTGTACCATCTGAATAAACCTAAATCCGATTGTTTTTCTTTTTATTATATGTACAAAAGGTGATCAATAATTGTTATTGTTATTGATGCAAGTTTTCATTGTCTTGAAAGTCGAACAAAATATTTTTTACTTAATCCGTTGTCTACAATGTGTGTAAACTAGGGCTTCCAATACCGGGATCCCGGTATTGGCCAATACTTTTTTCGCCGGTTTTCAATACCGGTATTGAAATGTCTAATACCGGGATACCGGTATTGGTGACACTATAAACGAAACAGTGACTATTGCATATATTTCTTGGTAGATGCCACTGTTTTTTATTCGGCTAAGTTTAAAACTAGTATCTTAAGCATATTAAGCTCAAAAAGAGCGCCTTTATCGCTTAAAACCAGTGAAGAAAAATCGTTTTTGTTCACATAGAGGGAAAAATTAGTGTTTGAATTTAGATCCCTGTGGCTTGGCATTTCTATTTCATTGTCTCTCAAAACGTTCAGAAATCTGATTTATAACTACTTAATGCATATTTTATTATGATATATTTTCTTTTAAATAATAACTATTGAATTTTAGATTAATTTGTGTTTTCACAAAATTATCGTTTTCTTCGACTTCGATCGACTTCTTACAAAAATATCGTTTATTACTCATTTAGTAGTTCCTCAACAGGTGGGCCTAAAAATTAATATGAGTAAGATAAAGATCATTTCTAATGCACACGTTCAGCCCCAACCTGTGTTAGTTGAGAATTCTGCACTCGAAATTGTTGATGAGTACATATACCTAGGACATACAGTCCAGTTAGGTAGGTCCAATTTCGAGAAAGAGGTCAACCGCCGAATCCAACTCGGCTGGGCAGCGTTCGGGAAACTCCGCGACATCTTCTCGTACAAAATTCCTCAGTGCCTGAAGACGAAAGTTTTCAAACAGTGCGTGTTGTCAGTGATGACTTACGGCTCCGAAAAATGGTCGCTAACTTTGGGGCTGATAAGAAGGCTCAGGGTCACTCAGCGGGCGATGGAGAGAGCTATGCTTGGAGTATACAAGTATACAGTGATCAAATAAGAAATGAGGAGATCCGTAGGCGAACCAGAGTAACCGACATAGCTAGAAGAGTCCAAGCTTTAAGTGGCAAAGGGCGGGGCACATAGTTGGTAGAACCGATAGGTGTTGGGGTCCCAAAGTGCTTGAATGGCGGCGTCACACCGGGAAGGGCAGTTTTGGACGACCTCCCACTATAGGTGGACGGACGATCTCAAGCGTGTAGCCGCCGTATAGGGAGCCGCTGGAAACAAGGGGCACAAGACCGTGCTCTGTGGCGATCCATGCAGGAGACCTACGTCCAGGATGTATATAGGTTGAGACGACGACGACGATAGTAGTTTAAATTAGAATCTTCGACACTAATGTCACTAATTATTTAAAATTCCTGCCATGTTTATTTAATTTTGTGTGTACGTTGAGAAAGTGCGTCACAAATATACTTTATATTAAAAGTTCATAATTCAATGGAGGTTAAAAAAATATATTTTCGTAAGAATTCATCCAAAAATAGTTCTATTTTAAAAATCATATAGTTGATATTCTGATTGATATGAATAAGAAATTGATTATTTGATAATAATATAAGTAATACTTAAATAGATTGTATTTAAAATGATGTGATGGAGTTTCAGAACATTACGTGGTCCGTAATTTTCACCATAAACATACATGAAACAAACGATAGTTTCGTAAGAATTAAGTCAACGCGTAAATAACTATATCTCAATACTCAAAATATAAATAAATCTAAAAATCAATACTTGGTGATTTTAAATAGAGTGAAGGAGTTATACTTAACGTTTCGTGAGACAGTGAAATAGACATACCAATCCACAGCGTAATAATCTAACTCAGCGTTCTAAATCCAAAAAAAAAATCTCGCCGAGTGAAAAAAAAACGGCTTTTCTTCACTGAATTTATGCATAAAAGGCAAAAATTTTTTTTTATGTGAAAACTGTTTTTTATGGTGCCGTTTGCTTCAGAAAAGGCTAATTTTAAGTTAAAAAACATCTACCACATTTTATATTTTTTCCAATACCGGGATCCCGGGATCCCGGTATTGAAAAAAATCGTTCCGGTATTAATACCGGTATTGAGAAAAACCGGTATTCGAAAGCTCTAGTGTAAACAAGTGTTTGTATATTATTTTAATCATGTCATTTTTTGGTATTTTGTTTCTTTTGTATTGTTAAAATAAAAAGCTAAAAATACATGTAAAATGTGTTATGATTTTTTTTATTTCAATAAAAGATTATGCAGTCTATGATGGTAGCGGGCTAACCTGTTAGGGGTACGGCAGTTATATTAAACCCATACCCCTAATCGGTTTCTACACGGCATCATACCGGAACGATAAATCGCTTGGAGGTAGGTACGTCTTTGCTGGTAGGGAGAAGGGTGGTATGCAGTCTAGGATGGTAGCATTTCGGACTGTTCTGACTGCATCAGGATTCAGGAATTTAAAGAACTGATGGTCCTGAAACCTGAAGAACTGAAATTAAACAAGTGTAATATGAATAGCATAGCTAAGTAATTCTACGCCTTCAAAATATTTATTATGACATCAACGCGGCGACACTTAGCTGTTTTTGTAAGTTTATTACGTCTGAGAGGCGATATCTAGTGAACGCCCCGATGAATAGTGTCAGTTTTTTAATACTGTTTACATAGGTACTGCACATACTTTAACACATACTATACAAAAATCAGCCTTCTTAGTTATTGTTCATTTTTGGTAACAATTAATAACTCGTCTTTGAGCGGAGATAAGTAGTCAGGTCACCAGCCGCTTGCGGGCAGACCGTCACAAATTCCTCCAGAGGAGAGCCCTAAACGCACCAAATACTGAATCAGCCTTCCTGGCGATAGTTACCAAAAGTACGGCTATCTCCTATAATATAACAAATTCTTTTTATTGTTCGAACCATGCCTAATAGGAAAGAAGTCATAACCATCAGGCTATTGCCACTATATTATATTAATAACGCTTTATTGTTTCTTCGCAAATTAGATAAATATACTGTACAATTCTCGGCTTTCTCATTGACTTTTCTTCGCAAATTAGATAAATATACTGTACAATTCTCGGCTTTCTCATTGACTTAAAAAGGCATCGGCTGGAGCCTCGTCCTTTTAAAATCACTTCGGAAGTCCTCGACTTCGTCTCATTCTTCCAATATTACTCAGCCGTGAATTACTTTATTTCCGGCCTGACCAGTAATGTACTCTTAATCATTCCAAATTACTCTTAGCCAGTGAACATTGATGTAGAATTTTAGTAGTACCTACTCATTCTATTTCAATGCCAATGAAGAAAAAAAATTGCATTTTCAAATTCAGGAAATCGGCCCGTCCTTTTTCTGTGGGGCATTACTGTGAGGTTTAAAATTGTAGGTACAGGAAGTCTGGCGGGCCAGCTAGTAAGTATATTATAATAAAACAATCGTGCAACAAAAATTTACTCTTTTATTAGCAATCTGAAGTCTGAACACACAATGAAAACTTTTACCAAAATACAATTTAAAGATAATAAAATATATATAAAGCTAGGTACTGGCGCTAGCGAACTGATCAGTCAAGATCAATGTTGTATGGAACTTTTTCTCCAAACATTCCATGCGCGTAGAGGTCATAATTTCTAGATCGAGAAATTGAGAGAGAGAGCTAGATGTGGAAAATTAACTAGGGTACCCCACGAGTTCTCGTTCGGATAGATATGGTCCTGAAAATGAAAATGCTCAATACCATGGGCCATTGGGTGAACCGGTGAAAAAAAGATGGCACCCGAAAAAAAATTCCTAAAGGAGAAGGTTCACTTTCGGTGTACTCTTTGTACACTACCATAAATAGAGGAAAATACATAGATTGTATTAAAAATATAATAATTTAGAATATCAAAGTAAATAACGAGAAATAAAATAAAATGTATTTCAAGTTTTCGATACGTTTCCAAGATGGCAACCTTTAGCCATAGAGACGTTGATTGTTACCCACTCGTGTTTAGTGTTGCTTATCGTGGAAATATTAAAATTACACCACTGAAATTACGATGAATTCGTAAGTAGATTTGAACGATCAAAACTGGTTTAGTATTTTTTTTTCTTTCATTTCTCTACTTGTAAAAGGACCGGACCGACGTTCCATACAAATCTGAACCGTCTCCTTTTCAAAAAACTCCAGAATATTTTTGTATAATATAGGAATTCGCATAAAGCTCAAAGGTCTTCTGACCAGCATCAAGAAAACTTTATGAAAGTGGAAAATTTACCGGCGTAGGTACCTCGAAAATTATCAGTTATAATTAGGTTTGGTCTCGGAACAAAAAATGTACGAGGTCTTGGGCCCTTTGGAGAGCCAAGAGGGCTACTAAAAAAAAAAATTCAAAATATAATAAATATGTAGGTATCAAATAATTTTTAGCACATTTAATTTTCTAGAAAAAAAGCAGCATGTCGATATATTTTCTTACTATATAGTTACATATTTATGTGTATATTGGCAAGACAAAAGTGGGCTACTTAAAATAATAATTAAAAAATAAATTATAACTTGAAAACAGAAAACAGAAAAATAAAACATCATACTAATATTATAAATGCGAAAGTGTGTTTGTTTGTTGGTTTGTCCTTCAATCACGCCGCAACGGAGCAACGGATTTTTGGCATGGGTATAGTTGACGAACTGAAGAGTGACATAGGCTACTTTTTATCCCGGAAAATTATGGAGTTCCCGCGGGAATCAAAAAAAATAAATCACGCGGACGAAGTCGCGGGCATCAGCTAGTAATATAATATGAGAGTCACATAATATAACAAGAATGGTTTAACATAACAGAGAAAGCTACTACCGCCATTGCTCGGTATGTTCCATACAGGGCATTGTCGCTAGTTTATTCTTGATAATATACTGCATACACACAGACTTCAGCAAACAATTTATTGAAAACAAGTAATTTTTTATGGTGCAATTATTTTCCACCTGTAGTAAAGTAGTTCAGATTCTTGAAATCCTATTTATATTGCATTATTCTAATTATAGACGAGGGGAAAAGATCATAATTTTATGTTATTCAAAAATATACATAAATAAAAATAAAATGTCATCAAACAAAATCCCCTTGGCTATCCGTGAACTATCCTTATATTGTTAGGCTCAAGACATTATATCAGCGCAAGAGTCGCGAAGCTTCTTTTCTAAAATATCTATACTAAAATAATTATAAATGCGAAAGTTTGGATGGATGTATGGATGGATATTTGTTACTCAATCTCGCCACAACGAACGGCTGAACGGATCGGGATGAAATTTGGCACAGAGATAGATTATAGTCTGGAATAGCACATAGGCTACTTTTATCCCGAAAAGTAAAAAGTTCCCGCGGGAACCAAAAGACCTCAATCCACGCGGACAAAGTCGCGGGCATCTGCAGCTAGTTCAAAAATATATTGAACTTTATCTTTGCAAGAATGTAGAAAAATTAAAACAAGACTGAATCGCTGGGGATACCTCATTACGTAGTGTCCTTTTCATGTCAACCTCAGAATAAACTTTTCACAACGTCACATCATTACAAATATTATTTAACAAAATACTTCTTTTAAATTTTGTTATCGTTTGTGCTTTCGTGCTTTTTTCATAGTGAGATGAGTTCAAAAGAGAGGCAACGTACTTTGGCCGTACATTTATTTAGTCCATTGGTCTCCCTGTCACATACGTGTCACACTGTACCTGCCTATCGAAATTTCTGTACCGACACCTATACCTTTTCATACATTCAAATACTAGAATTACCAAAGAGCACCACAATTATCAAATAATGTGTTTGGTACAAGCATCAAAATCAGTGTAGACAAAATAACAAAAACATAAAAACATGGTGCACTTAAAATTAAGTCCAAAACACAATATTCTACACAGGTATTCGTTTAGCGTCCTAATGCTAATATCACATTCATAGAGGGTTCAGACATTTGTACATCCACTTCATTCAGTGAGGCGATTTCACCTTCACATCCATGTATGTCTGGTTGTTGTAGAACGTGGATCTTGATAGTTCTTCTTTGAAGTAGTCGATAGTTCTTTGTAGTCCATCTTGTAAGGACACCTGAAATCAAAAAAGATACGAGTAGGTCAGGTAACTATACCATTATGACGATTAGACAGAAAACAACAACAATTAATTAATATGCCAAATTGGTTTAGAGATGTATGTACTTTCAATGGAATGAGGTACTATATAGAACTTAGTGAGCTGGCTCATTACATGAAGTGGTATCTATAGAAAATGCTGCAAGGATAGCTGCGAAAAGGATATAAATAGAAAGATAGAGCTTTCCCATCCACTTGATTCCACCACCTCAAAGTTTGTTTGGATGGTTGATCAAATCGCGTACAGTTACCTATAGTCGCGGACAGTTTCTGACCTGCCCACCGCTAATACTCGAAGCCACAATCAAAGTCAAACTCAAAGTATATTTATTCAAAAGAGGTACACCTTCTACCTTCCTACTACAACCTAACGTACACCTTCTGAACGTCACGTTTACAAAGTTTATAAGACGTGATGGTGATAATTAACTACGGTATCTTAATACTAAAGCTACGAGGGTTCCAAACGCGCCCTGGTCTGACAAGAACGCACAACAAACTCAGCCTTTTTTTATTATCACCGTCTCACAAATAGTACATTCTCATATCGTGCGATAACCGGAGACTAGACTGCTAATGATTTGGAACAAGTTGGGACATAGCGAGCAACAGAGGCGGCAAACCTTCGGCGTCCACTTGAGATGCGTCTCAGCGAGCGTGATGTCGAGGCGGCGTCGCTGTGGGTCGTCCTCCAGCGGTTTGCGACACCCAGGGACTAGATTGCTGATGACTGCGAGTTGGGACAAAGCGAGCAACAGATGCGGCAAACCTTCGGCTTCCACTTGAGATGCGTCTCAGCGAGCGTGATGTCGGGGCGGCGTCGCTGTGGGTCGTCCTCCACCGCGGCGCCCGTCGCCACCATGCTGCGACATCCAGGGACTAGATTCTTGATAATTACAGCGAATTCTGAAAGGAAATACATACTATAACCATTGAAATAAATGCTCGTGTCTCTATTGAGCTCGGAAGTGCAAGAGCAGACCTCTTAAAAAAGGTAGCTAAAAACATTCGACGTAGTAAACTAGGCCCGAGCCCGATTATAGTAATCTATATACTTACTAATATTATAAGTGCGAAAGTTTGGATAGCTGGATGGATGGATGGATGGATGTTTGTCACTCGACCACGCCAGAACGGCTGAACGGATCAGGATGAAATTTGGCGCAGAGATAGATTATAGTTTAGAATGAAATCTATGGTACTTTTTATTCCCGAAAATTGAAGAGTTCCCGCGGGAACCAAAAATCCTCAATCGTGGATTGAGGAATTTTGTTTCCCGTGGGCATCAGCTAGTAAACAATTATTCTTCAAATGTCTTGCCGACCACCTTTTCTCTTAAGATAATATAATGTTACCTTCTATTGTATGTTCTACAGGATTTCCAATATTAACAGGTAAAGTATAACTAGATGCCATCAGGGCCAGGAGACCATCCACCAGATCTGATACATAGCAAAAGGAACGCGTCTGTTTTCCATTGCCATAAATCTGCAACACAAAATTTGTGATTATGGCAAAATAAAAATAATCATGTTTGTATTATCGTGTGGCATTGTATTGTGACATGTCAGAAGCATATCATTGGTTTTACATTTAGTAGCAAGACAGAAACATGCAAAGTATCACCACTCTACAATCATTTTATTTATTTATTTATTCTGTACAAAATACAAATTAAAACTAAACTTAAATATAGAAAGGACGTGTACAAGGACATCTTATCGCTACAAATGTGGATTTCTTCCAGATGCCCTAGATGCCATGGCATTAGATGCCATTTTGTGGAGTGGCGGATTATAAATGCATACCATACTATACTAATATGCGAACTAATGCGAAAGTTTGGATGGATGGATGATTGTTACTCAATCACGCCAGAACGGCTGAACGGATCTGGATGAAACTTGGCACAGAGATAGATTATAGAGTGGAATTACACACAGGCTACTTTTTATATCCTGAAAATTCCAAGTTCATAAATGCCATCTTTTATTAGAATCTACTATCCGAGCCTAGCATCGGCTACTCGATCTACCACCGGTTTTGACTCCAAAACATAACATAGAGTTTGAAATCCATCAATTTAAAGATTTGTATACAAGTTTTTAATAAGCATTACTTACTAGTACTTAATAGAAATAAGTTAAGACTTACAGTAATAGTAAGATTTTGTATAGCTTGCATTACAAAGTTGGATACAACCCGTCCATCTGAAGCATGCATCCTTGGTCCATAAGTGTTAAATATCCTAGCTACCCTCACATTAACTTTTTCTTGTTTGGCATAGGAATACGCCAATGTCTCTGCCACTCTCTTCCCTTCATCGTAGCAAGCTCGTGGCCCTGAAATAATTTATTTTTCATCCCATGTATTCGAAAAGGACGACTTGGTTCGCCTTTATGTGCGCCCAAAGGTGGTGTTTTCTTTATGAAACTTTTAGCGGGCAGTAATGAGTTTTTAATTCTCTTTATACTCGTAAGTGCGCCGCAATCATCTTTGCCGCGCACTTATTGAATTTGGAACATCTTAGTGTTCAGCGCCAACGCAAATTGACGACCTCCGTGGCGCAGTGTTGAGCGCTGCTGTCTTAACGTGCGGAGGTCCTGGGTTCGATCCCCGGCAGGGTCAATTTAGGAATTTATAATTTCTGAATTTTAACTAACGAAAGGGCTATATGGATATATATATTTAAAAAAAAAAAAAAAAAGTTTGGATGGATGTGTGGATGTATGGATGTATGGATGTGTGTTACTCAATTACGCCCGAACGGCTGAACGGATCTGGATAAAATTTGGCACAGAGATAGATTTAAAAAAAAAAAATTATAGTCTGGAAATAGCACATAATATGCTTTTTATCCCGGGAAATTAAAGAGTTCCCGCGGGAACCAAATTTTCTCATACAGGGTGATGAAAAGTAGAGTGTATCATTCGGGCGCAAATATATTTTTGGCTCGGGCGACGTACTTTGAATCCCTCGCTACGTTCAGGATTCTACTAAAGAATCCCTCGCTACGCTCGGGATTCTACTCTAGAATCCCTCACTTCGTTCTGGATTCAAAAAAGCGCCCTCGCCGTAAAAATATTATTTTGCTCCCTTATAATACAATCTACTATTATTGCTTGAGCTTGACGACAGTCATGCTAAGTGCAAAGCAATAATGAGGTTCTAGGGTTGGAACTTGGAACCCGCTTGCCTAGATGATACATGAAACTGGGTAGGTATTTGAACTCTAGTCAAATCAGCAATTTTTTTAAACGTCAAAACGCGTGCTTCGTATGGGATTTTGTATCAAATACTTAAATATGACGTCATCAAAGTTCGACGCACCTTGTTAATCAATAGTTTAAAATGGTTATTCAACATAAAACAAACAGGGGATGTGGATATCACGAATTTTTGGAGATTTAATAATCACAAAAAAATTATTTATTTAACCAGTAGTCAAATAACTTATTGGTATTAAACATATTAATCTGATAGTCATCATCATCAACTCGTCGCTGGCGCACGGCTGAACACGAGTCTTCTCGGAATGAGACGGCTTTGAGCCATATTCCAACACGCTGGCCAACTGCAGATAGGCAGACTTCACACATTGTTGAGAACCGGAGAACTCTCAGGCTTGCAGGTTTACTCACGAGGTTTTCCTTTTTAGTTAAAACAAGTGATAAATAGTTCCAAGAAATAAGAGAAAGGCCGGGAGATCGATCCAGAACCACCCACATAGACGGCCGAGGTCTTAATGACATTAAGCTATCACAAATGATAGCAGGTACACAAATACATGAGGTGGACAGACCAAGTGAGGGCTGCGGTGGACGTCCCCTTACACGAACGCACTCGCAAGGCTGCTATCAGAGAAGGGTGGAGATGGATCGTTAAGCGTAACACAACACCAAACTGACGACCACGACCGCTCTGACAAGAGCGATACGACGAAGAAGAAGAAGACACAAATACAATGAAAAATGAATCCCTTTCAATATGTTCTTAGAAGAACAGGATGACATTATTTTTTTAGTTTTATTAAAATTGGTTAATTTTACCTATAGGGTTGACATGTCCCCAATAAGTTTCAGGCTGTGGATGCACCATGGGGTCACCATAAACCTCTGAAGTGCTTGCTATTAAAATCTTAGCTCCGACTCTTCTTGCTAGGCCTGAAATTAAACAGAAGGCAATGCTTTTATTCATACAGAGATTTTGATCCCCAGCAGAATTATTTATGTTTCCAAATTTCCATTGATCTTCGTCTGGTGGGAGGCTGCGGCTACGTGCCGTCAAGTGATTTAGCGTTCCGGTACGATGCCGTGCAGAAACCGATTAGAGATATAGGTTTAACTGCCATACACCTAACAGCAGCTCTATTCTCTAACTCGGTGGCTATCAAAAAATGAAATAACAATAACACATATACATTTTGTATCTATACTTTAATATAATAAATGTGAACCGAAATTATTCGGTTTGCTGTAGAGCAGTAAAAATAAATAAAAAACCGGCCAAGTGCGAGTCGGACTCGCGCACCTAGGGTTCCGTACAAACCTGTAGTAAGTTTTAAATTATTAAAAAAAAACTACTTACTGGATCTCGTTCAAACCAATTTTCGGTGGAAGTTTGCATGGTAATGTACATCATATATTTTTTTTTGTTCTCTTATTTTAGAAGTTACAGGGGGGGGGGGACACACATTTTACCACTTTGGAAGTGTCTCTCGCGCAAACTGTTCAGTTAAGAAAAAAATGATATTACAAACCTCAATATCATTTTTGAAGACATATCCATAGATACCCCACACGTATGGGTTAGATGAAAAAAAAATTTTTGAGTTTCAGTTCTAAGTATGGGGAACCCCCAAAATTTATTGTTTTTTTTCTATTTTTGTAAGAAAATCTTAATGCGGTTCACAGAATACATCTACTTACCAAGTTTCAACAGTATAGTTCTTATAGTTTCGGAAAAAAGTGGCTGTGACATACATACGGACGGACAGACAGACAGACAGACATGACGAATCTATAAGGGTTCCGTTTTTGCCAAATTTGGCTACGGAACCCTAAAAACGTGCAGTGTTTTGCCGTGTGAACCCAGCCTAAGACCAATGCTTACTTACCAAGCATATTAATAGTCCCCAATGTGTTTGTCTTGATAGTTTTAACAGGATTCTGCATATAGTGTGGTGGGCTTGCAGGACTAGCTAAGTGATATATTTCATCTGCCTGAAATAAATGCGTACAATATGATTGGGGAGGGCGACACACGCCACAACAGACCTCCAGCTGGAGGTTTAAGTGCGGAAACCTGCCCAGCAGAAAGAAAGAAAGAAAGAATGATTGGTAAGGTTCAGGTGTGGCTTCATGCTCTTCACTAGGAAAACAATAATCAAAAAGCTTTGCTTTGATAGCTTTCAGTACGATGATTGATGCCGCATAAAAACGGATTTGGGACTGATTCATCTACCTCTGCATAAATTGAGATTGCAGTCATATGCTAACTAATAATCATAAAAATACACCACTAATCTGGAGTTAGAATTTTTTTTTAATCATTTACTATATGGATGTACTAGCTGATGCCCGCGACTTCGTCCGCGTGGATCGAGGTTTTTCGGTTCCCGCGGGAACTCCTTAATTTTCCGGGATAAAAAGTAGCCTATGTGTTATTCCAGACTATAATCTATCTCTGTGCCAAATAACATCCAGATCCGTTCAGCCGTTGGGGCGTGATTGAGTAACAAACATCCACACATCCATACATCCATCCAAACTTTCGTATTTATAATATTTATATATTTGATTATAGAATAACTATTGACAGTATTTGGGTGATTGAACCCAGTTAGTAATTAAAATAAATGAAAACAATAGTACAATTTACTTTTCACCAATGATAAGAATAATTTGCATTTCTATATAGGTTGTGGTGCCTGTGTGATGACTGTATAAATACTACAAAAAATTGTTGAGTTTACTAAATTCTTATAATATTATATTCTTCAAGATTAAGGGCCGCTTGCACAAGGACATTTACACAGATTTAGTTAAATTTTGTATTGCTGTCCCTTTTTAGCAAATGCATATTGTAGTTGCCAAGAAGGGACAGCATTAAAATATTTAACTAAATCAATTTAAGAGGCTTGTGCAAGTGGGCCTAAGTAATTAACTTTGTGATTAAGTAAATAATTAAGTTTGTGTGTGTGTTGTGTTTTTGTTAGTATCTATTACTAATGTAAGTATATCCATACTTAATTGACTGAGCGAAGCGAAGGTCTCTGAGTCTACTTGAGTGAATTGGCACTTGTCCGTCCGTCCGTCCGTCTGTCAGAGCCTTATAACTTCTGAATTACTGAACGTATTACTTCGGTTTACATAATATGTAAACCGATGGCCTCCCGCCGAATATGGCTTAAAAAGTTATAAAAATCTTTATTTCAGGGGGGCTCTCATAGAAGCGAATGCGAAGTAAAATATTTTTATAGCGTTACATAGGATTGCGGTATATCATTTTAAAGATAATTAGGAAAAGAGTCCAAAAATATTTATTTTTTTATTTTTCCCCTAAAATTGACGAAATGGGGGCTTTCAAAGTGGAGATTTTCTACCGTCTAAAGTTGACTTCAGAACTCTCAATTTTCTGATAGGCTGAGCCTGAAACTTGATCAATTATTTGAATTATATCCTGTACTTGAACAACAAATACTAAAATTAGATAAAGGAGGAAGGAAACGAAATTATTTAATTTTTAATGAGCTTCAGTACTTTTAACAGAACTTCACAATGATGTCAATAGATGGCGCTCTGTGATATCGCGAGGTCTCAGTTCGGGGCGAACCACCAGTATTATAAATGTGAAAGTGTCTGCCGTCTGTCTGCTCCACCTTCATGGCTACATCTTTTCAACCGATTTTGGTGCGATAGGTTACATCCCAGGGAAGGACATAGGCATCTAGTGTAATATACTGTATAATCTCGTGTATATTGATTATTACCTATTGATCAAATGTTTTGACTGATTAACTAAGTTTTGCTAAGTACCTTATTCTATCATATGATCTTTACTAATGTATTTCAAAAATAAAAGAATAGTGCATTATTTTTACCTCAACATACAATGGATTCACAATATCATGGTGAATTATTTCAAAATTTCTGTGCCCAAACCAATGCTCAACATTTCTTTTCCTTCCTGTGAAGAAGTTGTCAACCACAATCACCTCATGGCCTTGTGTCATAAGAACATCTACAAGATGGGAACCAACAAAACCAGCACCTCCTGTTACCTGAAAAGATTTTATTAAAATAACTTTCTATTAATGAAGGGTCTGAAAATAAAAAACAAAATAACACCTGCTTCTATCCAATAATTTTCTATTAAAATGGATATGTCACATTCCTAAGTTAAAAAGGTTAACTTACATAACAAAAGATTTCTTATTAAAATTGACTCATTGTAAATAAGTACTTTTCTGGAAATGTTTAATTATTAACCACTAGATGATTCCCGCGACTTCGTACGCGTGCATTAGATTTTTTTGATTCCCGTGGGAACTCCTTAATTTTCCGGGCCTATGTCCTTCCCCAGGATACAACCTACCCCTGTACCAAATTTCATCAAAATCGGTTGAACAGATGACCCGTGAAAGCGTAGCAGACAGACACACTTTCGCATTTATAATATTAGTATGGATATGGATTCCAACATAAGAGATAACAAACGAGTACCTACTTGGCCCATCGACCACACAACCAATAGACTCCTCATATAGGGCGAACACTTTCAGACAACACATCAGACTTAATAGGTCTTATATAATTCCACACCCTTGTAACAAAACCTACCGAGTTATTTAAATATTAATTAGAGTATATCGATAATTAATTATCGATAAATAATTATTAGGAGTTAGGACCCCATCCCATTTGATTTATGATTTTTTTGACCTTGAGTAGAATCAGCGTTTAGTACCCCGCGCCCGCTTACTTGAGTCATTTGACTGATTTTTTTGCATTACGAAAGCATAGTAATTAGGCGTCTATTGGTTGTGTGGTCGATGACTTAGCCCTAGTGGAGATATTGTTATAACTACATTCGTGTGACTTGGTTCATGTGGATTGTTTATTTTTTTTCAAAAATACTTTCGGAATTATTTTCATAATTCTTACTGAGGATCTATATTATTGAGACTACTAAGAAAAATCTTAATTTCACAACCTAGCAGTTTGAGCCATATTTTGATTTCAGTCAGTCAGTTTTTCCTTCTATATAAACCGATAACTAGCAATTAAAAAAAAATTAGAGAGTTAATTCGCTATAATCCGCCACAGAAGGTAAATCTATCTGGTACAGTGCGTATCTTGAACTTGCAGCCCGCGATATTTTCCACACAACATAAATCTTCCAAAATACCCTCAACGTACGTTTCACTCCGACACCGGAGCATCCTCAGGAGATGTTGACTCTACAATGCACGATTCTGAAGTGACGATTTTGTCGCAAAATCTGTCTTTTATACCTTTTTTAGCATGACTCAAACTATAGCCCCGCCCCATCCCCTCTATTACTATATAAATTGAGTATGATTTGTTCATAGCAGCTCAAATCCTCTAATAATGTGTTAAATAATTAATGTTAAATAATGTGTTGTGTTTAATTAGAAATAATTAAACACAATAATGTGTTGAAGGGTATTTTGGAAGATTTATGTGGTGTGGAGAATATTGCGGGCCGCAAGTTCAAGATACGCACTGTACCACATAAATTTACCTTCTGTGGCGGATTATAGTGAATTAACTTTCTAGTTTTTTTTTATATCATGGACTTCCGCAAAGTAATGCCTGCTTCTATCCAATAAATAACTAGCATACTACAAAATAATATAGGTCTCAAGTATTCACTTCATGACCGATCTGAGCAGCAAGTTCAACCTATAGCCTATCTCTAATATGCCACCCATACCTGAAATTTGCATTTTATACATCAAAACTTTCAAGGGGTAAATTATTGTTAAAGGCTAACCAGGCAGCCAGGAAGGAAGGGCTGCATATCTTACCAATATTCTTTTTCTTTCCTTGTATCCAAGATATTTAACTTCAGGATATTTCTGAGGGATTCTGCCCTCTAATATAGCTATTTTCTTCTCTAACTGCGCTAGTCGAATCTTGGCCTCCTGTAACTCTCGTTTAGCTTCGTCATCTTTATTTGTCTCCATGTCTCTCTGTTGAACATTATGATCATCCATCTTTGGCATTTTATGGAACTCTCTATAGCCTACAATCTGTAAATCATCTGCTATTCTTTGGTGTGGTCCCCCAATATCAGATTTATTTGATTTGTCTTGCCTAAGGATAAGAAATATAAAGATAACTGCAAAATAACAACAATAATAATTAAGTGCACTGTAAAACTTACTCGCAAAAGCCACTAAGCGCGCGCTGGTAAGTATACTAAACTTTTCAGTAATTGAATGCTGCTTTATATAGCTCTAATGCAAGGAAACAAGTTTATTTTGGTACTTACCTAATGATAAAACACAAACAATAGTAACAGTCTTTCGGAATTTTAATGATTGCCTTATCATCTCTAAAAAGGTTGATTTATGTGTATTATTTAGGCTCACATTTCCGTTCGACAATATCGGTAATATATAAATACCAAACTAGTGTTTAATTCGTGTCTTTTTCACTATAAGCCAAAAGGTGGAACTTAAACATGGGTAACTCTGAGCTACGCCGCTCAATTGAGTTAACTCACTTTACTGAGTTGGGTGCTCTAACTCCTTTTGCAAAAGAGTCATGGCGCACGACTCAGTGGTAGCGCTGCCGGGCGCTGCGCAATGTAGCAAGCGCTGAGTTACGAATTGAGCTGACTGCTGAGCGCTTTAGAAAAAAGTACTCTGACTCTGTCTCTGTGGAGTCTGTGGTTTAGCTGGGCCGGGCGTCTGCGCTGGATAGGTACTTTATTCGGACTCTGTGTCATACTAAACATCTCATTATTTAATGTGAAGATCATTTTGTTTTAAATTAGGAAAATATTTATTTTATTTGACATACATAGGCACTTACTTAAAAAACTCGGTTGTCCTTGAAGTTTTGGCTATTGGGTCTATTTTAGTATTTTCTTTTGAATTTGACGCCAATGTGATCGAATACTAAATAAACGATCCGATGGATCGTATTTAAAGTTATAACTAGCAGAAAAAACTGTAGGTATTTTCGAGACCCGCGAGTCGCGACTCACGTACTCTTAAGTCGTAGTGTACCTACTATGTAATCCTACGACTTCGCAGTTCGCTCGCGCTGATTGATAATAGGTTCTTACATAAGAACCTGTTCAAAATTGAAACGTGGCTAGGTAGGTGATGGGTTAGCGCCATCCATAAGCCAAAATCCTAATCTCTGGTCTCTTCTTAAATGCGCATTGCGTTATAGTTCTAATAGGTATTATTATTAAAAATCAACTTTCGGAGGGCACATCCACATTGCACACTCGCGCAACACGCAATTACGAAGTACCAACTAACATTTACCAACTGCCAACTAGCTACCAACTCAGTAGGTACGCACTGAGTGACGAGTCACAAGTGTGCGGCTATGCGCTATACTGCTCGGTGCGCCATGGCGCAATATTGCGCTAACTCAGTGAGCTGACTCAGTGAGCTGACTCCGTGCGCTGAGTTAGAGTTACTGAGTCAGCGCACGAATTTTTGGTGAGTTACCCATGTTTAGTGGAACTGTGGAAATTGTGGAATCAGCTGTGAAAGCTTGTGAGATTTTTTTTTGTTGACAATGATATGTCAACTTGACATTAACCATACCAGAGACAAGTATATTACCATAGACATATCTTTTAATCATAGATTTAATATAATATATCTCTATGCTTAAAATAAATGTTATGTTACTTCCATAGAAATAGTATGTATTACAACTAGAAGGATCACTAACGCACGAAACGCGAGCCGAAAGACAGCTAATATTAAGGGGCGTTGTCTCTTTCTTACCGCTACACTGGCATGACACCATAATTATTATTAATTGAACGAGACACAATAGTGAACACGAGAGTGAACGAGACAGCGCGAAGAAAAAGTGAGTCCTTGTCGAGACCGAAATTCCTTAAGAGTGAAAGGTATTCTAAATTGAACTTTATTATTTAACTTAAAAGGTGTGAATTTGTTTAACAAAAACACTTAAGTGATCCTTCTAGTTGTATGAATATACATACTATTTCTATGGTTACTTCACAGTCTGTGAGTTACTTGTCTCTGTTGACCACAGACATTAACTCTGTGGTTATATCATGGAGGAAGGAATTACGACTGCCGTCTAAGGAGGTAGGACTAAAATAAAAACTAAGAATACTATATTTTATCCAATTTCTGTTTATTACCATCACGTAAGTGTGAGTGAAATAAAATATCGCTGTTTGTGTCTATTCGATTAGCAACTGGTCACAAGGTTCAGATTGTCAAATTATATCTTTTATCTTTTAATACTGTCAAATTCAAAATACCCTATTCTTGTACGAATAATACGGGTCGTTAACTGTACACATAATTTTGTTGCTTAGTATTTGTTTGTTTACATTCGAGGTTACAGAAAAGATTTTTAAGAATTTCTTTATTTAAAGTAAATTTCTAAGGTGCATAAAGCTCTAAAATCAAAGCCAAGTGTCCACAAAAAATGTATTGTGCCTTTGAGGGACGTAAATCCAATAGTTTAAGAAAATAAAATGATACAGAATCTGTCGGGTTTCATCGGTGAGTTTTGGCAATGGTTCTTGTTTAAGACTAAGGATTTTACTAGTAAATAGGTAAGCAAAGGTAAGAAAAAGTAAATAAATATGTTTAAGTACTCAATTACATACTTATTTAATAATAATAATGATATTTCGCCAAAACGCTTTTAGGTTACTAGTGCTGTGAAATAGATTATTGATAATTATTGCACTAGTACGTACATACGAGTATTATGTACTCTCTAATCTCTATGTTGTAGATTTCCTTAAAAATGAACTAATAAAAAGGAAATGGATAGAAATGATAAAAAGACCTAATAGGATACCGCGGCATAACAGTCGTATTTGCTCAAAACATTTCACAGAAGACTCATTTTTGCCAAACGAATACACCAAATGTAGGCGACTGAAATCAAATGCTATACCCACTATAAATTTACCCCAAGAAATAGGCGTTATCACGACAAGAAAGTTTAATATTTATAAATTAACTAGCTGACCCGGTGAACTTCGTACCGCCAACTTATCTATAAGAATAAAACAAATAAACTATCCTATCTTTTAAGTTAGACCAAATTACAGATAGTTACGAAGTTTGATCAAAATCGGTTCATTAGTTTCAGGGTTTATCCCGAACATACCTACATCGTGACACGAGATTTTTATATACTTATATAAGATCGGATATTATATTGTACCAATTTTTACCCGACTACGACAAAGCCCAAAGGAAGGGTTCTGGAGTATGATTTTAGCTGTCGATGGTATTTAGCTATTTACGAATGTTCCTCCGTTACACCTTCATGAAGTAATCATAATCAAATAATTACGAAAGTTGGTGGTATTCTCTAAAATTGATTTGGTGTAACGATCGCAATGGCTTCCACTCTCCCGCTAAAGGTTAAAATGCATTAATACACCAAGAACGCCGTAAGTGCAGCCAATCAGAGGTCATCACGATTGTTACACTGATGCAATAATTTTTAGATAATACGAGTTTTTCTAATTAGAATTCTTTTTCTAATTTTTTTCTAAAACATTAGATATTTGCGGTATTATACTGTCATCATTTCATTTTGAAATGGGATATTTGGAAGACGATATTTTGGGCAAATTATATTCTTTGTACATGTAGTATGTAAATAAAATAAAATATATTGAAACTTACTAACTAAACTGCATTTTAATCAATAACCCCGTGCGTAATTAGTATAAGGAGTGTGGTGCCAACCACGTCAAGATTTTTTTTAGTTTTAATTAATTTAGTAACTAGTAATATAGTTAAAATTTTACCTTCTTTTATAAATTATTTAGTTGCTATTTGGGTTTAAATAAGGTTATTTATTATTATTTTTAGTATTAAATAAATAAATAACAAGAAATTTGTAATCAATAAATGTACTACTTTGATTTCAGTAAAGTAGTTAATTATTAAAACTAATCTGTCGTACTATGCGGGCTAGTTCGGGTTGCTAGATTCAAGAAAATTTTGCGACAGTGGCGCCCCTATTTATTTCACGACTTTTTTGCCAAGCTATAGTACCTACTACCTATGGCTTGTATATTTTTATAATTATTGTTAAACTCTGTCATCACCTATCCCGAAGGAACCCTATAATTTTTGGGATAAAAATATTCTCTAAGTTAGGTATCCCAGGGCAGAAAAGTATGTCAAGTTGCAATCAATCCATATTGCAACTTGATAGTAAGTATTTACTGGTTTGAACGTGATCGGCTAACAGGCAGCCAAAAATAAAAAGTAACTGTATGGATACTGTTTTAGGCTCTTTATGGATACTAAAGCATTCTCTATTTTAAGATTGTTTTATACAAAAATCATCATTTATATTTCACAGATTACGTATGTTAGACAATAATATAAACGACTGCCACCCATCACTAGGAAAATCCTACCTAGTGACAAACTAAAAACACAATCTTACTTCTAAGTCTTCATTATTCTATGGGTTATATTATGTTATGGTCTGTGGTGCAAGTGACCATGGAAGAAGGAATTACGACTGCACAGACATATACGACTGCTTATGCAAGTGACAAGCAAGTGTAACGACGGCTGACAACCAAGATCAAAAGCGTAGTCCATGGACTTGTAATTTCCATGGAATTTATACCGTATTAAAGGAAGTAGGTAGGTACTAAAGACGCCAGTCGTAATTCCTAATTCCATGGGTACTAAGCTTTGTGTGTGTTCCGTTATAAGCACTGCGAGCACTGGCAGTGCTCTTTACTGGGGACTTCCAGTGCTCTCAGTGTATTTCGGAACGCACCCTTTGTAAAGCATTGATTGGTATTAAGTACCTACTTCATTGTTGACAACCATGGAAGTAGGAATTACCAATGAGTAAAGAATTTACTCTGTGAATTTACTTTAGAATTTACGACTACGGACAACGCTGTTCTTTGAATAAGATAAATACGTTGATGTAGAATTTTGTATATATTATATCAAAGACGCTGTTAACGACTGTTTGATAAGATATTTCCACGAAGTTGTAGATCTCTATATGAAGTGCGCACTTTAAAGAAGCGGATCCCATTTGTCGCTGTCCTACTACGACTGTCGAGCGCATGGAGGAAGGAATTACGACTGTAGTCTTCATTATTCTATGGTCGAGCGAAAGCGAGAGATCGGACACCAGTGGCGTTTCTCGCTATAGCCGCCCTAGTCGAAGTGGGATAGCGATGAGTACGTATTTGGCCGGCGTGGTGGACTATGGTCTCAGCACTCAGTAGAAAGCCGGCAATGGGTTGTAAGTAAATGATAGTATGACGGCTATTAATCTACCAGTGAATAGGGATGATGCCTATATCAAAAATAAATTATTTCGAACTGATTATTAAATAGAGGGTCTTCCAAAAGACCTAAAATTCACATCCTCGGTTAGTTTTAAGTTTGATAACCATTTTAAAAGATTAAAGAAAAAAATTGTTTTGTAATTTTATGACGTCACAACTGTGCATTTCATACAACTTCCCTGTTAGAAGTGCGTTTTTAAGTTTGTTAAAGAGTTGCTGATTTGATTGAGTTGTCATCATCATCATCTACCTCATCATCATTATTACCTAGGTACTTTGTGTGCACCCTCATTCAAAATTTCTGTTATTATTTCCTTTACTAGGTTGCCTGGAAGAGATCGCTTCTCAGCGTTATGGCCGCCTATAGTAGGTAATATAATAAGTCTATGGCACTATGCCTATTGTACAGTTTTTCATAATTTCTTGTATTTGTTTAAATGTGTTTTTTATGTAGATATGGTGTACAATAAAGTATATTTTCATTTCATTTCATTTCATCATCCATAATAAGTCGTCCATGTCGTCGAAATTCGAAAACGCACCATACCTACATACTGTTTGACCCTAAAATCCAGAGTTTGCAAGGGCCCAAGATAGGTATGTAGGTACCTAATAATTGTACACGGACTTGTGTGAAGTCAGCTAGTTTTAGGTTTACCCTCAAGGCTTACAGATGGTAGAATGTAAGGGCTACCAGCTACCTAATATAATTAAAAACAGCGTTTTAATTTCTAGTTATATTTATTTAAAATTGACTTTGTAAGTACACAATCTCCTAAAAACTTACAAAAATTAAAATCTAGTGCTATAGGTAGTTTTTCGCAGGAACCATTTTGGAAATGATGGCAATATACTTACATATTGAGTTAACTAGTCGAGTTAAAATATAGTAGATATGGTAAGAACAAAACTAGCCGCTTAGCAAAAATCTGTCGGTATTCATTTTACTGAAGTGAAAACTTCTTTAGCCCCGTTGAGCACTTTTTGGTAGGGGGTAAGCTTGTGGATTCGCGTCACCGTCACCGACATGCTCGCGTTGTTACGAAGACAAAAGGTCTTAAATATAAATATACTACATTCGTAACTAAACTTTCATCCCTTTCTTTTAAGGTTTATGTTTTAATTATTTAAATTTCTTTTATTTTTTTTAATTATTTTATTTAAGTATTCGTTTTCACTTCTAACACTGCCCGTGTTGCCAACGGTAGAATTTTCTTTAGTCTTTTGATCTCTTCTTAACTTCAGCTGTTGAGCACTGATTTTATCCACGTATCAAGGACGTAATGTCGTTTAGTATTATGATTATTACACTTACATCTCTCTTAGAAATAGCTACCTAAATTAGGTACCTATAGGTACATTGTTAATATGTAAGTTTTTGTAAAATCGTCAACGGCGTTACATGCAATCACAATATGACTCTATATCTCTATATCTATTTATGTATATAAAAATCAATTGCTGTTCGTTTGTCTGGCTAAAACTTGAAAACGGCTGAGCCGATTTAGCTGATATTGGTTTTGAAATGTTTGTCGTAGTCCGGAAGGTTTAAACGGTGAGAAAATATGGAAAAATTGCGAGAAAAATAGTAAAAACAACAATTTAATTTTCCCATATAAACTGTTCTATAAAAAATTTACTTAAATTACGACAATCTAACAAGGACTTCTCACACGAACTAATATTTCAGGCTGGTCCATAAATAAACCATCTACACCAGCATCTAAAAATGCTTTTATTTCTCCTTCTAGGTATCCAAAATCATAAAGATTATTTCCTCTTTGAAATTCTCTAGGCAAAAATAAATTTTCAGCACGAAAAGTCCAAGGTATTACTTGCAAACCTACGGCGTGGGCATCGCTAATAAAGCTCGTTGGATGGTCCAAATTATTAAAAACATCTCGAGGAATGATATAGCCTTTGGCAGGTCCTACAGCAGACGCATACTTAGCTACTTCGGCAAGCCCTTCAGGAGTAGCCATTTGACCAAAACTGATATTATTTCCTAGTTCAGATTGATCGTATGGTATTAAGGATTTTGCGTCATATAATTGGACAAGTCTAATGTCGGTGATATTTTTCAGTTCTTTTAGATTATTAACTTCGAAAGATTGAATATAAGCAGGAGCCTTTTTTCCGACATATCCATTCTTATGAAAAATGTCAACCACTTTCTGTTCCATTGGTAATCCCAGGCTTCGAAAGTGGGTACTATATTTTATTTCTGGATAGATACCGATAGTCCGATTTTCACTTAATTCTAGAGCTTTAACCAAACCAATTATTTCTTGAAAAGCTGGCACATTTAGGGCTCCATCCATTCGAGTGTTCGGTTTCCGTACAATCGGCATAGGTTCTCTACTTCTTAAAGTTTTTATTTCTGCAAATGTGAAGTCTTCTGAAAACCACCCATTGATAAGATTTCCGTTTACTCTTTGTGTTCGTCGTCGTGATGCAAATTCAGGACGTCTTGCGACATCAGTCGAGACTCCTAGTTCATTTTCATGGCGTGCAATTATGTGTCCATCGCGTGTAATGACTAGATCTGGCTCGACATAGTCTGCTCCCATATTAATCGCTAAGGCGTATGCACCGAGGGTGTGTTCTGGTACATAACCGCTGGCTCCTCGGTGAGCAACCACGATAGGCTTACAGTCATCTGCGCCGCGTCTATTAAGTCTCAAAGTTTGTTTAGCAAAAGATGCTTTTACCACAACCGTTAAAAGGAAACTCAAACATATTAACACACGAAATACACGTCTGTCCGTGTTCATTTTTCAATATAAAAATACCAAGGAAAATTCGTTATCAATTAATCTACGTTTAATCATAATTTTAAATCCTAATTATGAATTAATTTGCTAAGATTTACCACGATATCTTGAAAATTATCTCACCCTATCTGATAATTTTGTTTTTAATTTAGAAAGTCTTCTTCGCCCTGCATATTTCTGGCATTTTGACTAGAATCCTGCCTATTATTCTGAAACAAATTTACAAAAGACAAGTCTGGACCATGTCTTGATGAGAAGCGATTGCAATCTGACCTCCACAACCAGTTAAAGATGAACCACGTGCTTAAACCTAACCTAAATCATGAAAAAACATATTTAAAAATATTTATTTAATATTTTGGTGCCTGATAAACGAGGTACTTAGTACAAATGCAACAACCTCATTTTATAGAAGTAGTGGAATAGGTATCTATTTACCTTATTTTGCATAGATAGTGTTACAAATAGATATATATAGGTACAATTTGTTCATTTGCCTTTTATATAAAATGTTATTTTTAAAACTTTTAACCTTAGAGCATCTTTTTACATTAATTATCCGATAATCTTCAGGTTTCAGATAAGAATCACTATCACGAACAGGATCTTTGTAGTCGCAAGGGTATATCAGGTTGATCAGAGAAAATACCATCAATACCTGCTTCGATATACTTTTGCAATTCACCAGTTAAATCCCCTCGAGCTTGTTCCGAAGGGTTATTGCTTCTATATTCTTTGGGAAGAAACGAGTTTTCTGCACGGAAGGTGTAAGGGTGAACTTTTAGCCCCACAGCATGAGCATCGGCGACAAAACTGGTTGGCTCTCCTAAACTGTTGTCTGCATTACGTGGTATAATATAGCTCTTGTCAGGTCCTACTGCTGAAGCGTACTTTGCAACTTCTGCTAATCCTTCCGGGGTGGCCATTTTACCATATGTAATATTAGATCCTGACAACACTTGGTCGGCTGGCTGTAGGGATCTACTGTCGTATAGCTGCAACAGTCTAAGCTTCGTTATTTTTTTTAATTCTTTTAAATTATCTATTTCAAAGGATTGAATATAAACAGGCGCATAAGAATCTAGGTAGCCGTTTCGATGAAAAGTATTTACAACCAGCTGCTCCATCGGCAATCCTAATTTTTTGAAATGACTACTGTGCTTAATTTCCGGATAAATACCGATAGTACGACGTTGACTAATTTGTAAGCTTTTTACTAGATCGATAATTTCTTGAAACGTTAACACTTGGAAAGCGCCATTCATTCTAGCATTGCCTGGTCTGATATCAGGAATTCTTTCGATTGCTCTTAAAGTCTTGATTTCAGCTAAGGTAAAATCTTCAGTAAACCAACCTCTTACTTCGTTACCATCAACTGTTTGTGTTCGGTAACGATCAGCGAACTCGGTTCGGTTGGCCACATCTGTTGTCAATCCTAATTCATTATCGTGTCTTGATATTAGTTGTCCATCCTTAGTCATCACTAGGTCAGGTTCAATGTAATCGGCACCCATAGTGATTGCAAGTGCATATGAGCCAAGGGTGTGCTCAGGCGCATAGCCGCTAGCGCCTCGGTGCGCGATTATCATGGGTGTACAAGAGTCAGGCCCCCGTCGTGACTGAGATTTCCCGGTCAATAATGCTGCAGGAGTTGCAAATACTATCGTCACTATTCCGATTGCCAGAAGCGTCAAAAGACCAGCAAAACTTATCATTTTTGTGTTGATCTGTAAGTTAGAAACAGGAATTATCATGGACTTCCGCAAAGTAACGCCCCTGCTTCGATTCAATATTAGAAACAGGAATTGTTAAATTTTGCTAATTTACTACTATAATATAGGTAGGTACGATGGTAGTTTGTTTTGTATTCTTACTTGAATATTTATGTTTAGAAGTGTTTTACGCTTTAGTCACTTTAGAGGTATTATTTATGCTCTAAAACTACCTAACTATTTAAAAAATAGTGAACCTTGAACATGATAGTAGTAAGTAGATATTATTACGGTCACGTTATGTAAAACAGATGCATACGCCTACTATTTAGATAAAGAATATGAATATTATAATAATAAGAACTATAACAGCACAGTATCTAATTGATATTATATTACACCGACATTTTATTAAGTAGGTAGGTAACTAAGTAAGTAAGTACAATTAAAGAGATAGCATCCATATGCTATCTCTTTTGCTGTGCTATGCGCAAAAAAATTTGCATAATATACCTACCTACACAAATAGGTACATAAATACAACTACAAGTGACTTATAATCACTCACCTATAAGATTACAAATCTCCTCTCACTTTAAATGGAATTTACTTAGTTATATAATATTATACTTAAATTTATCTATAAATAAAATAAAAATTAACTGATTTGAACACACCCGACACGGATGGCTACACTGAGAGAAACAAAGATTCACAAACTACGAGTATCTATTGAATTTTTTAAAACCTGTCTATGTAGGTAGTAGGTACCTACGTAATATTTACAGACACGCAGTAAAGTGTTTAAAAAATTGAGAGCGTTATATACCTATTAGGCGGTAGGCCCGAGTATAGGACGTATTTAAAAGTAGACCTTGTGAAATTGTGACGCGGTATTTAGTAGACATCTTACAAGTAGGTATATGACTTGAGTAGGTATTGAGTACGAGGATATTGTTACAATGCCAACATTTATTAATATATCTACATTTTTCCTGTTCATAACTTTCAAGTTTGAATTGATTAAGTAATTAAGTACCTACCTTTGCAGTCACATAGGTATTAAGTTTTTACATACTAACTAATATGGTAGGTATACTAACAAAGAGATTTTTGCAACCTAGACACCTACCTACCTGCAAAAATGCAAGCATACCTAATACTTATACATTTTACAGTCAACTCATGGACCTACTAACTACGTGCGTAATAATGGGTAGGTAAGTAGATTATGATAAGTTCTTTGATTAACTACAAATAGTTTTTAGTAATGGAGATAGCTGCACTTTTGGTAACTATCGCCAGAAAGGCTGATTCAGTATTGAGTGGGTGTAGGGCTCTCCACTGATGACGATAGTGAAAGTCTATCCGCATGCGGATGGGCCTTTCACTAGATATGGCCGCTCAAAGACGGTTTATGGTTACCAAAAATAAACAATAACTAGAAAGGCTGATTCTTGTACAGTATTAAAGTATGCGCAGTAGGTAGTAGGTACCTAGACCTACCTATGTAAACGTAAAATTAATTGCTGGCCTATTCTTACGAACTCATAATTTTTAAAAGCAATCAACGTGACGACATAATAATTGCTAATAATTATTTATAGGATATAAGTTTATAACGTCTTTGAGAGGTGATATCTAGATATTCATCGGCCTTCGCGTCGGGCGAAATAGTGTCAGTTTTTAAACTGTTGGCCTACTGTTTCTATTGATGTAAAGTTGTTTTTTTTTGGTGTTTCATTAATTTTGTATTTTTTTTTTAAATTAAAGTAGGTATATAAAACTTTCTTTTTCGCTTTGCGGTTAATTCGATCTTTGGTATTCAGGCAAATAGCACAGAGTATATAATAATATAATGGTACTTACTTCAAATAGATAGGTAATAATATACTTATCTAAACACACTAAACAACAGGTACCTACATAATATAACTAGTATGGCGCGTGGTTGCGCGGCCCGCTACAGCGGACCGCGTATTGTACCGCGCGGTCCACTGTCTACTTACTCGCTGTCCTACTATCCTGCCCCCCGATTATGTAAGAATGGTCGATCAAATCGTCAAAGGTGGGCGTCAAAGTAAAATAAACCATAACACCATTGAATTAGAGCTCAATTTCGTGTTCGAAATCGGGCAGCTGATTTACTGTCTACGTGTTCTGATCTGAAGTACACACTGCTATGCTAGTGAGCACAGTGGAAGCGCCAGCACGCCAAGCGTCCGACGTAAAAGAAAATTCTCATAAAGGAAAAACATAAAACAAAGACCACCAACCTTCCGCCCCTCCCTTTTTGTTCAAGCAGCCCCTAAGTAGGTACCTATCTTTAATACCCTGACCGTGCTCCTCACCCATCATCCGAACCTTCGATCATCATCTCTCTCCATATTTTTTTCTCCGAACCATTCGTCAAAATGAGATTTCTTGCATAAAAACAAATCTTGAAAAGGAACCGTAGCCTCTTCAATATTCGCCATACATTTTCTATGGAAAAATAAATTCCGCCATCTTGAATTTTTTTCCTGTTTATCAAGTAGACCTTCATGTCCCGATCATCTTTTGCCAAGAAACCACTCTTCCATCTTTTATACTCTCCGAGATAGACACCGACGGAATTTGTATGGCGGCCATCTTAAATCCGCCATTTTGAATTTTTTTTTCAGCTCACTGTCAATTGGATGAAGTTTCGAGTGACATTTGGTCGAGCACCCCCCGCCTATCTTCAATACCCTTTTCTATGGAAAAATAAATTCCGCCATCATGATTTTTTTTCCTGTTCATCAAGTAGACCCTCATGTCCTGATCATCTTTTGCCAAGAAACCACTCTTCCATCTTTTATACTCTCCGAGATAGACACCGAAGAAATTTGTATGGCGGCCATCTTAAATCCGCCATTTTGAATTTTTTTTCCGCTTACTGTCAATGGGGACTATCGTTTCTTTGCTCACCAGTTGGCGCCACTGTTGACTAAGGCCCAGAGGTATAGCTGTCAAAGGCGACTTTATAAGATCGGCGCCGAAACAAAGTTTTAAATCTTGAATCTCATTATGTTTAATAATTTATAACTATCATCATAATATCGAGTAGCTAGTTCCGCAATGTTGTGCAGTTCCGTTTTGTTCGGAAAAAAAGGAGAACACATGTTTCCAAAAGATAAAACTGTTCTAAAACAGTGGCTAGTGGCGTTTCGCAGGAATTCGCAGGATTCTGAGGAATTAATTATATAGGCACTTAATAAATAAAATAAAAATAAATTAATTACTTATTAAACTTATATTTATCCTTCCCTTTCCCTTTAAAACACACTGCTATACAAAAAAATATTAAACATTGTACTTAAATCCATACAATGGATATGATACTGAAAGATGGTTGAGTTGTTAGTTGAAACTACTAAATAATGGTAGATACTAGATTAAGCTGGAAAATTTTCTAGCAATAGCAGGTATCATGTATGTATGATAGTAGGGGCTACTTTCTTTCAAGCAATAAGTATTCATTATTGATCATTTTTATGTGCTTATAATAATTATCACACTGATAAACTCATCTTATAAAGAGAAAGTACATTTCACTTCCAATACTGTTAGTTAGTTCTCCAATTAATCCTTCTGGAGAAACCTGAAATGAAACATCTAATATTAATCAAGAGAAATACCTACTATTATTAAATTCTGGTCATCTCACACATAGTAATCTGATCCCAAGATAGGTGTGTTCTCGTTAGTGATACCTACTGTGGGTACATAACCAGAGACATAGGTATATTTCAATATCATGTAGTAAGTGTGTCCTTGATGTGCATGAAACCCATAACCTTTCATGCAGAAATCTTAGTAAGTAAATATATATAATACCTATATTAGGTAAATATATGTAAAAAGAAAAAACATAGCTGTTACCTCGGCAAACAAGCATACTTTTGGCAAAAAATAAGTTTGGAAACAGTAAACAAACTAACCTCTGAATTAGCTGCTCTTTGAGGCCGCCTATTTTTGCGCCTCTTTTTCTTAATTCCGCTTTCAAAGCGTTCACATTCATCGCCAAATAATCCATATTTGCGATAATTTCACGAAGGAGATCACTTTTCAACAGGTAAATTAAAGAAATTATAATTTATGTCACGAAGCCCGCCAAAACCAGTGAAAAGTGAATGATATTGGACCTCACGCGACACCAGCGCCTCTAGCGGCAAATTCATACGCGATAGCCCCCATTGGATGAAGTTTCGAGTGACATTTGGTCGAGCACCCCCCACTATCTTCGATACCCTGGCTGGTGCTCTTCATCCGTCTTCGAAATCCTCAATCATCAGCTCTCTCTGTATTTTTCCTTTTTTTGTGAAAAAAAAAATGTTCATACAAAATTTTACAGGAGAGGTGATCAATCAGTGAATCAGCACGAGCAGCTATATATATATTAACTAGCTTATGCCCGCGACTTCGTCCGCGTGGTTTAAGTTTTTTTTCCCCACGCCTGTGGGGAAAAAACCATACCTACTCCATAATTTTCTGGGATAAAAAGTAGTCTATGTCACTCCATGCAAAAAATCACGTTGATCCGTTGCTGCAGTGTGATTGAAGGACAAACTCTATTTAACGGGGTCGAATTTTTAAAAATGGTGAATTACGTAGGTACTTCTTAATATTTAACTGGAAGTCCAAGTGCTATAACTTAACTTTCATACAAACTTTCAACCCTTATTTTAACCCTTTGGGGGTAGAATTTTGAAAAACTGACACATGATCTTTATTTTTTAACGAAAGCCAAAATACCAAGTTTCGTTGATATAATTTGAAAAACGTTCCTACCAACTTTCATCCCCTATTTCACCCCTTTGGGAATTTTCAAAAATGTTGAAACACGTACTTCTTCATATTTAACCAAAAGCCCAAATGCTAAGTTTCATGGCTATAACTTGAGAAATGAAGGACTTTCATACAAACTTTCAACCCCTGTTTTACCCCTTTGGGGGTGGAATTTTGAAAAACTGTGACACACGTACTTCTTTATTTTTTACTGGTAGCTCATATACCAAGTTTCATGGATATAACTTGAGAAATGACGGACTTTCATACAAACTTTAACCCCCTATTTCACCCCTTTAGGGGTGGAATTTTGAAAAATCCTTCCTTAGTGAGCGCCTACGTCACTAACGGAAACTACTGTCAAAATTTCAAGTTTCTAACCCCAGCGGTTTAGGCTGTGCGTTGATATATAAGTCAGTCAGTCAGTCAGTCAGTCAGTCAGTCAGTCAGGACTTTGAATTTTATATATATAGATAATATGCCTAATAAAATTAAGCTAATTAGACACTTACCGCCATTGAAATTAAAACTGAATTATCTAAAATTCATAAATTTTTCAGATAAAGGTCTTTTTTATATTATAAACAGGTTCAAATTTTTTTTATCGACTGTACCACATATAATGTCAGATAACGCTGAATAGTTATGTCGTTGGTTATTGGTACTTATTATAGATATTTGTTTACAGTAGGTATTCGTAACAACTAGTGAAAGATAAGAGTGCACTCGCCAAGCTCTAGTATTATTTTCTAAACATTCATGAAATAAGTAGGTAGGTAGGTACATGGTTTTCGTATGATATATTATCCTATCATTTAGCGTAGCTGATAAGATCCATAATAAATATTATTATCAATGAAAAAAAGTGACTGTATGTTTATCTGTATGTCTGTGTGTTACCTTTTCACGGCCTATCAGGCATCAGCTTTAGACTTTAGAGGATGGGCTGTGAAACATCCCGGGGACGGTCTTTTTCTTCCAGAAAATTAGAGTTCCACTGGGTTTAAAAAAAACGAATTTACGCCGACGTAGTCGAGGGTAACATCTAGTAGGTACCTACTTATTAAGTTGGCTTAACATGTGCATTCTTAATATGATTATTAAATCTATGTACACCCATAGGTGTTTTTATATGAAGGTATATAATATACTGTCATGACTCCAAGTTTTACTAAGTAAGTAGCAGGCCACATTATTACGTAAATACATTTATTGAAAACGTGCTTAGCAGCACAGCCCCTGTATGTTGACACAAAGATTTGACACGCTAGGGTTGCCTCTATCTTTTTCATTCACTCACTCGCTGATAAATCAATGTCCAGCTTAACCCTTAATTACTCGCACGAAGAAAATTACATAACTGCTCGCATGGGGTCACAGGTGACCCCAAATTGTAGGAATAATTTTTATTATTTATTAAATATATAAGTACATAAAACTTGTTTATTATTAAAGTGCTTTATTAATTCTATTATATTTAAAAAGAAAATGATATGAATTAAATATCTAATTAAACATAAATAAGCTAAATTAAAATAATTATCAAAAATAACAATTTGTACTTATACTGAGATCAAAATTAAAATTTTAGAATATTTTTAGGAATCCGAATCACTTTTTTTACACTGTTGACAGTATATTTTGAGAGTGATCATTGCACACAAAATTTGCGCATTTTGTAAATTTTTTTGATACTTTCAATTGGTTTTTTGGTGAATTGTTAATTAGTCGCACGGGGTCACCGCTCAAGAGTGCAGCGACGCATCCTTCCACTCCCGTGACTTGGTCGCTGCTGGAATACAAACTTCGACGCGGGTTATGAAGCTAGCGGTCGCGCGGGGAAATTCGGGCAGCTGCAAGTGCTACATTTTTTAATGCGAAACTGTTTTGACCCCATGCGACTAATTAAGGGTTAATGCCCTTGGACCTAGAAAGCTGAAATTGTAAACAGTGGTTCCCTTTATAATTTTGACTAAGTATTATATACGGTCGGATTTACACCTAATACGGTTTTCTTCTTTACAGACAGAAGAAATAATCTTTATTAACTTTTATTTAAAAGTAAATCAGTTTTTAATTCGATGTTTTTAAATTTAATTAGGTTTAAATGGATAAATCTATATTATGCCTACTCATATTTTCGCAGGTAGAAACGATCATAGGGATCATACGATCACGTATTATTTACCATACTATATTCTCTTATCTCTAAGAACAGCTTAAAGGTTCCTATAATATTATCTTGACAGATGGATTTATCATGATTAGTTTTATTTGTTGAAATTGGATTTCCAATCATAGGTAGGTACCTACCTACACACTATCACATTTTTGTAATATCCAACGTTTCCTCAATTCGTTGGAAACTTCAGTAAAGGTAACCTAATCGTTTAAAAAATTATATAGATAATAGTACTAATTATAAAATGTATGCAGCTGTAATATCTAGAAATCAGTAGCTAAGTACCTAGGTATAGGTACCTAACAATTATTTCTTGAAATTATGATACAAACTTTTAAAAATGCAGTAATGTTTAGGATTCAAGATTCTTCAGTATTTATATACCTACCTACCTAAAGCACAGTGAATGGATACACACACCAACAGATAGAACAGTATATTGCTAAAATATCGTTGCAAACAGGTTGTCAACCCTAGACGGCCGGATTTAAAAGATCCCCTGGCGCTAGATCCCTTGCAAAATTCGTTTAGTTTTTCCACCTACCCTTCGCTGCATTGTCTAATCCCGGCAGATCGAATTAATAAAGTTTGTCGTTTATCATTATCGTAAGCTGTGAATACGGAATTAGACATTGATTACAGCAAGGGTGAATGGTTGACTTTATCTAGAAGATTTACTGTTGAATAAAAAAGTTGATTATTTTCTGATTTAGCGGCTTAGGAGCAGCCGTTAAAACCAATAACGCGACCCTAGTCTGTGTACTGTGTAAAAAATGCGTCATTTTTAGAATAATTAAATTTATTTTGGCGATATTAAATTTTTTATCATTACACAGTTTCGTATGTAGCCTTTTTTTTATTGGAGGATTAATTAACTTGTTTTTTTTAATTTTATTAAAGAAAATGACCAGAGACGGGAAATAGTTAAATTTTTGTATACCTATAGGTAAACTTACACAGTTGCTAGCGCTCCGGGCAATGTGCCCCGTTACAGTCGTAGTTACTTAGATGATATTTTGTTTTAAATTTAATTTTAGATTTTAAAGTACCTACCTACTTATTTTATTTTTTTAGTTGTACAGTCTATTACATATTTCCACCACTACAGCCCATTACGTCCCACTGCTGGGCACAGGCCTCCACTCCCATAGAGAGAGAGAAGGAATTAAAGTTAGACCCACCACTCTCCTCCAATGCGGGTTGGCGGGCTTTAACGAATATTATAATGGTAGTGATAATATACCGGGACCGACGGCTTAACGTGCTCTGCGCGGCACGGGGGTGAAACACCGCCAACTTCCTAACTCCGGGCTAGTACCTACTGAGAATTTCTTGTCAGAAAAACCCAATAAGTACTTAATTATGGCCCGACCCGGGACTCGAACCCGGGACCTCGTCGGCTGCAGTTGAACGTGCTAATCACTAGACCAACGAGGCTGGTACATATTTATTACTTTACTAGATGATGCCCGCGACTTCGATAAAGATTTTGATATATAAAGATTTTTAATTCCCGCGGAACTCTTCACTTTTCCGGGATAAAAAGTAAAGATAAAGCCTATGTCCTTCCCCGGGATGTAAACTACCTCCGTAGTCCGTACCAAATTACATCAAAATCGATTGAGTAGGTAAGTACCTAGTTGGGCCGTGAAAGCGTAGCAGACAGACAGTCAGTCAGACAGACGGACAGACAGACAGACAGACACACTTTCGCATTATAATAATATTAAGTATTTAGGTATTATTGTGTGTTAAAAAATAAATAGGTAGGTAATATTTAATGTGGTTAAAGTTTTGGAATCTGACCAATCTTTGTTACGCCGCGCGCCGCGCCGCTATAATAATTGTCTTTTGTTTCTATTCTGAATGAGATTTCTATCAAATGTAAGCCTAAAATATTATGAAAGAAATTGATCTATACAAATCCTTTGTTACCTACCTACTCTTAATTTATTTATTCCTAGTTCCCACAGTGCGGTATCTAAGTGGTTGAGGAGATTCAATAACGTCCCCTAATGAAATTGTACCAATATCTCCCATGAGGATTCTCTTAGCGCGTACCCTTCTATGGGGCTCTAATTTCATTGCCTCTAACCCGACATAAAACGTAATAAAATTGAATGGGAATTTGAGGTCACTTGTACCTATTGTGACTTGGTAGGCCGTCACAGAATAAAGAAAAGAAGAAGTAAAGAAAAGCCGGGCGTATGTTCTAAGCCGTTTAATTTCTTTTCCTCCTATTCACACTGTAGTTTCGAGTAGAAAACGGGCACTGGCCTGAACACTAGGCGGAAGTCCGGGTCCAGCTCCAGGGCTCCTGTCGCAGGCGTAAGCCGGACGCAGTAGGGCGTCCCAAGGCTCCCGAAGGTGGATCGACGGGGCGTCTTCTTCCCGTCCTTGAAAAAGTTCCTAGGCAGTCCTTGGAACAGGATCCGGTCCTCGGAAGGAGATCCTAGGAACCTGGAACCCCAGAGCGGCAGGCGTTAGGGACGTGGTATAGCACCCCGTCCACCGTAGATGCCCTTGTCCAAGTCCAGCGACCGTGGCAAAGCACTACAGCGGCACAGGATAGCGTACAGTTAAGATGTTAAGCTACCTACTTAAGCTAGCACTAGTAATTATTGCAACTCACCCCAGCGGGTTTAGTAGGCAGCCAAATGAGTAAAAGCGGATGTCCACGTAGCAAAAGTACTAATTTACACCGTCCTCTGGTAAGTGCAGATCTGGAATGGCGACGCGCGTGCGCTTGCAGAAACTTCGCGACCCGAGCGACCGGCCGAACCCGCCAACCGAGTTAGGGTTGCGTGAAAACGCTAGTATGTAAGATGAAATGGTCATCGGAGTTACGAAGACGCAAGGAATGCGCGCGGTTCCGTAGCATTATTTTAATTATATTTGAAGTTTTAATTAGTTTTATTTAAGTATATTTATTATGTATAATTTATCTATTTTTTCTAATCTTTATATAGGTAGTCTTTACAACGTTAGGGGAGACCGGGGATGGTAGACTAACTTTTGACTTAAGCTCTTATATCTCTGATGTTTAACTTAATATAACGAAAACAACAGTTGATACAGATAGAAGAACTATTCAGGTACCTAAAATACTAATCTATAACCTATATATTTATCATTATAATACTTATTTAGTCGATTTTCTAAACCCCTGACGCTTGGTCAACCTACCCCATATCCGGGGTAAGTTGGCCATAAGCATGGGGTAGGTTGACCTAGGCAGTAATTAGTGTAAATAAAGAGGATAAGTATAAAATAAAACATTAAAATGTACTAAATGATAGAAACTTTTTATTTAATTATAAACAAACATAATATCATCCACGATTCATACATTTTTGGTCCAAAAGTGAAAGTGCCGGCCAAAAAAAATTTTTGCTGTATTTCGTTAGAATTTGTCCACCTAAACATTTTTTATTATTATTATTTTATTTTTTGTTTTTTTTATTTTTTTTTGATTATTTTTTATTATGCCATAATTTTACTTTATATAGGGTTTATGTTTTTTGTAAAACAAAATAAAAACCTCCAAAAAAGAAAAAAATAGCTCAAAAAACATTTCACATAATCGAAAAAATATAGATTTTTAAACTTAAATAAAACCAAGGGCAATCGTTCTAAAGCTTCGGTGTAATAATAAAAAATGTTTAGGTGGACACGTTCTAGCGAAATACAGTAAAAATTTTTTTTGGCCGGCATTTTTTACTTTTGGACCAAAATGGATGATGTCCTTTGAGATACATTCTCGGTTAATAAAGAACTTTACTAAAGGTAACAGTCACTTTTTAAACTATGTATTTAAAAAAAACTTAAATTAACGATAAGTAAGATTAATTTTTGTACTTTCTGTTTCAAACTTAATTTTAACTTGAATTATTCTAATAAATTGCTGATCACAGATCAAATTGCTTTTATGAAAATATTATTCAACATACATAAACTTGTGAGTATCTAATATTATAAAGTATAAACTCTGAAAACAGAAAACTTCTTTACTAAAAATTAACTTAATAATGAAAATAGAACAATCAGTCTCTTATTAGAGTTTTTAAGTAGGTATATCTACTAACAAAATATTATCATCTTTGAATTAGTGATTATCATAATCTTTTATTTTTATGTACCCCGCCGTGTCCAAGGTCAAATCAGCTCTCCTTAGGTTCGGATTACTTTCTAGCTTTTGTTTAAGTTTAGACTTTCAACGTTTTGTATGGAAGTTCTTATTTCTTTGATGTGGCGTTTATGCTATTATTATCGAAGATTTCTGCGTGGCAAGCTCTTTCTAGGATATCTTTTGGTACATCGGGTGATGTTTCAGATCTTCAGATTCTTCTTTCAGATTTTCTTATGTACGTCCTCATTTTCTGTAAAAATACAACTGTAATTTACTTAGTATGTGAGAGAAGACTATAATAGTGACTATGATATAATTATGACTATAATCATTGATGAAGAATTGTGTGTGCATCACATGTGCATCACATTAACCATTAGCACACTCAATTCTTTAAAATAAGTATACAATTTTATACTTATTTTAAAGGGGTTGGATGACTAATAAGTCTACCTACCCCGAAAAAAATTGGTCAACCATCCCCTGACGCCATTTTGAATTTTACCTGCGTATCATATGCAAACTCTGGCACTAACATGGAAGCAATACTGTGTAATATAGAGTAAAACTATCATATTTACATTAGGCATAACAGCAACATTGTTTCTAACAGAAACAATGTTGTTGTAACTAAAAAAGTACGAACGAAAAAAGTTACTTACCGAGACCAAAAAAACAAAATGTGATGCCACTCACGAACGCCGCGCGACTGCGGCGGCTCACTTCGCACAAGTTAGCGGGTCGCGGGTAGCCATCGTTACTCATGATTGGATGATGAAAAACACATGATAGTGGCGAGTTATTGTCGCTTAGTCTACCTGCCCCTATAGCCAACCATCCCCGGTCTCCCCTACACTATTAAGTTTTCTGTTTTTGCTCTTGCATTTATTTATTTATGTACCTACTAGATAATGCCCGCGACTTCATCCGCGTGGATTAAGTTTTTTTTAATTTCTGCGGGAACTCCTTCATTTTCCGGGATACAACATATCCCTGTACCAAATTTCATCGAAATTGGTTGAACGGATGGGCCGTGAAAGCGTAGCAGACAGACACACTTCCGCATTTATAATATTAATAGATATGGATAGTAGATATGGATTTTCACTTGGCCAGTAGATATATATTTAATACTTAGTTATTTTTAACATTGTAACAAATTGGTATCCACGCGAGGGAAAAAGGACTAGAGGCAGACCGTATAGGAGGTGGGAGGACGAAATAAAAATGACCGCGGGACCAAATTGGCGTCGAGTAGCGCACGATAGACCACAGTGGCGGGAGCTAGAGGAGGCCTTTGCCAACAGGCAATTCGAAACGCGCGACATCTTGTAATAAAATTATGACATATCACTTTTTAATTATTCAGATTATTATTTTACAATTATTAATCAATCTCATTTCAATTTATAATAATATTATGTAGTTAGTTCTTTTAATTTAAATGTAATGTGATGTCTTAATTTTGATATTGTTAAATGTTATCATCAAAATATTATGTAATCACTTATGTATACATTTTTACGTTTCGAAATAAAGGCTATTTTTATTTTTATTTATTTTATTATTATTTTTAACATTAGGATACATGATGGTGTTATTGTAATGTACCTTAGATATATAATATAACTGTGTAAATTCAGCGTTTTTAAAGGGTTGTTGGTTGTAAGTACAATAATTTAATTATTGTGGTTTGTCTCGACCGCGCACTGATTTATCTGTCAAATAAAAATAAATTGTACTTACCTATCTACTACTTACATTCTATCTTATCATCATCTATCTGTTATTGGTGTGATGATGATAGAGCTTATCTACCTACTAAAAATATAAAAAAACGTCGGCAGTAAATTCTTTAATATTAATTAATGTTTGTTAATTTAATTAAATAGGGGTGTTATGAAAAACCATATTCTTATATTCGCTTAGGGCCATTACAAATATTTCGAATAAATTATTTGATACAGAAGTGATTTGGTTAAGTGGATAATAGGCGGGTTGGTAATCCAGGGAGGGGCAGGCACGCCTACTAATATTGGAGTCCTTTTATTTTTTCCAAAAAGGATCGCATTTTATTGCTCTGAACAAACATTCCAACATCGAAATGTTTATGGATGATCCGTTTAGGGAATTTCTTAAATAAGTAAATAATTTTTTTTTTTAATTAATATTCTCTGCACAACTCGCGAAATTGTCACAGTAACAGTAGGTACCTACTTATTGTAATTTTAATTTATTTGTAGTACCTATTCACTTACTCTATGCTCTAGGTAGGTATACTAATATTAAAATTGCGAAAGTTTGGCGAAAGACACCAGAACGGCTGATCGGATCTGGATACAATTTGCCACAGAGATAGATTATAGTCTGGAATAAACCCATAGACTAATTTTTAACCGGAAAATTTAAGTGGTCCCGCAGGAACCAAAAAAACCTCAATCGCAGTCGCAGATATTAGGTATAAGCTAATAGTTTACTTACATAAAAGGTATAGGTTATAAGGTACTTTAGTCGTCGTTTCAACTGATAGAGTCGTTCACTGCTGGATATCTGGAGGCAACTGGCAAGGTTTTCGACACAGACCGTTCTATTGGTAATATCGGGGTCTCCCCATGAAATCTCCCTCGTAATCATCACAATAAGTATTACTTACTTTGTAAAAAATTGATCATTCCCAACAGGTACAAAGGTTTCCTAACTTATATATGTACTCGTATTTTGAGTGCATCACAGAAGTCGGGTCAAAGAGTTGATCCGGTTCGAAGGATATAAACTTTTCTTACTCTTACTTAGCTTACGAAAGTATTGATTTGAATAGGTACACGGAAAGGTAGGACTTAACTTCTTAAGGTACCTACCTACTTGTATTTTCATACAATAGTAGTGAATAGTAGATAATCTATGTGAGTAATTTAGTATCTATGTACCTAATAACGTAATCCGTTGCTACAAAGTAACATTTTTACTAAAAGCGAAGACACTAAGATAAAGTGAATGGGACGAAGGTCGCAACCTTATCAAAAATTAACCCAGATATACATAAATGTCGGTTGGTACTGTACCTAATTTAGAAATTAATTCACCAGTGTGTTTCTTAAAACTATGATCATAAAGTTTAAAATGCTAAATACAAATTCCTGTGCTATTTATAGGAAGTTCCGCGTCATTAAAGGCTTATCACACACATATAGCGCGGCGGTAGACACGCGCTACCGCCTACCGAAACTGAAGGCAGTTAGGTACTTACTTAAATTCTCAACCCAACCCTCGACTAAGACGACTAGGAGACTAACTCAGAACGGCCAGGATTTAGCCGACGCTCAAATCTAATCAAATCAGATATTAAACGGGTGGGCCGTGGAAAAGATGTCTGTCAGACAGACAAAAAGTCAGAGACCGACACAATTCGCATGTCGCATTGGTAGTACTTATAGAAAGATCGAAGATATTAGTTAAACCTACTCATAGTAATTTCTTGGAGTCGCGACTCGTCGTCTACCGCGTCACATTGCCTTCGTGCATTGTGTGTTCAAGCCTTTAATGTTATTGGAACCAATAAGCAACTTTTCCTATCGCGCGATCGCCGCTAGCCATGATCGAAAGATCGACACGAGCAACAACAATGATATTAAACAGAAAAAAATCGGCATTCTGATGAGAGACCGTGTCGAACGCACCAATAGACCAAATTAAAATTACGTTATAGGCGTGGATTATTAATTTGTCCGGCATTGTCCCGACAGCGGCCTCTATAGAATGTAATAGATGATATCGTAGTAATAGCGTGTGGTCATCGGTAAAGGTTACGTAGCGGTATCAAGCTTTGTAGATATTGTAACGTTGTGAATATTGTGACATATTATTATAACAATTAATGTTTTTTTTATTAAACTAGATACAGTTCGCGCGCGAGTTGAATGCAAAGTAAATGTATGTGTCACCATACATTTGCTCTGCATTCTACTCGTGCGCGAACTATAGGTATACCTAGGCTTGTGCTTGACGGCAACCATAACAAATCATAGTACGCGTTCCCTACTCTATACTAGTTCTCCAATCTTCTTTTGAAAGAAAGAAAGAAAGAAAATAAATTTATTCAATGATGGTGTCACAAACAAACAATCACATACTATACTATTGTACCTAATAATATGCTTGTCTGTGACACCACCCAGAATGGGTGTATACAGCTCAGCCTTTTGCCCTACATCAAAACTTTTGAAGGTTTTTATAGTAGCCGGGAAAACGGAAGCTGAAATTGCGATCCATATCCTAGCAGTGCGTATTAGAAACGAGGAAGTGGACCGATTCGTACGAGTCCTTGGTATTTTTATAAGTCGGGATCTTATTTATTACGATTGTTGCAGTTTGGAAGACGAGGATGATAATTATTGATCCTTTAGATAATAATTCTCCGCAGACAGCAGAACATAGGTTCCTATGTCACTATGTGGGTGCAGCACTCGCTTATCATTTCACTATTTTAGGATTTTCCTCAAATGAACTCCTACATGCGTTTAGGTTGGTCAACCAGGTCTTCGTCGGGCGCTCGACCCTTTTCTTTATTTGGAAAAGTAGGTACCTACCATTGTGCTGATTGGGACAAATTAGTCAGGCAAGCGAACGGAAGAGAAAGCTTTTCTTTAAATGTTTAACCCCTTAAAGGTAATTTTCTTCAATCCTTGTTACAACTACCTAGATACTTCTAAATTGTAGTTTTTACCAATATGTGCCTCTCATTAATGTTTAAAACTCATATTACTTAATATTCGAGAATTGCCAAGGATACCTACTATCCATCAATAAAACATAAATTAATCGATCCTTCATTTTGTAAAACCCGAAGGCATAAAATTTAAAGACCTCAAAATACTTCATTATCCGTGACAATCGGCTATCAATCATCCTAAAGCTCGCAAAACAATAATCACATTATCATTCTCCCATAATAACAAATGCATCCACGAATGCATAAAGAATCCGCTTTGTAACTTTTTTTGTACGAAAATAAAGATTTTTTTAAGAAATATCGACTCAGAGCTGCGACTCGCTCGAAATCGAACAATGTAAACTTATGACCGAACGTATTATTTATTGAAAGCGAGAAAAAAGTGAATACGAACGGGCTTGACATATTGTTAAAGGGCCTTATAAAATTATTTGCTATCACGCCATCCGGAGCTTGTTACGAAGAAGCAATCGTCGGAACGAAACAAGACCCGCTCGACGAATAACGTTTATAAACGTCATGTCCGAGCAATAAAACAATAAAATATACACGTACCCAAAACGGGTCGTAGGGTTAAGGCCCTTTAAACATTTACCCCGCGACCAACTATAGGTAAAAAACTCAACTATAGGTATACAACTCGTCACACTACAGCATATATATGCACGCTTTACGAGAGCGTAGAGCTATAGAGCGTAGAGACGCTCGATTTTATAGCCAACTAACCAATTTTGTTACTTGAAAATATTAGACGATTATTTATTTACTAGGTACTTGTTTACGCTGTTGGCCGCGGTAAATATTATGTACCTATTTATGCGCCGAAACAATACTCGCGGCTACAATAATACTCAGTTTTTGAGATTGTAAAATAATGTATAAAAGATTATCTTACCGATTTCGTTCAAAATCGATATCTGGGGTTCCGTAGGATCACAAAATGGGAAACTGTTACCAAAATTTTAAAAAAGTCAGCGCCATTTTGAAATTCTTTGTTATCGTACCGATTTCGTTCAAAATCGATATCTGGGGTTCCCTGGGATCACAAAACAGGAAACTATGAACAAAATTTTAAAAAAGTCAGCGCCATTTTGAAATTCTTTGTTATCGTACAAATTTCGTTCAAAATCGATATCTGGGGTTCCCTGGGATCACAAAACAGGAAACTGTTACCAAAATTTAAAAAACGGCAGCGCCATTTTGAAATTCTTTGTTATCATACCGATTTCGTTCAAAATCGATATCTGGGGTTCTCTGGGATCACAAAACAGGAAACTGTTACCAAAATTTTAAAAAAGTCAGCGCCATTTTGAATTTTTTTGTTATCGTACAAAAAACAGTAAAAAAAATTTTGGTAACAGTTTCCTGTTTTGTGATCCCAGAGAACCCCAGATATCGATTTTGAACGAAATCGGTATGATAACAAAGAATTTCAAAATGGCGCTGCCGTTTTTTAAATTTTGGTAACAGTTTCCTGTTTTGTGATCCCAGGGAACCCCAGATATCGATTTTGAACGAAATTTGTACGATAACAAAGAATTTCAAAATGGCGCTGACTTTTTTAAAATTTTGGTAACCGTTTCCTGTTTTGTGATCCCAGGGAACCCCAGATATCGATTTTGAACGAAATCGGTACGATAACAAAAAAATTCAAAATGGCGCTGACTTTTTTAAAATTTTGGTAACAGTTTCCTGTTTTGTGATCCCAGGGAACCCCAGATATCGATTTTGAACGAAATCGGGACGATAACAAAAAATTTCAAAATGGCGCTGACTTTTTTAAAATTTTGGTAACAGTTTCCTGTTTTGTGATCCCAGGGAACCCCAGATATCGATTTTGAACGAAATCGGTACGATACCAAAAAAATTCAAAATGGCGCTGCCTTTTTTAAAATTTTGGTAACAGTTTCCTGTTTTGTGATCCCAGGGAACCCCGGATATCGATTTTGAACGAAATCGGTACGATAACAAAAAAATTCAAAATGGCGCTGACTTTTTTAAAATTTTGGTAACAGTTTCCTGTTTTGTGATCCCAGGGAACCCCAGATATCGATTTTGAACGAAATCGGTACGATAACAAAAAATTTCAAAATGGCGCTGACTTTTTTAAAATTTTGGTAACAGTTTCCTGTTTTGTGATCCCAGGGAACCCCGGATATCGATTTTGAACGAAATCGGTACGATAACAAAAAAATTCAAAATGGCGCTGACTTTTTTAAAATTTTGGTAACAGTTTCCTGTTTTGTGATCCCAGGGAACCCCGGATATCGATTTTGAACGAAATCGGTACGATAACAAAAAAATTCAAAATGGCGCTGACTTTTTTAAAATTTTGGTAACAGTTTCCTGTTTTGTGATCCCAGGGAACCCCGGATATCGATTTTGAACGAAATCGGTACGATAACAAAAAATTTCAAAATGGCGCTGACTTTTTTAAAATTTTGGTAACAGTTTCCTGTTTTGTGATCCCAGGGAACCCCGGATATCGATTTTGAACGAAATCGGTACGATAACAAAAAAATTCAAAATGGCGCTGACTTTTTTAAAATTTTGGTAACAGTTTCCTGTTTTGTGATCCCAGGGAACCCCAGATATCGATTTTGAACGAAATCGGTACGATAACAAAGAATTTCAAAATGGCGCTCACTTTTTTTTAATACATACATACATACATGCATATATACATATATTATAATCCTAACATACCCTTTCCTTGTGGCTTTGCCGTAATCGGGTAAAAAAAATACGCCTACACTTGAGAACTTCCTTCTTTGTGGATGTCGGTATCAAGTTTTTCTAAGCGCAGAATATTATATCTCTATGGCAGTACACAACACGGTGTTCATTTTGTCGTAATAAATTTCGTGCAAAAAAGCGATACACCCACCCGTCCACGAGCGCGTCTCAGCGCGTACTGAGCGCCAAACGCCTAGCGCTCGGCTTCTTTTCATAGAAAAATGTATGAAACATTTTTTTTTTGCCACATAAACTATAAACATATTTATTTGTATGCTTAATGCTTTGCACCATGGATAGAGGACTATATAAGCCCCACTTTATTGTTAATATTCAAGTTAAAATATGCAGCGGATCTAGCTTTATGGGTACCTATTCGGACCCCATTTTTCGTCATTTTCAGCAGATCTTGCGTTCGGAGAAACGTATTTATGCAGAAAATTTGTATTGGAGTGTGCGTTTTTATAAGGTCAAACGAGAGATGAAGAAATGACCTTTAATTTGATACCATGACATCCCCACAGCTGTGACTCCCGATTCTTTAAAGTGTACCTGGAAAAGGATGACACATCATGAAATCCGTATAAGGCACCTTAATTGATGGATTTTAGTCTTAGGGTAGGTAAGTAATTGTTGTCTTCTCATTTTAATTTTAATAATCCTGAGCCCATTCCGAGAGCACTATTAATAATGCTTAGGGTACATTTTTTAAATTCCCAAATGTCATCCAGCTTATTAACGGAGTTCATTTTTTGTTTAGTTCTTATTTGTTTTGGACAGAGCGTTTTGGTTTTGGCGCGGTCATTTCGATCATTTGTTTTTTGTCTCGCGCCGTATTATCTTGGAAGATGAAATATTGTTTACAGATAATTACTTATCTTTGTTAAAGACCTTTCTATGATTGCGCTTGTAGGACTTGTCGCAGCTCATTGTTGCAGCTATCATGTTGTTGTTGGACTTGTTGAGCGGTTCAGACGTTCGGTCCCCGACTTAGGAGGTCGGGGGTTCGGATCCTCGGGCACGCACCACTAACTTTTCTGAGTTAGGTATATGTGGGTTTTAAGCAAATAAACACACTCACACACACACAATACACACATCGTCATGAAACATGCATTCCCGAGAGTTCATAATGTTATGGTGGTAGATTCTTACGACTTATCATAAGTGGCACAAGTTGTCCTACATGAAATAAATCATTTCTATTTCTATTTCTATTTCTGTTCTCAATGGCATGTGAAGTCTGCCAATCCGCACTTGGCCAGCGTGGTGGTCTATGGCCAAACTCATCTCATTCGAGAGGGGAGTCGTGCTTAGTAGAGAGCCAGCGATGGGTTGAAATGATGATAATTATTGTGCTTAGGATGTACTTTAATCTCTTTTGATAAGTGTTAACAAAAACTTATTAAGTACAGTAGTTATGATATTCCAATTTGGATCTTATTTTAATGATCTGCATTGTTTTATGATGTTGAAGAAGGTATCATATTAATATTATAAATGCGAAAGTGTGTTTGTTTGTTGGTTTGTCCTTCAATCACGCCGCAACGAAGCATCGAAGTGATTTTTGGCATGGATATAGTTGAGGAAGGAGAGTGACATAGGCTAGGTACTTTTTATCCCGGAAAATTAGGGAGTTCCCGCGGGAATCAAAAAACTTAAACCACGCGGACGAAGTCGCGGGCATCAGCTAGTGGCAAATAAACAGACTTATTTTTGCAGCAAGCGGTGATGGTATTTTAGCAATGAGTATTGAGTGACTAGTGAGTAATTCTTGTTTAAAAAGGATGTTAGGTTAGGCTAATGAAATTTTGGCGATGTTGTAAAGACCAGTTAATTAATAATTTGTAGATTTAATGTAGATATTAAAGGATAATACCTACCTACATACCTTTGGTGAAAATATGTAAGAAATTAAAAAATAATTATTTCTTTATACTCTAAGTACTAAGTAGGTACTAATTAACTAGCTTTCTATGTTAAACGGATATACCTACTTACATCTATATATATATAAATCTCGTGTCACAATGTTTGTCCTCAATGGACTTCTAAACCACTTAACCGATTATAATAAAATTCGCACACCATGTGCAGTTCGATCTAACTTGAGAGATAGGATAGTTTATATTATCTATATAGATTAGGATTATTAGTGCTACCCGTGCGAAGCCGGGGCGGATCGCTAGCATACATTAAATTCCTCAAAGCGGTGACATGTGATTTCACGCAATTAATAAACAAGTTTATTACACGAAACAAGTTAAAATGAATATTGTAAATCTAACAAAAGCTATTAATTATAAAGTCCCTGGGCACCAACAAAGATGGTCCGCAAAAACAGGCGACTATGCCCGTTTGCACTAAACTCAAGTTAGGCTTGTCCTAGTTAGGATACACCTAGGCTTAAGAACGGCCTAGCAAAAAAATTCGTTTGCACTGACAGTCTTGTCCTTGCTGTGTCGTAACTTAAGCATTGCCTAGTTAGGCATCTCTAGGAACGAATGGAATGAATGATTGTTTATGGTTTTTTTTTTTAAATATATCTTGCAAAGTAATGTAAACACTAGAATATTTTTTTACCTTATCTTGTCATAATCTCAGGCATGAGTTGAATAGAGACAAAAGCTAAAACATTGGTGTATTTTATTTTATTGGTTTATATATTGCATAGGTGACATTAAGTATGTGGAGTTGAAGGTTATTTATTTTAGGGGATTTTATAAATCAGCAATTAAAATGGAAAGACAAATAAATAAACGAAAAAGAACTGCCAATTTTACGGCAGAGGAGAAGTTGCGGTTTGTACGGTTGTTGTGCGAAGAGGGGCAGTGCATTATTTCCAAAGTAACAGCACACGATACTGCATCAAATAAAGAGAAAGAACAGGCTTGGGCAAAAATCACCCAAATTCACAATTCCAGTGGTGACATAATGAGAAAGAAGGAGAAAGAATCTAATAAATCTTGTGCCATTGTTGCTTGTGATCAGTGTAGTGTTCTACCTAATTAACAATCACAATAACAATGTAGGTACTCTGTGGTTGTGATACATAACAACCACAGAGTACATATCAACCGTGAGACTAATTAATGACAACAAAATGGTCCACAGACTACAAAAAATTCAACTTAAGTATCGCCTAACGCTTGGGCGCTTACTAATCGGGCTCATAAAGTTAGGCATCTCCTAAGTGGATTTAGGAATGGCCTAAGGTTAGTGCAAGCTTTTTTTTCGCTAGGATAAGCCTAAACAAGTTGGGCAGGAAATTAGGCGATTCCTAAGTTTAGTGCAAACGGGCATCAAATAAATTTAGATTCCAAAGCACGTGATCGATAGACCCATAGATCGGATCTATAGATCATATCGACTTTGAAAATGGAATGCGTGAGTAAGACAAAATATAATTAATGATTCGTTCGAAATTCGAATCGCTCCGGTGCAGACAAGTTGGCGTCGTCGCAATAAACAAAGGGCGAAAATGTTTTGTTTCATTTTGAGATACCTATATTATAAGCATTTTTTTTTATTTTTTACATGTAAAACGTTTGTAGGTTCGTACAATTAATCATTTCAGGCTTTATTGTTGCATCTGTTGCGCCGACTTGTAGATCGAGCAGGCTATTGTTGAGGATGGACCTCTATGCCATTGTTGGGTTCAGAAACTTCACCACCTGTTAATGGAAATAACGGTTTAGATTGAATTTAATAGAGCAACGAAATATATTACGATGAAATATCCTGATGACTCTTTTTCATAGTGATAGAAAATTCAATGAGTATTTTAGAAGCCGCTAATTTCTCAGGCGTGCACTGAGAGAAATTTTCTGACGATCCTTCTGATTTCCTCCTTCCAAATGCATTTTCTTTCAAAAGGATATCCTTGCCGATTTCGCCAGAAATTTCGTAATATTCCGACTCAGTGTATATAATCGGTAAAGTCTCGTTGTGATGAAAAAGGAAGTACCTAAACGCTTTTAGCAGAATTTTTTTCCAGACTCGAAATACCAAAAGGCTTTGATTGGTGTAAGATTTACTACATGATGCCCGAGACTTTGTCCCTGTGGATAAAGATTAAAGATTGATTGTCGCGGTAGCCGGTAACAATTTAATTTCCCGGGGTAAAAAGCCCATGTCCTACAGGCTACTCTGATATGATCCTAGATGGACTGTTAAACCGTAGTATACAGACAGACAGTGGTAAATATACTATTGTAATTGAGTAGGTGTTCGAGCACATACTATACTTTGATATTGATATTTATTAGGTACCTGCTATGGGACGACCAAGGATCAACCGATCCATTATAGTCCATACCGTGTCCTGTCATAGGAGTCATCCGTCATTGCAACTCGCTCGGCCCGTGGGAATCAACTACATGCATAAATTATATTGCACATTCAAAAATTGTTTTTTATTATTATTAAATATTTGGGTGATGGGTAAAATTAATACTTAATAATATTCTCGGTACGTACCAAATAATTACCTTCATGTGCTAGTGCATTCAATTTGATATTACGTCTGCTTTTATACAAACAAATTGTAGGATTATTAAAACTAAAAAAACTGTTCTGGGTAATTCAGAAAATAGCAAAATTGATAAATGGCAAAACAACAAAGAAACAAATGTAAATTCTATAAATAAAATTTCGTAGCACTTACGTAGCACCTAACCTATTCTGTGGTAGCACCACTAAAGCTTCGAATACTTACCGCTTGCCTATAAGCACGTACGTTTTATAGTGTATTATTTACATAAGTAAAACTGGTATTCTATTATAGAATACAGAGTTTTATACAGTTTTTTTGAAGTGAAAACTTCTTTAGCCGCGTTGAGCACTTTTTGGTAGGGGAAAATCTTATGGGTTCGCGTCACCGACATGCATAAAAGCAGTATATCTGTAGCTATACGTACAGACTGACGTATTGTGCAACATTAGTGCTGTGTATATCTTTACAAGTAAAATTGAATGCATTTAGTTTTCACTTCTATCGGCAGTCCCTATGACTGCCAATTTTTTTCATTTCAATATTGAAATGAAAAAAAGTAATTATTAAAGTATTAAAGTAGGTACTTTTCCTCCGTGACCGTTGGTTTTGTTTTTGTCCACTCTGTAGAGTAGAAGACAACGACTACTTTTACTTATTTCCAGCTAAAAATTTGAACAGGTGAGATCTTATCGAAGGCATAGTAGGTAGGTAGTTACCTATATTGAATATTCCAACTCGTAAAATTCAAAAAACTACAAGAAATTCTGGGAAAGATTTTTGCCAATAATGCTTGAGTTATAAAAACAATATTTGATCAAATAAAGTAAGAGTTTGAGTAAAGCGACCCTAGAAGAAGAATCTATTGAATTATTAGTATACTAGCTGATGCCCGCGACTTCGTCCGCGTGGATCGAGGTTTTTCGTTTCCCGCGGGAACTCCTTAATTTTCCGGGATAAAAAGTAGCCTATGTGTTATTCCAGACTATAATCTATCTCTGTGCCAAATTTCATCCAGATCCGTTCAGCCGTTGGGGCGTGATTGAGTAACAAACATCCATCCATACATCCATACAAACTTTCGCATTTATAATATTTACTAGCTGATGCCCGCGACTTCGTCCGCGTGGATTGAGGTTTTTCGGTTCCCGCGGGAACTCTTTAATTTTCCGGGATAAAAAGTAGCCTATGTGCTATTCCAGACTATAATCTATCTCTGTGCCAAATTTCATCCAGATCCGTTCATCCGTTGGAGCGTGATTGAGTAACAAACATACATACATCCAAACTTTCGCATTTATAATATTTATATGATATGATTACCTTTATTAAGTAAGCTTGTTAGCTACTTCTATAGTATACTAGTAGTATCTAACTATAAAATATGATAGAGTTTCTCGGAACACGATTCATTTATCTATTCCGAACCACTAAACTATAACATGGGTTAACATCACCAACTAAAAAAACAAATGGATGCGACCAGACTTTTTATTTTTTTTCTCCTCAGCGCCTAAACCTTCAGTGTTTTTTGTAAGCCGTTATGAAAATTAAATTATAGGTTATAATTTTAATATGATAGGTGTATAATATATTTTATTTAAGGAAGATTTGAGATCTTATCTGGGATGCTTTTTTTTAATAATTCGGCATTTCAATGCAGGTAGGAACCGATCTTACAATTTAATGTTTGTCGTGTTTGACTTTGCATGATTTTGTAAAAGCAGATATAACTTGATGAGTATATGCACAGACTAGGTAATCTAAGTATAGGGTAGAGTAGTAGAGTCGTGAATTAATACACATCATACTTAATATTATAAAAATCGGTGACCATAATATGTCAGGACAGATGCCTATTTGACCACTGGCGGCGTGTCCACCGTGTGGTCCACCGGGACGCAAATAGGAAGTTAAGCTAGAAATAAGTTTTCTAGTTAAATTTTAACCTAAATTTTACTTATTTTTATTTTTAATGTTTTATATTATATTATTATAATGTGGATTTTTATCTGACAATAATGCGAAAGTGTGTTTGTTTCTTGGATGATTGGTTTGTCCTTCAATCACGCCGCAACGAATCGACGTGATTTTTGGCATAGGTATAGTTGTAGACCTGGGAGAGTGACATAGGCTACTTTTTATCCCGGAAAATTAAGGAGTTCGCGCGGGAATCAAAAAAACTTAAACCACGCGGACAAAGTCGCGGGCATCAGCTAGTAATATTATTAAAATAGGTCACATACTTTTAAAATGTTTTAGGTAGTATTATATTAAGTAGGTATAATATGCAAGTATCTTAGCCTGATATGATTACACCTATTTAGGTTAAACTCTACGATAAAAATAAGATTATATTCCTGATAGATGCTTATTACCTACTAATTTAAGATCAGACATTATCTTAAAAATCTACATGTAGACAAGCCATAAAGATCATATCTATAAAGAAATCCGCATAGATGGTGATGCCGCCTGTGAAATCTATACTTCTTTTTTTTGTTTTCAAAAACTGCCTCTGCGACAAAAGACGATGGTTGTCCGAGATAAAAAGGCAATAAATAGGTAACACTTGGTTTTAGGGATGTGTCTAATAGGCTTCTACTTTTTTATCACGTTTTTATGGTTCTGTAGGTAAGTTTTAAATAGTTTTAATTTGAGTAAGTATCCTTAAAAAGTATCTGATATGGATATCAATAGGTTAAAATTTGAATTAAAATGTAAAAGGACGCACGATTTATTCTTTTCGCGAGTATTAAATCAGAATTAAAAAGTTCTACTGGCCGTATAGGTACATATTATACTATCACTTACTCAAGGAAGTAAAACAACAAAATATAGAACATATTATCTCCGTATAGTTACTAAGAATCAGGTATACTTTACACTGCGATGAAGACAAACGTTATGCGAAAAGTTTGTCTTTACAACTGAGGGGAAAACTTTATCTACCTAACAGTGCCGATTCTATTAACATTTGGGTAGATAGTTACATTTTCTAAAATAAAGTTAAGAACCACAATTTGGATTTAAAACCTGACTCAAGTTTATAATTTTAATCCTTAGGTATTAAGCATATTTTGTGACTGATTGATTCTGTTCTGAGCTTAGATAGAATACAGATCGTGTTATGAAATATTTATTTTAATTTGAATCCATACTATGAATAAGTATCCATATTCCATATTATGAATGCGAAAGTGTGTCTGTCTGTCCGTCTGTCTGTCTGCTACGCTTTCACGGCCCATCTGTCCAACCATTTTTGATGAAATTTGGTACAGGGATTAGTTGTATCCCGGGGAAGGACATAGGCTACTTTTTATCCCGGAAAATTAAAGAGTTCCCGCGGGCATCAAAAACCTAATCCACGCAGACGGAGTCGCGGACATCATCTAGTTTATTATATAAGTACGAGTATGTGACGTTGTTACAAAACGAACCAAACATACATGCAAGTGATATTTAAGATGTCTCTTCCGGCAAAAACTAACACTTGCATCTGCCTTCCGCGTTACATGTAAGTAGGTATCAATATTGCAACTAATAATTGTAATGTAATTCCTCTTGTTATAATGCATCTGGGACAAATAGCAAAAAACACGGAACGTCGTAGCAGGCTAAATTCACGATCATCCTCCAAGAGAAACAAAGAAAACTTTCATCTTAAGTCATTTTCCGCCCTGGGTGAAAGGCGGGCGTCGTCGCCTAGCAACGCTCGGCGGGTGGGCGTGGCAATCGATATCACCCCAGTCACCTTCACCCTGACAACCCTGCTCCTTTCACTCTCGAGCCAGATAATTGCAAGCCTTCTGTGAAAAGGTAAACAAATTTGGTATCCTGGAATTGATTTCTGTCTGGACAGCTTAATAAGGATTTTCGTGTGCCAAGGTACTTACCAGTACATACTTACAATTAACCAGTAACCTGATTTAAAGAATTATGTAAGGAAGCGGTTCTTTATAATAACTAAGTTGGTATTTCTTGCGTGATAAGACGCATTATAAATTTTTTATGTAGGTTTGTTTATGTAATCGTAATGTAAGCGTTTTTAGGGTTCCGTACCCAAAGGGTAAAAACGGGACCCTATTACTAAGACTCCGCTGTCTGTCTGTCTGTCTGTCTGTCTGTCTGTCTGTCTGTCTGTCTGTCTGTCTGTCTGTCTGTCTGTCTCCAGGCTGTATCTCATAAACCGTGATAGCTAGAAAGCTGAAATTTTCACAAATGATGTATTTCCGTTGCCGCTATAACAACAAATACTAAAAATTAAAAAAATATATATATTAAGGGGGGTCCCCATACAATAAACGTGTTTTTTTCGTATTTTTTTGCTCAATATTAAAAACGGTAACAGGTAGACGGTTCAAATTTTCACAGAATATTAACTTGTATATTACCTTTCAAAATAAATAATTAAATATCAATAAAGTAAATATTAAAGGGGGGCTCCCATACAACAAACGTAATTTTTTGATATTAACAATAAACCTCTACAAACAAAGTTAGTTTTGCGGTTCATTTCGTCTTGTTTTTAATACGTCATAAATCGTAAAACTTACTACAGGTTTGTACGGAACCCTCGGTGCGCGAGTCCGACTCGCACTTGGCCGGTTTTTATTATTATATTTTATCGTGGTACCTATAGGTATATCCAAATTTAGTATGATCTGAAATGTTAAATCAAACATGGATGCCCAGTTTTCCTAAGCATGTGACAACCGGGGCAGGGAGGTCAAAAAGATCCCTGGGTGAACCCTGGTAGGCATGACTAAGGCAGCGATGGAAGATGTGCACCATCGTCTGCTCTTCCTTACCACACTCGCACATGGGAGAGGATTTCCAGCCCTATTAGTGCAGGAGGTATTTGCAGCGTCCTTGTCCTGTTCTCAGCCAGTTTAACTGACACCACAAACCATTAGGTGTGACTTAGGGTCTGGTACGTAGGCCACTGGTCAACCAGATGCACTCCATTCCTTTCTCCAACTCTCGCCCAAGTCAAAGGTTTCTTATAGGTTTAGTAGGTAATCTTTACTTCTTTACTAATAATATTATATATGCGAAAGTTTTGGATGGATGGATGTTTGTTACTTACTCAGCCACGCCAGAACATCTGAACGGATCTGGGTGAAATTTGGCACTGAGATAGATTATAGTCTGGTAGGTATAATACACAGGGCTACTTTTTATCCCGGAAAATTAAAGTTCCCGCGGGAACCACACCACCTCAATTCACGTGGACGAAGACGCGAAAGCGCGCGCGTGGAAGTTAGTAATAAGTTAAAATGCTCGGAAAAACACTAATTATAAGAAAAATCAACCCTTATTCCCTCAGAAATCTCGCGATAATACAAACAAAATATTACTCGAAAATAACCAAAAATCGCTGAACATTTACATGGGGTATTTTCTGATAGGTGTAAGAACGAAGCGTATAATTTTCCCCTTCGGATTACTTTGGACGTCATTATTTGAACCAACCTGTATTTTCATGTTGGCTGTAAATTGGTTTTTAGGTCTTGACACTAGGTATCTAACTATCTACATTTAAGCTGTAAAGTGAGCAAACTTTCGCCCACATCCGTATAATAATATCAAAGGTATCGTGTTTTCTGCTGTTGTTCTAGTAATCAAGTTGTGTGGAGGATATTTTGTATGCTTAATAAATTGAAAAAACCTTTACTTATATATTGTTTTGAATATTTTACAAATTACAGTGGGATCATCTCACATACACAACCAAAAAATAAGAATTAGCTATTATTAGAAATTATCCTTATTAAAAATTATAAAAGAAATTAATTACCTTATTAAAGAAATTACCTAAGGCCTTAAAACCTTATGCATAGATAATTTCTGTATTGAGCTCTTCACGAATAATGTGACACACAGCTGTAAACCCAATTATACAAACAACAAAGATATTTTGCAGGATTGTTTTTGTCTTAAAACGTTTGTGTACAAACTGATTATGTTCCAGTCTTTAATCTCGCCGTCACATCGTCATCAAAAAGAAATTGCTCCTTATTTAGGGCTGTCAAATCCAGATATTGATATTGTAGCTTTTAGCTATGATTAGTGCACAAAGATCTCCGTCGGGCACACGTTCCGGTGGGGGCGCGAGTTATGAGCTGTCACCGCCATGGCTGCACTACCTGCGACTAATTTAGACGTTTCCCTCGTCGGCCATGCGGGTCATGCGATATGGATTTCTCAGACAGATACATGTAGGTTCAGAGTGGTTCAGATACAGGCAGATGGTAGGTAACTAAGTGTGTTGCGATTTTGAATCATCAGAATTGTGAAGTAACCTTAACTCGGTATTCGTAAATAATTTTGCTAATTCCAACTTAAGCAAGGCCTGTTCGCGAGGAGGGAATTTTTTAAACGTATCGGCGTAACTGAGAAACAAATAGTCAATTCCATCGTGTCCATCCTTTTTTTCATTATTTGGAAAATGTATCCTGTTATCCACATCATCAATTTCTTTCCTTTTATTGTTTCGTGTTGATTTAGCATTGTGAGATGACGCTAAAGGAGCATTTGATGTTGAACAGCGATCTTTTATATATGTCGAAAGAACATATTCCGGTGATTCTGGTGGCGACATTTTGAATGGCGCGGGCGACGGAGTTGACGGATTGGACCATGAGCTGCTGGAATCGTGAGAAGGTGATTTGATACGAAGTGGCGATATTGGTGTAGCTTCTAATACATTTAAATTAACTGGCCGTGTTACATTGTAGTTATCCAAAAAACTTAATTGTGAACTCCATATATATGTGATATTATTTCTGCTACTTACAGTCGTACCTTTTAAATCTTTTTTGTATTTGGTATACCCATCTCTTAAACTTTTCCATTTCTTTTTTGCAGCCTCACCTGTCCAAAAGTTAATACAATTATAGAATTAATGTTATTCGGAATTATAATTATTATTTTCTTTACATATTTGTAGTGTTTTGTGTGGGACTATAATTAAACAGGTAAGTACAGCCCCCCGATTGTGTAAGGAAATAGTTATCGTAATTGTTTGTCAAACGGATAATCCGACCTGTTTAAGGAGGAGGAGGAGGAGGAGGAGGAGTTTTTGGCCTGCACGCCAAAAAGCAAGTATGAACTTCTTAAACAGAAATGATTACGATTTGCTTAGACAATTGAACCTCAGTTCTGTCTTATTTTATATGCTCCTCTGTAGTTCGTCTTTGTGGTTGCGCATAACATTTTAGAGAAAACCATGAATATGAATAAACAGAGAGGCGTACATGGTTGCGAGAGGGGTATCGCCGTCCCGTTCCCACAATTTCCGCCTGTCACTATGCATCTCACTTCCGCTATGATGTGTCACTGGCGTTATTTGTACTTACAGTCGATCGTGTAAAGAAGTTAATAATAGTATTTAAGTATAGTTATAACATGTTAAAATAATATTATTAACTGTAAATGCGCGAACTTACGGAGCTTACTTTTCTGAGCCGAGACCGAGACGCATTTAAATTTGAGGCGAACCACAGTTTTACGTTGCGAACTGTACCTACAAATAACGGTTGAAAGTTGTCCGCGGGCATGCCAGAGTTGATCTTTGTGTAAGCAAGCATTGTCTGTTAGCCATCTTCAAATGCAGCTTTTTTAACATTTTTCAATAATAATAAATCGATAAAATTATCAATATACAAGTTTACTTACCGGTTTGGTTTACCTCTCTTCCTATAGACACCCAAGTGGATGATTTGAGCGAAACGTTTTTGTAGTCCTTGTGACTCAAATCATATAAAAATATATGTTTTCTCACACATTCTATGAGATGTTCAATGTCCATTATTGCTGGCTTCCCCATTTTTGGTTTTCGTCCTGCCGGGCGTGACGTGTGCACGTCTCGCCTCGCGGGTCTGTATCGACTAGTCGTGACTCGTGACTGCGGCGGGGCGTCTCGTCGACGTGGCGCAGACCGATATCGATAGTGCTCTGCAGTGAGAGAGAGACAACAGCGCCCCGTCGTGCCGTCGTCGTCAGCCTTGGCGTCGCGTCGGCGTGACGCTCTGATACTTATTATTATTGCCCGGTCAACGCCTCGCCGCACTCCTACCGCGCCGCGCCGGTTGTGTACAATATTGTATTCTCAAATCATTCTCATATTACTAGACAACCCGCCCCGGCTTTGCACGGGTATATTGCACGGGTATATAGGTATATATATATACTAGTGGTTCGCCCCGAACTGAGACCTCGCGGTATCCATAACATAGTTTCAACTATCTTTACGTTCATAGACATCAGTACTATCAGTAGACTATTTTTTTATTCCACGTAAGATTGTACTAATGTCTATTATTTGTAAGCACAAATGAATAAACTTTTACAGAGCGCCATCTATTGACATCATTGTGAAGTTCTGTTAAAAATACAGAAGCTCATTAAAAATTAAATAATTTCGTTTCCTTATAATATTTATCTAATTTTAGCAACGTAGTGTATTTGTTGTTCAAGTAGGTAGGTACAGGATATAATTCAAATAATTGATCAAGTTTCAGGCTCAGCCTTTCAGAAAATTGAGAGTTCTGAGGTCAACTTTTGACGTTAGAAAATCTCCCCTTTGAAAGCCCCCCATTTTTTTTAATTTTTTTTTTATCAGCTACAAGTTAGCCCTTGACTGCGATCTCACCTGATGGTAAGTGATGATGCAGTCTAAGATGGTAGCTGGTTAACCTGTCAGGGGCATGGCAGTTATATTAAACCCATACCCCTTTTCGGTTTCTACACGGCATCGTACCGGAACGCTAAATCGCTTGGCGGCACGTCTTTACCGGTAGGGTGGTAAGTAACTAGCCACGGCCGAAGCCTCCCACCAGGCCAGACCAGGGAAGATTCAGAAATTATAAATTTCCAAACCCTGCCGGGGATCGAACCCGGGACCTCCGCACGTTAAGGCAACAGCGCTCAACACTGCGCCACGGAGGTCGTCAAATTTAGGGGAAAAATGAAAAAAAAATTTCATTTTTGGACTCTATTCCTAATTATCTTCAAAATGATATACCGCAGTCCGCAACCATAAGTAACCCTAAAAAAAAGATTTTTATAACTTTTTAAGCCGTATTCGGCTGGAAGCCATCGGTTTACATATTATATTTAAATTTGAAGTAATTACGTTCAGTAATTCAGAAGATAAAAGGCTCTGACGGACGGACGGACAAACGGGCGGACGGACGGACAAACGGGCGGACGGACGGACAAGTGCAAATTCACTCAAGTAGACTCAGAGACCTTCGCTTCGCTCGGTCAATAATATGGTTAAAAATTAAACATTACCTTACCCACTGATTACAATTGATTTGCTATAACCCGTTGAGGACGTCCACCCGCCATCTCCAAACTATCCATAAGAATTGTCATGACATGAAACAAACTTGACAGTATAATAATATTAATCCTTTGTAAACAAAAAAAAGATTTGGGGCCTCCGCCCACGTCAGACTTTTGGTAGGTCCGATACTCAGGGCGACTTTGTAACTTTCATTTTCACCACCAGTCGAATTCATGTTCATTTTTGGTAACAATAACTCGTCTTTGAGCGGCGATAAGTACCTAGTCAGTTGCCCAGCCGCCTGCGGGCAGACCGTCACTATTCCCACCAGAGGAGAGCCCTACACGCACCAGATACTGAATCAGCCTTCTAGCGATAGTTGCCAAAAGTAAGGCACCGAGGTAATTCGCGCACCGAGGGTTCCTTTTTAGGGTTCCGTACCCAAAGGGTAAAAACGGGACCCTATTACTAAGACTCCGCTGTCTGTCTGTCTGTCTGTCTGTCTGTCTGTCTGTCTGTCTGTCTGTCTGTCTGTCTGTCTGTCTGTCTGTCTGTCTGTCTGTCTGTCTGTCTGTCTGTCTGTCTGTCTGTCTGTCTGTCTGTCTCCAGGCTGTATCTCATAAACCGTGATAGCTAGAAAGCTGAAATTTTCACAAATGATGTATTTCCGTTGCCGCTATAACAACAAATACTAAAAATTAAAAAAATATATATATTAAGGGGGGTCCCCATACAATAAACGTGTTTTTTTCGTATTTTTTTGCTCAATATTAAAAACGGTAACAGGTAGACGGTTCAAATTTTCACAGAATATTAACTTGTATATTACCTTTCAAAATAAATAATTAAATATCAATAAAGTAAATATTAAAGGGGGGCTCCCATACAACAAACGTAATTATATTAACAATAAACCTCTACAAACAAAGTTAGTTTTGCGGTTCATTTCGTCTTGTTTTTAATACGTCATAAATCGTAAAAGTTACTACAGGTTTGTACGGAACCCTCGGTGCGCGAGTCCGACTCGCACTTGGCCGGTTTTTTTTTCCTTTTGAGGTATCTATACCGGCGGAACCCTAAAAATATGCCTTTTTCCTTATGTATAACTTTATAACACAACAATGAACATAAGTTACCCTACTATATAGTTATTATTTTCTTTGATATGCTAACAGAGTAATACCTACTAGGTACTTAATTATTAAATTCCAAGGCTTACCGTTTAACTAATAGGTATCACTTCACTCGTCAATGACCGTAAAATTACTTCACAGGCATTAACATTAATTAGCTATCGAGTGTTTTTTGTTTTCACTGTTTCTTTAACAAAAAACCGTTTGTTTATTTAGTACAAATGGGCGCACCATCCCGTTTTCTCCCTAATTAAAACAAATCGCCGTATTCACGGGGCTCATAATGCCTCGTCCTTCCCAATCTTCGATCCCGACTGATGCACGATCCGTCCCGAGAATATATGGACCATAAAACCACAATTACGTTTTATAAACACTACATTTATAACTACTTTATGATTGTATTATTTATTTTATGTAATATATTATGTTGTGTTGGAGACTTTGATTTTTTTTCTAAACTTTATAATGCTTTCAAATATTTAAAATTTCTGGGCGAGTACACTCCATTAATTTATTGTATTGGGACGAGCCATGTTAGTATGGAATGGGCTTTTCTATCTTAAAATGGTTGCGCATCACTAAATTGCGTTTTTATGTATTCAATCATAAATTAATTCGCTATTTTAACGTTATTAACTATACACAATATTTATTGTATGAACCTATATTAATTGAATAGCTCTAGGAAGGTCTAATAATTCATACGTACACACACGCCACTATTACTTATTTTCATATCTAAGCAACGACTTCAATTTACATAGACGGGCCCTGTCAAACAAAGAATGTGGACCTATTTTACTAACGCCATTTAGTCTGAAAAGCGGCATAGCGCTATGGCGGGGACAAGGACAGGCTTTTACAGGTGAGTCATGCACCACAAGTCGGACGCCCAACTTTTTTCTATGAAAGGGCCCGTCTAGTACCTATATATTATATATCGATGTATTTAAAACGTCTAAAACGCGTGTGTGTGCATACAATCTTTATGGAAAACAATTTAGTTTTCATGCCAATATGTAGTTATCTTTGTTGTTGTAATCGTATTTAATGTTATCACTTTAGATACTTTTTCACTTCATCAATATTGTCACTTCTTTTTATCATTTTAAATAGAAACAATTTAAATTATGACGAAATCTGAATAAAAAGGATTATCATAATCTATTTATGCATCGCATCATCTTAGTGAGTAAAATAAAAAAATGCGACTGCGCCTTCTTAATAATACTTACTCGTCGTTAGGTGAATCGATGAACATTGATAATTAATTAATACTCAAAATCGTAACTACTACACACATAACAACAGATTGGTACTATCTGATTGGTCTATTATTTTAGTGTCATAAATTTTTTTTGAAAAAAGAACACTTGGCCGTTAAAGTGTAGAAGACAGACATGCATACTTTTGCATTTATAATATTAGTGTGGATTATTCCGAGTCTATCTCCATAGTAAATCCTCATCCAGGGTCCACGCGGACACAGGCTCGCAGCCGCCTGTCGCCGTTGAGCGCGATCGGGACGCGCGCACTAAATTTAAATATTTTAATCCTTAATTTGAATTTTTGACATTTTTATTTTATGTTGGTATTCGTGTAGTTTCATTTTTTGATGTTATTTGTCATATTCAGGCGACGGTGCAACGCGTCACTGGCGCCGTGCTGTATTCGTAAAAGATTACGAGTTATGTAAAAACCGGCCAAGTGCGAGTCGGACTCGCGCACCGAGGGTTCCGTACAAACCTGTAGTAAGTTTTACGATTTATGACGTATTAAAAACAAGACGAAATGAACCGCAAAACTAACTTTGTTTGTAGAGGTTTATTGTTAATATCAAAAAATTACGTTTGTTGTATGGGAGCCCCCCTTTAATATTTACTTTATTGATATTTAATTATTTATTTTGAAAGGTAATATACAAGTTAATATTCTGTGAAAATTTGAACCGTCTACCTGTTACCGTTTTTAATATTGAGCAAAAAAATACGAAAAAAACACGTTTATTGTATGGGGACCCCCCTTAATATATATATTTTTTTAATTTTTAGTATTTGTTGTTATAGCGGCAACGGAAATACATCATTTGTGAAAATTTCAGCTTTCTAGCTATCACGGTTTATGAGATACAGCCTGGAGACAGACAGACAGACAGACAGACAGACAGACAGACAGACAGACAGACAGACAGACAGACAGACAGACAGACAGACAGACAGACAGACAGACAGCGGAGTCTTAGTAATAGGGTCCCGTTTTTACCCTTTGGGTACGGAACCCTAAAAAGTAGGTACAAACAAACACACTTTTGCATTTATAATATTATTAGTAAATGATAATATGATATGATTCGTAAGACAACCGGATGTACCTTCCTAGGTATTGAATTTTTTGCTCATTATCAAAAAATTAAAATCATTTAAAGTACCTAACTACTCTAGCTATTAATCGATACGTTTAAAGTTCATTAGATTAGCTGACAGGAAGGTGATTGGACTTTTTATCGCTATACCTACCTAATTGCCATTTCTTATGTTTCAGTAAGTAGGTAGGTACTAGGTACATACTGTGTTTATTAAACCTAAGTATTTTAAAGCCTAAACTATCGTAAGTGTATAATATAGGTATTTTAATGAAGAAGCGGTGATGGCCTGGTTTATATAATATTCGTCCTCTCAACCAGCGTCCAAGACATCCACTGCTGGACGAATGTCTCCATGTCTGTGCCGCTTAATTACAGCAGCGGTTCCCTGCTACTCGCTTGAGGTCGTCCGTCCACCTAGTGGGGGGTCGTCCAACGCTGCGCTTTCCGGTGCGAGGTCGCTATTCAAGCACCTTGGGACGCCTATGCCTGTCGGTTCTTCGAACAGTGTGCCCCGCCCATTACCGCGACTCTTCTAGCTATATCGGTTACTTTGGTTCTTCTACGAATCTTCTAATTTCTGATTCGATCACGTAGGTAGGTACACTCCGAGCATAGCCCTCCCCATCGCTGCCTTAGTGACCCTGAGCCTTCTTAACAGGCTCATAATTAGCGACAATTATTTTCTATAATATTATGTCAACACTATGCGCGTCGTCATAGCGATTTTCAGTGTTTTTTGCCAAAGCAAAGGTTTGTAATTTTTTTATAGATAGCTTAGCTTAACTAATTTTAACTTACTACTACTACTGTTCCTACTATTATTGAGCTAGTATTCGGCCAAGTGAGAGTAGGACTCGCACATGAAATGTTCCGTACCATCGTACAAGATTTAACAGTGACTTTTTAAATACAGGCTTATTATTGGAACCCCCTTTAATTGATAACTTTATTTTATTTTCATTATTTCTTGTTATATCTTCTATAATAACTACTAACTGTTTAAATCATATGTTCATATTACGGTTCAAGAGAGATACTGCAAAAAGCGCCGAAAAAATCATCAAATTGTTGTACCCTTTAATTTAATTTTTATACACATTCTGTAAAAATTTCAACTAACTATTACGATTCATGAGCTATACAGTCCGCTGACAGACGGACGGGTAGCGGAGAGCCGATTACTAAAATCGGGTCCCGTTGGCACCCTTTGAGTAGGTACGGAACCCTAAAAAAACTGGTCATGATAGCTCTTCGCAATCTTGTTATGTATTTTGACGTTAGTGATCACGACGAGGTGGCCGAGTGGTTAAGGCGTTGGACTGCTAATCCAATGTGCTCTGCACGCGTGGGTTCGAATCCCATCCTCGTCGATAGATTTTTGATTAGCAAATTTTTCAGAAAAGAGACACCTATGTTATTTTCTAAAGGGTTGTACTTTTATCGCTAAATAATGTTTAATTGGGACATGGATAGTTTTTGATTTCTTTATAGTTTTGTATTGGATTAATTTTTTTTTTCGTTGACAGGCGGACAACGAAGTGATCCTATAAGTATAAGGGTTCCTGTTGAGGAACGGAACCCAAAAGTTCAATTCGTAGGTGCTACGTCTACATTTTATCTATTTTAATAATGTACGACGTGGTAGTTATAATTTTTTTTAATTTCAATTTAGGCAATAAAAAAAACCGGCCAAGTGCGAGTCGGACTCGCGCACCGAGGGTTCCGTGCAAACCTGTAGGTATATAAAGTAAAAGTTATTTGATTGCGTTGACATAGAAGTTTGATTTTGTTACAGCTTAAAGTTATTATAGACCTGTATTGTATATTATCTAGTATTTGATATGAATTTCAATTTAATACCTCTACGCGTTCATGAAGAAAGGGGGTAGTAAGTTTAAAATTATTAAAAATATTTTTATTATAAATGATGTACTTAACTAAAAATCTATGTGTTTCGCAATTTTTCCTTTATCTGTGCTTTAAGTCAGACCTTCCCTGTAGGTTTTGATTACCTTGCGAGTGTCGAAAATTTGCAGCATAAACGGCTATGTATCTTTTGATTGCGTTGGCTTAGAAGTTTGATTTTTTCACAGCTTCAAGGGACAGTAGACCTGAGTATTTGATATGAATTTCAGCTTGATACCTCCATGCGTTCCTGATTAGAAGGGTCTTAACAGACAACAAAGTGATCCTATAAGGGTTCCGTTTTTTCCTTTTGAGGTATGGAACCCTAAAACTGACTTCTTTGACTTCAATTTTGTAAGTCTCGCAGTTAACACAAGTGCACTGTGCAGACAATACCATACATTCAATAAGTAAGTAAGTGCAAATAATTACAGGCGGCGGGACGACACGCGCCGCGGCGTCGACGCGTGGCCTCCTCGTCTCCTCCACATTGTTGTCTCCTGTTATTTATGAATATTGTTGCGCCGAATATCGCCGACACGCGCCCAGCCTCGGCGATGTGTACACGCTCTTATGATCACTATAAGCTATGGTTTTAACGTGGTTTTAACTTTTGGCTAGTCAATGAGCGGATGATGACAATATGACTGCGTGGTGCAGTTTTATAACTGTGTATCGGGGTATTTACACGTTTATTAGTTCGGTAGCGAGTTAAGTTACTGATCTGTTGGTGTGTGTAGTGAATTAGTGCTTGTGCTACTTAAGTAGGTCACAAAAACGTAGTGAACACTAAGTAGGTACATAAGAATAAACTAAGGACAGTCTGTTATTGGACTGTAGGTAAATTAGATGTAGAAATTAATTTGAAGTAAAGTTTAAGCTAAATTAATATTACATATTAGCCCATAGGCTAGATGGTAGTAGGTACACAATAAAGTTGCCATTATGATATTGTAATGTAATGGGACTTTATGGTAAAGAAAAAAAAAAACTGTTGGTCGAGAAATAATAAATAGAAGATTCACTCGATGATTCAAAAGCACTTGTAATAAGTTTATTTTAATAAAAAAATATGAGTTTGAGTTTGCTTAGATGGATAAAAATTATGCTACTTATAAGTAATATTTTCGCTACATCTGTCCGGAATTTTGATCTATACTCGCAATATGATCAGGTAGGTACTTACTTAAAGAAAAGATTGATCTTTGCTTTGCTCAGATATAAGTCATAACTTAGAGGGTTATGATAATTAAATTTCAAACGGTCAAGGCCGGGACTGTAATCTCCACCAGATCTAAGTATTGCCGTACATACTACATACTACCAGCAAAACTTAGCTAGTTGCTAATAGACGCATAGTTGGAGATAATGTCATTACCTACTAAAGTTATTCCGAACCGGTGGTAGAGTTCCGACATAAATCATTAGAGACACAGGAATGCTGCAATAATTAATTATTGATCAATTATTCCATTTGTTGCAGTTTACAGAGATCTACCTGCTATTTAAGCAGCTATGTAACATCCGTGCAAGTCCAAGGAGTTCAAGAAATTGATACCGGCAATCGTATCAAACGTATAATCACCCCTCCATTTGGCCGAGGGGGTAAAAGTATCTCGTAACGCAAACGCAGAACGCACAAAAACAGAATCTATTCTGCGGATTTATTTTTTATAACTTATGTTTCCCCTTTGCTTACACAGAGGGATATAATTCACACAAATCTTTATTTTTCTTTGTTCACGTGGGGTGCGGACTACGGGCCTCCCGTTGAGTGCTGATGATGAGTTATGAGGAGTAGGCCGGAACACGGAAGTCGCCCTCTACGACCGGCCCTCCCGCCCCACTTCCTATACCAATCGAGCTTTTGCTAACATGGGGGATATTTTACAATTTATTGTTTTTTTTTCTTTGTTAATTTGTGAAAGTCTTGAGAGGCTTCTCTTCCTTTTACGACCTTCGATGTTGATGCTGTGAATCTTACTAATCTATACTAATATTATAACTAAATACAAAAGTTTGGATGTATGGATGGATGTTTGTTACTCAATCACGCCAGAACGGCTGAACGGATCTGGATGAAATTTGGCACAGTAATAGATTATAGTCTGGAATAAAACATAGGCTACTTTTTATCCCGGAAAATTCCCGGAACCAAAAACCTCCATCCAGGTCGAAGTCGCGGCAGTAGTCAGTTTGTATTTGTTACTCCTTCAGGCCACAACGACTAAACTGATTTGGCTGAAAGGATTGGAGAAAGCTTATACCATGGGCACATAGGTAACATACTATCCCGAAAAATTAAAGATTTCCCGTTGGAATCAAAAAACATTAACCCACGCGGACGAAGTGGCGGGCATCATCTGGTGCAAAATAACTAGTGGTTCGCCCCGAACTGAGGCCTCACGGTATCACAGAGCGCCATCTATTGACATCATTGTGAAGTTCTGTTAAAAATTCTGAAGCTCATTTAAAATAAAATAATTTCGTTTCCTTATAATATTTATCTAATTTTAGTATTTGTTGTTCAAGTGCAGGATATAATTCAAATAATTGATAAGTTTCAGGCTCAGCCTTTCAGAAAATTGAGAGTTCTGAGGTCAACTTTGGACGTTAGAAAATCTCTACTTTGAAAGCCCCCTATTTTGTCAATTTTAGGGGAAAAATTTAAAAAAATATATTTTTGGACTCTATTCCTAATTATCTTATAAATGATATACCGCAACTCTATGTAACGCTATTAAAAATATTTTACTTCGCATTCGCTTCTATGAGAGCCCCCCTGAAATAAAGATTTTTATAACTTTTTAAGCCATATTCGCCGGGAGGCCATCAGTTTACATATTATATTTAAATTTGAAGTAATTACGTTCAGTAATTCAGAAGTTATAAGGCTCTGACAGACGGACGGATAAGTACCAAATTCACTCAAGTAGACTCAGAGACCTTCGCTTCGCCCGGTCAAATACCTACTTATTATGATAACCTGGATGTAATTGGAGCAGACCTTGGTGAAACAAACACTTCGTCCTAGGAGCAGACATAAAATCTACAATAACTTTAATAAGTTATATAATCCTTTAGACCCAGAGTGTGCTACTTTGAAAGAATTCGTATGAAACTTCTGTCCAAGTTAAATTTTAAGGTCAAACTTAGCCCGGCGTGTCTGTAAGCGGGCCTACGTACCTAAATTTGTCTAATAATTATTCCAGTAAAACTCTGACTAGTATTTTTGGAATTTATCTTAAAGGCATTCACAGCAATGAGGAATGCGCTACTGCGAATTTCACATTTCAAAAGTCAAAAAAATTAAAATACCCAATGCGCTTGTTTTACTCAAAATCGCTTGAGTACCTAAACCCGAATTTCCCGCGACCACGCGACCGAGACTCATTTTCAGGAACAAGCATTAACAAAAGGCTTGGTCCGGAAAATGGTCTTGGTCTCATCTGCCCCGCCGCGCTAGCTCTGCCCCGCTAACGGGGCAGTTGGGAAAAAAAGTGCCATCGGCCCCGCTAGCCTCGGCGTAGTCGCAGATGCGGGGCAGATGAAACTTTTTCACACAGATCAAGTGTCATTTGCCCCGCTACGCTTAAAACTTATTTTTGTTTTTTTATTTATATAATTATATTTTTTTTCTAGTCTTTGTCTATAATAAGACTTCCGGTTTGAAAATTATGATTCTCTAATATCATTTTCTTGCTTTAGCAGCATCTTATTTTTTAAGCTAATTCTTATTTTCTCTAAGTATCTACCTGTTAATAATTATGTCCTATCTAATAAGTGAATTTCTATTTTCTATGCGCTTAAAGGTCGCGACGTGAGATCGCATATTATTATCGCCGATAATATAGGCGGTCGTCTAAACACTTGTCCCGATAGCGAACAATGTGCTCCCTGCATTGCATTGAGCAGATATTCCTTTGCTGTACGAGTTCGATACGATGTCGTATCGACACAAACATGTTTGTCGCTTCCGCTGCTAAATGACCTCCCTGGCGCAGTGTTGCAGGCGTTCGGAGGTCCCGGGTTCGATCCCCGGCCAAGGGTAAATTTGGGTATTTATAATATCTGAATTTTCTCTGTTCTGGTCTGGTGGGAGGCTTCGGCCGTGGCTAGTTACCAACCTCCCGGCAAAGACGTACCGTACCGGAATAAAAAAAAAAGAATTAACAGTCTACACGCTGCACTGCTATACAACGTAGGTACATAAATATAATAACACATCGGCTTTCCTTCCAACAAAGCCTGGTATCGGGGAAGATCCCATTTTTTTAAAATTCTATTTCTTAAGCCCTGAGTCCACTAGTCATCAAATATCAAATAAATATTATAAATGCGAAAGTTTGGATGTATGGATGTATGTTTGTTACTCAATCACGCTCCAACGGCTGAACGGATCTGGATGAAATTTGGCACAGAGATAGATTATGGTCTGGAATAGCACATAGGCTACTTTTTATCCCGGAAAATTAAAGAGTTCCCGCGGGAACCGAAAAACCTAAATCCACGCGGACGAAGTCGCGAGCATCAGCTAGTACTTAATATTATAAATGCGAAAGTGTGTTTGTTTGTTGGTTTGTTGATTTATTGGTTTGTTGGTTTGTTGGTTTGTCCTTGTTGGATTGACGTCTTTTTTGGCATGGGTATATGTAGTTATAGGTCCTGGAGAGTGACATAGGTACATATTTTATCCCGGACAAATTAAGGGGTTCCGCGGGAATCAAAAAAACGTAAACCACGCGGACGAAGTCGCGGGCATCAGCTAGTAGGTAATAAAACTTGCCGGAGTAAACAGTCATTGTCATATCAATGACAATTAAATTTAAGTAGGTAGGTACTTGTTGTCCACAGTGCCAGAATTGACTTCTTCAAGTATTGTTTTCCCAGGATGAAGTAAGTATGTATCATCAAGCATTCTCTGGCTGGTCAAGATTGGTTTAGTTGTTAAGATGTGAAAAGTTATCGGTAAGACAGACACACTTTCGCATTTATATTATTTGCATGGATTTTAAATATTCTGTGTTGTTTTAAAATTGTCTAGTGCCTATGTCAAAAATAAATTCATTCTTACTGATAACTAAATAGAAAGTAAATGCCTACCATAAATAGGGTAGGGCGGAGCTAGTTGAGCATAGGGGCAAGTTGGGCAATCGAAATATCTCGCAAACTATCCACCGTACGCATATATGCATCTTATGGCTGAAAGAAGGGGTCGCAGAAGGGGTAATCACCGCGCGATTGCTAGTGGTGGCTAGACGAGCGAGTTAAGCACCCGGGCGTTTTATTTATTTTGTGACCAAAAAGTAAAAACGTCGTTTATCGCAAGTTTTCGTCTGTATTAGTCAAATGTTATCTGTTTTCAATCAGGTAAGTGTTAATCTTCCAGAAAATTATTGTACTTTTGATATGTAGAGAGGTTCTGGATATAATTCTTACGATTTTTTTATAACCTCACTTTTGCTTTAAAATTCTGGGTTGGGGTTAGTTGAGCTATAGTTGCTCAACTTACCCCACGACTCAAACAACTAAAGTATTGAATGTTTTATTGTTTGTTAGAATGCTGACTTATAAGAGGAAGACTACAAGATTTTCTTACATTACTGAAGACTTAAATAATGCTGCAAAGGCTATCCAACGATGAGGGAAAAAGTGTGAATTTTTGTCAATTGCAACAGTGACAATGACTATTAAGTTCCAAAGATCTTATTAAAATTTTCTTATAAGATATAAACTAATATATGGGTAATAAATAATAATATAAATATTTAGGTCTGATTTTAAACAGAAAGACTAAATCTAATTCTGAAGTTAATCTTATCTTAACGTTAATGTTTTGTTGATTCTAGTTTCGGTTAATTATTCAAAGAAAGTTACTTTAAGTTTGTTGTTCTGTCACTAAAAGACTATAAATAAAGAGCTGATTGTCAAACACATATTTTACTTCATCTCTAGACAACATTGAACCCATGGTTTGGCTAGACATTCTTAGTGCTCAACTTGCCCCATACCCTTGCTCAACTTACCTCACCTATGGGGTACATTGAGCATACTTGACTTTCTGCATTTAAACAGCTGTAGCTCTTAAATTCGACTTGCTACAAAAAATATACTATGGACACTTTTGCTAAGGGATAAATTACTAATCCATCAGGCTGCATAACAACTCATTGAGACTTATCATTGAGGAGCTATATCCGCTCAAGTGAAAAACTGCTCAACTAGCCCCGCCCTACCCTACCTTAAATTTACATCCTCGGTTAGTTTTAAGTTTGTCATTTTAAAATATAGATTAAAAAAATAAAGTGCGTTGTGATGACGTCATAACTCATAACTATGTACCTATTTCATACAAACTACCATACAAGAAAAACCGCGTTTTTAAGTATGATAAAGAGTTGCTAATTTGATTGAGTTTTCGTCATCCCAAATGTGAATCTTGTATAGGCCTATCATTTCCTTATCATATCTCTCATATTTTCTTATCATTCCTGGGGCCATTATGTCGTTCCCTATAAAAAGCCTATAATCCTTCCGCATTGTTCCGCACACCTTTCATTTGTATTCAGAACGCGATTGAGTTGTTCCTATTTCAAAAATTATCGGTTAACGACATTTCACCGTGTGACTGGCAGGTGTTAAACAATTTCCGATGAGGATATCGCCACTTAATGACTTTTATATGTTTTAACATGGTTTTAACACTGAAATTTTATTCGTTAGTATATTTTGTTCAAAGGCTCAAGTACCTTTTTACCGTACAGTGACCTAAATGGCATATAAGCATGATTTGCATTTACAAATAATAACTAAGATAATAATTACTAAGAATTAATATTCATTAGTCATAGTCATAAATAGTCATAAATATTTATTCAATTTAGGTAGATGCACTACACTTATTGACGTCCAGTTACATAAAAATATGATGGTGATAATCTGTTACGGTATCTTAAAACTAAAGCTACGAGGGTTCCAAACGCGCCCAGGTCTGAGAAGAGCCCACAACAAACTCAGCTGGGGTTTTTTTTTTTTTTCATTATCACCATCTCACAAATCATCTTAACTAAGGAACTATCAGAGCCATTAGAGCAAATTATTGCCAAGCTTCCTTGTCATTTAAGTAATCCTTCACATGGTAATAGGATTTTCCAATGAGTTTACGTTTTACATTAACTTTGAACTTATTCAGAGACATCTTCAACATGTCTTCTGGGAGCTTATTGTAGAAGCGGACACTCTTTCCAACAAATGAATTGCTAGTTTTACTAAGCCTAGAAGCAGGCATTACAAGTTTATTTTTATTTCTAGTATTGACATTATGACAATCACTTTTCTTCTTGAATTTATCAATGTGTTTATGCACGTATACTAAATTTTCAAATATATATTGGTTGTGCACTGTCATAATATTGAATTTTTTGAATTTATCTCTTAGTGACTCTCTTGGTCCCATATTATATATGGCTCGAACAGCCCTCTTCTGCAGCACAAAAACAGAATTAATATCAGCAGCATTACCCCATAATAATATACCATATGACATAATGCTGTGAAAGTAACCAAAATAAACTAATCTCGCCGTTTCTATATCTGTCAACTGGCGAATCTTTTTAACCGCGTATGCAGCAGAACTAAGCCTGTTCGACAAGTCATTTATGTGATGGCCCCATTGGAGTTTAGCATCTAACGTTATTCCGAGAAAAACAGCGGTATCCACTAAGTCTAATTCCTCATGATCAAGTTGTACAGTGGTTTTACTTTTTACCTGTTTGACATTAGGTAATGTAAATTTGATACACTTTGTCTTTTTTCCATTGAGGAGTAGGTTATTAGCTTCAAACCACTGTACCACTTTAGTGAGAGAATTGTTTACTTCGTCAAGAGTTGTTTCGTAACGATTTATTTTAAACAAAAGTGATGTATCATCAGCAAACAATACTATTCCATGATTATCTTTGGCAAGATAAGGAAGATCATTAATGTAAATGAGGAATAGAAAAGGCCCTAAAATTGAACCTTGTGGAACCCCCATTTTTACAATCGATCCGGAAGACCGCTTTCCATTGACGTCTACCTTTTGCATCCTATTTTTTAAGTAGGAATTCATCATATCCAGTGCTACACCCCTAATTCCATAATTTCCATTTAACTCTAAATGAATAAACCTACCTACGCGGAATATGTCAAGCAATAGCAGCGATCGCGGGATTTGCAAAGACCTAGCTGCAACTTATCAAATTAAAATAGAAATGTACCTAGATTTAAATAGAGTTTAAAGTATAATAATGGGAGTAAATCAGTTTCTCCTTTATATTATATACTAGATGACGCCCGCGACTTCGTCCGCGTGGATTTAGTTTTCAAAACTCCATAGATATTTTTTTTCCCGCAATAAAAAGCCTGTTACGTCCATTCCTGTGATTCAAGCATCCAGGGCCGAGAAAAGGTAACAGACACGTATACTTGCATTTATATATTATAAAAGGCTAGATGACGCCTTTGGGGTTGGAATTGAAAAAAAAAACTATGAATCATGTTATTCTTAATTTTTAACCAAAAGCCCAAATACCAAGATTTATCGATATAACTTGAAAAAGGAAAAACGTGAATAAACACTAGGTACTGAGGGTTGTGAATTGTGATGTCTATAATTTCTAAACAACAACCAACAATAATGACCTTGAAATATTTACGTGATAATCTTTGATGTAAATATCTTTTCTAACAAAAAAAACGAAATCGGACTACGCTTTAATGAATTACATCTAAAGTAGGTACACATTTTGACTTCCATTCCCTCTCTCAAAGGAACCGTGCTGAATTTCGGGATAAAAAGTATCCAGTGTCCTACCTCGTTGTATGAACTCAAATCATGTCAAGTTCCATGGCGTGATACGCGGCCAACGTACAGACAGACAGACAAAAATAAATAAAATACAGTTTTGGCTTCAGTAACGATTAGTGCCCTCCAAAAAACAAAAAAAAAAATTCTTCAATACATTGGACCTGATACAGTTTTAATAAAAGTATACCTACTGTTTAGAAGATTGAATTCATATTTATAAAAAAAAATCATTATATAAGCTTTTAAAGCTACTACCTACCGATAGATTCGTTCATACGTATCTAGATCTACACGTCTGGAGATTGTAGGAGCATTTTAGCCAGGTTATCTTTTTTGTACCTACTATCCTTTACTTATACGGCGAACATAAAACACTCGGCTTTTAATAATTTGCCGATTCTAATAAATAAAGATTTCAGTCTTTACAGAGGGCCCGCTCTAAAAACGACCGCCCGGGTAGCGTGCATTAGAATTCAAACTCTATTGTATTTTATCATACATTCTTTTTTGCACCTCGCCGGAATATATTTGCAATTTTAGTTGACAGGATTTATCATGAAGCTTTTTGCGTTACGCTGATTGTCTTTCGAACGGGAGCATTTCTTTTGGTACCGATCCCCACGATAAACGTCTGATTATCCGAACGGACGGTCCTACTAGGGCCCGATAAGGTCGGTTTGGGATTAAAAATTAAACGCATTAATGAATATGTTGACTTTATGAACATCGGCTAAAGAAAATACGAGTAAAACGAACTACGTATAGTGATTATATTCTTTGAAATTTTACATAAGGTAGATATCAGAGTTCTCACATCTTGTACTTAAGACTGAAGAGATGATTATAGATGTTCTAACTTCTAAGTACCTACTTAGTTTATTACTTATTAAGAATCTCTCCGCCTTACCAAAAAACAATAAAACAAGTTAACTGTATTACGTTCCCATTTCTACTTATCATAAAAGTTCGAATGCAAAAAAATCAGGTCTGATGCTGCTGCCAATTTTTCATAAAATGCACAACCCTTGGAGAGTGCCTAATACTACTATTATATAATAGGTATTATGTGCTACTACACTATGTTTGTTGGCGACTGGCAAGCATACATAATATACATGTAGCACGATCTCAATCTACTCTCTTCTAGGGGATGGAAAATCCCACAAGGAACAGTGCAGGACAGGTATCCAGTACCTAATCTTCAAAAGGTTTCTTATAATGCTAGACCTAGATTATACTTGTAGTGCTAGACGATGACTAGACCCACGGGTTTACGCTATGCGTTGTCTAGTCCTTCAGCGTATGATTTTGAATTTGGACGTCGCGTCGCGTCGATGTTACCGAGTCGTGTTCAATGCTCTCTTCTAAAAATTGTAGTCTTTTTTTTTTTTTTAAATTTAGATATCTTTATTGCACACACAAAATATACCTACAGTATACAGTTGAAAAGCAGTAGTAAGACTACATAGAAATTATGTGCAAAGGCGGTCTTATTGCTAAAGCAATCTCTTACAGACAACCTTTGGTGAAAGGTTAGGTTAGGTTAGGTTAGGTTATAATATTAAGTACTAGCTGATGCCCGCGACTTCGTCCGCGTGGATCTAGGTTTTTCGGTTCCCACGGGAACTCCTTAATTTTCCGGGATAAAAAGTAGCCTATGACAGACTATAATCTATCTCTGTACCAGATTTCATCCAGGTCCGTTCAGCCGTTGGGGCGTGATTGAGTAACAAACATCCATACATACATACATCCATCCAAACTTTCGCATTTATAATAATATTTATTTGATGATTGGTACATACACACTACAGTAGGTACCTACACTTTATGAAGGTCTATTAGGTATATCAAGTATAATAAGTCATGGTGATAATTTACTACGATATCCTAAAACTAAAGCTACAAAGGTTCCAAACGCGCCGTCTGAGAAGAGCCCAAACTCAGATATGATTTCGATTTTTATACAATTTTCACCGCTGCAGGACAATATAAGAAGTCCCCGTGTAGGTATAGGTATGTAACCATTATACCTATCAAATATAACGATAGATTGTTACTTAAGTACCTACCTCCTTTTTCTCTTGCAAGCGTCTGAGACTCGAGTTCATCCAAGACTATCTATGGAATTTTATAATTATAGTATTTACCTATAACACCTACCCAAATGGGGTTTGCTGATTGACATTTCATTCCAAAGTTACCAAACTAGGGTTAGGTGGTTAGGCATGAGCGTTATGACGGGCTATGATTTTTCTGTTACACATGGGTGCGTAAACAAAAAAGGTAATAGCCGGGGTTGCAAGGGGCGGAGCCAGGTGTCCGTTGCAGAGATCTTATCTCCGATAGGGACGCAGGCCGACGGGTAGCGTACTGCGTAAGGCGACTCACCCTCAAGCACCGACGGGACGGCCGATGTTGCGTCCATAGACGTTATTTCCCATTAGGGCAAAAGTTTCAGTAGCCGGACTGGAAAAAGTTAAATTGTGCGAAAGCCCGCTCCAATTATAACTTCCTCGGTCCCACCGTGTTTTAAAATGAAAACGATATTAAAAGGAAATTGTATACATAAGTAAGTGCACTTTATTAATTGCCATTTGCCATCGTTGTACCTAAGTATTAGCAATTAATAAAATATGTATGATAGCTTGTGGTTCAAACTTCAGCCTCCTAGAAGATGGGGGCCAGATTCGATCCCGCACGCACGCCCCTCCAATATATTATCCATACTAATATTATAAATGCAAAAGTGTCTGTCGGTCTGCTACGCTTTCCCAGCCCATCTTTTTAACCGATTTTGATGAAAGGACATTGCCCTGTCCCCATACAAAGTTCGCCTAAAAACCAACCGTCAAACCACATTGAATACTGGGTTCAAAATAATAACCTTTTAATACTTGAGAGCAGATTGAAACAACGGACACTTCTGAGAATTTATTTATTACCAAATATATTTTCAATTTTGAGGTTATTTCGACTCAATCTGCTTGAAAAATAAATATCATCTTTATCCAATTGTAATAGAGCTGTAAACAGTATGTAGAAAAGACAAGTTTCGTCGTAGTTCACCTAAAACGTTTCAGATGGCGTTACAACTATTAATTTATTGTACTTTCAATAGATGGCATTGCGATATTCAGACTGCTAGCGCACTCAGCGCTTCAAGCTGCTTTTATCTTATTTCTTTAGTTACGGAACCAGCGCTCAAGCGGTGGTAATGTTTATTATTTTAACATGTAAGTTATTGATCTGTGGATAATAATCGAGAGGCGGAAAAGTATGGTAGTCAATTTAATACCCATTTATTTATTTTTAATTAATTTGAAGTGTCCGTTGAATTCTAATATTTGGAATAAAGGTTAAAAAATAAGCTAAGAATTACTGTATATTTCAAACGTATGTTGATTCTTAGGCGAATTTGGACAATGTCCTTTGGCACAGAGGTAGGTTTCATTCCGGAGAAGGACAAGGCTACTTTTTATCCTGGAAATTAAGGAATATCCCTTGACTGCAATCTCACCTGATGGTTAGTGATGTATTTTGAAGTTATGTGTGTTTTTAACGATGATGGGAAAACTTCCTGATAAAATTTGCATACCAGAGAGTTCTCAATAGGTACCTAGATAATGTTCTCAAAGGTGTGTGAACTTGCAATAGTGAAGTCTGCCAATCTGCAAGTAGTCAGCGCAACGTGGTGAACTACTTCTTAAACTCTTCTCATTTTGGAGACCCGATTTCAGGCTGGCGATAGTTTGAGATGATGGGATCATAATTGACCTACATTAGGTACTTCGCGATCGTATTGAAATAAAATATTATGATCATGGTGACAGGAACCTTCAAGCATCCCTCTTGCATCTAACTGGTCAAAACTAGTGGTTCGCCCCGAACTGAGACCTCGCGGTATCCATAAACTTGTACAGAGCGCCATCTATTGACATCATTGTGAAGTTCTGTTAAAATACTGAAGCTTATTAAAAATTAAATAATTTCGTTTTCTTAAAATATTTATCTAATTTTAGTATTTGTTGTTCAAGTACAGGATTTAATTCAAATAATTGATAAGTTTCAGCCTCTGCAGCCTTTCAGAAAATTGAGAGTTCTGGGGTCAACTTTGGACGTTAGAAAATCTCCACTTTGAAAGCCCCCCATTTCGTTAATTTTAGGGGAAAAATTAAAAATAAAATAGTTTTGGACTCTATTCCTAAGTATCTTTAAAATGATATACCGCAACCCTATATAAATATTTTACTTCGCATTCGCTTATATGAGAGTCCCCCTGAAATAAATAACAAAAAATTTTTATAACTTTTTAAGCCATATTCGGCGGCAGGCCATCGGTTTACATAATATATTTAAATTTGAAGTAATTACGTTCAGTAATTCAGAAGTTATAAGGCTCTGACAGACGGACGGACGGACGGACAAGTGCAAATTCACTCAAGTAGATTCAGAGACCTTCGCTTCGCTCGGTCAATTATTTAGTTAAATATTGTGAAGCTATTAGCAACTATCACTGTTTGAAAAGTTTATTCCAGGGTTGTGACGACCTCCCTGGCGCAGTGTTGAGCGCTGTTGTCTTGACGTGGGAGGTCCCGGGTTCGATTCCCGGCAGGGTCAATTTGGGAATTTATAATTTCTGAATTTTCTCTGGTCAGGTCTGGTGGGAGGCTTTAGCCGTGGCTAGTTACCTACCACCTGTTCTGTGTTACCACCCTACCGGCAAAGACGTGCCGCCAAGCGATTAAGCGTTCCGGTACGATGCCGTGTAGAAACCGACTAGGGATATGGGTTTAAATATAACTGCCTTACCCCCTAACAGGTTAGCCCGCTACGATCTAAGGCTGCATCATCACTTACCATCAGGTGAGATCGCAGTCAAGGGCTTTATTGTACTGGAAAAAAAATGGTTGAGATGAAGAGGACAGTAATAGAAAATTTAACTGAAACAAATTTAATGCTTGGTGCAAGTGGACCGTAAATGATAAATATTCAACGAGGCTTGTTCAAATAAAATATAATGACTCTTGAGCTTGAATCCATAATAGGGACGATGAAATTATCTTCTTCATATGTTCCGTAGCAGCAATATGTCTACCTTTTCCATGCCTGTAAAGCCCGCTTCAAACATTCGGAATTGAGTTCTGAATTCTGAATTTTAGTACTGGATAGGTACGTGTCTCACACTTGCACTTTTGTTATCTTTTTACATAATTAAACATGAATTCCTGGTCACGGCATCACGCGTGAACGGCTGGGCCAATTTCGCCAATTCTTTTTTGTTGCGTTTGTGTGGACCTCGGGATGGTTTAGGTATATTCAAAATTGGACCCGAAGGGGGCGCTGCAATCGGGTTCGAGGTTCAGGGCAGGATAAATTCTGCCGGGCCCACTAGTCTAAGTGTAAATATGAGGTAAAAATGTTCCGAGACAATTCATAATGTGCATATTGTGAGGGGCACAGGTGAGGGGTAACTAAATTGTGCCAATTCTTCAATTCTTCGGTTTCAAAGTCCGAATTCAGAATGCAATTACGGTTGTTTGCAGCCGGCCTGAGTAGGTAGCTATAGGTACCTACTAGTTAAAAAAAGTTGGTTTTGTTGAGAAAATAAATGATACCGTTTTAATATGATCCTTTCAAGTTACTATATGCGTTTAGATTAGTCTTTTTATTATTACCCTGACGATAATCATTAAAACGTATAGCGCAATCAATTGCTTGCGTCGTCGGTCCAAGTATGTCTGGAGTTATGAGAAACAGGACTACGTGATCAAGACCATTAACTTGTGAGCCAATTATCCCACGTGTTCTACGAGTATGTCGGGACGGACCAGTACAAGCGCAATATGTTAACATATTTTTTAATTTCTCCTTCGGCTGAAGTATCGGCGACTGCGAGTGCATGCGCAGGAGTGAGATTTATAATAAGAAAACGCTCCTACCGCGCATGAGGCATAAGGATCTATAAATCTTTTAAGTACTGCATCGGCCAATCCCTGTTGAGAAACTATAAATCATCGGCGCGGAGCGTACGTTTGAATTGAACACGGACACTGTCCCGCTCGCACTCCCGGCTCCTCGCCCTCGATACATCATTTATCATTTCTTTCTCTCGTTTCTTCTCAATGATAAATTCAATTCTCTTTTCGAATATGATTGTTCCTCGTTTTGTTATTGTGTTTTATTGTGGTACCGTCACGGAGTTAGGTTTTTGATCGGAATCCGATCGAAATGATCGCGAGAATTGGATTTCCATTTTAGATTTCGTGCCACAAGTGATCAATCTTGGCTTTCGCATGGAGGCCCCCAGTCTTGTTTACGATTTTAGTGCGGAAAACATGATTTATTTGACTGTTTAGAGATCCTGAAAATTGGGATCTTATTTTTAAAATGTTGCTTATTTTTAATTTTTAGGGTTCCGTACCCAAAGGGTAAAAACGGGACCCTATTACTAAGACTCCGCTGTCTGTCCGTCTGTCTGTCTGTCTGTCTGTCTGTCTGTCTGTCTGTCTCCAGGCTGTATCTCATAAACCGTGATAGCTAGAAAGCTGAAATTTTCACAAATGATGTATTTCCGTTGCCGCTATAACAACAAATACTAAAAATTAAAAAAATATATATATTAAGGGGGGTCCCCATACAATAAACGTGTTTTTTTCGTATTTTTTTGCTCAATATTAAAAACGGTAACAGGTAGACGGTTCAAATTTTCACAGAATATTTACTTGTATATTACCTTTCAAAATAAATAATTAAATATCAATAAAGTAAATATTAAAGGGGGGCTCCCATACAACAAACGTAATTTTTATTTATAATACGTCATAAATCGTAAAACTTACTACAGGTTTGTACGGAACCCTCGGTGCGCGAGTCCGACTCGCACTTGGCCGGTTTTTTTGCTACTTACCTGATACAAAGATGGGTAAATAACGGTAATTAAAATTTGTTTTCTTCATCCAAGATCTTATAAATACTTAAATGCTAAAAGATCCTAGTTTACTCTGCTTCTAGATATTTTTTTATATTTTTAAACCCAAATTCTACATTGAAACTGTTTCGACCCAAAATATCTACAACCGTTCTCTGATATTTGTACTAAGTGCCTTTATTATCAGATACACAGGTACAAAAAGCCTGAGGGGAACAAAAACTGGTGTCCTTATAATATCTAATAGCAAAAGTAGAATAATCTACCTTTTACTATTCTCTATCCTATATGCTCCTCATACTCCCAGCTATCTTAAAGAACGTTTCAACGGTGCTGTCGATCGCCTTATGCAGCTGCGTTCTACCAAGGATATAATAAACTCCTTGCAGTCGTACAAAATTTTACAGCAAATCGTACACGGTGCAGGTATGCCGTGCAGTTATATGGAATTCTCTACCCAAGCATATCAGAGACTCCAAATCCTTACCTATTTTTAAAAATAGTCTCAAAAATTTTCTTCACGTCCACGTCCTGCCATAATAACTAAATATTATCTCTTTCGTAATTTGTTAATAATATGCTTATGTAATATTAATTATAATAAGTGTAATTTATGTATGCATTATGTATGTACTATTTATGTATGTATATGTATAATATATATTGTTATCTATATTTATTTATTTTACTTATATGTAATGTAATAAATATATAATAGGTACGTCTATAATGTGCTTACCTACTATTAATAATAACGTGTATTCACACCCTGTTCAATCCTCTCACCAAAGGTTGCGGTAGAGATTGCTCAGTAAGCAATAAGGCCGCCTTTGCATACCTAGTTTTTAGTTAACTTTATTTTGTATTATTTTATGTGTGCAATAAAGTATTCATCTATCTATCTATCCAGTGCCGTAAATAGCCTTTTCTGCGCCCTGTGCCAGCTTCTATTACTGCGCCCTTGTTTTTTTTTTAGATATTATAGGTACCCTAGCTAAAGCAATGCTATGTATAGGCCTTCTTTATTTCATTCAGGGAAATAAAATAAAGCACAAGGACCTTGGTGTTGGTGGACCAATTAAATAATATTTTGGAAAAAAGTTATTTTTTTAAAGAACCAGAACTGATGTGGGCAAACAAGCAGACGAGCTATTTAAGTGGACCCACCCTGATGCTTAAGATTTAATTTTTGGGCCACTTTCTTCATACTTCTATAATAAAATAACACCCTGCAAAGTTTCAGTAAACTGTAAATTAAGTATTTTACAAAAATTCAAAAAACCTTCCTTATTGAGCGCCTACGTCACAAAAGGAACCTACTGTCAATATTTCAAGTTTCTAACCTTAGCGGTTTAGGCTGTGCGTTGATCCCTTAACGATTTTATGTACATTATACTATAGATAGATTTTAGTTACTTCGGCAGATTATGTTATTCCCGTGATCCATGAATAATTTTCTTCAAAAAAAAAAAACCGTGCTCGAGAATGTACAGGTGACATTTTTTTTTTACAAGTTTGTTACTATTAGGTCATGCTAAAATCGTCAGATTATTTGAATCTAGACCTACTCTTTTTAGGGTTCCGTAGCCAAATTTGGCAAAAACGGAACCCTTATAGATTCGTCATGTCTGTCTGTCTGTCTGTGTGTCCGTCCGTATGTCACAGCCACTTTTTTCCGAAACTATAAGAACTATACTGTTGAAACTTGGTAAGTAGATGTATTCTGTGAACCGCATTAAGATTAAGACATAACTAGAAAAAAAACAATAAATTTTGGGGGTCCCCATACTTACAACTGAAACTCAAAAAATTTTTTTCATCAAACCCATACGTGTGGGGTATCTATGGATAGGTCTTCAAAAATGATATTGAGGTTTCTAATATCATTTTTTTCTAAACTGAATAGTTTGCCCGAGAGACACTTCCAAAGTGGTAAAATGTGTGTGTCCCCCCCCTGTAACTTCTAAAATAAGAGAATGATAAAACTAAAAAAAATATATGATGTACATTTAACATTATCATGCAAACTTCCACCGAAAATTGGTTTGAACGAGATCTAGTAAGTACTTTTTTTTTAATAATTTAAAACTTACTACAGGTTTGTACGGAACCCTCGGTGCGCGAGTCCGACTCGCACTTGGCTGGTTTTAGCATGTAATTAACTCACTCTACATTAATCTGACGCGCTCGAGTAGGTATTTCTGATGATCGATTTTTTTTAACTATTCTGATATGCTGTCCTAGATAGATCCATCCATCAATATAGAGAGATATACGATGAAGGTACTCTATAGGGTCCAAAGAATCGCCCCTTATATTAATCTGCCACGCTGGAGTAAATCCAAAAATCCCCTCTTCGGCTCGTAGCCGGCCGGCCGCTTGACTCCGATAAACACTAAACACAATACGCTCGTGCGCTGCCAAAAAATGAGCGCGATGTTTTGTCTAATTTAACAGACGTTTATGATGATACTGGCATGTAGGTACGTATGTGTTGGAATCGAGCACTAGGGGCGCAGCGGGAACTTATCAGGAACAAACCGAAAAAATAATAGTCCTGCCTGGTCTGGCCATTCTTGCGCCCCCAAGAGTCTACGCCCTGTGCCTGGGCACCGGTGGCACCGCCCTATTTACGGCACTGTATCTATCTAATATCTATCTACCTATCTTTCCTATGAAGATATTCAGGTAACAGCAAGCATTCGTAAATTGTAGAGTTCAGACAAACAGTTGAGGGCGGTGGTAACCTACTTACAGTAGGCAGTCACATCACATAATAGGTATTTTATATAATGTTAATTTATTGTCTATAAGTATTTGCATTTATTTTTTATTGGAAACAGGTGTGTGGCTGACAACTACCTATTTGAAGAACCTAGGCCTCTTGTAAACCTACTTACCTATTATTCCAATACTTTCGAACTGCAACTCAACAGTTCATTGCTAATATCTGGGTGACCGAGCTTTGCTCGGTATTTTTTTGGTAAATCAAATTTTTTTTTTTAAATAATATTTTTTTTTATTAAATTAAAATTTAATAAAAACAAAACGGGAAAAAAAGCAAATCATAATCGGATCTGGAGACATCTGGACTCGAACCGGGGTTTTTGGTTTCGGGACCACCCGATTTCCCACCTGAGCTATTAAAACCTTATAGATACCTAGTGTCGAAAAGCTTCGAAGATTCAAATGAGATTGTAGCAGTTTTTCATTGCCTGAAAACACGGATAAAACGACATTTTCCAAAAATGAATCCTAGCTAGATCGATTTATCGCACCCCCGAAACCCCCGACATGCTAAATTTCATGAAAATCGTTGCAGCCGTTGGCGAGATTCAGATTATATAATATACTAGCGATCCGCCCCGGCTTCGCACGGGTAGCACTAATAATCCTAATCTATATAATATAAACTATCCTATCTCTCAAGTTAGATCGAACTGCACATGGTGTGCGAATTTTATTATAATCGGTTAAGTGGTTTAGAAGTCCATTGAGGACAAACATTGTGACACGAGATTTATATATATATAGATAGATATATAGAAGAATTGCTCGTTTAAAGGTATAAAATAAGATAGATATAGATAAGTATGAAGCCGTGTAAAATGGCAGTGTAGCCCTCTTGTTCTTCGTAGCCCCCGTGGCAAAGCAGTCGTGGTCATTACGAAGTGACGGTTTTAGTAGTAGATGTGATTCGTTACAAGAGCATTTGTCAATTCTTCTTGCTGGTCGACAGCTTGGTAATTGATAATATACTCGTGCAAGAGACCGCCCACAGCTGAATTCATTTGGTCAGTCGATCGCTTGGACGACCTTCCTCGCCTTCTATTAGCCTAGTAGAGCTCTAACTAAACATACCAAAGAAAATGTAGAATGTTTAATTCGGTAGAGTTAAGAGTATAGTGAGTAGGTTAAAAGCTAGTAGGTAACATGGGCAAGTCAATATGTCATTAGTCAATCGCTCCCTGAAGTGTCGACTCTACCTCACCATCACTCGTAAGTCGTAACATGTTACAGTTAGTAGGTGGAGTCAAAATTGTTAAGAACACGCTATACGGTTTCTTCATATCAGCCAGCGTAGGATATAGCGTATACCAGCGTTTTCTTCTGTGGTTTTCTTCATACAAACGTAGACGGTAGAAGGCTAATTGCTCCAATATTCGATATTGCATGCCCAAAATTAAGCATTAGCCCCCTTCAACCCTTTTCGCATGCTCGTTCTATGAAGAAATCATAGTGAATCTCAAAATTCTCGAATTAAAATATGGACTTAGTAATGAAATGCGGGTGCACTATCTTCTTTGCTCATCACTGAGTCTATCCACGATGCTAGGTGGAAACAACAAGCATCGAAGCCACGTGCGCTCGCGAGTTACTTTGATCTCGTAGCATCTTAGATGGTCCGAACTGATGGACAGCGATTCAAACACATAAAAAGCAGAAATAATTTGGAAACAAATTTCTTTGAATTGAAATATGTACGTTTTATTTTATCTTTGCTATTTACATGACCGTAGAAAAGACAATCAACAGTTTCATCTTATAGTAACTTAAAATACAACGTTCTCTTTCAGTCAATTTGTTTTACATAGGTAGGTACAATTTCTCTATCTAGATTCTAGAATAGCGTGAGTCTGTGAAAAAATATATATTTTTTGATACATAAATATGTGTATAATATATGTATAGCCATAAAATTCCGAAAAACATAGATAGCACGAATCGATAGCAATGACATAATTATCTAGATATTTTAGTACATTTACAATATCACTTAACACTATTATCACTTGGTATTCCTTAATAATATATTTATATATACACAAAGTAAATTAACATATTAGAAACTACTTTACAATAATTATACAACCTATAAATCGAACTTTATTGGACTTCGGTACTTTGGCCATAAAATAAACGTTTTATATTAACTTTTAATGTTAAATTAAAAACTCAAACCAGTTTGCAATATAAAACATGTCAGAGATTATTTATTCATATGAAGCGACAAATAGACGACTTTGTTTATCATAAAATTGCAAGAATGCGAAAAGAATTGCATTCGTATTTCGTACAGCTTTTTAATTTGACAACAATTTTAACAACAAGAATAAATGTTTGTGCATCGTAAAGTTGCTGACTTATGAATACTATAGAAAAGGCTGCAATAAATCACTGCCAACAATGCAGTTGACAAAAATCTTCACTTCTCAGACATTACAAAAGTCCTTACACACAATACTTTACGTAGGAATATCTCGTCAATTATAATAAGACACTTCTTTGCCACACCAACACTGTGTTTACAGAAAATATACAACATGCTGTAAAGCTTTTGTCATCTAGCGGTCATTGTTTACGACTCTCTTGTTAAATTAAGAGAATAGATTCGATGTAGCTAATAGTAGCTAGTGGTTATAAAAACTTATCCTCATACTGTTTCTATTTTCTCAAATAACTCTTTGCTTACATATAGGACACTTGATTAAAATACATATAAAATATGTAAAATATCGGACGGCTGCATTTCTGGCATTGAGTGAAAACCTTTTTTTTTTTCAAAATTGATGAGATAATATTAATAAGGACTATTTTATTAATAAGCGTATCGCATTCTTAAAAGCATAATAGCAAGCGCTTTAGTGAACTTTTCATTCCACGTTGGTAAATCTGAAACTTCAGCCTAAATAAACCTTTTGAAATTTTGAAAGCTCGTTGAAATGCAGTCTTAGGCGGACTCTAGTGCAAAAACAAATTAGTATGAGCTTCAGGCATATGGTTTGTAATGTACTCCGCGTCGAATGAAGAGTTCACTAAGCGCGGTGCGGTCAATAAGCAGCGGCGGCGCCAGAGTGATGCATTAAATGGTGGTGGTGATAGGACTCTTGCGTGGGACACCACCACTCCGGGACCGCGTGGGGAACAGCGGGCGCGGGTTGTTGGAACTGACTCCAGTGACCACCGAAGCCTAACTTATTATCCATCATACCGTTACCGCCTATATTCGTGAGGTGAGGAGGTTGATTGTGGTGAGGTGGCGCCGGCGGTCGTTCGTACGATTTCTGATCGTGAGGATTTAAGTATTTATCGTTAAGGCTTTCTAGTTTGTCTGTTATCGTGGGATGATGGTGAGGGTGTAGGACTGTCGCTTGTGGTGGAGGTGGAGGTATGGGTGCTGGAGGGCTAGCTGCCCCGGCTGTGACGCTGACGCTTCCAGCCGAAGACGAATCGTCCCCATCACTGTCGTACCTTGGCGATGCATCGCCAGCCGCCCCGTGCACTTTCATATGCTTCCGGAGAGATGATGGGTGTGTATATGACTTGTCGCAACCATGTACGCGGCAGTTGTAGGGTTTGTCGGATGTATGCACGTGCGAATGCTTCTTTCTGTCCGAAGAGTTGGCGAATCGGCGGTCGCAGCCTGCGTATTCACACTTGAACGGCTTTTCACCTGAAAACAAAATTATCCGTTTTAGTGAACTGTATCTAAAAACACATTTTTATATAAAAGTTAGGTAAATACGCGTTTTGATAATCTGCTCTACCTATCGTACAAACATATATAAATTCGTGATTTAAACCATCCATCAAGAAATTTTTATTGGGAATTAGAAGGAAATGCTTATTAAAGTTACACTTCTCCTAGAAAGCTCCTTGTATTATAGGAGATAACTGCACTTTTGGTAACCATCGCCAGAAAAGCTGATTCAGTGTTAGGTGGATGTAGAGCTCTCCACTGATCACAAAAGTTGCAGTCTGCCTGCATTTGGATGGCCCTTTCGCTAAATATGGCCGTTCAAAGACGGTTTATTGTTACCAAAAATGAACGATAATTAGAAAAGCTGATTCTTGTACAGTATTAAAGTATGCGCAGTACCTATGTAAACAGCGTAAAAACTGACGCATTTGGATGGGACTTTTTCTAGATATCAGCTTTCAAAGACGTTATAACCTATACTTACTATGCGTTCCTGTAAAAAAAATATTAGCAATTATTATGTCGTCCCGTTGATTGCTGTTAATAATTTTTAATAGCGATCAACGGCGACAAAGTTATTGCTAATATTTTTTTACAGGAACGCATAGTAAGTATAGGTTAAAACGTCTTTGAAAGCTGATATCTAGAAAAAGTCCCATCCAAATGCGTCAGTTTTTACGCTGTTTACATATGTACTGCGCATACTTTAATACTGTACAAGAATCAGCTTTTCTAATTATCGTTCATTTTTGGTAACAATAAACCGTCTTTGAACGCCCATATTTAGCTAAAGGGCCATCCAAATGCAGGCAGACTGCCACTTTTGAGATCAGTGGAGAGCTCTACATCCATCTAACACTGAATCAGCCTTTCTGGCGATGGTTACCAAAATTGCAGTTATCTCTTAGTCTATTGCAACATTTACACAAAGCTCCGTTGGTAGAGTCCCCGTTTCCATTTAAATAAAAACATCGATGGAAGCGAACGCGAATGTCCAATCACGCAATAAATAACCAGATTTGCTCGTTGTTTATAGTTTACGAGTATAAATAAATATTCGGAACAATTGCACGGGATACTTAACACGACAATAAATCATCTTTATAAGTGGACTTTGTCACACTGCCGTACAAAGCTGTGTCGTATCAGATTTAGTATTTTGAATTCTAAAATAAGAGCATGAAGACATAATTTGTGTTTGAGCTTCTGCTGAACTGTGACACGTTTGACAATAGCAGCTCCTTTAACCCTCCTTATGACGTGATGATTATGGTGAACCAAGTGAGTATTTTACCTTCCCTATAGGTACTGTATAGGTAGATTTTGTATGCTTAGTAAACATTTTGTGTTTTGAAATTAGATAATATCAGGACCCGCATTATCCTCAAAGAAGTAAACGACGTAGTATTCCTTCCCAATATACTCGTACGTAACTTATCGAGCTTTTTAGATAGGTATTAGGTACCTATTAGATTCTCGTAGTCCGTATGTAAAGTAGGTACATATATCCATACTTCCATACATCCATATCCATACTAATATTATAAATGCGAAAGTGTGTTTGTCTGTCCTTCTGTCTGTCTGTCTGTCTGCTACGCTTTCACGGCCCATCTGTTCAACCGATTTCGATGAAATTTGGTACAGGGATAGGTTGTATCCCGGGGAAGGACATATGCTACTTTTTACCCCGGAAAAAGCGGGAAAGTTCCAGCGGGAATCAAAAAAACTGAATCGACGCGGACGAAGTTGCGGGCATCATCTAGTTATAGTAATAAATAATTATTATTATCATTTTGAAAAGAGCTTCGTAAGTATGAAATCGTAAGTATCAAATCCCACGGCATTGGTAGCCAAACGCCTTCCTACCTTCTTATAAACATCATTCTGAGTATGCAAAAAACATATTTATAATATCGACAGCTCTAAGCTCTTTTATTGTAGCAAATTCCTCACGAGTTCACCGAATCGTGTGTGATGTGAGACCATTCAATAAAATCACTACCAAGTCCCTAGTGTGCACACAGCCCACAACAATACGCTTTTCTTTGTCGTGTTTACAAATAAACCTCTCTGGTAATCCCCCTTATTGTGTTTGAAACTTGAAGATCGCGTTGAAGAGCCACAGATGCTAATCTCAAGTGTCTGTTAACACAGCAATAATAGAGCTTTTTAGTACCTTTACCACAATTTTTGTTACTGTTAGGATACTCATGAATGAAGGCATCACATTCTCCGGCTTTGAATATTGATACTTCCTTTACAACGTCGTAGCTTTTATCCTCATTCGTTTGAGGTACAAATAAGTAGGTATTTTATTTATGTAATGCACCATCATTTATCTGATGTACCTACCTACCTACAGTATTATTAACAACAGCTACGGAATTAAACATGTAATTATCCCTCGATCCCACAAATATAACTGAAGTAAGATTGATATTCGTCATTTGAGGCATTAATCTTTATGGCACACCTTCATTTCTAAAAGTAGGTAAGATCTAAAAACTTTATTTAGTAAATCCAACCTAGTACCTAGCCTAGGTAAATACGTATAATACGGTAACAAATAGCTTAGTAAAAATATTATAAAAACTCATCTTAAAAAAAAAAGAAATGTGCTTCACTCAAAAAGTCAAAACCCTGGTAGGTATGTTACCGACAGGTTAAATATTAAAACACCAAACATTTAAAATTAAACGACACATGATAAGGTATCCAAACCCAAAATAAAAAAGAAATCCAGTGGTCTCATTTTGATTAGAACAGTAAAAAAATACGTCGCGCGTCGGTCCCGTGCACTAATGAGGCTAATACGAGATAAAAGAGGCCAAAACATGTGTCGCCCACTTCATTACTAATCGAGCGTCTAATCTTCTTGTCACAGAAACGGATCGACGGTCGACGACAAATTCTATTAGTGTTTGATGTGTTATCTCTGCGCACGCGCCACTCACGTGTTATCCTCTTGACAGATTGAAAATATACAGTAGTTACGGATATACGGCAGGCTCTATATTCCTACATGCTTTTTTATTTGGTTAACAATGAACTGAGTTAATTTTATGCGATTACGTATTATTATAAAATCTTAGCCACATCTTGCCTACTTTTAAATCTATTTACAGAAACGTACCTATTACGTACTTAAGTAAAGTCAAAGTTAAAGTACATATAATTTATTCAAAGTTGGTACTAACACATACTCACTTACCTAATGAACGTCAGGTATAGAAAGAATAAGACGTGATGATGATAATTATTAACAACGGTATCTTAAAACTAAAGCTACGAGGGTTTCAAACACGCCCTGGTCTGAGAAGAGTCCACACCAAACTCAGCCGGGTACTTTAATAGATTTGAAAATACTGCGGTATTTTCTGATTTTCCTGGCTAAAAAGTTCTGTCTTTCCCCGGGATGTTGTAACATATTATCACCATCCCATCAAAATCGGTTGAACAGATAGGTAGGCCGTGAAAACATAGAGACAGACATTTTCTCATTTATAATATTAGTATGGATCCTGATTGAATAATTACAGTAGAATTCGCTCAATACTAATACCATAAACCGTAGATATAAATGCAATACCATATATTAAAGATATATTTAATGATAACATTAAAAAAAACAGAAAAGCAACACGAGTTGGGAATGCACGTCGTGAATTCGTTGCATGCCACGCCGGGACACGGGCTAGGGTCAGATGTTTATCTTAAACGCCTGTATCACCCACCAAAGACACTTTTTTGTAACGTTATTATCGATGTGAAATTTTATCTTTGCCTTATTTTCCATAAGATGTTAACTTAAATATTTAAAAGGGTAGGTATAAAAGCGGATTATTGTGGTCGATTAATTATTGCGAACCGTTTTTTTAAAGGATTGCCGTCATCAGGGTAGACTACTTAATATTATGTGGATTCCCAAATTAGGATCGAGTTGAATTTTGATTTTTATCAAACTTATATTGACAAGTTTGAGCATTTGTCCATTACATGTGAATGTGTATCTGTCTGTCCCATCCAATTCACTGATTTTTACGAAATTGGGAACAGAAATTGGCGTGGCTAGTTACTACCCTACCGGCAAAGACGTACCGCCAAGCGATTTACTTATCGTTCCGGTACGATGCCGTGTAGAAACCGACTAGGTGCATATGGGTTTAATATTATAACTGCCATACCCCTAACAGTTTAACCCGATACCATCTTAGTCTGCATCATCACTTACCATCAGGTGAGATCGCAGTAAGGGCTAACTTGTAGTGGAATGCAAAAAAAAACTGATATGAGATTTTCTTTATTTCCTCAGTGCGTGTCTCGCACTTGGCCAATTAACCACAAGCAGCCTTAAACATAATTGGGTATATTGTGAGGGCTAGATTTTATTTTTTATTTAGACTAGCCAAGAAATTAAACAAAATGTATTACGGAGGACGTCGGATCGAATTTAGTTGGATAAAAGCTGCAAAGCTTTCAGTTGGCACATCGCCTATACGAAATTGCTGCGGTATTAGATTACAGGTCGCTTAAGTGCGCTCTGCTGAGAAAACAAGCTTTTTAGAAATAGCACTGTTGATGTGAAACCCGATCCACTCGGCCTTTACACCCAAATTGTGTAAATGGCATTAGGTGAGTTTTCAGAAAAAACATTCAGGTTAGGTTTAAGGTTAACGCCGTTTATCGTGCTCGGTATCAGGTAACTAACTGGAGAGTTGTTACTTGTTAATATAGTATCATTCAAAAATAATAAGGTCAGTTTGAAAAATAAATAAACCTGTCTGTCTCCAGGATGCAGAGCTATGTCTAAATTTTGTAAAAGGCACTTTACAAAATCGAGTTTGACACCCCTGGGAACTTTCATAGGAAAAGTTAATTCAAGGTGCATTGTCTAACTTGAGAATTTACTTACCCTTGTTAGAGAAAATCAGTGCTATAGCTATGTACCAATATTTTATTATTTTGAACCTGGTCAGCTATCATACCCTCAATTTTGTAATTAATGGCACTTTATAAAGTCCAGTTTGACTCCCTTGGCGTAGCAGCTTTCATGGGCTGATAAGTAGGCTGTAAGCCCGTATATATTATGCCCGTCTCCGAAATGCAAGCTATCTCTAAAGTTTATGAATGGGTCGTCAACAGTTAGCTGACAGACTGATGGATAAACGTACCTACAGACAAACGCACTCACGCATTTATAATATTTTTACAATATAGACGATCTATTTCCCTATCATATTATGTACCTACCAACATAAAAAGAATGCACCGGGACCGACATACATTGTTATCTTATTGAATCGTATAAAAATTTAAGCGTAATAGGCATTGTTTAATCGGTTAATAGCTATTACCGCCGCGGCATATCCGGGCTAATTCAATCTCCAATAGACAGACAGCTAATGAGTGGCCGATGACTGGCGGTTTGCGTACAATCGTCTTTTCAACATGGACGCACACCATGTTTTGACTGACCTACAAAACTAATCGCTGCATTCAATAATGGGTATCTACTATCTAAGCTGACTTTTATTCCATTGGCCACAGGTGAAGGGTAACATGCAATATAGCCTTTATTTTATATATAACGCAAACAAGCAGGCGGGTCACTTGATGTTAAGTGATTACCGCCGCCCAGGACCATTTGCACCAGAGGAGTCACCAATGCGTTGCCGGCTTTTGAGATATTTGTTTATCCGCCCTTTGAAGAGCCCCATATTATAATCATGAGAGAACACAGAAGATGGAAGCTGGCTCCATAATTTGAAGCCTATTATTTATGTTACACTAAAGGTGCATATTATACCCTGAAATACTTTACTATTAATTTTTCTTAAGGCTTTTATAGAAGCCTAAAATAGGTACATAGGTATACGGTTCTCGCAATAAAGGAGAGCACTGGAGAACTTACAGGCAAAGACAATTAAAATTATATTGCTAAAATTAATGCTGCAAATATTGCAGGTTTCGTCTTGCGGATTTAGTGATTTTTTCAAAAAGTGGGACTTAGATAGGTATGTGGGCTTTATAATATTTGGTAGAATATGTAGGTACATAATTTTATTTTGTAACCTTATGTGATTCTCTAGCTAAGTTAGCTATTTTCTTTACATGGATAATATCCATATAAAGAAAGAGCGTTTCTTCTCGTATACCTATTTGAGTCAAACACTGATTGACGACATCGACAAGTTCCCCGAAAACAGATATTCACGCGCATATTTAAAAAAGCATTTCGTACACTGTAAAATGATTTACGACCTCCCTTTATCCGAAACGTATTTCGAATTAGAAAGATATATTAATATCTTCATTTTTTCCACTTCCCAAAGAATATGGGCCCTTGTCCCGTGAACACAAAAAGAATACGGAGTCGAGCACATTCGGCGCCCAACGAGCGTGTGACAAGGTGCTTTATGCGGACGATTATGAGCAGACCGAATAATGTTCCAATACCCGATAAATATCTGCCAACTCATACAAAAGCATCCCAATAAAAATATAATAGTAAAATGTAGCAACAACACGGACCACAAACTGCAAAGTCATATCTCGCCGGTAAATAAAAATTAAATGAAAACTTACGGCGTGAGAGGAGGACGGCAGTGTTTAACGAACACAAATTAATTGTGATCAATTTTTATAAACGCTTGCCTAGATACAGTTTTAATCTTATTTATAGTAAAAGCTTAATACCCATTTCGAAAATGTGAAACTTTACCACGTGGTAGAGCTCGAATTTGCAATCATATACTGAAATCGAAAGTTCTAGTAGGTATTATTACGTAGCTGATAGCTCCAATAATAAGTAGGCACTAGGCACCTACCTACGGCATTGGCCTAGCCCTAGCCTACTGATTTATTATTTGAGTAGCTGATGCCCACGACTTCCTCCGCGTGGATTTTGATTCATTAAAATCCCGTGGCAACTCTTTGATTTTCTGCACTCTCCAGGTCAATAACTATGACCTGCATGCAAAAACACGTCGATCTTTTGCTTCGTATCAGCGTGATTCAAGAACAAATCAACAAACAAACACTCGCATTTATAATATTGGCAGGATATTCGTTTTGTGTTAATAAAAGTAAGTATAATACAATATTATCGTGTCCAATGCACCTATAACTGCAAGTTAGTCCATCCGTTCGCCTTTTGAAGCAGAATGATAAACTATCACATTTGGCCGTCTGGCAATACTAGGAGTAAATTAAACTGCCGGCCATTGTTCTCGCGGAAACACTGAAAACACCATCTGTCTTGCTCTGATAGTATCAGTGGAGAATGCGCAATGGAGATATTTCTATCTTCCGATGCAAAATGTAAAAACCAAAAGCTACTTTATTCCAGCGATACGGCAGGAAACCGTTTGTTTTCTATTGTAAATATCTAGAGACGATATTGCCACTCTCGTATTGTGACTTTTTCAAACGCTTTTCTTGCTGATGATTTTTTTTGCATAAAAATTGTAATAAAATAGAGTAATAGCAATATAGAGTATGGATATAGGAATGCGTTGGTTGATAGGAATTGAAGTATGACACTCTATATTTATTTTAGATTGTATACAGGTCGCGACCTTGCCCTTTCCGGAGTCCGGACCTACTTATAGGTAGGATGATTTTTATAAAAACTAGTGAATTTAGGTTTTTGAAAAATTTTGAGGGACAGCAGTGATTTTCGGGTAAAGAAGGGAACCTATATCTAATCTTTTCTCGCCCTGTACGTTGTAACCTATATCTGTATAAACGCATTTTTGCATTATAACATTTGTATTTATTACTGCAAATTTAACGTACCTATGTGGCGAAAGTACCTATTGGCCAAAACATAGTAGGAGGGTAAGTAAGAAAACCTTACTTAACCTGTCTTAAAGCTTAGCGAAACCTAAAGGAACATTGTGAGTGTCCGTCCCGAAGCTAATTTCAAATTATCGGAACTTATCATATTTAGTTCCCAGAGAATGAATAAGGTGCCATACACCTGCGTGCAACAGAATAAGTACAAAACAAGAGCCAAGCGGGTTCGCTCGTCAATCCGTCCGTCAAGAGATTTGACAGCCCTAACCGGCATCACCGCCGGGATCCGAGAGATAAAAAATAACCAGAAATACATCATAAACAACATTTTATCAGAGGAAAAAATATTTAAAGACGATTCTCTACCTAAAGCGAAATTAATATTGTAATTTATTTAATTATTCTTAGACATTCAAATATATATAATGTAGACTGTAGAGTGTAGTGTTGACCAACGTGTGATTTTTACTACCATGATAGATTCTATCACCGGTTTTGAAAGCATAAAATTGTTCCGGGAAGAATCGTCAAGAAGCTCAACTGATAAACTGACCCTCAGTTGAACTCATAAACTTAGAATATAGTTCTACCGGTTGAACTTCTGGTATTATAAAGTTTGCACCAGCAGATAATAATATAATAGGTACTTACCTACGTCATAATATGAACTTTTATTTTGAAGTTTCTATGATTTATGCATGATAGATATATAAGCTAAATATTTTTTTATAATAATTATATTTTCATAAAATATAGAGCATGTTTTATAAGTCTGCAACCGCAACTTTTATTTACTCGCAAGTCGCAATAGATGTATTATATTTGTACCTAAGCATAGCGTTTGTGTGTGTAGATTTAAACGTTTTAATTTTATAATAATTCTGCGGTGTAACATTCGTTGTCCAATAAATCGGGTGAGTTATGGATTTGTATCGCTTTTAAGTTGCTAGGCTAACCACAACTTTAGCAAATGTTGACATATTCCTGATTTTTAATAAGTACTTACTTACCTACGTCAATATTTTGGCAATCCACTTATTTTTATGTATCGACATGACATTGGTTCAGTTTATTTGTTAAAATGTATACACAAATTACTAGATGAAGCCCGTGACTTCGTCCGCGTGGATTAAGATTTTTTGATTCCCGCGGGACCTCTTCAATTTTCCGCGATAGTTAATGTTGTTTATGTGCTAATTTAGGGTCTAAGCTCAGCCAAATCAGTTCAGTAATAACTGAACCTCACAATCACAAGAAACAAACATCCAAACTTTCATGACCCTGATCTTTCTTATGAGGCCCATAGTTTATAGCGACCATAAACATATATATTATATAACGAATAATTAGTGTCGGAAATATCTGTCTCTTCTCATTATATATTTTATTCTTTCAAATAAAATTGCCAACTAATTAAAGTACTTGTAAACGCGTCCTGAAATTAGGGTAAACCCATGGTCAATCCAGCTATGAGCGGTGTCCACTCAACACCCACACGGGGTCAGGTTTCAGCCCCTGGGCGCATTTTTGGGACAAACTAATATTTCTAACGAATATTAATAATGCATTTTGTTCTTATTTTTTATGTCCGATTCTGTAACATAATTACCAGGCGCGCCCACATTCTTAGCATTCTGATATTAACTTTGACAGTGGTTTGTAGCCGAATATAGTCACTCGCAACTGAGTTGTGACTATATTCGGCTACAAAAAATTGTGAAGGTAGGTAAGCTCTATCAAACCCTGAAAGTAGGTACAGTTTGGGTTGTTCTGTGCATCTAGCATACCTACACTTATCGAGAGTACCTATGAAATGAGTCATGAGTCATGACTCATGACCAATCAATCTAAAAAACAAACTCTGTCTACTAAACCATTACAAATCCGTTTTCGGTGTTAAGAAGCAAACCTACATCAATCAGAAACTTACAAGAGTATTTCAAGCACTCTTTTTTTAATATTTTTTTTATCCACTAAGTACTGTCTAAGTACCTACACAAGTTAGCCCTTGACTGCGATCTCACCGGTAAGTGAAGATGCAGTCTGAGTTGGTAGCGGGCTAACCTGTTAGGGGTATGGTTATATACCCATACCCCTATAATCGGTTTCTACACGGCATCTTACCGGAACGCCAAATCGCTTGGCGGCACTTCTTTGCCGGTAGGGTGGTAACTGGTATAACTAGCCACGCCTAAAGCCTCCCACCAGGCCAGACCAGGGAAAATTCAAAAATTATAAATTCCCAAATTGACCCTGCCGGGATCGAACCCGGGCCCTCCGCACGTTAAGACAACAGCGCTCAACACTGCGCCAGGGAGGTTGTCAAAACAGTCCTAAGCTCATAATATCGGATTCCAAGTAGGTAGGTACTAGGTAGGTACTAGGTAGGTACTTATTAATTAAATATTATATTCATTTGAATGATTTTTACCACAGATTTTTACGAAACCATTAAAATCTCGCTTTTCCTAAGATATCCAAAAGCGTGCAGCGCAAAAAGTAACAAACTGTCCATTGTTCTCTTCTTATTGTCGTGTTAACATTTCGATTGTTATCCGGTGCTTGTCTCGCAGCCATCGACACTTTTTGGTGGCGTAAAATGTTCAGAATTTGTCTCAAAAACGTCATCGACACAGAAAGTGTTACTGCCAAGCTGTTCGTTTGATACGATACTGGAACACACTAGACAGATACTCTGGGTTTACTTAACTTAGTTACTTTGTCTATAATATCTCCTAATTCATTCATAGTTATTATATTCATTAGTTACATAATTAATGACTTTTAATAGGTAGATTTTAATTATGCAAATGTTATTTTATGCAACAATAAAAATGAGATAATATAATAAAATGTTCATTCATGAATTGTTTTACCTAAACTGTTTTTAAACTAAACGCATATTGTTTCGTTGTACAATTATTTCACGTACCTACTTAGTAGAGTCCGATCTAGCAGAATTTTACGCAAACAAAAACTGAAGCGGAATTTTATCTCATAGATCCATGGTCTACTGGTTTTCATAAGTTCTCTAATTAGAACGCGTTGTAGCCCAATGTGAGCTGACGACCAAATATAAAGGTAAAACGAAGAAAATATACAAAAACTACAATTAATATATTTTTGTTATATAATACCATTAATTTAGAAGGATACAAATAAATAGATCAAGATTGTCTCTACTCTGTGTAAAATTAGTATAACATAAAAGCTAAAAGCAGACACACACATCATACATATACTTAATATTTTTAGTACATGATTCCTTATACCCTTTTAAGCCATAATTTAAAGGACAATGCTTCCAAATGTTCCATAAACACAACATACTGAAACTGATAGTAAACAAGGTGTCGCTAAAAAACCAATGAATGATGCAGCGAGACCTCCGCCGTCGCCCTACAAGACGAAAGAATTTCGCGCAGACTACCACCACAAAGGAAAACCGTTTTTCTCGACACGTTTAAAACGGCTGATAGCTCATTTCGTTTAACAAGCTCTATTTGTTAAGCATGCTTTGAACCAAATAAAAGGAATGGCTTTAAACTTTCGGAAATTAAATAGGTATGTAAAAAGTACCCAATAAAATAATAATTTGGAATTAATTCTTAGATAAAACTTTAAAAAATGCTATTTTGGAGCGAACTGTTGCCTGGGATGGACCATCGTATTGTTTGGTGAATTTGGGAACCACGTTTGATCAATTTGGATCAGGTCTGGTCGCTACGTAAGTATATTTCGCGCGCGAGTTGAATGCAGAGCTTATGTATCATACATAAGCACCATACATAAGCTCTGCATTCAACTCGCGCGCGAACTATACTTACATTATTACAAAGATGCTTTTGTCGTCGTATAATATTTAAACCTAGGCAATAAAGTGTCAAAAGGGAGAATTGTAATAAGATAGAGGCATAAGAAGCGTAGGTAGCGAGTGCGTTCGAAACTATTGTTGTAACACTGCAATTGCATAGGCAGATTCAATTTATGTTGTCCTGTAGGTACATGCGTAGTTATAAAGAAGCGGAACGGATGGAAGTGCGCGATAGAATTATTAAAGGGAAAAGGGACGTTAGATATTTAATGTAACAAAAATTGAGTAAATAACATTGACTGTGCTGCATGTCCCTTCATTTTACAAAGGTGGCAACACTAAAAATGAATCCATACTAATATTTAGGTATACCTAGCGATACCTGTAGGTACTATTATATTGTATTCTATGGCGAAAGTGTGTCTTTCTCTCTATATATGCTACGCATTCACGGCCCATCCATTCAATAGATTTTGAAAAAAAATTGGTACAGAGATAGGTTGCATCTCGGGTCAGGATATAAAATGCTATTTTTAATCCTGAAAAATTCCCAAAAAGCTCTCTCGATCTTAAAAAAAACTAAATTCACGCACACGAAGTCGCGGACAGTCATGAACTCATGCAAGTCATGAACTCATGACGTATTATAATAGGTACTTACATAAAGTCGTACATGGCCGTAATAACGAGCAAAAGCTTTTGAATGTTCATTGTAAATTAATTCAGCAGTTTAGATTAATAAGATTATTTAAGGTTATGTTATGTATTAAATTTAGTTTGTGAACTATTAAATAAAATCCATTTTCTTAAAAAAGGTACCAAATTACGCTTTAAACGTTAAGTAAGTTTAGAAAAAATTTGAACTAAAAGCTCCTATGTACGTACGTGAATTTAATAGGTATAGGTACCTAATACGTGTAAAAAGTATCAAGAAAAGTTCATTGTAGTAAAAAATTTCTTATCTGGTTCTATTTAATTCCATTAATTTATTATTCATTAAAGCAAGATCGATGCGGGTGGTAGATATAAGCACATTATAAGTTAGCAAAAAATATAGGTAGGTACCTACTACACAGGCCGATTTACCCACATATAGATGACAGTACCTACCAGATGTATTTTTCATGATGCCGATCTTAAAGAGTCGCATTAATCAGTTGAATATAAGGTAACTAAATTAATCATCAATTTTGTTGTCACTTGTCATTTTGTTCGTATTTTCGATCATTGATGTACCTACTTATCTACATTTCTGTGTTGAAGTTCTAGTTTTTTGAGTTCTATGAATTGATGTTCAAACCAGTGTAGGTACCTACTAAGTACTAAGTAGGCGTTGCAAATCAATTCTCAACCTCCACCATTAATTAATTTTTTCGCGACAATTCTACGTATTTATCATATCATTTCATTCTCTTATTGATAACTTAAACTCTTTAGTCTCTTCTTCTGAACCAAACTTGCAACCATTTTCGAGTTTTCTACTCGAAAGAGTCCTAGTGTTGAATTTGGCAAGGTTTTAGGAAAATCGTGAAATAGTTTGTGCGCTGTAGAGCTGACGGTGTGGTGAATTTCAAAACCTTGTACCTCTACCTACCCATTTGTATCATGGCGACTCAGTTTTTATACGCACTCCAAAGTCCTGTTCGCGCCCGCGTTTAGCAAAATTACAATTCGTTGGAATGATCCGAACGTGTTTTTGTCAGCTAAGAGTTCGGATACTTCTTCAATCAGGTGCCAAAATCAGAGCTGGGAGCATCGTTTAAATCGTAGAGGCAAAGCCTGTCCCGATTCGCCGCCTTTGTTATTTAAATTCGGGGCCCGGTATTTATGTCGGGCCGGTATACGCAACGTGTGTTGTGTGTCCTCACTTGTTGTCAGAAATACTGGTACAATGTGGGGCCATAATCACAAAGCTGATAAAAACGTAAACCGCTTAGCGCTTTCATTTTCTACATACGAGACAATGTCACGTGATAGGGCTGCATGGGGTGCGGAGTGATTGGTGTATCAATGTGTCCGTGAACTATGATGTCTCGTGTCTATGTGTGTAGCATGCGTAAGCTATACTTTGCACGTGGGGATTGTCCGTACAACGGCTGCTGATCGTAGATAGCCACGCCTCCGTAGTAGCGTCATTCTATGGAATTTATTACAATTTTCATGTTTTTTTTAGTCAGTTAGTTATCCATAAGTTAGCCATTTTGTCTTTGTATTAATGTATATTTTAGTTATAATATGGATATCGTAGAGACGTAATTTTGCGGAAATCAGAAATACCTACTTGAACGTAGCCTTCAAGAATTTAATCAACTAAAATGCTCGAAGATGGTCAAAAAAATTACTCTACTATACTTTAACGTTTCTTGAATTTTCAATCAATTTCTTCACCATTGATTCTTGAAAAAAGCTTTTAAACTGCAAATAGGTAGGTAAGTACCTACTTATTATAAAAATTCTTATAGGTTAACGCGAACTTTCAGAAGAGCTGGACCCAAATCCCCCATGTGTGTGTGTGTGTATCTGTGCATATTACTATGAGAGACACACACGATAGTATTTTATTGTGTTTGTTATATTTTTTATACAATTTATCAATCCGGGGCAGATGGCGGCTCACATAAACACCTTTTTAAAATTCACCCGACTATAAATTATAGGGTTACAACATTATCATATGCGGATATAAAATGGCCGTTCATTGTATCTTTGTGTTGAAAATCTGTTAAGAATAGTAAGTAGGTACCTACAGCACAGATTTATTCCATGAATATAATAATAACTAGCTGATGCCCGCGACTTCGTCCGCGTGGATTGAGGTTTTGCGGTTCCCGCGGGAACTCTTTAATTTTCCGGGATAAAAAGTATCCTATGTGCTATTCCAGACTATAATCTATCTCTGTGCCAAATTTCATCCAGATCCGTTCAGCCGTTGGAGCGTGATTGAGTAACAAACATCCATCCATACATCCATCCAAACTTTCGCATTTATAATATTTACTAGCTGATGCCCGCGACTTCGTCCGCGTGGATCGAGGTTTTTCGTTTCCCGCGGTAACTCCTTAATTTTCCGGGATAAAAAGTAGCCTATGTTATTCCAGACTATAATCTATCTCTGTGCCAAATTTCATCCAGATCCGTTCAGTAGTTACGGCGTGAAAGCGGAACAAACATACAAACAAACTCACTTTCCCATTTATAATATTAGTAAGGATAAGGATTTGATATATGCGAGAATTCCTCATGATATCGCAAAAACTTAGGTAATTTTTACTAATTTAATTCAATGTTAATTCAATATGAATTTTTATGTAAACCGGCTAGCAGAATTTTTACACACAAGACACAAGTACCTATATACCTATACCTACCACTTGACACCTTAATGGTATATAAACTGTATGCTGAATAATGTAGATATAGCTCATGCCAGTTAAAAGAATAATAATAATAATCAGGTCATAGAAGATATCAGGAAAATGATAAATACAGTCATGGTAAAACAAAACATTTTTTATAAAACATATTTCGTTCTCAACAAGTTCCAAAGTTTTTGTAAAACGTGAACTAATTGAAAAGTACTATTACAGCGTAAACGATTATTTGAATGATATAGGAAGGCAAGGGTATGAATTGTTCCAGCGGCTAATTATGTAATTATAAATCTAATTATGTAGGTAATTTACGATATTTGTGAGATGGTGATACTAAAAAAAACTCGGCTGAGTTTGTTGTGGGCTCTTCTCAGACCAGGGCGCATTTGTAACCCTCGTAGGTAGATTTAGTTTTAAGATACCGTAACTGATTATTACCATCATATTTACATTGATAATTGAATAAATATACTTTGAGTTTGAGTTTGAAAGGCCTGTCCAGCAGTGGATGAATGCAGACTGATGGATGGATGGAGCCCGTGCGAATTCGGCGTGAGTCAGCCAGTTTTGCATAAAACAGAACTCCTCTAAAATACTAATGAAATTAATGATATTCTATTTGAATACCGTTCATTACACATTCAGTGCACATGTTCAATGTTCAGTTGGTGGAAGCGCTGCACTCGACACACAATGTCGACCACAGGGGCGGCCCGGGAAGGGTTCCCGTATTGTTTGCAAAATATTTTGAAAGCGTCATTTTATACGCCGTATTAGCTAGCACTGCGTTTGATCGGGGGGTCGTCTTCGAATCATATCATCATTACGCTTTTGTATGAACCCCCTAAGTCTGCTTGGTGCTTGGTAAAAATGTAGGATTCACCGTTATAGTTAAGTGGTCGAACGTGATTTTATCAATATTTGTATTTGTGCAAAGTATCGACGTTGATTAATTGAGTTGTTACTTGGTACCTATCTAGGTAAAAAATGGACAGCTGTGGTATGACTGAAGGTCTCTACAGTTTCTTGGAAATTGTCTAGACATACAAGATGATACAAAACTGACTTATCAACGTACCTACTGCCATTGCTAGTCTACAAACTTGACTTGAATGGATAGGGTAAGAAATGAATTTGAGAAATTCCACGCGAGAGAAACCGAGGCGGGCGGGTAGTCGTCAGAAGAGGTTTGCACTAAATGTTTTGGAAAATTCGACAAAACAGATTTTAGAATTTAAAGCACGAGCTAAAAGTAGTGTAAATTCAAATAATATTTGAAATAGATACTTAATATACTTATAAATGTATTTACGTAAATATAAGTTAAGAAACTCTAGTAAAATTGTCAATAAAGGCTTATCTTATCTTATCTTTACTTATTATAAAATGCGAAACTCGGAAGTGTCAAGTGTGTATTTTCTGCTTGCTACGTTTTTACGGCTTATCTGCTCAAATGATTTTGATGAAATTTGGTACCTACTGGGATAGCTTGCATCGCAAGGAGGATATAGGCAACTTTTAATCCTGGAAAATCAAAGAGTTCCAGCGGGAATCACAAATCTTTAATCCACGCTGACGAAGTTTCGGGCATCATCTGAGTAGTTCTTGATAAATGAATTGCTTACTTACAGTAATTAGTTAATTGCTTTACGAACTAAATAAACAGGCGTATTAATGAAGGTTCTAAGCTTATAATAGCGATGATGTGGATGAAGCAATCCTGGGCGAGTGGGCGGAATGCGGCGCCGGCGGCGGTTTGACGCGAGCGGGCCAGCCCTGCGGCTGTATGATTAGTCACACGTCTCACACTATTTGGCGATTATTAATGTTATTCTGTGTTATTATATAATTTAGGTATATATTCACTATTAGGTTAGCAATATTTTTAATGCTGTCATTTTAGGTAGTTTAGTTAAAGACTGTGCACAATGCACATTCCCATTATTTAACTATGCTTGTGAACTCATAACCTCTGTTATAGAGCAATGTAATCCCTACGTTACGTTAGCTTTGATTCAAACCTACAAGCTTATACAAACGTAGTGATTACCGTTACAGACGTAGGTACAGTTTGAATGTTAGTTATATATCTCCTATATACACGACACAGTGTTGAACCGATTTGGCTAGAAGATATCTTAAAGATACACTGAATTAACACATACATAATATTATCATCAAGTGTATATGATTGGTAGGACTAGGTTCCTATCCAGCATTTGAATTTCTAATAAAATGTACAACTTTTATTACGATTTTGTTGTTACGATATAAAAATTGGTCTTTTAGTCTACGGTCTCATTTTCTAATAATTTGCATGATATTTTATTCTCACAGCGGTAGCTAGTGGAATTAAATTCATCAATTTGTTAAAAGTTAACGACCAGTGTTAGGCCTCAGGCAAAATACCAACGTATGATTAAAATATTGTAGTATGCATGGTGTAGGTTTTATAATAAAAATCTTTAGGGAAAGCAAGTACCTACCTAATGCCTATTAGGTATACGATACTATAGCTGAAGCCCGCGACCTCGACCGCGTGGTTTAAGTTTTTTTTATTTCCGCGGGAACTCTTTAATTTTCCGGGATAAAAAGTAGCCTATGTTACTCTCCAGATCCTCAACTATACCCATGCCAAAAATCAAGTCGATCCGTTGCTCCGTGGCGGCGTGATTGAAGGACAAACCAACAAACCAAGAAACAAACACACTTTCGCATTTATAATATTAGTAAGTATGATTTACTAAAATATCGTCATATAAGCAGGCCTGCAGGTGCATATATACCTAGTACCTACCGACTAATGATACCTAATATCTTCATGAAAAACAATATTGGAAACTAAAAATCGCTGATTTGAATTTGAATTCGGAAATTAGACGGTTAAGTCGCACCAAAAAAGATATTTAATAAAACCGGCCAAGTGCGAGTCGGACTCGCGCACCGAGGGTTCCGTACAAACCTGTAGTAAGTTTTACGATTAATGAATTTAATGAACCGCAAAACTAACTTTGTTTGTAGAGGTTTATTGTTAATATCAAAAAAAAAGTATGCTAGTTAGAGCGTTGGTTTTATTTTTCCTGTAAAATATACATAAGCTTCTATTGACCATAATTATTTCAGATTTTTCAATTGGTAAACTTCGGAGATAAGGGGGGGGAACGGTATTTTTTTCGACATTTTGCCCGATAAATCAAAAACTTTTATGCATAAAAATAAATAAAAATCTGTTTTAGAATGTAGAAGTATAGCCCTTTCATATGATATCCCACTCAGTATAGTTATCATACTTTGAAATTTCAAACCCCCGATTTTCCCCCTTTTTTAATTAAACTAAAAATAATTTTCGATTTTTTTTTATTTTAATGATGTTAGGCTACTATTATACACAACTATTCCCATTTTCATGTCGATAGCTTTAATAGTTACTGAAATAATCGACTGTGACAGACGGACGGACGGAGAAAGTCGCACCATAAGGGTTCCATTTTTACCATTTTGGTATACGGATACCTAAAAATAAAAACGAAAAACTACATGGCATTTTTGCAAATAAAAAAACAGCATATAATATCAAATGTTAAGCTTTAGATGTGAATCGGTTTAACAAATTGACATGTTACGAAGGAGCTATAGCGAATAAATTCTGCTACCGACTACCCGACGGTGTCGCGTTACATTCGGAACGTGTTTATAAAAATATCGGTTTCCACTTTCCACGGTACATGGGGAAGCTTCGTCACCCACAGATACCTACTATCGGAATTGTCGAGTTTACATCATGTACTTATAGAATAAGTATGAGAATACATGAGAATAGAGAGAATACTCTAGAATGAGAAAAGTACTACTGTTTAAATTTAGTTTAACTTAAAATACAGCTTGATAAAAATTATACCTACTTTAAAACTACTGTGACTACAGCCATAGTGAATGACTAAAGCTGAGAAGTAACTAAAAATTAAAGTCATTCCTTACTCTACGTTTTAAAAGAAACAATTGATGAATACTTATAACGGTGCGTGCAGACTTTATAACATAAAAAGGTTTTACATAATATAACATGTTTGATGATTTTATAATAATGTAATATGACATATTAAATAATCTGGACGCCTCAATATAACTTACAACGGGCTAGACGACGATTAACAAACTGGACATTTAGTATACCTATATGTTATGATTTAAATCACATGCACGTCAGTCGATATGTTGAACCTTTTGAGAAAAAATGAGGCAACAAAGTTGCCTGAACCAAAACGCGATTAAAGTAAGTAATTTTACTATTCATTAATATTTTCCATAATATAGATGTTGGGTGGGCTGCTCAGGTTGCATAAATTGTCTATTTTGTGGCCAATCCTCGTAACCCTGATATTTGCACTCAACTAATTAATGTTATTATTACACTAACGCTTCCAGTTCTCCATAGCTTAGCGGACATTCGAAGTAATTTATAGACACCCATAAAACAATTCTTTAAAATTCCCCACAAAAAAGCAAACTCTATTCACAAGCCCGTATGAGATAATAGCTGACGGGGGCACAGGACAAAAGTTTCAACGCAACACTAGACAGAAATGGTAAAAAAAACATAATAGCAGATGTCCATACTCCATAGCCTCCATGCCGAACGAATTCCTGGACCAATCCTTAAAAGTCGATATTCGAACTTGAAGTATCAATACATTACTTACAATAACTTTAGTCTAGTGTGCGAGTGAGAGCAACAAGAGGAAGCGAGCCAGCGGAACTGGACATTTTAATTTATGGCGCATTTTTTTATTCCCTAATACACAATACCGATGAATCTTTCCACTAATAATAAATTGAAAATGGAGTTCTGTCTCGAACGACTTTTGTCGATGGACCGTACCGAGAAACAGACTCCACAAGGAGAGGAGACTGAGGTTATTATTAGGCGCCCGTTAGGCACTTTGTTCGAGGTCCGAACGTGTGACAAAGATTTTTGACGGATAGTTTGTGTTTAATGGTGGCTTTATTGTGTTGGTCCAGTTTATTGTCGAGGCGTGTCTAATATATCGCAACAGAGGGCATCTGTGAGGCCACGGCGAGCTGAAGACAGCCGCGGGGGGCGGTTCATTATGGATTAATGAGAAACGAAATGTTTTGCCAGATCAGCACACGCTCGAATTGAATAGCGTCGACATCTTACTATATTCGATTCCAATTTTCAGCAGTTTTTGATATTGAGTATGTTTGTCATATTTTGTTATAGGTAAGTTGCAAAATTTTGTTTCTTGATAGCTATCAAACCAATGGATAAGTAAGTAATTTTGATATAGGTAAATAAATTAAATAAACAATTTAAGTATAGTTTTTGGCTAATATTTTGAGGGAGAGTCATTATTATTTAGATAGAGCAAAGAATATTTCTTCTTACCTGTGTGAGTTCTTTTATGTATCTTCAAGTTTTCAGATCTCGCAAACACCTTCCCACATCCAGGGAAGGGGCAGGGAAATGGCTTCTCTCCTGTGTGGACTCTGATGTGATTCACTAGCTTGTACTTCGCTTTGAAGGGTCGACCGTTTCTCGAGCAGCCCTGCCAAAAGCAGGCATGCGTCGTGCACTCCGGTCCACCCACATGTTCCACTGTTAAATGCGTCACAATCTCGTGCATGCTCGAAAATAGTTTGTTGCACAGTTTCCGCGGCGGAGGCTGCTCGGGGTCTAGCCACTGACATCTCATGTCACGTCGCGGCGGGGCGCGCACGTAGCGAAGGAACGCGTGCGGTGCGTGGGCGTGTGCGTGCGTTACGAGCGGTGGCGCTCCGCCTTGGTAGTGCACGTCTCCGCGCCAGTCCCAGCTCTGCTCTAACGGCTGTTGCGGAAACAGCTCCCCGCAGCCGCCGTATTCCCGCAGATATCCCGGCTGGTAGGAATGCAGCGGGTACGGCTGGTAGTGAGACGGATGATGCGGCGGTGGATGGGGAGCGGCCGCGCGGTGTTGCGGGCCGACGCCGCAAGCCGGCTGCGGCGACATCTTCAGCCCGTAGGAGGCGAGATGCGCATGGTTGGTCTCCAAGAACGCGTTCATGGCCTGAGTGGCCGGCACCGGCGCATAGCCCCATTCGCCCGCCACCATCCACGCGGCGGGACCAACCCGCTGATAACTATCTCCTCGATGAAACGGTCTAAGAGACCGTGGATTGTTAATAGGTGTATTTTCTTCTCAGCTGCCGAAGCTGTCACTCCTACATCCTTCAATATGATGTCGACCTGTTATAAAGAAATAAAAGCCATTACTAAATTAATTAAAACACTACGATAAAATTAGATTTGCTACAGCATTCCTCGTAATAACGGAGAAAAATATGAATTCAATCCTAATCGAGGTGCTCCGGTCGTAACCTCCCGGGACAAATTTAAAGCCATTTCTCAAAATAATAATACACATCCGAGCACCCATAACCGGCATCGAACGTTTATTTATAATAAAAAAATGTGAGGCAGGTACTTTTGGACATTAAATTAAACTGTGGGTAAATTTATAGGACACTTTTATACGCCTGAGACAAAAATTCCAATTGTGTTCGTGTATATTTAATTTTAGTTTATTTGTTAGACAGGCTCCAATCTCTTTTATAACCGTGGTTTAGCATCGATGGCTTTTAAAATAGTTTTATGAATGATAAAACCAGTTTCACGGGGAATGGCATGTAATGGGGAAATACTTTATGATTTGAATCTTTTAATTTATACTGACTCTCTCTATTAAAAATAAAAATGCAGAAAACGTACCTACCATAATTCTTATCTACCTACGAATTGAAAAAATTTAAATATTTGGGTAATAGATAAAGGGGAATTATCATACGAGCGAATAAAAAAACAATTTGCGACTGATGATGACATACTGTTTTAATAACTTGAGCGGTATGAATTTGAGTAAGCGAAAAATAAACTAAACTAACGACGAATATTGATTAATAATAAAATCCAGAACGAGCTTACAAAAAGTGGATTGTGATTAATCCATTTCAGATATTAAAATTTTATCCGAGCGACTACATTACTAAGTGAGCGACTGGAAATACAGAGAGTAATACTTAAGTGTCAAAAGTTTAGGTTAGGTTAGGGTTGAACATGAATATCCAGGTAGTTATGTTCTTATGGGGTTAACATACCGAACTTAAGTAAAAGAGCTCATTATACTCTGCTCATTAGTGTATTTTTCAAAGTGGTTATTGTATTCGAAACACTTCATTTAAGATAAAATGCCGCTCAGTAAAAAAAATACATTTGCCAAATATTGAAAAAAATGCAGGACGTAACGTTGACACTCAAACAAATATTAGGTCGCTCAAATATTATGAAGCTGCTCATTTTGTATTTTAAGTAACTCAAATTAATGTTTGTACCTAATTTGCTGTTCTGTTGATTTCTGTTCACTCGCAGTCAGTCGCTCACTTAGTAATTCTTTAACCCAAATTAATTAATGTTGACACTTAAAACTGTAATTTACAGTCACTCGTTTAATTGCTACCCATATAGATAAATATAGGGTATATCTATTTTTATAGGTCTTTTCTTCCCTTGATCAGTCTAGAGGCACCTAAATTCTTTCTATCTGTTTTAATTTTTTTTAAACCTTCGTTTTCATGACGTGAATTCCCGTGCGAAGATCCATAAACATTCATTCAGTAAGAAATGAAAATCAGTAGCAAGATTTCTAACAGTTAACTGTTAAATAAAAGTTACTATAAATCCTCTACCTGTATACCCAAGTACCTACAATTAATATAATAACTTGTCTATAGACTGACTGGGTACCGTACCTGCCTAGGCTGTTAATTTAACGGTTAATTAAGCTAAGATTTTTGAAAATTCCATCCCTAAGGGGGTTCAATATAGGGACAGAATCTTTGTATGAAAGTGTTACGTAAGTACGTAATTTTACAAGCATGAAAATTACTATATGGGCTTTCAGCTGTAAATGAATGAAATGAAAATAAGGGTCATATGATTTCTGGAAATCCACTTTATACGAATACTTATGTGGATGTATATTGTGTGGGTGCAGTGTGCACCTATACATAGAATAAGGTTAAAAAATAAGACTTTATGAATGAAGAATGAAATCGTTTTAAAGCATCACATTACAGCCCTATTATTCATGTAATGTGATTAAACCTAAATCCGTTAAACTATAGCGGACGGGTTAAACAGCTGCAAAATAAGAAAATCTTATTAAGTTTGAATAATTGTTCAGGTTCATATGGAAAGAATTAGAAGGCATACTAATTCGTTGCTCGCAGGGCTGGCAGCTTCCGTATTAGCATCCCTAAAGTTTAGTTAGGATTTTTTTAATTTAAATTAAGTACCTACTTAGTAAAAATACTGTCATCAGTAAAGGATTACGTACTAAGATAAACTGTTATTTCATTTACTTAATTAAATTCATAAAATCTTATATTGTTTACAAATTTTGCAAACAAAGCCACATTACCAATTTAAATGGTAATTTTCTTTCCTAATTTGGATCCAAAATTCCAAACAAAAAAATTTTTTATTTGATGAAAACTCATTATTGAGTATGTTTAATTATATGTTTTCGTTAACATTTACTTAACGGTAAAAAACATTAAAGTAGTTTCTAAGATATCATTACCAAAGATGGACGCGGACAATCAATAGAAAGACTAGTATAGTCGCTTCGAGAGAACTTTACCATAGAGACTACAGAACCCAGTTTAAAGTAGATTGACAGCCCTATTTGAAAGTTGTTTAACAAAATGTCAGAATTTTAGTAATCCTATTGCTCGTCTGTGAGCGAAGATCTGTCAACCCGTTGCTTTGTGATGAAGCGGTCCCGCGGCGGGGAGCCATAGATAATACAGATTAGATGATATCTGGAGGAATGACATTGTTTAACAGCCAGGTAGGCCTCCACTCAGATGAACATGCGAAACGATGGAGTGCTCCAAACAATGCACAAACAACCATATTAAATGTAATGCGATTATCCGGGCCTGTGAAACTGTTACGGATTAAATGTATGATTTATGGTGTTCTAACTGAATACAAATAAATATTTATATTTAAGAAATGTAACTGTGTCTCGTAAATGTCTTAGTTATGGGTGTGAAAATTAGAAGCTAGAGGAGAGGAGGTACATAACCATTTAACATAAAAAACCGGTCCAGTGCGCTGTGCGAGTCAGACAACAACAGGCGCTACAACAATTCGACACCCTATGAGTTCGGAACCCTAAATATCGATTTCCAGATTTTTTCCTATACTTGTGCCGTGAGACATTGCTTCTTGCCAAATTTTATGATTCTAGGTCAACGGGAAGTATTCTTCAGGTTTTGATTTATTGGCGAGTGTCAAAATATGCGGTATAAACGGCAGTAAGAATCTTATGATTGAGTTGACTTAGATTTAGAAGCTTGATTTTTTTACAACTCCAAGGGACCGTAGACCTGAGTATTTCATATTAATTTCAACTTGACCTCCACGCGTTCCCGAGAAAAAGGTGGTTGACAGACACTAGACAGACGGACAAGGAAGTGATCCTTTAGGGGCTCCATTTTTTCCTCTTTAGGTACGGAACCCCTAAAATACCCCTTGTTAATTTTAGGAATACCCCTTGTTAAGTGGAGGAAAAATCAACATTATACTTATAATATACTAGATGATGCCCGCGACTTCGTCCGCGTGGACGTGGTGTTTTTTGATTCCCGCGGGAACTCCTTCATTTTCCGGGATAAATAGTAGCCTATGTCCTTCCCCGGGATACAACCTACCTCTATACCAAATTTCAGCAAAATCGGTTGACAAGATGGGCCAGGAAAGCGTAGCAGACAGACAGACAGACAGACAGACAGACAGACACACTTTCGCATTTATAATATTATATAGTATAGTATGGATTATTTAAAATATCTGCATTTATTTATCTAACTAAGTAGGTAAGTATTTATATTGTTTAAAAGAGGAAACCTATGCCTCACGGCCCATCTGTTCAACTGATTTTGATGAAATTTGGTACAGAGATAATATTATGTTGTACCGCGGGGAAGTAGGTACATAGGCTTTTTATCCGGAAAATGAAAGAGTTCCCGCGGGAAACATAATCCACGCGGACGAAGTCACGGGCATCATCTAGTATTATATACTCGATACCTAGATGTAGTTAAATAAAAACAAAAGAAAAAAGCCTTAAGAATGCCTAATACTTAGGTAATTTTTAACCGACTTCAAAAAAGGAGGAGGTTCTCAATTCGACTGAATGTTTTTTTTTAACAGACTTCAAAAAAAGGAGGAGGTTCTCAATTCGACTGTATGTTTTTTTTGTATGTTTGTTACGCGATTTCTTCGCCAATTATGAACCGATTTTGATAATTCTTTTTTGGTTTGGTAGGTCATACTTCAGAGGTGGTCCCATTTTAATTTGGTGAAGATCTGATGAATATCTCCGGAGATGGAGAACGGAACTCCTCAATGGATAAGAGTAAATTGCTCGCGATCAGTGTGATAATTTTGTAAACAGTATTTTTTAACCATGCATAGCATATCTTTTTTTTTTTTAGGGTTCCGTACCAAAATGGTAAAAATGGAACCCTTAGGTAAGTGGCCCAATATCATGGAAATCAAAAAAATTGAAAATTATTTTTAGTTTAATTAAAAAAGTGGGGAAAATCAGGGGTTTGAAATTTCAAAGTAGGATAACTATACCAAGTGGGGTATCATATGAAAGGACTTTGTACTTGACAATGTACTTGACTTGTACACTATAAAACAGATTTTTATTTATTTTAATGCATAGTAGTTTTGGATTTATGGGGCAAATTGTCAAAAAAAATACCGTTCCCCCCTTGGAACTCTACCGTATTACGCGTTCAGCACTCACAGCGCAAAAAAAAAAATTACAAGTAAAATAAATAGCAAAAACAGTGGTGGGGCCACTAAAAATTGTGAAATAAAATTTTTCAAATAAAAAAACTTTAATAACCTCAAACACTAAAAAGTAAAAAATAATTTTATTTATTATGTAGGTATACAAGAGTTAATGTAGTTCTATAATAACATTTTTTGGAGTCGGTGCCAATGTGGAGTCACGTCAACAATAATGAAGAGTAGGTAGACTGTTCATGCGGCTAATTGGTATACCGACTCCAAAAAATGTTATTATAGAACTACATTAACTCTTGTATACATAATAAATTAAATTATTTTTTACTTTTTATATGGAATGTGTTCCCAAGTTATGAGCTGTGTGTCAATCGAATATATTATATAATAACAATTTAATTACAGGTGCTTAGGTCATAAATACTCAATAGATATTATATCTATTGAGGTTTCATTGTAAAATAGTTAATTATATTAACCATGTATGGGTGTAGAAAAAGGTACGTAATCAAGTAACTTGGAACATAATATTATTTTGTACAACATTGCGCGCCATATCATTTATTATAGATTTTTTTTTATCGAAATTAAGCTTACAAGTAAATAAAATAAATATTATTTTACACATTTCCTTAATTGATTAATTTAACAATGTTTGATTTATTATTTGAAATTTAAATAGTAGGTAGGTACCTATGGAAGATTGTTATAGAATTAATACTCTCAGTAAGTATCTACAGATAATTATCTACAAAATTATAATAATGAATAGGTATATTGATCAAAAGGAAAACTTTAAAACGAACTTCATTCACGTCGATAGGCATAGGTTTTTTTAAATTCCCGTGCGAACTCTTTGATTTTTCATCTCCGGATTTCAAGCTCTTTCAAGCTATCTCTGGTACCAAATGTCGTTACGGATGCAGGGCCGTGAAAAGGTAATAGACAGACAGGCGCACTTTTGTATTAGTACCTATAATTTGTATGGATCAAATTATAAGCTAGCTTTATCCCTTAGAGTTGATACAGCTTTTAGGAGTTTGAAAAAAAATACAAAGTTATATTATAAAGTTATATTACTTCTACTAGACAACAATCTGTATCTACCTATCCACTATAGCGTAAAGTAAGACGAAAAAGAAGAAGAAAATCATCATGCAAAAAGTTTGTTGCTACTTAGCCAAAGCTAACTAACTCGATGCATTTCCAATACAAAAACCGTCAAATCATCGATTTAAAATTTTAAAACTATTACGGCCCACCATGATGCCAATTGCCATCGCGCCGGCGGCAATAGCAAAATTCCTCTAGCCACTACTTCACACATACTTAGGTACCTAGATCTTAAAGATAGACTCGAACTATGTTCGAGTCATGGACTAACTGCCTATTTTGAAAGTTTTATGTGTTTACAAAATAGTGTTGAATACACTATAATATATATAATACATAATAAGTAGGTATAATAACTCTATAAATATTTATTAATCGATTTTTCTTTCGAATCTTCAACAAACATGTTTTTGAATCGATAGTAGGTACACTGTGTCCATGGTCAATCGAATCCATAGTGTCTTGTATTAAATATTATTATTAGCACAGAATCTTAGAATAACTACGTGCTGTGTTTAGTTGCCTCGTAAACGCAAACATAATGTTGCCAGTTTAATGTTTTCCCCCTTATTAATTAGTAAGTAATTGGTTAGTTTGTTTGTACTTGTATATGCATTGTAGCTTCTAAAACTAAGTTTACCAGCTTTTTTCGGACTGCGCGAGCGTCGTACGATGCCATTTCTGGCACCAATTAAACGGCTTACATTTCGCGAGTGTATAGCTAGTTCAATCCACGAAGACGCGCCCCACTATTTATCGCGAGTGGAAACAACGGGGTTCGGGGTTCGGAGGAATTTTTCGCTATTTAATTTTGTGTGCGTGTGTGACATTGCTACTCGCTGCGTAGTAATAGAACTCACATTCTTGTAGTTTACATTGCACACTTGCACTGTAAGCGATTGCGAAAAAAGAGTGGGGCGCGTCTTCGTGGATTGAACTAGCTATACTAGGTTTCTATAGGTAGTTATTCTAAGCACAGAATACTATTTCTACGCTTTTAGTAAATATTTTTTCTACACCATTAGGCAGAGACTGAGAGAGGTATTTAAGATCTACGAATGTTAGAGCTGTTTTCCAGAATCAAATTTTAACTAGCAACATTGCAAAGGATAAAGTGCGAGTCATAGTATCTACACATGAGGTTAGGTTCGGTAGTAAGAAAAATAATTATCAGAAACAAAGCTATTATAATATTATGGTCTCTCACTTTTCAGTTCATTTGAAGTTTGAAGTGAACTACCTAGATACACCGCCCCGCCCCCATCCCTTAATAATTATTTACTCCTTGCCCCATCCGAATTATACTGGTCTCCTATCATGGTAGGTATACCTACCTAGTTAGTAATTTATTATTATTGATCTCATTCTCACCATAGTCGTTATAATTTTGTTTATAATTTCTTATGTTCTGAAATATTCTAGAAGTTTTCAGATCTTTCATTACGTACAGTGGTTAAGGAATAAGGGGCAGGAGCATTTAACTCAAAAGTACCTTATTTTTCTACGGAACCCTAAAAAGCTTACGCATCTATGTATTACCGTCAAAATCAGAGTAATCCATACAAATATTATAAATGCGAAAGTGTGTCAGTCTGTCTGCTACGCTTTCACGGCCCAACTACCTATTCAACCGATTTTGATGAAAATTGGTACAGAGATAGTTTACATCCTGGGAGAGGGATTACTTTTTATCCCACAAAATTCAAGAGTTCCCGCGGGAATTGAAAAACATCAATCCACGCGGACGAAGTCGCGGCATCATCTAGTGATGGATATTTGAAAGCTTAGAACTACCTACTACCTAACTAACACATGATGAACATGTTTATAGGCCTAAGCAAACTCATAGGTCTTGTACAACCTGAACAAGCCCTAAAATTGGATTCCGTCGGATGAAACCGTCATTTAAAAGCGGATGTATTTGCCTAATGTAGTATTTGTGTTATAAACAACCCGACCCGGCTTCCCACGAGTTGACTAATGTAATGCCTAAAATATTAAAAATCAACTTATTATGTTTTGGGCTCTGTAAGTACCTAACATGAATGACTCTAAATTGCTTTGTCCTGAGTGATTGACAGTAAAACACCTACAGCCCAAACGGCTAGACGTAGAAATTTGTAATGAGAGAATATTGGTGTACTAGAGGTAAGTACATACGTATCTATCTTATGAGAAAGGATTCTTCGAAATTCCACCCCCACGGGGGTTAATTAAATTAGGGCTTAAAGTTCGTATGAAAGTCCGTCATATTTAAAGTTATATCTATGAAACTTGGTATTTGGGTTTCTAGTCCATAATAAATCTCCAAACTAAATTTTCTAAAAATATTTAATGTACCTACAGGAATCGTCCAGTTACTTAAAGTTTAATTATAAAATATAAGTATAGATTAGATATAGGTATGTTATTATTTTTAGAAACGGCGATCATTTTTTAGACCTTAAAATAACCTTAATAAATAAAAAATGATAATAGAAGTAGGATTTTGATGGAAAACCTTTGCTAAGTATGTCAAATTACAAAGCTTCTTGGGTAGGTACCTAGTATAAATAATTACACAAATAAGTAGCAGATTCTGATTACTATAAGCTTAAAGCTCCCATAGAAAAGTGAATAGGCGACTTCTAGACAAACGCGCTCCAACCTAAACCTCATCATTGTTTTCCATCAAGAAATATAATAAATGCTATCGAACACTATGCTATCTTGTATTAAAAAACAAACGAAAATTAACGCACCTGCTTACGAACAACATAAATCCAGTCCAACTTAACTTATCAAAATTGCAACACACAGGATTAAGGAAGTTTTATGTAACACAGGCGAGAATGAAAACACTTCACTGAATGTATTATCTACGGGAAAATAAATTTCAGTATCCTCATGAAACTAGCTACAATCAATATCACAGGGGATGGCGCGTCGTTATAACCTAGTTTCGGTTTTACAGCCGGTTTCAGTTCGGGCCCGTGTCTTCGGTGACATCGGCTTTTCGATCGAATTGTCACACGTCGATTTTTTCTCGTGACGTTGAAAAGCTTCGCGACGTGAGTCCACCGACTCCGCTGAGGTTCTCAGCATGACTGCGGGCTCCCGCGACGCCGCCCCTTGCTACAGCCGACATGCTTCTTAGAAAATATTTTGTAAACGTACCGAGAACGAAGGCGCGAACGCAGCACTGCGCGACTTGTATAGGGCGGGCCGCTGTGAGCTTTTCGCCCAATGGTACCGGCCTTCAAACGAAACCAGCGCTGTAACGCTGTCTCACTCCTACTCATGAGTTTTATAGCTGTACGTAAGAAAGAGCGATAAAATGATCAATGTATTTGTACAATAAAGAAAATTTCTTGGTGTTGGTGTCGTAAAGTGTTTTCTTTATCAGATTTACGCTGTTTACGTTGAAAGCTTCGCTGTTTGCTACGAGGGCGCTATATCTGGCTATTCTTTTTCGCGGCTTGCATTCTGTGCGAGTAAGACAGGGATAGGCAGGGGCGGGAAATGTTTGAACTAATGTATTTTCCTGTGGGAAGGAAAACACATGTCGCCGCTTTTAATTTAATACGTTTCATGCTGCGTTCTCGTGTAGCGCTCAGCCTCGATGTCCATTGCTTATTACTTACTTATATTGGAGATGGAAAGTTTGAGCTATTTTAAGAAAGTATGGACAAAACTTTCTGCTAGAGATTAGGACATTGTAGAAGCAATAAAATGTTTGCTCTATAGTTTTTGTTTCATGACAAGATTATGCTGGGAATACACAGGCCTGCAAAATCGAGTAGTGCAAGTAGGTACCTAAATGGCACACTGAGCCTCTGAGGCGTGCTCTGAGGATACATTTGCATCATACTATAAATATTATTATAAATGCGAAAGTGTGTTTGTTTGTTGGTTTGTTGGTTTATTAGTTTGTTGGTTTCGACAGAGCAACGGATCGACGTGCTTTTTTGCATGGATATAGGTAGTTGAAGACCTGCAGAGTGACATAGGCTACTTTTTATCCCGGAAAACTATGGAGTTCCCGCGGGAATCAGCTAGTATAACTATAAATGTCCACTATGTTTCTGTTTTTCTACATATTGTATAACTTTTTGGTACAAAATAAATTAAAAAAAAAAAAAAATTAAATATGCATGTCGGTACATTTGCATGGAAAGATACATTGCTTGCAATTTAGTTCCTCCCATGCCTGTTGCTTTTTGAATAGAGAACTACTAACTACTCAGTACTCACAATATGCACTTAGTTTATTTTTGGGATAGGTAGGTAGGTATAGGTAGGTGTTACATAATATTAGGTAGAGATATACCTACCTAATAATAAAATGTTGGCACTACAAATAAAACCGTTTTTAGGGCCGCTCAATCTATGCTATATAACTAAAACCAATCGCCAGTTATAATGCTTGGTTTTCCAGGCCACATCCAATTAGGATTCCGTAATGAAATGCCGGCGACTGGTCAAAAGTAATTGCAATAATTTAAAATTCCGGCTCGAGTCAGTAATTATTTTGTAAAAAAATGCGTTAAAACGATGCATTCCACGTGCACTGCGGCACGCCTTCCGCTTTACGCAGCGGGATTGGCCACTGCGTTGCATAAGCCGGGGCGGCAACCAAAGGCGGTTAAAGTCTGAAACACACAAAACGCGCAGCGTATAGCGTCTACGTTTATTTTACTTAAACTTTATCACAACTTGTGGAAAACGGTTCGCGGGTTCTACTAGGAATCCCCTGAACCTGTGCATTTGTGATAAAAAAAGTAAAATGACACGACGCAATGCGCAATGTTTCATCTATTATAATATTTTCTATACTATAGGTACATACTTGGATGAACATAGCATACATTCAACTACTATATTGTACGGCGTGTATTTTTTGTAAAATATACCTAATTAGTTTTTAATTTAGATTTTAATTTATTTCTTAGTTTTAATTAAAATAAATTCAGGGATAACTATACTATACATAAAATCTAGACTAGAGCGAGACGACTAGAGAGAGTCATAAACTCTTTAATCATCAAACGGACACACTTTATTGGGCCTCATCTTCTCCTGTGAATAAGAGAGAGAGTTTCAAAATACTTCCATACCTAATTACAGAATTCTTACACTTCATGTATCATGCAATAGGTACAGTTTCCTTTCTCAACTTTCTTATTATTTCAAAATGTGCCGAAGATATTTCATTATAAGTTATTGAAAATCTCGTGTCTCGTTTACATTTTTTAATAATCAATCTAAAATACCTTACCTACCTCAATAAATAAATAATAGTCTAGAAGATCTTTTAAAATGAGCTAATAGAGCAGCACACCAGCAGCAACTTTCCAGCTCGGATCGGATCACCTTTTCGTTTTCTTTCACTATATGAGAAGATACTTCCTTACATTGGAACAACAAAGGTCATAAAGTTGAGGTAGGTATAGTTACCACACTAAGTTGGAAAATGGCCTCTTTTTAGCCAACAATTCATAAGAATTTAATTCATCTTATGCCCATAAATACCTTCAGGCGGTATGTTTAAATACAGCCGCACGGGTTCAGATCGTGATTAATTTAATATATTTATAGTCGAGCACTTTCCTCACGCAAATGTTTTTGCGATCACCTTAGTGATCGATTTCCCATGCATTACAACCAAGAAGAGCACCACCAACTTGAATGAACGGCAAAATCTCAAATTTAAGTGCACAGCACTAGATTTTGTACCTGCTTAGATTCGAGACTTATTTATTGTTCTATACACAAAATTTTATATTTTTGGTGGTTCTCTTAAACTGATATTATATTTAAATCTCGTTAGTTAGGTCTTTTGAATTAGGTAGTAGGTATACTGCTCTAGTGCTTAGGTAGTACCTACCTTGCACTGATCTTCTCAGTTTAAATGCTCAGTAGGTAGGTAGGTACACTGTATGTACGTAGTTTGTAAGTTTTACTGGATTCTATTTTTAAGAACGGGTTCCATTCTCGTCCGTGATGGCTGCCTCATTGTTAAAACTTTGCAGGCGTTTAATGTCTGTAAGAAATCTCTTGAATGGAATAGTGAATCCTTTTTGGGTTGAATGTTTGATATCAATTAAAGACGTATGTGGTCTCGTATTATGTAAGCAAAAAGATTTCTCGTTGAGCAACCGAAGAAGGAATGCTGGCAAAGCGTATGTGAAGAAAAGCTTTTAAAGTATTAACATAATATAATCCTTTTTATTTTTTTCTGATGACTGCTTTCGAGCACACCCACAACACGCCTTTTCACACCTTCCAAAGGTCGACTGAGAGATAAGGCGCTCGAGCTTTAACGCGCCTATTGTACCTACATATTATATAGCAGCTAGATTTAGTATTGCAACAAAGTTTAAAAACGAAAAAAGTTTCCGAGATCTGCATAGTCGAAGGCGTACTTAACAGTCCGTAAACCCGTAAACCGACATGTTAAGAACTTTTGATGAGCTTTGTGCATGAGATATTAGTATTATAACAAAAAGAAAATTAAAACATTAAAGATTAATCCCTCCTTAGTAGACTGTTGCAAATAAAAATTTAATTTTATTGAAATATAATAGTGAAATTATCATTCTTGCAGAACACGTTTACCATTTTTGCACTTTTGGGTGACACTTTTCACCCATATAAATCCACGAAAAATTATAATAAATGACTTATAAAAAATACTAATATGATAAACACGCTCTAAAAATTGGACTGTTGCAATTCGTTTTTATACGTTCTATACAAAATTAGTTAATAAAAAAATCAAATCAATGTGCACGATTTATCAAAATTTACGCGTCACAATAACCTGTATTTCTTAAAAGTTTGACGAAATTACTGATAAAATAAAATTTACCATGAATGTTTAGTATTTATATAACACAAATTGTGTAAAAAGAAAGTTCTATAAAATACCTATATGACCAAAAAATATTATCAAAGTCTTATCAAATTCACGTGTAAAATGGTACTGCAGATCGTACGACCGCACGTACGTACGAACTTGACTACACTGAGAAAAAAGACCTTCCGAAATACGGAAGGTATTACCGTCCCTTTTGACTCAGTAGGAAATTTACCTTTCAACTTGGAAGGATATTATTACCGTCCAAAATTTCCTTCCAAACAATGTCTGCCTTCTATTTTGGTGGGTAATACGTACCTTCCAAATTTCGGTCGGAAATTCCTACTGAGTCAAAAGGGAAGGTAATTTTTGGAAGGAAAATAAATAACGGTAAATACATACTTGGTCATATTTGTTCGGTAAATATAAATAACCTTCCAAATCTAGAAGGTAAAGACATAATATTACCTACCTAAGGCGAAGGCGAATACGGAGCGGGCTTTTGCAAAATTATAGGCTTTCAAAACGCCCTGTCCTAGCAAGGGTGGAAGCAGGGGTTCGTATACCACCTATGGTTTATGCTCTGCTATGCGCTTTCAATGAATGTCCCAACTAGGTGGAAGCACCATTTGCCACGATGCAGGTACTGATACAAGCGGACTTGGCGATATATATATGTGTTTGACCGGCGCCACCCTATACCGCGAGCCAATATACGCGTAGCGACATCTAGTGGTCGGGTCGGGTACTACATTCGGTGTTACAATTTCTATTTAATAAAACTTATTCGTTTTCCTTCCGATACCGAAATATTCCAATTTGTTTGGAGAGATATTATCATCTAATTTAGAAAGATGTTCCTTGTGTTATTTTCTCCATATGTGATCCATCTAATTTGGATGGTAATTCCTTCCAGCGAGCTTTTCTAATCCCTTCGTTTTTGATGGAATAGTAATGTCACTTCATTTCCTACTAAATAAGAGGGTAAATATCCTTCAATTTCGGAGGGTAAATATGCGTTTTCCTTCCGACACTGTTCCTACCGAAAAATTATAATTGATTTAGAAGGATATTATCATCTAATTTAGAAGGATACTCCTTGTGTTATTACCTCCAAGTGTGATCCATCTAATTTGGATGGCAGTTCCTTCCAGCGAGCCTTTCTAATCCTTTCTTTTTTGATGGAATAGTAATGTCAATTTATTTCCCACTAGTTAAGAGGGTAAATATCCTTCAATCTCAGAAGGTTAGCTGCGTTTTCCTTCCGACAACTTTGGATTTGAATTCAGAAGGACATTAACATCTAATTTGGAAGGATAAATTTGGGAGGAATTATTATAATGCATCCTTATTTAGTAGGAATATTTAGCTGGAAGGAAATTCCTTCTTGGTTAATTCCTTCCAACAAATTTCCTTCCTTTATGTTCTTCCGTATTAGACGGATAAAATTCATTACCTTCTAAATATCGGTAGGAATTTGGCAGTTCCCCGATTCAGAAGGTAATCGGTGGAAGGAAAAGACCCAATTTTGGAAGGAATCGGTTTTAGAAGGTAAAAATCGGAAGGTAAACAAGGAAATTTTTCTCAGTGTACGCAAAGTATCAAAGTATCTTTACTGGCCTATGTCGTCTATGTATGAGTGCAGCCTAGCGGTCTACTGTGCGCGGTATACCTACAGATTCCAAAATTGACCGATGGCGAGTATACGGCCTCTTAAGTCGTACATGTGTACATACCTACCTAATCTATAAAGTGCAGACTATACCTACTCACATTTTTGATTTGTTTTACCTTTTGTATAATCTAACTACAAATTTAACTTTTTTTGAAATTCAATCCAATTCATTAACGAGAGCAACTGGCTGACTGGCATATTTACATGCCCGTAGGTACTATATTATGTCAAAAATCGGGAAAAGTGCGTGGATTCGAACCTGTGACATCTTGCTTACAACGCAGCTCTTTTCCGGCTGAGCTACTGAGAACTTGGTAGTGTTTAAAATGTTCAACACAACAAGCAGATTCCCTGTTCCGTGTTCAACACTCACTAGGATAATTTAATCAGTCTCTCTCATAGACATAGTTTAACAATTTTTTTCTTGTACGATTTCATCTAGGTATAACAAATTTTTTTTCAATTTGTCCGCAGAATAAATACCTAATGAGAAAATAAATTCCCAATTATCCTGTACACGGGTGTGCAACTTTTGTCACAGAACTTAGTTACAAAAAATCAATAGTTCAATGAACAGATTCTGATCAATAGAACTATTGGGAATAAACGAAAGCGCTGGGTCTAGAAACTTAATAACATACTAAATAAACGTAAGTACTTAAATGTTTGAAGTTTTAAGACATTATAAAATCATATACTAATATTATAAATGCGAAAGTGTGTTTGTTTGTTGGTTTGTTGGTTTGTCCTTCAATCACGCCGCAACGGTGCAACTGATCGACGTGATTTTTGGCATGGGTATAGTTGAAGACCTGGAGAGTGACATAGGCTACTTTTTATCCCGGAAAATTAGGGAGTTCCTGCGGGAATCAAAAAACTTAAACCACGCGGACGGAGTCGCGGGCATCAGCTAGTTTCTTTATAAACCTAAGCTAGCAACACAATCATTTTGCGACATAAATCCGGATTTCATTGAAATAGTCACACCCTGAAAATTACCTACTGACTTTCAGGTTTTAACGGTGCATTCATTAGAAAAAACAATCATGTAAAACAGTCTTGTGTACCGTTCTTTAGTCTACATAAACCCTTGTAATTTAGGCGTATTACAATCATTTTTGACCGAGCGAAGCGAAGGTCTCTGAGTCTACTTGGGTGAATTGGCACTTGTCCGTCCGTCCGTCCGTCCGTCCGTCCGTCCGTCCGTCTGTCAGAGCCTTATAACTTCTGAATTGCTGAACGTAATTACTTCAAATTTAAATATAATATGTAAACCGATGGCCTCCCGCCGAATATGGCTTAAAAAGTTATAAAAATCTTTATTTCAGGGGGGCTCTCATAGAAGCGAATGCGAAGTAAAATATTTTTTATAGCGTTACATAGGGTTGCAGTATATCATTTTAAAGATAATTAGGAATAGAGTCCAAAAATTTTTTTTTTTTAATTTTTCCCCTAAAATTGACGAAATGGGGGGCTTTCAAAGTGGCGATTTTCTAACGTCCAAAGTTGACCTCAGAACTCTCAATTTTCTGAACTCTCAAGCCTGAAACTTGATCAATTATTTGAATTATATCCTGTACTTGAACAACAAATACTAAAATTAGATAAATGTTATAAGGAAACGAAATTATTTAATTTTTAATGATGATGATATTTTTAACAAAACTTCACACTGATGTCAATAGATGGCGCTCTGTGAAACCGCGAGGTCTCAGTTCGGGGCGAACCACTAGTTATTCGGATCAGGGCCATCTGGTGGGCTGCTTGTAATAAGGGCGGTGTCCCGCGGAGGTATTGTCCACGTAATTTGTAGCTAGGCATCACTCGAAAAACACCCAAAATAATAACGTTATTTATTTTAATGAAATATACCATGGGGTCGGACTGGTGGAAGTGCCACCCTGGTAATGCGTTTCGCTTGTCTAAACGGTACAATAAATTTGATGTGGGCATATCTTTCTTTTTTCTTTTTTATTTACAGCGTTTGCAATAAAACCTGCTTGGAAGTGTTGATGCAGCCTGAGGTGGAGCGTGTTTACCTAGCCTACCTTCTACCTTCCTACTTATACATACTTTTCACTTACTCAAAACATTGAAGTAGGTATAGGTACCTGAGTAGTTCGACCGTGTTGAAATAAAAATAAAACTTTACCACCAAAAACCTCTTTGTACCTAATAGATAGGTACTTACCTGTTTAATTCAATGATAAACGCATTGGTTATTCGACTTCAAATGACTTCGATAACTTCTTAAAGTAAGGTTTAGTGCAAGCGAAGCACAACGTTTTTACCAAAAAAAGTGTAAAGTTTCAGAATCCGTCAACAAACGTGGAAAATATGCATGAAATTGTGCTCAGCGAGGTGATAGAGTTCGATCTAATTTTCTTTGGATTAACTAAAACCTTGACCAATGACCTGGTTTAAAACGCCTTTTTACTGCCTATTTCAGCCACTTTATTAAGATACTTACTTCTACCTAAAAACGTTTCGGTCAAGAAACAACTTTAAATGTAAGAAAAGTAACAGCTCAAGATTGAAGTGCGTTGATGTCTAATATAGGACAGAATTGTCACATTTGATTTACCAAAAATATTAATAATTCGAATTAGAAAGTTTGTTGATTTCGTTCTTAATTTCAAAACTTTAATTTTTTCACTATTTGAGAATATTTTACCTTAACTTATTTGCCGTCGTCCTGATGCTCAGTTTGTTCCATACGTTCACCTAATATAGGTAATTAATAATTGTATGACTGACTACATTTACATATTTTTTACCTTGGCGACTTATATTCCTGTGTTATTCATTTTAATTAGCCCATGGTTTTTATTCAAATCACATAATATTTCATTCATAAAAAGTAACCAACTACTTAGCGGATACAATTAATGTTTTTAAAAATAACAGCCAACTCAGACGTTTAACTAGTATTTAATCTTAGGTGTTAGTGGTTTTATGCGGAAGGACCTTGGAAGTTGGAACTCACCACATTATTATCCCAAGAAAACCCCTGCCATTATGTGATTAATGCAATGGGGTCACGACCCTCAGCAATGGCGAATACGACGCAGCGAGAGAAAGAGTTGGTGGGTTTCCCAAGAAAACCAATTTTAAAACTTACTTAATCACTGACACTCACAAGTCATCTTGACTTGACTGTATGGTTACTCCCAGTTTTAACATTGCAGATACGATTGAGTGACGTGAGCGTTCGATCGCATTTGCGTCAAACTAAAATGAACCTTAATAGCATTGATTTAGAGCTCAGTTTCGTGTATGCATTCACAGTGAGCGCTCCAAACGGTACGTTTCGAAATTTAAATCGGTTGCACTGAATTTGTGGCTCTAAATCAATGCTACTAAGGTTCATTTTAGTTTACGCAAATGTGATTCACCTCACTTAGTGAGACCGTATTTTAAATTCGATCAATCTCAGAGTAAGGGTACTGAATCTGTATCTGATGATACTGACAATGCATTCTGAGGTTAGCGTTACCTGAAAGGGAAATTACAGGCAGTATACTTTGGTGGTTACTTTAGACTAAATCTAAAATACGGAATTTATGCTAAACCTTTTTTCTGAAGCAGTTCAGCTTCAGCCTAACAACTTCTCGCGCTATTTTAGGAGTGACTTACACTTTTGAAAATAATTCGTGTTTAATCAATAATTATATTATATAGTAAAATATAATGTTTTTTAGGGTTCCGTACCCAAAGGGTAAAAACGGGACCCTATTACTAAGACTCCGCTGTCTGTCTGTCTGTCTCCAGGCTGTATCTCATAAACCGTGATAGCTAGAAAGCTGAAATTTTCACAAATGATGTATTTCCGTTGCCGCTATAACAACAAATACTAAAAATTAAAAAAATATATATATTAAGGGGGGTCCCCATACAATAAACGTGTTTTTTTCGTATTTTTTTGCTCAATATTAAAAACGGTAACAGGTAGACGGTTCAAATTTTCATAGAATATTAACTTGTATATTACCTTTCAAAATAAATAATTAAATATCAATAAAGTAAATATTAAAGGGGGGCTCCCATACAACAAACGTAATTTTTATTTTTAATACGTCATAAATCGTAAAACTTACTACAGGTTTGTACGGAACCCTCGGTGCGCGAGTCCGACTCGCACTTGGCCGGTTTTTTATTAAAAGTGCTTTTGAATCGTCGAGTGAATCTACCATATATACGAGTATTATGGTAATCTTACACATATTATGTTCTCTTCACCTATGCCCTTTGTAACTGTAATTCCTGTAATTAATTCGACCGCACCCTGTCCCGGGCCATGACTCACGGAATCGAGGCTTCTAAGAGCTCGCCGACAGAATCCCATCTGATCGACTTTTTGCCTCCAACTGAAATTAGATTCCGATGCGTAACGTTGTCATTTCGTATCTAACAACCGCGTCAAGAAAAACATTTTAAAAAGAAAAATACTTTTGGCAAAACTTTTTATATTAATAAAAATAAACTTTAACAATACCTCTTACTAGGTATCAAATTATTTTTATTAGTAGGTAGCTAACTGGTTTTTTAGCAGGTTTAGAAACAGAAGAAAAAGAGTAATATCAATCTTTATCATCATCAGCATTTTCTAAGGGCTAACTTGTAGTGGAATAAAAAAATTAAACATTTCTCGGGTAGGTACTAATCCAACTAAAACTTGATAATACTCGGTATAGGTAGGTACTCGGTAGAAATTTGCAAATCCTGCAAGCATAGTTAGGTTTATTATGTCATGCAAGTCGTAGGTTTTTTATCTTATGAAGTATTTCGCGTTTCATTGTCTTAATATTATATTTATTACCGCGTTTGCTTAAAAGTGAAACATGACATAGGGTCGGTACAATATTAATAGAATCAAATAATCGTGCAGGATGAAGCGTATTAATTGCATAAGCATAATATGTTGTGAACCACGCCATCCCCCGCCGGGATCCCAGGAATGCGTACTCAAGAAGCTTTATACAAGCCTGCCATGATAAGCACTAATAATTTAATACGCCATTTGCTTGGAATCAAATTGAGCAATTTATACACGTCTCTCGGCGCCCGCGCATCACTGCACCGGCCGACCGGCAGTGCGTGCGCGATTTAATAACCTCGTTTTATTCAGTTACTGATTCAACACGAGTAATTAATATCGCTGTGTGTATATACTACGTTATTGATACTCGTTTTGATAAAGGGATCCAAATTAATTATATAAAGACTCGTCCTATTTGGACATTTAAAATGTCAATTCTCGAATCAATTTTCACATTGGCTACTTTACAGGTGCTCGCGAACTGATAGGTCGAGACTTACCTACACGGAAAGCTTATTCTACTGAGCAAGAGAAAACAATTCAGCAAAGCCGATTACATCTATGCATCGACCTTGATATGTTTATTTCATTGCTTCCACGTGGAACTTTGTCATAATTTCATTAATTGATTATTTAACAATATTTAATGTGGAATATATTATATGTGTGGAATCATCCGGTTCCTTCGTGCGAAGATCTGAAAGGTACCTTACCTACTTACAGCTACGAGTATATACTTCAATTTATACTGGCAAGTATGATATAATCAAAGCGTAAGTATAAATTTTATCCTAACAGTGAATCAACGCCCATACAAATTGCAGACAGGCTCATCTACTGGCACACCTACTTACACCTTCGCATGTAACACCTCCAAGCTGTATGCTATGCTAGTTATGCTGTTATGCTAGAATTACTGAATTTTGGGCTGAACATTTCACCAGCTTGGAAAGGGGCCGTCCATTAATCACGCGAGGCTTGAAAGGGGGGGAGGGGGTGTAACAAAAATCACGAAATATCACAAGGGGGGAGGGGGGGTGTAGTAAGATATCACGTGTATTTATTTTTTCGTCAAACGCGCGATTTCTAAACCGAAAAGCGGCGCGTAGTGTGACCTTGACTCGCCGTTGCCAGGCAACGAACGAAGTCCGCACCGCGACGATCACCCGGCTCAGCTTCATTGCCATTTGCCAGTCGCCAGTTATTCTGTTATTTTGGCGCCGAATACACGCGTACACCGTTTATTACCTCGTACGTGTTGCATTAAAAAAATGTTTAAGATTCTTTGTAGGTACTAAAAAATACACGTGATTTTAGGTGGGGGCGGGGGGGTTAGTCTTAAACCTCACCACGTATCACCAAGGGGGAGGGGGGGGGGGGGGGGGGGGTTAAAACATGCTCAAAAAACATCACGTCATTAATGAACGGCCCCAAATACCCTGCCCCGCCTTACCCCTGTCACCCCGTAGCGTTGTTCTGTCTAGACCGTCGGATGACTGTAACATAAGAAAGTATCTCCCTAGACTGTGATATAACAAAGCTTGTGTGATAATTTTCTGTATCATTAAACGCTTGTACGATTAATAGATGCCGGCCCTTGCTCTTGCTTGTTTTTTACGAGACTTGTAAGTCATTATACCAGTCTATTATTAGGATATTTTAATCAACGCGATCGATAGAAGTGTGTAGGCATAAAAGAAGGTAATTAATAATAAGAGATTGACAGAGCAAGCCGGTGTTGCCACATGCTGCAGCAAAAACCGAATGGAAATGGAGCGATTCGAAACGGACTCGGACATAAAACGATGACGATTCCGCCGGCTCAGCCCTTTTTGCTCCTAAATCTAACCCGAATTTTCGATGATTTGCAGTATCAAATATAGGTACTTACAATGAAATTCATCGCATCAGATCTTATGTAGCTTTAGACATAATATCCTGCAGCTTCTTCTACATGCTTTTGCATCAGCCTGGCTACAAACTTATAACAGGCTCTATTACTGCAATTATTAATAAGCTGAATTTGCATGATATAACGAATTGAAAGTAAGTTTGAGCCAATCGGAAGTGATTGAGATCGTCACATTGTTTAGTGTTAAGGTTCAAATTCCTATATACGATATCGGTTGATAGAATAGCCGATATGGGTCCATCATTAGGAAGATGGCAAGATGGGATGGTTCGGTAAACGTATCCAACATAGGTACATTCTGTATACGGACGTGAATAATATACAATCCAGATACATTTACCGTACATTATATTCTCAAATGGATAGTTTAAAACGTACAGAGCGAGGTGTGGTTAGCTCCATCGTGAAGTACAAAGGCAAGTAATTCAACTAGTGGTTCGCGCCCAATCGCGCCGCCGCCGCGGCCGCCCACAAAAACAGATCAAAGTGGCCGCAACGTCGCGGCAACAACGCAACGAATTGCTTCTATTTGAAAAATCGAAAATCGATTGAAAAACGAATCGAATTTGGTACTCACGAAACTGGGGCAAGAAATAGTTGTGAGTACGTGGTACAAAACCGAATAGGGGTATGTGTTTAATATAACTGCCATGCCCCTACCGTTAGCCCGCTACCATCTTAGACTGCATCATCACTTACCATCAGGTGAGATCGCAGTCAAGGGCTAACCTGTCGTAGATAAAAAAAAACAATAGCGGTTATAGCCTAGTGGCAAGTCTCGGCCTCCTAGGAGTCCGGGGCACGATCCCCAGGAACGTACCTCTAACTTTTCGGAGTTATGTGTTTTAAGCCATTAAATATCATTTGCTTAATACATTCAAGGTCTTAAAAGATCGCAAGAAAACATGTACCATAGTTTTCCATAATGTTTTTAAAGGTAAGTGAAGTCCTAATATAAATGTTTAAAACAATATTGAAATATTGTTTTAAACATTTATTCAATCGATGATGAATAAATGATATCATATGATGATTATCATCATCATCCTCAACCGATAGACGCCCACTGCTGGACATAGGCCTCTTGCAAGGATTTCCACACGCCGCGGTCTTGCGCCGCCTGGATCCAGCGGCTCCCTGCGACTCGCCTGATGTCGTCCGTCCATGCGAGTAGGGGGTCACGATCGATCTCGCGTCCCCTATATTATATTTAACAGTATCCTTACACAGAGTACAAGAAAGGTAATCAGTAGGTAATCGCTACATCTACGCTATAGTGCTGGATACAGAGGGGATCGTTATCAAGATTTAGCCAATCAACTCCATTGATTGGCTTGCCGTGTTCAATTGGACTAATGGAAGATGATGATATCAAGCATTTCACATTAATAATAAACCTATTCATCATAATGGTGATAATTTCTATTGAACACAATATTTTGCGAGGGAAATTCGCAATAAATCCATTATAAAGTATTGCTTCTATTTGGGAATCAATAAATCTTATCTTACTAAGTAATATTATAAATGTAAGAGTTTCTAAGTTTGAATGTTTGGACCGATTGGGCTGAAATTTAGAATGGTCATAGCTATAAATATACCTTAAAATAGCACAAAGGCTACAACATTTTACTTACTCCGAAAAATAAATAAAGAGTTCCCGCGGCAATCAAAAACCTCAGTCCATCGCGGGTCAACGCGGACGAAGTCACTAATTTCAATACATCTTTAAGGTTAAGGTTTTAAGGTTTAGCTAAAAAATTTTGCTTTTTAAAGTTTTATTGCTCATTGGAGTTTACTAGCAGGACTCAACAAGCAGCAGTCAGTGCAACGAAGACATCGAATCTGGTTGTACGAGATCTTTGGAGTAGAAACTTTGTAAGTACAAAATTTGTAGATAAAGTATAAGCAAATGGATCTTTGGTTAAACAGGAACAATTTGAAGAGTTAATAAGGTTGTAAGCTCATGGTGGACGCACGACCACGCCCGCGCCCGCCTCCTGACGCCCACAAGTATCGATTCTTATAACGATCAATTTATTTATTAGTAAACCATAATGTTTTCTATCGTTTTTATAAACATCTAAGGGTTGTCCGCGGTTCTGTTTATTTTGTACACGTTGAATTCGTCCGTTTTCCCGTCGTATCGTTATATGTATTCATGGTATTCTACTACAAGTTGCGTGACATCCGCAAAAAATATTACATACAAAGTGCACTATAAATTATATAAGTAATAGGTAGTCTAGGTACCTACACTCAGGTCAGGATCATTGCAAAGGCTTTTAGGTAGTTCGTCGTTGTCGTGGGCATTTCGTGGTCTGCAACCAATAGAAGTCCAATGCATGGACGAAGATCTCGAGCATCACATGGATCTCCACAGGACACGCCTTACGGTCTTGTGCTTCCAGCGGCCCCCAGTGGGATCATCCGTCCGGGTGTTTTAGGTACCCAGATATTATAAAACGGGCAAGTTTTATAAAAATCGGTAACTGAAATTTATAATAGCTAACAATATATTACGGGTTGCGTGAATATAATGAATTTCCAGTGTAAAATTGCCTGTGCGAAAACAATTGACCTCGTTGGCGTGAATTACGCTTGTATCGCCTTAACCCCCAGACATCAGCGTAATATTAGTTCGGTATAGAAAGGCACTTATGGGTCGCGAGCGTTTTTCCCGACGTTATGGGCGCCCCTACCGCGCTCGGCGGGGCTCCAGCCGCCCCCACTTAAAGCAATTTATTGCAAGAACCTTTAATAAATAAATAAATAACCACGGAAAATTCGATGAAATACTGCCGTTTTGTGGCTACATGATAAAATAGGTACAAAGAGATTATCTTGTGAAAACAATTTGGTGTAGTAAATATAACGCAATATTTTTTTATTCAGATAGGTTCAAGTTATCCCTGGACTGCAAACTGCATCTAGTGGTAGCTGATGATGCAACCAAGATAGAAGAGGGGTTAGTCCACTTGGAACGGGTTTGGCACTCTAGTTTGTACTTACGCGGCATGGTACCTACCGGAACGCTAAAGCACTAGGTACCTAGAGTCTAGACGGCACAGCTTTCCCGGCAGCTTGCCGCTTCTGAATCCTTTCACCTGACTACTAACACCATAGCGTAAAACGGAGCTTTTTAAAGCAGTGTATCTTTTAAACGGACCAGACATACGTGGGTATGCTTGAAAATTAATAAATGTTGTTTACAAGACCTTTAAATGCCAATGACGAATCTCAATACACTATTCTCTGCATAGACAAAATCTTTAAACATACCTACCATTTAGTTTACTTTTAAAGTTAATTGAACCACATACTTATTGAAAAGTTAAAATTAATTTTTTTACATTAATTTTTTACATTTTTTGCGACATGCGCTCGATTTCACATCTCCGCGCGTCTGTACGAGTATTTTGATCTCGTGAACTGAAAGCGCCCTATATAAGAATCGGTCGATATCTTACATCATTCTAAGTAATAAAATATATTTAATAAAGTATTGTTTCCTTTTCATCTAGTTATTCTAGTAGGACGGATTTTTCGGCGCTCGCTAGTGTACCTACCTAATAAATATTACACCACTCAGCCCCCCTAGCATGGGCTAAGACAATTTTCTCCCCGAGGAAAGGATAATTTTTTTATTCCTAAATAAATAAATAAAAACGCTAAATAACGGTGGATAAATAGTCCCCCGAGTCCCCGTGAAATGTCAAACGGGGATAAACTTCTCTTCTCCCCTGTTGCCGTGCTCTGAGGGGTGGATAAGTTAATTTTATCTCTTGTCAGCAGGGCTAGCATGGGCCGGAGATAAAAATTTTATCCCCCGATTTTATCCACTGACAAGGGATAAAATTAACTTATCCACTTCTCAGAGCACGGCAACAGGGGAGAGGAGAAGTTTATCCTCGTTTGACATTTCACGGGGACTCGGGGGACTATTATTTTATCCACCGTTATTTAGCGTTTTTATTTATTTATTTAGGAATAAAATTTTTATCCTTTCCTCGGGGAGAAAATTGTCTCGGCCCATGCTAGGGGGTGACTCACCAGTTAAAAACTATTTTTTTAATACTAAGTAGCTAATATTACTTACTCTTTTTATATAGGAAAGCTATATGTTAATTCGATAGCGTCTTTCGTTTATTATCTGCCACGCAGCTTTCTTGCGAAGAGGTTACTATCTACCGTTACAAAGTCGTCATCTGTAAACACGGGTTTTAGAACCCTGACGCAGCTAAAGACAGTACAAAAAGCATAAACTCATTAGTACGGGCGGACCAGAAGCACAAGAATTAATGAAGGTGAACAATAATTTAGGGTTTAATTAAAAGTGCAGACCCCCACTGCGCCGCCTCCTCGCGCCCGCTTCTATTATTATTTCCACATAATTTGTGAAAGCTGTAATTTAATAAAACTCTCCCGCGTGAACCGAACAATGGGAGGATGAATTTTGAAAATGGGAGTAAACAGATTTACAAGGACATAAATGCTAGAAGCTTTGTAGACGAGAGCACGCGTAAGTTGCTGGTAGGCGTACAGTCACAATAGGAAACCATATTCTCACTTGCCGTGACGGACCACTTGCTCTTGTGATTGTTTGGCCGGAATAGGTGACTCTCTGCGTCGTATTCTTCATTGCTGAGGGTCGTGATCCCTTTCAATTAATCACATAATGGCAGGGGTTTTCTTGGGATAATAATGCGGTGGGTTCCCAGGTCCTTCCGCATACGACTCGACTAAAAGTAAGTACTATTTCAACTTTTAGGTTTCTAACGATTATTTTCACATATAGTATAGGTATAGGTATACCGACCTTTAAGAATGGCAAATTGGTCACCAACTACCCATTCACCTTTTCGACCAAAACTCTTTATTTTACAGTTTTTTCCTAATTGATTATTTTTATACTTTCTATAAATGTTTAACATTTTTGAACTAAGAAACCTAAGAACCACACAGCACATGGTTCAGACAACATCGATTTCCTGGCTGTTTATTATTAATTTAGAGATCATTCATGTAACGAAATCGTTGCTGACAAATATGCCGTTTTCCTACTATCAATCAATCAATCAACATTTCCTTGCTTCATTATTGGCACAGTTTGAATCAGCAAGTGTAGAGTCAGTTAGATCTTGATGAAAATAACAAGTGCACACTGAATAAAAGTTGTCAAACGTCTTTTCTCACAGGTATCGAGTTAAGCACATGTGTTTTCGTCCCCTCGCGCTAAGAGAATGGCGATTATTCCCAAATCACAGTTATTATGCTTACAATGGAGCTCGCGAACAAGGGCTCTCCAAATATTAATAGCGTTTAGCCGTTAAAAGACGAATCTAAGATATTGTTGAACTGCACAAATAGGTAGATACGGTACGGGAGAGGTTTTCTTATCTCATTTTTGTACTTATACTGTTTTTTTTAAGTTTTCCTACTTCCTTTAGGTAGGTATATTATGTAACCCACATACCACTTTTCAGTGGTTTCAAGTGGCTCTACCTACTATTAATTAGGTAAACATGCTTTTTGGGCGCGACTAGCTAACACCACAGATTGTAGGAATCTGCGTTAACACCTTTGTTATTTTCTATTACTTAGGTTGATATTTATTTTGTTAGTTTTTGACAAATACATATTAGGAATTATCTGTTTTTAATTCGGAGAGGGTATACTTCCAATAAAATTTTAAGAAAATCGTTGTAAAAAAATACTTTTCGGCAAGCCAAAATATTATGAACCTACCTATCTACAATTTAAAAAAAAACACATAAATCGATACCTACTTAAAAGTTCAATACTTATTCCAAAGAAGGTACAACAAAGCGCTCGCGTCGCCGTCGTCGCGCACGGCGCCACCCTTGGACCCCAAAACAAAGCGTGCATCCAGCGAAACTCTACACCAAACGGAAGTGCAGACCCCCTGGATGTGGCGATTTTCTTTTGCTCACTCACTAGAGGGCAAAATGCCTTGTTATTTCATAGAAGTCAACTCCGCGATGCTTATTGTTCAAGCGTATAATTATCCGATTCTTTTATTGTTGCGCATAAAATCAAAGAATATGTTGCGTTCATTTTCCCCTGACTTTTGACTTGGACCGTATTGAACGAACTCAATGGAGGACGGTTAAATCTTCTCACGAGCTATTGCTTCTTTAGTATAAGGTGCCTAATAGGCACTGTATTGTCCGTTGAAATTGCTCGGTAATTCAGACTGGATTCATATTAGATTATACTAAGGTATCTAGTATTTGTAAAATGATGGCGATTAACTAGGTACAGGAGATACAAGGTAGCAAGAGTACTTTTCGTGTCAATATGATACTCCACTTCTAAAGCATTATTTGCATTGAAGAAGATTCTAAATGCGTAAAAATAAATACTTAACTTTGATCTGCTACTATGAGTAGGTAGACATTGGACAGACAGACAGCCGCTGTGCACAAATAAGTGTAATAAGGAAAAAAGAAAATGCGTTTATTTGGAACCTAAGATATACAGATATATTAAGACAAAATGTGTGGCGAATAAGACAGGTTTTCTTGGATTTTTTTAGGTACACAGCAGTTCTTTAAATTTAAAGTTGTAACGATGATCATCTGGTCCAAACAAAGCCGCTATCCAGTACATGTATGTACATTTGTGCTGCTAGGTTCTGAACCAGGTATATAAATACATACCTATTATACCTAAATACAAAACAAATGAATAAAGGTTAATTCCATATGCTAGCTATAATGTAAAGAACCTTCAAGCACTTTCAACCCCATTTTCTTTTAAAAGCCGTCACGTGCGACCAAGTGCTTTTATTATCGCCTTCTTATATGAGCTCATCGGCAATTGCCTCTTCTCTGCCTCTCGGTTCCAAATCGCTGGACCTGCTCGTATGCTCGAGTGACACTTGGCTCTTTATGTTAAACGCTATTGTCACGTGCTCTATACTTAACGACATACTCGATTATTATTGACTCAGTTGAAGATTTAGGTAAGAGTGTGCTGAATATATTTTAGGGGTTGGATAGAGGACTGTAATATATAATACAAGTAGATACTTGTCTGCCTATACATATAGAATGACTAGCTGATGCCCGCGACTCGGTCCGCGTGGTGTAAGTATTTTTTGATTCCCGCGGGAACTCCTTAATTTTCCGGAATAAAAAGTAGCATATTATGTCACTCTCGAGGTCCTCAACTATAACCATGCCAAAAATCACGTCGATCCGTTGCTCCGTTGCGGCGTGATTGAAGGACAAACTAACAAACAAACACACTTTCGCATTTATAATATTAGTATGATAGCGCTGGCTAAATGCAGGTATGCATGGCTAAGTTTTTCTCTAGCATGCTCCTTTCAGAATTCTCTAAAGAGTCAAAGTCAATTTCTTCAATTAACCTTATTTACAACAATGAAACCTAAAAGTGAACCAATTCCGAAAATTGTTTCATGGCCCGGGGAAAGTTTAGGAATTGTCTGAAATGATACTTCATAAGAAAACATAAGTACCTAGTACGTATATTATATAGTAAAAACTTAGATCAATCTTTAATTTATAATACTTAGGACAGTTATTAAATTAAAATAACTATTTTCAGGTTTTGTAAGCTCCTCGTGACATTATGGACTTTCGCATGGACATTGGCGTTATAATATTGTTGATAATTTTAATTAATTTTATACCAGATGTGAAAACATAAAAAATACATTTACGAGTAGTTCTAGAGTCGAGGAATTCCACCGCTGCAGTAGGTATATTTTTATTAATAATACAAATATTCGAACGCATTGTCTCACATAACCCTATAATCACCGCGTGATATGAATGAGTCTCAACTGAACATTTTTTTCAACAAATATAATTTGTTTGATTTGTAAAGATTGAATGGTCCACAGTCGGTCTGTACGTCGCGGCATGATCATTGTTTGGTCTTCGCGGGAGACCCAGGGACCCTGCCATTTTCCCTACAGGGTTCCGCTAAAGACCAACAATGTTAATTTAGAAGTCACCAAATGTGCTCGTAAAATGTCAAAGCCGGTCTCTAGTTTGCATTATTATTTGCTGCCTTTCTTTGCTTTTGGTACGTGTAAATTGTATAAGTTAAAACGGTTGAAATTTTTTGGTGTCTAAAAATATAAGCTATTCGTGTGCCTACTCATGCCTCTAAAATAATCATCAGCTGAAACGAACGATAATACCTATTATAATGTAAGTAGGTATTTTGAACGTATCTACCTATGGAACCAAGTTTCTTGATGTGGTTAAAAGTACCTATGGATCATTCGTATTTGCTACAAACGCCATAAAATCTGTCAGATCTACTTATATCATTTTTCATTTATTTTTTTCTCTAATCTCTGCAATGATGTTTTCAATCAGTGGTTGATCCATATTACAGGTTATCCGGCTTAGTTTTTGAAAAAAAACTATAAGCTTTTAGATTTGTTGTTTTTTTTAAAGAGCCGTTCTCAGTTAATTCACATGTCCTCTAGGAAATTATAAATGATCCTCATACTATGATCTAATTCTAGACCGTTGTTTGTTTTTGATAATTGCTATTAATATCACATTTAAAAGCATTTTGGTTTTGTTCATCAGTATTTAAGTTATTATCCGAAACTGGTCAAAGCACCCGCGTCACGCAACACAACAGGGAAAGTCATGCTAGTTGAAAACAAATTATCGGGTTTAGTGGTACGACATCGTAACTAATTGCTTTGGACGTGTCTCTGCGGGTTCCATTTTTAAAAAATAGCGCGTTTTCAAAATGGATCCCGCAGAGACAGCTGTGAACAGACGCGCGCCCGCGCGTTGTCAACAACTGTGGTTTCTGCCACGTTGCGCAGGCGGCGTAGTGCTGCGGCATGTAAACATTCCAGTAGATTATAAGACTTGGTCAGGCGAAATGCGTGGCGGAAGCGATGCATCAGGGAAACGAATCCGATGCGCTTACAAGATAACTACTGTATGAAGGTGCTTACAATGCGAAGCGATCGTAGGAGCTGCGCTGCTCGTAATTGCGCGTCACCACTCACCACCATCGCGATTTAAAGTATGACGTGCCTCATAATATTGTAGTGTGTTACAGGCCAGCTTGCCTATACCTTCAGCAGTTTACACGCATTCAGTGTCTACAGTCAGCATCACGCATCATAGTTATTCTATCTAGACCTTTAGACGACCTCTGTCTTGTAAAATATATAGAAGAACCCGGATTTAATTTCTAGTTTGGTCAATTTGGGAATTTATAATTTCTAAAAGCCTTTCACTGAATGACTTGTAGAAATTAGCCTTTCAGGCTTGCGCATTGTTTACTTGTAAACCTCACTTGTACCTACTTGCAGAACATTTTCTAAATTAATATTTTTCAGGTAAGTTAACGAATCTTGTTGTACCTACCTACTTTTAATACTGATTGGGGCCTCTATACTAAGTAGGCTTGAGTTTTCAATCAGATTAGCGCATATTTCCATGTTAGATAATACAAAACCAAGAAAACCTTCTGCAATATGGTGTACCGACTTAGGTATATAAAAAATCTATAGGTACCTAGAGCTTTTGATGACACATACTAGGATAATATGAAGTGAAGTTATTGGGAAAACATGTTAGTTTCCGCATTAATAGGTAGGTACTTACGAAGCTTAATACATATTTAAATAGAGCCTACATTATGTACAGTAATGATTTATTTTTATAAAATACTTTTTGTATGTTTTACAGTTGAGTTTAGTACAAAAGTGGAGCCGACGGATGCGCAGGCGCAGGGCCAGCGGGGCGCCCAAACGGTCCCCGGTCATTGCATAAATACAATAATTATCAAAACATATTTTTTGTTTAAAAGCGCCCATGAAATACACGTGAATACCAAATACCTACATTGTGTTCGTTTCGATGTTAATGGTTTTGTCGCGTATTTTATTGAGATTGTGGCTTATTAAAATATTCCTATAAAGTACCTACTTTATATATTATAATTTATAAGTATTCTTCATTTTTGAAACAGTTATAATTACTTACTTAAAAGCAAATTTTAACTAAGTACTTACATTAACATAACATTCTTATTTTGTTTATGTTCTTACGATAGGTACCTACTTTTCTTAATACTTAACTGCTTTCAGTTAGGTACATATTATATGTTCCTATACCTAGCTGCAAAGCAAGAAAAGTTTACGTTTTCTTCCCGTGAATTAATCCCATAGGCATAGAGCCTATTATGGTTTTTGCTTTGTTATGACGGTACAAATAAAAAGTGTATAATAATTTCTTGGCATAATAATGTAGTGGGTTCCCATTTCCCAGATCCATCCACTAACCTTTAGCTTAGGTTTTACATTTTCAACACCATTCCTTCGCAAGGTTTGGCATTTTCCTAAAAAAAACCTTTTCAAGTAAGTATATGTAGTATGTACCTTAATAGTAGATCACATGAGTGGATTGAAGTTGAATATATAGAATTACCAACCGTCAACAAAAAATAGTTAATATAATCGTTTTTACTTTTATAATAAGCTAGATGATTCCCGCGACTTCGTTCGCGTGGATTAGGATTTTTGATTCCCGCGGGAAATCTTTAATTTCCGGGGTAAAGTAGCTTATGTCCTTCCCCGGGATACAACCTACCCCTGTACAAAAGTTCATCAAAATCGTTTGAACGGATGGGCCGTGAAAGCATATACCAGACAGACAGACAGACACTTCCGCATTTATAATATTAGTAGGTACCTACCTATGGATTTTAGGTAAACTTAGGCCCACATGCAGAAGGACTCTTAAATTGATTTAGTAAATTTTTTTAATGCTGTCACTTTTTGGTAAACGCAATATGCATATATCTAGGTCTAGGTAGGTACTGTTGCCAAAAAGCATTACAAAATTTAACTAAATAAGTTTGAATTTCCTTGTTCAAGCGGGCTTTAATATTTAAATATTTACCTACCTAAAGAACTACGAAAAAGTACGTAGGAACAAGGTATATGAGTAGATATACATAATCCTATTACTTAGATTAAAAACCTATAATCTATTTAGGTAAGTTTGTTAAATAACAGGGAATAAGAATATGTACATACCTGTTAATAGGTAGGTAGGTAGAGGTACCTACTACCTAGTACCATTTGAGCTATGAGTAGATAGGTAATTTTATTCCTTAGGTATCCCTACCTACCTTCCTATTCGATATGGTTGGTTCACGTATTACGTATTGGTACTTATACCTACGATCGTAGAATATCGTAGATCGTAGAAGGGAATACCTATTCCAATGGATATAGCTTTCGCCGAGTCTCATAAACGACTTGTAATTTATGATCGAAGTAATGTTCAAGTTTCCGTTATAGCTGACATAAGAGAAGATAAAGTGAACTATTAATCTACGGTTATTGTCTTGAATATCGTCCCGGGGCACTTTGAAAACACATTCGCCTTGTAGGTACCTAATGTTTTTATAACTACTAACGACATGTTTAGTGCGACTACACCCACTAGTAGGTACTAGGTAGGTTCAATCTAATTGTTAGCAAAGAATATTATTATCTTTATAGTAGGTAGGTATAATACATAATATTATAACTGGCACGAGGACATGACTAAGTACGTCCACATAAGACTGTTAAATCATAATCATCATGATTTTTAGTTTGCCAGAATAAAAATGATTTTGATTTTGGATTTCTCGTGGGCCTAATTTTACCTAAAAAACCTGAACCTAACTAAAAATTTACCTAAGTACCAATTTCTCCAGCATTTCTAAGCCTTTCTAACCAGTAACCTTACCTATTTAATAACTTGCTGATGCCCGCGACATGGTCCGCATGTTATTCCAGACTATAGGTAAGTACCTATTCTATCTCTGTGCCAAGTTTCATCCAGATCCGTTTAGCCGTTCTGGCGTGATTGATTAACAAACATCCATCGATCCACAATTTATAATATGAATATTATAAACATCCATCCATCCATCCAAAATTTATTAGATTATACATATATATCTACCTACATATATTTCAAATGAGCCTCTTTTAGAGAGGATAAAGTCGATAAAGTCTATATTTTGCAAAACATTAAACGGCCGTCTCTGAAAGAAAATACCTACATAAGAGTGCCTATGTAATAAGTACATAAGAAGCTATCTAAACAGGCGAGAGCAATAGGTAATTGCAATCATAAATATCGCGTTCCGGCAATTTATAATCCGCGAGGGCGATCCATTAGGCGAGCTGTCGGTATTCTATTACCGCTTACACATTATTCAGCATTAAATTGTGGGCGTGGGTGCCCAGGGAGACTTCCACCTGTATTGCGAGAGGAACAAATGAAAACGCAATAGGATTATGTACCTAGAAACCTATAGGTTTATAACACGCTTTAAGCCCATTGGTAACTATTATTCCATGTGTACCTTTGGCTCCATTTGAAGACGATGTTTTTTTTATTGGGTCCAAAATCCAAATGTGCTAAGTTTTAACCTGGCTGGCAATTGATAGATAGTAAGTTTCTTACAAACTACTAATAAGTATGTACCTAGGTACCTACTTAAGTATACTGTGTGCGCTTATTTCGTACTAAAATAGGTCAGTTAAATCAGGAGCATACGAACGAACCCCCCTAAGTATACCTAAATAAAAAACATTGAGATCAAGGTTTTAGTAGTTCATGAAAAACGCGCCATTGATCATGGTTGATGTCATTTTCATCACATGAACTTAGGTACCTAGTGGCTAGTAGGTACCTATAGAATAACTTGGAGAATGATTTAGAAAGAGCATGTTGGGAGGTTCCGAGATCTCGTAAGATAACGCATCCGTGCCCATTCCTGGTAATCCCGGACAACTAGAGATGTCTCCTCATTACCGGACCTCCAAATTTACATGAGGTATGACTGGTTGTTGGCCACAGCAAGCCGATTAATTAGAAACCTAGGTTGGTAATATGTTTTAGGTAGGTAGGTACTCGCTTGTTCTACACACTTCAACCACCACTATGAAAAGGATCGTTCTTTATAGAAACTGTCACCGTTCATACAAGTTTAATAAGTGGTATATAAGTACCTAATGTACGTGTTAGTATATGAATTTCATATAGGTACTTGCTGAGGTAGGCGGTGCGTTAGGCGTGGCCACGTAAGCCCTCCTACTTTCAAAGTCCTATGCGCCCGCCTCAAACGAGTTCGCAATTATGTATGTGTATTTATTATTTTTTTATACGCAACTGATTTAGGTTTGACATGTAATATGTTTTATAAGACGATTATAAAGTCGTGTGTTTATAAAAATATCGACGAAAATATGCAAAGCAGAGGGCAGGTGGTATGTTATGGTAATGTGCTCTGTTAAAAATGTTGAAAAAACCTTGTTTATCGTGATCGTAACACTCGAGAAGAATATTAGGCGTAAGATATTAAAAATGGGTCGATAATTACTTTTTATAAATTAATTAATAGCCAGCTAAAATAAGCAGCAGTGCGCAGGTATATAGGTATATAGTCGAATAAATACAAGGCTGAAAGCTAAAATATCTGTAAGTGATCTGTAAGTATCTATGTACCTATCTCCCTGTATTAGTTTAAAAGTCGTGCTTAAACGAAGCTATGACGCCTGCAGAAGCTTTACCAGAGCTTTTTATAATAATCACTTTTTAAATCGACTTGGAATCTATAAAGTTGCTTCAGTGCGGCTTGATGAATTCAAGAGATGGTTTTCTACCTTAACGTGGTAAAGTAAATAAGTATTATATAATATCTTATATCTACTTTATAAACTTCATAAGGTAATTTGTCTACCTACTTACTCATATTTTATTAGAGAGGTGCCTACTGCCTACTGGCCAACTTTAGATTTAATACCGATCGTTTGGTGGAGATTTTCCGCAAAGTAAATTGTGATAGCTCACCCTTGCTTCCTTTAATCTACCTAGTAGTCATCTAGTGAAATGTAACCTATTTTTATTTCTGTAGTAAAACTTACGTATGTAGGTACTTAGTTACTTCTTTACTCTAAGTAGGTAGGTATAGGGATTCTTCCTTGGTCACAGGTGATTTCCTGAATTTTCATTCGTAGGTATAAATACATACGCCTAGATACAGTTCGCGCGCGAGTTGAATGCAGAGCTAATGTATGGTGACATAATTAGACAAAAACTCTGCATTCAACTCGCGCGCGTACTAGGTATAGGTAGGTAGGTAGGTAGGTACTAGGTAGGTCTAGGTACCTACTTTAGAACTTTTATTTATGAACCATGACCTATAGCCGAGATACGTCCCATTAATAGTAGGACACGTCCTATGACGTACTTAGACAGGTTCCTTATAGATTGCGATTCCATTTATTACTTACCTACAGATTCGCAAAAAAATATTCGTCAAAAAATGAGCGCGAGCGATCTTCAAGTAGGTACCTACCTAGGTAGTGCACGGCGCGTGCCTGGCAGGAGGCCACAGCAGACCACCGCGGAGATCAATGATCCTCCAATTTTACACTTGGGAGCTACTGTGCGCAGCTGCTGCATGTATGAATGAAGCTCAGCATGACTTAATACCATACTTACTTGAGTAGGTACTTACTACTTACTACTTACGTGGACTTTCAACGGCAACGAAACGATCGACGAGTGAACAAGCCATGGCCGAGTTGAAGAAAATGTCGGGCAGTAGATTAAGGTCGTAATAAGTAGGCAGTAAGTATAGTTCGCACACGAGTTGAATGCAGAGCTTATGTATGTGTCACCATACATAAGCTCTGCATTCAATCAAATGCTTGAAGGAGTTGCTATTAGTAGGTATTTGAACTTGAACATAGCTAGTTCTTTAAAGCGTATTTGGCGCCTAAAGATAGAGAGCCAAAATTAAATTTATGATCTACAAAATTAAATTTATGCTTACTTAGAATCCTTTTACCCCGGAAAATCAAAGAGTTCCCACGGGATTTTAAAAAAAACCCACGCTGATGAATGCGCGGGTGCCGGGCATCATCTAGATTCTAGCCAGTTTATGCCTTTAAGGTGAACTCAGCGTAAGGTACCTAACCTACTTACTACCTACTTACTTTCCTAGGTCTTAATTTTTCTCATACCAAACTATGAAAACCAACACATGAACCTCAGCGTACCAGGCACGTGCAAATCACAGACCCACTGTTCCAATGGTCTTTTCTATTAAGTACCTACCTACTTGGTAAAGAAACAACATAGCTCTAAATCACAGACGCAAGAGAAATTAAGTTCTTAACATAAACAAAACAATAGACACGGATACGGTGTTACAAAATAAACAAAGAATTGTCAAACATTCATTCTATTGCTGGAAATCCAACAAATCTGTCACTTTAAATCAGACAAAAATATATCGATCTTTTATATGTGCTGAACAAAACCTAGGCTAAAGCTAGGGTAACCATGAGATAGTAAGTTGAAGGGCAAATCAAGACTTGTCATACGAAACCAGTTTGGCCGTTCCAACGAAAATGAGAAATGTATTGACTACCTACTAGTGTTTAGGAAATGTCTTTCTATTAAATACCTAGACATTCACAATTCTTTAAACACGTCATTTAGGAATATTAATTGGTATAAAGTAGCCTAAATAAGGTTAAGTTAATGTTGCATTTTTTTTTAAACTTAGACGCAAACACGATAAAAGGAACGGTTCCTCATGTTCATCCCGTTGTCTTTATTGTACGTCGTTACTTGGTTAGCAAAAAATTACTCACCAATGGACCATAACTGGAACAATATAGGTTCGGGAGGAACTGTGGATAGGTACGTACCTACTGGAAACAGGATAGTTCACCAGAGAGCAGGCCCATGGTTGCCCTACATAGTGTATGCGCACAATGCGAAATGAACAATTGCAGCTCCCAACGTCTTGTTTAGGAAACATTCTTTATTTGAAATAATGCGGAGTGAAAATCATGAGCCCACCGTGACGGGACGCGTTGGTATAAGAACGGACTCATAAATCACTGGCCATTACACGAATAACAAAGTCGAGCATGACAAAGTGACCACCGTAATGCTTATTAGAAGCTGACTTTGTAAAAATAATATTAAAATAATGTATCTTTCGTACGAGATGTCTTGGTTATTGGAACTCTATTCATGGCCAATTCAAACTTTATATTTTGCTCAATACATTGCTCGTTCTCATGTATTATCTGATGTGAGGGAGATATAGATGTTCTACTTTCGATTCCATCATCACCACCACTACAGCCCATTAACGTCCCACTGCTTGGCACAGGCCTCCACTCTCACAGGAGAGAGGGAATTAGAGCCTAGGCCCACCACGCGCTGCTCCATCGCGGGTAGGCGGGCTTTAACGACTGTCATCAAGTTAGTGGCTTAACGTGCTCTCCGAGGCACGGGGGTTTCTCACCACCAACTTCCTGACTCCGAGGTTCCACTGAGAATTTCTGGTCAGAAAAACCGATTACTTAATTTTGGCCCGACCCGGGACTCGAACCCGGGACCTCGTCGGCCGCAGTCGAACATGCCAATGTCTAGACCAACGAGGCAGTCTCAAACTTAATAAACGTAACTATCGATTCCCACCTGTGATTCACACTATTGAAAAATACTAGCTACTATACTTCGGCTCCGGCGAGCGCGCAAGCTAGTGCAAATATTGAAATACACCGAGATTTTTTTGTTAATGTTATGGATAGTACGTTGAAGGACGACAGAAAGTCTTGAAGATAAGACTTTTGTTTAGTGGTCAACAATAGGTACTACCTACTACTAAGTATATATTATAGTGAATGATGTGGATGCGGACTGTACCTATAAAGTAAGAATGAAGTAATTTTAGTACTACACTAGCTGATGCCCGCGACTTCGTCCGCGTGGATATACCAAGTTTCATCGAAATAACTTGAGAATTGACGGACTTTTATACAAACTTTCAACCTCTATTTCACCCCTTTGGGGGTGGAATTTTGAAAAACTGTGAAACACGTATGTTTTTATTTCTAACCCGCTGCTCATATACCAAGTTTCATGGATATAACTTGAGAAATGAAGGACTTTCATACAAACTTTCAACCCCTATTTCACCCCTTCGGGGGTAAAATTTACGAAAACTGTGAAACACGTATTTCTTCATTTTTAACCGGTAGCTTGTATACCAAGTTTCATCGATATAACTTGAGAAATGAAGGACTTTCATACAAACTTTCAACCCCTATTTCACCCCTTTGAGGGTGAAATTTTGAAAAACTGTGAAACACGTCTGTCTTCATTTTTAACCCGCAGCTCATATACCAACTTTCATGGCTATAACTTGAGAAATGAAGGACTTTCATACAAACTTTCAACCCCTATTTCACCCCTTCGGGGGTAAAATTTACAAAAACTGTGAAACAATTATTTCTTCATTTTCAACCAGTAGCTTGTATACCAAGTTTAATCGATATAACTTGAGAAATAACGGACTTTCATACAAACTTTCACCCCCTATTTCACCCCCTTAGGGGTGGAATTTTGAAAAACTGTGACACACGTACTTCTTTATTTTTTACCGTAAGCCAAAATAAGAAGTTTCGTTGATATAACTTGTAAAACATCTTGAGAAACGAAGGACTTTCATACCAACTTTCATCCCCTATTTCACCCTTTTGGGGGTCGAATTTTCAAAAACTGTGAAACACGTATGTCTCCATTTTCAACCCGCAGCTCATATATCAAGTTTCATGGCTATAACTTGAGAAATTAAGGACTTTCATACAAACTTTCAACCCCTATTTCACCCCTTCGGGGATAGAATTTCGGGATAAAAAGTATCCTATGTCCTACCTCGCAGTATAGGCTCAAATCGTGCCAAGTTTCGTTTGAATTCATTCAGTAGTTTCGGCGTGATGCGCGGCCAAGATACAGACAGACAGACAGACAGACAGACAGACAGACAGACAGACAGACAAAAATGAAAAAAATTACAGATTTGGCTTCAGTATCGAATAATGAGTGCCCTCCAAAAAAAATTTTCAAAATATCTTCAATGTACAGAATTGGACCTGTTACAGTTTTATTTGTATAGATCTGTGGAAGTAATGCGCAATGCCGCGTCTTAATTATTCTATGATTTTCTAATTCAGGAATCAGAAAATGATCCTGATTCCTGACTTTCCTTCTGATTTTTCATCCAAAAGCAAAAAGGAAAGGAAATTCAAAAGGGAAAGCTTTTTCTTTCCCGATTTCGATAGAAATCTCGCAGTTATCCGATTCGGTAAGTCCTACTAGCTATATAGTAGGTAGGTAACCGAAAACGGACAAGCTCTCTGTTCTGAAAAGATAGATGATGAAGAAGCTATTGGATGAATGAGACGAAACTGGAGCCAATTTCAGTCCAGTTCTCAGATAGTTATATACTTATGTATCTATAATATTAGAAACGCACTATATATACGTATCTGCATGCACAAACTAGGCTAATAGGTATAGATATAGTCATAACCTACTGACATGTAGCAACCAACTTAGTTAAATAATTCTCTTCTCACATTGTTATTTTCATAATAAGAACCTACCTAATAATTATGTCCAATAATTTATTTATTTATTACCTACTGAAATAGAATAGTAAGGTTTATATTTGGGTTATAAATTAAACAGGTGTCAAACACAATATTCAAGTTGATTTATGAACTTGTTTACAATAAATTAAAACAATAGAACAAATGGAGAAGTCCATTGTAAAGTTTTTACGCCAGAGCAACACAGTGCTATAGAATATAAATTGAGCATACCCTAGGGCTGCAGCCTGCAGCATCACTATTCAAATCCTAGATGCGACAGTGTGTTTGTGTGTTGGTTTGTTACCGTTACGCCCCAACTGAACAGCGGATCAGTATAGGTACCTAGTACCTACCTATTTTAGGACATTCTTTTAGGACCTATCACTAATCCTAAGTAACTTTACTTATTATCACGGAAAATCAAACATATTAGGTATGTTCCCATTGCAAATTTTTAAAACCTAAATCCACGCGCAGGATGTCGCCAACAGCCGCAACATGGTATTATTGTTGAAAATGATATCTTATGTTGTTGCTCTGGCGCAAAACAGCTTTTAGAGTAGGTAAGTAGTCACTTAGGTACTATTACCTACTTATTAAAAATAATAGGTAGGTATTAAGGTAAGTAGCTAAGTAGGCAATTTTTTATGCGGTCTAAATATTTTATTACCTACCTACTATAGACGATGCCGCGACGTCGTCCGCGAGGATAAAGGTTTTTGGATTCCCGCGAAACCTTTTTTATTTCCCGGGTAAAAAGTAGCATATTATTTTGTCCTGCACTTGGGATGCAAGAGCAACCTATCTCTATACAAATTTTGTCAAAAAGTTGAAAAAATGGGCCATCAAATCGTCGCAGGCAGACAGACAGAAAAAAAACAATGAAAAAAAAAAGAAATGCGTTGAAGTCTTTAATATCAAACTAAATTTACTATTAAAAAAGACATCAACGATCCTACATGGATCCTAGTTCCTACTTCCTACCTATCCAGGTAAACACTGTATAAGTAATTCGAATTTTACCAATTTGTCTACTCTGAAGGCGTCTCTACCGAAGAGCAAAATCTCCTTGACTTACTTATATTATTTTAATGAACTAAGTACATAGATCGGAAACCTATCTAAGTATATAACAGCCCACGTACCTACGACCTATTTAATAAGTAGGTAAGTAGATTATTATTTGACGACCTCCGTGGCGCAGCGCTGTTGCCTTAACGTGCGGAGGTCCCGGGTTCGATCCCCGGCAGGGTTTGGAAATTTATAATTTCTGAATTTTCCCTGGTCTGGCCTGGTGGGAGGCTTCGGCCGTGGCTATAGTTACCACCCTACCGGCAAAGACGTGCCGCTAAGCGATTTAGCGTTACGGTACGATGCCGTGTAGAAACCGAATAGGGGTATGGGTTTAATTTAATGCATCGACCACACAACCAATAGACGCCTAATTACTATGCTTTCGTAATGCAAACAATTCAGTCAAATGACTCATAGTAAGCGGGCGCGGGGTACTAAACGCTGATTGGTCTACTCAAGGTCAAAAAAATCATAAATCAAATGGGATGGGGTCCTAACTCCTAATAATTATTTATCGATAATTAATTATCGATATACTCTAATTAATATTTAAATAACTCGGTAGGTTTTGTTACAAGGGCGTGGAATTATATAAGACCTATTAAGTCTGATGTGTTGTCTGAAAATGTTCGCCCTAATGAGGAGTCTATTAGTTGTATGGTCGATGATTTAATGCTACTATGCCTCTAACAGGTTAGCCCGATACCATCTCAGACTGCATCATCACTTACCATCAGGCGAGATCGCAGTCAAGGGCTAACTTGTAGTGGTAAAAAATAAAAAAATAAATTAGTTTAAGAGCCCGCAAACTAACGCGCCCTTTCGCGCGTCGGCCAATTTTGGAATTTGTAGGTATACCGCACAGTAAGACCTTTAGCTGCACTCACACATAGAAGACATAGGCCGGTAAAGATACTTTGATACTTCGCGTAGTCAAGTTCATAATATTTTCACATGATACAATTTTATAATCCTTTTTTATAATATAATTAAATATTTTCCCTATGAATAAATGTTTATTTGGCATACATATACTTTTATAAAATAATACACATGGGTATATGTAAGACTAAAATTTAGATACATCTAAATGTTTTTTCATTTATTTACTTATCATTAAAATTGATGATTTTTTAAGTTTTAAAACTTATACGGCTATCTGACTGTTACTGACTAATAAAATTAAGGTAGGTACACGATTATTGACCAAGTTTTACTACATGGGTCATTAGAGTAATTAGGTCGTCTCGAAAACACCATTGTTATTTTGGTATACAACAAAAACAACTCACAGATAAGCGATTAGTATTGTGTTTTACGCAGGTGTAGTTGGCACGTGCAAAGGATTAGTCATAAATGATATCACAGACACGCAACCCTCTCAGGTATCAGGTAATGTAAATGTTACCATACTTCACGCGGACTATGCAATTGCATCAATGTAGGTAGACAACTAAAAGTCAAAAAAACTTTACAATCGTGCATTATCGAGTCAACATCTCCTGAAAATGCTCCGGTGTCCGAGTGAAACGTACGTTGAGAATAATTTGGAAGATTTATATGTTGTGGTGAATATCGGAAGCTACAAGTGCAAGATACACACTGTACCTACATAGATTTGCCTAATGTTGCAGATTATAGCGAATTAAATTTCTTGTTTTTTAATTAAAAACTTTATGACCATTAACCTTACTCAAAGTAAGTTTGAATAAGAAAATATATTGTGTTAAAATATGTCTTGCACAACACACCTTATGCATTTTACGATAAAGTCTAAATTAAATTGTATTGTAATTGATTAGTTAAAAGATATTTGACCACTGCAAGGTTATTTCGGGAATTTGCAATTTCCTAAACTTGTCTTGTCTGTTCTACTTGAAGACTTCCCCCGTGGCTATTTATCACCCTATCGGCAAAGATGCCACCAAGGGATGTAGCATACCAGTACGATATCGAGAAACCGATAAGGGTTTTGGGTTATAGAGTTATGGGTTATAACCGATTAGGGATATGACTGCCACACCCCTAACGAGTTAGCCCGCTACCGTCTTAGGCTGCATAATCACTTACCACCAGGTGAGAAAGCAGTCAAGGGCTGAGTTTTAGTGGAATAAAAAAAGCTAAGGACTGTAAGGGATTGTTTATGTTGTTTGTGTTTGTATATTGTATATTCCAATAGTAATTTATATGCCCCTTAGATAATTTGTATATGGAAGACGTATGTGGTTTTGCCTTTAGCGAAGACTACGTGTGTAGTCTTCGCTAAAGAGTGGTTTAAATTAAGTTGTTTAGTTTAAATTGTGTCGCCAAGCCATTTAGCGTTCCGGTACGATGGCGAATGTGCCATTTTTATCTAGTACCTGCATCGTCCCTTACCACTAGGTGACATCGCAGTCAAGGGCTAAGTTTTTAGAGAGGTAGAGGAATAAAAAAGAAAAAGAAAAAAAACTCAAAAGCAATATTGACAATATTTAATTTAAATATACTTAAAATTAAATCTTTTTAATCATAAAACAGTGTCTCTGAGGGGCATAGATCTAGCTTTTCGGGAATCCAATATTTCTGGAAGTAAAAAATTATAATAAAATTTTACTAATTTTTCTTCCATGTTTTTTTTTCCAAAAATCTAAATCTCTTTCAATTATTTCGATTTTTAGATTATGCTCAGGGCCAGTCCACACGGCAAATAAACATCTGGGGTTTTGAGTTACGTGTAACTGGCCCTGAATTGAATGTCATTGATTATAATATTAGTATGGATTTTCTCTGCTCTGGTCTGGTCTGGTGGGAGGCTTCGGCAGTGGCTAGTGACCATGCAACCGGTAAATCAATTAAAAATCAATATCTCAAAACTTTCAGGTAACTGAATCAATATAATACTCGTATATAAAAGCCAGAGGTCACTGACTCAATGATTCATCACGAGATCTCAGGAAATATAAAACATACAGCATCAAAAATTGTACGCGGACGAAGTCGCGGGCGACCTCTTCAAACTCTGTGCACGCCACTGTCCATGGGTATGAACTACGAAGTCGCGATATTTACCTACCATGCAGCGGTAGGGCATTTGTGGATAGGCCTCTTGCAGTGGGAAAATTTCATAAACTTATAGGAAGTCAGAAATGGTACGCGGACGAAGTCGCGGGCGACCGCTAGTTCGAATATAGAATAATCTTACCTTGTGATATATAAAACAAGCCAAATCAAATCCAGAAGCGAATATTCCAATCCAATTACACAGCAAGGGTCTGAATATTATTTTCACTGATTACACTTTCAAAGTCCATATAGAGATGCCAAGGTCAGAAAAACAAAAACACTAAACTTTTATGGTTTTGTTGGAAGCAGTTGAGCAGAGCAGAGTACCTCAATGATCGCAAGCGACTAGAAAAGTGACAGTAAAAGGTTTGTAGGTTTTATAGAATGTAAAAATATAGACATCCCTACCATTTGCAATTTAGTTGTCTTGGAAATACCATTGTTATTTTGATAAACTACAAAAACAACTTTCAAGTAATCGATATATAGGTTTACTTGTTTACAGTCTGCACGTGCATAGGATTAGGTCATAAATAATATTAGGTCATAAATAATTGGATCAATTTAGGTAAGAGATCCAAAACAACCCAGGAACGAAACAATATGATATAAATAAAAACTTTACGACCATTGAGCTCTTTACTCAAAGTAAATTTGAAAAAGAAATAATATTGTATTAAAATGTGTATTGCAATATATACCTTATGCAGCTTACGACAAAATACAAATTAAATTGTTTTCATGATGAGCTTCTTTGTTTTAGAATTTCAAATTGTTGCGGTAATATTTTATGACTTATAATATTGTTTGTAGTTTGTAGTAGTAGAAAGGCAGTGCTATTTACGTTACTATTGTCGAAAGGTAAACTCTGGTCTGGGGAACCGGGGGCTTCGGCCGTGGCTGATTATTACCACCCTACCGGCAAAGACGTGCCAACTGCCATCAAGCCATTGAGCGTTCCAGTACGATGTCGCGTAGAATAGAAAACATCACTTACCATCAGGTGAAATCGCAGTCAAGGGCTAACTAAGCTTGTAGTGGATAAAAAAAATCAATTTAAGCAATGCTATGAAAACTGTATCTACCAAAATCTCTCAGCAATAACGTATGCCACGTTGAGTTTGGCAATTATGAAGAAAATATACAATTTCAGGAAAGTAAGTTCAAAACCCATACAAATAAAACGTATACTTAAATCCCGATTTACGTGAAAAACAGTATGAGATTATAATAATGTATCGTACAAAATGATTTAATAGTTATAAAAAAATTTATCCTTATTAATTAAATACGTATCACGCATTCATTCGATATCAATTGAATCGGATCAAGAACCTAACATTCTCTGCTCATCAAACAAAGGCAGTCGCGCTATGTATTGTTGCAACACGTTTTTTACAAAGGCTTGTGAGAGAGCTCACGCACACATACAAAAGAGCCCGTCCAGCTACACGTCCTCCCTCGAAGAGAGCTGGGCTCGGTATGGCGGTCGTGCGGTCTGCAGTACCATTTTACACGTGAACTCTATGAGACTTTTGATATTTTTTTTGGTCATATAGGTATTTTATAGAACTTTATTTTTTTACAATTTATGTTGTATAAATACTAAACATTCATGGGAAATTTTATTTTTTCATTAAATTCGCCAAACTTTTAAGAAATACAGGTTATTGTGACGCGTAAATTTTGATAAATCGTGCACATTGATTTGATTTTTTTATTAACTAATTTTGTATAGAACGTATAAAAACGAATCGCAACAGTCCAATTTTAAGAGTGTGTTTATCATATTAGTATTTTTTATAAGTCATTTATTATAATTTTTCATGGATTTATATGGGTGAAAAGTTTCGCCCAAAAGTGTAAAAATGGTAAACGTATTCTGCAAGAATGAGAATTTCACTATTATATTTCAATAAAATTAATATTTTTTTTGCAACAGTCTACTAAGGAGGGATTAATCTTTAATGTTTGAATTTTTTTTTTGTTATAATACTAATATCTCATGCACAACACTCATGAAAAGTTCTTAAAATGTCGGTTAGCAGGTTTACGGGTTCTTAAATACTAAACACACTATTTTTGTTTGTCAAAGCTTAGCAAATAGACGGCGCATACGCAAACGCAAGGCCAGTCGGCGCGCGGCTGCCCATAAATCAACTTTTGATTTTATCTCATCTCTAATCGCAGCGATTAAGCCTCTCGAGAAATAGCTCAGGTCATCTTACAACCACCATAATATTATTATGTAGAGATGTTTTAGTTATACTTAATTGAAGTTTAAGAAATTTTAATCATTAAATCATGCGGCGTGCTCTAGCAATCTACGGCGACATCAAAATGGATTAAGGAGGTAATTTTATTTTTATGACTGTGTAAAATTACGTGTTGATATCTTCTCCTTAGATCTTATTTGGTGCCTGTAATTAACTAGGGACTGCTTATCAGTTCTTTCACCTTTTTAATATCCAACCATAGGTACCTACATAATACCTATACCTACCTAAGCAGCCCCAGGGAGGTAACTGAAGATAAACAGCTTTTGTTATGGAAGACCTCCTTATCAAAGCTGTTGATCCTTAAGTACCTACCTCCTTATGGAAATTAAGTACCTACTCTTATTAGGCGGAACGGCTGCAGAAAACATCTTGATAATTGAACAGCGATGGACTAGGACGGAGGACCGTCAGAGGCCCATGGCGGCATCACCAAATATTTCATCAATGAAGCGCCTGATTAATTTTAAAGAACAAAGAAAAATTAGGGCCTTCAATAATTGCAAACTGACTTGTAATTAGACAAATTTTCGGCCTGATTTGGATCTTGACTATTGAGGATTTCTTAGGGTTTGGAGGCCCCTCGCTCTGAGGGCGCCTGGCGCTGAGGCAGATTTTTGTGCAAAGTTGCCTACCTAGAAGAAAGAACGCTATACCTACTTAGGTAGGTATGCATATTATGATATATGCTTTTGTAAAAACCCGAAAGGCTAAAACTAGGGAAGTAACTACTTATCGCGAAAGGTGTAGATAATATCTGTAGTCTATACCTAGTCTATACCTACCTAAAGTTCGCCCGCTTAGGTCATAAGCTAAAAAGTGGATGTATCTACCTAATTAGAAGTCAAAAAAAATCAGAGGTTTTACCTATTACTTTTCTCACTATAAGTAGAATGATTTTAAAGCACTAGCTATTAAATAGGTATAGGTGGGTAATTGGATAGGTAGGTATTAAGTAAGTAGGTATCGATGTGTCCCGCATGAGAGTCAGTTTAACGATCCATCCATACACTCCATCAACGGGCAATTAATAAAATTACCTCTTCTATAAAACTATTAACGTCCAACAGCGTGCGCCGCCGATAAACTAATCGAAATCATCTCGCATGGCCATAATAAATTAATTGTTTTATTATGTCACAAGCTAGACGCGATAAAAAACGTACAAATTACTATACAATTGAGACATCCCGCTATCTCTTTTATTGGACACATGAAATTCTTACAGCCGTTATGAGATTAGACTCCAAAAATCAAGATGGCTGCATCGCCCATTTTTCTGGCCGCAGCGTGAGCCTTATGCTAATGAGACCCAAAAACAAACATTGTTACAAAGCAAATGTGTAACATACAATAAAAATAAATTAAATAATAAAGGGAATCGTTAAAATAGAAGAAATGTCCGTAATTTATCCACGAGTCACCTTTTAGGCATTCCGTGGATGCCTTCACGGCGGGGTCCCGACCGCTCGGTCGCAATCTCCAAATAAAAAGGCGCCACAAAAAGACGTATTCAATAAGCCATTGGCCATTACGGATGTAATCGATGAGATAAATTAATAATATGAAACTTTGAAGACATGTTTCGATAGATTATTGTGGGTAAGTAGGTACCTACCTATGGGGTAAGTATTTTAGTTAATCCACTATACCTATTACCTAGGTAGGTATTTGAGGTAGATAGGTAGAAACCGTAGGTAGAAACTCATTTGTCGGATTATCCCAGTTTGAATCTTGGTACACTCCGAATCAAAACTCAAACTTGGCTTTTATAGTTACTTATGTAGGTAACTACAGCTGATGACGGTCAGATTCTATTTTTTTACGACTGCCTGAAAAAAGGAGTATATTAGTTTTCAGGGTGCATGTATGTATGTATGTATGCGAGTTTGTATATTCCACCATACCTTCTATACCTACGCCTTAACGGATTTTGATGAATGAGGTATCGTTAGAATCCTTAGCTTAGCTTAGCTTACGGGTGACATAGGCTAATAAAATTTAAAAAAAAAATTGATAGGGTGACCATGGTCCCGCATCAAAGATTAAAGTTGTTTTTTTTCCAAAATGAGATTAACTAGGTATATTGTTATCATCAACAAAATGATGAGTAGATTCGAAAAAAATATAAGACTATATTTGAATATAGTCGTATTTTTTAATTCTTTGAGATAAATATTAATTCACTTGTCATAGTTCTCTCTCTTTTTTTTTTTTTTTTTTTTTTTTTTATTTTTTTTTATCCACTACAAGTTAGCCCTTGACTGCGATCTCACCTGATGGTAAGTGATGATGCAGTCTAAGATGGTAGCGGGCTAACCTGTTAGGGGCATGGCAGTTATATTAAACCCATACCCCTATTCGGTTTCTACACGGCATCGTACCGGAACGCTAAATCGCTTGGCGGCACGTCTTTGCCGGTAGGGTGGTAACTAGCCACGGCCGAAGCCTCCCACCAGGCCAGACCAGGGAAAATTCAGAAATTATAAATTCCCAAATTGACCCTGCCGGGGATCGAACCCGGGACCTCCGCACGTTAAGACAACAGCGCTACACACTGCGCCACGGAGGTCGTCAAAATAGGGTAAATCACGCGATCGTCAATCGTCTCTCTAAATAGGGTAGATCACGCTGGCAGCAATATTTATAGAAAATCATTTTTATAGTACTTTAAATGAAGATTTTTAACAGTCATTTCCAAAAATTGGAGATAAGGGATCAATTTATATAATATGTAGTAATTTTTAGTTCCATTTTATTTTGTCCGACTATAAGTCACAAAATGTACCGACAATTCTATGTATTATAAGGGATTTGCAAATCCGTCCTTATGTATTCGATCGCGTCCAAGATAAGTACTATTAATTGTTGATAGAGCTGGGCCCCAATCATGTAAGAATAGCCGATCAAACGTTAAAGATTTTCGTCAAAGTAAAATAAACCATAAATGCATTGAATTAGAGCTCAATTTCGCGTATCCATTCTTATACGTATATACGTATCCATTCTTATAGTATCGTACATACCTAAACGTATAAGAATGGGTACACGAAATTGAGCTCTAATTTAATGCTGATAAGGTTTATTTACTTTGCCGCAGATTTTTAACGAGTTTCATCGGTTATCCTTACATGATTGGGGGGCTGATATGAACGTCTTAGGTACTAGAATTATTGTCAAGCGCTTGATGACAGATAGCGCTCGATCAAACAAATGGCAGATAAGATTCTTTTTTTTGCGAAGATGCGATCGAATAGCCAATAGGTCTTAAGGGACCGGCGACCACCGCTCGCAACTTCTACTCGAACCGCAAATATAAATTTGCCGGTATACTGCTATCCCTATTTGGCTGAAGACACATGATCGCGTGCAAGCGCGATAGCAATATGAGCGTACAGAATTTGTTGTACATTTAGTCTTGTTCCGTGAATACCAAAAATGATGAATGAAAAATTGTTGTGTTTTTAACTTTGTGTTGTTATTCTGTAACTTGACAATATAGGCTATGTTCCTGATCAATTAGTACGTGAGATATCGTTGGTTTTAATATGAAACAAATAAGGAGAAAACATGTCATTTATGTCGCAAAAACATGCAAAACGCAATGTGCTTACATTTAATTTTGGGAAAGTATTTTGGAAAAATAATTATCCAGGGACCTAGATAAATACAAGTTCAATCTTAATAATCGCATAATATGGAGGAAATATGCTCGAATTACTAATTATTTTGGTATTACGTTTGTATGAGCAATTCACCCTCCGCTGGCGCCTTAATAAACATCTCCCACTAGGGGCAGGGCAACAGATATGAAGTCTAGCAAGAAAGTTTTGATTATAACATGCAACTCTTGTAATTGGCAGAATTTACTAGTAGAGGTAGTATTCCAGCCAATGAGAAGTAGTTGATTACCACAATCGTGTCATTGTAGCTATTTTATCAAACTTTAGACCTCCTTAGACACTGGGTTGCGCTCCCTGCGCTGTATGATGAGATGTCATTACACCAACTCAATAATATTTTTTCCTATTGTCACTGAACCTCTCTAAAGTAGTACAAAATAAAACAGGTGTTCTGTTTCTTAAATTTTTATTGGTAAATTCACATTCAAATTATTATAGACCACAGATGGTGACAGATGTTACAATATGGGATTTCTACAGACAAAATTTAGTACATTACTATGATACTGTATCGGTATTCACGACCGCACATGCATTAAATAGCTACATCGACTTTAGGGTGCGTAAATGCTTCAAAATTTTATATCGGGAGTGAATCAGCAATGAAGACACAGTCATAAAATAGAAAAGATCGAAATACTTCCGAACGAATCACGATACAGATCGAACATCAAAAATATTTCTATATTAATCAACTACTCACATCATAGTTACTGAGAAATGATAAAACGCGTGCGAATCACGACCTAAACTGACGTAGGGCACATGGTACATGATAATTTTATGCCAATTTTAAAGTGAATTAATCACAGATCTGTTCCAAACACGTTTATAACGTTTAAGAAATGGCTTAGTTTGGCTGTTGCTTTTCTTAGAGGTAATATAGTGTTTAAAATTACAGCACATAATTAATTTCTTACGAAAATGATAACATTATAACTTGCTAATCAATTCATTTAATGAAAAAGCAATACAAAACAAAATAAAAATCTTAAAGTTTTGACTTCATATTAGGCAAATCTGAAGCGATTGTAACTGTAAAAGCGATACAGGCAATATGTAAAAAAATAAACAATAATTTCATTCGTTTATTAATTTGTCAATAAATAGCTGTGATAATTCACTTTAAAGTCCGTTAGTCACGATCGTACTCGCGTTCTGTACAGGCATTTTAGGGCCACCATTTCTGAGTCACTAGCTGGCGCCACTTTCACAAATTTACAAAATCCAGTTAGTAAATCTCACTGGGTTATTTTATGTGCAACTTTATCCAACTGGTATATAAAATCTAAAATATTATAAACTTAAATAAGTTTTTAGTAAACCGACGCTTTCGCACGCGGTAGCGAAAGTATGAACGCAGCGAACTCTAAACTATGAACGGATTACGTAGTCATACCGCATGCAAAAATGTCGGTGTGCTAAAGGCGAAAATAACTACACAGAGAATATAGACTGTTTGGTCTTAAGTAATAATGTTGTACTAAGGCCAAAAAGTCTAAAATATATATTTATTATTTTTATTATAATATTTAATTAAATATGTCACAAACAACAGCTTTAATTTTGTTTAAAGTCGTTGGGGTGACGTTTCTACGCGATATAGTATATCGCGTATGCATGAATCTTTTTCGATTTACACGTACCTACGTTTAACAAACGTATCGCAGGCAACAAACGTTGCTGTATATATATGCACGTTTTTCAAGCCCTAAGGTTTAAATGAGCCATTCTAAGATTTTATTTATTGTTTTACATTTTATACATAATACATTTAAACAAGTAGCGTCTCCTCGCGATTTTGTTTGTCAATGGTGGCCCTAAGTACCGTTTGATGAATGTGAAGACGCGACCGCAAGCCGCGCGCCTGAGATTCCTGCGTCGCGTCGCATACACGTGTTTGCCGCACCGCTCTCTCCACGAATGGAACAGGCCGTATTCATGACGGGTGCATTTCAGTCCGACTCTATAGAGTACGATTAATAAAACTATCCTAAAAACTTGCACATCTCTTCAAACTCGCATCAAACGATTCTGGTTCCACGCAGATTTGATCCTATTTCGGTCTTGTTACAACTTACAATCAGACTTTACATAAGTCGGTTACTTCCGCGTTGAGGGCTATCTGTCTAATATATTATTTATTCAATCATTCAATTTAGGTACCACTGACGTCCGAAACATAAAAAAAACATGATGGTGATAATCAATTATTATTGTAATTGATCTTAAAGCTACGAGGGTGCCAAACGCAACCTGGTCTGAGAAGAGCCCACAACAAACTCAGCCAGGCATCAGTCTCTATACCTATCAACGCTATATTTATTCTAGTTAGTTTTTAGGGCTTTGTCGTAGTAAAACAATGAATCCTTATAATTTCGTCCAGTTCATACGTGTATTCAGATTCTGACTAAAAGCTGTACAGTTGAGATACCGTTATAGAACCCGGCTACCGCTACACAGATGCATATTAAAATGTGATAAAAAAAAACTGCCCGCAATACAAAAATAGTGACCATCAAAGTTTATGGCAAATATTATGAATACGGAACCCTGCCTTATAAACTTATTATGAGATTTCTTAATTTTTGAAAATGCCCGCGACATACAAATAGTGACCATCAAAGAATACGGAACCCAGCCTGCTTGTTCTGACACGCACATGACCAGTACTTTTACGTAACTCTCAACAGAACCAAAACCGAAGTAGAACCGGATCGTTTGAATCGAGTTTGAAACTTGTGCGAACGGACACGAATGTGGCACAATTTATGGGACGATGTTAAGGTCAGAGCCCTTGAAATACGCTCGAGGTATCACATTGATAATTTTGAGTGTGTGTTGTGACTCAGGTATGAGGTTATAACGTCAGTGGCAAATCCATGCAAATGTATTGAAGTATTCTATAAGTTGCACCAAACTGGATGATTGCTATATCTTTCACCAATACGCGATCTCACATGGTAAGTGATGATGCAGTCTAAGATGGTAGTGGGCTACCTTCGTAGGTATCCCTAATCAGTTTCTACGCGGAACTATACAAGATATTAAGATAGTTCAGTATAAAGCAATGGTTTTATACCATAGATTTGACATGTTCATAATGTTGAGATAATTATTTTTTCAATAAAATTATGAGACTTCAAGTGACAATCAGTTCATCAATAAATTTGCATGGACTGTGACGGTTTACCTTAATGACATCGTTAAGCCACATTTCATATGCATGTTTTACACTACTTAGTCAAAACAGTCATTAAAAATTTTACTAGTTTTAGCCCTGTAAGTTAGTTTAGCATTGCTGCTAATTTGGCTGTACGCAATCAGTTAACCAAAATAAACAAATTGAATTCCTAACACAATTTTTCCTACGACAAAATGATAGCATTATTTGTCTCTCAATGTACTTTAGTTTACAAATTGCGTAAAACCGAATTATCACCATTACCGGACGTGTTTTGCGTAGTGTAGTGTAAAACACGCGCTTGAGACGTGGCATTAATGTGCCTGTCCATTGAAGCAGAATGGATATATGTATTATGTTGAGCATCAGAAGACTTCGTGTAAAAATATCAAGTCATCTCTTGCAAACCTGATTGCTTGATTAAGCTCCGCTTCAATGGACAGGCACCCTAATGGCGGCACTCGTTAAGTTGATAGTCCACGGTAGGGCGGCGCGGCGGGCGGTGTTCGGGGGCGGCTTAGGAGTCGCCCCACCAGTCGGTGCCTCCGCTGTTGCCGCCGCCGCCGCCGCCGTACGAGTTGCCGTAGTTGCCGCCGTACGAACCGCCGCCGTATCCGAAACCTGGGACAAAAACAAATACGTCAGAAACGTACTTAAAATTAGTGAATTTGTATCCATAGTTAGCAACCCTGATTTGTAAAAATTTGTTATGAAAGAGTACGTTAATTCCCACGAACTTTGGACTTTCTTGAGGCGGAGCGAAGAAGTCGCAAGCCTGCTACGATTCCTCGTTTGCCTATCACGCAGATCGATGATTTTTAATAATATGTAGTCTTACGAAAATTATATTGTTATAAATATTTTGTGAAGCTACTGTTAGAATACCTATTTCCGTAAATTTATCTCGAAGGGATTTGCGCGGTTTTCAATTGTAAATTGCACGCATTGCCTTTTTTGTAATAAAAAAAAAAAGTTTTCTCAATATCTGCCGTAAAAAATAAACAAAGAAACTTTTACACAGGCCCAGCGGAACGGCAATGACTGGTGTCCCATCAGTAGCCCAGTCAGGTCGTGTTTGTTTTTACACAGCAACATTACCTCCGCCGATAGTGGACGGGCCAGCAGATCGCGGCGCGTTTCGCGACGTCGTACGGAAGTCGCGCGCGCCGAAGCCGCTGGCGCTGGAAGCGAAGCGACCTCCGCCGCCGCCGCCGCCGCCGCCGGAGCGACTGCCCGTGCGCCTTCCACCGCCGCCGGAGCGACCGTCCACGGCCGCGCCAGTTAGCCAACTGAGAAAATAAAACATTATTTGTATTCCAAATTTAAATAGTATGACATGACAAAAGACTTACACCTCCACTGCGCAAATTCAACAACGCACATTATGTGACCGCTCTACTGTTCTCGGCTCTATAATAACGTAAAGTCGCTGCAACCATGGTCGCGGTCTACGGGTTGCCCAGAGCACGCGAGGCTTATTTTTTGACGTACGAAGATACTTACATACAAGGTTTACATGACAGAAATAACATTGGCTGGGCAGATAGAGCAAAACAGCACAAGATTTTAAAATCGGATAATTAGATGAGCCGTGAAAAGGAAATAGACCAACAGACACATTTATGTCTGAACAGCACGAGAAACGACGGTTTTGTAGTTATTCTTGCGAATAGAAACTATTTACTGCCTGAATTTTATTTATTTGCGTCGCATTCCACATTACTGAGGGCCGTGACCCCTGTCCTTTAATCACATAATGGTAGGAGTTTTCTTGGGATAATAATGCAGTCGGTTCCCACATCCTTCCACATAAAATCCGCATTCGAATTTTATTAAAAAACCGGTAAAAATGGTGATGGTGGTGTTACTCACTTGGGCACATCCTGTTTGGCTTCAACGAGTAGCTCCACGAGGTCCCTCGCCAGGCCGCGGTTGGAGTCGTTGAAGAAGGAAGTAGCAACACCAAGGTTGCCCATACGGCCGGTACGACCGATACGGTGCACGTACTCTTCCACATCCGACGGCAAGTCGAAGTTTATCACGTGACGCACGTGGGGTATATCCAAGCCTAGACGAGGGTAATCGATATATTAGTCGATATATCTATCGATGTATTCTAACAAGCTTAAAGCCGCGTTAGCACTTTAAAAAAAGTTCAAAAGCAGACCTATCTTGTAATAAAAAAAAAATATGTATCGTATATTGTACAATATGAATCGGCGCAAATTAAACATTTTTTTTATTTAGGTTTGCTTAGACTCAGGAATATACAAGCTTCAAGTTAATTTTAAAAAATATTTTGATATGGTACAAATCCACATGCATTCCTTCATTAATCAGTTGGAACCTTTGTCTTAAATAATTTTGTTACAAAGTTGTGAAATTAAATGAAAAGTTTTCTGAAATTAAGTCAGACAAATGAAACTAACCTGTAAATCCGAAATTAATGTAAGCAATAGTACAAAACAAATATTTGGTTTAATGTTACAGTATTTTTAATTATTTTTTCTTATTAATCAGTGTAGTATATGATGGTAAATAGCCAATGTTACAGTATTTTTTTTTTTTAAATTTCCATTTATTAGTCAGCGTACGCGTAGTATATTACGGTAGTAAAATATCATCATCATGTGGTGCCATCTTCAAATTGAAGCTCGGCGGTCAGTCGGACAGTCGTAGTAAAATATGCAGAAACATTTTTAAAACTCAGCCGTGGCGACTTGTATTGGCGTCTGCCCGGTAGTGAAACGCCGCAACGCATCACACTCGCGCTCCGATCGCCGTGGATCGACGTCACCGGGTACCCGTCCACGGTGGTAATTAAGGTTATAAACTATCTCCATTCCAAATTTCAGCCAAATCGGTTCAGTCTTTGTGTTGTGAAGAAGTGACAAGCATTCAAACGTTCACATTTATAGTATTAGTAGTATAATCGGTAAGATCTAGTATTAATATGAGCATTCTATTCTATAACAAAATTGCACAACATTTACAAACTTGCCTTTACACAAGTTTAAGAAATCCATTAAAAATATGCTCCTGAAAAATTATAATAAGCTAATTATAAGCTTATTGTACTGTTGAAGATTACGTAAATAACTAAAGAGCATGGATTTGACTCGCTCCAGCAATGCTAAGGACTGCTAGTTTCTTCTCGGTAGGGATGGCATTCCGAACCAGTGGTAGATTCACTAGACGATTCAAAAGCACTTGTAAAAGTTTATTTGAATAAAAACACATTTGAATTTGAATAATGAAGTGACCTCTAGCGGCGACAGCCGTGGCGACTAGTATGGGTGTCTGGCCGGTACGGAAGCGCCGCAACGCCTCGCACTAGCGCTGCAGCTATCGTCGTCGATCGACGTCACTGGGTACCCGTCCACGGTGGTAATAAGGTTATAAGTTATGTCGCGAAGAAGTGACAAGCATTCAAACGTTCACATTTATAGTATAAGTGGGATAGCCGGTAAGATCTAGTATTAATAATGAAGTGACCTCTAGCGGCGACAGCCGTGGCGACTAGTATGGGTGTCTGGCCGGTACGGAAGCGCCGCAACGCCTCCTCGCGCTCGCGCTGCGAACGGTCGCCGTGGATCGACGTCACCGGGTAACCGTCCGCGTCCAGGAACTCCTCCAGCTGATCTGCACCTGTACCACAAAAAGGGATGCTTTAAAATGTGTAACTTGTAATGGATAAAAAAAAATGTGCCCTTAGTTTTACAAGCATTTAGTGTAACGATCTTATAAAATTCTAGCTGATGCTCGCGACTTCGACCGCGTGAAATAAGTTTTTTTAAATTCCCACAGAAACTCCTTAACTTTCGGGATGAAAGTAGCCTATGTCACTCTTCAGGTTCTCAACACTTTCACATTTATAATATTAGTATGAATTTATAATATTAGTATCTATTCAAGGTATAACTTGAGGGAAGGTTTTCAACTCTCACTTTTCATGTTCAAGAGGTGCCCTGAAAGTGATTAAAAAACTTGCCTTTCTTAGTTTCTACAAAGACGAGCGTAAGCTGGTCGTCTTCTTCAGTTTTCGAACGTTGCAGCAGGTTCGACGCGTTTAACAAATCCAGCAGGAAGGATCTCTTGTCTTGCTCTTCTACCCATACCACCTGAAATTAGATTGACTATTAAGAATACATTTACATACATTTTTATTTTAAAAACTAGATGATGCCTACGTTTTCGTCTGGGTCCCGTACGCCACATCGAAATATAACAACATCGAAGCTCATAAGATCGAACACGTTACATCGATAGCTTATGATGACCTTTCATCATAACGAAAGTATACGAGATCGATCGTTCATGACATTGAAAGCTTATGAAATCGAAAGTGCAATAAATCGAATTTTAAATAAGATCGAAGCTTTAGCATATCTGTCGCTGAGCTTCAGTTTGTGTATTTCGGTGTGCCGTACGGGAACCTATTTCGTCTACAGGGATGGAGATGTTTAGATTTCTGCAGGAACTCTTTAAATTTCCAGGATAAAAAGTAGCCTATTTCCTTCCCTGGAATGTAACCTTTCTCAGTACTAACCCAAAATCGGTTGAACAGAGGGGCCCTGAAAGCATAGCAGACAGACTGAGATACACTTTTTCATTTATAATTGGAAAAAAATACTCTTTTAAAAGTGGAAACTTCTAGTAGCATGACCTTATTGTATTTTACAAAAAGAATTGATGGATATTGTATTTTGGTGTGCAACTATAATTTTTGGTTGCTGTTACCTTTTGGGTGATATTCTCAGAAGTAGACCCAACGCGTCCAACGGCGAGGAAAACATAATTATACAGAAAGTCCTGAGCGAGGACTTGAATCTGCTTGGGGAAAGTCGCCGAGAACATGAGAGTCTGCCGTTCGCCGGTCTTCGGCATGGTGTGGCATTCCACAATCTTGCGGATCTGGGGCTCGAAACCCATGTCCAACATTCTGTCGGCCTCGTCCAACACAAGATGGCGGCAATGGTCCAACGCCACTCGGCCGCGAGCCAGCATGTCCACGAGTCGACCCGGGGTGGCCACTAGCAGGTGGCAACCGCGTTCCAGTTCACGGAACTGGTCTAGGATTGGGGAACCGCCATATCTGTACAAAATTATCAATATTAAACACTGACTGTAGCTATACTAAAAATAAGGATAGAGAGAAATATACGGTAAATGGAAGATAATTTTAGAATAGCTATCAGCTAATATCAGAAATCAGGAATTATAAGCAATCAAACACTTTTAGGTACGTGAACCGTATGATCGTAAAGGCGGTCGATTACCTGACACCGCCCACCCTCCCGCTTGAATCAACATCTCCTGAGAATGCTCAGCTGTCGGAGTAAAACGTACAATAAGAGTGCTTTGGAGGATTTTTGTGGTGTGGTGGCGGTACAAATTGCTTGCTTGCTTTTCCTGCATATTCCTATTAGAGGCCCTGGGTTCATTAGGATAATCGAGCCCTATGACTTTGACATAAAGAGTAGTTATGCATAATTTTAGATTTATACAACTGTTATTATAAGCATTAATTATTAAGTAAAAATACTTTGAGATCTTATTTTCTTACTATTAAGGTATATAAATAGTTTGTATAAACAATGCTCATAAAAACATGTGATTTTTACAGTGAAATTGAATTTTTTAACACACTATAAGTCTATTTAGTTATCGTTTATGAATATCGGTTATTACTTAACGGTTGATCTGGCAAGAACTAGGACCCATCGATCATGGGGCCCTTGGCACTTGTCTAGAGTGCTCAGTGGGAAAAAGGGGCCTTGCGCATGCTGTATGTTGTACCACAGATTTGTCTGTTTTGGCGGATTTTAGTGATATAAGCTTGTTCTTTGATAAGACGTGTCATGATACTCACACGACGCACGGTCGCACACGGGAGCGGTACGCGAACTTCCTGGCCTCGTCGAATATCTGTGTGGCCAGCTCGCGAGTTGGCGCCAGCACCAGGCCGAGGGGATACTGTTTGCGTCTGTTGAAAGGCCTACGGACAGAAAGTTATACTATAAGACTGGCTCACTTGGCCAAGATTAACACGGGTGGAAATTCTGACTATCCTTCCTCAGTGGGTATCTAAACTCTACATTGTATGAAGAAGACGTGCAAAAACTCAAGTTTCTGGAACCAGCAGTTTATAATGTCTGTCAGCAACTCATATGATACTTTCTCTTCATAAACAGAAAAGGTTTTCATAATAATTCAAACTCAAACTCAAAGTATATTTATTCAAAATAGGTAAGTACCTACACAGTACACCTTTTGAACGTCACGTTTACAAAGTATAAGACGTGATAGTGTTATCAAATAACCACGGTATCTTAAAACTAAAGCTACGAGGGTACCAAACGCGTAATCATACTTAATATTATAAATGCGAAAGTGTGTTTGTTTGTTGGTTTATTGGTTTGTTGGTTTGTCCTTCAATCACGCCGCAACGGAGCCACGGATCGACGAGATTTTTGGCATGCGTATAGTTGAGGACCTGGAGTTTTTGACATAGGCTACTTTTTATCCCGGAAAATTAAGGAGTCCCCCATGGAATAAAAAAACTTAAAGCACGCGGACGATGTCGCGGGCATCAGCTAGTTATTAAATAAATAAAAAAATATGTACCCAAGTAATGATAATTAATGATTTACCTAATCACAGAGTCACTGGTACTAAATTTTTGTCTACTTACTTTAATTGCGAAAAGTTGCACAAATATCCTATCCTTACTATAATGGGGCAGCACATAAGGGTATACACTATAATAGACTCACTGCTTCACGGGCCCCGCTTCGTACATCTGGTTGAGTATGGGCAGCCTTGCCCGAGCCGGTCTGCGCGCACCACATGACGTCTCTCCGGCCCAGCACTATCGGGATCGCGTACTATCCTTACTATAATGGGGCAGCACATAATTAGGGTATACACTCACTGCTTCACGGGCCCCGCTTCGTACATCTGATTGAGTATGGGCACGAGGAAGGCGGCCGTCTTGCCCGAGCCGGTCTGCGCGCACGCCATGACGTCTCTCCGGCCCAGCACTATCGGGATCGCGTACTTCTGCACCGGTGTCGGCTTGTCGTAGCGGGCGTGCGCTATATTCGAGCGCATTATTTCCGTCAGGTTAACATCCTCAAACTATCGGAAAACACAAAGTTATAATCATTGAATTAAATGTACAGAACCATTAGATCATGCCAGCAACTTCGTCCGCATGGATTAAGTTTATTTAGATTCCCGCAGGAGCTCCTTAATTTTCCGGGATAAAAAGTAGCCTATGTCCTTCCCCGAGATACAAAAAATCTGTCGAATAGATAAGCTGTGAAAGAGTAGCAGACAGACTGACACACTTTCGCATTTATAATACAGACTGACACACTTTCGCATTTATAATATTAGTAAGGATTATTGAATATTTTGGCACTAATGCCAAAATAGCTGGCAAGCAAGCACAAGCAAGTATTATGTGACACAAAATCTTCTAAAGCATCAGTCTTGATGACGGCGTCACCAGTTCAGCTTTGGTAGCTTACCACCAAATATCTCCAACCACGAAATCAATATTTTAAGTGAAATAAACCAATTCCATATTATTATTATCATTTTTATATTTTGCTGAGTGTACTCACGCTAGTAATGTAGTCCGGTACGTTTTCGCCGCTGGCCTCAACCGGTATATCCTCGTATTTGGAGAAGTTGATGCCTGTGTTGCCAGTGCCAAACAGCTCCAACTCCTGCCGCTCGTCGCGAGGTAGCGGGACTGTCCAGTCGTTCTAAAATAAACTATATTATTACCAAACTGATAACAGAAAAAAAGTCTGACATAATATCAAAGCTACTGCTAGCTGGTTTTGGCCAGTAGGGCAATTACCGTAATAGTACAAAGTAATCGATTCAGATGATTTATAGCTCAGTTTTACCGGTTTCAGCCGGCAACTGAAACAAACTGCACTTATATCTGATATCAAACAAAGAGTACCTCGTCCCGGCGAGACGAGGTGCGTCGCACATCGTCGGACGCCCAGCGCGACTGTGGGCGGTCGTCGGCGCGCGGCTCCGGCTCCTTCCAGCGATCGTTGCGCGGCGGCGGAGGCTCGTTGTAGTCCTCATCGCGGCGTATGTCACGCGAGGGCATCGGCCCGCGCCCACCTGCGCTTCCGCCCCCGGCCCCGCCACCGCTGGCGCTTCCCGCGCTGGCTCCGGACGCGCCGCCGCCGCCGCCGCCACCGCCGCCGCTAGCGCCTCCGCTCCAGCGCTCCGGCTCAGGCCAACGCTCCGAGTCGCCATTCTGATGTCCGCTGTCACGACCTATAGACAAGAGGGTTACTTGTAATTTTTTGTATTTAACCTTAGATATCCGAGCACAGAGCGCGCTGGCTGTCTTCTCGCGGAAGCACGCATGACAGCGACTCTAAAGTGGCTCCTACAAAATGTACATACAGTCTGGCCATAAATACTGTCACAATAAAAAAAAACAATAATATTACATTTGAATCTCGTTTTCGCGTCTCTTTGTTAAATATGCGATTAATCCATCTGTGACTAGCGTTATGACGTCCTGCCCGACGCGAATTGCTGCAATCGCCCATTTTTGGACCAGGCTTAATAAACTTACCGCGATCCCTGAGCGGGTATCACGAATCGTAGCCGCGATCGTAATCACGGTCTCGTTCGCTAAGACCACCAGGGTCGTAGCCTCTAGAGTTGCCTCCCAAAGATGAACCATAAACCTAGCTTTTACTAGGGTTTTGACGTCCTGCCCTACGCGAGTTGCTGCATTAACTTACCGCGGTCCCTGCGCGGGTATCGCGAATCGTAGCCGCGATCGTAGTCACGGTTCCGTTCGCTAAGACCACCACGGTCGTAGCCTCTAGAGTTGCCTCCCAATGATGAACCATAAACCCAGCTGTTACTAGGGTTGTGACGTCCTGCCCTACGCGAGTTGCTGCATTAACTTACCGCGGTCCCTGCGCGGGTATCGCGAATCGTAGCCGCGATCGTAGTCACGGTCCCGTTCGCTAAGACCACCACGGTCGTAGCCTCTAGAGTTGCCTCCCAATGATGAACCATAAACCCAGCTGTTACTACGGTTGTGACGTCCTGCCCTACGCGAGTTGCTGCATAAACTTACCGCGGTCCCTGCGCGGGTATCGCGAATCGTAGCCGCGATCGTAGTCACGGTCCCGTTCGCTAAGACCACCACGGTCGTAGCCTCTAGAGTTGCCTCCCAATGATGAACCATAAACCCAGCTGTTACTACGGTTGTGACGTCCTGCCCTACGCGAGTTGCTGCATAAACTTACCGCGGTCCCTGCGCGGGTATCGCGAATCGTAGCCGCGATCGTAGTCACGGTCCCGTTCGCTAAGACCACCACGGTCGTAGCCTCTAGAGTTGCCTCCCAATGATGAACCATAAACCCAGCTGTTACTAGGGTTGTGACGTCCTGCCCAACGCGAGTTGCTGCATAAACTTACCGCGGTCCCTGCGCGGGTATCGCGAATCGTAGCCGCGATCGTAGTCACGGTCGCGGTCACGGTCGCGGTCGTCGCGCCGACCACCACGGTCGTAGCCTCTAGAGTTGCCTCCTAATGATGAACGGTTATCCCGCGCGTCGCTAGGTTGAGAGTCTAAGCTCGTACGCTTAGGTTCTTCACCTGTATAACAAGCATAAAACACAATAGATTAATTATTATTATTGCACTGTTACTTCGTAACTACTGGAAGGTATTTAATCCAAATATTTTAGGAAAATACCTGTTTTCTAAAGCATAAGTAGGACTTTCGTATGCTTACATTTTTGTCAAAATATTATTATACATAATATATAATATATTAACGATCACTTGGACGGCGTTTTTTAATTTATTTCTTAGTTTTATTTAAAATAATATGCCTAGCCTGTTTCATGGAATAAATAAATATATTAATATTAAAAATGCAAAAGTGTGTCTGTCTGTTTATGAAATTTTGTTGAAATTAGAGTACATAGGCTTATATACTTTTATCCTGGTGAATTAAGGAGTTCCCGCAGGAATAACAAAAAACTTAATCCAAGCGGACGAACGCGCGGGCATCATCTAGTAATAATATAAATATTCCAAGCAAAACCATAAAAGAAGTTTGCACCACTTTTCAATTGACCAGAGAGTTGAACCAGTGGCGTGCACAGGCTTTGAAGTCTGGGTAGGCAATTGTTAGGTGGGCATTAGCAAATAAGCTTTCAGCTATTCCAAGTTCCAACTAGGGTAAGCAGTGCTTTGCTGCCTCTATGAAAAGCACGCCATTGAGTTGGACTATGCCTACACGTCATTTAGGAGACCAGTGCTAAGTACTTAGTGGGCCAGTGATGGAATGATGATGATGTCTCAATCGCTTAAATTATATTACATTGCATAATATTTTGAAATTACCAAATTATCTTTTACACATTGGATGACTTGTTGATTTTTTAAAGAAAGTTAAACTTAGTGCTGGACACTGTTTTGAATTATATTTTTTCTTACTTCTTTCTAATAAAATTAAAACAGTTAAAGATAACTTTATAAGAATAGTAAAAATTATTATTATCAGAAGAAAAGTTATTATCAAAGACCTACTACATTCATAAAAACTGGTTTAGTTATAAAGATAACTAACAGAAAGTGATTGGACTCAGCCCAACATAAAGTACAAGTACAACTACTTACATGTAAAGTTTTTTTTAAAATTACTTATTAGGTTTGAAGAGGACATTACCTTTTGACTCCAACTGCCTACGCAGATGTGGAGGGATGTAGCGGCCAGTACCCTTAGGAGCCTGAGGCTGCAAGTCCAGACCAGCAAGCTGTAACAAATTGGATAGATGATTTCTTAATGTTTCCGTCTGAACAAGACCTTTAGATTAGAACCAATCAGAATAAAAGTTTATTGTATGAAAGTACTTGAGTAAATTATAGCTGTCTCTTCCGTTTTCATGGCTAAAACACTTTATTAGGGATCTTGAGGAAAGTTGCCATAAAATAATATATTTTGCCTGTACTCTTCTAACATAGGCAAGTCCAAGGCCATTCGATACAAGCCATCTATAGGTGAAAGACTAAGCGACCAAGTGCCGATACAATGAATGGTTTCATAGAACGTCTGGCCTCATGTGGCCAGTAGGTAATCTTGGATTTGGCCTGCGCAAGCTCTGAGGTGCAAGTCAGATCTTACAAGGTGTTGCATATTGTTGATAACAACCTGCTTTATTTACTACTAGCTGATGCCCAATTTGTCCGCATTGAATGAATAAGTTTTTTAAATTCAAACAGGCACTCTTTAATTTTCCGGTATAAAATAGATTAGACTATGTCACTCTCCAGGTCAAGGTCCACAACTATACCCATGCAAAAAATCTAACTTTTCGTATGAAACAAACGTTAAGTTAAACAAACAAACAAACACACTTTCGCATTTATAATATTAGTATAGTGAGTTGGTGTTTTTGTTCTTATTATACCAGTTACAAACTATATTTTGTCAAAGAAGCAGAGTTTACAAATGTTGCACTTCAAGTCTACCTTACTTCAGACGTAACTAATCTGTCTTAAACTAATTTCGACTGAGAGATAGGGCCCATTTACACAGGCTAATTTATTTATAACAACTTAGTGAATGTTCTGACCTCAACAAGTTACAGTCAAAACCTTTTACAACAACATATTTTTTTTTTTTTTTTTAATCCACTACAAGTTAGCCCTTGACTGCGATCTCACCTGATGGTAAGTGATGATGCAGTCTAAGATGGCAGCGGGCTAACCTGTTAGAGGCATAGCAGTTAATTAAACCCATACCCCTATTTGGTTTCTACACGGCATCGTACCGGAACGCTAAATCGCTTGGCGGCACGTCTTTGCCGGTAGGGTGGTAACTAGCCACGGCCGAAGCCTCCCACCAGGCCAGACCAGGGAAATTGGTTATAATAAAGGCCGAAAATGAATTAGTTCTGGTTTTTATATTGCTCACTAGATGATGGCCGCGACTTTGTCTGTTTCGATTAAGTTTTTTTATTCCCGGAGGAACTCAATAATTTTCCAGGATAAAAGTAGCCTATGTCCTTCCTCAGGATGTAACTTACCGTTAATCCAAATCAAAATCAAAATCGGTTGAAAAGATGGGCCGTTAGAGTGTAACAGATAGACACACTTTCACATTTATAATATTAGTATGGATAGAAATAACACTGATTATTCCAATAAATTGGCTTTTGTGCCCTACTTTTAGTCGTCCCTTCAATGTTGTTATAACAGATTTCAACTATATTTTGAAAATTTTACTGTTTGCTAAATACATGAAAAATCTGAATACCCAATTTTATTTAAACTGTCTATACTTAAACTAGCTAATGACCGCGACTTCGTCCGCGTGAATTGAGGTTTTTCGGTTCCTGCAGAACTCTCTAATTTTCCAGAATAAAAAGTAGCCTATGTGTTATTCCAGACTATAATCTATCTCTGTGTCAAATTTCATCCAGATCCGTTATTTGATATTTGATTGATTATGTTCCTTTAACAGTAATTGTTCTTTGTATGTAGGTATCAATGTAATCTGAATGTATGTCATTAAACTGTATAATATCACTAATGTGAAAAATTTATCATTCTATAACTTCCTCTAAGAAAAAAACTTGGGTTTGACTATAATATGATATCAATTAATAATAGGACATGATGCCTGCAACTTTGTCCATGTGGATAAAGGTTTTTGATTCCTCCTTAATTTTAATTCCTCTTTCTCTCATATAAATGATAAAAAGTTCAACCAGTCTCTGTCCCAAATTTCATCAAAATTGATTGAAAAGATTGGCTGTGAAGTGTAGCAGATAGACACATTCGCATTTATAATATTAAGTAGTATGAATATAGTAAGGATTCTATTACAGTAAAAATCAGCATTATACTACTAATAATATAAATACAAAAGTGTTTGTCTATCTGCTATGTTTTCACAGCCCATCAGTAGGCCAAGTGGGAGATTTTTTACATATTGACGACCTCCGTGGCGCAGTGTGTAGCGCTGTTGCCTTAACGTGCGGAGGTCCCGGGTTCGATCCCCGGCAGGGTTTGGAAATTTATAATTTCTGAATTTCCCTGGTCTGGCCTGGTGGGAGGCTCCGGCCGTGGCTAGTTACCACCCTACCGGCAAAGACGTGCCGCCAAGCGATTTAGCGTTCCGGTACGATGCCGTGTAGTAACCGAATAAGGGTATGGGTTTTAATATAACTGCCATGCCCCTAACAGGTTAGCCCGCTACCATCTTAGACTGCATCATCACTTACCATCAGGCGAGATCGCAGTCAAGGGCTAACTTGTAGTGAATAAAAAAAAAAAAAAAAAAAAAAAAAAGACTCCAACAACATTATTATTACAACAACTACCATTTATTTGGAATTGATCGAGGGCCAGCTGTCAAGCACTTGACAATTCCATACAAATAGTAGTTAATGTTGTTGCAATCGAATGGGAAGAAATTCTCCTGCCAGGCACACTGTTTGGTTTTGACAACATTTGAAAGAGAGATAGTTTGATTTCCTGAGAAGGATACTGCCTACTTCTGTTCACTACTTAAAAAAAAAACAAAGAATTTCTATAGGATTTTCAAAAACCATTCAGCATACATAATAATTGACCTCCCTAATTGATAATTAGTAAAAGCAGATTGTGTTACTATTTTTTAAGTTACAAATGGTTGGGTCATTGGTTTTATCAGTTGTTTAACTTATTTTGTATTGACTTCATAGTTTACAATCTCTAAATTTTTTTTCTAATCATGCAGTTTACATATTATCTCCAAGACCAAACAGCTACATAATTCTGTACACTAAGCATGATACCAGATTTACATCAAATAAGTTTTTAATACTTTGATTTACTTACTTTCTGTAGAGATAGAATGATCATAAAATCATTTATTTACTTAGTTAGTTATTAATTTCTAATAAATTTAGTATAATTTCAACACTATTCAGTGGTTTCCTCCGTTTTCTGCATGCCAACACACATTTTATAAAAAATATGATTGAAACGGTCTGAATAAGTTTAAGCCAAGAGAAACGTTTAGTTTTGTAGGTTATATAGAAGCTAGTGTACTTTGTCTCCGAAATATCTCTTTATAAATTAAAAAAAAATGTGTTTAAATACAAGAAGATGCAACTCTACAACTCAGAGAATATAATTGTATCTTAAAATCCAAGTTATGTGCACTACTTGTGGATCTAGGCCACTTTAATAGATATTACAAAACAGACTTTAATTAATTAACCAAGCAAGATAAAATAAGGACCACCTAAAGAGAAGCCTTTCCTATGCTAATTCTAAATTAAATGTATAATCTAATAAATAGGCATGATTCACCTGGATGTCACTAAAAAAAAATTTGGGCAATATAGAGCTGCAATGACAATGACCTCATTTTAATTTGCTTAGGCTAATGATTCATATGGATCATCTATGTTTAGATTATGCTACATCAGGAGGCGAAACGAGAAAATCAATCAGACCCTAGAAGAATCAGGTCGCCATGTTGGTTATCCCAAGACACGTACAGTTGATTTTACTGCTAGTACTGCATGCGTGATTGGTTTGTGAGATAAAATTATTGAACACTACAAAAAAATGAATATGCTAACATCTAATAAAACACGATATCCATTTAATCAGACAAAAATCAATACGAAGTACATGTACATGAGGCACTGACCTGCTGCTCTAGACCTGTTCCATTTTGGTTGGTAACATTACTCATATTACTACCAAGCGGTACGTTTTTTTGGGAACTTTGCTCCAAAAATACTAAACAAACACAGTCTACAATGAATTTTGCACAAACACAAATTCACAAAATCACATGAAAGGTTTCAATTTTTCTCTCCGAAATCACTTTTGATTCGCAGTTTTTGTTCTTCAATCTTCACGGATGGTGACTTTGTCTTTGATAGTTGCGTTCATTCAAGAGCGATCAATCATTCAAGTTCATTCTATAATCACAGAGTAAATGTTCTACACCATAGATTAAACGCAACCCTAAAAAGGAGATTCCTGAGGGAGATTCGCAGAAATGTCTAAAGCCGGCCATTCACCGTCCTGCACAGGGCCAGGGGATACCGCATCGGCTGCCAAGTCAATAGTCAATACTTATTCATTAATAATTATTATTTATCAATAAATTAGTCATAATGGACTTGCGATTGCAGGATGCCTGGGAAGTTTTATGCCTACAAGATCTACCAGCAGCCATTATGGCACGGCGTCCATCGTGTTGGAATGTGTATATTATTACGTATTAACAAACGGCATTTTTTTTTTAAACCGAGTGTAATGCGAACAAACTTACAAACTCTTCGGACAAACTTAATGATCAGTGTCAATGAGGATTGTTTAGCTGTACAGGATATTGGGGATGATTCCGTAGTGCACAATCAGCAATCTCTAAATTAAACTAAAATGGCAGCTTTAAATCTAGTTCTGTCCCTTTCCGTAGGGAGTATTAAGAAAGGTTTAGCAATATTTGTAATGCTCTAATTTTAGTTTATTTATGAGATTGTGCACTACAGAATCAGCCCCATAGTATAACGTGTGTGTGTGTAGCAACTGTTCCAACAGCCGTTCTGGCCGCTGGCAGGACTATAGTCATAAGTCAGATCTCCTGCGATGTTTTTCCCGAAACATTCAACAAAAGCTTGTACACAAAACACTGAAAAAAAACATGGTATTCTGAGGCCGTCAGAGGCCGTAAAGCAAAAAAAAAGAGAAGGTACTCCTATATACTTACTCTGAGGAAGGTACTATTTTCCTACCTCCATGGCAAAACACACAGTTCTATTTATATGTCTGTGCCGTGGCAAAACATGGAACCACAGCATGGATCTCATGAACAGGCTCATGAACATCATGAAGGACTGAACTTTGATAAGAGACTCATAATATACCTATTCAAAGGCACTGAAGCGTAGACATTTCTGGTCTCTGGAGTCTAGACAAAATTGAAGCTTTGCCTTTTGAAAACAAAAGTAACCATCCCACAGAGTTATAAAGAGAAGCAGAGGCAAGATAACGTACAAAATAGCGTGGCAATTACAAACACACGAAAACATTACGCACACATACACAAAACTCAGGGCCGAACCTTGTTGCTGCATAAAACATTATATTAATATGTAGGGTTAGGTTGCGTGAAAAAAATTGACCTAAAGACACCTATCATTTGGAAGCTATAATTTGTAAGGATTTTAAATATAATTATTATTGGTACTTTTATAATTTACTCATCACAAGCGATCACAACTGCAATATAGTAACACTAGTAATGGTAATCATCACCACGTGCGGGACCCTAGTCAATGTGGTGAATATAGATGTGAGCTCCGCGCTGCGTGTGATATCGTCACCGTCGCGCGCGGAGTTATAACTCCTGTTACAACTCAAATCCTGAGGACTCCGTCAGTATCATGGCCAGTGGTTCTCGCGTCGTTCTCGCTCTGCGTCGACGCGCAGGTGATGGGGATATTATTTAGAAGAACAGTACCAACGGATATCGTGTAAATACCGCCAGATTTTAGCTCAAAGTTCCTATTGACAATAATTTCTTGGCAGTAAGCCAAATAAATGTTGTTAAACAATCGAATCGAATCGTTATTCCAAAAAGAGGTTAAATAAAAAATTACAACAGGTGTTTTAAACTCACATGTTTTTTATTCAAATAAACTTTACAATTAGTGCTTTAGAATCTGTATTGAGGTTTTCAATAAAAATTAATGAAATTCATCCACCTAATGGAAGATAAGGTAAATTGGTACCTACTTAGTATAAGACCTCAACTAACTTTTCTTTGAAAATGGTCGGTATTGCACCAGGAGATAGAATTGTACGGAATATATTACGTTCTTAGATTATCTGTAAAATGCTTGGAGCATATAGCACTCCATGAGTTGGTCTGCCAGTCTTTTCTATTAATATTTTTATGCATAGGTCTCTCAGGTATTCATCCTTTGGAAACCTGAAATTAAAAGTCGAAGTTATATACTTAAAATAAAAGAGTCGTCGAGTCCGGCCCTGTAATTTGTTAAAGTTCTCAAAATGTCAAAAAAGATTATTCAACAACTTAAAGCATGTATTTCTACAGAAAACCATAATATTATAGTTTTAATATATGCATGGCTACATATTTCGTCATAACAACTATAAAATATTAGATATCTTAGCCTTGATACGATGCGATACGAAAACATTCCAAAGCTACATGATAGCATGAATTTTACTTACCGATGGAACGTTACTTCTGGGGTTTTCCTGTACGAAGCGTTGTAACACAGGGGGACACAACACTTCACCATTTTATTTCAGTAAATATTCATATAAATCTCCAAATTTCACAAAAAACTTATGACACCCAAGACAACACAATGTAAACAAACGCCATAGGTCTCATAGATGTCTTATAATGACTGCCACGCATTGAATTTTTGTCAATGTGTGCGTTGGTGTAGCACAGTGTTGCAGCAAATTAATACATACACATTTTTGCTTGCAGGGACACGGTCACACTTTAGTCACACTGATTCGCATACACTTGTCTATGTGGGTGTGAAATTTATGTTGTGTCTGCTTCTATTTATATGTCTGTGAACCATCCGAAAACAAACATGACTGGTCTTAGACGCACAATAATTCTGTGGTTTATCCTGTGGGTTTAACCTATGGGTTTAACGCTCGTTTAACGTATTTAACCCTGTGATTTAACCCTCAGATTAATTACCATAAAACCATAACCCTAACTTGTCTCTGCTTTAGACTTACTCTATGGTATAACCTGGAAGCCACACTGGAAGCTGAGCAGGGTGATTTAGTAAAACTTGCTGTGTCAATGGATTTTGGCCAATAATACATAAATCAAGGTTCAAGTTCTAGTCGAGGTGGGTTGGCATTTGAAATACGCATCTGGAATTTGGACTTGATAAGGGTTGATTTTTATAGGGGTAGGTTACCCCTTTCAATCGACACCCCCCCCCATCCCGCGGAGATGCGTGGTTTTTTTTTTACACGTGTTTGAAGTTACGTGTAACGGAACGTTATTGTGTTTGAAGTTACGTGTAACGGAACGTTATTTTGCGTTATGAGGTATGTTGGGGTAAGAGCGGAAAGGGGGTAAGACCGTATACATCCAATTTCCCGCGAATGAGACCATATTTTTTAATGTTGGTATCATTATATTCAACGCCATTTTGTTATGCGTCTACTTCAGTTCGCGCCAATCACTCCCGACGGACCGTACGTGAGTTATGGTGAATTTAAAAAAACAAGGTAATTTTTGCCTTTTTATCTTCTATCCGATCTTTCCCTTTCCCTTTTAGATTCATATTTTGGCGAAAATACAGCTTGTTTTGCTAATATTTCGCCTTAATACTAGGTTTTAAGTAGCAATAGCTAGATAGATCTGATCAGAATACGCCTAGGATGTCTATTAGCAGATATCCGATGTTCCCCCTTTCGGGTAAAGATCGGATTAAAACTATCCGGTCTTTACCTGTACAAAATGAGGCAGGGATTGTCAAACTTTTATAACATGAATATTTTTCACCTTAAATACAGTGTAAGGATTATTCTATTTTGATCTCGAGATTTTGATGGAAATGTGTTCAGAAGCGTACAGATATAGAAAAGAGCCCAATAACATTAAAATGTCTGTATATGTTCGTCTTATATCTTGGGTATCGTTTTTATTTTTTTATTTAGGTACAGCATTAATTTTTATTTGTCATTTATTTTACTATGTTATTTATTTATGTTTTTATATTTCTGTCTTTTATTTTTATTTATGTTATTTTTAATGGATATAAAAAATTGTTTTTAAGCCATTTCCATGCTTGGGATCAACGTTACAATTTTGAAAAATGGACAGATAGAATTCTTGATGTCTTTAGTTTGGACATTGAAAACTTTTTCTGTCCCTTTTTCAAGTTTAAAATTAGCTATCATTAATAACTATCAAAAAATGTATTCATCCGATCTTTCCCGCGGATCTGGATAATTCATCTTATGATGAGAGCAAAGTTTGAGAATCACAAAATGTAAAAAAATTATCACTGGGGGTAAGATCGGATGCCTTTAAGTAAAAAAAAATAAAATCGATTGGAACATTCATGTTTTTAATTACATAAACGTCATTTTTTTATATATTCTAGTGCGTTTAAGATCGGATTTATTATTCTTATACACCTTGTTCTCAAAGCCATAGAAGCGGGTTTGAAAGTACGTCCGATCTTGCCCCCGAAGGACAATTTTTTAACCATAGCCATAAAAAAGTATGTCTTGTTTTTACAGGCGTATAAAGCGGAAACTGTTGAGTTTACAAAAATAAACAAAATTGAAACCAAAGCTACGTTTAAAAATTAAACAAATGCACCATATTTTAGTAATTTATCTTCAACAAATATCGAGAAAATTGAGTTTTTACAAAACCTTTTCAATTGGCCTGAAATCCGTCCGTTCTTACCCCAACATACCTTAGTGATTACTTTTATGTTATTTTAACCCTTATTTTTAGTAATTTTCTTTATTTATTATTATTTTTAATAGGTAAATATAATGTAAAAAAAAAAAGTAACGTATAACAAGGTGCACCTATAGGTAATTAGGTTAAGGTTATTTTCCTTTTTTGACCACCCAGAAATAGGAGCCCCGCGAAGCGGGGCTCCGTCGACATGCTCTTAGAGGGGAAGAGGGTGACGGCTAAGGAGTTTTCCTAGGTCCCCCACTTTTTCTTAGGCTATAGTCGTAAATTCTTTTTAACCCTTATTTTTAGTAATTTTCTTTATTTATTATTATTTTTAATAGGTAAATATAATGTAAAAAAAAAAGTAACGTATAACAAGGTGCACCTATAGGTAATTAGGTTAAGGTTATTTTCCTTTTTTGACCACCCAGAAATAGGAGCCCCGCGAAGCGGGGCTCCGTCGACATGCTCTTAGAGGGGAAGAGGGTGACGGCTAAGGAGTTTTCCTAGGTCCCCCACTTTTTCTTAGGCTATAGTCGTAAATTCTTATATAAAGTTAACACAACATCAAAAAATAATAAAAAATAATAAAAAAAAAATTATAGGTTTCCGCGCCGCGGGGGATGGTGGGGAGGGTTCCTACCCTCCCCCCTCACCCCCCCCTCCACCCCCACCCCATACATCCAGATGCGTATTTCAAATGCAACCCCGTCGAGGTAACATGAAAATAATTATTCAGGTATAAATTTTTTATTATGATGTTTTTATCGATAAAAATCAAAAACTACATAAAATAATAAAATAATAATAACAGTCATCACGTAGACTAAGTACCTATACATTAGACCATAAGAGGTATAATATTATAGTAGAGTCTGGCTAACGAAAGCGTGACCTGAGAAAACGCGGAAAATTCAAAAAATCTTTACATGGTATTACTAACTATAGTAGGGGAAAAATGTTTTGATACTTGTTTATTAAATTAAAACAAACGTTAAAAGTATGTAGATTTATTTATTTGTGTACACAAGTAAAATATTTATACTTGACATTTAATTATGTTTAATCATCATAGTCAAAATCAGAGACCAAAAATTCAACCTCGAAAGATCCTTCTGTATCAGTGGAGTCATCATCACTTACACTTATTATGAATTTTTCCAATACATCTTCTGTTATGTGATCTCTTTGTTTGTATTTATTTTCCACATAAGAAAAGTTATCATCTTGTAAATATATCAAATAATCAGCCAACAAGGATTAACATTATAAAGTCATACTAACCTAAAAAACCCGATATCGTATCTACCTATCGTGCCTTTGACAGCTTAATAATGCTGCCATATGAAAACTTATAAGAAAACTCCAGGACACGCTTTCGTTAGCCAGACTCTAGGTATAGAGTGGTAACATCGCACCGCTTTCATATGGCGCAGCGTAGGCACGTGAACTATAGCTAGTTAGGGATGGGCAATAGTGCGCTGCAAGTGCAATGTCGATAAAATATATCTGAACGGTACGAACGGTACGGTACCTATTGTTTGTGTATGTTTGTACTTTGTACCCTATGATATTTGTCCCGGAAAATTAAAGAGGTTCCGTGGGAATTTAAAAAACCTATTCCACGCGGATTAAGCCGCGGGCATCAGCTAGTTTATGTTAGATATAAATAGTTTAAAATAAAAAAAAATCGATATTTTTTTAATGATCGATCCTATATAATTATTATGTATAATATTACTAGATGATGCCCGCGACTTCGTCCGCGGGGATTGTTTTTTTATTCCCGCGGGAACTCTTCAATTTTCCAGGATAAAAAGTAGCCTATGTCCTTCCCCGGTATGTAACCTGTTTCTGTACCAAATTTCATCAAAATTGGTTAGTAAAAGTAGTCAGGCCGTAAAACCGTAACAGACAAACAGACACACTTTCGCATTTATAATTTATATAATATTAGTATGGATTGATATATCCAATGTATATCGAATACATAAAATATGTATGAAAAGGTGCAAATCTGCGTTTTAATGTGAAATTATAAAATAAAAGTATAAGTTTGATTCTTTAATTTAATAATAATTATAAAAGTAACAAAAAGTTAAATTCTTTGTTTATAACCATCCTTTCGTAACGTCGACGGCGCCTGCGTCAAATGTATCACATCACTATCCGAGTCGGTGAGCAGTCGGCTATCGTAGCGGGGTTGCGGGGCGGTGCGGGCGGTGTTATGTTGCCTTGCGTCCCATGTATGTATCACCCCCGCGACGCGTATTTCTATTTTACTTAAAAGTTTAAAAAATATGACTAACCGGTGAAATGTGATGTTAGAATTCAGTTTATTTTGTTATAGAGTATCATGTGTGCATGTTTCTATATCACGTTTACTCATTTTTTTCAGTTTAAAAACAGAATTTCGGTCACGAGTTCGCAATGGGTGCTCTCAGCGCTTGTGTTCGTTTGACTAACGGGCTTGCTGACGGAACGATGTTTATGATCCTACCCGTGCCTACTGTTCCTCTGTACTCTGAAATACGCACTCTTGATATTATAATACCTCTATGCATTAGACACTGCGAACATACATAAAATATACCTACATAAAAATCTTACTCTACGCATTTTCGTTACGGACGTTTTTTGCCGGTTAGGGTACCCCTCCGCAACGTCCCATAAGGAACTTCGTTCCAAAAATAATCTCATCGTGAATTCAGATGTGTTGCAGTTTGATTCGATTTAAACGATAAACCAAACACTAAATTGCTACTTTTACTTACGGTCACAAAAGCAATCTATAGAGTCTATTTATGTATAGACTATAGTAGGGGTTTCCCCGAAAGCTGTAGCCTGTGCCAAGGACTAGTTTATGAGTGATCTGTGTGCCACTCCAACGCTATTCGTCGAAAAAAGAAGTAGTATAGAAATGATGTGTGTAATCCAGTGATGTGACAAAAGTATCGAGTAATTGGGAAAGTATCCATACTTAATAAAATACTAAATAAAATACTAGCACAAAAGTATAGATTACAAAAATACTAGGTATCGAAACGAAAGTATCGATACTACTCAGGGGTCTACTCTATTTCTCTCAAACGAAACTTCGCAAACGTTAACGAACGTAATTAGTCGGTTAATAGACCCACACAAAATCGTTCAATCCAATCGGTCACGAAAATTTTCTATGGATCCGTACTTCGTCTGCGTGTACGAAAACGACGAAAAGAAATAGAGAGGAGCATAGAGATAATATTATGTAGGAGAGGAGTTAACGAAAGAGCAACGGCGAAATTATTATTGACCACATTTACTAAATCTTGATTGTACACAAGTAAGGTAAAGATGAAAGTAATTTGCTTATTTTTTTATATTTTATCAAGTATTCACCTTAATTAATTGAACCTAGGTAAAAAAATAAAATATTTAGGGAATCTTTTTTGATTATTTAGTTCCCGTTTCTCAGTATAGTGTTACCATTTTATGTATAAGCTACCTAGTAGCTAGAATTGATCTAAATTAATAGATTATTTTGTATCGTTTTAAAAATTGTAATTATTTCGTCTGATTAATGTTTGCATAAATAATAGTATTGCTCTTTTTTTTAGTGTATTTTATATTATTTAAGTGAATTTTCTTGTATACATTATTTAATAATCTTTAACACAATGGTAAGAATTGAAAGAATATTATGGCAGCACTGATGCTGATTGTCTGTGGTTGTGCCGAATGTTTTACTGGTCTGTGGTTGTCATCTGTCTTTGTTTTTGTGGCTTTCTTCCGGTTGTCATTTTTAGAAGTGACATTACCCATAGAGATATATTACCTCTATGGACATTACCACATAACCTACAAAACTTTAAAACGAAATATCTTTTTTTTCTAGGCTCATAAAAAAAAATTCTAGCTGCTGTGAGCTTCATATTCGACGCTTATAAAAACATATTTTTTTCACACGTGTACATAACTATTTTTTCTCAATAATATTGATGTATGGAAGTTCGCCGTTGCTCTTTCGTTCGTTTGTTTGCGAAGTTTCGTTTTAGAGAAAGAGAGTAGACCCCCTCTATATTAGAGGTATCGATACTTTTTGCGAATCTCTAGTTCTGTAGTTTATGAGTGATCTGTGGTTCTGTCAAAAATTTAAAAACCGGCCGAGCGATCGCGTAACTTCTGCATCAATCATTGTTACAGTATCAATTGTTGTAATTGGCTGAATTTATGGCATTCTTGCTGCGTCAATGGATTATGTCCAATAGTGGAAGAGTGTTAACCAATCAGAGGTGATTGTGATGTATCAATGATTGATGCAGAAGTTACGCGATCGCTCGGCAGCTGTGAGCTGAGTGATTACACTATATAGAGTTATTATAGTTCGATTTATCTAGGAATATGGATAAATTAGGATTTAGGATGAGTTTATTTTTACTTATATATATGTATTTACATAGATCGCTAGATTTTAAATAGGTAGTCCATCAATGTAAATAGTAGTCTAACATCTTAAAGCTTTGACCGGACCTACGATTATAAATAGGTAAATATGTAAATTTAAACACATAGCGTTCACTAAACATTAGTAACCAGAGATCAAACACATCGCCAATTTATAGGTAAGTACCTACACCTAGTCATTCATATTTAATTCATAGTAAACTAGACAATCTATCAAGGGGAATCTCAAGTTTGGTATTTACTTATTGTAATCATTTATTTTGGTTTAAAGACATAATGGAGAGTGAAAATTTAAATCAAAATGAGGTGGGTGAACGACACCCACCTCCAGAGCCGAGGCCCCGACACCCACCTCCGGAACCGAGGTCCCGACAGCCGCCGCCTGAGCCCCGTCGCACTACAGCACATCCTCCGCCGCAACCACGAGAGAGGCAGAAGCCACCTCAGCCGAGGGAAAGACAAGCACCACCATCACCAAAATCGAAAATGGTGTAACGTCTCATGATCTTACAACTATGTACATATTATATTTTTTTATAAAATTTATTCATGTTATGTTTTAAAACTTTAGATTAAATAACTTCTAGACTATATTTATTAGATCTAGACTGCTTGAATTTAAGTTTTTGAAAATTTTCTGTGATAAAACATAGCCCTATAAGTAAACTCCATCTCCAGTATGTTAACTATTTGTGTAGGTACCTACCAGTTTTCGCCAAAATCGGTTAGACAGATGAGCATTTCACATTGATAATTATATTAGTATAGATTTATAATTTTATTATAATATTTATGGTGTACCTACCTATTATAATTTTATATTAGACATTGGAGGCACTAATTATTAAAACTATTTCAATTTGAAATAGATAAAGATTCAAGATAGTTGTCGAATTTAAATATGAATGAGCTTTACTTGACACAAACAACATTTATGATGTTACTACAGTAGAATTTATCTCTAAATAGCCGCCAACCCAATAACAAAGTCAAAGGAGAAGGTTTACCTTTGGAGCACTCTTTGTACACTCTACCATGAATAGAGGAAAATACATAGATTGTATTAAAAATATAATAATTTAGAATATTAAAGTAATTAACGCGAAATAAAATAAAATGTATTTCAAGTTTTCGATACGTTTCCAAGATGGCAACCTGTAGCCATAGAGATGGCAGTAGGCGCGAAATGTATCAAATGTCATTTCTGACAGTCACTGTCAAAATAACGTGTTTTCCCTACGGTTTTTCCGGTGTTGTGTTGACACTTGACAGAAAACGTCAAAAAATATGAATCCGCCATTGTTACCCACTCGTGTTTAGTGTTGCTTACCGTGGAAAGATTAAATAATTACACCGCTGAAATTACGACGAATTCGTAGATTTGAATGATCAAAACTGGTTTAGTACTTTTTTTTCTTTCATTTCTCTACTTGTAAAAGGACTGGACCAACGCTCCATACAAATCTGGACCGTCTCCTTTGTATGTATCAATATGTACCTACTTTGATTTATTTTTAGATTAGACTACCATACTTCTATCATGTTTGAGATCTTCAACATATTATATGGGCTTTATAAATAGATTGGAATACGTACAGTGTTTGTTACTCGATAACTCGGTTAAACGAATAAGTGAACCAAAGCACATTTGTAACATGATTCGTACCTGCCAAATATTGTCTCAACACTTATACAACTATACCTAAGATATTATAATAATAACTGTATAGTTACACTAAATTGTTGCTGTTTTGTTATAAATGTATTATAATATATCAATTAGATTTCACTTGTTTAGTTACTAAAATTAAGGTTAAACTATAGTCATATTCATAATTATTGTTATACATGTATAATGTTTAGTACACTGTTATACTGTAGCAGCTACAAAAAAAGTAAGTCATTATATTATTATAAGTACTTATAAATTTTATTCTAACCTATTATATAATTATGCTATTATGTTCATGTAGGTATTCAAAAAGAAATTGAAATTTAAGGTTTGCATCTAAATTGCAGTAAGTACTAAATTTTTATTAAGTACTAGTGGGCCCGGCAGACGTCCTGCCTTGAAGCTAGAACCCGATTGCAGCGCCCCCTATCGGGTCCAATTGTGAATATAAACCATCCCGAAACCCACACAAACACTCAAAAAATTCCATCTAAATCGGCCTAGCCGTTCTCGAGTTTTAGCGAGACAAACGAACAGCAATTGTTTTTTATATATGTACTAGAGGATGCTCGCGACTTCGTTCGCGTGGCATAAGTTTTTTTAATTCCCACAGGCACTCCTTAATTTTCCGGGATAAATCCTATATCACTCTCCAGGTCCTCAACTATACCCATGCAAAAAATCACGTTGATCCGTTGCTCTGTTGCGGCGTGATTGAAGGACAAACTCTCTATTTAACGTCCTTGGTGATAAAATTTTCAAAAACTGTGAAATACGTATTTCTTTATTTTAAACCAGAAGCCCAAATACCAACTTTCATGGTTATAACTTGAAAAATGAAGGACTTTCATGCAAACTTTCAACCCCTATTTAACGCCTTTGGGGGTAGAATTTTCAAAAACTGAAATACGTATTTCTTTATTTTAAACCAGAAGCTCAAATACCAAGTTTCATGGATATAACTTGAGAAATGACGGACTTTCATACAAACTTTCACCCCCTATTTCACCCGCTTAGGGGTGGAATTTTGAAAAATCCTTCCTTAGTGAGCGCCTACGTCACAAAAGAAACCTACTGTCAAAATTTCAAGTTTCTAACCCCAGAGGTTTAGGCTGTGCGTTGATATATAAGTCAGTCAGTCAGGACTTTGAATTTTATATATATAGCTATGTCACAGAGCTATGTATAGCAACATACACAATAGAATATGGTACTATATTATTATGCTCAACTTACCTGTTAGGTAGGATAGCTGATGCAGCATTTTGCATGATCCTACCATACCTAATACCTAAATGATTTTTTGAGAAAATTTCAGCTTAAATCGAAGCTGGAGTATAAATTTTATTGAAAATATAGATTTTTCGATAATTTTTTGTCTTATTTCCAATTCACACATACCTATACGTCCTACATGATAGCTATTTTTAATATTTTATCATCAAATCCGCGGATGCGATGCGTGGGGGCGTTAAACGGATACTTATACGATTTGACGGTTTAATTATTTAAAATACGACATTACCGATCTACCACTCAAATCGATAACTCCAAAATGTGGACAAGAATAATTCTGATCGCTGCAATGTTATTTACTCTGTTATTCCATGGCACAGTTGCATCAATAATTCAAGATGTTTCTGATAATACTGTACAAGAATACGACTTCATAGTACGAGATCTAGTATACGAAGACTCGCCAGTAAACAGAAAGGGTTGCATGGAAGGATATAAAATGGACAGTTCGGGGTTGTGTCGAGAAGTGTGGTGAAGATAGTGTGATTTAATTGTGTGTGTGTGTGTTAAATTTTGGTAAAATTATCGACTCGACTACCTATACCCCGTGCTATTCCTTTAAGTTTAAGTATTTTAATTAATAAAATATATATTTGTAGTTAACTACTTTAATTTATTGTTTCATTTTGCTACTCTCTCTGCGTCGTTTTCCTAATTGCTGAGGGTCGTGACCCCTTTCCATTAATCACATAATGGTAGGAGTTTTCTTGAGATAATAATGCGGTGGGTTCCCACTTCCCCACGTCCTTCCGCATTCGAATCGACTAAGAGTATTGAAACTTAGGTTTTTATAACGATTATTATTATCAGATGTTAGTGATAATAACCGAGATCAACGGCTTATCGTGCTCTCCGAGGCACGGAGGAAAAATTACGACTTCCAAATTCGGTCATCCATCCAGTTACCGACTTGGGTCAACGTTGCTTAACAATCGCAATCGACTGATATGCGTTGTCGCAACTAGGCCACTCGTCCCTCATTCTGCTAATATATATACCTAATAGGTTTTTCTTGACAGATAAGTAAACGAAAAAGATCAAAATCATCATCATCATCGGCGCTACAGACCTTTGTGGGCCCGAACCTGGTCCAGAAGATTTCTCCATCTGTCTCTGTCCTTTGCGCTCGTTTTCCAATTTTTAATTACAAGCCGCTTGGCGTGTTGGTTAACTCCATACCACCAAAGTTTTGGCCGACCAATGCTTCTCCGTCCATCTGGGTGCGACGACATTAGTTTTTTTGGTGGTATGCTCATCCATACGCTGTATGTGTCCAGCCCATTGCAATCTTGCGACTTTAATGTGCTAAACAACGTTTGGCTCAAAATCAGCAAAATTAGGAGAGCACCTATCTACCTAGTCTCTTTAATCAGTGTTTGAACATACTTACAAATATGTATAACTAGAGATGCCCGCGATTTCGTCCGCGCGGATTAAGTTTTTTAATTCCCGCGGGAACTCCTTAAATTTCCGGGATAAAAAGTAACCTATGTCCTTTCCCGGGATACAAACTATCCGTGTACCGAATTTCATCAAAATCGGTTGAAACGGATGGGCTGTGAAAGCGTAGCAGACAGACAGACACACTTTCGCATTTATAATATTAGTAGGTATGGAAGTATGGATTTCCTCCGAGGCGCAGTGTTGAGCGCTGTTGTCGTGCGGAGGTCCCGGGTTCGATCCCCGGTAGGGTCAATTTGGGAATTTATAATTTCTGAATTTTCTCTGGTCTGGCCTGGTGGGTGGCTAGATACCACCCTACCGGCAAAGACGTGCCGCCAAGCGATTTAGCGTTTTAGTACCTACGATGCCGTGTAGAAACCGATTAGGGGTATGGGTTTAATATAGGTACCTGTCATGCCCCAAACAGCCGCTACCATCTTAGACTGCATCATTACTTACCATCAGGTGAGATCGCAGTCAAGGGCTAACTTGTAGTGCATAAAAAAAACGCATTCGAAACAAATGCAAGTATAAAAAAAAAATGTATTTCTAAGGTATAATATTTATTAAATACAGGTCTGTTAACTCTCTATAAGGGTTCTCCATTTAGCTAGGTAGCAATGGTTCTATGAATCGCCAAGTGTCGAGTTGTTCTAATATAGGGTTTCCAATCGCGATAAAAGCGCTTGCAACGACCTTTGAAATGGCGCCGCGGAATCGAACCGCGTAATCTACCAACACTTCCTCCACGATGGCATTGACGATAGCGTCGATGTCTCCTCCCCCTATGACTCCAGAAATGCTGGACTGGAAGTAAAAAATAAAAACAAAATATCTACTTAAGTAGGTAAGTACTAGGCAAGTATATTGTGTCTAATACCTAGTGGATTTATAAAAGCGAAAGTGTCTGTCTGCTACGCTATCACGGCCTATCCGTTGAACCGATTTTGATGAAATAGTTTGTATCCCGGGGAAGGACAGGCTACTTTAATCCCGGAAATTTAAGGAGTTCCCGCGGGAATTAAAAAACTTAATCCACGCGGACGAAGTCGAAGGCATCATCTAGTAGGTACCTACCTACCTAATAATTAAAGCTCATTTTCATTGATCCACAGCAGTCGGCAAGCGCATTTATTAGAGCACAGAGGCACATTATTACCTCCTACAACAAAAAAGGACGTCGAGGACTGTAGTCCTCGACGTCCTTTTTTGTTGTCCGTCACAAATAGATCATAAAAAACTATCGCCTATCGTTACTCGTAGGTATATGTGGACTAACAGCTCGGAACGGCGAAGACCCATACAAAAAGACTACGGAGTTTTCTTCCTCCCGACGTCTGCTACGGTGGTCCATCTTACCGACGCGGGATGAGAAAGTGTGTGCAAATACAGCTTAGAGTAGATCTCTATTCCTTCATTCTCACAGTCAAGTGGGCAGCTAACCGACAACCGGAGAGGTACGGGGATAGGTATTCCCAACTACTGAGAATAGGGATGATGACAACTCAATCAAATCAGCAACTCTTTATCAAACTAAAAAAGGCACTTCTAGTATGGAAGTTGAAAACTTCTAGTATGAAATTCACAGTTGTGACGTCATCAAATTTCAACGCACTTTTTTTTTCTTTAATCAATATTTTAAAATGGTTATCAAACTTAAAACAAACCAAGGATGTGAATTTTAGGTCTTTTAGAAGACCCTCTATTTAATAATCAGTTACAAATAATTTATTTTTGATCTAGGCATCATCCCTATTTACAATAAGTACAAAACCTAAGGTTTGGTCCGATCCGAGACTTGAACCTGGACCTCGTGATTTACGAGTAAGATAAATATAAGACCACCGAGGCTGCCTGGGTCATTATCGATTTTCGTTCGAATCGCCTTGCAAAGGCCAAAACCTGTATGTTTTATGTGTTATGGAAGAAATGGTTTTGATTATAGTATTTAAGCTCAAAAGATGCATAAAGGCATTCTATTACAAACAGGCTGTATACTCAGAGTAAAGAGAAAATGAGGAAAACCCTGTGGAAAAGTCATTTGTTTCCGTATGCAATTAACTATCTCGAAAGTTAAAAAAATTTTTACTCAGTTCGTGTATGACAAACTATATAGCGAATTTGTTTTTTAACTAAAACATCTATTTAAGATTAGACTGTTTACCTTTTGTAATTTACATTTACGTTCCAACCCTGAAATAATCCAATTTTCAATTTCGTCAATCGCAAACGGTCATTACATGCTGCATGAATGGAATCGCTACTTTACAAAGTGTTCATACCCGTACAGCAACACTTTACCCCCCCGCGCATCCCGCGTCTCGATCAGCGCCGCTGCTGTTCTGCTTCGGGATGGTCGTCATTCAATTAGTACAAAAAAATTGCGATCGCGAGTAGTCAGGAGTATTTTGTCAAGTGGTTGAGTTCACTACGTTCCATCGATTTTTAAGATGAGCTATTTTTATAATTTTTTTCTAGATATAGTACTAGGATTCATGTATCGTTTTTGTCCAGAGTTATATTTTGTAGATTTTATGCATTAACGACTCAGCAGTATTTTGAATTTAAAATCGAAATGGTCATTTGTTTCCAGTTCATTGATATCCATTTCGCTCCAAAAAGCTTTGGAACGTTTGACTATTAAAAATATAGTAAATAGCTTTTGGTTTCATTTATGTCCAACGGTAGGTCATTACACTCCTGGCAATATTATTAAAAATATAGTAAATAGCTACTGGTTTCATTTATGTCCAACGGTAGGTGATTAGACTATTCATAAGCACTTGTAAAAAGTCTATTTGAATAAAAAACTTTTGAATTTTGAATTTTTTTTTGAATTACACTCCAGGCACTATTCATTTCTTTCCACTAGTTCATTACACTCCATCAATTTTTTGGATAACTGCTAGAGGCCTTCCACATGTAATTTTTTTTCATAGTGTTGTTTTATTGTGTATATAGAAAATAATTATGAAAATGAAAAAAAAATTTTTTTTTGCAAAAGTGCGCTTTTAAAACGAAAATCGATAATGACCTGCACCTGCATTATACAACATGCGGAGATCTTGATTCCGAAATGCTCTATGGTAGTTCAGCTTAGAATCTTTTCAAAATTAGCAGATTTAATAGAATTATATTAAAATATTAGTTTAGGCCTTAGGGGGTAGGTGCATTTAATAGATACCTTGACGGAGGGGAGATCGAAAGTAGCATCTTCTATCCTGTCGATAATCACTGATTGCTCATTATCTGATTGTTTCAAGAACAGCTTTGCTTTAAATCTGAACCCTTCAATGACAAACCTGCAAAAGGAAAGCAAATAGAAAACCAGAATTTATTAGGTAAGTATTTAACGTACCTACATAAGTAAGTAGGTGTGGTTCTTTAGGTTTTTTAGGTTCTCTACTAATAGAATGTATAGTAGGTACCCTGGCTACTATCATCTATCTATATCTTTGATGATATTGAATAGTTGAATAGGATTGCTTTACTTACTCGGCTTTGCCATTTCCATAAATAGGTATAGCAGTCAGGATGTCGCCTGTGAGGTCATAGAGTTCTGTAAGGAGAGATACCTAACTAAATAAAATTGGTTCGCTATATTTTTTGAACAACAGAAAGCCGCTTTATCACGTTGGACCAAAAGGATTGTAATCGAATAGGTACTTAATCTATTTTTAGCCTTTAGGGTTCCGTACCTAAAGGGTGCCAACGGGACCCTATTATCTATTAAGCCTCCGCTCTCCGTCCGTCTGTGTGTCTATCAGCGGGCTGTATCTCATGAAACATAACATAATAATTGATAGATACTTAGTTAAATTTTCCCAAAGTGTGTAATTTCTATTACCGATATACTTAAAAATAAAGGCAGCCCATATACAAGAAACATGATTTTAGGCGTTGTTTTGCTGTCTCTCCTGAACCATGAGTTAGGCAAACCTGAACCTACTATAGTTGCTTTAAAAAGAAATAGTTAGTAACTTAATGAAAATAAAAGAAAGTTATAAAATAGTGGGGAAAAAGTCATAGGTCCCATAGGACAATAAACTTGTACCATAGTTTTACGTTGTACGATGGTACGGAATCCTTCGTGTGCGAGTCCGACTCGCACTTGGTCGGTTTATTCAATGTTGCTTGCGAATTACGCGAAGGGCTGTGCACAGGCTCCAGCCAGTTAATGCTGAATGTTCCAGCCTCCAGCAATGATGTCATCTCCACTATACGTTTGGAAATCTCCCAACTCTACGCTTTCTAGTGCGGAGTTCCAATCCAGCACCTTGGGACCACAACATCTATCGGTTCTTCGAACAATGTGCCCCGCCCATTGCCACTTCTACATGGCCGCACCAGCCAAGTGGATATGCTGATCCGTAGGTAACTATGTAGGGATGATCTAAAGTAGCAATGCAAAATTTTATAACATTACCAGTACTAATGTCCAGTTGAGGCACGGAGATGTCGATATCAAATGATAAGTCTGAGAGCTCCAAATCACTCTTGTGTACGACGAATCCACCAATTCCTGCTACCAAGGCATCTTTCAATTCCAAGTCGAGGCTGCAAATATTCAAACACATTTTTTGTAACTGGGTAAAAAATATTTTTGTTTTTAATCCACTAGGTACAAGTTAGCCCTTGACTGCGATCTCACCTGATGGTAAGTGATGATGCAGTCTAAGATGGTAGCGGGCTAACCTGTTAGGGGCATGGCAGTTATAATTAACCCATTATACACCTAATCGGTTTCTACACGACATCTTACCGGAACGCTAAATCGCTTGGCGGCACGTCTTTGTCGGTAGGGTGATACTGGTAACTAGCCACGGCCGAAGCCTCCCACCAGGCCAGACCAGGGAAAATTCAGAAATTATAAATTTGCAAATTGGCCTTGCCGGGCATCGAACCCGGGACCTCCGCACGTAGACAACAGCGCTCAACAATGCGCCACGGAGGTCGTCAGATCTACTTACCTCAAGGGCGGATCCAGGGGGGGGGGGGTCATGGGGGTCATGACCCCCCCCCTGGGCTGGGTCCAGGTCCTAGGTGAACCACTAAGTAAAAATGTTAAACATACTGATTTTATATATTTTTTATAGATTTTATTTATGTACTTTCAATATTTAATTAATTTATACCTAATACTTTGTTTGACGGCAAACGCATGACTCGGGAATACTCGGGATCGAACGAAAATTTGAATTTTACCGCGCCACCGCCACGGCCGCCACCTTTCATACATTCTGTCAAAAAAGTACCAGGAATTCATCATTTGTTTCTAATTCAAATTCAATTCAAAAATTATTTTTTGTCGCTAAGTTGACACAACTGTCGTCTATATTGTCGCGAAGTTTGAGCGTCAATTGTTATTTGCTTTGTTTACAGTGCGCCATTTTGTCAGTTCATCTCAAGTGTTTTGCGATTTTTACAATGAATGAAAATATCGAACAAAGAGTTTGTCTCAAATTTTGCATCGCAAATGGAATTTCGTGTCCAGAGTCGCTGAAAATGTTGCAGAAAGCTTACGGGGAATCGACTTTATCAAAAAACACGTGCATACGAGTGGTACCATGCATTCAAAAGTGGTCGCGATGTGGTGGAAGATTTGCCTCGCTCTGGTCGGCCATCAACGTCTTCAACTAAAAGGCACAAGGCCATCATTGTGAATGAATTTTTGACCAAAATCTCAACAAATACCATCGAACAACTACCGTATTCACCGGATATGGCTCCGGCCGACTTTTTTCTCTTTCCAAAACTCAAATTACCACTTCGTGGCACCCGTTTTCGATCGATAGAAGACATGTAAAAGAGAATTCGCGGCAAGAACTGAAGTCGATTCCGAAAAATGCCTTTAAAAAATATTTTGAAAATTGGATTATTCGTTGGCGTAAGTGTATTATTTCCGAAGGGGCCTACTTTGAAGGAGATACAATAAATTTGGAATAATAATTAACATTTTGTATATTATAGACCTTTTCCCGGTACTTTCTTGACAGAGTAGTATGTCACATTTCGTGTGACACTTGCGCGCGCTTTGTTTCGACTTACGTTTAGCTAGCTAGACGTAACCTCAATCGGAACGACTAAACTTTAGTAAATAAAACCGGCCAAGTGCGAGTCGGACTCGCGCACCGAGGGTTCCGTACAATCCTGTAGTAAGTTTTACGATTAATGAATTATATGAACCGCAAAACTAACTTTGTTTGTAGAAGTTTATTGTTAATATCAAAAAAACTATGCTAGTTATAGCGTTGGTTTTATTTTTCCTGTAAAATATACATAAGCTTCTATTGACCATAATTATTTCAGATTTTTCAAATGGTAAACTTCGGAGATAAGGGGGGGGGGGGGGGGGGGACGGTATTTTTTTCGACATTTTGCCCGATAAATCAAAAACTATTATGCATAAAAATAAATAAAAATCTGTTTTAGAATGTAGAAGTATAGCCCTTTCATATGATATCCCACTCAGTATAGTTATCATACTTTGAAATTTCAAACCCCCGATTATCCCCCTTTTTTAATTAAACTAAAAATAATTTTCGATTTTTTTTTATTTTATTGATGTGAGGCTACTATTATACACAACTATTCCAAATTTCATGTCGATAGCTTTAATAGTTACTGAAATAATCGACTGTGACGGACGGACGGACGGACGGAGAAAGTCGCACCATAAGGGTTCCATTTTTACCATTTTGGTACGGAACCCTAAAAAGTACATACTAAGTTAAAAACCAGTCGATTTCTGACCTTATTTTAAATTGCGATATTGAGATGTATCCTAATAATATAAGAAAAATTTTATGTATTATGGCTACACTACCTGTTAGTGTAGCGACAGCGGAAAGATCTTTCTCTACGTTACGAAAAATCAAATCGTGGCTAAGAGCTTCCATGGTTGAAGAACGTCTAACCGGACTGGCACTTCTCCACGTCCATAAAAACGTACCCATTGAAGTAGATGAAGTGATAACGCGTTTCGGGAGAAGACGTAAAAGAAAAATTGATTTTGTTATTTAAATATACTTGTATCTATTATAATCAAAATTAAATTATAAGTTCTTGTGTCTTGACCACGACTATGTGACCCCCCCCCTGGCGCCAAAGCTGGATCCGCCCTTGACTTACCTACATGGTATATAACTATCTACGTACCTAGTACCTACTAACCTAGAAAGCCTACTAATCTAGAGTACCTAGAAGGCTAGAACGCTGTTGCAAGATGGGATGCTGACTAGGTACATATTGTACCTACTGAGGAACATAACAAATAGAGACAATCATATTATTATAATTTGTGGATAATAATCGAGGCAAAGGTGTAAGGAGAAAGTGCACTCGTTCCTCGTCGTAATCTAAGTCTGCTGTCCGAATGGAACGACTACACGATCGGAGAGATATCAGCTAGGCCCAATTGCCTAAGCAAATCGTAATCATTTTAATCGAACTGTTTAAGGAGTCATGCTTTTTGACGTGCAGACATATTCTATGAACTCCTTAAACAGGTCGAGTTATACGTTTGACAAACGATTACGATTACGATTTCCTTACACAATCGGGGGACTGAGATAGATCAACTATCGGTTACGTTAGGTTAGGTTACTTACGGTTATACCTACGGGAAGGTAATGGCACTGATGGTAGGTAAACTTGTAACGACTAGGTACCACCACTACAGCCCATTAACGTCCCACTGCTGGGCACAGGCCTCCACTCTCATAGGAGAGTGGGAATTGAGCTTAGACCCACCACGCTGCTCCAATGCGGGTTGGCGGTCTAGGTAATACGACTAGGTACGTAGACTAGTAATGGGTTGCAGCCTGCAGGTAGACGTAGACCTCCGGAGTTGGGATGTTGGCGGTGGTAGATAGGTAGGTAGTTACTAGTTAGGTACCTATTAGGTATATAAAGATTATAATAAATATTTCGCATAAGACACTAACTTTATAAGTCCAGCTGGTACCACCAAGTGAAAATGGTCCAACTTCAGGGGATCCAGGGGAGGTATCCCAGCGGCGTCGAATCCGTTGATAATAATAGAGCGAAGGATGTTAAAGAACTGGCGTATCAAAATGTTCACAAGTAAGTTGCGATTTTGCACGGGAATGTCTTGTGGATATTCTGAAAATGATCAGATAGGTACTTATATTTAATTAGGTACTTAACTAGGTAAGTACCATTTGTTTTTTTTAATTTATGTAAGGAATTACATAATAAATGTTTTTTTAAACCAGTAAGTTAAGTCTATTTAAAAAATGTATGAATAGCGAGCAAATAATATGAGAAGAGAAGAAGGATCACTTGATCTCGGTGATGTTAAGCGATTAGGTAGGTTTGGCTAATTAATTTGCAGCTGTAGACCGCCAACGCCTTTCCAGCTTTTGAGGATTTTGTTTGTCCGTGTCCCTTGAAGATTGTAGTTTTATCGCCGATAATATTCATAGGTAGTTAGTTAGTCAAGATATTAATGAAGTCTGGCGACTTTTGGTATAGTAGGTACCTATGCCAGACGCGAGTAATTGATTAAGGTCAGATTTCAAAAACTGTAATAAAATACGAAAATTGTTTACCAGATTTTGATTTTACCCAATTTAATTTTTAAAGCTTTACTTACCTACTGATTTATATTTATACCACTCGAGCCGCAATGACAGGTATTTTTTTTCTGCGATCATTCAGCAGCTCTCTAATTACTAGAATTTTTTCTTAATACCTAGGACTTTTATCTTCATAATGTATTGAATATTTAATACAAACTGTTCAAAGAAAAAATAATGCTCACCCACAATGATCAGGTCACGTGTTTCAGCACTCGGCGCGGCCGCTACTACCCCGCATAACACAAGCATCAATAACAATCTCATTCTGAAAATTACATTTTTGATGCGATCTATATCTAGAGATAATTAGCAGTTAAAAGCCTATAATACATAACTAAAATACGTGTCCTTCCGTACAACTTTATGGCAAAACGTCGCTTAAATACGCTCGCGTATAAGCGCATATTGGTTAGTAGTGTTCTATAGTGAGCATTGTACGAGTATAAATGCGAAAGTGTGTCCGTCTGTCCGTTTGCAACGTTTGCATGGCCCACAAGCTCGACGGATTTTTGGCTACTTTTTAAACAGGAGAAAAAAAAATAAGAAAAAAGGAAAAGGAAAGCAAGGAAAGGAGAAGTTCCCACAGGATTTTCACAATTCTAAATCTACGTGGATTAAGTCGCGGGCATACTTATAGACTCTAACTTTATTGTCGTCAAAAATTCTATGAGCCCCATAGATAAACATAAATGAGATTTGATGCACTGTCGCATGTTTGGGATATTGTGTCTAAAAGGTAAATCCTGATTCCTGAAATCCAAGACCTTAATCCACACCGACGAAGTCGTGGGCATTATCTAGTCTAGGTATTCTAAAAAAACTAAAAATGTAAATTTTATTCAGGTTTGGTACTTACCTCAGGGTTTAAAAATCAATTATCTTATGAAATGTGCAGACCTATGTTGCGGTCGATAAATAAAAAACAAATAACAATATACAGTACCTACTCATCAATTATTAATTTTATTTATCTTTTAATTAATATAGTTAAGTAGTAGATAATGTGATTGCTTTTCAGTATAGATCGTGGATCAGGTAAATGAGTACATAATTATCTAGGTAATAATAAGATTATTTGATAATAGGTAAGGTATTGATCAATTGTTTGTAATCATTCATTAATTAGTAGATAAAAAAATGGGTGTTAACTAAGTACGATACGTTGTACCTATGCTGTAGGATGTCCATATTATTTTAAAAGGTGCGCGTAGCGTAATAAGTAGCATCAAGTTAACCTCCCCAGTTTTTAGGAACTCTCATTATACTTATATAATATAGATAAGTACTATTAAACTTAATTAGGTACCCTTTGGTGTACAAAGACCTTAAAAAAACCCATTCAGTTTAATCTTTATTAAGGAAATAAAGGCCAAAAAAGGATTGTAAGCTAAAATAAAACTTCTGCTATCGAATAGTATTTTATTTTTATAATAGGTAAGTATTGATTAAGTACCTACTTATTAGCGTGGAGAGATCATAGCAAAGTAGCCAATATTCGCCAAGATTCAAATTTATTTAACAGCGGGTTCAATACAGCAATAATTTGATCAACATAACGTTTAGCGATAAACCGATTTAATCGAGTGAGGTAGTCGGCTAGCAGGTCGTTTATCATGGCGTTGACGATGTCGTCTATATTGCCGTCGAACTCTATCCGTGACTAAAAAGAAAAAAAAATAGTCGGGTAAAAATAAGTTTTAACAGGTAGCGGACTAAACTGGCAGAGGTTAGGTAGTTAAATTACTCAATACTACGGGGAATTACACCGGAACCTTCCACCTGAGCCAATTTAGAAACTATCAACTTCCAAATTGCCCCAGCCAGTAATCGACATCAGGAATTCCCATTTTAAATAAGACCTCAGAGCTCACTGAATCACCCGGGAGGTCGCATTTGTAGGGACTTCGAGGTTTTAATTTATTCGTTACTTTATCTTTAGTGACAATATTCCAATTACACATGACGCAAGAGATCGTCGCGATTCCAGTACAAGGAATTTATTAGAATTTTCCACCATTTTTCCATACAAGAGTCAAAGAGTGCTTAAGATCCTAGTGTTATAATACAAGCTTTACAATAACATATTTTGTTAAATGTATATATTGTGTAATCTAAACGATGTTAGTACCTACCTACCTACTTAAATACCATAAGTTAAATCCTACTACCGGAACGCCATGCCATCATTATTGACTGATTTTAATGGGATATCAATTTTTAAATCATTGACGCTAGGTAAATTATTTCGCAATGGCTGGTTTTCAAATGCACATCAGTAATTGTATTTGGATTTCTGTAAGGTTCGATCAAGGGTACGTAAATAATGCTTAATTTGAGATGGCTCTTAGAACATTAGGTACTTACTTTTAGGTGCCCAATTTTTTAAAATTATACATAAAGCTTCTTCTGCGAGTTTGTTCTGTTATAGATATCTACTAGATAGATAATAAGATTTCGGCATAGATTTTATATACCTAGGTGCATTGTTCACGCTCTATCCGTTACATTTTATTAGCCTCAGCAATCAGCATATATCTCCGCAAATGGGCCTGTCCTATGTCCGATCTTGCCTAATTTATAGTCTTTTATTGTATTAACTTGTTCGTCTGCTCAGCCATTTAATTTGTTGCGACAATATGACGCAACAATGTTTGATTTTGACTTGCCCCTAGGTATATAACCTACCTTGTATTTATTTTCGAAAATTGTATAAAATCGATATAGCGTTTTTAAGTTTCTTTAGCTGTGCTGTGCTGTATAATCAAGTTTACAGCTCATATAGTTTTTTTAAAGACGGATTGAACGAAATATTTAGCTATACTTTTTCGTTTTTAGGGTTCCGTACCAAAATGGTAAAAATGGAACCCTTATGGTGCGACTTTCTCCGTCTGTCTGTCTGTCTGTCTGTCCGTCCGTCACACTCGATTATTTCAGTAACTACCGAAGCTATCGACATGAAATTTGGAATAGTTGTGTATATTAGTGGCCCAAAGACACTGGAATTAAAAAAAATTGGAGATTATTTTTGTTCTTATTTAAAAAGGGGGGAAAATCGGAGGGTTGAAATTTAAAAGTGAGATAACTGTACTGTGTGGGGTATCATATGAAAGGGTTTACTTTGTACATTCTAAAACAGATTTTTAATTATTTTTAGTCATGATAGTTTTTGATTTATCGGGGAAAAAGTCAAAAAAAATACCGTTCCCCCCCCCTTATCTCCGGAGTTTATCAATCGAAAAATCTGAAATAATTATGGTCAATAGGAATTTATGTATATTTTACAGGAAAACTATAGCCAATGCTCTAACTAGCATAGTTTTTTTGATATTAACAGAAAACCTCTACAAACAAAGTTAGTTTTGCGGTTCATTAAATTCATTAATCGTAAAACTTGCTACAGGTTTGTACGGAACCCTCGGTGCGCGAGTCCGACTCGCACTTTGCCGGTTTTTTTATCATGAAGTCTGGCAAAAAGAATTGCACGTATAGGTAAGTTTTGCTAACGAGCATTTTTGGAAAAAGTACCAGACACGAACAAATGATAAAAAAGCTTTGAAAGTTTTGCCAGAAATTGACCTTAGTTATATTTACATTCGAGCGATACCAGTTACTTCTGGCAAGCGAGCTCAACAGTCAACTCAACTATCAACTTTAAACTAAGATAGAGGTACTTATCTATAACATCTGTGGAGGTACTTACTTCAATTTGGTTTATTCTGAAACTAGGATTGTTGATATTTTTTATTAATATAGATTTTCCATTAGCGGACTGCTTGAAGAATATTTTACCACAGTAAGTAAAATTTCGAATGTCGAATCTGCAATTTAAAAGAAATACGAAATTATGCAACCATTTTTAATCTATTGTAAACAAAAAATCACATCAAAAGAAATACGAAATTCTTACTCAAATCTTCCTATTCCAGCTAATGGTATAGACTCATAGATATCACCTTGCATTTCATATTGTCCTACGAAACACAAAAAAATTGCGTAATAATTGTATGTACCTATTTACCTACCTATAAACTTATTAAAAAGGATAATTTTATTAATTATAGTAAGTAATATACATACTTTATATTTAATTTTAAAACTTTTTTATAACATTACCTACTTACTAGCTAATGCCCGCGGCTTCGTCAGTGTGAATTGAGGTTTTTTGGTTCCCGCGGGAACTTTTTAATTTTCCGGGATTGTGCTAATCCAGACTATAATAATTTATCTCTGTGCCAAATTTCATCCAGATCCGTTCAACCGTTGGGACGTGATTGAGTAACAAACATCCATCCATCCATACATCCATATATACCATCCATCCAAACTTTCGCATTTATAATATTAGTATCTATAGGTAGTAGGTATAGATTAGTAGATTATATAGATAATTTCAGATTGGTGTTGGTTCCTACTTAGTTACCTGATTTAAATACGATAGCCGGAAAAAATAAACATAAGTCAGTGGCAACTTCATTCCTTATAAACTCTGCATTAAGGAGCTGGTAATCTCCAAGCCCACTGAAAACTCCATTAGCGAATCGACCGCGTAAACTAGAATTTTAAAAATCTAGATTATAATTAATTATATAGGTACTTATAATGGCAAAGGTTAGGTCAAAGACTTGTAGAGAGTTACTTGCCTCAATGTTTTGGCAGGTGAGGAAAATTCCACGTCTTTGTATTCAAAATGAAATGGGTCCAAAACCGGTAACCCTTTTTCAGAGTATCCATGTTTTACAAAATATTTAAGCATTTCAAAGAGCTGTCGTATTATTGCACTGCTGTTAAATTGACGGTGAAAGCGTGGAAACGAGACATCTGAAAAAAATAAAAGGCTAGAACGTAAGAACGTAGCAATTCTTTTACTATGTCCATCTTCCAGGCAAGCGCGCTAAAACCTAGACCTCATCATTGCTTTGTATTAAGCATGAATGTTGTCAAGCGCAAGCCTATAATAGTAGTTTATGCAACTGTCATATAATGAAGGGTATTAAAAACACGAGTGTGAGTTTATGAAACGAGCGCAGCGAGTTTCATAATAGTAACGAGTGTTTTAATACCCGTGTTATATGCAGTTGCATACACTACTTTATCTTCACTAATGCAATTTATCAAACAACAAGAGTAAAAGCTGACAATACAAAACACATTGCGAAACATTAAATTCACGCGTACGTGTATTGTCACAGTGAACTTGCCGCCATTAAAATCTAACCAATGAGAGCGCAGCTGCGCGCGCAGGGCCTATCAGGAGCGAGCGCGCGCTGTTCGTTTTTTATTTAATTGGCACAAGATCTTACCAAAGAGTTTTGTGTATGTAAGTTTAGTAGTTTCGACGAAGTTTTCACGTATAACCCAACTGTTTTCAAAAGCCAGCCTAATATCAAAATTTTATACAACTTGTATGAGGATTTTGACATAAGGCTCGCCAGGTTAATTGGTCGCGTTTTATTGATGTTATAATGAGATTTTACGATATCGATGTGGATATTATACCATCATGTGAAATTGCTTAAATTGAGTGTTTTGTTATCTGCGCTATAACAGTAGTAATTATAAGTCAAGTATTGGAAACATAAGTAGAATGTTATAACATTAGTGTAGATAAAAAAAATTACAGTATCGTGGCCATGGAGGAAGGAATTACGACTATCGTGGCGTGTTGTGATGACATGAAAGATGATTGGATTCATACATTTAATGTGAACAATAGGGAATATGCATGTATTTTTTTTATTTTTTTAAACTATTCTATAAGTGATTATATAACCGAAAAAAAATATAACACTTGCACAATTTTATTAAATACCTAAGCTAAAAAAAATTAATTAAAACTACTATCATTTTCGGACGATTTAAACGCCACCATTTTGGCGCGCTCGTTCTGTGACGTCACCGTGCACACCAACGAAGTGTTTGATTCACAGTTTTAATAAAAGTGAGTGAAGTAAAGCGTAAAAGATTAACTTATTGTGATGGAAGATCACCCAAAAGCTTATTATAAATATTGTATTGTCCCTATGTGCAGTAAAACAATATTAAAACTGCACCTGACAAGATATATTTTCATATGCCGAAAGATATAAATATAAGGAAATAAATAAAAAAAAAATTTAAAAATTAGCGGTAGGTATTATCTTTCAGGTTATAATAATTTGATTGACTCATCTCACGAGTATAACAAGAAGGAATATGAAAAATCGAATATGTAGGTAACTGTAACTTTTTTTTTATCCACTACAAGTTAGCCCTTGACTGCGATCTCACCTGATGGTAAGTGATGATGCAGTCTAAGATGGTAGCGGGCTAACATGTTAGGGGCATGGCAGTTTAAATATTAAACCCATACCCCTATTCGGTTTCTAGTACACGACATCGTACCGGAACGCTAAATCGCTTGGCGGCACGTCTTTGCCGGTAGGGTGGTAAGTAGCCACGGCCGAAGCCTCCCACCGGGCCAGACCAGAGTAAATTCAGAAATTATAAATTCCCAAATTGACCCTACCGGGGATCGAACCCGGGCCGCACGTTAAGACAACAGCGCTGCACACTGCGCCACGGAGGTCGTCCCACCTTATTATTATCCTTGCTGCAAGGTTATTTACCTACCTTGCAGTTTTTACTCCTCTTAGTTCAGCGGACGTAAAGTCAAAATTATTTGCGAAGTACGTAGTCATCATGAACACATCAGTTTTAGGCAGATTATCCGACTGTGCCTTGACAAAACCGCATTCAGTCATTGTGGCGAGTCTTTTTTCACAAGGAATTACTGCTTTCAGTTAATAATTCCCAAAAACAATAATGATTTATCATAAACAGCGGCAAAACAATGCGAATAACTTTCAATAATCATACAAAACAAACGACCTGTGAAGTGTGAACAGTCGACAGGCTACAGAGTGGACGGTGACGTTATGTTTCGTTCCGCCAATAGCGTTGCGTTTTAGAAATTTGAGCGGGAATTCGAAAAATACTACTTTTAATTAATTAAATTTATTAATAGAAACATGATAATTTGTAAAAATAATCATCTGCATATATTTCTTTAGCAATAAAGATTACACATAATTTTTTTTGTTCATTTCTAAATCACATGCATATTCCCCATTGCACATTAGCCTAGCAACCTCCCTCCGGCACCCTCTGGCGTGCTGCTGGAATCTGAGGTGCACTTTGGCCGTAACGCCAGAGTTCATTGATTGCGAGTTGCGATTTTAGTGACACACTAATACAGCAGTTTGTTTGCACCCTTAACCAAACCTTACCATTGGTACTTCCAGTTGCAATTATTACCGTGAGAAAAAAGAACACAAATGTTTTCATGGCTGTAAGCTAACTGCTCTATATTTTCGTCTAAGTTCTGAGGATTATACTATGCTTATCACACAAGTTTGGCCGTGAATCAATTAATAACCACGAATTGATGTTATCTTCCCACGGTTTCGAAATTGGGATATTCTTATCTGGCCTAATCTCTGCTCTATTAAAAACTATTTTGGTAAATGAAATAACCCGTTGATTACTTTTTATATTTAACACATTCGCTGCGGCAGCATTGGATCCTAAACCTACGGCTCGTGCGGTACGAGACAAATACTGCCCGTATCTATATTTCCTGATATGCGTTACGACCTCTATTTTGCCGTACCGGAACCTGACTTTCAAAGTCCATGGAGACGTGGAAACTCACCATATCAATGGTTTTTTTGAACAAATCGATAGGCTACATCCTCGTGTATACCTAGCTGCGGTAGCCCCGGGTTCTCTATGATATTTCGAAAGATACAGAGATTTTTCAAAATCAGTCATTTACGGCAATATATATGCCGTATAGCATAGAAGTTAAAAAATTGCTAGGGATGGGTTTACTTCTGAAATGACAATCGATATTTTAAAGATATTCTTTATTAAAGACACAACAAATTTAAGTGTATAAATCAACATAATTCTTCATAATTAGTCAACATAATAATTACTCTTACAAGTACCTATCGCCAATTTAAAAAAATATATTTAAATATAAAAAAAATTAAAATAAAAAGCAGTCACTCATGTAAGTTTAGTACAAATACACTGATTAATAAATAAATAATAATAAATACAAATAGGTTTTTTAAATTTTGATTCATATTAGGGTACCAAATTATTATTGACCGAGCGAAGCGAAGGTCTCTGAGTCTACTTGGGTGAATTGGCACTTGTCCGTCCGTCTGTCAGAGCCTTATAACTTCTGAATTGCTGAACGTAATTACTTCAAATTTAAATATAATATGTAAATCGATGGCCTCCCGCCGAATATGGCTTAAAAAGTTTTAAAAATCTTTATTTCAGGGGGGCTCTCATAGAAGCGAATGCGAAGTAAAATATTTTTTATAGCGTTACATAGGGTTGCAGTATATCATTTTAAAGATAATTAAGAATAGAGTCCAAAAATATTTTTTTTTGAATTTTTCCCCTAAAATTGACGAAATGGGAGGCTTTCAAAGTAGCGATTTTCTAACGTCCAAAGTTGACCTCAGAACTCTCAATTTTCTGAACTCTCAAGCCTGAAACTTGATCAATTATTTGAATTATATCCTGTACTTGAACAACAAATACTAAAATTAGATAAATATTATAAGGAAACGAAATTATTTAATTTTTAATGATGATGATATTTTTAACAGAACTTCACACTGATGTCAATATATGGCGCTCTGTGAAACCGCGAGGTCTCAGTTCGGGGCGAACCACTAGTAATTACTTTTTATTTTTAATCTATGATGAGATCATATTAGGAACTTTAACGAAATAAAATAAATTTTAAAAAGTAGGTAATTCCCTTACTCATATCATGTTTTTTACGTGAAAGTCTCGTCGCGTAGTTTTTTGCATAAAAAATATCGAGCACTTACGGCCAACACTAATGCAAACTGCGAGGCCGCGCGGACGCATGCAGTGAGGCGCGGGGTTGGGGGGGTACGGCAAGATAGTCGCCGTACCGCACTGAATAAAAATAATTACCTTGCTGTGCGTTACGGCAACTATTTTGCCGTACATTATTAGTATACAATATCATTATATTAAAAGCAACCATATAGAAAAAATCACTGTCTCTTTCCTACACGTACGGGAACATAGATAAATCACCCCCGCACCGTGCGCAAAACAAGGAAAACTAGCTGCCGCACTGGCTGACCGTCAAATACGGCAAAATACTTGCCGTAACGCAGCGATCGTCACCCGCGACAGAAGACACTGCTTTATCCCCTTGGTTAATAATCTACTATTCATTCACTTTTTGGCCAAATGCTTGCCTGATATCCCAACTAACATATTTTAAATGTAATAGTTTATCTGTGTGTCTGTTTGTCCTGGCTCGTTTGCTCACTATACCTGCACATAAAAAGTATCATTTAACTACTTACCTACATACTTACCGCATTTATCTATTTAAATCGCGAGCGTAACGAAGGACTTGAGGTTTACTCCCGAGCGTAGCGAGGGTGTTAAAAACTTAAATCACGAGCGAAGCGAGGGATTTAAGACGAGTCCTGAGTGTAGCGAGGGATTTAAGTTCACCCAAGACTAAGACAGCTTTATCACCGAGGAAAATACTCTACTTTTCGTACCATTTGCGAAAAAATTAACACAATAATAATATGAGATAAGCATTTATTAAAAACTAGATGATGCCCGCGACTTTGTCCGCGTGGATTAAGTTTTTTGATTCCCGCGAGAACTCCTTAATTATCCGGGATAAAACCTATGCCTATGTAGCCTATGTCCTTCCCCGGGATGTAACCTACCCCTATACCAAATTTCATCAAAATCGGTTGAAAAGATGGGCTGTTAAAGCGTAGCAGACAGACAGACAGACACACTTTCGCATTTATAATATTAGTATGGATAATGACAATTAAAAGTAAAAGTTAACATTCGAAACATTGGTCCAATTATTGATAGAGAGAGTTACATTAACGTTTATGTATTTGAAGAAAACAAAAACGCGGCAAATTCCTAGTCTAATATTTTTTTGTCGGAAAAGCAAAGGCATCAAGCTCATACGGCCTCGTCGGTTTTCGTCATTTTATTTAATAATCATAACTGCATAATAGATGCGTATTTCTTATTCAAAAAGATGTACTTATAATGCTTCATATACAAACTCAATGGTGTAAACACAGATGTAGTTCAGTATAAATTTCAGTAAGTATTCCAAATTTAAATCAAATTCTCCCCCTAGAGGATGAATGAAATTCAGTACAATTTTCTTTCCCTGTTTTTAACAGATTAAAAATGACTATTGTTATGTTCGCTTTTTGTGGCATAGAATGTCACTTTTTTGAGCAAGTGGTACGAAATAGTAGATTGTATTATAAGGGAGCAAAATAATATTTTTACGGCGAGGGCGCTTTTTTGAATCCAGAACGAAGTGAGGGATTCTAGAGTAGAATCCTGAGCGTAGCGAGGGATTCTTTAGTAGAATCCTGAACGTAGCGAGGGATTCAAAGCACGTCGCCCGAGCCAAAAATATATTTGCGCCCGAATGATACACTCTACTTTTCATCACCCTGTATGAGAAAATTTGGTTCCCGCGGGAACTCTTTAATTTCCCGGGATAAAAAGCATATGTGCTATTTCCAGACTATAATCTTTTTTTTTTTTTTAATCTATCTCTGTGCCAAATTTTATCCAGATCCGTACAGCCGTTCGGGCGTAATTGAGTAACACACATCCATACATCCATACATCCACACATCCATCCAAACTTTCGCCTTTATAATAATATTTTTTTTTTTTTTTAATATATATATATCCATATAGCCCTTTCGTTAGTTAAAATTCAGAAATTATAAATTCCTAAATTGACCCTGCCGGGGATCGAACCCTGGACCTCCGCACGTTAAGACAGCAGCGCTCAACACTGCGCCACGGAGGTCGTCAATTGGCGTTGGCGCTGAACACTAAGATGTTCCAAATTCAATAAGTGCGCGGCAAAGATAATTGCGGCGCACTTACGAGTATAAAGAGGATTAAAAACTCATTACTGCCCGCTAAAAGTTTCTTATAGAAAACACCACCTTTGGGCGCACATAAAGGCGAACCAAGTCGTCCTTTTCGAATACACGGGATGAAAAAAGATTTACAAGTACTTAGTTACCTATGAAATTATGTAGACTGCATTATTAATTAATAAGTAATGTGTAGGTACGTATTTAAGCATCCTACCAAATTGGATGAATAATCACATTAAGTACACCATAACCATCACTCATTGATTTTATTGAAACCACTATAGGTAATATATTATCTACCTAGGTAATTGAATGGTATGTTACAAGCATTGATGAATCTATCTCATGATGATTACTTATCTATTTATTGGGCCCTGATCTGAATACATTTATTCCTATCAAAAAGCACAATGTTGCAACTGACCACCTGAAAAATTGCAGCAGGCACATTTGAAGAATGGATACTACACAGATGCTGCCAAATGTCAACGTATCAATAAATCTCTCGGTTAAGCCCCATTACGCGTATTGTATGGTGCACTTTAATTGAATTAATTTCCCGTGATGATAAAAGAAGCGGAACAACAATGGATGCCATGAACTGTGTGGTATTTGGGTCCTTGACATAATTTCACTGATCAAAGTACATAATATGAAACCAAGTCGTAAGCATACCGAAGCGACATTTCCATTTTATACATTACCGCTGCCTATAAACCTTGGGTTTAAGTTATTTGCGTGGGGTTTAAAAATGCAATGGTTTGTCTTGGGGTGTTCTCTGTGTGTAACCTTTTTGCTGCTTATTAGTTTAACTTAACTGATACGCATTATACTATACGTTCCTCGATCGGGATGCATAAAAAAAGCAAGCACAAGGTCTTCACCCTTAGGTACGCAGTCGAAATTCCACGGACTCGTACGAAGCCATTTGCTTCCTCGTACCTAACTAATTCGAACCGCTAGGATATGGAATGCTCTTCCGTCTTCCGCTTTCCTCTCCTCTTTTAGTAGGTGGGTATATAGGTACCTTCAAATCAGAGTGAATAGGCATCTTCTAGGCAAGCGCGCTCCACCTTAGGCTGCATCACCACTTGCAAGCAGGTCTGATTGCAGCCAAGCGCTAACCTATATAATTTAAAAAAAACAACCATATTGCAATAATTAAGCAGGGTACCCCTTTTCGTTACCGATAAGAGGCAGGTATAGGAGGAACTTAACTAATATACCTACGAATAGACCATCGACCACTGTGGTCGATGGAATAGACTGACAACTTAAGTACCTACCTGCTCTATCCTCGAAATGGTCATACAAGTAAGCTAACGACAATCCTTTTTGTTTTGGTTTATAAATATAAGTACGACCTTAATTTCTTGGTTTCTAAACTGTTACATTGCAAGTACTCAAATAATGATGAGACATTAAAAAATAATGACCAGATGACATGGAGCTAGTTTGTTTAAAGCAAGGCTACAAGGCCTAAAAGACAAGGCCCATTTTCAGTCTTTTACGAGTTGATGTCAAACATTTGTTTGTTTTAACTGGCCTTGTTTTTTTAATGTTTTTTTAATACATTGCTGTAAGTAGATCGTTACCTACTTAAATGAACTCGTGAGCAAAAATGGGGCCGAAAGTATATCTACCTATCAACCATATTGTGATGATGTGATACCATACTTAGTAGACACAGGAGCAAGTTCTAAAATCGTCAGTAGACAGGTACCTACTTACGTTTCAGGTAAAAATAACTTCAGTGTCAGTGAAACCTTTATTGAAAACAATACAATAAAAATTAAAGCTAGCTACCCTAACCTAATTACTATATAAATCATGCCCGCGTGGAATGGTGGCAAGAATGCTGGCTGAAGTTCCGCGCTGGACAGCCAGGCTGATCCTTTGCGCTAAAAATGAGCCAGCCCTTCTGTCACCAGATGAGGCAAACAACCGCGGTGAAATATCTCGCAAATAATTTTTGCAATCAACATTACCTGATTGGCTTCACCTTAGTCGAAAAGAAAAGGCGTAGACCGAAGCAGAACCGAAATAAACGTGGTACAGCACCTACAGCTGATTCAACGTTGAAAGCGGCGATGCCAAACGTGAAGATTTACGTCTCGCGCGTGAGCCCCAAAACATCTAAGGGGGACGTCATCCAGTATATCGCGGATACGTACGACGAACGCTATGGTACATCTGCAGATGGAAGACCAACTGAAGAAGTGCAGATGAACCTGGAAGAACTGAAGTCGAGTAGGACGACCTATTTTAACTCCTATACGTACTGACAGTTCCAGCTCGGTGCAAAAATGTGTTCCTCAGTGCGGACTTTTGGCCTGAGGGCATAGTGTACCGTCGCTATAGGGAAGCGAGAAAACAATCCTTGCCTTAGTATTAAGATTGTATTGTATTTTGTATTTTTATTTTATTTTGTATTGTTTTTATTTTTAAGTATTATTGTATTTTATGTGTTTTATAATATGGGCCTTGTTGCCTGAAATAAATGAATAATAATAATAATAATAATTACTCTTTACAATCGTGCATTGTCGAGTCAACATTCCTGAAGATGCTCCGGTGTCGGAGTGAAACGTACGTTGAGAATAATTTGGAAGATTTATATGGTGTAGTGAATATTGCAAGCTGCAAGTGCAAGATAAGCTGCAAGTGCAAGATACACTGTACCACATATATTTGCTTACTGTTGCGTATTATAGCAAATTAAATTTCTAGTTCCTTCATAATCATGGACTTCCGCAAAGTAACGCCTGCTTCTATCCAATAATTTTTGCCACGACTCCACGGCCCCAGGGTCTCCACGGCAAACGGAACAAATATGTAACTCTCTATATAAGATGAGAGAGGCATACTTCCGCCGTTTGCCGGATTCAGCCTTTTCTGCTGTGGCTCCCGGCCTTGATGCTCTCTCCCTGTGTCAGTTGGTCGGATATGTTTTCGCATAGGAAGGAACCCAAATATCATAGAAGGAACCTACGTACGCAATACGCATGTACAATTCTTTTATACCTACCTACTGCGCGTGAAACTAAAAACAGTCGGTACAGAACGTCCGCGTCAGCGCAATACGTCGGCGTTTTGTCCTATAGCGCTAATGTGTGCGCTCTATATACTGCAGTGAGTGACAGAAACTTGTTGTCATCCAGACATTTTTTTGTTTTGTAGGTACTTAAGAGTAGACCGTACCTATTGGCTTTGCTGATAAGTTCCAACATGACCAACGCATCAACCAGTAACCACCAAATCATACTAATATTATAAATGCGAAAGTGTGTTTGTTTGTTGATTTGTTGGATTGTCCTTCAATCACGCCGCAACGGAGCAACGGATCGAATTGATTTTTGGTATGGGTATAGTTGAGGACCTGGAGAGTGACATAGGCTACTTTTTAACCGACTTCCAAAAAAGGAGGAGGTTCTCAATTCGGCGCGTATGTTTTTTTTTTATTTTGTATGTTTGTTACGCGATTTCTCCGCCAATTATGAACCGATTTTGATAATTCTTTTTTTGTTTGGTAGGTCATACTTCAGAGGTGGTCCCATTTTAATTTGGTGAAGATCTGATGAATATCTCCGGAGATGGAGAACGGAACTCCTCAATGGTTAAGAGTTAATTGCTCGCGATCAGTGTGATGGTTTTGTAAACAGTATGTTTTAACCATGCATAGTATATCTCGTTCTGGTTACACCCTGTATTTTAAAACAGTGGGGCCACTAAAAATTGTGAAATAAAAAATTTAAAAAAAAAAAAACCGACTTCAAAAACCACAAACACTAAAAAGTATAAAATAATTTAATTTATTATGTATACAAGAGTTAATGTAGTTATCCCGAAAAATTAAGGAGTTCCCGCAGGAATAAAAAAAACTTAAACCACGCGGACGAAGTCGCGGGCATCAGCTAGTAAATTATACATTGCGCAGGTTCAAGTTCAATGCTCTTTTAAATCCGTTGTACAGCTGTACCATAACAGTTCAAGACTAAAATTATTAATCATCCTTACGACTATATTATAGAGACTGATTTCTAACCTACAATTTAAAAATAGGCCAACGCCTGATCATTGAAGTAGAGCATGACAAAAGGAAGCCATGTTACTAATTTAATGACTTTTGATAGTACCTACTACCTATAGTTCGCGCACGAGTTGAATGCAGAGCAAATGTACATGTGACACATACATTTACTCTGCATTCAACTCGTGCGCGAACTGTAGGTATGTCAACTACTAGCTGATGCCCGCGACTTCGTCCACGTGGTATAAGTTTTTTTGATTCCCGCGGGAATTCCTTAATTTTCCGGGATAAAAAGTAGCCTTAGTATGTCACTCTCTATGTCCCATGCCAAAAATCATATCGATCCGTTGCTCCGTTGCGGCGTGATTGAAGGACAAACTAACAAATAAACACACTTTCGCATTTAAAATATTAGTATGACTTACCTACATACGAGTACAATCAACATTTGAAACACTTTTTGAGACTTTATTCTGAGCTATTTATCATAATACGTACGTATTATAATACGTACGTATTTATCTTATTACGTGTCTACAGGTGTCAGATTGTATCCAAATAATCGTTTTCAGGTTGATTATTATTATTACTGTTTATTAGGAGAGAGTAGGTACATTACATACTACTCGGAGCACGAGAAAACGACTACTAGGTATAATAATTAATTATTTGCCTACTAAATCGCATCGCATCGCAATGAAACGCTATACCTATTATGTCAAAGTATCTCGCGCGCGCGTGTTGGCTTGTCTACATATCTAACTAGCTGCAATACTTACCTACTTAAAAAAATGTTTTTAAGCTAAGAGACATGCGACCAACGCGACATGTCAACTGCGTTTCATTGCGATGTGTTTTAGTAGATAAATAATTAATAATAGTATGTAGTAGTTTTCTCGTGCTCCTAGTAGTATGTAATGTACCTACTTTCTTCTAATAAATAGTAATAATAATAATCAACCTAGAAACGATTATTTGGATACAATCTGACGCCTGTAGACACGTAATAAGTCTATTTTTAATGATTGTCGTTGTCCTCATATGCCTATCTTTACCTCCAAATATCTCGGTAACGTGACACTTTGGGGTACTATGTTACTTGACATTATTTGTTCGTCTATGTGCCCTCTATCCATACATACCATTTCCATCGTGCGCCGCGATTTCGAAAAAAAATCAAAATGGCGGCGGGTCGCTATGCCAGATCGGTTCTATCCCCTTTTTGTCATTTGAGAAAATGTCATTTGCTAGAAGAGGCTCCGAGTAGGTACCTATTTACTTAATGGTGAAGGAAAAAATCGTGAGGAATCAGGAAACCTGCAAGCTGGAGAGTCATTCATGTTCTCAAAATTGTGTGAATTCTGGCTATCCGTACTTGGCCAGCGTGGTGGACTATGGCCAAACCCTTCTTATTCAGTGAGGAGACTCGTCCTCAATAATGTGCCGAATGAATTGTTACTGCCTCGTTGGTCTAGCGGTTAGCATGGTCGACTGCGGATCACGAGGTCCTGGGTTCGATTCCCGGTCGGGCCGAAAAATTGTTAGGTATTGGGGTTTTAAGTTAAGAAATTCTCAGTGCCCTAGCCCCGAGTTAGGAAGTTGGCGGTGAGTCATCCTCGTGCCTCGGAGAGCACGTTAAGCCGTCGGTCCCGGTTATTATCACTAACATGATAATCCTATAGTCGTTAAAGCCCGCCAACCCGCATTGGAGCAGCGGGGTGGGTCTAAGCTCTAATTCCCTCTCCTATGAGAGTGGGACGTTATTGGGCTGTAGTAATTGAAAATAAAAATTGACAAAAATGGATTGTTTGTCATGATATCTATGATATTTTGTTTGTGGTCAATATTTTGTGCGTTAAAACGGTACCTATTATATACCTACAATCTATCCCGCTCCTTTTTTTAGGTTTCTAATATAGTAAGGCGTTGCCTGGAGCAGATCACTTTTACAATACAGAATTTATGTATATATTTGTTTAAGATTTAAGTAACCATTAGGAAGTCATATATATCCATCTATGTTGCATCAGTGGCAGAGCTTTAAAATAAAATAATATGAGGCAAAGAACTCGAATTCGCCATGTCTAGCAGTAAAAATAAAAGTATGTAACTAGGTATTTCTACTGAATTAAAAGACCATCGCTCTTTCGCACCATGTCTGTTTTATGTAGCGTCAATTGAACTTTTCTATTTCTATCGGGTTCACGGACTTCGCCGTACTCTAATATTTACAACAGCCGCGAAGCCACCAATATTAATTTAGCCCGCAAATTTGCTAACTCGGTTTTTTTAAAAATATTCTATTGACATCAGATAAGTATAAGTTATATTTAGTTAAAAATTGAAACTGTGAATGTACTTAGATTTAATTATATTGGTAAAGGAGATCATTAGCAATTTCTCAAATAGGAAAGTAAGTATCTACTTAGGTTTTAAAATTTGAAACTAAATTGCTATCGATAATATAGTTTTTTTAAAATCCACAAGTTAGCCCTTGACTGCGATCTCACCTGATGGTAAGTGATGATGCAGTCTAAGATGGTAGCGGGCTAACCTGTATTGACACTATACAAGTACCTGATACTCTATTCATGAAAATACATTAAGAGCCTATAGTACTCCAGCTCGTATCAAAGGCGATTCAGGCGATGCGGGGCGCGGGGAGAACGTGAAGTGAACTCGCAATATTTCAGAATTTAACTTCTAGCAACGAAAAAAAAACATAATTTTAAATTCAGATCACATAGTGCACGTATTGTACTAAGTTGAGTTTCTATACAAAATTTAATTAGTATAGGTAAAGTATTCATTGACTACTGCGGTTTATTTGTAAAATTCAGAGGGAAGTTTGTGATTTTTTTCTATCGAGAGAATTTTTAGTAATCGTGTTTTCACATCACATAAAACTCAGTGTATATTCTTAATTTTACTATATACTTTTTTCAATGTTATTGATTCAATACTTTTATTGATATGCAGGTTCAAACGTGGGAGGTTGAGGAGTTTTTTTGACACGCAGGAACCTATAGACCCTTAAGTAGTAACTTTACTTAATTAATACGTTAATATTAATAACTAGATGATGCCCGCGACTTCGTCCGCGTGGATTAAGTTTATTCAATTCCCGCAAGAACTCCTTAGCAAGATAAAAAGTAGCCTATGTCCTTCCCCGGGATACAAAGTATGCCTGTACCAAATTTCATCAAAATCGGTTGAACACCTGTTCACCTGTTGACCTGTTTCGAAGCGTAGCAGACAGACAGACAGACACACTTTCGCATTTATAATATTAGTATGGATACATACCTACTTAGATATACTTAGGTTTTATACTTTGTAACATTAGGTATTTAAATGTAAATTTCTTAAATGCAAAAGAATTGCAAATTACCTACATATATATTATTATAACCATTGACTTATTAAAACGGTATAACCCAATAGGTAATATGCCTCTCAAATAAGAAGAGCCATACTTTAAGTAGGTACTTCAAGTATCGTAATTTGTAAAATAGGAGATAATCAAAATAATATGATAAGTAAGTAATTATAGTGGTGCGATTTTTTTTATGCTGGCCGATGGTCTTCTCAATGGAAATGCATCTAATATTAGAGTTACGGCGTAGCAGGAAGCTACGGGTGTACTTATAACGAGATTAGGTCGTAGAGCTGACCCACAGGTAGATTTAGTTTTGGCACAGATTTAGTCGTGGACGGACCGAACCTTTCAGAGTTCTGTTTATATTTAAGTCTCTCGATATATTTTTTTTTAAAGGAATATTTTAAAAGAACAAAAGTTTTTGGTAAAGGAGTGTAGAGAAAGAAAAAATCTTTATTTTTTTCTAAGTAACGTGATAAAGATATAGAGAAATAATGGAGAAGTTATGGCGAAGTGTGCTGTTCTTGGCGATTGCGTTTTATGTGATGGTTTCGGTTATTACTGCTCCTGCAAATACTTATTGTAAGTACTTAAAATATGTTTATTACATAGGAACTAAAACAATAATATGATTTAAAATACAAAAGGATTGAAAATAGGAGTCATCATCATTTCAACCCATTGCTGGATAACTGCTGAGCACGTGTCTACTCTCGTAATGAAAAGGGTTAGGCTATAGTCCACCATGCTGGCCAAGTGCGAATTAGCATAGTACTTCACACGTCTTCGAGAACATTATTAAGATCTCTCGGGTATGCAAATTTCCCCACGATGTTTTCCTTCACCGTTTGAAGTATAGTACATTATTGCAAAGGCCGGGAAATAGGCAATTGGAGGTCGAGTATAATACGAGACAGGCAATTGCCATTTCCGCCGAGGCATATATAGTGCTTTTCTCAAAAGAATGCAGGGAAATAAAACATACTTTATATATTATCATAAAATTTTCATATAGGTAGGTACTTTCATGTATTTTTTTTTGACTTCGCTGGAAGCAGGTTTTCCATTGCCAATTTGGCTTCTTATCTTAAATCTGGTGGAGTACAATCAATCTCCATTTCACTCTCTGAACCGTTGGAAACCATTTTAATTATTATTAAATTTATATTTAACTAGCTGATGCCCGCGACTTCGTCCGGGTGGACTAAGTTTTTTCGATTCCCGCGGGAACTCATTAATTTTCCGGGATAAAAAGTAGCCTATGTATGTATGTATGTATGTATATTCTTTATAGCTGATGCCCGCGACTTCGTCCGCGTGGAATAAGTTTTTCAGTTAATTTTCCAGGATAAAAAGTAGCCTATATTACTATCCCACGGTATAATCCCCCTATAATGGTGAAACACGTACTTCTTCATATTTTAACGAAAGCCCAAATGCTGTTTCATGGCTATAACTTGAGAAATTAAGGATTTTCATACAAACTCTCAACCCCTATTTCACCCCTTCGGGGGTGGAATTTTGAAATACTGTGAAACACATATTATGTTTTCATTTTCAACCCGCAGCTCATATATCAATTTGCATGGCTATAACTTGAGAAATTAAGGACTTTCATACAAACTCTCAATCCCTATTTCACCCCTTCGGGGGTGGAATTTCGGGATAAAAAGTATCCTATGTCCTACCTCGTAGTATGGGCTCAAATCGTGCCAAGTTTCGTTTGAATTCATTCAGTAGTTTCGCCGTGATACGCGGCCAAGATACAGACAGACAGACAGACAGACAGACAGACAGACAAACAGACAAAAATGAAAAAAATTACAGATTTGGCTTCAGTATCGAATAATGAGTGCCCCCCAAAAAAAATTTTCAAAATATCTTCAATGTACAGAATTGGACCTGTTACAGTTTTATTATAAGTATAGATATAGATAAGTATGTAAATACTGCCTCGTTGGTCTAGTGGTTAGCATGTTCAACTGCGGCCGACGAGTTCCCGGGTCGGGCCTTAATTAAGTATTGGGTTTTTCTGTCTAGAAATTCTCAGTACTAGCCCGGAGTTAGGAAGTTGGTGGTGTTTCACCCCCGTGCCTCGGAGAGCACGTTAAGCCGTCGGTCCCGGTTATTATCACTAACATGATAACAGTCGTTAAAGCCCGCCAACACGCATTGGAGCAGCGTGGTGGGTCCTAAGCTCTAATTCCCACTCTCCTAGGAGAGTGGAGGCCTGTGCCCAGCAGTGGGACGGTGGTAAGTGGTAAGTATGTAAATAACAAATCAAGACGAATTCTTAGCTTTGCCGCCAATTTTTTTTTTATCATCTGTGCCGACAGGCAAACGCATTTATGGCTATACAGCCACGTAAACCACAGACGTGACGTAAACGCAATTTGTACATAGGTAAGCAAAGAGACTATGGTATGCCAAGAATGACAAAAGAGATCCGATCAAATAGTATCTAATATCTAACCCCAGCACGCCTTTTCATACAACATTGCAGGAGCGTTGTAATGTTCCAAATTCAAAAAACGCTCCTGCAATGGATTTGATTTTGTTTGTCCGAAAATTCGATACTTCGCGTGTTCTTTTTTCAAAATAATGACAACATTTCCATGCATGTTTGAGAAAAGTATTTAACTTCTCTAACATAATATAGGTACTTAACTCCGGAAAAATAGAATTCCATGCCCGAGGATCGAATCCGCAGAGTGTATACTTCTGAACCACTAGGCTATTACCGCTATTACATCAGAATGTTAACCAAGCCCTTAAAACTATTAGAGCGAACTACACGTTATCTTATACCTATTACTAGTTAGTTAATATCTAGTTAAAGTCTAGACATTGCGAAAGACTCGTTAAAGTACCCTGCACCTAAATATTATGACGTTTAGTTGAGTGATTCAGTTGTTCTGGGTTCAATTTCTGCAATCGGTACCTTACCTTAAGTACTAACTTTGGTTTAACGGTAGCTGCGGGTGACTGAGGTGTAGTTAATACGTATGTAGTGCATGTCTAAAGGGGTTCGAACCTTTTTGTATGGAAGTTGGCATAGCGACCCGTTGGCATAGTTTTCTCGTGCTCCGAGTAGTATGTAATGTACCTAATCTCTTCTAATAAACAGTAATAATAATAATCAACCTGGGAACGATTATTTGGATACAATCTGACGCCTGTAGACACGTAATAAGTCTATTTTTAATGATTGTCGTTGTCCTCATATGTCTATCTTTACCTTCAAATATCTCGGCAACGTGACACTTTGGGGTACTATGTTACTTGACATTATTTGTTTGTCTATGTGTCCTCTATCCATACATACCACTTTCATCGTGCGCCGCGATTTCGAAAAAAAATCAAAATGGCGGCAGGTCGCTATGCCAGATCGGTTCAATCCCCTTTACTGAAATGTATCATCATAATATTAGGTACGTATATGATTATGAGCATTGAGGGACGAATGGCCTAGCTGTGACAACGCATAACAGTCGATTGCGATTCTTAAGCAACGTTGACCCAAGTCGGTAACTGGATGGGTGACCGAATTTGGACGTTCAAATTTGGCCTTTTCGTTACCTCCGTGCCTCAGAGAGCACGTTAAGCCGTCGGTCCCGGTTATTATCACTAACATCTGATAATATTCGTTATAAAAACCGTAGGAGTGTAAATACTCTTAATCGGGTACTTAGTCGGGTCGTATGCGGATTGCGGAAGGACGAGGGAACCCACCGCATTATTATCCCAAGAAAACTCCTACCATTATGTGATTGAAAGGGGAAGGGGTCACGACCCTCAGTAATGAGGAATACGACGCAGAGAGAGAGAGATATGAGCATAGTTACCCTGTGTTTTATAAGACAAAAGTTATAGGTAATTAATTCTTGTAAAATGCTCTTATTAAGGCAGTGCTACATAAAACATATTACAATAGAGTCTAATTTATCAAAATTTACAATGGTAAGTAGGTCCGATATCGTCTTGCTGAATGGATGTCTTGCTAATTTTTAGGGTTCCGTACCCAAAGGGTAAAAACGGGACCCTATTACTAAGACTCCGCTGTCTGTCTGTCTGTCTGTCTGTCTGTCTGTCTGTCTGTCTGTCTGTCTGTCTGTCTGTCTGTCTGTCTGTCTGTCTGTCTGTCTGTCTGTCTGTCTGTCTGTCTGTCTGTCTGTCTGTCTGTCTGTCTGTCTGTCTGTCTGTCTGTCTGTCTGTCTGTCTGTCTGTCTGTCTGTCTGTCTGTCTGTCTCCAGGCTGTATCTCATAAACCGTGATAGCTAGAAAGCTAAAATTTTCACAAATGATGTATTTCCGTTGCCGCTATAACAACAAATACTAAAAATTAAAAAAATATATATATTAAGGGGGGTCCCCATACAATAAACGTGTTTTTTTCGTATTTTTTTGCTCAATATTAAAAACGGTAACAGGTAGACGGTTCAAATTTTCACAGAATATTAACTTGTATATTACCTTTCAAAATAAATAGTTAAATATCAATAAAATAAATATTAAAGGGGGGCTCCCATACAACAAACGTAATTTTTTGATATTAACAATAAACCTCTACAAACAAAGTTAGTTTTGCGGTTCATTTCGTCTTGTTTTTAATACGTCATAAATCGTAAAACTTACTACAGGTTTGTACGGAACCCTCGGTGCGCGAGTCCGACTCGCACTTGGCCGGTTTTTTAAACACACGTCAATGAATCAATTTTTTAATGGACAGTCAAGTGTCGTTAGTATAAAGCGCTAACTAACAAAGCGAAAACACGAGACATTTTTGTCTGGAGGATAAAAACGGCTCCGTGATTTACTTTTGAAAAGAAGCGCTGCGACCAGACAAATTGTCGGTCAGAGGATGACGCGTAGATACGTGCCACGTAGATGTTTTGAATATTTTAATTACTTACTTGCTAATAATTAATTCGATAATTTACATTTTAATCTGTGGTAAAGCGCAAAAGAACGCTATGAATTCCCGAATTGTCCCGGTTCAACTGGTGTCCCGGGGGTAGGCATTCAACTCGCGCGCGCTATCTAGGTACATAATATTCAAGAGTCTGAATTCACAAATTCCAGCACGTGGGCCACATTACACAATCAGTCAGTCCAATGACAACAAGCAGCCTTACATCGAGGTGAAAAACGCGACCTACCATGGGAGTGGTCCCCGAGAGGAAGCCCGTGCCATGTGCTCGGTCAAGACTCAAGAGGTCAATGCCACAGCCAACGCTACAATTACGAGGAGACTCCACGGAGTAGTTACATCAAGTAAATAACCAACTATAATCATACTAATATTATAAATGCGAAAGTGTGTTTGTTTGTTGGTTTATTGGTTTGCCCTTCAATCACGCCGCAACGGAGCAACGGGTCGACCTGATTTTTTCCATGGGTATAGTTAGGGACCTACTTACTTACCTACCAATTTTTGGTTGAAAAACCAACTGATAGTTGTAACTTGTATCACACACAATAATAAGTTAATTTCTAATCAATTGTATAATCAATATTTTACTATTTAGTCAGATTTTTACACTGAAAGCATATTAATGTTGTCGAATAATGTTTTCAGGAGAGCTTCATTCATCAATACAGCGACTGGAAGTTATCATCTATGGGCAGATGCAGCAGCTATGGCAGAGTCTGGATGCTCTGCGGACACAAATTGCGGGCAGTGTTCGAGTGTCATACCCCGACCGGCGCAGTGTCAGTTTTCTATATAGACCGAATGCAATATGAACTGAAACGAAAAACGTGCGATGCAATCACGATTTTGAACTTAGATATCTTTATGTACCTGCTTAGTGTGCTTCAGGTGTCAAACAAACCCCTAGGGAATCCAGACCGATTATTATCAACTATACCTATTACATATATGTATTTAAGTACCTAGATATGTGAAAACTGTTATAAAATAGAGGCTATTTAACAATATGCTAAATGAATACTTTCTCTTTGAATATTTGAGAAAATAATATTTTGAGAGTAAAATACTTACCTAGGTAACTAGTTTCTTACCTTGATGATGACGTGATGTCTATGTCTATGTGTTTATTATACCTAAATAGGTATAACTAACAGTAGGTAACTAACTGCTCCAACACATTAAAATATTTCCAACAGGCTCCAATATTTGTGTTATTAGGATTCAAGTCAAAGATTAAATTCCTACATCGTTTAAATGCATCTACGGTAGAATCTACAATAATCCGTCAATAAAGATGTTTCTTTTTAAACCTATACATACCTACCTAATTAAAATTCACTGCAGACTAAAATTATTTAAATTTTGCTTAGGTAAGTACACCATGTGTTTTTAAATTAGATACTCGACTTTGTGGTACTTAATCTTTTTGCTGTAGTAAGTAGGTGTTTGATATTGTTTAATTCCTTTATTTCTTTGTTATACCTACAAGCTAAATGCAGCGAGATATAGGTATATTGCCGATTTTGTACAATTATTGACTGTTTTGCGCGGTGTTGGAGGGCGCCAAGCGGTCGTCCAAGGGTCTCACCAAACCTATCGACGCGGAACCAGCTTGAGCCGGTCAGAAAAGCTTCATGTAAGCTTTACATAATACAACATTAAGAGTAAAATCGCAGCAAAATGCGGTTTCCACGTCGGTAGCCGTCGTCGAGTCTCGTTGGTCAGGGCAGGCGACGTCTTTTTCACTCTTATTACCATGTAACTACACGAAAGCTTTTTCTGAGCGTCTCAAGCCGGTTTCGCGTCCGGCGCCGATCGATGTGGGGAGACCCTTACCGTAAGAGAGTTTCACTGACTACTAAAACTCAGCTTTATTTACTTTGATATTATGGTTAAAATTTCATTGAATAACAAAATACAGAGACTAGCGTTTGTTTTCATACTTCATTTAATCCAATTCCAACCGTGTGTGATAAATATGAAGCTGAGTTTGGATAGGTATCTCATCTCCACTGCATTATGAATACTGTGAGTGAAAATTTATGGATCTATGAAACTAGGTAGACTGCGATAAAGAGGCTTACATAGAGACCATTGCTTAAATAAGCTCTTTTTACTCAAGTCGAAGCGATTATTCTATGTTATGCTATACCTACTAATACATAAATAGATGATAGTTTCGAAATAAAACAACAAATTAATAATGTTCACTTTAAGTTTATTAACAATAAAATTAGTAACTGATTATTCAGCATTTACCCAGTCAATTTGTAAACTACGATATAAACTAAACTTGTGTTTTCGGTTGTACCTACTTTTGAGTAGATCTCAATTTTTTTTACCTATTTTATGTTCTATTTAGCTTATTATTTAAGGCTCACAATGAGAACTGAACCGTATCGCATTTGGTACATTTGTGTACTCATTGAAAGGTTTTTAAATATGTCCAGTTTAGTTTACACCATACTACACTAGGTCATAATAACAAGAAACAAGTTAGTATACAAAAGATAAATGATGACGCTTAGAACTAAAAACCTAGTTATTAATAAATATTAACAATAAAAAATTATTATGCATGTTTTCTTTTATCAATTTATGCATCCAAATTTACCTCATATAGCTCAGTTATGGACGGATTGGATTTATTACATTATTGTTTATTTTTTTTCATTAAAAATCGAAATTAATAAAAAAAATAACATAAGTATATTTTTTTATGATAGCAAAAGCTGGTTGTCGATTATCAAATATATAATAATGAATTATTATCATTAATATACTTAATTACATTTCCAAAAAAAGATAAATCCGAAATTGACATATTTTATGGATAAATTATAAAAATGGGATATCTCAACAATAATTACTAAATAATCTTTGAAATACATTTCTAAGTTAAATAAACAATAAATGTTATGACTGCATTAATTTTTTTGTTAATTGATTCTTTGCAAAATGTTATAATATGGCAGAGAATGTTTGACAAAGAATTTATATTCCCGTGTATCCTATTTTAGTCCTAACTACCTTAAGAATAAGGTATCTAAATGACTCGTACCAACCTAATGCTGTAATAGAGATTCTTTTATATTCGAGTATATTTTGTTTTTCGTATACATAAATATATATGCCATCGCAAAATAAGCTGCGGTTATTCTTATTGTCTTGCGGTGACGCAGAATTATGTGCATTCACCTCAACAACGTGTAGGTATAACGCAAATTCCAAAACAAGAGAAAGAGATGTTTCTAGAAGTAAAATCTTTTTCTCAATGTAAACAAAAGAAAAGAATAGCTAATGTACCTATAATATATTATGTGTACAACAAAATTGGTGAACTAAAAGAGGAAGAGATGACGTAAAGTGAAAAGCGAGAATTAATTCATAAATCAAGAATATAATTTTCTATAAAAACAACTATAGTCTTTCTTTGAATTTTATTATCACGATTCACGAAGTTTTTGCGCAGATTAATAATATTTTGTTTTAAATTATAGTGGCTTTTAGGCAAAACTTTATCATTCATAGTTCTGCTTGCTTGATACTTGTTTTCGGTTGAAACATGACAATTTGGCAAAAATTTAAGTTCCTTCACAGATTTCCTGGGCTGTAGAACTTCGATGATGATTTTAAATGATCGGTGGTAAGGCGGTGTTGTGCGTCCACCACGGAGAATTTTATTTTCATACAATCCATAATAATATGAAATCAACCAAAAACTGCGCATACGTAGACTCTATTTCCACTTGACAAATGAATTGCGAATCAAAAAGTGTGAAAAACCACGGTTTTCTGTGACGATGTCTCCTGTCGCTAACTAAAAGTGTCTACGTGTGCTTAGTAATTATCATTTTATGCGGCGGTGGCTTGTATGTATCTACGCAACTCTTCCTGTGTGTCGAATATCATTACGGGGAAAGGCGATCCGGGTACATGGCGGCCGGCCCATCGCACTTCTACGCGGTAATCGCCAGGTTCGGTGGGAGAAAACTGTGGAAGAGCAATAAAAAGTAGGGTTACAATAAGATTTGACTGCTCACCAACGTTGATCGTATTCGAGCAAAGATACACTTTGAGTTAAGGTAAAATTGGTCTGATCTTCCTTTTTCAAGTTTATCTGTATAACGCCTTGCGCAAGTGGGCTTTAATTTACAGAAAAAGTACGCAAAGTAAGTATATCAGGTGTCTGCATCTTGCACACAAAAATAAAAGTCTGAACTATAGTACGCGCGCGAGTTGAATGCAGAACTTATGTATGGTGACACATACATTAGCTCTGCATTCAACTCGCGCGCGTACTATAAATGCCGTGCGTACATTTTTAGTCCATTTTATCCATATGTACGTTCTTCAAGAGATGCAATGTAGCAGACCTTGAAACTCACAGAATTTGTAAAATGACACAGACACGAGGCAAAATATTTTGGCTAATCTTCGAAGTAACTTTCACTAATAATCATGATGTTCACCTTGCAAAGTATAGTGCGGTCCTTCTGGTTCTCGCGCTGCATTTCGACTCTGAACGCGCCTTTGGGTCCGCGCACACGCACGGTGAGTTGCCCCGCGCCCGCGCCGCGCGTGTCGCAGAGGAACCGTGACTGAAACGTTGCTAGCACGCCTGGCTCCACGCCCGGACCGTATACTCTGACCTATAATTATTATGATATCAATTAAACTTAGCTCATGATTAGGCCTATTGCGCATTACAACACTTAATTACGCTAAATGAATGGTTTCAATATAACTTACTCACTATAAATGTCTCTTAAACCTCGTATATGCTTTTTAGTGCAAAAAACAAAATTGTCCCTAATTTCGATCCATTAATTATAAATAACCAAGAACTGAAACAATCAGATACCGAAAAATATCTTGGTTTAGTTTTGGATTCTAAATTAACACGGCGAGCTCATTTAGATTACCTGCAGTCAAAACTCTCATCTTTAACAGGGGCTTTGCGCAGATCTACACGATGTCTACCGCCTAAAGTACGAACTATTATTTACAATTCATTAGCTAAGCCTCAACTTGAATATTTAATAGAGGTATAGGGAAGTGCGTCTAAAACTAATTTACAAGATCTTCAAATATCCCAAAACAAACTGTTAAAAACGTTATTCCAACTTGACTATCGCTTCCCGACTAAATAACTTTATAAAAAAACTAATACATTATCTATAAATCAACTATACAAATACAAAACATGCATGCATTAGTGAGAAAAAATCTCTCAAATTCAATTCAGACACATATTACTTTTAAAACTAAATCACATAAACTCGGTACACGTAACAAACATAAATTACAATTATCAAAAGCTAGGACTAAAACTGTACAGTTTGAGGGAGCACTACTGTACAATACCTTACCAAATGAAGTTGTTAACGAAAAATGTTTTATTAAATTCAAAAAAAAATTACTCAAACATTTCCAAAATGAAGTTTAATAATAAGATTAGTTTGTAGATAGAAATTAGTATAAGGTCACCTTATTACTGTCTAAGTATAGTTTAAGTATTATTATTGTTCTCATATAAGTGAACTTTGTTCTTGTTTGAGAAAAATAAATATCTTTAAACCTAATATCTTATATTTTGTATGCGCGTGTCTGATATAAGACACTAGTAAGGAAGATAGAGAAAGAACGAGAGAGAGAGGAAAACTTACTTTGGAAGGATCCGGTGCGCCCGCGACCTTGAGAACGAATGGCGATCCGGGAACATGTTCGCCGGCGAACTGCACGCTCAGAACATGCCGGCCGGCCTCCGCGGGCTTCACGTTGAGGGTGAATGTGCCATCGCCGTGCTCGTACAGTTCACAATATGCCACCTGAAATAAGGCTATTTTGAAAATCTCTCTCTCTTCGGTCGTTCCTTTATTGCTGAAGATCGTGGTCCTGGCTAGATCCTAATCTCGAACGGATTATTTGTTTTCATTGGCTTCTCATCAATCATTCTCAATATGTTATGAAATTTCGACGCGTTTGACTCCCTTTACCCTTAGTTGGTCAGAGCACCTAGTTGGTGAGCGGCCTCTCGCTCTTTGGCAAATAGGGGCCACCAATTTTGGTTTACATATCAACAGGCGAGCAAACGAGCTGATGGCTCACTTGATGTTATATAATTACCACTATCCATGAGCATTTGCAGCACAGTTAAGAAAAAATTGTTTACTCCAGCAGATGAGCATATGATGAGAAAGCAAATGCCACCGCCAGACGACCAAGACCAGACCAAGACATTTACATAATTTTCTGTACTCTAAAACTACCACTAACTAAGGCTTTGTTTTCGCAAAAAAGATACATTTACTTCACCTTATCAATCTTATCTTTGCCAATCATTTATTTAAAACTTTTGACATAAGCACATCTATGAAGTTCGATAATTATTGATAGACACAAAAAAATTAATATTTGATGGACACGTTGTCAGAACCGGCCATCACTTTCATAGTCAGTAGCTAAAGGTAAGACCTACCTTGTTAGGTCCAGTACAATGCGCAGTCAACTCCCCAGGGCCTGCTCGCCGCGTGTCTATCCACGAGCAAACCCTGTCAACTACTTCTCCAGTCAAACACCACTGGCATCTATTTCACTGTCCATTTTAAGAGCCTAAAGACCTACCTTGTTAGGTCCAGTTAGTCAGCTTCCCTCGGCCTGCTCACCGTATGTGTATCCACGAGCTAACCCTGTCAACTACTTCCCCAGCCAAACACCACTGGCATCTATTTCACTGTCCATTTAAAGAGCCTAAAGACCTACCTTGTTAGGTCCAGTACAGTGCGCAGTCAACTCCCCAGGGCCTGCTCGCCGCGTGTCTATCCACGAGCGAATTTCCCTGCCAACCACGCCTCCAGCCAAACCGGCCCCTGAGCAAACTACACGGGAAGCGTCGCCGCTTTCTGAACCGGCCATCACTTTCACCGTTAGTGGACAACCTGAGGACAATAGTTTTATTACTAGGTGATACCAACAATGTGGTCCACAAATAATGTGGAAATTTTGTATAACACAATCTGTAAGCTAAACTAAAATGACAGCTTTAAATCAAGGTCCATTTCCGCAGGTAATGCTTTCATTTTAGTTTAGTTTAGAGATTGTGCACTATAGAATCAGACCCAATTGTCTGTTTTAGATATTTTCTCCTGAAAAAAGTAATCTAGATATTGAATTCCTTGTAAAGTGTTCTGCCTATGTCCCGAAAGAGGCCGAGCTGCTTCGAGACTAGCCCAGACAAACCGACTAGAATGTTAAGAAAATCGGGTGCTAAAAGTATGCCGAAAATAACAGAAGAGCGAAATAAAGCCAATTGTGTGTTGTGCGACATTACAAACACCGCTTTTTTTTGTATGTATTAAGTAAATGATATGTGATGTTTTTGATTCTGAATAAGTTATTAAAGGTGTAATTGTTCATTGGCATAAACAAAATAAACAGGCACTGAAAACCTTTCGCCATGCCGAATTTTTTTAACAGGACTGAAACCGAAAATCTAAACATTCGAAATTAAATTTTATTACAATTACTAGCTGATGCCCGCGACTTCGTCCGCGTGGATTAAGGGTTTTTTGGTTCCCTGCGGGAACTTTTTAATTTTCCGGGATAAAAAGTAGCCTATGTGTTATTCCAGACTATAATCTATCTCTGTGCCAAATTTCATCCAGATCCGTTCAGCCGTTCTGGCGTGATTGAGACGCCATTTACAGACATCCATTTGTCCATCCAAACTTTCGCATTATAATTGACAGAGCGAAGCGAAGGTCTCTGAGTCTACTTGAGTGAATTGGCACTTGTCCGTCCGTCCGTCCGTCCGTCCGTCCGTCTGTCAGAGCCTTATAACTTCTGAATTACTGAACGTAATTACTTCAAGTTTAAATATAATATGTAAACCGATGGCCTCCCGCCGAATATGGCTTAAAAAATTATAAAAATCTTTATTTCAGGGGGGCTCTCATAGAAGCGAATGCGGAGTAAACTATTTTTTATAGCGTTACATAGGGTTGCGGTATATCATTTTAAAGATAATGAGGAACAGAGTCCAAACATTTTTTTTTTTAATTTTTCCCCTAAAATTGACGAAATGGGGGGCTTTCAAAGTGGAGATTTTCTGACGTCCAAAGATGACCTCAGAACTCCCAATTTTCTGAAAGGCTGAGCCTGAAACTTGATTAATTATTTGAATTATATCCTGTACTTGAACAACAAATACTAAAATAAGATTAATATTATAAGGAAACGAAATTATTTAATTTTTAATGAGCTTCCGTATTTTAACAGAACTTCACAATTATGTCAATAGATGGCGCTCTGTACAAGTTTATTCGTTTGTGCTTACAAACAAAAGGCTGAGCCTGAAACTTGATCACTTATTTGAATTATATCCTGTACTTGAACAACAAATACTAAAATTAGATAAATATTATAAGGAAACGAAATTATTTAATTTTTAATTAGCTTCACTATTTTTAACAGAACTTTACAACGATGTCAATAGATGGCGCTCTGTTTATGGATACCGCGAGGTCTCAGTTCGGGGCGAACCACTAGTATTATAGTATAGATAATTATTCAACCAACCTTTGACAAGTCTTCCAGCCCACGTAACCCTAAGCTGGTGATCACCAGGCCTTCGCGGTGTGTATGTAGCGCGCCAAAGACCGGGCCCAGCGGCCGCCAACGCCACGGAAACGGATTCCCCTTCAGGCGATGTTAGTGACGCCTCTGGAGCCCCAGGGCCGGCTGCACTGCCGTCTAATACAAAATTGTCACGGTTAAATTGGTTATTATGGGCTTAACAAATACGATCGTTGTTTAAAACAAAAAAAGGACGCACAAAAAAGCGTTCATTGGACATACCACACGAGTTCACAACATAAAACAAACTTTATCATTACTGTTTTGGATTACTGCGCTTCTTAAAACTTTTTAAAAGATTGAAATTTAGGTAAAATAGACATATTGAATGGAAGGGTAGATCAGAATATATTAATCACAAAAGTTTTTGAAGCTTTTAATTACTACGAAATATAATCCTTGAGGTTCAATCACTGTGAAAATTGTCTTCAAATTTAGTGTTTTCTAGATATTTAGGAAATGGCACAAATTATAACTTTAAAGAATCCTAGATTTAGAGTGACCTTGAAAACGTTGTTCATTAATATTTAATTCATCCAATGAAATGAAATGAAAATATACTTTATTGTATATCTTCCAGGCAATCTAGAAAAGGAAATAATAACAGAAAATTTGACTGAGGGTGCACACAAAGTAGGTGTGCAATTAAGGGATAAAACACAATATAATATTAACTCACCAATAGTAAACACAGCGGGTGTGTGAGGCGCCGCATGCGCCAATCCTCGTCCAGCTAAAGTAACTCTATCAGCGGTATTCCCTGACGCAACTAACGCTTTTCTGGGCGCGCCAGCCACTAGAGCCCCGTTATAGGTAAGCTCCAATTCTTGTTCCCCACTGACGCCTTCCACCGCTGTTAGAGTAACTACAGCTCGGCCTGCCACTGTTTCTACACCTGGATACAAAAAAAAACCACAAACGATAGAGCTTTTTAACTTTTTCAATACCCATAGTTTCGTAAAATAGCTTGAGGCAAAATTATTGCTTTTTAATCAAGGGTTCAGCTTCTATTGACAAATTCAGGTACAGAAAAAAGACTACAGACTTAATGCTTCCAAAAGTGCGACTTTATTTTTTAATGACGTTGATGATAAATAGCCGTTAGTGCCAAAAGATCATAAATTAGACATAAACATGGTGCGTAGTGGAGGATACTGTCTGGAAGAGCAAGGCTGAGTGAGTCACTGAGTGACTGTAGTGCTAATATCATCAGACGTCAACGTCAATAGTGGATGTCCAAAGGCTAATAATAATGCTAATGATGATGAACAAGATAATAGTGATGATAAGGATTGTAATAAGGATCAATATGATAATGGTGATGAGCACGATAATGATGATGTTGATACTCACGTTGATGCCGTCAACAGCGGACGTGCAATAATGCGAATAATGATGGAGAACAAATAGCGATAATAAGGATTATAATAAAGATCAAAATGATAAGCACGATAATGATGATATTGGTACTCACGTTGATGCCTTCCCGCTAATAAGCACTCCAAAGTTCCGGGACCTGCGTTACTAGTATCCAATACAATCTTTGAAGGCGCTCGAACTCTACCAGAGTTATCCGTTCCCCACCCACCTACTGGTAATATGGCCGATGTGTCTATTACCTAAAACAAATGATTGGAGGATAAATAAAGTTTTAAATCACCAAGCGTTGTCGATACGTAACTAAATTGAATAAGTAAATGAAAAAGAAATTACTGTTTCTCGACATATCAAAGGTGTTATTTTCTTGTTCTTCTTGCAGCATAATGAATATCTTAACATCTTACAGAATGCTAGCAGATATAATAGAATTTTCAAAAAATAATCTAATTTCAGTAGACCTGAATCTGTAGTATCTTATTTGTGATCAGTAAGTTTTCCAGCTTGAGGCGATAGTTGCCAAACTAACGTTATAGAACACTGAAAGTCTTTTCTCGTATTACAAAGCAAGCAAGAATGGTACTTTTATCCTTTTTTTTTATTATTATTGGTATTTTTTTCATATCTTCCTTCGTTTCCTAATCAAATTTAGTTCGGATGGACGAACAATTCATAGGAAATCAGTGTTTTATACAGATATACTCACTTTGACAGAGAAAGGACTGCCAGGCAGCGGTCCGGAAGTCGTGAATATCCGCACTTCGTACGGGCCCACGACTAGCGGGATGTAAGCACAGAGCCATTCCCGCGGCGCTCCCGCTACCACGCGACACTCCAGGAGACCTGAGTCTGTGTTATCTTCCTTGAGATCTGTCAGCTTTTCAACCTAAATCAATGATTACGTTAGCTGTGATGCGCATTTGTTAGAACTTTATTGAATGCTTAAAAAATCCCCATAACAGTTGAACACAGATTAGTCAAGTCGATGTAAACAAAAAAAGATACGGGAACGGACCCTTGAATTATTTTAATAAATAAAAATTATTGTTATTAAAATTACTTTATCAGAACTTTTAAGACTTAAGAGACTTATGCCCGTTTGCACTAAACTCAAGTTAGGCTTGTCCTAGTTAAGATACACCTAGGCTTAAGAACGGCCTAGCAAAAAAATTCGTTTGCACTGACAGTCTTGTCCTTGCTGTGTCGTAACTTAAGCTGCCTAGTTAAGCATCTCTAGGAACGAATGGGATGAATGATTGTTTATGGTTTTTTTTTTAATATATCTTGCAAAGTAATGTAAACACTAGAATATTTTTTTACCTTATCTTGTCATAACCTCAGGCATGAGTTGAATAGAGACAAAAGCTAAAACATTGGTGTATTTTATTTTATTGGTTTATATATTGTACAGGTGACATTAAGTACGTGGAGTTGAAGGTTATTTATTTTAGGGGATTTCATAAATCAGCAATTAAAATGGAAAGACAAATAAATAAACGAAAAATAACTGCCAATTTTACGGCAGAGGAGAAGTTGCGGTTTGTACGGTTGTTGTGCGAAGAGGGGCAGTGCATTATTTCCAAAGTACACGATACTGCATCAAATAAAGAGAAAGAACAGGCTTGGGCAAAAATCACCCAAATTCACAATTCCAGTGGTGACATAATGAGAAAGAAGGAGAAAGAATCTAATAAATCTTGTGACATTTTGCTTGTGATCAGTGTAGTGTTCTACCTAAATAACAATCACAATAACAATGTAGGTACTCTGTGGTTGAGATACCTATCAACCACAGAGTAGGTACATATCAACCGTGAGACCAATAATTAATGACAACAAAATGGTCCACAGACTACAAAAAATTCAACTTAAGTATCGCCTACGCTTGGGCGCTTACTAATCGGGCTCATAAAGTTAGGCATCTCCTAAGTGGATTTAGGAATGGCCTAAGGTTAGTGCAAGCTTTTTAAACGCTAGGATAAGCCTAAACAAGTTGGGCAGGAAATTAGGCGATTCCTAAGTTTAGTGCAAACGGGCATCAATATGATAAGGGGAAATCATAAAGTAATTCTATACTAAAAAATTAAATTCAGTAAAAGCGGCAATTTAAAGTTGAAAGCTTTAAGAAATCTGTTCTGAAATTCAAATTAGCCTAACATTGAAAATATAATGTACCCTATTCAAGATCGTTAAGCATTGTCTTCCACTTTTTAAAGCGTATTAAAGAAATGGCCTGAATTTAAGTGAGTTCATTCCTTCTATTTGATTACAAGATTTGGTTTAAGGGTTTGGTTACCAATTTGGAGCCGTAAAAATACCTGAACAGTGGGTGCAGTATCTTCCACACAGTTTATCGTGAAAGCGGCTTCTTTGCCCACGTGCGCATGCGCGAGTCCTGTACCAAAGCATTTTGCTGCATTACTCGCTTTTCCGCTTAGAACGCCAAGTGATACCGGGCTTCCAACTACCGGAGCACCTATGAAGACAAAAGAAATATCGATCAATATTTTGCTGATATTTTTGATGTACGTGCTGTATTTATTTATCGGTAAGAGATATCTTGCTTTCAAATCAAAAAGCTTTAAAAGGGCTCCAAACCATAATTGAAAAATTTCCAGAAAAAGGTGCAATTTTAGTTTGTTTTTACAGATTTTGTATGTATTGATTACCTACTTCAAAATTGTTCCACAGGTTCTATATTTGGTACAGTGGGTATAAACGCTACACGAAGCAGGAATGTTCGCTCAGGACAAAATCGCGAAAACATAATGATAAGATTTTTTTAAACACTCCCTTATGAGACCTCTGTGAGTGGACTAAAATAAAAACAGAAAAGGGAATTCCAAACTAACGTGATCCAAAAATAAATAAAAAAGTGTGTGTGTGCAATTCACACACGGCAGAAGTGAAACTTCAGAAAAGTAGCCCACGAGAGAACGAGATAAATGTAACTTGTATTCTATCTCATTCTCTCGCAGGCTAAGTAGCCTAAGAGAGAATGAGATTAATATAACTTGTATTCTATTTCATTCTCTTGCAGGTTAAATCCTATATACGAGTATGTTTGTCTCTTTTTGGTGTCGCTTTTTCGTTTCATTGAATTTTCAAATCACAACGATTCTAAAGAAGTTTCAGTTCAAAAACTATAAAGTATATTCAAACTTACCCCCGTAAGTAATATAAATGCGGTAGTGCGCCGGCACGGAAGGCCGCAGCCGAACTTTGTGCGTGTGTCCATCTTCCCGTATATCGATAGGTAATCTCACTCTCCTGTCGCCCATTGCTTCGCAAACCACTTCTAACTCTCCAAGACCTGCGTCCTTTGTATCAACTACAATAAATTAAAATGCATTAAATACTGACTTTGCTGAAAGCTGAGCATTTTTTTGTGCGATAACAATTTGATTTCACTGCGATACGATTGATGATACGAGACAATCTAAGAAGGAAGGTATGGCAGATTGCAGTTCATTTCTTTCAGTCACTATGCACGGTACGGCTTTGCCAATAGAGAGATATATAACTAGCTGTAGTAAGCTTCAGCCAATTTATAAAATCTCAATCTGTTCATGGGAATCAAACCCTGACCCAACAAGGCCAGGTATTCCATGCCAGTTATTCCAATACACTATATTAATTTATATTACCTGTAAAATTTATAGGTGTCTGCGCGATAATATTCCCAGTTGGCAAACCAGATAGTATGACTTTATGGGGATCAAAAGATTCGCACGTAAAAGGACTTCCAGTGACGGGTTTCGAAAGGTGTAGTACTTCTGCAAAAGTATAAAAAGTATGATATAAAAGACTAATTAAACTCAAGCATAACAAAAAATTAATAAGGCCGCAGACATACACTCCGAACGTGTCTCATTCAACTTCAGTTGTTTCGATTTCATTTCAGTCAAATGAAATCGAAACAACTGGGTGTCAATTGCTCATTGTGTTAGTGCTTTTAGATAGTGCATAGATTTACAATTTTATTTGACTTAACATAAGAGGCGGTGAAAATGGACCACGGGTAGTCAGAAGTACATTTACAGCTGAAAATATATTGCCTTATAAAATAATTTCAAACATGGGAAACCCTAGAAGTTCCTGAGATTTCGTGTTACGAGTAAGTCAGTGAATGGTATTTCACTGTTATATAAACAGACATAAGAAAAACATCTCTTTTTACCTATAGTGCTTTGGCCGACTTCGTTGATGCTAAATTCGGCTTGTAACAGCCCCGATTTGGTCTGGTAACATCTGACGGGTAAAGCTCTGGAACCGGGACCTGAGACCACCACGTCGAATTCTCTGGCTGGGCGACCTAATGTGTCGATACTGAACGAAGCTACTTTGCCCACTTGGGCTTGGTAAAGGCCTAGACCTGATGCTGCTACCTGAAAAGAAGGATCTGTTATAAAACCTTCCCTAGTAGTAATAGGATTTAACAGTACTAGAGTTTCCCCAAATCTATCGACGCGGAACCGGCTTGAGTCGGTCAGAAAAGCTTTATGTAATAAGGGTAAAAACGCGGCAAATCAGTGTCTTCCATGCGGCGAGGACGCTGAGGCAAGCGACGACGTTTTAACCCTTAATACCGTTATATAAAGCTTTTCTGACCAGCTCAAGCCGGTTCCGCGTCGATAGATTTGGGGAGACATTCAGGTGTTAATCGGAATCATTGGAGTTTTTTTTCTAACAAAACGTTTGCTACTTTACGCAATAATTTTTCACTCCTTTAGTCTTTATTTGGAATTAGCGGTTATTTATCCAATGGTGGAACATGTTCAGCCCCAAGCCATTCTATGATAAAATAGACCTCATTGCTTCTTTCATTATTTGGATTATTGACTTCTGCAAAATCTGCAAATGTACAGACCCAATATATAATTAATGTAGCACACACCTCTTGACCATGATGTGCGGGTAGAACGTCAACAAGTAACGGCTCTTTTGAAATTGGAACGCCGCTCCACAGCAACGCCAGTCGGTGCGTGGCCGCTCGCGAGGGATGCCACACTAGCTCCATCCTCGCCCCGCCGCGTCTTCGAACTGAATGTGCCACGGCTGATCCTCCGCACCATACTCGAGCTGACAGTCTACCGGCACCCGCCCCAGCTGTACTCACTAAAGAAACAAGGTATTCCTTGAGTGCTTTTATAATTCTACACGTCACGTTATCGTGGACGTCAACGTCTTTGATTTTATCGTTGACGTCAACGTGCACGTTACCACTTGGAATTAGAAACATGGAAATTCAATAAAGCGTCTTTATATATTCCCCTAAATTTTACTTCCCTGTGTTATCGTGATGCCGTGGGTGTGCATGGTAATAACGTCACGTTAGAAATTATAAAAGCGCACAATGAAGGAATGAATCGGAAATGATGACGTTAATCATTCCATCCCACTTGCACAACTTTAACTGTCTTAAGTTGTAAGTAATGACCAATCCAGTGCTTGGTCTATAGAGATCGTTATGACAAGATATTTTCTAGATAATATTTGAAATCAATTTATTGTTATTGTTTAATATTAAGTGCTGTTTATTATGATATAAGTGAACTTACCGGTAAGTATTGCCGGTCTATGCGCCACTGCGTCCCCAATAGAGAGCACTTTGACCGCTGAAGCATCAAGTGCTTCAACTTCAGCTATAGGTCCTCTAGGACTCTTCACAAGGTATCTTCCTACTCGGTTAGCGGGGAATGTAAGAAGACCAGTGTCTTCAAGGTTGGCTTCAGATATACGGCTGCCGGTGGGTGATATTACTTCCACGTCAGATAGACTTTCGTCTACTTCTATTGCTGCTACACCTCCTATGGTAAAAGATGAGAAAGAGACTTTTACTTTCCTTAATAACTTTAGTTTAATAAATCGTTCAGTTTATTACATGCGTGATGCGAGTAAAGGGATAATATTATATGTGAAATAAGGGACTAACTTTCTACAAAATTTGCACCCAATTAGAAATCGTTCAGTCATTCCCATAGCTATATAATTACTCCTTGATTTCCGAAAAGATTTGTGTAATGATTTCTAATCCAAAACTAAAAAGACTATAAGACAAAAGTTAAGAATATGGTAAGTGTTCGGACACTTGGTTTAAGATTGGTCTAAACTCTCTTCCAAACTAGACCGCATAGTTACTACATCGTAGTCAAACGCTATCTTTTTTCGAAATAGGAAACAGAATGTTATAGCTCAAACGTTATTTGTGCCTTACCTATTTGTACGTAAGTGTGCGGTTCGCTCACTCGACACACAAATGGGCTGCCGGGCACGGCCTGCTCATTGAAAGTGACGGACACGCGATGTGGCTCGCGTGACACCGGCACGAAAGTTACGTCGTAGAGACCGCGGGCGACTGCCACCACCTAACACCAGGAGAAATAAAGATAATACTTAGAATTTAACTACAAAATAGATCTGAATTAAAATAAACGCATTCCCAGAAATAAAGGGCTGATGATATCCATACTTATATTATAAATGCGAAAGTGTGTCTGTCTGTCAACAACGCTATAAGGGCCAATCTTTTCAACCGATTTTGATGTAATTTAGTATAAAGGGAGTTACATCCTGGGGGATGACATAGGTTTTTAATTTGGAAAATTAAGGAGTTCTAAAAGGTTCTAGAGGAGATAAAAAATCTTATTCCACGCGGACGAAGTCACGGGCATCAGCTAGTAAATGTTAAAAAGAGGACAAACAGAAGGGTTTTAGTAACTTTGGTAGATAGCTATTCTACCGTTTATTTTCTGCCATCGTTCATTTTTAAACCCCGCGTGCATTGTGATTCATAGTTTAGATCACATCTAAGACAGAACACTGAAACATTTAAATCATTTTTCTTTCCTAAACACATCTTTTATCACACAACTTTATGGTCTTTAGAGTCTACAATTACAATCAAAAGTTTCAACACCATATTTGACACCCCCAGAGTATTTTTTTTCTTCAGTTTACATAATATATAACTTACCTCAGCTTTAACAGTAGTTGTAGGTGTAGACACAACAAGTTCGAGGGTGCCCTCGCCAGCGCCCGCTGCGTCTACACTGAACGTGACAGGCTTGCCTACTTCCACGCCACGCTCCTCGTCACCACTTTCGTCTAGACTTAGACCTTCTAGCGTGCCTTCCAGTTCTGAAGAAAAGAGATTATCATTGACATAGAAAGTTTAAACTTTGAAATTATGACTGTACATAGGCGTAAAAATACTTGAAGTAAAAATTACGTGTACTTGAAGTAAAAAACACAACTGTATGTATTAATAAATACTTACTTGCTATTTTTTTAACATGTCCAACGAAACTAACAACTTTCGAACTGTAAATTAGTTGTAAGGGAATGGGAATAAATGGCCTTTTTTATAGCATAAATGGGTACCATTTTAATTCGTCTAATTAAAAATTTATCAGACATTTTAATAATATCAATAGGGTCAATTCGTTTAAGTTACATATAAGTTAATGTAACTTAAACTAATTGAACTTGACACACTTACCACCAGCTCCAAGTCCCGTAACCCTGACGCGGCGTACGTCATATACGTTGCAAGTGAAAGGCGAGCCAGGAACGTGTCTCCCAGCGCACTGCACTTGCACACTGTGCCTTCCCACCGCCTCGGGCGTGTAAGAGCCCGTGTACCGACCGTCTCCAGTAGGAGTCACGCGTGTGCGCACGCTGCTGCCACCGGGACCGGTGACGAATATTGTCGGTTCACCAGCTATAAAAGATAAAATAAAAATACGTTGATAAACGTAGAACGTCTTAGACGAACTGTACGCACTTGTGCAGTAAGTGACAACATTTTACAGCAAAAAGAAAATATATGTAATACCATTCATAGTACTGACCTAGAACAATCTCCGATCGCCATGTCGGAAGAAAAAAGGAAGGAACACATTAAAAAAAAAACTGTAATAGAAAAAATCACTTGGCGGCACTTACCAGCGGCAAAGGATGTCTCCCACCAGGTCAGACCAGATCAATTCCGGAATTTCTAAACGGTCTTTTGGCCACAAAATTACCCACAAGCACAACCTCACAATGACAACACTACAATAGGCAAGGAGATCGTCACTGTGCATTTGCTCAGACTTTATTTAGAGTAAAAACAAGACAGACTTTTCATCTTGTTAGCTCGAAGAAAGTCAAAGTACGCTCTATGAGTTTTTGCAAGTGTCAAAACTAATGATTTTCTGTAAAATCAATTGATAGCTTTGCCGTATTGGCAATCGGCATTGAATTACAGTAAGAGATGTGAACAGTTTCTTGTCATTCGCGCAACACGGTTCACGAGAACTTCGCTGAATTTTTTTTTTTAAGATGATATCTAAGACGTGTTAAAGTATCATCACATGTAGATGTAGACCTATTAAGGATTCTCACACGTAACTTACTATTAAAGCCAGTGAGGTGGATCTCAGCGGGTTCGCCCCTAGGGGCTGAGCTTAGACCAGGTCCCGCAGCCCTTGCGTCCGCTGCGGCAGCGGGGGCTGACACTATACACGTGAACGGTGACCCAGGTACTGCGTGACCGTTGAATCTGACCGATAACGTGTGGGGGGCTGCTTCAGTTGGCTTGAAATTCACCTGTAATAGGGAAATATTATAGTGTTATTTAATTGTAATCGAACGAAAATTAAACAAGATTGTAGTTGTTGAGTAGAAACTTTTGTATTGAAGAAATAGTTAAGTATAAGAATCACGAGCAAGCGAGTCGCTCAAAGTTTTCTTCGCCGAGTATTATGCTGGTTCTTCTTGGTAGGAATCATTTCGAACCAGTGGTAGATTCACTTGAGATTCAAAAGTACTTATAAAAAATTATTAGAATAAAAATATTTGAATTATGAATTATTTCTTTTTCACAAATCTGGAATTTTACACCAAAATGCGAGTATGCGGCTTGTTTAATTCTTTAAAATTGCATTAAACAGTGGGGCCACAGGTTCAGAATAAATTTTCATGAGCAAATATACCTTAAATCGAGCATTTCCTTCGCTCTGCACATAATTGGGTACATTTCTGCCGTTCACAGCCACAATGATTTCCAAGTTTCCGGCACCTAGAAAACAACACCAAAATAACAAGAATGAATCATCCTTTAATCTCAAAAATTAAGATGTAATACCTCGTATAAATAAGTTATGAATATCTTACCGGCATGAGAAGCGTTGATGGTAAAGGCCACAGGTCTACCGACGACTCCGGGAGAGATATCAGTGACAGATACACGCGAGGCACTGTAGGCTTTCACCAAAAACGGACTGCCTTCTACGTGACCTCCCATTGCTCCAGCCCGTACCTATACACCAGAAAAACAATAATTTATTTGTAGTGTCCAAGTGACAGTAGATTTCTGGCTGAAGCCAAGGTCTATTCATCGGCGATTACCACAACGTTCGGCCGAAGCTGAAGGTTTATAACCCTAAGAAATTCAGTTCAATATTGGCTAAAAATGAATAAAATAATTGTTTTTTTATGGTTTATATTGACCAAAGCTTCAGCTAAAAGCTGATGTTTTGATACTATTGGCGGCCGGTCGGCGCAGCGCAATGTGACCCCCGATACCCGCACCTCGCATCTTCCACTGCACTCTCGCGCATTCGTAACAGTTCGTTCAATTTCAGTGAAATCTAGAATCTAGAATCTTGCTAGAAATAATCGGCCTCGCCGAAGGCCGTAGGACCTTCGGTCGGGAACTATTTATTTGAAAAAATCCATTTCATATTTGGCTAATCCAAAAAGCCAACAGGTGGTTTAGAATTTTAGATATATATGAGGTTTTTCTAAAAGGGGAGCGATATTTCAGTTAACATAATGTTTATAGATAATTAAAGTGAAGAAATTGACCTGATAGCTATAAAGTTCCATTTGGTAATCTTGCATTTGCCTGTAGACTTCATAAGTTTATGTGGTTCATACACAATGTACATAACATAAATCAAATGGAAATTCGCACCTGTGTGAAAGGAACATAAGGAAGGTATTAGTAAGGTATAAGAAGAATCTTTACCTCAATACTGTGATCTCCCACGTCTACAGGTACGAAGGAGATTGTGTATCTTTTGCTTGGTTCATTTTCACCTACTGTCTCTTCAGCAGATACCTGTAACAAAAGTTGGAAAACTCGTTTTATACCTGAAGTTTTAAAGAGAAAACGCAAGAAAGATGTTTAGTCGATACTGAAAATTTTATATAAAAGAATTTTGTTTCTTAATTTATTAGCTTTACAAGTTTGTCTTCTATAGAGACAAATTTACCTGTACAGGAACTGGCCTTCTAGCTGGTCCCAAAACCTCTACATGTGGTGAAGTGGGTGAATCCACGCTGAACGTATACGCATCTCCCACGGAGACTTTATCTGGGGATTCCCCGGATCCCGCCCCTATGACCCGCGCAGGCGCAGAGACATGGCATACAAATGGACTGCCTGAAAGAGATTTCTACCTGAAGTGATTCTATAACGATCAATTAAACATGAATCAGATGTCAGGACATAATCATAAATGAGTTTTCGACGAAAATGAAAGAAAACTGTTGGTTTCTTGGTTTGGAGGCGTCAGATAATATCGTCCTCTGAATGATAACTATTTTATAAGATGGCGTGCGAAGAAAATTTTGTCTGCCAAAGTATGAAAAGATCCATAAATCACTCACTGTATAAAATATTCAAGCTTCTTTTGAATTGTCAGGATTGCACTTCTATTTTGATCCAAATAAATAATATTTTTAATGATTGAACTTTTTAATTGATGAGAATGAACTATCGAAAACAGAAACTATCGCAAATACTTTATAGCAGATATTCTGTATGTAATTTACCCGGGACGTGGTCTCCGTTGAATCGCAGCTCGACAGTGTGTGGCCGTGGATCTCTGGGCGTGAAGCTGATAGCGTATGTATGGGCGCCCTGAGCCGCAGCGGCGGTTGGCACGCGCCCACCGTTCACTGTCACCTCCAAGTTGCCAGGCCCAGCTGCCATTGTTTCCACTAGCCAAAAATATTGATTACGTAACTTTTATGATATGACTAGCTGATGCCCGCGACTTCGTCCGCGTGGATTGAGATTTTTCGGTTCCCGCGGGAACTCTTTAATTTTCCGGGATAAAAAGTAGCCTATGTGCTATTCCAGACTACAATCTATCTCTGTGCCAAATTTCATCCAGATCCGTTCAGCCGTTAGAGCGTGATTGAGTAACAAACATCCATACATCCATACATCCATCCAAACTTTCGCATTTATAATATTTATTTGATAATAGGAGGTCTTAAGAGGATCGTCTAGTTGTAAATTTTCATACAAAAAGCGATAACGTTTTTCTTCCCGTAAATTTTGTCCAATTTTCATAATTTTTAGAAATGTTGCAGATACAATGAAGAACTATGCTCGTACGTTTTAATTTTAAAGAAATATTGCATAAGTTAAAAGTTATTAGCGTCTAAATATCCATATTTTTGACCTAAAAACTTCGAGTATTTTAATTTTTTTAAATTTAACTCAACTAAAATACTAAAAAAATAAAACGTACGAGCCTAGATTAAGGTGTACTGAATCTAATGAGACCAAAATTGTCTAATTTCGTAAATGTTTGGGGGGGGTAAAAACCATATCACCCGAAACAATATTTCAAGAATAAAATGTAGGCATATGCCTACTGGACTTGCAACTCTCTCTATCGCACGATACGGAGAAGGCAGCGTTGTGAAACAGATAGCATTATTGAAAATACCTACTCACGTCGCGTTTCGTCACTAGACGATAGTCTTAAGTGGCATTTGGTCTTGCAAAGTATTATTAACACTTACCCAGAAACGTAACAGGTTTTCCGACGGTCCCGTGTGCTACATCTTTGACTCTAATGGCTGTGACATCGTACACCTGATAAAAAGCATAAACGTTACGAATCTGTTACTTCTTCATGGTAGTTAGATATAAGAATTTTTTGTAAGCAATTTTATCAGTGGCCATTTTAAATCAGTTTGTAAACACTAAACACTTAAATGAAGCTTTTATGGCTATTTTGTAGTACACAATCTCACAACCAAAATAAAATGACAGCACTAATTTTATTGCTATCCCTTTCATAAACTCCCTGTGGAAAGGAACAGCACTAGATTTAGTTCAGTCAATTTAGTCGATCGACGTGTACAGAATAATTAGCCACATGTTCACTAAGTCTTTTCAAGAAAAACCACGATTTGATCATATAAGACGACAAAATTAAAATTTGGCTACCCAGTGCATTTTATTGAAAAGGCATGTGCTATTATACTAACTTTCAAATGAAATGGGCTGGCAGGTATAGGCACGGAGTCCACAAGCACGTTCAGTCGATGTTCGCCCACAGCGCGTGGCACGAACTCCGCTCGAAATGTACCTGCCCCCGCGGCTGCCACCGCCGCCGGCACCGACGCTCCATTGGGACCTACGCCCCACGATCTCTTCAACTCTCCGCTACGCCCTCACTCCAACTCTTACTCTCTTTCTGTTTTATCTCTATCTATTTCTATATTCTCAATCTCTTTCTCATATTCATATTTTGTATTTCTTTCTCAAAGTGGCTTATGCTAGTTTTATGATATTTTTTTGTCTTATTGTCCTACAATAATTGTTAGGAGTTAGGGCGAAGCGGATGAGCTTTGTAAACGAGTAAAAATGTATGTTATAGATGCCTAAATAAGTAATAATAGTTTATGCCTTTATTTTAAAATCGAATGTATACACTTCTAATATTATATTAGTATTTTCTTTTGGTATTGTGAGCAGAAAAAGTGCTTAGCCTAAGTTAGTTAAGTACATCAATTTAAAAATAAATTAAGTTCATTAAAAAAATAAAATGATAAAAAGCATGAATTAAAAGGTGATGGTTAGTATTGCTAAGCGTTTTTTTGTTCTTTTTGTTTTTAATTTTTTACACCTAACTACATTTTCTACTTCAGTCATTCCTTCAAAACTTCTTCCCTTATAAAAGTGAATGTTTTTTGAATTTGACTCTTTTTTTCATGTCATTGTTCAATATTATTATCTATTCTGTCTTTTATGCCAGCCTGTAAAAGAACCAAATTATGTATGAAAAAATGACTTGTTAATTTCAATACAAATGCAAGCCAAACACCATGAGGTTGCAAGATGTGATAACAATTAGAGTTAGTAAAATAAAAACCAAGTTTTTCAGATTAAAAATAGTTTTTCTACCTTGTAAGACTTCAAGCAAAACGTTTACAGCATACCCCATTAAAGTTTTCAAGGTTTTAACGCGTGCTAAGTAGTGTAATCCTTACACAATAAGCACCGTGCGAAAAGTCGACGAAAATAGTACAAAGATCGAGAAGTGAGCATACAATCGGATGCCACATATTACTGTCTACAGTCTGTTGTAATCTAAAAATCGTTCTCACAAAACAAGCAATTGTCTTTTATCTTTCACTTAAATGGAATATTTGATGTCTTACCCTCAACATTGACCTCTATCTGGTCCAGAGTGGCTGATGAGTGATGTAATGTGAGTGAGGCAGGCTGGTGGAGTGGAACTGGGCCTGGCAATGTGACTCTGGCGGCGATTCCACCACCTTCTGACACATCTATTATTAAAGGACATCCTGGCACACGCATCTATAAAAAATGTTATTTTTAAAATTTAAGAAATTTCTGGAAATTGTTAGATTCTATTATTGCATAGGCCCCTACTGTAGATATCTCACCTTATTAAAAGAAACATTCACTATATGTTCACAAGCTTCTGTTGGTGTAAATGATACTGTAAACCTGGCATTTCCCTGTAACAATGATAGCAGATAATTTATTTTATTATTATGTAGTATTTAAAATAACTCAAGTTGTATTATTTTACTGAATTGTTTAACATATAATTTAAGTAATCTTTTTACTGTAGTACTTAAGTAATTTACAAAAATAATTTTTCAACAACACTGGTCAGTTTAAAGAAAATATTAAGTATATAGAAATTATTTAACTCAGTTTTTAATTTACTTTTTAATGGATCTTTAAATTCTGTAAAGTCATAAGCAGATTTATTTCTTACTTGTGGATGAACTTGTGTTGGTATATTGAGTCCTCTTGCAGCCACTGTGATTTCAAGGTTTCCCTCCCCAGCCTGAGCTGCGTCCACCGCCAGCTGCACTGGCACTCCAATGCGAGCTGATGATCCACCTGTTACACTGACTAGTTTACTGTCATATGCTTTGCAGACAAATGGAGTGCCCTGAAACAAAAACCAAATGATTGGAAAAACTTTTACAAGGGAATCCAGAGTTGCAAACTGGAGAGATAGGGTTTTAAATTTTCAAATAATTTATAAGTGCTTAAAAATATTTAGATATTTCTATCAGGTATTATAGAAACACTCCATACTAATATTATAAATGCGAAAGTGTGTTTGTTGGTTGGTTTGTCCTTCAATCACCCAGTCTAGGAGCTGGAGAATGACATAGGCTACTTTTAACCCTGGAAAATTAAGGAGTTCTGTGAGAATTAAAAAAACAAAATCCAAGAGGACTAAGTCACGGGCATCAGCTAGTAAATTAATAATATGATAATTTGGACTGAAGAAAATCATTAAAACCTATTTTTTATATAGTTATAATAATAAAATGATCTTCTGTATACTATTTCAGGTTTCTTTTCTTAATCAGGCTCTAAATTGAGTGGTGTGGAAACTACCTAAGTACTTTGTCACAAATTTCGGCCTGGAAAATAAATTAAAATAAAGATTTACTTAAGTATTTTAATATTTAATTTATTAGATATCCATTTAGTTGCACATCTATCTGTATAGCTATTAAATGTTTTAAATTCTTTATACAAGGCCCAAAGTGCAGTTTATTTTAAATTAAGTTTGACAACTTTTTATACTCACGGGCACAGGCTGATTATTATAATGCGCGGTGAGCGTGTGAGGTCCAACATGCTTTGGCGTAAAGCTGGCCACGAGCCCCGTCAGAGCCTCACCGGTTAGACGCACTGGGACTTCGCCCCTCGGGCCGCGCACCGTCACAGTCAGCTCGCCGCCTCCGGAACCTTCCACTCGCACCGAACATGATGCCACCTCGCCAACCGGTATGAGTTCTAACAATTTCATACATTATTTCAATACAAAAATGTACAAAATATTCAAATTAGAAAGCTTTTAATTTTTTGATAGAGCTGCTTTGTTTGTTTTGATTTAAAAACGTCAGTTGAAGGCTGTCACTGTCAGTGTCCGTGTCGTGTCAGTGTTAAGTCAAGTTGAAGCGCCAAGTTAGTTCGGAAATTGATCAAATTAAACCAGTAAGCAATACAAAACCAAAGGTTTTTTAAAAATAAATACTATTATCCAGTGATGATCAAGTGGAGATAAATGCCTGGTTTAAGTTTAAAATTCGCAATTCTTTATGACTTTTAGCTACTTACTGAAAAAAAAACCTTACCAACTTGTGTTGTGTCTATCGTCACTCGCTGCGCGGGTGCTACATGGAAGATGAAAGGCGACGAAGGCACGGGTTCACCATTGAACTTAATGTCTACTCGATGGGGCGTTGGTGTTTCGGGTCTCCAGAACACAAGGCAGCGACCTCCACCAACCACCTGACAACCAATAAAGTAATTATAGGTCTACCAGAATCTGATGGCAAAAAGTATACACCGTATACTGGTACTTTTATGTGTATTTTTTGCCATCAGATTCTGGTAGACCTATAGTAGATTACATTAATTATTTTTTAGCGGAGTTTCCGGACGTTTAGGATAGAATGTAAAAAATAAAACTATCGAACAAGCGCGATAATAATGGCGATGGCGAATGGTTTTAAAAAGCTTGTTATCAGATTAGTTATCGCGATATTTGGATTGTTATCCAGGATCACGATATATCTAGGAATCGTGTCAGTCATCATCTCATCATCCTCAACCGATAGACGTCCACTGCTGGACATAGGCCTCTTGCAAGGATTTCCACACGCCGCGGTTTTGCGCCGCCTGGATCCAGCGGCTCCCTGCGACTCTCGATGTCGTCCGTCCAGCGAGTAGGGGGTCTGCCAACGCTGCGCTTTCCAGTGCGTGGTCGCCACTCCAGCACTTTGGGACCCCAACGTCTATCGGTTCTTCTAACTATGTGCCCCACACATTGCCACTTCAGCTCCGCAACACGTCGATCGATCGCGTCAGTAGGTACACCAATTTTCATTTTCTATATAGTAGGTACCTACTTATTAGGTAAGTAGGCATCATACGTGGACCAGCGAATGGGCGACAATGTATATACAAAGCTCGAATATACAAATAATTAGTTTAATATTAATTTATTAGTCGTTAATTTGAGGTGAAGCAGGTGCTGTCTCGTTGAACGCTGCCACAACAGCTTTACTTCTGTTGAAATTCTGCTTAAAATTCTTCTTTTTCCAAAGTTCCAAACAATACCTCGACAAGATGTTATTAGGTATAACAAAAAAAAAAGTGTGTGTGCAATTCATAGACGGCAGAAGTAAAACTTCAGAAAAGTAGCCTACGAGAAAGCCTACGAGAATGAGTTAAATATACCTATCTACCTATTCTATCTCATTCTCTCGCAGGCTAAATCCTATTATGAATATGTTTGTCTCTTTTTAGTGTCGCTTTTTCGTTTCATCGAATTTTCAAATAACAACGATTCTTATGAAGTTTCACTTCAAAATCTCGAATAAAGTTTAATAAGTAGATCATGATATGCAGAAACAGCAACAATAATAGATCGCGTCTTTACTTATTTGCTTCGCTACCTATATTGTCTATCTAAATTCAATGCGTCCCGTCGAGGTACGTATTTCATTTAGTTATGAGAGTTTAGCTTATTAATAAGGCAAGTCTAGGCCTTGTCAATAGCAGCGACCTGCAGGGTTTACTTAGCGGAAGTTTGCTGTTTACGTTGTACTTACTTGTACGTGGTTAGGGACTTCGCCCTCATTGATTGAAATTTCTAATTGCCCTTCACCCGCAGCGCTCGCGTCCACTGTAAAGAGAAACATAATTTTCAATTAAACTATTAACAATTTACGCTGTTTTCCTTCCATTATTGGGGTTCTGATATTACTGGTCTTAGGGTATAATAATATTATGGTTAGGTCAATATTTTTTCTTAAAATACATATTGGGTGTCGGTATGTCACACGGACCTCTTAGTAGGTAGGTACTCGTAGCTATTCTTTAATTTTCATATCATAATACAAGTAGCCTTTCTTTCTTTTATCAATATACCTACTAGCCGCTGCCCGCGGCTTTGCACACGTTAAGTTTGAATTTGATTGCTACCCCAATTTTCAATAATCCTTTCTTGGCGGATGCCTGCGTTTTTTTTTAACCACTAAAAGTTAGCACTTGGCTGCGATTTGACCTGATGGTAAGTGATGATGCAGTCTAAGATGTTAGCGGGCTAACCTGTTAGGGGCATGGCAGTTATAATATATTAAACCCTTAACCCTAATCGGTTTCTACACAGCATCGTACCGGAACGCTTAATCGCTTGGTGGCACGTCTTTGCCAGTAGGATGGTAACTATAGCCACGGCTGAAACCTCCCACCAGGCCAGACCAGGGAAAATTCAGAAATTATAAATTCCTAAATTGACCCTACCGGGGATAGAACCCGGGACCTCCTTACGTTAAGATAACAGCGCTTAACACTGTGCCTGCGAGGTCGTCACGTAATAATAAGATAACAACAAACACTACATAAGAAATACTTGTATGTCCTAGGTACGAGTACATGGAAGAAATAAATTGAGTAGCTATCTGTAGACCACCTATGCCAAATTTGACCCAGATCCGTCCGTATGGATTTTTTAAAGAATTTTAGTAAATACTAGGTATCGCTATCTAAAAATTTTTAGGCAAAATAATCCAGGTTAGATATAACGAAATACTATACTACAGACCCACCTATTGACATACAATTCCATTTAGAAAATAAACACAAACAACCGCTTCAAACAAGTTTTATTAGATACTATGCAGGTTTATTTCAGTATAAAAGGTAAAACAGATTTTCATTTTTTAAATTTAATAAAAGTTTTTGTTGAAAACAACGAAAACGCGTTAACCGGAAATATCATAGGTACCTAACTGGATATTGGGAATCGAAATGGGTAGGCTTTGTCCGACATTTTTTGCTTTATAATCCGTGCTTTGTGTGTGGGATATTCCATTTAGTGGTTCTCGTATGTATTCCGTTTCAATAAAAGTTTCATACTTAATTCCATTGACCACATTTCACTGTAAAAATGTGCAGCTTCTCTTACTGAATTGTGTAGTTTGGTGAGTTTAGTAATGATGTGTTACCTTGTGGTGATTGAAAACTTCTAAAATCTTTCATGGTCTAGGTAGGTACCTGAGTAACTTATAGACTTTATTCATCTATCTAAAATCTCATACATTAGTGTTAAGGTAACTAGTCTTCTTCTTCCTCTAAAACCATTTAGGAATACCGCAGGTTGGCAATCAGGCTACTGTACTGGATTTTGTTCTGGCGAAGGTTACTAAATACTAAGTCAGAATTTTCGTCTAAGACCAGGCCTTCATTTGCCCTTTACCTTATGTTGTACAGGTAATACCTACCTATTCGTCTTTTATTTAGGTACTTATATGTTATCTAAAATCGCATTATATTATGTACTGTACTAGTAATGCCCGCCAAATATTTCCGATTCTATCTGAATCGCTTCAATAGTGCATTGTTGTAAATTGAACAATCATTATGCAAATACGACAACATTTCTCGAATAATGTACCTACCTGATCAAATTAAATTTCAATGGGTGCATTATTCACATTGAAGTGCCTGCAGAAATGTTGAAAGCCTGATTAAAATAGATACTTATCGGTCTAACGCATTATTGCGCAATGGCTCCATCCTATGCTATAATTTACCAAATATAATATACGTAGAATTTTAGGAATTCTTACTCCGTTAATTTGGTTTGTCATGGCGATAATTACTTATTATTATAAATGCGAAAGTGTGTTTGTTTGTTGGTTTATTGGTTTGTGTGTTTGTCCTTCAATCACGCCGCAACGGAGCAACGTATCGACGTAATTTTTGGCATGGGTATAGTTGAGGACCTGCCCCCCAATCATGTAAGAATGGCCGATCAAACGTTAAAGATTTTCGTAAAAGTAAAATAAACCATAACTGCATTGAATTAGAGCTCAATTTCGTGTATTCATTTTTATACGTTAGAGTATCGTACAAACCTAAAGGTATAAGAATGGGTAGACGAAATTGAGCTCTAATTTAATGCTGTTATGGTTTATTTTACTTTGACGACGATCTTTAACGTTTGATCGGCAATTCTTACATGATCGGGGGGCTGGAGAGTGACATACTACTACTTTTTATCCCGGAAAATTGAGGAGTTCCAGCGGGAATCAAAAAAACTTAAACCACGTGGACCAAGTCGCGGGCATCAGCTAAGTAGTATATTATTTAAAAAAAAACCAGGCAAGGTAAGCTCTACAGATTGCATGAAATTGGTATAGTAGGTATTGAGGCACAAATAACAATGTTTAGAATAAAGATAGCAGTTGTCAGTAGGCACTCGTAAGTATCCCAATGATTCCACTCTGTGCCAATTCCCAACTCTATGGTACAGGATAACTGATAGTGCTGATAGACCGATGCGCGACGGACAAAGAGCAAGTTCATCTAAATAGTTAGGCGGCGACCCGATCATAGAAAAGTTAAAAAAAAGTGCAAACAGAAGTACTCGTTCATTAAAAGAAGTACACGCACCTCTGAACTGGCATTGTTGTCCGACAAGAGCGTTGCCCACGTCCGTGACTTTTATTAAACTTGCGTCGTAAACTTTGGCGACCAGTGGTCCGGCGGCCAATTTATCTTCACCAATGGAAACCTGTAAATGAATGACATGAACATATTTAAGGGGGTTAAAAGAGAAGTAAATAGAGATTACAATATTTTTCTCACAGTAAAAAAAAAATGGAAATTCCACCCCTTGGTAAAGGAATAGTAGGAAAGCACTTCATTTTTCAAAAATATTCATGAAATAACTACTTAAAAGGCTTTTAGTTATAAATAAGGAAATAGGTACTCGTATGTATTGCAAAAACATGTAAATGCACTACGAGAAGGACATAGGATTTCGTATATCGGGGCAATAAACGCTTATTTAAAAAAAAAACAAAAAAACTAATTCGTTCGGTTCCTAAAATTTGCAAATCTGAAAATAGCATTCGATGCCTGATGAATAAGGCCGGTGACATAAAATTAGAAAAATATCATTTGCCGGTAATAAACCTATGAACATGGTATCTATGGTTTATATTAAGTATATAAAACAATTTTTGTAGTATACTAAAAAATATGTACATATGGGGCAGGAGCAGCCTGCTTACGTAGCTTACGTTTATATAGATTTTTAATGTCATTCATTGCCCTTTCGTATTGGACGTAAAGTTCAAATAAGTAGGAACACGATCGAGATATTATGAAGGTGAAGGTCGTTTATTCACAGATTTTAAACACGTCTATAATAGTAAACCGAGTGGTAAACTTTCACATAAATGAATTCGATAAATTCTATCATATTTTATATTCGACCATATAGGTACCTATTTTATAATTATTATACGAAGTGTTTCGAAAAAAAAATAGCTTTAACTACAATTAAGAAGAATGAGCATACCTACCTATTATAAAATATAACATGTCATACAAGTAGGTAGGTATATCAGCAAAGTTCCGTGCCACTTTATAAGCAACTAGCAGATGCCTTCGACTTCGTCCGCGTGAAATAAGTTTTTTAAATTCTCACGGGAATTCCCTAATTTTTATATAGCCTATGACACTCACAAATAATGTGGCTTTCTATTGGTAGTAGGATTTTCAAAATCGGTTAGTAGTTCCAGAGATTACCCCCTACAACTGAGTATATATACTGAGTGGGATATCATATGAAAGGGCTATACTTCTACATTCTAAAACAGATTTTTATTTATTTTTATGCATAATAGTGTTTGATTTATCGGGCAAGATGTCGAAAAAAATACTCTACAAACAAAGTTAGTTTTGCGGTTCATTTCGTCTTGTTTTTAATACGTCATAAATCGTAAAACTTTCTACAGGTTTGTACGGAACCCTCGGTGCGCGAGTCCGACTCGCACTTGGCCGGTTTATTTTTATAATAGGTATTAGTATAGATGTGTATACTGTATAGTATATTATACCTATAAAGTCCATGGACTATTTTATGGTATATTTTGCTAGCAGTGGCGTAGCCTAGCCAGGTGGCACCCGGTGCGGTATCGGGTCATCTAGGGTAATTTGATTAAATAGGCTTCCTCCAATTTAAATTTTCTTTTTCTGTCCGTCTATAGTCTGTAAACTCATACTAGGGTCGGGGTCAGTCGGTTCACGGTGGGTGTAAGTAACCCCAAACGGGTGGCTCCGGGTGCATTACTCCCCAGGTTAGTTAGTGAGCATTTAGTAAAATTACTTACATCAATCAAGTGCGTGCCAACTTCCTCAGGCGTGAACTCGATGCGGTACACGCCAGGTCTCTCCGACACGTCTAGCACTCGTGCCGTGACAGGCCTCCGCGATGGAGCTGTCACTGTTACTCCAACCTGCAATATACAATACATATTATATACTAGATGATTCCCGCGACTTCGTCCGCATGGATTAAGATTTTGATGCAGTTTGCGGCAATTGACGTTGTTTTTTAAGGTAAAGAAAATATCATTCATGATTTTTAGGGTTCCGTAGCCAAATTTGGCAAAAACGGAACCCTTATAGATTCGTCATGTCTGTCTGTCTGTCTGTCTGTCTGTCCGTCCGTATGTCATAGCCACTTTTCTCCGAAACTATAAGAACTATACTGTTGAAACTTGGTAAGTAGATGTATTCTGTGAACCGCATTAAGATTTTTACACAAAACTAGAAAAAAAACTATAAATTTTGGGGGTCCCCATACTTAGAACTGAAACTCAAAAAAATTTTTTTCATCAAACCCATACGTGTGGGGTATCTATGGATAGGTCTTCAAAAATGATATTGAGGTTTCTAATATCATTTTTTTCTAAACTGAATAGTTTGCGCGAGAGACACTTGCAAAGTGGTAAAATGTTGGTCCCCCCCCCCGTAACTTCTAAAATAAGAGAATAATAAAACTAAAAAAAATATATGATGTACATTACCATGCAAACTTCCACCGAAAATTGGTTTGAACGAGATCTAGTAAGTAGTTTTTTTTTAATAATTTAAAACTTACTACAGGTTTGTACGGAACCCTCGGTGCGCGAGTCCGACTCGCACTTGGCCGGTTTTTTAAATCTTTGAATGTTACAAATAAAACTCACGGAAAAAAGTGCTTACTTATTAATAAAAACGGTAACCTGACTCGGAAAAACAGAGACTTCACTTTTTTGGATGTTATCGATTTTGTTCGTGTAAAATATAGCCTATGTCACCCGGACCATAATAACGAATCGATTGACACATCATTCATCAAAATCGGCTCTGTAATTAAGGCGCTACGGTGGAACAGACATAAATGCAAACATCGCATACTAATATTATAAATGCGAAAGTGTGTTTGTTTGTTGGTTTATTGGTTTGTTGGTTTGTCCTTCAATCACGGCGCAACAGAGCAACGGATCGACGTGATTTTTGGCATGGGTATAGTTGAAGACCGAGAGTGACATAGGCTACTTTTTATCCCGGAAAATTAAGGATTTCTCGCGGGAATAAAAAAAAACTTAAACCACGCGGACGAAGTCGCGGGCATCAGCTAGTACATAATATACAGAAACTGCTAAAATCATAAACCTTCCTTTTGGCTTTGCTGAAGTCGGGTTAAAAGAATTATGCTTGTATACGGTTTGTGTTAGATTTGCGCGGAATTTTAGAAAATTCATCAAGAGGTTTGAAGTTTGAGCCACCGGAACCCATTGGTTTCCCGTCGTGACGTAACGCACCCAGCTATTACGCCGCGCATTTATGAATCTTAATTTATAAGCGAAATACTACGTGAAAATTCATACGTCTGAATGTTATAAATTCGAAAGTGTGTCTGTTATCTTTTCAACTCTATCTGTTAAACCAATTTCGAGGTACAGAGGAAGGTTGTATTTCGGGGGTTGGAAAATCAAAGAGTTCCCGCGGATTTTTAAAATACCAAAATCCACGTGGTACCTATGTATTATAAACTAGCGGTGGTCATGTGGTAGTCACGGCCATCATCTAGTAACAATAAACTGATGTTTAGAAAATAATGTAGGCAATATTTTACATGCGAATATGGCGAGGATTCTAAATGAAAATTGGAAATTCATGTCTCCACACACGAAGCATCATCATCTATCAACGTATCATTATGTCGTTACTTTACAATGCGGGAATGTTATCAGAGAGCCCATTATATTCGTCCTTCTTTTGTTCTGTTTGTGATATATCGAAGAGTGCTATATTCTAGATTTTTTTTTGTTCGTATTACTAACTGTTTTATTATAAAATTTAAATAGATTTTCCGACTGTTTTTGGAGTTTTTTGGAGTTTACCTCCTTAAGAATCGATTTTCATATACATATAAGCCCGGGGTATGAACATTTATCGGGAGTAAAATCTCAAACTTTCTCCGTTACGTTATTTACTACGTTTCCATGGTAACACTTTTCGTTCGTAATGAGTAAACTCCAGTCGTGCATCGGAGCTGACACACACATTTTTTTTTGTGATTGCTTCACACATAATATAATATAATTATTATTCTTTATAGCCATAGACTTATTACCCTTGTAGTTGACTTACTACCCTGCTACCTTAGTTTGTTGACCTTGTACCTAGTTGTAGTGATAAGACCGCCTTTGCGCACTTATTAATTTTTGCTTGTTCACTTTTTATTTTATTTCTGTTTAATGTTTTGTGTGGCAATAAAGTATTTATCTATCTATCTATATCTATCTATCTATCTATTTATCTTACTACATGGTTGTAGGGTTAGGCACTACACAACTTTTATGAAAACGTAACAGCTGTTTGAAGCTATGTAAAGTTTGCACAGTTGTATAAGCAATTACATATGGCTTATTTACATAGAAAGTGGACTAAAGTAAATAAGTATTTAAGACGTGAGGTGGGTATACAAATCGTACCTTTTACCGGTTATAATAAGGTGCCTTTAGAAAATGTTGTCATGTGCCACTGGGAAATTATTATTGAAAATTATTGATTTTTCTTTACATAAAACCATTACTTAATATACCATTACATAACATTATACATTTACATCTGTACAAAAATACATATAATATGGAATCGTGTCGGTGGTTTTATATGTAAGATATATTTTATGAAATTGGTTCTTATACCATAATTACGATATTGCTGAACAGGTACAATTAAAATAAATGTAAAAACAATCGTTGGTTTTCTTCGACGAATTTTTCTATTCGTACCTACTACTACAAGCTACAAAATTGATTGTCCGAGGCTTACATTATATAACTAAGTAGATTAGTGTCGTGAGCTTTGATATTTGTTTTATGTTTTGATTGAGTTTTTGTATTTTGTAACCTTATTCAGCTCCTAATGACACTCTATCTATACGCCTGTGTAGAGCGGGGACTGAGTACCGAAACATAAGGCATTTTCGCAATTGCGTGTGAATACGACGATGTGCTAAATGAGAATTAAACGAGAATTCCCTATGTTAGCGACAAATGCGACTCTATAATATATACTCGATGGTAGATTTAAAACATGACGTAACATAAGAGACACTTGTATGTCCTACATGGAGTAAATAAATTGAATATTGAGTATTGATACGACGTTATGCGATATCAAAATATAGTAGCTGACCCTTCACGTGACCTATGTTTTCGCTATGTATGTTTTTTCTATTTGTCGCGTCGCTTTCGAAGGGTAAGTAAGTAAGTAAGTACCTCATTTTTGCTGAAGGCAGGTGCGCCTGGCGAGGTGGAGATCTCAAAGACGGCCGGCACCCGCGCAGGTATGAGCCTCGTGGGCTCTCCTCCGCCGCCGCCCGCCGGCCCTGCCATCACCTCTACCTTCCACGGAGATCCTGTGTGACAAAATTCATAATTAGAATTTTTACAAAGAGAACTTCGTGAACTCTCGTGAAACACCCGGAAAATATGTAAGCATCCGGTGAAAAGAGCATCCAACACAAGCGATCTTCCTATTTCTCAGAGCCCGCGCGAATGGGCAACTGAAAGTTGCCGACAGCTTTTTGTCGGCGTGCAACATCTATAAAGATGATGTCGTTCCCATCCGTGCGGGCTCTTATACCCAATGATGCCCTATAATATATAAAAAACCGGCCAAGTGCGAGTCGGACTCGCGCACCGAGGGTTCCGTACAAACCTGTAGTAAGTTTTACGATTTATGACGTATTAAAAACAAGACGAAATGAACCGCAAAACTAACTTTGTTTGTAGAGGTTTATTGTTAATATCAAAAAATTACGTTTGTTGTATGGGAGCCCCCCTTTAATATTTACTTTATTGATATTTAATTATTTATTTTGAAAGGTAATATACAAGTTAATATTCTGTGAAAATTTGAACCGTCTACCTGTTACCGTTTTTAATATTGAGCAAAAAAATACGAAAAAAACACGTTTATTGTATGGGGACCCCCCTTAATATATATATTTTTTTAATTTTTAGTATTTGTTGTTATAGCGGCAACGGAAATATCATTTGTGAAAATTTCAGCTTTCTAGCTATCACGGTTTATGAGATACAGCCTGGAGACAGACAGACAGACAGACAGCGGAGTCTTAGTAATAGGGTCCCGTTTTTACCCTTTGGGTACGGAACCCTAAAAAAGACATATACCAAGCAACCTGCAGTCATTAGTAACAGGATACCACAGAACTGTGGAAGTTACTCACATATTTTAATCGACTAGAAAAGAGCTTATGATCATCAAACGGCTGAACAGATTATCTTGAATCATAGCTAAGAACATTCTCGATCAAGACACCATTCAAACAAAAAGCTCGGGGCACCGATTTGGAAGCTGCGATGCCACAGATACACAGAAACTTTAGTCAAACTTATGACTAAGTTGTCTAGGGCTTATTCTTGATTTAGAAATCTCTAAACATTCAGCGTGAGAACAATGTCCCGGAAAAAAATACTTTAGAAATGGCAGCCATAGTCCGTTGAGGTATAATTGCCGGAAAACAATTGTTCTTCGACAACAAAACAAAATGGACTGCTATCCATCACTTTGTCAAATTGTTTTTAGTTTGACGAGATAATGGGAAAATGGTTTAAATGCAAATGGTCTTAGCAAATTGCTTCGAAATAAACTGTAGGATGCTTAAAGTAATTTGGACCACTACATAATTTGGACATATTATTAATATTTACAGTATTTTTAGGGTTCCGTAGTCAACAAGGAACCTTAAAGTATGTCCGTCCTTCTGTCCGGGGTTTAGCTCAGAGACTCCTCGTCCTAAAAACGAGTACCAAGGTATTGAAACTTTTGACATCCTTTGCGCAGTGGTACAAGTAGTACAAGAGCCTCCCGGTTTCGATTTATAATAGATGATCAAACGAACTTCCTGAAGTGAAGTTCGATCATTATTATATGAGTCGCTTCATTCGAAGATATAATTTTTACATTGTAGTTTCCCTATCATGCAGCAACAATCGTACGATTTTTAGAGATGTTTTATTTTAGTATAATGATAAAATTCTCCCACACACATTCTTACACATTCAATATTTGTTCGTCATTCTTTTTAGAGATATATAAGTACCTAATGTTATTGCAAAAATATATTTCGGGTTGGGTGGGTTGGGAATTTATTTATATATCTTCGAATGAAGCGACTCATATAATAATGATCGAACTTCACTTCAGGAAGTTCGTTTGATCATCTATTATATTTCGTCGCTTCATTCTTCAGATATAATTTTTACATTGTAGATGTTTAGAGATACAGAAAATATCTATTTTTGCAAGAACTGTATCCATGTTGAATAGATACTAATTATTGTTGTCAATATTTTTTTTTTTTTTTCAATCTCTTATTTGAGTCGTAATGTTTTAAGCAGCTTTATGCTTAAGGTTGGAATCATGTGCGGATTTCTTGATATTCTCATCTACGTATAGTTAAGATGAGTCTAAGATTTTTCTTAAGTATTCATTTTACTTTAGAAATACAATGTTGCGCTTTTTACATCAGCGCCTGAGTAACAAGCTTACAGGTTGGATGCAAGCAAATGAAACCAATAATTATTGATGTTAATGCTGCAAGATTTATAATCTAATCAAAAGTATATTAGCCGGCCCAGTACTTGGTTGTATTTACACACAACAGACGTCCAATGGGACGTTTGAACGTTTGGAAACCTACCCAGAAGGGGGGAGAAAATTATTATTTTTCAAAACGCGGCGGGAAAGGAACGGGTTATTCCGGTCCTGTTGTAGAGGTCCTTTATTGTTGTAGAGGTATTTAATAAAATTATTAATAATGGTACCATTTTATGATGTTTGTCATAAAATTGTGCCATAATCAAGATTATGGAATACGACAAATACCTATTTGTGTATAAGTTCCCCGCAGAATATAAATGAAAAATGATGAATATACTCGGTCGATATTGTGATAGACTACTAGCAGTGGCGTAACTATAGGGTGGCAGGACTGGCAAAATGCCACGGGCCCCCGACCCAAGAGGGCCCCGGCCCAAGAGGCCACGAGCTCAGAAATAACATCAGTGGTTAATTAAAATTAAATTCTAACGTGACTATTTTTACTGGGACGCCGGAGGGCCCCATCCGAAAAATTTGCCACGGGCCTCAGATGGTATAGTTACACCACTGACTACTAGGTAGTACTAATGTCGACTTGGAGGTGTAAGTCGGTCGGTTTGGGCTTTAAACCCCACTGACGTTAGAAGCTTTAAATTAAGTGAGATATCAGGCTAAGCTATACTTTTTTAACAATGGACAACCTAGTTGTTCGTGTCGCTAAAAACATGTGTCATCAGTCATTATAAATTATTTAATATTCATAAGTACCTACTTATTTTTGAATGAATGCGTTAAATCATTTCCCTCCGTCAATTATTAAGGTAGACGCGCTGAGAGCGTGGATCTATACTCTTTACTCTTTTTACAAAAAACCAAGTATTTTAATTTTGCATTAAGCAAGTTATTATGGAGTATGTTAAGGCGGAGTAAATTGTATATTTTCCACGAGTGATAACGATGTAGGTATTATAATAACGACAGTGTTATGACGGTTTTTCAAAGATTGTTTCCAATATATGGACGATGCATAGATACTAAAGTTAAGATCCCGCTTCGGGCATCATGAACTATGCATTATCCCGAGTTTGCAGTAATGCTTGCCCGCTAGCCCGCGAAAAATCTTTTTAAAAAAAACAATAATACGATAAAATTTTACATTGTTAGTAAAATTGTTGTTTACATGATGTACATCATACGAAGTCTACTTCCGGTCGTAAAAATACTCGCCGTTTAACCGACTTCCAAAACGGAAAAGGTTCTCAATTAGGTTTTTATTTTTCTGCCGTCTTCTAAGTTTAGTCAACCATCCTTACGCGTCATCGGATGTATGATATATTATGCTTCCAGCACGATGGAGATATAAAACTAGAGATTTGAGCCCAAGAACATGTGGGTAGGAAAAACGTAAAACTTGTGGGTAATTTTTGCAATTTTACCACACATTTTTGTTGCAAATTTTCTTTGCACACCACTATGAGGCAAGATACTAGCCGCTTTTATTTTCGTTTTCTGTATCTACAGTATTCGTAAATAAATTGAATTTATATAACGCTAAAGTACCTAGATAACTGATAAAAAGGATATATTCATTATCTCAGACCTTTTGTTACCTCTCTGACGGTGTATGTACGTTTGATACTGAGAGGTTTTATATTGTGAACAATTACATCTGGAAATTTTGAACCTGAGATCTTGACTATTTCATTCACTGAATGATTTACGTTTCTTTCAGGTCTATTCATTTATTATATTTTTCACCAAATTTTGGATCATTTCCTGTCTCTTCTATCTCCGAGTACCCCGAGGAGTTCTGGATCGAGCTCTGGACAAACTTAGAGCATCTATTAAATCTGCGTGTTAACCCCCGGTTAACCGCCAGGTTTTTCGGTTACATAATATTATCGTATGAAATATACAAGGCGTAACTTCTAGCATCTGTTAAACCTTCGTGATAACTCTCGGTTAACCACCAGGTTGTTCGCCTACACCCAATTGTTGTATGGAACGTACAAGACGAAAATTTTAGCGTGTATTTAAACCCTCGTGTTAACTCTCGGTTAACCGCCATGTTGTTCTGTTACATAATATTACAGTCTGAAAATGTAGGTACGAGACTAAAGTTTTAGTCTCTGTGAACCTTCGTGTTAACACTCTGTGAATCGCCAGGTTGTTCAGTTACACAATGATTTGTGATTTCTAGAGAAAAATGTTTGTTGTATGTTTTTCTTACACAGGTATGATGAAAAGGTAGACGGCCATCGTTTTAACTCTTGGTCAACCATCAGGCGTTTGTACGTTCGAATAAGCCGGTTTTCTGCTTTGAAAGCGATATAATTTAGCTGTATTTTAATGCAATATTATGATAGTGAAAAATTATTTTTATGCGAGGGTAGGTTGAATTATGAATGCATACCGGGAGTCTGATGAGGATTCTATAATAATCCTTCGACGATTACGTTTCTGTTGTTCGCGTTTTCGTTTCGGCATTTCACTTAAATATTCACTTTTAAAAGTTTTCACAAACAGTGCACGTGCGTTTGCTACCTCGCCCGCTATATAATAAGAGTAAAAAGTAACCTTCTTTATAAGTAGGTAAATAATTAATTTACCTGTGTTCCGGATACTTCTCGAGTATTTGTGAACGAAACGAAATCAATTTGTGTTAGGCTTGCTAAGCTGGTCCTTAGTGACGAATCTGATATAGTTGGTCGTCTTTGACTCGTCACGACTTCCCCCTTATTCAGAGAATGGTGAATTCGTCTTGTGCATGGTGCTCAACCTCATTTGTATCTCTAAAGAATACAATAAGTGAGCGGACGAATATGGAGGTAGTATGTACGAGTATGTACGCATTTTGCGTTAATATTGTCTCGCGGACAAAAGCTTGCAGTTAATGTGCATATCTAGTCAAGGTGATAAGTATATATTCACTGCATGAGTGTCATAAGAATATGACTCGTAATTAGCTCGCAGCTAATTATGATCTCGCAATTGACTCGCAGTCAATCCCGAGTTAAAAACACTTTTTTAGCTTGCAGTTAATGTGCATATCTAGTCAAGGTGACACATATTCACTGCATGAGTGTCATAAGAATATGACTCATAATTAGCTCGCAGCTAATTATGATCTCGCAATTGACTCGCAGTCAATCCCGAGTTAAAAACACTTTTTTAGCTTGCAGTTAATGTGCATATTATCTAGTCCAGGTGGCACATATTCACTGCATGAGTGTCATAAGAATATGACTCATAATTGGCTCGCAGCCAATTATGATCTCGCAATTGACTCGCAGTCAATCCCGAGTTAAAAACACTTTTTAACACTTAGTAATAGAATTTTCGACTAACCTGCAAAGTTCTCGTCATCAGACGAGTCTAACGGGCGCCAATATTTCTCCTTATCCTGCTGTCGCTAGGAGTGTCTAGCTGGAAGGTTTGATTTGCGTCGTGTTACTTCGCTAGTAACCTCCCAGTGGATTAGCGTACTTTAACACGTACTTCGTGTAAGTACTAAGTGACTATAATTACTTAGGCGAGCCATGCTGAAGGGCTTAACCTTCTTCATGGTGCCTCTTGGGCAACCCGCCGGATGGACATTTAGAATAATTAAACGCTGCATAAAAGAATAATTTCGCGTGTTTTATGCTGAAAAGTTTACTCTCCTTCGTTGTTACCTCTCGGGTAAACCCTAGGAAAACCTTTAGTGAGTTAGATATTATAATTATTAATGTAATAAATACGCAAGAGCCACAATGAAAGTAACAGGACTGTTTTGTTTAAGTACCCACATACAACATAGTGTAATTTGACACTGCATGAAAATATAATTTAAGTATAATTTCTTAAGCCTGTCAGGCATGAAATAAATTGCTGAAATTGAAAGATTTAAGACTCACCGTTTTCCTGTAAGAAGCAGCGGCTGTTTCTTTTTCAATATTTTTTATTTAGATATAAAATAATAATATTAACTTTGTTGAAAGTGGGAACGTCCGATCGTTGCTACGCACGAAAAAAGAATGACGAACAAATATTGAATGTGTAAGAATGTGTGTGGGAGAATTTTATCATTATACTAAAATAAAACATCTCTAAAAATCGTACGATTGTTGCTGCATGATAGGGAAACTACAATGTAAAAATTATATCTGAAGAATGAAGCGACGAAATATAATGTCTGTTATGGCGTTGTGGGAGGCTTCAGCCGTGGCGACTGGCGAGATACCTACTATATCAGCAATATATCTATAAGAGATATCAGCAAAGACGTGCCGCCAAGGGATTTAGAGCGTTCGTATACATTGGGGCTGATTCTGTAGTGCACAATCTCTAAACTAAACTATAATTACAGCATTACAAATATTGCTAACCCTTTCATAATCCTCCCTGCGGAAAGGAACAGAACTAGAATTAAAGCTGCCATTTTAGTTTAGTTTAGAGATTGTGTTATACAGAATTGGCCACCGTGTTACCATCACTAACCAAAAGGTAAGATGGCAGTCAAGGGGTAACTGGTAGTGGAATTAACAAAGACGAGATACACGTTTTTAGATTGTGTTTATAATGCTGTTGCGACTATATTTTAAACCTCAACACCTAGCCTGACCTATCGACATGGCCCAATTTAATAACACGACCAAATCTAATTTTATAACCTCACATGACCTAATTTTGCAATATGACACAACACGAGCCACTATTAATATCATGAATTTTAAGATAAATTGAATTGCTGAATTTTGTTACCTGCCTATAAATAGGCATAGGCTTAAATAGGCATAAACATGATTATTAATGTACCTAGAAGTATTTCAATTAGTTTTTAAAACTAGGTTTATAAAGAAAATCCTTAGAAATAGAAAATAGAAATGAGAAACAGAAAACTTTTAATAGAATTAAGACATATTTATAAATAATTTAAAAACATAATAATAATAATAAATAATAAAAACTTTATTTTGAAACGTTAACATAGGACTTAAAAACATATATGAACGATCATCCTGCAAAAGTTAAGAACTGTGTTGCAGTGATGATCGCCCTCCTCAAACATTGTACATTGTTTCATCTAAAAATAATGGTTACAAAATCTGAACTAAGTTGTAATATTAAGTTAAACGTATTCACAAATTTTTCTTAATATCTAACAAATAAATTTAGAAACAAAAATATCTAAGAGATTTGCTTATCAATTATTATTTAAATTTAATTAATTGTTTGCTATACAGGACATACTTATTCAAGTGGGAAAAGCTGTGTTAGCTCGAGCAATGAAATATTAAATATTACGTGTTTTATGATGTGTGAATATGCGCGCGCGCGCGCGTGTGTATGTGTGTGTGTGTGTGTGTGTGTGTGTGTGTGTGTGTGTGTGTGTGTGTGTGTGTGTAGATGTTTGTGTGAAGGGAGTATGTGTGCGTGTTATATGAGTAAGAATTATTTAAAAGACCAAGACCTAACAAGTTTCTCTGATTCATCATATGAAAGAGTTAAAAGCCACTCAATACATTTCTTTTTGCATTTCACAGAAGTCAAGGGATAAATGTGTAGAACTTTATTTATTTGATTGTACAGTGAACAACTTAAGTGGTAATAATGACGACTCGCAATAGCAGTCCGGCGAGATTTATAATTGCATACCTTATAAGATCTTCGCTTTAAGTTGCATTCATTAGGATTGTAAGATAGTTCGGAGTGTTTACGTAGGATTGTTTGTAGTATAAACAGTTTGCGGACCGTGAGTACCTGGCAATTCGCGTACAATTCAGCAGTAGAGAAAAGAATAGGCTTTTTGAGCATAACTTTTAGCACTGCCCTTTGGGCCCGCTCGACCTTAATCATAAGCGTTTTTGGAGATCCACCCCATGCGGTTATGCAGTAAGTCAACACTGACTGAGCAAGGGCATAATAAACAGACTTTAGGCATTGAGGGTCAGCAACATTCCTTATGTTTTTAAAAATAAACATTAGCTTTCTAGTACGTGAACAAACAGAATCAATATGCTCTTTCCAAGATAAGAAGCTATCTACCATGACACCTAGATATTTGATACAGGAGGTGCGTTCAAGAACTGCACAAGCGCAAGTAGAGTTAGAATCATTACATTCATGGACCCGAACAGAGAAGGAGGCTGGAGCTTGTGTAGCTCTGCTTGGGGTAAAAGTCATAAACTTAGTTTTGTCCAAGTTTAGGGTTAGAAGGTTGCAATTTAGCCACTTCATGACAGCTTTGATGGCAAATTCAGAGTGTTCGCAGACTTCCTTCCAGTTATTGCCGTTAACAATTAATGCTGTGTCATCGGCATATGTAATGATTTTGCAATTTGGAAGGCGCAGCGCACACAAATCATTAATATAGATTAAAAATAAGGTAGGTCCAAGGACGCTACCTTGCGGAACTCCAAAATGTATAAATTCTGAATTGCTGGTGAAATTTTCTATTACAACAGATTGTGTGCGTTCCGACAAGTAACTTTTAAAAATTTCAAGTGCAACTCCTCTTATGCCAATACATTCAAGCTTATATAGTAGCTTAGGGACAGAGACAGTGTCAAAGGCTTTAGAAAGGTCTAGAAAAATGCCTAGTGTTTTAAGTTTATTATCAAAATTGTTAACTATACTATTTGTAAGTGTCACTACGGCATCCTCCGTAGATTTGCCCGCCCTAAACCCAAACTGATTTTGGGAGAGAATATTGTTTTCTTCCATGTAATTAACTAATCTTTTGTTAAGAATTTTTTCAAATATCTTGGATAAAGTAGTGAGGACTGATATAGGTCTATAGTTATTGACACTGTCTCTGTCTCCACTTTTATAGATAGGATGCACTAGCGCTTTCTTAAAGGCTCGAGGAAAAACACCGTGAGCCAAACAAAGATTAAAAATAAAGGTTAGTATAGGTACTAGTGCATGAGCGGCAGCTTTAACAATAGAAGCAGGAATGCCATCCCAACCGACAGCGCATTTACCCTTAAGATTGATTATGATGCATTCTACTTCACTCTCGTCTACGCTATGCAAAGCCATTGAATTTAAGCGAGAAGGAATGGGTGGGCAATACTTATTTATCACATCAATTGGTGGTGGATTTATCTTTTCAGCAAGACTTTTCCAAAAAAGCAAAAAATTTGTTCACTGCATTCACTGACTCTGCTGGCTTGCCACACATTTTCAGTAAGTCTGGAGAATTAGACTTCTTAGGTTTGATATTTGCGATTCTCTTGACAAGTTTCCACGTTTTGGCTGGATTTTTGGAAGCAATTTGAAACTCATTACGCTCATAATCACGTTTCAATTTTTTTAGTAGGTTATTGCAAAAATTACGATAACGGGTGAAAATCGTCTTTAAAGTTAAATCGTTAGGGTTTTTTTTGAATTTACGGTATAACTTGTCACGATGGCGAATACATCTCAGAAGGCCAGGAGTTATCCACGGTTTTATAATTCTTTTTCTGTTTGGGATGGTATTGGTGTGAGAATTATTTTTTATGGTATCAGAAATTAATGTAACAAGAATATCCGTAGCATAATCAGGATCACGGGATGCCAAAATAGAGGAATAATCTGTCTGCTCCAAATGGCTGACTATAGCTTTAATGTCTATTCGATGAGTTGTGCAGTTGGCTGATTGCGTTTTAACTTTAGTATCACAGAAAAATAAAACAGGAGCATGATCAGTAACATCAGCGTCAAGGACTAACGTAGTAACACTATTTGGGGATTTAAATATAACATGGTCCAGGCAGTTGTGTAATCTGGTGGGGAGAAGATGACCCGGGAGCATACCGTGTGATGCAAGCAAGTTTAAGTAAGTGTCTGCATTTGGATCATTACTGCCTGGAAGTATATTTATATTAATGTCACCAACCATGATTATATTTTTGTAACTGTCAAGACGATTAAGAGCTATGTCAATGCTGTTTAGGAAGGTGTTAATCTATACTTATAATAAAACTGTAACAGGTCCAATTCTGTACATTGAAGATATTTTGAAAATTTTTTTTGGAGGGCACTCATTATTCGATACTGAAGCCAAATCTGTAATTTTTTTCATTTTTGTCTGTCTGTCTGTCTGTCTGTCTGTCTGTCTGTCTGTCTGTCTGTATCTTGGCCGCGCATCACGCCGAAACTACTGAATGAATTCAAACGAAACTTGGCACGATTTGAGCCCATACTACGAGGTAGGACATGGGATACTTTTTATCCCGAAATTCTACCCCCGAAGGGGTGAAATAGGGGTTGAAAGTTTGTATGAAAGTCCTTAATTTCTCAAGTTATAGTCATGAAACTTGATATATGAGCTGCGGGTAGAAAATGAAAACATATGTGTCTCACAATTTTTCAAAATTCCACGCCCGAAGGGGTGAAATAGGGGTATAATATAAAAATGAATCCCTATTTCCCTTGGTCACGGCATCACGCGTGAACGGCCGGACCAATATCGCTAATGCTTTTTTTGTTGGGTTTGTCTGGACGCCGGGATGGTTTATACTCACAATTGGACCCGGTAGGGGGCGCTGCAATCGGGTTCGAGGTTCAGAGCGGGACACGGCTGGACCAATTTCGCTAATTCTTTTTTTGTTGGGTTTGTCTGGACCCCGGGATGGTTTTTATTCACAATTGGACCCGGTAGGGGGCGCTGCAATCGGGTTCGAGGGTCCCGCCAAACCACGCGGACGAAGTCGCGGGCATCAGCTAGTATTTTTATATGAAGGTGATCTGTACAAGGCCAGGACAACAACATCATCGGAAAACTTTAGAACTAAACTATTCACTTCATCAATATTTATGGAATCCAGAGTGCATTTAAGTTGGGATCTAACATAGACCACAACACCTTCGTTTTGATTAGAGTATGCAGACGCGAATGACTGAAAACCTTCCAAGGATGGAATCAGGGGGCATTTACTTAGCCAACATTCCGAAAGAATAACAATGTCCAATTGATGACTAAACCGCTGTAGCAAAACCAACAGGCCACTAAAATTGCAATTTATACTTCGGATATTTAGGTGTAGAAGTTTTAAAGACACAGTATCTTTTTTTATGTACTTACTTGTTTCTTCTGGTAAACAGATGTGTGAATTTGATAGAGAGATATGCTCTAATTCCTTGTTTATAGTTAAGATGTCATCCATATTCCGAAGTATAAGAATTGAACAAGTGAACGTAGTTAAAGTGGGTACGGTAATATCGTGAACAAGGTGTGCGCTTAGTATTCGAAGCAATCAAAATGTAGTGAAAATCATAAAAAGTGTAGATACCTGTGGTAAAGTCGCTTAAATCATGACTCCTGCAAAGTCTACGGTCTTTGTGTGAACAATGTGTCTTGTGAGTGTGAGTGTGTGGTGAGAAGTGATAACATAGAATCTCCGTTTGGGTCGAGTCTGTGTCTTTGTTTTTAAATAGCAAAATTAGTTTAGAAAGACTAATACATAATAATAATAAACCATAAATAATAACAAAAATCTTGCGCAGATATCTTATTATATTGAACTTGGGAGAGAAAGCATTTTCACTGCCGAACACCGTGGGTAGTCATTTCTGGCCTTTGAGTTTTTCCAGGTCAGATTCGGAATCTATTCGAATGAGTGAGTTCCCTTCTGTTTTCCTCAGAAATATCTTTCCATGGGAAAGCCAGCAGAACTTATAGTTATTTGTCTTAGCAAAGTCTCTGGACAGAAAATAACATGGAGTTTAAAGATAAAAAAAGATGAACTACCAAACAGTACCCTTACTCTGAGATTGATCGAATTTAAAATACGGTCTCACTAGGTGAGGTGAATCACATTTGAGTCAAACTAAAATGGACCCAAATACTCTTGATTTAAAGCCACAAATTCAGTGCAACCGATTCAAATTTCGAAACGTATCGTTTGGAGCGCTAGCTGTGAATGCATACACGAAATTGAGCTCTAAATTAATAAGATTAAGATTCATTTTAGTTTGATGCATATGTAATTCACCTCACTTAGTGAGACCGTATTTTAAATTCGATCAATCTCAGAGTAAGGGTACTGGCATTTATGGCTTCAGGCGAAGACGATGTAGTAAGAAAGTGTGCTAATGACTGTGTGGAATGACGATTTTTCCGCAACCTTCTTTTCTTGGTGGTGAACTCTAACACCACTAAATTGTTGCGTATGTCTGTACTTTGAAGGGTATATAGTAGCCGCGGTCAAAGCCTACCACGATATCACATCCAATTCAGAGATTAATAATAATTAACATTAGTCAACCATTAGCAAATTCATACATCAACTAAGAAAAAACCAAGTCCAGTATGGCAATTATTAGGCAACTGAGTACACAAACATTACTGTTATTATACTAGGGAGATCGTCAAAGGGTATTTACACAACATTCGTGAGATTTATTGGTAAATAGCAAACAACGCTGTAGCAGTCAAAACACGTCGGAACGGGGCTCGCTTTGTAATTTACGTTTTTCAATCTCGCCTTACCCGGGCTTCATCTTTGGGACAGCGACGAAAACTTAACTAATTAGTGTCGGAAAACATAAGATGTAGGTACACTTACTCGTAGAGCTGGTACGTTATGGAACTGTATGTACTATGTATAACTGTCATAACAATATTTTGTAGAGATATTACCCATATAGGTTTAATTAGTATTTTAAAATTAAATCTGTGTAAGAATGCCCTATTATGTACACATGTCACGGTACGGAGAGTCAGTAACTGGCTCTGGATTTTGTCTGATGTACTGAAAAGCACAGGTAGGTTGTGAACTTCGGACTACAAAAAAGTAAGAAAATACAACCAAAACTTTTAAGGGATCAATGTATCACAAAACTAACAGATGCCCGCGACTTCGTCCGCGTGAAATGAGTTTTTTAAAATTCCCACGGGAACTCCCTAATTTTTCGGGTTAATATAATAGCCTATGACACTCACAAATAATGTGGCTTTCTATTGGTATTAAAATCGGTTCAGTAGATCCAGAGATTACCCCCTACAACCTCACAAACTTTACCTCTTTATAATATCAGTATAGAGAGTCAGTAGTTTTTCTAAAATTCTGTCTGATAGCAATGCAAAGATTACCATAACTCTTTTTTGAAGTAAGTATAGGTTTTTTGAAGAGTTTCAGAAAAATAGAGTCATAAAATTATTAGTAAGTAAGTAAGTAAAACCACTTTATTAAGTACACACAAACAAATAACAAAACAGGTGTAAAACGAATCGAGACAGAATTTACAACTTAGCTTAACTTTTTAGGGTTCCGTAGCCAAATTTGGCAAAAACGGAACCCTTATAGATTCGTCATGTCTGTCTGTCTGTCTGTCTGTCTGTCCGTCCGTATGTCACAGCCACTTTTTTCCGAAACTATAAGAACTATACTGTTGAAACTTGGTAAGTAGATGTATTCTGTGAACCGCATTAAGATTTTCACACAAAAATAGAAAAAAAACAATAAATTTTGGGGGTCCCCATACTTAGAACTGAAACTCAAAAATTTTTTTTTCATCAAACCCATACGTGTGGGGTATTTATGGATAGGTCTTCAAAAATGATATTGAGGTTTCTAATATCATTTTTTTCTAAACTGAATAGTTTGCGCGAGAGACACTTCCAAAGTGGTAAAATGTTGGTCCCCCCCCCCCGTAACTTCTAAAATAAGAGAATGATAAAACTAAAAAAAATATATGATGTACATTACCATGCAAACTTCCACCGAAAATTGGTTTGAACGAGATCTAGTAAGTAGTTTTTTTTTAATAATTTAAAACTTACTACAGGTTTGTACGGAACCCTCGGTGCGCGAGTCCGACTCGCACTTGGCCGGTTTTTTTTAAATGGATAAAGAAGCAAAATATTATGTGCATCTGCACACTGCTTTATGTTTGATGTACCAACTACCAACATTAATTAATTATTAATTTACGTCTTAAAATTAAAACTGTTGAGTTTTTGTCAACATTGTCCTTGTCTCCGTAAATAAATTAAAAAGTGATTTTGCGAATTTATCTACCTTATCTTAATGTTCTAGGTTAGGTAAAATCGTTGGATACCTCTACAAACATTTCATAATATTTGAGAGAAATAAATAAGTATAATATTAATCTCTCGTAATTTTAATTAGTTGAAGTTTGAACCTAAGTTACGTACGTTACAGCCCAAGTGACTTTAAATACGTTAGACTCAGAAATTCTCTTACGTAATTAAATCGAGTGTAGATCAATTCTTAGAATAAATAACCCTTTTCTAAGTGGTCTTTTTACCATTTCGACAATAATTTACTAGAATTTGTGTCATGAAATGGATTGCAAAATTTTACCGCTAATCGAACAACACAAGAATATTACACAACAATCGATCATAAAATCAATCATGGCACTAATGATTAAAGCTATTGAGTACATAAGTAGGAAAGTATCTTTTCTCAAACATGCTTGGAAATTTGAGCATTATTTTGACAACCTTCTTCGAGATAAATCGAAATTGCTGTACTGACCAAATACATGCGAGCAGCGGCCTTCTAAAGTTGTATGAAAATCCATATCTGTCGTGGTTTAGCGGCCAAATAAATTACATACTAAATTCATATCTGTCGTGTAGTTTAAAAGTGGAACGATCTTTTACTCCGAAACATGGCAACCAAGGAGGTAACTTATCAAAGGTTTTATTTAAATTTCGAACTAGCTTGCAAATAGAAAGCTGTTTATTGAAAAAAAAAACAAATGAACACTTTGACACGGGAAAAATTATTGTTGTTCGTTGTTCGTCATTGATTTTGAAATGTTTTTGACAAAATGAGTTCAAGTGAAGACAATGAGTGTGATGAACACTTAGTTTTAATTTCCGCGCATTATTTGAGAAAAGCACTATACAAGCCTTGGCCACAACTAGGCATTGATGGACTTACGTATGTGTGCCTCGGCTTCGCCTCGGCCCACATTTACACGTTCGTCCTTCAATGCCTGTTTTGATGGCCGCTGCAGTAATGTACTATTAGAAAAGCAATAGATTGGTTGCTTAGCTCGGTAATCGATATCTTAAGATATAGGGTAAGGTTCACCTTTTTTTTTTACGCCACTACAAGTTAGCCCTTGACTGCAATCTCACCATGGTATAAGTGATGATGCACTTTAAGAAGGTAGCGGGCTAACCTGTTAGGGGTATGGCAGTTATTATTAAACCCATACACCTAGTCGGTTTCTACACGGCTTCGTACCGGAACGCTAAATCACTTAGCGGTACGTCTTTGCCGGTAGGGTAGTAATTAGCCACGGTCGAAGCCTCCCACCAGATAGGCCTCTCACCTGATCGATTTAAGCTTCTTTTCTAACTGACGAATTCCATTAATTATCTTCCATTTGCACAAGTATTGTGTAGCTCTGAGCTCAAGTATATAGGTACTTACTAGTTACTACTTACCTATACAAGTACTACATATACAAAGCAACCTGTAGTAAATATAAAGTTTCTTGTCGAGATTTCTCAGATGGTAGTATTATTTTCCGATCCGGTGGTATGGTTTTCACATACTCACTGACTTAAGACGGTTAAAAGAGGTCATAGAAATAGTATATTTAAAGCACATTCTTCTTAGCACATTCTTATCTAAAACCCGTATTCTTAAATGATACTTAATTGGTAGATAGTTATCATAGTTTATACCATACTAATATTATAAATGCAAAAGTGTGTCTGTCTGTCCGTCTGCCTATCTGTCTGCTACGCTTTCACGGTACAACTATTTAACCGATTTTGATGAAATTTGGTATAAAGGTAGTTTGTATCCCTGGGGAAGGATAGGCTACTGTTTATCCTGGAAAATTAAAGAGTTCCCGTGGTAATCAAACCTTATTCCACGTGGACGAAGTCGCGGGAATCATCTAGTAGTTTATATTATTATCATCATCTCACCTATCATCGGCTCACTGCTGAACACGAGTATGCTATAGATGTGGATTTCTTCTTCTTACCTAATTTTGATTTAGTTATGACTTTTAATAGTATCAGAATATGGATAATTAAAAGATGGATAAGCAAGCCCGTCTATTCAAACGCAGCATAAACATTTTGTGCAGCATAAATGCCTATATAGTTAGGTATATTTAAGCATGGCTGATATAATGTACCTAGTTGGATTTGGAAACAGATTAATGCATGACTTATTTACATCTGAACGTCGTGTTTCAACGAACATGCTTAAGCATTGCTGTAATCCCAATCATCTCGTGACTATCTTTCCATATTAGTTTTGCATTGACTAGGTATATCTGTATACCGACGGTGGTTTTTGTGGCACTGTTTGTAACACTATTTTATGTCAATTTTATAAGATTAATAATAATAAAATAAAATAAATCTAGTCGAAGTATGAGTTGACACTTCCTAGTGCACTATGAATCTTGCAAGTAACTCTGTATAATTAGCTTTAAAATTGTCTAAAAATTGGAAACACAACGGTTCCCGTTCGTTTGATATTAAAAACGCGTAATAAATGAGTGCCGCAAAATGAAATATAAAGTGTTCGAAGTTCAGAATTAATTGTGGCAGGTGACGCCGTAAGCCCGTAACTCGATCCGAAGCTTCCGTTACACGTATATAGGTACAACAGTACCCTTACTCTGAGATTGATCGTATTTAAAATACGGTCACACTAAGTGAGGTGAATTACATTGGCGTCAAACTAAAATGAATCATAATCATATTAATTTAGAGCTCAATTTCGTGTATGCATTCACAGCTAGCGCTCCAAACGATACGTTTCGAAATTTGAATCGGTTGCACTGAATTTGTGGCTTTAAATCAAGAGTTCTTGGGTCCATTTTAGTTTGACGCAAATGTGATTCACCTCACTTAGTGAGACCGTATTTTAAATTCGATCAATCTCAGAGTAAGGGTACAGTCTAATGGCTTCGTCGGCAGACAAAAAGCGCGATGACACCGACGCGCGACGGAAATCACGTGGCCGTAGATCTAGAATCTAGATGTCAACACTGAACGCGCGCGTATGTTAGTACTATTTTAATGCCTCGGTGATCCAGTGGTTAGGATATTCGACTGCGGATAACGATCCAAAAGTGTTCGATAGTTGGTGATTCATGTTTTATGACAGACTAGATGATACCCGCGACTTCGTCCGCGTGGATCAAGTTTTTTTGATTCCCGCGGGAACTCCTTAATTTTCCGGGATAAAAAGTAGTCCTTATTTCCGCTTTTAATATTGGTATCTTCAAATCAATGAATAGGCATCTTCTAGGCAAATGCGCTCCGTCTGTAAACCGCTTGCCAGCCGAGCGCTAGTCTCTAAGGAGGGAAGGAGTATATCAGAGGCCAGAGCGCACAGCTCCTACGCACGTTCCTTACTTTATACGCCTTTATACATTTTCTTCTAGTTACATTACAACTTCGCACTGCATTTGCGCGTATGTGTGCGTTACGCTATAAGTGCTAGTTTCGCTTGATAACGGTACACGTTATTCAATGCACCATCGGGACTAATTAGTAGCCTAAACACAAAGACTCTTTTGCTGGAAATTCGAGTTGACTATTTAAGTAATGCGCTTCATACATTTTGTATTACCGTCTCTCTTCCTATTAGGTAGGTAAAAGGTTAAGTGACAACTTATTAATGCCATTCTGCCGTGCAATTTGCTATTTTTTCCCATCGTCATTTATATTGCTTTGCCTGAATGAGTGATTGTAAATAAGTAGGTTGGTTGAAAAAATATACCACCATGGCTTTATGATTGAGCTAGGTTTTAGAGTATATAGAGAATATGTATCTATCTAAGTGTAAATTATTGATCAATGATTAAATAAAATTATCTAATTAATTATTTGAAATCGCGCTGTTAAACGCATACCTAAATAAGAGATATAGATAATTAAATTACTTCTATAGACTAGAAAAAATCGGCTAAGAACTTCCTGCTTAATGAGTTTCTGGATCAGTCAAACGAAAATAACGTTACCCACCCGTTAGTAGTGAAATTGAATTGTTGCTTGATTGATTTAGCTGTTTCCGATTGCATAATTTTTACATTATTGCCTTACAATTCGAAAATTACTGTGGTAAAGACCATATTGGTTGTACCTACTAACCAAAATAATTGGATCATAATCATTCTGTTTATTCGACAATAATAATAAATCAAACTCTATTAAGTACCGATATATTAATCGATCTTTTCAATTTGGTCTCAGTTGGTCAACAGTTTTAGCCAGAAACTGGGTATGTCATCCTGTCATTGGATTTATGGAGTCAAAATTGTAGAGTAAGTAAACTAAATTAAATTATGATATGGTCAAAAGTGAAAACCCTGACTCTTTTAAAAAAGTTGTCACTCCGAGAAGAGCCTTATTTACAGGCAATACAGTCTAATGTAGTTTTTTGGTCGATGTGTTGCCAGTGTAAACGTCAGATCTTAGATAGGGGATAGGTCAGGTAATAAAAATAAGTAATAACAATGAAGGTTCTACTTTTATATCCACATAAATAGGAAATGCTAAGCATCCGTTCTGTGATATCCACATAAGCACAGTAAAGTAACGATTAATATTATAAATATCGTAAGATGGGTATATCCTGATAATATACCTATCTGCTGATATAGTTAGTATTAACGAGCCCATATAATTAATAAATACACACACAAAAATGATAAGTGTCTAAGAATTAAATCAACTGTAATAGTTAATTGTACTCACAGAAGTAAAGTGATTAAGTGATTGCTCCGTCAGTCCGTTAGTTACTATTAGTGTACCTACTAATAAACTGAAAATGGATAAAATTATCGTAATCATTGATATTGTACGAATTTAATAAGTAAATCAATCATAACCAATTCAATTTAATATTATTACGTACTAGTTTAGTTATTTAGGTAGTAGGTATTTACCAAATATTTACCAACTAGCTGATGCCCGCGACTTCGTCCTCGTGGATTGAGGTTTTTCGGTTCCCGCGGGAACTCTTTAATTTTCCGGGATAAAAAGTAGCCTATGTGCTATTCCAGACTATAATCTATCTCTGTGCCAAATTTCATCCAGATCCGTTCAGCCGTTGGAGCGTGATTGAGTAACAAACATCCATACATCCATACATCCACACATCCATACATCCATACACCTATCCAAACTTTCGAATTTATAATATTTATTTGATTTTTGGCATCAATACGGCTTTATTTCCTGTATTGCGTATACTTTTCCTCATATCAATCTTATTATCATTTCATTGAATCGTAGATAATATTATAATATAAAAGGAATCCCAACGAAATTAATGTTCAGTTATCAATAACAATGTGATCGACGTTTTTTGTATCCGAAATAAGTGCTTTATTGCAATATACTTAACAAAATTGCTCAAAGAACGTTTCTTATTCAAAAAATTGACATAATAAATTTTAACAAAGTCCTTGTAATATTTACCTTTATTATATTCATGATTTTATTTTAGGACTCCGTGCTTTAGAATAAGAAGTAATACAGGATCAAAGATCACTTCTGGCTTCTGAGTAAGTAAGAGAGGTAAGTAAGTATTATAATATCTGTAATGCCCGCCGAGTCAATTCCTTTTATGCCAAGACAGGAACGTCTAGACTACAAAGATGAAAGATCAACGGCCTCATAGCCACGTAGAAAAAAAAACCGGCCAAGTGCGAGTCGGACTCGCGCACCGAGGGTTCCGTACAAACCTGTAGTAAGATTTAAATTATTAAAAAAAAACTACTTACTAGATCTCGTTCAAACCAATTTTCGGTGGAAGTTTGCATGATAATGTACATCATATATTTTTTTTAGTTTTATCATTCTCTTATTTTAGAAGTTACAGGGGGGGGGGACACACATTTTACCACTTTGGAAGTGTCTCTCGTGCAAACTATTCAGTTTAGAAAAAAATAATATTAGAAACCTCAATATCATTTTTGAAGACCTATCCATAGATACCCAACACGTATGGGTTTGATGAAAAAAAATTTTTTGAGTTTCAGTTCTAAGTATGGGGACCCCCAAAATTTATTGTTTTTTTTCTAGTTTTGTGTGAAAATCTTAATGCGGTTCACAGAATACATCTACTTACCAAGTTTCAACAGTATAGTTTTTATAGTTTCGGAAAAAAGTGGCTGTGACATACGGACGGACACACAGACAGACAGACAGACAGACAGACAGACAGACAGACAGAGACAGACAGACAGACAGACATGACGAATCTATAAGGGTTCCGTTTTTGCCAAATTTGGCTACGGAACCCTAAAAACTTACTTCTAAATGTTTTTGTTGCAGGTATGGTGTAGCATCCAGTACAAATACCACTAGATAAATAAGTAAGAAGGTAAATTTCTTTTTTAAAATCAGATTATTTTGGGGAACCAATGTAATGGAGATTTATTTTAAACCCCATTAGGTACGTCATGCTATTTCGTAATAAGAAATAGCAAGTGACCCAAAAGATTAGGGGTCGCCAAGAAGCCAGTTTTTGAGACACCCCAATTTTTTTAAAATTATTGATCTACACTTTATTTTATTGAGTACACTTAGTCTACGTTTTGACTTTTGACATTGCAAATTCGATTGATCGTATTCGAGCGTTCGATCACAATGTTAGCGTGAAAGTAAAATTATGTGTTCTGTGAGTAAAATGGACCTTAAAAAAGGGTTTTACTGAACTCTTAGAATACCTTGTTTTTCAAGGTAAAAAATAAATAATTTTATAAATATTTTCCCTTTGAAATATCGTTTTACTTCAAGCTTTCTGCAAGAGAAAACACTATAGACTTGAAGAGGAGGTTCTTTTTATGTTGGGAAGATCAGCAACACATGAAATCGTAATTTTTTTATGGTTATTCCATAGCAATGTGAAGCTGTTAAAGTTATGTCCTTTTTTGTAAAATTAAGAGATGGTAGCACTACATTACACAATATACTCGTGAGCCGAATATAGGTAATCTTCATGCTCCAAAGAACTTCGTAGCGTTAGGTATAGCAAGAATCGTAAGTTTGAAGAACCGGCGGTTCCGCATTTTTGAACTTAGAGAGTTACGACTACGTTCACTTTCTGAAAGAGCTATTGTTTATATATTATGTAGTTAGAGTCAAGAAAACATGTTTAGCGCCACTAGAGAACAAAGCCAGACGCAACTTTTGTAGAACGCACACTAGTGACTAGACATACGTGAATACAAGGAATTACTTACCACCTAAAATACCTATATTGTACCTATGGCCCGTATTAATAAACCGACATCAGCTAAGAACAGGTAATCAAGTAAGTAGGATCGGTCAATCAATGGTAAAAACTGGTCTATTTATTGACCAATACTTGAGACTTGAGAGTCTGTTCTTAGCTAATATCCGGGCGTCAGTGGCGTGCACAGGGCTTGAAGCTAGGGTAGGCATTAGTTAGCCAGAATACCTATTTACTGATTGTAATAATGAAAATTGAGCATTGACCTATTTCCACTAGGGTAAGCAGTGCTTTTATGCCTCTATGAACTGCACGCCACTGCCGGGCGTATGTATCATTTGCTAGACATGACGTTGTCAGCATGAATGACCCGTATTTAAGTACTTGGGTGAACTTGCACTTGCGCGCAGTCAAAACTAATATCAGTTCCGATCAGTAACTCGTAGCTTTAGTTTTAAGATACCGTGGTTAATTATGAGCATCATGTCCTATGTAAACGTGACGTTCAGAAGGTATAGGTACTGTGTGAGTACCTATTTTGAATAAAATATATTCTTTGAGTTTGAGTTTAGTTTGTCCTGTGATAACAAATAAACAAAATCCACAAAAGAACTCCAAATTTTTCAAGTTAGTGTTCCACCACCACCACTACAGCCCAATAACGTCCCCACTGCTGGGCACAGGCCTCCACTCTCTCAGGAGGGAGGGATTTAGAGCTTAGACCCACCACACTGCTCGCTAGTGATAATAACCGGGACCGACGGCTTAACGTGCTCTCCGAGACACGGGGGTGAAACACCGCCAACTTCCTGACTCCGGGCTAGTAGGTACTGAAAATTTCTAGTCAGAAAAACCCAATACTTAATTATGGCCCGACCCGGGACTCGAACCCGGGACCTCGTCGGCCGCAGTCGAACATGCCAACCACTAGACCAACGAGGCAGTTAGTGTTCAATGATGATGAATGCAGATAATATAATATCAATAGAGTACATAGATGCTTGAGCTCTTGAGAGGTGTCTTCACGAAATGTGAAATAGAAAAATACGGTTCCTTCGTAATGAATAATGAACCTCACATTCTGATTTACGACCATCAGCTAATTCCGTCTATCAGGTCGCAATAGAAGACTCCTCAGTCCGTGGCGTGCATATTTGAAGACGATAATGATGGGTACATAGTACCTACTTACTTAAGAAATACTAGATAATGGCCGCGACTTCGTTCGCGTGAATTTAGGTAAGTAGTTAAGTACCTATTCGAAATTTTCGTGGGCACTCTTTGATTTCTGGGATAAAAGTTGCTTTTGTTCTTACGCAGGATGCAACCTATCTCTGTAACAAATGCCAAAGTCGGTTGAATAGATGGGTCGTGAAAGCGTAGCATACAGACAAAGAGACAGACAGACACTTTCGCATTTATAATATTTGTGTGGATTTCATATTACATAACAAATAGTTTGTTAAAAGTAAAGTAAAGTAAAGTATTGATGTGTTAGACCGTACTATTATCACATAATATGTCGGCCAAGTATCTTTTTATATCGTTATAGCATCCGAATGAGTCACAGCAACTTTTAATTGCTCGCTGACCTTCGCATGAGAAACAGAGCTGAGCGGTATATATACCTATACTATGTATTATACTGACTTATATTCGTAGGTTGTAAACGTTGAAATAATATATCGTCCTCTAGACAGTCATGTGCGTACCGTAATTCATAAATAAAAATATTACGTCTTAGCATAAAAACCTTTTATATATAGGACCTATTGTATAAAAATTGAAAATCGCGTACCTACTTACTAAGTAACTACCTTCTATAAATAAGTTACTACCGTTATGTTAGTATATTTTTCGACATGATATTCGCACTTATAATAGTGTAAAGCTTTTTAAATTTCAGAGAGACTTTATTTATCTTGAGAATATAAAGATTGGTATTAAATTTCGGGGCGGCGGCCACTAATGTAGAGAGAGTCAAGAGGCGCAAGTAATAAATTATAGAAAATAATTAAATCTTTGTGCCTTTTGGTGTTGAAACCCTGGGGTCGTGGGGCGAAGATCCTAGATCCTTTTTGAAGGATCTATCTTCTCGTCTCAGAGTCCACAGGTGACCGGAGGGCTGGCAAGTTACCTCGGCCAACATAAAAGTTTGACTGTTCAGCGGGATAACGCAGCCGGCGTTCTGGGCACATTCCCTCATTGCAGCGGTATGGATTAAATATTTAATGTTTAAGTTTTAATTTAGATTTTAATGTGTTTCATTGATTCTAAAATGTAACTAGCATAATAAATTATGATCTGGGAAAAAAACATTGGTATTCAAATAAAAAAATATGATTCATTTACCTACAGTTACAGTTCGCGCACGAGTTGAATGCAGAGCAAATGTATGGTGACACATACATTTGCTCTGCATTCAACTCGTGCGCGAACTACTTATACCTTGCGCCTTTATGACTATTTTTGGATGAGACAGAAACGTAAAGAATAAATAGCTCTACGTGACTCTAGCAAAGTGAAATAAATTAATAAGCCAGGCCTTACAGGCTTAGAGATACAGCAGACTTATAATAATAAGGTAGGCACTTTGTTATTATAAAAAACATTATTATATTTAAGTGATTTAATTTGTAATTTAACGATGTGAACAACGCTTACATTCAAAATACATAAATCTAGAAAACTATTAAAGATGATGAATTTATTAAAGCTGACTAATTAACATTATTATAGTTAAAAAGCTAAAAATTCATTTTGAAGTTGTTTAAGATAACAAGTTTTATAACTACTCATATAGAGACAAATCTTCTGAATGCTGATTCATTAATCCATACTAATATTATAAATGCGATATTGTGTCTGTCTGTCTGCTACGCTTTCACAGCGCATTTTTTCAACAGATTTTGGTGAAATTTGGTACGAAGATAGGTTGCATCCCGGGGAAGAACATATACCTACCTACTTTTAAATATCCCGGAACATTAAGGAGTTCCCGCGAGAATAAAAAAAACTTAATCTACGCGGACGAAGTCCCGGGCATCTTCTAGTTATAGATAATCGCCTCAACCGTAAAAAAGGGTAATATTATTTAGTGAATTGACCGTTAATCCGGTGCTTTATTACGGTGAGAATCTCTATTTATAAACCAACCAACCTGCTTAAATTCAAGTTTTATTACATTTTTGATAGTTATTGCCATCGTACGTTCCTTAATGTAAAACTATAATGAGGATATTCATCGTAATAGTTTTTTGGTTTTGGTATTCCATAGTTTATAAATACTTAACCATTAAGAAACCCTATTGAAAAGAAGATTGTGATAATATAACAAATGTATGACTTAGGTATGCGCATATTTAAAATAATTAAATATAATTGCCTGCCTCGTTGGTCTTGTGGTTAGCATGTTCGACTGCAGCCGACGAGGTCCCGGGGTCGAGTATAATTAAGTATTGGGTTTTTCTGACCAGAAATTCTCAGTACTAGTCAGGAAATAGGCGGTGTTTCACCCCCGTGCCGCCGTCGGTCTGCGTTATTATCACTAACATGTTAATAGTCGTTAAAGCCCGCCAACCCGCATTGGAGCAGCGTGGTGGATCTTAGCTCTAATTCCCTATCTCCTATGAGAGTAGAAGCCTGTGCCCAGCAGTGGGACGTTAATGGGCTGTAGTGGTGGTGGTGGTGGAAATAAAATTCTGCGAATAGTCAATAGTTACAGGTAATCTATCTAATCCATTATACTTATTCGAGCCTATCAGTATTTGGTATTACTACCTATTTACTTATGCATATAGAAAAATTCCAAGAATGCAGTTGTAAGTTGAACCTCAGTAGGTATCCATCCGCAGGTATGCATCCGTTAAATCGTCCCTGCTCAGTGAGGTGAGCGGTATTTGACCTCCTTCCACTCTTAAGTCGTAAAGCAACGGTTCTGCTTACCTTATCAACATGTGATACAAGTGCGGGAGCCACTTGTTAGCACGACTATGAATATTATGTTGCAAATATATATTTTCGCTTCGTTATCTTGGTCGTAATCCACATTGTGGGGGTCAATACTTAATGCGTTAATCACAACGTGGTCGAGGGTTCTCAAATCATTCTACTAATTTTGACCCACAATTTTGTTATTTAAGTCAGTTTAAGTCCCTGAGCATTTGATAAAAAATAATACAATTTTCGTAGGACTTTGCCATAATATGCTTAGAGCCCCAATATGTATAATATGTATTATCTACTACGTCCGCTCACATAAATAGATATCTAGGTCTGTAAAGTTCACGTCATATCAATTTATTAAACTTGCCCATTCAAGCTTTTGAACATTTTTAGGGCCTATGGTAACAAGCACCGTGGCATAATTATAGTACAACTAGCTAATACCCGCGGCCTCGTCTGCGTGAATTGAGGTTTTGGGGTTTCCGCGGGAACTCTTTAATTTTCCGGGATAAAAAGTAGCCTATGTGTTATTATATATATATCTCTGTGCCAAATTTCATCCAGATCCGTTCAGCCGCTGGGGCGTGATTAAGTAACAAACATCCATCCATCCATCCATTCAAACTTTCGCATTTATAATATTAGTATATAGATACATAGAGATTCCTGAACAGATAATATAACCCAATATGAATCTGGCAGAAATAATTTTTAATGTTTCCTTGGCTTAAAACTTAAAAATAACCAATATTATTGGTTTATTACAGCATATTATGATCTTATTCTAAAGAACTACTACTAGTTAGTAGAATAATATTGGTCAGTTTATTAGTACCTATAACATGTTCTTTTCTCAAATAATAATAGCTTCCAAGCAAGTACGTAACTTGCCAGTATTCGGCCCCGTGCCGTGTTTGGTTTAACAACATTTCACTCAATCTTACCCAATACCCAAGGTGACACACCTTTAGTGGTCAAATGCCAATGTACGCCGGTTTGAAAGGCCAATATAGAATTACCCAACTTTGAAATCTTTAGAGAGTTGAAGGTCCAACTCTTACGACTTTTTATACTTCAAGTAATACGAATCTAAACTTTTGTGTAGATGTTAGGTACTATGTAAGTACAAAGTATTATCAACCCCAAAAATTATATACTTATTAGGTAGTTAACCTAAAAGTTCAGCAAAATCACAATTAAATCCATGTTCATTTTAAACATGCGAAAGTCTGTCTGTTGTATAGTCTATTCTCTTTATTCGCGTTCATCGTTTGCTACTGTTGTTGTGTTTCGTAATCGTGATTTTCTTCCTCGGTTTGCTATATTTTACACCTGACGACTTTGCCGATGCTCCCGATGACGACCCTGGCTTTACTTTGGACTCCGTACCCGCTTCTCATAACGACCCCGGCTCGCCAATGGATACCGTACCTGTTTTACGTTCGTCCGAGTTTTACCTGTGGTTTTACGTTCAAAATAGTGTTTGTTTCTTAATCTATGATTTTAATCCTTATGCCTACAATTTGTTTCATTGATGGCTGCACCTTGGCCAAAACCCATTAGTTTACTGGGCGTTTCCCTTTGGCGCAGTGCCTGCATCCTGGGAATGGACATAGATTCGGTACATTTCTCTCGGAAAATCGGAGTTCACACGGGATTAACGGGATAACCCAGACAAAATTGCGAGCTTCATCTAGTAATCTATAGAATTCAGTTAATTTTATTAAGTTATTTGTTATTGCATAGAATTTGCTAGATATTACAACGTGACCATTCTCAGACGATAGTAACATATAAAAATCATTGATTCTCAGCCATTTCATACCTTTACCTACGCTCTATTGGTTAAATGTCAAACTAGCTCTCGGGTGTCTATAGCTATTCATGGAATTAGGAATTAGGTAGGTACGACAAGGTACGACTTATAGTCTTCCTATTTCTATGCTATAATTTGTTAACGATTGGTTGTCTCCTGTGTATTTAAATCAGTAATATTTCGGTCATTGATTTATGGACTTACTTTTAGCAATACAGCCTTGACTATAATATAATACCTAGTAGGTATGCAACTTGCGTTTCACGATATCTTTATAATGAACAGTTACATAAGTAGGTACAATAATGTGCAAGCAATAAACTTGTCATACTTAACTTGGTTATAATTAACATCTTCTATAAACTGGAATGATATTTCTACGAAATCAATTCGATTATTAGCTAATAAATTAGATTGTCTATTATACCCATACCAATATTATGTATAAATGCGAAAGTGTGACACTATTATTTTAATGTGTTGTGTCGGTCTGACCGTCTGTCTGCTACGCTTTCACGGCCCATCTGTTCATCTAATTTCGATGCAATTTTGTACAGAGGCGTTACACATGTATACACAATATTATGTGTACACACAATGTGTATACCTACTGTAAAATTACGAATGTTTACACATTTTTGAAAAAAAAACTAAAATATAGACGCGTTTGAAGTTGTGTGTATCATCTATTCTAGTCTAGTAACAAATAATAAAAATCTCAGTAAGCTGCAAATTCACTTCATGAAAATTAAAGTCAGGAGGTACTTTGTATAAGAAATCTCCCTTTTGACGACCTCCCTGGCGCAGTGCTGAGCGCTGTTGTCTTAACGTGTGGAGGCCCCGGGTTTGATCCCCGGCAGGGTCAATGGGGGAATTTATATTTTCAAAATTTTCCCTGGTCTGGCCTGGTGGGAGGCTTCGGCCGTGGCTAGTTACCTACCACCCTACCGGCAAAGACGTGCCGCCAAGCGATGTAGCGCTCCGGTACGATGCCGTGTAGAAACCGATTAGGGGTATAGGTTTAATATAACTGCCATGCCCCTAACAGGTTATCCCGCTACCATCTCAGACTGCATCATCACTTACCATCAGGTGAGATTGCAGTCAAGGGCTAACTTGTAGTGGAATAAAAAAAAAGAAACAAAATACTTGCATTGTGGTGTGGTTGTTTGTACACCTGCGCAAAGTCTACATGAAAACAAGCAAAAATGACCACACTGGAAACAATGCCAAACAGGAAAATAATCGAATGTGGAATTACCTACTCCATTTGCGTTAATTGCGACGTTCGTTGTTTATAAAGAACGCATTACTTATTTAGGTACCTATATTTATTGTTGGTCCACCTGTGCTTTTCTTGAATGTGTAGTGTATGTATGTATATTGGGAAATATACACATTACGTACATATACGGAAATAATACACATTAAACGCTATCTTGTATAGAACTGATAATCTCTTTTTCCCAAAGGTTAAATTGTCTGTAAGAAATTGCTTGAGCAATTTCTGTATAATCTTCTTACTTTTTGTGTAGTTTTTGTTTATTTTTTTAAGTGTGTACAATATAGAGATTATCTATTTATCTACCTAACTTCTCTTTGTACGTAGGTATCTCTTGAAATCCGTTAGTAGGTATCCGTTGAAACATGTAAAGTCTTTGTGCACCTACGCTGTCGCAGATTAAATAAGTTGCCTGTCCTTTATATATGAAATATCATATATGGTATCCTTTTGAATAGAATATGCGCAGTACATTCACCGAGTGATTAATCCTCCACTATGCAGAGACAAATTATTAAAGGCGGCAATAAATGGCAGTTTCCAAACTAGATTTTCCATTTGCTGTTTCGAAAGCGGACGCAATGCAGTTCTTGACTAGTTTCCGTGGCTGTGTAACTTTTACATGCCATCTCGTTATGTGTGACTTGTGTATTTAGCAATAGGTAGGTAACTAGTATGAGGTAAACGCGTATGCTATTCTTAGACCATTTTGTTTTATTTTTTCGTAATATGTATGCCAGTAAATGAGCCTTTTTTAATTCGATTCCGGAAAAACTGCATCATTGGCTGAATTTATGTATATTCTTGATGCAACTATGCATTTCAGCCAAGTAAAGTAAGTGTCAGCCAACTAGAGGTGAGAGCTATCACCACTGTAGGTACTGTAGCTGTCATTTTACCTTATACAACCAGCATGATGGTACATGATACGGATAACACACATTTGCGCCCGATACCTACCAAAGAAACGGTCGCTGGATTTTTAGTTTGTTTATCCGTCTCTTGAATAAACCCTTAACAAAGTTTAGTGAGCACAGCACTGAAGGAAATTGGTGAAAATTTTCTTTTCGGTCGTAGGTATGTTATAGATTTGGCCGGTCTGGTAAAGGGTTTAATTTTATTACCCACAATGTTTTAGCTAATAATGTGAAAACCGAAAAATTTTAATTCGTTTCTGTAAATGATTATTTGGAACTTTATTATTATTATTTAGAACTGGAAATTTTTCACACCCCACCGCTCCAACTCCGCACGACAAATCTCGTACCTAAAACCTTTTTTGAGTTGAAATAATTTTGCTGGTAATTTTTATTGTCTTGTTATAGTAATTTTTTTTAATCATTTAGTATCTTTCTAGACATGTTTAAGTTTGAATTGTAGTTGTAGGATGTACTTTTTGTAGCCAGGGGAGGCGAATTGGGCGACTGTAAAGTCTTCCCTGGCATATTTTAATCAATAATAAAGGATAAAGAATTATTTAACGTACAAAGCTATAGATATTAATATGTAGCCACGTATCTACACACAAATATTTTAATACTTATTAGGGTAGGTAGCTAGCTATAGCTTTCTTCGTAGCTTAGAAGTGACGAGACTTTTGCGGTGAGTGTTCTTATGTTAAATGAACTTTATAATATTGTAGAACCTTCTAAATACCTATATCCAATTTTAAAAAAATATACGAAAGTTACTCAATCTCTTTTCACTATTAAAGTACCTACCAGCTACCTACAAATCGCTTACAATCAAATCAAAGTAATGACCATAAACGCATACCACTCTTATGAAAAAAGAAAGTGATAGTTTCTACAAGTTTATGAAGAATATATTTTACTTATGCAAGTAAAATCATATTTAGACCCGTTTACATTAATTACAACGCACAGATTTGCTTTCGACTGATTAAATTAAATTAATGGACATTATGTAAAAATGTTATGACGAATTTTATTATAGAATCAACGCTAATTGTTACATGACTTTACATAATCGATTACGAAGAAAGTAGCTTTCATAAAAATATTATTATTTAGAGCGAAATTTTTAATGTATTTTTGATAACGAATACTTATAATAGTATCTAATGCATAACTTAGGTACAGTACGCGCGCGAGTTGAATGCAGATGTATGACATAAGCTCTGCATTCAACTCGCGCGCGAACTATATCTTGCTGTCAAAAGCTCAAAGTGAAAACCTGTGAGTAATTGTAATTGACTTAAGGTATTTTCTGCCTAGAAAGGGACCTAGGCACCTATTTAAAAAAGTAAAGCAAGCAGGTAAAGCCGTTAGTAAGGTCTGGTACTTACTTCCCTATTTCCGTGATAGGTATAATATTTCAATCTCCATGTACTGGTCACGCAACATTGAATCTAGCAATTGGGTGTTATGTTACAACAACCATTACATCGGTTATGATAAATCGATCCCACTAATCGATTCTGGCCACTAAACCACATAGTTATAAGGGATTCTTTTGTATGCTATTATTAAGACAAGGGTGCGTGAGAAGTCCCTACAAAAGAGTTCAACGCTCGTATCCGTATTGTCTTCGCGCATTCGAGCGAAGCCAGGATATCCTCCAGTCTGGGTCATTTTAATTGCTCACAGTTACATAATAAAATGGGTAAATAAGAATCAAATAGGTATTCGAGACCATAATCTTACATAACAGCCATAATTATGATAGAATAGAGAGAATATAACCTCGCAACGTAACGAATGTCACAGCAATCGTGTTAGGTACCGGTTTTCTAATAATTAAGGTTTTTAAAGTAGGTCGGTAATAATTATTATCGGTGATTTTTAAATGTCTCACGCTTTATTACTCACTGAAGAACAAGTTTTGACCAAGTTTTTGTTTTATATAATTAGAAAGAATTAAACGTGTAGTTACCTGTGTGCAGATAATGTGGACATGCTTTATAATTATGTAAATATTATTATTTATTTATTTTAATTATATATGAATACTTCGCTATTGAACGTCAGCTTAAGATTATTAAAATTAAATAATAATTGTAAAAGAAATGTAGTTCAATGAAATATAGCTTAAATTGTTAATTTCTGTGGATCTCAATATATAATTTACTATAGGATAGGTTAAGGTAACTTCCTATTAATAATTCTTAAAGCGTATCCTTATAGGTATCGCCTACCTATACATGGGTAGTACATGACCAGTTTATGAGTGTAGGAAAAGAATTCAGAAAAGGCTATGACGTGTCTCACCCACACACCAGCTACATACAAACGGATACAAGAGCTAACTATATGCAAATACTCACTTTAGACCTTTGAAACACGGAAACGCTTCTCCGACGACAGCTATCTAGGGCACCGTAATGACGTATGCCGGAAAGAAATCACAACAAACACTTTCATACACTCACTTGGGTATCACTAAATTTAGCACTAGCTTATAACTTATAATACACGCTCAACTGTTCTTGATATAAAGATCAGAGAGACACTTGTTTGGTAATGATGCAATGTTAATACGATTTATCTCGCACACGGAGGGTTAAACTGCGAAACTGCATTTTGTATGTTGAGAGGCATCACCTCGTTCGAATGCGACTGGGCCCGAATGTCAGACGGTGCGCGGGCGCCGACTCGCCCGCGCCCAGCCTCGTGACGTCATTCAGGTATTTAAAATGGCGGCGTGGAATTCGAGAGCCTATGTACCGTCAGCAATTCAGCACTAACCTCTAACTTACGATTTCGTTGTTGATGTTTGTTCGATGATAGAACTGTCAACTGTACAACCACTGATAAAAAAGCTTGTTTGTTACACTTAAATTAATTACTTAATTACTTAGGTACTTTTTAGATAGGCACTTTGAGTACTTTCTGCTCTTTTCTTTTTCATATAGGTACCTAAGTAGGCGTGATATAATTATGTACTTTAGTTGCGAAAATGATGTGACGAATAGGCCTATTTTTGCCCAAGTTTCTGTTCCGTTTCAGTAACATTTTCTGCGAGAGCTTTTATCATTCTTTTATTTGTTTATATTTACCTACTTATTTTTCATAATCAAAATTCATGATTAAAGTATTAAACGAGATGAAGTATGAACGAGAAAAATAGTGATACACGAGAAAAAGTGCAATGAAGCCTCACAATAATTATTCGCATTTATTATGCAGTCAGTATCTAAGCCCCTTTCACTGACACGAATGAGATAGTTATATGTGCGTTCGTTCCTATGAATGAATGGTTCGCAACAGAAAGGGACAAGCGACAAGATCAAGTGGACAGCCTTCGAAATAAAGTTGAATGCTGATATACCAACTTTTACCCTAGAATATTCTCATGAGAACCGGGGCGGAATTACTAAAAGTAATTTCTAGCACTTATTTTGGTTACTTGATGTGCTTGTTCCACTGAACAGCTGCGATTTTAGCTCAGTAGCTGTCATTTTAATAAATTTCAGTTTTTGTAAAGAGCTATACAAAAGCTATGTACAATACTGTATTTTTTACGCCACTACAATTTAGCCCTTGACTGCTATTTGATGGTAATTAGTGACGATGGATTGTCGAGTCAACATCTCCTGAAGATGCTCCAGTGTCGGATTGAAGCGTACGTTGAGAATAATTTGGAAGATTTGTGTGGTGTGGTGAATATCGTGAGCTACAAGTGCAGGATACACACTGTACCACATAGGTTTACCTATACTGTGGCGGATTATAGCGAACTAGCGGATGCTCGCGACTTCGTTCGCGGGGCATAAGTTTTCAATTCCCACAGACACTCCTTAATTTTCCGGGATAAAAAGAAACCTATATCACTCTTGAGGTCCTCATCTATACCTATGCAAAAAATCACGTTAATCCGTTGCTCTGTTGCGGCCTGAGTGAAGGACAAACTCTCTATTTAACGTCCTTGGGGATAAAAATTACAAAAAATGTGAAATAAGTACATCAAATAAATATTATAAATGCGAAAGTTTGGATGGATGTATGGATGTGTGGATGTATGGATGTTTGTTACTCCAACGGCTGAACGGATCTGGATGAAATTTGGCACAGAGATAAATTATAGTCTGGAATAGCACAAAGGCTACTTTTTATCCCGGAAAATTAAAGAGCTCCCGCGGGAACCAAAAAACCTTAATTCACGCGGATGAAGTCGCGGGCATCAGCTAGTCTAGCATAAATATTTACAGCTTTTATACGTACAAACTAATCCACTAATAGTTTCTAAAATTCCTTGAGGATTCCTTTCCTTGGATATTTCCAAAAATCCTGAATAGTGTTTCTTAATTTTTAACTGAAAGTACAAACACCAATTTTCATAATAAATGCAGGCCTTTCATACAGATTTTGATCCTCTAAGTAACCCGCTTAGGGGTGAGATTTGCATATTATAAAAGAAACCTATTTGATCAGTGAACAGTCAGTCAGCCTATTTGAACAATGATAAGCCATTTTACATTAAGAAATTAAAAGAAAAACTATTACATTTTGTAGATGTACTAAAAAACAATAAGGTTTAGGTTTTATATTATTCCTATTTCCTGAGTGCATTTGAATGATTTCATGCACAGAAATAGCTGAAACTAGCAGTTTCAGCTATTTCTGTGCATCATGTGCATCATGTGCTCGGGTTTAATGATTCATTTAGAAGCTTTTAGCTATTCGAAGCTTATGAACTTGAGCTTACCGCCTTCACGTAGGTAGGTAGTAGGTAGGTACCCATAATCCGTTTACAGTTGAGCGAGCTTCAAATTATAATAAAATGTTGTATGATTTACATAACTATGTAGGTAATTATAATATGTTAAATTAGCTTTTGATCTCGGTTTCGCCCGTGTGACTTATTTACACGTCACTTGATTTACGGTCAACGGTAAGCCTAATTTCTGAAGTCCTAAGTCCCACTAAGGCTTATTTCGTCTCATAGGTACATAGCCGATTTTGGCCTAAGGTTCGAATTCGAATTGTTTCCAGTGGTTTTTTTATGACGTAATCCATCCTAATGCCTCTAGGCGTCTTTACGCCTTTAAGGCCCATCTGTTCAACCGATTTTGACGAAATTTGGTATAGAGATAGGTTGCATCCCGGAGAATACGCTGATTTTTTATCCCGGAAACTTTAAGAGTTCCCGCAACCACACGGACGAAGTAGCGGGCATCATCTAGTTCGTAATACTTAAATTAACTCATTTTGCGTGGGTGATCGTTTCAGAGTAAGTAGGTAGGTATATACGTATAACTATAACATATTGTATATCTGCAACTGCGTATTGTTGACGAGTAATGGATAGGTAGGTACTATATCTCGACAAGGCCGAGGTACGAGTATACAACAGAATAATAATAGCGAATGTGATAATGGCGCTGTTTGCCGTAACAATGAATATACATTATATTATGTTATAGAAATAATTATAATCCATACTAATAATAATGTCTGTCTGATTTTCGCAGCCCATCTCGTCAACCGATTTTAGCGAAATTATAAACTTCTTAAATAAGAAATTCTTTGCGTAAAAATATTATGTATTTAATAAATATAATACCTTAAGTTAGATGGTACCAATAAAATAGGATCTATTTAATCTAAGTACCTAAAGTAGGAATAGCTCGGAGTTTTATTTGAAGAGCATTTTGCAGGCATCTGCCAATTTCACTATATTGATTCCAAATATAGGTCTCTCTCTCTCTCTCTCTCTTTCAGAAAAATGTTATCTAGGTAGATCTCTACGCATTTTACCAGAAACTATTACCTACCAAACTAAAAATTATAAACTTAAATACATAATATGTCACATAGTATGTTGTACACAGAACAAAAAACATGATCACTCCCTCGTATTTGATCTCGAAAATAGATAATATTATCAAGTTTTCTTTAACAACTTTCGGGAAATACTTATAGTGTAGTACCTACCTCCCACCATCTCGGAAAGAGTATTTTTATTCTTCGATATCTGATGGTAAAAGCCGTTATTATCCTCTAGAGGATAAAGTAAATTGAATTTAGAACATCGTGTGCACGTTAGTAAATATCACTCGTCTATGAAGTTTGTGAATTCAAAACATCATTAAAACCTATTTACTTGTACCTCTATGGTGCCGAATTTCCATACAATCGTTTTTAATTTGTTAAAAACTCACACTCGTAACCTTCTTGGTGTACCTACTTTTTTAATTTGCTTTGCGAGCACCATTTTCTTTCACGTCATATTGTTTAAAATTAAAACCGATTAAAAACAAGAAAATTGAAAATAAGTGAAAAACCTAAAATGAGTGATTCTAGTGACGAAGAAATTAACAGAATTGAATTTAATCTTGTGATTTTTTGTGCATTTAGTCATTTCCTCGCTGAGGTGGGATGAAAAATTACCTTGTGATTTTTTTTGCATTTAGTCATTTCCTCGCTGAGGTGGGATGAAAAGTTACGTGTTGCACTCGAGTGAAAAGATTTTTCACCTCGTGCTCTTTAGAATCCTTCGCTTGCTCGGTCATCAAAATTGAGCACGCGGTTAAAAAACAACTTTTCACTCTTGTATAACAAATAACTATAATTACGGAAAAACATAGCGCTGGAATAAAGGTATAATTACGCGTGTTGTATTTCCCACTATTGTATCGAAATAACTAAGTAAATCTCTGAAAAGTTCTAGATGGAACTCTACATTATGCGCATTCGATGATCACTTGACTAGCTATGCGATCTTATCTCGAAATTCGAAGGATGCGTAACCGCTTCCTATTATTTTGTCTGTCTGTCAATATATCCATCTGAGGGTAAACACTCATAATACATGAAAGACTTCTGTTATGAGCAAAATGAAGGTAAAGAATTTCGTTAAAACTGAACTTGAGCGCTGTTGTCTTCCCGGGTTCGATTCCCGGCAGGGTCAATTTGGGAATTTATAATTTCTGAATTTTCTCTGGAGGCTTCGCCCGTGGCTAGTTACCACCCTACCGGCAAAGACGTACCGCCAAGCGATTTAGCGTTCCGTTACGATACCGCGTAGAAACAGACTAGGGGCATGGGTTTAATATAGCTGGCCATACCCCTAACAGGTTAGGAACTTCATGGGGCAGCGAGGTGTCGGTGACGGTGTCGGTGACGCGAATCCACAAGTTTACCCCCTACGAAAAAGTGCTCAACGCGGCTAAAGAAGTTTTCACTTCAAAAACCCAGCAATAGGAGCGCTGGCGTTCATGTTGTTAATAATAATATGTTCATAACAGTCCACAATTGTCGTATTACTCAAATATACTGCTGCTTGTATTCTGTGAGCTTTCATATCGACATAATATTTTTTATTTTATTTGACGACGTACATATAAATAGATATGACGTTTATTAACTATGTTTTGCGTTTACAAAATAATCCAAGAAAGCCCTAAACATCATTAGCAGGATCATCAACGTGATTTCCTGTAAAAACACTTATCTAGTTTTTAATTACCTTTTAAGTTCTTTAGCAAATGATATCTTGCATTAGGTAATATAAAAATTATGTTTAATTTGTTGTAAGAAGTTTATAGTATGCAATTAGCTGTCACTGTATGACGTAAGACTTAAGAGTACTCAAAGATAAAGTAAGGCCAATATAAGCGTAGACAAAATGTAAACAAACAAACGAGAGGTCGTTCGCCTAATGAAGGGGTAAACAACACTTTGGTCTTCTGTAATAGTAGTTTGTGATATAAGGGCGGTAAATAGGTTTTTACATACGAGTTGACTAATGTCAGCCCGATGACGCCAGTCGAGGGCTGACCATCGTCACGAGTTTGTTAAAACCTTAACGCCCGTGTATCACACGATATTTTTCAATACATTTGTGAGAAAACTTGAAAATAAAACTCGATTAGGTAGGTACACGGTACTCACTAGAAAATGGTTTCTCACGCCCGTACTTATTTCGAGATTTTTGGCGGCTATTAATAGCGCGATTTTTTTCTGACATCTAAAATACCTAATTGTTGATTTAATTTTAATATTCCACAACACATAAACCACTCATATTTATTTAATAATTTATAAGAAAAACTCAATGAAACTTTTAACTCCCACACACACACACTCACACTTCTAAGATTTGGAGGCCTTCTACGCTCGAGGCCTCTCGAGTCCACCACTCTATCAACTAGTAGTCAAATAAGAAGCACTTACCAGCAACATGTTCATCGTTGAACGTGACACGCACCGCATGCGGTCGGGCCACGCGTGGCGTGAAGGCGGCCATGTACTTGTTGCCACCCAGTGGCCGCACCGAGCTGGCCACTAGCGTGCCATTCCCGCCGGAAACTTCCAGCTCCAGCTGACCGGGGCCGGCTGTGCTCGCGTCCACTACACAAATAGAACGTTCCTTTAACAGCTGGCCCCTAAGATACGGGTCCTCCTAGTTTAGGGGCCAGGAAGTCACTGTATTATTGTACTTAAGTTAATTTGATAATAAAGATTTCTATTTCTATGTCAAACCAAAATTAATTATGGCTAAAGGTTAATAAATACTAGCTGATGCCCGCGACTTCGTCAACGTGGATTGAGGTTTTTTGGTTCCTCTGAACCAAAAACTCCGGGAACTCTTTAATTTTCCGGGATAAAAAGTAGCCTATGTGTTTTTCCAGAATATAATCTATCTCTGTGCCAAATTTCATCCAGATCCGTTTAGCCGTTCTGGCGTGATTGAGTAATAAACATCCATCCATCCATCCAAACTGTCGAATTTATAATATTAGTATAGACTAGCTGATGCCCGCGACTTCGTCCGCGTGGATATACCAAGTTTCATCGAAATAACTTGAGAAATGACGGACTTTTATACAAACTTTCAACCTCTATTTCACCCCTTTGGGGGTGGAATTTTGAAAAATTGTGAAACACGTATGTTTTCATTTCTAACCCGCTGCTCATATACCAAGTTTCATGGATATAACTTGAGAAATGAAGGACTTTCATACAAACTTTCAACCCCTATTTCACCCCTTCGGGGGTAAAATTTACGAAAACTGTGAAACACGTATGTCTTCATTTTTAACCCGCAGCTCATATACCAAGTTTCATGGCTATAACTTGAGAAATGAAGGACTTTCATACAAACTTTCAACCCCTATTTCACCCCTTCGGGGGTATAATTGACAAAAACTGGGAAACACTTATTTCTTCATTTTTAACCAGTAGCTTGTATACCAAGTTTAATCGATATAACTTGAGAAATGACGGACTTTCATACAAACTTTCACCCCCTATTTCACCCCTTTAGAGGTGGAATTTTGAAAAACTGTGACACACGTACTTCTTTATTTTTTACCGTAAGCCAAAATAAAAAGTTTCGTTGATATAACTTGTAAAACATCTTGAGAAACGAAGGACTTTCATACCAACTTTCATCCCCTATTTCACCCTTTTGGGGGTCGAATTTTCAAAAACTGTGAAACACATATGTCTCCATTTTCAACCCGCAGCTCATATATCAAGTTTCATGGCTATAACTTGAGAAATTAAGGACTTTCATACAAACTTTCAACCCCTATTTCACCCCTTCGGGGGTAGAATTTCGGGATAAAAAGTATCCTATGTCCTACCTCGTAGTATAGGCTCAACTCGTGCCAAGTTTCGTTTGAATTCATTCAGTAGTTTCGGCGTGATGCGCGGCCAAGATACAGACAGACAGACAGACAGACAGACAGACAGACAGACAAAAATGAAAAAAATTACAGATTTGGCTTCAGTATCGAATAATGAGTGCCCTCCAAAAAAAATTTTCAAAATATCTTCAATATACAGAATTGGACCTGTTACAGTTTTATTATAAGTATAGATACTTAAAAGTATAGAAGTATAGATACCAGCCCGTATTTAACTGAATATTTAAGTTTGTAATAATAACTATTTTGCATGCCAGTAATAGCCGAATGAACTGATATCTTTATGGTTGTTTACACCCATCGTTGCATATTTTAAGGTGTTGATAAAACGTCCATCAGTCAGTATTAGTATCGATTTCATAATTATCATACCTTATGCTATTGACTATGCAAGTGATGCTATGCTATAAGATATACTAGCTGATGCCCGCGACTTCGTCCGCGTGGATTGAGGTTTTTCGGTTCCCGCGGGAACTCTTTAATTTTCCGGGATACAAAGTAGCCTATGTGCTATTCCAGACTATAATCTATCTCTGTGCCAAATTTCATCCAGATCCGTTCATCCGTTGGAGCGTGATTGAGTAACAAACATACATCCATACATCCAAACTTTCGCATTTATAATATTTATTTGATTACTACAAACAAACATACCAATATTGCAATTGCATAGCCCAAGACAAACATATAGAAAGTAGATACCTAAATCATGACGTCAACAGCACGAGTTTCAATGCCCACGTCACACTGAATGCGTCAGAGAAATGACGATAACGTTATAGGTAGGTACCTAAAAATATATACGCCCCGAGCCAGCACGACCATTTTGAATCTCAAGTGTAGTAATCATAATAATATTATAAATGCCAAAGTGTGTTTGTTTGTTAGTTTGTTGGTTTGTCCTTCAATCACGCCACAACAAAGCAACGGATCGACGTGATTTTTGGCATGGGTATAGTTGAGGACCTGGAGAGTGACATAGGCTACTTTTTATGCCGGAAAATTAAGGAATTCCCGCGGGAATCAAAAAAACTATATAACCACGCAGACGAAGTCGCGGGCATCAGCTAATCGTATTAGTAAATAATATAATAAATCTATGAATCTTATAATGACATTAGCCCTAGAATCCTACAACTTTAGGTAGGTAAGTAGCCGAGTCTCCTGTCTCCTGAGTCAGTGAGTGTGTCAGGCATCGATTTATAAGTCAATGGTGTCAGGACTTAGGACTTTTCTTTTTATATCTAGATATCTACTGATTAGAAAAAAACGGTGTAACTAGGGCCATGCATATTTTTTAACAAATACTTCATGGATATTTTTTAACAAAGACTCCAAGATGACATCTTGAAAGTTACCGCAGACAAAGATACCTATAATATTAAATTCCAAAACTGAGCGGAAAACCAAAGTGTAACAACAGCTTTCAATAGTATGTTGCCGACCCAAACCGATTTTCCATGAAGAGAAGAATCGAACATAAAGTTTGATGAAATATACCCAGACGAGGTAAGTAAATCGAGTGGGAAAAATTGTATGATACTTCAAGTGGGGTAAGGATCGGTCAGTTACACAGGTTTCGTCTGCGAAGGCTTAATAATTTTATTATAATTATAATATTCTATGTAGAATTTACATCGACCCACCTATAAACTCGACAGGCCGTCCCACCACTCCTTTGTAAGTCGGTTTTATGACTATACCTCTTGCGCCTCTATTGTTATCCCTTTGAATTGGTCTGTAACAAATAAAGCATTAATTTATCAACAGAAATTATGAAGGTGCTGAAAAATAAGGCTACGTTCTGATTAAACGCAAATTGAGGAGCATATAAATAAAGAAAGACTTCACACCTAATATTCTTTAGGAGCCTCTATATATCTATTTTGAGTTCGCTTAAGGTGATTTAGCTTAATATCCCAGGATAACAAAATTTTCTTACTATATTTTAAACATAAACCCACGCAGTCAAATCCGCGAGAAAGTTTGTAAGCTATAGTTAGCTTACAAACTTTCATTTGTAAAGTATTAGTAAAGTAAACACAACTCACGGTACATTCAATTGGTTAGGGAGAAAACACACTAAACGGACCGGACAGGATAGAAAAGTCCGCTCCATTCACTTTTATATGGAGTGCGCTATACTAGGAAACCAAACCAAACGTCGCCATTCCCGGGCTTATGACGCGCACGTTTGGTCAAGTCCGGGTCGTGGTGTGTTTTCATCTTTACCGGTGACGAAACAATTCCTAACCAAGGTTGACTTCATCGAAACCTGTAGGTACTCAATTTTATGGAAAGCCACTACATCGCCAATGATTATCATTATCTGAACGAAGCCTAAACAAGCTCCCTTAGTTCAACGTTTTATTCGAAATGAGCATTTATTCCGGGAAAGTGGGAAATATTTCTCGCGTTGATAAGATGTTTATTGGCCGAGTTGAAATAGGCAACGCGATATTTAAAAGCTAAACTTTTAACGAACGAACTTGTCTGGAAGTTTTTATCGGAGTTGATACTCGTTTAAATTATAATAAAAAGCGATCATCAGAGTGATTGGAAGTGGGGTGTCTAGCATATATATTTTCTTTTCGATGTCGGATCGAACTATAAATTTTCTAATTTTTATGCTTTACTTCCACGAAAGTCTCAAAATTTGGGTTACCCACACAGTATATTAAGGAATATCCCCCCGAACCTAATCCATAATAATAATCATCAAATTCACGTCAAAAAGTCTTTACAAAACTATAAGTAGATAAAAATGTAATTATTTGTGTTTACATTAATAAGAAACGACAAAGCAGGCGATAGTTTAAAACTCCATCAGTTACTCTGATAAATTGAATAAAACAAAGACATAAATAACATCGATTTGAGAGCAGACCAATGGAAGACCTTAAGCCCCAACAGCAGGTCGGGATTGTGGAGAATTTATAACATCGAGATCGCGTTTCGTTCGAGAGCTTTATATTTTCTTTATAGACTACTTATTTTATTCTGAACCGCAGTTTCAATCTTGCATCAGTAAGTACCAATTTATTTGTAAAGACAACACAAATAACATTACGGTTAGATCGTAGTAATCTTTTTCGAAAGCTGAAACTTTTCGAATTTTGTGTGCAAACATACAAAGTATGATATAGGAAAATAGGTACCTAACTGTAGAGTTCATTTCACGAGCACTAGAAAATTTTAAGTCAAACATAATATATTTTAACTTTTGATAAATAATATTAAGTATATGTACTTAATGACTATTTATTACAAGTTAATCTAGTAAAGTAGGTATCTAGTAAAGTTATTACAAGTTAATCTTGTACTTAGTTGATCATCAAAGATACGTGGAGATATACTTAACTCGTGAAGGAATTACATGTTTACCATGTACCTAGTACCTACCTCTATGGTAGGAAGATAGAATAATAATAATGAGTAACTAAAATAATATGAAGCATTCATACTGCTGTGAGCTTAAGTCAGAAGTCACGCTGCGGCCGTCGCGCTGGACAGTTTGAGGCGTTCATTACGTCTTTCGAAATTTCATAAGGCTGGGTTCTCAGGGATTAGACAGGAAAACCGTCCACGCGAATTGTCTGGGTCGTTTTGTCCTATTGCATTTATCTGTGCAGCTCCATATATGGCCAGTGCGGACCAGGTAATTTCTTTTGACTGTGCTTTCGCAGGACTCGTGCAGGCGATATCGCGTGACCTATCGCAGCGACAAATCACAGTGCAGTGTGCGGGTGCTGTATGGCTAGTATGCGCTCAACGAGTAAAATTATATCTTCCCGTTATCTCCATTTGTCTACCGAAGCTAACATGGTTACTTTTCTCGTTACGTCAAAAGTAGAGATACAAGTAATATTTCTTAACTGACCTTTTTTCTTTTTTCTCTACGAACCTTTAACCTTTACATGTCGACTATTTTTTTCTTGTAATATACCGCATTTTGTGCATGTAGGGTAAATGAAAAAGCCGGCAACGACAACATCTCTTTCTCTCGTCGCGAGATAATCTCGTTGTGCGCATGCTAACCACACAGAGTAGTCCTAGCATCCTAAAGCACGGTAGTGCGTCGTGTCTGTATTTACCTGAAACGGGCGTGTGCAGCGTCCGTCTCAGTCAGGGCCCCCCCGGTAGGGTCGCGGGGGGGCCTATTGGATAAAAAAGACTGCTGTTGTTGTTGGTGCTTCTCCTCCACACTGCTGTAAGAAGAGTCTCGTACCACATATGAACTCTCTCGAACTTCACGTTTTGTGATCTCTTGCTGTGGAAAATTGAAAAAAATATTATCTAATCTTCAAATTGTTAAAGAAGAATTTACTAATTGAGGCTTGTGCAAATTATTATTCATCCATATAAATATTATAAATGCGAAAGTTTGGATGGATGGATGTATGTATGGATGTATGTTTGTTACTCAATCACGCTCCAACGGATGAACGGATCTGGATGAAATTTGGCACAGAGATAGATTATAGTCTGGAATAGCACATAGGCTACTTTTTATCCCGGAAAATTAAGGAGTTCCCGCGGGAACCGAAAAACCTCAATCCACGCGGACGAAGTCGCGGGCATCAGCTAGTTCAAAATAAATTAAGGCCAGTTCAGGTTAGGTCCTAAGTGTGTTTTCATCTTTAATGTCAGTCCTGGCCATAAATCGTAAGTTGTATTTGAAAAAAAAGTACTATAATATATTGGGCAACTTTAGACACTAAAGACCGATTTTATTTTAGCGGCTTATTTACACGGAAAACCAATAAGGTTGTGTACATGACGTTGGCGAGTAAACTAATTTATGTCTGACCACATTTCCCTTTACAGAGGGCAACTTCATTAAAAAGCCGAGTTTACTCACACAGATTGTGGAGTAGGGTTTGCCGATCCACTTGTTGGTCGAGCGATTAGTCTATCAACTTGTTCAGTAATAACGATACTATTTTTTTTTCTTCGATTGCGCGTTTGCTCCACGATAGGTAAATATTATGCACGTCTATTTAAAATAACGTCTTCCCCCAATGCTCACGACCCAACTCTATTCTTATAACAGGTACCCCAATGTTTATAATTAGGTAGGTAACTAACTAGATAAGCTATAGCTGAAATGACCTACTAAAGCCTTGTTAACAGTTAAGTCGTAGCTGTTATAAAACTAGAACCCGAATTAAGTTGTTCTTCTAATAAAATGGGATGCTACCAAGGGTTTCCTCTATATTTCTACAATACAACTGCCACACGCCTAGGTTTAAACGACATTTAACTTGGGTTATAATATGATCAACTAGCTGATGCCCGCGACGTCGTCCGCATGGATTGAGGTTTTTGGTTCCCGCGGGAACTCTTTAATTTTCCGGGATAAAAAGTACTTAGCCTGTTATTTTTTTTTATCAACTCCCAGTAAGCCCTTGACTGCGATCTCACCTGATGGAAAGTGATGATGCAGTCTAAGATGATAGCGGACTGACCTGTTAGGGGTATGGCAGTTATATTAAACCCATACCCCTAATAGGTGTCTACACGGCATCGTACCGGAACGCTTAATCACTTGGCGACACGTTTTTACCGGTAGGGTCATAGGGTGGTAATTAGCCACGGTCGAAACCTTCCACCAGGAAATCCCGACTTTAATCTATCTCTGTGCCAAATTTCATTCAGACCCGTTCAGCCGTTCTGCCGTGATTGAGTAAAAAACATCCATCCATCCATACATCCATCCATACATCTATCAATCCAAACTTTCGCATTTATAATATTAGTATAGGTTAATTAGTATTACCACAAGAGATTTTCATTACCGAACGATGTGACTTTTTGTTATTGGTAGGCGAAACATATTTCAGTAGAGGTGATTTTACTTACACGGCTCGTGTAAGTATCCGAATCGTGCTCGTCGACCAACCGGTCGAGGTGTTTGTTGAAGGAGTCGTGTGTTAAATCGCTAAACTTGTTAATTTGTGTGTTGCGTAGTGTTTCTCGGTCCAGTGTATTTGTTCCATAGCGGTCAACAGATGAATCCAGACTGCAAAAAACATAGAATGTGTATTAAAAATGATATTAGAATTTTTGTACATTTATTTGCTGTGAAAGATTTTCATCAAAATATACATATAATACGAGTTCAAGGCGTCAGACACGAAACTAGTGACGGCCGAGCGACGCGACGGCGACAGCGGGGCGATGGGGTTCGAGAGCTGGCGACGAATTTCGGGAAGGTGTTTTTAGGCAATCTGAAATTGTGGAAAAATATAATTTCGTTCATTGGCGAATCCAGTTCTGCCAGTCTGGTAGAGCGTTTGCGGCTATTTCGCTACTGCGCAGCATATAACATTTGCAAAAAAAACCGAAAAATCATTTTTTTGGCAGCTTGATTTTTTTATCATTAAATTTATTCTTATAGAATTCGAAAAAATAAATCCCAGACGTTTTAGTCGGTTATAAAGTATTACCAGACCTCTTTTAAATTGTTCCCGAAATTCGTCGCCAGCTCTGCGACTAATCGCATCGCCCCGCTACCGCCGTTGCCCCGCTACCGCTCATTTCGTGCCCGTACATTAATAGTGAGGGTGTTCGTTAAATTATTTTGACGTTTGATATTTAAAATTATGAATCAGCTCACCTATTATTACTAAACATCTGTCTAGTTTTTTCAACTGTATCCCAAGAATCATTTTTTGCTTTATACCCTCCAGGCTTTCCACCTGGATCGCCTGTATCCGCCATGCCTGTCAAAATTAATTTTTAAAATTAAAATTAATGTTTATTTGAAACCAAGAAAACCATGAGTTTATGGGTTAAAAGGTCACTTACTTGGACTTCCATAACGTTTGATCCGATCTGTTTCTAATGAAGATAGTGGGCTACTTTGATCAAGGTTGTCTTGGGAACCGATAGATGAACTGTACAGTTTGTAGTTTGAGCGCTTTTCTACTACTCGCTTCGTCGATGTTACTGGACTATATCTATCGGTGGGACTGCTCACTCTGTTCAAAACATACATAAACATACATCACTATGGCAAACGAAAAAATAAAATCATGTACGCTTTTTTTTTTATCCACTACAAGTTAGCCCTTGACTGCGATCTCACCTGTGGTAAGTGATGATGCAGTCTAATATGGTAACGGGCTAACCTGTTAGGGGCATGGCAGTTATATTAAACCCATACCCCTTTTCGGTTTCTACACGGCATCGTACCGGAACGCTGAATCGCTTGGCGGCACGTCTTTGCCGGTAGGGTGGCAACAAGCCTCCCGCCAGGCAAATCTATATAATATAGGCTTTCTAATATAATCATCGTTGTTAAATCAAATGAATTTTACCACCTATAGGTAGGTTACGTTATAGATGATAAGCCAGCAATAATTTAAATAAAATGTGTTACAGGCTTTTGTACCTACTACAACGTGTATACACTAGTGACATTAAAAAAATTCACAATAGCTAACGAAGGCCGGCTTTCAAAATCAGGCATATTCACGTACCGATTAATTGGACTAGCGGTCCTGTTCAAAGGGCTGTCTTTTCTCGTTAACGGGCTTGTGCGCCCAATAGGACTCGTCGCTCTATACGGACTGCCAGCTCTATACGGACTGCCAGCTCTGTATGGACTACTAGACCGACCGAAATCGAGTCTCGACCCGTTTCCCAGATGTTTTGATGTGATTGGACTTGCTGTTCTATTTCTAGGACTGTCATCGTATGTCGTATAATTCTCACGCTTGTTCATCCTCGAATTGGAATATGAGTCGGTAACATCGTAAGGTTTCTCTTTGATATCGGGCCCAAATGACGACTTGTAATAGTCGTTTGAGTTCCGTCGCTCTTCACGTCGATCTATTGAACTCGTGTGCTTTGTGTTTGATTCGTATACATTGTAGTTGTTGTGGGGACTTTCCGATCTCAATCTTGTGACTGAAAGGAAATCGATAAAGATGATGAATTTACTCAAGTAAAGGAACTATCATATTGGATGACTTATTCCTGCGGAAATCTATTTTAATATAAAAAACTAAATCATGATGTCCGTCTAGATTATAATATTTTTGATTCCCGCGTGAACTCTTTAATTTTCCGGCATAAAAAGTACCCTATTTCCATCTCCGGGTTGCAACCAATCTCTGTACCAAATTTCATTAAAATCGGTTTAAAGATGGGTCGTGAAAGCGTAGCAGACAGACAGACACACTCTCGAATTTATAATATTAGCATGGATTACAGTATTTTATGACATACCTTGACATCTCTAAAAAAATAATGAGTTCCCGCGGGAATCAAAATAATCTCCACCCACGCGGACGATGTCGCGGGCATCATCTAGTTTTAAAATAATACTGCTTTAAGCATCCATATAAATATTATAAATGCGAAAGTTTGGATGGATGGATGTATGTATGTATGGATGTATGTTTGTTACTCAATCACGCTCCAACGGATGAACGGATCTGGATGAAATTTGGCACAGAGATAGATTATAGTCTGGAATAGCACATAGGCTACTTTTTATCCCGGAAAATTAAGAAGTTCCCGCGGGAATCAAAAAAACCTCAACCACGCGGACGAAGTCGCGGGCATCAGCTAGTTCGTATATAAATGTGGATCTAAGCGATGGTAGTAAGTCACAAGGGCTAAGTTAAAAAAGACGTACCTGGACTAGATATTCTTGCAAACGCAGGTGAGGGACTCGAACTGTCGCGGGGCTTTTTGGAGCGTGACCCCACCCTGAACACGTGCGGCGACCCATGAACGTCATAACCGTTAAAATAAATGTACAGCTGTAAATTACGAGCAAATTAGTACGATTAAATGGAATTGTATTAAACGAGGTTATATGAGCTACTTGATATCTACGACGCGACGTTAGTTTTCCGCAATAATTGTGTGGCGGTAAATGGGAAAAGTAAAACTAATTACAGTGGAGCAATGAAAGTTTTAGTGTCTCTATGTTGTGCGATAACTGTCACTCCGAGGCCGCAGACAGGACTCCGGTAATAGCGAAGGCTCTGAAAGCCTGGGCGAGAAAGGCAATTTGGAACAAATAAAATAATCATAAAGGTCGAAGTTCTTATAGCCGCCCGCTAAACAAGGCTTGTAAGTTAAATTTACTGCCCTCCTGCTTTTTTTTGTATTTTTTAATTTTTGTAAGTCCACTTTACTTCTAAATAAAGAGTTTTCTTGCACGAAGGTTCATATTGATATTGACTTTGATTGTAGAAAACTTAACTATGTGGATTGATGAAATCAAAAATTGTATCTAATATAATTAGTAAATAAAATTGTTTTAACTTTTTTAAATCAAAAAAGTAATGGCTGAATAGTCGAGGCTCAAAGAGGGAACCCAGAGCCATGGAACCAATTAAAAATAAATGCAATTACAGAAACGCGCCATTTTAAAAAATTCGTTGGTTTTCTTATAAATAATTAAATAATTACTTAATGTTTAACTAAGTGATGTGGAATAATAAAATTAATTTATAACTATAAGATATTTTAATTGTAAGAAAAATCGTGCAATTAATAGCTGCCAAAAATCTTTTCAAATTTTTTATGAGTAGGTACCGAGTTTTCGAGTAGGTATATGGTATACTTGAGTTTTATTTTTTTAATACATTTTCTCACAAATATTATATTGAAAAACGTTGTGTGATACACGGGCGTTAAGGTTTTTTCATACTCGTGACGACATACCTAGCGGCATCGGGCTGACATGAGTCAACTCGTATCACAAACTACTATTACCCATTATACATAAACCAGTTGGAAATTCTAAAAGCTACTCACTCTATGCTTTCCAGGAGCTTTGGGCATGAACGTTGCCCGATATTTGGTCGACGACAATTTTTCTAAGGCGCACATAACACTTCTTTTGTCGTGAACGATGTCCAACTGTAGGTCGCCTTTAACGCCACATCCACTTGTGTCCAGCTCGAAAGAATGCGGTTTGAGGGGCTCAGCACCTTCCAATGCACCATGACTGAGGCGCACTCCGGCTGGATCGAATACTTCGCAAGTAAAGGGACCACCCTAAAATACGATCAATTTTATTAGGTAGGTAAGTTAGTACTTACTTCACATCACATCTATATTTAGTGATTAACCGCACTGTCTTCCCAAGAGTGGAAGTTTTGAAAATCCCTTTTTAGTGGAGATCAAAGAAACAAGCCTTACAACAGAATTCGGGAATTTCGTGAGTGGGTTTCGGAACTGCGACATCTTACACGACGCGGCTTTCTTCCAACTGAGCTACTGAGAGCTACTTGGAAGTGTTGAATCAACACTAACTAAAATAATTATTGCATACCGGTACTTTGGGAGGGACCACCATCTCTGCTAGAGGGAGCAAGACAGAGTGTAACGCTTGTTTGTCACGTCGCAAAAGCAACGGTGGGATATGGCAACTATGTCGAACTTAGGAGTATTACTTAACGTACTTTTACCTATTATGTAGTATTACGTCGTTACGCAGACTGATCAATGTTAAACATCTTATCAGGGGCGGTTACTATCATCGCTTAAATGAGTATTATTTCCAAATGACAGTTTTTTGACGTACCTTGATGTCCCTTTAATAAGGATTATAATTCTAAAACACGAACGTTAGTAACATTAAAACAATACGGATTTATGCGATGGTAGTATGCTCTCTGAACGCTGAACATTCTTGATAATATTCTGAAGCGGATGTACTGACATGCTGGAAACGTAGTTGTTAGCTACCTCCAGTTCAGTAGTTTGTCTATTTACATTGTTTACAGTATTAAAGATGTTCGGCAGCATTATGATAAAATAGAGCGCATAGTAGGTATACCGCCATCGATATAAAAACCTATAAACTTAGAGTAACATAATGCGTATGCATAAACTAACAGCTTAAATGCTTGTGATATCGCCAGCACGCTTTACGAGCCCTAAGAAAACTAAAGCTTTTCAAATTTTCGTTTTAAAGTGAAAAAGTTAAATAACTTATTGGATACGTCGTAGGTACGTCCAGAATTTGCCGAAGATCAAGAGTAAGCGAGTACCTGAATATGCTCTCCTTTATATGTGATAGCGATGGTCCATACTCCAGCTTCGTCTGGTTGGAAGGTGGCGCTCGAAGCTGTGGTGCCAGGTGCTGAAGGTGGGGGATGCCGAGGTTCTAATGGTACTGCTCGACCGCTAGGCGAGTGAGCCGTCACGTCTATATCTTCACGTCTTGGTGCGCCTAAAAATAAGTAAGATTGTTACAGATTTAAGTGATTTTTTTTGATTGCGGCATAGACTACATTTATATTATGTCAGTGGCTATCCTGGTGAGTGTTATATCTAGGCGCTTTGTAAAAGTATTTTAAACAAGAATGTTTCTGTGTTTAGGCAGTGTCAGTGTACCCGACAACAGGGAGACAGAAGGGGTTTTAGCTGGTAAGAATCCGGCACTACTCAGGCTTCTGGGTGTCTATGAGGATTTGCTCTGCTGTATAAACAAAAAGAAAAAAAGCGCTATGTAAGAGGTCTCAGGTTGACCCGGGTGGATCAAGTTAAGAAACTAAAATTTTATTTACATCTGGTCTGCTGAAAAACCTTGCCTATAAAAAAGGCTGCGTAGTAATCGATTACAAAAATGGGTTTAATTTAAAACTGCGCTGGACCTTCAACGTTCTTCTATTTCATATCGTTACTTAGCTATCATTAAAATATCGCCAAATTGTAAAAAAATAAACGTAAAATTGCTCCAAAATTTACCCAAGAATAAAGATATTGTAACAGGCATAATAAAAATGATGGATACCTGTGGCGCTGACTAGTACTTCGACGATGCTTCCCGCTGCACATGGTGCCATAGCCGGTGGCGGAACTGATACTAACCGAGGCAGAACTCTGAAGAAATATCTTCCATCCACCCTTAAATAATGAAACTTTTGTTAACAAAATATTAGACGAACATTACTTTAACCACCATCATGCGGAGAAAACTAGCTTTACAAAGAGAGGAGCCCATTTCTCCCAAAACTATTGTTGGTGTAATGTATGAGTGTAAATGTGGGTAGTCTAAGTTTACCTAGTTGTCATATTTTTGTATGGAGTCAGTTATCGGAAATTATATATTGTGTATTGAATACGTGGTGTTATTTTCTCCACTTAATTCAGTTGGAAGGAAAAATTAGGTACAGACAAGAAACGTCCAGGTCATCAAAAGTGCAAGTTTAAAGATTTAATTTAGCGGCTAAGATTTCGCATGGCTCACGACACTTTAATGCTAACGAGTACTTTAACCAAATATTTTTTGGTATAATAAAATAATTAAGAAGTGTTATTTGTATTGTATAACGTTTGATGTGATGCAAATTATCATAAGTTATACAAATAAACCGTTTTAATATTATATTTAAACAGTGTCACGGTCATAACGTTCGCATAATAGCCGTCCGGAGCAATATCGACAAAGAAGTACTCGTAATTACTGCTACTGCAGTTCAAGTTTAACAGTCTGTAACATCATTTTGCATTATCCAAGACTATTGTGTACAAGTACAGCTGATGCCATCAGACTTCCGAGGCGTAATAGCTGACGCATACTTATCTTCGCTGTCATACTTTTTTAATTTATCCAGTACAAAAACGTATGTACAGGTCTACGAGTATCATAGACGAGATAATGCCCGCGACTGGGTGGTCGCGACCGCGATGGTCCGCGTGTATTTAGGTTATTGTAAAATCCCTTGGGAACTCTTTGATTTTCCGGGGAAATAAGTATATCGTTTTCCGGGATGTAACCTAATATAATACGAAAAATGGTTAAGTAAGCAGATAGATCGTGCAAACGTGCAGACCGACAGATAGACACACTTTCGCATGTACTGTTATGGAAGTATAGATTTTTAGCATTTTTTAATGTTGCTAAAAATTTATACTAACAGCTAGGACTTAGTTTACCTGATATCTTCAGCGGTGAGAACGATTTCGTGCATCCCAGCGTGTTCCGGTATAAATTCACCAGCACCTCTCGAGTCTAACTTTAGTCTAGATTCCTGTTCTAAAGGATTAACTATCGATACTTTTACATCGGACATCGACAATTCGTTCGATATACTTTCCACTCTAATAAAAGTCTGAAAAGAAAAAAAGATCTGGTGAAATATTATTCAAAGAACCTATAAAATTTCAGCAAAGGCTTTCGCCAGAATATAATTCACACAATATGTTCAGTAATGCTTACTGGTTCTCCAACTCTTCCTGAAGTAGAGTCAAGAGCAACTCGCAGCATATCGTGAACTGGCGGTCGAGGGGGTACATTTCGAAATTGTGCAGCCCATGCCATCACACCCAAGTGCTCCACGTCGCTTTGACTCATATCCTTTGCTGAGAGGACTGGCTGGACACCTTTAATATGAACAAAAACTTAAGCTTAAACAGCATATTATAAAGTAGGACAAATAAGTTTTCTTATCTTTAAAAGAAACTTATTGTTAACAGGATAATAAGAAGAAAATCCCAGAAGAGGCAAAGTGATTAGCGAAACAGCAACTGCAAACATTAAATTTGCTTGTCGCACAAACATAATTAAAATAGTTCCATGAATTTATTCTCGAACTTTATCAAAGCGTCCTCAAACACGGATACTGAGAGAAATATTTGCAAAGAATTAGCGCTATATTCTAAAAGTAATTTTGTATCTTGTTCGAGGTTGTATTAGAGTGTCATGATCCCAGTGCTCCATATTTTCTCGATAGGCATCTAAGTTTAGCCGAACCCTGGGCACTACAGATAAAATCGAACGGTGCACTGAAGTGAGCGCAGGCAGTGTTAGTGTCGGTGGGTCTGTGTTACGCTTTAAAATTTATAGGAACATAAATCCTACGACATAGTGCCTGTTTGGAACTGTGGAATATTAAGTTTGACCACGGTTACCGCGTCCTACACTGCCGTCTTTATTTGTAGAGCGCTCATAAAAATGTGGTGACTACATATTATAGGTAGCTATGCTTTTTTTTTTAACTAAGTTAATATGTGATAGGTTCACTAAACTTCACATAAACAATACTTACAAGTTGGGACTTCTGTTAGTACAGTTTCAAGTAACCCACAAATAATCCCAGAACGACCTATTATTATTATTTAAATCTTTATTGTACACAAGAACAAGGAATTATAGAAAAAATTAAAGCTAAGAATAGAACTATACAATGCAAAGGCGGTTTTATCTAATACCTATATTTAGAATTTCGCGGAATAATTAGAAACATTGCCTGCAGACATGTTAGTTTCGAGTATCCAGACATTCCCATATGAACGATTTATATTTAGATTATAGAATAACATTCTGCAGTGTATGTTCCCATAATATTTGTATTAAAATTTCGTTGCATATTCGGGAGCACTAAAATTTCCCCGAAATGAAATTAATGCTTTGAAGTCCATACTTAGTCTGAAATGTTAGAACTGGAAATTGTTTGAATATAATCCAATGTTTTAGAGAACGCCATCTATAAAAGTGACTGTTAGTATTTATTAATGCTTCGCTGTACCTACCTAGTTTTAATGAAAGAACTAGAAGTTTAATTTGCTATTTAAATCCGCCACAGTAAGTAAATCTATGTGGTACAGTGTGTTTCTTGCAAAGTATCTTGTGTAACGACAATGCACGATTGTAAAGACTTTACAATCGTGCATTGTCGCGTCAACATCTCCTCAAGATGCTCCGGTGTCGGAGTGAAACGTACGTTGAGAATAATTTGGAAGATGTGTGTGGTGTGGTGAATATCGCAAGCTACAATTGCAAGATACACACTCTTCCACATAAATTTACTTACTGTGGTGGTTTATAGCAAGTTAAACTTCTATAGTTCTTTCATTATCATGGACTCCCGCAAAGTAACGCCTACTTCTATCCAGTACCTAGTTTTTTCCCTGCGTCAATAGCAGTCTGGCAGTTCTCCTCCCAGCGTGCAGGGTCTCGTCGTAATTTGCTTGGATGAGGTGCCGGTCCTCCCATAGATCTTACCAATTCATTGGCCACTCGACCGTCGTTCCAGTCCGTCTAAAACATATTGAACTTACCTATACTTTTTCTATTCTAAGGATATCAGGTATGGGTCAGGCGGTGAATAAGTAAATATCGTGTCCGTAGATCTTCATATAATAAAAGAAGAGTCCTGAATCACTCACTCTCTGATTCATCAACGCCAATTTCAAACCGTAGAACTTAGAAAGTTGAAAATTTGCATAACGTTCCCGTATGATGTAGATAGGCTCGCCATGGAATAGGTATTCGTCACTATATTGAATCATACTAATATCATAAAAGCGAAAGTGTGTTTGTTTGTCGGTTTGTGCTTCAATTACGCCGCGACAGAACAACGAGGTGTTTTTTTTTTGCACGGGTATACCTAGTTGAAAACCTAGAGAGTGACTTAGGCTACTTTTTATCCCGGAAAGTTAAGAAATTCCTCGAGCGAATCAAAAAACTTATTCCACGTGGACGAAGTCGCGGGCAACAGCTATTAATAACAAAACCAGACGGATAATCTATTTCTCTCCGTGTTATCAATACATATTAAAATAAAGGAGTAAGAGGAACTACAAACTTGACGACATGCAGGATTTTAAATAGTGGCATACATTCTAGAAAATATCAATACTTCATTTGAAACTTCCAAATGGTAACTTAACCACAGTAACTACTATACTGCTCATATTATGCCTACGTTTCCAAGCTTCATAATATTCTGAAGCACTTTCTATTTAATGAAAATCTTACCTTCTCACTATCTTACAGTGTTGAAGTAAAATTTACCTATATGGATACCTACGGGTCTTAGGGGATTTACGTACCTACTATAATATGCGTTTCATGGTGAAGGGAGTTATAAGTACATTATGTTTTATTTCATTTTAATATACCTTATTATTCTTACCGTAAAATTAGTGATAGGTCTCTCCAAACGAGAGTTAACCCAGTCTAAAGTGGATTTGACTCCCGTAGCATCTGGTTTCATAAAATAGGAGAGGTACGTCATGCCTGACAGTTCGTCCAGCCAGGGCGATGCCAAATACTCCGGTTCCAGTACCATCGGCACATCAAGCTCTCTGTGAGCCAGTTTCATTGCTCTTCGACAGTTTTCTATGGCTTCGTGACGATCTGAATAAAAAAAAGTAAATTATTTTTAGTGAAAATGTTTCAATAAAATTACGGTATAAATCTTGGCCGCGGGTAATTATGGTAAGAATGGTGGCTACATTGCAAACAGACATACTTTAGCATTTCTAATATTAGTATGGATACATTCAATCCCTACCCATATTGAATAATGAATTAGGCATGATCAAAGCATAAAATAGAATAAGGAAGGCGTACAATAATAATGTAGCTGCAATATCGAAATATAATCAATCTTCCTTTGATGGGAGGTTGAAAAGCATTTACGTGGGGAATAATTAATATAAAAGCGGTAAGGAATAAGTCCTTATCTCGGGATATAAATTCTGACGAAGCCTCTTTATCAGAAAATCCTTTTAAAGAAATCCTTCAATCTTATAAATTAGAAAGACGTTTAATTAGAGCGACGTCGCTCGGGAATATAAACACTTCATTTTTCAATTTAGACCAAAATTTTGTTTCTTGACAATGGAAATTAGGGTTATTGTTAGCCAAACCATTCTTCAATACTAAATGTTTGGATATAATGTGAAAGCTCGTAAGTTCAAATACGAAGTTTCCGAGAGTGATTTCAAAATAAACAGTAGGTAGGAGCCATATTCTTCCATAATATATTTTGTAATATAGACTTCGAGCATTACTTTTACTCAAAGTCCCGGGCTATGTCCCTTAGCCGTAGAGAAGTACCTATAGTAGCTATTATATTATTAATCAGTGCCCTGTTCCATAGGGAAATGTTTTAATACGATAGAATAATATAATTAAAAAATATCTAAAAAAAACAAAAAATGACTCGCAATATGTTGTTTTGCTTCAAAAGCCACACGAGTACCAACTGATTTTGATTTTGTTACTTACTCAGTTCCTTCCAATGTGGGAAGATGCCAGGCTTGCAGTAGTCAAGAAGTGCGGACAGTAACACTCCACTGTTCCAGTCCGTTGTTAGGTTTCCTACGCGACACTCTGGCAGCGCAGCCTGAAGCCATGATAGCATCAATTTCCTGAAATGAAAGACTGAAGTGAGTTTCATGAATGCTACTAATTTTTACTCATAGCTAAAACATTTGTAGCACTTTAAAGAGCACAGCTATAGAAACCTGTACGCTACATCTACATAGAGGCATATTAAAATTTTGAAACAAAATTTTATTCATCCCGAATGATACCTTATCGGATTGGTAAGTATTTAAAAACATTGCGATGTTTCTGTTTTATGAACAAACCGTCTTAGAAAATATGAACGAATACGAAAACCCACTTTATAGGTGTTAAAATGGGGTCTGAATTCCTTCTACGTTGAGGGCTAGGCACCACTGACACGAGCGGATGGCATAAGTAGAATATACGATGCCTCAATCGTTGATTGACAAAACATTAAAAAACCGGCCAAGTGCGAGTCGGACTCGCGCACCGAGGGTTCCGTACAAACCTGTAGTAAGTTTTAAATTATTAAAAAAAAACTACTTACTAGATCTCGTTCAAACCAATTTTCGGTGGAAGTTTGCATGGTAATGTACATCATATATTTTTTTTAGTTTTATCATTCTCTTATTTTAGAAGTTACGGGGGGGGGGGGGACCAACATTTTACCAATTTGGAAGTGTCTCTCGCGCAAACTATTCAGTTTAGAAAAAAATGATATTAGAAACCTCAATATCATTTTTGAAGACCTATCCATAGATACCCCACACGTATGGGTTTGATGAAAAAAAAATTTTTGAGTTTCAGTTCTAAGTATGAGGACCCCCAAAATTTATTGTTTTTTTTCTATTTTTGTGTGAAAATCTTAATGCGGTTCACAGAATACATCTACTTACCAAGTTTCAACAGTATAGTTCTTATAGTTTCGGAAAAAAGTGGCGGTGACATACGGACGGACAGACAGACAGACAGACAGACAGACAGACAGACAGACAGACAGACATGACGAATCTATAAGGGTTCCGTTTTTGCCAAATTTGGCTACGGAACCCTAAAAACAGACTGACACATACATTAGCTTGTGTAGGTACTCGTACCTAGCCCTATCCCTATACTATTTACTTTTGCTACTTTCATCATCTTTTGTAGTTAAACAGAACATATACCTACATATCAAAACGTTATTTAAGCGATTTCTAATGGGAATGAAATTACATATTAATTCTCGTAAAATTAACACATCACTTGATAGCTTTCAATTGACAAGAGTATTTAGTTATTCTGCGAGAATATGGAACTAAGGATTTCAACTAGGTATTCGCACAGCAATGAGAAGTAATCTTCTATAATTTAATTAATGGTTGGGTTACAAAGGAAATGAATCTAAATTCTGTAATATCTGTAGGAACAAGTTAATACTACAAAATACGTCTGTTTTACGTGTTCTGTACAAAACTCATGTTACTAGACTTTGCTCCAAAAATAATTCCTACACCAAACCATTCAATACTTTTTAGTTTTCCCCACAACGTAAAGGACGTCGACCCACTACTGCATCATATCAAAGTAAAAACTACGTTACAACATAGAATTGGTACGCCGAACGCTATGCGCGTTTTGCAATGGTAAAAAATATGTGATGAAAGTGAACGAATAAGGTATACAGGCTGCCTTTTAGGATATAACGCAATAGGCGTGTCTGCGCGTCATGATAATTGCCCGGTCTTGGTTCATGTTTCATATATAGTCGTGAATAGTGATGGGAAAGTTATTGTTTTAATCGATTTTTGAAGCGAAATGCAGTTTTAATTAGGGTAACTTTGTATTAGGTATACTCGTAATCGAAACAGTTGAAGCCGATAATTAGCACGCGAAAGAGACTTAGTAGAGCATCAGAAGCTTTTTGATCATTCGTAGTGCATTAATTGCAAAATATTTTAATTATCTTTTCTCAGTTTCCGACCCAGTTACTTATATTTTAATCTATTTCTTTATGTTAAAAAGCTTTTAGACACAAAAGCTGCTTATGTTAGAATAAATAAAATTATAGGCACGATGAATTTGAGCTGATACTGTGCCTATTTTCATCTAGGCTTATTCGATTTAGAGTGCGATGATTTTAGTCAAAATCTGACATCACTAGGTCTAAGCGTGGGGCTTCTATATGTACAAGTTACGATTGTGATAATTACGAAAGATGATGTAATTTTGAAACGGTAAAATGTCTAACAATTTTATGTTCTTGAATTAATTTTTTAAAAGTCAGAGTTCTTTCTGACAAGATGTAACGCTACGATAACTTAACCTTTTAATTTACTAATTACTTAAACAGGTATAAAAATTAAGTTTCTTGCTGGTTCTTCTTCGTAGAATCTGCTTTTCAACGCAATGTTAGAATAAAATAATATTTTCTTCAAATTGTATTTTTATGTTTATTGATTTTAAAAATACATTCGGTATCAGATTTTTTGCGTTTTCTTGGCAAATAAAGCTTTCACGATTTGAATAATTAATTTTTTTCATTTCCTACCTGGGTGGGAATTTGCTCTTGCCAATTTGGTAGCGGACAATGAGAGACCAGATTAATCCTAGTATCAGTTTTAAATTTCCATTTACAATATCCACGTTACCTGAAAATAAATATTCAAAATATTATTTATGAGGGATAGGAGTCAGTCTCTTTCACTTTTTCACACATTCCATTTTTTTTAAACCCAAATCAATACCAATTTAGCAAAAATGGTACCTGTGTGTTTTAAAAATACTTAGTTTCATTTTTTATAAGGGCTTTGTGTTGTATTTTTATTACTCGGTAAATAAAACCTGTTGTAATATTATTGTTACAATAATTGTGCTTTGGTTGATGATTACATAATATAAATAAATGAACTATACATTATGTCGATTTTGAATCTCCACAATAATAAATGTTTCTTACCAATATTAACAAGTTTAACACCATCGTCTTCAATGGCTTGTAGCGCGGTGGTTACGTTTTCTAATCTATGGTGCTGGTTCGTGGGGTTGGAACTCCATCCCTTAAGTCTGCGGCCCTGCAGTGCTTCTACTAGGGCGCACAACACCGTACCATCTCGTAGGTCTTCTACTAGATCCACTACCTAGAACAATTAAGGAATTCTTAAGAAGAATCCATACTTAATATTATAAATGCGAAAGTGTGTCTGTCTGTCTGTCTGTCTGTCTGTCTGTCTGTCTGCTACGCTTTCACGGCCCATCTGTTTAACCGATTTTGATGAAATTTGGTACAGGGGTAGATTGTATCCCGGGGAAGGACATAGGCTACTTTTTCTCCCGGAAAATTAAGGAGTTCCCGCGGGAATCAAAAAATCTTAATCAACGTAGACGAAGTCGCGGGCATCATCTAGTTTTATATAATTACAATTAACTATCCTGCTCCCGCTTATATCACTTGCCCAAGTAACCTGACACAATCAAAATGGTACCCTTAGTTCTAGTAGAGTCATATGCGGAAGGATCTGGGAAGTGGAAACCCACTGCAGTATGATTCAAATAGATCACTTACAGAGCCACCGATATGTGATGAATCACGATTCATGAATAAAAAAATAAAAAAATGAATATAGCATAGCTAGAGTCCGTGTAAGAAATAAGTATATCCTATATGCTCCTCATACTCCCAGCTATCTTAAAGAACGTTTCCACTATCTCGGTGCTGTCGATCGCCATATGCAGCTGCGTTCTACCAAGGATAATAAACTCAAACTCCTTGCAGTCGTACAAAATTTTACAGTAAATCGTACACGGTGTATGCTGTGCAGTTATGGAATTCTCTACCCAAACATATCAGAGACTCCAAATCCTTACCTATTTTTAAAAATAGTCTCAAAGAATATTTTCTCAACTACGCCATGCCATAATAACTAAATACCTAATATCTCTATCGTAATTTGTTAATATGTTTATGTAATATTAACTAAATGTGTAATTTATGTATGCCTTATGTATGTATTATTTATGTATGTATATGTATAATATAATATATTGTTATCTATATTTATTTATTTTACTTATATGTATTGTATAAATATATAATACATCTACTATGTGCTTTCCTACTATTAATAATAACGTGTATTATATTGTGCCACACTACCCTACACAACCTGTTCAATCCTCTGACCAAAGGTTGCCTGGTAGAGATTGCTCAGTAAGCAATAAGGCCGCCTTTGCATACCTACTTTTTAGTAAACTTTACTTTGTATTCTTTTATGTGTGCAATAAAGTATTCATCTATCTATCTATCTATCTAAGTACTACACTACGAGTTAGCCTTTGACTGCGATCTCACCTTATGTTATGTTATGTTAGGTGATGACGCAGTCTATGATAATAGCGGGCTAACTTGTTAGGGGACGGCAGTTATATTAAACCCATATCCCTATCGGTTTTTACACGGCATCGTACTGGAACGCTAAATCGCTTGGCGGCACGTCTGTGTCGGTAGGGTGGTAATTAGCCACGGCTGAAGCCTCCCACCAGACCAGACCAGAGAAAATTCAGATATAATAAATTCCCAAATTAACCCTGCCGGGTATCGAACCCAGGGCCTCCCACAATAAGACCACAACGGTCATCACTGCGCCAGGGAAGCCGTCGAAAGTCAAAAGTCTCCTAGGCTGTAGTCGCATGTTTATGCAATAAATGTATGTAAAATGCATTCGTTCCACTAATACATGATAATAGATTTCACTTATTTGGGTATACCTCCATCCTTTTCGAAATGAAAAATTTGAACCGCGACGTAGACGGGAGGGGACATATTGTGAAACTCAACCCGTACCTTAGAAATTCCTCTAAAATACGCAGGTTTATTTTACTGAAAAGCGCGTTTTTTTATTACGTTAAGCATTATAATAGTACATTGTTACCCTAGGGATGAAAGTAACTTATTTAGTCCCGAGACGGGGTTTGGCGCCCGAAGTCTAATCTATCTCTATCTCTATCTCTATCTAAAGTCTATCTTTCTTCTTGTCTATGGATGCACTCGGGTATAAAAAAAAAAAAAAAAAAGTCGTGTTTCATTTGAACTCCAATAAAAATTCAGTTGAAAACGATTCTCCCTAGGGCTGAAAAGTATTACTTTCAACCCGCTTCTCAGGCAACTTCAAACCTACTTTCCGTGTATGAGTAATGAAAAGAATATTTGAACTACAGATCTTGCCCAACGAAGATCTCTAATTTTAGTCACGCTATTGAAACACGAGTCCGTAGCATTTATTTCTTCTGTGTTGTTTTTATGAATTGCTAAATGTTTTGTTTTCTGATGTGGAAAGTGTTAACTCGAAGGTTGAACGGGTACCTAATATAATAATTACCTATTATTATTTTCATGTTCACTGGTTCTGTTGAATCAAATAAATATTATAAATGCAAAAGTTTGGATGGATGTATGGATGTATGGATGTTTGTTACTCAATCACGCTCCAACGGCTGAACGGATCTGGATGAAATTTGGCACAGAGATAGATTATAGTCTGGAATAGCACATAGGCTATTTTGTATCCCGGAAAATTAAAGAGTTCCCGTAGGAACCGAAAAACCTCAATCCACGCGGACGAAGTCGCGGGCATCAGCTAGTCATATTATAAGAAAAGTGTTGGCTGTGTGATTTTCATTTTAACGCCCTGCCGGCTTTCGTTGTCCCTTCCACTTATAATATTGGTATCTTCAAATCAAGAGTGAATAGGCATCTTCTAGGCAAGAGCGCTCCATCAAAGGCTGCATCACTACTTGCCAGCAAGTCTGATTGCAGGTAAGTGCTAGCCAATAAATTAAAAAAAGCACCTTACAAGCAACGACCTCAATTTACATAGACGGGCCCTGTCAAACAAAGAATGTGGGCGTATTTTACTAACGACATCTAGTCTGAAAAGCGGGACAGCGCTATGGCGGAGACAAGGACAGGCTTATACAGGTATGGAGCGCGCTCCACAGGTCGGACGCCCAATTTTTTTCTATGTAAGGGCCCATCTAGTAGCTACATAATATATATCGATGCATAGAGGTCCAAGCTTGAGTTTTTGCAGTTATGTGGGCTTAGTATGAGATAAGACATCACCAGCGGGCAGCGTTGGTGAGATGTTAAACACAAAGTGCAACGGATACGACGCGCAACCTCACATAAGACCGCAGTTACACTTGTAAGTTACACTCATATATAACGTTACTCTCTCACTATACTATGTTACGTAACTTACTTACAAGTGTAATTGTGGCCTAAGGATGACACTCACTGAACGCGCGTATATAGGGTTAATTTAATATCTACTTATAAATAAAGGGCAAGTTGTCTACATAATACTGAAAAAAACTTTTATACTACACCCGCTCGGAAAATACCCTCTTGCTTTGGTCAAAACGAGGTAGAAAGTACGTCATTGCTACAAACCAATTAAGCGGGAGGAAAAGATGTATGAAATTTCATTTCTAACGTGCTAAGCGGGGAGAAAACTGTATGAAAATCCATTTCTAACGCGCTGTTGTTTTTTAATTTTAAGTAAATATGGTATGGACGTTGAGAATTTGGATGTCTTACCTTAAGGAAATATAATATTAGAAGCAGCTTCACCATATTTGACATAGAAAAGTCAAATAATATGGTGAATGTCGATTGTCGACATCGACGTCGATTGTCGGTATCGATGTCGATTGTCGATATCGATGTCGATTGTCGATATCGAAATCTATATTGAAATAATCCTCAAAATGCAGTCTAGTTGTGATAGTGAAGCTTCGAATGAAGCGACTCATATAGTTATGATAGAACTTTTTTTTTTTTTTAATTTTTTTTTTAAATTTTTTGAAAACAATACATTAGAAATTAAAGCTAGCTAGCCTAACCTAATGGGGACTATCGTTTCTTTGCTCACCAGTTGGCGCCACTGTTGACTAAGGCCCAGAGGTATAGCTGTCAAAGGCGACTTTATAAGATCGGCGCCGAAACAAAGTTTTAAATCTTGAATCTCATTATGTTTAATAATTTATAACTATCATCATAATATCGAGTAGCTAGTTCCGCAATGTTGTGCAGTTCCGTTTTGTTCGCAAAAAAAGGAGAACACATGTTTCCAAAAGATAAAACTGTTCTAAAACAGTGGCTAGTGGCGTTTCGCAGGAATTCGCAGGATTCTGAGGAATTAATTATATAGGCACTTAATAAATAAAATAAAAATAAATTAATTACTTATTAAACTTATATTTATCCTTCCCTTTCCCTTTAAAACACACTGCTATACAAAAAAATATTAAACATTGTACTTAAATCCATACAATGGATATGATACTGAAAGATGGTTGAGTTGTTAGTTGAAACTACTAAACAATGGTAGATACTAGATTAAGCTGGAAAATTTTCTAGCAATAGCAGGTATCATGTATGTATGATAGTAGGGGCTACTTTCTTTCAAGCAATAAGTATTCATTATTGATCATTTTTATGTGCTTATAATAATTATCACACTGATAAACTCATCTTATAAAGAGAAAGTACATTTCACTTCCAATACTGTTAGTTAGTTCTCCAATTAATCCTTCTGGAGAAACCTGAAATGAAACATCTAATATTAATCAAGAGAAATACCTACTATTATTAAATTCTGGTCATCTCACACATAGTAATCTGATCCCAAGATAGGTGTGTTCTCGTTAGTGATACCTACTGTGGGTACATAACCAGAGACATAGGTATATTTCAATATCATGTAGTAAGTGTGTCCTTGATGTGCATGAAACCCATAACCTTTCATGCAGAAGTCTTAGTAAGTAAATATATATAATACCTATATTAGGTAAATATATGTAAAAAGAAAAAACATAGCTGTTACCTCGGCAAACAAGCATACTTTTGGCAAAAAATAAGTTTGGAAACAGTAAACAAACTAACCTCTGAATTAGCTGCTCTTTGAGGCCGCCTATTTTTGCGCCTCTTTTTCTTAATTCCGCTTTCAAAGCGTTTACATTCATCGCCAAATAATCCATATTTGCGATAATTTCACGAAGGAGATCACTTTTCAACAGGTAAATTAAAGAAATTATAATTTATGTCACGAAGCCCGCCAAAACCAGTGAAAAGTGAATGATATTGGACCTCACGCGACACCAGCGCCCCTAGCGGCAAATTCATACGCGATAGCCCCCATTAAGGACTATTAACTATTAACCTAAACCTTTTCTTTTTTCTTTTTTTTTTTTTCTTTTTTTTTTCTTTTTTTTTCATTATTTTTCTTTTTTTTTCTTTTTTTTTTCTTTTTTTTTTTCTTTTTTTTTGGTTTTTTTTTTTTTTTTTGTTTCTGTATTTTGAATATGGGTTTGTAAAATTGCCTGAAATAAAAAATATTTATTTTATTTATTATTTTAAACCTTTGTAAGTTCGTTTAATCACTAATTATCGCTTATTTTCCTCGCATGGTGTAGTATAAAGCACTATGTATCACTCGGTAGAAAGTACGATTCCTACCTCGCGTGTATTGCGGCCCTTCGGCTACGCCTCGGGCCTCAAACTACACCCTCGATAGTAATCGGTCACTTTCTCCCCTCGGTGAACAATGTACTATTCCAACAAAAAAAAATTGACACTCTAGAGAGCCATAGGAACATTTCAGCTCAGTGTTTTTAGTATAAGCCGCCAACCCGCACTGGAGCAGCGTGGTGGGTCTAAGCTCTAATTCCCTCTCTCCTATGAGAGTGGAGGCCTGTGCCCAGCAGTGGCACGTTAATGGGCTGTAGTGGTGGTGGTGGTTTTTAGTATGCAGTAGTCGATCGATCGGGTATCGACCGCCGAAGGCGGATAACTTAATTTAGCTGCTCTAATTGAATAGGGCCTTACCCCATTTAATTAAATGGGGACTTACCCCATTTAATTAGAGAAGCTAATTTAAATTTTCATTTTTGAATAAAAAAGAAAGAAAACAATTGGAATTTTTAAAAGTCGTAGCACCAAAAGGATTGTGTGAAGAACCTTAAAATGCGAAGCGATGGCGACGGCGCGGTGCTCAATAGCAGCACCATTATAGCACGGTACATTTCGATGTATAACTTATATGTAAGTATCTATTTATCTTTTTGCAGTGCCGTTCTAACCTAACCTAACCTTACCTTTATATTCACGGGTTTGAGGGTCTCATTAACCCAGTTTCTGAACGTGTTGGCTTGGATTTCCACCCACAGATCTTCATGGCCCTTTATGGCCATTGCTTTAGCAGCGGTTCCTTCCGCACTTCGCGCTGCTAGACCAGCTTGGGTTATCCTGCCAGCTGATCCTTCAGGCGTGTGCGCCTTCAAACCCTGATGCGTTACTCTAACGCCCTCCATGATTTAGTATCCGTCAGTTATTCTTGGATGATACTATTCTTGCGTGTAGGTTTTTTCATTATAGTACAGATCTTCATCTTCTGGAAAAGAAAAACACAAATGTTTGAATGCACTTATACACACACACACACTACACACCCACACATACACATTATTGGTGGTGTCACAGACGAAATTATTACATCTGTAATCTATGTTTTGTCTGTGACACCATTGACGAATAAATTGTTTTTCTTTCTTTCTTACTTATGAGAAGCTCTGGTGAGTTACTAGCACTGTTTAAACACTGAAAGTCAATTTTTGCAAGGTTTTTTTTTGCTTTTAAATTTGCGAAATAGCATAGGTGCGATAAAGGGGTACGTTAGAAAGGATTGTCATTTTTCTAGCTTTTCAGCTTCTTCCGCCTGAAAGCGGAACATTTTTCGGGTTCTATTGTGATCACAGTTGGAGCATTATTAAAGAACTGACGATCTGCGAACATTTCGGGTGAAACGGAGTGGGTTTTCGAGATACGCAAACGAATAATGAAACAAAAGCTTTTTGACGCGACCTCGGTGTGCATTTAGGTTTCTTTCTTAATTTATTTTGTTTTAAAACCTCTAGGAATATCTCAAAATAATAATCTTAATTATTCTTAGTGGGAGTCTACGTTATTAGTGGATCTATATTGAAAATCTCAAGTTTCTACACTCAGATTGATCTACATGACGACCTCCGTGGCGCAGTGTGTAGCGCTGTTGTCTTAACTTGCGGAGGTCTCGGGTTCGATCCCCGGCAGGGTCAATTTAGGAATTTATAATTTCTGAATTTTCCCTGGTCTAGCCTGGCGGGAGGCTTCGGCCGTGCCTAGTTACCACCCTACCGGCAAATACGTGCCGCCAAGCGATTTAGCGTTCCGGTACGATGCCGTGTAGAAACCGAATAGGGGTTATGGGCTTCATATTATAACTGCCATGCCCCTAACAGGTTAGCCCGCTACCATCTTAGACTGCATCATCACTTACCATCAGGTGAGATCGCAGTCAAGGGCTAACTTGTAGTGGATAAAAAAAAAACATGTGCTTACATATTATTATGCCGGTCAGTTTCTGCTATTTATACAGAACACCCCTATTATGGTCCTAACAGTGACCTTCCTTGTTAATGTGTGAATCGTGATGCACGTCAATCACTGTCGCAGCACTAAAGCATGTGCAGATTGATCGCACGTACCTATGTTACCTACTCTGATGTAATTGATGACACCACCTGAGCTTTTTTACGGAGCTCCTAAACTCCTCTTAGGTATATGTATAGGAATAAGTATAGCATAGCAAGTCGATGTCTAAATCCAGTAGACATTACGTGAAAAATGTTCAAAACTTTTTTTTTTGATTCCAACAATTTTTCTTTTGTTGAAATTGATGATTATAGTGCTAAGAATAGTACATTACATCGCGAGACCGGGAAGTACGCGTTTTCTGGTCGAGGTGTGTATAGTGCTTTTCTAAAAAATGAAACAAGTGACTTTTTTTTAATTATATTATATTATGTAATTAAAAGAAAGTAAATAAAATAGCAAACTACTTAAGAATTTTTTTTTTTGGGCTGTGATTGCTGAACGCGTAATACGGTAGAGTTCCAAATTTAAACTATTTAGGCCAAAGAACATTATAACAAGTTACAAGATATTCAGGAAGAAAGATTCCAAATTCAAACTTATGATATGTAATGAAAATACATACCTACATTCTTTACTGGCTTAGGCCGGGAAGTTTAACTTTCGAACTCATTTACAGGGTATGAAATGTGCACATTTCATATCATTTTTTAGAAATAGATTTTTATTCACTTTTATTGCTGCAACCAACGAAATATGTCTTCACATAATTATTGTTGGTAATATCGATCAGAAGAACTTTCGTGTAACCCTTCTCCCATGAATAGGGTTGATGACAACTCAATCAAATCAGCAAGTCTTTATCAAACTTAAAAACGCACTTCTAGTATGGAATTTGTATGAAATTCACAGTTGTTACGTCATAAAATTTCAACGCACTTTTTTCTCCATGTTTTAAAATGGTTATCAAACTTAAAACTAACCGAGGATGTGAATTTAGGTCTTTTGGAAGACCCTCTATAATATATTAATCAGTTAGAAATAATTTATTTTTGATATAGGCATCATCCCTATTATACTGATAGGTAATAATATAAGACTTAAATTAAAATGTAGACCTACGAGTATGTTGGTTTTTCAAGTATTAAAAAAAATTAGATGCATATTAATCTTGTAAGCGTACAAAGGAGTATTTTAAGAGAAGTTGTTAAAACTTTAGTCGTTTTAAGATGAATAATAATTAATGAAAGTCTTCTTAGAAGAGGTACTCAGGCTGTTGCACTAGATAGATGTCACGGAGTGAGTTTGCAACTTATTCTAAAGATTATGAATGGAGCTCGAATGATATATTACGTAGTTAGCAGAGTTTTCCGTGATAATGATCGTTGTATCCATTTATTTCTGAGTGACATTTAATATAGACATCTATCAATCTAATTTCTTAACCGTATTTTATATATTGAACTCGATAAACAACAATTATTTAAATTGATATTAATATCGCGGCACAGTATATCCTGATCCCAATTTCAATCTCCAATATTATACCACTACCACTACAGCCCATTACCGTCTCAACTCTCATAGGAGACAGGGAATTAGAGATTAGACCCACCACGCTGCTCCAACGCGGGTCGGCGGGCTTTAAAACGACTATTTTCATGTTAGTGACAATAACCGGGGCCAACCGCTTAACGTGCTCTCCGAGGCATGGAGAAGACGAATAAGCCAATCTTGACCCTCCAAATGGATTTATGGATGGTGTAAAGCAAATCAGACCTCAAACCGTGTAATGTTTACCTAAAATTGAGAAAGTTTCTTGATGACGGATGGCCAAATTCGGTGTAGTCCGTAAGCCGCGAAATCAATTGCTTTGTTGGCTGATAAATAAAACAGAGGACATAAAATCTTACATAAAACCCTCATAGACTTAAAACAGGTAGGCACGCACTCTTTGAATTGCCTCTTTTAGGACTTCTTGCCAAAATCAATAGAGTCCCTATAAGTTTTCCCCTCAGTAATTGCGGAGCCTTGTAAATGAACAAGCAGGCGCCTGTAAAGTCGTTGGCTAAAATAATTGAGTATTAAACTATGTATTAAAGCAATATATTTTGTTAGGTGAACATTTTTGGTATCCCTAACAGCCAGCCCAATTATATGTCTTCATACATTTAAGTTCAGTTCAGTTATCGTTAAAGTATGATAAAATTTCAATAAGAATAAGAATAAGATAAAATCTATTAATCTATATCATTTAATAGTACCTACCTATTAGTACAGGGATGATAGTTTTTAGGATTCCGTAGTAATTTCTACGTAAATGTCTGCTGTAAAGATGTGGATTTAGATTGTAAAGAACCTTTTATAATATCTATGTACGTATGGTATAGTGTTTTTGTATATATATATATATAATTTTATGTATATATTATATGTACTTATATATGTTATAGTATGTGTATAGTATGGTATACGTATATTATGTACCTGTTGTTTATGTTTATATATATTGTTAAACCTTATTAATTAATCCTGTATCTATTTTGATTTGAATGTGAATCAGAAAAGTTTTCGTATATTAATATGTACCTACACAGTTATTACTTATAATATATTTTACTTTTCTCACATTCTGGGGCATCTGGAAGAAATCTCTTCAAGAGATAAGCTGTCCTTGTGCATGTCCTTTCAATGTTTATGTTTTATTTTTAAGTTACTGGTACAGAATATATAAATAAATAAATAAATAAAAATAAACCTGTTGGAATTAATCAAAATCCTTTCTTACTAACTTTGTGGGATCTACGTTATATAGAATGTTTGTTTGTTCGTAATTATTGACATCTCATAGTCAGTCAGCTTTACTAAAAATTACAAATCAAAATCATTCGCAAAAGCTGTAATAAAAAAAAAATTGCAGCTATTTTCTCTAAAACTTGAAATATCTGAAGTTTTCATTAACATAGCAAGTAATTTCTGTCTAATTAGTTCTGATACGTACCTACTTACCTACTTTTTTGCCTTTGATTTTAATTAAATTGGGTTTTAATAAAACGGAATAAGGAGATATACCTAGAAGTAATGTTGTACCTAATCGTACATAAGGAGGCTTAATCTATATATATAAAATTCAAAGTCCTGACTGACTGACTTATATATCAACGCACAGCCTAAACCGCTGTGGCTAGAAACTTGAAATTTTGACAGTAGGTTCCTTTTGTGACGTAGGCGCTCACTAAGGAAGGATTTTTCAAAATTCCACCCTTAAGGGGGTGAAATAGGGGTTTAAAGTTTGTATGAAAGTCCGTCATTTCTCAAGTTATATCAACGAAACTTGGTATTTTGGCTTTCGGTAAAAAATAAAGAAATACGTATTTCACAGTTTTTCGAAATTCCACCCCCAAAGGGGTAAATTGGGGTTGAAAGTTTGTATGAAAGTACTTCATTTCTCAAGTTATAGCCATGAAACTTAGCATTTGGGCTTTCAGTTAGATATGAAGAAGTAAGTACTTCACCATTTTTGAAATTTCAACCCCCAAAGGAATGGAATAGGGGATGAAAGTTTGTAAAAAAGTCCTTCAATTCTCAAGATATTTCTCAAGTTATATCAACGAACCTTGGTATTTTGATAAGTAAGCTAAGCTAAGTACGTGTGGTACAGTTTTTCAAAATTCTACCCCCAAACGGGTAAAATAGGGGTTGAAAGTTGGTATGAAAGTCATTCATTTTTCAAATTAAAGCCATGAAACTTGGTATTTGAGCTTTCCGTTAAATATGAAGAACTACGTGTTTCACCATTTTTGAAAATTCGATCCCCAAGGATAATATAGAGGGTTTGTCCTTCAATTACGCTGCAACAGAGCAACGGGTCAACGTGATTTTTTGCATCAATATAGTTAAGAACCAGGAGAGTGACCTAGGCTACCGGAATTATACCAGAAAATTAGGGAGCCCCTGTGTCGAAAAAAGCTGAAACCACGCGGACGAAGTCGCGGGCGTCCTCTAGTTAAATCTAAAATTATCTGAACCGGCGGGTGAAGTCATAAGAACCTACGACGTAAGTACATAATTATATAGTATGTACCTTTATCCATCACATATTATCACTTCAACCCATTGCCGGCTAATAAAAAGGGTCTTGCCATAATATAGTCCACCACGCTGGCCAAGTGCAGATTAGCAGACTTTACACACCTTTAAGAAAATCAGCACTAAGGCAACTACTATCACCTATTCTGTGCTGAGGCTGTTGCATGGAATTTTTTTATTCACATCTGGAAAATTTCCCACATCAGAACTTCAACTTTTTGTAACTTTTTGATTACGAAATAAAATATTAAAATAATTTTCTGCACAACAATTGATTGGACTGAGTTTTATTTAACTTGTATTCAAATAGTATGTAATTCCTGTCATAAACTGAAAATAATAAATGTTTATGTTTCTTTCGGTTAAATAAAAGAACGAGCTAGTTGGTCTAAACTAAAAGTAAATACCTAATGGTGTTAAGCAAGCATAACTACTTACATTTTTTGTTGAATAGCGTCTAACGATGCTCCGGTGATTTTAGTTTTCGTGACTCGCTAGCTTGGGTGCGACTTCGTTTTTGCAAAATAACGTTTGAAAAATATTTGAAGTCAAGCTTTTGCTATTTTACTGTCAAGCACGATAGTAACAGCTCTATTATGTATAACCTGCATCAATCATACAGTCTCAATTGTTATGATTAGCAAAATTTATGGTACTCTTGTTGCGACAATGGGCTATAATCCTATACTTAGTGAAAGAGTGTTAACCAACGAGAGGTGATTGTGATTGTTACACTGTTGCAATCATTTTTACGTAAAAAGGCTCCAGGAACCTAAGCAACCAAACTCAAAACAAGACCGGAACTGGACTTGAACAAGACCGGGAAAGCTGATATTTATTTGAAAATAATAATTGTAATAATATGTAGAGTCATTACAATAGAGAGGCAGATCCCAAGGCCAAGGTAAGTCAGGGCTGTCCCGCATTGAGAAGGATGTAAAAACCTCTTCAAACCAAAGACAAACCGGGGCAGGAATTATTAGCATTTTACATAATGTATGTATTGTAACTTGATCAATTATTTGAATTATATCCTGTACTTGAACAACAAATACTAAAATTAGATAAATATTATAAGGAAACGAAATTATTTAATTTTTAATGAGCTTCAGTATTTTTAACAGAACTTCACAATGCTGTCAATAGATGGCACTCTGTAAAAGTTAATTCGTTTGTGCTTACAAATAATAGACGTTAGGAGCATCTTACGTGGAATAAAAAAAAAAAAATAGTTTATTTTTCTATATCTAGATTATTTTTAACACATAAAAGGTTGGAGCCTTCTTTTAAGAGTATTATTACCCCTGTGGCAGAAGACTCCGCTCTTCCTTAACAATAATAATAAAAATAAACAATACGAGTACTATAATAACAGAACATAATATGTGGGTACAAAGAAAAGACATACAAAAAACTAATTAATTAAATAAAACCAATGTGAGTGACAGCTGAATGCGGTGTATGTGTGTGTGTGTATGTGTATGTGTGTGTGTGTGTGTAGTGTAGTGTAGTGTAGTGTAGTGTGTGTATGTAGTGTAGTGTAGTGTAGTGTAGTGTAGTGTAGTGTAGTGTAGTGTATGAATTTGTGTAGTGTGTGATCAAATAGTCTACTGATAGTACACTGATGTCTATGAACGTAAAGATGAGCGCGCATCTAGACATGCTAGCAAGTTAACTATTACAATATACTTATAGTTAAAACTATCTTATGGATACCGCGAGGTGTCAGTTCGTAGCGAACCACTAGTTATTTAGTATTAGGTTCTTCTGACTACAAATTCTCAGTACTAGGAAGTTGGCGGTAGTTTCACCCCGTGCCTCGGATAGCACGTCGAAAAGCCGCCGGTCCTACGCCTGATTTCTCCGGTCGGTCCGTTCGTGTCGGATTTGCCGTCCCATTTGGCTATGAGAGTAAAGGAACAGAGTGCACCTGTGTATGCAGTTATGCACACACACTTGTGCACTAAGTATAATAATATCTCCCAGACTCCCGCGCAGATGATCTCTTTGGAGATTAGCCGCCGTGGCCGAAATTCAGTCGGGACGATATTATTTATTACTATTACCGAATATCATGGATCTTCTTTTTTTGCAGGGTAAATAACCGAAATGCGACTGAGAGTTCCTCTATAAATATGACTCGCCTCATAATTAAATCGCCGTTAAAATGATGCGTGACTTTGATCGTAAATTAATTTTATACATTCCGATAATTAATTTTAAATATGTCCGCGTGGGTAGTACTACGTTTAAATTGGAGTGTCGCGCGTCGCCGATGACGTTAAGTGTTAATATTGTATTAATAAAAAACCGCTGTGGGCAGAGTAGGTATGCTGCGACGACGGCCTCATGTATCGGCGTCATCTCTATTTTAGTTGGTCATGATCATCATCTGTCAATTGTAATGTGATAAAACATGGTGTCGGGCTTGGTAAAGCGGCTTATATAAATGTACCTCCAGAAATGGCGAGAGGCGGCGATACCTGTCTCCTCCAAAGGCTTTAAACAGTATTAGCTTAGACTTTTGAGGTCCTAAGCCCTAGTTCAAGTTTTCAAGTCAACAAAGTGACAGCTGCCTATGGATGGATTTGGTGCTTATGGATATAAAGTTACCTATGACAGATTTAAAACCTCTAATGTACTATACAGGGCCTATATTATAACAATATGATGTTAGTTGTAGCCATAGAGGTATACTATTATATATTATACCTCTATATATAATATCCTCTATATATAATATCGTCTATATATAATATTATATTATATTTATACCTCTATGGCTACAGCTTTGAGGGACGAGTGGTCTAGTTGTAATAACGCAAAATAAGTCGATTGCGATTGTTAAACAATGTTGACCCAAGTCGTTAACTGGATGGGTGATCGTATATGCGCTGGTGGTTCTGGTTTTTTTTACTGAATGAGCTAATTGAGTTTGTTACATTAGTTCAAGTTCAAAGCAACAAACCCATAAATCACCTAAAAAGTAACATATGATTAATAATAATTTGTAAGTACGTATTTAAAGAAATATGTATGTATGATATATGTATGTATGATATGCTGTATGAAGGTATGTATATTATTGTTTTTAAAATCATGCTCATATTTATTCTTACAACATTAATAAAAGCTTGGTGAAAAAGTATTCTATTAAGTACCTACCTGTTTTATAGTAAAAAGACAACATCAAAATTGAATGAATTCTATGCACGGTACAGTATGATGTTACCATAAAAGGCACGATAGTTAAACACAGGAATTTATGCGAAAAAATTGTTATTCCTCATCTTATATGGTTAAGTAGTCACCATGCATCAGTAAACATTGACTCATATGACAATACATGCATCTCTATAGCGAAGAGCATGAATATTCATAAACGTCGCTTTGTATTAGTCCATTATTAGAAATCAAAAATAAAGCTTGGATTTAATAGGCATATATACCTAATGTTGCATTTTACTTAAGAGAAGTACATTATAATAAATAGTAAACAGAAGCTATTTTCTACACACCAGAAAATTGTTTTTAACAACAACAACATAACCAAATATCTCAAAAGCCAGCAACGCATTGGCGGCTCCTCTGGAGCGGCAAATGTTCATGGGCAGCGGTTATCACTTACCATCAGGTGACCCGCCTGCTCGTTTGTTCGCTGTATATATACATATATATAAAAAAATTAAGGCACTTGTACCACCTCAAAGTGCAACGACAGATATCAGTAGCAATTATATTTCTGAACATCAAGGCCTACTCCAGCAGCCTGGGCTAGATGACTATGATTAAGATATTTCCATATAATATTACACGTCTGAATGAAAGTCATACTTATATCCCTCATCTTAAGACAACCGTAATTTTTTGAAATTCTGATGATGACAATATCTCACCCGCTCAAAGTAGTATTGAGACAATTAAATATGTGTTTTTCATGAATTTTGTATTATTTTATCATATTTTATATGAATTACTTAACTGTATGTACACGCCGCAGTGTTGGTAACGTACAACATAAAATCTGTTACTAAAGTTAGTGTATGTTTCGCAATGTTGTACCTAACTAACATACGTTTTCTCAAAAACTTTACCTTTTTAAATTTTTAGGCATACTCTTACTAAAGTATATAATATAAAGTAGGTATTTAGTAAGAATCTCGATGAAGAATCGAGAGGCCAAACTAAGATGTAAACTCACATAACTACCTACGTGGCATAAACGCGCAATACCATACTTGAAACATCCTCTGAGAGCGACATTGCTACTATTAAACAATTTACGTAGTTTGCAAACAAGATTGAGCTAAATATATGAACAGCACTTAGGTACTTTACAGTTAATAATAATTATGTAACTTACATAATTTATAATAAACCTTACAGAAAACCGATACAGGTCAATCCGCCGAAAGTTGTCGAAAATAGAAAACTGTAAAACTAATACCTACTGCCTATAAGTATATAACGTCAGTTTCTCGGATCAAAATCGGCGGTCCTAGTGGGAGATTTTTTACCTATTAGATTTTTCACTTATTCGATATTGCGTTTGTTATGGAACTGAACAAGCGTCGTCACTCGTCTGTCATCTGCCATCTTCATCATCAAGCCCATATTATCAATTCTGTACATGTCGTAGTTAACTTTAACGAACGCGATCGATGAGTAAAAAATCTCTCACTAGGCCCGACCTGATTCAGTTATTACATCCAGATAAAGTGTATGTTCAAAAGTAAGCATTGAATACGTAATTATTATGTATTTAAGCGTCTTCTACGCGACGTAGTAACGTTTGGAGGCCCCGGGCGAGCCCTGTTTACATTTCATCGGTGTGGAGGTGTAGTTGTTAATTATTTATGTAATAGGTACTTAATGTAGGTGTCTGGTTGTCTTTGTAGAGGTTTAGAACTAATAACTTGTAACTTACATCTAATCATCTTCAGTTGAAAGAGTAGCAGTTACAATCGCTAGTTGTAATTATACATTCCGAACCAGTGGTAGATTCACTTGACGATTCAAAAGTACTTCTAAAAGTATATTTGAATAAAAAACATTTGAATTTGAATTTTGAATTTATATTACTCGTTGGTAAGTACACAACATTGTTTATTAGGGTTCCGTACCCAAAGGGTAAAAACGGGACCCTATTACTAAGACCCCGCTGTCTGTCTGTCTCCAGGCTGTATCTCATAAACCGTGATAGCTAGAAAGCTGAAATTTTCACAAATGATGTATTTCCGTTACCGCTATAACAACAAATACTAAAAATTAAAAAAATATATATATTAAGGGGGGTCCCCATACAATAAACGTGTTTTTTTCGTATTTTTTTGCTCAATATTAAAAACTTTAACAGGTAGACGGTTCAAATTTTCACAGAATAGTAACTTGTATATTACCTTACAAAATAAATAATTAAATATCAATAACGGAATTAAATAATTAAATATCAATATCTCGTAGAGTTCGAAGTAGAAGCAGATCCAGGTTCAAGACTACAAAACAATTAGTTTTAAAATATATGTGATTATAGTAATAAAAAATTTGTTTTATTTCTTTATTTTAATTGTAAGTATAACCTCAGAATAGGTAAGTATAACAGTAAACTAAAAAACTTGTCCGTTACATCGCACCTACTCGTACCTACTCTCACGAAACTTTAGCGTCCAAGTTGCATGGATGACTCGGAAAATAGATGGTATTTTAGGGCTTGCTTCATATTGCAAATACAAACAAACAAACAAACGCCCATCCTCTTAGAGACTTAGGGCAAACACATAATATACCGTCTCCGTTCCGTCGTGGGTAAAAAGGTGCTTTAAAAGTTTTATAATCTTTTGTTGCACTTTTAAATGGCACAGACTACGATAGGACGAAACGTGTTTCTTATACGACGCTGGTTTTGTCCTGTCTTGCTCGTAGTGTGTTTTCGTTTTATATCCTTAAGTATTTAAAAGTTCGTTAAGTATATCGTAGGTAATATAGGCTACTTAAGAATTGCCCGCCCACATATTTCCGTGGGTAAAATGTTATGAGAAATTAAAATAATATTATGTATCTTTTTTCCCATAGAACGCAATAATAATATGATTGATCACAACCTTTACTGAGTGCTAAGAATAATAGATACGAGTATTATTGTTTGTTAGCTGATTGCTATTGGGTGTTGATACAGACCAGGGCACCCACTCAGGAAACAATTATGGAAAAGTACCTACAACTTCCAATTACAAGTGGAATATCTACTCATATAAAAATGAGAAGATAATAATGTCAATATAAATAGAAATTCCTATAAAATTATCTAATATTATATTCATTAGTAGGTAGTAATTGACTACTTGGTGATAGCCTAGTGATTAAGACATCCGGCCTCCTCACGCACGGCACGGGTTCAATTTACAAAATAAATCAAATATCACTTAAATCACATAAATTAAATATCACATACAACATCGTGAGGAAACCCCGAGACTTCTTAATGTACTCGAAAGTGTGTGAAGTCTCCCAATCCCTACTTGGCCAGCGTGTACTATGGCCAAACCGTTATCATTCCTAGAGGAGTCTCGAGCTCGTGAGATGGATTTTATACGGTTTTCAAGAATGGACAGGTGGATTTTCAATAAAATTTAAGATTATTACAAAGATGGCCGAATGCTGATGACATTATAATAATAATTCGCAAAAAGAGGCAAAAACTGCGCTACTTTGAAAAGATGCCTAATTACACAAAAAAATATAGATTTAGATAGTTAAACTTGGATCAAGACGGGCTTAACCTCTTTGTAGCACAACCTTAAAAAATAAACAACATAAAAGGAACAAAAATATTGTACTGAAGAGTGCAAACTGCATAGGCGGTCTTCGTGTAGCTAAAGCAATCTCTTACAGAAAACCTTTGAAGAAAGAAGATTGTCGTAGTTGTCGTGTCGAAAGTTCGTAGATACACAAGTAAATTAGTTATGTATTATAATATTATCTCCATTTTGTATGTACCAGTCTTAATTCATACCTTTTAACTATGCTCGAGATACAAGTATATTTTTTTCATTTGTTTATTATTTTTATTCTCATTCGAGTTCGTGCGAATTTTTTACATTGAAAAAGAAATGCAGCTTATAATTTCTCAGCATTAAAAATATCAATGCGTCATCGGTAGCTTAAGGCGAAAGAGGTTATTGTTCTTTTTCCACCGCTGTACCGGGCTGACCCTTATTTCTCATTTTTCCAGTTCCCCGAAACCTGTTGTAAACGAGCCGAGGTAGAAAAAAAACATACCAATTACAGACTGCAAGGGCCGAATTTACGAAAGGTGAATTCCATGGGGAAAAGTTTCCGAGTCATTCTCAGGCTTATGTTGTACGTGGTTGTACTGAAAATTTATATTACTGCTATTTCCGATTTCTCTATGTTATAGATTTATTTTCTGCGAAAGCTAAGATAAATTGTAATTTATTAAAGCTTACTGAGTTAGCTTAATAAAAAAATTGTGTTGGTCTACGCGGAAAAGAAAACCTTGACTCAGCATTTCATTGCATTGAGCTTGATTAAGTTTAAGGCAGAAAACAGAAATAATTGATATAAATTATTGATCTCGATATCCATACTCGATACCAAGTTGATGGCTCTCGGGTTGGTTCCATTCATTACACCTTAGCATTTTTATCCTCTTAACAAAATTAGCAGGATTCAGGAAGGAAGCGATGTGGCTTCATGCATACCTATTGTATACCAATAATTATTATCTACTCACGCGCATACAAATTACGGCATTTGCGTACATGCATTCTAAATACATTGTTTGCATGAGGATTTACTGTAACTACTATAGTCATTATGTTTTAAGTTATTCGTTGATGGTTAAAATACGATTTTACAGGTGATTCCGATACAATATTTTTTATACAGTGCAATAATTATTGTGGCTAATTATTTAGATATAACACAATCTTTAAACGAAACTAAAACGACAGCTCTAAATCTAGTTCTATCCCTTTCCGAAGAGAGTATTATGGAAGGGTTAGCAATATATTTAAAAGAAGACCGACTATATCTTTGTTTGAAATACATACATCAACGTCAGCCAAATGCATTCAATTAATTAAGATCTTTCTACGGGTTTGTACGGTTCCCTAATAAATTGACATATTATCACTGATATTATAATATTGTCCGGAGATTATAATATCTACGAAGATCTTCACCTAGTTAGTTCAAGTATTGCAATTTTCATAAAGTTATTGTATGACGTTGCTTCCAAAGGTATAAAGACGGTTGAACGTTATAGCTGTACAGTTTTTGCCTGAAAGCCTGGGGCTAATAATATTATTAGATGTACCGTACCTATCGTAAGCGTACAGCATCTTTTTATTTTAGTCGACGAAATTCTATAAGAAAATCATCATAATTATGATACAGATATTGGTTTTACCGCGTGTTTATACTAATACTAGCTTATGCCCGCGACTTCGTCCGTGTTAAATAAGTTTTTTTAATTCCTTCGGGGAACTTCTTAATTTTCCGGGATAAAAAGTAACCTATGTCACTTTCCAGGTCCTCAACTATACCAATGACGTCAATCCGTTCAAAAATCACGTCGAACCGTTGCTCTGTTGCGGCGTGATTGAAGAATAAATAAACAAACAAACACACTTTCGCATTTATAATATTAGTATGATGAAATAAGAAAATGAATTCCCTATTGGAAACCACCGCTGTATCTATTTACTGTAGGTAAGATAGGCCTTCTGTTTCCTAACGACCAGACCGCCAAATAGGTAAGTTATTTCCGGGATTTATTGTTCGATATCCGTGAGTTGGATGTGTGTTAGGGGAAATAAATTACTTATTTATTTTAATGGTACGATATTTTCTTTAGATGTAATGTTTACGTTCTTACTGATAAAATTGGCTAAATAAATTTCAACCCAAACGTTAGGCCTTCCAACCGCTGTAACCGAATTAAATAATTTAATCCAGTTACATTGTTTTCAAGGGACAATAGCGTCCTGACACTCAAGGGGTCTTTGGCGGGACGGCTTAATATTTTTCCTGAACCGGGACGATCCGGAAAATCTTGGACGGTTGACAGCCCTAGTAAAGACGGTATTTGTGCCCATACGTTAACATACTTAAAAATAGAATGGACTCTACTGGCATTGACACAAAACAGGAGATTATAAAAAATCATATCAACGATATCCAACAGAAAGCGCATCAGTTTAGAGTAGACTATAAGAAAAAAATACATTCAAAATAATATCATATATTATACATTAGTAGGTAAGTGCTTCCAAATTTAGGTACGTAAAAACCACTCAGATTTGCTCTATCTTGAAGTGTTCTCTATAATGTTTTAGTACCTACCTATCGAAGATTATCATTTAAACAAGACAAATAGATGATTATGGAGTAGGTATAATATATTATTATAGGCGCCTAATAATATCTTAGAAGAGCGTCTCTCGACAAAAAGGACTTGTTTTCGTCGTTACTCTTAATATGATTGTCTCTTTGATGTTTTGATAATTTTATACTAAAATTTTTATTTTATTCCACTACAAGCTAGCCCTTGACTGCGATCTCACCTGATGGTTAGTGACGATGCAGTCTAAGATGGTAGCGGGCTAACCTGCTAGGGGTATGGCAGTTACTCGTATTTAAACCCATACCCTTTACGATGCCGTGTAGAAACCGACTAGCGGTTTCTATACGGCATCGTACCGGAACGCTAAATCGCTTGGCGGTACGTCTTTGCCGGTAGGGTGGTACCTAGCCACGGCCGAAGCCTCCTACCAGACCAGACCAGACCAGAGAAAATTTAGAAATTATAAATTCCCAAATTGACCCTGCCTTGAATCGAACCCGGAACCTCCCACGTTAAGACAACAGCGCTAAACACTGCGCCAGGGAATCGTCAGAATATGACTCGAGCTGAGTCCACGAATGATGCCAAACGATTTTAGCCAGTTATAAATAAACAGAGATGACTACATCATGACAAATGCAGTTAGGTACAACTTAGCGGTAAAACATAAAAGATACCACATAAGGAATAATTCATAACTCATATCTCTTGGCCATAATGATTCATCATACAATAATGACTTATTACGCTATTACAACCCATGTGCAACAATTCGTACAAAATCATTAAGCGTTACTTAGAACAATGGATACTAGTTCATAAACTAATAAAAAAGTTTCCGCCACAACGTCGGTTAAATATATCTTATGCATGATATTAAACTATTAATGTTTGTAGGTAAGTATACCTATGAATATAATAATTATATTACAGTCCGTGTAATAAACTGTGAGGTAATTATACCTACCGTATTTCTTCGTTACAATTCGTCTTAGTTTAGCTGTAAAATAGACTGTTTTTATCATATAATATTATAAATGCGAAAGTGTGGTTGTTTGTTTGTTTATACATCAATCACGCCGTAACAGAGCAACGGATCGACAGGATTTTTTGTATGGGTATAGTACCTGAACGGGTAGAGAACCTGGGGAGTGACATAGGCTGCTTTTTATTCTGGAAAATTAAAGAGCTTCCTCGAGAGTTTTTCAGTGAAATTCACGCTGATGAAATTACAGATATCATCTAGCTATGATAAGCCCCTGCGGATACGTGCAAGGATGGGGCGAATCAGCTAGTCGAAATGGTTTTTAAAAATTTAATTCTAGATTATAACTATAATAATAACCACAACATTATGACAATAAAATACTCAAATCGTTTTTTAGATCAGGTACTTATAGCTACTTAAGGAAAATACCTTTGATGATAGCATCATAGATTGTTTTCATATAGAAAGGAAAATCAATTAGACGATTTTATTTTTCAAAGCATAAGGTTAATTCATACCCCCCGATTATGTAAGAATTGTCCATCAATTGGTAAAGGTTCAGCGTCAAAGTAATATAAACCATAACTGCATTGAATTAGAGTTCAATTTCGTGTATCCATTCTTATACGTTTGAGTATCGTACATACCTAAACGTATAAGAATGGGTACACGAAATTAAGCTCTAATTTAATGCTGTTATGGTTTATTTACTTTGCCGCAGAACTTTAACGATTTCATCGGCCATTCTTACATGATTGGGGGGCTGGACATCTCAGACAATTTACCATTGCTTATTTGATTAAATAAAATTAATTTAAGCTTCCTTACAGAACGCTAAGACTGCTATACTTGGCATTGGCAGACTCGTTAATTGACTACGGCTTAAGTAGTTATGGTAGAACTTTTAAAACGTATCTGACGCGCATATATAACCTACAACTAAAAATACTAAAAACAATAGTACCTAAAAAAATTAAAATAAAATATTCTAACGATTATGCTGAATTATTTAAATACTGTAAATTACTGCCAGTGCAAAGTAAAGTGAGATTGGCAATCCTTATGGAGGAATGGCATAACATACAGCTTCTTATTTGTAAGGAGCGGAGGAGCAATCTACGTAAATTGTCCAATTACAAGAAATTTAAATTACCTAAAACTAATAATATATACGGGAAAAGAAAATTCATGTATAAGTAATATCTTGGCCAAAATCATGAATAATTTACCTTTGTCACTTCAAAATATTAGTAACTTTAAAACAAACATTTTTAAAATAAGGAAATGTAAGAAGCATTTCCTGGATAAAGGTGCCACCCATTGTGACAATATAGTCTAGGAAATGCTTCCTATAAGGACCTTCGTCGTAAGTAAGTCGTTACCTTTATTGGTTTTTTTTTTTTTTTAATTATAAATAACACAATATTTTAAGCTATATTAAGTACTAACCTAACCTAATCTTCTTTTTATATATATAATAATAGTATTCTTTGTTTTTTAATTACCTACACGTAAAATGTTAGTTTATATACCTGCTTAGACATAATATATATTTTAATCATAACTGCAATGTGAACTCGCCATCCTCGCATAAACGTTAAAGTTTTTAGAGGATGGCTAGTGTTTATATAATTAGATTGTACGTTTATCTTATTCAATAAATTAAAAAAAATAAAAAAAAATAATAATTATTCTTTACGTAAAAATTATGTTTGTGGATTAACTGATCAATAGTCTTATGAATTAATTTTAATAATTAATTAATTCAACTCATGTTTTTAAATTTGCACGTCAGTAATGACGAAACATATTTGGGCTGTGTCATCTTAATTGTACAATGTTTCCAGCAGTTTTTAAATTAAATCAAGTTTTTAATCGAAAAACGTTTAACTCACTTTTAATATCATTTATCTTTATACCAAAGTGGCGGGTTGAATGGAAGTTATTTATTGGCATTCCAATCTCTAGGGTCCTTTGTCGTAGATGAGTTAGGTTCACCGTTTTTCGGGTAACGAAACTATTAAAGGCGAAAGACTGACGTCTATTCCATGGAAGAGAAATGGTGTTTATATCATTTCTAAATGACGCGCGCGATTTAAAAATCTCGCCTAACTTTTAGATTTTCTACTATAAAAAAATAGTTAACGAATATACATGTTACATATGGTACAAATGCAGAGATCGTTTATTTTAGTTTTAATATCAAGTTCGTAAGTTACAACCACATTATGTAGCCATGTTTTATAAAAAAAAACCTAACAGACTTGGAAATGGAAATTTGTTCCGAGATGTTTTTAGATTTTTTCAGCTCTACATTTTTCATGAAAAATCTTTACTTTTGGGCTACTTTTATTATTAGAGGGCACTTATAAATAAAAGGTGTAAGCGTTTAACCAGGCAGCTAAGGTTAAACGCTTACACCTTTTATTCATATGTTCAATATCTTTCTAAGGTCTTATTAAACTATCTTGTATAACATTTTATCACAGCACGATTAAGTTGTTTCTAAAATAGAACACGGTTGCGCATTAAAAATAGCTTAAGTATTATTTTCACGCAATCATTGCAACCTTAATACACGTGCGATGTGGGCGGAGTGTGAACATATCACAGGATGATGTCATAAAGTAACTCGCCACTTCACTATCTTTGTCACCCTTTACTCGAAAAGGCTCTTAACGTTACAAAGGTTCTATCGACACACTGCTCTATTTCGATTTTTGTTATGCAAGCAATGTGCACGACCGGTTCGTACTTACGATCCATTCATGAAGATGAGAGTGATAAACACAGTATTGTCACTCAAAATATACCTAATATACAACTCGATAGATAACTGTTATGAATTGCACTGACATGTAAATGCCCTTGCAGACCAAGTGGTCGCGAAAAACTGTTATAGCAAATATATCCACTGTTTACCTTATTATTTAACGTCTAAGCGAACATCACTAGAATTTTTCTGTCACTTGGTTCTGTTTACACTTTTACTTGTATCGGAATCGAGAGTTTTTAAATGAATAGTTTCGTCGCGCTCGCGTATGGTCGCTCGGCATGCGCGGGCGAGGCACTATGCGAGGTGTGACGGAGGCGCAGGTTGCGCGGGAGTGTCGCCCTCCCGCCTCCCCGCGAGGCAAGGCTGCCCCGACGCAATGGCATTCCATCTGTGACGACAACCTGCCCATTTATGTCTTTGGACATGGTTGACGGCCACAACGGCCATATGGTGTCCTGCAGTTGATTACGATTTTCAATGGGGCTCTGTAATGCTGGTAAATTGCTTCAAGGTGTGGGATAATAGCGGTGGAACTGCCTGTCACACGACATCCCGTGTTCAGTTGAGGTATTCATTGCAGCTGTATTGTACCTATTTGTTCGCATTCCAAAGCATTGTCGGAAATACTATAAGTAGTATAACTATTCCGACGTAACGTGATTGTTTGTAAAGTGGTCCGTTACAATTTGCTAAGTAATATTCGCTCAGTTATTGTTCTCCTAAAACTTATATTAGTTAGATATATCATCATCATCATCGCCATCGGCCTATCGCTGAGCACAGGTGCTCCTCCTTTCAGAATGAGAAGGGTTTTCACCAGGCTGGCCCTGTGCAGATTAGTAGATTTCATACACCTTTAAGAATAATATGGAGAACGCTTGAAAGTTTCCTCACGATGTTATATCCGTCACCGTTAAACATCGTGATAAGTATTTAATTGCTTAAAACGCACGTAACTTTGAAAAGTTAGAGGCTCGCCGACTGAGCTTTTGTCCAAGCTCAACACTTCCTCATTAATCTACATTACCTTATAATTTAACTTGTACTCAATGGTGAATTAATTATTGTTTCATTGATCAAATTGTTGGCATGTTGAACTCTGGTCGACAATGTCCTGGGTACGATTTCTGGCGCATCAAAAATTGTTAGGTATTGAGTGTTTCTCTCAAAGAGTTTTTAGTACTAGCCCCATCGATATATTTTCTAGGTATCAGGGCATTTCATAGACCATATAGTAACGATTTGACTAGCACGGAGGTAGGAAGATGGTTGTGTTTCACCCCTATGCTTCGGGAAGCAGGAGAAGCCATTAAAGCTCCTGCAGAAGCACCTGATCTCTCTTCGGTCTCATTGAAGTATAAGAGTGAGTTCACTTGTTCACTGAGTCTCCCGCGCGATGTTAATTGGACGGCAGCCATTCGCTTTATTCAGGACCTCCTTCACGAGCTTCTGGCTTTACAAAAACACTCTAAGGGTATGGCAGACAAGGCAACGTGGACTCGGGGTGTGCTGATTCGGTTTGGGACAGATCCACATTTGTATAAAATATTGTTGCCCTTTATATAATCGTAAAAGAATGGAATTCCCTTCTAGACAAGTAAGGGTTCTGTAGTCGCATTCCATACTTTTCCGGATAAACATTCGGTGTTGTGTAGAATGTCTGGGTAAAGTATGTAAAAAATAATATTTTATGCATTGCCTGAATATTTTAGGTATTCTAAAGAATGTCTTGGTATTCTATTAAATACCAGATTACATAGATTGGCGATAACATAATATGGATTTGTTTAATTTGATTTGTTAAAAAATCTTTTGCATCAGACGTGGATGTTTCGCGCAGTCAGGCAGTCGTTTTGTCATGTCCAGTCCCTAGCGTGTTTTCGCATTAAATATCCATCGGCCACAAATTCAGAATTCAAAACACAATACCACAAACACCTTCCTAATCCTTGTATTGGGGTAAGTCTTTACGGGAGTTGAGCGTTTGAGCCCCCAAATTTGCTTGTTCACTGATGAATTCTACAAATGAACAAATTAAGTCAGTCTGACTATATGCGAGCAAATTGATATTTCATATGGTTGAAGTGATTCAAGTCGAATAGTACAACCAGTCATGGGGCGAAGGATATGCTGAGTAATCCAGCTCGTGAATAAATTTGCATGAATGTGTCAACATTCAGCGGATAGGACAGATGGCTATAACTGCTGATTTGCTCGAAAACCTGTGACTTAACGTTAGTTTTCTAATAGTTTTAATCTTGGGATTTACTTTTTTTAATGCGTAAACTAGTAGAATGTGTTAAAAATCAGCTTTAAAATTTTTAGTGAAGTTAGTATTCTAAAAAACGATATGCGTCTATGGAGTATTGCATTTTTTGTCGATGGTTGCCTGTCAATAATTATGAAACTTCATAGACGTGTTTATGTCATAGGTAAAATAAATGGTTGGACAGAACATTATTATATGTAAAACTTTGCTTTGAAAAATATATGCATATTGCGAATTTCTCTACCTGTCAGTTTAATATGCTACCTACTCGTACCCCATGTGGGAAATTTAGGAGTTTAAACAGTGAATTTTAATAAAATGTAATGCTAAAACATTGTAATGTATTCTAATTGTAACATTGACTTTTACCGTGCCTATTTAATATTTGCTCAGTTAATATGTAAAGCGAATTCAAATTTCTTTTAGTCTGACCGAAAAAAAAAATACGACCGCTATAAAATTCTAATATATGGGTAACGTGATTCAAGTCAAGCGATGGGATCCGTTGGCCAGAGAATCACCTAACTCGTGAATAAATTTGAATGGATGAGCAGACGACGACAACATTTGGCCAACGGACGCAGGTGCAGTTTTTACGTGACAAAAAATATGTGTTGGTCCGAAAGAGGCTCCGATAAATGGTTCGTAACATCTGACAAACTCAACTAAGGTACTGATTTGTTTGACCTGTAACGTTGGTCGTTGAAGCCTGAAAATTGTCCGCTATTTGCAATATTATTTCAAATAGTAGATAGGAGAGGGATCGTTGCCTTTTAGAAATTAATTTATACGTAGTGATCAATATGTACTTTTAAGAATAATTGCTAAGTTTTCAGCATTATCGAAAATAAAATCAGCAGTCATCACAGCTGCGGTGATCAATGAAGTAGGCAAGTATTGAACAAAACTACGACCTTTTGTAGGCGAGATAACTACGAGATGTCTAATTAATTACGGTTTTTGAAGTATTCAATTATACATCATATCAAATAAACGCGTATAATAAGTAACATATCTTGGACCTTACTTATACAGAAGATCATAGAAAATATGTAAATTAAACGAACTACTTACAGATTCACGCTTTTAACAATTTAGTACGGACTTAAGAGAGTAATTTTTGAATTTGTGATACCAATCACAAATTCACTTTGTTTAGAACCGCTACTTCCGATTTTCTTTACTTCTTTTCAAAGTAAAACTAAACAGTAGGTACATGAAAAATAGAATTCCTTAGCGTCAGGTAAACGGAACGAGTGCTGTGCACCTTACGTCTCCACTCGTACGGTATTTTCGTGTCGTGTACCAAGTTCCGCATTGCATGACAAATTGGTTTATCTCAAGAAATCACATCACGCAAGAGATGATCGGAAAGAGTTGGAATGTTTCGATAGTATAGTAGATAAGTAGATAAAAATAGGTAAAGTATTGTAATTCTCTTCTATTTGGTCATAGGATGCCCACAACTGGACATAGGTACCTTGTAGGGACTTCCACAAGACGCGGTCTTGCGCTGCCTTGCTCCAGTGCTTGTTCCGAAATTTAATTTAGTAAGTACATTCTATTTCGAGGATTGTAGGTAGTAATTTAAGTGTGATGTTTTCTAATAATTAATTATTAGTGGAAGTTTTCCCGCATGAAAAAGTGACTATATTTCAATACAAAACGATAGCTAATTTATGCTAATTATTGAGTACCGATCGCGACATAATCTCTAACATAATCTCTTAATACTCTATAGCGACATAGTTTCTATCATAAACTAGATCTAAGTATTCCTTCTTTGCAGCGAGCATTATTAAACGGATATCAATTTTAGACTTCTCATTAGATCGTCGTCAACCAGAGACATCGTCGTAGGTGTAGGTAGTACTCGTAGGTAGTAATAAAGTGCTTGTTTATATTTCACTTCAGGCACCTGGATCTTAACAGAGAAGTCCTTGGATCTCTAAGAGTGATTCACGTAGTAAGAAGGCTTTTCTCTGACTTCTTAGACATTCTGGGGGCACGTTGTCGTCCACTCAAAGCTACGTGATTCGCTTAGAGAACCAGTCGGTAAACTGTCGCTATAGAACGGCCATAGACGCTACGGAAATATACAACGAATTCTATTTATGCTTCTATACCACCAGCTTAGCTTCTGTAGATACCACCACAAGAAGAAACAGACGATAGTATTATTGTATGCAGATTCGTGCAGAGGCAACGCCAGAAGTATCATTAAGATGATTAGGGCAGAAAATAAAATGTCCAACTGATATAATTATTCATTAGTAACTATTTTTAAACATAGTGTGTGATATATTTCCAAAAAGGATGCACTGGCCTCCGCTCAGAATGAGAATGGTTTGGCCGTAGTTCACCAAGCTGGCCAAGTGTGGATTGGCAGGCTTCACACACCTTAGCGAACATACGAAGAACTCTCGTACATCCAGGTTTCCTCACAATGTTTTCCTGCATCGCTAGAGCAAAAGATATTTAATTTCTTAAAACGCACTTAAGTAATCCGAAAAGTCAGAGGTAGGTACCCACGTGCCGGGGAATCGAGCCCCCGTCAATAGCCGGGCGTCTAAACCACTAGGCTATCACAGCAAATTTTTCGTTCTTTATTTATTTTCGGGTTGGTTATATGTTTTTTTCCCTTATTTCGGGCGCCGTAGTACTGGATCCGAAGCTGAATCTTGTCATGTCTGTGTATAGGCCGGTAGCAAGGGTTTCATGTTTTATTCAAATTGTTCAATGATTCGGGGTCGCCTCAAGCCCAAGCCCCGCGCGAAGCTAGGCGGTGACGCATTTTCCTAATGGCAAACATTTCCTGAGATTGAATGAAATCTTTGGCGCTGCTGTGAATTTAGAGGGTTAGGGTACACTTTCTCAGACTTGGCATACTCGTAGGAGCATTCTTAATTTTATTAGCTTTTTTATTGTGGGCTACAGTAGAAGGTTGAGATGGATGTCGTCTTGGAACCTGTTTAATCGATTTAGTAGGTAAAGGAGACTAAAACAGGGGAAACATGTTGAGACAAAGAAAAAGTGGAACTAGAACTATAGTATACTAAGTACTAATAGCACAGTTTTGTAATACCTAGTTAGTATTTTGTGATACACAAGAACAACACTATACAATTATATTAACACTATACAATAATTAATTTGTAAATAACATTATTTAAATGAGGTATGACTAAGTGCTTGGGTAACTTAGGTATTAATTTTTATGACATCTCAATGTAAATTTTTATCAATGTTGTATTGAACTATACTTATCAGACTTTCGTAAGTGCTTTTTTTAAGTCTAAGCGAAGAATAAATATAAATATACAAATATTTTTATATTTGTATAACCCTTAAACAAATTAAAAAAAAACACTACAATTTCTCCGCATATTAATTCGATTAAAGATGATCCTGCCAGACTCGTATCCAAACGATGTTAAAAAATTTATCGATATTAATAATTAAATTTTAATTACCTACTGCAAAGTTAGATTTTCTCGATGAGCGATAATGAGTTTATAACTATTTTGAAGTCGAAAACAAACTAGCGCTACATTAGTATGCGAAAATCTTAACAACGTTTGTGGGTAATGGATTTTGTATTAGATCGTCGAGACTTTAGTAGACGCTTAAGTTAAGTGCCGGAAGCTCCTGTTGACATTTATAAGCTCACAAATGCATGTCATATAAATAATAATTAATTGCTTGAGAGCAATTAATTATCAATTTTTGTTGTAAGTAGAAGTAGTTACAATTTCCTTTATCTACTCCCATGCTATAAATCCTCTTTAACAGTTAGCTAATTGCCAACATTAAAACACCCAATGTCCTAATAACCATTACATCATCCAAACGGGTGATGTAATGTTGTACTGAATTTCATTACAACACCCCTTTTTTTTTCGATCCCCTCTGCGCAAAGGGTTTACTCAACAGACAGCCACATCTGCTCGATGCGTGGTATCTGTATGAATTACAAAAAAAGAACATCTGTACGAATTTCAAAAAAAGAACATTGTCATACACGCGCGTTTCACTACCAGAACGTCGCGCGCTGTAAAAAAAAGTAGGTTATTAGAATTTTCCCCGCCATTTTTCTTCGTTTTTTTTATTGTTTTGTTAACAAAAAAAAATAAAAATAAAAAACAAAATTAAAAAAAAAAAATTAAAAAAAAAAAAATTAAAAAAAAAATATATTAAAAAAAAATGAGCGATTCAAGTTTTGAGTTTTGATGATAATAGGTTACTAGGACTAGATGTTTTAATGTTAGCTGTAAGCTAACTATTTCAGAATCTGTTATAGAGGATTCATATTATGAGTGTAGATAAAGTCTTGTATGCAACAGTTGATAATTAGGTATTAAAACACTCATATGATACTATTATCAACCCACATTCGTGTTTTAATACCCCTTATTACACAACTGTTGCATAAATAACTATTTAATACCACTACTAGTTAGCCCTGCAACCGCACCTTGTTATAACTGTTATGAATACATTTGTGATATACGATCACAAATCACAATATTGTATAATAATATGTTCTTCTTTTGGCTTTGTGATTTCCGCGGGAACTTTAATTTTCCGGGATAAAAGGTAGCCTTTATGCTATTCCAGATCAATCCCTGTGCCAAATATCATCCAGATCCGTTCAGCCGTTCAGGCGTGATTGAGTAACATACAAATCATCCAAATCAATCCAAACATTCGCATTTATAATATTATTATAGATTACATAGTTAATAATTTATTACTAGTGGTTCGCCCCGAACTGAGACCTCACGGTATCACAGAGCGCCATCTATTGACATCATTGTGAAGTTCTGTTAAAAGTACTGTAGCTCATTAAAAATTAAATAATTTCGTTTCCTTATTATATAAACGAGTATCTAATTTTAGTATTTGTTGTTCAAGTACAGGATATAATTCAAATAATTGATCAAGTTTCAGGCTCAGCCTTTCAGAAAATTGAGAGTTCTGAGGTCAACTTTGGACGTTAGAAAATCTCCACTTTGAAAGCCCCCCATTTCGTAAATTTTAGGGGAAAAATTAAAAAAAAAAATTTTTGGACTCTTTTCCTAATTATCTTTAAAATGATATACCGCAATCCTATGTAACGCTATAAAAAATATTTTACTTCGCATTTGATTCTATGAGAGTCCCCCTGAAATAAAGATTTTTATAACTTTTTAAGCCATATTCGGCGGGAGGCCATTGGTATGCATATTATATTTAAATTTGAAGTAATTACGTTCAGTAATTCAGAAGTTATAAGCCTCTGACAGACGGACGGACAGACGGACGGATGGACGGACGGACGGACGGACGGGCAGACGGACGGACGGACGGATGGACGGACGGACGGACGGACGGACGGACGGACGGACGGACGGACAAGTGCCAATTCACTCAAGTAGACTCAGAGACCTACGCTTCGCTCGGTCAAATAAACATCTAGTTAGTGTAAGTGGCATCGCCCGCGCCGTTCTGATTAGATGTGAATAAATAATAAATAAAAAACCGGCCAAGTGCGAGTCGGACTCGCGCACCGAGGGTTCCGTACAAACCTGTAGTAAGTTTTACGATTTATGACGTATTAAAAATAAAAATTACGTTTGTTGTATGGGAGCCCCCCTTTAATATTTACTTTATTGATATTTAATTATTTATTTTGAAAGGTAATATACAAGTTAATATTCTGTGAAAATTTGAACCGTCTACCTGTTACCGTTTTTAATATTGAGCAAAAAAATACGAAAAAAACACGTTTATTGTATGGGGACCCCCCTTAATATATATATTTTTTTAATTTTTAGTATTTGTTGTTATAGCGGCAACGGAAATACATCATTTGTGAAAATTTCAGCTTTCTAGCTATCACGGTTTACGAGATACAGCATGGAGACAGACAGACAGACAGACAGACAGACAGCGGAGTCTTAGTAATAGGGTCCCGTTTTTACCCTTTGGGTACGGAACCCTAAAAAATAAATTCACAAATCATTTTTTAAAAAATTTTATCTGCCTGTCTGTCCATTTATTTCGGCGTGATTCTGTTATCACGCTGAAATAAATGGACAGATTTGAACGCAACTTGGCACACTTATAGCTAGCATTTTGGTTTAACATAACAAAAGAAAATATCAATTATGAAGAAAAACAATTGCATTAATAATAATATTTAAGGCAAATTCATTCTTACTTCATCATATTGTGTACTCAAGTAAAGAGAAAATAAACGAAAAATAAATTGGGAGAGATTCAGGGGGTTTTCGTTTATTTTCTCTATTTTTTGTTGTAATAACCAACAGACAAATCTGCCAGTGAAATTAAACATTCCACTACGAAATACGAGGCGAGATGTAAATCTATCATGCCAAGAAAACTGATACGGTTTATTATGGTTAGAAAAAAAACTTGGCAGGAATTTATAACTTAAGAATTAAGTTGATGTCACAGCAAAATATATGATGTCCTTGGCAAGAAAGAAAGAGTGGGCAAGAAATTTTAAAATGCCGCGACAGCTTATCCGAGGCACAAAGCGGCGAAGGCGCTCTCCCCGCCACGACATTTACCGTCTTGTTGCAACATTTTTCATTCCTCTACTGGAAAATATATTTTTTTGCTCTATTTCCAAGCTCAAGTTCCAGGTACGATGTTAGAAAATAGATGCCCGTTTTTGCTTTCACGTTGTTATGGTTGTGTAGTTTTATTATTTGATTACAGTAAGTAATTATATAATATTATCTATCTAAAATTATATCCCTAGTCTAACCGATCTTCCATCCGTCCCACCGTCATTCTAAGCCAAGGTCCAAGCCTCACAGGAGACACCCTTAGGAAAACGTTACTATATCTTCGAGCCTTACCTATAGCTCACACATATTTTCTCGGCGACGCGACGCCTAGCGCTCGCTAGCACCGAGTAGTAATTGTATGTCTGTGTAGGGATCAGTAGGGCCTATGTAGCATACCTACTCAATCCGAAAAAATTTTTTTTTCCAAGTTGTTGTAGTTGCTTATCCTGTTTTATTTTAATTTACAGCCCAAGCGCAATCAATGACTTACATGTTTTTCGTTCAGCGTTGAGAATACCGCGAGAGAGATGTGAAATTAAAAGCAGTAAGCATGAAGTGAACAAGAATTCGTGATCAGTCATGCCGGTTCCAACCTTTGTGGGTATCATCAGCGCTTGATGCACCTGATGCGGCAGACGTCATGTCATATAGTCTAAAGGCGTAACATGCTCCTTTGGTGTCCGTTACGACCCGAAGACTTTGACAATCTTACCAGTGAGAGTCCAGAGTTATTATGGGCGATTGCAATGCGCAGCCAGAGAACAAAGGCAGTAAAGGAACGTGAAATTAATAATATTGAAGCTTCGCAGAGAAAAAAGAGCTCAAAATTTAAGTTTGAAATTACGTTGAGTACGATCGATCGTACGATTGACGTAAGAAAGGTTAAAACTACTGTAAGTAGAGCTACTAACAGTATTTTCTTCAATAATTTTGAACTCTTTATAGTGATTTTTAAATAAAAAGATTTAAGTAAGTAGTTTTATAAAAATTTGACTTAGAGTGCGTTTTTTCAGAAGCGGAGCGGAGCAGAGATGTATTCACTATTCAACAGTATCCATAATCTGAGTGTTACTTAAGTTTTATTATCCACTATAATTTAGCCCTTGGATATAATAGGAAACTTATAGGTATTATTTCCGAGTCAAAAAGGCAACCCGAACCATGATGCATTTTGAAGTCTCAAACGCCCTGATTGGAATAGGAAGAGCTGCGAGTAAATTCTATGGCCTATCACCTTTAACATGACATCATAAAAGCAACAAAAGGCCGTTGCCACAGTAACAGCTCATTCAGCTCGGCTGCACCAACCTTAACAGGAAAAAGGTAGGTATAAAAGACCTTTATGTCTAATAATTTTGCAAATGATGTGCTTCACGATGAGACTTCATTATCATAAAGTCGTAAGCCAAGAAATGTTCTATCATTTTGATGTATTTTTCTTTTAACTCTAATTTAAGTACTAGTAAGATTCTCATTATTTAACATGCATGTGATAAAGCTGTTAAAGCTGGAAATAGCCAACCGATGCCAAGATCTTAAAACTGCCGGAATCATAGCTGGATGAGGGATATCTATTATAATTTAGAGCAGAAAAACCAAAAGTACCTCTTGCAAGAGTAGGTAATTTGTGCGCCTATAGTACTGCAGTAATATCCTACTCTTAATAAGCTTATAAGCTTGATTGATGTTTATAAGATCCTTTAATAATTCTAGACGGGAGAAACACCCAACTGAAGCCGTGCTTATTATTATGACGAAAAGGTACGCTGAAGGTGTAATCGAGCGAAATATGTACCTAATGGAAAATGTTGGATAAAAAGTAAAACTCATTTTGCTTCGCGAATATTCGCCAACCACTTGATATTGCGCAGCCCTTTGAGTGTCACAAATTAAATAAATGTTTGAGTATTCTCAGCTGTTCCAATTTTCGTCGACTCTAAACTTTTATAGGATTTCGTAAGAACTCATTTCAATCACGAGAGAGGAGCCCCCAGAAGCTTCTTCACCCCATAAGACTCTACAATCATTTAACCCCCTCGAGACCCTTTTAAATACAGTACGACACAATACGTTTGTTGTCAGAGTCTCTCTTTTCCCTAAAAACGACGAAAATATAAATTCCTTTGAGTATTGTATTTCTTATTTCATCAACTTCTATTATAAGCTTATAGCAAACAACATAATATATTAAGTACATTAGTATGTAACATCAGTTAAGCGTACGTATGAAAGGTTATTATTTTAATTTAGACAAAAAAAGGTAAAAAAAATATAGATTAATTTTGTTGTAAACCACAAATCCCACACGAATCTTGCTGTTTCTTGAATATTTACTTTACTAGGACACGAAATACCTACTAGTTCACGTAGAAAATTATCCAGATATTCTTTTTTAAAAAGAATAAAAAGATCCCAGTGTCATATTGTATAAATTTAACATAAAAAGCACATTTGGAAATCATTTTCATAATTACAGTCGAAAACTAAAAGCGTTCTTTAAATGCGCAAACTTTTTTAATCTCATTCTTTTTACCTCGGCGCTACGGGTTGGATAAAAATATGAAATTAAAATTACGTCATAATATTTTTCTTAACCACTTTCAAGTCCTGAAGAACCGCTTCCGCTAATTCAAGTGGCAGCGAGTACCGACGATTTTATACAAAATAGATTACCCGACAGCGGCGCTTTTGCAATTTCTGTATATTAAAGTGGCTGGGTTTACACTAAATTTGTAACAGTTGCAACTTTAAGGATCAAGTCAAAATGTTACATAATAATTAATTAACATAAGAATACCTATATGTCAAAATTTCCAATTATTAATAATATATTGTTTTGATTTTTTAAATTGAGTGTCATGATTTACACTAATTAATAAGACATTGTTTTGATTTTTAAATTAAGGGTGTGTGATTGACTTAATTGATTGGTCGTTGGAGTGAAAACACATTATTTTGACTTTTATAATAAGCCGCCGACTAGTTTTTAAGTAAGTTGTTATGTAACCGAGTAACCGAGAGGTTGTTCTTAAAAGTATTGTGATAATTGTGTGAAAGTTAATAATTAAAAGATCATATTGTTATTGAAGAAAGTACTTTTCTTTACATATAGGTATAGGTACAATTATGGATACAAAGGTTTATATAAACCATGAAACAACATACGGATACAAAAATTCTGGCACGGTCTATAACCACCCCTTGAACAATTTTTCTTGTGGTGAGATAGGTATCTATGTAAGAGTCTCAGTAAATAGACAGACGTGACTTTTAAAAAGCCGTCTTAAATTGCAGTAAAAATATTGCAGTTAAACATTAATTTTATGTTTGTCGCCTGTAACTTTCGATTTACTGGAAGTAACAAAAAACATTGCTATTGCATATAGTATTGATCATCGTCAAGTAACAGTATAGTCTTAATATCTTATATAGTAGCTGGAAAGTCTTTTAATGAGTAACCCAGGTGCGTTTTTAATTTATTTTTAACCACTAAATTATACTAATATTATAAATTCGAAAGTGTGTTTGTTTATTGGTTTGTTGGTTTGTCCTTCAATCATGCCGCAACGGAGCAACGGATCGACGTGATTTTTGGCATGGGTATAGTTGAGTATCTGGAGGGTGATATAGGCTTCTTTTTATCCCGGAAAAGGAGTACCCGCTGGAATCAAAAAAAACTTAAACCACGCAGACGAAGTCGCGGGCATCAGCTAGTAACCCAGGTGCGTTTTTAATTTATTTTAACCTCTAAATAATTTATAAAACAGAACCTTAAATGCACTTTACCTGTTTTCTGTACCTGTAATAATAGAATACCAAGCGACGACGAGCGTCCAGTTTTTGCATAATTATCAATTCAAGTGCCAGTAAAGTGCCGACGATCAACAAAACAAAGTGCCGACAAAACAAATTACCCGCAAGCGTCGTCACGGGAACGTTGTATCATGGGTCGATCGAAGTCAAGGGCTGACTTGTAGTGGAACAAAAAAAAACTCGTTACAAAGCATGGAATAATAAAAGCATCTACAAAAAAACGCCTAAAATAGTACATTATGATACAAGTGCGCGAAGTTGGTCATTACAGTCGAGGCGGTATTGCACAGCCCGAGCCGCAAGGCGAGGGCTGTAATAGAGCCAAGACTGTAATGAACAAAGCACACGCGTATAATACGACGTTTTTCAACACACTTGCGAGGAAAAAAACAATTAGGTAGGTATAAAATACATTTTAATTATTAAAGCATTTATTGAAAGTACAATTATCAAAATGATACGCAACAGTTTTTGTTGGATGTTGCACAGTATGTGTTATAGTATTATTAAAACTTTTACTGTGGTGTTCTTGAGTAACTGTAAATGTTGGAGATAGTGAAACATTCCCATAGGAGGTGGATGGGCGTTCTAATTCTCCTTTAGTCAGAGTAGGCGGCACACAAAAATCACTGGCATATGAGGTAGAAGGTTGCGGTTCGGGACAAAACTTCTTAGAAGGTGGCTCCAAATTGATGGCTTGTGTTATCTTGGCACTTATGTTAACTTTGTTTTGAATTGAGTCCTCAACATAAGATTCTGCGACTGTATTAGACCGCCACCCGCCATGGCGCTTTAATGATAATATATCAGCCCCTGCATCAGCTAGCAATGTAGCTGAGGTTCTTCTAAAACTGTGTCCGGTGTAACATTCAGCATCCGGTAATCCCAGAAACTTTGCGATTTCTTTTGGCATGGAACCAAATTTATTAACACCTATAGGTTGACATGTACATTTTCCTTTTTGGAAGTTTTGAAAAAAACGGTCACTTTTAGCTTTATTTGTACGCAAAGCTTGATATTTCTTTACGATATCATAAAATTGACCGTCAATAGTGAACGATCGTGGGATTTTGTTCTTGGTGTTTGGGATTTTCACAAGAAGCATTTCCCCGTGATTCTTGATGTCGTTTGTTGTAATATTATTAAGCTCTTGTCGCCGACATGCGCCTTGGATTCCAAATATTAATGCAACCTGAAAAAAAAATACTTATATTTATATTTTTTAATAAATCTTAGCCTTAGATTTTTAGGTTTAATTTAATTTATAGTTAATTTTAGTTTAATAAGTAGTTTTCGATTGTCACTCTATTTATTGATTAGATATCGGTAATAGGTGGATGCTTAATACTTATTTGGGTACTATGTTTCGTATACAAACTTAAGCTACAATAGATAGTATTAGTTTACTGACCTTCGTTGCTAAATATTGGCTATCTGGGGCTTCATTTAAGAATTTTTCGACATCATTAGGTGACAATACTTTAGATTTTCTGCCAATATAGCCATCCGACCGCCTTTTCAAGAATGCCATCAAATTCGTATAAGTTTTTATGTCGATTCCATTTTTTGTCCGAATCATACTTCTTAACATGGAATAAATACACCACAGCGTGTTGGGCTTATATTTGTTGGCTAACTCATTAAAGTAAGCCAAAAACACGTTCTCCGAGAACGACTGGGCTTTTTTGTCGCATTTCCATTTCATGAAATTTTCGTAAGCCCGTATGTATTTTTCTCTTGATTTTGATGGCAACAAACTGTCACTAGCGTTTTGTGCCTCAATAATAATATCTGGTGGCGTCGTATCCAAATCTAACTGTACTTCGTCACTTGTACTCGACATTTTTCAGTCACAAATCAGCAATTTTAAACGAACAAATGTTTGCACAAAATGGCGCGGAGGTTTATTTTTTCGCGCGCCGTATCTTTGGCTGAATAACTATGCGCGCGCAGGTTAGGTCCAGAGGCACCGAACACCGCCATTCAGCCACAATATATTAAACTTTATTAGGTTTTTAAAAGGTACACTTTCCTCTATTAGGTTTTTTAAATGTGCATTTCTTTCACTGATATATTGTAAACAAGAAGGTTATATATTACACTCCTTGTTCAAGATTGTAAAATTAAAAAAAAATTTAATTAAATATTTATTTACAAAATAACAAATCTTTTGGTAACAACCTCTTTACGGATATTAAAAAAAAAGTGGAATAAGAAAAACACTAGTGCGGATATGAAAAATAAAACGAACTAGTGTGTAATAAATCGCATACCGGGCGTAAGACTAAAGAAAATATAGCAGCTTTACGAGCAAGTGTGTTGAAAACGTTGTTTTGCCTCTTGCGAACCCTTGCGAAATTTAATTGAAAGTTAAAAAAAATTGTTGTAGGTATTTCAGATTTTATAGAAAGCCAATCTTTAACGGCCATAATAAATCACGAAATTCATATATGACATGACACGGTGTCGACTCCCATTATCACGAAAAATTATGAAAAACAACGAGAAAAGCTATAAATTTCTATTCAGTTTACTGGGTATGCTCGTGTACGATCCGAGCAAAGAAAGAAATAAGCTAGCTAGCCTTGATATTGCGCACGTATAAAAAACTGAACAAAGGCTATATTTTGTGCATTCTGATTTAATTTTTGTATGCCATAGAGCTCTACAAAAGTTGCGTTGTTAAAATAAAACTTGAAGTTTATTGTTGTTCTGAAGGTATATTTCAAGTAATTATTTCCCAATATTTACAAAACTGGTAAAAATGTTATAGTAAAAATGGTAAAAATGGTATTGTGTTATAAGATGTGGTACCGTTTTTGTTAGTACAATCATGAATTAGTATTTTTTGTTTTAGAATATCAAAACTATCTAATTTTCGATTCCAAAGTTAATATTATTGCAACATTTTGTAAGTATTTTAAATTAATCGTCCTAAATAATAATAATATTGATAACAGGGTATTCTTCACTCTTAATACCTAAGTCAAAAAAGAAGATATATTGAAACTCTAGCTAATTACACTAGGTACGGTTATATTACAACTAATTCAAAATAAACGTTGTCCTTGTGGTTATATAAGAACAACGTTGTTCAAGGTAATATATACGTATATGGAGATCTTTCGTTGCCCTTAAATTGCTTTTTCCATGAAATCGATATGGAATTGTTGTTGGAAAAGCTTATTTCATTTAATCTTAATTGTAAAATACAGAGTTGGTTTCCAGGTGAGTCCCATTTGGGGTTTAAATGAAAAAATAAAACGAGCGAAAAAATCCTCCTTTTTATTTTTAAATTTTAGCGATGAACCTTCTTTTTATTTATTTATATTTTAATACATTACAAAACCAAGTACAGAACTCATAGTTCCACAAACGTATATAACCCGGTGACAGCGTCGCTAGTAAATATTAATAATAAAATAAAAACAAAACCTAAACTGGCATCGGGCCAGATAAGTTGGTGGGACTATTCAAATTCTTTTGTGTATACTTACACAAAAGAATTTGAGTAGTTGTGTACTTTATAAAGAATTATATTTTATAATGCTTATTAATTATTGATGAAATAAAAATGGTACAAACAAAAAAAATATGAAAAGCCTACAAAAATCTGTCAAATGCTATATTGGTGTAAAATAATGGAATATAGACTATAGGTAGAGATATGGGGAAAATTTCGCCTTGAGGTTTTATCCGCACGGTCTAAATGTCAGCTAACATAAATAACTTTTGGCGGTTTGTAATGGACAAGCATAAAGGAAGTTTACTGCCCACAAAAATGTAGCTTCATGCTCTTTCCGTAGGACGTGTTAGAGATATTTTAAAGGGGCGATAACGCTAAAACTAAAGCAATTTTCTAGTAGCCTGTAAATAATAAACGTATTGGGAAACTTTGGTTGTTCTAGAGTTTTTTAATCTTAATATTTTATATATGCTTCATTATCATTTGTCACTTTATCGGTTTCCACATAATTACGGAAATTCGTATTAGATTTTTTAAATATTTGGTCGTTGGGTTTGTACTTTGTAAGTTAGCATTCTCTTAACGCATATTTCCTAAATTTTTGTGAGGAAGCTTATAATGGCCCAAAGTCTGCTCTATGTTCTATTTATGTCATTGATATTACATAAATAAGGTAATATAGGTAATATAGTACATTGTTACCCTAGGGATGAAAGTAACCCCGAAGTCATCCCGAGGTAAACACTGTGCTTTTCATTACGAATATAAGGAAAGTCAAAATAAAAAGTCTATGAATCAGTTGTCTTTACTTTATGAATAAAGTCTATCTTTCTTCTTGTCTATGGATGCACTCGGGTATTAAAAAAAAAAAAAAAAAAAGTCGTGTTTCATTTGAACTCCAATAAAAATTCAGTTGAAAACGATTCTCCCTAGGGCTGAAAAGTATTACTTTCAACCCGCTTCTCAGGCAACTTCAAACCTACTTTCCGTGTATGAGTAATGAAAAATCATTTGCATGGCCTTTGAAGCACGAAACACTTACTCAGGGATCTTTGGATTTATGTTGATACTCGTGAAGTGTTTTATAGACACTGACGTCGAATATCAATGATTTAAGAATATAGGGGTGCAGTGTGAAGCATAAAGTGCAAGGCAATGAACTTACGCTTTAACGACCCATCTTTACAACCGATTTTGATGAAATTTCGTATAGAGGTAGGTTACATCCCGTAGAAAGTCATAGCGAAGTCATAGTCATAGAGAAAAAATAATCACAGCTTTAATAATCATGATGTGTTGATTGCAGTATAGAAAGTAGACATTCCAAAATGTGTGTAATTTATTTGATTTTAAATGTAAGTCGTTGGTAATAGGTATATAATTAATAGGTACCTTTCTCCTTTGTTCCTTCGTGCCTCAGAGTGAAAATTTACCTTTTGGCCTCGAACCTCTTTTACAAATCATTAAATCATACCCTTAGTCGAGTGATATGCGAAGAGATCTTAGCGCAACGCATTTCATATCATATAATATTAAGGCATTCCTGCCACTATGTAATTAATATTAACACTAAGAAATGAAGTACACTTCGTAGAAAGGGTAAGTTAGTAGGTATACCTAATGGGACACCTGAAATCCTCGTATTCAGCATTGACATTGATTAGGAAATTGCGAAGCTTTCCGTCAGTCGACTTAACGAGTGCCTTGAGACACGCTCGACCGCGATCCTCTCAATGATTGAGATACCTACTCCAGAAATAACTTCTCTCGTTACACTATAAAAGGCGTAATAGCTTGAAACACAGGTTATGCTATTTTTTTTTTACGAAACTACAAGTTAGCCCTTGACTGCAATCTCACTTGATGGTAAGTGATGAAGCAGTGTAAGATGGTAGCGAGTTAACCTGTCGGGGGTATGGCAGTTAGGTATATTAAATCGGTTTCTAAACGGCATTGTACGGGAACACGAAACGTCTACGTTTTTGCTTTGTAATGTAAGTTACAATTAAGCTGAATAAATATTTTCATTTCATATTTCATTTTCATTTAATATTATACGTACGTACGTCGTAAGTATATGTTGAGAAGTGTTTGACGTGTTGAAATATATTGGGCACCTCACAAATCGTAGCACGATCTTGCCTAATGATATCAATAAAGCCGGATGCGTATATCAAGACCCTTCCGCCGCGCGTCGTAGGGAAAGCTCTAAGCCGCACCGTTCCCAATCATTGAACAATTTAAATAATACATGAGCCACCTACCCTTATCACTAGATATTAGGGAGAATACAATTCTAAGCAAGCTATAGGTTTACTCGTCAAATCACTCGTCATATGTGCGTATTACATTAATTGAAATTATTTGCTTACTAAATGATGCAAGCGTGTATTTGGGTTTTTACAAAGCCTGCTAGAATGATTTGGAGTTGGTTTTCCAGGCTAAATTAACAGACAGATCGATAGACGGACTGATAGACACATTTTATAATATTAGTATAGATATAGGTCAGAACAAATGTTTTCAAAGAAATAAAAAAAATATGTGCGCAAGATCATACGATAGCAGTTTCAAGTTTGCATTACATTTCAGAAGTTTTCACAAATCCTATTCCCTAACCAAGACAAACGCAAACAGTAATCTGCGAAGGTACCCAGCTTTTTAGCTTCGCTGAAACTGCAATAAGTCAAAGGGGAATATCGGCACTGACATTGGCACGCCATTTTGGGCGTCTGCCACACAGGTCTGCCACGAAAGGACTTCAGATAATTTGCTTGAAATTCTGTTTAAAGCAAAACTTGTAAGTATTATATAAATCCGACTTAATATCAACTAAAGCCTTATCCGTTACCTCGGTTATGTATGATATGAATTGTAGTGTTCTATGGCTTAATATTACTTACCATTTTTTGTTTCGACATGATCGAAATCGATATTAAACTTTTTGGCGCTTTCAACATCCCTTCTTTTTACTAGTCTTACTTTTGCTTTGCTTACAACAAGTAAATCTTGAATCTGTAGATTTCTCAAAAGAAATCTCGTCTTGAGTCTTGACGGATTCTTTTCAACAGTAGAAGAATGAGTTATTGTTACATAACCTTTTGACTACTTATTCAAAAGCACTTGTAAAACTTATTTAAAAAAGTACTTTAGTTGTTCAGAATATTTCATACAGACTAGTCGACAAGGCTTAATGTTCCCTGAATCTAAATATGTTGACGATGACATCAATTATGAAGACTTCCCTGGCGCAGTGAACCGAGAGGTCCCGGGTTCGATCCCCAGCAGGGTCGATTATGGAAATTTATAACTTCTAAAAAATTCTAATGAACACAATAATTGTAAAGATTGGCCTTGACTGAAAAAGATTGATAGGCAAAGATTGATTGGTCTGAGAAAAGCAACGTTGGTAATCATCCAACTCAACAATCTTTTTAGTAAAAATTGAAAAAGAAAATTTGAGCTCAAGTTGAAAGCAACTATTCCAGTATACCGACACCACAAGCCTTGGGAAAGAAAAAAATTACTTTCCAATTGCTTCTATGAGCACCTCTCTCAAATAGAGATTTTATAACTTTTTACGTAATTTTCGGTTTTATACTAGTTTTATACCATCGATTTACGACATTCATTCATTCAGAAGTTATAAAGCTCTGACAGACGGACGAACGGTCGCTCGCTCGGTCATTAGATCTCAGTTCTAGCTTCTCCGCTTCATGTATTAACATTCACACGAAATAGTTTTCTATTAGTCAAGAGGTGGGTTCGATCCAAGAAAGTAAGGGTATTCATTAATATAATGAAAGATAAAATTGCATAGTCAGCGAATCCAATCGGCCTTACTCTGGATCCAATCACTTCTGAAGCAATCCCATGTAATAAGAGGAGATACCTGGATACTCAGCCTTTATATAACACGTTAGGTAAACTTCGGCTCCGGCGAGTTATTTAAATTGGTTTGTTCTGACTAATTGACTAATTGACTCATCTTAAATCAAGGCACGCCCTAAACCACTAGATTTAAAATTGTCAATTTTACAGTACATAAATTCCTAGTAAGCTAACAAAGGAATTTTAAGAATTCCTTCCCTGAGGGTGATAAATTAAGCATGAAAGTCCGTCATTTAAAAAAAAAATGGGATTTCGGCTGCCGATTCAAAATGAAGAAACGTGTATAATCAGGAGTTTTGGAAGAACTCTCATAATGATTTTCAAAACTACCTTAAACTAAGTAAAAACTACTCTTACACGGCTCAGAAATTCAGCCGAAAAGAGAACGCTAAAACCTCGCTATGTCGCATACATAATTTTTAGAACTAACAACATAAGTTCTATAGTTACCTATAGTAACACAAGTTCTATAGTTCTTCCAAAACTATAGTGTAGTAGTATGAAGTTCTGTGGCAGAATTGCTGGCATATAATTTTAATTAGGTCACAGTAAAACAATATTGGTTGGGTAACAATAACTTTTAACACTAAAGTTGAATCCAGCGGAGCGTTTATTTTTAATGATGCTTTGAAGTTATGTCCCGACTTACCTACAATAATATATAATTGGAGCTACCAGTAGGTATATATACAAATTTATACAAACACGAAACTTCTAAATTTTCCACGGACAACAAAATAAAAAAAAATATTAAAATTAATCGGTTTACGTGCGGATTAGGTACACATTGTTATTAAGGCAAAAATAACTCCTTTTTAATTGAAATTTTGATTTTACTAATCAAATAAATATTATAAATGTGAAAGTTTGGATGGATGTATGGATGTATGGATGTATGGATGTATGGATGTATGGATGTTTGTTACTCAATCACGCTCCAACGGCTAAACGGATCTGGATGAAATTTGGCTCAGTCATAGATTATAGTCTGGAATAGCACAAAGGCTACTTTTTATCCCGGAAAATTAAAGAGTTCCCGCAGGAACCGAAAAACCACAATCCACGCGGACGAAGTCGCGGGCATTAGCTAGTACCTAATAAAAGTGCTAATGTTTGTGAGGATGGGTGGATGTTTTTTACTCTTTTACTCTTTCACGTACGACGTATACCTACTGAATGGATTTTGATCACAACAACATAATAATATAGTTTATAATTTACAAGAATACTGTTCATCACTTTATTTTGGAGTGAATCAGCGTGCCCTCGCTAGTTTAAAATATAGAGAGACTGTACGCCATTTGAGCAAATTATCTTTTTGCCTTTTTTTTTCTTATAATCGAATTCTTCAATTATTGGAATGGAGAATTCCAATATTGTGCTATAGATATCTTCTTTATTTTACTGTTATAGTTTAATTTCACAAAGAAAATGCCTACGTGGCTGTACAAGTATGCTTGAAAGTGCTTATAGGAAATTTGCAATACAATATCTTTTATGTGCCTATACCCAAGATCGTTTAGAATTTATTTAGCGCATATTTAAATAGCAATTTTCTCGAGAGGCTGCTTTCACACAGACACATTATAGCTCCGTACCCTTACTCTGAGATTGATCGAATTTAAAATACGGTCTCACTAAGTGAGGTGAATCACATTTGAGTCAAACTAAAATGGACCCAAAAACTCTTGATTTAAAGCCACAAATTCAGTGCAACCGATTCAAATTTCGAAACGTATCGTTTGGAGCGCTAGCTGTGAATGCATACACGAAATTGAGCTCTAAATTAATAAGATTAAGATTCATTTTAGTTTGATGCATATGTAACTCACCTCACTTAGTGAGACCGTATTTTAAATTCGATCAATCTCAGAGTAAGGGTACTTATACTTGATTTATGCTACGATATCTAAAATATTTGTAAGTTAAGATAAGATGTTTATTTATAGCAACACTACTCACTCCTGAAAAGTTCTTAGATTACTTAAGGAGTCATTGTACAACATTTTATGGTATAGTTATGATATACTTTATATTCTAATTTTATCTTTACTAATATTATAAATGCGAAAGTTTGGATGGATGGATGGATGGATGGATGTTTGTTACTTAATCACGCCCCAACGGCTGAACGGATCTGGATGAAATTTGGCACATAGATAGATTCTAGTCTGGAATAACACCTAGGATACTTTTTATCCCGGAAAATTAAAGAGTTCCCGCGGGAACCAAATTACCACGTGGACGAAGTCGCGGGTATTAGCTAGTTGTCAATAAAACTAGTAATTAGAGAGTAAAGATTATAGATTTTTATTTATTTATTTATTCTGTACAAAATACAAATTAAAACTAAATTTAAATATAGAAAGGACGTGTACAAGTGTGTGTGTGTAATATTTTTTAAAGATGGATAACAAAAATTGAATTTACAATATTAAATTGTTTTTCGGGCAATCAAGGCGGTTTATTTTCGGCTCTCAAGGGAAATCTCCTATACGGTCTTACCTCAGAGGCACTTACTAATAATGTTTACAAACATACAAGTATGGGTATGTACCTTGTTTCCGTGATCTGTGATAATAATAATATGTATTATATATGTAGTTCTTCGGTTTAATAAAAATAAATTGTTCTTTGGTTACTATAACTTCAGAATAGGATATAATTATTATTGGTATTTATTCGACTATATTACAATCATACGAATATTATAAATGCGAAAGTGTGTTTGTTTGTTGGTTTGTCCAAGGCAATCACGCTGCAGCAGAGCAACGGATATCGACCTGATTTTTTGCATGGACATAGTTGAGGATCTGGAGAGTGAAATAGGATTTTATCCCGGAATATTGAGGAGTTCCCGTGGGAATTAAAAAAACTTATATGCACGCGGACTAAGTCACGGGCATCTGCTAGTATTTTAATAATATGCATGCATGTTTTTTTACTACCTAGGTATAGTACGTATGTACCTATCTTGTCAGGTAGCGTCAGCTTTCTGGGCGTACTATATTATATTAAGGGGAATTATAAAACGAGCGAATAAAAAAACAATTTGCGACTGATGATGACTTACTGTTTTAATAACTTGAGCGGTATGAATTTGAGTAAGCGAAAAATTAACTAAACTAACGACGAATATTGATTAATAATAAAATCCAGAACGAGCTTACAAAAAGTGGATTGTGATTAATCCATTTCAGATATTAAAATTTTATCCGAGCGACTACATTACTAAGTGAGCGACTGGAAATACAGAGAGTAATACTTAAGTGTCAAAAGTTTAGGTTAGGTTAGGGTTGAACATGAATATCCAGGTAGTGGGCACTTAGGTTCTTATGGGGTTAACATACCAAACTTAAGTAAAATTTTTTTTTTTTTTTAAATGTGAGCTCATTATACTCTGCTCATTAGTGTATTTTTCAAAGTGGTTTTTGTATTCGAAACACTTCATTTAAGATAAAATGCCGGTCAGTAAAAAAAATACATTTGCCAAATATTGAAAAAAATGCAGGACGTAACCTTGACACTCAAACAAATATTAGGTCGCTCAAATATTATGAAGCTGCTCATTTTGTATTTTAAGTAACTTAAATTAATGTTTGTAAGTTGCTGTTCTGTTGATTTCTCGTCACTCGCAGTCAGTCGCTCACTTAGTAATTCTTTAACCCAAATTAATTAATTTTGACACTTAAAACTGTAATTTACAGTCACTCGTTTAATTGCTACCCTTATAATAATATATTTCAATAACGACCGACATGTCTTTCACTATGAAAACATGAATGTTAATATAGCCTACAAAAAGTTATTTTTTTAAAGACATTTTAATTTTTTGTATTCGGTTACTTACTTATAAAATTATGATTAGATATCACTTATCTGGTATGTAATAAGTAATTATGTCTGCCAATGTTTTATTTAATTAAAATGAATATGATTCTTCAATTTGAATGTAACTAAGTAATTTTTTCAAGAACATTTCCTGCAGGGTAAAATCACAAGCAAAACGAATAAAATTAATTAAAAATAACAAATAGAGCGAACTGAACAGGGACGAAGAGTTTAGAACAAAAGCACACTATGGAAAAAAAAATTCCGAATTGTCGGACATTAAGAGAGCGTTTCCACCATAGCAAAGCTACGGATGTATTTGAACCCCACAATTTATTTAGCGTTTTTTAATAGCTAAGCGATCCAAGGTATTAAAGCTATTAGATGTTACATCAAACGCTCCTATTGGTGGGTTAAGACACATCCTTAGCTTAGCAAACACATGCGGAAAATACAGAGGTACTCGCGGCCGCAGAAGTATTTCGGGAAGAGCACAAGGTCCTTGTTTAGAGCAGCGGTCGCAAAAGTTGAAGTCGCCCTAATGATTGCCAACCTTCGTAAGGACGGCACAGGAAGCGAAGAAGAAGCTTAGCAACGTAGCACATCCCCGGGTGGAAACGCACCCTAAGTCCGCGCACGCACTTTTATATGAAGCTGCACAGACTAACGCAACACGACAAAACGTTTCACGAATGTTTCTTGCGGAAATTTTGTCCAGTTCTGTCCATAGTGCTTTTTCGCCGTTACTGAATTCCTAGGTATACTTACAAAGATTGCACTGGATGGCGTCAAGGCTGGTAAAATTCAGATATTCACTTATTTCCTTTAGTTCATTGTGACAACTGCTGTATTGCTGCGGTTCCACACCACGTTATTTGTAATAGAATTTTATTTTGCTCAAGACCCGAGCGGGATGCTGTCAAGTATAACGACGTTTCTGAGCTCGTTGAAAATTTCAATACTATAGTGTAGGTAAGTTTGTTTTTACAATATCTTTGAATGAATGAAATATTCTTTATTGTACACCAAAATACAGGAGGAAAACATTTAAACAATAACAATAAAAATAAGAAAGTAAAATCGGTACAAATTGCGGCCTTATCGCTTTGAAGCGATTCGTTTCATCTTTCTTTTATTATTATGTAATTGTAATTATGCAATACTAGCTGATGCCCGCGACTCCGTCCGCGTGGTTAAGTTTTTTTTGATTCCCGCGGGAACTCCTCAATTTTCCGGGATAAAAAGTAGCCTATGTCACTCTCCAGGTCCTCAACTATAACCATGCCAAAAATCACGTCAATCCGTTGCTCCGTTGCGGCGTGATTGAAGGACAAACCAACAAACCAACAAACAAACACACTTTCGCATTTATAATATTAGTATGATATGAAACAGTATACAAGTGATTAACCGACAGACAGAAAACGCACATCCTACTTAACTAAGCAGCTGGCAGGTCTTGCTATATTGTAAGCATTTTAATATTAATGAACAGTTATTGTAATCTCCATAATGTCCAATGTAAGTTTCATAGCTTCTAAATAACCAGGCTCTCCCAATCAAGAGATAAATACGTTCCTAATGAATTTTCCACAAGTACTCGTATAATAATGCCAGTCATTGCGATCGCTCGCCTCACACAGAGTTTAGAAGAGGTTTAAGTAGTCTATTCAAAACCTAAGATAATATGCCTCCTTGTCGTACATCCGAGAACAATGTACCTACACATGACATGGCGAATACGGGGCGATAGTTTTCTCACGAGCAAAGTAATTAATCAAAAGGAAGGAAGGTGCCTCTGAGACTAGGTATAAATCATCCAAACAAGCTTCTAACGAGTATCGTAAAGCTCTATTTCTGGGTAAGAAATGTGCATTTTCACTTTTATCTACAGATTTATACTAATCCATACTAATATTATAAATGCGAAAGTGTGTCTGTCTGTCTGTCTGCTACGCTTTCACGACCCAACTACTCAACCGATTTTGATGAAATTTGGTACCTACAGAGATAGTTTATATCCCGGGGAAGGAATCATACTTTTTATCCCGGAAAATTGACGAGTTCCCGCGGGAACCAGAAAACCTCAAATGGATGTTAATTTCTCAATCACGCCAGAACGGATGAACGGATCTGAATGAAATTTGGCACAGAGATAGATTATAGTCTGGAATAACGCAAAATCCCCCCCCGGCCCCCCCGGCAAAATCCCGGCAAAATTAAAGAGTTCCCGCGGGAACCCAAAAAATCCTCAATCCACGTGTACGAAGTCGCGGGCATCATCTAGTTTATAATATATTTAAGAATATTCTTTTAAAACAGGATAAAATGCCAGCTGCAGTTGCTGCTGACGAGTTAAAGTTTGCTTCCAGTAGCTATTTCATACCCTTGACTGATTACGATACAGATAACTGATTGCTTTCCTTGGTATGGTTCGTCCATTCGTTGTAACTTCAGAACAAGACTTGTGTAATTCAGGCCACGCCTTTTTATTGAATTGCTAAAAATAAGACAAAGTAAAATTAATTACAGTTTCTGCATAAACATTCAGGTTGTGTCTAAAGGTGAAAATTATTAAATGGCTTTAGATATTTTTAATAACCGGCAAAGTGCAAGACTTACTTACACAAGATTTATTCGCAAAAGAAACGAGAGAGGCGCTCAATATAAAGTTTCTTGTATGGGGGGGATCCCTCTTTATTTTGATTTTTACCATTTATTCTTAAACACTCTCTTTATATACTCTGTGAAAATTTTCAGTGACAGACGGACATTAAAAAAGTTATTATGCTGCATGAAGATTATGTAAACGATAAAAGAGCATGGATTTGACTCGCTACAGCTATGCTTGGGGCTACAGTTATTAATTATGACTGTAATTTTGATTGAAAAGAGCGACCGCCTCATTTACGGTGGATATTGGTGGATAGTATTCACTTGACGACTCAAAAGCACTTTAAAAAGTTTATTTGAATAAAGAATATTGAGTTTGAAGTTTGACGGACGGATTGACAGCGGAAGGTAAGTAGGGTAGGGTCCCGTTGACACCCTTTGGGTGCGGAACCCTAAATATCTACAAACATTACTGTAATGAAAAAGAAATTCGTTTCGTTGTCCAGGTGGCATACTAGGAACCATACGCATTTAAATCAGTATTATTTTGTAATGTCAGATTTATATGACGTATCTTGGCGTCCCTAAAATAAGAATTAATTTCCTTTATCAAAAACGTCAACAAAATTTATATAATATTGCTTTAAGCGTTGATGGTAACCCCCCCTGGGCCACTGCAAATGTGCTAGCTAACTTACGTTAACGATTCTGGGTGGGATTTGATTCTTCCGCGATAATGGCGGGGCACGTAACAAATTGATCCGATTTGTATCCGCTGCATCACCGCGTATCCCACCTTTTATTCCAACCTACATTTACGTGCTTGTTAACAATAAACTGTCTCTAGTTTCTATGGATATATGGATGGATCGATGTTTGTTACTATCACGCCAGAACGACTGAACGGATCTGGATGAAATCTGGCACAGAGATTGTATTGTTTCTCACTATGTAACGGTCCGTTACTACAAAGATTATATTCTGGAATAACACAGGCTACTTTTTATCCCGGAAAATTAAAGAGTTCCCGCGGGAACCAAAAACCCTCAATTCACGTGGAAGAAGTCGCGGGCATCAGCTAGTTTAGCATAAACTTAGTAATAAACGTAGAATGATCAAAAGCTGTGAAATGAACTGCCTAGTGGCTTAGACGCCCGGCTTCCTATTCGGGTTGTCAGTGGTTCGATCTTCAGGCTCATGTGCTTCAGGCATGCATCTCTAACTTTTCAGATATCACTATGCTTATAACGGTGAAGTAAAACATCGTGAGGAAACCTGAAAGCCCGAGAGTTATTGTAATATTTTCAAAGGTGTGTGATGTGCCAAACCATAGGTACTTGGCCAGCGTGGTGGACTACGGCCTAACCCTTCTCATTCTGAAAGGAGATTCGTCAATGGGATGGGAAGTAAAATGCAAATGCCTTACAGTAATTGAACGATTTTCCATTGCATCAGCAACAACATTACGTCGGCACGGCAATGAAAGCGGAAAGCTGAAAAACGCATGGTTTGATACATTTTGCCTCATTTGTTCAAAAACCCTTTCTTAGCCTTGTTCTTAGCGTTACATGCCTACATCATAAAAACATTATCTTTATACCATATTTCAGTCCGATCCGTCTAGTGGTTTGACCTGTGCGTTGATAGATCAGTTTGTCAGTCAGTCAGTCAGTTACCTTTTCCTTTTATATATTTAGATTAGTATGGATGATGATTTCTAAGTTTATAACTGCCATGTCCATAGCAGGTTAGCCCGCTACCATCTTAGACTGCTTCAACACTTACCACCTAGGTAAGATCGCAGTCAAGGGTTAACTTCTAGTGGATATTTAAAAACAAAACTAAAACAAAGAACCTGAGATATAAAATGTACAAGCTAGAACTGCAAAGTACCTGGAATGGGTTATAAATTGGGAGCATTTAATTAAATATGTTGATTGTCAGGTATACTGAATTATAACAAACCTTAATTAAATTTATATGATCAAATGTAATAACGGAAATGTTTCGAATGCCATACTTAATTTACATATTTTGAATTTCATAAAGTAGCTGGAACGCCGGCTGGTTAAAAGTAATGTTTAATTAATCCTGATGTAATGAATAGCACCCATTATTTGTTCTTAAGTACTTCTTAGAGTGATGAATATAATGGGTACGTAGAGAAAGAGGAATTAGGTGCCCATCAGTCATTTTATAAGGCTAATTCGTACAAAGATTTGTACTCATTAAAAAGACGAGCTTACCTATTTCCATTTTAGATCTCTTAGAATTCAATAAATATAATGCATGGTTTCATTTATTTATTTGATTGGAGTACGTGTGTTTTATTTTATGTGTGATGATGCACGTTACTTCATCGTTTGGATTAAGGGTTTTTGATTCACGTGGGAACTCTTAAAAGATCGAGGGTAAAAAGTAATATGCCCTGGGGTGCAACCTCTGTAACAAATTTCGTCAAAACGTCAAAATCAGTTTGTTTCAGTTGAACAGATGGGCTGTGAAAGGGTAGCAGACAGACAGACATACTTTCGCATTAATAATAATATTATATTAGTATATTTGAACTATAAAATACACTCGATACTATATGCTCAATTTGTGTACAAGGCTTTTTATCGCGATTCATTGGAGTAAATTTTTGTCAGAGTGCCAGCGATTTGTCTATGGGGAAATTCCATGAAGGCAAAAATATTTTCGCTTGTCAAAGTTTAATGAAACTTCTGGCCATGGGGGCATATTGTGGGCCATAACGCGGCGGGAGGAACAGACAACGCTTGCGTTGAATTGAATTTTAATGGAAAACCCGTGTTGTTATGCTCAGGAATTTAAAATTTTGGGCTTTACTTAATCATAATAATGTATTATTATCTTTGTTGTTGCTTCTTCTAAAACACGAAGTTTAGAGTTAAACCAGGATGAGTTACTCACGAAATATATAAACAGTTTTATAAGTTGCAAATCGTATGAAAATGTTAGTTATAATGTACTCGTAAATTACGTATGCTACTATTAAGTAAAAACTTCAAATGTAGTTGCGGCCTTAGGATACGAGTAGAGTTGGATACTACTCTACAACGTACAAACATACGGCAGTAATCTAAACTAATGTTGTAAAATGCAAATCGTTCTCAACGGCTGAACTGATTTGGACGAAGTTTGGCACAGAGATACTGAACTGATTTTGACGGAGTTTGGCACAGAGATACTGAACTGATTTTGACGAACTTTGGCATAGATATAGTTGGGATATCCTTGAAAATCGGAGAGTTCCCATAGGATTATAAAAACCTAAATCCATGCGAAGTATATCGCCTATACTCCATCTTATAAAGTTTGTTATACCAAAGTGAAATGAAAAGTCGATGAAATGTAAACCTTTCACAATGCTGTCTCTTAACACTGCAGCCGTTCAATTCTGAATCGAGAAAGGCTATAAAAGTAAATGACCATGATACGAAAAAGGCTGAGCTGGATTCCGATCTATTTTAACCAACTAAAAACGTTCAGCGAATCCAAATGAAATGTAGTCGTAACTTTAAACTAAGTAGTTCAAACTCGCTCATGATGAAGCAGTCTACAGAAATTTTTACTCAGATTTACTTAAAAAAATTTTTTTTTACATACCTAATAATTGTTATTATTTCATGTTTTAGAAATAGAAATAGAAATAGAAATGATTTATTTCATGTAGGACAACTTGTGCCACTTATGATAAGTCGTAAGAATCTACCACCGGTTCGGAAAGCTGATTCTACTGAGAAGAGCCGGCAAGAAACTCAGCAGTTGCTCTTTTTAAAAACAGAAAAATGTCACAATTTGTATATAATATAAAATGCATACGCTACGTAACAAGTAGGTATCACACTGACTTGTGGGTTGCTGGATGCGAAGCCGGTTGCTTCCATGCAACTTTGTCATCGAGAAAATCATCTATGCTATAATACCCTCGACTTAACAGATGCTGTTTAACACAGTCTTTAAATTTATGTAATGGCAACTCCAGAAACTCTTTTGGTACCATGTTATAAAAGCGAATACTCGACCCCACAAAGGATTTCTGCACCTTGCGCACACGATATGACGCTGTTACAAGTTTATGGCGGTTTCTAGTACATCGATTGTGAGTATCACTTATTTGCTTATAAAGATTAATGTTTTTCCTGACAAAGACTATATTATTGTAAATGTATTGTGAAGGCACCGTAAGTATACCAATCTCTTTAAATTTGTTTAAATTTGTTGTTGTTTACATATTACAGTTAATATATCGACACAACAATCTCTCTTTAATCACCAATCCATACTAATATTATAAATGCGTAAGTGTGTCTGTTTGTCTGTCTGCTACCCTTTCACGGCCAAACTACTGAACCGATTTTCATGTCATTTTTGGTACAGAGACAGGTTACATCCCGAGTAAGGACATAGTACATATTTTTATCTCGGAAAATTGAAGAGTTCCAGTTTCGAGAACAAAAAAAACAATCCACGCAGACGAAGTCGCGGGCATTATCTAATTTTTTACCATAAACCAAATACAACAGCAAAATTACAATACATAAAATACCGACAATAGAAATGCAGTCCTAAGAATGTGTCCGTTTTAAAAATTGGAAATGAATTTTTGCTGAAAATTTTGCGAAACTGACACATCACTACGTGTGAATGTGGTGTGACAAGTTCGCTCAAATATTTATAAAATTCCGGAGCAGACGGAAACACTTCCTAGACGTGACACAAACTACAGATTGTAATATTATACAGTTGTGCTATTGGTTGTACTTTAAAACTATGTTATAAATAGTTGACCCGCCCGCTTCGCACGAGCGGCATTGCTGGAAATACGTGAGACCCTGTACAAACGTTATACGAAGTTTACATTGTAAATAAACCTGGCTGAGTTGGTTGTGGGCTTCTCCTCAGGCCAAGGTGCGTTTGGAACCGTAATTATTTACCGCCAGCACGTCTCTACTAGTTGTTATGGACAAGCAAAGGTGTTTTAAATTCAAATGTTTTTTATTCAAATAAACTTTTACAAGTGCTTTAGAACCGCCAAAGTGAATCTATGCTATTCCTATCAAGAAGAGCCAGCATTTAAAGTGTAGATACCTACATAATGTACCCGCAGTCCCAGACATTATAATTAAGCGAGCCAAATCAACGCTCTTTTATCATTTTAAAACTTCATAAGCGTTGTAAGAGTATTTATCATTTACATAATCTTCAACTGTTTAATAAGGTCTGTTCAGAAGCATGGTTTTAATGGATTTCTTAAATTGGACCTATTAAATTAGGCCTATAATCGATGCTACTTTACATAATCCGCACATAAAAATATTGTAATTAATTATTAACGACGACGCATCCGCACCATGAGATCTACAAGAATGCACTTTGACATTGCTCTGAACTTACGTAAAACTTGGCTGCGTGGTACTGTTTTGGCATATTTTTTGTTTAGATTTTGAAGACATTGCGGCGAGCGTGTCAAGGGTTGTTATTTATATGTGAGTGGTTTATCTGTATGAGTATTATGTCTATGGGGAAATTACGTGAAAACAAAAACGTTCCAGGTTTTAAAGTCCAACGAAACCTTTTATTCATCGGGGGATGCTTAACACGCTTACATTTAATTGAATGTTATGGTAAGCCCTTGTTGGGTTACCGACTCTGCTTCTTATATAAAACTAGGGTAGCAAATTATTTGGATTTTCCTGGATTATGACCTGTTATTTTAGACCTACCTATCAAACGCGGTCCTACCTCAAATTCAGTTCGAAAATCATCATATCATCATCATACTAATATTATAAATGCGAAAGTGTGTTTGGTTGTTGGTTTGTTGGTTTATTTTTGGCATGCATGGGCTTACTTGAGGACCTGAAGAGTGACGTAGGCTACTTTTTATCCCGGAAAATTAAGGAGTTTCCGTGGAAATCAAAAAAGTTATTCCACGCGGACGAAGTCGCGGACATCAGCTAGTACTTAATAAATGCGAAAGTGTGTTTGTTTGTTGGTTAGTTGGTTTGTTGGTTTGTCCTTCAATCACGCGGCAACGGAGCAACGGATCGACATGAATTTTTGAATGGGTGAACTATATACCCACTCCATTGGACCTGGACAGTGATATGGGTCCGGAAAATCAAGGAGTTCCTGTGGGAATTGACAAAATTTAACTCACGTGGGTGATGTTGCGGGCATCAACTAGTGTTTTATAAAAATAAGTACCTACTTGTTGTCATCAACCTAACGGAAACGTCCACTATGTCTATACAAAGTTGTTAACTGGGTGACTGCATTGAAGATTACCATGAAACATGGATTTACAGCATGTAGTGTTGTAAAAATCAGATGCACCGTAACCATTTATGGAATTCCATATACCTACTATATTGTATATTGGTAGATACTACTATACCTGTATTTGTAGCTGGCGATAAAAGTCATGTTTTTACATTATAAATAACAACTTGATCATTAAAAGATAATACGGAAACAAAATAAAAACTTTTCTTTCAGAGAATACGAGACCACATACTGCGATGATACACTCCGACGAATATCGACAATGTGGGAAATATGTGCCATCATTTTGTTTGCAGTTGAAACGAAAAGCGATGTTGATGGAAGAGACGTAAGATGAATTGCCCTCAAAGATTCAGCTCTATCATTGTTATGTCTAATACAAAATGATGCATATTTTGTTCATGTTTTATGTTGTCTAACTGTATTTAGAAGGAGTGCATATTATGATATACGTAGGTACACATAAAAATCGTATACGTCAGGGGTATTTATATTTTTCTGACAACTTAGGCCTTCACTGCAATCGCACTAATCTATGGATGGATGGATGGATGGTTGGCAAAACGGTTGAACGGATCTGGATGAAATTTGACACACGGATAGATTATAGTCTAGAATAACACATATGCTACTTTTTATCCCGAAAAATTAAAGAGTTCCCGCGGGAACCGAAAAACCTCAATCCACGCGTATACGTAGTCGCGGGCATCAGCTAGTATTTAAGTAAAAATACCATGTACCTAAAGGCAAATCATTAGATGTTATCCAATCTCACAAAATGCTGCCGGTAAAGTCTGAAATACACACAACCAGAGACGGCCGGCAATGCGGTATTGCAGGGCAGACGTCTGCAGACAAACGCGCGCGTATGCGTGGTAATAAAACCTGTATGAAGCATGGACATATGCAGCGCACAATGCCGACAGACTGCAGCCTGCAGCAGATTTTTTTCGGACGGATTACACACATGTCCGGTAACCCATGCCGGCGATTATGGGATGATGCCCGCTTCCACATTGTGTGTGTTTCAAAGGCCTGAGGACATTCGTAAAAGCTTACCCTTGCGCGACGTAACGAGCTATCATTAAACAATTTTAATAATTCATTCTGAAAATCTAAGTAAGACATTATTACATCTTCTGTATCTTCGTGTATGCCAAAACGAGCCAAAGGAACGGAACATAATTATTTACCAAGAGCTTGATAAAGTGCCATACTTCACGCTCGGGGCTGTACTCTGTCCTAAAAATATAATCCGCATGATTTAATTTTTTAGAAATTACCACCGGGGAACCTACTGTTTTTCTGAGAAAAAAATATTTTAATATATTTTCCTGCAAGCTTAAAAATATAGCGCTAATAATTATGTACTAGCACTTTAAGTCCATCTGCGTTATTTCCCGACAAATCAACATGACACATTCATTCAGTAGATTGAGTTAGTGAAAAATAAATAATACAACAGAACCTATGATGCCTATCTAACATCTATATAATATGTTTGTCTATAACGCCTATTCTAAGGAAAAAATCCCGTGTGTCATAGTGACCCTTAATCGCCCTTATAGCCCGAATCTAAAGTGTTTCCAACCAAATTTCCCTACATTAGTGGGACAACTTGCCTCCATTTCCCTCAAGTATTTTCTAGGGTGCTTTCAGACCTTCTAAATTGTCTCATTTTGCCTTCATTACTTCAGCTGCCACTGTAGTTAACTTTGATGACTATGCTGAAGTGTATTACAGGTTCTGTACGAACACATTGATTTAGGTAATAGGTAGGTATTATCACATTACTTAGGTGCTTTGTTTTTTGTGGGTATTATATTTGTGAGCCACTATATCCTGGATTTTACCTAAAAGTTACAGGCCTTTACATAAAAATTTTAGTTACCACCCCTAGCGTAGGTACTTTAGGTACATACATATGTGAGAGTCATGTGTATAATGTAGGTAAAAGTTACATTATCGTGTAAGAAGCATGATTCATGCAGGTAGAGATAGGTCAATACCGATAGGCGTTGGGGTCTTGAAGTGCTTGAATGACGCCATCGCACCGAAGAGAGCAGCGTTAGACGACGCCCCACTAGGTGGACGGACGATCTCAAGCGAGTAACTGTGAACCGCTGGAAACAAGCGGCACAACACCGTGTTTTGTGGAGATACACGCAGGAGACCTTGCTTCAGCAGTGGATATATCTATAGGTTGAAGAAATTGACGATTGATTCGTAGACCAATGGGTTGCAAATTGCAACATTGGTAAGGATTATATTAATCAAAGTTCCATATTGAAATAGGAGTAAGTTTGAATGAACTTTTGATGGAATTAATTTTATAATGATGATAATAAACTAAAGCTTTGAGACGAAAACAATTTCATCCACGTAGTCTTCACAATATTTCTTGAAACTATATAGCAATATAAATTAATTCTTAATCTTTTTTATCATTCAAATAATCTTTCACATCATTTAAAAGTTCACCACACAGTCGTTAAATTATTTGAACTTATTGAGTATTTCATGAAACAAAGAAACATTTATTGAGGTCTCGTACATATCTAAAAAGTTCTATCGAATTGTAGACTATAGTGACAAGTTGAAGGCTTCTCACGGGGATATAAATTCGCCAGAGGTTTGAAATAGACCTGTAGTTGATGGCTATATTAATCATTCCATACGGACTTTAGAGGTCACAAGGGAATTAAAGGATTTATATAGGTAGCTTAGTTTCAAGTTTCACCGACAAAATAATATGTCATTATTACAAAGTAAATTGTTTCAGTACTGATGAAGGCGAAGCAAGCGTTCGATCAATACTCCATTGTTATTTCGTATTTTGACGATGTTCTGGTACAATATTATTATCTGTACGAGGTACAATCTCATACTATTTGTTATAGCTAGATAATACCTGCGTCTTCCACGTGGATTTAGTTTTTTTTATATAAAATCTCGTGTGAATTATTTTATATTCCGAGATAAAAAGTAGCTTATGTCCTTTCTCTCTTTGTCAAATTTGGTCAAAATCTGTATCAAATTTGTCAAAATCGGTTAAGCACTCGGGCTCTGAAGCGTAACATGTAAGACCACCTACCTACATGTAACATACCTACAGACAAAATACACACTTTTGCATACATAATTATAAATAATACATATTATGGTATGGATTATTATTGAAAGTGCACCAGACTCAGAACACTAAAGTAACACAAATATTAAGCATTCAAAAAAATGTTTTCAAAGTCTGCCAATTCGCACTTGGCCAGCATGGTGGACTACGACCAAAAGCCCTCATTCTGAGACTCCTCTCACACTTGACTTGTGAGTCGGCAATGGGTTATAGTTATAAAATGTCAAATCGCATCGATAAATGGTGTACTTATAACAAACCAAGCCGCAAAGATGAGGTGATAGTTTTCTCACGGGGAAAGTAATTAATCAGGCCCTAGGAGTTGGAGCTGACGCCGTCGGCTATTAATCATCCAGTGTGGAATATAAAGAGGGGACCAACGGTGCTTTACTCCTGTTTAAGTTTTGCATATTACATTAATGCAGATAACTTTGCTGCAGTAAACCTAATGTTTGGCGCTTTAAAGACACACAGTCCCAATTCACACATTATAGTCACATATGTCAGAAACTAGATGAGGGCCGCGACTTCGTCCGAGTGTATTAGGGTTTTTTGATTCCCACGGGAACTCCTTAATTTTCCGGGATAAAAAGTATGTCCTCCCCGGGATATAACCTACCTCTATACCAAATTTCAGCCAAATCGGTTGAAAAGATGGGCCGGGAAAGCGTAGCAGACAGACAGACAGACACACTTTCGCATTTATAATATTAGTATGGAGGATGTATTGTTGTGTTGTTGTCTTATAACTGGTATTTCGTGGGTTCAGTTCCTGGCCGGGCCTATTTAGGACTTTATTATGCCGTGCCGCAAAGCGATTTGCGTTCCGGCATGATGCCGATCAGAAACCTTATCGGTTTGTTGGTTTGTCCTTCAACCACGTCACAACAGAGCAACGGATCGACGAGACCTGGAGAATGACACACGCGGCGGCGTTCCCGCCGGAATTAAGAAAAACTTAACCCCGTGGACTACGCCTTATCCTAATGTCCGGGGTACTATTACCTATTATGTGCTCCGGGCTACTACTGAGAATTTCAAGTCAGTAAAACCCAATAGTTAAGTACTCAATTATGGCCCGACCCAGAACAGCCCGGGAGTTCCTCGGCCGCAGTCGCGATCATGCTAACCACTAAGACCAACAAGGCAGTATGTAAAACACATAGTTTCCTATGTGTTTTTAATATAAAGTCTAAATTTTGCAATAAAGTTACGAAACGTTTCGGTATTTTATTAACTTTATTATAACCACCACCTACGACGTATAGTTTTAAAATAATCATTTCAAGTTCTCGACTAGCATTCTATGGACTGAAAAACGTGGTATGCACTGGCTTTCATTATGCAACTTTAAATTAAACAGTTTTCCGAGAACTTTATTGTATATCTTTTCATGTAAATGTAGTTTACATTTTGCAGGGAAGTTAATGAAGCGCTCTGGTTCTTGCCAACTTTAGCCAGAGAAAACTACGTCACTATGACGTGTGTTTAGAATTAACTATTCCAAGTACCCCGTTTTAACCCATTTCCGTCTGTAATGGAGTATGTGGTGGTTCAAATATTATTTTAACTTTAGGTTTCTCTTAAAACTGCAATTAATTTCTATTTCACTTAACTTTAACTGGCCATGTGAAAAGTTTTGCTAGTTTTGCAAGTTTTTTAATTGAAAACTATAAATACAATGATTATGGCATTTCAATTTTTAAATTTATTTTTAAGACCCTAAAATAGTATACCTACTATTTTAGGGTCTTAAAAGTAAATTTATTGTGGGACTGAAACCCAATTAGCTACAATTTTATTGATACTTGACAAATATTTTCCAAGGAATGCTTCAAAATATTTATTTTTCAACTTTTATTTTTCAATTTATTTGGAAAGGGTTAGAGTAAGAGTTTTTTTAAATTATTATTTTGATAATTGTGATTGCCATAAATACTTTTATATGTATAATATTATATAATTAATAAAATCTTTTATTTTACAAGAAACAATTCGACGCGAATCTTTATTCTAATTTTTTCGCTCGTTGCGGCCAACATAGAACCTACATCGCTATCTCTTTTCCTGTACACTCAGTGAATAAAGATTTATTCAAAAAAAAATATTCTTTGTACCCACAGAACATTTAATAAGAGGTGTACCTATTAATTGGGGACATAAACCACCCTATGGATCATGAATAGCTGAGCTGGAGCGCGGTTGATGTGGTCGCGTTCCGAACGAGACAAAAATGTGCTTTCTTGTTTCGTAACAGCATGATAGAGGCAATAGGTACCTACAGTCTTAAGCTCAGCTAGAAATCAAAACAAAACATCTCTTTCGATATTTGTATCTAAGGTACAGTATGAGTATATTTTAGGTATTGTCTGCTAGCATATTTTGAAACAGCGTACAACGGGGGTCATAAAAATGTTTACTGTAACATATATAAAACGGATGGACATAAACCGTAAACGTCCCACAGCTGGGCAAGGTCCCATTTCGTTGGCACAAGGCCGCATCGTTACGTCATAGCTTGACACTGAGACGACAATCATGCTACAACTGAGTTCTAAAAATAGAAATGAACCCCAGCGTTGCCTTTTCGTCTCAGGGCCGTTCTATTACTATCCATTTCCGATTCAAAAAGATAATAGATGCTGTATGGAACTCGACGACGCTTATGTTTAATTTCAATGACGAAACTATATATGAAACTTGAGAATCTCAATACCGTAGTAGTGATTAAAATTCTGAAATGTAAGTGAATGTTACACTAATTCAATCACAAGAATACTATTGAATTGAGCTCTTGTAATTAAATTATCGTATCTATACCTACATTTAAAATTTTAAATTTTTGTAGGACTTAAAGAGTTTTTAATAGAAAGCACACTGTTTGACTTTTTTCAAGAAAGGATGGGTGAAATAAATATGAAAATAAAACAACCGCTAAAAGCGTTTATATAACATATATATGGCTTCCAAATAATCCAAAATGTTTTGGGAACCATTGGGACAAGACTTTTTTAAAGGTCTCCGATGTGAATAATCAGGAAATTGATCACTTTGAAATTGTGTCAAACAGTGAACAAACATGATCTGCCATGTACATAAGTAGCTTCTTTCTTGCATTAGTACGTACCACTAGAGAGAGATTAAAGTCAAATTGATTTCTAAATGAGTAAATTCTGGAGAGTGCTTATTAATTTCGCTTTACTAGACGAATAGGGAAAATTGTGCAGAATTCATCAAACTCAAATTTGCTGCTAATGAAAAATCTGAGAACTGAGAAGTTATAGTAGACACTAGACAGGTAGGTATCCAAGTTTTCTAGATAAATTACTTGAAAAAGGCCATCATGTCTAGTTCCAAGTATGTATTTGAATTTACAATTTAAAATGAAGCAAATGAATATTTTTGTTTAAATCTTAAAATTTCAGTGCTTTCTAGTCTTTTACCTACTTTATTCCAAAATATGGTAATGCACAAAAATACTACTCCTAAACTCAATAAATGTTTACTTGTTTGTTACCTCTTTACACCTCAATTATTCACTAAGTTTCACTACACCTACCTTAATCTATACTAATAAAGCGAAAGTGTGTGTCTGCCTGTCTTTCTATCTACTACACTTTTACTGTCCAACTGTTTTTGTTTTACAACAGTAAACCTATCTCAGTTATCTAACAAGATTAGCCTTTTTAATCCTGTAAAAATAAAGAGTTCCCGTGGGAATAAAAAAAACTTAAATCAAGCGGACGAAGTCGTGGACATTATATATTGTGTCATATACTATGATCCTTTTCCCTGAGAAAATAATAGCAAAGGTTTAAAAAATAAATATTAGATCACGTATACATGAAGTCATAGTAAAAAGCTAGTTTATTATATTGTGGCTAATAATTATTAAGATACGAGTATCTTGTATTTCAAACATAATGTTAGGATAAAGTAAACACCGTACTATAAAGAGCACCGTATAAACATTTGAAATATTATACTTACAACAGAAATATTTTTCCGTCTGCTTCAAGTTTAAGAGAGATTGTCGAGACGCTGAAAAATAATAGGTAGTAATAAAAGGGGAGAAATAGCTGGTCAATCTTCGTTGAACGCTGTAAGAGGTTGGACCTGAAATAGGAGCGTTATGATTTTATTTTTATATCGTTTCCTTTTTCATTCTTTGATGATTGCTTAATACACCAATTAAAATTTAATGTCATAGTTGGAAAAAGATACACAATGCGCAATGGAAATTGCACAACAGGGCGTCATACAGAATGCGCGCTTACGCGTGTGCGCAAGAATCTGCTAGCTTATTTCGCCATTATACATCAAGCATCCAACAAATCTACGTCACGTCTGCCCTTTAGTTAGTTCAGGAGGCATTCTAGAAAAACAAACCAAGCCAACTATACCTACGCAATACCACACAAATCTCTGAAAACACTCTACGTATACGTTTAACTCTACACCGAACCATCCAGGAGATGCTGGCTCTACAACGCGTAATTAATACAAAGTGCAATTGCGAAGTCCGACCACCTCATGTGGTCGGACTGCCATATCTTAGGATTCTAATCACCATCATGGTGAGGTTTGTGGTATATTATGATCTTCTTTCATTTTTCTGTGGACATACAGAAAATATCGTAGAAAACCACAAAAACCCTACTCTTATAGACAATCCGATGGAAAATGCACAACAGATCGCGGTAATGATATAAATAGCATCAATCTGTTACGTGCCCACCCTTTTAGCCCTTCTAATCGCGAAAGAATCACAGCCCTTCGCAAACAATACAAATTCTGTTAGCTCAACGTATTTATTTACCTTAAACGAATAATACGATAATAATTGAGTGAGTAACGATAGTAAGGTATTCGTGAGCTTGCTGAATATAATTATCATAACTGCTGGATGATAATTTTTGTGTAATCTACATCGGAGGTCCAAGTTTGGCCTCTACCAGTCGCCACCGATCCTGTTTGTTATCTAGTACCTGGTGATTATATCTAAATTATTAGTCTTAATTGAAACTCTTAATTAAATTATTTACTCTTAAATAAATTAAGAATACTCTAAACCTGAGGCTCCACAGACTATAGGTTTACTACTCGGTGGTGCACTACAATCTATATACAGCCCCCAGACAAGTCGACAAGGCTTATGGGGTGCTAAGAAACCATGTAAATGTAAAAATTTCTTTGCTAAGTAATATATAAATTGGAAATTGGAAATATACTCGTTAATTCTTACCAGTTTTAGAGTTTAGTTATTTATCAGAGAAAACACGTAGGTTTTAGACTGTCAAATCAGTTTAGAATCAGATTAGGTAATCAGACCCTGAAATGGTTTTACACAGACGACATGTTTTTACTTATGTAAACAATGGAACATACCAAACAAGTTACCAAAGTTACAAACTAATCAGAGTATTATAAGTGGGTGAAAATCGATTTGCTAGATAGTAGATACGCTTACAAAGTAACATAGTTAGTACTTTGTTATATGTAAAAGTGATTTCGAATGTTATGTAGTACATTGGAATTTCTATTTAGTGTATATGTTACATGAACTGATTCGTTAAAAGTTATTATAATTACCTTTATTATGTATATAATATACAAAGTTACAATACACGCAATTAATCAAATAAATATTATAAATGCGAAAGTTTGGATGGATGTATGGATGTATGGATGTGTGGATGTATGGATGTTTGTTACTCAATCACGCCCCAACGGCTGAACGGATCTGGATGAAATTTGGTACAGAGATAGATTATAGTCTGGAATAATACATAGGCTACTTTTTATCCCGGAAAATTAAGGAGTTCCCGCGGGAACCGAAATACCTCGATCCACGCGGACGAAGTCGCGGGCATCAGCTAGTAATAAATAAATTCATTATCATCAGCCATTATGATCATCAACAATCCACTGTTCGCATCCAATCGATGCCAGCCACACTATGTCTAAATATATCACTTATCAATTATCTTTTTTAAAAGTTATAGACTAGTGCTTGATTGCAATAAATTAGACCTGCTTTCAAGTGGTGATGGCACTTGCCTAGAAGATGCCTGTTCCCTCATGAATTGAAGGTACCTTTTTTAAAAGTGGTAGGGAAAACGGAAGCCAACATCGTCTTCCTTTACATTGATATTATCTTCGCGTATGTTGTCAAAGCCAATGGTTTAAAAATAGCAAACATTTCGGCTTATTCCGTTAATAAGGTCACAAAGTGAAACGGTATTGGCTGGGCAATACAAACTTTTGAACTGGAATCCAACGAAGCGTTTATTTTTAATTGGACAACTCAAAGTTTTGTCATCTATACTTTTATTAAAACTGTAACATGTCCAATTCTGTACATTGAAGATATTTTGAAAATTTTTTTTGGAGGGCACTCATTATTCGATACTGAAGCCAAATCTGTAATTTTTTTCATTTTTGTCTGTCTGTCTGTCTGTCTGTCTGTCTGTCTGTCTGTCTGTCTGTCTGTATCTTGGCCGCGCATCACGCCGAAACTACTGAATGAATTCAAACGAAACTTGGCACGATTTGAGCCCATACTACGAGGTAGGACATAGGATACTTTTTATCCCGAAATTCTACCCCCGAAGGGGTGAAATAGGGGTTGAAAGTTTGTATGAAAGTCCTTAATTTCTCAAGTTATAGCCATGAAACTTGATATATGAGCTGCGGGTTGAAAATGGAAACATACGTGTTTCACAGTTTTTCAAAATTCCACCCCTAAGGGCGTGAAATAGGGGGTGAAAGTTTGTATGAAAGTCCGTCATTTCTCAAGTTATATCGATTAAACTTGGTATACAAGCTACCGCTTGAAAATGAAGAAATAAGTGTTTCACAGTTTTTGTAAATTTTACCCCCGAAGGGGTGAAATAGGGGTTGAAAGTTTGTATGAGAGTCCTTCATTTCTCAAGTTATATTTATGAAACTTGGTATAATATGAGCTGCGGGTTAGAAATGAAAATATACGTGTTTCACAGTTTTTCAAAATTCCACCCCCAAAGGGGTGAAATAGGGGTTGAAAGTTTGTATAAAAGTCCGTCATTTCTCAAGTTATTTCGATGAAACTTGGTATATCCACGCGGACGAAGTCGCGGGCATCAGCTAGTGTCTAAATATATCACTTATCAATTATCTTTTTTAAAAGTTATAGACTAGTGCTTGATTGCAATAAATTAGACCTGCTTTCAAGTGGTGATGGCACTTGCCTAGAAGATGCCTGTTCCCTCATGAATTGAAGGTACCTTTTTTAAAAGTGGTAGGGAAAACAGAAGCCAACATCGTCTTCCTTTACATTGATATTATCTTCGCGTATGTTGTCAAAGCCAATGGTTTAAAAATAGCAAACATTTCGGCTTATTCCGTTAATAAGGTCACAAAGTGAAACGGTATTGGCTGGGCAATACAAACTTTTGAACTGGAATCCAACGAAGCGTTTATTTTTAATTGGACAACTCAAAGTTTTGTCACATTTACTGTTCGGTGTTCCTGCTACGAACACCAAACTTTTATTTTCCAGTTGCATTTAATTATTGGAATCGGTTAAAAGAAAATTTGCGCTCGCATTAATTATTGCTCTTATTTGTTTTGCAGTTGACTTGAAAAAAGTTTGATGTAACAAGGAACACATAATCTTTTAACAAAAACAAACTTATAGATAAACTAACTTAATTTTATCGCATGAATATTATTAGGGTGAAAAAACTAGTTATTTAATCCTCAGAACATACAAATACTCGTATGTGTTTGCACCTGTATGGACTCAGCTATTTCAGCTGAGGCTCCTGGTTTATTGTTGTTTGTCTGGGTACATATAACTGTATATTTTAATACCATCAACAGTAGACATTCAGAAACTATTAAGTATAGTTTCTTAAGAGTAGTTTTCAATAAATTACTGTTAAAATCAATAGCATACCATAATATTAATTATACTATTCATACTATTGTTATAATAAAATTTCTGTTGCTACAGGCTGCAGCTCGCGATTTACCGACGTAGAAGCGTGACATTTTTTTGGCATCGTACCAAAATAATACAATTTCGTAACACTTCACGAACATCCCTTTTATCACTAATTCTCTTGCAGAGACGTTATCTTCAGGATAAACGGCGCAGCATACCGTAGTCCGGATTGAAGTTCTATGGTAACTATATAATATGGTTCTATGGTTCTATGGTAATGGTATGGCCTTTGAAGCCGTGAATTTAGGAGCTTGTTACATAGGCTACACTCAGAGGAGGCCACGAGTCGAAGATATTGAATCTTCGTTATTGCTTTTTAACACTGCAAATGTGATCGATGCCATCGGTGTAGATAAAATAGAACAAAACAGATTTCTAGCTCCATGATACATATCCTGCAAGCGTTGAATATATTCAGATTCATTTTACTTAGTTCACATTTTCAGGCTAAAAATGTTTTGCTGGTGACGCATGAGCTACGGCGATTTTCGAAAGTAATACAATTAATTAATTTTGTTAGTTTAGTGATGGGTTTTCAATGGTCAGATAATAAGTTAAAATTCAGAATTTAATGAAATGAAAGATTTATTTTGACATTTTAACAGTTCTTGAAAAATCTGATTCTGGGAAATCAAGATTCCGCTAGGAATATAACATAAGTATCGAATGAATAAACGGTCCTTAATTCGATAGCTACACAAAAATAATGGTGACTGTTATTACAGATGGTAATATATTATTTGGAAGTGTATTCAGTCCGTCAATTTGCTGTAGAAACGCTCCATTAGCCGCGGGCCGCGAGCCGCCGCAGGGCTCATGTAAATGTCGCCGATTTATCCAACACCCACCCACGGCCCCAACTTTATCCTAATGATGCAAATATACAGACCATTTCGTTTGCTAAATCAAATATTGAATATTTTGGTGGTATGACCTAATTTATTGCTTGTATTTTCTGTTTTTTCTCATTCCCAATGCAACTGTTGCAAGGATTGCAAGCAAGAGAGCTTCATGCCGCCAATGACGCTTCGGTTGGACGGTTGGACAATCTAACGGGGTGGAAAAGCTTAAAATACATTAAAAAACTAGATGATACCCGCGACTTCGTCCGCGTGGATTAAGATTTTTTGATTCCCGTGGGAACTCTTTAATTTTCCGGGATAAAAAGAAACCTATGTCCTTTCCCGGAATACAACTTACCCCTGTACCAAATTTCATCAAAATCGGAGTTTATCCCGGAAAATTAAAGAGTTCCTGTGGGAATCAAAAAATCTAAATCCACGCGAACGAAGTCACGGGCATCATCTAGTAATAAATAAAGCTAAGATCACAATAAATTATTGCACATTTCTCGGTGGTAAATTAGCTGGCATAGTGTCTGACTCTGAGTACATCCTACTGTTTGGTCTTGGCAACTCTGGATAACGTAATTAACTTGGCCATAAATTTAATTAAGGCGAATATTGGATCACAGGGCTGGCGTGATACTTTGGTACTTTGCTCTTACAGATGTTTAAGTAGTGCAGACTTATTACGGAAGGATCTTAAAGCAAGATCGTTGGTCTACTATTATAAATCCCAAAATGTGTCTTTCTGTCTTTGTCTACGTTTATACGGTCAATTTGTTCAACCCATGTGAAGAAAGATACAGACATAGGTTGCATGCCAAAGAAGGTGCATAGGCTACTTTTTATCCCAGAAAATCAAGGAGTGCCCCCAGGGATTTCAGAAAAGCTAAATTCGCGCAGACAAAGTCGCTGGCATCATTTAGGTCGTACCGAGTGCTACGTTACAAATAACATAATACGTCAGGTCCACGTAGGTCAGGAATTTCATCATTATTTACTTACTAGAACTATTACACTCTTGTGCAAGCAAAGTCGAAGAATCAAAGTGGTACTTTCACCAATTTTTTCACTGGTTTGAAAAAATTCTGAGGTTATCGTAACAAACCGATATACAGAAAGTAATTTTTCTATTCATGAACAAAGAAGAAGGTATTGCAATTTATTATGAAAACGTCAGACAAATGCAATACTCGCTTTCTTGTAAGGATCCTTTAGAATTTCCATAAGTTTCCTTGATAGATTACTTTCTTGGCATGAAGCCCAACGACGATACACAGCTATTTCTCAGAAAAGTGATCTCTTGTTATAGATCTAAGATGTATATATCCATACTGGTGTTATATATGCGAAAAGTGTTTGTTTGTTCAATCACGCTACATACAAGACTGGGAGACTCTCCAGGTCTTCCGGATTTTGTATCCCGGAAAATCTTAGAGTTACCTCGAGTTTTTAAACCTAAATCCAAGCGGACGTAGTCGTGGCCATCATCTATAAAATATAAAATATGCAGGCAAATATAAACTCCGCAGCTATTTTTTTTTTATTCCACTACAAGTTAGCTCTTGACTGCGATCTCACCTGATCGTAAGTGATGATGCAGTCTAAGATGGTAGCGGGCTAACCTGTTAGGGGTATGGCAGTTATGTCAGTTCTATCGCCATGGAACATATTACCCCATTGATGTAGAATTTTTATTACCCCAAAACGACAGATCTAAGAAATGATAATAACAATTTTAGCGAGCTCCCTTTAGAAGTCACCTGATTCTATTCCCTTAACTCGGCTTCAACACTATTGCCATAAGATAATTGTAAGCTTAGGTTAAAGAAAAATTACTAATTAGGCAAATAGTTTGGCTAGATCGTAATTATATTGAAAAAAAATTTAAAAAGTCATTACCGCCATACTCAAACCCTCATTATCAAACGGCCATATTGAATTTGTCATGACGTCATTTATCCTATGACAAAGCTTACGACTTAGTCGGGTAAAAAGGTTTTTGAGCTCCGCCTAAATATTACCATGGCATTTTGCTACGCGGCCGCTACGATCGTAGTAGATCAACGCAATCGTTCTAATGCAAATATTATTTTTTATGTTCACTAAATAAAAATTTTCATATAAATGTTAAAAGTATTAAAAAAATAAAATTATTCTTCTTAAGTATGATAATGAAATAAAAAAGTGTAAGAAGGAAAAATCGTGATCCAAGTCTGCTAAAATCAGTTTGACTGTTCACTTCAAAGTTTCGCGTTCAACTCCCCACCATCGAAATCCCTAAAAGCTCTAAAAAAAATCGGTATACACAGTATATCAGTACACGTTATATAGAAAAAAATACACGCCTCTAAATGAAAATCACCTCTATTTTTCAAGTTGGTTAAATCGATTTCGTTCGACGCAACGCGCGTCGGTTGGCTTCAGGTTGCATGGCGTTTAATTAGTGTGTTTGGCACTTATGCAACCCACAATTTACCCGATTCTCTAATCATTAGGTATCGAATTTTTAACGAATTTTAAAGGGAGGCACGGAGTTCAAAGCTATGGAAAATGAAAGCTCTACGGGAAGAGATCAATAATTCAACTCGATATGTATGTATTTACGAGTAGGTAGATATATCCATTCTAATAATATATAAGCGAACGTGACTTTTTGTGTTTGTTTATTACGATTTCACGGCCCATTTTTACAACAGATTTTAAGGAAAATTGGTACAGACATAGATTGTGTCCCGGTAAAGGACATAATATCCATACTAACTTATTTTACGCGGACGCCTTTTAGTTAAACAAATTAATGTGATAAAAAATATTTAAATATTAAATTCGATCAAAACTCGGTCTAATGCGCGGATAGCATTATCTTATTTAATTCAATTTAACGTACTGCTGAGTGTTTATACATGCAAGTGTTGCGGTTCGGCGCAGATTAGGGTGCACGAAGCGAAAGGAATGCATAACAAAATGCATTCAAAACACGACATACGAATATACCGGAATTAATAAGACGGGCTACATGGAGTAGAAATGGGACCGCAACAAGATCCGTAGCAGCGAAATTTTCCCTTAATATTATGTAAACATTCGCGTATAGAGTCATGCTACATGCTCAGTGCCCACTGCTGGAGATTGCGATAGATTTTGTACCTACTAGGGCCTTTCACATGTCTGCCAGCGTTGCGCTTTCCAGTATGGAGTCACCATTCCAACATATTTATTTATCACCAATTTTTATCACTAGCTAATGCCCGTGACTTCATCCGAGTGGATTAAGGTTTTTTATTAACGCGGGAACTCTTTAATTTTCCGGGATAAAAAGTACTTAGCCTGATTTCGACATTCGTTTCAAAAATTCATTTAGGTACAGTTAAAATTAAATTTAAAGAAGAACCTGAAAACAACAAACAACATTGCCGTTAAGGGTCACGCGTTCCTAGGTAAGCATGCCTACACCACTAAAATATTAAAAGAGCTAATTCAAGTCACGCCGAGTGATATCTTCGCAGAGCTCTGCTTTAGAAAGGATTGTTTTCCGTGTAAATAGCTACGTACATTGTTCTATTTCCTTCAAGTTTACATTTTTAAATGAGAGACTCTTTGAAAAAATATAACAATCCCTTTAAATATTTTTTTCTACGCAGACAAAATATTCGCGCGCACACTTAATTAGAACTGCATAGACTATAGTGGTAGGACTAAACGTGTTTCCTCTTCTTCGATCCTTTTCGGTCCGTATTGTGTTTTCGCCCTAAGAAGAGATAATGACGAGATAAAAATATCAGCTGTACGGTCTAATGCGATTGTGTAAAATTTGAAAAATCATAATCGTAACGTTACTTAAACGGGTAAGTAATTAGCTTGCAAATAAAAAAGCATGTATGAAAATAAAAACTTCACACGTGAAATCACTCAATTGATTAAACTTTTTAGACAATTTGGCCTCTATTATATATTTTGCAATTGTTCCGAGCAATTCAAATTACGCCTACAGCACGGTTTTGGTAAATTGGTATTATCAAAAACTTGCTGATTCGGTCTGGCTTTGGATGTTTATGTTTACTTACCAATTGTATATAGACTAATTTGAACGTATTATGTACCATAAAATAATTTGCTTTCAATTAAATTTTCTATATACCTACTACCTAATAGCAAAGCTGGGCAAATTTTAAAAATATATAATAAAACATTATTTTTTTTCTTAACTTCCTGAACTTCCGTAAACATAAGTTGTCTAATAATAACGACGATTTTGACGACCTCCGTGGCGCAGTGTTGGGCGCTGTTGTCTTAACGTGCGGAGGTCCCGGGTTCAATCTCCGGCAGGGTCAATTTGGGAATTTATAATTTCTGAATTTTTATGGTCTGGCCTGGTGGGAGGCTTCGGCCGTGGCTAGTTATCACCCTACCGGCAAAGACGTGCCGCCAAGCGATTTAGCGTACGATGCCGTGTAGAAACCGAATAGGGGTATGGGTTTAATATAACTGACATGCCCTTAACAGGTTAGCCCGCTACCATCTTAGACTGCATCATCACTTACCATCAGGTGAGATCGCTGTCAAGGGTTAAGTTGTAATGGATAAAAAAAACGATTCATTCATAACAATCATAAGTCCGTTACATTGGTTATTGATGTCATTTTGTTTATTTGAATTATACTTTCAGCGAGTTTAATTATGCAAAGTGCGAGTGTGATGCAAATGTCACCGACAAATCGTAGAATGCGCCGTATAAATAACGGCTAGCCATATTAGCAGAAAGGCACCGGCTCGTCAACAATACGTTCCACAATACGGCGTCCCACCTAAAGCCATTGTACATTAGAGTAACTTTTCTAACGAATACATGGGCTACGCCAGAAAAGTTCACTTTTTGGCTACGCGCTTTAGTATCGCGCTTTGAGTAGGTATACTATGAATTGGGTGTTTGACAACTAGTCAAATCAGCAACTTTTTTCCAAACGTCAAAACGCGTGCTTACTATGGGATTTTATATGAAATATTGAATAGTGACGTCATTAAAGTTCAACGCACTTTTTTTACTTTAATAGTTGAAAAAGGTTATTCAACATAAAACTAAGAAGGGACTATTACGACTTTTGCTAGATCCCCTATTTAATAACCACTAAACAATAATTTATTTGACTAGTGGTCAAATACCCAATTATTAAACATGAGTACCTGCTACTGGATCTATAATTCTTTAGATGAGTGCAACAATAAAAGTCTCAAAGGATTACCGTAATCTTTTTATTAACAATAAAATGAATCAAGTGCATACATAATTGAATTCCCAATTTTAATTCCACAAGCCCGTTAACTGCGAAATATTACTGAATCACATTCCCACCTCCTTTAATTATAAATACTTCACGCCGCTAAAACTTTTTTTTCAATGTGAAGATAAATTAATTACGTAACGATTAAATATGTAAAAAAATTCAGTACCGATTGCTAAAAAATATCTGTGAAACAGGACACAACTATTTATTAAAACAACGAATTTACTTGTTATTTTTGTTCCCACTTATTTTATATTAAAATTTGATGAGTTTATGAGAATGAACACGCCACACTAATCGTTTAGATAATAGATCCACCTATACAAATCATTTCTATAGCCAATGAAGGACATACTAGGGTTTTGCAATAGGTACCACCTACTTACTATGGGAGGCGCGTTCATTTGATTTTTTTAAGCTATAGGCAGCACAATCAGTGCGACACGTAATCTTTGTTGCGGTATAAGCAACACTTTGTCGGTTCACGACTGCGAGGATGCGACGGTCACCTTAAATGCTCTTCATATATTTCTATACAAAGCAGTGGCCGTCGCGTGTCGTAACAATTCGCTATCGAGTGGCGCGATGCGGCAGACACGAAACTAGCGACGGCCGAGCGACGGCGACAGTGCAGCAGTGCGATGGAATCCGAGAGCTGGCGACGAATTTCGGGAAAGTACTTTAGGCAAGCTGAAATTATGAAAAATATAATTTCATTCATTGGCAAATCCAGTTCTGCCAGTCTGGTAGAGCGTTTGCGGTTATTTTGCTACTGCGTAGCATATAACATTTGCAAAAAAAAAACCGGAAAATAATTTTTGGGGCAACTTGATTTTTTTATCTTTAAATTGTATACTTATAGAATTCGAAAAAATAAATCCCAGACGATTTTGTCGGTTATAAATTATTACCAGACCTCTTTCAAATTGTTCTCGAAATTCGTCGCTAGCTCTCCGACTAATCGCATCGCCCGCTACCACCGTCGCCCCGCTACCGCTCATTTCGTGCCCGTACACTTAAGATGCAAGAAAGCATTGATCGTGCTTCAACGTGGGAGATGTGATATGACGCTGAGCCAAGAAACTATTTTCTCATAACTCACAGATATTTTCAAAGCATTTTATGCACAAAAAAGTTTCAAATACATAATGGTCGGATATTAATTATGGTGAAAAGCACTCTTCGTATTCAATCGCATAACGCATCTTACCAATTTATAATCGAGAAATATAAGAAGAAAAATTTATAAGGAATATAATAACAATAAATAAATTTTCTATTTACATGTTAAAATTTGTATCCTATCTATTATATTATTCTTGGTTAGTTAGAAAATGAAGCCACTGATTAAACTATGATTTCATTAATTGTACGTAACTTCGCTGATTTCATCGTCGTTATGATAGATTTTTTATAAACTATTTGGGAAACACATCGTAATTTTTACTCTGGCCACACTTACAGTGAAATTTGAAATAAAAAAAATATTTTTTTAAAACAATAATTATGTTATTGTATGTCACCGGCAATATTAAAGCCATTTTTCCATTCATCATTATAACTAGCGCTGAAAAACAGCTGCTATCCAAGGTATTTACGTTTTACAGTAGATCAGTCTAGAATCTAGACGCAATAACAGTAGTACCTAAATGTACCTAGGTATACGAGTATAAATTAATTCTTCCGTTTATTCATACTAAAGCAAAGTTTAAATTTCAAATGAGATAATAATTTCCTAATGTTTTTGACACTTTTGCTCTAGATAAGTATAACTTAATAAATTTCAACGCGAATTATCGAATTTTATATGATTTTTTAAAATTTATAATCTTAATTTATATATTATGGATGCTGATAATGATATTTTTTTCAAATATTAGAAATTAACATTATATTACTAATGGCAATGATTTGATACACAATTATGAAAGACATTAACCTGAATAGTTGCCAAAACAATGCTTATTACCTACTATACTATTATGTATTCTGTGCTACTGGTGACATACAATCACCATGTTTTTAACCGATAAAATCCTATTTTAATGCATTACAAAAAATCATATTCTTCAAAACGTTATTTTATAAAGGTGGCCATCGATTTTATACATATAATAATTTCACTTATTACATAAGTTTACAAGTACTTAAACAAAATTTGTTCCTCACAACGTAGCTCATCCTCATCCAACATCATACTCGCAGCTCGTGGCTTAAAAAAACCTTTCCCTTTGAAAAACAGCAGCTTAAAAATACGTACTGTAGGTAAATATTTACATATTCACTTAACATTACAATAACTTACGAGTACATTAAAGAATAATTAATAGGTTGTTGGTACGTTTCGAAATAAGTTACGACCATATTTTAATATCTAGTCAATAAAAAGAAGACTCGAAATTAAATGAAATCCAACAATAAAACTTACATTTTATGTAGACCAATCAATGATAATAACATTCTTTAAACGAATTTTGGATATATACCTAAAGAGTTTAAGTACAAAACATCTTCACTTGTTTATAATTTTTTTACATTTAAAACATTTTAACTACTTATATTATTTGGCAGTTGTGATTTTAATTTATTAAATCCGTATGTATGCTCTAAACTTTTAAGCTACGTATCTTAACATATATATATTTTTATATAACAAATTACAACATTCTATTGTAAATTATGTATCGGACTTTGTTGAATGCAATAATAATTTTGACAATATAAATATTGATTAACTTATTTTATATCCAATTAACTGACAGTCAATCCTACATATGTGTAGTACCCTTAAAAGAAATTAAAATTATATATTTAAAAATAAAGCAATCGCATATCAAATCCTCCATGTTTCTATAATAATTAAAGCTTCAATTTTTAAATTATGATATTCATAGTTCCCATCGTTAGTATTTAATAATCTGTTATTATAAATTCAATTTGGCACATGATTTTTGGCTTGTATATATGAAAAGTAGGTAAACTGTTTTTTAAATTTCAAAAGTATCAATTAATTATCAGTAAAAGATTACAATTGGGAGATAATTTAAAACAATATAATTCACCTTACAATTTTAATGTAATAACCGTTTACACATAATTATACTCATTAACATAGACAATCATGTACGTACATAGTATGTACAACATACAATTGTTAAAAATACAAAGACGGGCGGCCCTATAGGGCTGATGCGATGTCGCTCGAAGGGCGGCGCGGCGGCGCACCGCATTCGCGCACTTCCACATAACATTCCCACAAACTTACACAACATTAAAGATAATATTGTCTTGGCAAAATCTCACTCCACGAACACTCGTCAGTTACAGCGAGTCGTATATATACTAAGTATATGTATATAAATTTGATAAAGTTAATTCGTATTTAAATATTAATTACCATAAAAACACTTTGATAAAGTTCACATACGTAAGTTTGCACAATACGATCGGAAACTTTAGGATTGTTTACAATGGGCTCAGAGGTGGTTAACACACGGAAAGGCGCGGCCGCGGCGGCACGGGCACGCGCAGGGCGGAGGCGCGCCGTTAAATGATGCTCTCTCGATTCCGCTCGTTCTCCTCCTGAGAGCTCAGCGAACTGGCACCACAGATCTGCATCTCGATTTCTTGCAACCTGCAACAAAATTGAAGCTCTGACGTCTGACATGTGCACTTATATATAAACTTTTGAAAATCAGGATCAAGCTTAAGCAGACCTAAAGGCGCGAGTCTCCTAAAAGTGGAGTCCCTCGAGCTGTAATTTTTATATTAATAACTTATGAACGAACAATACTTTGCACGGGTGGGAATTAAAAATTCCAGTCTTTCTCTTTGTTTTACATTATAAAGGGACACTGCAAAGTTTTAGCTCTCTGGGTCAAAGGGTTAATGAGTATTTTACTGTACCTATATGAGATACTTTCTAACCGGATGAATAAAAATATTAATGGCGAATGCGGGCCACTGTCCAATGAGCCTAAGCCTTAGATAGAAAGATACCTGTGATGTACTTCCCATCGCTGCTGACTCAATTCGACGGACATCGCTGCATTTTCCGCTTCGACCGTGTAAAGGCGTTCGCGCAATCGCTTGATCTCGCACTCCAGAGTCTCGTGGGAGTCTAGCATGACTCTAGGGGCTGCGCTGCCGGCTGCCCCGCTCCCGCCGCCCGCCGCGCTGCTGCGGGCACTGGACGCACACGACGCTACTGGTGATGCTACACGAAGAGGGCTTACAGAAGAACTGTGAAAACAAACGGTTCCATTACATCCATACATATAAATGGGAAAGTGTGTCTGTCTGTCTGTCTGCTACGCGATCACAGCCCACCTGTTCAACCGATTTTGATTAAAGGGTAGGTTACATCCCGGAGAAGGACATAGGCTATTTTATTTGTCCCGGAAAATCCAGATTTCCCGCAGGAGTTAAAAACCCCTTAGTCCACGCGGACAAAGTCGCGGGCGTCATCTCGTTTTTTAATATTTTTTGGCAACTGAGGAAAAAGGCGTGACATGGACGCGCAAAAGGAATACTGCGATATTCATTCGTTTGTTACACTTTTTGCCATTTAAATCACAATCCAGAACAAGCTTCAACAAGCTAAAATTCTTCAATTCAAATTATTTAATTAATTTCAACATTGTTATAAATAAACGATAGAGCCATCTTCATCTAAGTACGAATACCTGAAATAAATAAGCTCAACCGATCATAAGATACCTGTTTCAACAAGAATTCAAGTTGTTTATGTGCCAAACGTCATTAAAATCGGTTGAGTATTTGCAGCATAAAACCAGCAGATAGTAATATTCTTGTACTTTCCTACAATATATACGACTCTCTCTATATCTCGTATGTAGACCCATCATTGCTTTATATAAGGCATTACTGTCTCCAAGCGCAAGGAAATACAAAAAGTTTACCTAAATAGCTGGTCCCGGTAAGAAGGCGGGTGTGAGGAGTGCAACGGCGGAAGGATCGGCGCGGGCGGAAGCTGCATCTCCTCTATGGGCACGCGCCCGCTCGTTTCCACCAGCCCTGGCGTAGACTGGCACCGACCCATCGCCACTATGCACATTAATGATACATTAACACATTGAATTCCATTTTTAGTGACATAAACCACTAGCACGGCATGTCGCGCGCACCGTCGCGCACATTTTTATTTCTAAGTAAACTCTTGGCACAACCCCTATTGCCGCGGTACGCTCGCCCCGTCGCATGCGGCTACTTTTAACTTTATGTGTGAAAATGTGCGCGACATCTTGCCGCATGCACGTAGAAAGGATCACGTAGGCCGATCTAAATTATTTCTCTTAAGATGTAGGTATGTCGGTACGTCTAGCTTTTTTTTGCGATGGCGGTGGTTGAAAAAAACTATAGCGCTGTAATCTCTGCGACCTTTTCTTTTTTTGCCGCGTCCTGTCGCGCCTGCTGTCGCACCGCGTAATGAATGCGCGTGGACTAGAACCACGCTAGTGGGTTATGAGCTTAAATATTTATGACAACCTTAGATTGGAATAAATTTATTACTCAGCGGATGGCAGAGCCTACAGTTCACTGGCTTATAATATCTTGTAACCATAATTTGCCACAGATTTGCCATCAATTTTTGAAACGGTAATATTTAATCTATCGTTGATTTTCACCGCTATACAACATGGTAGATGATTTGAAATCTCTGGTAAAAGTTCTGGTTAATTTGTAATCGTTTGCTCAGGCTTCAGAAACTAGGTAAGGTAGATAATTCAGGTAGAGAGGATTTAAAAATGTGCGAGTAATATAGAACTGTTAGTTTACTCGAAGCACCATTTCGTAGCTTTTGTTTTAAGATACCGTAATTAATTATCACCATTTTTATATTTTATAATAATTATCACCATTTTTATATTTTTTAATTGGTGTTCAAACAGAGTAGGTACATAATTTGAATAAAGACCTCGATTGATTGATTACCTTTCTAGAAACTAAACGGTTACACCCTAATGAATGATGACGAGTCAACATCTTCTGAAGATGTTCCGGTGTCGGAGTGAAACGTACATTGAGAATAATTTGAAAGATTTGTGTGGTGTGGTGAATATCGCAAGCTACAAGTGCAAGATACACACTGTGCCACATAGATTTACCTACTGTGGCGGGTTATAGCGAATTAAACTTCTAGTTCTTTGATTACCTTTCTCGAGAGGTGCTTTCTTATATTTCTCAAGTCTCTTGACGGCTATGGCTTCGAGGCGGACTCTGGCGGCGGGGTACTCCTTGAGCACATCCCACATGTCCTTCTTGCTCAGCACGAATAGGTCCGAGTAGCCAACGGATCGCACAGACGCTGTCCGCCGGTTGCCTGTCGACGTGTCATCCACACACTCCGTGCCAAAAGGTGCTCGTATCACCAGTCTCATGAACTCTTTCGGCTTCGCTACACGTGCCAATCTCAAAGCCAAAAAAGTTCAGTAACCGGAAAAACTTAGAAAATTAAACATACCGGAGGTAAAGAAAACTTGAAGAACCTGAAGTCGATTTTATAAAGGAAATAAAAATTAAACTTTCTCATTCAAACGAGTAGAAGTCGAAATGAAGATATGATTTTAAGAGTCATAACAATTTAAAAACAACTGTAAGAAGCTGGTTCTATCGAAGTTGATTAGTGCTTCAAGACCAAGCGTTTAAGGTTTAAAAAATTAGTTAAATAAGAGGTAAATTAGAATGAATATTTAATAGTAAAAAGAACTAAGCACGTCTACAAGTTTTATAATTCCTATGTTTACGGCAATGATAGTTTAAATAAATATAATAAAAATAAAACACTTTTAAATAGCCGGATCAAATGACAAAAAATCTTTTATCGGTAATTATAGAACACTAAAATACCGTTGGGGGGTTTCATGCACCAAGAAGTCACGCCAAATATATGAAGAATTCAGGGAAGATGCAAAGCGGTCGGGGACACTGCCTTCATTACAACCAAAGGAGATGAATCTAAAAGCAAACAAACCAAAATATGACGCTCGGTACCTAGCAATCACCAATATAAAAAGCAAAGTCAGAAGCAACGAAACAAAATAAAAACGGCAGGTAATAATATCTTAACTGGCCTGCATACATTATAATGGCTTTATTGTTGAGAAGTAAAATTGAAAAAAAAAGGCTGGCATAATAATAACATATTGCATTGAAATGCGAAATGGATAATTAAAAATGCTTATAAATGTGATAAAGAAATAATAAAAATGTAAAGCGTTTCCTATTTTCAGTTTATCAATGAACGACATTAGCGCTATTCGATTGTTACTATTCAGTTAGCCCGTTTATTTATTTTATTAGTTATTGTTATCTTAGAAAAAAGTGTTCGAAGAGCGTTAATGTGCGTCCATGAACGATGTCCCAGAACCTGTTGGTAGCTTCGCGGCCGCTCCCTCGGCCTGATTGCAGCGTCTCCTCGAATCGTTTGCTTTTTGCTTTTAAAAACTTTTGAAAGAATAATAAGAATAGAATAATGGCGTGGCGTCTCGGGCCGTGGCGATATTTACCAAGTTGTTTACCTGCCGTGCCCATGTTCAGAATGGAAATTTCGCCAAAATAAGAACCCGCCTTGAGTGTTGCTAACACTGTCTTTCCGTTATCACCGACTACCTGTAGCTTGCCCCGGTTGACTATGTACATCTCTTTGCCGACTTCACCTAGAGAAAGTGCAAAAATTAGCTAACCACTCTAAAAAGTCAAAAATTTAAAAAGAAGGTTCTATATTAGATTACTGACCTTTCCTACAGATGTAGTCGCCAGGTGAGAACAAAACAGGTCGTAGTCTCAACACAAGCTCGCAGAGAAACCCGGCTTCGGTGTTTTGGAAAATCTCCACCCTGATTAATGACAAGAAAATAATGAATGCATTTAGGTATTAAAAAAAAAAAATAACATTATATATAATAGCAGCTTAGACATTTAAAGAAGTATGTATTGCACCTAATTTTTTTTCTAAATAACACCGATATCATGCACCGATACATATAACGTTGAGGGACGAGTGGCCTAGTTGCAACAACGCTTAACAGTCGATTGCGATTGTTAAGCAACGTTGACTCAAGTATTTAATTGGATGGGTGACCGAAATTGGAAGTCTGGATTTGGCCTTTTCGTTTCATTTGTGCCTCGGAGAGCACGTTAAGCCGTCGGTCCCGGTTATTATCACTAACATCTGATAATAATCGTTAGTAACATATCGATTAGTAACGAAATAGAACTCTTAGTCGAGTTGTATGTGGAAGGACCTGGAAACCCACCGCATTATTATCCCAAGAAAACCCCTGCCATTATGTGATTAATAGAAAGGGATCGCGACCCTAAGCAATGAATACGACGCAGAGAGAGATCATGTAGGATCCTGTGAAAAGGACCTGTATGAACTTCAGATTCAAACAATGCACTCAGTATTACGAGTAAGTAACATCTGAAAGTGAAGGGTTTATAGGCCAAAAAGGAAACAAATTAACTGAAATTATGCAGATTTTATTAAAATGTAAAATGAGCGGCAAGACACTTCGATTGCAAGAGACAAAGACAAAGTCACAGAGTACATTGAACAAAGTAGAGGTTTTTTTTTTTTGTTTTGTTTATGCTGCTTCAACAGAAAGGCGTGTAGTCATATTCTAATAACAGAAAATTTACATTTACACGGTGCACGTGTCAGTGCCTTACAATGAAACGAATACGTAATGTACACGGATTAACTTTGCTTAGACCCACTTGAGGGAAAACGACATCGCATTTTCGTTATGATATCAATTATAATTATAGCGTCATGAAATAAATATCCAACCAATGTAGTGCATGTAGAGTAATAATAAAAAAATGGTCAAGTGCGAGTAAAACTCGCGCACAAAGGGTTCCGTACGACCACACAATATAATTTTTTTTAGTAAATAACAAGAAAGATTGCATAACAACACTTAATCAGCCGTGAATTAACTGGCTTAGGGTAATGGCAACGTATTCTTTGTATGAGGTTGTATAGAGCTGGGTGGGCATAAGCAACACAGCACGGAGATGCACCCCATACAAACTCATACAAATAATCTTATTTGCCGCTGGGTGCCGCGCCGCTCCTTTCAACTCAAATGGGGCTAGACTTTAAAATTTCTGGATCGGTACCCTGAAAATAATGATCGGTGTTTAGATGAAAAACAAAAAAATACGTGAGAGAGCCATTTGGCGACAAAATTTACGGATCGTATAAAGGAACACTCTTGAATTATTCATGGACGTAAAAGCGAATGTTTCTGTTTTTTAATTATACGAGACGGAATATTAAACACTGAATGCTTCTCCGGACTTAATACCTTTACATTTTCATAACAAGCTCTTCCTCGTGACTTGTTTTGCATGGATTAGCCAAAATAATGTGTTTGTTATTTTTATTTTGTTTTGCTCTCAGCAAGGGAAGGCGGACAGGCTGATGGATGGTAGAACAACGTCTCGCTGGACTTTTTGCACTTTATGTAACGTTTTCTGGGTGTAATATTATTTTAGCCCATTAAATAGTAGTGTAGATGGAAAATAATTAATAGCCAAATGCACTCTGAATAATACCAACATGTTCACTAAGAACAAAAAACCGGCCAAGTGCGAGTCGGACTCGCGCACCGAGGGTTCCGTACAAACCTGTAGTAAGTTTTAAATTATTAAAAAAAAACTACTTACTAGATCTCGTTCAAACCAATTTTCGGTGGAAGTTTGCATGGTAATGTACATCATATATTTTTTTTAGTTTTATCATTCTCTTATTTTAGAAGTTTACCACTTTGGAAGTGTCTCTCGCGCAAACTATTCAGTTTAGAAAAAAATGATATTAGAAACCTCAATATCATTTTAGAAGACCTACCCATAGATACCCCACACGTATGGGTTTGATGAAAAAAAAATTTTTGAGTTTCAGTTCTAAGTATGGGGACCCCCAAAATTTATTGTTTTTTTTCTATTTTTGTGTAAAAATCTTAATGCGGTTTACAGAATACATCTACTTACCAAGTTTCAACAGTATAGTTCTTATAGTTTCGGAAAAAAGTGGCTGTGACATACGGACGGAGAGACAGACAGACAGACAGACAGACAGACAGACAGACAGACAGACAGACAGACAGACAGACAGACAGACAGACAGACAGACAGATAGACAGACAGACAGACAGACAGACAGACATACAGACATGACGAATCTATAAGGGTTCCGTTTTTGCCAAATTTGGCTACGGAACCTTAAAAAGCAACAATCAGTGCGCGCATAGCCAAAAAAATTAACGACCATAAATTTTATTATATTATATTTTTTGACGACCTCACTGTCGCAGTGTTAAACGCTGTAGTCTTGTAAAGCCACAGCCCGCTACCATCTAGACTACATCATCACTTACAAGAATAACAAGCTTTTGAATCTACAGTTGATAAAGATTATGACAGATAAATAAATAACTTTGATTGATCAAACAACATACGATTTTTTAGATACAATCTGGGGGCCCGGAAGTGCCCCCGCCAAGACGAGCCAAAGGAACGGAGGAAAGGAAGAAACTTTTCTGGAAGCGTTTCGTCGTATTATCGAACCGTCATAGGTACCGGATGACGCTAGAAAGCTGAAATTTTCAGGATATGTTGTTGACGGACTTACCAAATATACAATATACTAGAGGATGCTCGCGACTTCGTTCGCGTGGCATAAGTTTTTTTAATTCCCACAGGCATTCCTTAATTTTCCGGAATAAAAAGAAGCCTATGTCACTCTCCAAGTCCTCAACTAAGTAGGTATACCCATGCAAAAAATCACGTTGATCCGTTGCTCTATTTCGGCGTGATTAAAGGATAAACTCTCTATTTGACGTCCTTGGGGATAGAATTTTCAAAAACTGTGAATCACATATTTTTTCATTTCAGACCGAAATCCCAAACACCAAGTTTCATGGCTACAGCTTGAAAAATGACGGACTTTCCTACAAGCTTTCAACCCCTGTTTCAGCCCTATGGGGGTAGAATTTTCAAAAATGGCGATAGACGTATTTCTTCATTTTAAACCGATAGCTCAAATACCAAGTTTCATGAATATAACTTGAAAAATGACGGACTTTCATACAAACTTTCAACCCCTATTTTACCCCTTTGGGGTTCGAATTTCGAAAAATCCATTCTTAGTGGATACCTACTCTTTACAAAGAACACACCTTCCAAATTTCATGTCTCTAGGACCAGCGGTTTGGGCTGTGCGTTGATATATAAGTCAGTCAGTCAGGACTTTGAATTTTATATAATATATAGATATAGATTATATACTTAATAAGTATCAATTTTCTAGCATTTATATGGTGTCAGATTTATTGATACCTGAAATGCGTCGATTGAATAAATGCTAAGAAAAAACTAGTTAAAAATACCTCTTCAGCGTGTCAAGATGGACGTTGATAGCAATTTCCGCTTTCAGTTTGTCGGGTAGGCAAGACACCGCCTTCTCCTCATCAGAACACTTCTGGGTGAGCCACAGGTAGTCAAACCACTTGATCACCTTCACTTGTAAGTGTGTTGGAACCCGTCGCATTCTCATATACGTCTTGACCCCGTCCAGTTTTGCTACGAAAACCACACAAAATTATTAATTACTGACTGATACCCGCGACTTCGTTCGCAAGGAATAAGTTTTTTACAATTCCCACGGGAACTACTCAATTTTCCAGGATAAAAAGTAGCCTATGTCACTCTCTAGGTCCACAACTATACCCATTACCCATGCAAAAAATCACGTCGATCCATTGTTCTGTTGCGGCGTGATTGAAGGACAAAACCAATAAACCAACAAACAAACACACTTTCGCATTTATAATATTAGTATGGTTTTAAACCTCATAACTTCTAAACTAATTTAATTTAGAGATATTTCCCTGAACAAATCAACCGCCTCTGAATAATGCCATAGATAAATATTAGCAATTAGCAATTAAAGTTACTATCATCAAATGGTAATTTTTTGGGTGTAGCAGGTTCAGTGTTTCACTAAAAAACTTCTTTAACACAACATTCTCATCTGTATATATTCTAAGACAAATCGTTTTGCTTACGAAGTTAGACTGAAGTTAAATTGTAGCGTTTCGGATTTCCCAATTCTAATCAGTTAACGTTCGGAAAGTTAGTCGAGTTAAACTGGAAGTAGGGTTTCGTGTATCGGACACAGGAAGTTTAACTTTGCAAGAAACAATTACGATCTCCGGTTCTCTTTTCCAACTTTTGTCCAAAAAATGGAGACATAACCCACAGGAAGCGAGAAAGACCGCCAGAGCTGAATAGGCATTCGCCATGCATTATTCTTGAATGGCTTACGAAGTGACGACCTCCGTGGCGCGCTGTTGAGCGCTTTTGTCTTAACGTGCGGAGGTCCCGGGTTCGATTCCCGGCAGGGTCAATTTGGGAATTTATAATTTCAGAATTTTCCCTGGTCTAGCCTGGTGGGAGGCTTCGGCCGTGGCTAGTTACCGCCCTACCGGCAAAGACGTGCCGCCAAGCGATGTAGCGTTCCGGTACGATGCCGTGTAGAAACCGAATAGGGGTATGGGTTTAATATAACTGCGATGCCCCTATCAGGTTAGCCCGCTACCATCTTAGACTGCATCATCACTTACCATCAGGTGAGATCGCAGTCAAGGGCTAACTTGTAGTGGATTAAAAAAAAAGTGATACGAGGAGGCATAAGGCAGTTTCCTACGTGAGCGACAAACGTGACAATGCCACTTGATTGGGCAACGTCACAGTATCAAACAGTAGCAGACACTTCACGTGGCCTATGTTGCCGCGTAGAGATACGTCGCGTCGCACACCTTGGACCACAAAAGACAAAAAGTCCGCGCGAAAAGTTCGCGTCACTCACTTGTAATTGTATATGGACCACGCAGGCACGAAGACTAGGCGAACGGGAACGTCATTACCCTCTGATGCGGCCAACGACCGACCTCTACTTACGTCATCTCTACGCATCTTTAAAAGCTAACAGCTGGTGGGTTTTACACTTTCTGCAGCTATCTAGCTAGCCAAGTCTGAAATAACCTAAATCATCATCATCATTATATGCATAAAATGGTAAAAAATGTGTGAAATTCAAGCATAATATTATACAGCTTTCCATCTTAACACATACACTGTGTTAGTTTTTAAGTTTCTCTGTGCATTTAAATGTGTGCAAAAAAATTTATGGGTCTCAAAACCTCACCATACACATACACTGTGTTAGTTTTTAAGTTACTCTGTGCATTTAAATGTGTGCAAAAAATTTTATGGGTCTCAAAACCTCACCATAGAAGTTTTCTGTCTTCCCATATTGTAAGGATCTCTACGACATCTAAGTATTTACCGTGAAAACAAAGCACTATTCATCCGGGCTTTCAAGCCTACGAAATTGGGGGCATTAAACGAAGTTAAAATTAAATAGGTCCTGCAAATATCGAGTACCTAATTTGCTCGCAACCACAAACTTAATAGAAAATTAGCCTTTAAACGACGGAAAATTCAATATCAATTTATGTGAAAATGAAGCAAAATATACCTACCCTAATCTATCTATAGTGTTATGTCATAATCGAAAATCCACAACAAAACATTCTGTTTTAATGGAATTAGAAAATTAATAGCTAACTCTGTTAAGCGCGGTGTAGCGTGCCCACATTTCCAGTAATATAATTTTCTTCTAACGTGGACCGTTCCGGAAATAAACCACGTTCACAGTACGTAAGTTTCTCGAAAACCACCAATAAATTTTTTATTTGTTCCTCTACTTCATTTCCTACGTTCGTTCATTATAGGTTACACGTAGCACTAATACTTTACAACCATTTACTTGGCACTGCATTCGACAGTGAAGGAAATCTTTAAAAGTTTGAAAAATTGTGAGGGCTTACAACTGTATGCAAGTTTAAAATACAACAGACTTTAAAAAGTTAGAGTCTTAATTTTAAATACAGAAAGTGTGTATATTTTTAGAAGCAAACACATGCATTAGTAAGGAAAAATACTCCTTGTACACGAATTATTTAGCTAATAAGCGCGTCTTAATCTTATTTGAAATTGTTGAACTCTACAGTGAGCAAAATACGAAGAGAGGTGATTGCGTAGATTCGAAGTCAAGACTAGTCGAACAATTTGAATATAAACTAGGTACTTATTGCAAGAGTGACTGCACTCTGAACAGTTCTATTCCGAGCAACAAACAAACCTTGTACAATGCCTTCCAAATAGAGAAACTCACTTACTGTGTTCTACCATAAAGACCACAATTGAACTAGAGCTGCAACAGTTGACCGTTCAACATGACTAGGTACATACACATGTCTAGAGTCGACGTTGTCTAAAAGCTACATACAGCATGTCACTGCCAAGTACGATCATACGTTGTTTACATTGTCTGTTTGTATGTACTTACTATCTGTTTCAACAATTCTCCATTTGATTTATCTATAGGTAGGACAAAGATTTTATCAACTAACTCAATTTCGAACTCGTTGTAGGAAAAGTTTACGTTATTTTAAATAGAGCTATGTCTCTTTGCTGATTTGTTAGGGTTATATTTTAGTTTTGCCCTTAAGTTTAGTTTGGATATTTTCTAAACATCGGTATTACATACATGTGAGATAATTTTTGATTATTTTTTAATAAACGGATTTTTGATGATGTCCACGACTTCGTCCGCGTGGGTTGTTTTTTATTCCCGCGGGAACTCCTTAATTTTCTGGAATTAGCCCTTCCCCGGGACACAACCTATGTCTGTACCAAATTTTGTCAAAATTGTTTGAAAAGATGGGCCGTTAAAGCGTAAGCGTAAGCGTAAGCGTGGGCCGTGTAAGCGACAGGCAGACACACTTTCGCATTTATTATATTAGTATTGATTTTTATACAAGTTTAACGAAATTGTATCGTCCTCAGTATTTTATATTTTGTGACATTGGTGCATGCTTTTTATTAAGAGAACGCATTCCGTCAAATTGAGATCTAGAATGAAGTAAGTATAATAAATTACTCTCGAACGGATTTTCCGTTCGAGAGTAATTTATTAAATAAATGATTGAACCCTTGATGTCAATTTCTTCTATGCGAATCACGGTTAACGATCGCATTGTGATTTCAATGGCACTGTTGAGTTGTTGACGTTTGTTATAGCGATGGAGGCATGGCCGCATGAGGAAGTCACCGGCCAGTGAGCGGCCGGTGAGCGAGGAGCTTGGCGCGTGAAGCTTTGACCGTCAGTTTGGAGCATCTAGCATAGATCAATTAGGTATTGTCGAACTGGTAGGCTTTTGCGGCGCGGCTGACGCACGGACGTTGCGGCCTTCGGGGAACATAGCGCACAGAGAGGCGTGCGGATCGATTGCAGGCGGACGCGCGGGACGCTCCGCACCCAATGGGATGGGGCGCGGCGCCGACTTTCGCCAAGCTATTTATAACATTCAAGCCGCTGACCTATTTCGCTGCAGCGCCACCGAGGAAGGTCACGGATTCAGCCTGCTCTCTGTCGTCGCGGCGCCATTGTCTTTTCAACCGAGCTGCAGTGCTAATTAAAGTTGTTGACACTTCGCCGCTTTTCTGTATATAAAATGCTCATCCTATCCTTGCTTAGCATTGATCGGGGAAGTTATATATGGCGCTGTACTCTTTTAATTTTATTTTAACTGACTATTTATAGCGGGCTTTGAACTGGCTGCGCTTATTAAAGGATAGAACACGTACTCTGAAAAAATATCACTGACGTTATGTTCACGTTACTTCAATGAATTTTATATTATTCCTTTATGTTAAACTGTAACAAAGGTATAAGTTTACCTTATATTTGGGGGAATCTTATTTACTTTTACTGTAAATGTCGTGTAATAAAATTGGGGGTAAAATTGAATTTCGATATTGGGGTAAGGTTTGGCAATAGTGCAAGGTAATTGCGGTAGCAGAGATTGTTTTGTCGGAGCGGGAGACTGGAGGGTCGAGAGTACAGTCGGGGGTGCAGACTACATCTACTCGCACGTGTCTGCACGTCCACCTGCTTAGCGCCATTATGCCTGCCACGAATAGGGTTGCCAGTAATCCGCCTAGAGCTGTTAAGAAATTGCGATAGACTAATGACTTTTATAATTTGGGTGTGTAATGTGGACAAATAATAATAATGTCCTCCCGATAGAATCTCGGCCACGGCGGCCTATCTCCAGAGAGATTAGCTATCTGCGCGGGAGATATTATAGTGCACAAGTGTGTGCGCAAACACAGGTGCACTCTCTGTTCCTTTACTCTCATAGCCCGATGGGACGGAAAATCTGATACAACCGGAGAGAGATCAGGCGCAGGGCCGACGGCTTTTCGTGCTCAATTTTAATCTGGACAAATACATACGTTACGTAGTAGATACCCACTAAACAAAAAATATTTTCAAATATTTTGCAATACTTACTTAATTTTAGGCCAGAAATGTGCATATATAAAAAATTACAATCGTACATAGTTTCGTTATAAAATGCAAACGTTAGTGGGAATAATAAATGCGTGGTCTGCAAGTTTCGACGAAGTAATAAAATCCGCAATTCGCAAAAGGTTTGGGTAGTGTTAGGGGATTTTTGGCGGATCGGGATTGTTGAGATTTCATAACCTGCTTAGCTGTGGTTATTAGGTATAACGGCACCGGTGAAGTTTAGAAGGTATCCCATAAAGTTAAGTAGGTACCTACTACCTAAGTACGAGACATTTTTTTTAGTTGGAATGGTCAATTGAAAACATGAATTACCAGTTCAAATTCAAATGTTTTTTTATTCAAATAAACTTTTACAAGTGCTTTTAAAACGTCGAGTGAATCACTGGTTCGGAATGTCATTCCTACCGAGAAGAGTCAGCAAGAAACTCAGCGGTTGCTCTTTTTGTTAATATGCCGTATGTAATTAATGCATCAAAGTTTCAATAGAGTACTAAATTGGGAAAAGTGAAGCCAGGATTGACTTGCACCATCATTAGACGAACCGGCGCAGAAAATGAGACAGCGGGTAGCAATAATTCAGCATATTATATCGCTATGAATTCAGCCCTTTAAAATCCATATCCATATCCTCCATACTAATTACTAATTTACTAATATTTACTAATTATTAGATTACTAATAATATTATAAATGCGAAAGTGTGTCTGTCTGTCTGTCTGTCTGTCTGTCTGTCTGTCTGCTACGTTTTCACGGCCCACCTGTTCAACCGATTTTGATGAAATTTGGTACAGGGATAGGTTGTATCCCAGGGAAGGACATAGGCTACTTTTTATCCCGGAAAATTAAAGAGTTCGCGCGGGAATTGTAAAAACTAAATCCACGCGGACGAAGTCGCGGGCATCATCTAGTATAATATAATGAATGAATGACACCTCTTTGATGAATGATGATGAGAAGAATGAATGATCTTTATTGTACACCAAAAAAAATACACTTAAACAACAACAAAATTAAGAAAAGAAAAATCTGTACAAATGGCGGCCTTTTATCGCTTTGAAGCGATCTCTAATAAGTAATCTATGCTGCCCTCAAAAAGTCCCTTATCAAATTACTGCGAATCACACGTTCTTTTGCCCACTAATTAATTATAATTGTAAACTTTAACAGCTTGTTTTAACGCAATGCTTAGCGGTACGGCATGACTTTAGGTAACAATAAAATTGCTTTAGAAAGAAAGCAATTTCTTTCTATAGAGTTATTCTTCAGGAGAACCTTAGGATACTGCTCATCGCTGATTGCAATAAAGTTTCGTTTACCTTTCAAGGGGTTAAGTTTATACCCATAATCCTGAAAGCGCAGTCTACGGTTTCAGTCTGCCTTTTTGTGCTTCGAAATGGTTTCATTATCTTCGTAGGTACATAATATGTAATATGAAACTTTTACAAGCTATTATTAGCGTAACAACAAAGAGCGAGCGAAAGTTTCTTCCTCGGGCTGCAACCTAACACTATACTTACCAAATTTTATCACAATCGGTTGAAAGGGTGCGCCGTTAAAGCGTAGCTCACAGCGATGAATATATTAAAATACTAGATTATGTCCGTAACTTCGTTAGCATGAATTAAAGTTTTCGATTCCCGCGGGAACTCTTCAATTTCCCGTGATGGAAAGACGTATCCTATATATGCGCTTACGGGATACAACCTGATTCTCAGGAACCAATGTCGTCAAAATATGTTGAAAAGATGAACCCGTTAAAGCGTAACAGACAAACACACTTTCACATCCATACTATACTATACCATATATCCATACTAATATTATAAATGCGAAAGTGTGTCTCTCTGTTACGCTTTAACGGTTCATCTTTTCAACCAATTTTGACGACATTGGTTCCTGAGAATCAGATAGTATCCCTTAAGCGCATTTAATATAGGATACGTCTTTCCATCACGGGAAATTGAAGAGTTCCCGCGTGAATCGCAAACTTTAAGTCATGCTAACGAAGTTACGGACATCGTCTAGTATTTTAATATATTCATCGCTGTGAGCGAAATTCACTTCATTTATAGTTCCGTGTTGTTAATTACAAGTCAGCTTGGAGCCAAATTGAATTGTGCAGGGCCAATACATAGGATTACATCAATTTTCATTCGGATAAATACGTTAACATTCAATCACGCTCATAATTGAACGCGTTGAACCCCGACGTAGGGTGAATTATTGTGCCCAAAATAAAGGTCTTTTACAACCGCCATAAAATGTTCCCGCATGTTAGAACCATAATAATATGGATTTATTTGAAGCTGGTGTAATATAACAGATTGTTTATCATTGAACGATTCAATGATTCGATATCCATGCTTGTTCGTTCATTGCCTGTGTTCGCGCATTATTAATTCAGACTGCATTGAATTAAATCAAGATTAAACTCTGTAAAAATTTACCTACGTGAAGGATACTAGATCAACGTTACGTAAGATGGTTGCAGGCGCATGCCTACATTTTCCAATAATTATTATAAATATAATAAATCATTTTTATGAGTGTAGAGAAATGATGAAATTATTTCTTTCACGCCTGACCATTTGTGTCACTTAATATGATTTGTCAAGCCTTTACCAATGGTTCGGAAAGGAGATTCTACTGAGAAGAACCTGCAAGAAACTCAGCAATTGCTCATTTTTGAAACCTTTATACCAACCTACCACACGTAATTATCACCATCACGGCACCAAAGTTCCACCACCACCACCACCAGAACGAAAGTGCAAAAATCCTTCAAATCAAGAGTGAATAGGTATCTTCTAGGCAAGCGCGCTCCACCTTAGGTTGCATCACCAATCAGACTTGCAAGCAAGTCTGATTGAAGCCAAGCGTTAGCCTATAAATTTAAAAAAAAAGTGGAATAATATTTTGATTGATTGATTGTTTGATTGACCCTTACCTTGAAACTCTTTCCTGGCTGTACTGACGGATGTGACGATGTTTGCGACGTGGCCCAGCACCGTGGCAAAGAGCAGCAGCCCGAAAAGCAGTTGCGCTATCACGAATACGTACTCTCCTTTACTTCGCGGCCGAGGGAGATCACCTGTGACATTAATAGTACATTAATTATTCTGACACTGCCATCACAAAATAGAAATATCGCTGCCAAATCGTAGAATTCACTGTTTTGTACTACGGTGGATTCTACAATCCGGCTGTGACAAAATATATACACAGAAGATCCGTTTTATAGATACTAGAAGCGGAAATCAGCAAGTGCTCTCAAATTCGCGTAAGTACGCACTATCAAACCAATATCAAACCAACCTAATATACATAATATAGAGCCTTCTATTCTTGTCTTGTCTTGTTTCGGGTCTTGTCGGGTATGTATGTGCATCTCCATGCAAAAATGCGCGCGCCAACACGCAGACGACAACGTTTCGTTTTGTCCTGTCAATAATGTGTATAGTCCCACAAACGTATCTGACCCGGTGAACAAAATTGGAACAAAGGAAAAGGTTCATTTTGGGTGTAGTTCTTGTACACTTTATCATGAATTGATTAAAATACATAGATTTTATTAATAATAAAATAAATTTGTATAACAAACTATATAACGTGCAAAAAATAAAAATCTATTTCAAGTTGTTTTGATATGCTTCCAAGATGGCGCCTTGAGCCGTAGAGAAGTCAGTAGGCGCGAAATGTGTTAAATGTCATTTCTGACAAGTGACGTGAGTCACCGTGTTATTTGTCTTTCTTAATATTTGACACTTGACAGAAAACGTCACAAATATGTATCCACCATTGTTATCTACTCATGTTTAGTGTTGCTAATCGTGGAACGATTAAATAATTTCACCAATGAAATTAGAACGAATTCGTGGATTTAAAAAGTCAAAGCTGGTTTGATATTTTATTTTCTTTCTTTTCACTACTTGTACAAATACCAGTCCCGTGGGACTGGTCTTTGTACAGGTCCTGATACAAATCTGAACCATCTCCTTTTTTCGCCTGTTTAGTTTTGTTTTTATTTTGTTTTTCATAGATACTAGCGACGCTGTCACCGGGTCAGATATATAATATGTCGGACTATACCTTGCGTACGTAATACGGCCGGTACTTGCCACGAACTTATACAGAATAAATAAAAGAAGTATCGCACAACCGCTTAGTAGTATATGTAATCTATACTAATATCATAAATTCGAAAAATTGGATGGATGGATGGATGGTAATTACTCAATCATGCCAGAACGGCTGAACGAATCTGGATGAAATTTTACACAGAGAAAGATTATTGTCTGGAATAATCAATCCACGCGGACGAAGTCGAGGGCATAAGAAGTAGCTGATCTTTCGATAAGTTAAAGAATCGTTGTTAGTTGTATTATGATGTTTTTTGACAAAAATACCAGCGTTGCTAAGCATTGAGAGATTACAGAGAGATTGAATATCGATACCCGACGCGACGTTTGTAGATAGCAGAATAACATTGTCTACGCGTTATTTCTACCGATCAGAAAGAGGCAAATAATAAAGTGTTGTTATTGTTAAATCCCGAACTTGACGTTTTCCACACCCCACTGATGCAGCTCACGAAATTGATAAAATTGTTACTAGAGAATAGGTAGTTTTAATTTAATTTATATTGTGTATTTTTGTTATTTTTTTGGTAATTTAATTTAAATTTAATTCATAGTGTGTTGTTTATTCTTCTATATTTTTATTGTTTTTTTTTTTTTTTATGTATGTGCAATTCAAATGTAATATTGTAGCCCGATAAGACGTATTGGGAAACTGTATTGTTTTATCGGGTATTTCCTAACAATAAAAAATAAAAAATAAAAAAATAAATAAAATATTTTATAATAGTCGTCAAAGCGCGCCAACCCGCATTGGAGCAGCGTGGTGGGTCTAAGCTCTATAACCCTCTCTCCTATGAGAGTGGAGGCATGTGCCCAGCAGTGGGACGTTAATGGGCTGTAGTGGATAGTGGATGGTTATAGAGCTATTGAATATAATTTTTTCGCTTGTGTGAAATTGGAGTACTTAGCATATATTATAGACTAACACAATATGGAGACCCATTTCTTAGTCAAAAGCTTTTTTCTACTATCGTAACTGATGTTGTATGAATAACAAAGGATAGTACTCCCTACAATACAGATTTTCTACAAAATGCATTTTCTTTGTTCCGGAAAATAGTCTTTTATTGCGACGCTGCATTATTTCATTACGAAGGTAACAGACCCCTGCTTTTTCTAATTGAAAATTGTGTCCGAAGTTTTCACGCTAATTGCTAATTTAGAATTTCATCGTATCTATGTTTTTAACTTTGATAATGTAAGTTTTAATGACGCGACTCGCCCAAACTACCAACAATCTTATTAAATAGGTACTTACAGCCGGAAGCTATCAGTAAGTGTATCTATCACAATTGCCATTACCTGTTGTTCTAGAATCTAGATGAACAATGAGACGGGATACGACTCCAAAGAAAATTACAAACTTACACAACAACAACTTAATTGACAACATAGGTTTGATACTGTCACATCGCTTCGTATCGAATCGCATGTTGTAGCGTTTGTCGCTCGCGTTGAATAATGCCCGGAAAGTAGCTGGCCGATTCAGCTAATATGCTGTAAAGCCTATCTAAAGCGAGGCAACGATGCTATATGATAATAACTATCAGCTTAACACTGTCCTCTAAACAAACACCTATTTATTCTAGGTATCACCGACAGCCCTCTATGCAGAGCCTGCATGGAGAGCGACGAGACACCGAAACACGTGCAGCGGTGTTTCCACCCAACGAGAAGCCTACATTGGCTCTCCAGCATCACTACCGGAAATCTTCGCCGACCTGGGTGGCCTGCTTGGATTCTGGAGTGAGCTCGGCTGGCTGGAATGATCCGGCGGAGAGTCGCACCAGCGGTTTCACGCACAGTGGACACCTGTGTCTAAGTGCGGAAAACAATCCCAGGACACAAAGAAGAAGAAGAGAACTATCAGCTTTGGAAGCTACCTAAAAGGATCTTTACTTTGTGCTGGTAAAATGTAAAATAGTCGTTTTCCTTTGGCACCAAAACAACACAAACACTACGATGCAAACAAAACAATAATATTATAATTTTCGTTAGTGCCATTTATAAACGAGCTCAATGTTTCATAATATTAAATTGCAATGCAAGAAGCTTAATAACAAAGCTACAATAGCTTTATTGTACGCAAATAATTGTCAATTCAACTCAAAATCGTGATCCCGAACTGCACGTACCTACACTTGTCGACTCTTTTCCGTTTTACCGCACTGATGTACGCATAGCTATTTAACCTGCTATATGCGAACGTTTTCGGCATACAAATGGCCTTTTCACGTGTTTTATGTTCAAAAAACCAATGTGCCGAGCATGGTAAAATGGTGTCGTGACGTTAGCGGGTACCCGTCAATTCGCCTTCACGATCGTTTGTGAACAAAGCAAAGCATGTACCAAATTGGGTAGTTGAATTAACAAACCTTGATACTTGATATTTTGAGCTTAAAGCTCTTATTATATAATAATATATGTATAGTATTATTTTAAAACTTTTTGGGACTTATGAAAAGAAAACTTTAATACGAAAACTTTAATATTTATGAAAATCCATACTGAATAAAAATACTAATACCTACTATAATTAAGAAATTGCGCCTGTTTCTTTCTTGATTATATTTCTACTTCTTAACGCCTCAACTCAACCGATTTCAACAAAAATTTCAAACTGCTTCCGCTGTACCTAGCAAGGTACAAAATATTCTACTAAACAAAATGTTCATGTGATGGATGTCACGTCATGTCATGTCATGGATTTTATGTGTAACAAATAGGCGATTACTTGTAACTGTTAGTTTTATTGAGGCTTATAAAATAATAGCCTTTGGAAATTCTCTTAAAGTGAAATATATCTCTAAAGAATTCATTTGTACCAAAAAATCTAGTCTACGTTTACCTCTTTCCTCTCGAAAATAAATACATTCCCCTTCAAAATATACGAAATTTCCACTTTCTTTATCAGTACTTATCCCGGAAAATGCCTTTGACAGACTGATTCAATAAGTCCATCGTTTCGTGGCTAAAGGTACGAGGTACGAGTACATACTAAAAATAGTAAACATTTTTCGACCTTTTTATAAAATTTTTTGGCGATGCGTGCTAACAACGGTCGTACGTACCCGACCGGAACTGAAATACCTGAAACGTTTTTTTGAAAGGGAAAAAGTATCAATTCACTTACTAACCAGTTTTTTTATAGTACCCACTATAAAATGTAAGCATACATGTAAAAACGCAAGTGTTTGTTTCTTTTTAAACAGACTTCCAAATAGATGAAGGTTCTTAATTTGGCGCGTAGTTTTTTTTAATTCCATTGCTATTTTTTTTGACTAAAGAATATTTTAAAACAACAACGGAATTTCCAAACTAGGCTGCTTCTACCCTAGACCGCGCCCTTACTTACCCGCAGGTATAGTAGGTATAACTTACCATCGAATAAAAAAAGAAGTTACCAAGCAGTGAGAATCACTCTTGTTTTGAACTTAGCAGCCTTCAAAGCAAAAAAGAAATAATTAAAAAAGTTCAATACAACAAAAAGTCATGACGACCAAATTTCGCTGGCTCTTGGGCATTGTCACAAATATTTCATGTATACCAAAGTGCCTTATTACCGTTAGGACCTTCCGAAAACTTGGATCATTATCGGAATATTAAGCAGGACGGAGCCATCGCTGCCTGTTTGTGACGATTCTAAATGACGACGACCCTCATTTCTAAAGAAATATTTTTAAAAGGATACACACTTATAGATATAAGCATTAAGCAGATATAAAAGCATAATTATACATTTTTTTGTAGCTGTCTAAAGCTTCAAGATTCAAAGTTCCTTGTATAAACCAAGTTTGATTGAAAAACTAAATATTATAAATGCGAAAGGGTGTCCGGCTGTCATGTAGGCTACACTTTCACAGCCAATGATCAATCAGATTTGGGGAAATTTTGTTCAGAGATATATTGCGTTCCCCGTTCCCAGGAAAAGGTATAGGATAGACTTATTGTCCCGGAAAATCAAATCAAAAACCTATATCCACGCGGACGGAGCCACAGACTACCTCGTTATCGTCAACCTATAATAGACGTCCAAAGCTGGACATAGGTCTCTTGCAAGTACTCCCACTGTTTGTGTGTAATAAAGTGTTTTACTTACTTACTTACCTAATGATGAATTTAAGAAAGCGTCTATATTATCAGAAACTAAGTATTAGTAGCACATCTACTATAATACTTAGTTTCTGATAACAGAACAGAAGTAACACAAGTCGTGACAAAATTAATTACAACTTAAACAGGTGTAAAGGTAGCTATGGTACCTATATTTTTTTCAGGTTTAGCTTTGGTTTCCTAGTATATCTGCGATTCTATCACAATCACATGGTGTGATGCCAAATAAGATTTCATCATATCATTTGACACGAATACCAAGATCTAGGTTATCGTTTTTGAAATTTACCTATTGGAACACCAATAATTGGTTGGCCTGCAACAGGAAGAAATAATTTAACTCAATTTTCGACGACCAGTTGCGCGGTTTGCCGACGTGACCACTGGAACCGACCCCGCACCGTCTTGTGGTTGACCGAAGCAAAACGAGATATATCGAGGTATATGTCGATATTTCATGTTTCGGTACTAGTTCAAAATTTTGCGTGCTTTTATAGATAGCATAATAATATTATATGGATAGCAGATATGGACGTATTATCTACTAGTGATACACTCAAATAGGCAAGTGTTTGTTCGCAAACACAGACTTTTCTCTACAACTGTCCACTGCCTCAACTCGTGATTATTTTGGAAGATAGTCATTAATTTGGCAAAAATATATTTATGTGCGTGGGTGGCTTTAGATGCTGAAAATATTTTGTTTACATCTTGCAAGAAGCGTGAAAATGTTTCAAAATGGCTTAGAATCCGAAGGTAAACCACCAGTAATAATAATATAGTAATAATAGTATAGTAATAGGTGGTAATAGCTACCAGTAGTTTAGCCTCTCAGGGCTACAAAGGCTTTGAAAACTACAAGAACGATTAAATCAGCGAAAAAAAGGGAAATACTCACGCCTATATTATTGCAATAGTTAGTATTCTGTGCTTATAGACACTCGCTCCTAGACAGTGCTGCCTTCATCCAATCTACTGTAGAGTCAGGTATATTTTATGCTAGAAAGAATACTAAAATACTTAATATAATAATTTTACTGTACATAATAATATTAAATTATAATTCTACGAGCACATCAATTGAATAAATACGAAATTATAATTTACTATGTGTTGACAAAAAATATAATGAGTATTGAAATAAGACGAAATACGAGGAGATTTAAAAACGATCACATATTTTGTGATATATTAAATAAATAAATAAAATAAAATGTTTTTAATTCGACCAACAAAAGGATCATATTGGTGTCAGTAGGTACGTACACAAAACTTAAACCTCTTTTTTAGTAAAATATCTATAACTACTTAAATTAGGACAGGATCGATTTGCCAGCACATGAATCATATAACAGTGATTCAAGTACTGGCAGTCAATCCTGTCAGAAAATACCCTCAGGAGGCCATTGGAGCTGGACCGAACTCTACGCAACAAGGATTATTTCAATTGAAATAATAACTAGATATAAGCAATTGAAAAGCATTTTCAACATTTTACTGCCAAATTTGAAAGTTACAATGAAACACGTTCTCGTAATGACCACAATTACCCCACTGTAATGACACTTAATTATTCGTGTAATGACTCCAAACGACCATTGCGGCTAAACATACTACAAATAGCAGAACTGCACTCCAAAATTCTAAGGAATACAGAATAAATCATTGATTCAAAGCACTTTCAAATGAACGGCTCTTAATTAATGTGTACCTCTAGTAGGAAGCAAGCTCTCAGTCAAGATGAAGGTCAAAGACACATATACATACTCGTACCTGCTTAACTGTAAGATTGCAAAGCCGTTAATATAGAAATCGTCTATTCTATTAACTGAAGACCACTATAATAAATATCTCTGCTGAAGACTGTTTAACGTACGTATGAGGACGTAAGTAATATTATAACACCATGGAATTGGTGCGCGTCATTTTAGTGAAAGGAGCATATAAAATTGTTGTTTTTTTTTGTTTAAAAGTTTGGTAGTTGTTCAAAGGACAGCATGTAACCCCACGGGAAATGACATTCTGAATACTGGAATCTAAAAGGCGTAGATACTTTTGTGGGAGCTCCTTAGTATCTACTTTCATTTCTATCATTGTTTACGCCCGGCTACAAGAATAAAGGAAAATATGAATTGTTTTACTCTTTTATCCCAATGTTTCGCTAGAATCAATGTCAGGTTAAGCTTCACATAAGTACTTTATCCGACACGTCCTGTGATTGAGACGCGTAGGGATAATAAATTTAGCTCTTATTTTCGTACATTTCCTTTAAATCGTGTGAATAAAACATAGGTTAAGTATAACACCTTATGCTGAAAAGCTTTTTCATGTCTGATTTTTGTTATTTTGTTCTTACAATTTAATGACAATAATAGAGCCAATCCACTTGTTATGATATTTTATTGAATTAGATGATCAACAGCTGTGGCTTTTAAATTTCAGACTCTTAAAAGTCCGAGACCTCTTACCGATAAGCTAAACTCTACTGTAAAGCTGTGTATATTGCCATCGCCATTCGACCTCTACAATCCGTAATGGATATCCAAACATATCCCAAGAAACATAAGGTTATAGAGTAAATATCAAATACCTACTAATGGGTACACTTCTATTCGTATATTATACGTCTTCTTGACTTTACTCCGCATATCGAAATACGTCGTGACACGAAATAGTCTCAGGTGACAAAAATCTGTCTCGTTAAAATAAAAAAATAAATAATAAAATAAATAAAATCGTTTCAGGAAAATGTAAAATTACCGATAGAATGTATTTTTTTAGCGATTCCTAATTTTCAGTATGGGTTCCAGTTGTTTATGATTGATAGAACTTTTATTTATATCCATCGAATATTGAATATTAACGTCAACCCGTAGAGCGTCAACGATATAATTCATCCCCAACCGTTAAGAGGATATTGCGGGGATAAGCCGACACAATAGACAACGAGAGCAAGAAGACAGATCGCTTCTCAAGGGTGACATGACAAGGTCAACTCTGGACCATTTTTGCCATCCTTTAATACAAAAGTGCGCTCACACCAGGGACGTGTCGTCGAACAAAATGTTTTCTTATATAATAAGGTAAGTGCACACAGCACTTCCAGCATTTACTTTCTAAATGCTCGAAAACACAGTATAGGCATGTATTTCAACACGATAGGATCCGCCTTTGCATGTAAAGCTTTGAACGATGGTTAACTCTTGTAACCCATAATTGCTCTTTTTGTGTGCAATACAGCATTAATAATGAATTAATTAATACATAATGAACAAGAACTAGAAAACAAACTAAAACGATAACTTTCTTAACACTCTATTTTCCTGTCCTGTCGTTACTTTGTGCACCTTCCATGCTCTACAAAACGTCGCTAGACTTCGACCTTCGATAGAAAGGACAGGACATAATATTGCATCAAAAGAATGCATATTTTTTCTTATTATTTATTAAAATAATTTATCAGCCTCTTTATATTGTACGCACTGTTATTTCAATCTTGTCCCCACTACCAAAGGTTAACTGGAAGAGAATACCTCTAGGTATTAAGTTCGCCTTTGTGCATTGTAATGTATGTACATTGTACATTAAAGAATTTAAAACAAACAAACAAATATGCATACTATAAATAAAATAATATCAAACGCCATAGGTGCGCCTCAATTTTCCTTATCCCTTTTCGATTTGTAAGGTTAAGTATTTCAGTTGTTTGGCGCTTGCAGATGGCGCAACGGCGCCAATATTATAATGTTATGTTTGGTAACAAGATTTCTTGTATTTCATTTCCGCCAGGTAAAATTAGGACTCTCAGATTTGAGCATTCGGCTCAACAGAATACAGGCTCAGAGATAAATCCGGTAGGTAAGTCAGTCGCGTTTAGACGAGAAATCTAAACTCTTAAAGCACTAAAAGCGCTTCTTTCAGTTCTTAAGGCGACACTGAATTTTGGCCATTTAGCGGTAGCTAGTGCTAACCAATCAGAGGTGATTGAGATCGTTGCTCTGTAGCAATCATTTTTAAATAATAAGGCCCCAGGAAACGCTACTTCTGTACTGAAAATATTTTCGGTATTAATATAAAAGCTCAAAGAATAATCCACTCGAATCGATAAGAGGATATTATGAAAATAGAACGCTTCGTATGATGACACCGACGAGGTCAAATAAAGCAAGCCTATTTTAGCCATCCAATAGAGAGTAGCCATAATGGAATCAATAACTTTGATCAGATTTATTTAAGTTAGTTATTTAAATGAGTACCTGTTACTTTTTTTAGTTGGAATAGAAATAGGAATATTTTACAGATATACTCGTAATATTTCGAGAATGACTAAATTCTAAGCTTATCAATTAAACTGTAATCAGCGGGTATAAAAAGTGTATGAATGTTTCCACTCAACAGGCAAAGATTTTTATAAAAATCTTTGCCTGTTGAGTGGAAACATTCATACACTTTTTATACCCTGCAAGCTTTATGTGGTGACAAGTGGCATGTTAGAAGACTGTAAAGTGTCATTTTAATAGGTTATGTGACTAACCCTGGAATTCATAAACGTTGGGTAACCAGTCTCTGGCAAAATGCCGTTCACGATTCGCGTAGGACTTGAATGTAGAATCAACCTTTGTTGCAATTCATAAACGTTCGCCAGACAATCTCCTAGCTGAATGGAGAAGAAATGGAGATGTACAGAATATTGTCTATTGATTGACATGTTATCTGTGGAAATTCTCTATGGATGTCACTTTGACGCACTGAGTCACTCAAGTGAACGTCAATGTTTGTTTACAAACAAACATTGACGCGGTTTTCAATTTCCAATGGTTTCCAATTTTAGGAAATAATAGAAAGCAAAGACCGAAGCGAATTCGAAATTTACGTGGTAAAACGCTGACGAATAATACCACTTTGATAGCGGTGATGCACAACTTCATGATTTGTATATCCTGCATAAAGTCAGAGACGGCCAAGCTGACGGTACATCCGGGGCATGTATAAGAATCGCTCTGGAGCACCTTTGCAAAAATATCGCGAAGATATGTTTGTTCGCAGATAACAAAAGTGCAGCTTACTCTCCATAAACTGAAGTCCAGTAGAACTACTTCAGCTCTTACGAGTACGTTCTAAACTGTTCCGGCATGGTGCAAAGATGTGTTCATCAGTGCAGACTTTTGGCCTGAGGGCATAGTATACCGTCGTTACAGGGAAGCGAGAACAAGAATTCCTTCTGCTTCATTAGACTATAATATACTTATTTTTAGAATTGTATTTATAGTATTTTATGAATTATATTGTATTGTGTTATAATTATGATTAAATATTGTTGCCTGATTTAAATAAATAATTCAATGTTAAGATCAAAGTTATCATGTTCTTGCTTAGTCACTGAAGTAATAGGATACCAAATTTCGAATCTATCAAACCTGTATTGGTAGTTGCTCTCATACTTTCTTCAACATATTATGATAATCTGCAAATAGCTGAAGAGATTTTCTTGAATCATTGCTAAGAACACTTTCGATCAAGTCCTCTAAACCAAAAAAATAAATCAAAATCGGTTCATCCGTTTGGGAGCTATGCTGCCGCAGACAAATACACAGATGCACAAACACACACACCCTCTTTTAGCGTCGGTAAGTAGTCAAGACTGAAAGACCATGAAGTTACTTATAGAGCTAGTTTTATGGCATTTATACATGGCTTTATATAAAAATTCTATTTTTATTTATGAATGAATAAGTACAGAAAACTACAAAATGTTATAATCCATTTAATATTATTTTAACAATTAATACCAGGCTGAAGAAGGACATCATTCATATTTTTGACTGCTATTATGATTCTTGTATTGCTAGCCACTTCCTTTTCGCCTCAAGAAATGCACATATCATATGAGGTCATCCAACCAAATGAATTAATCCACGACCTTTATTCTAACTTCTTCACACAAGATCTTGGCTCAAACTGAGGATAGTAGAACAACGTATGTTCTGGAATTGCCTTTAGGTACTGTGTAGTACATACATTAACTGTAGTTCCTTTATTTTGCGCTCGATATTATGTATTATTCGTCAACATCCTATGTCCTATGAGATAAGTACAGAGTCATTATAAAAATTTTCTTCTTTCTTGTTTACCTAATTCTGTATACCATCAATTAGCCTTTGCGTCTACTAGCCTTGCATCTTTATGTAGGCTGGCCGATTGTGGTATCTTTCAAGAGTCCGTCCTCATGCGGCACTTCTTTCTTCTGGCAATAATTCATAGCCATCGTTTCAATCCCTCCCCGGCCCACTATTAAATACTGAGCGCGTGCCTCTTCTTAGAACGAGAAGGGTAACTTCCGGAAATACCCGTCTGTATCAGGACAGCATAAATCATCGTAGTTTTATATGCACTGGCTGTAATTAGCGATTTCATCATCAATGTAAAGCCATCATTCGCTTTACACTACACTTTGGATAATTGGTGGATTTATTGGTTTTACCACAAGTACAAACTTAGAAGAACATGTTGTATATGACTCAAATCACATTTTTTCTTCGATTTTTTATTAAAAATCAAGATTTATTACGCACAAATAGCCCACAAAATACAAAAATAAAGCTATGTCAAACTCATGTCATAGCAAAAGCCTCGTTTGATTGTGTCTGATTCGCGGAAATCGGCGAATCAGTATTCAGCCGCTGTTAGCGACCGCATGGAGAGTCTCTTTCGACTATGAAATGCAAAAGAGAGTCTCTTTCGACTATGAAATGCAAAAAGCTTGAATTCGATACATAGCGCTTGAAACGTCTCGGAAAAGAGCCGTTCAGTCGATTATGAATTCCACTGTAAAAATACTGACAGTATGGACTGTAATACTGTTTAAAGGACTTCTTTAAAGTTGTAGGTAGGTACGAGTATATTTTAGTGACCAAAAATTTATAGTACACTTCAGTTTGTTTATTTGTTCCCTTGCTTATCTAACTCGTAAAAATCTCGTCACCACTTTGGGTAACCCATTAAAAAATGTTTTTACGACACGCATAAAGTGCATTACGTGTTAGCATTATGCAAAGATAAGAGGCATATCAAAATGCTGTAAAGTGTCTTTTATGCCAGTTATATCAACCTGTACTAAGAATATTTACCTACCTAAGCAAGGCTGTAAAGCTATAAAAGTAATATTCTTTATAGAAAACTGATTTTTTGACAAAAATACGCTAAATTGGTATATAAGACAATTGTGACAAATAAATAAGGGTAATAACGGGTACACAAAATAATCGTCGTATATATCGTAGTAGGTACGTGCCCCTTGGCTTGTTACACTATTTAATTAACCCTGGAATTCATAAACGTTGGGTAACCAGTCTCTGGCAAAATGCCGTTCACGATTCGCGTAGGACTTGAATGTAGAATCAACCTTTGTTGCAATTCATAAACGTTCGCCAGACAATCTCCTAGCTGAATGGAGAAGAAATGGAGATGTACAGAATATTGTCTATTGATTGACATGTTATCTGTGGAAATTCTCTATGGATGTCACTTTGACGCACTGAGTCACTCAAGTGAACGTCAATGTTTGTTTACAAACAAACATTGACGCGGTTTTCAATTTCCAATGGTTTCCAATTTTAGGGAATAATAGAAAGCAAAGACCGAAGCGAATTCGAAATTTACGTGGTAAAACGCTGACGAATAATACCACTTTGATAGCGGTGATGCACAACTTCATGATTTGTATATCCTGCATAAAGTCAGAGACGGCCAAGCTGACGGTACATCCTGGGCACGTATAAGAATCGCTCTGGAGCACCTTTGCAAAAATATCGCGAAGATATGTTTGTTCGCAGATAACAAAAGTGCAGCTTACTCTCCATAAACTGAAGTCCAGTAGAACTACTTCAGCTCTTACGAGTACGTTCTAAACTGTTCCGGCATGGTGCAAAGATGTGTTCATCAGTGCAGACTTTTGGCCTGAGGGCATAGTATACCGTCGTTACAGGGAAGCGAGAACAAGAATTCCTTCTGCTTCATAAGACTATAATATACTTATTTTTAGAATTGTATTTATAGTATTTTATGAATTATATTGTATTGTGTTATAATTATGATTAAATATTGTTGCCTGATTTAAATAAATAATTCAATGTTAAGATCAAAGTTATCATGTTCTTGCTTAGTCACTGAAGTAATAGGATACCAAATTTCGAATCTATAAAACCTGTATTGGTAGTTGCTCTCATACTTTCTTCAACATATTATGATAATCTGCAAATAGCTGAAGAGATTTTCTTGAATCATTGCTAAGAACACTTTCGATCAAGTCCTCTAAACCAAAAAAATAAATCAAAATCGGTTCATCCGTTTGGGAGCTATGCTGCCGCAGACAAATACACAGATGCACAAACACACACACCCTCTTTTAGCGTCGGTAAGTAGTCAAGACTGAAAGACCATGAAGGTACTTATAGAGCTAGTTTTATGGCATTTATACATGGCTTTTAATAAGTACAGAAAACTACAAAATGTTATAATCCATTTAATATTATTTTAACAATTAATACCAGGCTGAAGAAGGACATCATTCATATTTTTGACTGCTATTATGATTCTTGTATTGCTAGCCACTTCCTTTTCGCCTCAAGAAATGCACATATCATATGAGGTCATCCAACCAAATGAATTAATCCACGACCTTTATTCTAACTTCTTCACACAAGATCTTGGCTCAAACTGAGGATAGTAGAACAACGTATGTTCTGGAATTGCCTTTAGGTACTGTGTACTGTGTAGTACATAAGTACATTAACTGTAGTTCCTTTATTTTGCGCTCGATATTATGTATTATTCGTCAACATCCTATGTCCTATGAGATAAGTACAGAGTCATTATAAAAATTTTCTTCTTTCTTGTTTACCTAATTCTGTATACCATCAATTAGCCTTTGCGTCTACTAGCCTTGCATCTTTATGTAGGCTGGCCGATTGTGGTATCTTTCAAGAGTCCGTCCTCATGCGGCACTTCTTTCTTCTGGCAATAATTCATAGCCATCGTTTCAATCCCTCCCCGGCCCACTATTAAATACTGAGCGCGTGCCTCTTCTTAGAACGAGAAGGGTAACTTCCGGAAATACCCGTCTGTATCAGGACAGCATAAATCGTCGTAGTTTTATATGCACTGGCTGTAATTAGCGATTTCATCATCAATGTAAAGCCATCATTCGCTTTACACTACACTTTGGATAATTGGTGGATTTATTGGTTTTACCACAAGTACAAACTTAGAAGAACATGTTGTATATGACTCAAATCACATTTTTTCTTCGATTTTTTATTAAAAATCAAGATTTATTACGCACAAATAGCCCACAAAATACAAAAATAAAGCTATGTCAAACTCATGTCATAGCAAAAGCCTCGTTTGATTGTGTCTGATTCGCGGAAATCGGCGAATCAGTATTCAGCCGCTGTTAGCGACCGCATGGAGAGTCTCTTTCGACTATGAAATGCAAAAGAGAGTCTCTTTCGACTATGAAATGCAAAAAGCTTGAATTCGATACATAGCGCTTGAAACGTCTCGGAAAAGAGCCGTTCAGTCGATTATGAATTCCACTGTAAGACTCGTAATGCCGTTAAACCAATGATTTTTATATGTCACTTAAACTAAGAAGAAAGTCTATCACTAGGTAAAACTGTAGTAAAATATTGATTATTACTTTTTAATTATGGAATAGGTGTCTAGCCTTACTAGGACTTCTTAAATTATGGATTGAGGTATTTTGGTACTTTATAATAGGTACTTAGGACTTTTGAATAATGGATTAGCTTGAAAGGGACCAAACTCGACCAAGAAGAATTACCAATTTTACGAAGAAAACGGCGAATCTTTGTGATATTTTGTTATGTTGTCACATATCGACATTTGTCATACCTATGTAAAATTTTTAGCAGAATAAAGCCAAATTATATTATAAAGGTAATTGTTATTTCATAACACTGTAGCCGCCAGTAATATCATAAACAGATAAATATTTGAAAACTTCGCGTCGAGGGATACCCTTATTATTAAAGTTATTATGGACTGTTGTATCAACGCGGACATAAATAATGTCCGTATAGGTATAGGTAGTTCAATCCACGAAGACGCGCCCCACTCTTTTCCGCAATCGCTTAAAGTGCAAGTGTGCAATTTAAACTACAAGAATGTGAGTTATATTACTACGCAGCGAGTAGCAATGTCACACACGCACACAAAATTAAATAACGAAAAATTCCCCCGAACCCCGAAACCCGTTGTTTCCCCTCGCGATAAATAGTGGGGCGCGTCTTCGTGGATTGAACTAGCTATATATCTCGTGCGTTTTAACATTCATATTATTATAATAATATTTATGGTTCTAAAATTACCGGTATGAAGGTCTGATGAATAAGTTCGGAGCGAGAAGACGGAGAGCTCCTCAATGGTTATAAATCAATCGCCAACTGCCTTGAGTCGCGTTGCTTGAATACTCGATAAAAATCCAAAATGCAATATGATGGCTATTTCTAATTGCTTCGTATTTGTATTTACGCAAATCTTACGATTTAAATAAAAAAGGAAATGGTGACTAATGACCGTACAGCTCAAACCACTAGACGGATCAATTTGCCCTATTATAATATGAATTAGCCATCTGCTGAGAAAGATATTTTGAAAATTCAATCCGTAAGAACAGAGGTTTGAAATTTGTAGAACTTAAGGTGAGCAAAGCCGCGGGCAAAAGGTAGCTCTGTAAAAAACTAAGAAGATTTAAATAAAACGTTACTGGATTTTATTTCTTGTGAATAAAGTAAATTGCAATTTGCAAGAGAAAAGAAGTGCAAGCCTGCAGATGACTCCTTGAACAATAGCGGCATAAAATTAAAAAAAAATACAGAACCATAGAGAAGTTAAGTTCTATAAAATAAGTGCTGTTTGCATATTATATTAAACATTTTTACAGTTCTTTGTTTATTGTCAATTAGTTTGTGTTTATTGAATTAGTAAAGTATTATTTTATTTTATTAAATACTACCTGAGCCTTTTTTGGGTTTTCTCATGACATATACGGATAACATTTTAAAAATGTGTTTGATAATAAAGCTTCCTCCAATTAAATTTACGAAAATACGTATTTAATGCACAAGAATCGTCGTTACAGTTTTAACCTATGTCTAGATACCGAGATATAGTCACATTAAAAAAGAGCAACCACAGAGATTCTTGCTGGATCTTCTCGGTAGGAATGTCATTCCGAACCAGTGGTAGATTTACTCGACGATTCAAAAGCACTTGTAAAAGTTTATTTGAATAAACAACATTTGTATTTGAATTTGAGTAGGTATAGGACATTTATGAATTTAATAGGATTGGACTGGCTCTCCAATGGCAACAATATTATATATTGTACTGGCGGATGATCGCGACTTGGTTCGCGTGGCACAAGTTTTTTTAATTCTCACTTTCCTCTCCTTAATTTCCCAGGATAAAAGTAGCCTATATCACTCTCCAGGTCCTCAACTAAAATCACGTTGATCCGTTGTTCTGTTACGGCGTGATTGAAGGACAAACCGCTTTATTTACCTCTCCTTTATTTACCGTCCTTGGGGATAAAATTTTCAAAAACTGTGAAACACGTATTTCTTTATTTTAAACCAGAAGCCCAAATACCAACTTTCATGGCTATAACTTGAAAAATGAAGGACTTTCATACAAACCTTCAACCCCTATTTTACCCCTTTAGGGGTGGAATTTTGAAAAACTGTGACACACGTACTTCTACTTGGCAAACGACTGCAGTGAGCATGCTGAGCAAATTACCACTTGAAAATAAGATTTTGTTAACAAAAATACTGAGCTGTACAAGAGTTTATTCTTCAGTATATCCAATATACGTTGACGTTAAATTATAGTTCAGAATTGAGTAAAAGAAATCTCGTTTGAAGATAGTGTTCCGTTGTGGTCCCATTATATCAGACTGCCGGATAACGGGGGTGATCGATTTTCGCCACTTTTCCTTTACAGCGGGAGGATTCAGTTTGCTATAACATATATTGTCCTTTAAATAATATGGGACGTTATATACACGTGGTCGTTTAATTGACTCACTCCTGTTGATATTCATTTAATATGATAATCCACGGTAAAATATTGTAAAACCCTAGACAGATATGAAGCTAGACGTTCAAAATAGTTATCAAAAGTTGGAATTTGGAGTTGGAGGGCTGAAAGGTTCGCGAAGTCTATGGGTTAACTCTTCTCATTCTGAGAGAAGTCTCGTGCTCAGTAGTGAGCTGGTGATGGGTCGAAATGATGATATAATATTAAATCATAATAATATTGGTTGATTCTCACGCCATTCAAGCGGCACAAGACCGTGCTCTGTGGCGATCCATGCAGGAGACCTTCGTCCAGCAGTGGACGTCTATAGGTTGAGACGACGATGCTCACGACTTCTTTGCGTGGGTTTAGGTTTACTGAAAATCATGTTTATGTAGAAACTCTTTAATTTTTTCGTAATGAAGAATAATCAAGGTCCGCCCCCAGGATAAAAGCTATAATAATATATCTGATAAATTTCGTTAGCCGTGAAAAACTAACAAACTACTTTCAGATTATTTCAGATATTCGTGTGGATTCCAAATTTTGTGTGATAAACCAAAAGTGTGTCAAACGCCTGTTAATATTATTTAATACGGCCGAATAAAACAATTTTAAATGTATCTTAGCGTAAAAAACATCCATTGGATTTAATAAACACTGTATCGGGTGCGCCTAAGTGAACGATTCAACCGGAGGTCGACGTTTTCCTCTCATAAATAGGGAGATAATTGCAGGAAAGATAGCGCTTATTTATAGGGCTTATATAACCGTACAAATAGGAAATTTCTCGAGTGGAAGACGATCTTTTTTACTCGGCAATGCAGTTTTTTAATGAAGTGGCATTGTTATGTACTTTGGGCTTAGTTGAAATTCATTGACATAAGTTTATCAATACTTTTGTATTTATTTTGAATATATATGCATATTATAAGGGTTAAAGTAATGATAATCGGTTATCAAATATCGATTATATTATATATTATAAATATTATAAATGCGAAAGTTTGGATGGATGGATGGATGTATGGATGTTTGTTACTCAATCACGCTCCAACGGCTGAACGGATCTGGATGAAATTTGGCACAGAGATAGATTATAGTCTGGAATAGCACATAGGCTACTTTTTATCCCGGAAAATTAAAGAGTTCCCACGGGAACCGAAAAACCTCAATCCACGCGGAATATTTAGGATTTAATATAAACTTAGAACTTATAGATGTGGCCAAGATAATGGCCCCGGAAAATGGCAAAGGTGTTTAAATGTCTAGCTCCATTTCATATAACGACCGTCATTTGAATTCCACGTTCGCGCAAATCTACTTATTGTCGTCGAGGTTACATGGTCTGTAACAATGATAACATGACAGTAATATCAAAGGTTCTGTTAAATGAATTTAAGGTATACCTAACGCAATTTGGTTTCTACATTATCTATCAACCAAATACCAGACATTTAGTAGCTAATAAAGATAGAAAGATTATTTTTGAAGTGAAACTTCTTCAGAATCAGAATGAAAATTCAATCAAACAAAAAGCGACACCAAAAAGAGACAAACATATTAGGTATATAGGATTTAGCCTGCGAGAGAATGAGATAGAATACAAGTTATGTTTATCTCATACTCTGGTAGTCAACTTTTCTGAAGTTTCACTTGCGCCGTGTGTGAATTGCACACACACTTTTTTTAGTGTGTGATGATCGTGCCGATTCTTAAAGAGCTTTCGTTTCTATGTGAATTCTGATTCTGTAGAAATACTGTCTAACTATATAGTACTTCACATAAAATTGAAAGAGAGCATCAAATCAATACTACCTAATATAATAAATGCGAAAGTATTTCTGTCTGTCGATGTTCTTCTTTTTACGGCCCATCTGTTTAAACCATTTTGACAAAGTTTGGTACAGATAGCTTGCATCCCGGGTACGTATAGGCATCGAGAATGCGAGGCATGAAAATCAAGGAATTTTCACGGGCTTTTCAAAACCTAAACCGAAGTCGTGGGCATTATATTATAGTATAAGGTTTGGAATAAATCGCGAGTATAATAATTTGACTTTATGTACGTAGTGCAAAGGAATATAGGATCAATATCCCTCATTCTAGACGGCGCGAACAAAGGGACTGTTGCAGATGTCAATAAACAAGGTGATATCGGCAGACACTTCAAGTCGATGGCGCTCGACTCGAGGGAGCTTCTTACAATATTGTGCTTTCACTTGTTTTTTTCCACAAGAATAACTTATTCTTGGATCTCGTTTCAGATTCGCAGAGACGAAGCATCGTTCAATCTAGCAATACGGCTATTCAGTGCCTTGCAACCGCACCCTCGTAATTTCAAATCAGTACTTTCTAATAGCTACAGGATAAATAGACTCTTTCTCAAAAGAACCAAGCTTTTTTATCCCCGTTGAAAAATTTGTTTTAATACAAGCTGCTCTTGCCTTATAAAATTCAACTATTACTACAAAATGGCGCTCTACCAAATAAATTAAATGATTATAACCAAACCTAACCATGATTGTTAATACGCTGCTTCGGATTTTTTTCTTATTATTGCTATATATGTAGACAACAACACCAGTAAATAATAATTTAAATAATTATTTTAATTAAATACCTCGAGTTATAAATTGTTCGGGTCAGGTACTAAGTTTGTGTTACAGTATTATAGTACCTATTTTATGAAAACGCTTATAATGTTAAAAAAAACCGGCCAAGTACGAGTCGGACTCGCGCACCGAGGGTTCCGTACAAACCTGTAGTAAGTTTTAAATTATTAAAAAAAACTACTAACTAAATCTCGTTCAAACCAATTTTCGGTGGAAGTTTGCATGATAATGTACATCATATATTTTTTTAGTTTTATCATTCTCTTATTTTAGAAGTTACAGGGGGGGGGGACACATTTTACCAATTTGGAAGTGTCTCTCGTGCAAACTATTCAGTTTAGAAAAAAATGATATTAGAAACCTCAATATCATTTTTGAAGACCTATCCATAGATACCCCACACGTATGGGTTTGATGAAAAAAAATTTTTTGAGTTTCAGTTCTAAGTATGGGGACCCCGAAAATTTATTGTTTTTTTTCTAGTTTTGTGTGAAAATCTTAATGCGGTTCACAGAATACATCTACTTACCAAGTTTCAACAGTATAGTTCTTATAGTTACGGAAAAAAGTGGCTGTGACATACGGACGGACACACAGACAGACAGACAGACAGACAGACAGACAGACAGACATGACGAATCTATAAGGGTTCCGTTTTTGCCAAATTTGGCTACGGAATCCTAAAAAGCACTAAACGGAATAGTTGAGTTATTCACTTAGTAAACTTACTTCACTCATTGCATAGAAAGACAGCGAATCATGAAAACCATAACTACCAACGCGACGTTTGAAAGAAGGCACTTATGTTTTCCGAGGAAAAGAAGACTTCTAAAGAATATTTTTGACTTCAAAAAATCAGAGCACTATTCAGTACGTTATGTAAAAATATTATGTAGCTATAGAATTTAAATTCACAGCTGTAGTAACTGTGGTAGGTACATGTTATTTTCTACAGAGAACATTTTACTAAGAACTCACTGAGTTCTTGGAGAGAGAGTTCTTGGCGTAGGCACTTTTATTACTTACCTACGTCAAAATAGGTTAATTGGAATTGCATCACATACCTAAGTCTCACGATTAACCTAATAAAATATAGTACCTAGTAGTTGAGAGGTTACACTGAAAAAAAAAATTAGTAAAACTAATTGCTTTTTCGGTAATATACATTGCTTTGGCCAGTAAAAATGGAGCCTATTGTCCAAACAAGTTCAAGTAACCGAAAAAAAAACAGTTGAGTTATAACAGTAGATATTACCGGTTGACTATTCTTACTGTTTGTAAGACAGTAAGTAAGAAAGTAATAGTTAGTATGAACTGTTTGTTTCAGTAAACTTTAAAGTTCTCGTTTAAAATTAATCTCGTAAAATTAAAATAGCTCGTTAGCTCCTAACTATATTCTAAAAAAACTGTTCTGAAGCAGTAAAAATAACTGCTACAATATCAGTAAAAATCTGAAAACGGCAATACTTAAAAATAACCGTTTGCTTCAGTAAACATTAATGTACAAACAATTGAAACAACTGATTAGCTTCTTACTGTTTTTTGCCCATTTCGACGAACTGTCAGTAATCAATTACTTTTACAAAAAATCAGTTTTTTTAACCGAATTAAATTTTACTGTGCCAAAAAAGTAAAAAGTCTCGTGCTATTTTTTTCAGTGTAGTATGTTCAACTGCAGTTGAGAGATCCCGGGTTCGTTTCCCGGGTCGGACCAAAAATACCTAGATAAATTAGTTCGATATTGGGTTTTTGTTTCAAGAAATTCTCAGCACCTCTACCTAGCCCGGAGTTAGAATCGGGCGGTGTTTCACCCTCATGCCTAATTAATGCTTACCCTGACTTTGAACCCCGTGCACGCCTCTTGAGTAAAAAGCTAACAAGGAAAAAATTGTAACTTAAACTAAACAAGTAATACAATTTTAAAAAGCCGACGACGAACTGCAGCATTGCTTTGCAATTTGTGGTCTGTAATTTTGAAACAACAATAATAAGACCATCTCAGAAGTACTATACATTTTTAAAATAAAAAACTGCATCTATGTCGGCCCAGTAGTTTTTCAGAAAAATGGTAATCAAAATTGTAGCGCCCGTGTGTGGGCTAAGACCGTAAAACTTATTATCTAAGATTTCTTGCAACCCAGACCAGCTTCAAGTATTTTTTGTGAACTTACTAGGTAAATATTTGTATATCAAAAAACTTTACTGTTCCGAGGCACTATTTAAAGCAATAAGGTATTATATTTTAAGAGAGCCACCGGTTTAATGAATACGCGAATCTCGCTAGTCCCTCGCGTGTATCCTACCTTTCGGTCATTTTCCCAACAGTTGAAGAAAATTCGACGAAAGACGATAAATGATTCAAAAATTTACCTACCTACCTACCTTTTTGCTTATTAATTTTTTGACAAAGTATAGGACCTATGATTGTATTCAATACGACAAAACCACGACATGTTTACTTGATTATTTTTAAAGCATTAAAATGTAAAATTATTTATTATAATGCTTTAAAATTTTGAAATGTCCTGATGGGCCCCATGTCATTATAACTATTATAATATGAATGCAATTAATTAATAAATGGAATGAAATGATTCAATTGAAAATCTACGATAGTCTCTAGGTGGTATGGGTCTGATTTTGTCTAAATAAACAGAATATTATATCCAACTTAGCAACGGCAGTTTTGAGAAGGCAATAATACTATGGAACTATTCATTAGCAATATTAAATATTCATAGCTCAATTAATATTGCTCTGAATATTCAGAGGATCAGTGGAATAAAAATAAACGGTCCTATATAAATATTAAAGGTGAAGCTTTTACTTACTACTATTACCTATTCTGTGCTTTTACATCTAAATGATCGTGGAACTCACAATGAAATCTTCTTAAAAGTAATCATACTAATATTATAAATGCGAAAGTGTGTTTGTTTCTTGGTTGGTCCTTTAATCACGCCGCAATAAAGCAACGGTGCCATGTGATTTTATGCATGAGTATAGTTGAGGAGCTGGTATACTATTTATGCCACAAAATAAAGAAGTTCTCGTGGGACTAAAAAAAACTTATTCCATGCCGGCGCATCTATGAAGTCGCAGGCATCAGCTAGTATGCTAATAATAAAATTTATCCACAGATAGTGGGAACTGTGCAGAGATGTTTTATACGAAGGCTGCTAACTGGAATCAGTTTCACTATGAAATAATAATATGCATACGCATTTCAAATTAAGGGTCCTTCATAGCTATTCGAGGCGCTAATACACCAGTAAGCCGGGATAGTGATATGCTTAAAGGTAAATTAAGGATTCTGAAGGGCGAGTGCGGATTATAATTAACGAGTACCCAACACCTAATAAAGCATAATTTGGGTAAAATTTAATACGTCATCAATATAATAATTAATTAAATAATGTTTTGAATTTTTTTGTTTACTAACTATAACCCGATCTAGATGCTACTAGGATATTAAAAATACGCTCATCCTAGTCTGGAAAGTATGAAATACATAGTTGTGACGTCATCAAATGTCAACACCCCTTTCTTCTTTAATCTATAGATAGTTTAAAATGGTTATCAAACTTAAAACTTACCGAGGATGTGAATTTTAGGTATTTTGGAAAACCCTCTATTTAATAATAATCAGTAAGAAACAATTTATTTTTGACATAGACATCATCCCTATTGCTACTCTTTAACACACAATACAGAGTTGAGATCAGTAAGTCTTATTTTAATTTGTGGCGTTTCTCTTTTTAGGGTTCCGTGCCAAAATGGTAAAAATGGAACCCTTATGGTGCGACTTTCTCCGTCCGTCTGTCACAGTCGATTATTTTTGTTGTTGTTGTGCAAAGCTATATCTCAAACAGTAGGTACGCTCTATACGCGAGTCAAGGCTAGGATTCTTTTTGATTTGCCTCTCTAATCTTTTTGCTGGATTCGATAATAAGTGCTCAGATGAATTGTAAGCTTTTTAACATTATGCAATTAGTAACATTATCGGATGCCATACAATTATATCTTTACACGCAATTTTTCATTCCTGCCCTAGTAAGTTACTGTATATAGCTAAAAAAACATATGGGAAAAACATTTTTACAACGGAAAAAGTTAAAAACCAACATGCGTTCAAAAATATCAAATAAAAACTCACCTATCGTTGTCAGCGCCAGCGTGCACCAATAATAACTTTGCAGATACTGTTTCACAACGTCCGCAGTCTCTGTATCGTGATACACCCAGTTTTTACTACCGAACCCATTGTTCTTATATATTATATGGTACAAGCACCCATTCCAATGGAATATCACTAATAAATAATGTATTAAACTTGTTGATCTAAACAAATTAGGATAGTTCGTGTGCCGTTCCGTGCGGTCCATGAATGCCCAAAACCGATATATTTTCACTAGTCTAAAAGAGCGCAAAATGGAGTTGAAGCCGATGGACAAATATAGGAAGTCCAGCGGCAACAGGCAAAGGCAGTCTATATAAAATGTTGTTGAGTTCATATAGTGCGCTCTCAGCTTCGCCGCGTCAGTCTGTAGCACCCCGTCTTCTAAATATCCAGTCCGGAAGTGAAACAAAATGTCCGCCAAATAAAGGAAGTCCGAGAAGTAATCCAAACAAAACCACACTATGAGCGTCTCCCCTGAAACAAAGAAAGTTAATATCAATGCATTGTCAAAAAAAATTAAGAAAGTACTTAATATTTTTGCATACAGGTTATCATCGACCCTCTTAGTAAGTTCTCTTATAACTACTGCTCTTAATAGCTCTATAGCTATATACTCGTTTTCCCTATCAAAAGCTAAGTTTGAATAAAGATCAATGAAACAATAATTCCAAAGGGAATCTGTAGATCAGTGCATGATAACCAGAAAAAGATTTAAAAATGTTTAAATGTTGACTTGGTTTAATTTTAATATTCAAAGACAAGTAGTAAGTTAACTGCAGTAAAGTCGTGCACTATCATAATTAAATTTAACCAAGGCATTTAAAATTAAAATATTTGCTACACCACACTGGTATTAAGTCGTACCTAGAATACAATAAACGGTAACATTTATTTTTACGACTCAACTGAACTATCTCATGTCTATAGACAGGTTATTTCAGTACAAGCTGCGAAAATATTGGAAATAAGTTAGCGGCGATTGCTTGAAAATATGATGATATAAAAAAAAAATTAAAAAGCTATATCTTGAGTTTAATGATTAAATTTCTGGAAATTTCAATAGGAAGGAACTTTGCGTTACGAATAAGAATTCATCGTAGCAGCGATATAATAAAACAATGGAAAACTCCAACAGGGAAACATCAGGAGGTACCTTTCAAAGTATCACATTGTCTTCGCGAGAGACATTTAACTCGGAAAAGCTATTTAGGTAAGTAATTTAATTTCTCCCTGAAACTAGTTGTGGAAAATGTGCGCTTATGTCTGCAACCAAGATCGTACGCTAATCTTGCTCGCTATCTAAAATTGAAACGTCTTTTGCATAAGAACGGGAATCAGGATTGGATTTTTATCCATTCATTCAAGTCTAGCCGTCGCTGGTCGAAATGAATGAAGACGTTGTATGAAATTCGTTCTTTTATGACATGGATCTCAAAGACCGTTCTACCTTTCGCTAGAGTTACTCATAAACAAAGGGATTTATCAAAAGATACCTCAGAAAAATACAAAGTACGAAGGAAACTACTACGTCGAGTCTGTTAAGGAAAAACATCGTAAGCGACATAATGTAGGTATATCGTTTTAATAACGTAACGTGTAGGTAAAATAATATAAACCCTCTTAATGACGCTTTTTGTACCCAATAACCCCGGTTAGCCTGCTACCATCTCAGACTGCATCATCACTTACCATCAGGTGAGATCGCAGTCAAGGGCTAACTTGTAACGGATAAAAAAAAATATATATAATCGATTATTTATATGCAAAGAATAACATATTCTGCAATATATTATACAAAAGTTGTGGATATAAGAGTAGTAATTTATAAAAAATCGTTTTTTCGGCCGTGGCTAGTTACCACCCTACCGGCAAAGACGTGCCGCCAAACGATTCAGCGTGCCGGTATGATGCCGTGTAGAAACCGAATAGGGATATGCCCCTAACAGGTTAGCCCGCTACCATCTTAGACTGCATCATCACTCACCATCAGTTGATATCGCAGTCAAGGGCGAACTTGCAGTGGATAAAAAAAATTAATCAATAATATACCAATCCTGTAAGATCTCATATTATCGTAAGGTACTTTACTTACGATGATCTTCTACAACAGGCTCGAAGTAATCTAATGTAAGCCACTCAGTTTTGTTAGCACAAATCACAAGAGGATCTATGAGAAACAGGGAGAGTTCGATCGTCGTGTTTGGGGATGCACATTGTCAATATTTCATGCCATCGAGACTCCATTGTTGCTAGATTGAACTTGTATTCTTAAAATAACGATACAAAACACTTTTCGAATTTAAAAAAAACGCATATTAAAATACTATAATTATAACCGTGGCTATTTAACCGGAAACAAAATTAAACAGGCATACTGTATGATATAAAATATACCTACAGTCAAAATTATAATAGGCGTTTAAAAAGCTCCCTGTAAAGTGTCGCATCGCTACAATAAGGCGAAAAAATAACTCGCTGCGTTTCTTTATTATACCAAAACTACGTAACACGATTTCTATAGAAGGCAGCGTTAGTTAGCGTTACTTTTGCCGCTTTGCGTTGCTGCGCCGCAACGAGTTCATTGGCTCTAATTTAAAATGCAAACAGTTTTGCCAACTTACCATTTATCTCTTGGAAAGCGAACCTATACACGATGACCCAAAGGTTATAAAGGAAGGCGAGAGAGACGACCATGGACCAGTAGTAGCACAAGCGGCCAGCGGGGTCGAACACAAAGGACCAGTGCGGGCCCGAGCGCAAACGCCCGCTCGTGTACGTCGATCGCCGGCGTAGACCTCCTCTGCTTCCACTAGAAACAATTTATACATATACTACCAAAATGTAAGCATATATACAAGAGCGTCAACACCATGTACAAATGGCAGACCCGGCTACCATAACTGTTGTAGAACCTAGAGTTACGGTACTGCCACCTATGGCTGAGAGAAGTCGGAAAATGCATATTTTTTTAAATTCAATTTATTTTAAACCCATACCCGGTTTCAACACGGCATCGTACCGGAACGCTAAATCGCTTGGCGGTACGTCTTTGCCGGTAGGGTGGTAACTAGCCCCGGCCGAAGCCTCCCACCAGACCAGACCAGAGAAAATTCAGAAATTATAAATTCAAAAATGGACCCTTCCGGGAATCGAACCCAGGTACTCCCACGTTACGAGACGTATTCATATGGTGCAAGTAGTACGCTATATTATCATACTAATATTATAAATGCGAAAGTGTGTTTGTTTCTTGGTTTATTGGTTTGTCCTTCAATCACGCCGCAACGGAGCAACGGATCGACGTGATTTTTGGCATGGGTATAATTGAGGACCTGGTGGGTGACATAGGCTACTTTTTTTCCCGGAAAATTAAGGAGTTCCCGCGGGAATCAAAAAAACTTAAACCACGCGGATGAAGTCGCGGGCATCAGCTAGTTATAATATAATCGCGTGCCGGGTCCCGCGCGGTTTGACCGGAGTTAATATATCTCCGTCACGTCAAACTTAAAAAGTACTAGATGATGCCCACAGCTTCGTGCACGACGATTTAGGTTCAAAAATTCTGATATTTGATTCATGTTAAAAATCACCATTCACCACGATCCGTTGCTCTACTGTGGTATAATTGAAGGACAAACCAACAAATATGTACACTTCGCACAATATATGTACCTACCGGTAGAACCTACCTGATTCCAAAATTAGATTGTAAAATTCATAATAACTTTATCTGTTTTTACTGTAACTATCTGTGTACCTAACAACTAAATTATTGGGCTAAAATTAATATTCACATCATGTGTAAATTTACTATACACCTATCGTACCATGTCCTTTTACTGAGCTGAAACAACAAATTGATAACGTTGCCCGTATTTCACGTTGCGTAAGGGATAATTATCTCAACGTTCAATATTAAGTAACCCATATCTTTGTTGTGATGTTATTGATACTTCATTTAATAGGGACCATACGCAATTGATCATTCAACCAAATTTATGCCAATTGTATTACAGCTGATGATACTGAATATTAACTCCAATCAATGGCGCCGTTAGTGCCAACAATGTCCTGTAATTTGGAGTGTTATGATATGTGATACATATCCTATAGTGATAATTGGAAGACGACTAGGCATATGTAACTAAAGCATCTATAGGAACACCGAGACAAAGGTATAATAAGTATATTGCTTTGTAACGTAGTGCACCTACTTAAAATCATTTTTTTATTTGAATTTCATCATTTATTTTTTTATTTATAGACTAGCGCTTGGGTGCAATCAGATTTGCTGGAAGTAGTGATGCAGTCTAAGGTGGAGTGCGCTTGCTTAGAAGATGCCTATTCACTCTTGATTTGAAGATACCAATATTATAAGCGGATGGAAAAACGGATATTATGATTTTTAACTTTCTAGATATTTTGGTAACAATTGCCGTTACCAATTATTATCAGATTTTCGGCACACGCCGAATGCATCAGTGTACAGTTTGCATTGTAGAGCCTCAAATCATTCTAAGTTAATGTTAAAAGCTATGCTTAAATTTGCCAAAATTTTATGAAGATAATTATCATTTCAAGTAGTTTTTCCTACTAAATGACCGATATTTAAAGGAGAGTCAACAGAGCCTTGGAAAGAATTTGAGCTTTGAAGAATTGTTACAACATAATTATAATATGTTCCCCACATCAATACTGTTTACTTACCATAATTAGTCAAAACAGATCGTAAGGAAATCCGCTTTTATCCAACACCTCAAAGTTAAACAGCTCTGGAGACAATGCATCAATATCAAGACTCAAATATTTACATTAACTGTTTGTTGGGAGCCAACTAGATGTACTCGTATTATAATTCCAGGTTTGTATAATTGAATATCACTCACGCCTCCTCTTGGGAGTAAGCCGCAAGGATATCACGAGTGTTTCCAATTGATCTGGGACGAACGCCGGAAAGCCTGGCCCGAGTTGCGGCACTAGCGGTAATAGAGTATTCATTAATATTGACTGACACAATTTCAATAGCTGGAATATTAGGCAAGTGCAGTCACGCGTAAAATTATATTAATGTATACTTACTAGTACTAGTTTTATCTGAGGATACAAGTTAAGTAATAATATGTCATCTGAAGCCGCTGCAGTTAGTTTAATGTAGCCATTTCTCCAAACGCAAGCTCTATGCTTTATTTGAGGGTAAAATGCTCGCATAATTATTATCTTTCACATGTACTGAGCTAAATATTTGATGGAAAGCACTAGGAGCAGAGTGTTCAGAATTCAGATATATTAACTTTATGAAATCGTAGTAATTGATTTGCGCGACATCGTTCCCGGTGATTTTGATAGATAGATAAATGATTTGTTTGCCCACGAAATCAATTTACAATATTTGCTTACAGAAGTAAGTAAATGTATTGTCTAATAAAATCGTTAGTGAACAAATAAGGCTCCTCACTCAGCACAAAGCCGCAGCAAGCTGCAGCGCTGGTTTACAGGAGAATACTTAGGGCCGCTTGCACAAGAACATTTAAACTGATTTATTTAAATTTTGTAATGCTGTCCCTTTTTGGCAAATGCATATTGTAGTTGCCAAAAAGGGACAGCATTAAAATATTTAACTAAATCAATTTAAGAGTCCTTGTGCAAGTGGGCCTTAGTGTACTACCGTGCTTTAGGTTTTTAAAAATCCCGTGGGAACTCTTTAGTTTTCGGGGAAAGAAATTGACCTATGTTACACTGTATGCTAGAAATTGACCTTCAATAGCTATAGTCGATATCCATAGGTCTACATGAGATTACGTCGATTCGTTGCTCCGTTATGCCGTGATTAGCGGACAAACCCACAAACAAACACATTTTTCGCATTTTCAATGTAGCGATGCTAAGGAAGCTCGAAATCGAAGATTTGACTCGCTTCAACTATGCTTGGGACTACAGTTACTTGTATTGTAATATGTAGTTATTATAATTCTTTTTTTTAAGAGCAACCACCGAGTTTCTTGCTTGCTCTTCTCGGTAGAAATGGCATTCCGAACCAGCGCGGCGGTAAATTCACTAGACGATCCAAAAGCACTTGTAAAAGTTTATTGCAATAAAAACATTTGAATAATTATTATTAAAACTTTATTTTAATTATGAAATCAATTGTGAATACCTTTATTTAGGAACAATCTTAATATATATAAATCTCGTGTCACAATGTTTGTCCTCAATGGACTTCTAAACCACTTAACCGATTATAATAAAATTCGCACACCATGTGCAGTTCGATCTAACTTGAGAGATAGGATAGTTTAATATTATATAGATTAGGATTATTAGTGCTACCCGTGCGAAGCCGGGGCGGATCGCTAGTTAAGTATATAAAGAAAATCATAGGGGACAATTATTTTTATTCTCCTTTGCAGAAAAACATTTCGTGACCCGCTCCGAGAGTTGTTACAGGTGCGATTGAATTGCCCTGCTCTACGTGGATGGAATCGTAAACAGAAGCTACAGTTAAGTATCCCATTAATATTAAATAATACCACGAATACCCGTATTCATGAAATTGTAATAAATTGCAAAATATGCAATTTATAATTACCTGTGTCAAGAGATAAAACGTTTTTTGTGCCAAGGGATTTGCGAATGTAGTTACAATAAAACATTCAGTGCACAAATTAATTTGAAACTATTGTGAACTCAATTTAATTCACTGGAACTAAACTGTTGTATTCCAGATGTTCACGCTTTATTTTTAGTTGTATGGAGACAACAGCTGAAGTGGTGGCTAGAATATATTTATTTACAGCAAACAAAGATCGTACGATCGGTCTTCAATTAGGGATAATAACAACTCAATCAAATCAGCAACTCTTTATCAAACTTAAAAATGCGCCTCTAGTATGGAAGTTTGTATGAAATACATAGTTGTGACGTCATCAAAAACACCCTTTTATTTAATTTAATCGATAGTTTAAATTAAATATCAAACTTAAAACTAACGGATGATGTGAATTTTAGGTCTTTTGGAAGAACCTCTACCTACTTAATAACCAGTAAGAAATAATTAATTTTTGACATAGAATTCCTATCGCTGAGAATGCTCTAAAGCAAAGTGTACTACCACAGAATAGGTAATAGCTACTACTGCTCACTGTGATATTACTGTTTGCAAAGAGTCGGAGCAAATAGTGTTCCGAGACCTGAACTGTGGTCCTAAAACAAAATATTATCTCCACGAAAATGAAAACAGCACGTACAATATGCTTGTTTTGTTGTTGTTTATCATAATGTAGCACGCCGCATTATATATGGCCGCGACTTCGTCCGCGTGGATTGAGGTTTTTTGGTTCCCGCGGGAACTCTTTAATTTTCCGGGATAAAAAGTATCCTGTACTATTTTTTTAAAATTAATTATTTATTTCTTTTACATGTTTACAGAGTTATAAATAGTTATAATTCAAAAATTCAAAATTCAAAAGTTTTTTATTCAAATAGTCTTTTTACAAGTGCTTATGAATAGTCGAATGAATCTACCACTGGTTCGGAATGCCACTCCCACCGAGAAGAACCAGCAAGAAACTCGGCGGTTGCTCTTTTGAAAAGAAAATAATTTATAGTTCCAGACTATAATCTATCACTGTGCCAAATTTCATCCAGATCCATTCAGCCGTTCTGGCGTGATTGAGTAACAAACATCCATCCAAGAAAGATACATCCATCCATCCATCCAAACTTTCGCATTTATAGTATTAGCTATTACTTATTATTAGTATTATTATATTCTGTGGTATTAGTATAGATATTGAGTAATCGAGGTAGCAGTAGGCTTACGAACATCTTGATTATACTCGTGCGCTATGTTGGAAGGCGATATGTACCTATACTCCAACGGCTCCAACGGCTGAACGGATCTAGATGAAATTTGGCACAGAGATAGATTATAGTCTGGAATAGCACATAGGCTACTTTTTATTCCGGAAAATTAAAGAGTTCCCGCGGGAACCGAAAAACCTCAATCCACGCGGACGAAGTCGCGAGCATCAGCTAGTAATATTATAAATGCGAAAATTTTGATGGATGGCAACTTAAAGTATAGTAGGTATATATAGTAGCACAGTCGAATATGGCTTAAAAAGTTATAAAAAATCTTTATTTCAGGGGGGCTCTCATAGAAGCGAATGCGAAGTAAAAATTTTTTTATAGCGTTACATAGGGTTGCGGTATATCATTTTAAAGATAATTAGGAATAGAGTCCAGAAATATTTTTTCTTTAATTTTCCCCCTAAAATTGACGAAATGGAGGGCTTTCAAAGTGGAGATTTTCTAACGTCCAAAGTTGACCTCAGAACTCTCAATTTTCTGAAAGGCTGAGCCTGAACTTGATGATTGATTTGAATTATATCCTGTACTTGAACAACAAATACTAAAATTAGATAAATATTATAAGGAAACGAAGTTATTTAATTTTTAATCAGCTTCAGTATTTTTAACAGAACTTCACAATGATGTCAATAGATGGCGTTCTGTTAAAGTTTATTCGTTTGTGCTTAGAATTAATAGACGTTTGCACCATCTTACGTGGAATAAAAAAATAGTCTACTGATAGTACTGATGTCTATGAACGTAAAGAAAGTTAAAACCATCTTATGGATACCGCGAGGTCAGTTCGGGGCGAACCACTAGTATATTATATAGTAAGTATAGTATAAATTAGTAGGTATATAGTATAGTATGTTGTTCAATTACCTATCAGTGCCGTTGCAGTGCGGTGTAGCGAGGTGGTTGTGGGACTGATGCGGCGCGGGCGTGGCGGGTGTGTGCGGCGTGCTGCGCCACCCACTAAGGAGAGGCGCCTCTCCGCTAGCGCCCAGCAATTTTAATCTGAGAAACCAAAATATCGGTTATTACCATAGTACCAGTGGAAATTATTTCAATCTAGTTTATCAGTCTAGTTGTGAAGCCTGTTCGTCCTGGGTTCGATTCTTGCGTCAGCACAAAAAAGTTACGTATTAGGTTTGAAAATTAATGACGTAACATTTCAGAATTTCATATAAATCCCATACTTAGGACGCGTTTTGACGTTTGAAAAAAAGTTGCTGATTTGACTATTTGTCAAATACCCAATTCTCAGCACTGACCCAGAGCTAGGAAATTGGCGGCGTTATTATATCCCCGGGGAGCACGTAAGGACGTCGGCCCGATCTCTCTCGGTCGCGTTGGAATACTGTCCCATTGAGTTCTACGCTAATCATCATTAGCCTAACGAAATGATCACGATATCGATAGTTCGTGACATGCTTTCATTCCATGTGCTCTTCAAGTAGCTTAGCTTTTTTCAATAATTTCTTGATTACGCTTCATGAAAAATGAAAAACCCGTTACAGGAAAACAAGTCCGAGGACCTCCGTGGCGCAGTGTTGAGCGCTGTTGCCTTAAAATGCGGAGATTTCTGAATTTTCCCAGGTCTGGCCTGGTGGGAGGCTTCGGCCGTGGCTAGTTACCCTCCTTCCGGCAAAGACGTACCGCCAAGTGATTTAGCGTTCCGGTACAATGCCGTATAGAAACCGAATAGGGGTATGGGTTTATTATACTGCCATGCCCCTAACAGGTTAGCCCGCTGCCATCTTAGACTGCACCATCACTTACCATCAGGTGAGATCACAGTCAATGGCTAACTTGTAGTGGATAAAAAAGAAAAAAAAAGTCAAAATATATTTGCAATGTTTATTCCCGTGTAAAGTAAAAACCATATTGTGCTTAGGTATAATAATTCCCATTTTATAATAATATTATTTATAGCTTACTAGATGATGCCCGCTACTTCATAAACGTGGATTTGGGTTTTAAAAATCTCGGGTAAACTTTTTGACTTGGGATGATAAAGTAGCCCTTGTAAAAAAGTTTGGATGGATGTATGGATGGATGGATGTTTGTTACTCAATCATGCCAGAACGGCTGAACGGATTTGCACGAAATTTAGCACAGATATAGATTATAGTCTGGATTAACACATAGGCAAATTTTTATCCCGGAAAATTAAGAAGTTCCCGCGGGAACGAAAAAACCTCAATCCACGCGGATAAAGTCGCAAGCATCAGCTACGAGCATAATATAAATAAATTATAAGTCCTTAGCTACCATGTTACTCTAACCAAGATTGCCTGCGGCTTAGCTATTTTATCCATCCTCCGCAGAATGGTAATACATACGAGTACATACATCTAAAAATAGAACCAATATTTGCCTTACAATATTGCTCGTAGACCTACACAGTTCGTACACCCAAAGTAGGCATCTGTCGGATGGTAGGTATTATTTTTCTCAAGGTGTCTAAACTGTGCGACCTTTCATTTACTCAACTGAGAGCTAAAAGTGTCTTATCTCCTGTTTTCGGAAAACAATTAAGGGTTCTCGAATCAAGTAAGCCCTTATCGTGTCAAGTCGGTTTTTCTTTTTATCGATAAATAATTTGTCGCTAATATTTGAAGTGAAAACTTCTTTAGCTGCGTTGAGCACTTTTTGGTAGGGGGTAAACTTGTGGAATTGCGTTACCGTCACCGACATGCTCGCGTTGTTACAAGGACAAAAAGTCTTAAATATAAATATACTACATTCCTAATTAAACTTTAAAGCGTTAGTTTTAAGGTTTATATTTTAATTTAAAAAATAAAATTTTAATAAAATTTTCTCAAACATGCATGGAAATATTGTCATTATTTTGAAAAAAGAACACGCGAAGTATCGAATTTTCGGACAAAGAAAATCAAATCCATTGCAGGAGCGTTTTTTGAATTTGGAACATTACAACGCTCCTGCAATGTTGTATGAAAAGGCGTGCTGGGGTTATTAGATACTATTTGACTCTTTTGTCATTCTTGGCATACCATAGTCTCTTTGCTTAGTACAAATTGCGTTTACGTGGCTGTATATCCATAAATGCGTTTGCCTGTCGGCACAGATGATAAAAAAAAATTGGCGGCAAAGCTGAAAATTCGTCTTGATTTGTTATTTACATACTTACTAATAAATATAAATTTAATAATAATTAAAATGGTTTCCAACGGTTCAGAGAGTGAAGTGGAGATTGATTGTACTCCACCAGATTTAAGATAAGAAGCCAAATTGGCAATGGAAAACATGCTTCCAGCGAAGTCAAAAAAAAAAATACATGAAAGTATATGAAAATTTTATGATAATATAAAAAGTATGTTTTATTTCCCTGCATTCTTTTGAGAAAAGCACTATATATGCCTCGGCGGAAATGGCAACTGCCTGTCTCGTATTAGTGAAGTCCTCGCCTACGGCTCGGAATTCAAACTCATACTCGACCTGCAATTGCCTATTTCCCGGCCTTTGCAATAATGTACTTACTATTAAAATATTCGTTTTCACTTCTATCGGCAGTCCCTATGACTGCCAATTTTTTTTACTTATATTAGGTGCATTCATGCAATTTAATAACTTTCTGCTTTAACAATTCCTTTGCAAAGGTCTTGAGGACCATACCCTCTTACAATCATAGGGAAGATCAATCTTTATTGTAAGTAAGTATCAACAACGACTGTAAATAGTTTCAATTCAATCATAATAATATGAAATATGCACAACCGCTTAGATAACGATTAAGACAACCGTTAATTTATGAATATGACGAGAAACGTCCTCTAAATGAAGCAAATTTTTCCAAAATATTCTGAATACATTGCATGTCATGTTACAAATCAGAACTCCAAGAGCACCATTTATGGAAGGCATCAATGTTCGTACCGTATTATTTAGCTTTCGTACCAACTTCCATTACCTCGGCCGAAGATTGAAGTGTACGCCTTTTGTTTGTAGAAGACAAGGGCCCTTCTAGCGAGTGCGCCCTAATCATGAGTGTTGACTCAATCGCCTTCCACTTTTATCGATAAAAAGTTCCCTTTAACTTGCTAAAACAAACCCGACAAACCAGATGGAAAACTTAAGGAAACCCGATGGAAATAAACAAACGAAATTATTAAGAAAAAAACTAACAGACTACATTGAAAGAAGAACTTGCCCTTTAAATTAGATATCAAAATACATTAGAAACATGTAATGGTAGTTTGTATAGTAGGTACATATAAACATTTCCAATAAAAAAATTGCTTTATTTGCGACTAATAGGTACGTACGTACGTTAGTACGTGATATTATTACGTAGTGTATAATATCTAAAATTGCGAAACCATAGAATTACACGAGAACATTTATCTTGTCAGACATAAGAAATGCCCGTTTTCGTACAAATATTTCCACGCCGCAGATGCTTTAATAAATAACAAATAAGCACTTTTCAGGAATTTCGCTAGAAGCTCTCGAGTTTCCAAACCGCTTGATAAAACCGCAAACTTATATTTTTTTGTCATTTATAAAAATTCAAACCGATTTAGAGACGCGCGATCTGCTACCATCACAAATTGGTTTTCCGAATGCTTCGAGCGACCAAAGGCCAGGGAACCTCATTTGCTGTGAACTGTCGTACCGTGAAATGAGATATTATAAACTGCTCTGAAAATGTGATCCGTTCTATTGGAGCGATGTTGCCACGCTTGCTCATACTCGAACTTATACCAATATTATCGGCTTAATATACCTGAGGGGAAAGGCTACATTCCACAAGATTTATTGGCGAATTGAAATGTTCAGGAAATGTAAAATATTTTCAGCGAACGAAATACATACTCGTTGAAGTCGGATAGCCGTATAAACATTTTGTTATACCTACATATACTGAAAATCTTATAGTGAATTTTATTTTTATCAGGCCGCAATTACACTTTAAGTTTTTGCGTAGTAAGCATACGTAAGTGACATACATTACCAACATTTGCATACGATACGCGACTTGCAATACCGTTTACATTACGTAAGTTATTCATGTAAATAATCAACTTACCAAGCCCTTGACTGCGATCTCACACCTAGTGAGTCCTAAGTGCTGATGCAGTTTAAGATGGTAGCGGGCTTACCTGTTCTGTTTATTAGGGCAATGGCATTTATATTAAACCCACACCCCTAATCGATTTCTACATGGCATCGTACCGGAACACTTAATCGCTTGGCGGTACGTCTTTTCCGGAAGGGCAATATCACAGCCTAAGCCTCCCACCAGGCAAGAATAGTGGTTGACACCTTAAATTAAAGTTATGACTGAAAATTTACCTATGAGTTTTGTGTCTAAAGAGTGGTCAAACCCTTCAAGGTCAAGCTTTACTTAAAACCTTCACACCTTTAATGTAAAATTTATCCTTTACAAAGCATTTTAACGAATTATAAGTTAATCTCATCTTAACAAACATCTCCGTAATTTAACTACGAGTATAGATATTATTTGCCAACCGTTTCAAAACTAGACCATCGCGATCTCTTATTAAAATAATGAACTTATGAAATTATATTCTTAAGAGAATTAAATCGGCACAATTCAAACTAAGGAAGTTGTTTTCAATCAATAAATATTGGCGTGGCGTTTTGCTTTAAACCTTTATAAGACAAGGGCGACCGGGTCTTAGGGCGCTCTTGATAGGAGTGCCGTTGCCTTTCTCCAACAAGAAACAAACTCTCGAATATCTGAGCCGACATAATGGAAGACGCTCACTTTAAGAGATTTAAACTTTTGGAAGCCTTTGTTCTAAGATATAGTGAATTGATGTTCTACAAAAGATACTTAGCGCAAGTAAACATATTACCTCCTCAGCCCACGATTACACTTGTAAGTTTTTACGTAAGTAGCGTGCGTAAGTTACTTACAAAATAATGAAATTATGGTATACAAAATAATGAAAGCCATACCTTTTCTTTGCCGGTAGATTGGTAACTAGCTGTAGTATTGTATACTACTTAAGTCACCTTATTGTACTAAAGTTAGCCACCCCGGTGAAACACAATGCGTTTTCAGCAAAAATATTAGATGCAAATATCCGATCGACGGATAGCTCCTAACTTCAGTTATAGTCGGTCGTCTCCTTCACACGAAGCGACGAACCAATATAGCTGTCCTTCTCTCTCACCGAGGGAAGCCATGTTTGTTCCAACTGCGACTAACTTCAGGCAGCAAAACGCCGTCGCTAGCGCAAGGAGTCAGTCAGGCTCTTACCTTAGAATCAAGTACACATATCGCGCTAAGCATTGTTCAGGACGCTGAAAATGTGAAAGCCGCCATATCTACCGCTTTGCGGTCGGTGTGTTAAAATACATGGCTATCGGAGCCATCATCAAGTCAGCACGCCCGTAATTTACAGGGACTGGCTCAATCTTTTCCATTATGGATAATCCCATAATTATTTCTTTTAATTTATCGAACCTCATGTAATGTAATGTGGTTAAATTATGTGTTCATCTTCGTCGGTAATTTTCGTTCAAAGTGGTTACGAAATGTTCTCGCTGCTCCGTCCTTCTCATGTACAATAGCCCGTAAGGAGTGAAAAACGTGAATCCGTGGTAAATGAGCGTCAGATCAGAATGCGCAAAAAGTGTGCGTATGCCGTTGCGTCGTTCTCGTGATGACGAAGAATCTCAACCGATGTCAGCTCCAGGAGGTTGTGATCCCAAACTGGGCATGCCTCCTCACCTAAACGTCCCAGCGGGAATCTTCTCAACGTTGGATCGCGTAATATTCCAAAGGACTGTAACAGTGAGTGTGTCTCGATCTAAACCACTAAACGTTAACCCCCATTTGTAAAAATAGTATTAAAGTAAGATATTGTATCAGTGTACGAAATCTCTTTTCTTTACGAGTTCCCATTATCATTTCAATCTACTGCTGAGGTGCGAGAGCGGGCCTGTAGTCCGGTACGGCTCTTGAACCAAGGGTTCGATGCCCGGCCGGCTGCTCTGTCCGGAACAGATAATTAAGTAAGTATACCCCTATGGTAAGCCCTATAGAAAAGTTAACCCACTTTATAATCTAACATCTCTCCAATTTTATTGTAACCTTAGATTACCCTTTATTCACGTTACATAGCCACGGCTGCAGCCTTGAAACAGACCAGCTTTGGTCAATTTTGCACTTATAAATTCCCAAATTTACCTGTGTGATAACTTTATCATGACTGTTTCATTTATGACCACAGCACACACAACCGCACCACAGAGCTATTACCACAGAATATTGGTAATGGCTATTGCTATGTAACTGCACCAAGGATTTCGTGATATCTAATTGACTAAATCTTGCCCGAAGAGTTGATAAAATATACTCTCCAATTACGCATTTGCTCCAGGCAACTAACTTCGTTTAAATCCTCTCAGTTAATTAGTGTACCAGAGGCAGTAATATTGCTTCCAGAAACTTCGCTCATCAAATCAACCTGATTTCTGCAACGGGAAACAGTTTTGAATCTATGTTTATTGGTGCTTAGGTTGAGATGAAAAGTACGAACGTACGTACCTACGTACTCATCAGACCACGACCACGATCTCAGGAGAATTTTATCTCGAAAGAGTTCCCGAGGGATTTAAAAACCCTAACACGGGTAAACTCGCGGGTATCAACTCGTACATAATGGTTTTATAATTATTGTTCTTTTACTTCTTGCAGTGTGAACGTAAAATGCTATCTTTCTAAACAGATGTTTTTGTGCAAATTATACAGCATTTACATACCAAAAGTTCATATTATGTTCCTACTCTACATTACACAAAGCTCCGTGTTTATTTTCAGTTCCAAACTAAAATTTAACTGGCCAACAAAGTTTGTATGTATTTGACGGGGTCGAATTAATATTCCGGTAATGTTATAAAACATTCATAATTTGTTCAAATTTTAAAAATATATAAGCGTCACACGATAATCTAATTTATATTTGAGCTACGAGTATTATGAAGATAGAGACCAATAAAATAATTGCTACGAGATACTTACTTTACCAAGATATTATTTTTAACTTATGAATATACTAGATGATGCCCGCGACTTCGTCCGCGTGGATTGTTTTTTAATTCCCGCGGGGACTCCTTGATTTTCCGGGATAAAAAGAACCTAATATGTTCTTCCCCGGAATACAACCTATCCCTTTACCAAATTTAATCCATATCGGTTGAACGGTTGGGCCGTGAAAGCATAGCAGTCAGACAGAGAGACAGACACACTTTCGCATTAATAATATTAATATGGATTATATTCGCATTTATAATTATTAGGATAGAAAAAATTAAATAAAGAAATAATAAGTTAAGAAAAAGCTATGACTAATTATATTTACAAAAAACACACGCCGTCCAAGTGATCGTTAATGGGCATGGTGCCCAAAACACTGAGCATAAAAAAGTGATATACTATACTTGAGCTTTTAATGTAATTTTTTTTTTTTATCCACTACAAGTTAGCCCTTGACTGCGATCTCACGTGATGGTAAGTGATGATGCAGTCTAAGATGGTAGCGTGCGTTCCTGTTATGGGCATGGCAGTTATATTAAACCCATACCCCTATTCGGTTTCTACACGGCATCGTACCGGAACGCTAAATCGCTTGGCGGCATGTCTTTGCCGGTAGGGTGGTAACTAGCCACGGCCGAAGCCTCCCACCAGGCCAGACCAGGGAAATTCAGAAATTATAAATTTCCAAACCCTGCCGGGAATCGAACCCGGGACCTCCGCACGTTAAGGCAACATCGCTCAACACTGCGCCACGGAGGTCGTCAAAACGGAAACGTGGTCATATTTGCGTAAGCCAAATATGAATGTAGTCGCTCAAGCTTTACTTAAATATTCCGAGTCTGATTCCTATGAAATCGAACCTGGACCCTCCTCCTTTTAATACCTACCACACCGCTCACCGCTGCGCTAGGGAGGTATTTTTCATTTTTAATCCACTACAAGTTAGCCCGACCACAGACTGCGATCTCACCTGATGGTAAGTGTGGTGGCCGGTAAGGAAGGTTAGGTATCAATAAATACTGCTCCATAGTAATATTAAAGTCATTTTTAATATATTTTCTGGGCTAAAATTCTTACATAAAGACGCATAGGTTTAAGGAGTTAGTTAAATGGAGGCTTCAGATATTTAAATATTCTGAAGCTTCTTGTTTTCTGAAAATATACTGAAAGGAGGAAAACGCGATGTTCCTTTTATTTAGCTTATCCGCCATCATTATTTCTGTAGCGAGCGACTTGAGTTCAATGAGTCTTTTCAATTTTCGAATCACTGAAGTGCCAAAGTTTTATCAATAGGTAGCAGCAAGAACGATGCATACCTACAGCGGCAAAAATTATAATGTTACCCGGAAGTATTATTGAGAGCTATTATAGCTCTCAATAATACTTCCGGGTAACATTATAATTTTTATTTTTAATTTATAATTATAATTTTATAATAATAATTTTTTTAATTTTTTAATAATAATAGGCGACCAACTGTCGCCTATTATTCACATACTGAGTGCAACATATAGAATGTCCGCATATTGTGATGGGCAACTACGGAACCCTACACTGCGCGTGGCCCGATACGGACTTGACCAGTTTTTTTCTAAATATCTAACCAACAATCCAACTATATTATGTTGACATGATTTTGTAAGATGCCAATAACGCAAGCAATCGGTCGATAAATCGTATTGTTTTTTTGGGAACGTCGCGTCGCGTCGTCTATACTGTACAATGCAATTAAGATTCATTTTACTTTGAGGCTAATGCCGTCGAATTCTTATACGGTCAATCGAATTAAAACTTAGGGTCAACGACCTCAATTTACATCTAGACGGGCCCTGTCAAACAAAGAATGTGAACTTATTTTACTATCGCCACTAGTCTGAAAAACGGGACAGCCTTATGGCGGGGACAAGGACAGGCTTATACAGGTGAGGGGCATGCCCTACAAGTCGGACGCCCAACTTTTTTCTATGAAAGGGCCAATCTAGTACCTACATATATAACGATGCTTAAGGGTGCTGTTGCATTGAGGCTGGAATTCAAAAATACGTACCTGGCTTTGTGTGAGCGTCTCGAGCGCGAGGAGAGGTCGAGCTCGCTGGCGGCGGAGCACGCCGTGCCAGCCTGCAGCGAGCCACGAGAACCGCCCAGCCGCCGCGAGCCCAGACGACACGTCATCATTTCTGTAACAATACACCCCAGACATAGTATAACCACATCATAGTAATATTAGATTTTAATTCTCGCGGGAACTCCATAATTCTATTTCTCTCCTCCATAATTCATGTACTTTATTTTATTTTAGTTAGTAGTAAATTTAGTGATTTTGTAGCTATAATTTTTTCATTTTTGTGTTTCTTTTTCATTTTATTGTTATCCGTGTGAAAGTTGAATAAACATTTATTTATTTTTATAATTTTCAAGCATAAAAAACCGACAAAAAAAGGGTGTAGGTAACTATTACCTATTCAGTGGTGCAGGTATGGAAATGGTCTGCATTTTTTATGGGCGTCGGTTCAATGGAAGAATCCTTACTATAATATTATAAATACGAAAGTGCGTACGGTTGTCCATCTGTCTGTGTGCTACACTTTCAACTAACTCGAGGAAGGAACTTGGGTCTCTTTTTATCTCAGAAAATCAAGGAGTTCCCACGGCATTTTTCAATAACAATATCCACAGTGCGGATTCCACACAGACGAAGTCGCGGGTGTCATCTAAATATATAAAAGGCAAAGGTGACTGATTGACTGACTGACTGACTGACTGACTGATCTATCAACGCACGGCTCTAACCACTGGTCGGATCGGGCTGAAATTTTGTATTCAGATAGCTATTATAACGTAGGCATCCGCTAAGAAAGGATTTTTGAAAATTCCACTCCTAAGAGGGTGAAATTCATGAAACTTGGTTTTCAAGCTACGGGTAAAAAATTAAGAAATATTATGTGTTTCACAGTTTTTGAAATTTCTACCCCCGAAGGAGTGAAATAGGGGATAGAAGTTTGTATGAAAGTCCTTCATTTCTCAAGTTATAGCCATGAAACTTAGCATTTGGGCTTTCAGTTCATGCAAGAGTACGTGTTTCACCATTTTTGAAAATACTACCCCCAAAAGGGTTGAAATATAGAGTTTGTCCTTCAATCACGCCGCAACAGAGCAACGGATCAACGTGATTGCATGAGTATAGTTGAGGACCTGGAGAGTGACAGCCTACGTTTTAAACCAGAAAATTAAGGAGTACCTGTGGGGAAAAAAACTTAAACCACGCGGACGAAGTTGCGGGCATTAGCTAGTCTAGAAAATAATTGCTTATTACCTAGACCCAAAGCATAAAACTCCCAAAAAAACGAAAATGATCAGTAATAGAAATAAAGATATATAATTTTCTTTGGAGTACAGACTTTCTCCACCGTGAGGTTGAAAGTCTTCAGTTCTTTTTACATATAAATGATAATGTCTCAAAATTGACATCTTTTGATTCTTTAACGAGGAAAAATCTTTATCTACCACTCCTTAGAGTAAAAGGTTGATTCACTCAAAACGAATAAAATATCTTAAACGTTGATAGTCAAAACAAAACAAACGAGGAATTCCGAAACCTTTTTATGACTCGTAAGGATGAAGGTCAAGTAAAAGGAAAACAATGGAGACAATGAAAGCAAGCCATCTTGCGAAGCAAATAAAATGAATAAATCGAATAAAGCCTATTCTTGGCTCTTTTTGTAAACTGTCGTCCACAATTTTGTTCATTGAAGCGCTCACTCCCCCAAAGTTCCGGTCCCAATTACAAGCTCGAAAGAAACTCCGCCGCTCCGCACTGAGATGTTAAAAAAACTGGGATAAATGAAAGCCCGATGCAATCAACCAATTTCGCCGGCTTTGCAAATAAAACCATGACTACTATAGCAGCCGTGGTTTATTCTAACAGATTATTAGGCTTCGCTTTGGATTTTGTTGCTTTAATGCGCCTGTTTCATCCAATTTCAGTAGTCCAAAAGAAACACCTATCCTGGGTGGAATTGTTATTAAGCTAACTTAGGGAATATAATTTCCACATAACGCGACTTCGTACGCGAGGATTTAGATTTTTTGAAGATTTAGAATTTCTGAAAATCCAATGGGTGCATTCTTCTGGTTCCTTCACTACCCCTCTTGAATCTATCCTCCCAAGAGTCCAAGTCCTCCGGCCATTTGTCACTCGGCTATATTCATCGGTTCTGCTTTTTATGTGTTGATCTGGTTTGAAAATGTGAGCAGTGCCAGAATTGCCAGGACAGGCCAAAACCAGGAGTTTTTGGCGTATTCGATCCGTAGTGCCTGCGGCAGAATTACAGTATGGTACCTACCGTAAATATAAACTTTTATTTTAATTTTAAGTTCAGCAACAGATATTAATTACATGTCGATTGGAAACTATAATATTTATAAGTTGGCGACCGAGTGTTGACATATTGCTAAATGGAAATCAGTGATGGAAATAGGCATTAAAACATTATTTCATGCGCAGGCCGTGGTTTTGGGAAATTTTAATGACAGGTTACATCGCAGTGCGTGTGCGAAAGCCGTGGTACTTGTTTATCAAACGTTATTGCTGTATTTGGATAAAACAGATTAAATTCGTTGGCTTTTCCCACAAAAGCTAAATTCATTGACAAAATGCGGGAGAACACAGCCGCGGGAGCGACTTCGGGCCGCTGCGAAACTATAAATTACAAAGTTGTAGTATTGCATTGTATGGATGAATATATATTTGTGTATGTAAAAGTTAACCGCGAAATTAATTGATCTAACTGCATATAAAAATAATGAGCACATGTGCATATACACTAAGGTGACGTAAATTAGAATAACTACAAACTAATAGGAATAAGTGTTCCACTAAATAATATATAGGGTTTCTACATCAGCCAAAACTAGTTCTATATTTTGTTTTGTGTTAAATTAATGATTAATATTATGTCCGGAGTGATGGTAATAGTATCGCAGAATATGTGTAGTCTACATAAATTATTGAAACTTATAAATTAGGTATACCTACATAGCAAAACTTTGCGTGAAGAGAAATACTACATCGTTATCAACTGGCAATGTCAAAAGCTATTTTAAAGGTGATGTTAGGAATCGAGGGGTAGGTATAAGTATTGTGTTACTTCCACCCCTAAGGAAATTTATGTGAAATGGAGTGGAAATATCGTGTTAGGCAACTGTTGAATCGAAGACAATGTGACTTGTGCCATTACATCATTCATACTTAAGGTACATAAAACTACTATATAAACACAAACTCAATTTATTTATAACATGTAGGACAAGGTGTCTCTTATGTTACGTCATGTTTTGACACTACCACCGGTCAAGAAAGCAGGTTCTGCTGAGAAGAGCCGGCAAAAAACTCAGCAGTTGCTCTTTTTATAAACTGCATTGGTAACTTCATCGATAAGAGAACATTCTTAGATGATAAAAAACCAAAACAGTTTATTTCTTTGAGCTCTACGTTGACAAATGCATACATACAGACGTTAAAAGTTTTTTTTTTATCCACATCCAAGTTAGCCCTTTACTAAGATGGTAGCGGGCTAACCTGTTTGGGGTATAACAGTTATATTAAACCTATACTCTTAATCGGTTTTTACACGGCATCGTATAGGAACGCTCAATCGCTTAAAAATAGAAAACTTCCAAAGGACTAATGACTACTACTTAAAAAAAAAGATATGACTTTAAAATAATTAAAGCACTCAGCTGTACATATTCTCGTTCAAAAACAATTCTATGTGTTAATATTTGTTTTCACAAATCAAAGGCTTGCACAGTGAAAATAAGAGACCGAACAGAGCCTGATATTCTAGTGAAAACTATGAGTGTTCACTACGCGTAACTGAATCGATACAAAAAATAAAAAAATATAGACTCGATTTTTAAAGCCCGTTCAAAAGTACCGCACTCGCGGGACTGACGGGATTTACTTTACAAGCAACACAATTTAAAATAAACAAAAAATAATTAAACATGCTAAATTTAATTTTGCAGTACGGGAATTGCATTAAAATAAAACAACCGTTACATTACTGTAAAAGTAGTTTCACCCAAGTACGTAATATCAAGAATCTCAACGTAGACATTTGAGCAAAGTTGCAAGCGCATGTTTTTTTTAAATTCCACCGAGTGGTCTACCTTAGCTGAGAAAATCTATTTATGTCAATACTAGTTATATCTTTTAATTATTATTATATAACTTATTAAAAGGTATATTTTTACCCATACTTTATAAAAATATAGATAAATGTTTTATTTAAATATAAGGGTAATTATCTCAACTAGTTGAACCGCGATCAAGAGCCACATAATGCAATGCAACAAAATATTATAAATAATATTGTTTGGAGAACATAGGTTATTTTAAAAAACGTAAATGAACAATAGAAATACAAAGGGCTCCAAGAAAAATCAGTCTGTTACTCGGATAACACACAAAAAGACTATCCAGTCCATTTACAATATTAGTTTCTTAAATAAATAAACCAAAAACTTTTGTGGTCTATACGTCTTTGAGAAGATAACAGACCATGAATTATGAATCCAGTTGTTGCGAGAATAGACGCTCCACCCGAATTATTAAATGATGATTAATAAAAGCGGTGATAGTCTGGTGGTCGAGTCCTATCCTATCTCCTATCAGAGTGGCCGGGGATTCGATACTCGTGCACGCACTTTTCAGCTAGATCTCTCTCTATCTGCGTCGTATTCCTCATTTTTACTTGAGCTGAAAATAATTTACCCGAAAAACATGCCCGAGTGAAACCTCAGACGGAACCTAGTATGTATATAATATAACTTGTAGCAGATATATTTTAGAAGGGGCTTGTTAGCGAAGATGCTGCCTGCGGGATGATTTATGTCGGTGGTCTATCCCATTTTCGCTAATTACTTAGACGTGCTTTCGCCTTGTTAAGATTTGTGTCTCAGCGACCGCAAACTAAATAATTATTTCTTATATTATGATGTATGAGTAACCAAAGTGGTAATAATCTAGCTTGACAACTCGTGTTTATGTTACTCGATCGTAAGTTTAACTTTTTAACAAAATTTAAACTTACGGTCTCACTTTTAAAATACATATAATGTTTCGGTTAAAATAAGCTTAACGATCCGTTCACTCAAACATTTGATGCTATCAACTTTTTTGGGACATTTGAGCTGATTTGTCTTATGAATAACAATTTTTTCTTCGTATTCTTTATTTTTCACGATTGGAGAACATGTTTATAAGTAACTAGCTTATGCCCGCGACTTCGTCCGCGTGGTTTAAGTTTTTTTTCCCCACAGGCACTCCTTAATTTTCCGGGATAAAAAGTAGCCTATGTCACTCTCAAGGTACCTCAACTATACCCGTGCAAAAAATCACGTTGATCCGTTGCTGCGGTGTGATTGAAGGACAAACTCTATTTAACGGCCTTGGGGATCGAAATTTCAAAAATGTTGAAAACGTACTTCTTCATATTTACCCGAAAGCTCAAATATCAAGTTTCATGGCTTTAACTTGAAAAATGAATGACTTTAATACAAAGTTTCAATTCCTATTTCACCCTTTTGGGGGTGAAATTTTGAAAAAATGTGATACACGTACTTCTTTATTTTTACCGAAAGCCAAAATACCAAGTTTCGTTAATATAACTTGAAAAATATCGTGAGAAATGCAGGACTTTCATACAAACTTTCATCCCTTAATTCACCCCTTTAGGCGCCGAATTTTTAAAAATGGTGAAACACGTACTTCTTCATATTTAACCAAAAGCCCAAGTGCTAAGTTTCATAGCTATAACTTGAGAAAAGAAGGGCTTTCATACAATGTTTCAACCCCTATTTCACCCCATTGGGGGTGGAATTTCGAAAAATTGTGACACACATAGGTACATATTTATATTTTACCGAAATCCAAAATACCAAGTTTTGTTGACATAACTTGAGAAATGAAGGACTGTCATACAAACTTTCATCCCCTATGTCACCCCTTTGGGGGTCGAATTTTCAAAAATGTATAAACATGTGTTTCTTCATTTTCGTTGATATAACTTGAGAAATGAAGGTTTTTTTTTACAAATTTTCATCCCTATTCCACCCCTTTGGGGGTTGAATTTTCAAAAATAGTAAAATTCTTACTTCTTCATATCTAACTGAAAGCCCAAATGCTAAGTTTCATGGCTATAACTTGAGAAATGAAGGACTTTCATACAAATTTTCAACCCCAATTTACCCCTTTGGGGGTAGAATTTTGAAAAATTGTAACACACGTATTTCTTTATTTTTTACTTAAAGCCAATATACCAAGTTGCATTGATGTAACTTGAGAAATATTTTGAGAAATTGAGGACTTGCATACAATCTTTCATCCCCTATTTCACCCCCTCGGAGGTAGAATTTTCAAAAACTGTGAAACACGTGTTTCTTTATTTTTAACTGGTAGCTCATATACCAAGTTTCATGGATATAACTTGAGAAATGACGGACTTTCATACAAACTTTCACCCCCTATTTCAACCTCTTAGGGGTGGAATTTTGAAAAATCATTCCTTAGTGAGCGCCTACGTCACAAAAGGAACCTACTGTCAAAATTTCAAGTCTCTAACCCCAGCGGTTTAGGCTGTGCGTTGATATATAAGTCAGTCAGTCAGTCAGGACTTTGAATTTTAGTAGATAGATAATAATGGATCTTTTTTATTAAAATTGAACTACTCAGAAATCACTAAATTACTAAACTAATCCACGGCCATATCAACTGCCATAGCTAAATACGAATAATACCATAGACGAAACCGGTCTTACACGGAAAAAGATTTTGCCGTGGAAACGGGCTTTTAGTTGATGTTCACACTTAATAGTCCAATGGAAATACAATATTTAAAAGGACCGGAAAAAGTAAATGTCGTAATTGAATACTCTGCAAATTAACTGTGAACAAATAATATGCCGTTTGGAAGCTATTCAGACAACGTTTCGTACACATCACGGTCGGTTAATTGTATCAAGCCGCCAATTATTTTGTCGTTTGTACAAACAACACACAACAACCTGTGTACAGTAAATTTTTTGAATATGTACCTACTCATTACTCACGAATCAAGCGAGGTTCGGGCAGTGAGGCGTACGTTTGTACTTACCATTTCGCTTTGTGGCCGATCGCGCGTTAACCGACACTGCTTTTCCTCACAGTTGGGGGTAGGGACGCCAGGAAATCTACCTTTTCCGGGATATTTATTCTACATGGCTCTTGGCATAAAATTATTGACATAATAAATGATGCCCGCGACTTCGTTCGCGTTTATTTAGTCTTTTGATTCCCGTGGGAACTTAATTTTCCGGGATAAAAAGTATTTATGTCCTTCCCCGGGATGCCTACCTCTATACCAAATTTCATTAAAATCGATTGAAAAGTTGGGGCGTTATAGTGCAGTAGACAGATAGACAGACAGTCAGTGGATTAGTCGATATGGATGATAGCCTGCTAATACAAACAAAAGTACTAACAACAAAATTTGTATTGTGATGATAGATTCTCGAGACGCATTGCACTCTACAGTTTTTTTTTTCGAGCTGCAACTTAGTTGAAGATTTGAATTTTGAATTGATTGAATGTCCTGATGCGATTTACCTATTTAATATCAAATAGACCGCAATATTATAGATTTTGTTATCCGAAAATTATAAATTATTATTTGGCACAACCCCGAAAATAAAGTAGATCCAGCTGCCTGACTAAGGAAGCTCGCCTATTGTAATTATTATTCTTTCCCATTATAGATTTTACAGTAATAGGTAAAAGCAGGGCTGCTACAGCCGATGTAACTTGGCTTCGTTAACATGAGTCATGTTCGATTCATTTGACATCATTCGGAATCAAGGCCCATTAGACGAACATTTTTATCCGCGCAGTTTTTTATAGTATTGTCAGAACGGAAAATGGTTTCTTTCATTATTAGATTTCAAAGTATATTTTGTATAGGTAAAAGCGATTTACGTTTCCTTTGCAGTGCTGAAAGGTTTTCTCCTTTATAATCCTTTAACGAAAGCATTGTCTGACCTGAGAGTTAATTTATCTAAATCTTTCTAAGAGTTTAGCGTGAATCAGTCAATGTTCTCATTTTGCGATTCTTCCTATTTTTTTTTAATGAAAACGATAGAAACATAGTTTAAACATGCATAGTAATAATAGATCAATAATGCCTAATACTTTCTTTACAAAATTGGATGATTAGCCAGAGGAATATTGATAAACATAAAATTTTGCGATAAGTTATTGTTTACTGAAATTAAGGGAAAGATGCCTTCCGTTTCAGATCAAAATTTCTAGACATTCAAGTATTAAACGACTGTTTTAGAACAAAGGCTAACGTCAACAGTCTTGAATGATGTTTACCTCAAGTTCTTTGATCAACATTTACATTGTAAAGAACATCAACATCGAAGGGTCTGCTTAGGTATTTATAGATTGTCTAGACTTTTAAAGCAGTCTTGCCATGGACTGCTTAAAAGTACACTATTTTAACACGTTTTTATTAGCTTCACCTGAAACTATGTTTATTAAAAAAAATCTTGGAAGCCGAATTTAACTAAATTCAATTTTTGTCTTATTGATTTGAAACTTTGCTAATATAATGTAAACCCAATAACAATACAATAATTTGATTCCATCGAGCTGATCGCATGATGCATCCTGGAGGTGGATAGTAGTTACTAGTAAACCCCTTGAGTTTGGAATCAATCTGATAATGCAACCTTGGGATAGATAGTGGAACTCTTTATGGTTACTATTGCATTGAGCTCTCTAAAGCCACATTTCATATCTCCATAGCCCGCATGCCACCTCCTACAGTACATAATAGCATATCAAGTAATCATTTAGAAGCTGTAGAACTCGAATTTTGGAATTCCATATGGGCTGTTTCCAAAAACAAAGACGTACAATGTTCGCATACGCTTGTAGTGTGAGATGAAGCTTTTAATTTATTCTGTCAATTGTGCTGGCTAGTAACGAAATGAAAACAATTATTATCGACTGCAATATCAAAGGTGCCCTGTTTTCAAAATATAAGTAAGTACCAACATTTTCTCGAGACAAAAAGCGGAAGAAAATTCTATATCTACTGTAATTTCGTAGTATTTATTAATTCATTCTATCCATACTTTATATTATGGGTGCCGAAAGTGAATATGTCTACTTAAAATCCATCTGTCTGTCTGGATTCTACATTTTTAATGCCATAGAGTTAATAATATAGTAGTTTACTGCCTACACTGGGTGATTTTTTTTGGCGTCTCGAAAAAATAGTGGAATATAAGGTATAAGGTTTAAACTGTATCATTTATTTAATATCTTCGGTTTTACTATAGTCCATTATATCCATAAAACTACTTAAACGCACGACATATTTTACTAGCGCTGCGATAAAATGTATGCAACAGCTGAGCTTTCAGTTCAACGAAATCGCGCGTGCGAACTCTGACAAAGACGTGTAGGTTGACAATGATGTACAATTTTAATCACTTTTTTGTTGAATTCCTATTTTTAATGTTTTAATATTAACTTGCACGCACTTGTTTAACTTTAAGTACCTAATTATTTTAAAAATTGTATAATTTTGTAATCTTTTTGGCCTTATTTTAGTTTTAAGAGATAACTGTAAATTATATAAGTAAAAACGCTGTTGATTACAGATAAATAAACAAAATAAAAAAATAAAATTAAATAAATAAATATGAAAAAAATATAATAAAAAATATAAACGCGCTATATTTATAGATACAATAAAAATATTAAAAGTTTAAAAAAAAAAGTACCCGTGCCATGGGTTGCTATTCCATATTTTAATATCACCACCAATTTTTTTCGAGACGATTAAAAATGTGACTGTATGTATTTAGAAAAAATTTGGTATAGAGGTATGTTGCATTCCAGGGAAGGACATAAGCTACCTACTTTGTATCCTGGAAAATCAAAAAGTTCCCGTGGAATTTGTCAAACTTGCAGATAAAATTGCGGGCATCATCTAGTCTAGTATATCTAGGACTTCGTCCACTTGGATTGATGTTTTTGATTCCCGCGGGAACTCTTCTATTTTCCAAATTTCATCAATATCGGTTGAGTAGATGGGCCGTGAAAGCGTAGCAGAAAGACCGACAGATATACAGACGCACAGACAGACACACTTTCGCATTTATAATATACTAGATGATGCCCGCGACTTCGTCCGCGTGGATTTAGGTTTTTTGATTCCCGCGGGAACTCTTAATTTTACGGGATACAAACTATCCCTATACCAAATTTCATCAAAATGGGTAAAACAGATGGGCCGTGAAAGCGTAGCAGACAGACAGACAGCCATACATACTTTCACATTTACAATATTAGCATGGATAGTATGGAAGTATGAAGGAAGCTATCGTATTACTTACTTCGAAAGATGACGTATTTTCAATAGAAGTTTTGATTAAGTGTTTGTATTTTTTTAATGTTCCTAAGAAGTTGCTCGTTTGTAGAAGCTTGTTTTCGTGGAAATACTGTTTTCCTGGGAGAATCTCTTGAGAATCCAGATTAAACTATGATAGAGTACTCATACCTCACACTTGCCAGTGATAATCTCGTCAAAATCAATTTTATATTAGTTTGTATCAATCAATAAGTAAGAGCTTTATCAATTGTTTTGACAAATAGCTTATTTAATAAAATGCTCTTAATTCGAAATCAGAGAAAGACACAGATAAAAATCTATTTTGTAAATTAGTTTTATAAATGATACTTGAATGAAACAAAGACGTTAACTCGTTCATGAGAGCCCATAAAGCCCGAGATCGTATTTTTAATTAGTTCTGCTACTTTGCGCCGGAAAATAACGAAATGGAAACAAATAATCGACAGTAACATCTAAACGTGCTCTGTTTGAAAATTTACGGGAACTTAATGCCCAAGAAAAGCCGAATAGAGGATTTTCACACGCCCTTCACCCCCAATGCAAAAAAAAATATTTTTGTTTTTATTCAGCAGCATTACGCAAGATTCTAGAAGAATCTATGATTAGCATGGAGTACTAGTAGTATTTTATGTATATCATTTATTTTTGCTCCTTGTTTTATAAGTAAGTAATAAATAATTTGCAGAAATGAAACATAAACTTAATCTGTTTAATTCAAGAAAATAAGCCGCTTTGGCTAATTGCGATTTATTTTTTGACAAATTTCCAAAAAATAGGAGGTTTCAGTTCGATGCGTATTTTTTACATCGTCAAAAATTAAATACAAAATATCAAAGTCATCAAAACCGCCCAAGAAAATAAAAGAAAAGGATGGTCCTTAAGACCATCGAAATAGAATGAGTACACTAAAATTCTATATTAATTAACATAATATTTCGACAATAATTTAATAAATCAATTCATAATTTTATTCTGTTCTGGCGGTGGTATGATGAGAACACAAATTATATTAACTGTTCATTGTAGAAATGTTACAAGATAATAAATTAGAAGCAAATTGCACGTCTAGTGATTATTACGTAGAGGCAATAATGCGCCATGCTTAAATGTAATTTACGTGCAAAGTTCAGTTTCGGTTCGTACGTGTCTTGGCTTCCCACTGCACGTAACGAACAGCCCAGGCCCACCATTATTCTTCAACTATTCTTCAAATTCGCTGCATGAGTAGAATTATTGCGATAAACTTAATACACTATTTACTTAAATATTTCATAATGATTAGTACACCCCCCACCCGTAACTCAGAGAGTACGCAAAGGGCAAAAACACACTATGGACCGGAAGACACAAAAATTTCCAAATCGGATTAGACATCTCGGAGAAATCGGACTCCCTACAAACAATAACAAAAACAATGCACAGAATTGAAACCTCCTACTTTTTGGAAGTCAGTTATAAAGTCCGCGTCTTTCACTATTATAGGTATATGAAGCGCGCTTACTAAGCAACCTGACAAAACATAGTTCTCCTTCGATACGGACGTTAATGCGAACGTTGAGTCCTGTCTCATCCGAAGTGATCGCTCTATAGGAAGTAACATCTAATATAAATGTCCTAAGGAAACTTCTACGTGATTAATGCCATTAGGGCCACCTACATAATTCTATTACGACTAAATGTACCCTACTAGGCTAAATGAACATTATTATTCGTGATACATATAAGAATTCATAACTCGTGGAAAGATGAGGAGCTAATCGAATTGCGCACAAGTTCAAGAAAGTTCTCGTCGAGTTCAATTAGCAGATACACCGTAGCTTACACCAACACCGCTACGTCTACAGACCCTGTATTGCATTTGTTGTGACATAGTGTGTGTTCCGTTATAAGCACTGCGAGCACTGGCAGTGCTCTTTACTGGGGACTTCCAGTGCTCTCAGTGTATTTCGGAACGCACCCATAATATGTTGTCGCCCTTAGCTGTGTACATTATCTGTGCACGGTAGTTGGCAGAACTGACGTTGGCAGCGCTGTCGTAGCGCGCCAATTCGACTTGCTATGGTGGCAGCGCTGACGCAAGAGGGCGCTCTTGAGTGAAGTGTTTTCTTAGTGTTAAAAAGTTTAGTGATTCATTCCAACTTCAGCAGAACTTGTGGTTACACCACAAGATCGTGTTCAGTATAAGTATTATTGTATCGCCTTTCAATAATTTGTGTAAATTTAAGTATTTCCAGTTTTGCTCAATTGCTGTTTAATTGTTTATATCGCTAAGTGAATTTTACGTTATATAACTTAATCACATTACCTGAATAAACTGTATTATGTAACGGTGGATAAATTAGCAAATGTTATCATTTAATTGAACAATAAATATCTAGGAAATGTTATTAAGTATATTATTACGTATTGGAATTAATAAATACGGTATGATTCTAGATTGTGTTTCCTTGTCTGCTTCATCAAATCAACGGGCAGATTACAAATATACATGGTATGATGAATACGGTACTAAAATAATAAACCATTTAAAGTCTAGCCCCACTTGAGATGCACGGGGCGACGCGGCACGTAGCGACAAATATTTTATTTGTATGAGTTTATAAGGGGTCGTGTCGCACGTGCGTCTGCTTGCCACGTCGCTTATGTGGGCCCAGTTCCATACACACTCACACAAATAATATTTGCCGCGCCGCGCCGTGCATCTGTAGTGGAGCTAGACCTCTATAAGCTAGGTTTAAACTACTTTACGACACATAATATTTAGTATGCTATGAGGTGTAATTTACTTAAAAACCAGCAGCCCAATCAACGCGATAACGCTTTCTGGCACGCCTCCTTGAGCTTTATCTCGCGGCTTTTGTCGATCCGAAACTTGAGGCAATGGATGATTGTACTAAACTTGCTTCAGTAACTTAAACGATTCGAATGAATAATCTGTAGGTTGATAAATATGGTAATAGATACGGAAATGTGAACTTAAGTCAACTAACTTAAGTGAAAATGGTTCTACACGACCAAGTTATTAATTACGCAGGCTTGCCGTAAATAAATCGTGTTCCATTACTTAAAGTTACGGTCAGTAACTTTCTAACAACGCGACGGAATGATTTTCCCAAGATACACCCCTAATGGAGTTGATAACTGTGTGAACAAAGTGGTACTAGGCAGTTGTTGATAGAATAAGAGTGTTATACACTCTAGTAATTTACAAATCGGAACAGTGCAGTGTGCGCTTTCTGGCTAATGCATCTATGGACTTCGATAAATTGTATACTACCGCGACTTCGTCCGCGTGGTTAAAGGTTCTTGCGTAATTTCCGCGGGAACTCTTTCATTTCTCGGGATAAAAAGCCTATGCCTAGCCTATGTCCTTCCCCGGGATGAAATCAATCTCTGTACCAAATTTCATCAAAAATGGTTGAATTAATGGGCCGTGAAAGCGTAGCAGACAGACAGATACTTACACACTTTCGCATTTATAATATTAGTATGGATAGTAATGGATAAAGGCATTATCTCTAACAGTATTTTATGTTTTAATATAAAGGTACCATCGTGTGGTTTATGGTACGATACATATTATTAGTAATGTTAATTTGTTATTCTGTTTAATATTAACTAATTATATAATACAATTATTCGGTGCAGCTTTATAGACAGCTATAATATTTTAAACGCTAAGATATAAAGACAATTTCGAACATTAATTGATTCTACAAGCATATACATATATTATGAGTCATAACCTGATGATATCGTAGTGTGTGATGTGTATCGCTTAGTGGAACCAAAATTGACAAAACTAACTTAATAAATAAATAGAAGTTGTTACTCTTCAAGTAATACTAGAGCAACGAGACAATAGACTCTACATTATCATTTTAAATTGGCGTAGTGTCCATTTAAGTGTCAAGTAAATGTATTAATTACCCCCAAGCGCCTCTAACCGCGTTAAAAATAGCATCGGTGCCAACAGAACGGGGACGCTTTGGACAACTTTAATAGAATAAGTCTGAGTTATCGCCTATGACGGGGTTTCACGAACCTATATTGATTTTTATTGTTAAAACTTTGTCCCACAACTTTAGCACTTCATTCTATATACGGGAAATCTATGTCATATAAATATTTGTAAGCTAGATAAAATCTACGGTCATCTGTTCTGACTCAGAACTCAGAGCTTCTGAGTCTCTTATTACCAAGTCAACATAGGTTAAGTTTTAACATGATAATAATGTTAAACAAATAATAAACAACAAACTGTCTCGCTATTACAACCTGAGTGCTCTAGGTACATTAATATTAATTGTAGAAGAAACTAAACACATTATTGTCAATATTGTTCTCTCAAATGTTTTTTAATACTAAGTAATTGTAAAACACATTATTGTCAGTATAATTCTCTCACATGGTTTATATTTAATATTCTGTACTCATAATTGTAAAATATAACAAGAGCTGTAATGATAAGAAATAATTATTTTTTATTTTATAAAAACTTGCAATGCATCTTTCCCTTAACCCCTTAACATATTTATTTTCTTATTCCATGAATCTAAGAACCCTAGCAATTTTACATTTTTATTTCTATTTCGCTAAATAGTCCAGGCGAATTAGCTTGTATTGAAACGAAAAAAACCAAAATTGTTAACAGGATGGGAACAGTTGGAAATGGTAAAGTGGCGTATAATAAACGTAAAAAAAAAAAATGCGTGAGCAGGGGCGTTTCCAGATAAACATGGGGGATGAAAAGGGGTGGAATTTTGGATTATTGCGATTTCCGGCGAAAGTTGAAGTTGGAGAGAAAAGTGTACAATAAAAAAGTGGTAGATCATAAAAAGATCTACAACTTTTGTGTGAATGATTTTTTCACATAACCTCAAAATCTCCGAGTAAAATGCGAAAAACCGCTTTTATCGTTTTTTATTTTTCATTTACACAAAAATAATTTTATTTTGACGAAACTTGGTAAAAGTATACCTTTTTGTGTCTGAAATATCCACAAATTCTTTCAGATAAAAATATTAAGAGACTTCCGAGATAATCACGTTTTTCGGCCCAAAAAAATATTTTTCAAATTAAAATTCTCCTTAGGAAAATTGTCGTAGAGACTTCTTTCAGGTCGCAATTTTTTCGTTTTGAGTTATACTTTCTTGTGAAATAATAAAAAAATACAGTCCCCATTTAGAAACATGCTCAAAAATTGGAAAAATCAAAAACTGAATTTTGCAACCATCCTTTTTTTACTAAATGTTAATAATTTGTTTAAATTTTCAAATTATTCTTAAAAACTAATTGCACTATTCAATTGTACGGAAAAAATACAATAGATCCTTAGTTTTATTATTTGATAAAAAACTTAATTTTATATTTACATTAACAATTAGTAAATGAATGTAGTTTACAATAATCGAGATTTTTTTTAATACATTTGTAAATTGATCATCTCTTTCTTCAATATCGCTTCTATTTGTAATTTCATTATCTTCTTCTTCTTCAATATCGCTCGGATAACCTGAGGATTCTTCTGATAATTGATTTTCAGTGATTAGGCAAAGGCCCGGCTGCTCTTTTCCTTTTAAAAACATTAAAGGGGGACATAAGCTAATAACTAACTAATTAACATAACCTTAAAATGACAGATTTTAACTGAATATATACTGCACTGCAAATGACTGTTTCTTTTCGCGCAAAATCTTTACATTTATGAATTTCTAACCTACAAAAGTAAAATTTGAGAATGCATGACAAGAACGCGCGAAGTAGCTAGTAAATACAATACTTTACAATGTATGTACATGAGTATATCAAGTATATATAAAGCATATAAAGTGTCACAACTACAACAAAAACAAAATAGTATATATAATAAAGTGTCGCAATAACAAAGCTTATATTGACTGTGAAGACGCTACACGTTCAGTTATTTAATTCAAATAATAATTTTATTTATCATACCTGGTACTCCAAATTTGTATGCTTGTATCAATAAAATGCCTTGTTGTATCAATGAAATGCCGTATTGGGAATAATGGCGTCTTCTGCGTCTCCAGCTGGCTTGTAAAGTGATGCGTACGTGCGCATCGTACGCGAGATGTGGTTGTCGAAAGCACGGGCTTCGATGTACTGATTTATGTACAAAATTTGTGTGGTTCAGACAATTGTTTGAATGTTGAAAAAAGGGGTTGTTTCAAATTTATATGGAGCCTGGGCCAGGTATTTGTACGGTATTTTAAAATGTTCGGGGTCATAAAATAATAACATTTTTTTCTTTATTTCTTACTAAAAAGTTCAATTTACGAGGTACAATGCGAAATTATTTTGCAAAATAAAAGCGCAACATGCGTCCATTTTGACATTGACATATATTACACGTGTCATGATGACATTAATTGACATACAAATAACCTGAGAAATGAGAATTAACCATAAAATATCCAACAGCAGCAGATGGATGGATGGATGCGCTGCGAGAGTTGCTATTCTACAAATGTACCTAATTAAACATTTTATTTTTGTACCTCATAATCACTTTAAAACTGCAAAAAAGCATAGTTTATTTAGTTTTCTATGATTATAAACTATTTTTTGGAATACTGTACAAGTACCTGGCCCAAGATGAAACAACCCCTTTCAGAAGATTTCGATGAATCCGAAGATAATTCTGCTGAAAAGGAGCAGCCGGGCCTTTGCTTAATCACTGAAAATCAATTATCAGAAGAATCCTCAGGTTATCCGAGCGATATTGAAGAAGAAGAAGACAATGAAATTACAAATAGAAGCGATATTGAAGAAAGAGATGATCAATTTACAAATGTATTCAAAAATCCTCGATTAATGTAAACTACATTCATTTACTAATTGTTAATGTAAATATAAAATTAAGTTTTTTATCAAATAATAAAACTAAGGATCCCTTGTATTTTTTTCCGTACAATTGAATAGTGCAATTAGTTTTTAAGAATTATTTGAAAATTTAAACAAATTATTAACATTTAGTAAAAAAAGGATGGTTGCAAAATTCAGTTTTTGATTTTTCCAATTTTTGAGCATGTTTCTAAATGGGGACTGTATTTTTTTATTATTTCACAAGAAATTATAACTCAAAACGAATAAATTGCGACCTGAAAGAAGTCTCTACGACAATTTTCCTAAGGAGAATTTTAATTTGAAAAATATTTTTTTGGGCCGAAAATCGTGATTATCTCGGAAGTCTCTTAATATTTTTATCTGAAAGAATTTGTGGATATTTCAGACACAAAAAGGTATACTTGCACTAAGTTTCGTCAAATTAAAATTATTTTTGTGTAAATTAAAAATAAAAAACGATAAAAGTGGTTTTTCGCATTTTACTCGGAGATTTTGAGGTTAAGTGAAAAAATCATTCAGAAAAAAGTTGTAGATCTTTTTATGATATACCAGTTTTCTTTTGTACACTTTTCTCTCCGACTTCAACTTTCGCCGGAAATCGCAATAATCCAAAATTCCACCTCTTTTCATCCCCCATGTATATCAGGAAACACCCCTGCTCACGCATTTTTTTTTTTATGTGTATTATACGCCACTTTACCATTTCCAACTGTTCCCATCCTGTTAACAATTTTTTCCTAGTAATAGTGTAACTTGCCTGGTCTAAAATGCCTGCCAACGAGAAATAAAATGTATCTACCTCCAAACAAATAATCCCTACAACAGTGTTTTCGGGAAATACAGAATATTTTATTACAGCCTTTTTGTAATTTGTCATTTATTATTAGAATAAAAGTCAAATAATATTTTATAGTCAAATAATATTTTATAGTCAAATAGTATTTTCGGGGTAAGATATTAATTTGAATGTAGCCTTTTCGTCCGTCCGAATCAAAGTAATTTTCTTACGTATTTACTATTGAGTTAATTGTGACTGATACGAGTATGTTTTTAAATTTTTTGTTCAAAATCCTAACAATGGATGAATTATTCAAAATACCTATAATATAATATTATTAGGTAGAAATACACAAATAATAATTAATATTTATAAGTACTTTTTATTTTATTAGTTTTTAAATTTTTTACATATTGTACAACATTCAAAAACAAACTCACAAACAAAAACTAATAAATAAATTAACTGTAACAACTAATATCGAATTAATAGTAGGTGGTCCACCTGCAGAACTAAACCAATAATGGTATGTGCAGCATGATCAGAACGGCAATATCTTATCCTCAAGAGGGCCGATAATGTGCACCTAGAGGGACATTACTGAACATGACATGAGTACATAATGCGCTATTTCAGGTTAATGTGAAAATTATTCCTTAAAACATACCTACTATTACCACAGAATAGGTAAAAGTACGTCTATTACGTCTGTGGAACTTCTAGGAGTGCATGTAATACGTCTAATATCGCTGGGTCAGCTCAATCGAAGGGGTCTACGAGTACTACGAGTATTTGCACGTTATCTAACCCTAAACACAAATATTTCGGAAAATCTGAATAATATTATGTCCTGGCTAACTGTACAACGACATGTTTGGTGGTCCATTTACAGCTAGATATGTAGGAAATTGCAATGAGTAACACAAGCTACGCCTTGTCCCTTTCCCCAAGAGGCTTAATAGAGCATGAAAGTTTGTATGAATATCCGTAATTTTTTAGTTTACTTGAAAATTGTTTGTCCATGGAATAGGTCCGTATTTCAGGATTTATAACATAATCAGTAATCACCCGCACGAAGCATGGGCGCTTAGCCAGTATTTATAAAAATAATAACATCTCGATCAATGGCTCCTCGTGTATCAAGACTTCCGGACCTCTCCGACCTATATTCCGGATCGACGTTATAATAATAAACAGAAACTGATATGATACTCGTTACATTTACTTGATACTCAAGTTTAATATTATATGATTTAGTAGGTAAATGGTTTATCGTGTTCTTGATTATGTATTTATAGTTCAGTTTCCTATACCCTAACTATAGTCAAGCTGGGATCATCCCCCAGACGCCAAGCTGGTCTGAGTTGGCAATTCATTCAGATGAGACACAGTTCTAAATCGAACTATAGTCAAGCTCTAAATATACTCATGTTTTTCATAAAATATGCTATTTTTTAATCTACTACAAGTCAGCCTTTGACTGCAATCCCACCAGCAGGGCTAGCATGGGCCGGAGATAAAAATGTATCCCCCGATTTTATCCACTGACAAGAGATAAAATTAACTTATCCACTTCTCAGAGCACGGCAACAGGGGCGAGGAGAAGTTTATCCCCATTTGACATTTCACGGGGACTCGGGGGACTATTTATCCACCGTTATTTAGCGTTTTTATTTATTTATTTAGGAATAAAAATTGTATCCTTTCCTCGGGGAGAAAATTGTCTCGGCCCATGCTAGGGGTCTGGTAGGTATAAGTCATGAATGATGATGCATTCTAAGATGGTAGAGTGCTTACCTGGTTGGGGTATGGGCTATGGCAGTTACCTTTCGACACAGAATAGGTAATAGAAGTCTGGCCACGCTAACTCTGCCACGGAATAAAAGGGCAACACTTAAAACAAAGTAAAAACATACAAGTATCGATTCGATTTCTCGGCGGTATCATATCGGAACGAAAAATCGTTTGGGGGTAGGCCTTTTTCGGTAAGCCGAAAGTCCCATCCCAGACCTGAGTAAATTATAGAAAATATAAATTTCTTCATTGCCTATGCCGAGAATCTACCTCCCTCTTATAAGACCATAGCACTCACCAATGCACCATTGAGGTCGTCAACTTATTTTGAGACTTAAATTAACTAATATTTTTACTGTTTGACACCAAGTTCAGCATATCATACTAATATTATAAATGCGAAAGTGTGTTTGTTCGTTGGTTTATTGGTTTGTTGGTTTATCCTTCAATAACGCCGCAATGGAGCTTCGGATCGACGTGATTTTTGGCATGGGTATAGTTGAAGACTGGGAGAGTGACTTATACTACTTTTTATCCCGGAAAATTAACGAGTTCCCGAAGGAATTAAAAAAACTTATTCCACGCAGACGACGTCGCGGACATCAGCTAGTCAAACTATAATTATTGCAATTACCTTTTGGAGTTCGGTTTGCCTTTTTGCCTTCAAAACTACTATGCGATTAAATCAAATACTAATATTATAAATGCAAAATTGTGTTTGTTTGTTGGGTTGTCCTTAAATTCCGCCGCAATGGAGCATCCGATCGACGTGATTTTTGGCATGGGTATAGTTGAGGACTTTGAGAGTAACATAGGCTACTTTTTATCCCGGAAAATTAACGAGTTCCCGAAGGAATTAAAAAACTTATTCCACGCGGACGAAGTCGCGAACATCAGCTATAATTGCAATTACCTTTTGGAATTTGGTTTGCCTTTTTGCCTTGAAAACTACTTGAGCGATTAAAGTAAATATTCTAGTTTAAACTTCAGATCGCATACTGAGCCAATTATTCAACTTCACGGGTTCCAAAGTGCGATGTGAGAACTCTATGCAATTAAGGCGATGGTAGTTACATTACAAAAGCATCCCAGCGACGATTTAATTTCACTTCAAATTTAATACCTATAAAACAGTTCAATAGAATGGGATATCTTTGATCTTCCCTGTAATAAATTAAGTCTGTCCGTTTCCATCGGTGATTATTGGAAGGTCTCCAATAATGAAGGTTTTTATCGGTTTTCCATAATTTCTGCACGCTATTTAATTGCAGATTTTACCTTTGCGGAAAGAAAGATAAAAGCTTTCACATTAGTAACTATCAAAGACTGTTTTCAGCAGTAGGGCACATAACATCAGATAATCCGTCAAAGCATTTAAATTAATTATTAATTTTAAAAGAAATCGTCGAATTTTTAAATACTTACTCCCAGTCGATGTTTTCTATTTTTATTACCCTCGTAATTAAGTAAGCAGATATATGCATCTTTTTCTCGAAAATCTAACAAAGTTTAAATTGTTCCATGGTAAGTTTTTTCAAAACGCTAGATTAATAACAACTCAGTTAAAAATTAAAGGATGTCAAACGTTACATTTTTTTGCAAGCATATGTAGAGTCAACACTCTACGATCACAAATAGCTTAAATGCCGATCAAAAGAGATACTATGGCCCAGCTCTTGACTAACAAGCAAGAACAGGTCAGGATGTTAGGAATAAATCACGAAACACGTTGTGTTTGTAAATCGTTATCTACCCTTGTTTCGGCAGCGAGGCGTGTGTTACAAAGATTAGCAAACATTAGTAAAGCAAATTATTTAGTTGGCTCAGCGCTTTTCGTCGGAAGTTGTTAATTTTATTTGTTTGTATATCTGCAGTATTTTTGACAAAATATTACTTCAATCAACTAACAAATTAACATGTAAAGATAATTCAAAAAGTAAAAAAATGGCACGGCAAAAAATGCATCTACATCTGTTCAAGTATCTAAAAGTTAGGGTGAAATAAAGAAAGTCACATACATACATAAATCCACAAATACATACATACGTGAAGCCTGAAAATATTAAACTCCTTTTTTTGAGAGGTCGTGTAACAAGCATGTAACAAGTTGGAGAGGTTCACAAAAATTATACTCTCTTGGTACAAGTATTGAAGGCAAATAGCAAGATAAAACTTTTTTTTTATATTTTCCTAAGAGTTCTACCCTCTTTTCCAAAAGTAAGACAAAACTTTTAAATGTAGTTGTCCCCAGTAAGTTGTAATAAATAATTATTTTATTAAAGCAAAGAACTGACAAATCGGTATCTCGATTCGCATTCAACGTTCGGAAATCTGATGAACTTTATGTTGACAAACGACAGCCGAAGGGCATAAAAAGTTGAGCTAGTTTGGTCCGTAACTGTTATACCTGTTACGTCAGGACGTCAGGTTTCAGGACCTTTAAAAGTGCTTTGAATGAATTACACTCACAGATATGTATCTCAAACGAAGTACGTCCATTGCTTTACGTAATATGTCTCTTGAGAAGACTTCTACACCATGTAATCTTATGCCGCTTATTTCTAGCTGCTTTCTGTAACTCATTTGATGTCATTTTTCAGGACTGACAAAATTCGGGAAACGATAGCCGCAGCAGCTGGATTGCCAACACCGCAATGAAAAGCGCAGTTCAAACGTTCAAACGAACGACAATTTCGCGTTTTCCGTCAAGTTTAAATTTTAAAACCGGCATTAAATAACAAAGATATAACTAGTGGTTCGCCCCGAACTGAGTTCGCGGTATCCATAAACTTGTACAGAGCGCCATCTATTATATTATCATTGTGAAGTTCAGTTAAAAATACTGAAGCTTATTAAAAATTAAAAAATAATTTCGTTTCCTTATAATATTTATCTAATTTTAGTATTTGTTGTTCAAGTACAGGATATAATTCAAATGATTGATAAGTTTCAGGCTCAGCCTTTCAGAAAATTGAGAGTTCTAAGGTCAACATTAGACGTTAGAAAATCCCCACTTTGAAAGCCCCCCATTTTGTCAATTTTAGGGGAAAAATTTAAAAAAAAATATTTTTGGACTCTATTCCTAATTATCTTTATAATGATATACCGCTACCCTATGTAACGCTATAAAAAATATTTTACTTTGCATTCGCTTCTATGAGAGCCCCCCTGATATAAAGATTTTTAGAACTTTTTAAGCCATATTCGGCGGGAGGCCATCGGTTTACATATTATATTTAAATTTGAAGTAATTACGTTCAGTAATTCAGAAATTATAAGGCTCTGACAGACGTACGGACGGACGGACGGACGGACGGACAAATGCAAATTCACTCAAGTAGACTCAGAGACCTTCGCTTCGCTCGGTCAATAAAATATACTAAATTTCTGCAGCAGCTTTGCCATATCGATTAACGATTCTAATCCTAACGACAGCACAGTAAAGTGCACCTGTACCACCAGCGAGAAAATTGTAAAGCATTCCAAGTTGTGCAGTAAAATGTCATGAAATTTTTACTGTCTCGCCCGTGCGCTTATATTAAATACCACGAGGAAACTATGAGATTTTCATATACCCATCGATATATTTCTCAAATGTAGGTAAAAAGAAGCTATATAAAATCTAAATTGATTCACGAATTTAAAATTCATATCCGTCTATCGCGAGTTTATATCGCTGTGTGAAAAGAGACTTTAATACTGTCTATATTCTTGGTATAAACTCAATTTGCTAATATTGCTTTTCAAAACTCGTGCAGATCGTCTAATTTTATATACATATAGTAAAACTCTATGATAAAATTTAATATAGGTATAAACGTACGTTTACAGGCGTAGCGTAAAAAGCATTAAGTTGAAAAATTACTATATCTTAATAGTTATTTTTGTGAACTACCTAAACGGGTATTCATTATTCCTTATAAAATAATGTCTATTTCAAGTCTAGTTATTCCTATATCTTTATATATAAAATTCAAAGTCCTGACTGACTGACTTATATATCAACGCACAGCCCTAACCGCTGGTCCTAGAGACATGAAATTTGGAAGGTGTGTTCTTTGTAAAGAGTAGGTATCCACTAAGAATGGATTTTTCGAAATTCGACCCCAAAGGGGTAAAATAGGGGTTGAAAGTTTGTATGAAAGTCCGTCATTTTTCAAGTTATATTCATGAAACTTAGTATTTGAGCTATCGGTTTGAAATGAAGAAATACGTGTATCGCCATTTTTGAAAGTCCGTCATTTTTCAAGCTGTAGCCATGAAACTTGGTGTTTGGGATTTCGGTCTGAAATGAAAAAATATGTGATTCACAGTTTTTGAAAATTCTATCTCCAAGGACGTCAAATAGAGAGTTTATCCTTTAATCACGCCGAAATAGAGCAACGAATCAACGTGATTTTTTGCGAGGGTATACATAGGCTTCTTTCTATCCCGGAAAATTAAGGAATGCCTGTGGGAATTAAAAAAACTTATGCCACGCGAACGAAGTCGCGAGCATCCTCTAGTCTTTCATAAAAGGGATCAGTTTCACAAATTTTTCATTTATATACTGTAGTATATAAATGAAAAAGCAAGCAAGCAAGCAATCTGCAAGCTGTAGCTTGCAGATTGCTTGGCTGCAATCAAACTTGCAGGTAAGTTAATGATAACTCTAGACACATACTTTTTGGTAAAATTATACCTATATGTTCCTAGTTTTAAACCCACTTACTTACTACAAATAAGTATTTATCTACAAATATGTATTTTGTTTCTATTGTTTATTTAAGCAAGAATCACATAGTCCAAAGCTTTAATTAATATATATATAGCTGCTCGTGCTGACTGACTGACTCATTGATCACCTCTCCTGTAAAATTTTGTATGAAAATATTTTTTTTCACTCATCGTTTCGTATAGAAGACAAAAATTCATTCGGAGGAAAAATACGGAGAGAGCTGATGATTGAGGATTTCGAAGACGGATGAAGAGCACCAGCCAGGGTATCGAAGATAGGTGGGGGGTGCTCGACCAAATGTCACTCGAAACTTCATCCAATTGACAGTGAGCTGGAAAAAAATTCAAAATGGCGGATTTAAGATGGCCGCCATACAAATTTCGTCGGTGTCTATCTCGGAGAGTATAAAAGATGGAAGAGTGGTTTCTTGGCAAAAGATGATCAGGATATGAAGGTCTACTTGATGAACACGAAAAAAATTCAAGATGGCGGAATTTATTTTTCCATAGAAAAGGGTATTGAAGATAGGTGGGGGGTGCTCGACCAAATGTCACTCGAAACTTCATCCAATTGACAGTGAGCTGAAAAAAAATTCAAAATGGCGGATTTAAGATGGCCGCCATACAAATTTCGTCGGTGTCTATCTCGGAGAGTATAAAAGATGGAAGAGTGGTTTTTTGGCAAAAGATGATCAGGACATGAGGGTCTACTTGATGATCAGGAAAAAAATTCAAGATGGCGGAATTTATTTTTCCATAGAAATGGGTATTGAAGATAGGTGGGGGGTGCTCGAACAAATGTCACTCGAAACTTCATCCAATTGACAGTGAGCTGAAAAAAAATTCAAAATGGCGGATTTAAGATGGCCGCCATACAAATTTCGTCGATGTCTATCACGGAGAGTATAAAAGATGGAAGAGTGGTTTCTTGGCAAAAGATGATCAGAACATGAAGGTCTACTTGATGAACAGGAAAAAAATTCAAGATGGCGGAATTTATTTTCCATAGAAAATGTATGGCGAATATTGAAGGTGTAGAACTATGCAAGACTACGGTTCCTTTTCAAGATTTCTTTTTATGGAAGAAATCTCATTTTGACGAATGGTTCGGAGAAAAAAATATGGAGAGAGATGATGATCGAAGGTTCGGATGATGGGTGAGGAGCACGCGGTCAGGGTGTTAAAGATAGGTACCTACTTAGGGGCTGCTCAAACAAAAAGGGAGGGGCGGGGGGTTGGTGGTCTTTGTTTTATGTTTTTCCTTTATGAGAATTTTCTTTCACGTCGGACGCTTGGCGTGCTGGCGCTTCCACTGTACTCACTAACATAGCAGTGTGTTGTTCAGATCAGAACACGTAGACAGTAAACCAGCTGCCCGATTATGTAAGAATTTTCGATCAAATCGTAAAAGTTCGGCGTCAATGTAAAATAAACCATAACAGCATTGAATTAGAGCTCAATTTCGTGTTTCGAAATTGAGCTCTAATTTAATGCTGTTATGGTTTATTTTACTTTGACGCCGAACTTTGACGATTTGATCGGCAATTCTTACATAATCGAGGGGCAGGATAGTAGGACAGCGAGTAAGTAGACAGTGGACCACGCGGTCCAGTACGCGGTCCGCTAGCGGGCCGCGCAGCCACGCGCCATACTAGTAATATATATATAGCTGCTCGTGCTGACTGACTGACTGATTGATCACCTCTCCTGTAAAATTTTGTATGAACATTTTTTTTTTCACTCTTCGTTTCGTATAGAAGACAAAAATTCATTAAGAGGAAAAATACAGCGAGAGCTGATGATTGAAGATTTCGAAGACGGATGAAGAGCACCAGCCAGGGTATCGAAGATAGGTGGGGGGTGCTCGACCAAATGTCACTCGAAACTTCATCCAATTGACAGTGAGCTGAAAAAAATTTCAAAATGGCGGATTTAAGATGGCCGCCATACAAATTTCGTCGGTGTCTATCTCGGAGAGTATAAAAGATGGAAGAGTGGTTTCTCGGCAAAAGACGATCAGGACATGAAGGTCTACTTGATGAACAGGAAAAAAATTCAAGATGGCGGAATTTATTTTTCCATAGAAAAGGGTATTGAAGATAGGTGGGGGGTGCTCGAACAAATGCCACTCGAAACTTCATCCAATGGGGACTATCGTTTCTTTGCTCACCAGTTGGCGCCACTGTTGACTAAGGTCAGAGGTATAGCTGTCAAAGGCGACTTTATAAGATCGGCGCCGAAACAAAGTTTTAAATCTTGAATCTCATTATGTTTAATAATTTATAACTATCATCATAATATCGAGTAGCTAGTTCCGCAATGTTGTGCAGTTCCGTTTTGTTCGGAAAAAAAGGAGAACACATGTTTCCAAAAGATAAAACTGTTCTAAAACAGTGGCTAGTGGCGTTTCGCAGGAATTCGCAGGATTCTGAGGAATTAATTATATAGGCACTTAATAAATAAAATAAAAATAAATTTATTACATATTAAACTTATATTTATCCTTCCCTTTCCCTTTAAAACACACTGCTATACAAAAAAATATTAAACATTGTACTTAAATCCATACAATGGATATGATACTGAAAGATGGTTGAGTTAGTTAGTTGAAACTACTAAACAATGGTAGATACTAGATTAAGCTGGAAAATTTTCTAGCAATAGCAGGTATCATGTATGTATGATAGTAGGGGCTACTTTCTTTCAAACAATAAGTATTCATTATTGATCGTTTTTATGTACTTATAATAATTATCACACTGATAAACTCATCTTTTATAGAGAAAGTACATTTCACTTCCAATAATGTTAGTTAGTTCTCCAATTAATCCTTCTGGAGAAACCTGAAATGAAACATCTAATATTAATCAAGAGAAATACCTACTATTATTAAATTCTGGTCATCTCACACATAGTAATCTGATCCCAAGATAGGTGTGTTCTCGTTAGTGATACCTACTGTGGGTACATAACCAGAGACATAGGTATATTTCAATATCATGTAGTAAAAGTGTGTCCTTGATGTGCATGAAACCCTTAACCTTTCATGCAGAAGTCTTAGTAAGTAAATATAATATATAATACCTATATTAGGTAAATATATGTAAAAAGAAAAAACACAGCTGTTACCTCGCAAACAAGCATACTTTTGGCAAAAAATAAGTTTGGAAACAGTAAACAAACTAACCTCTGAATTAGCTGCTCTTTGAGGCCGCCTATTTTTGCGCCTCTTTTTCTTAATTCCGCTTTCAAAGCGTTCACATTCATCGCCAAATAATCCATATTTGCGATAATTTCACGAAGGAGATCACTTTTCAACAGGTAAATTAAAGAAATTATAATTTATGTCACGAAACCCGCCAAAACCAGTGAAAAGTGAATGATATTGGCCCTCACGCGACACCAGCGCCCCTAGCGGCAAATTCATACGCGATAGCCCCCATTGACAGTGAGCTGAAAAAAAATTCAAAATGGCGGATTTAAGATGGCCGCCATACAAATTTCGACGGTGTCTATCACGGAGAGTATAAAAGATGGAAGAGTGGTTGGAAAGATGATCAGAACATGAAGGTCTACTTGATGAACAGGAAAAAAAATTCAAGATGGCGGAATTTATTTTCCATAGAAAATGTATGGCGAATATTGAAGAGGCTACAAGTGTAGAACTATGCAAGACTACGGTTCCTTTTCAAGATTTGTTTTTATGGAAGAAATCTCATTTTGACGAATGGTTCGGAGAAAAAAATATGGAGAGAGATGATGATCGAAGGTTCGGATGATGGGTGAAGAGCACGGTCAGGGTATTAAAGATAGGTACCTACTTAGGGGCTGCTCAAACAAAAAGGGAGGGGCGGGGGGTTGGTGGTCTTTGTTTTATGTTTTTCCTATAAGAGAATTTTCTTTTACGCCGGACGCTTGGCGTGCTGGCGCTTCCACTGTGCTCACTAGCATAGCAGTGTGTTGTTCAGATCAGAACACGTAGACAGTAAACCAGCTGCCCGATTATGTAAGAATTGTCGATGAAATCGTAAAAGTTCGGCGTCAAAGTAAAATAAACCATAACAGCATCGAATTAGAGCTCAATTTCGTGTTTCGAAATTGAGCTCTAATTTAATGCTGTTGTGGTTTATTTTACTTTGACGCCGAACTTTGACGATTTGATCGGCCATTCTTACATAATCGGGGGGCAGGATAGTAGGACAGCGAGTAAGTAGACAGTGGACCACGCGCTCCACTACGCGGTCCGCTTTAGCGGGCCGCGCAGCCACGCGCCATACTAGTTTAAATATGTGGCTTTCAAAAGCTTTATACATTTGAAATCAAAATAAATGATTTAAAAATAAAGGTCAGTATGAAACTTACAAAGCACGAACGAAACGTGATCCGAATGCGTTTTTGTTTGGCGAAAACAGAAAATCATAATCCACAGGGTTTGCGTGTTTTAATTTACCTACAGCGTGGTTTAATTTAAACGTAATCACTATCAGCCAAAGCCAAAAAGATCACCATGAACATAAATTTAACATTTGAATTAATTTCTTTTTGTAATGAGAAACCAACTGCAACTCATTGGTATAAATAGGTGCTTAAACTGGTTTAGCAAGCTCATATAGCAATGGCTGGGTCATTGGAGGCTTGGAACCGAAAAGTTCTTGAAACCGCGTTTAAGTATTTGAAACAATTATGATCCTGCCGGGTAGAATAATAATAACTAATGAGTCCAACTCACATTAATTTTGCCGCCCGGCCTATTCGGGCGGTCGGGGGTCATAATGTTCTCAAAGGTGTGTGCTGTCTGCCAATCCGCATTTGTTGAAAATGAATGAAAAATGATCGCTCACTACCCTTAATTAAATATTTTAACCTATTAGTAGGTATAGTAGGTACCTACATATTTAAGTAAATAATTATTTTGTTTGGTGATTACGATTAATTATTTGCTATCCACGACAAAAGATTGCACTTAAATACGATGAAATAAGAGTATACTTGAAGAAACACGCCCCAATATAATCGCAAAGCTCTTCAGGAAAGTCAAATGAAGTGGAACAGTGAATAATAAAGATGTAGGGAAAAAGCAATTATTTGTGAGATACTACGGGGGATTCGTCACACGTATTCGTCGCCGATAAGAAACTTTTTCTGCTCTAAATAAATTCAAAGGTAATCGGATCTGGTTTCATTATATTTGTGATTATTGATGCCTATTATAGGACCCTTTGTATTTATATCGATAATTTGATACCGATGGGCATATCTATCTACCTATTTCCTATTCTACAAGTTTATATCTGATTTCTGTTTGGTATAAATCCCTGTCAGGCCGTTACCTGGATTAGATGGCTGTCTTAGCGATAAAGCCACCGATTGTACTTACCATGTCTGCTACAATTTGTATTATTATTTTAACAACACTGTAATAACATGACTATAACTGACATGGAAAACCATACAAAATACCAAACATAATATTTTTACCGAAAGAAACCATTTACCCCTATAAGCGATATCCTAAGTTTATTATTATTGTCTGTTATTTCCTTTTAAATTGCACATTTATTGCAATTAATAATGGCACGGATGTCAAAGTATTTTACTGTGATTCACAAAGTTTTAATCATCTTCCTCATGTATATTTCATCCCGTCGCCCTTTCACGTTTAATAAAAGAGTTGCAGAAAAATCAAATTGAGTCAACATACGATTTACTGGCGAGACTGCGAGGAAATGAGCCTGTATTTGTGACTTTGGGAGCTTCGTCACGTAGTCACACGTCAGCGATCCGCACCGCCATTATGCTGATCCCCAAAGCAATATAAGAAACACGTACGCTCAGTGTCGAGTACAGCGTACGATCGCAGCACATACGCAATACATAAATCGCGCAGGGTTGATTTGATACAATTTGCCACCTACTAAGAATAATTAATACGACATTATTAAAAAAACCGGTCAAGTGCGAGACACGCACGCGCACAAAGGGTTCCGTGCCACCGCACAATATAAATTATTAAAAAACAAGAAAGGCGTCATAACAACACGTATGTGTAATAACTGGCTTACATAAGCCGCTAAACTGGTAGCGCCAGACAAACAATTTGACACCCTATATGAGTACGGAAACCCTATTATATTAACTTCCATAACTAGCCACACACTTCATTTTTTGGGTAAAATAAGGACATTATTTCAACAGGGAGATAGTTCCACACAATGTTTTTAATGAAACATTGTCCCCACGCGAAAAATAGTAGCGCCGTAACAAATTCATTTTAAATAAAAAAATATTAGTGTCTCAAATTAAGAACCTTGTCAAAAATGTTCCATCAAAATTTTCTCTAAATGCTTCACAAATGAAAACACTATATTGATACCTGAAGGTGCTTAACATCAATTGGAATTAATTGGTAATGTTAATCACATAATATAGCGCATTAATCAATCTGTATCTGTATCAATCTGTATCTATCTATCTCGAAGCACCACTTTATCCCACTGTCAAACCTTGAACTGCGACACAGGGAAATTAATATAGGTACTGTAATCACATTCCGGTAACGAGATTTTACACAAAAGCCATTTGATTACAGTGGAATATAGGGAAAAATTGTGTTTGCTAAATTACATTGTCAAAATCATCAAAATACTGAGCCAAACTAATTAAATAAAAAATATGCAGCAAAATTTCTTTGATATTCCACAAAAATAAGCACGTACTTATTCTGCGTCATTTTAATTTTCAAATATGGGAAAAAATGTAATTCGGACTCTATCGTTTCCTCGGAATGACACGGAATTTTTGTCCGCCAAACAATTTTTTTTTTGTTTGTTTTCCCACTTATTAAGTTTGTATTTTGAATGTTCCATTAGTTTCAAATATCTTTGCAGAAAACTGATGATCAGGTTTACCAGGATCAGATAATGATGAGAATTCCTACGCACCTTTCCTACGAATAGGTAAATGATCATCAGGCTCATTTTGGATGATACTATTATCCAGTTTTTCACGGCTTGATTACTGATGAAAGAAATTTAATACTCGTATGTTGAATGCTTAACACAATTAATGTTGATTTACACTAATTAGTATTAGCATACAATTAGTAACAATTGATGTTAATTAGTGGGTATCTACGTACAGTTCGCGCGCGAGTTGAATGCAGAGTAAATGTATGTGTCATCATACATTTGCTCTGCATTCAACTCGTGCGCGAAATATATAAACTTTTATTATCAATTCAAATAAATATTATAAATGCGAAAGTTTGGTTGGATGTATGGATGTATAGATGTATGGATGTTTATTACTCAATCACGCTCCAACGGCTGAACGGATCTGGATGAAATTTGGCACAGAGATAGATTATAGTCTGGAATAGCACATAGGCTACTTTTTATCCCGGAAAATAATTAAAGAGTTCCCGCGGGAACCGAAAAACCTCAATCCACGCGGACGAAGTCGCGGGCATCCGCTAGTTATTTATATATCTCTTTGTAAACATAAATAATAATTAACGTAAATAATAAACATTAATAATTTAACAAGATAAAGGTAAAATAATAACACTATATGGGAAAAAGCCGTACACGATATTACTAATGTAAACAATCAAAATATTATTGTGCACCTGTTTTTCCAACTAGTTAGAACTGCGTCTCGGAAAACAGGAGCCAACGTATTTAACACATTTTTTCGTACTTAGTGTACGAAAACACAATCTATAAACTAAACTAAAATGGCAGCTTTAAATCTAGTTCTGTCCCTTTCCGTAGGGAGTATTATGAAAGGGTTAGCAATATTTGTAATGCTCTAATTTTAGTTTAGTTTAGAGATTGTGCACTACAGAATCAGCCCCATTGTATAAATTCTAAGCCCCGTTTTGATTTTCTTAATAATTAAACACTGTAAAGGTTTACCGTCTAAATCAATTGTTCTATTATAACTGTAAACTTCAGACACTTTAATCAAAGTTTAGCCGCCCTGCCACCCAATTATCTAAATCTGCCAATACCTGTTACAATAACGTTGTTAATAACAATAATTTCCAATTTCCGGCGTTATTGTTTGACGACCTCCGTGGCGCAGTGCGGAGGTCCCGGGTTCGATCCCCGGCAGGGCAATTTGGGAATTTATAATTTCTGAACTTTCCCTGGTCTGGCCTGGTGGGAGGCTTCGGTCGTGGCTAGTTACCACCCTACCGGCAAAGACGTGCCGCCAAGCGATTTAGCGTTCCGGTACGATGCCGTGTAGAAACCGAATATGGGTATGGGTTTAATATAACTGTCATGTCCCTAACAAATTAGCCCGCTACCATCTTAGACTGCATCATCACTTACCATCCGGTGAGATCGCAGTCAAGGGCTAACTTGTAGTGGATAAAAAAAAACAATTAGAGAGCTGTTACGGGAACTCATTTCCGTCTTCCATTAATTACATTCATGTCGCCATGTAGGTATGTTGTGATAATGAACGAAGTTAGGTTATCCCTCCAGTATTTATATGAACCGTTTCCGACTCCTCATTACGGACGTATTTCACATAAATAATTCCAAGTCACTCATTAATTCCGATTTCTATGTATTATTATAATGAGGTGACTTGGTTCTAATAATCACATACGTAAATAAATAATTATGTTGGTCATTAGCACATTATCATGCCAGTCCCTGGCATCTACTAAAGTACCAAGGCTGAGAGTGACCAACGTTCGATTGACCATTGATACAAACCCATGTAAACGGTTGTTTTCGAAGGAAGGATAGCGGACCCTTATGTAAGTCAGTACAATTACAAGGAAGAAGACGAAAGTCCTTCCTATACATAATTTATCAGTAATTTAAGCTTTCCTTTAATTAAACTTTTACGATGAATATAAAATGAGCGTTCTCTTAAATAAATTAATCAGTTCGACCAAGTCACGTAACGTAGATTTACGAGTAACCTTGTCCTCGTGGCTCGTCTACCAACCACACAAGTCATCAATTTGCACAGTCGGGGGACACACGGCTCGGAATCCTGTTAATTAAAGTATGCTGCCGAATAAATCTACGCAATCTACAAAAGTATCTTACATATTCGTAACTCAATTAAAATTGACGAACTTACAAGAAAAAAACAAAGAAAGAAAGAAAGAAAAATAGTTTATTGAACAGTGGACAAGCTTTTTCCAACACAATTACAAAATAATTGCAAGTTTTACTAGCAAGGTTTTACTAGCTATCTATTTAGAGATCGCAGTCAAGGGCTAACTTGTAGTGGAATAAAAAAAAAAGAAAAAATAATGAACTGTAATGTAAGTAAAAGGCAGGTAGATAAAAGAAAAAAATACGCCCCAAATTGTGAACCTCAATACTTTTGGAAGTCGAATAAATTATACCAGATAAAAGAAAACCGTAGAGTTAATCGTAATTCATCGTCTGTATAGTTGGGATTCACATAGCAACAGTAAATGTGATTCAATTCCACGTTCCATTACATAACATTTAAGTACGAATATTTCCTCTTATCTTCTGCAGTTACATAGCAACGTGTCAGTAAGTGTCTCGGATTATATATTCTGTGGTATCGGTTATGTGACACTTTTCCAATTTGTAGCACTCTCGTAGCACTATTGTCGTTCACAAGCGTACCTATCAAAATTGTATGAGCTAGATTTAGTGGGCTTTCACAGCCCATCCGTTCAACCGATTTTGATGAAATTTGGTACAGGGATAGTTTGTATCCCGGGGAAGGCCATAGGCTACTTTTATACCGGAAACTTGAGGAGTTCCCGCGGGAATCGAAAAAACATAGTCCACGCGGACGAAGTCGCGGGGATCATCTAGTTATATTATAACATCTTACGAATAAAATTATTTTGTCTGGCGGACGAAATAATAATAATAATAATAAAATCTCTTTATTTGCAAAAATTACATTGGTACATTGTATAATTTGGCCTCTATCTCCCAAAAAAGTAAAAACTGTGTTATGGGAGCTAGTGCCTTCCCTATCACATTTGTTTATTTTTTTGCAATTAATTATTATTATTAGCTTATGTTAACATGCAAATAGAATACAATTATATTATCTAAGACGTGTTTATGGTGTGGGTGTGTGGTGAATGTGTGTATGATGTGTATGTGTGTGTGTTTGTGAGTGTTTGTGTGTGTGTGTGTGTGTGGGGGGGGGGGGGGGTACATATACGTTTGTAAGCTAGTGATAAGTGCGGAAATGTCATTTTTCATGTTCATGTTCATTTATTTTCTATGGAACGCGCACACTAGGCGACAGGACAAGAAGTGTGGACGATTTATTATATCCAGTCCCAACTCGCTAGTAGGTATATTTTCAGATTTTCACCGCATATTTTAAAGGAGGAGTGGAAGTTGTAACGTCGTAGACATGGTCTACGAAACGCGTAGACATGCTACGCGACCAGCTACGCGCGCACAATTTCTATTTTCAAGCACACGGCTGTCTACGAAATCTGCGATGGACTATATCGGGTTCATCGTTTTCACCGGATTTCTTTGAAATTCAACAGTACGCTTAGTCTAAGTTTATTCAAACTCGAGCGTCCGATCACATTAGCGTTTAAGTAAAATTGACCCAAAAACTTTTGACTTAAAGTTGCTAATTCAGTACAACCGATTTTAATTTCAAAACGTATCGTTTGGAGCACTTGCTGTGAATGCATACACGAAATTGAGCTCTAAAACAATGATTTAAGGTTCATAGTACTTTGAAGCTAACGTGATCGAACGCTCAATACAATCAATTGAATTTGCTAGATACAAGGTGAGACAAAGTATCTCTCAGAGTAAATAACTAAGCAAAATCTACCCACCTAATAGGTACTTCTTAAAAGTAGCGGTCTTAATTTCGAGCCTTTTCGCCTAGAAATCATGTCAGAATCAGTGGACTATGATAATGTGCAACTAGAGTAAAAAGAAAAGCCAACATTTCAACCTGTAACAGTCTCCGATCGCCATGTTGAAGAAACCCATTCAACTATCGTTCGTTATCGTTAATAGTGGTATTGTTGGACAGGACAGGACCGCAGGAACATGATTACTTTCCCTATTCTATTTTTAAAAAATACAACTTTGCGAATTTCGTGAGAGGTACTTAAGACATCTTGCTTACGACGCGGCTCTTTTCCGACTGAGCTACAGAGATCTACTTTTGGAGATGTTCAAAATGTTTAACAGTAACTAAAATAGTTACACACTCTACCTCTCTCCATATATACCTGAGGGAGAGAGGGATGATGGAAACTGGATGATGGCCGCGACTTCATCCGCGTTGATTAAGTTTTTTTGCATTCCCGCGGAAACTCTTTAATTTTCCGGGATGAAAAGTAGCCCTTGTCCTTCCCCGGGATACAAACTATCCCTATACCTTTCATCAAAATCAGTTGAACAGATAGGCCGTGAAAGCGTAGCAGACAGACAGACACACTTTTGTTTTTTTTTTTGGGATGGCCGTCTCTACATAGGAAGTCGGTGGGCGAACTGCCGGTTTAATAGTACCGCTTGTTCAGATGACTGGATGTTTAGCCATGTTCTGACATCAGTGATAGTGATAGACATACAGACAGACAGACACACTTTCGCATTTATAATATTACTAATATTAGTCTAAGATCCGAATCTAAATCGAGACGTACCGGTTTGATAAGAGAATCAAATTTATTTTATAATAATTTTCATATATTAGAAAATAAATTAAAAATGGGTAGACAACAGAAATCCTGGACAGAATATTTTTAATTATTTTTTGAAAAATGATTTTTCATAAAATGTTGCAAAATGAAGATAATAATAAAATTTTATACTGGACTTAAAGTATAGAGCATACAGAATGTGCAATCGTAGGGTAGACTATTATTTACCTGGATAAATAATGGAAATAATAGTCTACCCTATTATTTACCTGGATAAATAATGGAAATAATAGTCTACCCTACGATTGCACATTCTATATGCTCTATACTTTAAGTCCAGTATAAAATTTTATTATTATCTTCATTTTGCAACATTTTATGAAAAATCATTTTTCAAAAAGTAATTAAAAATATTCTGTCCAGGATTTCTGTTGTCTACCCATTTTTAATTTATTTTCTAATATATGAAATTTATTATAAAATAAATTTGATTCTCTTATCAAACCGGTATGTCTCGATTTAGATTCGGATCTTCTACTATATTGACTGCCTCGTTGGTGGTTAGCATGTTCGACTGCGAATTACGGTATACAGCTATGGGGCTGTACCAAAAAGAGTAACATCCAAATTATACAACGGTTCCAAAATAAAGTACTCAGGAGTATAGTAAATGCGCCCTGGTACATCAGAAATGACGATATTCATCGGGACCTCAATATTGAATACGTCGAACAAATTATAACAAAATTTGCCAAAGCCCACGACCATCGGCTTCATCACCACGTTAACGTTGAGGCAATCCAGCTGCTTGACGTAACGAAACTAGTGAGAAGACTAAAAAGGACTAAACCTTTTGAGTTAGTGCATAGTGATAAGTGACAGTGTAGTGTGTAGTGATAAAAGAACACGTGAAAAAAGTGTCTAAGTTATCAAGAAAGACTCAATGAAAGATGAGTCAATGGACAATTTCTTAGTTCATAAGATAAATTATAAGTTTAAGTTAAAGTAGAACTACTCATTAGCCAATTAGTTAGGCTAGATCGTAGTTAAATGAGTACCTCGCTGGTACTCAATAATATGAAAAAAAAAATGTTCGACTGCGGCCGACGAGGTCCCGGGTTCGATTCCCGGGTCGGGCCATAGCAAGTATTGGGTTTTTCTGACACGAAATTCTCAGTACTAGCCCGGAGTAAGGAAGTTGGCGGTGGCGGTTGGAAGTTCACCCCCGTGCCTCGGAGAGTACGTAAAGCCGTCGGTCCTGCGCCTGATCTCTCTCCGGTCGTGTCGGATTTTCCGTCCCGTCGGACTATGAGAGTAAAGGAACAGAGAGTGCACCTGTGTATGCGCACACACTTGTGCAATATAATATCTCCCACGCAGATAGCTAATCTCTCTGGAGATAGGCCGCCGTGGCCGAAATTCGGTCGGGAGGACATTATTATTATTATTATTACTAATATTATAAAAAAAAAGGCGTATGGATTAAAAAAAAGGCTTTAAGTTAAATTTTAAAAAAATCTAAAGTTTTACACAGTACCTATGAGGCTGTGTCGACTGGCGCCGAGGCTGGGCGCGGGCGGCGAGCCGGCCGACCGCAGCGCGCCGAACGCGCCGCCGCCGCCACCGCCGCCCAGTGGACCGCCCTCCAGCGCGCCTGGAACAACGATATACCTAATGTTATCAATGAATCAATTTTTTTTTTATTAATCCTCAAAACTGACTAAGTACAATTGTTCATCAGGCTAAAAAAACATGATAAATTAAAATATAAAATATACAATTGTGTCTTCTGGATGAAAACATGGCATGCACTGAAGGGCACCTTAACTACAGCGAAAAACATTAACAAAACAAAAAACAAAGATAATAAAAACTAAAATAAAAAGTAAATTACTAACTAAACCTTACTATTTAGTTTAATTAACGTGCATTGAGTTGATTTTTGACAGTAGTCATGCTGTCACAGAAGATATAATTTAAATATAGCATCTCTGTAACTATTAGCGAGAAATTGCATCCTGTACATCGGGTTATGTTGACCTAGGTTGCTTTTTGTTTGAGGCAAAGAAAATGTCTTACGATTGTGTAAGCGGCTACAGTCACGAGGCATGACAAACTTTAAGCGTTCGAGTAACTCTGGAGCATCAATAAGACCCTTCATCAATTTTGACAGAAAAATGTCATCCGCAATCTTTCTTCGGTCCTTTAGCGATTGCATTTTATAGTATGAGAGACGAGAGTCGTACGTAAATAATGCATTACACTTGAAGTCCTTGTATGATAGATGGTATAGAAAACGCTTTTGGTATAATATAATAGCATCAATATATTAAAGGTACTAGATGGGCCCTTTCATATAAAAAAGTTGGGCATCTGACTTGTGGTGCACGACCCTCACCTGTATAAGCCTGTCTTTGTCCCCGCCATAGCGCTGTACCGCTTTTCAGACTAGATGGCGTTAGTAAAATAGGTCCACATTCTTTGTTTGACACGGCCCGTCTATGTAAATTGAGGTCGTTATATAATAGCCGCCGCGTAAGTTGAACTATGCGCAAAAACACATTTCGGGTGTCAAACGAAGTGCGCTGTGAGGTGCGTCGCGAGGGGCCACGCGTTACCTTATCCCTTGCTCCCGCGCATGCTCCGCTCGGCTCTGTATAGTACAATGTACGTACGCAGACGACCGCCATTTTGGGTCAACTTACTGGACGCGATTTATACTAGTGGTTTGCCTTGAATTGCCGTCTAGTGGGAGGCTTCGGCCGTAGCCAGTTACCACCTTACTAGTAAAAACACGCCGCCAACGACTAAGCGTTTCGGTATTATGCCGCGTAGTAACCCACTACCATATATAAGACTGCAACATCACTTATCACGTGGTGAGATCGTCAAGGATCGTTCGGTCGGTCAAGCCAAGGGCTAACGTCTTGTGGTTGACTAAAATACAAGAACTAAGTCTAACGCGTCCTATGAGTTCGTATCTACCGTCTACCATTTAAAGGGGAAAATTATACAAATTTTTTTTTCAAAATATTAGTATTCAATTTTAAACTATACCGGTGTTGGGTATAACTCAAAGTATAAATTAGAGTTTTTCGTGTAAGTTTTGAGATAGATCCCAAAGCGACTGTCATAAAGAATAGACAATGGTGAAATTTCGATTTTTCGATTGTTAAATCAACTATCTAAATCGAATCGATCCAAAAATTGAATTTCCGTGGTTGGACCAAGTTAAGATTCACTATCCAGACATAATATTATGATTGGATATGGTCTAGTCTCAAAAAAAATTGTTTTGTAAATAAAGTTTAGTTTAAGATCCATGATAGGAATTCCACTTATAGGTAGCCAAATAGAATCGGTACCTTTGGCTTTAAGTGAACTAAAAATTGGAGCATGTTTGTTGCCGTTCGTAAATTCAGAACCACGTACGAACGAACAGCTTAAGTAACAAATATGGACGTTGAAATCCAAACTCCAATAAACTACAAACATAAGGTGATATGTAAATTCAAAGTACCAATAAGGTAGAATTATACTTGAACAGTTAAGCTAAAATTTCAAGAACCTTTCACTTCATTGCCGCACTGAACAGAGTGGAATAGAAGCTTAATATAAAAGTTGGTAACAATGGAGAGTGCATTTACTAAAATTCTATATCAATGGGAGAGTGTGATAAAAATGGCTGACATTACCGTGCAATGCCAATTTAATAATGATTCCATACTAGGTACACACATAAATGATTTCAATCTATTATTATATTGTTGCCAGCTCGTTATTCAGTGATTTCTCTTGTAATTGTAACTTCTGAGTATATTTATACGTAAATGCGAGATATTCAGTTCACCTTTTTTCAATTTTTTTGTTACATCGATATTCGCATTAATATTTTATGTTACCTGCTGAAAAAATAAATAATCGAACACCTGGAAGTTAAAGGTCTATCGAGAAGATACAACGAATATTAGATAGAACGATAGAGGAGATATAAGAATTCTTGCCACCTTTTAGATATTAGACTTTAGACACCTTATTAGATTAGGCTAGCTAAGGTGCAAATTAAGTATAACGTATTCAATAAAAAATCATTACAGTTCTTCTCAGTAGCATCTGTTTCAACCGATTGTAGTTTTAGCACTAAGTTCTATAAAGTTGGTCCACATCAAAATAAAAATATTTTGAATTATTTTTAACAAAATCGAAATAATCAAATAAATATTATAAATGCGAAAGTTTGGATGGATGTATGGATGTATGGATGGATGTTTGTTACTCAATCACGCCCCAACGGCTGAACGGATCTGGATGAAATTTGGCACAGAGATAGATTATAGTCTGGAATAACACATAGGCTACTTTTTATCCCGGAAAATTAAGGAGTTCCCGCGGGAAACGAAAAACCTCGATCCACGCGGACGAAGTCGCGGGCATCAGCTAGTTCGTTATATTTCTTTCGACACGCAGCATCACTCATTCATTAATTTTATAAGTAGAAATTATGTGATTGGAATTAGCAGGAATTACCAATTGATGTAGCGGAGTACGGTAAACATTTTTTGCAATTTAATAATATGCACTTTTTAAAAGCACAAAGCTCAGCTTTACAACAGGAGGTAATGCGAAAGTGTGTTTGTTTGTTGGTTTATTGGTTTGTTGGTTTATTTATTTGTTGGTTTATTTGTTTGTTGGTTTGTCCTTCAATCACGCCGCAACGGAGCAACGTATCGACGTGATTTTTGGCATGGGTATAGTTGAGGATCTGGAGAGTGACATAGGCTACTTTTACGGAAAATTAAGGAGTTCCCGCAGGAATAAAATAACTTAAACCACGCGGACGAAGTCGCGGGCATCAGCTAGTGGTCTATAAAATCGATGAATGAAAACCGAAATAGGTATGCGCTAGTATCGAGAACGCTATTTGCTAAAACTCGTGACGTTAGGGGATGTGGAATGCGATAAGGAGTCGGGATCATAGCTTGATACTATGACTATTAACCGCAGGCAATAGTTACGAGTAGTTTACACATGTGTATCAATTATTAAAAATCATTTGACCGAATATTTTCAATAAAAGTTTCATATTTCAGGCAAACAGATTTTGTTGTATCGTACTATTTTCCAATTTCCATTATTAATCTATTTTCGATGCATAAAATTGGTATTACAAGAACAAAAAAATAGAAAGTTGGATAGACAATATTTATATCAATTAAACATAATAACTGATATGTTTATTTTACGTTTACAGTTCACTGGACCAAAGTAGTACTTTTTTTAGTTTCTTTTTTGGTGGGGATAGCAGTTTACTACAATCACAAGCCAACATCTACCCTTTATTATGATAGTACCTACCTACTTTTATCATAGAAAATGAATGTGAATGAATGTGTTAAAAGAACATATCTTTTACAAAACCTATTAAGTATATTTTGTATCAAAAGAAATGCTCCTTGTCACGCTGTCTAACGTAAATTCTAATTTCTAAAGAAATGCTATCAAATATTTAAGGAGGAAAATAGGACAGGAAATTGATTGGCCCTTTCAGTTCCCAATAAAGCTTCATTGACAGCGGCACAGGATACAACGGGCTACTGAACGACACGCAAGGGAGCCGTCATCTTTTATATCCCGTCTCAATGTGCCGGCCTCAACTGTAATATAATAATTGCTAACACACGAACATAAATTTTCTCAATTCTCTACAGAGGAGGAAAATTATTTACAGTCTATTATTTTTTATTAGGAGGAACACGTTTTTGTAACACGTTTTGTTAAGCAGGATGCTCACTAAGCGCAGCATTCTTGTAAGACTTTTCTTTGTCCGGCACCGCCTCGAGGAATTTCTTCAAGGCGAAAACTTACTCTAGAGAGGAGACCAGACTTACTCTACTCTATTCAGGGCAAAAATCAACAGGGGCGAAACGCCCGCTTCGCAAGGAAATTCGTTTATTCTTGTCACTGTAGTCTGTGCTCCTTAAAATCGTGGACAAAATTGTTTTTGATCGTGTTGCGTTTTTGCCCTCAGTCTGGGCTTGGCCATACCCCGGCAGCTCACAAGTCTGTGTTATTTATTCTTGTTACATTACGTATGTATTGTATATTAGCTAGATATTGTAATATTATTTTTTCTTGCTAAAAAGAGCAACGGCTGAATTTCTTGCCGGTTCTTCTTGTCCTACGTGAAATAAATAAATCATTTAATTTCCCTTATGCCCCAAAAAGCTGCTGCAAACAATAAGTTGATATTTCTTTACTCATTACATGAGGTGTTAGGCTAGTTCTGAAACTAATTTGTGCACAATAAAAATATTATGAATATTCGATCAATATTACGTACACACCGCTAGCGTTAGCTTTTTTTTTTTTTAATTAAGGGCTTATTTTACAATCCCCAAGTAAACCATAACTAACGTAAAATTTTTAAATTTGGCAGAATTCCTATACAACATCTGTCAAAACATCAAAACTCATCAAAACGTCACTTGGGGTTGAGGATACACCCCCACCTTTAGCACACCCGTAGTATTAGGTATATTTATTTTATACTAGCTGATGCCCGCGACTTCGTCCGCGTGGATTGAGGTTTTTCGGTTCCCGCGGGAACGCTTTAATTTTCCGGGATAAAAAGTAGTCTATGTGCTATTCCAGACTATAATCTATCTCTGTGCCAAATTTCATACAGATCCGTTCAGCCGTTGGAGTGTGATTGAGGAACAAACATCCATACATCCATACATCCAAACTTTCGCATTTATAATATTTATTTGATTTTTTGTAATAAGGCAATCAATATTAAGTAAAAGTACAGATTTTTATGAAATACAACTCACATGATGCTAAGAAAAAGAACATTTTATAGCTCCTAAGCCAGATAATGCACACAAATATAACGAACAAAAATATCACGAGGCTTATTTCCTAAAGTCCATCCTCTCTTTTTATGGGCCATGTTAAGTAAATTTATAGCTGTAATTTTTCCATTTTACTATACCTACGCATTGTTTCAAAGTAGAGCAAGTTTTTTATGGACATTGTGACGTCAGTACTTTGGGGGCATATGGTAGCAATGGGTTTTATTTTATTTATATAACTATCACCTTGTTTTTAACGAATGTACAAAGATTGTAATTTTACTGTGTATTTTTAATTCCAAAGAAATTTCATCAATAAACCAGCTCTTACATACTAGGTCACTATAATAATTGTAAACTAAAGATAGAAATAGTAAATCGCAATAGAACGCTTATCTTATTTTACACACTTAAACATTCACTCCCACCTGCATATGTAACTTTCATAATTTTAATTAATAGACCTGCACTGCAGTCTATATATACTTCAGTACGCATGCAGGGAAAGATATTAAAAAATATATATATAATTAAGGAGTATGTAATAGTTTAGTCCAGTTATCAAAGTCTAAGCACTTTTTCGAGCAAAAGAATTACTAATTAACGATTACATGGCATGAAATTGTGAAAGCGAGATTAAGAGGAAACGGAAGCCGAAAAATGATTTTATTATGGATACCTCCAAATCAAGAGTGTTATGCATCTTCGAAGCAAGCGCGCTCCACTAGACTGCATAACTACCTACTTACCAGCAAGTTTGAATACACCCAAGCACTCTATACAATAGTCTATACAATATTGCAATATAGTAATAGTTTTGCTAATGATTAATCCTACTAATATTATAAATGCGAAAGTGTGTTTGTTTGTTGGTTTGTTGGTTTGTTGGTTTGTCCTTCAATCACGCCACAACGGAACAACGGATCAACGTGATTTTTGGCATGGGTGTAGTTGAGGACCTGGAGAGTGACATCGGCTACTTTTTATCCCGGAAAATTAAGGAGTTCTCGCGGGAATTTAAAATCTTAAACCACGCGGACGAAGTCGCGGGCATCAGCTAGTCTATACTTATAATAAACCTGTAACAGGTCCCATTCTGTACATTGAAGATATTTTGAAATTTTTTTTGGAGGGCACTCATTATTCGATACTGAAGCCAAATCTGTAATTTTTTTGATTTTTGTCTGTCTGTCTGTCTGTCTGTCTGTCTGTCTGTATCTTGGCCGCGCATCACGCCGAAACTACTGAATGAATTCAAACGAAACTTGGCACGATTTGAGCCCATACTACGAGGTAGGAAGGTTCCTTTTATGACTAGTATTTTTGTTTTTTAAAATAAGGAACTGAAAATTTTCACGAAAGTCCGCCATTTTACAAGTTATATCAAATAAAAATTTGTAATATACGTTTGCTATAAAAAAATAAAGAATTGATGATGAAGAGTTTTAGGATTTTTAGGAATTCCACCTATAAAGGTATCAGATAGGAGATGATTTTCAGGTTCATAGAAATTGATTTTTAAGCTCTTGGTTAAAAATGAAGCGATGCATAATATAATTCGAATTTTCAAAAAAACCGGCCAAGTGCGAGTCGGACTCGCGCACCGAGGGTTCCTTGATTCCGCCGCGAGCTGTCATAGCTGTTGCACGTTGCTACTTAGCTACGTTTCGCTCTCGTTATTCCGCCGCCGCGTCGCTTAGTTCGCTTACTAGTGATGGCAAGTTTATTTATCGATAATCGTATATCGATAAATTATGGAAAAGTTTTTGGTTAAATCCCAATCTAACCCATCACTCACCACTAAAAGACCCGGTGATGATGAGATTTATAATCCGAACGACTGGAAGATACCAAAGCGCGTTGTTCATAATGTGCCACAGAAACAACCTGATCGTCTGGCCACCGCGAATAGGTTCAGCGTGCTTTCCTCAACGAACAAACCATACGCTTCGTCTGGTTCTTCTACAACACGGATGCGAGAAGCTACTACGGTGAAACTGACAGCTGGTAAGATACCTCCGATATTCCTTGAAGCTAAAGACTGGACTCATGAAGATGTAAAAACCGTTATCTCCCGATACACCAAGCAGTATCATCTGAAATATACCGGCAATAACAAAATAGCCATCAATTGCCATAATCCTGAAGCACACAATTTGCTGAAGGAAGGCTTACGCTCTGAAAACGCTGCTTTCCACACATTTTCACGTAAAGATGAAAGGACGACCAAGGTGGTTATACTGGGTCTTCCCGCGTATGCTGAGGATTCGCTTGCTGATGAACTAGCCACGCTAGGTTTCAAAGGAGTTTCAGTCCGCCGACTAAAATCTGCCAACGGTCTCAACGCGTCGTGCCCACCATTCTTAGTGCACCTCCCGTCAGGAGCTGACATTGCTTCATTCAAGCAGATTAAATATTTGTCTCAATGCGCTATTCAGGTGCGCAGATTTCGACCGAACAATAATTACGGTACCCAGTGCTATCGATGCCAACTTTTTGGACATTCATCTAGGAACTGCAATTTGCCCCCACGATGTGTCAAATGCGAAGGTGGTCATCTGTCTAGAGAGTGCACTAAAAAAGATCGTAATGAACCTGCAACATGCTGCAACTGTGGTGAAAATCACCCGGCTAATTTTCGCAACTGTAAAGAACGGCAAAAGTATCTTAACGACCTCCAATCTAAGAGAGAGGATCAAAAAAAAAAAGAAAAATTCAAGCAACTAAAACCAAAAATGCAACAGTAGATGGTCGCTCCTGGTCTTCTGTAGCAGCTAAAGGTAACAACTCAACACAAAATAATGTCGAAGAAAAGAAGCCGAACTACCACTCAGGCCCCCCAAGGGATAATACCACAGAGGAAATGCTCCAAATTCTTATGACTATTAAGTCCCTGAAGGGCCAATTCTCGGCTTGTAATTCCATGATGGACAAAGTGGTGTTAATACTTTCACATCTTGGTCAATATGTCTAGCGTGAATGAGATTCGACTACTATACTGGAATGCTGATGGCATTCGTACTAGTCTTAACGAACTTCTTGATTTATCCTCCGACTTTAATGTAGATGTCATCGCGTTGAGTGAGACGAGACTGAGTCCTAATTATAATCTTTCTGCACCGGGTTACACTGTTTACAGGAAAGATAAGAACCCAAACGGACGCGGGCAGGGTGTTGCATTGTTAATCAAGAGCGATATTATTCATTTACCTATTAACATTCCTGAAACAGTCAATCTGGAATGTGTTGGTATTAAAGTAGCTCTCAATGGTAAATATGTTGCGATTGTGTCTGCATATCAATCTCCCAATTTAAGATTACTAGAAAGTGATCTCGACATTTTGCTGGGCATTGAGTATAGTAGCTTAATTATGGGAGACTTTAATTCTAAGCATGTCTACTGGAATTGCCCCAATAATAACTTGCATGGTAATACACTTTATGAACACATGTTTGTTAAAGAATTTGATGTTCATGCCCCCTGTGAACCAACTTTGGTTCATTACCATGGCAATTATACTCCTTCCACGCCAGACATTGTTATAGCTCAAAATGTCCATAATGTTTCTGACTTACAAACACTTACTAGGCTCTCGTCTAATCATTTACCTGTATTTTTTAGTGTTTGCCAAGAAATTAATCGCAAATCTTATGTCCAATACGATTATTCTAAGGCTGACTGGAATGGATTTAAACAATTCATTGACAATAATATAATTCTATCGTCTAGTATTTTTAGCACCTGTGACGACATTGACGACTCCATCAAACACTTAACTTCCCTCATTGAACATGCCCGCAAAACTTTTATCCCCCGAGTAACCATCAATAATAATAATAATAAATTGCCACGTGGTATCCGAAAACTTATACGTAGAAAAAATCACTTACGTAGAACTGCACTCAAAACAGCTGACAAAAATAGTAAACGTAACATTCTAACTGACGTATATTCTCTCCAGCAAACCATCAACAGTAAGATTAAGTATACAAATGACTTCAAATGGCAAACTAAGCTTGCGAGAGTGGATAATGCTACCTCAGAATTATGGCGTACAGTCAAATCGTTAAAAAGTAAACAAGATACAATTCCCCCCCTGAAATGTCCTGATGGAACTTTAGCCACTACTGAAGTTGAGAAATGTGAGGCATTAGCTGATGCATTTCTCGATAGTATGAATCTTACAAAAGACTGGGCTAGTGATGATGACATTGAAAACAAAGTGCAGCTATCTATGAGCCAACTTAATTCTGCTACCACCTCAAATAGCTTACAGCTTGCTACGCCTGCCGAAGTCAAAGATTTAATTAAAAAACTTAAGCCTAGAAAAGCTCCCGGCGTAGATAATATAAAAGCCTTTATCTACACTAATGTTATAACATTCTACTTATGTTTCCAATACTTGACTTATAATTACTACTGTTATAGCGCAGATAACAAAACACTCAATTTAAGCAATTTCACATGATGGTATAATATCCACATCGATATCGTAAAATCTCATTTTAACATCAATAAAACGCGACCAATTAACCTGGCGAGCCTTATGTCAAAATCCTCATACAAGTTTATCCTCATACGCTTTTGAAAACAGTTGGGTTATACGTGAAAACTTCGTCGAAACTACTAAACTTACATACACAAAACTCTTTGGTAAGATCTTGTGCCAATTAAATAAAAAACGAACAGCGCGCGCTCGCTCCTGATTGGCCCTGCGCGCGCAGCTGCGCTCTCATTGGTTAGATTTTAATGGCGGCAAGTTCACTGTGACAATACACGTACGCGTGAATTTAATGTTTCGCAATGTGTTTTGTATTGTCAGCTTTTACTCTTGTTGTTTGATAAATTGCATTAGTGAAGATAAAGTAGTGTATGCAACTGCATATAACACGGGTATTAAATTATAGTAGTTTATGCACTTCATTATATGACAGTTGCATAAACTACTATAATATGCGTCCATGTCATATAACATCTACAAAAAACCACTACCTACATAAAAGGAGTATTTTTCATGCTTTCTAAATATAATATTTTTGTATTAAGGAAAACTAAAAAATAATGAAAAATCGCAATATCAGACAATTATATCAAAAACAAATTTAAAAAGACGTCCGCGCTCAACTCTATCGGAGCTTCTCATCTTCGTAACTTGGCTCCAAGTATAATGACAGTGACGTTAAATCTTTGGGCATGAATCCAAAAATGTGCCCACAAACCTAGATTTTAAAAATTTTAGAACATTTGTAGGGCGTTATGGACTTCCTCGCCTGCTACAACCAACTACCTAGTTAGGATTTACTTCCTAAGTGTAGGCGTTGAAATGATACACTCGATAATGACTAACACGATAGTATATTATAATAACGACATATTGTATAATAACACTGTATAGATATATGGTAAAAGAAAGGTGGGCCTAGCAGCTTTGCTAGACGGCCACGCTTGTCCGCGTCTCTCGAGTGAATAAGCCACCGGCCGTTCGACGTTGCTTTCTGCCAATCAGCGATTCGATATTCGAACTTCAGTACATAGCTCGCAGACGTATGCACTGGCCGGTGCGAAGCAAAGAGGCCAGCTAGCGGAGCACCACATCACCCCCCTGCAGAGTGAAAAAGAACGTAGTTCCTTCCAGGCGCTCCTTATTCCCAGGAGTACAAGTGGAAGTACCTCGGTCCATTGCGGGTTATCGTGGCACATAATCGCCGCCTTAAGCTGGCGGTGAAGTCGCTCCACCATACCGTTGCATTGTGACTTTAAATCTAGATCTTTTGTAGGTGCATTTTACTTTGACGCACGCTTTGATGATCGAACGCTCGATTACGATCAATCGAATTTGCAATGTAAAAACTTGGACTAGATCTCATCTATACATACCTATTACCTACCCAATCACGATCATTGTCGCGAAGCTTATTGGGTGACTGAACTGTGGGTCAAAGTTCTCAACTCGATACTCAATTGCCTAGAAAAGGTTCTCGAGAACATTTAACATTTAAGTTAAGATAAAAGAGGGGAATGAAAAACTTTAGATGTAAAATCCACTATTATTACTAAATTAAGAACGGTTTTAGACTTTGCAAACAATGTAAGAGGTGGTTTATAACTAGGTATCATTCACTCGATACTTATTGCACGTATCAAAAAAGTAAAAGCGTTCTAAAATAAGCCAGTATCTGAAAATACTCTTGCAACTTTATTCTTGAATTTAGTTATTTTGTTTCTGAAAGAGTGCAATAGCACTACATGACCTCGAGGAGCAAACTCGCTTGGAACTACTTCAATTTTGGAACAATGTTATCGACATAAACTTCCAACTGCATGGACGACATAGGGCGAATACACACGAATTCGGCTCTGACAGGAAAAATAAAACCGGCCAAGTGCGAGTTGGACTCGCGCACCGAGGGTTCCGTACAAACCTGTAGTAAGCTTAAAAAAAACTATGCTAGTTAGAGCGTTGGTTTTATTTTTCCTGTAAAATATACATAAGCTTCTATTGATCGTAATTATTTCAGATTTTTCAATTGGTAAACTTCGGAGATAAGGGGGGGGGGGGTATTTTTTCGACATTTTGCCCGATAAATCAAAAACTATTATGCATAAAAATAAATAAAAATCTGTTTTAGAATGTAGAAGTATAGTCCTTTCATATAATATCCCACTCAGTATAGTTATTTCAAACCCCCGATTTTCCCCCTTTTTTAATTAAACTAAAAATAGTTTTCGATTTTTTTTTATTTTAATGATGTTAGGCCACTATTATACACAACTATTCCAAATTTCATGTCGATAGCTTTAATAGTTACTGAAATAATCGACTGTGACAGACGGACGGACGGACAGACGGACGGACGGACGGAGAAAGTCGCACCATAAGGGTTCCATTTTTACCATTTTGGTACGGAACCCTAAAAACGTCAGTTTTGGAGGGGAACGACGCGACGTTTTGTACGGTCGCCCAGAGTGCCCGCTCAATAGGCGAATGACGTGGCCTTTGCGCGGATGTTTTGATCGGTCCGTAGTGTGTTTTCACCCTTAATGCCCACATTTACGTCTATTTTATTAAAAAATCGTTAACTTTACGTCATTTTCAGGTGAGATCACGTTTGTCTGAAGCACTGCACTTATTTATCGCGCGTAGTCCAACAAAAATTTGTTTCAACTTCTGAAATTTCCGCGATACAGGGAATCCTAGTGCGGAAATCACTGTCCCACTTACTGATGTAATTATTTCTGTCTTGTGATCTCTTTATCTGAATAAATCTGAAATCTGAAATGTACTCGTATTTACAGAAACATAGCGTCAGTAACTTAAGTTTGCTGAAATATATACAAACGATAAGATGTTACAAAACTGCAAGAGCTATGAACGGTTTCTTCCTATTGCCAATATTATAATCGCTATTAATTTCCGCAATCGACAACAGAAAAGTCGATTACAAATAGGCAAGGAAGAATATTGCAGACTTTAAATATCCAGGCCTGGAATCCGAGTCGTCAGTAATGCGATTCAACGAATTTATGAGTTAATAGCAGACGCCGAGAGCAGTTGAAATAGCCTACTTCCACTTTTATCCTCTTAGCGATTTTAGTTGATTTGGAAATGAGACTTCGTATTTGATAAGAAAAAATAATAAAGCTGATATTGCCATCTTTGTCAACGTATGCATATTAACGGTCAAGAGAAAAAACGTTTGCAAAATGATAAAACCATGGTTTGTTTATTGTATGTTTACATCCTGATTTTTTGCTTATATATTTGAAATATTATACTGCTACTAGTTGGTACCTACTCTTTTTAAGTTCTTACGATGGTAGTAGCTATTCACCTTTTAACGACATGATATTTTAAAATCCATTCGATATCCAAAGGTTTTTTTAAAATTATGTTTTGCAATATTAATTAAAAATATAAAATACTAGACTAGATGATGCCCGCGACTGCGTCCGCGTGGATTAAGTTTTTTCAATTCCCGCGGGAACTCCTCAATTTTCCGGGATAAAAAGTAGCATATGTACTTCCCCGTGATACAAACTATCCCTGTACCAATTTTCATCAAAATAGGTTAAACAGGTGAGCCGTGAAAGCGTAGCAGACATACAGACAGACGAACAGACACACTTTCGCATTCATAATATTAGTATGGATTAAGATTGAAGAAAATAATTCCAAACGGAAAGCAAGGAGGAAGTCTATGTACGATTGTAGTCCAAGCAAGTTAGCTTATTTGTCTTGATGGTATTTAAGTTATAGGTATGTTTGCCTGATTAGTAAGCCATGCTAGAATAGTATATTGTGATACAAGGGTGGAAAGTAGGTTATTGCAAACGAGCTGTCATTAATAAGCCCGAGCCGAAGGTGAGGGTTTTTAATGGCACGAGTTTGCAATAACCTTCACACCCGTGTATCACACGACGTTTTTCAATACAGTTGTGGGAAATAGTAATAAACAAATCAAAGAATTACAAGTTTATTTCAACCTACATACGTACATAGTAATTAATTCTGAAAATTGAGATAGTTTTTAACATGGAATAACTTGACCACAATGTAGATGGTTTATATTTTCCACTCAATTCATGAAAATAAGCTAACAAAACATTTTCTGAGAATGACTTAGTTTTTTTATGTTTTTTCCATGAAATAAAATTATTGTCAGCCGTCATATATCTTTCTCGAGATTTTGGGGGCAAAATTCCATCTTGCGCAGTTTTCGCCTCAGATAAAATATCTGGTGGAGTTAATTCCATTTCATCATTAGTACTAGAACTCATATTAACAAAAATATAATCAATTTATCACATAAAAAATAAAAAATTTCAGCAAATGGCGCGTATTTACACCTGGACATATATTTTTTTTTTCAACGAAACTAGGCTACGGGTTCGTACCTACGCGTATACAGCCTATTCGATTTTTGTCAAATGTTGAAAATAATTAAATTAAAACTGGTAATTAAATATAATCAACAACCATTTAAAAGAATTTTGGAAATTCAATGCTAAAACGTACGGATTCATTCATTTTTCCTCGTAAAAAGCCTATCCGATTATATTCTATGTATGAAAACTCCTTGCTACTAAACTTTTTTAATTGACTTGGAAAATTTAAAACTAAACTGCAAAAGTAAGTGTCGAGCTTGTAAAAGTAAGTCACGACCGTGTAAAAGTAAGATGCCTATGCGAAAGATTCAATTTTCGAATCTTAACTACAGCCTCTGAAAGTGCGCCATGTTTGACAACTGTATTGAAAAGTAACTATCAGTATAAAGTACCAACAAGACTTTCCTGAGATTTATTTAACTCAAATGTGGCAAATGTAACGTAGGCTTCAGTATAAAATGTTGGGTAGATATATTGAATGTATGCTTCCAAATATGGAAGCGCTCCACTACTCCGCAAATATAAGGGCCTATCAAAACACCTGCTAAAATTTTCAGATTTTATTTATAACTTAATAAACAAGTACAAGCATGCCTATTGAAAGAAAAACGCTGCAAAGCGCTTGAAACTTTTTTATGCAAATAAATAGCTTTTTCAATTACACTAGCGTATTTCTGTTGGTTTCTTTCTATCGATCTGATGCGAAGGAGAGCCAGTTTTTAAAAGTACTTACTTTGCTCGCGGTCTATCAAAAGGACGGATAAAAACATATAAACCACACCTATATTTTCTGCTAAGAACTTTGAAAAGGTTTTGAATTCGACAAGTTATTAAGTGAATATTATTTTAACGCATATGCGGGAAAGCCAAAAGGAAGAGTTATTATTTCAGCCAGCAGTCTAAGTACGTACCTATGTATGTTTGTATTTATGTTTGTTCCACAGTAGCGCCTGAAATACTGAGCCGATTTTGATGAATGAGATGTCAATCGATTCCTTACTATGGTCCGGGTAACACAGGCTATATTATTGGCACTTGTCCGTCCGTCCGTCCGTCCGTCTGTCAGAGCCTTATAACTTCTGAATTACTGAACGTAATTACTTCAAATTTAAACGTAATATGTAAACCGATGGCCTCCCGCCGAATATGGCTTAAAAAGTTATAAAAATCTATATTTCAGGGGGCTCTCATAGAAGCGAATGCGAAGTAAAATATTTTTTATAGCGTTACATAGGGTTGCGGTATATCATTTTAAAGATATTTAGGAATAGAGTCCAAAAATATTTTTTTTTTAATTTTTCCCCTAAAATTGACGAAATGGGGGGCTTTCAAAGTGGCGATTTTCTAACGTCCAAAGTTGACCTCAGAACTCTCAATTTTCTGAAAGGCTGAGCCTGAAATTTGACAATTATTTGAATTATATCCTGTACATGAACAACAAATACTAAAATTAGATAAATAATATAAGGAAACGAAATTATTTAATTTTTAATGTGCTTCAGTATTATTAACAGAACTTTACAATTATGTCAATAGATGGCGCTCTGTACAAGTTTATGGATACCGCGAGGCCTCAGTTCGGGGCGAACCACTAGTAATATACCAACAAAATCGATGTGCAGACGGGCTAGACCAACGAGGCAGTTTGTGTACTAAATAAATAACAATAATATTTCCTATAGTTATTCGATTAATAATATATTTTTCATCCCATGTATTCGAAAAGGACGACTTGGTTCGCCTTTATGTGCGCCCAAAGGTGGTGTTTTCTATAAGAAACTTTTAGCGGGCAGTAATGAGTTTTTAATCCTCTTTATACTCGTAAGTGCGCCGCAATTATCTTTGCCGCGCACTTATTGAATTTGGAACATCTTAGTGTTCAGCGCCAACGCAAATTGACGACCTCCGTGGCGCAGTGTTGAGCGCTGCTGTCTTAACGTGCGGAGGTCCAGGGTTCGATCCCCGGCAGGGTCAATTTAGGAATTTATAATTTTGAATTTTAAGTAACGAAAGGGCTATATGGATATATATATTAAAAAAAAAAAAAAACGTGCGGAGGTCCAGGGTTCGATCCCCGGCAGGGTCAATTGAGGAATTTATAATTTCTGAATTTTAAGTAACGAAAGGGCTATATGGATATATATATTAAAAAAAAAAAAAAAAAAAAAAAAAAAAAAAAAAAAAAAATTATAATTAAATAAATATTATTATAAAGTCGAAAGTTTGGATGGATGTGTGGATGTATGGTGGTATGGATATGTGTTACTCAATTACGCCCGAACGGCTGAGCGGATCTGGATAAAATTTGGCACAGAGATAGATTTAAAAAAAAAAAAAAGATTTTGGTCTGGAAATAGCACATATGCTTTTTATCCCGGGAAATTAAAGAGTTCCCGCGGGAACCAAATTTTCTCATACAGGATGATGAAAAGTAGAGTGTATCATTCGGGCGCAAATATATTTTTGGCTCGGGCGACGTACTTTGAATCCCTCGCTACGTTCAGGATTCTACTAAAGAATCCCTCGCTACGCTCAGGATTCTACTCTAGAATCCCTCACTTCGTTCTGGATTCAAAAAAGCGCCCTCGCCGTAAAAATATTATTTTGCTCCCTTATAATACAATCTACTATTACAGTCGGCCCCGATCGGATTAGGTTCGCAATTAAAACTTAAATTAAGTAAATTGTTGTTCACAAACCACAGAGGCCACATGATCGACTCCAATTTGTTTACCTATTGTTATGTTTACTTGCGGCTTTAGCTTATTTAACTTTTCAAGTTAACGTAAACTGAGGGTCGAGTGGGAGTTTTACGTATTCGATCGCGACAACGTTAGCTACGATTTGTATGGAATTGTTAAGCGCTTGACAGCTGGTGTTCGATCAATCCATACTAATATTATAAATGCGAAAGTGTGTCTGTCTGCTACGATTTTGATGAAATTTGGTGTAGAGGTAGGTAACATCCCGAGGAAGGACATAGGCTACTTTTATCCCGGAAAATTAAAGAGTTCCCGCGGGAATCAAAATATCTTAATCCACGCGGGCGAAGTCGCGGGCATCATCTAGTTCCTTATATATGGTACTAAACGTTGCCGCTATCGAATACGTAAAAAAACTCCCACTCGGTCGGTCGTTATAAAATAAGAACCTAAAAACTGTATGTTTAGTGACTACAGAGGACAAGTTTTCTGATTTACACAGAGCGCTGTTAATATTTCTACGCGTCAAAATAATTACGCGCATCATGCGAGCTTGTGCAGCGCTAGCGCAGTAGACCAATGATTCTAAACTATGTAGATGGTGGAATGGTATTCCACTTCCCATTCCGTTTTGAGAATTCTATACTTTAAAGCTTGAAATTCATAAATTAGGTATAGTTCAATTATAACTTGTGGGCACAGTTCTTATTGAACTTTTATCAAAAGAATAAAATATCATGATAGTAAAAGCTCATAATTCAACTAGCAATTGCATTATTATGCTGGTTTCTCAGCGTTCTTTTTTTATTCATTACGCCAGTTCTATACCCAAAGTGGCGGCATTTATTTTAACGAATGTGTGTGACGTGTGTAATAGGTTCAGTCGAAGGTGGAAGATGACCCAGGTGCCAATATTTCATAATTAAATCGTTCATAATTAAATCGTTAGCAAATCCGAGTGGAGCATCCATCATGTCCGAGCAGCATGGCAGTCTTGATTAAAATATTAATTAAGGACAGATGAACGTCTTCAAATTTCCACTTCTGATTTGCGACTGCGCCGGCGGAAACTTAGATATATTATTTTATAGTAAAAAATATAGGATCACCTTTACAGAAAAAAGTTCTTGCTAACCAGAACAATATCTTTGAGTTCCCTCTTTTTTTATAAATCTTCGATGAGAAAAAAACAGAGTACTTAATAAGGACGGCAGCTAATAGTGTTGATCACAATAGATCGGCAACGGTCAAAGTGATACCGGGTCTCGTCACAGAGCCCTGCAAAGCCGCATCAACAAGAAAGAAGAAGAAGAAGGACAGCTATGCAACATTTAACTTTGCCCATCAGCGCGGCGTTATGCTACCTCGACCAAAGCACTTTTTTCATGCTTGCTGCACAGATTAGGGTAAAAACACATTACGGATAAAAATATTTGTTCTATCTGACAAAAAGTTTAAGAGTTAGCACGCAAACGCACTTTAATATTATGGAGCTGCATAAACTAGCACAATATGAGAAAACGTGTTTCCCGTATAGAGTAAGATCCCAGAGCGATCTGACATAACTTATTTACACTTAAATGAAATCTTAGGTTCTCAGTAGCGTCTCATGTTCTTTGAATACCTGCGGGCTTGTGGAGCTCTCCCTGTGACACCTGGGCAGGTACCAGGTAAGAAAGGTAACTAAAAATAAGTGTTACTCAACTTAAATTTACATGGCTGATTTTTATATAATATGTTTTGTAGAAAATTATTCTAAAATAGTATCCTAAGTGTCAGACACTTTCCATGGGCCAAAACTTTTGTCAGACGCTTTAAAGCTCCACAAAAAATAAAATATGAACTTTACTTATTTTTACATGTCTGATTTTTAACCGACTTCCAAAAAAGGTGGAGGTTCTCAATTCGGCGTGTTTTTTTTTTTTAATTTTTTTTTTTAAATGTGTTTCGGTGCCTATCTCCGTGGTTTCTAAACCGATATGCAATTTTTTTTTCAGTGGTTAGAGGAAGCTCGCGAGATAGTTCCATAAAAATTCTGACACCAAATCCTCAATCCTGATGCTGTAGGTGTACAGTACGGTACACCAACACCATCAGGATTGAGACATGAAATTATCAAAATTTCCTAACTCCCTGGTTTTGAGGATTTCATGTATTCATATAGTAGGTATCAAGTCACGTGTATATGATTCAACTCTGAGTCCCAACTCCTCAACCGGTACTGCACTCCTAACCCGCAAAGAAAGTTTTGGAATCCGTTTTGGAAAGAAAGTCTGTCTGTCTACAGTGTGGTACACTGTAGACTTTTTGAATGTCAGTAAAATATTAATAATTGATGGTCATAATTAACAACGGTATCTTAAAACTAAAGCTACGACGGTTACAAACGCTCTGCACGTTACAGAAGAGTCCACATCAAATTCAGTCGAATTTTATTTCACTAGCCCGCGACTTCGTCCGCGTGAATTTTAGGTCTTATCGAGTCCCGTAAAATTGGTTGTTTTCTCAGGATAAATGTATATAATATATGAAACTGAATAAATGACCGTCAATCTGTCAATATATTTGAAGATCTCTCTACTGTCTTATGTCTCATTTAGTTTTGTATATGGAGATTTTTTAACCCATTTTTTTTTACTTTTCCGTACAATTTTTCAAACATTTTCTTTCATAAGAACCTTCTCCTTACAATAACAAACACAACAAAAAAAGAATTAGCGAAATTTGTCCAGCCGTTCACGCGTGATGCCGTGACCAAGGGAAATAGGGATTCATTTTTATATATTGACTAGCTGATGCCCGCGACTCCGTCCGCGTAGGGGTTTGAAATATAGATAGTAGCCGATTCTCATACTTACTGAATATGCATAAAAAATTTGGTAAAAATCGGTCTAGCCGTTTCGGAGGAGTACGGTAACAAACATTGTGACATGGAAATTTTATATATTAGAGATTATTATCACCATTTCACAAATCATGTAAAAGTTAAAAACTAGGAAATAATGTGGCCAATTCTGTATAACACAATCTCTAAACTTAACTAAAATGACAGCTTTAAATGAAAGAAAGAAAGAAAAAGCGTTTATTTGGAACCACAATACAATAATTATAGTAGAGAGACATGAGACAAAAATATGAGTTCTAGGTTAAATTAATAATATGAGTTCTAGTTAAATCTAGGTTCCTATCCGCAGGGAGTATTATGAAAGGGTTAGCAATATTTTTAATGCTGTCGTTTTAGTTTATATTAGAGACTAGCTGATGCCCGCGACTTCGTCCGCGTGGACTAAGTTTTTTCGATTATCGCGGGAACTCATTAATTTTCCGGGTAGCCTATGTATGTATGTATTTATATTCTTTATAGCTGATGCCCGCGACTTCGTCCGCGTGGAACAAGTTTTTCAGTTAATTTTCCAGGATAAAAAGTAGCCTATATTACTATCCCACGGTATAATCCCCCTATAATGGTGAAACACGTACTTCTTCATATTTTAACGAAAGCCCAAATGCTGTTTCATGGCTATAACTTGAGAAATTAAGGATTTTCATAAAAACTCTCAACCCTTATTTCACCCCTTCGGGGGTGGAATTTTCAAAATCTGTGAAACACATATGTTTTCATTTTCAACCCGCAGCTCATATATCAAGTTTCATGGCTATTACTTGAGAAATTAAGAATTTTCTTACAAACTCTCAACCCCTATTTCACCCCTTCGGGGGTGGAATTTTGAAAAACTGTGAAACACATATGTTTTAATTTTCAACTCGCAGCTTATATATCAAGTTTCATGGCTATAACTTGAGAAATTAAGGACTTTCATACAAACTTCAACCCCTATTTCACCCCTTCGGGGGTAGAATTTCTGGATAAAAAGTATCCTATGTCCTACCTCGTAGTATGGGCTCAAATCGTGCCAAGTTTCGTTTGAATTCATTCAGTAGTTTCAGCGTGATGCGCGGCCAAGATACAGACAGACAGACAGACAGACAAAAATGAAAAAAATTACAGATTTGGCTTCAGTATCGAATAATGAGTGCCCTCCAAAAAAAATTTTCAAAATATCTTCAATGTACAGAATTGGACCTGTTACAGTTTTATTATAAGTATAGATTGTGCACTAGAATCAGCCCCATTGTCTTGTTACTTATATAACCACAAAGTGGATAGTGCTTTTTGGAAATCAGATATATTTAATTACGAACTAAAATGATACTCCGGCTTGTTAACTAAATCAAAAGAATAAAATGAAGACAGAATTGACTGAGGGTTGACGTCATTTTCAGGGAATCTCATTAAAGAGACGTATGTATGTCATAGTCCAAAGGCGAAATGTGAGCGAGTCGCTATTGGCCTAGGCCCTAGGCAAAGGTCAGAAATGGCCCGAGTTGAAACTTCGGCTTTTGGCAAAGTTTTCAGGCCAACCTCGAAGTGCCTCTGGGTAGATAATATATACTTCGCTTCTATAATAAACAGGTGCAATTTTATTGGAATCTTCATAAGCGCCCTTTTCACCAGAACTGATTTATATTGGACTCAGATTATTGACATTTCCGTTCTTCAATTCAAATTTTCTTTCAACCTTCAGTGGTAAATTTAGCATAAGATTAATGTAATATCTGCTTCTTGTTCACAAAGGAACTGATGACACTTGAGATATTTCCCAGACACCTCGGTCGCGTTTTCTTTAATAACTTTTCTTCAGTTATTAGTTCTTACAGACCATTTCTATACATAGTACCAATACCTACAACTAAAACGGGTGTTACGTCTTGATTACCTATATTCCAAGAGATAGCTAAGATCTCCAAATATTAGAAAAAATACATTATCCATAGGTGGGTGTCTAGTTTGATAGAGTAAAAATATGCCGCCATAATAGGCTTAGATAATAAATAATAATTTGTTCTGAAAAGACGTATATTAGAACTGAATCTTAGTTATTTCTCGGTAAGCAAGGAACTAAATCTAAGCTAAAAGCTTATCATTTAATAATCTACCATCCCCCCTATCTCAATCGCAGCATAACCAACGGCATCAAGCGGATATAACTACTCGAGCACCTTCCACTATTACCCTCGCCCAGATTATGTTACAAACATATTATGCATATTCAATTTAAGTCAATTGCCGATACTTATTAGCCAGGAACCTTTCGTAGGAGTAAGATTAATTAATCGTATGCGTAGGTATTACACATTAGGCACTTAATTTGTTCCTTGAAATTCATTTCGTACCTTAAAGGTTGTTTTATCTAAATTAATATTATAAAGAGGAAAGATTTGTTTGTTTGTTTGTAATGGATTAACTCAAAAACTAGTCAACTGATTTTAAAAATTACTTTAAAAATCTACTTTATCAGCGAGTCACAGGCTAGGTATATTTTATTTTCAAAAAAATTAGAGATCCCAACGAAAATTGCAATAATGTGAATTAAGTCGGAAAAATTCGTCTGATCTGAGAGCTTCCGTGGCGAGCGCTGCGTAAATAGTAAAAGTAACACAAAAACAATATACTGGAATTGTTCCTCTCAAAAAGTACTAAAAAAAAGTCCGCGATAGCATATACCTAGCATATGCCTCCTTCTGGGAGAGGCTCCGTGCATCTCATAATAGCATCCTCAAAATAATCTGTGACGGAATGCCTAGCAGTATCTTCACATATTGGCTACTAGATGATTCCCGCGACTTCGTCCGCGTGGTCTAAGTTTTTTCGATTCCCTCGGGAACCCCTTAATTTTCCGGGATAAAAAGTAGCCTATGTCACTCTCAAAGTCCTCAACTATACCCATGTCGGGATATAACCTACCTCTATACCAAATTTCAGCAAAATCGGTAGAAAAGATGGACCGGGAAAGCGTATCAGACAGACAGACAGACACACTTTCGCATTTAAAATATTAATATGGATCTGTGCATCAAAAGAATAATCGGAAATAGTAATATCTAAGTAGGTTATTTTTGACCATGACGCCTGGGAAGAGTTTTTAACATTCCCAGATAGTTTTTATGTTTTATGTATACGCTATTGTATCTATGTATTTATAGGTACTTTTTATTTTATTTTTATATTTTTTGTATTTGTATTAATTTTTTGTGTCAAACTATATATACTGGGCAACTTAGCCTTTAATAAAATTTTATTATTATTATTATATACTATCTATTAAAGTTGTCTCGCATTAACTATTTATGATTTTCAAATTTGGTCTAATAAACCAATGTATAACCAATGCTTTACTTGCGAAGGTGTTTTACTGACATAGTGCTACCCGTGCGAAGCCGGGGCGGACCGCTGGTATATTGTATAATTTCCCATTATGATTCTAAATATAGAAAGCTTTATATCCAAGAGGAAAATAATAAGTAATCGCTCAACGAAATCATATTTATTATTTAAATCAAGTAAATAAAAAAGTAATCTATCTAAATAAATATTACCAAAATACAGTGAGGTTTATGTGACATGTAAGCAACAAAATAAATACTAAATTGAATGAGTTGCATAAATGTGTAACACGTTCATTATTACCCTTGTAACATTGCTAAAACTAATGTAGAGCATATTGTAAAGCACATTTTAACACCCGCTTAAAATGCCACAAAATAGTATTTTTAAACAGTTGCTCAACTTAACTGTACCTACATACTTACAATATAAAGTAAAAAAATTATATTATGCTCAACGACTTAGGGTGTGTTCCGAAATACACTGCGAGCACTGTAAGTCCCCAGTAAGAGCACTGTACAGTGCTCGCAGTGCTTATATCGGAACACCCACTTAACCACTCGTGCCATAAAAATCCTATATAACTATATATACCAATTTCATAAACTAGCTACCCTCTTAATAACAATTTTAATAATTATACCTAATCAGGATTTCGGTAACCAGCGATAGATCAAAATAATAATACTGCAATATACTTAAGCAAGCCAGTTTATGTCCGACCCGGGGATTTATAACGATGATACACCGTGAGCATTGATATATTTTATTGCGCTGCATCCTATTACGGAGGGTAGTTCCTCAGCTTTATTAATGTTAAAAACCCGATCTGAGGCCCAATAATTGTCTAAGTCAACCGTAATCATTTGACAGCTTAAAAAGTATTACTCGAACTGTTTAAGGAGTGTGAACATGCTTTTCGACGTGCAGGCGTCATAAACTCGCTAAACAGGTCGAATTATACGTTTGACAAACAATTACGATGACGATTTCTTTACGCAATCGGGGGGATGATTGCTAATTCAAGTTATCAACGAGAACTAGAGGCACTTCACCGCAACCTACTATATGAATAAACTACCTACTAACACATTACCGAGGGTTAACCATATGCCTCCGCATATAAACGATTATTGTGAGATATTCGCAGTAATAATAGCGCGCTCTCTGAAACACTTGGGAGAGGTACATGGAACGTAATATGTAAATTTGAATAGTGCCGCATTCATATCACCTATCCTATCAGTTAAGATTACCTTTCACAGAGGCTATATAGAACATGGAATTAATAAGTAACGGGTAGTACCAATTAATTTCATGTTTTAACAACTTCATCTTCAGTGATACATCAGTGATAATGATAAAACTGGCAATATGAATGACAGTTATTTCACAATGGACAGAGCCCACATACAAAATACGAGTAAAATTCAATAAAAATCAATCTCATGGACCTTATTAGGTCCATGGTCAATCTATATTTTCGTCCATCATTGATATTTAATTGCTTAAAAACTCATTACTCGAAAATTTAAAAGGACGTGCCCGAGGATCGAACCCCGACCACCTGAAAAGGAGGCCAAGCTCCGAACTGCTAAACCACTAGGAAGATTTTCTAATTGAAAATGGAGGAGATTAAATTTATATGATAATAGATTAGACTCTACAGTCTGCATAATATGCTAAAGTGCTTCTTTACTCGGGAAGCCGATAAGTTGAGTTGGTGAAGCATAAAACAGTTTTATTTCCCCAAAGTTTTGTTCCGTTCCGAATTCATATGCTTACCCTCAATGGACAATGATCCAAGGCGAAAGTTATGTTACTTAAAATTTGAATACGATTTAGGTAAGTTTTATGAAAGTATTATGAAAAGAAAAGACTTAGGTTATAGGATCTTGGCCGAGTTTCTACTTTTAAAACATTTTTGCTACTTGAATTGGATCGATTTGGAATACCTAGCAAAAAATTCATAAGAGTGATTTTTTTACAGATTGACAGACAACTCATACATTCCGATGCAACGGCAGACGTTGTGACGGAAGGATTTGCTGGCAAACTCAGAAATTTCCATTGCTTTCAAGAATCTCGGTACCTCCAACACCTAAAAATCCATCGACGTCTAATTTTCTACCTTATATTAGACCTTAAGGTGAAAAATTAGGTCGCATGGGGACACTTTAATCAATTTAAAATTCCCTAACACGTCAAATTACAAGTGAAGCGTACCGAGTACGAACGCGCCGAGCCTATTTCCATTTTACGAGTGGAAAGCACCACGTGAAGGCATCGGTCGTAAACATATGTACTTTATGAGGGCCGGCGTGTACCTTATGTACCCTTTTCTCTTGGAGTGATGCATTTTGGACATTATTAAAGCCTACTCAAAATAAATTCAATTCGAGAAGTCAGGTTGAATAAACACGAAGTTTGCGCGTGCAGTAAGAGTGGTATTAACTCGGTCCCAGCTGTGTTGTTGTAGTAAAATGCCAGGATTTTTTACGTAACGTCGTAACTTAATAAAATTTCCTAGTTAAATTAGCTTGGCTGAAATTAAATGATTAAATATTAGCAATTGCAGTTAGTGAACTGTGAACTTAGTTCACATATGTACAACATAAACGTGGTTCTTATAGCAACTGCCTAAGTTATCAATCTTAAAATTGCTAAACAAATTTTAACCATTCACAGCTAAGAACCATATCAATGAAATACGCTTTCATATTTTTAAAAAAATGCATCAAGTAGTAGGTTTATTTGCAGTTAAAAAGAAAATGAAATATAAAACGTGCCTTAGAAAAATACCACAAATATAAGAGGGAAATGTTATCTAATACACCGACCAAATCATATTATGTAAATAGCAATTTAGCCGCTACCTGTCGCATGTGTACATTTCCCGATACCAATGCCACATATTGGAAGTTTGTGTATATTACAAATCCGAATCGAATAAGGTATGTTCTAAAAATATATTTATGTTTATTATTTTTTTTCAATGTTTTTAAAAAACTTCAAACCCATACCTGTCCAATCTGTGTTATAGTCAGAAGATTTTTCATTTATATACGCTTATACGAGTACAAACGAATCTTCGAAGCGCTTCAAAACCTTAATAAATATAGAAGAATCCTTAAATTATGGCTCATTAACATGGCATTTTCTAGCTTAAATGACTTTTTCAATCGTGACAAAACTAAGGACTTTACAAATTTAAAAATTAACTTGTTCAAATAATTTTGACATATAATTATAACCATATTCTGTTTTTACTAATTAATAATCTGTACCAATTATTATAAATTGTCGGAATCAAATGTTATAAACAATTGACTTTATGTTAAATGTAAGCATAATGTTATATCGTATGCCTGTTAGAGGTAGACTATTCCTACTATGTAAAATTATTTTAAGATCTTCAACTATGTAACAGTCAAACGATTTAATAAATGAAATGAAATGTCAATTTAATCTACTACTGGGGGTCTACTCTCTTTCTCTCAAACGAAACTTCGCAAACGAACGCAATTAGTCGGTTATTAGACCCACACAAATTCGTTCAATCCAATCGGTCACGAAAATTTTCTATGGATCCGTACTTCGTCTGCGTGTACGAAAACGAAATAGAGAGGAGCATAGAGATAATATTATGTAGGAGACGAGATAACGAAATTTCGTTCGTTTGTTTGCGAAGTTTCGTTTTAGAGAAAGAGAGTAGACCCCCTGGTTTGGAATGTCACCGTCGAAATACCAAAATGTTGTTACTGACCCTGAGGAGAAGATCTGATGAACATTTCCAGAAATTAAGTATGGAACTTTTGAATGGACAACAGCGTAACATCACTAAAAAATTTTAATAGTAGCACTTAACATTAGTTACATGCTACAATTAAATAAAACAGAATACTTTTTAATCACTATTAAAACAAAATAAGTTACCTACTGAAATCGATTGCATTTTATTAAAATCCGTGAGATCGAATTAACAAATAGATTACGTATTTACGTATCTAATCTTTATTCTAATATTTTTTAAATAATCGTAAACTCTCTGTGCTAGCCATTGATGTAGAATTTTAGTACCTATGTGCTAGTAGTCAAAAAAAATGGCAGCAATATAATAGGAAAATGTTATACCAATACCAAATTAAAGTATATTGTCTAAGGTAAATAACATTTTAGCTGGCACCTGTCACGTCAGGTGTACATTTCTCGCTAAACAACAATTATTGTGGTATTTCAACATAATATTGGACGTTTGAATATTAACATTACAAAAAGAAATTGAATAAAATACGTTATACCTTACTTGTTACAGTTACTTTACGATTTATTGTTTGGAACATAATATTAATATTTATTTGTATACAAATATATAATATTATTATCCTAACCTAACCTATAGGTACACCTACCTACCTAATAGTTATAATATGGACCTACTATACTATACATAATACCTAAGTATGATACTCAAACCACATACAACACGACACAGCCGCAGTTTAAAATGAAGTCACATCAAAAAAGTAGCATGTACACACGCACACAGAAAAGTAAATAAGAATATTCATTATAGTTAATTACATCGGCACTGAAGCGTGTAATTTACTATGAATTTTCAGCGGAACATTCAGTCCTGTACAAATACACGGCCAATTGGCGCATAAAATGGGGCCCTTTTAACGAAATAGTCTGCAAATCCCCTATTTTCTTGAGCCCTGCTCAAGGCCTTTTTGGCATTTATCCATGAGAGTGCGGGAGTTGGCGGCATCTATGCCAAATTTCTAGGAGCGTAGGAATTGATTTACCAGAGCACATAACGCTGCGGCGAGACAACAGAGATTAAGATGTAACAAGCAATTGCCCGCGACTTCAGCCGCATGGATTAAGATTTATAAATACCCTGTAGGACCTTTTGTTTCTCGGGATATAAAAGCATGTAGGTACGACCATATTAATTGTATAGTATTTTTCTAGTGAAAGCCCCGGCATAATAGATCCTGCCATTTTGAAGATTAGCCCCGATAGGCTTGTCTGCTTATATCGGACCGACCGACAGATAAACTTCAGATTTGAATTCTTTATAATATGTACCTACTTATTTCCGTTAAAGGTACTGTAGCCAATGAAAGTGGTTCCCTTATGAGGGCCATGTAGCATGCGTTTCTTTGGCCGCAACAGAATAGGTTCCCTGTCAACTCTAAAAATGAGCCTTTTTATGAACGGTTTGAGGGGGCACTGGTGTGCAAACGCGGCCGCCTGTCATGCACAGCGGAACTCTTTTTACGGAATAGCCTGCAAATCTCCCATTTTCTTGCGCCCTGCTCAAGGCCTTTACTTATTCATGCATACAGGGGTGGGAATCGTCGGTTGCTACGCCAATTTTCAGCGAATTTAAAGATTAACTTTCTGTTTGAGTACATAAAGTAGGTACAATACCGTTCATTATTTAAAAATTGGGTAAATAAGTTCGCTGTTTGGCAAAATTTTCGCGTTTTGTACCTTTTATAAGTAATATAACTCAAGAAAGGACTGAAGAATAAACATGAAATAAAATTACGCGATTTACAACAGGTTAAGTTATTTGAATAAAATTAGAAAATAAATCATGTAATTAGTCTAGTCGTTCATCTAGTCTAATTACATGACTTATCTTCACCAAAATTCTATTTATTTCTGAGATTCAACCTGAATAAATAATAAAAACTTTAATATAAAAATAATTTTTTTCTTCCTAAAGAGCAACCACCGAGTTTCTTGCTTGTTATTCTCGGTATCGGCTAATGCCCGCGACTTCGTCCGCGTGGTTTAAGTTTTTTTTTTATTGCGGCAGGGATTCCTTAATTTTCAGGGATAAAAGGTAGCCTATGTCACTCTCCAGGTCCTCAACTATACCCATGCCAAAAATAACGTCAATCCGTTGCTCCGTTGCAGCGTGATTGAAGGACAAACCAACAAACCAATAAACTAACAAACAAACACACTTTCGCATTTATAATATTAGTATGACAATATTAGTATGATTCCTGATTTAAATTGTTCACACTATCGCACGCGGGGGACCGTTCTTAACTTTTGTGAAAGGTAGTTTTACTATACTGTCGAGCCCAAGCCTAATTAGAATACCACCGTTTAATTATACGACTAATAAGCTGAGGTGCGCAGTGACAAAAGCTTAGCAGGAATTTCTATGAATAAATTATTAAAGGGTGCAGCTGCGATGGGTTTAATCAGCTATACAAGTATTTACTCAGCCCCGATTTTGTCCTATTATTAGAGTCGGGTGTATCCATATCGGAAAATTCGTATCATATTACGGATGTGGTCTCGTTTTCATCGAAAAAATAGGTCATGTTTGACGTAAACAACTAACAGGCAGTATAGAAACAAATACCATTCTCATCATTTCTTTTTCAACCCATTAGCGGCTCACTACTGAGCACGAGTCTTATCTCAGAATGAAGATCGAAAGAATCGAAAAGGCCAAATTTAAAGCTCCAAATTTGGTCACCCATCAGGTACCGGCTTGCGTCAACGTTGCTTAACAATCGCAATCGACTGAGACGTGTGAAACAGCTGTAACGTAATTATATGATGAAGCATTTTTAGACATTAGGTTTTAGACATATTTTTAACTATTGATGCCCGCGATTTCGTCCGCTTGGTTTAAGACTTTTTTATTCCTGCGCGATTTCCTAAAATTTACAATTATAATAATTTTCCGGGATAAAAAGTAGCCCATGTCACTCTCCAGGTCCTCAACTATACCAATGCCAAAAATCACGTCGATCCGTTGCTCCGTTGCAGCGTGATTGAAGGACAAACCAACAAAGTACATACTTTCGCATTTATAATATTAGTATGATAGTATAGTATACTTAGTATATAGTATTAGTTATTTTGATTCCCACGGGAACTCTTTTGATTTCCTGGGATAAAAAGCCTATGTCCTTCCCCGGGATACAACCTATTCCTGTACTAAATTTCATCAAAATCGGTTGAACAGAATGAACCGTCAAAGCGTAGCAGACAGACAGACAGACACACTTTCGCATTTATAATATTTGTATGAATATGGATAGTATCATACACTGATTGTGTAAGTATTAATACTGGTTTTAGTACGTACCCGTGTATGTGGCGCCCGTGGTGCGATCGGCTAGGTCGGGGCGGGCCGGCGCGCCGCCGCCCGCATGCTATCAGCTGGCCGGCGCAGCCATCTCTCCCGCGCGCGCCTCCACTCACCGCCCTGCGCCTGCGGCAAACATTAGCCTTAGCTAAGCGTCCACAATATGTCCGCATCGTAAGCATCGGACGCATCGCATCAAACGGATGAATTTTTCACAATGCGTCCGCCTCATCGGCAGCTATCGGATTTGCCGACGCAACTACCAGCAATCGGATTGCCGACACCACTTCATTCGGATTTTCGTAGTGAGCGTACTTGCGAAATGCGTCTGTGTCGTCCACCTGGTCGGCATTCCGTATGACGACATCGGCACGCATCGCAAAAGTTGCCTCTCGAAGCATCGGCGTCGGCATTGCCGATGAGTAGATTCGAGCGATCCGTACAGTGCGGATCAGTGGACGTACTTGTGTGACTTTCTATACAAAGAATACTACGATCCGTTTGATGCGATGCGTCCGATGCTTACGATGCGGACGTGTGGACGCTTAGCTTAATATGGTTACATTATTTATTATGGTTACACTCTCACTGACTGCCTCATAGGTCTACCTATTAGAGCTCGATTTCTGTGATAGTTAAATCAGGTATTACACCTGAATGTACGACAGGGTGTGTGTCCAATACAGGGCCAGCTACCTACAATGCTTCCCTAAGGCTCATCTGCCTGTCACTATGTACGTTTGACGACCTCCGTGGCGCAGTGTGTAGCGCTGTTGTCTTAACGTGCGGCGGTCCCGGGTTCTATCCCCGGCAGGGTCAATTTGGGAATTTATAATTTCTGAATTTTCCCTGGTCTGGCCTGGTGGGAGGCTTCGGTCGTGGCTAGTTACCACCCTACCGGCAAAGACGTGCCGCTAAGCGATTAAGCGTTCCGGTACGATGCCGTCAGGTTAGCCCGCTACCATCTTAGACAGCATCATCACTTACCTTAATTCAACTAGTAGTGGATAAAAAAAAACTGACTGCCTCATAGGTCTAGCTATTAGGGCGCGATTTCCGTGATAACTTACCTAGTTAGGATTTGTACCTAAATGCAGGAACACGGCGTCCAATCCAGGACCAACCATAGAGCTACAAAGCTTCCCTAAGGCTTATCTGCCTGTCACTATGTAATTTTAAAAGAATTACAATACCTTTCAGAACTGAAAAAAAATACTCTTACCTACTTCTTAGGATGCATAGATCCCAAGGAAGTACCTACTTTACAACTTTACCTACAATTCATGCGTATAAAAAGCTGCCTTGGACTAGTGGTTAGCATGTTTGACAGCGACCGACGAGGTCCCGGGTTTGAGTCCCGAGTCGGGCCATAATTAAAGTATTGGGTTTTTCTGACTAGAAATTCTCAGTACTAGCCCGGAGTTAGGATGTTGGCGGTGTTTCACCCCCGTGCCACGGAGAGCACGTTAAGCCGTCGGTCCCGGTTATTATCACTTACATGATAATAGTCGTCAAAGCCCGCCAACCCGCATTGGAGCAGCGTGGTGGGTCTAAGCTCTAATTCCCTCTCTCCTATGAGAGTGGAGACCTGTGCCCAACAGTGGGACGTTATCAAAAAAGAACAACAAAAAATTACTGTTAAAAGACGTTTATATAAGCTTTATGAGGGCTTATAAAAAACTAGCTGATGCCCGCGACTTCGTCCGCGTGGATTGAGGTTTTTCGGTTCCCGCGGGAACTCCTTAATTTTCCGGGATAAAAAGTAGCCTATGTGCTATTCCAGACTATAATCTATCTCTGTGCCAAATTTCATCCAGATCCGTTCATCCGTTGGAGCGTGATTGAGTAACAAACATACATCCATACATCCAAACTTTCGCATTTATAATATTTTATATGGATTCCAAATGCTTTTATCCATAATATGCACTACAAAGTTTCTACAAATGCACTACCCTCAACAAGAGAGAGGACTCGAAGCTGAAACCGCTAGTTCTAACGATAACAATAAAAAAAATGAACTAATCACGTTATGAACCGTCCAGTAAGTATTATTTTCAAAATGACTGCAGAAGTCTTGTAATATCACCAACCGCTAAAAGGGCAGCCGAAAATTACCTCAATTAAACCTCATCTTCATCTTGTTTCAAAAGACATTTTCAGTGACTTCATTCGAAGCTTTACAACGGGACCGCTATCCTAGGAAATTATAGGAGCTTTAATTACTTATTCATTTAATACCAAACTTATTCATTTAATACATTTCTCTCCTGTTGTGAAGCATAACGCTACATCGAAGCCAAATACTTTATATATAGGCGAGTCGAATGATTTAAGCACCTACTTGGAAATTAAAAGTAAAAACTGATAACGTACAATACGAAAAAAAAAATTTTTTTTTAAATATATATAGCGAGCAAACGAGCAGGCCACCTGATGGTAAGTGATTACCGCCGCCCATGAACATAGAATGCTAAAACGGTTTAAACCTTTCGTAGTAGAATTTTGTAAAAATATTGTTTTTCTTTTTTTAGCTATAAGTACGCAGACTCGCAATAAAACACATAAAGATACAATCTGATAAAGCTCAAGATAATATTAAGCTGTGCCATATCAAAGCGTTACGTACACATTATATTCTTAGTCGGTCAAGAATAGCGGCGCACTCTGCGGGATATAAACCGACGCTAAAATGAGAGCAGTATGCCGCAGCCCGGTCGATATCTATTTATTATTACTTTGTCGCTGTCCACAACATATCCTCGCTATTTATAATTTAGAACTGAAATTAGTTTATTTCACAAATTCACTCTGAAATTAGTTTTTTTCACAAATTCACGGTGCAAAAGGTACATACGATTTCGTTCTACGTGAACTTAAATTTTAATGTGTTCTCTGAAGATTTTCAGACATGTTTTCAGACTAGCTTCTTTAAAGATAGGGGGTATCGAGGGGTTTTTATTAAGCGTCAGTAAGGCGTTCCTAGTTAGGAAGTTGGCGGTGTTTTACCCCCGTGCCTCGGAGAGCACGTTAAGCCGTCGGTCCCGGTTATTATCACTAACATGATAATAGTCGTTAAAGCCCGCCAACCCGCATTGGAGCAGCGTGGTGGGTCTAAGCTCTAATTCCCTCACTCCTATGAGAGTGGAGGCCTGTGCCCAGCAGTGGGACGTTAATGGGCTGTAGTGGTGGTGGTGGTGGTGGAAGGCGTTCCTAACACTATGTTAATAGTTCCAGTATGATGCCCTGTAGAAATCATTGGGTAAGATATACTTAGGTAAAGTATAGACATTTGCCTGCACCAAGTTGCTGAAAAGTGATTTTATGTAGAATCGGAAAATACGCGCCGGCAAAAATTATAGCAGTATACGTTTTGTATTTTTAAAAATATGTAATTTATATGAAAATCCACTCGAATAAAAATTCAATAAGCATAACACGGAATGCAGTATGGCTCGAGGAATATGGCTCGTTATATGAGTGTTCAATGTTAGATATAATGTAACGAGGAGCATTTCGCAACGGAGGCACAAACATTAAAAATATTTCAGCAATTCCAGCTCCATGAACCGGACAGAGCCGAAACTGTCAGCCGGTCTAAAGAGGCGCGGTAGGTACTTTCGACCCATGCGAAATATTCGCTTGACATTTTTGGATACCGAAGCGGTAGACGTTATAAAGGCGGCGCGACGCGATTTGAACCCACCCTGTCTCCATGTTCATAACATTTGGTGATATTATATCTACGTTTTCTTTTGATAGTTCCGTACTAAAATGTTAAAAATGAAACACTTAGGACCTATGCATTCAGACGGAATGGCGATGAGTCTTTTTGATAACAACAATAACAATATGCCGTATTTGATTAAAATAATTGGTATAAACTGAAAACAAAACACGGAGGAAGATAGATAGATAATTAATTCTTTATTGCCACACATAACATAGAAATAACTTAATTATAAACAAAAAACAGAAAACAACGCGTGCGCAAGGTCGGTCTTATCACTAAAAGTGATCTCCTCTACACAACCCGTTTCTTAAGGGACTTTAAAAAGGAGCGGGAAATTGCAACAATAATGATAAATAAACTAATAATCCTACTTGGAAGCGTGGGGCGCTTGGATGCTTGTCACAATATTTTATGAAGGTTTGAGTTGTTATAAAAAAAATGCGACGCCTCGGCTCTGCCGATGTGCGTTGAACCTTGTGGTATAATTTCGTCCATCTCAATTAAATAATTATTGAATTTTTAAAATATTTTTATATTCATTGCAAAAGAGGCCGAATTTTTTATGTGGGGAATGGGGATATTAGTTCAAGCGGCATATCATAATATTATGAAAGAGCTTCATTAATTAAATATTCTATACTACATATTTTTTATTTCTTTTAATCAAGCCGCAAAGTTTCTACTAAGTCTGTAAAAAATGAGTTTGATGAAGTTTTGTAAACCTTACAGAAAAATTAAGGCATCGCTTCTATAAATTAGCACTAAGGCCAATATTTTGCAGCCCTAAACAAAAGGGCTTTGGTAAGCGGCAGATTAATTTGATCAAATCTATACTTACTAATATTATAAATGCGAAAGTTTGGATGGATGAATGGATCTTTGTTACTCAATCACGTAAGAACGGCTGGACGGATCTGGATGAAATTTGGCTCGGAGTAAGATTAGAGTCTGGAATAACACATAGGCTACTTTTTACCCCGGAAAATTAAAGAGATCCCGCGGGAACTAAAAAACCTTAATCCACGCGGCCGAAGTCGCGGGCATCATCTAGTAATAAATAACTACCTTTCAGGACCGAGAAATTTACTATTCGGATATATACCGCCCAAAAACCTACCTACTATTTAAGCGTATCAAAAAAGAACAACAAAAAAAAATACTGTTTAAAAGATGTTGCCGTGATAGCTTATAAATTTTTAGAAGCTGCCCATTAATGTCCAAACGCAGTACAAAGGCTCCCTCAAAGCAGAGGGCTCGAAGCTTAAACCGCCAGTTTCATGGAGAGTTACCTAAGTGGAGAGGCAGGTGAGTTCATGAATTATTAACTCTTCGAAGACTTTCCATAATTTTCGCTTATAAGTGGGAACAAATTATAAGAATAAAGTTGTCGGTAACTTTGTTAGACGAAAACCATGCGTCGTTGTTGATTGGGACGCAACTAAATTTTCAGTGAGATAACTTTAAGTAATTGAGTTTTGTTAATGTTTGGTACAAAGATGACTAAAAGCGCTTCAACATAAACAGCCAGTTTTGTATTAAAATTGAGCAAGTAATTCATTATCTACGTTATGAACGACTACGAGACTCTACATAGATGAAATTCCCCAACTTTTATTACGGTCTACGGCTCACTGTTAGCACCCCTAACATTTATCAAAGAGACGAGATATTTTTTATGAACCATTTGAAGTAGGGATCTATAAAAGAGATCGCTAACGACCTCCTCAACGTCTTCGCCGACGAAGTCGAGGTACCCGTTAAAAAAACGGGTGTCCGGAAGGACGTGGCATCTAATTACCACGGCTTCGGGGACATAATATGGACTATCAGATCTAACAAATGGGTTTACCCATGCGCCCCTAATCCTAAGCCAAAGTCCGAGCCTCACAGAAAGCGCCCTTAGGAAAATGTTGCCTCCCCGATTTCGTCAAACCCTACTCTTGGCAAAGCTTCTAGGAGCTCCGGTGACGCCGTAGCGTTCATTAGGGCCTACGCAATAAACACAATCCGAAAGGAAAAAATAATTTTTCACATTTGAACCCAATTTATTCAGGATCCACTGTTACAGCTGTAAGTTTATATTAGGCATATTATTTAGTACTGGCAGTCCGAGTTCTATTAAAAGTAAAGGTGCGCCGTAAATATGCGTGAATAAAGGTTCAACGCCTCTAGAACCGATTTTGTATTGAAAAATATATTGCATGCACCGGCTGCAATCTTGCGAGTCATCTTTTAGTACGCGATCACCTTTATGAACCATATTTTGAAGAAACGAACCTGTGTACCTTTTAGGTCTAATAAACATGAATTTGAAATTCGTGATCAGACAGGTCAAGTATCTATTCAAGTAAATAAATAAACTCACACAAACAAACACACGGTTGTTTTGTTTTGAGAATACATTGTCTGGCCTGATAAAACCATATCAGCCGTATAATATTTCAAACAAAAGAAATTTGAGAAGTAGCCAAAATCGTTACATGAAGACAAAAGCTTTGTCAAGCTTGAGGCAAATAAAATCAGGGATGCCAATATATTCTGTGGAACCGTGTGGAACTTTATTTATATGACCAGCCTAAATTCTCCTCGGGCCGTAAACGTAACCAAGGGTCCTTATTGCTTAAAAATGATTGCCACAGTGTAACGAACGCAATCACCTCTAAGTCAACACACTTCCGCTATAGGCCAAAATCCACTGACGTAGCAAAAATACCATAAATTCAGCCAATCAGAACAATTATTGAGACTGTAACAACAATAATAATTGATGCAGGGATACATAATGAGGTTAGGGCACAGTAATTTGATGGTTAACTACGTAAATATACGAAAAATGTCATTGAAGATTTAATGAAGTAGTCAAATTAAAAAACAGCTGACATTTGCAGTAGTAGAAACCAGGACGATCGCAACGTTTCTAACACGACAAAATCACAATACTCACATTGAATGAAAGCACATCCAAAATAAGCCGCCAGACGAGTCTCCACCAGTAGAGTTCTTAGATTTGCCATTGCACAAAGACTGTGTAAAATAGCATTTGTTAAGCCGAGGCTAATAAACTATTGATTAATTTTTTGATAATGACAAAGTTGCATGGAATAAGTTGCATTCACATTCGGCAGCCCACAAGTTTATTAGCTACATATCGTAACATTCTTTTTTCTTTTTAAAACTGCTGCCGGTTCTTCTCAGTAGAATTTTTTTTCCGAACCGGTATAAATAATTTCAGAACAGAGCAGAATGGTAGTTTTTAGGAAAATGGTGATACCGTTTCCATTGAAGAATAGCTAGATTCCATTCTTGGATCGTAATCCAAGAAACCCTGCTGTTATGTGTATAATAGAATAGGGTCACGACTCCCATCCTTGCGTTAAATGTTCCCTTCAATGACTAATAATGCAGACAGAAAAACTAACACAAGTTGGTTAGGGAAACATGGAACTTTTGAAATTCCCAGTGCAATTGAAGGGCGTCACTCGGGCAACGGTAGCAATTTATTGTCGTCGCTGTGACATCTACTCAATCCTTAAACGCTTCCATTGCTTTTTTTATGAAATTTGCTAATTCATGTCCAAATCCCCGGCTATTTATAACAGGCTAAAAGCCACCCACGCTATTTTATACTGAAGGTTTTCCTTGACAAGTTTGATAGAATCAGTACAATGAACGGTATACCTACACAAACGTAATATCTAAAATTAATCTAAAATACTAAGTAACTATATGCTAGTTTCTAACGAATTCCCCTTTTGATAAATCATAATGAATCTCTTTAAAAAGTACTCAATATACTCATACTTAATTAACTTTTAGCGAGCAAGTAAATTCATAAGCGCACCAATTGAACCGAATGAAGTTCACCTATTTATTTATTCATGTAGGTATCCCACTTCCCACTACATTACATTTTTTAAACATATGAAAGCTCTATCTCTCTCAATCGACAGTCCATTTTGACGAAAACTAACAAGATTGCATCCAAGAGTGAAATAAAGCTATACTTATAGAATACTTTATATTATCTTGGTTAAACAAAGGATTTCTAGAAAAATTCTCAACTCACGCGAAGTCGCAGACTGGATAAACATTATAGGCACATGTTGTTTTTTTATTACCATTTATTGAAAATAATGCAACAGAACTTAAAGCTAGCTAGCCTAACCTAATTACTATATAAATCATGCCCGCGTGGAATGGTGGCAAGAATGCTGGCTGCATTTCCGCACTGGACAGCCAGGCTGATCCTTTGCGCAAAAAATTAGCCAGCCCCTCTGTCACCATGAGGCAATTAACCGCGGTGAAATATCTCGGCACATGTTACATTTTATCAAAACTCCACGTATCATGTTCAAATTTATTTTTGAAATTGTTTAATATGGAAATTTTTTAAATCCACGAGCGCACAAACCCAATTCAAATACCAATCCATGACTATCGCCGGACGACCAAACATGATAGAATGACAACATTGATCTGCAAACATTTGAAATTTCAGAGCGTCGATCAAAGCGTCGATCTACGAGTAGGTACGTCACACATGTACAAAAGCTGCCATTTATTTGCAGCCACTTGTAATAACCACTCATTCCAGAAATGTTTTCAGTATTTTTACCTGACACAAACATTGATAATAGAATGTTAGTACCTATTTCGATGGACACAAACGTGATGTTAAAATGTTCTGCAGGCCGAGTGGATTTTTTTTTTACGTATTCGATTGCGACAACTATATCTACAATAATTTAAATGGAATTGATCGAGCGCCAGCTATCAAGTGCTTGACGATTCCATACAAATCGTCGATAACGTTGTCGCGATCGAATGGGAAGAAAATCTCCCACTAGGAACTTCGATATTTTTCGCTCCCGCGCTGCGATTCAATTTAATGTTCTTTTTCAGGCGCAAATCGTCGAATACGCGTCCCTCCAGATAAATGAAATCACCTTCTACTCTGAGTCTTCAAGCGTGCGGTCTAATATTTCATTTTATATAGGTAATACGGATACGTCTTATCTCTATACTCTTGCTCCCTTTTGAGTGTGTTACAATAATAATATGGGTAAATCTGTTGTTTAACATCTCGAAATAATATTAACTGGTCTAACGTCTAAACTTAGTGTTATCCTTTTCTGCATGGATCATTAAAAAAGGAATACATTTATATTAGTGTCAATTTACAAGGTAGTAAATATAATAAATCTATGCATTTTACTGTACTATCATAACACCCAGATGCTATTAGAATGAATCCTTTTCTCTTGAGTGACTGCATATAAAAGAGATAAACCTATTATAGAGATAACCTTTATCATATAGCATCTGGATTGCAAAATCGACCAAAGTAAAAAAGTGCGTAAAATTTTGATTTTGTAGGTACTTCGAGTAGGTACTTCTGAATACAACAATACTTGAATAGAATCCCATGATACTAAGGGCGCGTTTTGAAGTTTGGAAAAAAGTTGACAAAAAAAAGAGCATCAAGTTGCTTGAAATTACATTACAAGAAGTTAAAAGGTGGCTCAGCTCAGTTCCTTGTTCTATCCACTACGTTTCTGCGAACGGATATTCCATTTGTATAACCAGCTTACGGTAGACCAGCGTATACACGCTTGCTAAAAGCTTTGCTACACCCACTCCCTGTCTATAGTTACCTACGAGTAAAACTGTGTTAACGTCTGCTGTGGTTTATTCTTGAATTTGTACAAAGGAAAAGACATACCTTGGCAGGTTAGGTAGGTAGTTACCTCTTCTTAAAGTGGACAATCATCAGGGTAATTTCAATTTGAAACCTTCAAGACCGCTGCTCTGTATATCTAAAGATCTTGCACTTTCCTAGGCTTTCCTTAAACGAGTGGTGTATTAATTTTGGAAGATAAGCTGTTAAGGTAGAGGACAGTTTTTAGTATTAAAAAATAGTTGCCTAACTTACATTTAGGAGCCGTCGATGAAGATATATATATTATTATTATGTAAAAAGTTTTGTAAACATTATTTTGGAGGCTTTATTTGATATTCCATAGCGAAAACTGAGCTTTCAGGATTTTGCTTTACTAACTCTAACCGCTTTTCTTAGCGAAAGATTTCGTTTGCTGCACCATTTTGATAATAATTCCCTATGATCTCTATTGCCATTAATATGTTTTTACAGAACTATGCGATTATCCGTATTAATTTTATTTTTGTTCGAAACAAGAATTCAATACTATATCATGTAGCCATATTAAAACGGTATTTTTCATATTCATATTACTATATTTTAACATTTTAACCTTATTGCAATTTGAAAGAGCTATTTTAAGAAGGCATGAAGAAGAACTAATAGTGTTCTCAGTTCTACTCAACGCTTGGGCAAACCTATATTCCATTTAAATAACCAGCTTATGACAAACCAGTGCTACACGGTTCGTAAAAGCTTTTTAGCGTCCCACAGCTATAGCCGTAGTTAATACCACTTTGTGCATATGTTTTCATTTATTCTGTTTATTCAGATAAGTCCTCTCATATTTTCTCCGTAAACGTGGTATAAGGTAGAGGTAATATTATTATTGCAATGGAAAGCTTTTAAAACTACTTTAATACTACCCAGACTTCGTACTATAAAAGACAAAAAAAGGACGATTTCTTAGGAATAGACGCTTATTTTCTCAATAATAGTAAAAATGACCTCCCGACCGGATCGGACGACTGTGCTCTCCGAGGCTCGGTGGTGAAACACCGCCAATTTTCTAAACTCAGGCTAGTGCTGAGACTTTTTCCAGAAGAGGCCAATACTTTTTAATGATGACCCGACCCGGGAATCGAACCCGCGACCTCGCGAATCTTAGGTACTTTTGGTATTGAGACCGCTTAGCCTGGTGATCAATTGAAAAATAAAGAGATCTGTTCCACTTTTTACTTTTGACGACCTCCGTGGCGCAGTGTTGAGCGCTGTCGCCTTAACGTGCGGAGGTCCCGGGTTCGATCCCCGGCAGGGTTTGGAAATTTATAATTTCTGAATTTCCCTGGTCTGGCCTGGTGGGAGGCTTCGGCCGTGGCTAGTTACCACCCTACCGGCAAAGACGTGCCGCCAAGCAATTTAGCGTTCCGGTACGATGCCGTGTAGAAACCGAATAGGGGTATGGGTTTAATATAACTGCCATGCCCCTTACAGGTTAGCCCGCTACCATCTTAGACTGCATCATCACTTACCATCAGGTGAGATCGCAGTCAAGGGCTAACTTGTAGTGGATAAAAAAAAAAAACTTCGGTTTCTAATATTTATGTAAAGACTATGGAAAGATAATGACGAACTAAGTAGATACCTAATTCAATTGATATAATATTATTATACACTTTTTTTGTCCATTTCATTTAAGTATATTTGGATAAATCATGTTTTCTATAGGAAAAGGTCAGCATCAATTACATTATGTCCCATTATGAAGACAGTCTGTTATTTTAAGTTTTCGGTGGAGCTTTTTAGGTAAGTAAGGACCTAATTCACGATACAATTATGCATAAATTAAGCAAACATCGAGCATCTACCTAGAGGTAAGCAATTTGAGCAGCAGTGTGCTTGACTCGATTTGAATAACACTTTAGACGCAGGAAAACTCGGGTTGCACCAAGTTCCGGGCTTCGGCACGCATTGTGTATCTTAATACGAAACATTTCATGTTTTTACCCACATCATAAATTTGGTCCGCGTCATAGTAAGATAACGAAATTTTGTACAGTCGTTAAGCTCATATATATATATATGATGACAATCTATAAGTTTCAAGTATCTAAGTTAAATGGTACTTGATATACAAAAGTTCAAAAATTACTTATAACGGGACCTGCTCACTTACCTACTCATCAATATTATGAAGCACTTCCCGTGAACGTAGAAACTTGAAATTTCGCAGAATGATGGGTTTCAGTGTGTAAATAAAGGGGAAAATCGAAAAAGGTCCAAAAGTTGAACTAAACTCCGCCCACACAGATTCAGTTATAAAGTCAATTAACCTGTCTGGTCCAGCACTAGGCATAAACTACTAATCAGATTTTAATGTTGTTCATAAAAGTGTATTTCGGGTATTCATAGCTAGGATATTCGTTTTAGGTATGTCATTGTTTCATCAGAACTGGTGCCCTTTATAACAGTGGCGATTCCTCTAAGATTGCGCAGCTTGCGCCGCAATACCAATAATGATGAATAAAAGTTACTTACCAATTAGTTATACTAGATCTATTTATGTAATATACTTACTAATATTTTATAACATGAAATAGGTACCATTCACAAAACATATAAGTTTATCAATTAAATGATTGCGTTAATCGATAATTATTTAAATCACGCACGCTCCATGACCACCTCGCACCTTGGTTGTGAGTTGTGACTTGTGACGTGCGCCGCATCGCCACGTGGCTCGTACTACTGCGAGAATCTTCGAACTCCGTCGGCCCGCTTACTCCCGCTCACTACGGGCCGAAGGCGTGCACTATAAGTTGCGCATGTGCCGTGTAGTATTAGTTTCGAAACTCAAAAACTACTCAACCGATTTTTAAAAAAAATCACCTATAGAAAGCTACATTATCGGCGAGTAACATAGGCTGTATTTTATTTTCAAAAACATTAAAGATCCCTACGAACATTGCAATAATGTGAATGAAGTCGGAAAAATTGTCTCATCTGAGAGCTTCCGTGGCGTGCGCTGCGTAAATGGTAAAAGTTACACGAAAACAATGTATAGTGGAATTGTTCCTCTCAAAAAGTACTAAAAAAAAGTCCGCGACAGCATATAGCTATCTTTTAAGGTCGTCTCACAATAACCGTCATTATGATTTTCAAATTTGGTCTAAAACAATGCTTTACTCGCGAAGGTGTTTTACCAACATAGTATTAATCCTTATCAAAATAAAATGGTTGTTCATCTCAAGTATTTAATATAGATCAAATTCGCCCTTACACCATTTAATTCAGATGAATATCTTAGAAGATATCATAGTAATAATGTAACGCGCACTATACTAATATTATAAAGAGGTAAAGTTTGTGAGGTTGTACCTACTTAGGAGGTAATCTCTGGATCTACTGAACCGATTTTGAAAATTCTGGTACCAACAGAAAGCCACATTATTTGTGAGTGTCATAGGCTTGGTACGAGAACCGAGATTAACCCGAAAAATTAGGGAGGTCCCGTGGAAATTTAAAAAACTTATTTCACGCAGACGAAGTCGCGGGAATCTGCTAGTGTAAGATAAATAAAAATAGTATTCTTTATTCTAGTAAGTACAAGTTAGCCCTTGACTGCAATGTCACCAGGTGGTGGGTGATGATGTAAGTACCTACCTACTCTAAGATGGCGGGCAAACCTGTTAGGGATATACCTATCAGGGATATACCTATCAGTTATATTAAACCTATACGTGATATATGAGGTAAATGTGTTTTATTGAGAAAATACCTAACCATCAGCTAGCGCAAACCCAAGATTGACCACCAGGAATCGCCACTGCTTTATAAGGAGATAATAATTAGGCATTGACTTTTAAAAATTTCTGGCAAGTGGTCATCTTCGGCGGGTCCTGTCCTAAGTGTTGGGGATTTAGAATTGCTTGAATGCTGATGATATTGATATATTGAGAGTATTGAGATAATGATATTGAAATACTTAGAAAAAAGAAGCGGGATTTAGCCATCTAAACATACTTATTTGGTTTGTTATAAAGAATTATTTTGGGTGTTGTCAAGATATTTAATATAATTTTGAAAAATGTTTTTATTTATGCTAAGGTTTTTTCTTATCTCTTTATCTATCGCAAATGTGAATGCCAGAAGGGTATTTCAACATAAGATTACCTATACTTTTTATATAAATATTATTATATTATCTATTAGTTTGTTGAAGCAATGAGATCCAAATATTATATTCTGTTGGATTGGTTGGCTCGTTTTTGCGCATCAAATCAGAAATTCATTGCGAAAATGCAGCTTCTTTGGCACCATTTCACGTGGAAATGATTTGCCTTCAAATAACCACATATTCGTTTGTAATTAAATATCAAATTTTAATTATTTATCTCATTGGAACATTCTTCTTTAAACTCAGAAATAGGATAGGGGTCATATCATATCTTACGACTATATGATAATATTACACGTTTAATTAATATTATAATCGTGAAAATAGCTGTTTCAGATTGACAGCGAACATGAAATTGGGGGCTCTAGAAAAAATATCTCAAAATGGGCAAAGTAAGGTTGAGAACCTATGGTTTAGAATAAGATAAATTTTCTATAGATCATAGATAGGTTTTGTCAATATAAGGTAAAGTAATTGGTTTGCATTGCACTTCAATCAATCATAATCAACAATCAATCATAATATTTCAAAGGAATGCAAAAAGAACTATTTTATCCTAGTACAATTAGGCATATTTGATTTTATTATGCAACTAGCGATCCGCCCCGGCTTCGCACGGGTAGCACTAATAATCCTAATAGTCTATACCCAACATAGCCAGTGTATTGAAAATCATAAAAATGGTTATTGTAAGTCAACCTTAAAAGATAAATATATGTATGTTATCGTGGACTTTTTTTTTGAACTTTTTGAGAGGAACAATTCCACCATACATTGTTTTACTTAAACTATTTACGCAGCGCACGCCACGTAAGCTCTCTTATGAGACGATTTTTCCGACTTAGTTCACATTATTGCAATTTTCGGAAGGATCTCTAATTTTTTTGAAAATAAAATATAGCCTATGTTACTCGCTGATAATCTAGCTTTCTATAGGTAAAATAATTTTTAAAATCGGTTGAGTAGTTTTTGAGTTTATCCATTACAAACAAACAAACAAACAAACAAATCTTTCCTCTTTATAATATTAACTAGTTTAGATTAAATAAATAAAGTAGTGAATCTTGGGACAAGGTTGTATCTCTCCTATCGAAACGGTGGATGAATGAATTTTTGAACATAGGGAAAACTATCTGCTGATGTAGATATACAATTAGCATGTGCCGCAATTTCACCCAGGTGGATTATGATTTTTAATTTCGTGTTTTTTTTTTTCAATCATAAAAAGTATCCTGTGTATCAGGATGCGAGATTTATGTTTGGTCATTTAATTATTTATTGATAGCTTTCATCGTACATAGCTTACTTACTAATACATAATAGGTACCACTTATTATCTACCAGCAATTAGCATGCATTAACATGAGACCCTGTCAGGGCGTTGCTAACGTAATTATTAATATTAAGGTGTGGCTTTCTTTTATAAAGTGTTTTTAGTTAGAATCAAAAGCATTAAAAATGTTAAACCAATAATTCCATTTAAACTCAAAATTTTGTTTGGTGAACAATATTCCCTCTTTTATATGGGACGCATATAAAATACGCGACAGGAAAAAACGTAATTTGCACGATTTATTTCAACTGTTTATGAATAAACTGTAACGTAAGTACTTTTTTATTTTGTAGCTAACCACCGAAAATGAATGTTCAAAGGAAGGTCTATTATTATTTACGATCTCATCCCAAACGCAAAAAACACATTAACTTTTGTGAAAGAAGGAAATTACAAATTGTGTAAATAATGTTAATGTGTTTCATAATATAACAACAGGCTATTATAAAAGCACATTAACTTAGATCGCTTATTTTCCTTATTGAAAATATTTTCTTTGGCTCAGGAGCTAAACGGTTTTTTTCCTCCTTTAAAGCTGGAAAAACAGAACACGCAACAGAAACACGTAAAAGGCGATTGTAGTTGAATGATTAACTGCAACTTGCGAGTCATGAACGCCCATAAATTAGGGTTCCGTCCAGTCATGCTGTTGCTGAAAACTTAACGATCATTATTTCGTAAGCAGTAGTTTTTTTTCCAAAAGCCACAACGAGCTATCACGCGAGTGGTTGTGGAGCCTTTTCATTTATGTAGGTAGGTTTCACCTTTCATCTTTTACCTGAACATACATTTACTTTAAAATATTAATGTATTTATGTAGCGCTACTTATCTAACAGGCTAGTTGACTAAAATGGCAGTGAAACACGGACGAACTGGACGAAACTATAAGGGTTTCTCGTTTTACTAAGAGAGTCTAAAAAGAAACGCGCAGTTCCAAACCATGCTGCAGCAACGTTCGTCAGCGTCACTTGTATTAAATATATACACAGCTACGCGTGCATTCTGTGTGGCATGCTTCCTGCCGCTATGTAGTTTTTAAGCCAGAAAGATGAACGTTTCATTTACGATTTTAATCACCAATCCCGAAGTTATCAACAACCACTAATGCGCAGCGCCAACCACGAAGCGCTTATTCTTTAGCATGCCAATCTGGCTAGGTAAGGTGGTCAGGTCTAGTATTAACCCAGGTTTTACTAGGTTTTTTTAGGTGGGTTATAACCATAATATGCATTATTTAAATATAAGGTAGGACTACCTGTAAGGACGTATCTACATACGTCCTTACTTTTAGTTAGGTCATATCGCGACCTAAAGAAAATCTAAAAGAAAAATATTGGACACCAATGAGATAAAAAAAGACCTGAAATGTCTAGCAAATAATATCTTTATTTTTATCACATAGGTAACTTGCCTTATAGTTACGAGTAAGTACCTACTATGAATCTACCTGTGCTACTTTGTACCTATACCACATGAGTAGATAACTCATGTGCCTGTACTGCAACTATATTAAGAAAGTATAATTTATAAACCTAAATTAGATAAAATATTGAGCTTTTTTTGAAAATTGAATTGAAATTGAAATATTTTTGCAAGATATGTGACGTCACACTAGGGAGGATGGGTCTCACAAATTTGACCAACTGTGACAACGGGGGAGGGGTCAAAAATTACGAAATTAGTGTGACGTAGTTTATGGATGATCCCTAATATGTTCTGAAAACGCCACAGCCAAACAATAGGTACATAACAATCTCGGGTAACAAGACTAGAGCATGGTCTAACATTAAGATATTAGGAACCTTGGTAAGTATCATGTTCCCAAAACGCCAACACGTAACGAGATAAAGATAGACAAACAATACCTCTAACAAGACAGACGAAGCACGACTTTAGAATATAATGAACTAAAAGTATGTAATTATGTATTTATGTATGCACGCCTCTGCAGCGAAACACAAATTGTCATGTGCACTGCAATGCGATGAATTTGGGAAGAAAAAAAATGCTACAATGTATCCTACTGTAATGTACCTAACAATAAAATATACTAATACGTCATAATAACATTATTATGTTATATTATTTAACAAAAAGCAATTGGCAAACACCTCTACCAGTCTTGTACCTAACAAAGTCCTAGCATATAATAAGAAATCAAGACATTTCATTTCATTTTAAAAACCTACCGGTACTTTAAAAATTACAAAAATATATGGTGGTGGTATATGGCTTTATATAAAAAAGATACGCTTGAGCTGGAGCTTGTGCACAAGATTATGAACACACACTATGATGTTTAACAACAGTTCAGACTATGAAACACATGGAAAAATTGGCGAAGAAGGTGAAGAAGTATTCTTCTTATGGTGGGCCCCTATTTATCGTTTTACTTTGTCATACTGCAGACTGTATAAAATGGAAAAAATAAATTTTCGCTGTGCAATCACAACAAAAATGTTTGTCATAAATCGTTCTGCAATATATACAGTGAGAAAATTCAGAAAAATCTTTGTGTTATTGATTTCCAACATATTATCATGACGTTCATTATCAATATAGGTAGGTATTCTATGACCATAATATCGACAACACCTGTTACATTAGATAAATCGTTTTCTGCAAGCAGTCTGACACTAACAATGGTGTTAATTAAATCCAGTCCGTTTTTCTCCTCTGTTAGCTGCCGATGGAAAAAAAACAAGAAAAGCAAAGAGCTTATTCATTTAGATCAAAGGACAACAGCGCACGTGCGCGACTCTATCCCCTGCGGGCAGAGGTTAAATTACAACGACTGTCCCGGAAGTTTCTACCATATTCGTTATTAATTCATTCTTCTTTCTTACGCCACTCCGATGCGCTGCTGGCCTGCTGAAAATCGTTACCGGTGTACAACTATTCCCATGCGGATAAACTGACACATGCAACGCACCAACTTACACATGGATTCACGGTCGCGGCTTCTTTACATCGCGCCACGGTCGCCGGTCTCGGTATACGGTTTAGTGAGCTGCGGATAGCGAGCACATGCACTGAGCGGGTCACGGCACTGGGTCCACAGCGGTACGCGACGCGAGGCACTGGTCTTCCTGGGCTCCGAGGGCGTGTTCGCGGCGGTTCGCGGGCCAGGTCTCGCGGAGTGGAGCGGTGCGGACTAACGCTCGCACGGACCAGCGCCGACACACGACAGCCTCCGTCGCAATGACGAAGCGGCCGGGTACGCGCGCGCGCCCTGCGACGCAGCCTCCCGATCCCATACGACCCCCACCGACATCTCCCGACGGAGGGGTGAACAAACCCGCCGCACTTCTCCTTCTAACAATATAGTGACGAGGTTAAAAAGGATTTAGACTTCTCAGAATGCTTCACGGACTGCACGGTTCGATCATCCTTTGCGATGAACGTGCTACAGCGTAGTCGTAGATAAAGCTTTCGTAACAAGTTTACTACATTCGAGAGTAACACGTACAAAACTAGCATCTATAAATGATTATTGTGAATTTATAATAATGTACCCTTACCTTTTATACCTATACTACTTAATAGTAGATTAGTAGCCAAGGGCTGTAAGGCATCAATTGCAGCCCGAGATATTTAGGCGCACGAGCGCAGGGAGGGCGCCTATAGTTCGAGGGTGCAATTGATGCTTACACCCGAGCTAACTACTCTGCTTTACATCTCGATTGTGAGGTAAAGTAGGTCCTTATTACCCCCAAATGGAGCTTGTAGGTGACCAATTAGCGCTCTAGGGTAATAATGTAGCTACAAAAGCCCAAGGGCGGTAAGTAATTAAAATAAAAAAACTCTTCACTCTTTCAAAAAGTTCGCGTACATCTAACCATCATACTTTTTTTAATTACTTACCGCCCGAGGGCTTTTCTAGCTACATTATTACCCTAGAGCGCTAATTGGTCACCTACAAGCTCCATTTGGGGGTAATAAGGACCTACTTACCGAATATGAGAGATGTAAACAATATATTATTTAGCACTTACGGTAACTAAAAATATACTACTACATGGAATATAATAAAAAAGCGATAACACTGTTGCACAGGTATAAAGCGCCTGTTCTGGAATATGTTATGAAACAAAGACTCATCTAAAGATAAACTGTAGGGTCACTGCCGGCAATTTAATATAAAAGAATTTTTCTTTACGACGCTATTCAACCGTGGAGGAAGATAATTTTAAGAGAGGTGTGCCTTCAACTGAAAACTTCTGTAAAAGTTTTCCTCCAAACAGAAAGTGTTTAAAATATTTTTTCAGGTTAATATTCTGGTTCAGAAATGATTAATCAAATAATATTAAATTAACATTTTAAACATTAACTCTCGATTTAAAACTATTAAAATGCTACAAATTGATATCCCTGGGAAAGTTGCAGCTGGTGGCAGAAAGCCGTAAAAACACTTCGGCTTTAATGGATACATTCATTTAAATAAAGTTTTCTTATTCCCTACGAGTTAACTTAGTAAAATCAAAAGCTTAAAATCCATATCTGTGTATTTATCTGTCAGTATGTCTATTACACTTTAACGGTCCATCTTTTCAACTGATTTGGCCATAATTTGCTAAAGAGATAGGCTATATCTCGGGGAAGGACATAGGCTACTTTGTATCCCGGAAAATATAAGAGTTCCCGCGAGAATCAAAAATCTTAATCCATGCGGACGAAGTCACGGGCATCATATTTTATAATGTAAAGCGTAGCTAAAGCATGACTGCCTATCAAGATAATATTATGTTTCACGTGAAATCAACGTGAAGTTAACTTTATCAAATCAAAATACGATATCAATATTTTTCTAATTCGGTACCTACAGGTTACATAATATTTACCTACATAAAATTTTTTCAAACTTGCAACAAACTTGGGAAAAGATAAACTCAAATAATCTCACATGTATTTAATAATGCAGTCGTTTTAGTTTCTAGTAGGCGCCTATAGAGCCAAGATTTTTAGTATCACATTTTATTTCGAAATAAAAACATTTGTTCGACAAAAAAGCGTAATTTTGAATAGCGTCTAAAAAAATGCTACGAACAAGCTACGAAACATAGACGGTGCTACGAATACGTAGACCGCGGCGTAGCAAACAAAGCACCGTAGTTACGGCCACCTAATTCCTTCCCTCAGCTCTCCGCGAAATAATACACGGATTTATATATGAAACAGAAGGTTTCTTTGTTTCGGTAGAACAGAGTAACTTCTACTTACTGATATGCTTTGTGTCATTTTGTTCACTTTAGTGTAAAAGCAACTATTCGCCCATCTCGGTGTAAAATGTACGAGAAATTCTAGATGAAAATTCTCGTACATTTTAATTTATATTGCTCAAAATAATTATACTATTGTATTTACGAGTTATTGTGTATGTTTTAGACCAAGGACGTGTAATGTACAGTTCGCGCGCGAAGTCTGAGGAATCTTAAGGAATGTTGACGTAATGAGATAGAGTTGTGATTTAGTCGTCGATATCGATACTATCGATACTATCGTTAGTTATCGATACTAACACATCTAAATCATCTGTGCGCGTGCATTGAATTAATTATGAAATAATAATTCTATGAGGATAGTATGTGCAATTAGAAAGAAAAAACAAATTGTATCATAAAATTTAACTATAATGAACTGTACAAAAAGAACGTAAAATCGAATTAATCACTGTATCAATCAGAATAATCAGTACTTTAAGGATTTACTAAACAGATATTTGCACAAACAAAGAAACTTTTAAGTTTAGTACTATTTATAGTACAACTAGCTGATGCCCGCGACTTCGTCCACGTGGATTTTAGGTCTTATGGAGTCCCGTGGGAACTGGTTTTTTTTCAGTATAAATGTATATAATATAATATGAAACTGAATAAATTACCGTCAGTCTGACAATTTAATTGAAGATCTCTCTACTGTCTTATGTCTCATTTACTTTTGTATATGGAGTTTTTTTAACCCATTTTTTTTACTTTTCCGTACAATTTTTCAAACATTTTCTTTCTTAAGAACCTTCTCCTTACAATAACAAACACAACAAAAAAGAATTTGCGAAATTGGTCCAGCCGTTCACGCGTGATGCCGTGACCAAGGGAAATAGGGATTCATTTTTATATATAGAGATATAACACTGCTATCGCAGAATTAAAAACTGGACTCGATAAAACGTACTCTCGCGTCAAGGGCCGCAATCATCGACCATACAACTAATAGACTCCTCATATAGGGCGAACACTTTCAGACAACACATCAGACTTAATAGGTCTTATATAATTCCACGCCCTTGTAACAAAACCTACCGAGTTATTTAAATATTAATTAGAGTATATCGATAATTAATTATCGATAAATAATTATTAGAAGTTAGGACCCCATCCCATTTGATTTATGATTTTTTTGACCTTGAGTAGACCAATCAGCGTTTAGTACCCCGCGCCCGCTTACTTGAGTCATTTGACTGAATTGTTTGCATTACGAAAGCATAGTAATTAGGCGTCTATTGGTTGTGTGGTCGATGGCCGCAATAGTATGGGAATGTGCGGTGTATGAAGCGGCGGTCAGGCGCGGTGCGCACCCGCCCGCTCCCTCAGCCCCCGATTCCTCAGAGCTGGCGCGCGGACTATAATATGTAGGATTTTGCTCGTAGCAGCAGGCCTGGCTCACTTGTCACGTGACCTGAGATATTTAACTACTGCTGCGTGGACGCTCGACGGCACTCGTATCAGTCGAGTGTTGCGCGCGGACCGTAGTTATACGTTTGACTTTTACTCAAGTTCTCGTTATGGATAAACAAAGAAAGATCAGTAAACGATATCGTATCACATTAGGTCGTTTAAACTCTAATTATTAAGAACTCTATGCACTTCCTAAGGATCCTGAAAGGTAAGTTTGTATTATTTGCCTATCTAGGTACATACGTACCTACTTAGAGTTCTAAACAAAACTAATATTAATACATAATGTGGGTAGTTTTATTTTTATATCCAGACAAGACACAGTTTTAAACAAAAGTAAATATAAACCATAGGATCCAATATTATAGTGATAGCCTAATGGGTAGACTTCAGCCTCCAAGTATGGGGTTCGATCCCGGGAACGCACCTCCATTAATTAATTAAAATATATCATTTACGGTGAACAAAAATCGTGTGGAAAGCTGAAACCATGCCTGAGAGTTCTGCCAACAAGAAATTGGCCAGCGTGGAGGAATATATGGCTTAAACCCTTCTCATTCTGAGAAGAGCCTCGTGAGTCGTGCTTAGTAGTGGGACTAGTGGGTCGCCGATGAGTCGATGATGATTAATCCATAATGTGAGTATATTATTTTGTCTCGTAATCTCTTGCATGGGCCCCCTTCCGCCCCACACACGTGTAAAATATTCATTGATATTTCACTACATGTGGTTTTATAACGACTTTTTTTTATCCACTACAAGTTAGCCCTTGACTGCAATCTCACCTGATGGTAAGTGATGATGCAGTCTAAGATGGTAGCGGGCTAACCTGTTAGGGGCATGGCAGCATATTAGACCCATATCCCTATTCGGTTTCTACAAAATCTATTAATAATAATATATCTTTTATCTATTTTTAAGTAATTGTCGTCATCATTGCAACCGATTACCGACCCATAGTAATGATACCGATAGGTACAAGAATTTAGAAGTAGTCAACCCTAAGGCTACACGCGCCGCGTCTGAAGGGATAAGAGTTACGCGATAGAAAGAGATATATAGAGGTAGGTATTTAATTATTTTCACTCGCAGCGCTGTGCGAGCTGAATTGCACTTTATTACGAAGTAACCTGAGTCGCTGATGGTTAAAAGGTCTTCGCGGAGTAACTTTTCTGTTACTACTATTACCTATTCTGTGGTAGCAGTGTCTAGCTGTTACTGGACATCTGCTCCGCATGTCATATATTTCGTGGGTATAGTCATCAAGTCCATTACTAGCGCGCGGTAGAATTGTGCCCTGGAAACGTCGCGTGTTGCTGCCGCGCACTTGCTGCACTTATGTTTGAACATTCCTTAAGAACGTTCGCACTACTAAAAATATTCGCGCGAATTTTACTCTCGCGATTTACTTTCCGTACAGATTTCACCTACTTCGCACTGCAAATGCGGTGAGCGTCATACAACTCCATACCGCCCCGTAATTTAATTCTTAGCGCACCGCGTGAAATTAGGTATATCAAACCAGCGATGGTTTTTTCGCGCGAATTTTATTCGAATTCGAACACCTTCATTATTCTTAGTTATTATTCTAGTGTTACAGAACTGCGAAAAAAGGTTCGCGCGAATATTTTTCGCAGTGCGAACGTAGCGTAACTTTTTAGCTAGGTATAGGTAGTTTTTTTTTTGCCATGTCTAGCCTTACCTAGATACTAATTGGCTAGCAAAGCCGGCTTGTGAAGGTGATCGTAGACGAGACGAGTTGCCAGTTTCAAGCCACGACGTCCCTATCAGGTCGCTTCATGTGAGTGTTATAGATCAGCGCCAGTGATGCGTAAAAATTAGTGAGTGAAGGACACTCACGCATTTTTACGGCGCAACCGATGCTGCAAACTCTCATCTCTAGTACTAAGAATACGGCTTTTGCACCTCCTGCGGGTCTTTCAACCATTTTTGATCATTTTTAGATCATTTAAAAGTTGAATCTGTTCGACAAATCAAATCAATATCAAATAAATATTATAAATGCGAAAGTTTGGATGGATGGATGTATGGATGTATGTTTGTTACTCAATCACGCTCCAACGGATGAACGGATCTGGATGAAATTTGGCACAGAGATAGATTATAGTCTGGAATAGCACATAGGCTACTTTTTATCCCGGAAAATTAAATAGTTCCCGCGGGAACCGAAAAACCTCAATCCACGCGGACGAAGTCGCGGGCATCAGCTAGTCAAATCAAATAAATATTATAAATGCGAAAGTTTGGATGGATGGATGTATGTATGGATGTATGTTTGTTACTCAATCACGCTCCAACGGATGAACGGATCTGGATGAAATTTGGCACAGAGATAGATTATGGACTGGAATAGCACATAGGCTACTTTTTATCCCGGAAAATTAAAGAGTTCCCGCGGGAACCGAAAAACCTAAATCCACGCGGACGAAGTCGCGAGCATCAGCTAGTATAAATATTATAAATGCGAAAGTTTGGATGGATGGATGTATGGATATATGTTTGTTACTCAATCACGCTCCAACGGATGAACGGATCTGGATGAAATTTGGCACAGAGATAGATTATAGTCTGGAATAGCACATAGGCTACTTTTTATCCCGGAAAATTAAAGAGTTCCCGCGGGAACCGAAAAACCTCAATCCACGCGGACGAAGTCGCAGGCATCAGCTAGTGATAGTATAAAAAACATACAAATCAAAATAAATTCGTTTATTCTCAAAACTTAAATCAAACATCGAGTAAGCTATACTCCAAAGTTGCATCACAGTCTAGATTGATAGAAGCAATTTTGTGTTTTCGAGTATATTCCATGGACATCTCGAAAGCGTCGCGTTCGTCCGACAATTTATCAAAGAAATAGCTTGTATTTGCTTTTGAGATAGAGGACCGTCGGCTAGCATTTGTATCGTGACAGCTTTTCCGCAATGGACTGTTTTTGGGTGTCGAGCAATTGTTTTGGTGGAATCTTTGAGTTAGTATAGACTTTCTCGACACTTGTTTGTTTTCGAAAATCAATTTAACAAAATTGCTGTTAACTTTTGCAGTGGTGACAGTTGGAGGTCTAGACACTATGTTATCAACAATCGCGGACAGATCATTCTCGTTAATATCTTCCTCGCTCATATTCAACATACTTAGCAAATGCTTATCCTCTCTTATCTTGTCTTGTCTATTTTCTTTGTCACTATCAGCAGCGTCTAAATATTTGAGATTAAAAGATTCGTTATTTTCAATGGACATGTTCCTTAAACTATTTCTCAGTGACTGAATTAATTTAGAAGACTTTCTTTTCTTACGCGGTTGTAAGTAACTCTCAATGGTAGTTTTGGTTTTACTCTTTGAATTGTTTTTAATTTTTCTCTTCAATTTATTTATTGAAACACTGACGTTCGCTTTGCTAGAGTTGAGATCTCTATTTGTAAGACTTAAGTTTTTCAAGGACTCGTTTAGATTAGATAGTACAACATCTTTGAGCTGTTTTGGTTTTCTGTTATATTTTCTCTTTGGTTTATCATTTTGTTCTAGTTGATTTTCATGACTCTCTTTCTTCTTTCGGCCCTTCGTCTTCTTTTCTTTTGGAGGTTTCTTTGTAGATTCTTCATACTTTTCCACTAAATCAGGATAATACTGGCGCATGAGATCTTGTCTTTCTACTGAAGTCCAAGGACCAGAAATATCATCGCCTTCTGTAAAGAATAAGTAAATAATGATGCAAATTTTCCTTCTATTAATTAAATTATGACGTTTTTAGTTTTCTATACCCAAAAGGTGCCAACTGCCAACGGGACCAGACCAGATTAGACTACTAAGCCTCCGCTGTCCATCCGTCTTTCTGTCTGTCGGCGAGCAGTATCTTTGGCTGTATCTCATGCACCGTTGAAATTTTCACAGAGTGTGTATTTCAACATATATAGTAAAAATTTAATTAAATAAAAAAATCTACAACAAACATGATTTTTTCGGCGTTTTTTGCTGTAACTCTTGAACCGTAAAACCTCACGTGAATTTTTCAAAGAGTGACTACTACCATAAGTAGCTGCTTTCATAAAAAATATAATGAAAAAAAAACAAAGTTATAATTACAAGGTTACATACAATAAAATAGTGAGTCAAGGCCTGAAACTAGAGTGCACTGTAGTAGGTACGCTATCACATGTTTGGAATGAAAATGAAATGATTTATTTTCACGTAGGACAACTTGTGCCACGTATAAGTCGTAAGAATCTACCAACGGTTCGGAAAGTTGTAATGGTCTAAGATCCGAATCTAAATCGAGACCTACCGGTTTGATAAGAGAATCAAATTTATTTTATAATAAATTTCATATATTAGAAAATAAATTAAAAATGGGTAGACAACAGAAATCCTGGACAGAATATTTTTAATTATTTTTTGAAAAATGATTTTTCATAAAATGTTGCAACATGAAGATAATAATAAAATTTTGTACTGGACTTAAAGTATAGAGCATATAGAATGTGCAATCGTAGGGTAGACTATTATTTACCTGGACGAACTACTGGGTAGACAGGTATAAACAGGTATGTCAATACTAGTTACTTTCACTAGATTCGATAATAGAATAAAATTTATATCAGCATAAGCGCTGTTTTATTCTGAACATGATGATATAGGGTAGACTGCAAAAAATTTGGTCCTAATAGGGGTATACAAATTTTAAAAATTTCAATTTCAACGCGTCCGGAAATGAGTGACAGAGAGATCCGAGGTAAGTATAAAGTGTGATAATAAAGGACCGAACATTGCTGTTGTGTCTCATGGGATCGTGAATATAAGAAAGTGCGCATGCTCGGTATGTAAACTTCATAGAGAGTAGAGGTACCTCTGCTATCCTCCATATTGTAAACAGTACATGTTATTTTGGAGTAGCTTATATCGCGTCGTAAACACGTGTTGTACTGTATCGTTGTGATAAAAAATGGCTAAAAAGTGTTTTTTGTGTGGCTTGGACGATTCTTTAATTGATTTTACAGATGAAACTTTTAAAAATTGTTCGTCAAAGCTAGCTTTTCGTAAAAAGAAAAACTTTAAATATCAAGAAGTTGAACTAACTAAAGCAGCACTCGATTTTGTTGGTTACCATACCACGTGTTACAAAAAAATAACTGCTTTACGAAGTAAATACCATGAAGATTATAAAAATTTTCTTTAACAAGAAGTCAGAAATTTATAATTGTTAACTTAAATTTAACAAAACATTAACAAAAAAAAATTTGTGCCGCTTGGGCTCTACTCTCTATAAAGTTTACATACCGAGCATGCGCACTTTCTTATATTCACGATCCCATGAGACACAACAGCAATGTTCGGTCCTTTATTATCACACAGTATACTTACCTCGGATCTCTCTGTCACTCATTTCCGGACGCGTTGAAATTGAAGTTTTTAAAATTTGTATACCCCTATTAGGACCAAATTTTTTGCAGTCTACCCTATATCATCGTGTTCAGAATAAAACAGCGCTTATGCTGATATAAATTTTATTCTATTATCGAATCTAGTGAAAGTAACTAGTATTGACATACCTGTTTATACCTGTCTACCCAGTAGTTCGTCCAGGTAAATAATAGTCTACCCTACGATTGCACATTCTATATGCTCTATACTTTAAGTCCAGTATAAAATTTTATTATTATCTTCATGTTGCAACATTTTATGAAAAATCATTTTTCAAAAAATAATTAAAAATATTCTGTCCAGGATTTCTGTTGTCTACCCATTTTTAATTTATTTTCTAATATATGAAATTTATTATAAAATAAATTTGATTCTCTTATCAAACCGGTAGGTCTCGATTTAGATTCGGATCTTCTACTATAAGCTATCTTGCCTGAAACTAAGTGTCACTTCTGCAGTACTTTGTATCGTGCCATTACATGTAGGTATGCTTGTAAAGTCATATCGGTAATGGGTCTTTATTAATACTTTAGAGACCCTATGGAATTTCAACCTGAACCAATGTTTAATGTGCACCCTGTGAAGTTGTGAAGTGTACGTAGTGTTAAATCGTGCACGGTGGTACAGAACCCTTCGTGTGCGAGTCCAACTCGCACTTGGCCGGTTTTAATAATTATAATTATTACCTTCAAACTGATCATCAGGTATAAGAGCTTCATATTGGCCATCAATATCTTGCCACAATACTTCAAAGCTGGGAACACCTACGTGAAATGTAAAAAATAGGGTTTAGTGAACGTCAGCGTTTTTAAAAAAAAAATTGTATGTACTTTATAGGAAGACTCCCTTAAGTACCTTTAGGGTTCCTCTTTTTCTTTATTTCAATAGGTTGTAGGCTGCGACTGGAAACTTTTTCCTGCAGATGCCATTTTGTTAACAATGGCAAGAACTTTTCTACGCAATATTTTTCCGTCCAGTCTAACTTGTACGACATTATTTTCTGGAAACAAATGAACAAATATTACGGAGGACATGCAAATTATTAAAGAAAAATTCCAATAAAAATTACAAGCAAGCGGACTGAAATATAAAACTCGCCTAATTTTAAACATTGCTAATTTTATAGTCTATAAAAGATCACTAGCAAACACTTAAAACTGATTCTATTATACGGAAACCGCTATTCCAAACTCGGAAAACAAATTAAACTTAAATCTCAATCAAATACCACAAACTGGATTAAACTGGGAGTAGGAATCTTCAGGCTTTCAAGATCTATATCTTCTGGCGTAGGGTCCATGAATTCCTTCATAACTTTCGGTTCGGGGAACGGCATTCCGCACGACAGCGCCCGATTCCGAAGCGATACTTCACGTTTCGCTTCTGCTACTTTGGACCTACAAAATAACATTTGTCTTGTCACGAGCTGATCGCATATTTCAATTGGAGTTAGAGCTAACTAAAACCTTTTTTTATCCACTACAAGTTATCCCTTGACTGCGATCTCACCTGGTAAGTGATAATACAGACTGTAAGATGGTAGCGGAATAACCTGTTAGGGGCATGCCCCCCCATTATGTTAGAATTGTCGATCAAATCGTTAAAGTTCGGCGTCAAAGTAAAATAAACCATAACTGCATTAAATTAGAGCTCAATTTCGTGTATCCATTCTCATACGTAGGTATGATATTAAACCCATACCCCTAATCGGTTTCTACACGGCATCGTACCGGAACGCTAAATCGCTTGGCGGCACGTTTTGTCGGTAGGAACGTAACTTGCTACGGCCGAAACCTCCCACAAGGCCAGACCAAGGAAAATTCAGAAATTATAAATTCCCAAATTGACCGCCAAACAAATTGCCGGGGATCGAACACAGGACCTCCGCACGTTAAGACAACAGCGCTCAACACTGCGCCAGGGAGGTCGTCAAATGTAACTTTCAAATTATAATCGCACACTCGATATCCAGTCGTACAGTTCGTGCGCGAGTTGAATGCAGAGTAAATGTATGTGTCACCATACATTTGCTCTGCATTCAACTCGTGCGCGAACTATACTTAGTCTATGCTAGTAATTTTTTTTCTCTTACTTGTTCGGAAATTGCTTCATTATTTAAAAAAAAAACAACTTTTGCCAGAAATACTCAAAAAAATGTCCGGAGGACGATAATAATGTGTTTCATATTGTACTCGTAAGTAAATTTCTAGAAGTAGTGAAGTAGAATATTTCTCGAAGTAATTCTGCATGAATCTTTTACCTATGACGGGTAGGTATGGTTAAACTTGAAAGCGCAAAATACGATATTGAATAGCTGAAGAGGATTGTCGGAGCTATATCTCTACTAAGAATCTTACCGCCAGATAAGTCCAAATGCGTCTTTGATGCGAGAAAGATGTGAATTTTATCTGAATCGGCACGACGATGTACATTTTTCTTGACACACATTGTAGACAACCACAGAATACAACGAAAGCTATATTATAGTCAAAATTTAAATTGCTAACTCTCCTAGATTTGCCTAATCAATCCTCAGGTCTAATGTAAACTCGAAAGTGGTTTGGCCAACCATTTTTTGGTCAATCCTGGGAACCCTCCCAGGATTTTTCTCATAAGGAAAAAGTATTATAAAATAAATTTTGAGACTTGTTCCACAAATGTCAGTTTGGTTTATTTACTTTTCTTATGAACAAAATGAAAGTGAGGACGCAAAATAATTTAGGGCCTCCGCCCGCGCCAGGTATGATAATTATTGGGCTTTAATTTCTCCTTTTATTTCTGTAGGATGTGTGCGTTTCAATATTGCAAAAATGAAACATACAAATTGCAATATTGAAACGCACACGTCCTACAATAAGTCGGTCAAAACAAAGTCGGTGCATCCCGGCTGATCCGACTGGTGGAAAATGAAAGGTTCGGACGTTGAATCGGTCACAAAATCGGTGTTAAAATTCGGCCCGATTATCGGACCTACAAAAAGGTCTGACGTGGGCGGAAGCCCTTAGGCGTACCTGATTATTTCACCTGTATAAATTGAGTTTCTACTGTAACTCTCGGAATTATCAATCCAAGGCTAAGATTAACAAACAAAAAAGAAACTTAAGACTGCCTTAAGCACCCATCCCTTAAAGGCTGAATCCGTGTGTGACAAACCTAAGAGTGGCGGATTTTTTGCATTTGACTATAACAGCAGTAGGTAGGCAACGCAACGACCGGAAAGCATTTTTGTGGATGGTACATAGTACACTTTACGTTATACTGTATAGTTTATACCCACCATTCTATTTTGGGAGTGCAGGATGCTACAAAGTTTTAAACTAACCTTTTATCGTTGCTACACCACATGGTTTTAAATCCAGTTGATGTCAGCGCACCTGTATTACGCATGCACTTGTGTTGATATCTACTTTATAAAATTAGGAAATAGGCTAAGAGCGAAAACATACTCGTACTAGGGATAAAAAAAACTAGCAAACAAAAATTTCAATAAATTAACAAATTTAAGAACAAGGAATCTTCAAAAATTGCAAAAATGGCCACGCTATCATCAGACTTCCCGCAAACAAATTTAACGAATATAATCAAAAAAAGAAAACCATACCGACAGAACCAAAGTCCTTCTTAAATTATTCTTGAAAATTATTTTAAAATCGGTTCAGTTGTGGAGGAGGAAACAGGAGAATACGAATCAGAATTCGACTGTTTTTATAGTTGCAGTTGTCCCTGTCGAGTGTTATAGGACTCTATTCGAAGAGCAGCGCGAAGGCAATATTATTGCTAGATACCTATTCTTTCAATGTCATGCAGATGCCATTTCGTGTCGACGACCTCCTCCTTCGTCAATTTGGGAATTTATAATTTCTGAATTTTCCCTGGTCTGGCCTGGTGGGAGGCTTCGGCCGTGGCTAGTTACCACCCTACCGGCAAAGACGTACCGCCAAGTGATTTAGCGTTCCGGTACGATGCCGTGTAGAAAGAGGAACCGACTAGGGATATGGGTTTAATATAATTGCCATACCCCTAACAGGGAAGCCCGCTACCATCTTAGACTACATCGTCACTTACCATCAGGTGAGATCGCAGTCAAGGGCTAACTTGTAGTGGAATAAAAAAAAAGACAGTTCAAAACACATTGGACACGTTTCCATCGCGCATTATGTTCGTATCAGTATTTTTTTGCATACTCACTTGTGGCCATGGTCAGTGCATCCTTTATGAGTAACGCACACCGGACAGCCGTTCTTTGCGTGGGTACGACCAACATGTCCGCAGCGGTCGCAGCGGCCCGGAGCGGACATCCACCGAGTTTTCTCCTCGTAATATTGAGGATCGCTAACCCATGATAATAACCTGTGTAATACGAAATATATTATACGCCTGGACAAATATGCTTGGCGCTCCAGAAGTTGGTACAATTGATCAAAAATTTAACATAGAGCTTTTAGAAAAGTCTCTCTATTCGTAGCGGATCGTCCAATCTGCTCTCACGAAACGTTTTTGCTCGACGTTTCTGATCCGAACCGCTAGGGTGTGGAACACCCTCCCAGCGCACGTGTTTCCTTCCATGTATAAATTCAGGTACCTCCAAGGCAAGAGTGAATAGACATCTTCTAGGCAAGCGCATTCCAACCTTGACTTCATCATTGCTTTGCACTAAGCATGATTGTCGTCAAGCGCAAGCCTATCTCACAATAAAAATAATAAAAAAACATAGATGCTACGCTACGGTTTGATCAAAATTGCCATCTAATTTACATAATTCATTTAAGTTTAATTATTAAAATTGCATGTTTTATTAACCAACCAATATTTTATTGACTTCCAAAAAAGGAGGTTCTGAATTCAGCGCGGTTTTCTCAATCTTTTAAAAAAAAAATATGCACATCATGCAATACAGTAGGTAGCAAATTAATAATGGTTATTGTACTTGATAAGTATATCTACTACTTTTACACCGTACCTGTGAATAACCTGATCTTCTGAAACAGTGTGCAGAAATGAAACCACTGTTGTGATGGAGGAACCGCAAGCTCCACTGCCGTAGTCACAGCCGCACAATAAGGCCAAAGCCACCATTTTCTTACGACCGAAACCTAGACAATATTTTTCACAATTATTTTTACGCCACAGTCTTTCTCTGCGTCGTATTCCTCATTACTGAGGTTCGTGCCCCCTTTCCATTAATCACATAATGGTAGGAGTTTTAATAATATTGCGGTGGGTTCCACGTCTTTCCGCATACTGTAGGTATTTAAACTCACAGGTTTTTGTAACGATTATTGTCAGATGTTAATGACTTTACACAGCTTTAAGAAAGATCTTTTCTCGTGGTTGTTAAATAAATGTTTTTATTCAATAAATGACATGCTGACAGAGTAAAAAAAAAATCTATAATTTTAATATAATTTTAATATTGACATTGTGATTTAATTTGGACATTTTAATACTTATTCAATTATAATGGTTATATTCTACCTGGTTTATTGGAGTTGAAATGCCTGCTGTTTGCGTCTGTGTTTTGAGTTACCTATGTTTTTTAAAAATTGTATTGTCATGTATGTGCATAACGAATAATTCAATTTTAACTGACCTGTTTGTAAAGTTTAACAATTTGCATGCCAGAAATGGCTGATTACATTGGATCATAATACATATAATATAAGTATCACCCACTGTACCTGTATTCATGCAAATAAAGGATATTGTATTGTATTGTATTGTATAACCGGGACCGACGCGACGGCTTAACGTGCTCTCCGAGACACGCAGGACAAGAAAAGGCCAAATTTGAACCTCCGAATTCGGTCACCCGTCCAGTTACCGACTTGGGTCAACGTTGCTCAATAATAGCAATCGACTGATATGCGTTATCACAGCTAGGCCACTTGTGGGAAAAGCGAATTTTAATTGGCTATTCATATGAAATGATAAACTGACTGCTATACTATCAATACAACATGGGAACTTGAAATTTTAGTTACAAGTAGAAAGAAGTCGCGGGCATCATCTAGTGACTAGTCCATACTTCCATACTAATATTATAATTGCGAAAGTGTGTCTGTCTGTCTGTCTCCTACGCTTTCACAGCTCATTTGTTCAACCGATTTTGATGAAATTTGATATAGGGATAGTTTATATCCCGGGGAAGGACATACTGCTATTTTTATCTCGGAAAATCAAAGAGTTTCAATTTCAATTTCGTTTATTTGCAGAAACATGTTTTATACAATAGGTGTTAGTGTGCGTTGAGAACAGACAAACCTAATCCACGCGGAAGAAGTCGTGGACATCATCTAGTATTTTATAAAAGCATAATATCAATGCTCAACATTACTCTGATACATTTTCTCAGCGTCGTATCAGTCGACTGAGCCCTGCACCGCGCCGCCACCCGCGGAGCTAGACACGCTAAAGTTGCGAACATAAATAGATTTTGTATATATCTATTAGAACCATTGATGTAGAATTTTAGTATTCTATTTCAATGATTAGAACCTAACAGCATGTAGGGTATTTAGTTACAAGTAGGAAGAAGTCGCGTACGTCATCTAATAGTATTTTATAAAAGCGTATCAATGCTCACCATTGCTCTGATACATTTTCCCAGCGTCGTATCAGACGACGGACCTCTGCACCGCGCCGCCACCCGTGGAGCTAAACACGCTGAAGTTGCGAACATAACTAAATTTTGTACTTATATCTCTATCAGAACCTAACAGCAAGTAGGGTATTTAGTTACAAGTAGGAAGAAGTTGCAGACATCATCTAGTATTTTATAAAAGCGTATCAATGCTCACCATTGCTCTGATACATTTTCTCAGCGTCGTAGCAGTCGATGGAGCCCTGCATCGCGCCGCCACCCGCGGAGCTAGACACGCTAAAGTTGCGGTACACACGCCTGGCGCCGTACGCGAAGCAATCAGAGTCTTGTGAAACAACTGCATCAACGAGCTATTCAAACAATAATAATGATACTAATATACTTTCAACAAATACACTTCGGCATTTATATACGTACTAATATTAGTATTATAAATGTATGCGAAAATGTATAAATGTATGCGAAAATGTATTTGTTTGTTGGATTGTCCTTCAACACAGCCGCAACAGCACAGTTGCTCTGTTGAGACGTGATTTTTGTATGGGTATCTTTGAGGACCTAGGGAGCGACATAGGCTACTTTTTATCCCGGAAAATCAAGAAGTTTCCGTGGGAATCAACAAAATTATTCAGTAAAAATTATTAAGTAATAACTAAATTTAATTTATTTAACTGGTAGTCAAATACCCAATTGTAATTTGGTAAAGGTACATGCACCTCCTATGAACTTATGAATCAAAAATAAATACAAACACCTTTGGCATTTAGCCTCGCACAAGTAGCTTCAGCTTCACCTCGCCCCTTTACACATCTCACACCCATACTTTTTAGAAGTGTCTCACACTGAAAATATAAATTAAATATTATTATCATTAGAATATGGTTTTAACATACAATATTTCTTGCAATCATTTGAACATAATAAAACTCATACTACAGATAATTATATTTTGTAGATTTCTCTAAAATTACTAAAGTAACTCACCACAACCTCAATGTATGTATGTAGTACGTATCAACTAGTTTAACAAAACTTTAAATATACATACCTCTTTCAATACACCTTTAAACCTCTTTCTTGTCACATTAGGTAATTTACCTTTAGCAGGACCCGTCTTTGGGGCTGCTCCTTTGAACTGTATAGCATTACGAGCTGCCATTACATCCCTTTTAAGTTCTGGAGCATCGCCTTCCAATACAAATATTGGATTTATATCAGCTAATATGAGATAAATAGTTCTGAAGAAAAGGTTTCTGAAATGTTTAATTTTTTTTTACCGTTGGTAATAAAGTACCTACAAGCCTAATTCCAACATTTTGGCAGCAACAACTCGACATAAACCAATAGGAGGTACTCTACTATAGAAATATTTTCCATGGTAGAGTTTCAAACAAAAGATTCAAGTTTAGTGTTTATTTATAATTTCATGTATTTTTGAAAATATTATTTCTTTGAGTTGGTAAATATTTAATAATTACTACTATTACTATTTATTAGGTACTGTAAGAGGGAAAAATTAAAGCGAATTATTGTACATGGCATGCCATCCCTGCCTCTATGATGGTCTACTCTGGTGTAGGGCTCGCAACACTAGTCAAGGAACTTGGGATATATCGTCAAGATAGCGGCGCGGCCGTGTTGGTGGTTGGTGTGAATTGCTAAATAAAAGTATAGTGCTAAATAAAAGTGGCCAGTGTTCCCTTTTAATATTAGGTACTTACTTACCTCAAATATAGTTTGGGCTGTATATAATACTCTGTAACATTCTGACTGTCGCAAACCCATCCTGCCAGGTCAACAGCAATGGTTTCACCTCTAATCTACAAAGAAGGATAGGTAGGTAGGTATTTAGAAATAGTGCCAAGTAAACAAACAACCCCCAATGACTGAGGGATTACCTACCTCATGTAGCGACTTTTTTTCACTGTAAGGATTCAACACTCCCCATAGACCTTTAATACCCATTTTCTACTTCCTAAGTCTCTGCGCTTTTACATAGATATTTTAACATTTCAAATATTTTAATCTATTAGAAAATTAAATTAGGAGCCGGACCATTCAAATTTAACGTTAACCACCGACGTTAGCTATTGAAAATGGCATTGACATATTTACTGTAGGTACCATAGAATAATGAAGACTATAGAAGTAAGATTGTGTTTTTAGTTTGTCAAGGATTTTCCTAGTGATGGGTGGCAGTCGTTTATATTATTGTCTAACATACGTAATCTGTGAAATATAAATGATGATTTTTGTATAAAACAATCTTAAAATAGAGAATGCTTTAGTATCCATAAAGAGCCTAAAACAGTATCCATACAGTTACTTTTTATTTTTGGCTGCCTGTTAGCCGATCACGTTCAAACCAGTAAATACTTACTATCAAGTTGCAATATGGATTGATTGCAACTTGACATACTTTTCTGCCCTGGGATACCTAACTTAGAGAATATTTTTATCCCAAAAATTATAGGGTTCCTTCGGGATAGGTGATGACAGATTTTAACAATAATTATAAAAATATACAAGCCATAGGTACTATAGCTTGGCAAAAAAGTCGTGAAATAAATAGGGGCGCCACTGTCGCAAAATTTTCTTGAATCTAGCAACCCGAACTAGCCCGCATAGTACGACAGATTAGTTTTAATAATTAACTACTTTACTGAAATCAAAGTAGTACATTTATTGATTACAAATTTCTTGTTATTTATTTATTTAATACTAAAAATAATAATAAATAACCTTATTTAAACCCAAATAGCAACTAAATAATTTATAAAAGAAGGTAAAATTTTAACTATATTACTAGTTACTAAATTAATTAAAACTAAAAAAAATCTTTACGTGGTTGGCACCACACTCCTTATACTAATTACGCACGGGGTTATTGATTAAAATGCAGTTTAGTTAGTAAGTTTCAATATATTTTATTTTATTTACATACTACATGTACAAAGAATATAATTTGCCCAAAATATCGTCTTCCAAATATCCCATTTCAAAATGAAATGATGACAGTATAATACCGCAAATATCTAATGTTTTAGAAAAAAATTAGAAAAAGAATTCTAATTAGAAAAACTCGTATTATCTAAAAATTATTGCATCAGTGTAACAATCGTGATGACCTCTGATTGGCTGCACTTACGGCGTTCTTGGTGTATTAATGCATTTTAACCTTTAGCGGGAGAGTGGAAGCCATTGCGATCGTTACACCAAATCAATTTTAGAGAATACCACCAACTTTCGTAATTATTTGATTATGATTGCTTCATGAAGGTGTAACGGAGGAACATTCGTAAATAGCTAAATACCATCGACAGCTAAAATCATACTCCAGAACCCTTCCTTTGGGCTTTGTCGTAGTCGGGTAAAAATTGCTACAATATAATACCCGATCTTATATAAGTATATAAAAATCTCGTGTCACGATGTAGGTATGTTCGGGATAAACCCTGAAACTACTGAACCGATTTTGATCAAACTTCGTAACTATCTGTAATTTGGTCTAACTTAAAAGATAGGATAGTTTATTTGTTTTATTCTTATAGATAAGTTGGCGGTACGAAGTTCACCGGGTCAGCTAGTTAATTTATAAATATTAAACTTTCTTGTCGTGATAACGCCTATTTCTTGGGGTAAATTTATAGTGGGTATAGCATTTGATTTCAGTCGCCTACATTTGGTGTATTCGTTTGGCAAAAATGAGTCTTCTGTGAAATGTTTTGAGCAAATACGACTGTTATGCCGCGGTATCCTATTAGGTCTTTTTATCATTTCTATCCATTTCCTTTTTATTAGTTCATTTTTAAGGAAATCTACAACATAGAGATTAGAGAGTACATAATACTCGTATTTACGTACTAGTGCAATAATTATCAATAATCTATTTCACAGCACTAGTAACCTAAAAGCGTTTTGGCAAAATATCATTATTATTATTAAATAAGTATGTAATTGAGTACTTAAACATATTTATTTACTTTTTCTTACCTTTGCTTACCTATTTACTAGTAAAATCCTTAGTCTTAAACAAGAACCATTGCCAAAACTCACCGATGAAACCCGACAGATTCTGTATCATTTTATTTTCTTAAACTATTGGATTTACGTCCCTCAAAGGCACAATACATTTTTTGTGGACACTTGGCTTTGATTTTAGAGCTTTATGCACCTTAGAAATTTACTTTAAATAAAGAAATTCTTAAAAATCTTTTCTGTAACCTCGAATGTAAACAAACAAATATTATGCAACAAAATTTTATGTGTACAGTTAACGACCCGTATTATTCGTACAAGAATAGGGTATTTTGAATTTGACAGTAATAAAAGATAAAAGATATAATTTGACAATCTGAACCTTGTGACCAGTTGCTAATCGAATAGACACAAACAGCGATATTTTGTTTCACTCACACTTACGTGATGGTAATAAACAGAAATTGGATAAAATATAGTATTCTTAGTTTTTATTTTAGTCCTACCTCCTTAGACGGCAGTCGTAATTCCTTCCTCCATGACCCACCTTCAGACTATCTCTCTCGGCTCGTTTTCCCTCTGCTGAGACAGCCTATCAAACCTAATCTGAATGTCCATATTTTAAGGTTCATTTTCGTATGACACATTTTCTAGAGTACTCAGTCCTTCCTAGGGTATACTTATTACCTCCATGGGGTATACACAATGACGAAGGAAACTAAAGGACATGTCATACCTACGAAAAAAAGCTGTATACCTAAACATTAACGGTAGGTATACTAAAATGGCGACTTACCAAAGTGCGGCCCTGATGACTATCGATAATATTTTTATCGATGTGGCTTTGCTGTGATGCAGATGACGCAACATAATAATTATATTGTTTCATTATATTATGCCATTCTTGCATATGCCTTAACTGGGTGACATGTCAATTATTGTACAACTAGCTGATGCCCGTGACTTCGTCCGCGTGGTTTAAGTTTTTTTGATTACCGCGGGAACTCCTTAATTTTCCGGGATAAGCCTATGTCACTCTCCAGGTCCTCAACTATATCCATGCCAAAAATCACGTCAATCCTTTGCTCCGCTGCGGCGTGATTGAAGGACAAACCAACAAACAAACACACTTTCGCATTTATAATATTAGTATGATAAACCTGACCTGCTCTTCAACATATCTGTCTAGTGCTGTGATATTAAGAGTACAAACTACATGGTGGTATTCCGTGGTCCCACCTGTAGGAATATGGACTCAACCACTATTGCCTATTGGGAACAAATATACTGTTGTGTTGAATTAAGGAGCAATGAAATAAAACTTACAAATCGCTGAACAATACATTTTTTGTCTCATTTATTTTCATGGCATTTTTTAACAATGTTTACAAGTCGTTAGGTATGTAGAAAATGTAAAAAAAATTTAATTGTTTATGAATATAGAAAAACCCATCATAGGCTTTTAATTATTAAAACATTTATTAATTACTAGTTCACCCGGCCCTTATCCCTGCTTCGCACGGTGGGCCTACTACCTATTGCATAGACAAAAAATCGCCCAAGTGCTGAACTCGATGCACATTGGTCTTCTATACGCAGCTGTTATTTTGGAACAGCTTGGTTTTCTAGATAGGAAGATGGCTGTAAAAAGTAAATCTTGTGTACAAAACAAAAACTAAACATAACACCTAAAAATTAGTTGACAGAGCTAAGCGAGCAGATCACTGAGTCTACATAAGTAAATCTGCACTTGTTCGTCTGATCACCCGTCCGTCAGTCTGTCAGAGCCTTAAATGAGTGAATATCATTACTTCAAATTTAAACATACCTAATATTTTTAGAACGATGGTCTCAAGCTGAAAATTGCTTAAAAAGTTGATATGATGAATAATAATTTTGATAAATTATTCATGCAAATATCGATATCGATGAAAATTTCCTCTTATGTAATCTCTAGTAGGTACTTATCGAATGCTTATCAACAGGTAAAAATCTAGCTTAAAATCAAATATTTACAGTAAACTAAACTAAAATATGTTTTTTTAGTGTATTATCTACTTAAAAGAATCAATATACGAGAAAAATTGTTTACATACCGGTGAAATGGTAAATTTGTCAGATTTTTCTTTTTCTTGCGCCACATCCCACAATATTACAAGTTCTAGGCATGGTTGCAAATTGTTTTCGACGCCATACACGAAAATAACACTAATTTATTCTCCATAACGAATAAATACACAATTTTTCAACAAAACACAATTACACGTTACCAGGCGATGACACTTGAAGTACTCAAGAAATAGAATTTAAAATGGCGGATTACGGCACGTTCTAGATATAGGGCGATTAGGGGCGATTACAGTTTATGCCAGCTCCTCTTAATTATTTACTCATTGGGTATACATCTGACAATTGACATTCAATCACAGAGTACAATAAATACTGGTACTCGCACAGACATATAACCACAGACATACAAACCAGAAGCAGACTGAACATAATTTTCACAACTACATCTAAGAGAATAAATAACATCTTTGCTTGTTTCTCTCCAACCAAAAATACATGAATCTATCTCTTTTCTTTCTGTTGTTGCAACCATGGACTTAATATACAATAATAGGACTGAGTACTCTAGATAATGTGTCATACGAAAATGAACCTTAACATTTGGACATTCAGATTAGGTTTGTTAGGCTGTCTCAACAGAGGGAAAACGAGCCGAGAGAGATAGTCTGAAGGTGGGTACTGTGTCCCTTTTACTCAATTGCCAGTAGAAAAAAATGTTAAAAGTGGCAGAAAACATTTTTCCAAGTAGAAATAAAACAAGGAACGTATAAATATTTTTAGCTTTTAGAATACTTTTATATAATTTATTTTTTATGTTTACAATTTATTTTTTTATGTTTACCATTTTTTAAAGTAAATAGTCAAAATAACATGATTGTTTGGTAGCTATATAGAATTACCCTGGTAGCACTGAAATATGCCATCACCAGGGTGTCCATGGACCTGCTGTTGTTTTGTGGATTTAGCTATTACCGTAATATGGGGTGAATAGGGACAAATCCCAAATTCATGAAGAATTTTAAGGTAGTTCTTAAAGTCTTAGTGGCAAAAAATTTTTGCGAGATATTTCACCGCGGTAGATTGCCTCATCTGGTGACAGAAGGGCTGGCTCATTTTTTGCGCAAAGGATCAGCCTGGCTGTCCAACGCGGAAATGCAGCCAGTATTTATATAGTACTTAATTAGGTTAGGCTAGCTAGCTGTAATTTCTATTGTATTGTTTTCAATTAATGTTAAAAAAACGAAGCAAATAATCATAGTTACGCGCCAGACTTCTGATATTTTTGTGTTAAAATATTAAATGTTAAATAAATGTTAGTGACACACGCTTTGTTTTATTTCCCATTGATTCTTTAAATACTCAAACTCCGCAGCCAACCTGACAAGTGATAGGTATTTGCCAAAATGAACTTTCCTGTGTGTTAAAAAATGTTTGGTCACCCTATTAGAACGAGATAAAATCCTCCCTTCAACATATCTCTCTTGGCACGTTTTTTGGAAAGGAGAGCTCAGTCCTAATAATGTATATTATATATTAAGTCCATGGTTGCAACACTTACGCACTCATAAACAAAATAGATCTTGAGGCAAACCGCCATCTTGCTAAGATACAATATAAGAGCAATATGGTGCAATTTGTCAAAATTACGTCAAAAACAAGCTCTTATCCTGCGAGTTGTTTATCTTTTATTTTTGTATTAAAAATCAAGTCTAAAGATCCAAGAATACTAAAATAAAATGGTTAAGTGTAGTGCACCTCTGTGCGGCAATTCTTCATATAGGAAATCACCTGAAATTACTTTTCATCGGTAAGTTTTCATGTACCTACCATGAAGTCGTAATTTGGATAAATGTTTACTGTGAGATTAATAATAATCGTTCGGCATTTTGGAAGCAGTCCCTATTTATTTTATGTGCAAAACTCGTAAATAGTTATAGTAATTTTGGTTCTAGTAGATTCCTGTTACAATATTTATCAATTAGTTAATACCTCTGATCTTGTTTGACGCTTCCTATACTTGTACAATTTTACAGGGCCGTATTCATGCTCAAGTTTTGTTTAGTAGGTATATTTTGAAGATTGATTAGATAAAAGATTAGATAAATATTATATCATCAATCACATCATTTTTCAGATTTCCAAAGGACAAAAATCTAAAAAATGCCTGGTTGCTCAACATGAATGAAGAAAATTGGCAGCCCAAATCATCGAGTGTGCTATGTTCTAAGCATTTTGAAGCACATTTATTGGATCACAGTGGCATTCATACCGAACTTACTTCTAGTGCAATTCCAACGCTCTTTGATTCATCGTTTCAAGGAGTAAGATTCTAGTTGTTCTTATCTTAACTATGTTAGGTACCTACCCAAACTATCTTGCCAGTTAAACGTAAATATTGATAGCTATGTAGCTGTTTACCTATTTGTATTACCTATTAAATTTTTAATACTAGACAATGATTATTTATTACTTTTGTTTTCAGAATATATCTACATCATCACTAAAAGGTCTAGTAGAAAGAAAAGCTGCTGGAGATCAAGTTTTGATGGATAACCCCAATGTAGTTCAGTTTAAGTCTGCCTATAAAAAAAATATCATAAGGTTAAAATTAAAAATACATAACGATGGATTTATAATACCCAATCCGATACTAACTGTTAGCAGCAGCAATAAACCTATAGATACAGTCCTAGTTTTGAAAAAAATGTAATGGAACTTTGCAACGTGAATGAAGATGATGTTGATTGCTTTCTTGACAATATCATGTCTACTCCTTTGGATGAGTACACTCACCACGTCACAGTTTATATTGCAGGGTTCATATCTAGAAAAATAATTACAGTGGTCCATTGTTATATTTGTCAAATGCTGATGCTAGGAGAAAAAGAAAGCTTTTTGTGTTCCTTAATCAACAAAAAGGACAGGGGAGGTTAGATTTACCCATTGAATGGTTTGATTAAAATAATTCAATAGTGTGAAAAAGTTTTAAAAATGATTAAAGGAAATATTAATTATAATAGTATGATGATGTATATAGCTGATTTATTGAATAATTGTAGTGAATTTAAACCCAATGATGAACATGATTTCAATCATTTGCAATTTTTGATTAAGGTGATTGTTAAATATGTTGATTTAAGAATGAAGCATAATGCAAAGCAAAGCAATCTATCGGAAAGAAATTATTAAAAAAAAAATGTTTTGTTCAAAAATAAATAATTGAAACTTGATTGTTTTTATTTATTTCACTGATTTTACTTATTTATCAAACTAGCTTTTTACTAGTATAACTATTTCATTCGAGTGAAGTGTCACGCCATAACATATAGCATGAAGTGAATCATCAATCAGCAGGGCTATTCAGTATCTCTGAGTATAAAATAACGTTAGTAACTGAAAATGTGCCCATCAAATAACTATCAAACCATCATTTTACATTGTGTAACCTCAGTTCCCAACCGAGATAAAGTCATAGGAACTGCATCCCGGTTGTAAATTAAGGTTACAGAATGTTAAATAAGGGTTTATCCTACAATTTGATGAAAACTTTCCGTAGCTTCCAAATTAATTGCATATCACAGATACTAAATAGGCCTGCAGGTCGGTCGCTACGCTTCGGTAGTATCTATACTAATCTGGCAATAGTGTTCTCTGATTATAACTTTCAAGGGCCTAGTGACTCGTCGCGTAAATAATAGAACCAAATCATCGCAAGTTTGCGCGAATGTTCGTACGAACACAAGTAGGTGTCCTTAATTCCTAAGTGACACGCGCGATGTATTGACGCGAATAAAATGGTTTGATTACTATTTCACGCGAACTTAGGTCGGTCGTACGAATAAAAACAGATCAGGCAGGCCAACCAACATCGACATTCGAGCGATAATCGTGCAGATTAAAGATTGACTCTAGATAATCGCATCACGCCACTGCCATCTCAATGCTCGCGCGATTATAGATACGATATCTATTAGGACACCAACGTGATGAACGCGTACCTAATCGCATTCTAATAGGACAACGCCTCAAGTCTGATTCCGCGTTACGAGTCCAATCCCTCACCCTCGCTTGCCATGTGCTTGCCTGAGTTCGGCCCTGCATTTTGTCAATGTGTGCCTGAAATTTGTACGTAGGCGTAATTGGTACACCAATTTTGTTCTTATGTTCAGTCTGCTTCTGGTTTGTATGTCTGTGCATATAACTGTGGGTACTCGATGCAGTTTAATGTACCTACTCTGTGCTGAGATAAAAATAAACTGAAGATTAAGGGTGCGTTCCGAAATACACTGAGAGCACTGAAAGTCCCCAGTAAAGAGCACTGCCAGTGCTCGCAGTGCTTATAACGGAACACACACTTAATCAATTCAACACAATGATTTTTAATCAACCCGAATTGTTAATCAACTGAATAATAATTAATAATATGAGTAGGAATAATATAACCATGGATGACGTCGCACGTTCGTGTTATGTATTTCATTCATTTGAATGTATTCAGTTTCGAGGGGCTCTGCAACCAAAAGTTTCTTATCTTAATTCTCGCTCAATGATAACATGAAATAATAATACTTAATTGTACTGCTGTTAATTACATACTCATAATCATGTCGTACATGTACAGATTTTCTAAAATTTGGTAAGTTTTTACAACAGGTTGTAACTAGATAGTAGATACTTAAAAAATAATAAATTAAGAATCTATTTGAATGAGTTGTAATTAATGTAAAAAGGACTTGAAGACCTGACTTCTATGTGATCCAGAGTGGTTAATTAAGTAACAATTACATTATTTTTTATTTTTTACAGTACAGATTTAAATCTTCACTATGCGATTAGATTTAACCATGCACAGCAGCTCAAGAGTGAAATTCAAAGACGGCACATAGATAAAGTGTTGATAGCAAATAGAGGAGAAATAGCATGTAGGGTTATGAGAACTGCTAAAAAACTAGGCATACGGACTGTTGCTGTGTTCTCTGAAGCTGATAAAAATGCTATGCATGTGGAAATGGTAATTATTTCAACAAAATTAAATTAATTTTGTAAAATACTTTAGAACATACTAAATGGTCAACCATGACTAATTTGTCTACTTCGATTTTGGTATTGAATATCAGGGGAGCTGTTTTATATTCTTGTATAAAAAGTAGCACCTGGAAAATGACTTAGGTATGCTCCAAGTCCTTAACTATACTGGTGCAAAAAACATTTTTCATTCCAATCCAGTGGTTGATTCACTTGACAATTCAAAAGATTTAATTCCTTGACTGTAGCAGTGTGCTTAAAGGACGACAAACAACTACACTTTTGTATATTATATATTATTTATGATGGCAAATGCAAAAAAGCAGCAGGAAAGAAGACTAAGTTGTGTTATGAGTTTTGACTTGGGTGATATTAATTACTTAACATTTCCTAATATTGCAACTTTTAGGCTGATGAAGCTTACCACATTGGCCCAGCACCTTCTACTCAAAGTTATTTGAATGCAGCAAAAATACTTGAAGTTGCCAAAAAGTCTAAAAGTCAAGCAATTCATCCAGGGTATGGATTTCTATCAGAGAATGTTGAATTTTGTGAAAGCTGTGCCCAAGAAAATGTTATTTTCATTGGACCTCCACCGCCAGCCATAAGAGATATGGGAATAAAAAGGTACTGAAACTAAGAATAATTTTATAACACATCAGTTCTAGATTTTTTACAGTAATATAATATTCAGCTACAAGCAAGCATTTACAAGCACACAAATTTTATGTGAAAATCAACCATTTAGATAAGAATGCACCTAAAATGAAATAACAGAATGAGCAGCAGAACATATGCACAGCATATGTGTGGCATAGGCCACAGTAAAACCTGTATTTATGTACTTGGAAATGCTTGCTTGTAGCTGAATATTCTATTATTATTTTACAAGCATTTATCAGCGTTTGACTTACAGCGACAGTGTTGTGTATAATAGTATGTTTTTATGGCTAAGTGTCGCACATCCTGGTTGTTCACCTCTAGAGCTTGCATAGCTCAATGTCTACCCTTGGGAATTTATATTGTTTCTGAACTCATAAAATTCCAATTTTCAGTACATCCAAAGCAATCATGTCAAGTGCAGGAGTTCCCATTGTAAAGGGTTATCATGGAGAAGAGCAAAGTATAGAAAGATTACAAGCTGAGGCTCAGAAAATAGGTTTCCCTTTAATGATTAAGGCTGTGAGAGGAGGTGGTGGAAAGGTAAGATATAGGTGCTTGGGCTTGCACAAATCTCTGAATGCCAATGTAAATAAAGGGGTTTGAATATTTTGGCCTACCTTTTTTTCTTTTTTTGGTATAGGGGGAAAATCTTCATAAGATAGCCATTCATAAAACTTTTATTAGGTAATCAATAAGTGGCATTAAATACAAGATGTTTGAGACGGGGAAACCTGATGCTTTAGAAGTTTTTGTCAATAATACTTGCTTGTATTGATGCCAGCTATTGATTAATACAGGTTTTATGAGTGGCCGTAATTTCAAAAAAACAATGGCTGGACGATAGGTAGCCCAGGCACCATTCTAAAATATTCAAACCCCTTTAAGTAGAATTATTATTATTATCAAGGCTATGCAGGTGTGTCTCAGTATATATCATTGATATAATTGCTAATAATTAACACTTATAAATAATCTCAATTAATATAAACAGCGGGCTATGTTGGGAATTTCTCTCAGGGATAAAATCCGGAATGAGGAAATTTGGAGAGAACTAAAGTGGCCGACATAGTTCTGAGGGTTAGCAAGCTGAAGTGGTAGACTGGTAGTGGGCCGTTCATATCTGTCGCACAACCGATGGCCGTTGGGGCAGACGTGTTCTGGAGTGAAGACCGCGTACCGGTAAGCGCAGTGTAGGACGACCTCCAGCTCACGCTGACCTTCAGCTAAACACGTTGGCGGGATGGATGAGGAAGGCGGAGGACCGTGTTTGGTGGCGTGCCCTCGAAAAGGCCTATGTCCAACAGTGGATGCATACAGGCTGATGGATGGATGGAATATAAAATGATTAGAATAATAATTATCTTTATTCTGTCTGTTGTCATATTGAGATATGAAGTTTAACAGTGATAAATAAAGTTTTACTTTGTTTTCAGGGTATGAGGATAGCAATGACAGAATCAGAGTTTTTACCTCAACTTGAATCTGCAAAACGAGAATCTCTGAAATCATTTGGTGATGAAAGTATGCTTTTGGAACAGTACATTACAGATCCAAGACATGTAGAAGTACAGGTAAGGAATTTGTCATTGGTTTAGTTATATCAGTTTTTTAATTTATCAATGTACCAATAACTTAAAACTACATGTTTTGGTACATGACAATTTACCAATGGCATAACAAATAAATTATCTCTACTGGGGTGACTTCTTCTAGTAGCCGTACACGTCTTAATAATAAATTCAATCCAATGCTGATTGTATAAAGCCACAAAGGCGCATTTCTCATTGCTGAAAATACGTAATTATGACGTAAAAAATTCGGCCTGATCGGATACTCAACACAGTACATCTTACGCCGAACGTAGATGCCATTTTTTTGGTACTTCGCCGACCGACTCTTGCGTTCGAAATGCGAATTTTTCGTAGACTAAAATATGATGCGTCATGCGATGCGATGCGTGCGTGCTACAGCCTATACCTACTTCAATAAAAATATCTTCTATAAAGCTTCATAATGTATTAGATAAGGATAGACTCACTGACATACAGCTAAAACAGCCCCCCGATTACGTAAGAATTGTCAATCAAATGGTAAAGGTTCGGCGTCAAAGTAAAATAAACCATGAAAACATTGAATTAGAGCTCAATTTCGTCTGCCCATTCTTATACGTTTAGGGTATACGATACCCTATACGTATAATAATGGGCAGACGAAATTGAGCTCTAATTCAATGCAGTTATGGTTTATTTTACTTTGACGAAAATCTTTAACGTTTGATCGGCCATTCTTACATGATTGGGGGGCAGATGTTGTAAACCTCCACTAAGGGTGCCTGTCCATTGAAGCGGAGATGTGTTGGCTGGACGAATCGGATTGTTGATCTATGACGCAATATTTTTTTCACGTCAGGAATCTGATTGACCTGTTTGGCACATCAGCACTCCGCTTCAATGGACATGCACCCCGAAAAAGGATTTTTCCCCCGAATTCAGTCTTAGCCTAGTCAAGTTTAAGATCAGGGCCATTTTTAAGATCAGGACAAATTTTTAGGGTTCCGTAGCCAAATTTGGCAAAAACGGAACCCTTATAGATTCGTCATGTCTGTCTGTCTGTCTGTCTGTCTGTATGTCCGTCCATATGTCACAGCCACTTTTTTCCGAAACTATAAGAACTACACTGTTGAAACTTGGTAAGTAGATGTATTCTGTGAACCGCATTAAGATTTTCAGACAAAAATAGAAAAAAAATAATAAATTTTGAGGGTCCCCATACTTAGAACTGAAACTCAAAAATTTTTTTTTCATCAAACCCATACGTGTGGGGTGTCTATGGATAGGTCTTCAAAAAATGATATTGAGGTTTCTAATATAATTTTTTTCTAAACTGAATAGTTTGCGCGAGAGACACTTCCAAAGTGGTAAAATGTGTCGTCGTCCCCCCCTGTAACTTCTAAAATAAGAGAATAATAAAACTTAAAAAAATATATGATGTACATTACCATGCAAACTTCCACCGAAAACTGGTTTGAACGAGATCTAGTAAGTAGTTTTCTTTAATAATTTAAAACTTACTACAGGTTTGTACGGAACCCTCGGTGCGCGAGTCCAACTCGTTTTAAAACTGATTAAGTATAAAATGTTTTCAGGTGTTTGCTGACATGTATGGTAATGCCGTTCATCTCTTCGAAAGGGACTGCTCAGTACAGAGACGGCACCAAAAAATTATTGAAGAGGCGCCGGCGGTATTTATATTTTTTAAACTTACCTGTTTTAAAATAATACAGTTCATGTATATAATGTGTGAAACTTCCATCTTATGTGTTACTTCATGATTACAATATAGGGCTCTTCAAAGGGCCGATAAAAAATTTCTCAAAAGTCTGCAATGCATTGGCGGTTCCTATGGTGCTGCAAATGTTTATGGGCAGCGGTAGTCACTTAACATCAGGTGACCCGCCTGCCTGTTTGCTTGATATATATAAAAATAAAACTTTTGAGCAACTGTAAGGAGTTTTATCTCCATTTTATAGCTAGAGTTTTTATACGCATACTTCCTCAATGTGGAAGTGCTCTTTATTTGATGAAATTTTGCTCAGAGATAGTATAACATAGTAGATATAATAAAGAAATAGTATTTACCTTATTCACCATTCCACGTGGGCATGTTTTGTACTTGTATGAGTTAACATAAAAGTTTTATTTTAACGTTTTCAAAAAAAACTGATCACACACGCAGATGAAAATGGCTTTAGAAGCATTATTATTGAGAGTTTTGGGGTAACTAAATAAAAATGTATGTATTATACAGCCGGGTCTATCGGAAGCAACTCGCAAGGCGTTAGGCGAGGCGGCCGTCCGCGCGGCCAAGGCGGTTGGCTACGTCGGCGCGGGCACTGTGGAGTTCATCCTGCACCGAGCCACGCACGAGTTCCACTTCATGGAGATGAATACGAGGCTGCAAGTTGAACATCCTATCACTGAAATGATTACTGGTGAGACAGTCTTCCCTTTCTCCTTAAAAGCAACTTCATCAAAATGTATAGATAAAAGCCTACAAAAATTGGAAACTACTGCACAACAACTTAAATTTTGTGATACTGACACTTTTTGCCTCACACAACACACACACACACACAACTGCCTCGATGGTCTAGTCACCTAGTGGTTAGCATGTTCGACTACGGCCGACGAGGTCCCGGGTTCGAGTAGCCTATGTGTTACTCCAGACTATAATCTATTTCTGTGCCAAATTTCATCCAGATCCGTGTAGCCGTTTTGCCGTGATTGAGTAACAAACATCCATCCATCCAAACTTTCGCATTTATAATATTAGAAGAAATAGAGATAAGAAAGGAACTAGAAATTTAATTCGCTATACATATTTCCGCAACAGTAGGCAAATCTATGTGGTACAGTGTATCTTGCACTAGCAGCTTGCGTTATTGACCACACCACATAAATCTTCCCAAATTATTCTCAACGTACGTTTCACTCCGACACCGGAGCATCTTCAGGAGATGTTGACTCGACAATGCACGATTGTAGATTTGCCTACTGTTGCGGATTATAGCGAATTAAATTTCTAGTTCCTTCTTTATCATGGACTTCCGCAAAGTAACGCCTGCTTCTATCGAATATAGAGGTAAGAATAATAATATTCTGGAAGTTGTATGAAGGTTCCAAATTTCTTTAGGCACAGATTTAGTGGAATGGCAGCTGCGCATAGCGGCTGGTGAGCCTCTGCCCGTCACGCAAGAGGAAATCATTCGCCGCGGCCACGCAGTAGAATGTAGGATATACGCGGAGGAGCCGGGCGCAGGCTTCCTGCCTCGTGCCGGTACGCTGCACAGGCTCACTCAACCCACGCCCGAAGAAAACGTTCGAGTGAGTATCTATCCCGATTGGTTCTGTCACGATTAGTTTTACCTCTGTTTTGTTACTTGTTTGTGTGTAATAAAGTGTTTTTACTTACTTACTTACTATCCCACCCCTACAGCTGATTAACCTCCCACTGCTGGACACTGGCCTCCACTCTCATAATATGAGAGAGGGAATAGAGCTTAGACCCACCACGCTGCTCCAATGCGGGTTGTCGAGTTTTAGTAATTATCATGTTAGTGATAATAACCGAGACCGACGGCTTAGCGTGCTCTCAGAAGCACGGGGGTGACACTCCTCCAACTTCCTAACTCCGGGCTATCTATAATCGATTAGAATATCGGGTGAGTATCTATAATCGACTAGAATTAACGGGCTTCTCCAAAAAGGTTGTTAGGTTGGTGCATAGCGAACGGTGAGTATAAACTTACGAGCAGGATTATTTAGCGGAATGGCCGTACTGCCTATCATGAAAGAGGAATTCATACGAATTCATAGGAAGAGGATGCGTAACAAAGTAGGGTTGAGTAAAAACTTACAAATAGGATCTTTTGCCGCTAAACGTAGTGGAAAACTTAGCAGAATGGTCGTAGCGGTGAACCTGTGCCCGTCACGCATCAACCGTAATAAATCGTAAAAAAAAATCCATACAAATAAGTGGAATGCTTGTATCGTCAAGCTTCTTGCCGTTTATAAAGTCGTTGTGTATGATGACGTGACGTAGACATAGTGGCTAATTCTGTTCGACACGACCCTATATGTATGGTCTGGCCACGCTAACTCTGCCACGGAATAAAAGGGCAACACTTAAAACAAAATAAAAACATTCGTATAATCTGTGTTCTTACATTTGTCACTGATTTGTCAATTCAGCTATCAGGTTGTTTATGTTCGTTTTAATATTTCGAAAATAAAAGTGAAATCGTGAAATAATGGATAAACCTATTCAAAGTAATGTGTGCGAGTTATTATATAACATGATTCTTAAATTCTAAGAAGTAAAGGAAGAACACGATGCTGTCCTAAGCCAAAAACAACAATGTTTACATTAAATCGAAGAGTCGACAAGTAAGTTGACCAAACGGTTTTGATATTTTGCCTTTCGATCTTTGCATAAAATACTAGATTATTTATATAAAACGTTTAAACGGTTTATATTCGCATGTTCATATCGTTTAATTATGATGGATAATATGCGACAAAAATTGCCACCAAAATCCTATCAAGTTTTAATACTTTTTATTAATTATTGTATAAATTCAAGGTGGAATAAGCGAAGAGTTAAAGCCTCATCTCCAGGCTGTCCTTCAGAAACTTAAAGATTTGGAACAAGTCAATCTATCCATCTCAAATTGAAATTTTGTTTTTTTTGGGGTGGGATTTAGAAACGTGCTGCCTTGATCAAAAGCTGTCGCGTCTAAGGAGGGGTCAAGAGAGTCTAGACGGAACCCCCAACATAATTATTTTTTGCAGAAAATGCGAAAAATATTAATTATTTTCATTTATTTCCAGGTGTAAGCGAACGAACCTTAAGAGTTATTAAAAATGAGGACCAATTTTTGCCGGGAGTCTGGAAGACTCCTGGCAAAAAGCGTGCAGCACGGGAAACGAAAGTCAATACTGACAATCTCAATTTGAAGAATATTTAGATTCAGATTTTGATGAATAAAATACAAAAATATGAAATGGTGATAATATAAAAAACCCGACTTGAGTTTACTGTGCTTTTCTCAGCCCTTTACTGCAGTTAATTATCACAATCACGTCTCATATTTTACTGACGTTCAAAAAGTGAACAGTGTTGGTACATATTTTGAATAAAACAGCTTTGACTATTGACTATGTTTCAATTCATTTATACTGTCTTTAAGTAGGTAGTTCAAAAGATCTCCACTGATCAAGTTATAATTTGTTGTTATTCTTTAGCGTCAGTAGATTAACACTAATATTAAATTCGAAAGTAACTGTTTGTCTGTTACCTTTTTTGACTCATCCCCTTAACAAAACATACAGTTTCTGCGTGAGTTTAAGCCAAAATCCACGGAGATGAATTCACGGCGAATATAATACTATACAAAATTTATATAAATTTAATATATAAATACGGGGATCGTATCTTATTATTCGATCTCTACCTTATTACGCTGTCAAACCTGTACCCTACATTTACAGTTTCACTTTGAAATGTACTAAAACGACCAATTACCACACTCCCAGGAAAGCAGATTAAAAACAAAAAACAAGTATCAAATGCGTTTTTTCGCATTACAGTCTGTGTTTCCATCAACAGATTTTCAAATTCTACCATTTTCTTACTGCTGCAGAGTTAGGTTAGCCAGTCTATATGTATTGCGTTGTTATACACAGAATACATAAAATTCGATTATAGAATAAGACGGATTTTTAAGTTCTCGCTGCGTTTCACCTCTAAATGATAAATGATTTATTTTTTTCACGTAATTATAACTTGTGTCACTTATGATACGTTAAGACTCTACCACCGGTTCGGAAAACAATTCTATTGAGAAGAGCCGGCAAGAGACTCGGCAGTTGCTCTTTTCTTCGTCGAGTAACTCCCTACTCGAGTACTTCTTTACAAACCGCGCCTCTAAAACAATGAATAGAAGACGCTTAAAACAAATTTTTCTTTATTACTTCTTAGGTAGAAACCGGAGTAAGGGAAGGACAAGAAGTGTCTGTGCACTACGACCCAATGATCGCCAAACTCGTTGTATGGGGCCGCGACCGCAATGAAGCACTTTCGAAGACCAGGCGAAAACTCGCTGAATATCAAGTAAGTTGGCCCTAATAGGGTTACTACCTGCGAGGAATTAAGATTTGCCTTGTGACTGATTTCAGACTAAAAATACCCTATGAAGTCTTTAAATAGTCCTTAAATAGCTTAAGCCGAACCGAACGACGAACGAAAACACATTGGATCAGGAAAACAGACAGAAATGTATTCATTTGACAACGGGTGTTTGGTATTGAAAATCCCGTGGGATCTTTTTACAAGCTTCGCAAGCTAAATTTGACCCACTTCGCGGTTTTTGATTGAGCTGAAATTTTGCATTCATGTTATTGTGGATGACAGCATGGTTGGTTATGTGACGTCATTCTAAATCTCAATAATGTAATTCAATATGACATGATATGGGTATATATGGTATGATATGGGTATCAATTCATCAAGGGTTTGCTGAGAGGAATACGATAAATAAAAATATGACGTCACACTATTAAATATGGCAGACGATAAAGGCTAGTTTGAAAAAGGTTTTTTTAGGATTAGCTTGTTAATTATCCGCGCGTGATACGAACTCTATGTCCGTCTCAAGGATGCAAGCTATCTCTGTAGTCTGTACCTCATCACAATCAGTTCAACGTATTACAGTAACAGGGAGACTATAGCTTTTATATTATTAGTACCGATATGGATGGACTGCCATTTCGGCAGTTATTTCGAGATCTTCTTTCTCCTAGCCTTTTCCCATTATTTGGGGTCGGCTCTCCTCGTCTTTTTGCGCCAGGACATTCTGTCCTGGGTTGTCTCCTCCGAACCCGCTTCGCGCTCCATGTCCTTGGCTACAGTTGTCCACCACGTGGCTCCAGGGCGCCCTCTCCGCCTCGTGTTCTGCGGGAGTGCCAATGCTCTCCGCACAACATGATCCTCTCCTCGCCGCATGATGTGTCCGTACCAACGTAAACGACCCTTTCCATATTGTCAGTTATTGGGGCAACTTTAAAACTTCCTCTGATATGCTCATTCCGCACTTTATCGAGTCTCGTTACCCCTGCCGCCCATCGAAGTTGCAGTTATTTCGAGATCACAGACATTAATTTGATTTATTTTTATACTTAAGTAAGTTTTATGCATTATTCAGGTAGCAGGCCTTGAGACAAATGTAAACTTCTTACTACGCTTGAGCGGCGCAAGCGCATTTGTATCTGGAGACGTGCATACCGCGTTCATCCCGCAACACGAGGCAGAGTTGTTCCCGCAGTCCGACAAACAGTTGAACGACGAGCGGGCTATACAAGCTGCTCTTGGCTATGTGAGTACATATATTGACAAGTTTAAAAATCCTTTAAAATTATGCTCCTGAAAAAAAGCTTTTGAAGATTATGTAAATGATAAAAAGACATCCTTGGAAATGTAGTGCTACTTATGTATATATACTTACTAATAGAAAATTATTATTATTTAAAGACGACTTCTGTCGCCCGACATCTCTAGCGACACGTGTCGCGGGATATTTGTGCCGTTGTGTATACGAGGCTTTATTGAATACAAGTAAAGAAAATAAATTCAAATGTTTGATACAAAAAAAATGGTATATTTTGTTTTGTTGCAACTTAAAAATAAGTTCTGATTCGAAATGTATTTATTTTTAGATGATTAAATCACAGAGCGAAGCATTAACAAACGAGTCATGGAAAGGAATCTCAGTAACGCCCACCGCTTGGCGACCAAACTATAATTTACAAAAAACTGTTACGCTGAAGTTTAATGAGACAGGTAAGTTGTTTTAATGATAAGATAATTATTTAACATTTTGCTAATGGTCTTATTACTTGTAATTTATTAATTAAAGTCTTAATTTAAGGCTCTCCTTAATTTTAATGAGCTTCATACATTTTCCATGTCAGAGAATCCGGCGAAATACTCGTACATTATGCGTTAGAATTTTGCTTTTCCCTAACGATCCTAAACTTATGTATAAGTTTTAAGTGGAGATCTCAAGTCTCGAATTACAGTCATCGAGCATATTTGGCCCACAAAACATGAGTTTATGCCATATTATTTTACTCAAAAACTTATGCTTAAGACTCATGGCGCGTTTACATTAGGTCGGTCAACGGGCTGACCGAACGTTGGCGGTATTCAGTCATAACCGGCGTAGAGTCTCACCACATCTATTGACGCGTATCCGGCTTGAGCCGGTCATAAAAAGCTTTATGTATCTATTGTATATGGTATTAAGAGTGAAAAAGACGTCGCCCGCCCCGACCGACGCGACGCGACGCGAAATTGCGTTTCTCCGCGTTTTCACTCTTAATGCCGTCACATAAAGCTTTTCTGACCTGCTTAAGCCGGTTCCGCGTCGATAGGTTTGGTGAGACCTCTATGGAAACCGAAAACCGAATACGGCCGACGTATTCGGTCACCGATTTAATGTAAACGCGCTATCAGTCGCAGCTCAGTACATATTTTATCGTATTAACCTGAAAATGCTGATACTGTTTTACAGATATAAAAGTAACGGTCAGAAATGAGAACAAAGAACAAACGTATTCGGTAAAAGTAAACGATGGTGACTGGTTACCGGTAGAGGCGTATCTAAGGTCTACAGATCAAGGGCTAAGACTGATCTCCAAACTGGGCGACAAAATTAGCAATGTTGGCTTGATGACACACGAACATGAAGTGCATGTTTATGACGAAGTAAGTTATTTTGCCAATTATCTTTTTACTAGCTAATGCCCACGACTTCGTCAGCTTGGTTTAAGTTTTTGTTATTCCCGCGAACTCCTTAATTTTCCGGGATAAAATGTCTATGTCACTCTCCAGTGTGCTTAGCATGCGCACAACGAGATTATCTCGCGACGAGAGAGAGAGATGTTGTTGTTGCCGGCAAATTGTTCATTTACCCTAACATTTTTAAAAGCCATATTGTATGTGCTTTGCAAAAAGTTTTATTTTTGTTTGGATTTTTTGCAAATTGAAGGCTATTCACGTCTTTTTATTATTGTTGTGTCGTTGTCAGTGTCAAGTCCATTCACAAATTATTAATTATTAAGCTCACACTATTACAACCGAAGAACTAGACGCTCTATCTATTTAGTTTATTACCACAATTTATTTTATTTATTTGGGACAAAAAGCAATTACCTATTATGTATTAAGGGCTAATTTTTCAATCGTCAGATAAATTTTATCGGAGGAATAAATTTGACGTTTTGGCAGATTTTCAATACAAAACCTGTCAAAACGTCAAATTTATTCCTCCGATAAACTTTATCTGACGATTGAAAAATCAGCCCTAAATCTAACTTAGATCAGACATAAATTATTGTCTAATATGCTATTAACTACACTATCCACGAGTTAAGAAATAGGAAATTAAATTTTAGGAAATAGTTTTAGGAAACAGGCGACACAATGGGGCTGATTCTGTAGTGCACAATCTCTAAACTAAAACTAGAGCATTACAAATATTGCTAACCCTTTCATAATACTCCCTACGGAAAGGGACAGAACTAGATTTAAAGCTGCCATTTTAGTTTAGTTTAGAGATTGTGTTATACAGAATCAGCCCCAATGTAAACAAATTAAGCTAATCTAGATTATAAAAATATACTAAAATATTCGTCGTCGTCGTCGTCCTCAACCGACGGACGTCCACTGCTGGACATAGGTCTCCTGTAGGGTCCTCCACAAGCCACGGTCGTGCGCCGCCTGGATCCAGCTACTCCCTGCGACTCTCTTGATGTCGTCCGTCCACCGTGTGGGGGGTCTGCCGACGCTACGCCTTCCAGTGCGGGGTCGCCATTCCAGCACCTTGGGACCCCAACGTCCATCGGTTCTCCGAACTATGTGCCCCGCCCATTGCCACTTCAGCTTCGCAACTCTTCGGGCTATATCGGTGACTCTGGTTCTCCTACGGATCTCTTCATTTCGGATTTGATCACGTAGGGACACTCCTAGCATAGCCCTCTCCATCGCCCGCTGAGTGACCCTGAGCCTTCTTATCAGGCCCATAGTCAGCGACCATGTCTCGGATCCGTAAGTCATCACTGGCAACACGCACTGTTCGAAGACTTTGGTCTTCAGACACTGAGGGATTTTGGACGAGAAGACATCTCGAAGCTTCCCGAACGCAGCCCAGCCGAGTTGGATTCGGCGGTTTACCTCCTTCTCGAAATTGGACCTACCCAGCTGCACTGTGTGTCCCAGGTAAACGTACTCGTCTACAATCTCGAGTGCAGAGTTCTCAACGATCACTGGGTGGAGCGGAACATGAGCGTTAGACATAACTTTCGTCTTACTCATATTCATTTTTAGGCCCACCTGTCGAGAAAATCTGCTGAGGTCATTGAGCATTGCATTGAGGTCTCCCAGAGTCTCTGCCATGATGACTATGTCATCGGCAAACCGAAGGTGAGTGACTAAAATATTAAACAAAAATAATATACATTTGATTTCAGAATGGCCAAACAGTGGTAACTGTGTCTCCTCCCAAATACCAAGCACAATCGGGCGTAGATGCAGCCTCCTCCGCTAACAGCGCGTCTTCCCCCACCCCGGGAGTGCTCGAGAGGATACTGGTGAATAAGGGTGATACGGTAAGTTTTATAACGCTCTTTCACTTCTTATATACGTACTAGCCGATGCCCGCGACTTCGTCCGCGTGGATTATGGTTTTTTGGTTCCTGCGGGAACGCTTTAATTTTCCAAGATAAAAAGTAGCCTGTGTGTTATTGCAGACTATAATCTATCTCTGTACCAAATTTCATACAGATCCGTTCAGCTGTTCTGGCGTGATTGAGTAACAAACATCCATCCATCCATCCAAAACTAAATAAAACTTTCGCATTTATAATATCAGTATAGATTATTAGTAATTGTGTGGCAGTGATGTTTCATAACTTAAAGGAATTATCGAAGTCAAAAAAAATTACAAATATATCATTTTAAATACTAACAAAAATATGTCATCGAGTTTTGTCAACGGACATTATATTACCGCACTAGTGCGACAATAAGTTTGACCGCACTCATTTGTAGGCTACTAACTGTGCGGTCATATTTTTATCGCCCAAGCGTGGGATAATTCTACGTGTGAAGTAAAAAGAACTTTACTAGCAAATAAATGTATTAAAAAAAATATTGGCTTATCCTCTCGAGTGATCCTCGTTAAATGGGTATTTTAAATTCATTATGAGGTTAGCTTGACAGTTTTTGACAATCGCCAATAGAACCTTACCTTATGCGCCTTCTATCATGAACTTCACTAGTGGTTTCTCCTTTTAACAGGTCGTGAAAGGCCAGCCTCTGTTCGTGGTAATCGCTATGAAGATGGAGTACGTGGTGCGTTCACCGCGAGATGGCGTCATTGCCGACATCGCGGGCTTCAAGCAAGGGGACGCTATCGGGAAAGGCACTCAAGTCGTATTACTGAAGGAAGATTGTTAAAAAGAAACTTTTTTTTCTAAATATAATAGTGCGATCTACTGTTTGGAACAATTTTAATTTTGCATATCATTTATGGTTACATAATACTCGTAGTGATTTAAAATCTCCATGTCACCCAGCTTAGGAGAACATTCGTCAGTCAGTCAGGCATAGTCCTTTTTGTATGTCTAGACTGTAGAAGTCTAGACTATCCATGACAGTTATTATTGTTGCCTAAGGCAACAATAATAATGAAAATCTCTTATGTCTCATGAGTAATGTCTTATATGCGTATATGTGTATGCGCGTGTCTGATCCGACACAAGCAAAAATATCTTGTAATAATATGTATGGTCTCATACAACAACCATTGCAACTTAATACTGGTTCATGCAACATCATGCTCTAAAGTATCGATCAATCTTAGATGTTTAAGACCGGTCTTAAGCATGGATTAACCGATACTTAAGAACCTGTTCTCAGCTGTAATGTCGGTTTATTAATAGGGATCAGACTCCTAAAAAGGAATGATAAAGGAACGTGTGAGTATATATATAGTCACTGTTGCCCTCAGATTGAATATATGGTAGTTTTCCATTCCAAGGGGCAACGATAACCCATAACTAGAATACCGTTATCGTAACTACCTAATTAGGTACCTACTTCCTTTCATGCCTCAAAGCTCTTGATTTGGCCATTGGCCTACTCTATGATTACAATTTACAATATCTGTAAAGTGTTTATGTAAACAATTAATGGATGTAGTATGAAATTATATATTTAAATGGACCAATCATTTTTAAGATGCTGTTGACTTACATGACGCTGGTGTTTATTATAATAAGTAATTACTAAGCAGAATTCCATGATACACGATGACAAACTGGCTTGATTCGCTACAATCCGGCAATTTTTTTTGACGATTTGGTAGAGAAGCCTATTTGCCCTTCTGTTTATAATAAATAAATAAATAAATAAATAATTTTTATTGACCAACAGTTTACAAATTAATCAGTAGTACAACAAATTAATTAAATGCAGTACCTATGTACTGCGTACATACTTAAAAAATAAATGTGATCAATGGGCCACCTCCTCAGCCCGTGCCACAGCATGAAAGGTAGGTATGTACCCACCTGACATACCGCAACGCTGATTTTCAGGAGGGGCCCAAGGGCCGAGACGTCGCAGACCATCGCTGTATACAAAAACAAAAATAAAGTTATCTTAAAAAACCAACAGTATAGTGTTTGTCATACTAAACCTTCACTACTATCCGTATAACCAATCAAATCAAAACAGGGAATGCTTTAAAGTTAAGTGTCTAATATTAAATTGATACATTGAATAAAATTAAAACATTAAATTAAAAAAAACTCAAGATGTAGGGCGCCTTCAAATTTGCCGCAAAGCGTAGCGCGGCCGCAGCGCTGCGGCCGCGCGCCTGTCGCGAGGTTCGAACATCATAGGGTTGTACCTATATTTATTTTCACGATGGACTCTGACGAAGAAACACTGCTCTGTGTTACTATTAATACGAAACAACGAAAATATAAAGTAGTTGTGTTAACAATACATAATATTATACTTACATGCTTCATTTTTTTAGGGTTCCGTACCCAAAGGGTAAAAACGGGACCCTATTACTAAGACTCCGCTGTCTGTCTGTCTGTCTGTCTGTCTGTCTGTCTCCAGGCTGTATCTCATAAACCGTGATAGCTAGAAAGCTGAAATTTTCACAAATGATGTATTTCCGTTGCCGCTATAACAACAAATACTTACTAAAAATTAAAAAAATATATATATTAAGGGGGGTCCCCATACAATAAACGTGTTTTTTTCGTATTTTTTTGCTCAATATTAAAAACGGTAACAGGTAGACGGTTCAAATTTTCACAGAATATGAACTTGTGTATTACCTTTCAAAATAAATAATTAAATATCAATAAAGTAAATATTAAAGGGGGGCTCCCATACAACAAACGTAATTTTTATTTTTAATACGTCATAAATCGTAAAACTTACTACAGGTTTGTACGGAACCCTCGGTGCGCGAGTCCGACTCGCACTTGGCCGGTTTTTTTCACTTGGAGTCTTGTTTGTGAAATGGTCAATAAATTTAATGCATATTTCTTCGCAAGCCTTTTTCTTTTCGATTTTATTGCTGTACTTGTCGGACTTCGAATCCCATATTGCTGGACGACTCTCAACCTCATCGATAAATTCTTTTACCTGATTTTCGTTCATGTTTAGACTTGAACAAAAATACGTGCGCAGTCCCGTCACTAGTCGATCGATGAACTGATGCGCGGCCGCAGCGCGGGTGCAGCGCTGCAGTCGCGTGTTTTTTATTTATATGGATTTACAAAGCAGCGCGACCGCAGCGCTGCAGCCGCGCTGCTTCCGCGCGGCACTTTGCGGCAAATTTGAAGGCGCCCGTATTTATGATTCGCAGTTAATATTATGTTTACGCTATTTGTGTTGCAAGGTTTGGTGCTTTATATCTTGATTTAAAAGCATAAATTAAGACAAATTATTATAATATCGTCTATTGTTTATTGATTTAAATAAGTAGATATTTTTGTTTTATATTTTTTGCATGAAATAAAATTTTATGAACCGTTTAATAGTCTATTATTCTATAGTTCTATACTTAGGTAGGTACCTGTCCTGGATGGAGAATTTATCTAAGGGAATTATCATAATAATAAACTGTCTCATGTGAGTTATTTAAGCTCGTTAATATCACATTGCATTTTATAGCTTTAGGAATTTACGCTTTCCCTTACCTATTCCGTTCAGTTTTAGACATCAACTTATGCAACTGGGAATAAATTTTGACCAACTGCAAGTACACCCAACTTCAAAAATTAAGGCAATTTTTGTAGCTGTGGTGGTGGTGGCCTGAAGCAATCATTATTTAAAAAAAAAATACCAATTAGGTAAATAAGTCATTGACTGTACGTCAAATAAGAAGCAATAGATTTCACGGTCCAATTGGTCGAATGCTTACTCTTATTTGGGTCATGTTCACTTTCCTCTACAACTACGAAATGTCTCATGTAGCGATAAATATATATTCAAAGATAGTAGCTAAACCTTGACAAGTTGGCACGCAGCGGTGGCCCATGAAAGTTGTTTCCGTGTCAATACAAGGTCGTTACAAGTAACACAACGAAAAATTCACCGTCTCGACTATCGGGGGCGTAGCTCAGATGGTAGAGCGCTCGCTTAGCATGCGAGAGGTACCGGGATCGATACCCGGCGCCTCCAATAAAAGTTGCTTTTATTTTATTTTATATTTTTAAAATATCTATCCTTCCCTCATTACTGATGGTCGTGACCCCTTCCGACAAGGATCCTCATGTAAACGAAATCGCGCGCAATACCTTTATTATTTGCGACTTGCAGGGCATCGTAGACTTTCCTGTTGAGCGCGGTGTGGATTTGATGATTGATCTGATCAGCGCATTGGGATTTGGGAAGTCCCTAATAAGTAATAGGTCTCTTTGTTTTCAAGGTTCTGGGAATGCGGCTGAAATATTCAAAGATCCTCCGGGCTTGAAATCGCCCACTTTAGAATAGGCCTACATAATACATTCTTCAGGTGTTTCCCTACTCAGTAGGTTAGGTACCTAACTACCTACCTACGAGTAGGTAATTGTCATCAAAATGTCACATACCACGAACCCATTAGGTAGCAGAAATTATCAATAAATAACCACGACCGTAAGATAGGTACCCCGCTCGTTATGGCACCCACAAAATGGTATCGCCTTATCGAAATTATCACGGTTCTCGCCGTGGTCCTTATCTGTGGTTACAGATGATACGCCACTTCTTTGTTCTATTTCTATAATATAGCGATGTAACCGCCGCAGTTAGGACTCGCTGGAAACCTGCCAAGGAAATCTGACACCTAGTTACTGCATGATACCCCATTTATTTCATTTACTAGGTATATTAGAATTCTCCATTTAGGTACATCAAACTGCTTAACAATTTCAATTTAATTTATTAAATCAGACAACATATTTTGTGGTCCACTTTAGTGAGTAACAATATAATCTTAATAACTATGTTAGTAGGTACTTACACCCTAAAGAGTTAGTAACAATTTGAACTTAATCTAGTTATGTTAGTACCTAAAAACTAAAAGGGATTTAGTCCTCTGTATGACTTCCCCACCAGAGGGCTATCCATCTTCCCTGCTATGCTATTCAGGATGCTGTTGCTGCTTCCACGGACTCTGGACAGCAGTGATGCGGTTTTCTTTCGCCAGATAGCATCAAAGCCATCTGTCCGCGCCTGGGAAAACATCGCTGACGCGCTGCAGAACCTAGGTCGCCGCAACAGCACCCTGAATGCATTATTAGGTATATTGAACGCTTATGATCATACAAGTTCCTATACATACTGATACCTGAACATACCAACAGTTCGTAAAATTGGATATTAAAAGAAATACTTAGTCAGAGTGTAGAGAAATAGTAGAGTGCCTAGTGGAAGATTTTCTTCCATTTAGTTAAATTTTACGTGATCGAATACGTAAAAAAACTCCCACTCGGCGTGCAGTATCAAGCGTGAGCGAAGCGAGCGCGAACCTTTTATTATTATTTTTGTCTGTCTACGCTGTCTGTCTGGCCGTCTGTCTGTCTGTTTGTTCGTCAGTCTGTCTATCTGTTACGCTATCGTCATGCTAAAACTACCGAACAGAATTAAATGCAACTTGGTACAAGTATATACACCTACCTAGGCTATCCCGATAAACAAACGGATTCCTACGGGATAGGGGATAAAATCATTAAATTTTATAATTTTTATTACAGTACTTCACACACGAGGAAAGTTTTTATACTAATCCTGCCGGTTCCGAAATTTTTTGATATGTATTTAAGTTAGTTTAAAAATCATTAAACTTTTTGTCCATTCTACTCCCTAACTCGGTCAAATCGGATTCTGATCATCTCTTTTTACTTTTTCGTTACGTAAGTAGGTACATGTTAACTTCATGAAGATCCTGATGAATAGCCGGGCCAGCTAGTAGGAAGTAGGTTACTACGCATGTCGATCGAACTTAGTTAATTACACAGATCGCACCAAGATCACAAAAAACTATACACGAAACAAGATCCATAAAAAACAATGGACCTACATAATATTTTTCAATACAGTTGTCAAACATGGCGCACTTTCAGAGGCTGTAGTTATGATTCGAAAATTGAATCTTTCGCATAGGCATCTTACTTTTACACGGTCGTGATTACTTTTACAAGCTCGACACTTACTTTTGCAGTTTAGTTTTAAATTTTCCAAGTCAATTAAAAAAGTTTAGTAGCAAGGAGTTTTCATACATAGAATATAATCGGATAGGCTTTTTACGAGGAAAAATGAATGAATCCGTACGTTTTAGCATTGAATTTCCAAAATTCTTATAAATGGTTGTTGATTATATTTAATTACCAGTTTTAATTTAATTATTTTCAACATTTGACAAAAATCGAATAGGCTGTATACGCGTAGGTACGAACCCGTAGCCTAAAAAAAAAATATGTCCAGGTGTAAATACGCGCCATTTGCTGAATTTTTTTATTTTTTATGTGATAAATTGATTATATTTTTGTTAATATGAGTTCTAGTACTAATGATGAAATGGAATTAACTCCACCAGATATTTTATCTTAGGCGAAAACTGCGCAAGATGGAATTTTGCGATCGATTTGGATTTGAGCGATCTTCAACCCGTGCACAGCAGCAAATTTCACTGAATTTTATTAATTGCTCAAGCTTTACTCTCAATTTTCAGAATTAATTACTATGTACGTATGTATGTTGAAATAAACTTGTAATTCTTTGATTTCTTTATTACTATTTCCCACAACTGTATTGAAAAACGTCGTGTGATACACGGGTGTGAAGGTTATTGCAAACTCGTGACATTAAAAACCCTCACCTTCGGTTCGGGCTTATTAATGACAGCTCGTTTGCAATAACCTACTTTCCACCCTTGTATCACAATATACTAATTCAAGTAAGTAAGTACTTACTTGAATAATAATGTAGGCCCATTGTTTTTTTGAACTTTTACCTGACACAGGTTCGGCGCGGCGACTTTTTGTTGTTATTTCAACATTCCAGCAACAGCTGATCGACACAACAAAGCCACGTGATTCCATTGGTCCTCGAGTTACCCCTCAACTTTAATTTAGTTAGGGCATGCTCATAATGGCGATAGAGTTCGAATTCTATTTTATTCGGCTTCATTTCCGTTGCTCTTATATTACCTATATTTTAATCTAAATATATAAAAGGCAAAGGTGACTGACTGACTGACTGACTGACTGACTGACTGACTGATCTATCAACGCACAGCTCTAACCACTGGTCGGATCGGGCTGAAATTTTGCACGCAGATAGCTATTATAATGTAGGCATCCGCTAAGAAAGGATTTTTGAAAATTCCACCCCTAAGAGGGTGAAATAGGGGTTGAAAGTTTGTATGAAACTCCTTCATTTCTCAAGTTATATCCATGAAACCTGGGTTACAAGCTACGGGTAAAAACTAAGAAGTATGTGTGTTACAGTTTTTCAAAATTTCACCCCCACGGGGTATAATAGGGGTTGAAAGTTTGCATGAAAGTCCTTCATTTCTCAAGATATAGCCATGAAACTTAGCATTTGGGCTTTCAGTAAGATATGTAAGAGTACGTAAACACGTACTCTTGCATATCTTCACCATTTTTGAAAATTCGACCCCCAAAGGGGTGAAATATAGAGTTTGTCCTTCAATCACGCCACAACAGAGCAACGGATCAACGTGATTGCATGAGTATAGTTGAGGACCTGGATAGGAGTGACAGGCTACTTTTTAAACCAGAAAATTAAGGACTACCTGTGGGGAAAAAAACTTAAACCACGCGGACGAAGTCGCGGGCATTAGCTAGTTAATATTATAAATGCGAATGTGAGTTTGTTTGTTCATTTGTTTGTTTAGTTATCTTTTCACCTGTTTTTCTTGACATTCGGCAGGCAGGAGATAGGCTGTACTTGTGTCCCGGTTAGGGCTACATTTTTTCTCGGAAAATTAAGGAGTTCCCGCGGGAATTAAAAAAAACTTTAACCACGCGGACAAAGTAGCGGGCATCACCGCCTTTACCACTACAGCCCATTAACGTCCCACAGCTGGGCACAGGCCTCATAGCTCATATGAGATAGGTAGGTAATAGGTATATATGCCGGGGGTATGGATAGTTTTCTCGGGCTCGCTGCGCTCACTATACCTATTTCTGTTTGATCTGATTAAGTGCTATAATATTTTATCGGTCCTCATTCAATGATGCCACCCTGTGCCATTCACGGTCTTAGTCGGCCGGCAGAAATCGGGACCTTTACCCAGAGGCGGCGGAGGGCGTGGGCGACGTGGGCCATCGCCTACGGCCTCGCGGTCCAAGGGGCCTCGCGCCTCCAAGGCCCGCGAACGCAAATATAAATTATATCGATGTAATTACTCATCTAGCAGTCAATAATAAAAACACCGGCTAGCAAGTATCTGGCAATAATAACCTACCACATTCGTTTTTAAAAAATCTACACTACGAAAATTACAAAGTACTTTTTACTATGCAAACAGGTAAAAAGTACTAAGTTTTTCTGGTAAAAAGTACCAAGTATACTTACTTACTATCTTGGTAAAAATTATTTATTTATTTTTTCCAAACCGTATTTTATCGTAAATGATCACTCTGTGTACTATATAATATTGTGCCGTGTGCGCAAATTAATATTATTTTTTTTTTAATTAAATTAATTCAGTTATTTTTGAAATACCTAATCAATTAAATCAACATTGGATGAATTTGAAAGCCTTTATTTCATTTCACCACGTTATTATAATATTTTATTTACTCTTTTAACATTTAAATTTAAAATAATCTGTAAAAACAAAAATCGACTGCATGATTCTAAGAACTAAAAAAACCGGCCAAGTGCGAGTCGGACTCGCGCACCGAGGGTTCCGTACAAACCTGTAGTTTTAAATTATTAAAAAAAACTACTTACTAGATCTCGTTCAAACCAATTTTCGGTGGAAGTTTGCATGATAATGTACATTATATATTTTTTTTAGTTTTATCATTCTCTTATTTTAGAAGTTACAGGGGGGGGGGATACACATTTTACCACTTTGGAAGTGTCTCTCGTGCAAACTATTCAGTTTAGAAAAAAATGATTTTAGAAACCTCAATATCATTTTTGAAGACCTATCCATAGATACCCCACACGTATGGGTTTGATGAAAAAAATTTTTTTGAGTTTCACTTCTAAGTATGGGGACCCCCAAAATTCATTGTTTTTTTTCTAGTTTTGTGTGAAAATCTTAATGCGGTTCACACTTCACAGAATACATCTACTTACCAAGTTTCAACAGTATAGTTCTTATAGTTTCGGAAAAAAGTGGCTGTGACATACGGACGGACACACAGACAGACAGACAGACAGACATGACGAATCTATAAGGGTTCCGTTTTTACCAAATTTGGCTACGGAACCCTAAAAATGAATAGACAATCGACAACAGCCGGCAACGCATCGCAAGGCTCAGCACTTGTTTGTAAATATTGCGACGTGGATTCAAGCAAAAACAACGTATTTCTTTATTTTTTTTATGAATTATTTTTTCTTAGTGGTGGTGGTTGGATAAGTCTCAACCACTATTTTAAAAATAATTATACTTCTTCAATTACCCTTTTATGCATATAAAATTGATCAGACGTCGATTTACTAATGTTTGAATAAACAATTTCAAAAATTGTAAATTTATTAATTTAAAAATTTGTTAACAAAAGTTATTATAGTTAAATTTTTTTTCCACCCTTTTTAAACTTCCGGAAGCTTATTATACAGGCTGGCCCAATAAGTGACGTCCAAAGAAAATTATTTGATTCCTCGTACCTAGACGTATCAGAAAATACCCCATGTATGTTCAGCGATTTTTGGTAGTTTTCGAGTTATAATTTTTTAAAGTTTTTTTAGGAGATTTCTGAGGGAGTGATTGTTAAATTTGTTTTCTTTTTATTTAGTGCTTTTTTCCGAATTTTTTTTGTGACCATGCTTCCTATGAAGTCTACTTACTACTTTGCATAAAATAATTACTATCTCAACACTAACATAAGTTAGTAATAAAATAATAAATAATTTCGTTTCCTTAAAATATTTATCTAATTTTAGTATTTGTTGTTCAAGTACAGGTAACAGGATATATTTCAAATAATTGATCAAGTTTCAGGCTCAGCCTTTCAGAAAATTGAGTTCTGAGGTCAACTTTGGACGTTAGAAAATCTCCACTTTGAAAGCCCCCGTCATTTTTAAAGGAAAATTTAAAAAAAAAAATATTTTTGGACTCTATTCCTAATTATCTTTAGAATGATATACCGCAACTCTATGTAACGCTATAAATTTTACTTCGCATTCGCTTCTATGAGAGCCCCCCTGAAATAAAGATTTTTATAACATTTTAAGCCATATTCGGCTGGAAGCCATAGGTTTACATATTATTATATTTAAATTTGAAGTAAGTAATTCAGAAGTTATAAGGCTCTGACAGACGGACAGACGGACGGATGGACGGATGGACGGACGGACAAGTTACTTGGTAAAAAGTACCAATACGTCTTACCAATACTTGGCACTTTTTACCAAGAAACTTTGTACTTTTTACCAAGTAACTTAGTAATTTTTACCAACTATGCTTGGTACTTTTTACCAGAAAAACTTAGTACTTTTTACCTATGTTTGCATAGTAAAAAGTACAATGTAATTTGCTCAATGTAGCTGCAAAATTTTTTTTTCAACAAAATCCGTCCTCTTGCGTCATCCATCAGGGGGCCTCACAAAATGTATCTTGCCCACATCAAATTTAGGTCTTGCCCCGCCACTGCCTTTACCTACCCAGCTGAGCCGAGAGGCGTAGATTTGGGTATTGTTTTAGGTATTGACTGTCATGAAACTTCAGATTTCAACTTGTTAAATCTGATGCTGCACGGGTAATGACCTACAATGACCACATGTTCATAAAAACGAAAATCCCTCGTTAATGAGTTAATATTATACCTACCTACCAGCAGTACCAGCGATCTTTTATAGTGATAGGATACTTAATTGCTAAAGGATAAAATAAAACTGTTCAACTTACAAGTTTTTATCATATTATGTTCTTGTTTTTAGTTTCTAGTTACGAATAAGTTACGAATTAAGTTATGCAGTACTACGCAATCTACATGAGTAGGTACCTACGGCCTATAACAACGAGCTATTACCTATTCTGTGCTATAACTACCTTAACCTTTATTGCATTTGTTCTTTAATAAAAGATTAGGGTAATTTTAGATGTACTCTTAGGTAAGATAGTAAATAAAATAAGTGTATGGTTAGGTACCTACTTTTTACATAATATTATATGGTGTATCGTGTACTTAATGTTGTGTATACTAGAAAACATGTACACAAACAACGCGCATGCGCAAAAGAAAAGAAGCTGCATTTCCACGCTGAATTGGAAAGCTGATTTGCAAAAAAAAAACGAGGCAACGTCTTGCTTGAGTATGCTTGTTCTTGCCTTTAATTGGCACAAATTATACGTTATTTGTCAATTGATGTGAACTTAATCAAACGGAAAGTTCTTTTTAATTTACTAGATGTTGCCCGCGACTTCGTCCGCGTGTTTTTTTAGTTCCCATGGGAACTTTATTTTTCCGGAAATTAACCTTATAAGCTATCATCATACTAAATATTATAAATGCGAAAGTGTGTTTGTTTGTTGGTTTGTCCTTCAATCCCGCCGCAACTGAGCAACGGATCGACGTGATTTTTGGCATGGATATACTTTTTATCCCGGAGTTCCCGCGGGAATCAAATAAACTTAAACCACGCGGTAGAAATTGCGGGCATCAGCTAGTAGCTCATAAGGATAAATGGAGATATATCTCCATTTCAAATTTATGCCAAATCGGTTCAATCGTTGCGGCGTAGGCGAAGTTGCCCGAAGGACTAACAAACATCCAAACTTTCGCATTTATATTAAACTAGATGATGCCCGCGACTTCGTCCGCGTGGATTAAGGTTTTTTATTCCCGCGGGAACTCCTTAATTTCCCGGGATAAAAAGTAGCCTATGTCCTTCCCTGGGACATAACCTACCTCTATACCAAATTTCAGCAAAATCGGTTGAAAAGATGGGCCGGGAAAGCGTAGCAGACAGACAGACAGACAGACACACTTTCGCATTTATAATATTAGTATGGATAGGGTTTTTTGTATCTTAATTAAGTTCGTTGTCATTTTAAAACACTTCTTGTGTAAAATTGTACCCTTACTTGGTTTATGCGCATAAAAGTAATAGTTAATCTTATTATATTTAGGTACTTAAAGAATAAAAAAGCGAGGTCAATTAATTTTGCCGTCGGAGATTTTATGAATATTCCAAGAAACTTCGTAATATTATGTGTAATGACCGGCTTTTTTTCGAGCTACATAAAAACAATAACCAAGTGGTTTTCCAAACCAGTTAAAGTTCAAGTAAGGTACCTACCTATGTAACCAATTAAGGAAAGAGTAAAAACATCCTAAGCCCGTTTTAATAACTTTATGTGTAAGGAAAATGAGTTTCTTTCAGGTCTCTCAGATGATTCCGCTTAAAGAACTGATGGTAAAATCTACCTTTCATACTTAATATGCACCAGTATGAAATATCATGAAATCAGTAGAGTAGTAGGGACTAGTGGAACAGGCCGTAAATGTAAGTGCACATATAATTATCCGTTGTGTATAGCGCCTTACCGGCATTCAAGCAAGGTTTGGCGGTAGCAGGTCAGGTTCAATAAGAAACAAAAAACCTGAAAAACTTGAAGGGACGTTTCCCATCTGGGTTTCTCGGAGAAGAAGACCCTACAGTTTGTTAATGGAAATATAAAAGATCGGGAGGTACGATTTTGAAACCGAATCCAACTATAGGACCTGTTGTTTTGAAGTTTGAACTAGATCCAATTTCTATGCTTAATTTTAAAATCTTAATAAGATTTATAATAAGCAGGTCAAGAAGTAGGTAGATAAGTACTCGTAAATTATTAGTGTTCAATATACAGAGACCTACGTTAAATTCGTTAAGAAGTATAGGCCATAGGGGGTTAGACATTACACAATCTCAAGCGGGTTGCAAGGAGTTTCTGGACACAATCGGCGCAAGCTGCAAAGCAATAGACCTATGGTTATTGATAAGTTGAGGAAAACTGAAGACCTTGATGGAATGATAAAATAAGTACAACAAAATTTAATATTAATTGCACCACACTTACTAAAAACGTGTTAATATTTTATTAACGAACGTGATAATTAAAAAGACGTGATCTTTCTTTTAAATAATTAAATCGTTGCGGAATAAAAACTCATGTAACGACCTTAAGCGTTGTGAAAGTGATTGTAGTCACGTGTAGTCTACAGTTACTGTAATACCTATATTTTACCTAACCACTTGGGTGAAATGAATGTTTGAAATGTTTGAAGGTAACGATCGGGCAATTTCAACTTAGAAATATTACTTGATTCTCTTATGTACTTGCTTATTTTTTGCGCGCAAAAACAGGTGCACTTAATACACTTACTCTCATAGCCCACTGGGTCGGACAATCGGACACGACCGGAGAGCGACCAGGTGCAGGACCGCCATCTTCAAACTCCGTGCTCATGGTAATTTAAACTCCGGTACTGAGAATTTCTTGTCAGAAAAGCCCGATACTAAATCTTTTATGGCCCTATCTGGGAATCGAACCCAGGACCTCGTAAGCCGCAGTCGAACATGCTAACCACTAGACCAACGAGGCAGTTAAGTAGATATATTATCGAAATAATAGGCAATTAACCGGAATCGGAAGGAATCGCCATCAAACAATTTTTCAATGTAATAATAATAGGTAATTTCTTTAATGAACAAATAAACATTAAATTGGTTAGTAGGTATTGGTACTTACTAGTACTTAATAAGAACCTATTTGCAGACAAGATAATAATGAGGTTGGCTTTTAAATATACCTACCTACTACATTAATTGAGTGAAAACTGGGTTACTAATGATAGCAATTTAATTCAAATTAGCTGCATTTCGAATGTAAGTGCTAACCTACTTTATTTATTGCCAGAATAATTTTTATTGTGTTCAACAATACGTATGCCTCCCTACCTAACTTAAAATATGATATATCTACCCCGTAGCTACTTATTTTTTAAATTTTACCACAAACTATACAGGTACTAAATCGTCGTCATCATCGTTGTCGTCTTCGTCAACCAATGAACGTCCACTGTTCTAGGTCGACCTAGGTCTCTTGTAGGGTCTAAAATAAGAAGAGTAAGTATATTTAAGAAAATATTACTAAACTAAAGACTGGTTACGCGATTTTTAAAAAAATGTGCAGCTTTTCAAAAAATCTGCGCCTCCATCGATACCGTGTAGAAAATGATTAGGGATTAGGGTTTAGTATAACCGCCTTACCCCTAACAGGTTAGCCAGCGACCATCCCGCTACCATCTTAGACTGCATCATCACTTACCATCAGGTGAGATCGCAGTCGAGAGCTAACTTGTAGTGAAAAAAAAACCTCAAGAATAAAAAAATATGTAAGTAAGTTGGTATATCAGGAAAATACTCCAACGAAGTTATAATTTCATGCACCTGATAAAACTTTTGAAATGTAGAGTTGCGACGTGTGACAAATGCATAATAATTAAAGCAACAAAATCATTATGACAATTTGTAAGCGGAGATTTTCCCTGTTGAACAAGTTATTCCTGATCATGTAAACTTTTTTCATGGATGTCAAATGATCGTGATGTTGATAATGATATAGAGCTATAAATCTCGTTCAAACCAATTTTCGGTGGAAGTTTGCATGGTAATATACATCATATATTTTTTTTTAGTTTTATCATTCAAAAAAGATATTAGAAACCTCAATATCATTTATAAAGACCTATCCATAGATCATACCCCACACGTATGGGGTTGATGAAAAAAAAATTTTTGAGTTTCAGTTCTAAGTATGGGGTATACCCCCAAAATTTATTGTTTTTTTTTTCTATCTTTGTGTGAAAATCATCTACTTACCAAGTTTCAACAGTATAGTTTAGTTAAAGTATATATAGTACTTTCGGAAAAAAGTGGCTGTGACATACAGACAGACAGACAGACCGACAGACCGACAGACAGACAGACATGACGAAGAAGGGTTCCGTTTTTTGCCATTTGGCTACGGAACCCTAAAAACACACAAGGTACTAATTTCCTAACTCCATGAAAAAAACTTACCATTTATTTATTAGAACTACATTTTGGGCTTTTCTTACCTGGAAATTGTTTGTAACTCAAAATACTAGAGTTATGGGTGCAGCTCCTGTGTACTTGTGTTTACAGCTATTAAGCGAAATACTAGAGTTATAGGTGCAGCTCCTGATTAACAGCTAAGTAATAAGCGATTACAGCATTAAGATTCGTGAAAACACCCGGCTCTAGGACATTTATTGTAGCGTACCTAAAGTAAATCGTTCTCATCTATGATCTAAGGGCTGCATTCTATAAGGCGTGTTTTCCAAGGATGATTGTCGTCAAGCCTATCTCGCAATACATTAGGTATGAGAAATAATCGTACTTATAATTTTTAAGACAAGCTAATTAGTAATAACGAAAATTGCGTGTAATTTCATTGAAACGTGCCAATCACGAGAACTGTTTAGCGACATGGTGCTAAATTGTCTTTCGCTTTCGTATCCGACACTTTCATTCCTTTGAATACATGAACACATCAAGTACCTACTGAATGAAAATTCAATTAATTTGAATAAAGATTTTAATTGATAAACAATAATTATGTGTGTATACTGTATACCTAGTTTAGTAGAGTCTACATAAACTATCTTGTGGTTTCTTAACTCTACTTTGCATGAACAACATAACGAAACTTGACTTTGAAGAGTAAACAGTAAATATAGACAATAATATTATAGTGTGCACAAGCTTTAGATAAAACTTTGCTCTTATTAAAGGTTATAATAGATCAACAAGTGGTAAAGGTTACCCTAATGATGATTACGTCAAGACATCGCACTGTGATCCAATTATTCAATTTGTGCGTAGATGTAACGAGGCTACGTTAATAGTTGCATAAGTAGGGTGCATCTGCTTGACATTTGAATCGACCCCAAATCCGAATAGAAACTGTGTCACATTAGCCGGCAAAAGTACCGGCGCGGCGATGTTGATGGCGACGGCCGAGCGTTGTGCAATCCCGTTAGCACTCCACTCCACGTGCGAAGCCGGCGCGCCTCAATGTCGCCCGTGGGCGGCCGCCGCCCGCTGAAAATAGCGAGCCTACCCGAGCTCCGACCGCTCGCCCGAACGCATCCGAGCGCAGCGCTCTCGCTCTTGCCGCCTTTAAGCGCCGACTTCTTCTCCCTTGCACAAACAGCTGAGTATCAAAACAAAGAAGTGAGACGTACGGTCGCCGCTCCTGCTCGCCGGCCGGCCGGTGTCGCGCGGCGCGCCGCTTGCACGCCAGTTCTCGTTTGAACCGTGTCTATCGTGGTTGTCCGCAGCGAGGTTGCGCGCAAAGTTTACTGCCGCGAAAGGGTTTTTCTTTGTCCCGATCTTCGAGGACCTTGCCCGCGTATTATGTTTCCGCGCGAGAACAGCAACCAGCCTCGGCCTATTGAGGGTCCTAACCGCGTTCAGCGCACTGAGTCGGATCAGAATTTCCGCAATTGCCCGAAATTTTGTTACGGATACCCTGCGAAACGCGCTCGCCGGGCGATTTGAAAATTTTGAGTGAACTTGTGACAGGAGTGAGTGGACTACCAGTTTGCCAGACAGTGTCGAGAACGGTGCAGTGTATTTAATATCAGAAGTGAATTTGAACTGAAATCATCATCATCATCATGTCTACCGGTAAACGTTTAGCGAAGCGCTCTATCATAGGGACGCGCGTAGCTGCGCTCGGCGACGACGGACTGTACTACTCGGGGATGATCCAAGCGGTGAAAACGCCGGCTCCTTTCCCGGAAAACAACAATTGTATAAACTTAACACCTAACACCCGTTACACGGTGCGGTTTGACGGTGGTAAGATGTCGCGCGAGTATCGTGACATAGAGCTCATCGGCCCTGGGTTCCGAGGGTTGGCCGGCGTGCGCCTGAAGCCAGGGCAGCGCGTTTTCCTCACGTACAACGGTCGCGAGGTGCGTGCTGACGTGCTGCACCACGACCACGACACCGACGAGCTCCGAGTGCAGGTGCATGCACCCGCCGCTGAGGTAGGTCTTCCTTTCTACTATCCATTTAACCATTTAAATTATAATGTGTCCAACCTGAGACGAGGACGAAAAATTCGCCATATTGTGATGTGCTAGCTGGAAATATATTCTTATTCTTTATTCGTGAAACATGCCTGAGGAGACGTTACAGTTGCCCAATTCGTCTCCCCAGGCTACAAATACCTTAAAATTAAAATAAAACTAGACACAAAATAAAACAAACTAATCTAACAAACTAGACATAATAAAAATTAAAAAAAAACAAATAAAAAATTATATTAAATAGTATATTTTTGATATACTCAATTTTTCATTACATTTTGTAGTACTAACAACATATTGAATGAAAATATTATATTTCCGATTAAATTAAGACGTCACAATATGGCGAAAAGTTCTTCCTATTCTTAGATTTGACGAATAAAACACTATGATTTACTAGGACCAGACGCCAGCCATAAAAAAAACCAAAAAGGTGAAAATAAAGCTCAACAATACTTTCACATCACGCAACATTTTTATTTCAGCCATTTCCCAAACAAAAGACATCAACGCAAGCGCGAGCGCTACCTTCGTAGAGCTTCGTTGTGCCTTTGAAAGTTCCAGATGGTTATTCTTTTGATTGCTTGATTGATACTTTGATTGATACGCGTAATGGTCAAAGGAGTTGGTTATTGTTTAACATAGAGGTATGCATATCATGCCGATATAGAGGGAGGTCCCGGGTAAATTTATTATTATTTGTAAAATAAAATTTCTGAATTTTCTCTGGTCTGGTCTGTTGTGAGGCTTCGACCGTGGCTAGTTACACAGTGATTTAGCATGCCGGTACGATGCCATTAATAGGTTTAATATAACTGCAGTAGGTACCCCTAACAGGTTAGCCCACTACCATGTTAGACTGCATCATCACTTATCAGGTGCGATCGCAGTCAAGGACTAACTTGTAGAATAAAAAACCTATAGCAGCGTCAATGTACAGCAGACAAAGCTTTTGTGATGAGCAACCGCAGCGGGACGAGAAGTGCGCGGGCGCGTGCATCCAACACCGAGCTATTGACCCCTGCACGTGGGGCGGGACGTGCACCGTTCCCGATACCAGTACAATGTACGGGAAAAGTTACACGTTATATGGGCATCCCCTTTGCAGGAATTGTTGACAAGATTTCCCCCAAAGATTTTCCCTATATATAGATAAATCACTAACAGAAGTACACACAAGTATATTAACTACTGTTGTTCTATTTTACGTGGTTTAAGTAATCAATTATCACACAAATTAAATAATTAGTCTACAGAATAATAATTTATAAAATATTTTTAACTAAGGGTGAACACATAATATGTAATTTGGAAATCAATTTAGATTTCCTAGTAATAAATACGAAAGTGTGTCTGTTTGTTGGTTCCTCCTTCGATCACACAACGAAGCAACGGATCGAGGTGATAGACCAGTGATATAGGCTACTTTTTATCCCGGAAAATCAAAGAGTTCCCATAGGATTTTTTTAAAACTTTAATCCATGCGGATGGTATTATATAATATCAAAGGTTGCACACATGTTTGCTCCAATGAATGCCTAGAGCTGCGAGCGAGCCCCAGTCGTTCGCCTTTTCAGTGCAGTGCGATGCAACAAGCTACCAACTACGCATTAGCTCCCCGCTATCGCATGCAACGCACAGTTGCCACTTATCGAACCGGCCGGCTTGATTATTCTAGTCGCCACCGACCAGCAGGCTTACCATCATCGCTTAAAGCAGTATTATATTAAAATTGACGTTTTATATGGCGTACCTTGACTCCCATAAAATAAGGATTATAATTCTGAAGCAAGAGTGTCAACAAGATTAAAATAATAATGTGTTAAGCGATTATAGTAAGCCCCCAGTTATTGCGCGGATGGCTAAATTTATTCTTACCGACGCAATACTACGCATCTTATCAAACTTGTACTAGTATTCCAATAAATAAATACCACCCAGTTACAGTCACCGGTCATTCCACTTATGAATAGTACGTAGTTTTAAAAGCCACAAAAGATAACTATAGCTATACCTACCATGGATAAAAAAAACAGTTTTACTGCACACTTGTTTACGACAAGAGGGCACTCGTGCGTCACTCAAGTCATAATCGTCATTAGGCATGTAAAATCATAATAACTTGTGTGACATTACAGACATCGTTGCTTGCTTCGGATTTATTTTATTATCCTTTTGTGTAGATGAGTCCATTTCAATGAGGATACTGACCTCTTTATCCTTATTGCAATTACAGTAGATTCAGGCAATTAAGTCTACATAGATAAATACCGTTATATTATTCAAGTCTAGTTGTTTCAATCCTTTACTTTCGTAGGAATAATCTTACTGTTTGTAAATAGGTAAACAGTAGGTATTCGCTATAAACGTGACACGGTAAAAATACTGCTCTATAATATGTAGAGGCAAAAGTTTTAAACAATAAAGATGTCATAATTCATTAGGTATACTCTTTATTAGGTCTTTAAGTAGACATAATAAGTGACATCACTTACGTAATAGCATTTTAAACCTGACAGCAATTGATTGAGTATACATAACTATCATGTTCCGTACTCAACGATCCATCGAATGAATGATTAGAATGGTAGAGGTAAAAGTTATAGGTAACCAGTCATATAACATAAAGCAGTGAGAGTACACGTACGGGTACATTTTCTCTTCTTCGGACGGCCTTGCAAATCTTTGTCCGTGTTCAGGCCTCCAAAGTTTCCCTTTTCTCTAGTTAGTAATAAAAAAATGCCTATCCCTAATTTTTTCCCTCCTAAGTATATTCTTTCGTACAATATCGACGAACGTCCCAAAGTCGCACCGTACAACTTTTTTGTTTTGTCGAGTGTCGGGATTTCCCAAGAATTAATTCGCCTCCTTCCATGTCATTATCTTTTTAAACGCAATAACTTTACAGTTCTAAATATCTACATTGAGGCCGATGTCCCTTAATCTGAATCTTTAACGTCTATTGTGTGTTTGATTTCGTCGCTACAGTCAAGAGATGTAGAGAACTCATCTACCCGCTCTCGTAACCGGGTTTTGATGAAAACGACTAAAACTTGTATTCACAACAACACACACACAGTTGTAATGATTAGTATCATTCACACACGAAGCACTGCACGTCTTAGCACCGATCAGCGGGTAGCGGATAAAGGCGTAGCACGAACGCGCGCTAAATTCGGCCACTGCTGCGTACCGTTACCGCTACTCAACGAAATTGGAATTTCGTTTTCTCTCACGTGACGCTTTAGAGCGACATAATATTGAGATTATTGAGCAAACAAACTTAAGCATCGACTTCTATCACAAAAGAAAACATTACATAATAGACTTCCTTTTAGCTTGTGATATTTTATCTCGCTATAAAGTAATTGGGTAGGAATTAGAGGTATAGCGTAAAACAAATTACATTTCCCTATTTTTTTCATCTTCTACTTATACAGTTAGATTTTGGTAGTATCTTGTATTCATAGAAGCACTACAATAATGTATCATTAGTCTTATGAGATGTAGAGTACCTACCTACGAACTTCGTAAGAGACATATTTTTCGGTACGATTAATTAAGTACGGATCAAATAATGGAGTATTACAATTTACAACCCACAATCAAAATTAACCTAGAATTCAATAATAAAAAAATTAGGACATACCTATTACCTACATACCTATACACATATTATAAAAAACTTTACACATATTATTATAAAATACACATATGAAAAAAATCTAAATAGCAGCTGTTGTAATTTCCAGTTTCCTTCTACTCGTAACCTGAAAATGTAGACTCGACTACATAAAGTAATTAATTTTAATAATACGTAGTACATAATCGTTTATAAACGATATCTAACCTACCAACCGGCCGGTCTGTTTGCGCACTAAACATCACCGCAATCAGTAATCACCGACTTATCGCGGTAATTACATTGACCACACTATTTTATTTCTTGTTTAATCATTACAAGATAATTATACAATTGACCGCGACATTTTAATGTGAACAAAAACTACCAGTTTCGTTCGAAATGTGATCGATCAACCCATCCGACTGGTTTTTTGTGTGCATTTAAATAACTAAAATGCCAATACTTATTTATTACAAAATGAGGTTGTTTATATTGAACTCGGAATTGATGTGAACCAGATGCCATGTATTAAAGTAAGTAAGTAAAGGCAAAATTGCGATACTGTGCCGTCACAGAAAGAAGCACGTCGCATCATGGCAGAAAAATACCTAGTAGTAAAAGTGGGCTCAAATGAAATAGATACATATCTACAGGTTTGTCACCCAATACACTAGTTAAATTGATAAAAGTCTATGACTTAGAGTGCTTTGTATTATTTAATATACATATACCATTTGATTTTATTCTACTGGAAACCTTTACATACAAAACCGTCAAAACGGCAGTTCGTCTGCATGTAGAAGTTGCAATAGATCTCGTAGGCAGCATACTATGAGTAGAACTTCAAATAGGTACCTAGGTAGTAGGTACCTAATGTTAAATCTGTTGCTATGCTAACACAGGAGTTATTTACGCGCTCTACGTTCTACTAGTTTCAAAGAGACACAATTATAAGAACGTAGCAGCTCTACGCAGTAGAGCTTGAACTAGTCTTACGTAACTATACTATTGTATTTATATTTTAAACTACACTTTTGGCGATTATATAGAAGCCGTTGAGGCTTACAATAGTACGTATTTAAGTATGTTTTGAATGAAAAAAACATTGTTTTGCTAGTGCGATGAGGAAATATCGCGCACGCGTCGGCCTTGCGCGTCGACTCTGTGACGTCGAACGCGATATCAGCGTGACGCGAACGATGGATCGTTGATCGCTCACTCACAGAATAAAATTTTCGATAACGAGGCTAATTTATTATGTGTTTCTCAGAGGCCATTTGCTTAATAATAAAGATACTCAATTACAATAAATTAAACCTCCCTACTGATTTTAATTATTTAACTGTTAGGTACGTATCTATTTGAGGAAATAATTGCGTTGAAATAAGTTTTGCTATCTTTCAACTAAATGACAAACATGGTGATAAATTATAATTGCGCAGTCAATCTGGTTGTTTACTCTGATGCGTGATATAAACATGTGTACATTCCACATGTGAGAGATAGGGACAATCAAACAACTATTACGTCATTAAAATAATTGCTTCATACATACCTAGATAAAATACAACGATGAAGGTTTGCAGTATATCAATCAACCTACACAAAAAGTTATAGGTACTTTACCAACGCAACAAGTTATTCATGGAAATAATCGTGTTGCCGGTGATTACTTTGAAGAACAATAACTAAATCCGTGTATAATTAATTAAAATTTGATTTGCGTCACTTGTAGGTATAGTTCATGGTGATCACCTTGGAAATAACATCGAGCGTCATAGCGCGGACACGCAGGATAAAATAATACTTATTATCAATGTGACGTGGTATTCCCCGCCCAACAACGCTAGTGCTCGTCACATGTTATTTACATCATTTCACTTGGCAAATCCAGTACACGATACACGGAATCCGACGTATAGGTATAAAAACCGACAATGGTTTTCGCTTAAAGAAAACCCAATTAAAATTAAATTGAAATAACATCCTTTAATAAAATGCACGTCCTCGGCACGCATAATGGAATTTCAAATTCTTACAAAGAGAACGGACGATCATTATGTAGCAGGCAATAAGAATTATAAAAATAAAGAGTGCGCGGCCGAGAAATAAGGTCACCGGCAGGCCCGGAACCGCACAACGGTATTCGTTACAAAATCGCGTCAAGAATTATTTTCACGTGCGCGCGGCGCCGGCAAACCGTTAGTCGGTGGCGGTGCCGGCCCACCACCCGGCTAACCTCAGCGTGATCATCGTCGTCAACTCGTTAACGGCAAAGTGGGACACTACATCAACCGCCAATGTCCAGCACGACACCAAAAACACACAAATGTAATCAAACGCGCAACGAAACGAAACTGGCTCTTGATTTGGAAACTCGATACCTACTGAATACAATAGTTGGGGTAGGTCATATTAGCACACTTAGTTATCAGTTTTCTTATTGGACCGTAGCGTCGCCTACAATTTTCCAAGAAAATAACAAAAAGCTTTGTCAGAACTTTAAATTTTCGCTTTACAGTAGAGATCGTTTACGGGTTTTAACTTGGAATTGGCAGACGTAGAAAGGTTAATTTAAAATTTTACAGGTAGCCATTTTGGCATTGGCCTTTCAAGTACTAAGGCCACATAAGAGGTGAGCGATTGATCGTCGTCGGTGTGTAGCGCACCGAGTGTGAAAGTGCCACTCACACCTGTGCCGTTTCAGTTCAGTCTCATTCACTTTTACACTGTATAATATTGCGGTACTTTTTAAATAAACTCCGTAATAACTGTAAAGCTCATTAGCGGATATTAACTTTTACTTGTTCGCAGTCTTTTTATTTTAGCCAATTTTTATTTAATAATTATTATGCAAGTATGCATGAAAAAAAAAATTTCTTGAAATTGATACAGTTAATTTCAGGCTTGTAACTTGCAATGTTTCATTAAAATGTAATTATTTTATACAACTCTAAATATAATACTTGCTGCCTCAAAATGTTAAAAGCTTAAACTTAAGCTTTTGAGCGTTGAATGATATAAATTTATGACAACCAAGTTTTGTAGTCCCTAGAGCGCCTGCAAATTACAAAAGGTCTGAAGGATATCATTCAAACTTTAATTCTTTAATACATTCTGCAACACATTATATTTTATAGAAATTAACTGTTAACGCACCAAGAAGCACATTCAACTAGATTTCCACAACAATCAAATCAAAAATTTATCGCTTTCACCACAAGAAATTCCACAAGGCGTACAAACGTACGCATTTTACAATTTATTATTGTATGTTTCACTTCAAGCGAAAGGATTGCTTCAGAAATGAATAGTAATGCATTAAAACGCATTTATCCATCGCAGTTTTTTCACTAGGTACTGAAGGCACGTTTATAATGGGTAGTGTTGCGTGGAAAATTTGCGTGTATAATATCAATTTCACTTTGAAATTCTCATATACTTCGACAATGTTTTTAAAAATACAAACTAGGCACCCTTTAAGTTTGAAGTTTAGTAATTGGCTGCTAGCTAGCTTGTTTCACCACAAAACTATGGAATAGTATATTACACATCTAGGGCAGTAAAATAAGAAATGTCTCAGATCACATGTAATTGTTGTCCGAGGCGAAGCCGAGGTCAATAAACATGTGATCTGAGGCTTTCTTATTTACTGCCCGTGGTGTGTATACTATTTTTCTCCTCGACGGAGGCGGAAAGCGGCATTTTCGTTTAGCGCAGCGGGAGGAAAATTGACGCTTTCCGCCCGGAGGTGAGAAAAAATATTTTTGAGCGAATCAAAAAACAAAAACAAAAAAGCTAGCTTTTAAAACTAGCTTTTGTCCGCGGCTTCGCTCAAGTTAAGTTCGATTTTCATGTTGAATTTACAAAAAACCTTTCGTAACAGATGCCTCATAAAGGTTATTTGTATACCAAATTTCAGCCCGATCCGTCCAGTGGTTTGAGCTGTGCGTTGATAGATCAGTCAGGCAGACACCTTTTCCTATTATATATTTAGAAGATAAATCAAATTTTGATTTTGAATTGATTTGATAGATCAATATCATTATGAGCCGGTTAAAAAAAACCCTTTATTTAAGTCTGTAGTAAAGTAAATCATCAATAAAAACGAAGAGTCGCGGATCTAATGCCATTAGAAAGGACAAAATAAAATAAGACATAACATGTTAAGTTGTACCGCAATTCACAGTTTTCTCCTTCTATAATTTCCACTCGTACCTGCGTGAATTTTTGCAGTAAGCAAACTCGCAAACGGAACTGCCGAGCTTTGATCGTCCGTCGAAGAAACCATGGGAAGAGAAAACGCCGAGCCCCGGCGCGAACGCACCATGCTTATACGCGCGTAGATATAAACATATTAAGTAAACCACGACATTAGAAACTAAAGTTACTACGCAGTAGTTTATTATAATAATTTAGACTTTAGACATTCACCTAGTTTATTTTATAGTATAATACCATTTACTAAACAGAGGACCAGCCTAACAGAAAACATTTTTGATTCGATAATCAATATAGATATTCGACTGTATTTCACTTATTGTAAAATATAAAGTTAGCAAAATAGGCATAAATGCCTTCATTTTTATTATATGTAATGCAATCATAAACTCGTGCCTACTACTTCAATAAAACAAACCTCTTGAACGTGTTAGTACCGCATTTTTCAATACATTTCGTAACTTCAAGTAAGTTACGTAGCAATGAGCGCCTACTGACACTGTTTCTAAATAAATCAAGGTTGATAAGATAATATTGTTAGCCGATTTGCCGGTACAAGTTATCAAATATCAACGGCCTGTCAAGAGAATGATAGTTAGCTTTGGACAGTACTTACATTAATCTAGGGCGCCAACAGGATCTAATGACCCACTGCAAGTATTTCCTAATATTATTCGTGCAAATATTTGTCAAGCAACCCTTTGTAGGATATCTAAAATAACACAGGCTAAGCTGCATACAATAACTAATGACAAATGAAGCACTTAAATAACAATTGTCAAGCACAATTATGACTACAGTATAAAGTAGTAAAAGGCCTGCCAAATAACAAAGAGTACGCTTATAAAATAGCTCAGCTAATATATTCGACCTACATTTAGTGCCGAAACAGCGAGACGATTGACCATTTAATGATGTCAGGCGACCGTAGCAAAAACGACGCTACTTCTACTTTTCTAGTAAGTTGAAACCTACTTGATAATAGCGTTTGGTGCTCTAGAACAATCTAAAATTATAAGTTTTCTCGCATTAAAAAAAATGTATCTATTAAACTGAGATAAATAGTAGCGGATCGGCCCCTATTATTAGACCGACACCAGATAAGAACAGGTTTTCAAATATCGGCCAATCTACGCTTAAGACCTGTCTTAAGTACAGATTGACCAAATATTGGTTTAGGAATACGAGCCTCAGAAAAAATACATGGGGATAAAAAAATAACTGGTTTCGTGATGACTGATGAGTATAATATTCTGATTTGCTTCGTGTGTCGCTATAAACGGATCCAGACCTGTTTAAAAATAATTTATTTTTTAAATTAAACTAATTTTAAACAAATGACAAAGGAAAGAATTATGGGATTATTGCCTCACTCTTAAAATTTGACGAAATTCGGTAGCCCGATTCACTAACGTCTAGGGTTTTTAAACTCACTGAATTTATAATTAAGAGCTAATCCCATGTTATATATTTCGGTGTATGCAGTTGTCATCCCACAGCCAAAGCCGCGGCACAGTGAAGGCAAGGCCGGCCCTTTGTGAGTGACCTCATTGTGTTCGCCTTGAAATAGTTTCATGATTCGTGCACCGCTACTGTTATCTGAACACTCGGATAAATAATATTAATGAATCGGAATATAATAAAAATGAATCTTGATTAATTCGCTCAACAGCAAAAAGTTAAAGTATTAAAAAGAACTGTGACAAGATAATTCGGCTCTATCAAAAAATAGGACGAGCGAATAGATAGAATAGAGTGCCTACTAGCAGTTAAATTCGGAAACTGGTTTCATCTGGACATTTGGCTTCACACAACGTAGATTGAGTCAGCGACGCAAAATAACACGTTTTCGGAGATTTCATTTAACAATAACACACAGTTAGTGCGTGGGTGGCTCTCCATTTTATCGTATTATAAATACGCAAGACAGATTTTCCTCGAATAAAACGAATAACCTTATAATAGGGACAATGTAATAGGGTCGAAGGCGAAGGTCAATCATTTGTGAATCACATCTCACATCGCTCAACATTGGTGTTAAGTGGTAAACGCCCCTGATGTGTGTGGTGGTTGGTGTTCATCGGCTGCATTTCATGCAATTCTTTATATGTTAGTGAAGATCGGGTAATAATTAGTGTCGGCACGAGGCGCACTGCGCGGCCCTCTGGCACGCTGACCCACTGACCCAGATACGTTGATATTGAACCGGCGACGCACAACCCGCATTCGAAATCCGACCTCCACTTGAGTTTTCCTTTTTCGTGCCACAAGACCTTTGCTAGATTAGATTTTAAACCTTTACAAGCAATTTCGAAATTATTACTTTAGAGTCTGTCTAATGTCAAGCTGAGAGTGCAAAATAGCGGGAAATTAAAAAAATTTAGTATGTCAGGTATTCCCGAATTAGAAATGTTTATTTTTGTGCTGCCTTCATTTTCGTGTGGCCCCAGTGTTGTCGCTATAAGTATAAAAACGTTACATTTTTTTTATTCTCAGTGTTCACTCTAATAATTTTAGTAAATATATTTTTTAAATTTAAAACGTAACCCAGTTTTGTAGCTGCCTACTTGCCTAACATGAATGATTTCTTACGGTCCATTTTACATATATCCATCTTGAATTTGTAAATGTTAATGTTAGTTTATGGCACAAAGATGGCGACGAAGCTACAGGTCAGCGAGATAACGGCGCTATTGCCAGTTGGTATAGGAGATAGGTATATTGCGTTTATATGAACAGGTTCCCGGTATCCGTTATCAACTGGTGAGTTGGAGCGCGATGGGCCCGGTCCGTTTTTGGGTCAGGCTGGGTCATGACGCCTGCGTGCTCGATACTCAACCTCCTGAGCGTTTACAAAGTAATGCTAACGTCTAAGCGCGGTCGCTTAGAGGCAACTACTCTTAGGCATCTCAAGGTGAAACGCTCACTTTTCTAAGCGTCGAACCTACTTGCAAATGATGCGATTATGGCATCACGCTGGGTGCCATGTCGAAACGAGCTTTGTGTCCTTGCGCAGATTTCTCGCGCTCATTCAATTACGTAATTGCATCGGCCTTATGCTATTTTATTTACGCACAATTCGTCTAGGAATCGCGCCTACTACGGCATCCACCCACGCCCCGCGGAGAGAGCAACGAATAGCACCCGTGACGTCACGCCCGCGTCGCGCTTACGCGCTCTCTCCGACGCGCGATGACGTCGATTCTGAAATTACGGTGACTTGCGATATGACGTCACGTCTATCAATTGAAACCTTCAATTGTTTAGACCAATAACCTAGGCCTCGTAATAAATAAAGCGTGCTACAGTCTTGCATCATCATTGTCAAGCGCAACGCAATAATGATTTCCTGACAGCGACAGCCGTTGACCTACATGGTCAAATGAATTTATCGTTCCTACCTATTTAGATAAATTAAAATTATATTTTGGTATTAAAACCTTTTAAGGATATATTTTAACTAAGTAACTTTTATCAATATAAACGTAGCAGCAAAAATAGGTTACGTTTTACAACGTGTACGAAAATCCTAAGAATATATCTAGGACGCAAAGAAATTGCGGGGCCGGGAGCTGATAGGATCGTGACCTGCCGAGTGCAGCCTGTTGCCGCGCCAACTGGGTCACCCAGCTTCGTCCTGTGCTCCGGTTATTCGATAAAACGAACGGCTAGCAACGACCTAGGGCACGAATAATGCCTATACGATGTACTAAATGACACTGAATAAATTGTACTACTTTGTAATTATGGGAAATCTATCTGCTACGCGATTTAAGGGAATTCCGTTGCATATTTTCGTCGTTACAAGCGAAATAAGCTCACGGCTTCTCAGGTATTTAAAAGCAGGAGTTTTCTGCAATGAACAAACTTAATGACCTAATTGACCATTAATTGACTTAATTGACGACCTCCGTGGCGCAGTGTTGTGCGCTGTTGTCTTAACGTGCGGAGGTCCCGGATTCGATCCCCGGCAGGGTCAATTCAAGGCTTCGGCCGTGGCTAGTTACCACCCTACCGCCAAAGACGTGCCGCCAAGCAATTAAGCGTTCCGGTACGATGCCGTGTAGAAACCGAATAGGGGTATGGGTTTAATATAACTGCCATGCCCCTAGCAGGTTAGCCCACTATCATCTTAGACTGCATCATCACTTACCATCAGGTGAGATCGCAGTCAAGGGCTAACTTGTAGTGGAAAAAAAAAATGAATACCACAAGGAGAATGGCTGTAATAAAATCGCTGCTTGCATTTGGACATACGCGGAATGTGGGTCACGGATTTTTGGCACAAGGTTGCGTTTGCAGTTTGGTAGGGTAGTGTTTTGCGTGCTTGCCTGCACTGTATCCGCCTTGCAACCGCCGTTTTGTATTCACTAATCATACAAGGCCGCCCGCTCCGTGCCGATCGATTGCTCGGCATAACCGTACACATCCGATTTCAATAGCACCTCAATCTTTATGCTTATAAAGCAGTTAAGTTACCTACTTAATGCCTACTTACATGTTATATTTTAACATTAATTTTTTAGACTTCTTGCTCTAGATCTAACATGTTTTGCAAATTATAATTACATCAATTATCTACAATCAGAATGTAATACCACCCATAAAACCCTGTAGGTCAAAATTCAAAATAATCCATCCACGAATACGAAAAACTGATTAGATAGGTAAAACTAATTACGAAATAAATAGATAAATTGATTGCCTACTGTGGTTGCTTATGATTTATAAAGTAATATGAAAGTGACACGCCTTCGTCGTTTCAAAATGTTAAGTTATTCATGGTTCGTGAGCCCTCTTGGTCTGTAACAAGTAACAACACATAATAGGTATAATCAATGTGTACATAGTTAACAACTTCACGACCTGTTTTGAGTGCCATTGTTCCTGTTATTACATTATTTGTAAATCAAAGAAAGAATAACTAATTACTATAAGTAATTTACTATTCTAAAGCCTTCCTGCTCCTTCACTTTTGTTATACCTTTTCTATGTGCAGATGTAGACGGTAATTTTCACTCATTTAAAAATCATTAAAATAGCCTTTTTAGGGTTGCGTTATGCGTACCTTAATTAAAAGGTACGTTTGATTTTTAACTCATGGTTTTGAGAGCCTTTTTAAAGTAGAAATAAAAAATTATGAAATACTAAATGAAAATCGTGACTTCGTCCGCGTGGATTGGATTTCTTTAATTATCTGAAAAAATAATTGTTTTGTATTCAGGGTAGTGGATCCGTATCCGTTACTTTTTTGAAGGATCTTTTACCTTATTAAATTTTCAATACATAGATGAAATTCTATATTTAGGTGATTAGGTAGCAATGAAAAACTATTAAATTCCGTTAAGATTATTTTTTATTTCTTAAATTCAAATATTTGGCACTTTTATATTGCAAACATTCATCGTAGTGAGTTTCAAGGTCCTACGCACCGACATTGATTAAGAAAGCTAAAATCCGTATCCGTATCCGCGGATCTTGACACCAAATATCCGTATCTGGATCCGTATCCGCGGATGTACATTTTTAACGATCCGGCACATCACTAGTTCAGGGTATACGCTATCCATTACCAGCCAAGCCGGTTCATTGTGGCATAGAAGGAGTTCCTAACAAAACATCCAAACTTTCACAATAATTATAAAATAAGTAAGATAAATTCTTAGTTACAAAAGCGTGCCTTCGAAGTGGTTGCTAAGGTTGTAATTTCTATAGCTCGAAGGTGAAGCTATTGACCTATTTAATAGTGCACGAGCGGCTGCCACCATTGAATTGCTTATGCATGCGTGCCAACGTGACTTCCAACTGCAGGCTCACTGAATATTTAGAGAATCAACGACACCCATCTATCACAGCATCGCCTATTCTTATCTCTAGAACACGAGCCCAATGTAAAACAACGCAATATTTTACAGTTCAGGGGGTGTTACTACGATTGCTTAAAGCAGTATTACTACAAAGTGACAGTTTTATGTCACGTACCTTGACGTCACTAAAATCATACTTAATTTTATAAATGCGAAAGTGTGTTTGTTTGTTGGTTTGTCCTTCAATCACGCCGCAACGGAGCAAGGGATCGACGTGATTTTTGACATGGGTATAGTTGAGGACCGGAGAGTGACATAGGCTACTTTTTATTCCGGAAAATTAAGGAGTTCCCGAGGGAATCAAAAAAACTTAAACGAAGTCGCGGGCATCAGCTAGTAAGGAATATAATTCAATAACACGAACGTCAACAATATTAAAATAATACGTAATCAGTACTAAAATTCTATACATCAATGAATACGTATATATGCGATGGTCCCCAGCGATGGTACCTATGTCCCCAGTTTGTTTTAAAATTGCATTTGTTTTGTCCCGATACGTAATGATAACACTTATCGTTATTTTTATCGTGCAACTGGTAATGCCCGCAACATTGCAAAGTTATCGGTCGTCTCAACTATGATCGGCCATTGTTCAATGAACCACAATCTCAGAGTAAGACCACAATGCAATAAATTCTTGGTGCACTGTCCTTTAAACGTAATTCGATTTGAAACCTTCATTCTTATCGCATACATACATACCCAAAATTCAAAATAACCTAGGTTTTGTCTCATAGAATAGAAAAACATATCGAATTTCTACCACTCTATAGGTACCTACTAAAATTCTAATTGACCACACTACAATGACTAAAGTAAGACCTTTTTTACTTAAATCTTCACATACCTATTTAACTGAATTCCAAAATGAATAGGAAATATTATAATAGATGGTGTGTTACATATATTTATTTAAGTTGCTTCTTATGTTAAAACAAATAGATTTCACTTTTGTAAAGCATCACGTCGCGGGGCCTTGTTTATTACAATTCAAAGTGTATTTAAATGTTTTTATTCTTTTCATCGTCGATATTGTGAGTGTTATTGAACTTTGAATTATTGAAAACGAAGTAGGTAGATACATTTTGTAAGTGTATTTAATTTGAGCTAAGTAAATTTATTTTTACCGCACATTTTATGATGGTGAAAGTTTTCTACATTTATTGTTTAATAGTTATTCTATTTAAATGCTAGAGTCGCTTATATCATAAGGGAAAGTAATAGGGACTTTTAATTATTTCAAATTAAGTCAAACTCTCATCATATCATACTAATATTATAAATGCGAAAGTGTGTTTGTTTGTTGGTTTGTCCTTCAATCACGCCGCAACGGAGCAACGGATCGACGTGATTTTTGGCTTGGGTATAGTTGAGGACCTGGAGAGTGACATAGACTACTTTTTATCCCGGAAAATTAAGGAGTTCCCGAAGGAGTAAAAAAAACTTAAACCACGCGGACGAAGTCGCGGGCATCAGCTAGTAAAATATAAAATCAGCACGATATAATATAGGTACTTTTATAAAATGATCACTATTAAGTATTCTGTGCTATTATGCTACTTTATGAACGCCGAATAGCGTATTATAACGAATTATATATACTGTACTACATATAATATACTATACTATAAATAATACCTTACTGAACTTACAGCAACTTATAATATATACCACTAGCGGATGCCCGCGACTTCGTCCGCGTGGTTTAAGTTTTTTTGATTCCCGCGGGAACTCCTTAATTTTCCGGGATAAAAAGTAGCCTGTGTCACTCCTAGGTCCTCAACTATACCCATGCCAAAAGTCACGTCGATCCGTTGCTCCGTTGCGGAGTGATTGAAGGACAAACCAACAAACAAACACACTTTCGCATTTATAATATTAGTATTATTTACAAAACTCTATTTTAAATAATAGTTAAGTATAGAACAACCGTCAAGCTACTGGCTGAACGCTAATTAACTATCTAATTACAACAAAATTTATTCTACCTACGCAGTGATACAGAAACAATGCCGTGTCCCGTGTCGTCACCGTACGTATTCAGATTTCAGACCCAATAAACGTCATATCAGCTACCAAAAGTCCACTTTTATGATAAAAAAAAAAGATCGACAGTACAGTAATGTGACATTAAATAATGAATAGAAACAACTTGCAATAAATAATTGACGCACAGGTAATTACGTAACAAAATACATCCGCTACGTATGCCACAGTAATACGAGAACTACATGCGTAACATCCAGATTTAATCATAGGTAGCATCACATAGTACCTACCTAGCACACCCAAACACCCCAACAAGAATTATATTATTACTAGATGATTCCCGCGACTTCGTACGCGTGGGTTAGGTTTTTGATTCCCGCGGGAACTCTTTAATTTTCCGGGATAAAAAGTAGCCTATGTCCTTCCCCAGGATACAACCTACCCCTGTACCAAATGTCATCAAAATCGATTGAACAGATGAGCCGGGAAAGCGTAGCAGACAGACAGACAGACACACTTTCGCATTTATAATATTAGTATGGATGATACTAAAGACCAACGAGGCAGTCTAGTCTTAGACTGCCTCGTTGTGGCTATCATGTCGTCGTAGTCTCGTAGTCGTCGTAGTGGTTATCATGTTCGGCTGCGGCTGACGAGGTCCCGGGTTCGAGTCCCGGGTCGAGCCATATATAATTGGGTTTGCTGATTAGAAATTCTCAGTACTAGCCCGGAGTTAGGAAGTTGGCGGTGTGTCACCCCCGTGCCTCGGAGAGCACGTTAAGCCGTCGGTCCCGGTTATTATCACTAACATGATAATTGTCGTTAAAGGTCGCCAACCCGCATTGGAGCAGCGTGGTGGGTCTAAGCTCTAATTCCCTCTCTCCTATGAGAGTGGAGGCCTGTGCCCAGCTGTGGGACGTTAATGTGCTGTAGTGGTGGATACTAAAGAAGTTTTGTTTTGATGATATCATCAGTTAGGTACCTTACCTACTCATTAAATGATGTATCGACAGGACATCACTACATACGGAAATATAATTGAAAAATATAAGTTATGTCTCTGACATCTAAATATATAAAAGGCAAAGGTGACTGACTGACTGACTGATCTATCAACGCACAGCTCTAAAAACTGGTCGGATCGGGCAGAAATTTTGCACTTAGATAGCTATTGTAGCGTAGACATCCGCTAAGAAAGGTTTTTTGAAAATTCCAACCCCAAAAGGGTTAAATGGGGGTTGAAAGTTTGTATAAAAGTTCGTGACACACGAACGTCAACGAACGAATCGGGATATACGTGATTTTTGGCATGGGTACCTATAGTTGACGACGAGAGTGACATAGGCTACTTTTTATCCCGGAAAATTAAGGAGTTCCCGCGGGAATAAAAAAAATTAAAGCACGCGGACGAAGTCGCGGGAATCAGCTAGTTAATACCTATAGAGCAACAATTTCAATGCAAAGTAGCTTAGTAATAATATATCGTATACGTATTGAACTATGTCAATAGGTACCTACGCCACGGCAACGTACGTCATGCAAGCAATCACACGATATGCTACTAGTGCTACAGACAATTCCAATTTAGCGATAAACAAATAATTAACTGCAAAATACAGCTAGGTATAAGTTGTTTTCATTAGATACGTTGGTTTTTAAGTAGGAACGTATATAATTTGCTAACGTTTATAATAATTGACAAATATTAAACGTAGGCATATCTCATCTATACTTCTATACTAAAATTATAAATGCGAAAGTTTGGATGGATGGATGAATGGATCTGGACGAAATTTGGCACAGAGATAGATGGAGTCTGAAATAACACATAGGCTACTTTTTATCCCGGAAAATTACAGATTTCCCGCGGGAACCAAAAGCCTCAAACCACGCGAACGAAGTCGCGGGCATCAGCTAGTTGTTAATATCTAACGAATAGAAAGAATCATAAACCCACAATAGGGATGATGCCTTTCTCAAAAATAAATTATTTCTAACTGATTATTATTAAATAGAGGGTCTTATTTGGGTCAATTTCAACAAAGGCGTTTTTTTGTTTCATTTCGGTGAACTTTCGTATTATCAAGTTTTCTCAAATTTAAACAATAGTTTATTGTACTTCTTGATATTCTTCATGCACTTATTTAATGCCATCAAAATATACCTTAATAAACTAATGAGAAATCGTGTTTAAATTTGTGATGCCACTGAAATGAAAAATTCGTTCACCGATATGAAATAACTAGCCACCGAAATGAAAAAACCTATCCACCGAAATTAAAATCCACCGAAAACGAATACAAGCATTCTTTCTTTTCTTCTCTGCTCACATAATCTTCTTCTTTCCTTTCTTTCATCTGCAGTCAATGCTAGCCTCGGCATTCTAAAAAAAAAAAGTCAATTATAGTTGGTATCGCGTTTCAACTTTGCATTCACCTGGTACTTTAAAATAAATAAATCGTATTATATTGGGTCTTTACCTATGAAATTGCCTTTCTTCAGTACTGGTCATTTCAAATAAAAAAAAGTTTGTAATTGCTCTGTATTCTAAATTCAAATTAATTTTGTTTTAAAACCATGAAATTCTTTTTGCAAACTCAGTCTTTTGTTTTTTGATTAGCGTTGTATTTTCATTACATTTCAACATTTTTCGTCATAATGGATACTTTAAAAATTCGTGTAATTATGGAATATGAGTTCCGTCGTGGCACCACCGCGACACACACGTCACGTAACATCAAAAACGTTTAAGGAGAGAACTGTACAAACGAACGCACAACCCGTTATTGGTTTTCCCGGTTCCGTTCTGGAAATTTTTACTTGAAAAATGAAGCTCGTGGTCGTCCGGAGACTTTGGTCAACGATAATGAATTAAAGGCGATTGTGGAAGCTGACGAAACTCAATCTACAGCTGAGCTAGCAGCAGCTTTTGATGTAAGCATCAAAACAATATTGATCCATTTGCGACAAATTGGCAAGGTAAAAAAGCTTGATAGATGGGTGCCCCACGACCTTAACGATCGCCAGCGCAACGTACGCGTCGAGACCTGCCTTGCGCTGCTCAACAGGCAAAGAAATGAAGGAATTTTGAAACGAATTGTTACGACTTACGTGCGACGAAAAATGGATTCTGTTCGACAATCGAAAGCGCTCCTAAGCAAGTTGGTTAGATCCTGGTTCAGCACCAAAGCAATGCCCTAAACCAAAAATGACCCCTAAAAAGGTGATGGTCACTGTTTGGTGGTCCAGTGCGGGTGTGATTCACCACAGCTTTTTACAAAACGGCATGAGCATTACTGCAGATGTGTACTGTGAAGAACTGGAGAGAATGGTGGAGAAGCTTGCACATCTGCAACCAGCTTTGGTCAATCGGTCGTCCCCACTGCTCCTACACGACAACGCGCGACCCCATACTGCGCAACCGACAGTCTCCAAGCTGCAAGAGCTGGGGTTGGAAGCTCTCCCTCATCCGCCATACTCACCAGACCTTGCACCTACCGACTATTACTTTTTACAAAATTTAGACAACTTTTTAGTGGGTAAAAAATTCAATTCCCTAGAGGCAGTACAAAATGCATTTGAAGAGTTTGTTGCCTCTCGTCAAGCTGATTTTTACAAGAAGGGCATCAATAAACTGCCAATGCGTTGGCAAAGATGCGTCGATTGCATAGGTGATTACTTCGAATAACAGAAATAAGAAAGTTTGAAAAAATAAGTACTGTCACTTATTCCATACAAAACGGCAATTTCATAGGTAAAGACCTATTATTTAATCAAATCTCGTTATAGTCGGTTGAAATCATATGCGAAAGTGTGTTTGTTTGTTGGTTTATTGGTTTATTGGTTTGTCCTTCAATCACGCTGCAACGGAGAAACGGATCGACGTGATTTTTTGCATGAGTATAGTTGAAGACCTGGAGAGTGACATAGGCTACTTTTTATCCCGGAAAATTGAGGAGTTCCCGTGGGAATTTAAAAAAACTTATTCCACGCGGACGAAGTCGCGGGTATCAGCTAGTTTACAATATATCGCACAAAAGTACAGGTCTTGGAAACACATTAGCAAATGTATTCAAAGATTGGGAAATATTCACCTCCTAGTTTGGATTTTCACCGAAATGAAATATTAATCAACCGAAATGATAAAAACATCCACCGAAATGAAACAATTATACACCGAAATGATAAAAACTCACCGAAATGAGAATTTTTATCATTTCGGTGAGTATTTTGTCATTTCGGTGGTCAGTTTAGGCCACCGAATCAACCGAAATGAAAACACCGAAATTAAAATCAAGGAAAAGAATTAGCATTACGAGAAAACTATTTATTATAGGATGAAAGGAATACTACACAAATGAGCGTAGTACCATTGCCCATACATGAATACTTAGATAAATTTACTAGCTTATTGCAAGACAAGTTATACTTAAACACGGAAATGAAAAGAAATGGGTTCCATGTCACCGATATGACATACTTATGTGTTTTGCGGGAACACGCAGGCAAGCAGCGCACGTCCTCCCACGATCAGCATCTAGAGGCCACAGTTGCGTAAGTTTTAAGCGCACGCGGGAGGAGCTAGAGTTGTTTTAAGCAAAAATATACTTGATAAACTTTTTGTCACCGAAATTAAAGAACTTTCAGTGACACATGCATTTTTACTTTCCTGTTATTAAACTGGGTAGATATTATTAAAAAAATACTTTGGGATTATACTATCACTATTCATAATTAAAATAAAGGTAGCCTTAAACCTTAGTAACCAATATTTTTTGTTTTATGAGGAAAATTACACAGAAACATGTTGCAGTGACAGCCACCGAAATGAAAAATTCGGAGCTTTACCATTTTTTTTTTTAAAACTGTAATCCTAATCAAGAAATATTTAATGCCTCGCACATAGGTAACTACCTCTTCTACCTAGAAAAAAATATTAGAACTGTATAGTAACGTTCTGCACTACCGATTTCATCCATGCCGCATACATTTTGCTGTTGGGAAATTCACCCATTTAATAATCAGTTAGAATTAATTTTAAACACCTAAAATTCACATCCTCGGTTATTTTTAAGTTTGATAACCATTTTAAAATATAGAATTTAAAAAAAAAAGTCCGTTGAAATTTTATGACGTCACAACTGTGAATTTCATACAACTTCCATAATAGAAGTGCGTTTTTAAGTTTGATAAAGAGTTGCCGATCTGATTGAGTTGTCATCATCCCAATTTCAATGCGTAGTTGCAATAAATAATCGGCACATACGTAAAACGACGCCGGTAGGCACGCCTCGGCAACGCACGTCATACCAGCAATGACTCGCTATGTGCTAGTGCTGCAGTCAATGCCACTTGCGATAACTTTCGCTTTACTATTATATTGTATGTATCTTGCTCGAATGATTAATCGCATTCTTTTATTTTCTTTGTCTCCAATGGTCTTTAATTAAAATTGTCAAGGTGATTTCTACGTAATAAGATAATGAACCTTAGTTTTACCTGTAAATATTATACTATAGGTTTATTACATCTCATGTCTTTTCTTATTATAGAAAGCAACATAATCTGGATTAATTGATAGTCCTAGATTAATAGATAGTTTGTAGGCAACCTTTCTTTAACGGGATTAAAATATTACCTAGTACCACACCCCGGCTCTGAAGAAAGACAGATCAAGAACGACAGGTCAGGTAAGACAATGATCAAGAAACACAAGTTTACCTTATAGCCGCGCAAAATAGCTTGAATTTAAATTAAAAAATCAATCTCTGAAAACGGGGCATTGAAGGTAAAACGCTTATTCAAAAGAATGCTAATCTATTTGCCGAAACAAAAACATCAGCATGCAATAGAGCCGGTTGAGCTTTCGCAATCCAGATTCCAATCGTCCACAGCTTACTGGAAATGCAACTACTTTGACGGCTAATTCAGACAAATTCTTATAGAGAGACGAAGAAGTGTATAAGGAAGCGTTCAAGATACTAGTTTCGAGTAGACGAGTAATTATGTACAATACCATCAATATGTACATAGGTGTTCCTAGTGTTATCAAATATAAATATTATAAATGCGAAAGTTTGGATGGATGTATGGATGGATGTTTGTTACTCAATCACGCCCCAACGGCTGAACGGATCTGGATGAAATTTGGCACAGAGATAGATTATAGTCTGGAATAACACATAGGCTACTTTTTATCCCGGAAAATTAAGGAGTTCCCGCGGGAAACGAAAAACCTCGATCCACGCGGACGAAGTCGCGGGCATCAGCTAGCGTATAAATCAAGTGTGTGTGTCACTTGCTTTTTCACGACTCAACCGCAAAATACCTATTTGGCGAGATTTTGCAGAAATGAACAAAAGCTAACGTCTTATTGTTCCGGAAAATATCTGAGTTCAACGAGAAAACAGAACAATTCGAAAAATATCTGACATTTTGTATCTAATAATAATAATCAAGTCATTTCTGATGTGTCTCTGTAACAAAAATGATAAAATATTTTTAAAAACAAATAAACAAAGTTCTTGGGCACTCGTTTAATTATGCAAAAGTGACATTTGAAAAATACACGCACGCATCTTAACTTTGAATATCCGTACGCGCGTGTCTTCAAAGCTATAAAAATGAAAACAACAATATCAATAAGTAGACATCTAACATAAATTAAACAATTAATGTACTCTACGTGGCACTTTGGCCTATTATTTGAAATTTATGGGACACACTCTTGCGTGTCATCCAAAATTATTGATTGACTCATTAAAAATACAATAAAAACGCACTTCCCGGTTTGGTTAAATGAATCTCAGATCTATTACAGTAATATTGACGCGGTATTATCAGTTATCATGTCAAAGTCACTCGGTGACTTTCACTGGCATTTATGAGGCGGCCAAGTTTCGCCATCGGATCGAGCAATTGTGCAACAGTTGTCACTTTTTTACATAACGCCGAGGACTGGTGGGAGAAGCGATAGAGGGAGACGATGAACGGAACTGCAGCTGCGCCGGCGCACAACGACTGCTATTAAATGATTGGCATTGATCTGCTCCACTTTAATTGCTGGTTGCTACGCCGATAATATTAGCCTAACCAATACAACTGACATTTACAAGACCTATTTTATCAACTAATTAAAATAAATCAACATTTTATGTTTTTTAAGTACCTAGCACAACTTCTTATTCTGTTAGTAAACGTCATCATACATAATAGCTTAAATAGTACCTATCCTAAAAAGTCCTTTTAGAGGGCTCGCATTAATACATTTATATTCCTTTTCGCAACACAGCGTTTGACATTTAAATTTAAATCATTATCATATCATATATTATATCAAGTCCATTTTTTTTTTGGAAATTAGACCATTTCGACGTCACGTCGTACAGACCTGTACCACTCTTAGCGTCTTAACCACCTTGCATACATAATTCAACTCATTAAAACAACTTTCATTGTTCCGGTATATAGCGAGGGACCGCTCGAGACCACGTCCGCGTACATACCAAATCACCAAAAAGTGAAAGTCCATGATGTGATCAACGCTTGTGCACGTTCACCGCAGCGAATTATCCTCCATAGAAATAACCTTGGCAATTTATACTAACATTTCAGTGTAAATTCAAACATACTGACACCTTGTTTCATCCAACGCACCAATATTAGGTATGCTTCCCATTAACCACAAATGGGATTCTAAAAAGTTCAGTTGTATGCCTACTAAATAGCACATTGGCAGATAAATTAAGTACCTAGAATAAACAATTTCATAAACGGGGTTAATTATTTTCATCGTTACTCTAAATTGTTATCGTTAAAAAAATGTAATATTTCACCTCGTTTTAGGTATAAGAAATTGTTTGTAGATAAACTGCTGAGTCTTGACTCTTGATGCTAAATTAGTATATTTTCATATTTTCTTGGCTTTAAATTTTAAAAAATGATTGATGGTTAAAAACCAGAGATGTTGCAATTAACTCTACTCTTTAGACTTTAATGTAAAAACACAAGTAAATTCACTGAAGGCACAACTCAGAAGTCATGTCAACACAACACAAAAACTGTAAAATTCGGAAATTTCAATTGGTTTCCTAAAGGTTCTTATAATTCTATTTTGAAGGTTAAAAGTATCATGTAAAAATATATAGGTAGAGTTTTCCGATCGTGTAGCATTGTAGCTCCTAGCTAATAGCTTGTTTGCAAGTCTGAGTTTAGTGTTAACTAGTTTAGTGTTAATGACGCGGAATGCATCTCGATCCACTGCAAACTGTTCTAGGTCATGACGTCACACCCAACACGGACCGCACGAAGGTCGCACATATTGATCTCGTGTATGCTGCTTTTTGTTCCATTGCATTACGTAACATGCATGCTTGACGCCTACCCTACATTAACACGTCAATAAAATAACTTGAACATCCGCCCAAGATGACCTTAAAACAAAGTTGTAACTTGCAATAACTACCGCTGTCCAATTTTTGTGAACAACAAGAACATGAAGTTACAATGATGTCTTTGTACTTTTCCCTCAACAATAAACGTTGTAGGTATCAACTTTTTCTTTATAGGAATTTAGAAATCGTTTCTTTTGTTACAGGTGCCCATAGAGCTAAGGAAGAGATTAGAAGAGATAAGACTACTGGAGTCTCGAAAGTCGGCGAGGCTTGCGGATGTAGATACTGATTTCGCAAGACTCGCGGACATGGCCGGGGACCGCCGTCGAGCCTCTGCAACTATAGAAGTGCCTGCGCATCATATGCAAGGGTAAATACTAAATATATAAGGTTTTTCTTTTGTACGCCCTACAATCTATACCTACTTGCTTTTGAAAATGATTCTTACGCGTGGTACTATTTAACGTAAAATATTATAGATTCTATAACAGCATTCTTAGCAGATCGATGTGCATTGCGCCGAGCCACACCTTTACCTTGTAAGTATTAGTGTAGAAGCAAGACTATAAATATTCCTGATTATTAAGATTTTATTATACCTACTAAGGAAGCTAGAGCTATAGGCCGTTAATTGTCGATTATGTAACGCAGAAGGTTATGCAATCGATGCGAGACGTGATACTTAATTAATCACGGGTTATCAATAAATAATTATTAGAATGTAAATTTTCCATCGCAAATACCTACCTATTTAGTTATTCCAGCTAGGAAATAAAAATACCAATGTAATATCGCCTTGAGTTAGCAGCTCACCTCGTTGACGAGGAAGGTCGCATCTATTGCAAACAATTTGACCTTAAAACACACCCTTATCAAAATCTTACACTTTTTCCTACATTTTAAGATTACATACATCTGATTTCCTGTTTGTGCGTGCAAATAAATAGATCCAATAGTTTAAAAGCGGTACATTGAACAGTTGATTATATCAATTGTGCTAAAACGTGACCTCGCTGTTACATTGTTTCACACGTACCGGCAAGTACTCGTATTGTGGTAGGTTGGCTTGTAGGTGTAATCGTTCGCGATCGTGCATCGGTAGAGCGGAGCCGGCGCGGGCGATGTTGCGAAATTCTTAGCGAGCACATTAGAAACTGGATGGAAGTGTTCGCGCGGAGTACGGGCGTGTCCTTTGTCACACTTGCCTACATTCTGCGGCTGCCTCCCGCGCACCGCACCTCGCCTAACTATGACTACTACGACTAACAGAGAGGGCCAGACAATGCCACAGTGAGAACCATTAAAAATTCCAACAGATCTTAGATTAGAACCCTAAATCACAAATTGTATTGGAAATTAAGCCTTCGAATCAAAGGCCAACTGCTGCTTTCATTAAATTTATATAGCAGGCAGGTAGGAGATAGTAAGTTTCTTAATATCGTAGCTCATAATGTAGTGCTGTGGAACCGGAACAAACAGCGTTAAATGGGCGCCGCAACGTGACGGTCGCCGGCACCGCAGTTTCACTTTTCATCGTGACGCCAGTGAGAGGCAAGACCCAGCTACTCACGATCTAAATTTCACAATAAAGCCGAAAAAACTCACAAGAAATAATCTGTAGATTATACCCACACAGGTGCAGATTGCCTACATTAATGCAAATTAGACAGTGTTGAATATTTTAGCAAAATAAATTGGATCTAGGTATAGGTGCAAGAGGAATAATTGCAATATTACATATTCCAACTGAGAAGTTTTCTTTCAAAAATAATGAACTTTAGACGCTACATCTATGGCTGTGGGGGCTGTATCTATTGCTACGAGTTTATTATTCTTCATTACTTATGCAATTTAACTCGTATGCATCGTAATTTAACGGTATAGAAATTCCACTCGTGATTGGAACTTTTGCAATCGCTGTAGTGTGCCACGGAGAAGTGAAAGCTTAAGTTTCGATTTCCTTTGATACTTTGACTGATTCAACAGTCAACACACAGATCTCTATTTTGGTTACGTGCACAAGCGGACGTTATAGTTAGGTGTTAGTGAATTGGATTTAAATATGAATCAACGAAATTCGAGGATGGCGCCGAGTTCGCTTGATACTTGGCGCGGCCGCCATGACACAGTGACCCAGTTTTAAAATGGAACAAAACGACACACTAGAGCAGCGCCGCACGCAGCGATGTTCACCAACATTAGTATGTTGAAATAACAATAACGTTAATCTTAAGCATTTATACCTATCTACTTATTGCTATTTCAATACTATTGCTATTAAAATAATAAAAAGGTTCTTCAAAAATCGGTACTTCATTTAAGACAATGTTTGGAATTCAGGCTATGTTACAACGTCCTCAACAGGTAGACTGGCATGCTTAGTCGGCCAGTAGGACGACAGTACAGCCCGCATTTTGATGTTGCAAGCTTCAACTTCAAGTACTTTTAAGTTTCAACCAACTTATCACGCCCGACTATAGTCTCCGTTTCCATTTAAATTCAGATTTAATATTCAGCGAATTCCCTTTATTACCAGTACCTAAAGGGGAAATACATATTGCTCTATTTTATATCTGTCACATCCATAGATTTATTATATACTAGCTGTGAATACCCGCTTCGCTGGGTCTTTTTTAATTGTATAGTTATTTGTTAATGTTAATAATCTATCACTACTTACTTCACAATTTTTTCATTTAAAACAGATTTTCTTTTCAGATCGATTGATCGATCAGAAAGTTGAGATACAATTTGGAGCTTTCTAGATCATTGGAGGAATTTCTAGAACATTCTATATTGATCCGATAATTTGCATACAATCTAGATCAATCTAGAAATTTCTAGAATATTTTTGATCGTTCAGAACCGTGGACATCTATTTTAGAGCTTTCTAAATCATTCTGGAATATTCTGATTATTCTAGAATTTTTTCGAACATTTCAAATATTCTTGATCAATCAGAGCCTTGGAATACATTTCAGAGATTTGCTAATTATTCTGGGATGTTCTAGATTATTCAAGAAATTTCTAGATCATTCTACAATTTTCTAAAACATTTTCATTTGATTAGAATAAAGGCTTACATTTGAGAACATTCCAAATAATTCTAGAAATCTCTAGATCATGATTTGGATTGTTCTAGAATTTTCTAGAACAATCCAAATCATTTTAGATTAATGAAAATCACACATTTTTAGAAATCACATGTTTCAACCCCTGTATCTTCTACACCCTTATAGGTATCAACTTGCAACCACCATAGTGCACAATGAGAGCCTTGTACCTATTGCGACATACAAACACTATGCGTCTGCGACGTGCAGTTTTAGCTGCAAAATGAAATATAACTATATAACTAGCTGATGCCCGCGACTTCGTCCGCGTGGACTAAGTTTTTTCGATTCCCGCGGGAACTCATTATTTTCCGGGATAAAAAGTAGCCTATGCCCTATAATGGTGAAACACGTACTTCTTCATATTTTAACGACAGCCCAATTAATCACTGTTTCATGGCTATAAGTTGAGAAATTAAGGATTTTCATACAAACTCTCAACCCCTATTTCCCCCCTTCGGGGGTTGAATTTTGAAAAACTGTGAAACACATATTTTCAACCCGCAGCTCATATATCAAGTTTCATGGCTATAACTTAAGAAATTAAGGACTTTCATACAAACTTTCAACCCCTATTTCACCCCTTCAGGGGTAGAATTTCGGGATAAAAAGTATCCTATGTCCTACCTCGTAGTATGGGCTCAAATCGTGCCAAGTTTCGTTTGAATTCATTCAGTAGTTTCGGCGTGATGCGTGATGGCGTGATGCGCGACAGACAGACAGACAGACAGACAGACAGACAGACAGACAGACAGACAGACAGACAGACAGACAGACAGACAGACAGACAGACAGACAGACAGACAGACAGACAGACAGACAGACAGACAGACAGACAGACAGACAGACAGACAGACAGACAGACAGACAGACAGACAGACAGACAGACAGACAGACAGACAGACAGACAGACAGACAGACAGACAGACAGACAGCCAGACAGACAGACAGACAGACAGACAGACAGACAGACAGACAAAAATGAAAAAAATTACAGATTTGGCTTCAGTATCGAATAATGAGTGCCCTCAAAAAAAATTTTCAAAATATCTTCAATGTACAGAATTGGACCTGTTACAGTTTTATTAAAAGTATAGATATGGGTATAGATTTACTACCGTCAGATCTTTATCTTTGATTATTATCAATAATTTCATATCCATCAATAAATTTAATAAAAAATTAGCCACCACTTTCTAACATGGAACAATAGGAATGGGACATTAATTTGGGCAAACTTTCAAAAATGGTTGGTACCTACTCCCTTAATTAACACATACTTTTGTGTGGTAATGAGATAACTAGCTAGAGTGTCATAGACGATGTTGGTACGTTGCGAGTTATGCGACCATGCAACGCATACTTACCGGACTATAAATAAATAATCTGTTACATGACAACAGAACAGAGACATTGTGGTTACAGGCTTTTAAAATTGACTGGCATTTCTTAGTAGCGATAAACTTGAAACTACTTTATTTTATTGATATTTATTATTCAAATGAGGCTCTCAGTGGCATTGACGTAAAATGTAAATAATATGCTATGTAATCATCTTACCTATTGCGATTTTGTTTGCAATAACGGTATGATGGCCACAAGTCACACTTGCACTTGAAGTAATTCCCGAATAAAGGGGACAAAGAACCTGACCAAACAACTGACTAAAACCGTGTAAATAATCGCAAGGTAAGTTGCAAGGAATGTTTCTAGTTACCATTAGCGTGTTGAGAAACAGATAATATAGAGTGTGGATTTTGCATATGTTTGCACAACATCGAGCGAGATGGAAGGTGCCCTCTCTCTTTCCTCACTGGAGGAACTTTCTCGTTGGACACCTTTGCTTTCGTTGGTGCTGAGGCCGTTATCTCATTTTGCAGGTGCGGACTCAACGCCTTCCTAGAGAAAGTAACACAAAAAATGTGCACCAACATTATGCGAAGTGCGTCTCTATGTAAAGTTACTCGTCCTATGGAATAACAATATGAAAAGTATCATACATACCTTCGGTGTTGTGTGTAGATACAGTGTAACTAATTTACTGAATATTGTAATGAGGAAAAGTTTGTTTATCTATCTACTTTTACGATATTTGCTTGATATGCTTACTCATGATAAATTACCTTTAATTCCCAGATCTGTTTATGTTAACCTTTTAAATATTTAGTTACAAAAGCGATTCTGTTTTCATCAATTTTAATCCGAATTCCGAAGTAAAGAAGGTAGAGTAGGAAAAATAAATCTTAAGTAAGTTTCCTGTTTATCCACTGCTGAGTTATAGCTTCCTATACAGCTCCTTTACTATTCGTTTTTAAATTTTACTAGGATTCTAAGTCTGGGCTCCATACCATGCCCTAAAGGCAGCTTCCAAGTAAACATTCGGCATTTACATCATGTCTGCAAACATAAAGTTTCATAGCAAACTGCTAAAATATATAGTACTATACTAGCACATGATTGGAACACGTGATCCCTAGGAAAGGATCCACGAGCTCCGACAACTAAACCTTCATGGCTGGCCGACGGTCCTGCGTAAATATTAGCACGAGCTGATACCTACATAGTTTCCTGTTTCATTATTCAAAAGTATCTTGTAACAATCCACGCTATGAAGGACGTAGGAACGATTAGTCATCCAAATTAAACTGTTCGCTGACTTTCCATCGACCTACCTGCAGGTTATTCCACCGCGGGAACAAAAAACAGTTCGACGTACGTACCTACAAAAGCATGTAATTATTCCCCGAATACAAACATCTTCAGACAGTATCCATCTTGCAATTTGTAAAATATGATTGAAGACAAGGATAAAACTAATTTGTATTTTAATTTTCTTGGTACTTATTTGTAACAACAAATTTAAATTTCTGCAACTAAAATATCGCAAAAAAGGATATAATAATTAAGTATATGACTTTACTAATTAACACATTGACGAAAGTTTCTGAAATAAGTTACAAGATTGTACCACAAAAGGTCACCTTAACCGCTAGCACGCGCCAGATTATTATTGAAGAAATGCCTTAAACCTTCTACGAATTCAGGTTCCAAGAAAAATCGTTACGCCTACGTAACAAAAACCCCTTTTTAATTCGTTTTAAAAGCTGAAGTAAAGTCAGTTCTACTTGAGCAAAAAACGTACATTGTTTGGCAAACCTGCCTTTAATCTAAATTCTAAAGTGATCGAGCCCGGTCGTCGAACAAGAACAACGATGACCTCACCCGACTCCAACGGAGTGGGGCAGGGCATGCCGACCGAATATTGTATTGCACTAGCTCAATCGCACTTTTTGTACCCGTAAAAAATTACTTCGCGACCTACGTCAACTGCCGCTTGCATGTCAACGCTGAAACGAATCAAATTTTTTACTCCTAGGAAAAAATTATGCCCATTCCAAAAATAAGCCGGAGCTCTTATTTATAATACGTAGACGTTAAATCTACGCTAGTTCCACCGCTGTCATCTTCACAATTTATACTTCACTAGCGATCCGCCCCGGCTTCGCACGGGTAGCACTAATAATCCTAATCTATATAATATAAACTATCCTATCTCTCAAGTTAGATCGAACTGCACATGGTGTGCGAATTTTATTATAATCGGTTAAGTGGTTTAGAAGTCCATTGAGGACAAACATTGTGACACGAGATTTATATGTACATGTATATGTATATGTATATATACTTCATAGGGAAGCTAATCCTAAATCCTGCTGATATTTTAAAATGTTTTTCTACCTTGAATTATATGTACAAGTACATAATACCTCAATGTTTTCTACAGATTTTCCTTACAACGGCATAAGTATTTAGAGATACTTACTAGAACAGAAAGTATTAATTATTTGCGCTACTAAAGCACAGCATCACAGACACACATTATAGTATCACTAGCTGATGCCCGCGACTTCGTCCGCGTGGATCGAGGTTTTTCGGTTCCCGCGGGAACTCTTTAATTTTCCGGGATAAAAAGTAGCCTATGTGCTATTCCAGACTATAATCTATCTCTGTGCCAAATTTCATCCAGATCGGTTCAGCCGTTGGGGCGTGATTGAGTAACAAACATACATCCATACATACATCCATCCATCCAAACTTTCGCATTTATAATATTTATTTGATTTGATAGTTATTAAGGTAATTATGGTAAAACTAGTGACGGCCCGCAGCTTTGCTCGCGTAAGAATTCGAAAAATCCGGCCTTTCCATGTCTACGTTTCTAGCTAGGTCCAAGGATATGGACTGGGCGTAGATGAGGCAACCAGTGAGTGCGTGAGGACTTTTCTTTTTATATACACCCATTTTTAAGGATCTATCTTCTCGTCTCACAAACTCCACAGGTATCCGGAGTGCGGGCAGTTATCTCGGCCAACATACAAGTTTGATTATTTTTTGAGGACAAGTTCAGTTTTACATTTTTAGCAAGTAATAATATGTAGTTTAATCGAAAATATCGAATTCATTTAAAACGAACAAAGGCAGATTTAAATGAACAAAAAATAATCGATTGATGACTGAAGCACATAAGAAATTATTTATCATTCACCAGCCTTTGCAGTTTGCATATGTTAATTGTACAATAGAACACTTAACTAACATAACTCCATTGTTTCATGGTCATCGGTCTTGCAAATATGGCGTCAACTTGAACTACGATTAATCAATCCTGCTACGAAACTACTACGCTTATATTTTATTATAGGCGTACGATAATGAAGCAGGAAGTAATTTAAATTGAATATACTCTTGCGAATATTTAGTAATGATATGCCTTAAAGTGCGAATGAATAAAGAAAAAACGTACATTTTGTAAATATTAAGTACCTACTAGCAGGTGCCCGCGACTTCATCCGCGTGAAATAAGTTTTTTAAATTCCCACTGAAACTCCCTAATTTTTCGGGTTAAAATATAGCATGACACAAATAATGTGGCTTTCTATTGGTACCAGATTTTTCAAAATCGGTTCAGTAGATCCAGAGATTACCCCCTACAGCCTCACAAACTCACAAACTTTACCTCTCTATAATATTAGTAGGTATAGATAAATACGTAGTTGGTATTAGTAGCTCGAGTTGGTGGCGCAGCAACAGGCAGCAAGGTCGTCCTCAATGTTACGTGGCCACTCTCGTATAATCTGTACTACGCTCCGCGGCACGGGCGGATTGAGCTAAATAGTATGCGCAAATGCCGGCCGGCTGGCAACAAGCTGCCCAGCTAAATAAAAGTAAATGCATGCTAAATTTTGTTTTACGTACGAACGTTGAAACGATAATGTAGAGCTGCACTGCAAGTGCCACTCACTATTTGACTACCGAAGACTGGTCAATGAATGCAGGATATCAAATCATACTAATATTTATGTATAAATTTGAAAGTGTGTTTGTTTGTTCGTTGGTTTGTCCTTCAATCACGCCGCAACAGAGCAACGAATTTTTTGCATGGGTATAGCTCAGCACCTGGAGAGTGGCATAGGCTATTTTTTATCCCCGAAAATTGCAAGGAGTTCCCATCGTAATCAAAAAACTTATTCCACGTTGACGAAGTCGCGGGCATCAGCTATTGCCAAATATTCAAGGCTACATTAGAGCAATGATTTACATTACGAGTTTGTAATGAGCTTCCGCGTTCTGTCTGACGTAGCCCGATCTGTGGCGATTAGATCACAATCAAACAAAATAAGAACGAAATTTCCTTAGAGCTGCCTTGAAAGAATCAAACATGATGAGCGAGTGGTGATACGTTGCTCGTTACGTCAGCGCAGTAGAGAAAATTACGTATGTTTGCTATTTTTACGCGGGCGTGCACCGAGCCGCGCGCGCCGGCCGGCACGATCCAATTATTGCCACCAAATAAGCACACTGCGTAAATCCAGTGGCTGTGTTGATAACAATGTTACAGACATTTTCCAAGTATCAAAATTTTTAATTTATCTTTTATTATATAACCTTAGTTTGCCCCTTCTTAGCTTAATTATCATACGAATATACGACTGATCAAAATAATTTTTATCGTTTGATAAAATGTCATTGACTTGTGTTAGCTAGCATACCTATTACCTATAATGCATGCACAAATTCAACAATCGTAGTTACTTATACTTTATGTACCTACGATTGTTTCAATGTTACATACTCGTACATACCTACTACTATATACACTTCCTAAAAGATATGTCACTTTGAAAAATTGATAATGTAATTAGCACTTCTATTGTTGTACTGAGCGGCAGCTTTAAGTGACTTTTAGGTTAAATTCATTATTTACATACTGTAAGTATGTCTGCGATATTGTTAAGGTGACCTGTAATCATCTGTTTGGAATCGGATAGCGACCCTGCAGAAGGTCGTAACCGCTCGGGGTGAACACACCTAGTATCTGGGGTGCGTACTTAGGTCGTAACTCGCAAGGCTGAATTTCTGAATAGGTCATTGACTATTTTATGAATTCTTGTAAATTTTGAATTTTATTTGTTTCGTAATTCTTTAAATTAATATATAATAAAATTAATAACACATATTTTCTTAACATTAACCTGTAAAATATAGTTAACAGAGGTCGTTGAATCTAAAACAATAAAATATCTTTGAATTTGCAAAGTTTTTTCTGTTTTAGCCAGAAAAATTGCAAACTGGTTAGCTATAATAATTTATTGCCGAATGGCGATAGATCTTTTCGGTCAGCGATCCTATGCCTGCAAGTCAATGAACGTAATTTGTATGGGCGCCTGTTGCTCCTAGGACGTCCACACTCTACAGCCTCGGTCAATTATCTCGGGTCTTTAGATCTTTGAACCTTGTGAACGTTCCCTCGCTGGCGAATAATCTACAATAAGTATATAAATTAAATCAAAGTCGTATTTTTTGGAATAATACTTTTTTTGACTGTTATGTACTGCAACGGCTATTCTTTTGAACTTTAATGAAGTGCGACTTCTTAAAGAATTCTAATTAAAAGTAAAAAGTTTAAACGGCAATATTTTCTTTATTTCTGCAGATTTTGGCTTATCTATGACATAAGAACTATCTCGCCTTCAGATGGTACGTGATGATACCATTTAGGTACAATGGAACGCGGTAACCTGGTGAAAGGTAGAAGGTTAAACAGACTACTAATTGTCTTGTATAACACACATAAATTATACAAGACGTTTAAAACAGTAAGGGATTTTCCTTAGATAATAAATAAATAAATAAAAATAAAATATTCATTTGCCAAATTACAAGGTTCAAAATTATAATTTGGCCTCTAACTTCCAAAAAGTAAAGACTGTAGGTATATATTATGTAGACTAGATGTCCAGATACCTATCTCTTACTGCTACATTATATTTAATACTAGCGGACGCCCGCGACTTCGTTCGCGTGGCATAAGTTTTTTAATTCCCACAGGCACACCTTAATTTCCCGGGATGAAAAGAAGCATAAGTCACTCTCCAGGTCCTCGAATCTATACCTATGCAAAAAATCACGTCGATCCGTTGCTCTGTTGTGGACAAACTCTCTATTTAAAGTCCTTGGGGATACAAATTTCAAAAACCGGCCAAGTGCGAGTCGGACTCGCGCACCGAGGGTTCCGTACAAACCTGTAGTAAGTTTTACGATTTATGACGTATTAAAAATAAAAATTACGTTTGTTGTATGGGAGCCCCCCTTTAATATTTACTTTATTGATATTTAATTATTTATTTTGAATGGTAATATACAAGTTAATATTCTGTGAAAATTTGAACCGTCTACCTGTTACCGTTTTTAATATTGAGCAAAAAAATACGAAAAAGACACGTTTATTGTATGGGGACCCCCCTTAATATATATATTTTTTTAATTTTTAGTATTTGTTGTTATAGCGGCAACGGAAATACATCATTTGTGAAAATTTCAGCTTTCTAGCTATCACGGTTTATGAGATACAGCCTGGAGACAGACAGACAGACAGACAGACAGACAGACAGACAGACAGACAGACAGACAGACAGACAGACAGACAGACAGACAGACAGACAGACAGACAGCGGAGTCTTAGTAATAGGGTCCCGTTTTTACCCTTTGGGTACGGAACCCTAAAAACTGTGAAATGCGTATTTCATAATTTTATTACGGAAGCCCAAATACCAAGTTATAACTTGAAAAACGACGGAATTTCATACAAACTTTCCACCCCTATTTAACCCGTTTGCGGGTAGAATTTTTAAAAATTGTGACACACGTGCTTCTTTATTTTTTTCCGAAAGCCAAGATATCATATTTCGTAGATATTTAAACATGAAAAATAAAGAACTTTCAAACAAGCTTTCATTCCCTATTTCAGCCCTTTGGGGGTAGAATTTTCGATAATAGCGAAACACGTATTTCTTCATTTTAATCCGGTAGCCCAAATATCAAGTTTCATGGCTATTACTTTAAAAACGACGGATTTTCATACAAACTTGCAACCCCTATTTTACCCCTTTAGGGGTGGAATTTCGAAAAACCGTTTCTTAGTGGATACCAACTCTTCACAAAGAACACACCCTCCAAATTTCATGCCTCTAGGACCAGCGGTTTAGGCTGTCCGTTGATATATAAGATTTTAGATTATATAGATTATCTATATGTCTTGCAGGTACAGTTATGCAATAAACAAATAAATTCCTTATTAAGTAATAACTAAAATGAAGTTGATACCATTAGTTTTGCGTAAAAACAAATTGAATACATATATTATAATTTAAATCGATTGTGAATTTTATTTATTTTAACGTTGACGCCATTTGATTACAATGCAATATGTTACGTATGTAAACGCCCGATAAACTTCGTCGTTTCGTTTATTTAGGTACACAGCGACCAATTTTGAAAAACTTATACCTACTTCTTACTACTGTTAACTATGTTTTACTATAAGAATCTTAATTTAAATTATTATCAGACTAAAATGTGCAACTTCCCAATTATAAAAAAAATTTCAAAAAAAAATAAAACCCGACTTCAAAAACCACAAACACTAAAAAGTAAAAAATAATTTAATTTATTATGTATACAAGAGTTAATTTAGTTCTATAATAACATTTTTTGGAGTCGGTACCAATTAGCCGCATGAACCGTCTACCTACTCTTCATTATTGTTGACGTGACTCCACATTGGCACCGACTCCAAAGAATGTTATTATAGAACTAAATTAACTCTTGTATACATAATAAATTAAATTATTTTTTACTTTTTAGTGTTTGTGGTTTTTGAAGTCGGTTTTTATTTTTTTTTTGAAAATTTTTTATTTCACAATTTTTACTGGCCCCACTGTTTTAAAATACAGGATGTAACCAGAACGAGATATGCTATGCATGGTTAAAACATACTGTTTACAAGACTATCACACTGATCGCGAGCAATTTACTCTTATCCATTAGGAATTCCGTTCTCCATCTCCGGAGATATTCATTAGATCTTCACCAAATTGAATTGGGACCACACGGGAAGCACCAGCTTTCAAATAAAAAAAGAATCATCCAAATCGGTCCACCCAGTCAAAAGTTCTGAGGTAACAAACATTAAAAAAAAAAAAAAACAGTCGAATTGAGAACCTCCTCCTTTTTTTGAAGTCGGTTAAAAATACGAATGTTTACAGATAACCCTCTAGATAAGTTCTATATTAGGTACCATAGACATGGAGTCATGTCTCATGTGTGATGCTTGTGATCTATGTTTTTTGATATTGTCGTGTTTCAATTCGAGTTAATTTTGAACTGAGCTACGCCGCGCCGGTCTCATAAACGAATTAAATAAGTATTATATTATCTCGTAGACTAATATTGACCGCTGTTTTCTATAATTAAAAATATTTTATTAAATAATAATTTAACTTCATATTATATGCCTTCATAATATTATATTATACTAGATGATGCGATTTCATCCGCGTGGATTAAGGTTTTTGATTCTCGCGGGAACTCTTGAATTTCCCGGGATAAAAAGTAGCCTATGTCCTTCCCCGCGATACAATCTAACCCTGTACCAAATTTCATCAAAAATCGGTTGAACAGGTGGGCTGTGAAAGCTTAGTAGACAGACAGACACACTTTCGCGTAAATATAATATTTGTATGTTCAGTAGTTAACAGTTATGAAGGTTAATAAAGAACAATTTTTAGGCGTTATCAGTCATCATTATAAAACTGCATTGATAAGGTGTATCGTGTAGGTTATCAGCGAGTGTAGGTCAACATGAAAAGTCAACAAAATTCAAATTCATATTTCAGTAGGTACGTTAAATCGCAAATTATGCAATGATTATGATAGAAACATTGAAAATATTTTTTGAGCTTGAGATATATTGTATTGCAAATCGAAATACATTTACTACATACACTACAATAATATTATCATCTACACGAGTACAGTGTCCAATATAAACGTATATACAAGTGCTGGGCTTAGGGTGATCGCCCCGTCGATCGCGGTGCTATGATCCCAGTCCTTGTATACAACCTTCGCCTATTAATATTTGTAATTGCGTGTCCAGACGGAGAAAATAGACTAACAGCCTAAAAGGTCAAATGTCATAGAAGTTGAACGAACGACCGCAAAAGATTCAGCCACCCCTAACTGTGCATTTCTTACAGGTTTTTATTTAAATAATCTTATTAGATTTTATTCAAACATTGTACGGTTTTTAGATCGTCAAAACACGTAATACTTACCTACGTCAATTAAAGCTTCTATTCATTTGTTTCATTATACCTGAAATCTAACGTTGACCCAATTAGGTAATTGCTAATAAGTAATGACACATTATGCATGACGAAGTTTGACTTGGTCTAATAAATATAATGGTGACCCAGCCTAAGATATACACAAATAGGGGTTTCTACAACATTCTAATTTCTATATCCCGGAATAATTAATATGACAATTACGATGTTTATTATCTAGATATTATAAACATTATCTACCTGTAGGCAAGCCAAGCATAATATAATATCATTGTATCCTTTGTTTACAGATCACGTAAACGAGGTCCGAGTAGTTCCTGCGACCTGGGCTACGGAGAAAGAGACGACCAAATGAATGAGTGTAACGCAGCGCTCGTCCTTATGTCTCTCAGTTGTTCACCAAATTCACCTCGACCCAGTGAGTATTAGCATTCTAATAAATAAGGCTAATCATAGTCACTAGCCTTCGGCTTTCGAAAATCTACCTGGCTGTTATGGAGATGGCATATGTCATGGAGTAGCACGCGGTTTGAGTTCTAAATAGTCAGTCAGTGATACTTACTTTTAAAAGTGGTGTTCTGTTGATGTTAGTTCTGTGAACAACAGATTCTTAAGTCAAAAGACTAAAAGTTACAATATACGCTTAAATTTGGGGCAGGTTCTGTTAAAAAGCCCAGTGCGCTTTCATAATGCGCTTTCAGTAAATGAAGACATGTCAGATACATACTTAGAAAAGTTTTCAACATCATAATTGTTATAATTTTTTTAGCTAGTCCATACCTACTAATATTATAAATGCGAAAGTGTGCCTGTCTGTCCGTCTGTCTGTCTGTCTGTCTGCTACGCTTTCACGGCCCATCTGTTCAACCTATTTTGATGAAATTTGGCATAGGGATAGTTTGCATCCCGGGGAAGGACATAGTCTACTTTTTGTCCCGAAAAATTAAAGAGTTCCCGCGGGAATCAAATACCTTAATCCACGCGGACGAAGTCGCGGGCATCATCTAGTTAAAAATAATTTAACATTTTATGTTCATCTACTATTATATAAGCAAGACTGCGATATGCTGTCTGCGTGGTTACGCTAAGCGACGCGATGGTTAAAGGATTACATAATTAGTGGATATACCATTTGCGAGGTTGTAAATATTACATGTTGTGCTAGGTTCTACTTTCATATTATCCTAAGATGCCAATGGGATAGAAATAGGTATGCACTGTATTTTATTTATTGCATAATTTAACCATTCTGAGTTTAGATCGTACAAAATGTTGATAACGTCTAGACAGAAGTCTAGACTTCGTCTAGACAGGTATTCCAAGTAACTCTGCTGTTATGTGCTCCAACCAAATGCGATCTAGTTTACCCGAGTGCAGCATATTTTGGACACCCTCCATTAGCCAGACCCTTTATTAGGTAATACTCAAGTTAGTATACCCTTGCTGAAATGAAGCTTCTGCACTGAGAAGATCGAGAAAACTTCGATCAAATTCTTACATCTTACGGTCTTGCCTTAGATGTTGGTAGTAAGTATCTACTGTTCTCAATTGCATTTTTATATTTATTCTTATTTCTGTTTGTAATCCGATTTCAATATCAATATTATACATAGTAACAACGTAACTGCAATTATCAGCAAAATATTTTTACAATTTTATTGTTAGTCTAAAACAATATTATGGTACAAAATCAAGGATACTGTGAATCGTGACATCAAACACAATCTTTTCATTGCATGATTACATCCATAGACTTATGACTTTTACTCTACCGTAATCTAATGATCTAAGTATAATAATCACATGTTAACAACAGGGATTCTCGTTCGTACGTTCGTGTAACAGTTACCAAAACAAAAATAGCCCAAACAGAGATCAAAATAATAAGCATAACTTTTGATTGCAACTTATCTTTTAACATTACGCAATTTGGTACAAAGGTACTCCCTCTCTAATGGCTCACATAAAAATTTATGTTCATCTTCAGTACAGGTCTAAATGCCGGTATGCAGAGAGTTGCCATATCCTAGAGGTGGTATGTCTCGTTTAACTGCAGTTGTGCCCTTTTGTCATTCAGTAAATTGGCGATAATATACTCTGTTGTATGATATGACGCTATCTTCATGATATGACGCAAATATTCCGTTAAAAGATACAACGAACTTGTAACTTAAAAATATTTATGAGTTAAATATTGTGTTCGTTGCAATTATTAGTTGGGAAACCACTATTTTTATTTGTTTTACAATCTGTCATATTAATTTATATTATTAGTTGGGAATGCTTTTCTACCGTCTGATATATGAAGTCTGTATCTCTGTGGTCTTTAACTCAATGCCGGTATGCATGTGCCGAGAAAATACGAGTAGCCGTTCTTGCAAGTGAAAGTAGCGGCTACAGTTCCGTTTCGTAATTTATCGCTGTGTAATTTTATTTGTGCTACGCACTTGCAACCGTTGGAATGGATGGAAGGCTAAATTTCGAGTCAAAAATGTGCTAATATTTTGTACGTCTAGCATTGTTTTAGTTAATTTAGAGATAGCTATCTTAAAACGTTCTTTGTACCTGTTCGCGCTTGAAGTCGTTCACATCAAACAATACATAATTTAAGACATATTTTAACAATCCTACAAGTTCTACGACTTTATGTGGTCTTTGCATTGCCGAAGTAAGTAAAATACTTTCCCACAATAGCCTCCTAAAACACTCATTGCGAAAAGTCATATTATCTCATACTAATATTATAAATGCGAAAGTGTTTGTTTGTTGGTTTATTTGGTTTGTTGGTTTGTACTTCAATCACTCCGCAACGGAGCAACAGATCGACGTGATTTTTGGCATGGGTATAGTTGAGGACCTGGAGAGTGACATAGGCTACTTTTATCCCGGAAAATTAAGAAAAATTAAGTTAAAAAAACGCGGGCATCAGCACTTTATGCATTCACATCTCCTGCTAATAATAAGTAGAGTTACCCACATTAGTGAAATTGCAATTATAGCAAACGTAAACAATTGAATTAAACATCGGCATTCCGGGGGCACCCACTTGAGTTGCTTTGACTCAGCCGGAACTGACGTTTAAAGAGTACTGATTATGGGGTCACTAATTATATAATAATACTAAGTTATGATGTGTAATAATTCCTTGAAACTATCAACGTTTAGAGCTAACATGAGTAGCCATGGCCATCCCTTATCCATATAATGGGAACAGAATAAACAAAGCCAACTTTGCTTATCTACAGGAGTATTATTACATATTATATACTACCGGAGATACCGTTTAAATACACCTCTACCTTTATCAGGATAGTGGTTTCAACGTTGATTCATGATTCACAGTCATAATTATTATAATCTCGCGGGTAAATACTGGTAATTCGAGCTTTATGTTAACAGTTGTGGCAACTTGAATTCAGATATCTTTGGTTTGAAGAAGTCACGAAGGTTTTAAGCAGAACGGAGAACATCGTACCGAACGCATTTACGTTATTATGTCGATTCTTCCTAAAAAAAAAGATCCACAAAACGTGAGCATCCATGTGTGATGTATATTACTTGTATGTGTGTGTATGTGTGAACGTATAACTTTTCCTCGTTTAACAACTCCTAGGATCTGCAGGAAATGCCGTCCGTCCTAACTACTATCCTTGACAGTAAACTGTTTTGACAGGTGCATGGGGTGACCGGTCATCAGTGTCTCCAGGGGCTAGCAGCAGTTCGGGCTCGTCATGGCGATCTGGTACACCATCACCACCTCCCGTTTCTTCATCATTCAGCGACGAAGGCATCGCCATGGACTACGAGGACAAACCACCCACCAAAAAGAGGGTAAGTCTACTATTATCTTTGTATTCAAATTATTATTGGTCAAATTCTTAAAAACTTGTGTTTGTCTAATAAGAAAGATTTACAGGGCCTTTATTCAATTGTAGATTATTCTATTTAAATCGTAGGTATCATTTACGCATAGTGTTTAAGATAATAAATAATGTGACAGCAGATTTGTGGCAATTTGAACAACTCTACACTGGCAGATGTTAACTATATTGTGCTAACATAACTGCAGTGTCGTATGTCTGCTAACTCGAAAACTGCACTAAAGACATGGCATGCCCTAACTACAATCAGTGACAACTACTTAATTGAGACTATTTCTTGTATGAGAATATGCCAAGGAATATATACGATTAAACAGAATCAGGGACCTGTTTTACATTTAAAGTTACAGTAACTGTAAATATGCAGACAAACGGAATGGAGACAGTTTATACTGCGTGCAAAGTAATGATCCTTCGAGACAAAATTACTACGTCTTGTTGAACGTGCCCAACTACCGCCACCGGTCCTAATTAGACCGTGACACAGATCATGCTCGCTTTCATATCGTAACCGACTGTGCATAAGTAAATTACACTTTATACGAAGCAGATCCTATACGCAAGTTGTTCTTACAATGTATGTACAGATAACCATTTTCATTTTGTCCTTATAGTTGAATATTTATTGGATGTTAATTTATACTGGATGTAAATCAATGTTGTTTCTAATTATTAAAAGTAATAACGGGTACATACCATGATATGAATTAAATAATCGTACCCGCTATAACTTTATATTATATCGTTAAACCACGAAGAAAATATATCATCGTTGTTTCTATACACTCAATTTTCGAGTGTGAATTATCCGCTGCACTATTTCCACTGATCCATCTTCGTTATAAACAGATTCCTTGTTCCATGGATCCACAGTCCTCACCACAGAGCCTAACAGGATTAAAGGCCTATGATATAAAATATGCGATTAATTTATATTATTTCATTGCACCAAATAGGAAACATTACGTGACGCATAAAAGTGATTCAAACGCACAGATGCAAGTCAATCTTTTGTCCATGCAATCTCGCTGTGTCATAATGATAATGACTGCCATTCGAGATAATATACAAAACGTTTCGTATAGCCTCTACAATATAACTTTCACTGAGTTAGACACCTGTTCGAAGTCGTTAGAGGCCATTATATCACGACCAGGCAATTCCTATTCCTGGTTTCGCAAATCTGTTCCTTGAGTCGGCTTCTGCGTAAAACAACTTGTTTAAATACCTACTGCTATAAACATTACTAAGCTAATCTCAATATATACTGCAGTACGCCTGGCAATATAACTTCTGATTCTACGTAACACCTGACACCTACTTCATATCAACTATGAGGTAAGTAACAATGTTAGTTAACATTAAGCTTGAGAGACAATAAAACATCGATGACATAATGAAATATCACCGTTCAGAACTCAGTAATTCCATAAGCCTAAATCTTTATCTATTTACTTTCATTATTAATCAATACAATTTAAAATGTAAATTGAGAAAAAAGTGGAACGGAAAAGCATGAAGCGGCTCTTGATAAGTATAATAGCGGCAGTTTCCTATCCTCTGTTCATGTACCTACTTGCGATTTCTTTGCCAATGTATTATACTGCTGTATATGAAATAATTGCTATAAGAAGCAAAAATATTGTGCCTACGGCTGTACAGTTGCTAGTTTTATTGTACGAGTACATCTACTATTCTAATGACATATTCATTTGTAATGTTAAAACAGCCACGTAATCTTACGCACAACAAAAAATTGCTGGTTATCAATAAATAAATAAATATTGATCATAACAATCGATGGATTAAATAAATAAGTGAAAAAATATGTGGCATTGACAAAAAAAAATTTTCATAGCCAGCTGTCCACACAAGGTTCATATTATGTATATTTACGTAAGTGCTAGTTGCAAGTATCGAGAATATATTAAATGATTTACGATACACGTGCACAGTTCAGTGTATCGTACAATGTCAAGGCGCAGTACTGTGGTCGCTCATTATGTAATTCCATTGTAAAGTTGTCATAAATACGTTTACGACTGAGTAATCAACAGCACGTATCATCTACGTTCTTCGTTTACGATCTCACACCCGATATTAAATTTGAAATGCTACCTATGTTAAAACTAAACGCATCTATTTAGTGTGTATTTGCTAAAGCTTCTAATATTAAATTTTACACTGATTTTTAATTAAAAATCTGTTATTTTTTATAATTATAGTACGCTGTTCTAGAATTAAATCAACAACGTCGCGTCAATCGTGATAAACATTTCCTGTGCTTGAAGAAAACTTGTATGAAGTATATTGTAATTTGTATTAGGTAAATTATTGTAGGTATACTTAGCTAATATTTTAAGGATTTAATGCTTCTTCAACAGCAAGAAGTGTATATTTTAACAATATCAATCAGCATTTGGTTTTATTAAATCGCTGCTGCATAGCTAGGTAGAGATACTAGCATCCAACGGCACGTGAAACAATTATTGTATCCATGACATTAATTCACTCGAAATCTACTCAAAACAAGTGGGATTACTGTATAGCTGATACAACTGGAAATAATGAGCTCATAGTGCTGTTCAAAATATAGGGCACGTATAACCTTACGAAAGGTATGATTGACTTCCAAACAAAGCAGCTCTTTTACTGTTAAACGTCGACACACATCTTTTATGTAAACTAATATTATAAAGAGAAAAGATTTGTTTGTTTGTAGTGTCCGACCGAAAGTTCGGTTTTGGTTTCGGTTTCGGTCGAGTTTCGGCAAAAAAACGAGTTTCGGTTTAGTTTCGGTTTCGGCGGCAAACCTGCCGAAACTACGACCGAAACCGAAACTGCATTCGGGAGTTCGCGCGCTGTGATCGGTTTGTAATGGATAAACTCAAAAACTGCTCAACCGATTTTAAAAATTCTTTCACTTATAGAAAGCTACATTATCAGCGAGTAACGTAGGCTATATTATTTTATATTCAAAAAATTAGAGATCCTTACGAAAATTGCAATTATGTGAACTAAGTCGGAAAAAATCCTCTCTTCTGACAGCTTACGTGGCGTGCGCTGCGTAAATAGTTAAAGTTACACGAAAACAATGTATGGTGGAATTGTTCCTCTCAAAAAATTCTAAAAAGAAATAGTATCTATCTTTTAAGGTTGACTCACAATAACCATTTTTATAGCTATATTGGGTATAGACTATTAGGATTATTAGTGCTACCCGTGCGAAGCCAGGGCGAATCGCTAGTACGAAAATATTGAGGAACTTGACAAACAAAGGAGTTGCATCTTAAATGTACGCTATGTTATGACCGTGGTCTTTGTTATATTATTGTAAGTAAACCGTAGATGTGGGAATTATAGTAATTGTTCATTTAAACATTTAACAAAGAGATGATATGAACTGAGAACTAATCGACTGAAATCGTAGAGCTACAGCCTTCTTGTACGTAATTGGAAAAATCATGAACACTAGCCATTGTCTAGTGTCGAGTGCATTTGTTTCAGGCAACGATTACGCAACTCCATTTCTGACGCACAGGCTTATATAAACAACTAGTATGGCGCGTGGGTGCGCGGCCCGCTAGCGGACCGCGTGGTGGACCGCGTGGCCCACTGTGATCCACTGTCTACTTACTCGCTGTCCTAATATCCTGGTTTACTGTCTACGTGTTTGACGACCTCCGTGGCGCAGTGTTGAGCGCTGTTGATTAACGTGCGGAGGTCCCGGGTTCGATCCCCGGCAGGGTTTGGAAAATTGATAATTACTGAATTTACCTGGTCTGGCCTGGTGGGAGGCTTCAGCCATGGCTAGTTACCACCCTACCGGCAAAGACGTGCCGCCAAGCGATTTAGCGTTCCGGTACGATGCCGTGTAGAAACCGAATAGGGGTATGGGTTTAATAAAACTGCCATGCCCCTAACAGGTTAGCCCGCTACCATCTTAGACTGCATCATCACTTACCATCAGGTGAGATCGCAGTCAAGGGCTTGGACTTGTAGTGGATAAAAAAAACTGAACAACACTGCTATGCTAGTGACCACAGTGGAAACGTCAGCACGCCAAGCGTCCGACGTAAAAGAAAATTCTCATAAAGGAAAAAACATAAAACAAAGCTGGCTTTCCTAATGGCAAACCGACATTAATTCTTCCATAAAGAAATAAAGAACAAATCTTGTAAAAAAACCATATCAAAATCATGCATATTTCCTAACTTCTTGTACTCTCTTCAATGTTCGTAGATTCTGCCATCTTATTTTTTTCTGCTCATCAAGTAGACTTTCTGGCCCTGATAATTTTCTACCCAAAAACCTCTCTTCCATCTTTTAAATAATGTCTGAGATAGCCGCTATCTTGAATCCGCCATTTTGGATTTTTTTTTCAGCTCACTGCCAATTGTATGAAGTTTTGAGTATTTTTTTTTCAGCAGCCCCTACCTATCTTTAATACCCTGACCGTGCTCCTCACACATCATCCGAACCTTCGACCATCATCTCTCTCCATATTTTTTTCTCCGAACCATTTGTCAAAATGAGAATTCTTCTATTAAAACAAACTTTGAAAAGGATATATCCGCCATATTATATTTTCTATGAAAAAATAAATTCCGCCATCTTGAATTTTTTTCCTGTTCATCAAGTAGACCTTCATGTCCTGATCATCTTTTGCCAAGAAACCACTCTTCCATCTCTGATACTCTCCGAGATAGACACCGACGAAATTTGTATGGCGGCCATCTTAAATCCGCCATTTTGATTTTTTTTTTCAGCTCACTGTCAATTGGATGAAGTATCGAGTGACATTTGTTCGAGCACCCCCCACCTATCTTCAATACCCTTTTCTATGGAAAAATAAATTCCGCCATCTTGAATTTTTTTCCTGTTCATCAAGTAGACCCTCATGTCCTGATCATCTTTTGCCAAGAAACCACTCTTCCATCTTTTATACTCTCCGAGATAGACACCGACGAAATTTGTATGGCGGCCATCTTAAATCCGCCATTTTGAATTTTTTTTCAGCTCACTGTCAATCGGATGAAGTTTCGAGTGACATTTGGTCGAGCACCCCCCACCTATCTTCGATACCCTGGCTGGTGCTCTTCATCCGTCTTCGAAATCCTCAATCATCAGCTCTCTCTGTATTTTTCCTCTTAATGAATTTTTGTCTTCTATACGAAACGATGAGTGAAAAAAAAAAATTTCATACAAAATTTTACAGGAGAGGTGATCAATCAGTCAGTCAGTCAGCACGAGCAGCTATATATATATTAACTAGTATGGCGCGTGGTTGCGCGGCCCGCTACAGCGGACCGCGTAGTGGACCGCGTGGTCCACTGTCTACTTACTCGCTGTCCTACTATCCTGCCCCCCGATTATGTAAGAATGGCCGATCAAATCGTCAAAGTTCGGCGTCAAAGTAAAATAAACCATAACAGCATTAAATTAGAGCTCAATTTCGATACACGAAATTGAGCTCTAATTCAATGCTGTTATGGTTTATTTTACTTTGACGCCGAACTTTTTCGATTTGATCGACAATTCTTACATAATCGGGCAGCTGGTTTACTGTCTACGTGTTCTGATCTGAACAACACACTGATATGCTAGTGAGCACAGTGGAAGCGCCAGCACGCCAAGCGTCCGACGTAAAAGAAAATTCTCTTATAGGAAAAACATAAAACAAAGACCACCAACCCCCCGCCCCTCCCTTTTTGTTTGAGCAGCCCCTAAGTAGGTCTATCTTTAATACCCTGACCGTGCTCCTCACCCATCATCCGAACCTTCGATCATCCTCTCTCTCCATATTTTTTTCTCCGAACCATTCATCAAAATGAGAATTCTTCCGTAAAAACAAATCTTGAAAAGAAACCGTAATCTTGCATAGTTTTTCTATGGAAAAATAAATTCCGCCATCTTGAATTTTTTTCCTGTTCATCAAGTAGACCCTCATGTCCTGATCATCTTTTGCCAAGAAACCACTCTTCCATCTTTTATACTCTCCGAGATAGACACCGACGAAATTTGTATGGCGGCCATCTTAAATCCGCCATTTTGGATTTTTTTTTGAGCTCACTGTCAATTGGATGAAGTTTCGAGTGACATTTGTTCGAGCACCCCCCACCTATCTTCAATACCCTTTTCTATGGAAAAATAAATTCCGCCATCTTAAACTTTTTTCCTGTTCATCAAGAAAACCTTCAGGTCCTGATCATCTTTTGCCGAGAAACCACTCTTCCATCTTTTATACTCTCCGAGATAGACACCGACGAAATTTGTATGGCGGCCATCTTAAATCCGCCATTTTGAATTTTTTTTCAGCTCACTGTCAATCGGATGAAGTTTCGAATGACATTTGGTCGAGCACCCCCCACCTATCTTCGATACCCTGGCTGGTGCCCTTCATTCGTCTTCGAAATCCTCAATCATCAGCTCTCTCTGTATTTTTCCTCTTAATGAATTTTTGTCTTCTATACGAAACGATGAGTGAAAAAAAAAATGTTCATACAAAATTTTACAGGAGAGGTGATCAATGAGTCAGTCAGCACGAGCAGCTATATATATATTAACTAGTATGGCGCGTGGCTGCGCGGCCCGCTAGCGGACCGCGTACTGGACCGCGTGGTCCACTGTCTACTTACTCGCTGTCCTACTATCCTGCCCCCCGATTATGTAAGAATTGCCGATCAAATCGTCAAAGTTCGGCGTCAAAGTAAAATAAACCATAACAGCATTAAATTAGAGCTCAATTTCGAAACACGAAATTGAGCTCTAATTCAATGCTGTTATGGTTTATTTTACATTGACGCCGAACTTTTACGATTTGATCGAAAATTCTTACATAATCGGGCAGCTGGTTTACTGTCTACGTGTTCTGATCTGAACAACACACTGCTATGTTAGTGAGTACAGTGGAAGCGCCAGCACGCCAAGCGTCCGACGTAAAAGAAAATTCTCATAAAGGAAAAACATAAAACAAAGACCACCAACCCCCCGCCCCTCCCTTTTTGTTTGAGCAGCCCCTAAGTAGGTACCTATCTTTAACACCCTGACCGCGTGCTCCTCACCCATCATCCGAACCTTCGATCATCATCTCTCTCCATATTTTTTTCTCCGAACCATTCGTCAAAATGAGATTTCTTCCATAAAAACAAATTTTGAAAAGGAACCGCATCAAAGTCTTGCATAGCAATATTCGCCATACATTTTCTATGGAAAAATAAATTCCGCCATCTTGAATTTTTTTCCTGTTCATCAGTAGACCCTCATGTCCTGATCATCTTTTGCCAAGAAATCACTCTTCCATCTTTTATACTCTCCGAGATAGACACCGTCGAAATTTGTATGGCGGCCATCTTAAATCCGCCATTTTGAAATTTTTTTCAGCTAACTGTCAATTGGATGATGTTTCGAGTGACATTTGGTCGAGCACCCCCCGCCTATCTTCAATACCCTTTTCTATGGAAAAATAAATTCCGCCATCTTGAATTTTTTTCCTGTTCATCAAGTAGACCCTCATGTCCTGATCATATTTTGCCAAGAAACCACTCTTCCATCTTTTATACTCTCCGAGATAGACACCGTCGAAATTTGTATGGCGGCCATCTTAAATCCGCCATTTTGAAATTTTTTTCAGCTAACTGTCAATTGGATGAAGTTTCGAGTGACATTTGGTCGAGCACCCCCCACCTATCTTCGATACTCTGGCTGGTGCTCTTCATCCGTCTTCGAAATCCTCAATCATCAGCTCTCTCCGTATTTTTCCTCCGAATGAATTTTTGTCTTTTATACGAAACGATGAGTGAAAAAAAAATTTTTCATACAAAATTTTACAGGAGAGGTGATCAATCAGTCAGTCAGTCAGCACGAGCAGCTATATATATATTAAGAACATTTATGGGTGCGCTTGCATTATTTACTAATAACCTTTTTATGCTTAGAGATCTTAAATGCCAACTAATCCGCGGTAGGCTTGCTAGAAATAATCTATTCACTTCAAGATAGATATTTATATCGAGCCCAGCGTGCAGAGGATAGCTTTAATACATCCTAATTCCTTATACTTTTATTTCTTTAAGTGGTAATTATCTTTTGAGTTGTTATTTAATAATGTTTTGGCGTCATTGTCATTCATGCGCAGTTAGTACTCTTGGACAAACGTCCTGTAAGTAGTTTGGCGTACAGTGCAAGACGTCTCAAGCCCACGCCCGCGCTCAACCTTGTGGTGACGGCCAAAACCTCGTGGGTGGAGCGGAGACGCGTTCTTTCTGACTACTACTATAATATGACTGCTCTTATGTAATACGTTTTACACGAAAGTACCTAATAGACATAATAACTGTAATGAGAAAGAATATTGCCGTCACGAAATTTTTCAATCGCAGTAAGACACGCAAACATTCCAAAAGCTGACCTGATTTTGTGATAAGATCTTTGAAATCATATTTTAGTATATTAACCGGTATTTAAGGTATTTAAATGGAAATTATAGTTTATCATTCAAGATCAGACTTGAGTTTTGTCAGTGGATAATTTAGTAGCCTACTTACCATGAGATATTAATATTAGGTACATTCACTTGGTTATTGTACACTAAATAGAGCTATGTAGCGAATACAATGCAATCTTAATGCTTCACGAGACTTTTCACGAGGCTAATAATTGCCTTATATCTGGTGTCCAAAAGACTTTTTGGACACCAGATATATAAGGATTTTGTTTTTTTTTGCGCAAAGGATCGGCCGTTCATTTCTGAGTTCAGTATTTTTTCCACTACTATAGGTATGCATAGGTATGATATATATCATGCATGGGCATGATATATATCGTACTTAATTAGATCAGGCGAGCCATAAGTTTATTTTTATATTTATTTTCGTTTCAAAAACAAAGTTGTTTTTCTATTGCGGCAGTAGCACATAAATCCTTTCTGACTTACGAAAAAACGTAAAAGGTCAGAATTAAATTCCAAATGGAGTAAGACATTAATAACACAACATTAACAAGACCATTACAATTCGATATTGACAGTTTGATAAATTAAACTTGTTGCACTTCGGAGTATGACCTTCTCAGGCTTTTTTTAAGGACCATTTTTAAAATATGCTTCTAATCATTTTACTTATAAATGATATTTGTTTTAGGAATCGTTAGGTATAAGTGTTAGTTTTTAAATAATGAAACTATTACTGAAAACCGCAACTGTGTAAAAACAGATGACATAATAATGACATTATAAAAAATGCAACTAAGGATAGTTGGAAGTTTAATTCATATCGCGAATATCTCAACGCTAATCTAGCTCATTGGTTACCCGAACAAATCCTGAACAATAAAATGTATCTAGTCAATTGAACGAACAATCGTGCAGTGCATTGCTAAACATCGATGTACTCGTACCTATGCCTCGATGTACGCCGACTCCTACGCAAATCGCAACCAATACTCGTGGACTATTTGTGCAACAATGCCTTGCCCCAGACTCGGTGTCGCCGGTGGAATCACATGAGTACACTTGGCAAACGGAAATTGTTGCTTAGTAATGCGTCAGAAATATGGTATGAAGAAAACGATATTGGTTCAATTATATTATACCAGATGATGCCCGCGACGTCACATGGATTTAGGTTTCGATAAAATCCCATGGGAACTTTATATACCTACCTCCGTAGATATATCAATTTTTTTACTTTCCCTGCACCGTGAAAAGCTAACAGACAGGCGGGCAGGTACAATTTATAATAATATATAGTAACTTATTAAAGACTAGCTGATGCCCGCGACTTCGTCCGCGTGGATTGAGGATTTTCGGTTCCCGCGGGAACTCTTTAATTTTCCGGGATAAAAAGTAGCCTATGTGCTATTCCAGACTATAATCTATCTCTGTGCCAAATTTCATCCAGATCCGTTCATCCGTTGGAGCGTGATTGAGTAACAAACATACATCCATACATCCATCCATCCAAACTTTCGCATTTATAATATTTATATATTTGATCTATTGGTAGAAAAATTAACTGCATCTAGAAAAAAGAAATTCTCAGTCCACAGAATTAATAAATAGAGACTACGACGTTTCTTAAGCTACTGCAACCTTTGTTCATGGGTAGATATTATTTTAAAGAAAAGAGAAAATAAGATAATTAATATCTAGTAGGTAAATTACTTTTCATCCCGGAAAATTAAAGAGTTCCCGCGGGAACCAAAGAAACAATCCACGCGGACGAAGTCGCGGGCATCAGCTAGTTATACTATAATCTAAACTACTTGAGCATCACATCGCCGGTCGCCTATATAAAAGAGATACATAATCTAATAAGTATTAGCTTACAGCGCAACTGCAGGCAATGTGCACGGGTACGTAATTTAAGACGGCGTCATTTGCAAAATGACGAGCGTCGATTGTGCAGCATTAGTATAATCTTTCCCCGGTGTCAGCACGATTATCGGTCCCAGGGTCGTCGACCTCCCTGCCCGATCCACGCATGTGGACGGAACCAGTTCCTATAGGTTCCTATGCACCACTTACGAGTTACGACGCACCGCCCTCGCTGGGGTCCAAAAAAACGACACCGATTAACATTCATCCCGAATTTGTTACAATAATCTTCGCGTCTTTATTCATACAAACCACTAAAATTATTATTTATGGAAGACTTTTAGATACTATCATCCTTGGCTACATCGGCTTTATTACTCTCTTACACTACCGTAGTCAAACCATAAATTATGTATTATTACAAGCGTATCAAAGACCTATTAAGTGTATGCTCAAATGATACAAAAAGATAAAACTATAGCTGAAGCGGTATACCTTAGCGGTCGCCTTAGCATAAATTAAGAATTACCTTCCACATATTTTGTCATAACAAGTGAGTATATATATGAATAAATGCAAAATCTTTTGTTAACGAGTGTAGGAGTGACGCCAGCTGGCAGACCTTGGGTAAGGACGCAGCTATTATAATGAAGCAAGGCCTTGTAAGCTTTCTGCGTGCGATCTAGGCATGTCATTTATTGTATTTTTTATCATATACATTGCATTGTTATATCTAACATACATTGTTAAAGAATCCATAACTGCAACAGACGCGGGTCTAATTATTTCTCGATGATGGGTACCTATATCCTACTCCGAATTTTCAGGAAATGCCAACACTTAGGTAATAATGGAGTACAAATCAACAGTATTCTTTATCATGCTTACTAACGTGTATATGAACGAACAGTTTTACACACACGTAGGTTACGCCTGTTATATAGGAGGAAGACTTTAAATATATAGGAAATTTAAATATGATGTACATAATTACAACTCACAAGTTGAATTATTAAACCTCTAGTGCTATTGAGTAACTTAGAAATTACCCTGTGTTCTTTGTTTCCGAAATTGTCGTGACGCGAGCCGCCTCCCTGGCCGCTTCATTATCCTTTCCGAGAATGAATTGCCGGCGAAATATCGTGCCTGTTATTAGTCACTGCCATTATACTTGCATTAGGTAGTGGTTCCTGCGAACTACATAGAATAATGGATCTGCACTTCTATTTACACGAGCCAATCAAATGCATTTTATCAAGGTCGCAATAAAGGCGCAACAAGTTTTAGATTGTAAAGAAATAAAATCATAAAAAAAAAAATCTATAGCAATCGTTAAAGAATAAACGCGACATTTCATTGTTAATCTGGGAATTAAGAGAAGGAAGAGAAGGGCTCTACTCGCTATATGGAAAGTTTCGTTAGAAATGAGAGGCGAGGCGTTAGAATTGTCTATATACAAGCGAGAATACGGAATAACAACTTAAGTACTTTGTGTAAATGATCAGCACGAACTGCAACTGTAATGTTGTTATTTATTGAGCAAATAACAGAACACGGCAACTCGGTCCACTTTTCTTGACGGTTTAGTTTTATGGAGATGCCCGCGACTTCGCCCACGTACCTACTAAAGGGTAAACTACTTGAATTTTGAAACCATACAAATAAGTGTACTTTCTACAGAAGACACTAAAATATAAACTTGCCAGATTTTGCAATACATACTAACGCTAGGCAGTGGCACAGTCAATATTTAGAAATTACCTCCCTTTGCAGTTACTATTTCAAAACAAGCTTCGTTTGCAGCACAAATACATAAGTACTTATCAAAATATATTTTAGTAATTTAGGACACATTGCTGATATCCTAAATAAGGACTCCTTATTTTTGGCTCCATTAAACTAGCCTTAGACGTTTGTTTAATTAGTCCAACAATAACACGAAAGCGCGCAAGAGACGACCTCTTTTTTTATTGCATGTATAATATTGTATAGAAGATATGAAAACCCATGCATGCTATGTTGATAACGTGCGAGTAGATGCCGGTAGCACCGCCCCCAGCTTGTCGACGTCGGCTATCATAACAATAGCCAGGCACGTTGCATCAGCGCACGCGCACCAAGCCTGTTCGCCTCGTTGCATAATAATGACCCGCCTTCATTTATCCTTACTCTATGAAGTTTAAGCAGATCGCACACGGCCACAAGAGTCACACATCCGCAAGAGGTGCGTTTTTCAGAACCTTCTGAATATGCGAGTCAGACATCGTCAGACATCGTGGTGCACCGTAAATAGGCATAATAATAATGCCCAGTGATCACGTCAGCGATGACCTGTACTGATGTGATCAAGTATCAACTATCAACGTTTCTCCGGTGCACCCGATGCAGTCGAATCATGCTGCTGACGTTATCATTTTCAGTATTGACTGAAAACTGTGCCCCTCCCATCTTATCATCCCGTTGTTTAACGATAATTAATCGGCAATTTGATATCAGTGGCAACTGGCAATCCTTGATATCAATTAATCGGTTACCATGTATGTAGGTAAATCCATATAATAAATATTATAAATGCGAAAGTCTGGATGTATGGATGTATGTTTGTTACTCAATCACGCTCCAACGGATGAACGGATCTGGATGAAATTTGGCACAGAGATAGATTATAGTCTGGAATAGCACATAGGCTACTTTTTATGCCGGAAAATTAAGGAGTTCCCGCGGGAACCGAAAAACCTCAATCCACGCGGACGAAGTCGCGGGCATCAGCTAGTGTTCTATATAATTAAAGGGTATATATAGGATGATTATAAAATTTAGGTAAATTAAAAGGTTATCAACATACATTGAACTCTTCCTTATCTCGCAATAAAGAAAACGTTCGGCCTTAACTTTCAAAGTAGGTAATACCCTCGTTAACTGACTTACCTTGCAAAGCCTTGCAGCGGTATTATACGGAAATGTCACATTATCTGCTAAATGGCGATAAGGAAAACCACGAGGCAGAATGACGCCTGCAACAATAAAGAAAGCACGAAGTACGAATAGTGGCACGTGTAAACGTCGTAGTAATAATGCGTTTATGTTCGAGAGCACGTACAATAAACAGAACATTAAATTAATCGATAAATTACTAAATACTCTGTCCTCTAATCACATCTCATTTATTTAAATTAACTCTCAATAATATTAACAAAACTAAAATTGAAAGATAATTATATTATTTCCGATGTTCAATAAATACTTACCTACTGTTTCGGTTGCTCAGTCAAATAATATTAGAATTAGATTATAATATTAGATTATACAGTCTAAGTAATCGCTGATTTGCACGCGGAAACCACAGAGCGAGGTCGTTGCTAACTGCACGTATATACAATTTTATCGTTTGAAAAACTACAGTATGTAGGTACCTACCTATTGAGGTTTTATTAGCATGTGGTCATCAGCATTGATGAATAGATTCCATGATTGTCGTTAGTATGTAGTATGTACTATATGTGTGTGTGTATGTGTATGTGCATTGCGTAATATGTACTATGTGTGTAGTAGTACTTATTCATATTTATAATTAAAACAATGAAAAATAGTAAACTACTTTAATTAATAACCACGATACTGTAAATAAATAACATTATTATATTTAAAAGCTGTACAGGAAATTCCCACAGGAATACCTATAATTTTAGAGCCTAGAATAGATTTTGCTAGTTATCTTCAACAGGTTTTCCATTGCACACTGAGGCATCAGCTGCTAACAGGAACAAAGAACGTGCATGTTATGTTAATAAGATAAATGACTTGACAAAAAGACAAATGGTTAACAATTAGATGACATTAAATTAGAATTTTGCATTCAGGCAATAGTGAAATATTCCAAACGTCCAAACAGCAAAAATGTTTCATTTGAAATGATATTTGAAGACATTGGTAAATTACCGTTCGACATACAAGCTACTCTTCGAATTTATAATGTTATGTAAATAGCGCATGTTGTGTTGTAGTTACAAAATTGACAATTATTAGCTAAAATTCGTGTATTAACTGTTATTACTGTCCCAACTAGCAAAGTTGTCCTATAAAATAAAGCCTAAATGACATTTGGTCGTATAGAAGTCATATAGATGTAACTCAAACTTCCATTAATCGTGTTACAATATATTAAACGAACAATAAGTCGTATAAGATTTTAGTCATTTAATTTAGTCCTGTAATCGTTTACACGACCAAATTATATGATCATCTTATAAATATCGCAGCTGTGACCTTTAAAATACATACTTGATGTTGTATAACATTAATTTATATAACAATAATAAACTGGTTATAATGCCGACCATAACACTACTTTTTAACAGTAATAAGATTTCTACATGACAATCATGTAAAGTCCATATATTTAACTCTTATAAAACGTACATCTGTATAAACGTTTCTTATATGATTTTTGACTATCTTTACACGACTATTATATAATGTTTATAAGCCCAATATTCATATTTATATGCCCTAAATAACTAACTTAAGTTATGAGTTTGAACTGATTTTAAAAGTTATAGTTATAAACATTTTAGTTATTTAATGATTTCACGTGGTACTCTTTTACGAACTGAACTTGTATATTTTATCTTGTTGGTGACTTATACTCAACAAGTTTTTTGTTTAATAGTTCGATTCTCGGATTTTGTTAAACTCTGCTTTTATCATCAAAACAGTTGAAATAATGGATTTAAAACAGTAGAAGAAATGTAAATCCAGCGGTAATTTTAGGCGCAAAGTAAGAAAAACATACTTAGAGCTCAACAAAAGTTTTAGACAAGGCAGTGTCAAAGAATCGGAAGATGGTTCCGTAGACCCCTATTTCACCCCTTCGGGGGTAGTATGTCCTACCTCGTAGTATGGGCTCAAAATGCCAAGATTCGTTTAAATTCATTCAGTAGTTTCGGCGTGATGCGCGGCCAAGATACAGACAGACAGACAGACAGACAGACAGACAAAAATGAAAAAAATTACAGATTTGGCTTCAGTATCGAGTAATGAGTGCCCTTAAAAAAAAAAATTCAAAATAACTTCAATGTACAGAATTGGACATGTTACAGTTTTATTGACCGAGCGAAGCGAAGGTCTCTGAGTCTACTTGAGTGAATTTGCACTTGTCCGTCCGTCCGTCCGTCCGTCTGTCAGAGCCTTATAGCTTCTGAATTACTGAACGTAATTACTTCGAATTAAAATATAATATGTAAACCGATGGCCTTCCGCCGAATATGGCTTAAAAAGTTATAAAAATCTTTATTTCAGGGGCCCCCCTGAAATAAAGATTTTTATAACTTTTCATAGAAGCGAATGCGAAGTAAAATATTTTTTATAGCGTTACATAGAGTTGCGGTATATCGTCTTAAAGATAATTAGGAATAGAGTCCAAAAATATATTTTTTTTAATTTTTCCCCTAAAATTGACGAAATGGGGGTCTTTCAAAGTGGCGATTTTCTAACGTCCAAAGTTGACCTCAGAACTCTCAATTTTCTGAAAGGCTGAGCCTGAAACTTATCAATTATTTGAATTATATCCTGTACTTGAACAACAAATACTAAAATTAGATAAATATTATAAGGAAACGAAATTATTTAATTTTTAATGAACTTCAATATTTTTAACAGAACTTCACAATGATGTCAATAGATGTCGCTCTGTACAAGTTTATGTATACCGCGAGGTCTCAGTTCGGGGCGAACCACTAGTTATAAGTATAGAAGATGTCCTACCGCACGAAGCCTACGAGCATTTTTGACCGAGCGAAGCGAAGGTCTCTGAGTCTACTTGGGTGAATTGGCACTTGTCCGTCCGTCCGTCCGTCTGTCAGAGCCTTATAACTTCTGAATTACTGAACGTAATTACTTCAAATTTAAATATACTATGTAAACCGATGGCCTCCCGCCGAATATGGCTTAAAAAGTTATAAAAATCTTTATTTCAGGGGGGCTCTCATAGAAGCGAATGCGAAGTAAAATATTTTTTATAGCATTACATAGGGTTGCGGTATATCATTTTAAAGATAATGAGGAACGGAGTCCAAAAATATTTTTTTTTTAATTTTTCCCCTAAAATTGACGAAATGGGGGGCTTTCAAAGTGGTGATTTTCTGACGTCCAAAGATGACCTCAGAACTCCCAATTTTCTGAAAGGCTGAGCCTGAAACTTGATTAATTATTTGAATTATATCCTGTACTTGAACAACAAATACTAAAATTAGATAAATATTATAAGGAAACGAAATTATTTAATTTTTAATGAGCATACGTATTTTTAACAAACTTCACAATGTTGTCAATAGATGGCGCTCTGTACAAATTTATTCGTTTGTGCTTAAAAAGAAAAGGCTGAGCCTGAAACTTGATCACTTATTTGAATTAAATCCTGTACTTGAACAACAAATACTCAAATTAGATAAATATTCTAAGGAAACGAAATTATTTAATTTTAGCTTCACTATTTTTAACAGAACTTCACATAGATGGCGCTCTGTAAGTTTATGGATACCGCGAGGTCTCAGTTCGCGGCGAACCACTAGTATGTGTTTCTTTTGCGCAGTGACAATAATGTCCAATGAGAAACATTTTACTCTTCTCCGAGTTGCTGAAGAGTTGATGAAAATATTTGTCCAAAATTATGCTCAATTTTATGGCAAGGATTATATTACAAGCAACGTTCATAATCTTATACACGTAATTGATGAGGTCAAAAGGTTCGGCAAACTACAAAACTTTAACGCATACCCTTTTGAAAATAAATTATATTCAATTAAGAAATTACTTAGACAAGGAAATAACCCACTTGCACAAATTGCCAGAAGGTTATCTGAAAGAACTGATATTGAAGCACAATCCTTTAACGACAGTAATACTAAGAGTGTATATGTTAAACAACAGACTGCTAACAATGAGCGTATCTTGATCTTACATCTTGAAACATGCGTTCTGTCAAAGCAAGAAAGAAACAAATGGTTTTTGAGTACTAGAGACCAAGTTGTTGAAATACAATCAGTAATGGAAGCCAATAACAAGGTAACGCTCGTCGGCAAATGTTTGCAAAATGTAATAGCGGCCTTTGACATCCCGATTGAATCGACATTTTTAAATATATACAAATGCTATGAAATGGATTTAATTAAGTCTGAGTCAATATTATTCACCATAAAAGATGTTAAATGTAAACTAGTGGCTAATACTTATAAATCATATACATATTTTGTACCTCTTCTCCATACCTTGTAATGTATTAAATAAAACAGCACCTTAAATCACTAGTTTTATTGAAACATGTTTATTTCCAAAACAATACAAGCATTCTCAAAATAATCACATAAAAATATTTTTAATGAAATATCAATCAAATGTCATGAAATTCTTATTATACTTATTCATCTTAGATTTTGTTGAGATTGTCGATAATTCTTAAACTAGGATACGAAACAAATTATTATATATCTAAATGATCATTCATGAATTCATGAATTTGGAATAATAAATTATCTATCATATAGGTATATTTATATCTTTGATACAGTAACTATTCAGACTTCTATAAAAAGGAACATAACTTAAACCTCAGGAGATGTTGACTCGACAATGCACTATTGCGAAGCAACCGCCACATATATATATGATAGATGCTCCGGTTTCGGAGTGAAACGTACGTAGAGAGTGATTTGGAGGATTTGTGTGGTGTGGTGCTGTGCCGGTGCGAATTGCTGGGTGGTGGGTGTTCGCATGCTGTTGGTGGAAGACACGCACTGCACCACATAGATTTGTCTACTGTAGCGGATTATAGCGAATTAAGCTTCTGGTTCATTCATTGAGTTGTTATCCATGGCCATATAGAACTTTTCAATAACTTCAAATCGTTTTTAGTTAAAAATTTGTCGACATCAGCAATTATCACCATAATGAGAATTCAATAAAATATTACCTCACGGGTTTTCACTTTTTTACGGTACCCTGAAAATGGATGATAAAATAAATAAAATGGTAAGATATGCGACTTAAAGTCATAATGAAATCATATAATAGTCATCATCATTACCTAAAATCGTATAAATGTAAAAGTACTAGAAATCTTAAATTAAATTAAATTAATTAATATCATTTTGCAATTATTCGAAGGGGGCATTAAATATTTGTAAAAAAACGTACATACAATCGTCGAGAAATTTAATTTCCCTTAGAAAAGTATATACTGTTACCTACTAACACCAAATACATAATAGTGAATATTCAATAATAAATATGGCAGACAAACTTTTACCTGATGGTTGCAAATTGTAAACAGTTATTTTGTTTTTTTTTGTTTGATCTCACTTGCGCACTGTAAATAACTAGTATCCGCAAAAAGATAATGCTGATGACTACTTCCCAATGTTTATACAACGTCTACTGGATCACAACACGACAAAACGGTTATAAAATTAATCACTTTTACGACTGCTATACGAATATTAGTCGTATATCGCATATTAATATGACTATTTCTTACCAAGTAGCCACTAAAACGACCATGACACGATCGCTATACGAATAAAAGTTTTATAATTTGCGCCTATTTCGCGTCATATATACGTTAATACGACAGCTACATAACCAAAACGGTCCGACCTCAAGTTATAGCCAAAACGTTGTCTCGAAAACTATACGACCAAATTTTGTTAGTTGGGGTATCGATATGCGTGAGGCCACTTTCGAAAAATCAACTATTTAATAATAATGATTTATTTTTGACATAAGTAACATCCCAAATTCAACAAATCCTATATTTAATTGAAAACTGTATGAATAACAATCTTGATAATAATAATTCTAAAGAATAATCCGCGGCTCCCAGATGTTGGCGTCGCACACTGGGCCGGATTGCTAATTTACGATGACAAAAATAAAGAGCAGGTTTTTATTTACTTTCTGACTTGATAATTATATAATGATATATTATAGAAGTAACTAAACAAATAAAAGTTAGCACAATTTTTTTCTGACAAAACATATATTTACATTCGCGCCATTTAGCTTAAAGCTTGGTCACAAACACTTTTTAATTGGTTTGTCATAGTCTCCGATGGCTCAAATTTGGTAAACTGGTATATTATGTATTGTAATAATCGTTCATTGCACTTGGATGACGAAAACCCAAAAAACACTAAAAACAGTTCATTTCTATATAACTTCCTCCGATGCAAAATGGGATCGTGGCTACCTGGAAATAAAGAGCTCTATTTATCATTGGGGCAGACATGGGGACGGGCTCTTTGTATTTTTGGAATCCATAAAAGTTGTAGTTTCCAAGAAAAGAAAGGATATACCAGAACTAAGTGGAACTTCTTTTAAATGTCTGCAAATTAAAATTAATACATAAGTTTTTCTTGAATAATAGTCTTCGACGCGAAGCTATGTTACTGATTAATTTATGAAAATAATGTTATATAAACAATAATAATAAGAAGTTGCATACCCGAGTTTTCACCCTCTATGTTGAAAACACAATTCATTTAGCACTGCGACAGAAAATACGCATCTTTACTCCGTCAGTATTCGAGCGCAATTGACTCGTGTTTGCCGTTTATAAGAAGGGTTCGCAACTTGCGCTCGCCCAGCCTATTGTGCTGCTTTACTGGGTTTTTTGTTATATGAATCCATTAGTATGTTTATCAAAGAAGACAAAGGGACTAATTAAGTTATGGTTCTGGATACCGCAAAATTTTATTTTTGGCATCGTAAATCAGCAATCCGGCCCAGTGTGCGTCGGTGTGCATGTTACGTTGAAGGCCGTGTTATCGCCGTGAGCTGATAATAAAAGCCAATTGTTATCGGGAGAGACCGCGAATAACTTCCGCGTCTATTCAGGGTCAAACGTAGATAATTAATTATTATTAACGACAACTCAACGCGCGCACCGCTATTACGATAAATTATTTCATACCGATGTAAAAAAAATTGGCAGTCATAGGGACTGCTGAATGCCGATAGAAGTGAAAACTATTATTTAAAATAATTAAAAAAAAATTAAAAACATTAAACAATAAACCTTAAAAACTCAGAGAAATTATAACTCTATGCTATTCAAGTTTAATTACGATTGAAGTATATTTATATTTACCTAAGACCTTTTGTCTTCGTAACAATGCGAGTATGTCGGTGTTCCACAAGTTTACCCCCTACCAAAAAGTGCTCAACGCGGCTAAAGAAGTTTTCACTTCTAATCAAAAATTTCAAAGATTACCTCCTCCTCAAAAATTGAGGTACCTACAGTAATAATTTTATTTACTGAGTTATAATTGAAAAATATTTAGTAATAGTTGGACCTGTACGTAAAGCAAATGAAATAGGTAACAATCATACATATTACATAACAGGAACAACGTGTTCTATCTACGATATAATATACATACATAATGTTATCTACGTTCTTGATAAACCAATGATAAGAGTAAGACATGTGTGGGAAGGCAAGGGCGCTCAGTTGTCGCTAGCAAACCTCACGTGAGCGAAGATGCTGCACGCACGCAAGATACTCGTGACGAATTAGACAAATACATTAAAAATATTGGTAGGATCTACGGGTCTTGGCATTTATGGCAATACGAATATTTGCTATGTTAACCTAGACATAGATCGTGACCAATACGAGCACAAAATTGAGTAGAATTATAATTCCATCCATCCGCTTTGCATTCATTTTATTGACCGAGCGAAGCGAAGGTCTCTAGTCTACTTGAGTGAATTGGCACTTGTCCGTCCGTCCGTCCGTCCGTCTGTCAGAGCCTTAAAACTTCTGAATTACTAAACGTAATTACTTCAAATTCAAATATAATATTATGTAAACCGATGGCCTCCCGCCGAATATGGATAAGTTATAAAAATCTTTATTTCAGGGGGGCTCTCATAGAAGCGAATGCGAAGTAAAATATTTTATATAGCGTTACATAGGGTTGCGACTTGCGGTATATCATTTTAAAGATAATTAGGAATAGAGTCCAAAAATTTTTTTTTTTAATTTTTCCCCTAAAATTGACGAAATGGGGGGCTTTCAAAGTGGAGATTTTCTTTGAACTCTCAATTTTCTGAAAGGCTGAGGCTGAAACTTATCAATTATTTGAATTATATCCTGTACTTGAACAACAAATTTATACTAAAATTCGATAAATATTATAAGGAAACGAAATTATTTAATTTTTAATGAGCTTCCGTATTTTTAACAGAACTTCACAATGATGTCAATAGATGGCGCTATGTACAAGTTTATGGATACCGCGAGGTCTCAGTTCGGGGAGAACCGCTAGTTAGCATGTGGTCCTCAGCGTTGATGAATAGATTCCATGATTTCAATGATTCCATGATTTGAACCGATGGCCGTTGGGGCAGACGTGTTCTGGAGTGGAGACCGCGTACCGGCAAGCGCAGTGTAGGGCGACCTCCAGCTCGCTGGTCCGATGACCTAAAGAAGGTGGCGGGAAGAAGCGGGTGGATGAGGAAGGCAGAGGACCGTGTTTGGTGGCGCGCTCTCGAAAAGGCCTAATGTCCAGCAGTGGATGCATATAGGCTGATGGAGTTATAATTAACTAGCCCGCGACTTCGTCCGCGTGGTTTAAGATATTTTTTATTCCCGCGGGAACTCCTTAATTTTTCGGCTTAGCCTATGTCACTCTCCAGGTCCTCAACATTAGGTACCCATGCCAAAAATCACGTCGATCCGTTGTTCTGTTGCAGTGTGATTGAAGGACAAACCAACAAACTAATAAACCAACAAACAAACACACTTTCGCATTTATTATATTAGTATCAAATAAATATTATAAATGCGAAAGTTTGGATGGATGTATGGATGAATGGATGTATGGATGTTTGTTACTCAATCACGCCCGAACGGCTGAACGGATCTGGATGAAATTTGGCACAGAGATAGATTATAGTCTGGAATATATATAGGCTATTTTTTTATCCCGGAAAACTAAGGAGTTCCCGCGGGAACCAAAAAACCTCAATCCACGCGGACGAAGTCGCGGGCATCAGCTAGTGATAGTATAAAACCCTGATGTTTGTATCTACCCCAACATTAACGTTGCCGGTTGCCTGTTTCCATTGTCTATTTCAAGGTCAAGATTGCAAAGGCTGATGTAACTGTAGCCATTGTTCCACTGGTAGACATTCAATCGGTCACTTCACCTCTCGATGCGCATCTAATCTGTAGCGATAGTTTTTAACTTTTTACCAGTTAACGATTTCGTCACCGCCCAAAAACTCCGTTACAATCGGTTGTTTGCGCAAAAAAATTTTTTTTGTGACTGAGAAGTTTAGTTTCAAGGTTCATACGATATTTCGTTGTGACTCGTGTTGCTGGCGTATTTCAACACGGCGCGAACTAATAGAGCCGCGGCCTTCGCGGTCTATATTTAAAACGCGGAAGACATTGCGGACTGCGGTACAAGAATCGCACAGATCACTCCCCGCTCCGCAAACAGTTAGGAGTGTTAAATGGCAAGCGCGGATCTGGTCGTGCGGAGCGGACTTACTCGTACACCTATGGAACGCCCTCCACGTTTTGCGCGCATGAGCACCCACTGACGTACCTAGTTCCGTATAACAAGAATGAAATAATCCCTGTAATATAATAACGTCCAGTCCGTCTATCTGTCTGTGTGACAAAACCATTTTATGCACAATCTTTTTTAAAACTGGAAAATTGAAATTTGACACAGTTAAATATAGAAAATTTATACCGCTGCATAGACGTACCTACCTATATCCTTTTGATCCCTGAACCTGAAAAGTGTAAGTGACCCAAAAAAAATGGCACAGTGTCCACACTCGAGGGACCTCGTTGATTGACTAACTTTTTTACAAGCATATGATTATGAACCCCTACTTTATGCGTGTATTGGGCATTGGCCTTTACGAAGTAATTATTATTTCATCTGTACCTTGACCAGTTATTTTATCATACTTTGACCTCTATTGGTATGTGGTTAGTATATTATGTCACTTGAATAACTCGTAATATTTATCAGCAAACTAGATGATGCCCGCGACTTCGTCCGCGGGGATTAAGTTTTTTAATTCCCGTGGGAACTCCTTAGTTTTCCGGGATATAACCTATCCCTGTACTTACCAAGTTTCATCAAAATCGGTTGAACAGATGGGCTGTGAAGGCGTAACAGACAGACAGACACACTTTCGCATTTATAATATAAAGACGTATGGAAGTATGGATTAGTATGGATAATAGATATTTCTAGGAATGTTTTTGCGGTAGCAAGCAATTTCTGCTTATTAGAACAATTTACTAAGTATCCAAGTTAATAACGACTTACTTACTCAAAGTAAATAACGCATAGTAGATAGTAGATAGGTACCTATTTCGCTGGCATTGTTTAAATGATTAACGATAGGTAAGTAACAGCAGTGTTTGCATAAATTATAAACTTACCGTTAACGTTGAACATAACTTTAGCAGCAAAGGGAAAATCGCAGTTGTTTTCGTCCCCTCCTATAGGTAAACAGCGGAACAAAAGCCTACGCTAGATGCTAGTTTTCTTCAGCCATACACAGCTATTGCGTGAATTTTGCATTCGATTTAACATAAACTTATGAAACTTCCTTTTTAAACTTTAATTTTGTTATTAAAAGTAAATTGCCTTACATTACGTGATGCAATATGTCGTCACTCATTACATAACTGCTAATTGTTAGCCTAATGAATAAGTAGTGAACAAAAAGAATAAATATTCAAATCGCTCTTTAGTTCAATTTATTAATATTACCATACTGTCCTGTGTTTAAAGACAGATTGGCGTTTAAAAGGATTAGGTATAAGAAGCTTTTATAAAAACGTGGATTCCAACTCTCAATAAAATATGAAGCTGATGTACTAATTTCTCTTAACTGAACGCATATTTAGTTCAAATTATAACCCAATAGAACAGGACGCGAAAAGCAAACGATACAATCAAAGTAGGTCGCTTTTGTAGGTCGCACGCACTTGATGCACCTCTACATAAAAATACTTACTGAAATAATAATAATAATAGGTAGGTATGTACCTACTTGATCAATATTTTTTCTGGGTTGAGTAAATAAAATTAACCGTCCTAATATTATTTGATGCTTACTTATCGGATAATCTTATTTTCGGGTGTTAGTCGTTCGTAAGTAAGACTTTAGATAACCTACAGCCAATTAATTGTCTGGACCTAGAAATTTGAAAGCAGGCAGCAACAATATTCCCTGAGGACCCTAGGCTTACCAATTTCAAGAAATTATACGAATCTTTAAGAAGATAAATCCACGCAGATAAAGTCGTGGAACTTACCTAATAAACTAGTTACTTACATCATGAAGTGTAATTATGATGTCGTTGTTAATAGGCGTTGCACCATGAAATCTGTACCTACCTAGTGACAGAAATCGACTTGTTCGATAATTATTGATCGAATGAGTAACTGGAACGGCCGCAGCTGTAATAGCTTATTCAAGTACTGTGGGATCGTGTTGTGCAATAGCGAAAATAGGTTACATCCATACGAGCGACCTAGATACGGCGATTGCATTAGCCTAACCAAGTCCTTTGTGTTCGAGCGACGCGCGCTGACGTAGCTAGTTACCAACTACCGACCTACAATTTAAATAATGCAACCTATTCCATTATACAATTAACTTAATCAATTAAAGGTGTACTTTACTAGTGTACGCAATATATTAATAATATTAAAAAATATAAATGGTTTCCAAGCGGCGAAAACAGTGGCTCTAGTCTCTACATTTTTCTGGTTTACGGCTTCAGTAGAAATATGGTGTCGTAGTGGTTCGCGCGAACTTCAGTTTTGTTGTCGTTCTATCTCGCTCTTCAGGTCATCGCCCGGCACACCACACGACTCCCTCGTTCTAATAACCCTGTGCATATCGGTAGCTTGATAGGTACATTATCGTTTTCGTGGTAAACAATCCTTCGATGTGCAATTCCTCCAAACGTAAGGTTCGATGTAAGCATATGGCGTGATGTGTGTGGGCGTTAAGTTCACACACCCTATCCCTACGACCTTGGCGCGGTCAAAAACACCGTCCTAGCAGACAATGACCAGAGTTCGTTAAAAAGATAATCTTTTTTCGGCTATATTGATTTCGTCGACATTGATCGCACAAGGCAATTATTTATAGTGGTTTGCACAATTAACAGAGCAGAGGAAGTGTTTAGCTTGCGTGCGACACGACATTGGGTGTAATTAAATAATTAATAGGTACTCATTGTTGCCGTTGATAACAATCCTTTAGCGACATTTTAACCTGACCTGAATTTAGGCATTATGTGACAATGAAACTCTTATGTGGAAAGACGGGTATCTATTTAGAGTTGAAATATTTCTAAAGAATGTGGTTTTATGACTAACTAGATGATGCCCGCGACTTCGTCCGCGTGGATTGATGTTTTTTGATTCCCGCTGGAACTCTTCAATTTTCCGGGATAAAAAGTAGTCAGTCCTAAGTCCTTCCCCGGGATGTAACTTATCTCTGTACCAAATTTCATCAAAATCGGTTGAGGAGTTGGGCCGTGAAAGCGCAGCAGACAGACAGACACACTTTCGCATTTATACTATTAAATAGGTACCTAGTATGGATTCGTTTAGGAAACGGCAGTAAAAGCAACATAGCTATGTAGTCGTATTTACATACAAAGAATCGTCGTACCTAAATGAATAAAACATTGTTAAGGAGCACATAGCAAACTATAACAAAGCGCAGAATTAGATTGGCGGCTCTGTTTTTTATAACATAAGCGCACGTCTCGAGGAACAGTCGGCGGATAGGTGGAGCCGATGCGTTTTTTTAACCGGCATCGACAGGGCATTGACACCGGTGCCGGGGCACTGCCCGTTCTTGACAGTTCAAATGTTTACACTTTACATCTCGAAGGATCACTCGCTACAAACTTCAACTGATTCAGAATCAAGAATTCTACGGCTACGGTGGAGAACCGAACAGTTTTTACGGGCTACGGTTACCGTGACATCATTTGAACTTTACTTTTATCCTAGTCAATTAAGATGCCTTCTGTGTCGGAGTAGATAACAGTGCATTGCTACCTTCTTAACGACATTATGATTTGTGTTTTATAACAGTCTATTGATCCTAAAATTAAACCCTTCGTGCATATAGAAGGATTTATTTGTTAAATTCTCGAAGATTAAACCATTTCACCTCTATTTTAATTTATAAACCTTGTCGCCTATTCAAAGGTAAAGGTTTAAGGTATTCAGGTATAGGCACGTGTGGCAACATTGGAAATAAATGTTTTTTCTTTTTTTTTTTTCTTTTATTCATGAATTGACCTTATTTCATATGAACTATGTTGTTGAAAAGAGACCAACCATCTTTGTACCTATATGAAACATACTCGTTTCGTAGTTACAATGCGATACCTTCCAAGGCAGGTTCTATATTATATGCCAATGAATTTGATAATGCATGATAACGAAGTCATTAATCTATTCGAAAACAATATTTAGTGGCTACGTAGGCTACCTATATGCGGCGGCGAATATTACCGGCGGGAACAATGGCTCGGCGGGTTCATCAGACGCGATAATGAGTGGTCCTACGGGTTCAACAAACTTTCCATTTTACACGTCAAATAAACTTTATGCGACAACATATCTTTAACATTGGATTCCACGAATACAACGACCAATAAATTGCGTAGTTTAACGGCTTGAAGAGTGGCCAAATATCGTCGCGACAGTTGCTAAATTGCTGATCGTTTCGCACTGAACCGGATTAAAAGTATTTAAGAATAAAAACTACGGTGTAATCTGCAAATAGGTACGTATCTAATTGCGGATCAGTATCGCGGGGATGTTGGAAGCAGTTCTGCGTGCGGCGCTTGAAGAAAAAGTGAAATTGTAACAAGTCAGAACCAGTCGAGGTCGGTGACCAGCAAGGCGTCTCTACAGCGAGTGGCGGCTGCCCCGCTAGGCTGATTCATCATTACCGTGTCCTCAGCAACACACCAAACTAATGCCAGAGCCTCATATGACTCATATTATGCAGTCTTTTGTTACGGTTGTCGACCGAGTCCTACCTTAAAGTTTTTTGTGTTTCGCTATTATATCTATTTTCTCCAAGCCTTTCTTAACTTGCATGATAAGTCTTGATTTTTAAAGATCTATTATTATAGATAACAATAATTTAATTATTATCTCCATGTATATATGACTTTCCGCATCTATATCTATCTTGATCCTTGTTTGTTGTTTAAATACACTACCTACCTACTACAGAAAACAGAGTAGGTATAATATTATAAGAAAAAGCCTATTAATAATGGACTAGCGTTTACTAAATAAGTCTATTCTAAAGCTCTAACGGAAATTAGGATTCTTTATTATCTTTCGGACGGAGTTTTCCTGAAGTATGATAAGTAGATCCTTGTTAATATTGGCAACTCAGTAAAGTTATTTAAAGTAGGTTTTACTTAATGCTAAAGGAAACAAAGAAAACTTTACAACAGTATTAGAAGTTAGAAAGTACTTAAATAAAATACAAAGTTAAGACCAGTGAACAATAATTAGGTATATTTATTTTTTCGTGGGGCAGGAGTTGTTAAGCCTCAAATCGGTAGGTCAAGAATGTAGGTGGCATGGGGGTAATCCTCATAAAGAAACTAATTTCAGAAATTTCGCCCGAGCGAAGCAGGGACAACTCAGTAAGTCAGTGAATTAAACAAGCAATTTACATTACTACCTACTAAATAACTCGCTTCATTTCTGAGAACGAGATGAGGCAAACGAACGCGCGGAGTTTCTTGCTACGGTACTCTTCATGTGTTTATTGTACCACTACCTTGTACCGTCATACTAGGTCGAAATACAAGAGCTGAGGGTTCACTCCCCGCGGGGACGCGAGGGGATGTTTGGATGGGAGTTCGATACATCCGCACCACCTGTAGAATAGGGAAGATTCAAGACGCCTAGTCAAAAATTAATTAATTTTTACTGATTATTAAATAGAGGGTCTTCCAATAGACTTTCACATCTTCTGTTAGTTTTAGGTTTAATAATCATTTTAAACTATCGATCAAAGAAAAAAGTGCGTTGAAATTTAATGGCGTCTCAACTATTTCCGCCTCACATAATATTTGTTATTCTCGTATCTGTAGTTACCTGACATTAAATTATACTCAACCAAAATCATAAAATATTGTTTTAAAGTAATCCAGAGAGTTTATTTTTCTAAAAATTCAACTAATTTTATCAGAGAGGTCTACCGGAAGTGAGCTTTTACAATTAACAGCATATTTTCCTCTTTATCAAAAAGTTATACACTTGTTAAAACCTTTGTTGCTGCGGCTAGTTATAGGTTGGTTATGGGATAGGGTAGCTACGTAGATGCTCGGTTCAGTGACCTACGCACGGAGCCCCCTAGTCACGGGGTGCAAGAAGCATTCGACGTGCATTGCTTTCTTCGGTTATAATGCCATCTCATTTTTATACTATAGGTAACAGCTCAGAGTACAATTTTTCTGTGTTCTGTATCAATATTTGTAAAAACTTACCTAGTGTACTCGTACCTAAGTACAAACAAAAATCTCTTCTTTAACTCTAGCTTTCAAAAGCGGAGATAAAAATTGTTCGAATGTCACTTTACTTCAATAAATATCTATTATACCAAAACCAATAATAATAAATATCATCAGAAGCATGCTGATAATTATTACGAGTTTGTTTGTAACGGAATAATGAAGAATGTTTACTAATCTCGATCTAAAACAATTTCTGCGTTGCAATAAATTGTGCTTTGTTCCTTTGTTTACTCTAACATTATATTCATTGTTATGTTGTTGAAGGCTATGTACCTTGGTAGGTAAAACATCATAAATATGCAAAGTTAGACAACTTTGCTAAATTCCGTAATTAAACAGAACTCTCTGAAGGAAGTGCCAAAAATAATTATTCATAATATTAGGCATAGTTAAATTTGTTTGTAACGGAAACGTCTCTATTTATTCTTATTTTATTAAACAAATCTGGGCATAAAAGGTTTGTTTGTAAACTTTTAGGTTCGGTTTGTCGATAAAGCTTGTTTCGAAACACGAGGCGCGCTCTGCCACGTGAGAGGTGACCGAAATTGCGTTGCCTTTCTTCTGTCCTAAGCAGATACGACTGAGGACAACCGAGCCTGAAGGCAGCACCACAGAGGAGCCAATAATATAGCGTTAGAAGTGCCTTACCATATTGCTGTGCAATGTAAATCTGTTTTTACATAGGAAATACTGAGGAAGTGCTCAAAGATGAGAGTCGTTTAATAAGAGCAGTTTAACGTATCTTCTCGATTTGGTGAATTGTATGAATTTAATTAATGATTAATTAATGGATATCTACGTTGTTTAATTATATAATTCATATGCTATCTATTATAGTAGGTACATTTATTTATGTTCATTCAACATTTTGAGAAATTACCAACGCTAGTAAGGAAAGCAAGTAAAACGGCCGGCTTTGCAACCCGCAGTTGGAGCCCTGAGAGATGGATGATGATTAATTGACTGCTATAAGTGTTGGCCATGTTTAAACCACAAGCTGCATAAAAAGACCGCTAGAAGCTGCTGCCGTGCGCCTGCTCTATTCGACACATAGAGCTAGTCGAACTCACAGAGTTATAAAGAGAAGGTCGAACTCTATGATTGAATCCTTTGTTGAATCTTCCGTTATCTGTGGTTGAATCCATCTGAAAAAATGGCGTCTTCCTCGTTCTCTCTACAGATAGAGCGAGATGCCACCAAAACAACTTATCTACCAGAGTTGCGTTAAAGTAAATAAGCAGAAGGTCAATTAAAAGAAACAGACTTATGTACATCAACGTGCTAAAGAGAGATGCAATGAAAACAAATCAATAAGCCATCTCGTTTCGCCAAAGAAAGAGACGGCGCAATAACAAACCGGCATTTAATGCCGGATTGCATCTCACACGCTTTAAATACCAAATGTAAACCTTGATACCGACCAATATAATATTATAATCTACAATAACCTCAAAACGAAATAACTATTACGTCGCGATGGAAGATCCCGTTGTATTGTATGTAAATAAACATATTATACATTGTTCTTATCTCTATTCAATTTAATTTCATCCAATTTTAACGAAGTCCCAGAGTCAGGTGAATCTGTGATCTGTGAGCTACTAAAGCAAATTAAAAGGAACTAACCACAACCCGCTTCCTAAAAATCCTTTCTCAGTGGGAATCTGACCGACAATCGGAACAAATAAGCCCAAATTAGGCGACCGCTTTCACCTATATACAATATCTGTCACTTAATGGGTTTAGGTGGTGCCTTATGGCATTGTTTGCGAAATTGGTATGCAAAATCTCATGTATAAGACCAAACGGTTTAGAGCTCTATGTTGACATTGACAGTTGGTCAAATTCTCCTTTTACATACCTATTTAAATAGGTACGTAGATGGTAAAATAGCTCACTTCCATTATCTGCACAAAATTTATAGCCATAAACCGTAACATGTGCGAACAATTTAAATTTCTCAAATAGACAACAATTATAGGTTATTACATTTAATATACGTGTGACTCAAGTATGTATTAGATTATTTTACGGTGTAAAAATGGACTACTCAAGTCGCAGATAAGCATTACTGATGTGCAGGTTTAGGTCATGCAGAGTGCAGACCTATCAAAGTTTTATGGCTTTTGCAATATTCAAACTTGGGTAAAAAATGCACCCATTTATTATTCAGCATATTATATAGTGTTAGCAAACGTATACATAAAGAACTCGTTGCCAACCACCACCCTTTGGCCACGACCTTTTGACTGTTCGCCCCCACAGGGGTGTCGGGCGACACGTGTCTGGCATTTTTCACATCTTTCTGCCTAGCAACGTTGCAATAAAGCCACCAGTCCAAAGTTAAAATGAAACTGAATGCTTAGATTTGGTAGGTACATTAAATTTACACAAAAACTTTGAAACACAGAAGAGTTTTTTTATTACTACTGATTAAGGGCAATATTAATAAAATTAATGTATGTAAGTACATTGATGTACTTACTCAATAATATAATAGGTAAAAAACGTCGAACCTCTAAAACTATCGAATTTAATTGACATAACCAGAATAAAAAGAGTAAAACAGAAGTCGTAAGAACAAAGATCGGGCTGCTATTAGATAGAATGTAACTTCTATTTAAGTTGCCTTAGGTTTGCTCGTCGGCTAACTGCCACGAGCTATTATATAGCGTCACTAGCAAACATAGCTTCTGTACTACATCCAACTGCACTAAATTGCACACATAGAAACAATCCGGCACGTGTAAGCCGTAGATACAACACACTGTGAAACTAGCCAGGGACGGCCATTATTAGATAAAAGTATTTATAAGTGCATGACTGCAGGTTGCAGTAGTAGACTGTAGAGTACAGACTATAGCTGAATATTGCGACGTAGTTAATTTAGCGCAACTGTTATATAATTTCAATTATATTATTGCATGTCTCTTTACATAATTTATGGATAATAAACGAAATTACTGATGTCTTTGGGCAATAACAACTTGTTATTGAAATTCAATTAAGGCCTTTTTTTTAGTAATACCTAATCATAAAACCTCTGAGCTCCAAGCCAGATTTGGCTGTAGTTTTCCGTTAGTTTTCGAGACTACACTTTTTAAATATTCGTTAGTAAATTACCTACCCCACAGTCATGTGCCTATAGAAGAACTCCTTACAGTTAAAAAAAATCGCTGTCAAAGGTGCGGTCTGAGGCATATCAATATGGTGAATGGTGATTATAATAGTTTGTCATTTTGGTCACACAGTGGCAGGATTGCAACAAAAAGTTACTGAAAAGTATTTCAAAATTATTATTATCGCCATGATATCGCCTGTGTTCGTTCTATTTTAAAGGCACAAGAACAAACAAAGCATCTTAATACAAAAAATAGCGGTTTTCAATCATTATAGTAAAGTGCGAATCAATGCTGAGTGGGACCCTAAATCCTGAAAATCTAGTAAACAACAGTGAATACGTGTTAAGCAAGCATACTCGTAGTAACATTTATTAAACTCGCCTGTTGGAAGCTTGGTACCCAGTTTGTGCTCGCTGTAATATCGAGGGTATAAACTAGGTCAGTGGTGCAGCGAGGGACGGGCCCTCGCCTCCCACCCTCTCTGTTGCGAGGGGAAGGCGGATCATTCACATGAAATATCAGGCTGTAGGTTCTATGTATGTTGAATAAACGATGTATACACTAACTGGATGATGCCTGAAAGTACTACCAAGTGGATTTAGATTTTTAAAAATCCCGTGAAACTTTCTTATTTTCCGGGATAAAAAGTAGCATCTATGTCCGTCCCCGAGATGCTTGCTAACTCTGTATCAAATTTCTTCAGAACTGTTTTAAAAACAAATGGACCGCGAAAAGGTAACAAACAGATAAACACACTTTCGCATTTATAATATTAACTAGTGTGTATTTTTCTACGTTCTAAAAGCTGGATGAACGTATTATGTTACTAATTTGGGTTTATAGGATTTCGTACTGTAGGTCCGGTAACAGTTTAGGTAGTTTACCTAAAGTGTTAAAGTTTTACTGTTGCTTGAAGGTCTCACATTTCCTTTCAGAAAAGGTAAACTGCATTTCGTTTGACATTTACATTTGCAAGGCTTAAGTAATAACGATGTTTAACAAAGTATAAACAGAAATAACCACAAAATTACCGAGATATAGCCTCAGATGTCAAATTGTATTCCCTTACACTAACAATACCTTTGAACACTCGGTTTTACGTGCTTACGTGATTTGACTTTCTTTGTTTTTGACCTTTTATTTTCATTTTTCAAGCGTAGGTTTCTATAGTAGGTACCTAAGCTTATACCTAACATAATAGCTTTAGCTGTGTCCATCCGCTTAGGAATTGTTGCAGCACCGAGGACGTTTTATGGAATACACCTACATAATGTTTTAAATATCATACTTATCTTGTATATCATTAATCTTACCTACTTCCTACTATGTATTTTTTTGCATAACGACAATCCAATATACCTATTAGTATATCCTGTATAACAAACATTAATGTAAGCGGACATGTACCTATATAGGTACCTTCTTGTAACATTGTCATGATTCACGACCTATCGTCATTGTTATAGTTGCCACGGGGCATCAAGGTATATGAATTGTGATTGATTTTAAATTGTGGCAGCACGAGTTCAATTTGACCTCAATACTAGGTAGTTCCGTGTTAAATTAGTACTTTATAGCTGCTCCTTCATAGGAAGCCGGGATATGATCATCATAAGTTATAAGCATGGAAGAAGGAATTACGACTGCCGTCTAAGGAAGTAGGACTAAAATAAAAGCTAAGAATACTATATTTTATCCAATTTCTGTTTATTACCATCACGTAAGTGTGAGTGAAACAAAATATCGCTGTTTGTGTCTATTCGATTAGCAACTGGTCACAAGGTTCAGATTGTCAAATTATATCTTTTATCTTTTAATACTGTCAAATTCAAAATATCCTATTCTTGTACGAATAATACGGGTCGTTATCTGTACACATAATTTTGTTGCTTAGTATTTGTTTGTTTACATTCGAGGTTACAGAAAAGTTTTTTAAGAATTTCTTTATTTAAAGTAAATTCCTAAGGTGCATAAAGCTCTAAAGTCAAAGCCAAGTGTCCACAAAAAATGTATTGTGCCTTTGAGGGACGTAAATCCAATAGTTTAAGAAAATAAAATGATACAGAATCTGTCGGGTTTCATCGGTGAGTTTTGGCAATGGTTCTTGTTTAAGACTAAGGATTTTACTAGTAAATAGGTAAGCAAAGGTAAAAGTAAATAAATATGTTTAAGTACTCAATTACATACTTATTTAATAATAATAATGATTTTTCGCCAAAACGCTTTTAGGTTACTAGTGCTGTGAAATAGATTATTGATAATTATTGCACTAGTACGTACATACGAGTATTATGTACTCTCTAATCCATAGAAATATGAAGACTATAGAAGTAAGATTGTGTTTTTAATTTGTCACTAGGTAGGATTTTCCTAGTGATGGGTCGGATATTTGTTGATTATGTATATTATTGTCTAACATACGTAATCTATCAAATATAACTTAGGGATGATTTTTGTATAAAAAATCATTTAATAGAGGAAATAAAATAAATAAATAAATAATATTTATTTGCAGGAATATGGGTACAAATTAGATCTTAAAGTGGTAATTTCCTTAACATATTCTACCATATAATGGTGTGCAAATTGTTTGTTTTTAATGTAATTAAATTAAATTAGTTCATAAAATCATTGAATTAAAAATGCTTTAGTATCCATAAAGAACCTAAAAGTTTACAGTTACCTACAGTTTATTTTTTATTTTTGGCTGCCTGTTATCCGATCACGTTCAAACCAGTGAATACTTACTATCAAGTTGCAATATGGATTGATTGCAACTTGACATACTTTCTGCCCTGGGATACCTAACTTAGAGAATATTTTTATCCCAAAAATTATAGGGTTCCTTCGGGATAGGTGATGATAGATTTTAACAATAATTATAAAAAATATACAAGCCATAGGTACTATAGCTTGGCAAAAAAGTCGTGAAATAAATAGGAGCGCCACTGTCGCAAAATTTTCTTGAATCTAGCAACCCGAACTAGCCCGCTTAATACGACAGATTAGTTTTAATACTTAACTACTTTACTGAAATCAAAGTAGTACATTTATTGATTACAAATTTCTTATATTGGATAGAAGCAGGCGTTACTTTGCAGAAGTCCATGATACTGAAAAAACTAGAAGTTTAATTCGCTATAATCCGCCAAAGAATTATACATTCTGTGGCGGATTATAGCGAATTAAACTTCTAGTTTTTTCAGTACAAATTTCTTGTTATTTATTTATTTAATACTAAAAATAATGATAAATAACCTTATTTAAACCCAAATAGCAACTAAATAATTTATAAAAGAAGGTAAAATTTTAACTAACTATATTAATAGTTACTAAATTAATTCAAACTAAAAAAAATTTTTACGTGGTTGGCACCACACTCCTTATACTAATTACGCACGGGGTTATTAATTAAAATGCAGTTTAGTTAGTAAGTTTCAATAATATATTTTATTTTATTTACATACTACATGTACAAAGAATATAATTTGCCCAAAATATCGTCTTCCAAATATCCCATGTTTTAGAAAAAAATTAGAAAAAGAATTCTAATTAGAAAAACTCGTATTATCTAAAAATTATTGCATCAGTGTAACAATCGTGATGACCTCTGATCGGCTGCACTTACGGCGTTCTTGGTGTATCAATGCATTTTAACCTTTAGCGGGAGAGTGGAAGCCATTGCGATCGTTACACCCAATCAATTTTAGAGAATACCACCAACTTTCGTAATTTGATTATGATTGCTTCATGAAGGTGTAACGGAGGAACATTCGTAAATAGCTAAATACCATTGACAGCTAAAATCATACTTCACCCTTCCTTTGGGCTTTGTCGTAGTCGGGTAAAAATTGGTACAATATAATATCCGATCTTATATAAGTATATAAAAATCTCGTGTCACTATGTAGGTATGTTCGGGATAAACCCTGAAAGTACTGAACCGATTTTGATCAAACTTCGTAACTATCTGTAATTTGGTCTAACTTAAAAGATAGGATAGTTTATTTGTTTTATTCTTATAGATAAGTTGGCGGTACGAAGTTCACCGGGTCAGCTAGTTAATTTATAAATATTAAACTTTCTTGTCGTGATAACGCCTATTTCTTGGGGTAAATTTATAGTGGGTATAGCATTTGATTTCAGTCGCCTACATTTGGTGTAGTTACTCGTTTGGCAAAAATTAGTATTCTGTGAAATGTTTTGAGCAAATACTTACGACTGCTAAGCTGATAATACGAGTTTTTCTAATTAGAATTCTTTTTCTAATTTTTTTCTAAAACATGGGATATTTGGAAGACGATATTTTGGGCAAATTATATTCTTTGTACATGTAGTATGTAAATAAAATAAAATATATTATTGAAACTTACTAACTAAACTGCATTTTAATTAATAACCCCGTGCGTAATTAGTATAAGGAGTGTGGTGCCAACCACGTAAAAAAATTTTTTAGTTTTAATTAATTTAGTAACTATTAATATAGTTAGTTAAAATTTTACCTTCTTTTATAAATTATTTAGTTGCTATTTGGGTTTAAATAAGGTTATTTATTATTATTTTTAGTATTAAATAAATAAATAACAAGAAATTTGTACTGAAAAAACTAGAAGTTTAATTCGCTATAATCCGCCACAGAATTATACATTCTGTGGCGGATTATAGCGAATTAAACTTCTAGTTTTTTCAGTATCATGGACTTCTGCAAAGTAACGTCTGCTTCTATCCAATATAAGAAATTTGTAATCAATAAATGTACTACTTTGATTTCAGTAAAGTAGTTAAGTATTAAAACTAATCTGTCGTATTAAGCGGGCTAGTTCGGGTTGCTAGATTCAAGAAAATTTTGCGACAGTGGCGCTCCTATTTATTTCACGACTTTTTTGCCAAGCTATAGTACCTATGGCTTGTATATTTTTTATAATTATTGTTAAAATCTGTCATCACCTATCCCGAAGGAACCCTATAATTTTTGGGATAAAAATATTCTCTAAGTTAGGTATCCCAGGGCAGAAAGTATGTCAAGTTGCAATCAATCCATATTGCAACTTGATAGTAAGTATTCACTGGTTTGAACGTGATCGGATAACAGGCAGCCAAAAATAAAAAATAAACTGTAGGTAACTGTAAACTTTTAGGTTCTTTATGGATACTAAAGCATTTTTAATTCAATGATTTTATGAACTAATTTAATTTAATTACATTAAAAACAAACAATTTGCACACCATTATATGGTAGAATATGTTAAGGAAATTACCACTTTAAGATCTAATTTGTACCCATATTCCTGCAAATAAATATTATTTATTTATTTATTTTATTTCCTCTATTAAATGATTTTTTATACAAAAATCATCCCTAAGTTATATTTGATAGATTACGTATGTTAGACAATAATATACATAATCAACAAATATCCGACCCATCACTAGGAAAATCCTACCTACACTAGCGGCACGCTATGATGGCCGGTTTGACGTTTGTCCGCTCATGAAGTTCCGTATTAATTGATAACGACTTTGAAGGAAATAATTGTATTACTTTATTGACGATAGTGATGTGCAGAGATTCATAAATTTTATCGAATGTAGTTTTAGGTTTAGGACTCAAAATTTATTTATTAAATTGATTTCTAAAATGTATACAAGTGTAGAAAAATCAGTTTGCACCATTTAAGGGGTGAATGTACTTGTGAATATGAACAATTTTCACTATGTGGACAAACCTCTGAAATCGCTTTTTTGCGTCTGAATGTAATTCCATCCGTGAATGTGCTCCGTTTATGTTTTTGTGCTTTAATTTATTTATGAAAAAGAAACAATAAACTGTCCAATTGATAAACTGTTGTTTTATTTACCTAAATAACTTAAATTCCATTGTCTCCAAAGTAATTTCCAAAAGCCAAATCAATAAAATCAAAATATTGTTTGGCTTTTGGAAATTACTCTGGGGAATTAATTTATAAAAAAATAGGTACCATGAAGAGCGCGATTTGCTTGGCTTTAGGTTCGTCGTATACCGTTAGATGGCGCTTATACAACAATCCTCAGTGTTATCTCTATACCTGTATATTCAATGTACTCTGTGATCGCTGGCTAGCACAACTACTACCTCCGGCAAACTCGCGTCAATGCTCAATACAAAACAAAGCAGTTTCGAATTGACGTTGCTTCGAAAAGTATAAACTGTCAGTGCAATGCGATTGTGATATAGTTTTGACCTGGCTTTGGATTTCAAATATTGATACTGCATTACTGTTGACCCTTGCTCGTTAATTTGGACTCTGTTCAAGCCCTTTGTTGTGGATTTCGTCGATATGACCGAACGTACGCAGAGAACTGTTCTAAATAGTCAGACACGTGAGTTCGTAATACGCCTTCGTAACTATTTCGATCGTGAAGCTCAAAATGGAGGGCCAATTTTACCTATAACGTCAGTGGTTGAACGCGTAGCTGATGCGCTTAATATTGGACAACGAACTGTTAGACGGATAACTAAAGAAAAATATGGCGAGACTGGCACAGAAGAAAATAAACTTCACACACCAAAAAAGAGAAAACGAGCAAAACCAGTCGTAGGCATCGATAGCTTTGATGCCGATGCTATCCGAAGACATGTTTACGGCTACTATTTACAGAAGGAGTATCCAACAAGAAAAAAGTTGGTGCATTCACTGAAGGAAGCTGGATTATTCTTCGGTGGGGAAAGTTCTTTAACGAAGATTTTGAAGACCATTGGATTTCGATACAAAAAATGTAACAAACGCAAAATATTGATGGAAAGATTTGATATAGCGATGGCAAGGTATACTTTTTTACGGCAAGTGAAAGAAATCAAAAATTGGCAAAATGTTGTGTTCTTGGATGAAACATGGCTTAATGCTAACCATACTGTAGGCCGTTCTTGGAACGATGACACAGCAGCATCTACTTCCAAAGTTCCTGTAGGAAAAGGATCGCGACTTATAATTTGTCACGCCGGAACCATCAACGGGTTTGTCGAAGGTTCTCTCATGGCTTTTGCGTCAAAAACCACTGGAGACTATCATGAAGACATGAATGGAGAAAAGTTTACTGAATGGTTTACCTCAATGTTGTGTAGCCTCCCTGAACCATCTATTATAATTATGGACAACGCCCCATACCACTCGATGCAAATTGACAAGCCACCTGCCCAATCCCAAAAGAAAGCTGATATCGTCGCATGGCTTCGTAAAAATGGCGTAGATGCAAACATGAATATGTTAAAAGCGGAATTAGTACGTCTTTTAAAAGAAAACAAACCAACCAAGATCCGATACGTCATTGACGAAATAGCATTTAGGCTAGTTCTCTGATTTCGTACAAATCGCATTTCAATTCGAATAAAAAAATAACCGATTACTTTAAAAATGTGAATTGTATTACAAATGAACTCTCGTATAATCAGCTAAGAGTGCCCCAAAATTCAAAATTATAACATAAAAGATTATTGAATAAATCACAATTTTCATATCTAAAACTCACCACCTTCAGGGGGGAAAACACGAGTCTTTAGAATACATCATTATGATTTTCCAAGACGCCAATTTTAAACGAGCTTAAGTTTTTTACACATTGTAACATACACTATGAGGATTAATATAACTGCATTTTTACACGTACGAATCCCTTTATTACTTTATAAAAAAATAACAAGAGTTTGTCACGGATAAAAACTAATTACCTTCGGCTGAGATTGTAATCCCAAAATATCCATACGGTGTGGTTATAACACTTTTTTCCCCACTGCCCCACGCTAAGCGGTAGTCAGTCTATCCAGGAACGTCGCAGACAGTGGCCGCGTCTTTGTCGAAACCAATTTATTTTCGTAATTATGTCCGAGGCTGGTGTTTGTCACGATTAATCACTATTTACCGTCGTGATCATTTTAGGGTAAGTAACTAGTTTATTTTAATAATTTTATCTTCTTTGTAGAATTTTAAACGATGTGAGTATGTAGTTTATTATTTATAATTATTGCTTTTTAAAATACGCTAATAAATTGGTAAAATTGTAAAAATCTCACTTCCCTCACTATCATTACCTTCATTTACCTTCAGTTTTTAAACTGAAGGTAATGATGCCGAACTGAAGGTAATGATCAATTTTTTAGTAAATATTGCTGGACTATTTTTAACGGCCAAATCGTGTAATACAAATTGTACCAACTGACTTACTTAGTATTTAAAATCGTTGCGCTTCGTAATAGAATATAAATATAATCACCATATCGGTTTTAGGTACCATCAATCACCATGGTGAAAAAAACGCGTGAAGAAAAATTAGCACAGGCTAGACTACACAAAAGACAAAAATACGAAGAATTAAAGAAGGATCCGGAAAAATATGCGATAGAGAAAGAAAAAGAAAGACAAAGATATTTAAAACGCAAACAAGAAAAGAAAATTAAATATATTAAAGACATGACTCCAAGACAACAACGACTACAAAGGAAAAAATGGCATGAAAATTCAAAAAAGCATGCAGCAAAAATAGGAAAAAGTAAGCACATTGAGCAAATGCTGCTAGATAATTCCCTCCCAACAAGTGATTTAGAAGAAAATGATCCACAAAAAGATTGTGATCCTTTAGAAGGTCCATCGACCATGAAAGAAAAAGAACAAGAGCGAAACGTTTTATGTACCGATTGTGTTATATGGAAGAAAAAGTTAAGAAGAATACGATACACATACAATAAAAAAGTTGGATGTTTAAAAAATGAACTTGAAAAATCGCTGATGGAAAAAAATCAAATACAGAGAAGGCTGTATAAATTACTGGACAACAAAAGAAAGTCTCATGTAGAAAACATAACAACAGAAAATAAGGTGGACGCTTTAGTCGATAATATAAATGAAGGTAAAAAAGAAGAAGTTAAAAAAAAATTAATATTTGGAGAAATTCTTACAAGACAATTAAAAGAGGGTTATAAAGCATTAAATAAGAAAGATAAGCGTCCCTTTAGCAATATTATTGTAAAAGACAAGGAAAGATTTAAAAAACATAAAATACTGCACGCAGCAAGTTCATTCTCATTAAGAACGAAAAAAGAAGTAGACAAAAATACGGAAAAAGACATTCAACAGGCTATAATTGACTTTTTCGACGATGATAGCAACAGTAAAATTGCTGCAGATAAAAAGGAATACATTAAACGAGCCGGATTAACCAAACAAACACGATACCTTTCAGATACTCTGATTAACCTTCATAAGAAATTTCTTAAAACTATTAGCTCTGATGTTGCATATTCAACATTTATTTGTTTTTTTAGTGACAGTTTTACTTAATAATATTAAAAATACCAAAAATTATGTAACATTGATCCTAAGTACATGTGTAAGACAAAGAATTGTGTTTATTATTAAATTGATTTTAATCGACTACTCTTTTCCAAGCGTATTAATAATTTGTTTGTTCTGTTAAAAGTTTTGTAGTATTGCGACAGTTTCATCATTTATTGCTTATGTATGTATTTGATTAATAAAAATACGTTTATTGTTGGAACTGAATTTTCATTTCATTACCATCACATTAATATCAACGCCTTCTTCACCAAAATCATTACCAGCACACCAGATCTCATTACCTTCAGTGACTAAAAATTTTAAATGCATTTATCTTTGAAATCCTTTGGTGCAATTCATTGTAACTTGGTGACTATGTGTAATTTTACCTATATTTTGGATTGGATCAGCAATTCCAACATTTTAAAAAATTCTCTCATTTACGTCCGATTTGCACGAAATCTGAGAATTAGCCATTAGAACATGGGCACAGAGTTATACGGTTACCGCCTTACCATTGTGAGTATAATGCGATTGAGTTGGTGTGGGCTCAAATTAAGGGATATGCTGCAAGACACAATACAGAACCCCCATTTACCACAAAAAAAATGCTAAAATTATTAGAAGAAGCTTGTGAACATGTGACTAAAGGAGACTGGGAAAAGGTTGTGAATAGAACTGTTAAATTAATAAGGGAAGATTATGAAAGAGATGTGAAAATAGATAATATTATAGAAAACGAACATATAATTATTAATGCAGGTGATGATAGCAGTGACGACAGTGAAAATAGTAGTATGGACGAATCTGATTAATGATGGCCTTTTGTGGCACCTTTTTTGGTATCTTTTGTATTCATATGTTTCTTGTGTGCATATAAAGTATGTATATTCATTTTCATTCAAATATTCAGTTCGTTCAAATAAATTAAATAAACATTTACATTTTTGTTTTATTAAACCTATTTAATCAGGTACAAAAACAAAACTTAATTGTTTTTTGTTCGAGAATAAATTGACATTCCACATCACTATTGTAATGTGTCAAACCGGCCATCATAGCGTGCCGAGATTTTAGTGACAAATTAAAAACACAATCTTACTTCTATAGTCTTCATATTTCTATGGTGCAAACTAACGTGGCTACTTATCTACCCATTTGGAACTTTTATTCGGTGCTTACATTTTTACGATTATCTGATGCCCGCGACTTCGTCCGCGTGGTTATTTTTTTTTTTTATTCCCGCGGGCACTCCTTAATTTTCCGGGATAAAAAGTAACCTATGTCACTCTCCAAGTCCTCAACTATATCCACGCCAAAAATCACGTCGATCCGTTGCTCCGTTGCGGCGTGATTGAGGGACAAACCAATAAACCAATAAACAAACACACTTTCGCATTTATAATATAAGTATGATTACTTTTTTCTGAATGATGATTATTTATATCCCTTTGAGCATAGTTTCCACGAAACGGAGACAAAGGAGTAGCGCAACCTTCATACCCCACCCTTGGCCGTGGTGCTGTGACCTAGATAGCCCCTCCCCCGCACCCCTGACCTGACCCAGATCTAAATGCACTTGATATAGCTTCAGTCCCTGGCGCGCGGTAGCATCGGTGCCATACCGCCCGCGCACCCCGACTCCGAGTCCCTGACATAACTCGTGCAACCTATTTATCTCTTGAACGGTACTACTATAAATCTATTGCAAGTGAGTACTGACCGAAAGAGATAAATAAAGTAGGTACACTACATAAGTTAAATTGGCTGACCCTGGCACTTCTCTCACGCGTTAACTCTATTAAAACAGAGACCCAATTGTCTAAGCAAATCGTAATCATTTGACAGCCTAAAACGTATTACTCGAATTGTTTAAGGAGTTCATACATGCTTTTTGACGTGCAGGCATCTATGAACTCCTTAATCTGATCGAATTATCCGTTTGACAAACGATTACGATTACGATTTCCTTACACAATCGGGGGGCAGGTGTACAAAATGTGTAATTAGCTACGGCGTAGCATAGCGTAGCACATCTACCCAAATTCGCTACGGCCTACGCAACGAACGAAAATAAAGAATTACCTGATTTCGAGTAGCTTTGGTTTTACAAATCAAATTGCTAAATGCATCTCGTAAATTTAAATAAAAAAAGAAGCTTTCGCGATTCAATCAGATTAATTTGATCGGTCGTCGTAATATCGTGGCATTGAGCAGAAGGTCGTATAAGAATTTGGCCGAGCGTGCCAGTCTCCTCGCGCTCTCACCTCGTGTCGCTATCGATACTAAATATAATCATTCTATAGCTATTGCATCTTATTATATTATTTATTACTAACTCACCTCGCATTGCAAAACACGTGTATACGTACACTACACGCGGTGGGAAACTGAATTGTTTCCGCCTCGCATTTAACGAAGATAAACTAGTCACAGTCGCAACTCGCAGCACCTATGTGACATTGCTTATAATGTCAATGTGTTTTAATTCAATGCCAATGCCTGATGGAAGGTTTTTAAGGATTAATTGCGCATTTTTATCGCTTTAACCAGTTATAGTACTTAATCATTAAATCTTAGAATATTATGTTAAGGTAAACGAAAGTATATTAACTTGACTTAAAGTATATTTGACGACCTCCGTGGCGCAGTATGTAGCGCTGTTGTCTTAACGTGCGGAGGTCCCGGGTTCGATCCCCGGCAGGGTCAATTTGGGAATTTATAATTTCTGAAGTTTCCCTGGTCTGGCCTGGTGGGAGGCTTGGGCCGTGGCTAGTTACCACCCTACCGGCAAAGACATGCCGCCAAGCAATTTAGCGTTCCGGTACGATGCCGTGTAGAAACCGAATGGGTTTAATATAACTGCCATGCCCCTAACAGGTGAGCCCGCTACCATCTTAGACTGCATCTTCACTTACTGCATCAGGTGAGATCGCAGTTAAGGGCTAACTAGTAGTGGATAAAAAAATAAAAAAACAACTATTATAATAGTGATTTCGAGAATTGATTTAGACATGGTTGGTTGAGCTAACGAGTGGTGGCGTCAGGCGTGCCGCGCGAAGCGGGTGTGGCAACGAACAACAGTGCACACGAGGGAGTGAGCGTTGCGACATCGGCAAGGCCGCGACCTAGAGTCGTTTCCGTACGATACTTTGCTTAATTTAACGTTGTGACTTCAACGATACTAAATCTTCTTGTGAAACATATCACAAATGAAATGGAACGGCCTCGTTCTATATTAAACGCGATAAGGAATGTCCTTTATATTTGTTTAAAGCTATGCAATAGCTGTCGACAGCCATTTCTCAAGGCTCTACTTTTTCATAACTCATTATTGAGCGCGTTTCTGTACACGATTCCAATACTCCATCAGAAACTAATTTAATGTTTTTTTTTTGTTACAGATCAACATTGTATTCGAATGCACTTGGAGAGGCTGCGGTTATATCTCTGGCTCGTGTACTTCCATCGAGGCTCATATCAGACAAACACATTTAGGGTAGGTACTTTCAGCCTTGTTGTATTATTGCTCATTGTGTATACAGTTAGTGCCATCGATATATACGTAGGTACTAGATGGACCCCTTCATAGAAAAAAATTAGGCGTCCGACCAGTAGAGCGCGCTCCACACCTGTATAAGCATGTCTTTGTCCCCGCTATAGCGCTGTTCCGCTTTTCAGATAGATGGTGTTTGTAAAATAAGTCCACATTCTTTGTTTGACAGGGCCAGTCTTTGTAAATTAAGGTCGTTGGTTAGTGCACACAGCGCATGCGACAGTAATAAAACCTTGAACTTTATCTTCTCCGGGACTAATATGGGCAGAGGCGTTGCACGCGCTCGCGGTTGCCAACGAGATTCTACATTAAATCGATATGCATGATATTATGCACTCCGCTTTCGCGCACGTAACTCGTGCCGTTACATAACATCTGACGACATTGAAGTTCGGCTCCAAACAATGTAAGCGATGAGTTATACGAGTACCTAAGTAGCTATAGGTCTACCAGAATCTGATGGCAAAAAATACACCTAAAAGTACCAGTATACGGTGTATACTTTTTGCCATCAGATTCTGGTAGACCTATAGTTAATTAATTTGTTTATCTAATTATAGTTGAAATAAAGCACCATTAATAATCGATGAAAGGCCGAGTTTAAGAATTTGTATAGATGTAAGTTTTTATCGACGCGATTTGGATTTAGGTTGAAAAAATTCCTTGGCAACTCATTGATTCCCGGGATAAAAAGATTTAAAGCCTATGTCCTTCCCCGGGATGGGGATGCCTAACCGTACCAAACTTTGTCAAAATCTCTTGAATAAAAAAAAAACGTAGAAGACACATATAGACACACTTTCCCATTCATATTATTAGTATGGATTTCACGCGTCAAAACCTTATATTGACTTGAAATAAATGCATTTAAGTGATGGCATATAGTATATTATGGAGCTAGGTGACCCGGAAGCGATGAGGCTTCGCGACAAGGCTGTCCACAGCACACCCCGCCCGAGCTCGTTACTGGCAAGGTCGCGTCCGCTTCTTACATAACGCCGCCCTGCTAGTGTGCCGATAACATCTGTTGCTTTAATTACCTAATATATTCTTGACCCTGCTCTTACACAACGAATCGATGATTGGGTCCGTCTGATATTACATATTTTTAATTTTATTATATACTAGCGATCCGCCCCGGCTTCGCACGGGTAGCACTAATAATCCTAATCTATATAATATTAAACTATCCTATCTCTCAAGTTAGATCGAACTGCACATGGTGTGCGAATTTTATTATAATCGGTTAAGTGGTTTAGAAGTCCATTGAGGACAAACATTGTGACACGAGATTTATATATATTAAGACTAGACTAGATGATGCCCGCGACCTCGTCCGCGTGGATTAAGGTTTTTTGTATCCCACGGGAAATCTTTAATTTTCCGGTATAAAAAGTAGCCTATGTCCTTCCCCGCGATACAAACTATCCCTATACCAAATTTCATGATAATCGGTTGAATAGATGGGCCGTGAAAGCGTAACAGACAGACAGACACACTTTCGCATTTATTTAAATATTAGTATAGAAGATATAGAACATGGCTTTCGAATGACCTTATAAGTTATTGAAAAAATGAAAAATATTATAAGTGCATATTATGTCTCAATGTAGACATACCTAATATGCGTAAGTAACCTTAATTTTAATTAAATAACAAGAAGTTATCTTTTATCCTAGGTCCAAGAAAGAAGGTGAGAGTGATCATGAAGAAGAATTCTACTACACAGAGCGTGAAGTGACTGCAGCGGCACCAGCGCCCACCCTGTCCCACCGAGACATGTGCCGTCCGCCGCACGAAGATCCCGACTACCAACGACAGCTAGTCGGATCCTATAGGTACGAGTATAGATTCACCACGACTTCAACGGTCTTCAAGACAAATTCTAAAAACTCCAAAGCAAGTGCTCTGGAGGCATTGATGAGTTCTTAGAATTGGGCTGAAGATCCTTGAGCCTCCCTGAGATAGGTATGCGTTGGGGGCCTAGAATACCAATCCAATTTCCTTGTAAAGATCGGGATTCTTTAAGAGATTTTTCCCTTTGCTTCGGTAACTAGTTAGTTCAAAAAAAATTAAAATATCGGAGACTTAATCTAGGAAACGGAGCGGTTTGTTGTGTAGAGACAGAGTTGTAGTATCGTATGAACCAGAACTTATTTACAAAAATATCCAGAAAAAAAACCATGCGGAAGTTAGATATTTACGCCTAAAAGTATCTACAAATACATTGATGTAGAATTTTAGTACCTTCTATTTCAATGTACAAATAGCTTAAATAGCTTAATATTAAGGACTGAAGTTTTACTCGATTTCTTTTTTTAATAATTTACACTCAAAACCGAAATACCAAAAGTCATGCAGAACATCGATATTTAAACCGATCATATTATTATCAGTATAATAATGATCATATATTATAGTATAAATACTTAACTTCCCTTAAAAATTTTTATGAAATACGATGGTTTTGGTTTCAGGCAAGGGCTTTTGTCAACCATGCAAAATGGATCGGCCCGGTCTATAAGCATTCCCATAACGCATTCCTGGTCAACCTCACATTCACCGGTAAGTTTCAATTTTATTTTCTTGAAACAACAGGCTTATTTTGAATCCATCCTTGGTAGGATTATAAAATAGATCTATCGTATATATCAGATATGAGTTCTAAACTACGCCTACACTCATGGCAGTATTTCGTCGTTTTCGGCGATAAATAAATAATTAATAGTAACTTACGTCTAGAGTCTAGACCCTGTTTCTGTACTACTAGCTGATGTCCGCGACTTCGTCCGCGTGGATAGAGGTTTTTTGGTTCCCGCGGGAACTCTTTAATTTTCCGGGATAAAAAGTAGCCTAAGTATGTGTTATTCCAGACTATAATCTATCTCTGTGCCAAATTTCATCCAGACCAATTCAGCCGTTCTGGCGTGATTCAGTAACAAACATCCATCCATCCATCCAAACTTTCGCATTTATAATATTAGTATAGAGTATAGATTAGTATGGATATGGATACTTATCATAGTGACTCCTTTTGTATCTGTTTCAGAAGCATCTAAAGTTCACAGGGGCGCACAGCTCACCCGGCAGCCCGGGCCGGCGCCCTCGCTCCGACAACAAGAAGTGCCGCAAGGTATACGGTATGGATCAACGCGATCTCTGGTGTACTCAATGCAAATGGAAGAAAGCGTGCACGCGTTTCGGCGACTAGCGACCACGTCGGTCGCCCGCTTCTACGCGTGCTATGACGAACTCTCAGTGAGGTCTCACTATCAAGTGAAGCTCTCCTTTTCTCAGACAAAAAAAAATACAAAAGTATTCCTCAGGCGAGGACTATTCCGTGTGCGGGACGTGATTAATTAGGCTAAGTCGAGAAAATATATTACGAATGAGGTTTTATTTACGGAGTATATAAATATATTATTATGAATAGATAAAATGTTAAAGGGAGACATATTTTTTTCTCTGCGAATGTTGCTCGTACTTTGACTGCGGGACATCGCCCAGTGCCCACGTATTTTTGTAGCGCGGTAGATTTGCCTTTACTGTGACATGCATACGACGACCGAGTGTCGCCATCGGTCGGAGACTGTGAATAATAGTTTTAAGAGACTTAGATTTAAGGTAAGACTGACTATATGCAATGTAGGGTGAAAACAATTGTTACATGTGTGTTACAACGGTACGCTGTACGCACCTACTTCGTACTAACTTAAGCAATAGTCGTTGACTCGTAAGATTTTCACAATTTTCTACCAACTCTTGTTAGCTGTATTTAAATAATAGAGATACCAGGATTCAATATTATACAAAACCTTGGTATTTATTAGATTCTAAACGTTATTTTTTTAATACGACGGATATTTGCTAACCTTTATTATTAGACACATATATTGCCGCAAATCGAAAACTTTTTTACGGAAAGACGAAGCTGATCAAATCGTAATAATATTCGCATCATGAGAACGATGTTTTTTATTGGTACCTATTTAAAAACGCAGTTTTTGATGAGTAGGTATAGTTATATTATTTGTCAACATTACTTTATTCAATTAATTTATACTTAGATAGTCATGGTTTTTCAAAATACCTATATTTATGTGATAATTAATTGTTATGTATAATATTTAAAAAAACATTCTTTCTAACACACCTTGATGAGTATTTTGTGAACTAGCAATAATTAATTGATCTATGAAGGCTTCGTTGATGTTCGTATAGTGTATCAAAAGGAAGTCAGTGAATTCCGTCCACGTCTTCAAAAGTGCTTTACCGAGTAGCTACAACCAGCTGTAACAATGTTTTCACGCTGCATATGCCGCAGGTGTAAACTTACGCGCCAAATCAAAGTCGACTTGGTGGGGCAAGCTACAGTCGCAATCAACTTCAGTGATATTAATCACTAATTAAATATTTCGACTGAATTATTAGGTAAGAATAATGAATTATAACATGTAGTAATATATGACTTAGTACCGTAAGTTATCTCAGATTCGATTAAAAGACTACAAAAATTTAGACTTAAATTTCTATGAACATATCTGTATTGTATACATGCTGGTCCTATTCGAACAAGGAGACAATACTCAGCGTAGGTCGGCAGCAGCGGCGCGCGCGCATCTTCCCTCGACTCCCGCCCGCCCACGCGGACTGCGATTGTGGACACCTACTGATGACTGCCGATGAAGTAATAACCAGTGGCGAGCGTGTGAACAGCCAGGCTATGACTACATAAGGATAGAGAAAGGAAGGGTTTATTACATGGTAACGTGTACATGACCCCCAACATCTGAGGTCGAATTTGCTACGATCTACGAAAAACTGAACAAGGAGTTGTGATAACTTAACAATTTTTAAATATTGATGATAGCGGGATTTCATATGATATAGGTATATCAGAAGCATTAAATAATACATAGAGGTATTGTACAAAACAATGGGCATGGCCAAAACACAACATGATAATATCGCCGTCACATAATAATTATTTTAAAAAACCCGCTCCAGTCAATTCCATCTCGAAGACGAAAATTGTGATAGAAGAAGGAAACAAGACAAGCTAAATGAGTAAGGGCGATTGCAAGCTGCAATATTATTTGTTAAGTAGGTATTATAATGTAATAATTATATTTGTAAATAGATAATCACATATATTGAAAATTATATTTAATATATAAAACTATGTATTATGAAACAAAGCAAAGCAATGTTCGGATATGTACATAAAATAAAATTATATTGCTTTAGTTACTGTTACTTAATGTGATCGTTAAACTGATTTTATTGTTTATACGTTATCACAATTTTATTATTAAAATACAGAATGTTTTATACATATTATACTTTCTGTATAAAATGTTTAAATATATATATATATATACATATACTTCTTGTAATAGAAACAGCGCGGTATTTCGAAGTCGAATAGCAGTCAGAAAGCTTTGGAAATGCGGTAAAATACAACACAAAACAATACTATTTTTTTTTTTACGTATCTTTGTATTAGTTTTTTTACAATAGACTCAAATTCGTATTTTCCAGAAAAATAATTCGTCTGTGCCAATTTTAAATTCAAGTTATTTGTAAACCTATAATGTCGCTTTTAAACATGTTCTTAGTAATACTTATATTATTTTTGGTGCTCAAATATAGAAAAAAATGTTTTACAGAAAAATCAGTTTTAGTGTTCAGCTACGTCACAATATTGAGTTAACTGCTTCTAAATGCCTTTACACCACGTTAGTTCTTAGTATATTATTGAAAATTGCAACCGAATAAAGTCAAATACGAGCTAGAGGTGTGTATCTTTTGCAGATATCAGAAAATTAAAATTGTGTAGAATGTCTAGTTGTTCACTTTAAATAGGTACCTGTGCTGAGGTATATTTACAAGTTTTACATTATTTGGAGACTACAGTATTCTATGATTAAATAATAATAATGGTAAAGTAAATCTAATAATATAATAATTTGATTAGGCTACATTCAAAAACTTATTATATGACGCATGAAACGCGATCTTATACTGCCATTGTCTATATGGAGTGCTTTTACATTTTCTTTTTTTTTTCAATAAATACATAACACAGGCTATAATAATAATTATTTTCTTGCCAAATTATTCAAACATACTTAATCGAGAAGGTAGACGGACATATAGGTTCCTGTCTACTTACAAAAACGAAAAAAAAAACACATGTACAACATTAATATAATTTATAAAACAAGGTGTACCTGCTAATATTACCAAATACATTTATAAGTAATTCATTGCAATAATGGTTGTGATACATCATGATATTGTTATCCGTAATGAAAAACTTTTATTTGACGGAACGAAACTCCGCGCTCTACCAAAACCAAATGACAAAAAGACAAATGGTTAACAATTAGATGACATTAAATTAGAATTTTGCATTCAGGCAATAGTGAAATATTCCAAACGTCCAAACAGCAAAAATGTTTCATTTGAAATGATATTTGAAGACATTGGTAAATTACCGTTCGACATACAAGCTACTCTTCGAATTTATAATGTTATGTAAATAGCGCATGTTGTGTTGTAGTTACAAAATTGACAATTATTAGCTAAAATTCGTGTATTAACTGTTATTACTGTATCGATATGCGTGAGGCCACTTTCGAAAAATCAACTATTTAATAATAATGATTTATTTTTGACATAAGTAACATCCCAAATTCAACAAATCCTATATTTAATTGAAAACTGTATGAATAACAATCTTGATAATAATAATTCTAAAGAATAATCCGCGGCTCCCAGATGTTGGCGTCGGTGTGCATGTTACGTTGAAGGCCGTGTTATCGCCGTGAGCTGATAATAAAAGCCAATTGTTATCGGGAGAGACCGCGAATAACTTCCGCGTCTATTCAGGGTCAAACGTAGATAATTAATTATTATTAACGACAACTCAACGCGCGCACCGCTATTACGATAAATTATTTCATACCGATGTAAAAAAAATTGGCAGTCATAGGGACTGCTGAATGCCGATAGAAGTGAAAACTATTATTTAAAATAATTAAAAAAAAATTAAAAACATTAAACAATAAACCTTAAAAACTCAGAGAAATTATAACTCTATGCTATTCAAGTTTAATTACGATTGAAGTATATTTATATTTACCTAAGACCTTTTGTCTTCGTAACAATGCGAGTATGTCGGTGTTCCACAAGTTTACCCCCTACCAAAAAGTGCTCAACGCGGCTAAAGAAGTTTTCACTTCTAATCAAAAATTTCAAAGATTACCTCCTCCTCAAAAATTGAGGTACCTACAGTAATAATTTTATTTACTGAGTTATAATTGAAAAATATTTAGTAATAGTTGGACCTGTACGTAAAGCAAATGAAATAGGTAACAATCATACATATTACATAACAGGAACAACGTGTTCTATCTACGATATAATATACATACATAATGTTATCTACGTTCTTGATAAACCAATGATAAGAGTAAGACATGTGTGGGAAGGCAAGGGCGCTCAGTTGTCGCTAGCAAACCTCACGTGAGCGAAGATGCTGCACGCACGCAAGATACTCGTGACGAATTAGACAAATACATTAAAAATATTGGTAGGATCTACGGGTCTTGGCATTTATGGCAATACGAATATTTGCTATGTTAACCTAGACATAGATCGTGACCAATACGAGCACAAAATTGAGTAGAATTATAATTCCATCCATCCGCTTTGCATTCATTTTATTGACCGAGCGAAGCGAAGGTCTCTAGTCTACTTGAGTGAATTGGCACTTGTCCGTCCGTCCGTCCGTCCGTCTGTCAGAGCCTTAAAACTTCTGAATTACTAAACGTAATTACTTCAAATTCAAATATAATATTATGTAAACCGATGGCCTCCCGCCGAATATGGATAAGTTATAAAAATCTTTATTTCAGGGGGGCTCTCATAGAAGCGAATGCGAAGTAAAATATTTTATATAGCGTTACATAGGGTTGCGACTTGCGGTATATCATTTTAAAGATAATTAGGAATAGAGTCCAAAAATTTTTTTTTTTAATTTTTCCCCTAAAATTGACGAAATGGGGGGCTTTCAAAGTGGAGATTTTCTTTGAACTCTCAATTTTCTGAAAGGCTGAGGCTGAAACTTATCAATTATTTGAATTATATCCTGTACTTGAACAACAAATTTATACTAAAATTCGATAAATATTATAAGGAAACGAAATTATTTAATTTTTAATGAGCTTCCGTATTTTTAACAGAACTTCACAATGATGTCAATAGATGGCGCTATGTACAAGTTTATGGATACCGCGAGGTCTCAGTTCGGGGAGAACCGCTAGTTAGCATGTGGTCCTCAGCGTTGATGAATAGATTCCATGATTTCAATGATTCCATGATTTGAACCGATGGCCGTTGGGGCAGACGTGTTCTGGAGTGGAGACCGCGTACCGGCAAGCGCAGTGTAGGGCGACCTCCAGCTCGCTGGTCCGATGACCTAAAGAAGGTGGCGGGAAGAAGCGGGTGGATGAGGAAGGCAGAGGACCGTGTTTGGTGGCGCGCTCTCGAAAAGGCCTAATGTCCAGCAGTGGATGCATATAGGCTGATGGAGTTATAATTAACTAGCCCGCGACTTCGTCCGCGTGGTTTAAGATATTTTTTATTCCCGCGGGAACTCCTTAATTTTTCGGCTTAGCCTATGTCACTCTCCAGGTCCTCAACATTAGGTACCCATGCCAAAAATCACGTCGATCCGTTGTTCTGTTGCAGTGTGATTGAAGGACAAACCAACAAACTAATAAACCAACAAACAAACACACTTTCGCATTTATTATATTAGTATCAAATAAATATTATAAATGCGAAAGTTTGGATGGATGTATGGATGAATGGATGTATGGATGTTTGTTACTCAATCACGCCCGAACGGCTGAACGGATCTGGATGAAATTTGGCACAGAGATAGATTATAGTCTGGAATATATATAGGCTATTTTTTTATCCCGGAAAACTAAGGAGTTCCCGCGGGAACCAAAAAACCTCAATCCACGCGGACGAAGTCGCGGGCATCAGCTAGTGATAGTATAAAACCCTGATGTTTGTATCTACCCCAACATTAACGTTGCCGGTTGCCTGTTTCCATTGTCTATTTCAAGGTCAAGATTGCAAAGGCTGATGTAACTGTAGCCATTGTTCCACTGGTAGACATTCAATCGGTCACTTCACCTCTCGATGCGCATCTAATCTGTAGCGATAGTTTTTAACTTTTTACCAGTTAACGATTTCGTCACCGCCCAAAAACTCCGTTACAATCGGTTGTTTGCGCAAAAAAATTTTTTTTGTGACTGAGAAGTTTAGTTTCAAGGTTCATACGATATTTCGTTGTGACTCGTGTTGCTGGCGTATTTCAACACGGCGCGAACTAATAGAGCCGCGGCCTTCGCGGTCTATATTTAAAACGCGGAAGACATTGCGGACTGCGGTACAAGAATCGCACAGATCACTCCCCGCTCCGCAAACAGTTAGGAGTGTTAAATGGCAAGCGCGGATCTGGTCGTGCGGAGCGGACTTACTCGTACACCTATGGAACGCCCTCCACGTTTTGCGCGCATGAGCACCCACTGACGTACCTAGTTCCGTATAACAAGAATGAAATAATCCCTGTAATATAATAACGTCCAGTCCGTCTATCTGTCTGTGTGACAAAACCATTTTATGCACAATCTTTTTTAAAACTGGAAAATTGAAATTTGACACAGTTAAATATAGAAAATTTATACCGCTGCATAGACGTACCTACCTATATCCTTTTGATCCCTGAACCTGAAAAGTGTAAGTGACCCAAAAAAAATGGCACAGTGTCCACACTCGAGGGACCTCGTTGATTGACTAACTTTTTTACAAGCATATGATTATGAACCCCTACTTTATGCGTGTATTGGGCATTGGCCTTTACGAAGTAATTATTATTTCATCTGTACCTTGACCAGTTATTTTATCATACTTTGACCTCTATTGGTATGTGGTTAGTATATTATGTCACTTGAATAACTCGTAATATTTATCAGCAAACTAGATGATGCCCGCGACTTCGTCCGCGGGGATTAAGTTTTTTAATTCCCGTGGGAACTCCTTAGTTTTCCGGGATATAACCTATCCCTGTACTTACCAAGTTTCATCAAAATCGGTTGAACAGATGGGCTGTGAAGGCGTAACAGACAGACAGACACACTTTCGCATTTATAATATAAAGACGTATGGAAGTATGGATTAGTATGGATAATAGATATTTCTAGGAATGTTTTTGCGGTAGCAAGCAATTTCTGCTTATTAGAACAATTTACTAAGTATCCAAGTTAATAACGACTTACTTACTCAAAGTAAATAACGCATAGTAGATAGTAGATAGGTACCTATTTCGCTGGCATTGTTTAAATGATTAACGATAGGTAAGTAACAGCAGTGTTTGCATAAATTATAAACTTACCGTTAACGTTGAACATAACTTTAGCAGCAAAGGGAAAATCGCAGTTGTTTTCGTCCCCTCCTATAGGTAAACAGCGGAACAAAAGCCTACGCTAGATGCTAGTTTTCTTCAGCCATACACAGCTATTGCGTGAATTTTGCATTCGATTTAACATAAACTTATGAAACTTCCTTTTTAAACTTTAATTTTGTTATTAAAAGTAAATTGCCTTACATTACGTGATGCAATATGTCGTCACTCATTACATAACTGCTAATTGTTAGCCTAATGAATAAGTAGTGAACAAAAAGAATAAATATTCAAATCGCTCTTTAGTTCAATTTATTAATATTACCATACTGTCCTGTGTTTAAAGACAGATTGGCGTTTAAAAGGATTAGGTATAAGAAGCTTTTATAAAAACGTGGATTCCAACTCTCAATAAAATATGAAGCTGATGTACTAATTTCTCTTAACTGAACGCATATTTAGTTCAAATTATAACCCAATAGAACAGGACGCGAAAAGCAAACGATACAATCAAAGTAGGTCGCTTTTGTAGGTCGCACGCACTTGATGCACCTCTACATAAAAATACTTACTGAAATAATAATAATAATAGGTAGGTATGTACCTACTTGATCAATATTTTTTCTGGGTTGAGTAAATAAAATTAACCGTCCTAATATTATTTGATGCTTACTTATCGGATAATCTTATTTTCGGGTGTTAGTCGTTCGTAAGTAAGACTTTAGATAACCTACAGCCAATTAATTGTCTGGACCTAGAAATTTGAAAGCAGGCAGCAACAATATTCCCTGAGGACCCTAGGCTTACCAATTTCAAGAAATTATACGAATCTTTAAGAAGATAAATCCACGCAGATAAAGTCGTGGAACTTACCTAATAAACTAGTTACTTACATCATGAAGTGTAATTATGATGTCGTTGTTAATAGGCGTTGCACCATGAAATCTGTACCTACCTAGTGACAGAAATCGACTTGTTCGATAATTATTGATCGAATGAGTAACTGGAACGGCCGCAGCTGTAATAGCTTATTCAAGTACTGTGGGATCGTGTTGTGCAATAGCGAAAATAGGTTACATCCATACGAGCGACCTAGATACGGCGATTGCATTAGCCTAACCAAGTCCTTTGTGTTCGAGCGACGCGCGCTGACGTAGCTAGTTACCAACTACCGACCTACAATTTAAATAATGCAACCTATTCCATTATACAATTAACTTAATCAATTAAAGGTGTACTTTACTAGTGTACGCAATATATTAATAATATTAAAAAATATAAATGGTTTCCAAGCGGCGAAAACAGTGGCTCTAGTCTCTACATTTTTCTGGTTTACGGCTTCAGTAGAAATATGGTGTCGTAGTGGTTCGCGCGAACTTCAGTTTTGTTGTCGTTCTATCTCGCTCTTCAGGTCATCGCCCGGCACACCACACGACTCCCTCGTTCTAATAACCCTGTGCATATCGGTAGCTTGATAGGTACATTATCGTTTTCGTGGTAAACAATCCTTCGATGTGCAATTCCTCCAAACGTAAGGTTCGATGTAAGCATATGGCGTGATGTGTGTGGGCGTTAAGTTCACACACCCTATCCCTACGACCTTGGCGCGGTCAAAAACACCGTCCTAGCAGACAATGACCAGAGTTCGTTAAAAAGATAATCTTTTTTCGGCTATATTGATTTCGTCGACATTGATCGCACAAGGCAATTATTTATAGTGGTTTGCACAATTAACAGAGCAGAGGAAGTGTTTAGCTTGCGTGCGACACGACATTGGGTGTAATTAAATAATTAATAGGTACTCATTGTTGCCGTTGATAACAATCCTTTAGCGACATTTTAACCTGACCTGAATTTAGGCATTATGTGACAATGAAACTCTTATGTGGAAAGACGGGTATCTATTTAGAGTTGAAATATTTCTAAAGAATGTGGTTTTATGACTAACTAGATGATGCCCGCGACTTCGTCCGCGTGGATTGATGTTTTTTGATTCCCGCTGGAACTCTTCAATTTTCCGGGATAAAAAGTAGTCAGTCCTAAGTCCTTCCCCGGGATGTAACTTATCTCTGTACCAAATTTCATCAAAATCGGTTGAGGAGTTGGGCCGTGAAAGCGCAGCAGACAGACAGACACACTTTCGCATTTATACTATTAAATAGGTACCTAGTATGGATTCGTTTAGGAAACGGCAGTAAAAGCAACATAGCTATGTAGTCGTATTTACATACAAAGAATCGTCGTACCTAAATGAATAAAACATTGTTAAGGAGCACATAGCAAACTATAACAAAGCGCAGAATTAGATTGGCGGCTCTGTTTTTTATAACATAAGCGCACGTCTCGAGGAACAGTCGGCGGATAGGTGGAGCCGATGCGTTTTTTTAACCGGCATCGACAGGGCATTGACACCGGTGCCGGGGCACTGCCCGTTCTTGACAGTTCAAATGTTTACACTTTACATCTCGAAGGATCACTCGCTACAAACTTCAACTGATTCAGAATCAAGAATTCTACGGCTACGGTGGAGAACCGAACAGTTTTTACGGGCTACGGTTACCGTGACATCATTTGAACTTTACTTTTATCCTAGTCAATTAAGATGCCTTCTGTGTCGGAGTAGATAACAGTGCATTGCTACCTTCTTAACGACATTATGATTTGTGTTTTATAACAGTCTATTGATCCTAAAATTAAACCCTTCGTGCATATAGAAGGATTTATTTGTTAAATTCTCGAAGATTAAACCATTTCACCTCTATTTTAATTTATAAACCTTGTCGCCTATTCAAAGGTAAAGGTTTAAGGTATTCAGGTATAGGCACGTGTGGCAACATTGGAAATAAATGTTTTTTCTTTTTTTTTTTTCTTTTATTCATGAATTGACCTTATTTCATATGAACTATGTTGTTGAAAAGAGACCAACCATCTTTGTACCTATATGAAACATACTCGTTTCGTAGTTACAATGCGATACCTTCCAAGGCAGGTTCTATATTATATGCCAATGAATTTGATAATGCATGATAACGAAGTCATTAATCTATTCGAAAACAATATTTAGTGGCTACGTAGGCTACCTATATGCGGCGGCGAATATTACCGGCGGGAACAATGGCTCGGCGGGTTCATCAGACGCGATAATGAGTGGTCCTACGGGTTCAACAAACTTTCCATTTTACACGTCAAATAAACTTTATGCGACAACATATCTTTAACATTGGATTCCACGAATACAACGACCAATAAATTGCGTAGTTTAACGGCTTGAAGAGTGGCCAAATATCGTCGCGACAGTTGCTAAATTGCTGATCGTTTCGCACTGAACCGGATTAAAAGTATTTAAGAATAAAAACTACGGTGTAATCTGCAAATAGGTACGTATCTAATTGCGGATCAGTATCGCGGGGATGTTGGAAGCAGTTCTGCGTGCGGCGCTTGAAGAAAAAGTGAAATTGTAACAAGTCAGAACCAGTCGAGGTCGGTGACCAGCAAGGCGTCTCTACAGCGAGTGGCGGCTGCCCCGCTAGGCTGATTCATCATTACCGTGTCCTCAGCAACACACCAAACTAATGCCAGAGCCTCATATGACTCATATTATGCAGTCTTTTGTTACGGTTGTCGACCGAGTCCTACCTTAAAGTTTTTTGTGTTTCGCTATTATATCTATTTTCTCCAAGCCTTTCTTAACTTGCATGATAAGTCTTGATTTTTAAAGATCTATTATTATAGATAACAATAATTTAATTATTATCTCCATGTATATATGACTTTCCGCATCTATATCTATCTTGATCCTTGTTTGTTGTTTAAATACACTACCTACCTACTACAGAAAACAGAGTAGGTATAATATTATAAGAAAAAGCCTATTAATAATGGACTAGCGTTTACTAAATAAGTCTATTCTAAAGCTCTAACGGAAATTAGGATTCTTTATTATCTTTCGGACGGAGTTTTCCTGAAGTATGATAAGTAGATCCTTGTTAATATTGGCAACTCAGTAAAGTTATTTAAAGTAGGTTTTACTTAATGCTAAAGGAAACAAAGAAAACTTTACAACAGTATTAGAAGTTAGAAAGTACTTAAATAAAATACAAAGTTAAGACCAGTGAACAATAATTAGGTATATTTATTTTTTCGTGGGGCAGGAGTTGTTAAGCCTCAAATCGGTAGGTCAAGAATGTAGGTGGCATGGGGGTAATCCTCATAAAGAAACTAATTTCAGAAATTTCGCCCGAGCGAAGCAGGGACAACTCAGTAAGTCAGTGAATTAAACAAGCAATTTACATTACTACCTACTAAATAACTCGCTTCATTTCTGAGAACGAGATGAGGCAAACGAACGCGCGGAGTTTCTTGCTACGGTACTCTTCATGTGTTTATTGTACCACTACCTTGTACCGTCATACTAGGTCGAAATACAAGAGCTGAGGGTTCACTCCCCGCGGGGACGCGAGGGGATGTTTGGATGGGAGTTCGATACATCCGCACCACCTGTAGAATAGGGAAGATTCAAGACGCCTAGTCAAAAATTAATTAATTTTTACTGATTATTAAATAGAGGGTCTTCCAATAGACTTTCACATCTTCTGTTAGTTTTAGGTTTAATAATCATTTTAAACTATCGATCAAAGAAAAAAGTGCGTTGAAATTTAATGGCGTCTCAACTATTTCCGCCTCACATAATATTTGTTATTCTCGTATCTGTAGTTACCTGACATTAAATTATACTCAACCAAAATCATAAAATATTGTTTTAAAGTAATCCAGAGAGTTTATTTTTCTAAAAATTCAACTAATTTTATCAGAGAGGTCTACCGGAAGTGAGCTTTTACAATTAACAGCATATTTTCCTCTTTATCAAAAAGTTATACACTTGTTAAAACCTTTGTTGCTGCGGCTAGTTATAGGTTGGTTATGGGATAGGGTAGCTACGTAGATGCTCGGTTCAGTGACCTACGCACGGAGCCCCCTAGTCACGGGGTGCAAGAAGCATTCGACGTGCATTGCTTTCTTCGGTTATAATGCCATCTCATTTTTATACTATAGGTAACAGCTCAGAGTACAATTTTTCTGTGTTCTGTATCAATATTTGTAAAAACTTACCTAGTGTACTCGTACCTAAGTACAAACAAAAATCTCTTCTTTAACTCTAGCTTTCAAAAGCGGAGATAAAAATTGTTCGAATGTCACTTTACTTCAATAAATATCTATTATACCAAAACCAATAATAATAAATATCATCAGAAGCATGCTGATAATTATTACGAGTTTGTTTGTAACGGAATAATGAAGAATGTTTACTAATCTCGATCTAAAACAATTTCTGCGTTGCAATAAATTGTGCTTTGTTCCTTTGTTTACTCTAACATTATATTCATTGTTATGTTGTTGAAGGCTATGTACCTTGGTAGGTAAAACATCATAAATATGCAAAGTTAGACAACTTTGCTAAATTCCGTAATTAAACAGAACTCTCTGAAGGAAGTGCCAAAAATAATTATTCATAATATTAGGCATAGTTAAATTTGTTTGTAACGGAAACGTCTCTATTTATTCTTATTTTATTAAACAAATCTGGGCATAAAAGGTTTGTTTGTAAACTTTTAGGTTCGGTTTGTCGATAAAGCTTGTTTCGAAACACGAGGCGCGCTCTGCCACGTGAGAGGTGACCGAAATTGCGTTGCCTTTCTTCTGTCCTAAGCAGATACGACTGAGGACAACCGAGCCTGAAGGCAGCACCACAGAGGAGCCAATAATATAGCGTTAGAAGTGCCTTACCATATTGCTGTGCAATGTAAATCTGTTTTTACATAGGAAATACTGAGGAAGTGCTCAAAGATGAGAGTCGTTTAATAAGAGCAGTTTAACGTATCTTCTCGATTTGGTGAATTGTATGAATTTAATTAATGATTAATTAATGGATATCTACGTTGTTTAATTATATAATTCATATGCTATCTATTATAGTAGGTACATTTATTTATGTTCATTCAACATTTTGAGAAATTACCAACGCTAGTAAGGAAAGCAAGTAAAACGGCCGGCTTTGCAACCCGCAGTTGGAGCCCTGAGAGATGGATGATGATTAATTGACTGCTATAAGTGTTGGCCATGTTTAAACCACAAGCTGCATAAAAAGACCGCTAGAAGCTGCTGCCGTGCGCCTGCTCTATTCGACACATAGAGCTAGTCGAACTCACAGAGTTATAAAGAGAAGGTCGAACTCTATGATTGAATCCTTTGTTGAATCTTCCGTTATCTGTGGTTGAATCCATCTGAAAAAATGGCGTCTTCCTCGTTCTCTCTACAGATAGAGCGAGATGCCACCAAAACAACTTATCTACCAGAGTTGCGTTAAAGTAAATAAGCAGAAGGTCAATTAAAAGAAACAGACTTATGTACATCAACGTGCTAAAGAGAGATGCAATGAAAACAAATCAATAAGCCATCTCGTTTCGCCAAAGAAAGAGACGGCGCAATAACAAACCGGCATTTAATGCCGGATTGCATCTCACACGCTTTAAATACCAAATGTAAACCTTGATACCGACCAATATAATATTATAATCTACAATAACCTCAAAACGAAATAACTATTACGTCGCGATGGAAGATCCCGTTGTATTGTATGTAAATAAACATATTATACATTGTTCTTATCTCTATTCAATTTAATTTCATCCAATTTTAACGAAGTCCCAGAGTCAGGTGAATCTGTGATCTGTGAGCTACTAAAGCAAATTAAAAGGAACTAACCACAACCCGCTTCCTAAAAATCCTTTCTCAGTGGGAATCTGACCGACAATCGGAACAAATAAGCCCAAATTAGGCGACCGCTTTCACCTATATACAATATCTGTCACTTAATGGGTTTAGGTGGTGCCTTATGGCATTGTTTGCGAAATTGGTATGCAAAATCTCATGTATAAGACCAAACGGTTTAGAGCTCTATGTTGACATTGACAGTTGGTCAAATTCTCCTTTTACATACCTATTTAAATAGGTACGTAGATGGTAAAATAGCTCACTTCCATTATCTGCACAAAATTTATAGCCATAAACCGTAACATGTGCGAACAATTTAAATTTCTCAAATAGACAACAATTATAGGTTATTACATTTAATATACGTGTGACTCAAGTATGTATTAGATTATTTTACGGTGTAAAAATGGACTACTCAAGTCGCAGATAAGCATTACTGATGTGCAGGTTTAGGTCATGCAGAGTGCAGACCTATCAAAGTTTTATGGCTTTTGCAATATTCAAACTTGGGTAAAAAATGCACCCATTTATTATTCAGCATATTATATAGTGTTAGCAAACGTATACATAAAGAACTCGTTGCCAACCACCACCCTTTGGCCACGACCTTTTGACTGTTCGCCCCCACAGGGGTGTCGGGCGACACGTGTCTGGCATTTTTCACATCTTTCTGCCTAGCAACGTTGCAATAAAGCCACCAGTCCAAAGTTAAAATGAAACTGAATGCTTAGATTTGGTAGGTACATTAAATTTACACAAAAACTTTGAAACACAGAAGAGTTTTTTTATTACTACTGATTAAGGGCAATATTAATAAAATTAATGTATGTAAGTACATTGATGTACTTACTCAATAATATAATAGGTAAAAAACGTCGAACCTCTAAAACTATCGAATTTAATTGACATAACCAGAATAAAAAGAGTAAAACAGAAGTCGTAAGAACAAAGATCGGGCTGCTATTAGATAGAATGTAACTTCTATTTAAGTTGCCTTAGGTTTGCTCGTCGGCTAACTGCCACGAGCTATTATATAGCGTCACTAGCAAACATAGCTTCTGTACTACATCCAACTGCACTAAATTGCACACATAGAAACAATCCGGCACGTGTAAGCCGTAGATACAACACACTGTGAAACTAGCCAGGGACGGCCATTATTAGATAAAAGTATTTATAAGTGCATGACTGCAGGTTGCAGTAGTAGACTGTAGAGTACAGACTATAGCTGAATATTGCGACGTAGTTAATTTAGCGCAACTGTTATATAATTTCAATTATATTATTGCATGTCTCTTTACATAATTTATGGATAATAAACGAAATTACTGATGTCTTTGGGCAATAACAACTTGTTATTGAAATTCAATTAAGGCCTTTTTTTTAGTAATACCTAATCATAAAACCTCTGAGCTCCAAGCCAGATTTGGCTGTAGTTTTCCGTTAGTTTTCGAGACTACACTTTTTAAATATTCGTTAGTAAATTACCTACCCCACAGTCATGTGCCTATAGAAGAACTCCTTACAGTTAAAAAAAATCGCTGTCAAAGGTGCGGTCTGAGGCATATCAATATGGTGAATGGTGATTATAATAGTTTGTCATTTTGGTCACACAGTGGCAGGATTGCAACAAAAAGTTACTGAAAAGTATTTCAAAATTATTATTATCGCCATGATATCGCCTGTGTTCGTTCTATTTTAAAGGCACAAGAACAAACAAAGCATCTTAATACAAAAAATAGCGGTTTTCAATCATTATAGTAAAGTGCGAATCAATGCTGAGTGGGACCCTAAATCCTGAAAATCTAGTAAACAACAGTGAATACGTGTTAAGCAAGCATACTCGTAGTAACATTTATTAAACTCGCCTGTTGGAAGCTTGGTACCCAGTTTGTGCTCGCTGTAATATCGAGGGTATAAACTAGGTCAGTGGTGCAGCGAGGGACGGGCCCTCGCCTCCCACCCTCTCTGTTGCGAGGGGAAGGCGGATCATTCACATGAAATATCAGGCTGTAGGTTCTATGTATGTTGAATAAACGATGTATACACTAACTGGATGATGCCTGAAAGTACTACCAAGTGGATTTAGATTTTTAAAAATCCCGTGAAACTTTCTTATTTTCCGGGATAAAAAGTAGCATCTATGTCCGTCCCCGAGATGCTTGCTAACTCTGTATCAAATTTCTTCAGAACTGTTTTAAAAACAAATGGACCGCGAAAAGGTAACAAACAGATAAACACACTTTCGCATTTATAATATTAACTAGTGTGTATTTTTCTACGTTCTAAAAGCTGGATGAACGTATTATGTTACTAATTTGGGTTTATAGGATTTCGTACTGTAGGTCCGGTAACAGTTTAGGTAGTTTACCTAAAGTGTTAAAGTTTTACTGTTGCTTGAAGGTCTCACATTTCCTTTCAGAAAAGGTAAACTGCATTTCGTTTGACATTTACATTTGCAAGGCTTAAGTAATAACGATGTTTAACAAAGTATAAACAGAAATAACCACAAAATTACCGAGATATAGCCTCAGATGTCAAATTGTATTCCCTTACACTAACAATACCTTTGAACACTCGGTTTTACGTGCTTACGTGATTTGACTTTCTTTGTTTTTGACCTTTTATTTTCATTTTTCAAGCGTAGGTTTCTATAGTAGGTACCTAAGCTTATACCTAACATAATAGCTTTAGCTGTGTCCATCCGCTTAGGAATTGTTGCAGCACCGAGGACGTTTTATGGAATACACCTACATAATGTTTTAAATATCATACTTATCTTGTATATCATTAATCTTACCTACTTCCTACTATGTATTTTTTTGCATAACGACAATCCAATATACCTATTAGTATATCCTGTATAACAAACATTAATGTAAGCGGACATGTACCTATATAGGTACCTTCTTGTAACATTGTCATGATTCACGACCTATCGTCATTGTTATAGTTGCCACGGGGCATCAAGGTATATGAATTGTGATTGATTTTAAATTGTGGCAGCACGAGTTCAATTTGACCTCAATACTAGGTAGTTCCGTGTTAAATTAGTACTTTATAGCTGCTCCTTCATAGGAAGCCGGGATATGATCATCATAAGTTATAAGCATGGAAGAAGGAATTACGACTGCCGTCTAAGGAAGTAGGACTAAAATAAAAGCTAAGAATACTATATTTTATCCAATTTCTGTTTATTACCATCACGTAAGTGTGAGTGAAACAAAATATCGCTGTTTGTGTCTATTCGATTAGCAACTGGTCACAAGGTTCAGATTGTCAAATTATATCTTTTATCTTTTAATACTGTCAAATTCAAAATATCCTATTCTTGTACGAATAATACGGGTCGTTATCTGTACACATAATTTTGTTGCTTAGTATTTGTTTGTTTACATTCGAGGTTACAGAAAAGTTTTTTAAGAATTTCTTTATTTAAAGTAAATTCCTAAGGTGCATAAAGCTCTAAAGTCAAAGCCAAGTGTCCACAAAAAATGTATTGTGCCTTTGAGGGACGTAAATCCAATAGTTTAAGAAAATAAAATGATACAGAATCTGTCGGGTTTCATCGGTGAGTTTTGGCAATGGTTCTTGTTTAAGACTAAGGATTTTACTAGTAAATAGGTAAGCAAAGGTAAAAGTAAATAAATATGTTTAAGTACTCAATTACATACTTATTTAATAATAATAATGATTTTTCGCCAAAACGCTTTTAGGTTACTAGTGCTGTGAAATAGATTATTGATAATTATTGCACTAGTACGTACATACGAGTATTATGTACTCTCTAATCCATAGAAATATGAAGACTATAGAAGTAAGATTGTGTTTTTAATTTGTCACTAGGTAGGATTTTCCTAGTGATGGGTCGGATATTTGTTGATTATGTATATTATTGTCTAACATACGTAATCTATCAAATATAACTTAGGGATGATTTTTGTATAAAAAATCATTTAATAGAGGAAATAAAATAAATAAATAAATAATATTTATTTGCAGGAATATGGGTACAAATTAGATCTTAAAGTGGTAATTTCCTTAACATATTCTACCATATAATGGTGTGCAAATTGTTTGTTTTTAATGTAATTAAATTAAATTAGTTCATAAAATCATTGAATTAAAAATGCTTTAGTATCCATAAAGAACCTAAAAGTTTACAGTTACCTACAGTTTATTTTTTATTTTTGGCTGCCTGTTATCCGATCACGTTCAAACCAGTGAATACTTACTATCAAGTTGCAATATGGATTGATTGCAACTTGACATACTTTCTGCCCTGGGATACCTAACTTAGAGAATATTTTTATCCCAAAAATTATAGGGTTCCTTCGGGATAGGTGATGATAGATTTTAACAATAATTATAAAAAATATACAAGCCATAGGTACTATAGCTTGGCAAAAAAGTCGTGAAATAAATAGGAGCGCCACTGTCGCAAAATTTTCTTGAATCTAGCAACCCGAACTAGCCCGCTTAATACGACAGATTAGTTTTAATACTTAACTACTTTACTGAAATCAAAGTAGTACATTTATTGATTACAAATTTCTTATATTGGATAGAAGCAGACGTTACTTTGCAGAAGTCCATGATACTGAAAAAACTAGAAGTTTAATTCGCTATAATCCGCCACAGAATTATACATTCTGTGGCGGATTATAGCGAATTAAACTTCTAGTTTTTTCAGTACAAATTTCTTGTTATTTATTTATTTAATACTAAAAATAATAATAAATAACCTTATTTAAACCCAAATAGCAACTAAATAATTTATAAAAGAAGGTAAAATTTTAACTAACTATATTAATAGTTACTAAATTAATTCAAACTAAAAAAAATTTTTACGTGGTTGGCACCACACTCCTTATACTAATTACGCACGGGGTTATTAATTAAAATGCAGTTTAGTTAGTAAGTTTCAATAATATATTTTATTTTATTTACATACTACATGTACAAAGAATATAATTTGCCCAAAATATCGTCTTCCAAATATCCCATGTTTTAGAAAAAAATTAGAAAAAGAATTCTAATTAGAAAAACTCGTATTATCTAAAAATTATTGCATCAGTGTAACAATCGTGATGACCTCTGATCGGCTGCACTTACGGCGTTCTTGGTGTATCAATGCATTTTAACCTTTAGCGGGAGAGTGGAAGCCATTGCGATCGTTACACCCAATCAATTTTAGAGAATACCACCAACTTTCGTAATTTGATTATGATTGCTTCATGAAGGTGTAACGGAGGAACATTCGTAAATAGCTAAATACCATTGACAGCTAAAATCATACTTCACCCTTCCTTTGGGCTTTGTCGTAGTCGGGTAAAAATTGGTACAATATAATATCCGATCTTATATAAGTATATAAAAATCTCGTGTCACTATGTAGGTATGTTCGGGATAAACCCTGAAAGTACTGAACCGATTTTGATCAAACTTCGTAACTATCTGTAATTTGGTCTAACTTAAAAGATAGGATAGTTTATTTGTTTTATTCTTATAGATAAGTTGGCGGTACGAAGTTCACCGGGTCAGCTAGTTAATTTATAAATATTAAACTTTCTTGTCGTGATAACGCCTATTTCTTGGGGTAAATTTATAGTGGGTATAGCATTTGATTTCAGTCGCCTACATTTGGTGTAGTTACTCGTTTGGCAAAAATTAGTATTCTGTGAAATGTTTTGAGCAAATACTTACGACTGCTAAGCTGATAATACGAGTTTTTCTAATTAGAATTCTTTTTCTAATTTTTTTCTAAAACATGGGATATTTGGAAGACGATATTTTGGGCAAATTATATTCTTTGTACATGTAGTATGTAAATAAAATAAAATATATTATTGAAACTTACTAACTAAACTGCATTTTAATTAATAACCCCGTGCGTAATTAGTATAAGGAGTGTGGTGCCAACCACGTAAAAAAATTTTTTAGTTTTAATTAATTTAGTAACTATTAATATAGTTAGTTAAAATTTTACCTTCTTTTATAAATTATTTAGTTGCTATTTGGGTTTAAATAAGGTTATTTATTATTATTTTTAGTATTAAATAAATAAATAACAAGAAATTTGTACTGAAAAAACTAGAAGTTTAATTCGCTATAATCCGCCACAGAATTATACATTCTGTGGCGGATTATAGCGAATTAAACTTCTAGTTTTTTCAGTATCATGGACTTCTGCAAAGTAACGTCTGCTTCTATCCAATATAAGAAATTTGTAATCAATAAATGTACTACTTTGATTTCAGTAAAGTAGTTAAGTATTAAAACTAATCTGTCGTATTAAGCGGGCTAGTTCGGGTTGCTAGATTCAAGAAAATTTTGCGACAGTGGCGCTCCTATTTATTTCACGACTTTTTTGCCAAGCTATAGTACCTATGGCTTGTATATTTTTTATAATTATTGTTAAAATCTGTCATCACCTATCCCGAAGGAACCCTATAATTTTTGGGATAAAAATATTCTCTAAGTTAGGTATCCCAGGGCAGAAAGTATGTCAAGTTGCAATCAATCCATATTGCAACTTGATAGTAAGTATTCACTGGTTTGAACGTGATCGGATAACAGGCAGCCAAAAATAAAAAATAAACTGTAGGTAACTGTAAACTTTTAGGTTCTTTATGGATACTAAAGCATTTTTAATTCAATGATTTTATGAACTAATTTAATTTAATTACATTAAAAACAAACAATTTGCACACCATTATATGGTAGAATATGTTAAGGAAATTACCACTTTAAGATCTAATTTGTACCCATATTCCTGCAAATAAATATTATTTATTTATTTATTTTATTTCCTCTATTAAATGATTTTTTATACAAAAATCATCCCTAAGTTATATTTGATAGATTACGTATGTTAGACAATAATATACATAATCAACAAATATCCGACCCATCACTAGGAAAATCCTACCTACACTAGCGGCACGCTATGATGGCCGGTTTGACGTTTGTCCGCTCATGAAGTTCCGTATTAATTGATAACGACTTTGAAGGAAATAATTGTATTACTTTATTGACGATAGTGATGTGCAGAGATTCATAAATTTTATCGAATGTAGTTTTAGGTTTAGGACTCAAAATTTATTTATTAAATTGATTTCTAAAATGTATACAAGTGTAGAAAAATCAGTTTGCACCATTTAAGGGGTGAATGTACTTGTGAATATGAACAATTTTCACTATGTGGACAAACCTCTGAAATCGCTTTTTTGCGTCTGAATGTAATTCCATCCGTGAATGTGCTCCGTTTATGTTTTTGTGCTTTAATTTATTTATGAAAAAGAAACAATAAACTGTCCAATTGATAAACTGTTGTTTTATTTACCTAAATAACTTAAATTCCATTGTCTCCAAAGTAATTTCCAAAAGCCAAATCAATAAAATCAAAATATTGTTTGGCTTTTGGAAATTACTCTGGGGAATTAATTTATAAAAAAATAGGTACCATGAAGAGCGCGATTTGCTTGGCTTTAGGTTCGTCGTATACCGTTAGATGGCGCTTATACAACAATCCTCAGTGTTATCTCTATACCTGTATATTCAATGTACTCTGTGATCGCTGGCTAGCACAACTACTACCTCCGGCAAACTCGCGTCAATGCTCAATACAAAACAAAGCAGTTTCGAATTGACGTTGCTTCGAAAAGTATAAACTGTCAGTGCAATGCGATTGTGATATAGTTTTGACCTGGCTTTGGATTTCAAATATTGATACTGCATTACTGTTGACCCTTGCTCGTTAATTTGGACTCTGTTCAAGCCCTTTGTTGTGGATTTCGTCGATATGACCGAACGTACGCAGAGAACTGTTCTAAATAGTCAGACACGTGAGTTCGTAATACGCCTTCGTAACTATTTCGATCGTGAAGCTCAAAATGGAGGGCCAATTTTACCTATAACGTCAGTGGTTGAACGCGTAGCTGATGCGCTTAATATTGGACAACGAACTGTTAGACGGATAACTAAAGAAAAATATGGCGAGACTGGCACAGAAGAAAATAAACTTCACACACCAAAAAAGAGAAAACGAGCAAAACCAGTCGTAGGCATCGATAGCTTTGATGCCGATGCTATCCGAAGACATGTTTACGGCTACTATTTACAGAAGGAGTATCCAACAAGAAAAAAGTTGGTGCATTCACTGAAGGAAGCTGGATTATTCTTCGGTGGGGAAAGTTCTTTAACGAAGATTTTGAAGACCATTGGATTTCGATACAAAAAATGTAACAAACGCAAAATATTGATGGAAAGATTTGATATAGCGATGGCAAGGTATACTTTTTTACGGCAAGTGAAAGAAATCAAAAATTGGCAAAATGTTGTGTTCTTGGATGAAACATGGCTTAATGCTAACCATACTGTAGGCCGTTCTTGGAACGATGACACAGCAGCATCTACTTCCAAAGTTCCTGTAGGAAAAGGATCGCGACTTATAATTTGTCACGCCGGAACCATCAACGGGTTTGTCGAAGGTTCTCTCATGGCTTTTGCGTCAAAAACCACTGGAGACTATCATGAAGACATGAATGGAGAAAAGTTTACTGAATGGTTTACCTCAATGTTGTGTAGCCTCCCTGAACCATCTATTATAATTATGGACAACGCCCCATACCACTCGATGCAAATTGACAAGCCACCTGCCCAATCCCAAAAGAAAGCTGATATCGTCGCATGGCTTCGTAAAAATGGCGTAGATGCAAACATGAATATGTTAAAAGCGGAATTAGTACGTCTTTTAAAAGAAAACAAACCAACCAAGATCCGATACGTCATTGACGAAATAGCATTTAGGCTAGTTCTCTGATTTCGTACAAATCGCATTTCAATTCGAATAAAAAAATAACCGATTACTTTAAAAATGTGAATTGTATTACAAATGAACTCTCGTATAATCAGCTAAGAGTGCCCCAAAATTCAAAATTATAACATAAAAGATTATTGAATAAATCACAATTTTCATATCTAAAACTCACCACCTTCAGGGGGGAAAACACGAGTCTTTAGAATACATCATTATGATTTTCCAAGACGCCAATTTTAAACGAGCTTAAGTTTTTTACACATTGTAACATACACTATGAGGATTAATATAACTGCATTTTTACACGTACGAATCCCTTTATTACTTTATAAAAAAATAACAAGAGTTTGTCACGGATAAAAACTAATTACCTTCGGCTGAGATTGTAATCCCAAAATATCCATACGGTGTGGTTATAACACTTTTTTCCCCACTGCCCCACGCTAAGCGGTAGTCAGTCTATCCAGGAACGTCGCAGACAGTGGCCGCGTCTTTGTCGAAACCAATTTATTTTCGTAATTATGTCCGAGGCTGGTGTTTGTCACGATTAATCACTATTTACCGTCGTGATCATTTTAGGGTAAGTAACTAGTTTATTTTAATAATTTTATCTTCTTTGTAGAATTTTAAACGATGTGAGTATGTAGTTTATTATTTATAATTATTGCTTTTTAAAATACGCTAATAAATTGGTAAAATTGTAAAAATCTCACTTCCCTCACTATCATTACCTTCATTTACCTTCAGTTTTTAAACTGAAGGTAATGATGCCGAACTGAAGGTAATGATCAATTTTTTAGTAAATATTGCTGGACTATTTTTAACGGCCAAATCGTGTAATACAAATTGTACCAACTGACTTACTTAGTATTTAAAATCGTTGCGCTTCGTAATAGAATATAAATATAATCACCATATCGGTTTTAGGTACCATCAATCACCATGGTGAAAAAAACGCGTGAAGAAAAATTAGCACAGGCTAGACTACACAAAAGACAAAAATACGAAGAATTAAAGAAGGATCCGGAAAAATATGCGATAGAGAAAGAAAAAGAAAGACAAAGATATTTAAAACGCAAACAAGAAAAGAAAATTAAATATATTAAAGACATGACTCCAAGACAACAACGACTACAAAGGAAAAAATGGCATGAAAATTCAAAAAAGCATGCAGCAAAAATAGGAAAAAGTAAGCACATTGAGCAAATGCTGCTAGATAATTCCCTCCCAACAAGTGATTTAGAAGAAAATGATCCACAAAAAGATTGTGATCCTTTAGAAGGTCCATCGACCATGAAAGAAAAAGAACAAGAGCGAAACGTTTTATGTACCGATTGTGTTATATGGAAGAAAAAGTTAAGAAGAATACGATACACATACAATAAAAAAGTTGGATGTTTAAAAAATGAACTTGAAAAATCGCTGATGGAAAAAAATCAAATACAGAGAAGGCTGTATAAATTACTGGACAACAAAAGAAAGTCTCATGTAGAAAACATAACAACAGAAAATAAGGTGGACGCTTTAGTCGATAATATAAATGAAGGTAAAAAAGAAGAAGTTAAAAAAAAATTAATATTTGGAGAAATTCTTACAAGACAATTAAAAGAGGGTTATAAAGCATTAAATAAGAAAGATAAGCGTCCCTTTAGCAATATTATTGTAAAAGACAAGGAAAGATTTAAAAAACATAAAATACTGCACGCAGCAAGTTCATTCTCATTAAGAACGAAAAAAGAAGTAGACAAAAATACGGAAAAAGACATTCAACAGGCTATAATTGACTTTTTCGACGATGATAGCAACAGTAAAATTGCTGCAGATAAAAAGGAATACATTAAACGAGCCGGATTAACCAAACAAACACGATACCTTTCAGATACTCTGATTAACCTTCATAAGAAATTTCTTAAAACTATTAGCTCTGATGTTGCATATTCAACATTTATTTGTTTTTTTAGTGACAGTTTTACTTAATAATATTAAAAATACCAAAAATTATGTAACATTGATCCTAAGTACATGTGTAAGACAAAGAATTGTGTTTATTATTAAATTGATTTTAATCGACTACTCTTTTCCAAGCGTATTAATAATTTGTTTGTTCTGTTAAAAGTTTTGTAGTATTGCGACAGTTTCATCATTTATTGCTTATGTATGTATTTGATTAATAAAAATACGTTTATTGTTGGAACTGAATTTTCATTTCATTACCATCACATTAATATCAACGCCTTCTTCACCAAAATCATTACCAGCACACCAGATCTCATTACCTTCAGTGACTAAAAATTTTAAATGCATTTATCTTTGAAATCCTTTGGTGCAATTCATTGTAACTTGGTGACTATGTGTAATTTTACCTATATTTTGGATTGGATCAGCAATTCCAACATTTTAAAAAATTCTCTCATTTACGTCCGATTTGCACGAAATCTGAGAATTAGCCATTAGAACATGGGCACAGAGTTATACGGTTACCGCCTTACCATTGTGAGTATAATGCGATTGAGTTGGTGTGGGCTCAAATTAAGGGATATGCTGCAAGACACAATACAGAACCCCCATTTACCACAAAAAAAATGCTAAAATTATTAGAAGAAGCTTGTGAACATGTGACTAAAGGAGACTGGGAAAAGGTTGTGAATAGAACTGTTAAATTAATAAGGGAAGATTATGAAAGAGATGTGAAAATAGATAATATTATAGAAAACGAACATATAATTATTAATGCAGGTGATGATAGCAGTGACGACAGTGAAAATAGTAGTATGGACGAATCTGATTAATGATGGCCTTTTGTGGCACCTTTTTTGGTATCTTTTGTATTCATATGTTTCTTGTGTGCATATAAAGTATGTATATTCATTTTCATTCAAATATTCAGTTCGTTCAAATAAATTAAATAAACATTTACATTTTTGTTTTATTAAACCTATTTAATCAGGTACAAAAACAAAACTTAATTGTTTTTTGTTCGAGAATAAATTGACATTCCACATCACTATTGTAATGTGTCAAACCGGCCATCATAGCGTGCCGAGATTTTAGTGACAAATTAAAAACACAATCTTACTTCTATAGTCTTCATATTTCTATGGTGCAAACTAACGTGGCTACTTATCTACCCATTTGGAACTTTTATTCGGTGCTTACATTTTTACGATTATCTGATGCCCGCGACTTCGTCCGCGTGGTTATTTTTTTTTTTTATTCCCGCGGGCACTCCTTAATTTTCCGGGATAAAAAGTAACCTATGTCACTCTCCAAGTCCTCAACTATATCCACGCCAAAAATCACGTCGATCCGTTGCTCCGTTGCGGCGTGATTGAGGGACAAACCAATAAACCAATAAACAAACACACTTTCGCATTTATAATATAAGTATGATTACTTTTTTCTGAATGATGATTATTTATATCCCTTTGAGCATAGTTTCCACGAAACGGAGACAAAGGAGTAGCGCAACCTTCATACCCCACCCTTGGCCGTGGTGCTGTGACCTAGATAGCCCCTCCCCCGCACCCCTGACCTGACCCAGATCTAAATGCACTTGATATAGCTTCAGTCCCTGGCGCGCGGTAGCATCGGTGCCATACCGCCCGCGCACCCCGACTCCGAGTCCCTGACATAACTCGTGCAACCTATTTATCTCTTGAACGGTACTACTATAAATCTATTGCAAGTGAGTACTGACCGAAAGAGATAAATAAAGTAGGTACACTACATAAGTTAAATTGGCTGACCCTGGCACTTCTCTCACGCGTTAACTCTATTAAAACAGAGACCCAATTGTCTAAGCAAATCGTAATCATTTGACAGCCTAAAACGTATTACTCGAATTGTTTAAGGAGTTCATACATGCTTTTTGACGTGCAGGCATCTATGAACTCCTTAATCTGATCGAATTATCCGTTTGACAAACGATTACGATTACGATTTCCTTACACAATCGGGGGGCAGGTGTACAAAATGTGTAATTAGCTACGGCGTAGCATAGCGTAGCACATCTACCCAAATTCGCTACGGCCTACGCAACGAACGAAAATAAAGAATTACCTGATTTCGAGTAGCTTTGGTTTTACAAATCAAATTGCTAAATGCATCTCGTAAATTTAAATAAAAAAAGAAGCTTTCGCGATTCAATCAGATTAATTTGATCGGTCGTCGTAATATCGTGGCATTGAGCAGAAGGTCGTATAAGAATTTGGCCGAGCGTGCCAGTCTCCTCGCGCTCTCACCTCGTGTCGCTATCGATACTAAATATAATCATTCTATAGCTATTGCATCTTATTATATTATTTATTACTAACTCACCTCGCATTGCAAAACACGTGTATACGTACACTACACGCGGTGGGAAACTGAATTGTTTCCGCCTCGCATTTAACGAAGATAAACTAGTCACAGTCGCAACTCGCAGCACCTATGTGACATTGCTTATAATGTCAATGTGTTTTAATTCAATGCCAATGCCTGATGGAAGGTTTTTAAGGATTAATTGCGCATTTTTATCGCTTTAACCAGTTATAGTACTTAATCATTAAATCTTAGAATATTATGTTAAGGTAAACGAAAGTATATTAACTTGACTTAAAGTATATTTGACGACCTCCGTGGCGCAGTATGTAGCGCTGTTGTCTTAACGTGCGGAGGTCCCGGGTTCGATCCCCGGCAGGGTCAATTTGGGAATTTATAATTTCTGAAGTTTCCCTGGTCTGGCCTGGTGGGAGGCTTGGGCCGTGGCTAGTTACCACCCTACCGGCAAAGACATGCCGCCAAGCAATTTAGCGTTCCGGTACGATGCCGTGTAGAAACCGAATGGGTTTAATATAACTGCCATGCCCCTAACAGGTGAGCCCGCTACCATCTTAGACTGCATCTTCACTTACTGCATCAGGTGAGATCGCAGTTAAGGGCTAACTAGTAGTGGATAAAAAAATAAAAAAACAACTATTATAATAGTGATTTCGAGAATTGATTTAGACATGGTTGGTTGAGCTAACGAGTGGTGGCGTCAGGCGTGCCGCGCGAAGCGGGTGTGGCAACGAACAACAGTGCACACGAGGGAGTGAGCGTTGCGACATCGGCAAGGCCGCGACCTAGAGTCGTTTCCGTACGATACTTTGCTTAATTTAACGTTGTGACTTCAACGATACTAAATCTTCTTGTGAAACATATCACAAATGAAATGGAACGGCCTCGTTCTATATTAAACGCGATAAGGAATGTCCTTTATATTTGTTTAAAGCTATGCAATAGCTGTCGACAGCCATTTCTCAAGGCTCTACTTTTTCATAACTCATTATTGAGCGCGTTTCTGTACACGATTCCAATACTCCATCAGAAACTAATTTAATGTTTTTTTTTTGTTACAGATCAACATTGTATTCGAATGCACTTGGAGAGGCTGCGGTTATATCTCTGGCTCGTGTACTTCCATCGAGGCTCATATCAGACAAACACATTTAGGGTAGGTACTTTCAGCCTTGTTGTATTATTGCTCATTGTGTATACAGTTAGTGCCATCGATATATACGTAGGTACTAGATGGACCCCTTCATAGAAAAAAATTAGGCGTCCGACCAGTAGAGCGCGCTCCACACCTGTATAAGCATGTCTTTGTCCCCGCTATAGCGCTGTTCCGCTTTTCAGATAGATGGTGTTTGTAAAATAAGTCCACATTCTTTGTTTGACAGGGCCAGTCTTTGTAAATTAAGGTCGTTGGTTAGTGCACACAGCGCATGCGACAGTAATAAAACCTTGAACTTTATCTTCTCCGGGACTAATATGGGCAGAGGCGTTGCACGCGCTCGCGGTTGCCAACGAGATTCTACATTAAATCGATATGCATGATATTATGCACTCCGCTTTCGCGCACGTAACTCGTGCCGTTACATAACATCTGACGACATTGAAGTTCGGCTCCAAACAATGTAAGCGATGAGTTATACGAGTACCTAAGTAGCTATAGGTCTACCAGAATCTGATGGCAAAAAATACACCTAAAAGTACCAGTATACGGTGTATACTTTTTGCCATCAGATTCTGGTAGACCTATAGTTAATTAATTTGTTTATCTAATTATAGTTGAAATAAAGCACCATTAATAATCGATGAAAGGCCGAGTTTAAGAATTTGTATAGATGTAAGTTTTTATCGACGCGATTTGGATTTAGGTTGAAAAAATTCCTTGGCAACTCATTGATTCCCGGGATAAAAAGATTTAAAGCCTATGTCCTTCCCCGGGATGGGGATGCCTAACCGTACCAAACTTTGTCAAAATCTCTTGAATAAAAAAAAAACGTAGAAGACACATATAGACACACTTTCCCATTCATATTATTAGTATGGATTTCACGCGTCAAAACCTTATATTGACTTGAAATAAATGCATTTAAGTGATGGCATATAGTATATTATGGAGCTAGGTGACCCGGAAGCGATGAGGCTTCGCGACAAGGCTGTCCACAGCACACCCCGCCCGAGCTCGTTACTGGCAAGGTCGCGTCCGCTTCTTACATAACGCCGCCCTGCTAGTGTGCCGATAACATCTGTTGCTTTAATTACCTAATATATTCTTGACCCTGCTCTTACACAACGAATCGATGATTGGGTCCGTCTGATATTACATATTTTTAATTTTATTATATACTAGCGATCCGCCCCGGCTTCGCACGGGTAGCACTAATAATCCTAATCTATATAATATTAAACTATCCTATCTCTCAAGTTAGATCGAACTGCACATGGTGTGCGAATTTTATTATAATCGGTTAAGTGGTTTAGAAGTCCATTGAGGACAAACATTGTGACACGAGATTTATATATATTAAGACTAGACTAGATGATGCCCGCGACCTCGTCCGCGTGGATTAAGGTTTTTTGTATCCCACGGGAAATCTTTAATTTTCCGGTATAAAAAGTAGCCTATGTCCTTCCCCGCGATACAAACTATCCCTATACCAAATTTCATGATAATCGGTTGAATAGATGGGCCGTGAAAGCGTAACAGACAGACAGACACACTTTCGCATTTATTTAAATATTAGTATAGAAGATATAGAACATGGCTTTCGAATGACCTTATAAGTTATTGAAAAAATGAAAAATATTATAAGTGCATATTATGTCTCAATGTAGACATACCTAATATGCGTAAGTAACCTTAATTTTAATTAAATAACAAGAAGTTATCTTTTATCCTAGGTCCAAGAAAGAAGGTGAGAGTGATCATGAAGAAGAATTCTACTACACAGAGCGTGAAGTGACTGCAGCGGCACCAGCGCCCACCCTGTCCCACCGAGACATGTGCCGTCCGCCGCACGAAGATCCCGACTACCAACGACAGCTAGTCGGATCCTATAGGTACGAGTATAGATTCACCACGACTTCAACGGTCTTCAAGACAAATTCTAAAAACTCCAAAGCAAGTGCTCTGGAGGCATTGATGAGTTCTTAGAATTGGGCTGAAGATCCTTGAGCCTCCCTGAGATAGGTATGCGTTGGGGGCCTAGAATACCAATCCAATTTCCTTGTAAAGATCGGGATTCTTTAAGAGATTTTTCCCTTTGCTTCGGTAACTAGTTAGTTCAAAAAAAATTAAAATATCGGAGACTTAATCTAGGAAACGGAGCGGTTTGTTGTGTAGAGACAGAGTTGTAGTATCGTATGAACCAGAACTTATTTACAAAAATATCCAGAAAAAAAACCATGCGGAAGTTAGATATTTACGCCTAAAAGTATCTACAAATACATTGATGTAGAATTTTAGTACCTTCTATTTCAATGTACAAATAGCTTAAATAGCTTAATATTAAGGACTGAAGTTTTACTCGATTTCTTTTTTTAATAATTTACACTCAAAACCGAAATACCAAAAGTCATGCAGAACATCGATATTTAAACCGATCATATTATTATCAGTATAATAATGATCATATATTATAGTATAAATACTTAACTTCCCTTAAAAATTTTTATGAAATACGATGGTTTTGGTTTCAGGCAAGGGCTTTTGTCAACCATGCAAAATGGATCGGCCCGGTCTATAAGCATTCCCATAACGCATTCCTGGTCAACCTCACATTCACCGGTAAGTTTCAATTTTATTTTCTTGAAACAACAGGCTTATTTTGAATCCATCCTTGGTAGGATTATAAAATAGATCTATCGTATATATCAGATATGAGTTCTAAACTACGCCTACACTCATGGCAGTATTTCGTCGTTTTCGGCGATAAATAAATAATTAATAGTAACTTACGTCTAGAGTCTAGACCCTGTTTCTGTACTACTAGCTGATGTCCGCGACTTCGTCCGCGTGGATAGAGGTTTTTTGGTTCCCGCGGGAACTCTTTAATTTTCCGGGATAAAAAGTAGCCTAAGTATGTGTTATTCCAGACTATAATCTATCTCTGTGCCAAATTTCATCCAGACCAATTCAGCCGTTCTGGCGTGATTCAGTAACAAACATCCATCCATCCATCCAAACTTTCGCATTTATAATATTAGTATAGAGTATAGATTAGTATGGATATGGATACTTATCATAGTGACTCCTTTTGTATCTGTTTCAGAAGCATCTAAAGTTCACAGGGGCGCACAGCTCACCCGGCAGCCCGGGCCGGCGCCCTCGCTCCGACAACAAGAAGTGCCGCAAGGTATACGGTATGGATCAACGCGATCTCTGGTGTACTCAATGCAAATGGAAGAAAGCGTGCACGCGTTTCGGCGACTAGCGACCACGTCGGTCGCCCGCTTCTACGCGTGCTATGACGAACTCTCAGTGAGGTCTCACTATCAAGTGAAGCTCTCCTTTTCTCAGACAAAAAAAAATACAAAAGTATTCCTCAGGCGAGGACTATTCCGTGTGCGGGACGTGATTAATTAGGCTAAGTCGAGAAAATATATTACGAATGAGGTTTTATTTACGGAGTATATAAATATATTATTATGAATAGATAAAATGTTAAAGGGAGACATATTTTTTTCTCTGCGAATGTTGCTCGTACTTTGACTGCGGGACATCGCCCAGTGCCCACGTATTTTTGTAGCGCGGTAGATTTGCCTTTACTGTGACATGCATACGACGACCGAGTGTCGCCATCGGTCGGAGACTGTGAATAATAGTTTTAAGAGACTTAGATTTAAGGTAAGACTGACTATATGCAATGTAGGGTGAAAACAATTGTTACATGTGTGTTACAACGGTACGCTGTACGCACCTACTTCGTACTAACTTAAGCAATAGTCGTTGACTCGTAAGATTTTCACAATTTTCTACCAACTCTTGTTAGCTGTATTTAAATAATAGAGATACCAGGATTCAATATTATACAAAACCTTGGTATTTATTAGATTCTAAACGTTATTTTTTTAATACGACGGATATTTGCTAACCTTTATTATTAGACACATATATTGCCGCAAATCGAAAACTTTTTTACGGAAAGACGAAGCTGATCAAATCGTAATAATATTCGCATCATGAGAACGATGTTTTTTATTGGTACCTATTTAAAAACGCAGTTTTTGATGAGTAGGTATAGTTATATTATTTGTCAACATTACTTTATTCAATTAATTTATACTTAGATAGTCATGGTTTTTCAAAATACCTATATTTATGTGATAATTAATTGTTATGTATAATATTTAAAAAAACATTCTTTCTAACACACCTTGATGAGTATTTTGTGAACTAGCAATAATTAATTGATCTATGAAGGCTTCGTTGATGTTCGTATAGTGTATCAAAAGGAAGTCAGTGAATTCCGTCCACGTCTTCAAAAGTGCTTTACCGAGTAGCTACAACCAGCTGTAACAATGTTTTCACGCTGCATATGCCGCAGGTGTAAACTTACGCGCCAAATCAAAGTCGACTTGGTGGGGCAAGCTACAGTCGCAATCAACTTCAGTGATATTAATCACTAATTAAATATTTCGACTGAATTATTAGGTAAGAATAATGAATTATAACATGTAGTAATATATGACTTAGTACCGTAAGTTATCTCAGATTCGATTAAAAGACTACAAAAATTTAGACTTAAATTTCTATGAACATATCTGTATTGTATACATGCTGGTCCTATTCGAACAAGGAGACAATACTCAGCGTAGGTCGGCAGCAGCGGCGCGCGCGCATCTTCCCTCGACTCCCGCCCGCCCACGCGGACTGCGATTGTGGACACCTACTGATGACTGCCGATGAAGTAATAACCAGTGGCGAGCGTGTGAACAGCCAGGCTATGACTACATAAGGATAGAGAAAGGAAGGGTTTATTACATGGTAACGTGTACATGACCCCCAACATCTGAGGTCGAATTTGCTACGATCTACGAAAAACTGAACAAGGAGTTGTGATAACTTAACAATTTTTAAATATTGATGATAGCGGGATTTCATATGATATAGGTATATCAGAAGCATTAAATAATACATAGAGGTATTGTACAAAACAATGGGCATGGCCAAAACACAACATGATAATATCGCCGTCACATAATAATTATTTTAAAAAACCCGCTCCAGTCAATTCCATCTCGAAGACGAAAATTGTGATAGAAGAAGGAAACAAGACAAGCTAAATGAGTAAGGGCGATTGCAAGCTGCAATATTATTTGTTAAGTAGGTATTATAATGTAATAATTATATTTGTAAATAGATAATCACATATATTGAAAATTATATTTAATATATAAAACTATGTATTATGAAACAAAGCAAAGCAATGTTCGGATATGTACATAAAATAAAATTATATTGCTTTAGTTACTGTTACTTAATGTGATCGTTAAACTGATTTTATTGTTTATACGTTATCACAATTTTATTATTAAAATACAGAATGTTTTATACATATTATACTTTCTGTATAAAATGTTTAAATATATATATATATATACATATACTTCTTGTAATAGAAACAGCGCGGTATTTCGAAGTCGAATAGCAGTCAGAAAGCTTTGGAAATGCGGTAAAATACAACACAAAACAATACTATTTTTTTTTTTACGTATCTTTGTATTAGTTTTTTTACAATAGACTCAAATTCGTATTTTCCAGAAAAATAATTCGTCTGTGCCAATTTTAAATTCAAGTTATTTGTAAACCTATAATGTCGCTTTTAAACATGTTCTTAGTAATACTTATATTATTTTTGGTGCTCAAATATAGAAAAAAATGTTTTACAGAAAAATCAGTTTTAGTGTTCAGCTACGTCACAATATTGAGTTAACTGCTTCTAAATGCCTTTACACCACGTTAGTTCTTAGTATATTATTGAAAATTGCAACCGAATAAAGTCAAATACGAGCTAGAGGTGTGTATCTTTTGCAGATATCAGAAAATTAAAATTGTGTAGAATGTCTAGTTGTTCACTTTAAATAGGTACCTGTGCTGAGGTATATTTACAAGTTTTACATTATTTGGAGACTACAGTATTCTATGATTAAATAATAATAATGGTAAAGTAAATCTAATAATATAATAATTTGATTAGGCTACATTCAAAAACTTATTATATGACGCATGAAACGCGATCTTATACTGCCATTGTCTATATGGAGTGCTTTTACATTTTCTTTTTTTTTTCAATAAATACATAACACAGGCTATAATAATAATTATTTTCTTGCCAAATTATTCAAACATACTTAATCGAGAAGGTAGACGGACATATAGGTTCCTGTCTACTTACAAAAACGAAAAAAAAAACACATGTACAACATTAATATAATTTATAAAACAAGGTGTACCTGCTAATATTACCAAATACATTTATAAGTAATTCATTGCAATAATGGTTGTGATACATCATGATATTGTTATCCGTAATGAAAAACTTTTATTTGACGGAACGAAACTCCGCGCTCTACCAAAACCAAATGATCACTTTAGCTTAGGCAAAACAACTCAGCTAGCAATTTGACAACTGCCATATTGTAAGGATCTAGATGTAAGTTGCGGCTAAGATATAAATAATAAATACATTATAGTTATTAGTGATATTTTAAGTTGAAGTCATATTGTAGTATTTAATAATTCTAAGTACAATGAAATCGTAATGCCTATAGGACCTACTTGCATAGGACATTTTATTCTGACGGCACTAAATTTCTCATCACAACCAAGAACTTCCGAGGCATTCAAGGTATTTTTTCTGCCGTACTGTACCTTCTTATAAAATATAATGGCTGAAAGATATATAGTTCGATATATCGAACTCATTGTTAAGTATCGAACTCAGTTTGACACTACATCTTCTCGTGACAGTTTCCAACTTTTTTTTGTTTGCGGAAATAATTCCCCAGCAAAAATAAGCTATATTTTGAATAATAATTTTCAAAATCAATACACCAAGTGGTGCTTAATTGCTTGGTTAAAAAGTGCAGATCTCAATTTATGTTGAAGCTATTAGGTTTATGTAATAAATATTCTATATAATACTAGACCTACCTTTTTTTTTAAATACTTAGTTAAGAATTTATATTCTAGTTCATTTAAGTAGATAAAGACAGTTTTATTTTTTGTACGTAATTTGTACATAGTTTACGTATTACAATTAATTTATTTAGCCAAAATTTTGCTCAATATTGTACAATACACTCAACACCAAAGTCATAATAACTAATAGATTTTTCAGTACAAAAATGCATAATTTAGAAGATTTTTTCCGCCGGGCTACAAAATTATAGATTAATTTTTAATTTTTAATAAACTTCTTCAATCTACTTTGCCTATCGAATATAATTTATCGATGTCGATGTTACACAAAATAATGTCTTACCTATTCAAAAATTTATTCAGTGTCATTTCAGTGTCTAGTAGTTATGTGAACTTTGTCGCACGTTCGTATTTATTAACATTTTTCTACATCACGAAAGCGGCATTCAGAAATCTCCAATCCTGTATTTATTTATTGATACGAGCCCTAGTCCCGTCTAAGTCTTTTACGTAATGTTTTTTTGGTTTTAACTGAATCACGTGTAGTGAATTTTTATGGTAAAAGAGTGTATTTTATTTATTTGTAAAAATAGCATCATTTGTCATCCGTCTACATTAAACACCTTATTTTGTTATTTTTAGATGTAAGTAGATAAATTTTATTTTAGTATTAAAACAGAATACAATATTATGTCATAGCACTTAGGTAGTTAATGGAAATTTTATTTGAGATGGGTACATGATAAAAACTAATAGGTACTTTTGTTACTTAATACATTTCTCATTTTTTTAAAATTTATTATGTTATATTATTATAATTATTATTATGTTCAATATAATAGTGAAAGATACCTCTTCTAAGCTGATGAAGACATATTATGGGGTTTTATATGTATATTTTATATAGCAGTTTATTGGAAATGACTTCGAGCATTTAACCTAATGTGCGAAGGGACATGGGCATCTTAAAACCCGTTACAAAAAAAACCAACATTTCAGTAAAAAATCTAAGCTTATAGCACTTTTCTTAAACATGTAAATATGTCAATTCAAAAACTCTTTTAGCTGGAAATAATATTTCCCATCCAACTATCTAAGTTTATAAAGTATCCATGGGTCGACGTGTGTAAAAAGTAATATTAATTATAGTCGTGTATCGTAAGATACTACTTACCTACTCTCTTGTGTTGAGTTTTTATGAAACAAACACGTTATTCGCTTTTGTAGGTTGAATATTATAACCACAGACATATTAAGGGATACTACTTGTCTTAAAGTTATGGAAATATTATTTCATATACTTTGCTGTAAAATGTAAAATTATTGTACCTATGATAAATAAGCATATTGTATTAAGTTCTGATTTAAAGCAAACTTAAAGCGTGTGAGCAGTTGCAGTCCTTAAAAATTAGACTATACATGTGGGCAGTCTTTTGTGAAAATATGTCTCCTGTTTCTATGTAGGTGCATAGGTACCACTGTAAGCACATTATGTGAATGCATGAAGACGATACGCATTAGTTTTGATACTAAAATCAATTGTGTACTTACCTACATTTATGTAACGCTCATTTTTATTAAATTAGTTTTGCCAAAGAACGGAGGAATGACAAACTAAATGCGTATTGGAATTTTGCCGATACTCGATAGTATTTAATAGCAGTTTTTTATTTTATTTTACATAATATGTACATGAATAGGATTATTGAAATATCAATCAGCAGCCTATTTCTATGATGCAGGATATTTTTACATTTCTGAATAGCTCAGGATTTAGCTTGGATTTTAAGTGAGAATAGGTCTCTACCTTGGTATACCTGACTTGGCAATATGCATGTTTTCTCAATAAAAAGCATATCGTCGAACGCATCGGTTAATCGGTTTCATGGTTACCATTAGTTTTAAGTATTAAAAAAATATATTCAATCAAAGGGTACCTATTGTTTGAGATGTTATTTTATACTTTGATCGGATATTATGTAGACATACTTCCATGTTGTCAATATCACAGCAGTTTTTACCGACACTGTCAGCTCAGTATTTAATTTAAATGTTGTTTTACCACATGTTTCAAAAATATCTGTAGATTTTATACCAAAATTTATTTAATTACCCAAATCAAACTACTACTTTAATAAATGAAATTAAATTCAGAGGTAGAAGCTAGCTGGCAGTTGATCTACTGTGATATTTATAATTCTATTTATTAATCTTTCTAGATTATTATTTATAATTTAATGTTGGATGTGAGCGTGTGTTATATTTACAGAAATCGTATTAGATTTAGGTGATGTTATTTTATACTGTACCTAATGTGAAGGTCCAGGACGTGTTCCAAATTATTGATTTATTGAATAATTATAGGTAATAGATGATATTCAAATGTTTTATTGACTTTTCGTAATTAAGTACCTAACTACTTTATTTTGTTTATGAAGTGTACCTATAGTTGTTGCGACGATTTGATGGTATCATCTCAGACCGTTTTGTAGGCCTTTCAAAAAGTGCGACAGGAAGCTCTCTATAATATCAGCTACGGTAGCTTAAAATGTGTTTATTTTCATCTTAATCCAGATTGTGAAGTATACTCATAATCTCGTATGCAATGTTAAGCAGTAATTAAAAAATAGCAGGTAAAATGTTGATTTCATTTCATAATACTTTTATTTGCTTAATTACCTGCTTTAATGGACTATTTTTGTCCAGATTATACATACCTCAATTAATTTTAGAATGAATTTATTTCTTGAAAAACACCCATATTATGGTATTACTTAACATTAAGTTACGTGCATATGGCCAGATAATAATTACTTACATAACTATAATATTATATCAAAACATAAAATACTTTTTTCTTTTACAAATGTATCAATACGTATGGAACAATTCTTGACCTTATATTTATTTTATCATGTTATTAATTGATATATATTTACAAATATAAACTTTAGATTTAAAATTGTTTTGTTTTAACCTACTAAAACCAATGGCTTCACAACATACCTACCACTATGGACCATTTTTAGGGTTCCGTACCAAAATGGTAAAAATGTAACCCTTATGGTGCGACTTTCTCCGTCCGTCCGTCCGTCCGTCCGTCTGTCCGTCCGTCCGTCTGTCACAGTCGATTATTTCAGTAACTATTAAAGCTATCGACATGAAATTTGGAAGAAGCATACCTAAGTATATTTTACAGGAAAAATAAAACCAACGTTCTAACTAGTATAGTTTTTTTGATATTAACAATAAACCTCTACAAACAAAGTTAGTTTTGCGGTTCATTTCGTCTTGTTTTTAATACGTCATAAATCGTAAAACTTACTACAGGTTTGTACGGAACCCTCGGTGCGCGAGTCCGACTCGCACTTGGCCGGTTTATTAAATTAAAAATCACTTTATTCAAACGGTGAAGGTAAAAGTCGTGAGGGAACTGCATGCCCGAGAGTTCTTGATAATATTCTCCGCACTTGGCCAGAGTGGTGGACTATGGCCAAGTGCGGAGGCCTTTAGAGACGAGACTCGTGTTCAGTAGTGGTTCAGTAGTGAGCCGGCAATGTATGCTCGTTTTATTCGCTCTATTAAAACGAGCCAAGTAATAACCAATTTAATTAATTAATAATTATATTAATTAATTTAAATAAATACCTATTTACTACCGTGTCATTGAAAAAATCATTTAAAATACGCGCCCCTCTTTTACCGCCAACAACGAAGTCCGCTCATCGTTTTTCTTTTACAGCTCTGGGTTCCAGCCCTTCTGAGCCTGAAATTGCTGACAGAGAAAGGAATATCTATGGATTTATACCACAGATTTATACATAATCAAAGTAATCAAAGGACGGGATAATCCATGGAATTACAACTTACGGGATAATCAAAGAGGACGGGGGACAAAGAAAATAAAAGAAGAAGAAGAACATTAACGAACGTCACCATAGACTTAGTATAATGAACGTCACTGTCAAGTGTTACGACCATAGAAATATGAAGACTGCAGTCGTAATTCCTTCTTCCATGGTTACGACTCAATAAGCTGTATGGTCTTAGATCTTTGCCTGTCCCGAAAGGCAATGACGAAGGAAGTACTACTAATTTACTCATTGCCACAAAAGGGGACCAAACAATAAATGAAAAACCATGGAATTAGGAATTACGACTTACGTCTTCCTATTTCTATGTGAAAAACACAGACATACAAACTTCTGGTTTGTATGTCTGTGGTGAAAAACAAGTCAAACTGTCAAGTGTCAACCGCCAACGTCAATTTGACATGAGTGTTGACTGTTGACAAATGACAAGCAAACAACAAGCAAAGCAAGCCAAGCAAGCAGCGTTGCCATTTGGCAACTTTGGTTGCCATTTTGGCAACATTTGACCCTTCGTGGCAACCAAATGGCAACCGAGCTCAAATGGCAACTTTTTGGCAACTTTTCGACTTGTCGCGCGATCGTCGGTAAAAAAATATCGAATATATTTCGCACATGAACTGAACTCATCGAATTGAACAAAATCAAAATCTTGAACGCATTTTTATTCCCAAATGAAAACAATACTTATATAATAGACAAACAAATTGTACCCATATTTCTATCAGCAAAAGGTCTATTTTGGTGAAGCTAGAGATAAAAGTAATTTTATGTAAACAAAAATGGAAGAAACTTTGTGACCACAGCGCAGATAATTAATACGTAGTGTTTTATATAAATTCTTTGTGTGCGACTACTGTGCACTGTGTAGTGCGATGCAAAGGAAATTTTTTCGTGGTTTTCTAATACTTTTGTTTTTAAATCTATTGGTAAGTCCTCTTTATTGTTTTAATCGAAGAAGCTACCTATAGACCTATTTGAAAAACCAATTTTACTGATTGAAGACTCAACAAGTGCGATCTGTGTTCGGTGTACACGTCTACATTACAGTAGGTTCGAGAACAGATGCACTTCAGTTTTTATAATATATTTTAAATACAAAAAATGCTATGCATGCTAAAACTATGCATTGGAATTTTAGTCTAGGCAATGGGGCGGTCGGTTGTATGGAGACCCCCACATTGAATCCTCAGTCGATGAAACTTGGCAGGGTTTTAGTATTGGATGATCCAAAACTTACACAAAAATATCCACCAAAAAAAAAAACCAGAAGTTAGGTTTTTATACCTAAAAGTACAAATGGCTTAATATTTTGAACTGAATAATATCTCGCTCCATTTTTTTTTTACCAAACTAATTAATAGCCTTATTATGAGGTACTCGATAAAAATCCAAAACATTATTTAAACGGACCTATGTTTTTTTAAAGTGGTTTCCTTTTTTTGTCCGTAATTTCGGCAAAAAAATTGCTCTTTCAATTTTTTATTTTCACATGTCCTTAAAATGCTGTTTAGCATAACGTATTAAAAAATCCAACAAAATATTTATACCAAAATCAATTTATCTCACTTCAAATTAAAATTATTTATAACTCGGTATGGAAAACTTCTCATACCTATTTCTTTTCTTTATTATAGTAAGTAGGCAAATTTACACTCAAAACCTAAATATCCAACAAAATATCCATTTAAAACACCGAATTAAACCGAACGTATGAAAACTAAACTGCGCTTACGCGATAATGTATCTTAATCCTTCTTCTATTGGGTATAGTTTAGCGTGCGCGAGCGAAGCGTTGAAATGACAATCTTATCATCATAATCATATTATTAGTCCAGTGTCCATACTACGGGTGGATATGGTTGTCGTCACTCGTTAGCACTTCTGTCTTCTACAATGCAATAATAGCAGGCACTGGGCAGCACATCAGGTTTTACATTAGGGCTGCGATATTTTCGCACTGCCGGCCGCCCCTATTTCTATGGCGCGTTAATTAATTTCCATGATATCTTCTAAGATATTCATCTGAATCAAATGGTGTTAAGGGCGAATTTGGTCTATATTAAAAAACACCTTCGAAAGAATCAGTTGAGTAGTTTTTGAGTTTATCCATAACAAACAAACAAACAAACAAACAAATCTTTCCTCTTTATACTTAGTTTAGATAAGCAATATAGCATTACAGAAGATAAATTCAACATTAATAAAAACCACTAACTGTAACGACTTACCTTCAAGGTATATTTCCATAGTTTAATTAAGGGCCCATAAAAAATCTTATTTTTGAGCTTTGTTTGAATAAATATTTATTTCTGGTTATCCTTAATACAGATCTAAAAAATCTAGCTAGGATAGCCAGTTCTTGATCTTGCAACATTTTATCTAGGTACATTTTTTGATGTAAGCACAATAATATTGTAAATCTTCAAATAGTTCCAAGATCAATTATAATGTATCGATAGTAACATAATGATTGAAAATAAACGATTTATTTATTTATTTATTATTATTATTATTATTTAATTGATTTCTTCTCATTACTTCTAGGATTTGAGAAAATGTACTAATTATATTATGTTTAAGTTGGTATTTTGCACGCCAGAAATTGGCAAACTGCATAAAGCCTTATTACTGTAAACATATTTAGACTTCTATTGTAATTTGTAAGTATATATATAATTATATATAATAAATGAATTGTACGCCATACGCCAATTTAAGTCACTGGGCTGCTGGGCATATTCAAAAATGCAGTTAAGAACCATTATCTTGCAAACTAAAGGCAACAAAAATTATTCTTTAAGCTGAGTCGAAATAAATATATTATAATACTTTTCAAAATTAACCCATACCTAATAAAATATACAATAAATTAGTTTAGATATCGATAGTAACATTTCTTGCCATGTAAATAATAACTAAGCATGATAAATCAAGTATGGTAACAATAACTATACATTGAGAAATTAAAAGAAGTCAGTAATATACTTAATTTTTATTATGTTTTAAATTTAACTTATAATAATTTCGCTTTCATGTAAAGAAAATGTAAAAGTAACGCAATCCAAAATATGGCCCTTACGTTTATCAAATAAATATTAGAATCACCAGAAATATGCAGCAAAATGGAAGTTATTCTCAACATGGCACTTCGGAAATTATCCTCAAAATGGCGGCACTGTTCATGCTTGGTCTACTTGCCGGCAGTCTTCTTGAACATTAGATGACGTTGTAGTAATTTGACGTGACGGTGACGTTAGTGGGCGTAATTTTGCGCATTGTAAATTCAACCCGCGTCGTGTCCCGCACTTAGGATCTAAAATTCGCTTGTGCGAAATCAAGGTAATTTGCTCAAGAAGTTTAGTGTGAAAGCCAGCAAAGCTCTTGTTGCACAAAATACAAAATTCTTCCATAACGATACCGCGTTTCAACAACTAAAGAAGTTGAACGCGTTTCAAGAACTGTTAGTGAAGATTTTATTTGAAGTAGAATAAACAAATACGTGATGTGACACACATATTTTTAAATACGTTCATTCTAAATATGAATATTACGAATACAAATTAACAAGGAGTTTCTATGTCTTCCTAATACACCCCCGTAATTTGTATTCACATCTTATTCACATATCAATAGGTACAGTATTCCTAACACATGTAGAACACATTACAAAAGTCCTAAATCTATTCATACTAAATGCGAAAGTATGTTTGTTTGTTGGTTGGTTGGTTTATCCTTCAATCACGCTTCAACGGTGCAACGGATTGACGTGATCTACCTTTTTGTTCCAAGAAAGTTAACAGTTCCTGTGGGATTTCATGCTGATTTTTACGTATTTTGGATTCAATCATACGGCAACGAAATAACAATTCGACGTGATTTTTTAGGACCAGGAAAGTAACATGGGCTACCTTTGTCCTGGAAAAACTAATAGTACCCGCAGGATAACATGACGTCACTTATCACGTATTTGTCCTTCAATCGTGCCACCCAAAAGCTACTCATTAACGTGATTTTTGCATGGATAGAACTGAAGATTTGGTAATTAATATGGGCTTCATTTAATCCCAGAAAATGTATGGTTCCTGTTGGAGAGCTAGCTATTTTTCGCGCATTCACGCGTTCAACTACGCGGTTTGTCAGTTACAGTTTGAGTTTTTGCGCTGATATAGTTGCGACGAAAAGTGAAATAGGTTACTTTTCGTCGCAATGATTAAATAGATCCCGCAGCATCTTATTAAATAAGATTGAAATAGATCGCGTAACATATTATTTTATGGGATCTTTGCCAAAAAAAAACAAAAAAAAAACTGCTTCAAGCAGACAACCATCACTTTTTACCATTGAAAATGGTTATCAGATGCAAATCGCCTGAGACGTATTTTTGGCCATAGCTCCAAGGATTTTAGGAGGATCGAGATGGGAATAGTACCAAGAGTTGAGGAATTTATCGAGACATATTGTGTGAATGTTTGAATTTTGAAAATCGGCTTGTAACTTTTTTTGGAATTATTTCGTAAATATTTCAGAAAAAAACCGACTTAAGAAAAAAATAAAAAAGGGTCCCAGGGTATTAGTTTAGCTACAAAATGGCGAAAAGATTCTGAAAATCGGTTAATAATTGTGACCTGTAGGTGGTCCCTTTAGATTTGGAGTTGTAGAAAAACGGTTATTTTCGTATATAAAAAGTGAAGTAGCTTCTATCATTATTGACCCATCGTAATGGTAGTGGTGTTTAAAGATGCGGATGTAGGCGAGAAGTGCATTCGAGTTGGAATTTTTAAAATCAGATAATTCATTTTTGAAAAATTTTGAAGAGATTTACGTATTCATTTTCAATGCTCCGATTCTTGCGGGGACTGCGAAATCTGTGATTTTTTATAGCTATTAAATCAGGCACTTGCCTGTAAAAGCCCATATTATATAATGCACTGTATGTCCCGGGAAAGAGATGGCAAAAAAGCAATGTTATGGGAGAAAATTATCATATTATATTTTATTTAATAAACTAGGTACTTAAAGTTACTAAAATTTAACTTTCACATAAGTAATATCATGTAAATTTTTGTTATCTACTTAATTTTAAAAAAGTACAGAAGAATTCTTAACAGGTTTACCAATATTTTTTTTGGAAAATAGTTAAGTAAGTATATCGAAAAAAATTGTAGCCAATTCGTCTCCGTAGATTAAGTTTTTTACTTAACTCCTTAATTTTCCAAAATTACCTTCCCGGAATACAACCTATCTCTGTACCAAATTTTATCAAAATTGGTTGAAAAGATGGACCGTTAAAGCATAGAAGACAGATAGACAGATACACTTTCGATTTCATAATATTAGTATGTATAATAGTTTTCAAATAAAAAGCTTTCAAAGATCGCAAAAAAATTGTATGACCCCTTAAACAACCAAATGCGAGAATACCCTTGGATACAGTGCGAAGACACACCAATTTCAAAGACCATTTTGTGTTGGGACGTTAAAATTGTTACTTTACGGCTAGGGAAATACAATCGAGAACACAATGTAATTCCATAATCATCACTGTGAGGCTAGAAACATTATATTTTAAAGCAGTTTTCGTTGCACAAACCAGTTTTAGAGCAATCGGTTACTTTAACGCTCAGGCAATACGGTTCAGAACGCATTGATCGTCATACTGATTGTCATTTGCAAAAGCTTTTGATTGAAAATTGAACTGTCGTATCAACGAAATACGGTCGGTTATCGAGTACAGGCTCGCGTCGCCGTAGGCATATTATCTCGGTCTCAGGACGTCACCACGCTCCTGCTTTCCCTGATTAATTAAATACAAAATATTTCTTTAGAAAATGATTTTAGTTTTTAATGTGTTTGATTTTATTATATTTGATATTTTCATAGTTGATAGGGAAAAAAATATTGTAATCGTATCAATAAAAAAAATTGACGGAGAAATTTTTCACTACGAATAAAAAGGTAACTTTTGAAAAAAATATAGACTGATAGTATATTTGTTGGATTTTAAATTTTTAGGTATTAAACGGCAATAAAAGGACATTCCAGTGAAAAGTTTCAATGAGCAAATTTTCCGATGCAAGTAACATTAAAAAAACATATTTTTTCAAAATTTGATTGTTTTATCTTCGAGTATTTGTTGGATATTTCTTATTTAGTTTCCATACCTTTACATGAATGTTTCAAGTGAAGAAAGTTTTGACGGATCAGTTTTGCGGACCAAGATATTAGACATAAAAGAGTTTAGGTAAAAATACCTAACTTCTGGTAAAATTTTTTGTTGGATATTTATAAAATACCTTTACGTTATGATACTTTATCATACTGTAAAGTTTCGTCGTCTGAGGAATTACTGTTGGGGTCCACTAGCTTCCTTTCCTAGACTATTTGGATCTAACAAATCCTTCCTTGTCTTTTTTTGGTCTGTCCGCCCTTCTTTGTCAATGTCAAACAAATGATTTTTTTTTTAAATTTATTCATGACCATGGATACAAAGTCCTAGTGTTTTTCAAACAAATGAAAGAAGTAAAGTGTTGCCATCTTATTATTTTTAAATGGATGTTCATTTCATCCATTTTATAGGATAGACAAAGGTTATTATTTTTTATTTACTTACAGCTGCTTTTTTTCAGATTATTTTTTTCATTGAGTTGGAATTCACTGGGAAGAACTATTTATATTAAAAGATTTTTTCTTTTTTATTTTGCATGGTTTGGCTTTTAAAAATTAAAAAATTAATAGCGCCATGAAGAGATTTTTAATACCAAAATCTTCAACATCTCGACAAAATGATGACGAAGTGGTGGTGGGTTCAGAACGGCATGAAGCTTCTTCAAAAAAAAAAAAGATTGACAAAAAATCGCAGATATTCACCACAAAAACATTAACACCAGTGTCATCTACAAAAAAAACAGAACCAAACAGGTAAAAATATGGCCCACTAGTACACGCTAATTTCATTTGACCAATTAACAAAGCGGCTTGCTTATAATATCTTATTTGACTTATTTCTGTGGCTTAGTGGTTGAGCATGTTGGTGCTCAAGCCGGGAGTCGCGGGTTCGAATCCCGCTGAAGGAACAAAAAGTTTTTCCGTGTTCCTGGGTCATGAATATGTATTAAATCTTATATCTTTAAACGAGCAATTCTTGTATATATGTATATAATTGGAATCTCGGAATCGGCTCCAACGATTTTCATGAAATTTAGTAAGTATATAGGGGTTTTCGGGGGCGATAAATCGATCTAGCTAGGAATCATTTTTTGAAAATGTCATTTTATTCGTGTTTCATCGAATACCGAGCAAAGCTCGGTCAAATAGCTAGTATGTGTATAATATAATAAAAATCTTAAATATGTATATAATATAAAAGTATTAAATATATTTCCGTTTGCTGGTATCCGTAACACAAGTTCTTCGAGAACTTACCACGGGAACAGATAAACGTGGTGTGAAGCGTCCATAGATATTATTATTATTACTGTGTATAACATCTGGTTTGCAGTTATTATTATTATTATTATTATCTGATATTGTCATTTTTTGCTTTTGAATGTTATGCAAATATGTTTTTTGTTTCATGATTATTTTACATGGTGTGGCTTTTTACTAACAAAAAAGAGCTATGAAAGGACTAACAACACCTTCAACGGGTATTCAAAGCAACAACAACTTAATTGTTTCTTCTGTTACTGACCCTCAAGTGTGTGTTCCTAATAAAACTCATAACATTGAGCATGCAACAAAATTAATAACAGCCGCGTCCACTATCATGACAACAACACCTGTTGCTTCTCCTTCAAGCACCTCACTAATACCAGTTGCCTCCTCTTCAAAGTCTTCAAGCCCATCTCTAACACCAATTGCCTCCTCTTCAAAGACTTCAAGCACATCAGTTAAACCGAGATCATTTTCAGAAAAATGGCTAACTGATATCAAATTTAAAAAATGGATCTCAAAGAAAGAGCAGAATGGTCAAGTAAAACCATACTGCACCATTTGCGATTGTTTGTTGGTTAACCGAAAATTCGCCATTGTCAAGCACATGGAATCACAAAGACACATTGCCCAGATCAGACTCGTGAGCAACAATAAACCTATCGCCGAATTGTTGAAGCCCACTAATGAAGAGGTGCTGAGAAAGAGAGCAGAACTAAAAATATCAGCATTTATTGCGAAGAATAACTTGCCATTGTCCCTAACTGACAGCTTAGTGCCTTTTTTGGCCAATACATTTTCGGATTCGAAAATACCTAATGCATTAAAGTTAGGCCGAACCAAAACCACAGCAGTCATTACAAATGTATTAGGACCAATATCCACTGAACATCTCGTGGATAATTTGAAAAACTCATTTTTCAGCATCATAATGGATGAGACCACTGATATCAGTGTCTTTAAACAATGTGCTTTAGCAGTGATCTATTTTGATGATGAAACTGATGCTGTTGATACGAAATTTCTTGATATATACGAGGTGAAGTCAGGTAAAGCGGAAGATTTAACTATGTGCCTGCTTGACTGGCTTAAACAAAGACAAATTCCTCTGACAAACTTCGTTGGATTTGCTTCAGACACGACAAACAGCATGGTAGGCGCGCACAATTCTGTGTTTAGGAATTTAAAAAAAGAGATTCCGCATATTGCCTGTGTAAAGTGTTCGTGTCACATGATCCATCTTGCGGCATCAAAAGCATGTTTGAAACTGCCAAAATCAATTGAAGATATGCTAAGAAGCGTTGGCGCACATTTCAGCCGTAGCTCATTAAGGCAGAATAAATTGAAAGAGTTTCAAGATTATTTCAAAGTAGATATCCACAAAATTTTGAGCCCAGCAACCACCAGATGGTTATCATTAAAGGCATGCGTAGATAGGGTCTTAGAACAATATGATGTTCTTGCTGCATATTTTAGAGTAGAGGTCCTCGAAGACCCCAGTAAAGTGACCGACGACATCCTATCAGCATTAAACAATAAATTTACACGCATATATCTCGAATTCATGTCGTATGTTTTGGAACTGCTCACAGATTTTAACATTCTATTTCAATCTGAGAGACCTCTTTTGCACATTCTTAAACCGGAATTGCAAAAACTTATCAAAACTGTGGCAAGCAATTACATAAAAATCAATTATTGCAAATCCATCAACCCTTTGAACATTGAATATTCGAATCCTGGAAATTTTGTCACTTTGGAAAAAATATACTTGGGAGTAGCCGCACAAAGTTCAATAAACGAACTGAAACAAGTAGCCCAACCACCAATGGAACAAATCCAGACATTCCAAAAAAGTTGCTTATCATTTTATATTGAGCTGGTTGGTCAAATTATTAAAAAATTTGATTTCACAGACCCACTTTTTGATGTGATCGAAAAAATCGTAGATCCACGAAAAGCTCAGGCGAACGATCATCAAGTTTTGTATGATGTTATTGCACGCTTTCCAAACTTATCAGCTCAGATAAATATTCAAGATTTGCACACGGAATGGACGAGCCATGCGCTGTTGGACTCTGTTCATTGTGAAACAGGAAATGCCGAAGAGTATTGGACAACCATATTTAAAATTAAAAATGCTTCAAATAACCGAGCATTCCCCAATTTAAGAAAAGTTGTGAACTTGCTTTTCGTTTTGCCTTTTTCAAATGCCTGCGTGGAACGTATTTTCAGTCAACTGAAACTTATAAAAACTGATAACAGAAACCGTCTAAATACAAACACAATATCGTCATTAATGGCTGTGAAAGCATCTGTTAAAGATGCAGTTACATTTGAGCCAACAAAAACTATGTTGGATAGGAAAATAAAATACTAACCACTAATTAAAGGTCTGGGAAATTTATGTTTATTTTTTGCATGTTTTAATATTGGATTTCTGGATGGATTTTAATATTGTTGTAAAATGGAGTCTAAATTTATTTTTTATTTTAATTTTTATCTTTATATCTATATTTTATAATACTTTTATTTTCAGGAAAACATGATTTTAAATTTATGAGGAAAAAAAATTTTTGGAATCAATTATTTATCAACCAAAAGGATTAACATTTTTTGAAAACATGATTTTTTTCGATTTAAATTTTTATCAACCAAAATGCAGAGCAATAAAACAGTACTCAATAGGTAGGTATAAATATTTTTATATTACTAAAAGGCACGGAACGTTTTTTTACAGGTTTTTTTTTCTAATGGCAACATTTGGTTTCAGATGGCAACATTTGAACCTACAAATGGCAACCTGGGCTGAGTATACTCTGGCAACACTGCAAGCAAGCACAAATTATATTTTTCTTGGTCGATAAATTAGTCATCGCGTTTAATTTAATTACAATTTTTCTTTTATTTAGTGTGCATTGAAATAATTAAACCCTTTAAAAAGTTATTTAGCTAACCCATAGCTTTATTGAGATGGGTGCCGTGTTGGGACTATGTTCTGCAGCTCAGGTAAGAGAAATCAATAGACCTTTGTCTTCACACTAGAAATCTCTATCTTGTTATTGTAATGCTTATCTGTTAGTCGAGACAAACAAAACTTATTTTCTTGTCTTATAAAATACAGTGGTTTCATGATGTGCTTGAACCATTTTTTTACCGTATATATCAAACTCAGAAAGATCCAGCATGACCTTTACTTTATTAGAAACGTGTATTATGAAAAACATTACTCATATTGAATATTTTTAAGACAGGAAACGCAATTTGCAAGAGCAACTTGTTTCTAAAAGCCATCAATTTAAAAGCAGAATTTTGCAAGCAATACTTGACTGCTTATTAAATTAAACAAATACAATCCTGCAAACCTAATGCTGGTGATAAAACAGTCAAAATGAGTCATTAAAGTGCACAACTGCACAGGTATACCAAGTGGTAAGTGGAACCATGGGGCAGGGAACTAATGGGGCACTGCAGGTTGAACAGTCAAGCCTCAACCTCGAGCCTGGGAAGCACCTTGTATGCCTGAGAAAGGCTAAAGAATATTCTAGTCAACAAGCTGGTGCTGTTCTTGACAGCAAGTAGTATTGGAACTATAAATGGTGGGGATCACAATAGATCGGCAATGGTAAAACTTATAAAGTTATACTGGGTCTCCAGAAGCCCTGCATAGCCACCACTCCCAAAAGAAGAAGTGTCCTTTATGATAGCAACTCAGGTATATTTATTACTTTTGTCAATAGGCAAAGATGTGCCCTGTGAGTCCCTTCAGTGAATTGACAATTTCTACCCTATTGTTAATTTGTTATCAAAAAGACTCGGCAAGGTAATAAAAACAAGAAACATTTTTATTACCAATTGAATAAATTTTGCTCAAGGTTCTGTCATTTTTTATAAGACAGTGAATGGTTTGGGAATAATTTCCTAATATTCAAGGTTCCTAAGTAATATTGGGAACATAATATTCTTGGATTGATTATTGCCCGCCAACCCGCATTGGAGCAGCGTGGTGTGTGGCTCTAATTCCCTCTCTCGTATGAGAGTGGAGGCCTGTGTCCAGCAGTTAGACGTTAATGGGCTGTAGTGGTGGTGATTATTGATTGAAAATATTATGAGATTCTGCAACCTAATATACTCATAGGCTAGGTTATTATCATTATAACAATTTCAGTAGGATGAAAACTTGGAAGGTTGGCACTACAATAGTAAAACTGCTGCAGATACCACTGCCCATGTGTGTGTGTGTAAAATAATTAAGTAGATTCTGAACATAATAAAATGTTGAGTTACAAGATAGTATTTGCATAGGTATTAGCATGAGGTATAAGGTAGTAAATGTCAATGTAGTCATCATTTTAATAATCCATTTGCAGTAGCCATCAGGAAGGATAGCTTAGTTTGAACTTTTTTATTATTGGAGTTAACCTCCTTTAGAATCGATTTGCATATTATAAGCCCAGGGTATGAAAATGTATGGAGAGTAAAATAAAATTTTCTCCATTACGTTATTGACTTTATGTTTCCATGACTATGTAGTGTATTTTGATGAATATAAATTATATAAATATATGGATCAAGCATTCTTTCAGTAATATAAAAAATGTGTTCATTTACCCTCATTTACTAATCTATATATTTTATAATTGTTTGTAAAGAGTAAACTTCAGTCATACGTCAGAGCTGACACACACAATTTTTTTTCTTAACTTGGCCCTTGACTGTTATCTCACTTAATCTTCCATGTTCTAAGATGGAAGCCATCTAGGAAGCAATTACTAAACCCATACCCCTTATTGACTTTTATGTGGCATTGTACTGGACAAAGCCTCTTACCATAGGCCCAATTGGCTAAGCAAATTGTAATCATTTGACAGCTTAAAATGAATTATTCGACCTCTTAAAGGCTGGACTGGAAAGTTCATGACTGCAGGCATTTATGAACTCCTTAAACAGGTCGAATTATCCATTTGACAAACGAATACAATTTACTTACACAATCGGGGCACAGATCTGACCAGAACAAATTGTGCTACAATATGTTGTGATTTAGTTTTAAGATAATACCCTCTATGTGCTAATGACAATATTATGTTGTAGCTGGCATGCTGCTGCGGCAGTGCTGCCTGCTCGCTGTGCTGCTCGGCGTGCCCCTCTTGCGCCAACTCCACCTCTACTCGCCTCATGTATACCCTGATGCTGCTTCTGGTCATGGTCGTAGCCTGCGTTACTCTTGCGCCCGGGCTGCATGACCAAATGAAAAAAGTATGTTTTACTTACCCTACTATTAAGTAATATTATTATTACAAATTATTATTACAGTGTTTATAAAATGTTTTGATTTATTTTAATGTGTGGTCCCCTGCGGGTAAAAGCCTCCTCCATCCTTTTCCATTTATGTCTATTGGTAGCAATACACATCCAATTTTTTCCTACTATATTAGTGATGTCATCAGCCCATTTTTTCCTGTCTTCCTACACTTCTTTTGCCTACTGGGCCTAACAACAATCAATATAATATATCTAATCTAAATACATATATAAAAGGAAAAGGTGACTGACTGACTGACTGATCTATCAATGCACAGCTCAAACCACTGGACAGATAGCTTTTATGACATAGGCATCCGCTAAGTACGGATTTTTGAAAATTAACCCCTAAAGAGGTAAAATGGGGGTTTGAAATTTGTATGAAAACCGAACTGGATAAATTAATACCCAGCCCAAACCCTTGGACCTAGAAAGCTGAAATGTAATAAAAGTTAAAATGTCATATTATATGAAGACACATCCCCTGCACTATTGTACGAAACTCTTCTTACTTAATACCAACTCTACAGAAATCTAGCCTACATAATAATAATAGTAAGTATTGAAACTATTTTAACTAAACAACAACCTTACTTTTAGGTACCATTTTGTGCAAATTCAACAGGACTAGTGCCAGGAAATTTCAAAGTTGATTGTGACCAGGCTGTCGGCTATTTAGCAGTTTACAGGTAAGATTTTAGTTATCTGTTAGTTTACAGATAAGATTTTAGTTATCTGTTAGTTCATCCATTTTTATAGGATATCCATAAAGTAACTTCATAACTAAACTTTAAAATGATATAATTTAAATTTAATAAATGTTGATTTTAGTAAATACCTAACCATCATAAATGAAAACATATAGCAGGTATGTGAGCATAAGAAATGACGATAATCTCTTTTTTTCCAGAATTAGTTTTGCAACATGTCTCTTTTTCTGTCTGATGGCATTGATTATGATTGGTGTCAGATCTTCTAAGGACCCCAGAGCCGGCATACAAAATGGGTGATTATATTTTTGATTCCTGTTATGTTTACAAATTACTATCAAAGTGGTAATTAATTATGAATGTTAACGCTATAGCCCGCTATACATTCGCGTCGCGGTAACCCGCAAATGCGAATTTTTAAGAAATTAAGGCAGACTAGCACTACACTGCTTAAATTGATGTAGTAAATTTTTTTGATGTTGTCTCGTTTTGATGAGTTTTTCCGAAGCTGACATAAAAAAGACAAGTGTGGAAAATTTAACTTAACTTTATTTACACCCTTTAGCACCCTTGTGCAAGTGGGCCTAAATATTACTTGCTTCAAACGGTAAGGAAAAACATCGTGAGGAAACCTGCAGTCCCGAGAGTTCTTCATAATATTCTTAAAAGTATGTGAAGTCTGCCAATCTGCGTTTGGCCAGGGTAGTGGACTATGGCCAAACCCTTCTCATTCATAGAGGAGACCCGTGCTGAGTAGTGAGCCAGCCTGGGGTTGAAAATTATGAAGGACTTCTGATGGGCTTAAATTTATTCAGGCATAATATTCCGACAAAATAAACCATAAATACCGAACTGAACCAACCAAACCAAATAAATAAATACTAATAAATATTATAAGGAAACGAAATTATTTAATTTTTAATGAGCTTCAGTATTTTTAACAGAACTTCACAATGATGAATAGATGGCGCTCTCTTAAAGTTTATTTGTTTGTGAGCGAGGTCTCAGTTCGGGGCGAACCACTAGTAATAATGAGTTTAAACCGGTTTATATTATTCATGTTCATGAGGTTTCAGTGACTAATTCACAACTAAAGTTTCAGTACTGATACACAACCTCACATTAAGTGAGGTTGTGTATTAGTACAGTTTCTGAAGTATTGGAATGTATGCTATTAGAGTCACCTGGTGGTGGAATGTTGCAAATGTGTTTTAGTTAATGTTTTTTTAAGGTTCTGGGGAATCAAGTACCTTGTTGTGATTGCTGGCATCATTGGAGCTTTCTTCATCCCGGAGGGATCATTTGCTTCTACTTGGATGGTGTTTGGCATGATTGGCGGCTTCTGCTTCATTATCATACAGCTCATATTGATTATTGACTTTGCCCATTCGTGGGCCGAAAGATGGGTTTGTAAGTATTTAATCCAGATGATTATTTATCAAATATATTGTCTTGCTTTTATGTCAATTATTTATCTAACGATTCGTCTTCAATTGAAACTTTTGATATAAGACAACTGGTAAATGAAGATCTGTTCATTAAATTCCGGTTTATTTGATTAAAACTGGAAAAAAACTAAGTTACCTTGCAGGAAAACATTGCTAAGACAAGCTTGTTTATTAGTGCATTAATTAATAATAATATTATTAACATTACTTATACAATAATATTAACATTAATTAATAATAATGCCAGGAATTAAATTTCCACTATCATTCTTCTTCTTATTTTGTTTTATGGTGTTAATTAGTGCCGCACCAGCACAATAGTTATTGAATAATATTTCAGGATAAAAAGTATCCTATGATGATATGTATTTGAGGTCATAAGTCATAACCTCAAATCATGCCAAGTTTTATTCACATTTAAAATGACGTCGATCCGTTGCTCTGTTGCGGCGTGATTGAAGGACAAACAAACACACTTTCGCATTTATAATATTAGTATGATAGAAGTATAAGTACTCAGTATTCAATAAACAGAATAACAATTTCACACTAAATGACTTTGTTATTGCAGCAAACTATGAAGAAACACAATCAAAAGGCTGGTACTCGGCGCTGTTGTTGGCTATGTTGTCGTGCTATGCGCTTACAATTACTGGCATAGTACTGCTTTATGTCTATTATACTAAGGTAAGAAAGATTTTTTTTAATTTGTCCCAGAATTCCCCCTGATTTACGGAGTCCGTGAATGTAAGGCTGGAAAATTATATTTTTGCTACGTGATCGTACTGAATTCAGGCTTTTAAGTTTTACTGTACCAAATATTGTCAAAAGGTGACAACTAAGCATAAGTTAATGCCATAGGCTTGGTGACAAATTTGGTATCAAATAACCTTATAGCCCTATATAGCATTATAAATGCGAATGTTTGGATGGATGTATAGATGTATGGATGTATGGATGTGTGGATGTATGGATGTTTGTTACTCAATCACGCTCCAACGGCTGAACGGATCTGGATGAAATTTGGCACAGAGATAGATTATAGTCTGGAATAGCACATAGGCTACTTTTTATCCCAGAAAATTAAGGAGTTCCCGCGGGAACCGAAAAACCTCGATCCACGCGGACGAAGTCGTATTCTAATAGATTATTTGATTATTTTATAATATTTTATTTTATTAGTAATTTACTAATGTGTTTTCAGCCGGACGGATGCGATCTTTCCAAGTTCTTCATCTCGTTCAATCTTATCCTCGTGGTAATCGCGAGTGCGATCTCCATTCTTCCTTCGGTGCAAGAGCACCAGCCGCGCTCGGGCCTGCTGCAGTCGTCCGTCGTCTCGCTATACGTCATGTACCTCACCTGGTCCGCGCTCTCTAACTCTGTCGGCGAGTGTAACGCCAGCTTTACTGGTGACAAGCAGGTATGTACTTCTTTGTCATATGTGATTACCACATGTCAACAGTCTCAGAAGGGCTGGAACCAAGAGCCGTAAAGCCAGTTAATTAAAAATGTGTGTGTGTGTGTGTGCATAAACGGCAGAAGTGAAACTTCGAGAGAACGAGATAAATATAACTTGTATTCTATCTCATTCTCTCGCAGGCTAAATCCTATTCATGAATATGTTTGTATCTTTTTGGTGTCGCTTTTTCGTTTCATCGAATTTTCAAATCACAACGGTGCTAAAGAAGTTTCACTTCAAAAAAACACATGTCGACGATCGTATTTAGTCTTAGAGATATGAATCTGCGAAAAATTACAAGAAAAGCTAGTTTTTATTTTGATATCTTGTAAAATGAGATAAATTAAGATCAAAATGCGCTCTTTCGCTAGAAGTTCTTGCAAGAACGACCTGTGATTGTGACGTCACACGACAGCGTCACACAATCACATAGCGCCTTGGATGAAACAAAAACATGACGCTACTTAAAAAAAAGTGTAAAAAACTTCAAACATTCCTTACTTTTTTAATGCATGTTATGAAATGAAATGTAGGTAAACATGGGTAGTATTTGTGATCTAAGAAATTGAAATAAGACATTTTTTTAAATAACATTTGAGTTTTAGAATACCGTCGTTTTTGATGATGAAATGATGTGAATAACTGACTCTCTTGCTGTAAATATGCATTTTCGCCAATGATGAAAATGTATTTTAAAGAAAGAAGCAGTATAATCTTACCTCAATGTGCTCAACCTCAAATAAAATGATACTTATAATTATGGTGGTCCCCCTTTTGATATTTAATATTTTACTAGAATGTATTTTATATTATATTTAACATTGCAATGCCAGGAATCTAAAGAAGATCTTTATTGGGTATGTATATGATATCGTGAATTCAACATTGTGATATTCATTTTAGAATTTATTTTGGGTTCTGTAACCTCGCCTAGACCAATAGAAATTATTTAATTAAATAAATAAATCCCAAGTACATTTTTATGTGTAGATCAGCTACAGAACCCTATAGAAATCAACACATTTTTGTTTCATAAGGCACTTATTTTTATGGTTTATTTATCAAGAATGGATCCATGAAGATTGTTATTTAAAAACCCCAAAGAAAACCTCATTAAAAATAATCCCAAAGCACGTTTTTAAATATCTGGCATGCCATAAAATCTCATGACTCCAGCTCTGTCCTTTATTTTAAAATCTTATTCTAGATAGTCATAAGTACCTACCTACATATTTTAGTAATTATTTCGAAGATTGTGCTGTGCTGCTACTCATTTCCTTTTCATCAGTTTTAGTGTCCTCAGTCTTCATTTAATTAAGTGTTAACATTTTTTTTCCTGTTTGTCTATTTAATAATGAAATACGTGGAGCTCTTAATTTATTCCGTGAATTTTACATAATATGATTTGTATTCTAGACGGAAGAAAATATTGCTATTTTAGTTGTACACAATCGCTTAAGTACCTAAACCAATAATTGACAGTAAATTAATGTAAAAGTATTGCTATTTGCAAGAAGCATTGCCATATTACAGTTTTTGTAACTAAAAAAATAAAATAACGGCCCCTATTTTTATAAAATGTTTTATAATTATATTATTGCTAGTTTTTGCTTGACCCTTTTATCCCATTTTTAGAAAACATACATTTTGTGTTCTAAATTTCACAATAAGTAATTTGTTTTGAAATACCATGCGCGCGCTTTGCGATTCGCGTGGCAACTTTTATACCTTGATGGTACTATGTCGGAAACTTTCCCGCAAGTCCTAACAACTGTACTTAGTTTCATCTCAATAGATCGTTCTATTTCGTAATAATAGGTAGTAAACCGACATACAGGCTAAAATTATTTTTTGTGTATGAGATACATTATAGTGTACATGAATTTGTTTTCTTACAGTCATCATTCGACAAGCAATCCATCATCGGGCTAGTAATATGGGTGTGCAGCGTCTTGTACTCTAGCATTCGCACGGCGTCCTCTTCGTCCAAGATTACCATGTCCGACCATATTCTGGCTAAGGAAGGCAGCGGAGGTAAATACCTATCCAAATTTTATTATCGAAATATAACAGATCTAAAACAGACCAACCAAAACGCAGTTTTCCGTAGATTTGCCAATTAAGTTCTTACTGTGAACCAAAATCACGAATTTAGGAGCATGCTTTTAGCTCACTTATTAATTCAGCTACGAACCCAAACTAAGGTTTTACTGACATTAATTAATGTCCTTTGCAATGTCTTTAATCATATAAGATTTTTCTTGTTCTAAGTAACAGAGCTATAAAAACACAGAGTAGACTATAAAAATAGCAAATGCAATGTAAAATTAAAGAATAAGAAGTCTTTAAAAGACAAAATTATAATTTATGCAGTGTTTTTTTAATTATTATATAATCCATAATATCTTTATTTGTAATACTAACTCATAATAAACTCCTCGGTAATAACGTGCGGTGCGACGCGGCGCAGGTCAAGGAGGGCTCATTGCTAACGAAGGTAAAGTAATCACGACCCATAGCAGAGCATTAGAAATTGGTTAATATTTTTAAGGGGTAATGGAAGCAAATAGCGAAGATCTGTCTCCCTTTCCCTTACTTACTTACAAATTAAAGTAAATAGTCACATGAGTTATCTGTTCATACATTTCTCGTACCTTTGAGCCGTGTCCACTCAATATGAGAAACTTTTCCAATGAAATTACTGTCTGACTATAATTAAAACTAAAAAATAGTTCAAATATTCTTGTTAAAAAAATACTGTGGATATTTACTTTATATATTATACACCGGGTCCCTGCCATGATGAAGAACCGTTCAGAGCATTGTATTACTCTATTCAAATGCCAACAGGCCATAATGCATATCTTACCTCCCGCTTACTTCATCACAAATATAATAATAAACAAGCTTTGCGCCTGCGCACGCGCTTTGTTCTCATTTGAGTGGGGCAATAGTATTACTAGTTTCATTGCCACTACGAGTATGTTAATAAATCATGCATCACCATAGTTATGTATTCATCAGAAAGTGTCAGAGAGGATCTCAAAGGCAATTGTGTGACTAAAAATGTTTCTTCTAAGATTTATTACACTCAAATCTGTATTTTCTTCCGACCTACAGTTTCTCCTGCAATCCATTAAGATCCTCCTGACTAAATCTTAGAGATAAAAAGATGGAAATCATATGGGTACTTTAGTGAATTGCTTTCTTCGTTAGCTTAAGCGCTTTCTACTTGAATTAAAGTTGCTTATGGTTGAGTCAACCGCTTGAAGCACTAGCCACTGAATGTAGATGTATTGACAAACTTTAGCTTTAAAACAAAGTTAGTGAGTATTGGATAGAAGCAGGCGTTACTTTGCGGAAGTCCATGATAATGAAGGAACTAGAATTTTAATCCGTGACAATAGGTAAGTCTATGTGGTACAGTGTGTATCCCGCACTTACAGCCCGCGATATTCACCACACCACAGAAATCTTCAGGAGCATTGTCGAGTCAACATCTGAAGGTGTTTCCGGTATCTGAGTGAAACATAAGTTGCGAGTTATAGTTTGGAGGATTTCTGTGGTGTGGTAAATATCGCGGGCTATAAGTGCGGGATACACACTGTACCACATAGATTTACCTATTGTCGCGGATTATAGCGAATTAAACTTCTAGTTCTTTTAAAGTTGGTGAGGTGTAAAGTATCACACTTTGCGCAAAGAAAGTGAATAGGCATCTTCTAGATCTAAGCGCGCCATCCTAGAGCTCACCATTGCTTTCCATAAAGGCTCTATTCTGAGACCAGCGACTGGCGATAGCGACTGTGCGTGCCTACTCGGAATATAGCGACTGGCGACAGCGACTGCAAACTGCCGCAGTCGACTCGGAATATCAGATAATATTCCGAACAGGCATGCACAGTCCGAAAATGTAAAGGAACCAGCAGTCGCTTGCGGCCAGCGGCACTGTCGCTTGTCGCTGTCGCCAGTCGCTGCTGCTTGCCGCGAATCGAGCTTTAAGGCATGATTGTCGTCAAGTGCAAGTCTATCTCGCCATTAGAATTTTATATGTATACCATATCATTGACCTCAATCTCCACAACGTAATGCACTTACATCGAATGCGCTTGTCTTTTAATAGAAATTTGGACATTTATGCAATATGTTATGGATATAGGGGGGGGTCCCTCTGCAAAGCGCTTGACGTATAAAGTAACGGTTGCATATCGGTACCGCTCACTGAGCGCAGGTTATGGTTCCATAGAAGCCGACGGAGGTGAAGCAGGCCGCGAGGAGACCAAGGTGTTCGACAACGAGGGAGACGACGTCGCTTACTCTTGGACCTTCTTCCACATCGTTTTCGCGCTCGCTACCCTGTATATCATGATGACACTCACCAATTGGTACAAGTATGTATACTTCCAAATTATTAGCTGAACTGTATTCAATGATGTTATTATACTCATGTAAAAGAAGATACATTATATTGGTTTAGACATAAAACTACCGCATTTCACTGACGTTCGCATGTAATGATAATCATGTTAAATAACTTGTAGCCTGCCAAAAAGTTTAAGAAATATGAGCAGACATTTGAGAATAAAGTTGAGAATATAAAGCATGTAAGTCTGCAAACTTAGTAGGGAGCGCTCTCAAGAAAGACACTTCTTAATAATTATTATCACAATCTTAATCCGCTCACAGACTATAATATCATTGTTGTTAATAAAAAAGTTTAATTTGAATTGAAAGAAAAACATCATTAAAAACTATTTATTCTCAGATAATAAACCACATTTTTCACATACAGCCCGAGTTCCCAGCTGTCAAAGGAGAATGCGGCGTCAATGTGGATCAAGATCACATCGTCGTGGCTCTGTGTCGGCCTCTACGTGTGGACCCTGATCGCGCCCGCAGTCCTCCCCGAACGCGACTTCAGCTAAGGAAATCAATATTTTGTTCATCTTAAAAACTTGAGATTCACCTTGTAGTTTTATGTAGCTTCCATTATAATCGTGTTTATGGATCTCATTTCTAAAAATTCTACGATGTGTTTTGAATATTTTAACAATCTTTTTGCAATAATCTCTTGTCACAAGTGTAGGATACAATGTTAGCTATAATTTCTATGTGATATGTTTATTGATTCTTTAATTATATGCATTTTTAAACAAAACAAATCAAATTATATGTTGCTTTTGAGAAGCTGGCATGAATGACATATTACGAAGTATTTCTACCTATTTTGTTCGTAATCATCAACGGAATATTATCTTTTCTCCTGGATTTTTTTGTGTATTAGTCCATTTATGTGGAATATTTCTATCGGCAAAAGAGAGCTTATTGAAATTTTTGACTCTGTTTATCTTCTCTTAAAATTTTTAAACTATTTTGATGCCAGCTTTTGTAGTGCGATCTACCACTAAAAACTTGAATGTTCTGATGTTTTAACCTACTACTTTTATTTAAATTATGTACATAACCAAACTTATTTTGTTAACAAACTTATTTCTTTATTATATAAATATGCTAAGTAAAGTTATTAGTTTGTAGCGAAATCGTTTTTTATTATTCTCCCAGATAATTCCTGAATATAAGTTAATCAATTTCAGATTTTCTTAAGATCATTATCCCATACGATGTCATATTTTAAAAGTTTGGCATACTTTTTCAGCAATTTTCTCCAATAGCATTTGACATCATTATCAGTAAGATGATCCCAAATGTGTTGAAATCCTCTGTCAGCTATTTCTTTAGCTAATGAGTCATGTTCCATAAAATACATAATGTATTTCATTATTTCTTCTTGACTTGCCTTTGGATTTAATGGGACATAATGCACCCAAGGTTTTAAAGATGGGTAGAAAAATTCCAACCAGTCTTCACCAACATGAAAAACCAATGATTTACATAGAAATAAATGCTTTAAACGAAAACTTGCTGCAACTCCTCTATAATTGAATAAGTATTTGTATTTACAATGATCTTCAAATGATACTTCTTTTGCTGGATCTGCGTAGAGAGTATCCTGAAAATATGCAACTGTATGTAAAATGTATATTATATTTACCTAATATTACAAATACTAAAGTGTCTTTCTACATAGCCGATCTGCTTGACTTTTTTTGACAACTTTTTGTGGAGATCACTTGCAGATGGCTATATACCTATTTTGCCCTGGAAAATCAAAGAGTTTCCTTTCTAAATTTTTTAAAACCAAATCCAACCCTACAACGTTGCAGGCATTATCTAGTTATACATTTAAAACACTCACAGCATCAGACTTCCAAGCTTGATTCTTTGTATACTGTGCATCCACAAGTTCTGGATTTAATCTTGACAGTAAAACTAAAGCATCCCTCTCTTCACTTGTCCTTGATCCTCTGAAAAATCCTTTTTCTTCTTTCCTATTCCAGGGCCATCTGTCAAAAACAAAATTAAAATTTCTTATTAGTATTAAGTAAGTTTATTTGTTTACTACCAGCTGGTTCACTACTGAAGTAATATTCATTTAACCAAAAACAAAATTTAAAAAGTAGCACATCTTTCACATTTTTCCCTGCAGAAAGGAAAACAGTGTTTAAAAAGATTTTGTTTTGTTTATGATCATTCTCTTACTTGTCAGCTGCAGCCAAAATTGATGATCTATGTTGATCCCAACGACCAATGCCTGTAGGGTAGAGTGCTATAGCTGGTCCACCTTCCCAAAAACTCCATGCAGGATACATGATGTCATAATAATCCTTGGTCTAAAATGAGTCAATTTTATCAACTATACCATTTATAGAGATAAGTATACCACAATTTCAAATGATTATTGATAAAATCAAATTTTTACAAATTAGCAAGATGTTTGGCTCTACATTCATTTGTAGGAGTGTATTCAGTACATATACTTAGTTTCTGAGCATATAATTATATTATAAAATATATATTATTGTAAAGATGAGTGTTAACTAAAGAAGATTTGGAGAAGGTAAGTGGTAGTACTTAGCGGAAAAATTATACTAATATTATAAATGCGAAAGTGTGTTTGTTTGTTGGTTTGTCCTTCAATCACGCCGCAACGGATCGACGTGATTTTTGGCATGGATATAGTGGAGGACCTGGAGAGTGACATAGGCTACTTTTTATCCCAGAAAATAAAGGAGTTCCTGCAGGAATCAAAAAAACTTAAACCACGCGTTTGAAGTCGCAGGCATCAGCTAGTTTGAATATAAAATTGTTAACCTTACTGAACGAGAATACAGGTGTTGCCTTGTGGCCCCATTCTTTATTAATTTGTGGCCAGTCTCTTGTATTAATTGCTAGTTCCATGTTAGGGAGCTTGGGTAACAGGGATTTTAGGTAATGTTCAATGCCTGTACATCTTGCAGGAAAGTGGCAGTCTTTTTGACGGTACAGACGGCCATCTATAATCTGGAAATTATGGAACTTTAATGCTTACACTTGAGATCCAGTATTTGGCTCAGTTTACTACTGGTTACCCGATAGTAGCCTTATATCCAATGGATTTTCACCAAAATGCAAAAATTTCATGAAATTAACACCAATAAATTGATAGTATACTGTCGGTGACGGAGGGGGAGGGGGAGCGGGGAGGGGGAGGGGGGGGAGGGGATATACCCCCCCTCCAAGTAAGACGTTCCGAATTTTATTAGTTTCCGAGATATTAATTTTTTAAAATTTTGAGGTTAGGTTCTCAAATTGGGTAAAATTTAGTATCGTTTGGCAGGAGGAGGGGGGTGGGGGGGTTTTGGGGGAGGAGGGGGGTGCCCCCTACCCCCCGACACTACTCCCATTACAAGGTAATGCACCGTTTTTTTTCTATGAATTTTTAAAAATCTCATTTTGAGGTTATGTTTTTGTATATTTTTTTGATATCATGAACCTCATTTATGGAGGAGGGGTAGGAAGGGAGGGGGTGAACCCCCCCTCCAAAGGAAAAAGTACTTTAGAGGGGGAGGGGGAGTTAGACTTCACCCTCTCCCTCTCACCCCCTCCAAGGCCAGTCGACGGAGCCCCGCTTCGCGGGGCTCCTTTTTCTGGGACGTAAACAAAGTAAATAACCACAGAAGAGGATGGCGGGGTCTTACAGACCCCGCCATCCTCTTCTTAACCTAACCTATCCGAGTCGGAGTGCCCCCAAGTCCCGAGCTCGCTTCGCTCGCTCTTGATAGTGGGAGCAGAAGAGGAAAGAGTACCACCGCTATGCTGTCAGCAAGGCATTTCTGGGTGGAAGATTTGAAATTTGAATTCAATAATGTCATTTGTCAATTTAGCGCAAAAAATTTTGGCGCGTTCCGTTTTTGGTACACTATCTGTGTTTTATTCGAAAACGTCAAAAAAAAGGGACTTTAATGACAGATTAGGTACTTTAGGTACTAGTTTACGTAAAACGAATCTCTATCACGCCAACTAAACGTCAATGAGTCTGTAATCTATGGCAAATGTCGTACGAAATATTGAAAAGTGGTGAAGAATTGCGAATTTTCAAAAAAATATTTCTCGAAAAGTATTAGGATTCGGAGTAAAATATTTTAGTGGAAGGCTAACCACATCAAGGTCTTTCTGTAAAAAAAATATTAACGTCCAACTCAACCGACAGTATTCTAAAGCTGAGCCATATGTTTTATTTTCATGTAGGACAACAGTTGTCCTAGTTTACAAGCTACTTGTACTTACATAATGACTGGTTTGGAATTCAGATTGACTTATTATAGCAACTAGGTAGTACAATACACATTACCTGGTACTTTGTGCCTTTAGTTTCGGCCTGCGCAAACATTTCCTCCGTAATACCACTTCTAAATGGTAGCAAATCCTTGTCAATAACATCTTTGTGACAACTACAGTTCTTTGCAATGCAGGGTTTATACTTTTCTAATGCAGATTGAATTTCACTATTTATTCTCGAATGCCACTCGTTTACGTCTAAAATATGTAGATATTTATTTTAACACTGTCTAAAGCACAAAAATGTAAGGCTAAAGTGAGATGAGCTTTGCATACCTTTGCTGTATTTGTTGTGACTATCAGCACATGTTTCGCCTTTGATACTTGAGCACGTAGAATCTCTTTTATCAGTTTGAACTAGTGCTAGCGCGCTTATTAGGCACAGGAAACATTTAGCATTAAAATTTACAAAATACATGATTCAGGCGGGTGTAAACATTAAAACAAAAACAACCTAATTCTCATAACAATGACACTTGATAGATGTCAACATGTGACAGTGACACTGACGAGCAGTGTTGCCGCTCCACGAAGCTAAAGACTGGAGTGCTTACTCATAAGGGGTGCGTTCCGAAATACACTGCGAGCACTGGAAGTCCCCAGTAAAGAGCACTGCCAGTGCTCGTAGTGCTTAAAACGGAACACACACATTATCTACTTGAAGCAGATACCTCCAATGTCGGCGCTCTGGCTGGGTCATACGAGTAGGGTTCGTGCGGAGAAAAAAATAAATTCACTGAGTACTATGGTGTATATTAAACAATAATACAATGAGTGGTTTAAGTGAACTGACTCGGACCGTGGTTGCGTGTGGATTCCTCGAAAATTCCGAGGCGCTCTGGCTGGGTCATACGAGTAGGGTTCGTGCGGAGAGAAAAAAAACCGGCCAAGTGCGAGTCGGACTCGCGCACCGAGGGTTCCGTACAAACCTGTAGTAAGTTTTAAATTATTAAAAAAAAACTACTTACTAGATCTCGTTCAAACCAATTTTCGGTGGAAGTTTGCATGGTAATGTACATCATATATTTTTTTTAGTTTTATCATTCTCTTATTTTAGAAGTTACGGGGGGGGGACCAACATTTTACCACTTTGGAAGTGTCTCTCGCGCAAACTATTCAGTTTAGAAAAAAATGATATTAGAAACCTCAATATCATTTTTGAAGACCTATCCATAGATACCCCACACGTATGGGTTTGATGAAAAAAAAATTTTTGAGTTTCAGTTCTAAGTATGGGGACCCCCAAAATTTATTGTTTTTTTTTTCTATTTTTGTGTGAAAATCTTAATGCGGTTCACAGAATACATCTACTTACCAAGTTTCAACAGTATAGTTCTTATAGTTTCGGAAAAAAGTGGCTGTGACATACGGACGGACGGACAGACAGACAGACAGACATGACGAATCTATAAGGGTTCCGTTTTTGCCAAATTTGGCTACGGAACCCTAAAAATAAATTCACTGAGTACTATGGTGTACCTATACTGTATATTAAACAATAATACAATGATTATATAACTTATACCACATATGTGAACTGACTCGGACCGTGGTTCCGTGTGGACTGTGCGGTGTGGACTCCTCGAGAATTCCGAGCTCTTTATCGTTATCCCACTTCGACTGACAAATTAGAGCGAGAGGTCCGACACCAGTGGTGTCCGATCTGCCCCCCGATATTTTGATATCGTAAGGTTCTGAATGTGGGTTACATTCAGAACCTTACGATATCAAAATATCGCACGATAAGATGTATTTTCAATTGAGGGTGAGTGAGAGAGAAACCGAATCGATCGATTTTGATATCGTAAGGTTCTGAATCGGGGGGCTGAACTCAATCTGAAGTTGAAGATGGTATTTAGAGTGCGCACTCGCATCTCCTTTAATTTCACCTTCGTGGCCGCTGGCAACATGTGGAGCTGCCATGCCCAAGATCCAGAATTGCTATTTGACAAAAAAATTACCGTAGGTACTTACCTGATACTAAATTTTTGAGCTGTGTATATTAGGCTTTTTGGGAATCGATGGCCTGAATTCTCTTCCATGGTTTCTTCTGGATTCATTTTTCACAACAACTGCAAACTGTAGTCTACTTAAAACTTCACGGAAAGTAATGAACCGTAAACGAATCTCAACAGAATGAGTAAGATTCAGGGGGAATCGTGGTTCGTGATTCTGGCCTGAATATAACTGGGGCTTGTTCTTCACCCTCGTGCAAAATGAGTGGCATGCACAGAGCCAAGGTAAGCTTTGGTTAGGTAGATAATGGGGCTGATTCTGTAGTGCACAATCTCTAAACTAAACTAAAATTAGAGCATTACAAATATTGCTAACCCTTTCATAATACTCCATGTGGAAAGGGACAGACCTAGATTTAAAGCTGCCATTTTAGTTTAGTTTAGAGATTGCGTTATACAGAATCGGCCACAATGGGGCTGATTCTGTATAACACAATCTCTAAACTAAACTAAAATGGCAGCTTTAATTCTAGTTCTGTCCCTTTCCTTAGGGAGTATTATGAAAGGGTTAGCAATATTTGTAATGCTTTAATTTTAGTTTAGTTTTTAACGAACTTTTTAAGGAAGCAATGCTTCTATGCCTATAATATGTCGTGCACGCCAACGTGCACAATCAGTAAAAAGAACTCATTTTTTTAATTAAACGAACGAACGATAGTCCTTCATCCATCTGATGGTGTGTGTGTTCCGTTATAAGCACTGCGAGCACTGGCAGTGCTCTTTACTGGGGACTTCCAGTGCTCTCAGTGTATTTCGGAACGCACCCGGTCTGTTCAATACTCAGTTCAATATGTCAATTTAATTTTAGAAAGAAGAAATCGTATTCTGACAACACCATTTATTGCTGTCAAAGTCAAGTACTTGTGAAGAGTTTTTCACATTTGTTTGATTCATCGATGATTCTTTCAGTGCTGCTGTAAACTAATTTTCTATTACTTTTTAAACCCATGTAAACTGCTTAACGAACAGACTAAAAGAAAGGTGTTTTTATGAATCAGAGTACATAAAACAACATGCCTCGAATAGCCTGCCTAATGAAATCTGTTCAAGACTACTAATTTAAGTCAGAATAACAGATTTTTTTTAGAGATAACCAAACAAAATCCATACCAATCGAGAGCAGGGATCTGATCATCAGTTGGGTGGAGGTCGATAAATAGCGGGATCTTAGTTATTCGTTATCGCGCCTCGTCTTGCCATTCGTGTAAATAGAACTGAACAAGAATAATCAGAACTGTCAATAATCTTAACTCAAGTTAGGTAAAAGTTAAAATCATAACTGGTTCGTTGAATAATCTAAGTAAGCACCTACCTACAATAGGTAATGTAGGGTTAGTAATAATTATTTTCGCTTCCAAGTCGCATGCTTCGAAATAGTAACTCTGAAATAATAGTAGATTGTATTATAAGGGAGCAAAATAATATTTTTACGGCGAGGGCGCTTTTTTGAATCCAGAACGAAGTGAGGGATTCTAGAGTAGAATCCTGAGCGTAGCGAGGGATTCTTTAGTAGAATCCTGAACGAAGCGAGGGATTCAAAGTACGTCGCCCGAGCCAAAAATATATTTGCGCCCGAATGATACACTCTACTTTTCATCACCCTGTATGAGAAAATTTGGTTCCCGCGGGAACTCTTTAATTTCCCGGGATAAAAAGCATATGTGCTATTTCCAGACTATAATCTTTTTTTTTTTTTTGAAATCTATCTCTGTGCCAAATTTTATCCAGATCCGTTCAGCCGTTCGGGCGTAATTAAGTAACACTCATCCATACCACCATACATCCACACATCCATCCAAACTTTCGCCTTTATAATAATATTTATTTTATTATAATTTTTTTTTTTTTTTTTTTTTTTTTTTTTTTTTTTTTTTTTTTTTTTTAAATATATATATCCATATAGCCCTTTCGTTAGTTAAAATTCAGAAATTATAAATTCCTAAATTGACCCTGCCGGGGATCGAACCCTGGACCTCCGCACGTTAAGACAGCAGCGCTCAACACTGCACCACGGAGGTCGTCAATTTGCGTTGGCGCTGAACACTAAGATGTTCCAAATTCAATAAGTGCGCGGCAAAGATAATTGCGGCGCACTTACGAGTATAAAGAGGATTAAAAACTCATTCCTGCCCGCTAAAAGTTTCTTATAGAAAACACCACCTTTGGGCGCACATAAAGGCGAACCAAGTCGTCCTTTTCGAATACATGGGATGAAAAAAGATTTTTTTAACTATTTTAAAATACTAAGAAATCTGTCAAACTAGTTATCTAAAATATTAAAAAAACTTTCTTAGCTAAACTAAATAGTTGTAAGCCTGGTCTATTGGAATTATAAATACGGTAGAACTAGAAGTAGGTAATGGGTATAGAAACAATGACATTATCAATATAAAATTAAACTTTTATTATACAACTTACATAAAAAGGGCTTTCATTTCATGTGCATATAAAACAAGTGGCAATATATAATACTAATATATGTGATACCGGCCACACCTTCGTCGCGCCGCCGCCGCGCCTCGTATATTTTTTTTTTATCCACTACAAGTTAGCCCTTGACTGCGATCTCACCTGATGGTAAGTGATGATGCAGTCTAAGATGGTAGCGGGCTAACCTGTTAGGGGCATGGCAGTTATATTAAACCCATACCCCTATTCGGTTTCTACACGGCAACGTACCGGAACGCTTAATCGCTTGGCGGCACGTCTTTACCGGTAGGGTAGTAACTAGCCACGGCCGAAGCCTCCCACCAGGCCAGACCACGGAATATTCAGAAATTATAAATTTCCAAACCCTGCCGCGGATCGAACCCAGGACCTCCGCACGTTAAGGCAACAGCGCTCAACACTGCGCCACGGAGATATATCCCGCGCCTAATGTATTTTTAAAATGGAAATGCTTGACGTGTTTATTTATCTGTGTAGATACTCTGTACAATACAATATACTCATGTAACTGCCAAAATCAATTAATACATCCAAACAAAATCTACTCGTACATTATATAAAACAACAGCATACCTACAATTTAAATTATTTACACAAACTAAAAAATGCAATTTAAAATACATGGTCCCAAGAATGTTTTATGGCTATGTTGTGATGAAAGTGTTATGTGATATACATATTTACTTACTAAAAAAAACATTATATAAGTAGGTACAATTACCAATTGATTGAGTAGAAATAAGAAAATAAAGTTTTTACTACCCTAATTTACTAGATTTAGCTACCCTTTTGTTCTAACTACAAATTGAGTTTACTTGGACAGTTTACGCTCTAGTTGATCTGCGATAGCCTGTAGGAAGTCTTCGGTGTTCAAGAACATCCCCTCTTTAGTATTGGCCATGCCGTGGATACAAATGACCAGATCCTTCGTCATCTTGCCACTGTCTATACATTCGACGCAAGCCTGCAATACAAATATTCTAATTATAACAAGTTGGCAAGAAGGATTGCTTTTACGGACACAAATATATAACGTTTTACAATAATAGCTTTTGGTTTTATTTACATGAAGCCTAAGTTTTTGTCAAATCCCTCAGCCTAAATGGTTCCATTGCTGGATATAGGTCTATCGACATCGCGCCACCAAACACGACCGCTCCGGCCTCCGGATACCTCATGCAATCCTTTTACCAACCGCCCTACAGCTAGCTAAGCGCAATATTGGACGCCCCAGTACGCCGCGCTGGACCGATGTCAAGAAGGTGGCGGAGTGGTTGAATGAGGAAGACGGAGGACCGTGATTAGTGTGTTTCCATAATATGAATAGGGCACAGTCCACGGGTCGCTATATAATCTACGTACATACGGAGGAACGCGATTATACTTTTCGCTCATACTGTTGCGACGGCCACCTGCTAGTTAATTTGAACACGCTTTTATCGATAAAATTATGATCTATCGCAATAATCCATCACGTATTTGACCTCATTAATTATAATATTATCGATATTAAGTTATGCATGTTATTATAATATAAGTTAGTTAGTGCATGCATTATTCATGATAAGGTATTTTTTGGTACGTATTTGATAAGAGTACAAGATAGGAGAATTATTTGATTTAAAATGAGTCCAAAATGGTGAAGCTAGAGTATTAATTGATATATTTAATTTTTGATATCTGGAATCTTTTAATACCATTTCTGTATCTTAAACACTGCTTTAAAAAATTCGCAATAGTGCTCCTATTTTGACGCCGTCGTTTAATAAAAGCAACGGCTCTAAGCGTTTGCGTCACGTCTACGCACGTCAATGACTTAAATAGACAAACTCAATGACCCATCCAAAAATTAATGGCAATCGTCTCATACCATAACACATATCAATGACCTTTATATTTATGCAGAATACATTATAGCAAAACCATCTTGGATTCATCGTAGGTACATCTCAATACTTATGTTTGTTATTGCTATTTTACTTATTTAAATCGCAAGATCGCAGAAATCATACTATTTATTATAAATGAGAAAGTGTGTTTGTTTGTTGGTTTGTCCTTCAATCACGCCGCAACGGAGCAACGGATCGACGTGATATTTTGGCATGGGTATAGTTGAGGATTTGGAGAGTGACATACTCGTAGGCAACTTTTTATCCCTTATAAATTAAGGACTTCCCGCGTGAATAAAAAAAAACTTAAACCACGCGGATGAAGTCGCCGGCATCAGCTAGTACTAACTAAAACTGATTAATTTAAATTAAAACCAATTACCTGTGATAGAGTACCTAGATAGTTATTATAATAAGTTACCATATCGCAAGATTGTCAGATGATTATTATTATATTAATCATTATTTATGTGACAGATTTGGAAGCCAACCTCGCCGGATACATTTCTTCAAGTTTTGGTACGGGAAGAGTTTCGTGAAATCTTGATAAAGGCGAGATTTTAGACGGTTAGTTCAACTTTAAAAGTATTCTCACCTCTTCCAAAGAGTTAGCAAAGCGTTCTAGTTCGGGAGTGCCGTCAAGTCGAGCGCGATGGATGAGTCCTCTAGTCCAGGCATAGATAGACGCGACAGGGTTGGTGGAGGTGGGTTTTCCCTGTTGATGCATGCGGTAGTGACGCGTCACTGTGCCGTGAGCCGCTTCCGATTCCACAGTGCGGCCGTCCGGGCACATCAGCACTGATGTCATCATACCGAGCGATCCATAACCCTATACAAAATAAATGAATGTATCACAGGATTATTGCCCATTATTCAATCGGTATCACCACTAATACCTCCCTTGACATCCACGCAAATCAATTGTGAGATAGGTAGGTATACCTGCCATAGGTTTGAGCTCAGCGCAAAAGGTATCAATATAAAAAGTGAAAGAACATAAAAACAACAATATTATCTTACCTGCGCAACAACATCTGACTGGACATCACCATCATAGTTCTTACATGCCCAGACAAAACCTCCGGAACTCTTGATCGCTTGGGCTACCATGTCGTCAATTAAACGATGCTCGTACCAGATCTTTACATCCTCAAACTTCTTCTTGTAGTCACTCTCGTATATTTCTTGGAAAATGTCTTTGAAGCGTCCGTCATATTGTTTCAAGATAGTGTTTTTGGTTGACAAATATAGAGGCCATTTCTTTTGTAGTGCGACCTGCAGAGATATGTGTTAATAGTTACTGACCCAAATTGTTATGAACTTGAAGTATTAATAATTCAAACCTCAGCCTGCAAACTAGTATTGGACCTGAATTCCCGTTACATTTTGCGTTGGTTTTCCATTTAAGAAATATACCTACCCCATTAATCTAAGAGATGCTGTTGTAATAATATCTCAAGAGTGCTTGGATAATTTATCAGGAGATAAATTATTATCTGCTTATTTTTTTCGGACATGTTTATAGTAAATTCCTGAGAATGAAGTACCTATTCGTTCGTTGAAGTAAGTTTGTATTACGTAATCGAATTTTCCAGAGTCCCTCATCAATAATTACAATGTAAAACGTAGGTATTTACCTGAAAGCTGGAATGCGCGAAAGCTCTAATAGATTCGTCAGTATTATACATTCCTTGAGCAACACCAGGGGATTTGAAGTCATATAAGAGGCGCTTCTCAACTGTGCCGTCTTCCGCCGTGTAAACCATTTCTACCTGTACAAATAAAATGTGAGTAAGTACTTAAAACTATCCGTTGAACAATACCTGTCTCATGGACAAAAAAGTGGTCGATTTTGTTCCTCAAATAAAAATATTATGCAAACAAGATGCACGCAGCGGTAGTCGGACTTCGTCAAAGAATTGCTTTTTCTTCATCAATAGGGTTATTCAGTACTGAAAATTCTTTGCTTCTGGCTTGAGCCGTATAGTGCAAACGGAAAACGTTTCCATTCTCGTAACGTAAGTTTACCAAATTATCACCATGTGGAACATAACGCAGGTACGACAACGCCTTATATACATATACATCTATAAAACCCCAAACGAAAGGTCGCGGGAAGGGCTCGCTTATTAAGTACAATTCACAAAATCTTAGCCTTATCTGCCTGCCAGAAATTAGGCATGCGTAGTTAACTGCATCTCTAACAACGCCCCGCCATGACCCTCGCTCGCTTTTGCTATCTTAGCCGCTCATTATTATTGTTTAGTCGTCCGGGCCTGCCAATTAACATTGCGCGGATTGTAACGTGTAGGACGTAGGTACTTACCTTGCCAGGTTTTGGGACCACGAAGTCTTGTGCCTTGTATTGATCCCCGTGGGCGTGACGACCGATCACAATAGCGTTGGTCCATCCAGGTATAACGCGTGGGATGCTTTTGCATAGAATGGGTTCGCGGAAGACTGTGCCTCCCAGAATATTACGGATAGTCCCGTTTGGACTGAGCCACATTTTCTTCAATTTGAACTCTAAAAAAATATTCCTATTTTCACAAAACTCGCAATTCGCTGTACAATTATATAGGAATTATGGATATATTTTGGGATCACTCTAGAAACTCCATCAATACGCTGTCTAATGTATTTTAAACAGGTACTAGCCTACTAGGCCAAGATTATTGTGAAAAAACCGATCAAGTGCGAGTCGGACTCGCGCACAAAGGGTTCCGTACCACCACACAATATAAATTATTTTAGTAAATAATAAGAAAGATGTCATACCAACATGTTATCTATCAGCTGTGAAATAACTGGCTTACATATGGCGCTAAACTGGTAGCGACTGACAAACAATTCGACACCCTATGAGTAGGTACTAAACCCTAATTAACTAGCTATTTTCGGATTTTTTCCTAAACTTGTGCTGTGAGATCTTGCTTATTGCCAAATTTCATGATTGTAGGTCAACGGGAAGTACCCTATAGGTTTTTTTTTTTTTTAAATAATCTTGACCTAATACCTGTACGTATTTAAACTAGTGGTTCGCCCCGAACTGAGACCTCGCGGTATCCATAAACTTGTACAGATCGCCATCTATTGACATCATTGTGAAGTTCTGTTAAAAATATTGAAGCTCATTAAAAATTAAATAATTTCGTTTCCTTATAATATTTATATAATTTTAGTATTTGTTGTTCAAGTACAGGATATACCTAATTCAAATAATTGATAAGAATCAGGCTCAGCCTTTCAGAAAATTGAGAGTTCTGAGGTCAACTTTGGACGTTAGAAAATCGCCACTTTGAAAGCCCCCCATTTCGTCAATTTTAGGGGGAAAATAAAAAAAATATTTTTGAACTCTATTTCCTAATTATTTTTAAAATTATATACCGCAACTATATGTAACGCTATAAAAAATATTTTACTTCGCATTCGCTTCTATGAGAGCCCCCCTGAAATAAAGATTTTTAAGTATAACTTTTTAAGCCATATTCGGCGGGAGGCCATCGGTATACATATCATATTTAAATTTGAAGTAATTTCGTTCAGTAATTCAGAAATTATAAGGCTCTGACAGACGGACGGACGGACGGACGGACGGACAAGTGCAAATTCACTCAAGTAGACTCAGAGACCTTCGCTTCGCTCGGTCAATTATACCTAAAGGTATTGCCATGTTTAACTATTACCTTGACCTATAGGTGTTATAGGTCTTATTTTACCTAATATTACTTGAGTTATCGTTTAAATGTACCTTCAACTCTTTGTTCGTCGGGAGTGATGGTAGCGCATTTGATGCCCACATTATGTTTGAGAATAGCTTGCGCCGCGTCGATGGTCACTTGATCGTTGGTAGCATCACGATGTGGAAGACCCAGGTCGTAGTAGAGGCAGTCTAGCTGTTGAAGGAATTATTTTCTGAGTAAAAATCATAATTAAGAATCAAGAGTAGTGAGAGATAGAGTGGAGATGATCTGGAAATGTAATGACAAACTTTGTAATGAATTCGAAATTTCTCTGTTTAATTGCTACGTAATACTTACGTACAAAACACCTACTGAATTATTATAAATACAAAATACAGTAAAAGCTCCTTATTCGCGCTTCCTTCATTCGCGTTTTCACTATTCGCGGATTAAAAAATTGTGACCCAATTCCTATATTCGCGGCTTAAGATTTCTTTATTCGCGGATCTAATCGGTACATCGGTACATAGGTACATATTAATAATAAAAAACCGGCCAAGTGCGAGTCGGACTCGCGCACCGAGGGTTCCGTACAAACCTGTAGTAAGTTTTACGATTTATGACGTATTAAAAATAAAAATTACGTTTGTTGTATGGGAGCCCCCCTTTAATATTTACTTTATTGATATTTAATTATTTATTTTGAAAGGTAATATACAAGTTAATATTCTATGAAAATTTGAACCGTCTACCTGTTACACCTGTTACCGTTTTTAATATTGAGCAAAAAAATACGAAAAAAACACGTTTATTGTATGGGGACCCCCCTTAATATATATTTTTTTTTAATTTTTAGTATTTGTTGTTATAGCGGCAACGGAAATACATCATTTGTGAAAATTTCAGCTATCACGGTTTATGAGATACAGCCTGGAGACAGACAGACAGACAGACAGACAGACAGACAGACAGACAGACAGACAGACAGCGGAGTCTTAGTAATAGGGTCCCGTTTTTACCCTTTGGGTACGGAACCCTAAAAAGGATTCTAATAGGTATCCAACCCAATATCCACTGTAAACGTGTCGTCAAATGGACTAATAAAAAAGTAAAATACATAGATACAGTTCGCGCGCGAGTTGAAAGCAGAGTAAATGTATGTGTCACCATACTGCATTTGCTCTGCATTCAACTCGTGCGCGAACTATAGACCTTATTACAACTATGCCTAAAGTATGTTGCTAATGACATTGCTGATTAACAGTCAGAATTAGAGAAGCTTTTTAAAAACTGCCAAGCAAGAAAATATTAGGTACAAAATTCTTTAAACCACTGCCTAAGCCTGAAGATAATAATTAATCAATATGGTCAAAAACTTCAATTAAATTGTTTTTTTTCAATATTTGTTATTTATTTTGTCACCTAGGAACGTACCTATCCCCTATAATCCCATATAAATTACCATTCCATATTCACGGTTTCTGTATTCGCGGCATATTTACGGAACGTATCCCCCGCGAATAAAGAGCTTTTTCATCCCACCATCTCGGAAAGAGTATTTTTATTCTTCGATATCTGATGGTAAAAGCCGTTATTATCCTCTAGAGGATAAAGTAAATTGAATTTAGAACATCGTGTGCACGTTAGTAAATATCACTCGTCTATGAAGTTTGTGAATTCAAAACATCATTAAAACCTATTTACTTGTACCTCTATGGTGCCGAATTTCCATACAATCGTTTTTAATTTGTTAAAAACTCACACTCGTAAACTTCTTGGTGTACTTTTAATTTGCTTTGCGCGCACCATTTTCTTTCACGTCATATTGTTTAAAATTAAAACCGATTATAAACAAGAAAATTGTAAATAAGTGAAAAACCTAAAATGAGTGATTCTAGTGACAAAGAAATTAACATAATTGAATTTAATCTTGTGATTTTTTTTGCATTTAGTCATTTCCTCGCTGAGGTGGGATGAAAAGTTACGTGTTGCACTCGAGTGAAAAGATTTTTCACCTCGTGCTCTTTTGATTCCCTCGCTGACGCTCAGGATTCTAATTTTAGAATCCTTCACTTGCTCGGTCATCAAAATTGAGCACGCGGTTAAAAAACAACTTTTCACTCTTGTATAACAAATAACTATTACTGTCAAAGTCGGTAAAAAAGAGAATAAAATATTTGTAGCGAGTGAAGGGTCTTAGTCAACACCGTACAACTAGGATGGTATACCTATACTTATAATAAAACTGTAACAGGTCCAATTCTGTACATTGAAGATATTTTGAAAATTTTTTTTGGAGGGCACTCATTATTCGATACTGAAGCCAAATCTGTAATTTTTTTCATTTTTGTCTGTCTGTCTGTCTGTCTGTCTGTCTGTCTGTATCTTGGCCGCGCATCACGCCGAAACTACTGAATGAATTCAAACGAAACTTGGCACGATTTGAGCCTATACTACGAGGTAGGACATAGGATACTTTTTATCCCGAAATTCTACCCCCGAAGGGGTGAAATAGGGGTTGAAAGTTTGTATGAAAGTCCTTAATTTCGCAAGTTATAGCCATGAAACTTGATATATGAGCTGCGGGTTGAAAATGGAGACATACATGTTTCACAGTTTTTGAAAATTCGACCCCCAAAAGGGTGAAATAGGGGATGAAAGTTGGTATGAAAGTCCTTCGTTTCTCAAGATGTTTTACAAGTTATATCAACGAAACTTTTTATTTTGGCTTACGGTAAAAAATAAAGAAGTACGTGTGCCACAGTTTTTCAAAATTCCACCCCTAAGGGGGTGAAATAGGGGGTGAAAGTTTGTATGAAAGTCCGTCATTTCTCAAGTTATATCGATTAAACTTGGTATACAAGCTACTGGTTGAAAATGAAGAAATAAGTGTTTCACAGTTTTTGTAAATTTTACCCCCAAAGGGGTGAAATAGGGGTTGAAAGTTTGTATGAAAGTCCTTCATTTCTCAAGTTATAGCCATAAAACTTGGTATATGAGCTGCGGGTTAAAAATGAAGACATACATGTTTCACAGTTTTTCAAAATTTCACCCTCAAAGGGGTGAAATAGGGGTTGAAAGTTTGTATGAAAGTCCTTCATTTCTCAAGTTATATCGATGAAACTTGGTATACAACGTACCGGTTAAAAATGAAGAAATACGTGTTTCACAGTTTTCGTAAATTTTACCCCCGAAGGGGTGAAATAGGGGTTGAAAGTTTGTATTAAAGTCCTTCATTTCTCAAGTTATATCCATGAAACTTGGTATATGAGCAGCGGGTTAGAAATGAAAACATACGTGTTTCACAATTTTTCAAAATTCCGCGAAAGCGAATTGAAAGCGTAGCAAACAGACAGACAGACAGACACACTTTCGCATTTATAATATTAAGTAGTATGGATTAGAACAGTAGCTATCAACCTGAACAGGATTTTTATCAGAAAGATACTTGTCCTTGAACTTGAAGAAACTTGATTATAACTTTATACAAATAATTGGGGTAAGCATTGTTTGCGTGCACGTATCAAGTGCTTGCCCCTGGTCAGCGCCTCAGCAGTTTTAGCTATGGGTACTATTAGAAACAAACGTAGTTAAAAACAAATATTGATCATCATTGTATGTATTAGTAGAGTAGTAGGTACATAATAATATATAGTATTGTGGTAGTAGGTACAAAAGCAGTAACAGAACAATAATAATACTGTAGTAAACTGGAGATAAGAAAGTCATAAACGAAGCTATGTGATAAGTTGCATTACTGATAAGTGTTTAAATGCCTACTCTACACAGATAAAAAAATATTTTTAAACTGTCGGTAGGTAGTAGGTACCTACTTGAAATCAAATTGCCCACTTGGTATGATAATATGACTAGCTGATGCCCGCGACTTCCTCTGCGTGGTTTAAGTTTTTTGATTCCCGCGGCATTTCCTTAATTTTCCGGGATAAAAAGTAGCCTATGTCACTCTCCCAGATCCTAGGTACCTATTACCCATGCCAAAAATCACGTCGATCCGTTGCTCCGTTGCGACGGTGATTGAAGGACAAACCAACAAACAATCACACTTTCGCATTTATAATATTATTATGATAGAATTATGCAGTTGTAATTTGTATTCTAAATTGTAAACATTTGCCTTATTAGGTACGTAAAAAGGATTGCTACAGGGTAACGATCGCAATCATCCCTTGGCTTTTCGCTATTGGCTAAAATCCATTGTAGCCAGTAGATAGAATACCATAAATTCAACCAATCACAACCATAATTGCGTCTGTAAAAATGATTGATGCAGTAGGTATGCCCATTTTCATTGACAATCCCAAAATGGGTTCAAATTATAAGCCCAATTAGCTGAGAGTTATAAGCTAGGTACCTACTACCTACGTGAAAACTAGCGTAAGTAACCTCAGTTACCTAATATCTTGATCGCGAGTATAGGTACTTTTCTTTGCATATTTCTTTAATTATATTAATTTATTAGAATCTCGAACATTATGAATCTCGCAAACATGCGAACACAATTTAATTACAATCGACTAAGCCTTTCTGCTGTTTCGAGCTAGTAAAAAATCATAGACTGGACTACAGCTAATAATTATGAACCATTTATCGTCCGGTTATAAATTTTTGGCAAGACAACGATCCTTCAATATGCTCTGTTACAAGAACCTGTTGAGTTGTACTATAAAATAAAAAACGTAGTTTTAAATCCTGTTTATAACGAACCAGCTTTCATTATTATCGGCGCATGGGCACAGATGCCAAGCTGATATCTGCTGGGTGCGGATATTGACCCACTCGATGGCCGCCCGGTTTAAAAAACATCATTCAACTCGCCCCGCGCGGCGCGGCGTCGCAAAGTTGCGTTTAAATCCTTTCGCAGTGAGGAATGGGGATATACGCCTTATAGAAGACTTACATGCAAAATCTCAAATTATCAGGCTTAGTATGTTGTGAGATTCTACTGAGCATAGGGCGCGTACCAATAGGGTAGTAGGTAACTAGGTACCTAGCGTCGCACCTGACTAGCGGTGGTTTTATTACGTCTCTTACACTTCACATACCTACTTATAATAATTGTATTGACATTGAAATTTAACTATTTTTCAATATTACCTACCCATATTGAATCCTAATCCATAAAACCAGCCAAGTGCATGTAGGGTTCCGTAGGTGCCCGTCACAATATGCGGACATATTTTCATACCTAAGTTAGTCGAGTATAACTCGTTACTTGTAAAGCCTACTAACAGCTGTGATAGTTTTCCTTTTAACTTCGTTATTTAAACTAGGTACTGCCATGAACGTTTTTTACGTATCCAAAAACAACCATTCTCAGAGTAAGAATACCTATAGTATTTTTAACTCATTACAACAATTTAACGTGGGATCACACTTGACTCGTTCTTTTAATATTTCGCAAACGCATCCCAAAATCCTAAAATGGTATGGCCACACCCGTATTAATTTTTGAACGACCTATCTAACGACACCGCTCGCCATGATATACTTAGACGAGCAAAAATTTCATCCCCACTTCACATTTAGGGGAACTTGCTACCCTAAAAAAATATTTTTCTGTTTCCCCCTATGTCGGCGTGATTAATATGTATTAGCATATACCCATGCCAAATAATAGCTTCCTAGCCCTAAGAACCCCTTAGCTAAGCCGCGGACAGACAGACAGACGGACGGAAATGGCGAAACTATAAGGGGTCCTTGTCGACAACGGAACCCTAAAAAGTCCAGTCTTTCCTCTCCACACTTAATTTGTTATGAATGAATATTTTAACGTTATTTTCAGGCGACTCTCGAGTCTTGTAAGAAAATCTCTACATCGATTGTTGTCAGGTAAGCATGTGTATATTCAACCAAAGCTGAAAACAAGCAAGGTATAGTATAAGGTAGAGCAATTTAGATAAATTTACGGTTTCCGCACCATTTTATAGTTAATAATTTTTTAGGAACTGGATAATTACATGTTCAGCAGAAGAGTGCGAAGTTCGAATAAACATCTGGGAAATATTAAATTTTTGCTGTTTAAGACATAGGCTTGAATCGCCTACCGCTAAAATTCTTGCTGTAAACGTCTGAATTAAATGTAGCGTGGAAAATTAATATCGTCAATATCTATACGAGTGATGCAACAGACCTCTGCTTCTGCTTCCGCAACTGCGGAAGTTCTGCACGTTTTTCGACATCCGTTTCTGCTTCTGTTTCCGCAACTTTTATAACGGAAATTAGATCGGAACTTTACGACGGTTTATACGAAGTGTGATTGTAATGTATGTGAGTGTAAGCGCGTAAGATTTTCTATTGTTGGATGTTTTCGTAATTTAATTTGAGTCGTGTGTAACTTAAGTGCAATTATGAAACCTAAAATTAGTCCTATTTGGAACTATTTCGTTGAGATTGGGGCTGATTATGTAGTGCACAATCTCTAAAATAAACTAAAATTAGAGCATTACAAATATTGCTAACCCTTTCATAATACTCCCTACGGAAAGGGACAGAACTAGATTTAATAAAGCTGCCATTTTAGTTTAGTTTAGAGATTGTGTTATACAGAATCAGCCCCATTGACGATTTAAAAGATGTAAACTATGTGACAAAATATATTCGCGAAAAAGCCGCACAACTACCGCTTTCAACTACTATTTATAAAATATATTTAACCACTTCTTAATTTCGAATATTAATTTTTTTATTAAAAATTTTGTAAACAATTGTACTTTTTTCCGTAGTATTTACACTTCCGCATCCGTTTCCGTTTCTGTTCCGTTTCCGCAAAAATTTACTTTTTACATCTGTTTCCGTCAAGACACTTCTGTTGCATCACTAATTATACCTACCTACTTTGTACTATTTCGTATGTAGGTATAATGTTATAACGTCATCAAAAGGATGGTATGTACAATCTCCTCCAAGAATCTAACAAAACATTTTAACAAAAAAGACTAACAAACCAACAGAAGATAATATGGTCGCAGAAGCTTGAAATCGTCTGTTCACCTAGTGGGGGGCTTCCCACAGAAAAGCGCAGTGTTGAACGCACAACACTGCGCTTTTCTGTGGGAAGCCGCTATTCAAGCACTTTGTGAACCTATTTCTGTTCTTCGATTTATGTGCCCTGCCCATTGCCACTATGTATAACGACTCTACGAGCTTGCTCTGATTCTCCTACGAATACCCTTATTTCTGATTTAATCACGTAAGGAGTGGACACTTCGACCATAACCCTCGCTCGCCCGCTGAGTTACCCGGACCTTCTTATCAGGCTCACTATTCCTAGTCATACTAATTGACCGAGCGAAGCGAAGGTCTCTGAGTGAATTTGCACTTGTCCGTCCGTCTGTCCGTCCGTCCGTCTGTCAGAGCCTTTAACTTCTGAATTACTGAACGTAATTACATCCAATTTAAATATAATATGTAAACCGATGGCCTCCAGCCGAATATGGCTTAAAAAGTTATAAAAATCTTTATTTCAGTGGGGCTCTCATAGAAGCGAATGCGAAGTAAAATATTTTTTATAGCGTTACATAGGGTTGCGGTATATCATTTTAAAGATAATTAGTAATAGAGTCCAAAAATATATTTTTTTTAATTTTTCCCCTAAAATGGACGAAATGGGGGGCTTTCAAAGTGGAGATTTTCTAACGTCCAAAATTGACCTCAGAACTCTCAATTTTCTGAAAGGCTGAGCCTGAAACTTGATCAATTATTTGAATTATATCCCGTACTTGAACAACAAATACTAAAATTAGATACCTAATTAGGAAACGAAATTATTTAATTTTTAACAGAACTTCACAATGATGTCAATAGATGGCGCTCCGTAAAAGTTTATGGATACCGCGAGGTCTCAGTTCGGGGCGAACCACTAGTATTAAAAATGCGAAAGTGTGTTTGTTTGTTGGTTTGTCCTTCCATCACGCCGCAACGGAGCAATGGATCGACGTGATTTTTGGCATGGGTATAGTTGAGGACCTGGAGAGTGACATAGGCTATTTTTATCCCGGAAAATTAAGGAGTTCCCGCGGGAATCAAAAAACTTAAACCACGCGGACGAAGTCGCGGGCATCAGCTAGTACTTTACTTTATTACTCAGGTAATAAATAGAGAAAAAATAGTTATGAATCCTTTGGATCGTTTCTGTTGAATATTAGAAAATAATTTGCCTCCGTTTTGCTTGGTAGTAGAAGTATGTAGTTACTACTAGACCGGGAGATGGTCGTAGAAAATAGTCTCCCATTTTCTCCTGCATGCCTTTTTTAGGGTTCCGTAGCCAAATTTGGCAAAAACGGAACCCTTTTAGATTCGTCATGTCTGTCTGTCTGTCTATCTGTCTGTCGATTTGAATAAACCCAGACTAATTTTTTTTATACGACCTCCGGAAACGAATGCATTTTTTATTTTTACGACTCGTTTTTTTTTTCTTTTTGATTTTTTGATTTCAGTTTTTGGCGTTTTGTTTAGTGATTTCGTCGGAAACCTAATTTTAAAAAAATGCATCTGAAAGAGCATACAATCATCTATCTTTTCCTGCTTGAATTTTCTAAATTGCTTTTGTACTTCTTTAGTTATACACAAAAAAGTGTTTTTTTTTAAACATGTTATATTTCGGCTAATAAATATCGAATGTCTCTGAAAAAAATCATAATGATAGAGAGATATATAAGAGATATTCAAGAACTATATTTCGTATCAATTTCAAGTCATTTAACAAAGTATATCCTGAGAAAAAAATCAAAAACTGAAAAAAATCGTTCGTGGTCGAACGATAACTGAAGCAAAACCTTTTAAACAATTAAAATGTAAATTAAAGGAGAGAAATGTATGCTTAAATATAAAATTACAAGCATTTCAAAATCACCAAAAAACATTTTTTTATTTTACGTGACTTTTTGTTGGAACTAACAATATTATAAAATATTTCAGTTATTTAATAAAATAAACCCGAGTACTTAATAATAGAAACAATAACTTTGACAGATTGAAGAAAGCCACGTACCAATGTATTGGCAGCGGTTTTTTTGTTTATTTAAGTAATTTTTTATCAATAAACATGCATGCCATTTGTTATCGAAGTTTAAAATAATATTTACAGACAATGTACAAAAAGGCATGCAAAAAAAAACAGGGAAATGTTTTTTTTTATTTTCGTTAAAAAACCTTTTTTTAATTTTATTTTTGCACAAGTTTTTTATGTCAGGATTGTGTAATATGCATGCCATTTTATTTTATCAACTTAAAATAATGTTTTTAATGAAATATTGAATGGCATGCAAAATAAAGTCACGGAAATTATAACAGCGTTTTTGCAATTTTCGTCATGCATGCCACTATTTTACAACTTCCTGTTGTGCATGCCAAATTTGCTAACGTCAATATATTATAAAAATTAAGTATTGTTTAAATGGCATGCAGTTTGAAATCACGGAAAAGTTGTATTGAATGTTCACAACATTTTCCTAATATTTTCCACCCTTGGTCATACGAGGGGTGCATGCCAATTTTCGTAGAGTATTTTTGAGATAAAAAAAAGTAATTTTTTACAACGGCATGCAATTTGTAAACACGGAAATGTTCTATTTTTTTTTCATTTCTACGAAACCCTTTGAGCCCCGTCGGCCGTTGCGAATTGCATGCCATCAATTATTATAGCTTAAATTTGTTCCAACTACGTTATATTACAAAGGCATGCAATATAATGTCACGGAAAAAGGCTAAAATTCTTTACACATTGAGAAGCCATTTTCTTTATGACGTGCAAGCGCGCAAGGGCTCGTAACCCCTCTATCTTTCATATGTTAGGGTTAGTTATCAATTCTTAAAAAATCATGCAGGAGAAAATGGGAGACTATTTTCTACGACCATCTCCCGGAGTATACCTATTATCTAATCTGTTGTAACTGGTAGGTAAATACTCTCAAGACTCATTTTATTTAATTAGGAGCATAAAATCTTTTAAATGTATCCCAACATTGCAGATGCCACCCAATAAAGAAGAACACATCAATTAATTCCAATTGTCTTTATTAACAGCAATGATGTGGGTCTATGCCCCCTGTGTAATAATGTTTGAAAGACTGAAAGTAATAATAGAACTACTAGACTAGGTACTGATAAGTGCCAACTATGTACCAACCTATTGTTTTGTATTACAGATTATTCCTACAAATACTAAAAGCCTTGCTCATTTTCACTGACATCAATACTAATCCATATTCCATACTAATATTATAAATGCAAAAGTGTGTCTGTCTGCTTTCATGGGCTATCTGTTCAACCGATTTTGATGAAAGGTAGGTACAGGGATAGGTTGTATCCCGGGGAACATATTATCTCAGAAAATTGAAGAGTTCCCCCGGGAATAAAAAAATCAGGACTAAATTTCTGATCAGCAGATTCATCATAAAAACTATTAAACAAATAATGCTAAAGCAAACTTACTTGCTAATACAACAAATAATTAAATATTGAATTTAATTAAGTTTTTAAATTTAGAAATCAATTTTTTTAATTCTCGTATTGTGGCTAATTCTGTAGACAATTTCTAAATATTTTCTAAACTAAACTTTATATGGGTCTGAAATTCTGAATCTAGTGCCATGCATACCTGCAGAGAGCAAAATAAGTGATAGCAATACATTTAGACCTGACATCGTAGTTGGGAGATTGTAAACAATTGGATAAGCCACAATGTACTACACAAAAAATAAACAGATTGAAATAAAACTTACCTTAACATAAGGAAAGATAAGTTTCTCCTTAATTTTTTCCCAAATGATCCGAGTCATCTCATCACCATCCATTTCCACAACAGGTTTTGATGCCACCACCCTTTTTGCTGTGCCATCTAAAAATAAAATTAAATGGGAATGGAATGGGATTTTGAGCGTAATTATAGCAGTAAAATTATTTCTCACCACTTTGTATTTTCAAGGACAACGCAAAAATATATTTAGTTGGGTTCATGTTAAATGTTTATTGTAAATTGTAATGTAGCAAAAGTTTTTTTACATTTAACATACCTAGTCTGGACTCTGGATGCACTGATACAATGAAACTGTGCAATACAAAAACACAAAAAAACATGTATAGAAGCATACCTACCTATTTAAAACAATACCTTCCCCTTATCCATGAATGGAAGCCTACATTTCACATCTCATGCTCCTAAGTTCTCATTTATTTAATACTAATTACTAGCTGATGCCCGCGACTTCGTCCGCGTGGTTTACGTTTTTTTGATTCCCACAGGAACTCCTTATCTTTCCGGGATAAAAAGTAGCCTATGTCACTCTCCAAGTCCTTAACTATATACCCATGCCAAAAATCACGTCGATCCGTTGCTCCGTCGCGGCGTGATTGAAGGACAAACCAACAAACCAACAAACAAACACACTTTCGCATTTATAATATTAGTATGAAAATATTGAATGTAAACAGACTTAATTTAACTTTTTCTAGGGTTCCGTACCAAAATGGTAATTGAACCCTTATGGTGCGACTTTCTCCGTTTGTCTGTCACAGTCGATTATTTCAGTAACTATTAAAGCTATCGACATGAAATTTGGAATAGTTCTGTATAATAGTGGCCTAACATCATTGATGTAAAATTTTAGTACTCATTCTATTTCAATGCCTAACATCATTAAAATAAAATAAAAAATCGAAAATTATTTTTAGTTTAATTAAAAAAGGGGGAAAATCGGGGGTTTGAAATTTCAAAGTATGATAACTATACTGAGTGGGATATCATATGAAAAGGGCTATACTTCTACATTCTAAAACAGATGAGATGAGATCATGAGAGAAACATGATTTATCGGGCAAAATGTCGAAAAAAATACCGCCCCCCCCCCCCCCTTATCTCCGAAGTTTACCAATTGAAAAATCTGAAATAATTATTGTCAATAAAAGCTTATGTATATTTTACAGGAAAAATAAAACCAACGCTCTAACTAGCATAGTTTGTTTGATATTAACAATAAACCTCTACAAACAAAGTTAGTTTTGCGGTTCATTTCGTCTTGTTTTTAATACGTCATAAATCGTAAAACTTACTACGGGTTTGTACGGAACCCTCGGTGCGCGAGTCCGACTCGCACTTGGCCGGTTTTTTTTATAGGTAATCTTGCAAGAATCTGAACAATGCAAGAATTATTGAATAAAGAATTATTCTATGGTAGGTACATAATTAATTCGACATCTCAGTACTTACTAGTAAAAACCGGCCAAGTGCGAGTCGGACTCGCGCACCGAGGGTTCCGTACAAACCTGTAGTAAGTTTTACGATTTATGACGTAGGTATTAAAAATAAAAATTACGTTTGTTGTATGGGAGCCCCCCTTTAATATTTACTTTATTGATATTTAATTATTTATTTTGAAAGGTAATATACAAGTTAATATTCTGTGAAAATTTGAACCGTCTACCTGTTACCGTTTTTAATATTGAGCAAAAAAATACGAAAAAAACACGTTTATTGTATGGGGACCCCCCTAAATATATATATTTTTTTAATTTTTAGTATTTGTTGTTATAGCGGCAACGGAAATACATCATTTGTGAAAATTTCAGCTTTCTAGCTATCACAGTTTATGAGATACAACCTGGAGACAGACAGACAGACAGACAGACAGACAGACAGACAGACAGACGGACAGACAGACAGACAGACAGCGGAGTCTTAGTAATAGGGTCCCGTTTTTACCCTTTGGGTACGGAACCCTAATAAAAGACCTAACCTCTTAGAATCAACAAAATATAAATTAGAACATACATAATGAAATACCTACTCTATCTGTTTAGGTTCAGGATCAAATAAGATTTAGATCTTCAGATATTGGTGCCAATTCTCTGTTAGTTTCTCTAAATTAGAATCGCTTATATTAGACTTAGCGACGTCTGCTATTCTGAAAACACACTTAATTGACAGGTCTAAGCTAAAATTAAATCTGACAGCTCTAACTACTCAATTTAGCGATGATTTAGCGAAATGCTATTCTAGTCGACGTTTTGAACGCCAAAATTAAGAAACGTCAAACTAAAACTGGATATTTTTCTCCAATTTTAGACAGGACCTCGGAAGGTGGCCGCTAAGTCTAGAGAAGCGGATTTAAGCAAAATAAACACGAATTTTCACAAAAAGTTAAATAGTTCAAGTGTAATTTCTATGCATTATTAGGTGCATTTGGGATTGAATTTAGTGTTTAAAATGATAACAGCTAAAATTAACAGTTAAAATGGAAGAAAAGCTTCTTTTTCTGGTCTGTGGAAGAAAACGTTGTTGCAGCTCTGTTGTTTCGAGAGAAAGGTAATTTTAGGGTCAAATCTTAGTTAATATTCATAGGGCAAATAACATATGCAAATTGTGACTGGACGGACATTCAAGGGTTGCTTTCGTAGGTACCATTTAGGTACGCACACCCAATGGTCTGTAGCTCTGGAGTTTCCTAAGAAAACCAAAATAAACTAGGGAAGACGCCATACAGGGAATCACCTCATGATGTTTGCCTCTTCTATGGTAGGTACTAGATAGTTAGAACTCAGAATAGAAAAGAATAAAATTCACAAGCTAATTCCTTTTGTATTAAGTACCTAGTTACTTAGCTATACCTATCTACCCAAACCTATCAAGAACCTATAAATCAGGACCCTACCCACTGCAACATAATATTATGTAGTATAAATTACTCAGAATATTGTAAAACTAGCAAATGCCCGCGACTTCGTCCGCGTGAAATAAGGTTTTTAAATTCCCACGGCAACTCCCTAATTTTTCGGGTTAATTTAAAGCCTATGACACTCACAAATAATTGTGGCTTTCTATTGGTACCAGAATTTTCAAATACGGGTCAGTAGATCCAGATTTACCTCTTTATAATATTAGTAAGTATAGATATGTTAATTAAGTAGGTAGCACATAGTATTTCAGTTATATCTAAAGAGCAAGACGTGCAAATTCACTTAAGTAGACTTGGAGACTGCTTCGCTCGGTCAAATATGCATGTTTTCTCTAAACTGACAAAATATACCTCTGGTTGTTCCAAAAGAAAGCTAATTTTGTAATATTCATAATGTTAGGTAAATAACATAATGCAAATTGTGACCAGACAGACAGTTATACCATAAGAGTTGCTTTCCTACTGTTTAGGTACGCAAACCCAATGGTCAGTAGCTCCGTAGTAATAACTAGTGAATACACCATACAGGGAATCAGCTCATGCTTTTTGCTTCTTCTGTGGTATATCTAGTACCTAGTAGTAGCTGGAACCCATACAATAAAAGAATTCAATCATTAGCTGATTCTGTTTTGTATTATAGGTACTTAGCTATACATACTTATATCTACCCAAACCTATACCTAAGTGTACCTAACTAGTTTGAAATAACCTAATGAATTATTTAAAAAGAGCAACCACCGAGTTTCTTGTTAGTTCTTCTTGGTAGAAATGGCATTCCGAACCAGTGGTAGATTCACTTGACGATTCAAAAGTAGGTACTTGTAAAAGTTTAGTTTAATAAAAAACATTTGAATTTTGAAATTTTTTAGTTTAAGTTTAGGGACATCTACCACTGTAGTATGGGTTAGGCAGAAGAGTAATTTTAAAAATTATTTAGATTGCCTTGATTTATCAAGACCACATCCACTGCATCATAATATTATGTATAAATTACTTAGAATGTTGTAAAAAATGTAAATTAAGTAGGTATATTTAAGTATGCAGTCAGTAGGCAACACATAGTATTTCAGTTATATCTAAAGAACAAGTGCAAATTAACTCAAGTAGACTTGGAAGACTTAGCTTCGTTCAGTAATATGCATGTTATCACTTAACTGACAAAATATACAAGTTCAAGCTTTTTCAAGTAACCCTTATTATACCTTCCATAAAATACCAAATACAAAAATTCTGTGTATTTTGCAGATAGTGCTGATGAAAACCAAGTAATTCACAGAACAAATTGATCCAAGTCTAGCGGGGCAAATATTGGTTGAACCGACATGTATCCAATCTCAAGCTCCAGAACACAGCTGCAGAGGCTCTGCTGAGGCGACAGAAACACATTTACACATCATCTGTTACTACTGCCCTGCGCTAATGCACTAACATAGCCTTTTCTACCCGGATAAGGCTAATAATTAAGGATATCCCAGCAAAGACGCTGCTACTATTCTTGGCTGCAAGTGGTTGTGGATCAAAGGCCTTGCATAGCTGTCTCTCCAAGAAGAAGCGAATAAGATGTGGATTTCCTTGCATAAGCAAGAATAATTAGACAAGGATTTATTAATATACTTTAATTAATAAAAAGAAAATTAATTAAATCTTTTTATTTTTGTGTTATTCTTTTATAACAATCTACTAGGTACCTAAATAAAATTGAATAAATATCAATATAATATAATTAACATTAGATACATAACAATGTTATGTATACATATTTCTTCAATATACATTCTTTTTCAACATATTATTGGTATAATAAGATGATGCTTGTGAACCCTTGGAAACTGATTCTCCAAGATAAAAAATAGAAATAGTAGGTATATTTCGGATGTAAGCCTACCTAGCTATGTACTAAAATTTATCAAAATTGGTTAATTCGATGGTCCAATCATACAAACACATCCCCTATAACCTAAACATCAACTATAAATAGCTATTACATGTAAAATCAACTTATTTATACTTATTGTAACAGAGTGCCTGGGTCTAGGTAGACTAGACTTCAAGCATCTTGTTGTACATTCCCTGTGCAACCTGATCAGATAGGTCACACAGGATTTACCTATTTCACGGGTCCTAGTCTATGCAGGGGGGGTTTCAAATAAAACTAATATGATTCTAAGCCACACAGGTGGTTTATTGTTAATAAGTCTTACACTGATAAAAGGTTCTTAAACTGTATTTGAGACGCTAGATATGCTAAATGAGACAGATTCGCGCAGATTGTAGGTTACGTTCCTTTCGGTAAGGAAATCTACTTTTATGTTCGCGACAATTAATCCGACTGGCCTAGACTTGAAGAGATTCAGGCATCAGTTAGGATAATAAACGGTACGTGGTTCACAAACACTGGACTTCGTTTTATTTCGGAATCGGAACGGAAGATAGGCGAACGCCGGTGATCGAACTCCCTACATGTCTGTCGTTGCAGCAGCGATAATTTCCGATGCAGTACCAATTGCTTCCTTTTGTAGCCTTTTACTTTCATAGGCTTGCCACCAAGTTATTCACCAGTTATATCCTGGGTGACCGAGGATGTCCATGGAGACTTGACGTTCTACGCTCTTGGTGCATAGGTTATAACTTAATTTTTAGGATGGAATTTCTCTACTAGAAGATACATTTGCTTTTAATTTGCTCTTTTACTCGCTTCATTCACAGAATTTTGTGAAAACTCGAAAATCAAAATGAAAAGTGAAAACAAACAAGTTATGTACCAAAGACAACGGAATAGCAAGTTTTTTAAATTTATTTTACGGCCCTGGATACAAGTCCTTTATGGGAATAGCAAGTGACATTATTGACCGCCACAGACGAATAAACATAGAGGTAGTATGTGGTAGCACCATGGAACTAGGAATCTGCCTAAGTAGCATTGACAAAATGTCTCTTTTTGGCAGTTTATTACGTAGTTGGTGCAAGGAACATCAATTTTTTTATAATAAAATAATTTTTTTTCTTAAGAAATGCCATTTAATTCGATTTTAGTCGCAAAAAGTATTTTTACGATTATTGTGCAAAAAACAAAGACAAATTGTGCAATTTTTGTTTCTGTATATGGTAACACTCGCAATTCAATTTAGACTATAACTTAGCGAGGATTTTACACATCCTAAATTTAGATGGAGGCATATACAGAATAGCAAATGGATATAGAAAAGCTAAGATTGGAGATTCTTAATTTTAGTTTAGGTTAGCGATGTGACACAGAGAATTGGCATCAATATACTGGGTTTCTAGGGTTGCTAAGTATTAGAGGGGGTGGTAGGTACTTACAATTTCTCGCCGAAATGGCAGTTTGTTCAGACACATATTTAATTAAACGCTTTGCGTTATTCCCAGCCATGTTTATTAGCTATTTTCTCTCAGAATACTGAAAAAGAAGTGCTGTAATCTAATCAGTCTATTTTTTAATTTTCACTCACGACTTCCCGTGTAAACGTGTCATTCGCTGGTATGCGAACACTACAGTCTACACAGCTGACAGGTGACAGCCGACAGCGTAAGTATATAAAATTAACAAAGAATACAATACGCTAGACAGATCTGACAGATCTGAATAATATTACCTACCTACTGTTGATAAAAAGAATAGAAATAACTTTTTGTAGGTACTTATGTACCCTACTTACACTCGTTTTTAATTTTATTACATTGGATTCAACTCTCCGATGTTTTAGAAATTTAATGATTTAAACAAAAACTGTGCAATCTTAAAGATAACTAATAAACTAAATAAAAAGGCATTAATATTGTTGATAGCTGTGACCATCAATAATCGAACTTAGTAAATAATATTATACCTTTAAAGGAGATTCTATTCAATAACCCAAAAGCTTTGTTTAGATCATAGAAAACATTTTTTGTATCACAATGAATTCACATTATTGACCGAGCGAAGCGAAGGTCTCTGAGTCTACTTGAGTGAATTGGCACTTGTCCGTCCGTCCGTCCGTCCGTCTGTCAGAGCCTTATAACTTCTGAATTACTGAACGTAATTACTTCAAATTTAAATATAATATGTAAACCGATGGCCTCCCGCCGAATATGTCTTAAAAAGTTATAAAAATCTTTATTTCAGGGGGGCTCTCATTGAAGCGAAAACGACGTAAAATATTTTTTATAGCTTTACATAGGGTTGCCGTATATCATTTTAAAGATAATTAGGAAAAGAGTCCAAAAATATTTTTTTTTTAATTTTTCCCCTAAAATTGACGAAATGGGGGGCTTTCAAAGTGGCGATTTTCTAACGTCCAAAGTTGATCTCAGAACTCTCAATTTTCTGAAAGGCTGAGCCTGAAACTTATCAATTATTTGAATTATATCCTGTACATGAACAACAAATACTAAAATTAGATAAATATTATAAGGAAACGAAATTATTTAATTTTTAATGTGCTTTAGTATTATTAACAGAACTTCACAATTATGTCAATAGATGGCGCTCTGTACAAGTTTAAGGATACCGCGAGGTCTCAGTTCGGGGCGAACCACTAGTATAGGTATACTTATATAAAACGGCTAAATGGATAAAAATTCACAAATGAAGACAATTATTATTTTCAACAACGTTTTATCGTGTTTTTCAGGTCTGCCATTCATTTATTCTGTGACAGAGTCACAGAGTGAGAGCGAACGAGGCCGGCCGGCCGGCAGCATGCTGCATGGCAGGCAAGGCAACGTCACCACTCCCAGGCGCTCCACGCCATCCACTTCCACGCGCTCCGCGCTTCGCCTTCGTCCGCACAGAACAAGTTTAATCAGGGAAGTTCGTCCGTCCTTCTTCGGTTTCAGTGCATTCTGTGCTTTTTGTAGTTTGGCTGGCTCGTCTGCCTAGTGCCTCGTTGCACGTTGTTGTAATCAACGCGTTCTGCTCACTTCAATATTATATTTTAAGTGTTCAAAATTTGTAATTAAGTAGTGTTATTTTGTAATAAAATAAAATCGCAAATGCTAAATATCGGTAAAAACGGAACGTGATAATATTAAAAAAGGTAAGAATTCACTAAAATTATATTTCAATTGTCTTTGAATTATTTTATGGTAACAAAGGGAATTATCGAATTATCTACTCTAAACTAAAGTTCTCTCTACTCTACGCTAAAGTTGTAGGTACTACCATTACTACCATCTGTGGTACTACCGTAGGTATTTTCAATCTTGTGCAAAAAAAAAACCGGCCAAGTGCGAGTCGGACTCGCGCACCGAGGGTTCCGTACAAACCTGTAATTAAACTACTTAGTACTAGTCAGTCGAAAAAAATTATATTACAAACCTCAATATCATTTTTGAAGACCTATCCATAGATACCCCACACGTATGGGTTACATGAAAAAAAAAATGTTGAGTTTCAGTTCTAAGTATGGGGAACCCCCAAAATTTATTGTTTTTTTTTAAATTTTTGTAAGAAAATCTTATTGCGGTTCACAGAATACATCTACTTACCAAGTTTCAACAGTATAGTTCTTATAGTTTCGGAAAAAAGTGGCTGTGACATACGGACGGACAGACAGACAGACAGACATGACGAATCTATAAGGGTTCCGTTTTTGCCAAATTTGGTTACGGAACCGGTTATATTTTATACCAACGCATCGTTTCATTGCCATGACTTCGGCCGTGCTCGCATTATACCTACGCACAATCTCGTAAATAAGTAGGTATGTTCCTTGCGCACAATCTCCCCGCAGTAAATATGTTCCTTGCGCACAATACTCCAAGCCAACTTTTTAGGGTTCCGTACCCATAGTGTGTCAGCGAGACCCTATTACTAAGGGTATGTTCCGATATACACTGCGAGCACTGTTCAGTGCTCTTACTGGGGAGAAATTCGTTCCGTTATGGACTGACAGTATACTGCCGCAGTATCCTAGGGAAATATATGACGTCATAAATCGTCGCCATTTTTACCCAGTAACGGCTTCAGTTTCACAGTATACTAAATTGACGTCACGCCTTACAGTGCTCGCAGTGTATAACGGAACATACCCGTCTCCGTTGTCCATTCGTCCGTCCGTCCGTAGTCCGTACGCCTGTCCGTCAGCGGGCGCCGCGCCGGGCTGTATTTCATGAACTGTACTTAGTTGTAAGGTAGACATTGGAAATTTTCAGTGTGTATTTCTGTTGCCGACAAATATACTAGTGGTTCGCCCCGAACTGAAACCTCGCGGTATCCATAAACTTGTAAAGAGCGCCATCTATTGACATAATTGTGAAGTTCTGTTAATAATACACATTAAAAATTAAATAATTTCGTTTCCTTATAATATTTATCTAATTTTAGTATTTGTTGTTCATGTACAGGATATAATTCAAATAATTGATAAGTTTTAGGCTCAGCCTTTTAGAAAATTGAGAGTTCTGAGGTCAACTTTGGACGTTAGAAAATCGCCACTTTGAAAGCCCCCCATTTCGTCAATTTTAGGGGAAAAATTAAAAAAAAAATTTTTTTGGACTCTATTCCTAATTATCTTTAAAATGATATTCCGCAACCCTATGTAACGCTATAAAAAATATTTTACTTCGCATTCGCTTCTATGAGAGCCCCCCTGAAATAAAGATTTTTATAACTTTTTAAGCCATATTCGGCGGGAGGCCATCGGTTTACATATTATATTTAAATTTGAAGTAATTACGTTCAGTAATTCAGAAGTTATGAGGCTCTAACAGACGGACGGACGGACGGACGGACAAGTGCAAATTCACTCAAGTAGACTCAGAGACCTTCGCTTCGCTTGGTCAATTAATATTTCTGTTGCCAACAAAATATAATAATAAAAAAAGACGGCCCCCTGGCCCCTACAAGTAACGTTGGTAATTTTCGATCGCCGTCGTCCGTCTGTCCGTCGGTCCGTCTGTAACTTCGGCCTAATATGTGCCTTGTAACTTTCGAAGTAATTAATATAATTAATAGGTAACTACTTCAAACTCAGAATAAATGTGAATTTTTCAAACTCGTCTTCAATATCGAGGAGTCCTCCATACGCACGGGTTTGCGCCCTGATAGGCGTATTTATTTCCGTGTTCAATAGAAGGCAGTTCTTGCCTTGACGCACGCAATCCGTGTTTGTTTGATTGAGGTGTTTGATGACCAATCAAGAAAACTCATTTTTTTTAAATTTTGGAACAAAGTTCCTTATTGGACGACGGGGTACTTACCCTAGCCGGCAAAAAACGTCTGGCGTAACGCGTCCGTCCGTAAATGCGTGGAGTAAGATTTTTTTAACGAAGACAAAAGGTCTTAAATATAGGTAAATATACTACATTCCAAATTAAACTTTAATGCTTTAGTATTAAGATTCATATTGTAATAATTTTTTTTATTCAAAAAAAAAATATTGCATTTCGCTTGAAATTAAAATTTATGTTATTAGGAACTTTGTTCCTATCTGGTGTCCCGCGACACCACACGTTTTTAGGGTTCCGTACCAAAATGGTAAAAATGGAACCCTTATGGTGCGACTTTCTCCGTCCGTCCGTCCGTCCGTCTGTCACAGTCGATTATTTCAGTAACTATTAAAGCTATCGACATGAAATTTGGAATAGTTGTGTATAATAGTGGCCTTACATCATTAAAATAAAATAAAAATAAAAACCGGCCAAGTGCGAGTCGGACTCGCGCACCGAGGGTTCCGTACAAACCTGTAGTAAGTTTTAAATTATTAAAAAAAAAACTACTTACTAGATCTCGTTCAAACCAATTTTCGGTGAAAGTTTGCATGGTAATGTACATCATATATTTTTTTTAGTTTTATCATTCTCTTATTTTAGAAGTTACGGGGGGGGGGGACCAACATTTTACCACTTTGGAAGTGTCTCTCGCGCAAACTATTCAGTTTAGAAAAAAATGATATTAGAAACCTCAATATCATTTTTGAAGACCTATCCATAGATACCCCACACGTATGGGTTTGATGAAAAAAAAATTTTTGAGTTTCAGTTCTAAGTATGGGGACCCCCAAAATTTATTGTTTTTTTTTCTATTTTTGTGTGAAAATCTTAATGCGGTTCACAGAATACATCTACTTACCAAGTTTCAACAGTATAGTTCTTATAGTTTCGGAAAAAAGTGGCGGTGACATACGGACGGACAGACAGACAGACAGACAGACAGACAGACAGACAGACATGACGAATCTATAAGGGTTCCGTTTTTGCCAAATTTGGCTACGGAACCCTAAAAAGGGGGAAAGTCGGGGGTTTGAAAATTCAAAGTATGATAACTATACTGAGTGGGATATCATATGAAAGGGCTATACTTCTACATTCTAAAACAGATTTTTTTTTATTTTTATGCATAATAGTTTTTGATTTATCGGGCAAAATGTCGAATAAAATACCGTCCCCCCCTTATCTCCGAAGTTTACCAATTGAAAAATCTGAAATAATTATGTTACAGGAAAAATAAATTTTACAGGAAAATAAAACCAACGCTCTACTTAACTAGCATAGTTTTTTTGATATTAACAATAAACCTCTACAAACAAAGTTAGTTTTGCGGTTCATTAAATTCATTAATCGTAAAACTTACTACAGGTTGAGGTTTGTACGGAACCCTCGGTGCGCGAGTCCGACTCGCACTTGGCCGGTTTTTTTTTTATGGGTTAGAATGACAATTTATAAAAATGTAGATGTAAAATGGATGGGCTACGCCAGAAGACTCGTTTCGTCGCCCCTTCATTCAGCTTCACCTACTCGACCTTCGTTTCATTACTGAGTTCGCCGGCTCGCTTCGCTTAGGCATGCTTGATTCAGGACCTGCTTCGCGAGACTCTTAACTCTAGGGGTAGGGCAGACAAGACTTCGGTTTTGGGAGAGATCCACGTTTTTGAATAATATTGTGACTCTTTTATAGCATGAAATTCACCTTAATATACCGCCGTCAACGCTTCCAAACTCCCGCGCTGCGCGTTGTCGGCTTTATCGCCTTGAATTGAACACGTGTTTGGAACAAAATTTCCTTTGCAAACCCGTGCGCTATTGGTGGACGAGTTCCTTATATTGAACACGAGTTCGAAAAGAGAGCACATCAAACCCGTCATGCGGGGTTCGAGGCAATACTGCACAGCAATACTGTTATTGAACACGCAAACGGAAATACACGACCCTTTACAAAGTTGGCACCCCCTGGCAGTTGGCACATAGTCACAGACTATCAAACACAACCATGTATCCACAGAGTACATAACTAATATGTAGATAAACGGCATGTATCAAGTATCAACCTATGCATTACCTTACTCTATGACCTCTGCTATCAACTTGGCGGGGTTTTGTAATTTGTTTCGCTGTATTTGAACAATCTTTTATATAAAATATGTTAATCAACGAACAAAATTGTAACTATATGGGTTGATAAATAATATTGTTCAATCTAGGCAGGTACGAATATTTTTCTTGTCTTGTGTTTTCTCGCTATTTGTACATGTATCACACGATAGCAGTTTTTTGTTTCTTGTGCCTTGAAATTCCTCACTTCACTCAGGATTCTAACTTAGAACCACTCGTTCATATTCTACGCTCTAGAATCCTTCGCTTGCTCGGGATTCAAACTAGGCACTCACAACAAAAACGAACTTTGCTATCTTGTTGAACAACAACAGTTACAACTATTTACTTACCTACAGTTTACTACAAAAGTTCTAAAAATCAGCGTTGTTGTAAAAGTCGTAAAAATATATTAAACTAGATGATGCCCGCGACTTCGTCTGCGTGGATTGACTATTTTTTTAAATTCCTGCGGGAACTCTACAATTTTCTGGGATAAAAAGTAGCCTATGTTCTTCCCCGGGATGTAAACTATCTCTGTACCAAATTTCAAAGCGAAAGCGTAGCAGACAGACAGACACACTTTCGCATTTATAATATTAGTATGGAAGTATGGATATGGTTTATTATATGTTTCACTTAAGAATCTCTTTTGGAAAAAGTGAGCTGTAATCAAAATGTGCGGCTGCGTGAGAGTTCTCCGCATTGGCAAGCCGCTACCCAAGTCATGGCACCGAAGACTGTTCAGCTCATCCTCAGCACCACCACCCGTTCAAGGAGTCCCATACACAAAATTAAGTGTCGGAGTGCCAAAGGAAATATGGCAGGATGAGCGGAGGTGGGTATCTTTACAATAACATAAATTAATATTGAAATAGGTATTGTGTAGAATCAGCTACCATCTTAGACTGTATCATCACTTACTATGGTGAGATTGCAGTCAAGGGCTAACTTGTAGTGGAATAAAAATTGAAGAAGAACCAAAAGAATATAAATTGAAATAACAGTATTTACCTAGTACCTACCATAGCTGTAGTTCTTTGTTAAAGAACATCTGTATTCTGTTCTACAGTTAAAGTTATCTGATTGCACTACTATCGGAGTCACTCAAGCATTTTATTGCATTAATTAATTACAATGATACCAATGCACATTCTGTTCCATAGTAAATATTTCTAATATATGTGCGTCATTGAATGTTAATGTGTGTTTCTTTTAATTGAATCGGTCATTTCAAAAACCTCATAAGTCACATTTTTTTCCAACATGCTTTTTTTGCTGAAAATGATTCCTTGAAGGGAGATGCATATTCTGGGTACAAACCACGTAAATCAATACATTCCTTCCTCTTCAAATAAAACCGTTGTGAAAGACGTTCATTGCATAAACAACATTAGTCAGTGACTTATGAGGTTTTTGCATGCACTACTAGATGACGGGAGTAGTTTTATGACTGAGTTTGACGTTTTAAATTTGCTTTGTTGTGATTGGTTCAACAATATTCAAATCTTCAATTTGACACAATCGTCATTAATTTCATATTTGTGTCTTTTATGCAACTACCTAATTTACAAAACTAACTCAAATTTGTTCAAAAAAACATGTTTGTCAACTGAATCTTATGGGAAAAAGTCCCAAAAGAACAGAAAAAATCATTCGCACCTTCGACATAAGTACATGAGTTTTCAGTAGGTATGATTCAGGTAAAAAAGGTACTACTTAACATAGCCGAGGAATATATTGATAGATTGATTAAACATTCATTCATAATGCATTCATATTAATAAAAAAACTTCTTCTTCTGTTTCACTTCCATCAGCTAAGGCTTTTGATTTAAAAGTGCCCATCAATAAAAAAAAAATTAGACGATTTAAAGCAAATTCAGGATAGCATTCTTGAAGAGCATATTATGCCATTTTATAACAACATTTTTAGCAGTCCAACTGCAAATGTTGAAGATAATCCAGATGAGAATGGTGGAGAATATGACTACATACCTTAAAGATATTAAAACATGACAAATTAATACATGTAAAATGTTAATAAGGTAATTTTGAAGTGTAATTTTCAATAATTAGCAATAAAAAACATGATAACTACGATTGTTTTGGTTAAAGTACATACCACTAACCCTAATTCTTGCTAAAACAACATAAGTCAAGAACAGTTTTTCAGGTTTTTTTCATTATTTTTATTGATAAACTGTGGAGGTTATTCGCTATTTAATTTTTTTACCACTCGAAATACTAAATTAAGCATAAAAAAGTCCTTTAAAACTCATTTGTTTGTGCATGAAACAGTTTTTATTGATTCCTGAAAAATTCTAATTGAGTGACTTATGAGGTTTTTGAAATGACCGATTCAATTATGTTTCTAGGGTAGCAGTAGTACCAGCAGTAGTTAGTAAATTAGTAAAAAAAGGATTTAGCGTTAATATAGAAGAAAATGCCGGAGTGCTAGCAAATTTTCCAAACAAGACGTATGAAGAAGCTGGTGCAAAAATTACTTCATTAAAGGATGTCTATCAATCAAGCAAGTATAGTTCCACAAACTTATCTGACCCGGTGACAGCGTCGCTAGTAGATATGAAAAATAAAATTTAAAAAAAAACATATCAGGTATAAAAATTAGTTCCAATTTTGGCCAACGGGTCAGATAAGTTTGACAGTTTGTAAAAACAATAATCTAAACTAATATTACTAGTGGTTCGCCCCGAACTGAGACCTCGCGGTATCACAGAGCGCCATCTATTGACATCATTGTGAAGTTCTGTTCATAGTACTGAAGCACATTAAAAATTAAATAATTTCGTTTCCTTATTATATTTATCTAATTTTAGTATTTGTTGTTCAAGTACAGGATATAATTCAAATAATTGATCAAGTTTCGGGCTCAGCCTTTCAGAAAATTGAGAGTTCTGAGGTCAACTTTGGACGTTAGAAAATCTCCACTTTGAAAGCCCCCCATTTTGTCAAATTTAGGGGAAAAATTAAAAAAAATATATTTTTGGACTCTATTCCTAATTGTCTTTAAAATGATATACCGCAACCCTATGTAACGCTATAAAAAATATTTTACTTCGCATTCACTTCTATGAGAGCCCCTCTGAAATAAAGATTTTTATAATGTTTATAAGCCATATTCGGCGTGAGGCCATCGGTTTACATATTATATTTAAATTTGAAGTAATTACGTTCAGTAAGTCAGAAGTTATAAGGCTCTGATAGACAGACGGACGGGCGGACAAGTGCCAATTCACTCAAGTAGACTCAGAGACCTTCGCTTCGCTCGGTCAATAAAGAGGAAAGATTTGTTTGTTTGTTTGTAATGGATAAACTCAAAAACTGCTCTACCGATTTTAAAATTCTTTCACCATATAGAAAGCTACATTATCAGCGAGTAACATAGGCTATATTATGTACTTTATTTTCAACAAATTAGAGATCCTTACGAAAATTGCAATTAATAATATGTGATTAGTTCACGGAAAAAATCCTCTCTTCTGAGAGCTTACGTGGCGTGCGCTGCGTAAATAGTTAAAGTTACTCGAAAACAATGTATGGTGGAATTGTTCCTCCCACAAAGTTCTAAAAAAAAGTCCGCGATAGCATACATCTATTAAAGTTGTCTCACAATAACCATTTTTATAGCTATATTGGGTATAGACTATTAGGATTATTAGTGCTACCCGTGCGAAGGCGGGGCGGATCGCTAGTTGATTATATTGAGTAAAAATGTGTTCAATAGGTACCTGACCTAGAAATGGCTGTTAAATTTTAATTTTCTTTTTTTTCTAGATATAATTTTAAAAGTTCGACCGTTAGCTGAAAGTGAAGTTCAAAATGTAATTGAAGAATCTACGCTTATATCATTTTTATATCCGGCTCAGAATCAAAACCTCTTGCAAAAATTGGCAGCTAAAAGGATAAACGCGTTTGGTAAGTTTTAATTCAGAAATTGTAAAGTACCCGCTGTTCTCAGTCGTCGTCGTCGTCGTCGTCTCAACCTATAGACGTCCACTGCTGGACGAAGGTCTCCTGCATGGATCGCCACAGAGCACGGTCTTGTGCCGCTTGTTTCCGGCGGCTCCCAGCTGCACGCTTGAGATCGTCCGTCCACCTAGTGGAGGGTCGATCTTTGTATTTAGGTAATTGTTCTCAGTGGTATGAGTTAAATTTTTAAGCCAAATTTTTATAAAATAGGTTGTTAATTAAATTTATAAGTGTTGATCCATTTAGTGACTGGTATACTGTATTATTTTTCAGCAATGGACTGCATACCACGTATAAGCCGAGCCCAAGTATTCGACGCTCTGAGTTCAATGGCAAATGTGGCTGGGTACCGAGCAGTCATCGAGGCAGCTGCACATTTTCCACGTTTCTTTTCTGGTATGAATCTTTACTAAGTACCACCTTAACTTCTGGTATGATTGCTATACTCCCTTTACATTATTTATTGCATTTGTATCTTTACAACTACATCGTCACATACTTTGAAGTCCAAAGCGCCACACATGCGTAGGTTGGGTCATCATAGAGACCCTAGGTCAAGTGCTAAACTGCCTCCAATGGTAAAACTCATTCTCCTTTTCCAAATGGTTATTTGTTCAACAAGATAGTAAAGCTTGTTTTTGTTGCGAGTGCCTAGTTTGAATCAGAGCAAGCAAAGGATTCTATGTATAATATAATCTACCCATTGTCTTTTGCACGGCCGAAGCCTCCCACCAGGCTAAACCAGGGAAAATTCAGAAATTATAAATTCCCAAACTGACCCTGCCGGAGATCGAATCCGGGACCTCCGCACGTTAAGAAAACTGTCAGCGCTCAACACTGCGTCAGGGAGGTCGATACAAGTCGCGTCTAAAGAAGTTCTCATACTAATATTATAAATGCGAAAGTGTGTTTGTTTGTTGGTTTGTCCTTCAATCACGCCGCAACGGAGCAACGGACATAGGCTACTTTTTATCCCGGAAAATTAAGGAGTTCTCGCGGGATTAAAAAAACTTAAACCACGCGGATGAAGTCGCGGGCATCAGCTAGTGCAGCCATAAAAATCCATGGAAACTTGTAGGTCAGATGACGGCAGCGGGTCGCGTGCCTCCTTGCCGGGTGCTGGTTATAGGCGGCGGCGTGGCCGGCTTGGCTGCGGCCGCCCAGGCTCGTTGTATGGGCGCCGCGGTGCGAGCTTTTGACACGCGCCCAGCCGTTCGCGAGCAAATCGAGAGCCTGGGAGCGCAGTTCATCACTATGGACATCAAGGTTAGTCTCCTTTTAGCAGACTTCAAAAAGGATGTTTTGTATTCGAATGTTCTCGGAAATCGGAAACGAATGGACTGATTTTAATGAGTTTTTCACGATCGTTATTTACGTACTTTCAGAAAGGTTTAAGTATAGGTAGGTATATAGTAATTGTTCCTTCGTAAACCCTCAGTTACTGACAAACTTAAGTTAAGGAGCTCCGAGCTGTTTTAAGGTATCTTCGCTACAAACGTTAAGTGTCAGTTGTCGGTTTAGTTTTTCTACAGTACAGTTCTCAGTTTTTACTACACACTTTACGATTTAACTGAACAGTTACAACTGTACGTTTGTAGCGTAGGTACTTTAGGAGTAGTTTTAGAGTTATTCATTACTCTTAACTAATACTGTTAAACTATGTTTTAAATAGCTAATCATAACATTTTTGAGGACACCATAGTAAGTCATAATTGTTAGGTAATATTTGATACAATACTTAATATAATAATATTAAAATGCAATTGGATCTTTAATAAAAAATAGAAAATCATTGTTTTACAGCCTACATTAATACACTTGGTTTTACAGCCTACATTAATACACTTGGTAGTTGGTACAGCAGCTATCAATAAAAAATAATGCTAACGTGACTATTAAGTAAACCCCTGGCCCACCTTGATAAGCATTTCCTTATCAACAAATGTTTGTGATTTTATCCTCTACCTACTGTGCGCTTCATTCTATTTTTACTTGTCAGTTGTCACTTATTTATCAGTTTTCTTTCCAAAACTTGCGATAAACAATAGTTGATTGATGCTTTTTATTATATTTGTATGAACACATCATGTTAAACACCTCAAGGTCTTTTAGATAATGTGGACGTATAAGTGTAACTATAATTTTAGGTAAACATTGGTTACACAATTTGCATATAATCTAGGTGGCAAATGTAAATACAAAGAAGTGTAAATGAACTAAATAAACGCTACACTTGTAGATATATAGGTACATAGTTAGATTTAAGATATTTGGTTGTGAGAAATTTGTAGCTATTGAAGTATCTATATTTAATATTATTATCATGGCATTGTTTTTTTCTTCATAAACCCGCTTACATCGCGTCTGGATATACCTTCCCTTTATATACCTAGGTTCCTCCTCTCTTGATAGGATAGGATAAGTTATGTAATATGTATCATGTTGGTATGTGGAGTAGAATATAGTGCTAATCGGCGTAATCGTGTGTCAAAATTACCCAACTGGCAGGTCGTAAGTTAGTGTTTTCCCACTCTTTCTTGCACTAAATAATGGCAAGGGATGTAGGTGTTTACCCTTGAGAATTGCCCCCAGGTTGCATACGAATTACCTACATAGAAACAATAAGATATAGCATAACTACTTTGACGTCAAACAACAAGTACTTTACTTGCCTTGGTATAGACATGGTATGTCTATAGACAGTCATACGCATGTAACACTGCAAAAAGTGACGGATTCCAATCCCCCTAAATATTAGTTACTGACTGATCAAATAAAAAATTCGAACAAGATAACTCTTATCGTTTTATTTTAACTTTCAAGTGCATTGTTATGCAAGAAAATATTATTAGGGACCTTCTTGACAAAACTTATCTCTTTCGACACGTTTTTATATAGATAGATATCTGAGACGGACTGAAAAGATTTTATTGATCATGCATTAACGCTCTTAAAAAAAATTACGCACGAATTGGAGACTACCTAACTTTACTTCCTCGGATGAAGAATGACTTTACTGCAGAATTACTTCCAACAGTGGTGACAAATCAAATTGCACTTCTTTGACCTAATAATCGTAATAGAAGTGGCGGGTGAATGTCGAATCTCTACTACTGCTGTCTTTTTTTCTTAAAAATAATATTTTGCTTTAAGTCTGGGATTTGGGGTGCCCATATCTATGATGCAAACTGAACTAAGTATAATTCAGATATCTACTCGTAATACATATATTTTGTTTGTTGTACACTCAGGAAGAAGGAGCAGGAGCAGGAGGGTACGCCAAGGAAATGAGTGAGGAGTTCCTCAACGCTGAAAGAGCACTATTAGGCAAGGAAGCTAGGACATCTGACGTAGTTATCAGCACAGCCCTCATTCCTGGAAAACCTGCCCCTGTGCTTATTTTAGAGGTGAGATTTTTACTAACCTATCTTTCATGTAGGTAAGTAGGTACTTACTACTTATATATTTTATATTTGTTGTAAGCACAAACTTTTGTCTAACGTTTACTGTATGCTTACAAAACTATTACTCTGGACAGACAGTAGATATAACCCTGGTTATATCTACTGTCTGCTCTGGACAAACTGTCCAGAATAACTCCTCGGTAAGTAAGTACAGCTATCCTAATCGATTTTAAAGTAATCAGTATGTAGTGTGGTGAATGTAGGTACATTTATTTGCCCTCTGCTCGAGTTCCTTACTAAGATCAGAGAATTTCTAGTTATTGACTTACGTATAAGTTATAAGATTACAAAATTTCTAGAGATATTGAAGTAAGTATAATTTTACTGTTTCCTTCTAGGATGCCGTGCGGGACATGGCACCCGGCAGCGTCATAGTGGATCTGGCAGCTGAAATGGGGGGCAATGTACAAACCACCACCAAGGGCAAGATAACAAAGGTGTATGACGTCACACACATCGGCCTTACAGACCTGCCGAGCAGGATGCCCGCGCATGCCTCCACACTCTACGCCAACAACATATCCGCCTTTCTGTTTAGTTTAGGTGAGTAAAATAAAATCACATACAATAAAACAAAAGTGTGTGTGTATGCAATTCACACACGGCAGAAGTGAAAAGTGAAACTTCAGTAAAGTAGCCTACGAGAGAATGAGATAAATATAACTTGTATAATGTAACTTGATAATTCGCAGGCTAAAGCCTATTATGAATATGTGAGTCTCATTTTAGTGTCGCTTTTTCGTTTCATCGAATTTTCAAATCGCAACGATTCTAAAGAAATTTCACTTCAAAAAAGTCCTGAGTTCCTGACTCGACAGCGAGCTAGTCAAGAAGTGAGTCAGGAAGTGGAGTTGGCCAATCAACGCCCAACCCCAACGCCGAAATTTTGCTCAGATGTTCCCTTATTATGTAATGTGGACAAGGGATAGAGCCGGATGTTTGTAAATTCAAACGGATGTTTGATAGGGACGATGCCGCAAGCGGTCGTTAATAGATACATCCGTCGTCGTCTAAACTGATAGAAGTCCACTGCCTGGGCACGTGCCGTATCAAAAAATTACTACTTACAGTAAACCAACCCAAAATTATGACACTTCTGGACCGTTTAATTCTTATTGAATTCTGTAATTGTTTTAAAATGTAGATAGATATATATTTTGAACAGAAACTAGGTGAGTACATAAAACAATAAAATCCATACTAATATTATAAATGCGAAAGTGTGTCTGTCTGTCTGGCTGTCTGTCTGTGTATGTCTGTCTGTTTGTCTGTCCGTCTATCTGTCTGTCTGTCTGTCTGCTACGCTTTCACAGCTCATCTGTTCAACCGATTTTGATGAAATTTGGTACATTGGTAGGTTGTATCCCCGGAAAGGACATAGGCTACTTTTTATCCCGGAAAATTAAAGAGTTCCCGCGGGAATCAAAAAACCTAATCCACGCGTACGAAGTCGCGGGAATCATCTAGTATATTATTATGTAAAGTAAAGCATTGAAGCACATCGAGGTGGAAAGAAACTCGAGCATTCGAAAGTCTGTTCCAATAGAGATGAACTTTTTTTCAACTTCATCGCAATCTCATCTGTAATTTGACCAAGATGGGAATATCTAGAAACTTGTCGTCTTTCAATACCAATTACCAATCACTATTGGTTACATGGCACATACGATCATGATATGATCAGATATGATCAGACGTTAAAGAAGTTAAAACTAAAGCTCATCTCTATTGGAACAGACTATAGAGATAATATAACATGTATATACTCTGAATGTTTGTCATTAATTTATTTACTCATTATAATTAGGTGCCTACGTAATTATTATCTTTTTATGATAATTATTGCTTATTAGTTACCGAAACAAACACCTAAAATTAAATTAACATAGATAATTGTAAGTCAATAATAACTGATAAAGGATTATTAAGGCGTACCTACATAATACATATGACATTGAACTCCGACTCTAAACTTTATAGTATATTTCATTACAAGTGTGGAAAGGCTGTCATTGCAAAGAGTTCCGACAAATGTCTACCCGAGCCGAGGCGCAGCCGAAAGCGAGGGTTGACAGTCGGAACAAGTTGCAATGACGGTTCCGCACGTGTACTGAACGACTATTTTTAATACAGTTGCGAAAAAATGAAGCAATTTAATAAAATAATTAAAACACAATAAACTCAACTAACTTAACATTTATTTCTTATAAAAGTTATAATTCACATATTACATTGAAATTGGTACAGTTTTTTATACTAACTGGGGAAGTTTTAGGTTGCATATTTACTGTTTGAGACAAACTATTATTAATTTCGTATGATTGTTCATGTATATTTGTCATACAATGGCGTTTGCTAGTTGATGGAGTTGGATCTGATGAATTATCATTATCAACGAAGGACGAACGTTCTCTGCAACATGTGAAGAAGACGGACTGGACCTTAAATTAATGGAGTGTGTGATTTTTTTCCCAGTTTCTAGTTTGTTGCATTTTCAGCATACTTTTTATCATCGAAAACCTCGACCATAACGTAGAAGGTTTTAATTTTGCTGAGAGTTCGGAGAAGTATGCCAACATAACATTTTCTGAAAAACTATTTGCTTTTTTCTCTTCTCTCCACGCAATAAATTCGTCGTATGTAGATATTATGTAGCGACTTTTTGACTTTTCCGGTAAAATGTTCTCCGAAGCATTTTGTACAATTATACTGAGTTCCGGTGGTGTTAATTCAAAAAAACTAGGGTCGAAATTATTCATTTTGTGCAACAAACAACTAAACTCGCAAAGAAAATTTCTGAAAAATGGCGCCAACCGTAGAATATAAGCAGAGTTTTTTTTTTCTGCACCCATTCTGGTAGGCAAAGGGAACTATGCCCATACAGCCAAGTCTTCAGTAGAATTTTTTTATTGATATGAAATGAAAATGAAATTTAATGAGATGAAATGAAATGAAACCTAACCAAACTCATTCAATCAAATCATTAAATCTGATATTGAAACAAATTATTAGTAGCTTCTTTTTAGAAATATACGTATTTGCATGAATCATAAAAACTTCTATGAATTTTTTTAGTAAAAACTTCATGGTTGGTTTTTCTTTTTAATAGACATTATTTTGACAGTTGGGAAAGAGAACGCACGAGTTCGGGAAAGGTAAAAAAAAAGCACGAGTATGTAATAGCCCACATCCCGAACGCTATACGTCCCTGCAATACGCCACTTTTTGAGCAACTGTATTAAAAAATCTATTCCAATATAATATTGAACACTAATTATAATGTGCGCGTTTGGAACCCTCGTAGCTTTAGTTTTAAGATACCGTAACAGATTATCACCATCACATTTTTATGTAACTGGACGTCAATAAGTGTAGTGCATCTACCTAAATTGAATAAATATTTATGACTTATGACTTATGTGTAACTGTAAAATATACCTAATATAACGCAGCCGGTCGGTATTTTTGTGCCTACTAATTAGTCATTTGAAATTATTTAATACGACTTTCGAATCTAATATTATACCTAGGTACCTACTTACATACTACTGCTACTAATATTTCTTATTTCTGATATACCCATTTAGTCATACTTCATACTAATATTATAAATGCGAAAGTGTGTTTGTTTGTTGGTTTTTCCTTCAATCACGCCACAACAGAGCAACGGATCGACGTGATTTTTGGCATGGGTATAGTTGAGAACCTGGAGAGTGACATAGCCTACTTTTTATCCCGGAAAATTAAGGAGTTCCCGAAGGAATCAAAAAAACTTAAACCACGCGGACGAAGTCGCGGGCAACAGCTAGTTCATGATAATCAATGAATTTTTGGAAATTATTAGTCCTCAGGTACCTACTTAATTCATCAGAGTTAATTTAAATATAACGCGACATAGAATTTACATAATTCCAGGTAAAACTATTGGATTTTAGGTTATATAATTTTTTCTCGACATAATATAAACAAATTAATTACGTGAACTTTTACGATAAGATAAGCGTATGTTTTTGATGTTTGGAAATTTTAATTCAACAAAGTATTCTTTGACTCTTTTGCGTAATATCTCACATTCTACACAGTCTACATTTTTATCAATATGTATTAAAATAAATCTTACAAATAATGAAATCGATGAAAAACACTACCTTGGAATGGCTTGTTGATTATAGCTTGGCTGCCTTGGTACCTGAAGAATATTATAATAGTATTGTAAAATCATCTGGTTGCCACACCACGGGTGTATACATCCATACTTCCATACTAATATTCTGTGTATCTGTCTGTCTGTCAGTCTGCTACGCTTTCACGCCCCAGCTGTTCAACCGATTTTGATGAAATTTAATACAGGGATAGTTTTTATCCCGGAAAGTTCAAGGGTTCCCGCGGGAATTAAAAACCTTAATCCACGCAGACGAAGTCGCGGGCATCATCTATGACAAATCCTAGTTAAAATTCTTTAGCCCAATTTCAGTATGTCGGCTACATACCGACGATAGCCTCTGTGAGGCCGTCATTTTTATCGTGCAGTACCTTCTTTTAGGTAACAATGACCACTTTCACATCAACCTCGAGGACGAGGTAGCTCGTGGCGCCATAGTACTCAAAGACGGTGAACTTTTGTGGCCGCCACCGCCCGCGCCAAGCATGCCGCCAACAGAAACTCACGTCAAAGCCGCTGTTGCTGCCAAAGTTGAACCACCGAACCCTTTCAATGAAACTTTGAAGGACACCTTCCTGTATTCTACGGGTAAGCTACCCTACACAGGACTAATTACAAATATTTCGCAGTTAACAAATAACTTACATATTTTTTTCTAATTACAGGTTTAGCTAGTTTAATTGGACTTGGAATTGTGTCTCCTAATCCTGCATTTACAACTATGACAACAACACTTGCATTATCAGGTAAGAATACACATTTTATAGAATTAACTAACATTGTGTAGCTAGTTGTAGGTATCTACGCAATCTTTAAAGTAAACTAAAAATATGACTGCCTCGTTGGTCTAGTCACTAGTGGTTGGCATGTTCGACTGCGGCCGACGATTTCCCGGGTCGGGTCATAACTCATAATTGAGTATTGGGTTTTTCTGAATAGAAATTCTTAGTAGGTACTTGCCCGGAGTTAGGAAGTTGGCGGTGTTTCACCCCCGTGCCTCGGGGAGCACGTTAAGCCGTCGTCGGTCCAGGTTATTATCACTAACATGATAATAGTCGTTACAGCCCGCCAAACCGCATTGGAGCAGCGTGGTGGGTCTAAGCTCTAAGTAGTGGATGAATGGATGGATGGGAAAATATTATGATAAGACTATACATATAAAATAAAATAAAACTATTTAGAAACATTAACCAAGGACTTAAAAAACATATTATATGAACGATAATCCTGCAAAAGTTAAAAATTGCGTTGCAATGATAATCACCCTCCTCAAACATTGTACAGTGTTTCGTGTTAGATCCAAGACAATGGTTACAAAAACTAACCTAAATTATTATAGTATAGATGATTTTCTCGATGACAAAGTTGCATGGAAGCAACCGGCTTCGCATCCAGCAACCCACAAGTTAGTTTAATACCTACTTGTTACGTACCTAGCGTATGCATTTTATATTATATACAAATTGTAACATTTTTCTGTTTTTGAAAAGAGCAACTGCTGAGTTTCTTGCCGGTCCTTCTCAGTAGAATCAGTTTTCCGAACCGGTGGTAGATTCTTACGACTTATCATAAGTGGCAAAAGTTGTCCTACATGAAATAAATCATTTCTATTTCTATTTCACGTATGTTGCCATCCATATTCAAAATAACCCGTTATCGACCCCTTTTAAAAGTTGTCTCTGTATCTCCCAGGCGTGGTAGGCTACCACACAGTATGGGGCGTGGTGCCGGCTCTACACTCGCCTCTGATGTCCGTCACAAACGCGGTATCCGGCATCACTGCAGTCGGTGGACTGCTTCTGATGGGCGGCGGATACGTACCCGAGACCCCTGTACAGGTAAAGTTAGTGCATTTAGATACTATGCCTATACAAGTACAAGTTTGAAAGTTAGAGTATGCCACTAGTAAGGTTTAAACGAGTAATTTTTGACATTCTAAATAGAAAGAGTTACTATAGTGTGAGTGAATTATGGTAAACTTAACTAAAGCTGGATAAAGTGTAACATTTTAATAACTAATTTTCTATTCTCAATTTAGTAATGTAATATAATTTTTCATTACTCATACACGGAAAGTAGGTTTGAAGTTGCCTGAGAAGCGGGTTGAAAGTAATGCTTTTCAGCCCTAGGGAGAATCGTTTTCAACTGAATTTTTATTGGAGTTCAAATGAAAGACGACTTTTTTTTTTTTTTTTTTTTATACCCGAGTGCATCCATAGACAAGAAGAAAGATAGACTTTATTCATAAAGTAAAGACAACTGATTCATAGACTTTTTATTTTGACTTTCCTTATATTCGTAATGAAAAGCACAGTGTTTACCTCGGGATGAAAGACTTATTTAGTCCCTCGAACTATAGGCCCCCTCGCTACGCTCGGGCGCCAAACCCCGTCTCGGGACTAAATAAGTTACTTTCATCCCTAGGGTAACAATGTACTATTTGCACACTGTCTCTGACAGTAGATTTGTGGCGTACATACTCCTTTAACACTGGCTGGTCATCGCTTCGAAAACTACGATTTGAAAATGTTCGTATTTCGAAGCATGCGTAGAACAGCCACGCAGAAATGGAGAGGCCATCATCATCATTATTAATATACAAGTCATCTCAGCATAATCATCTAGGAGCGCTTCATAGATTTTTCATACTTTCTATTTATTTACCAGTTTTATTATTAACGTTGTAATATGAAGTAATATACGAATTATCAGTGGGAAAAAAAAAAAAAAAAAAAAAATTGTAAATAATATTTTATTTTCAGCGTAATAATTTAATCATTTTCAGTTATATATTATGAACATACATGCCTCTTGTCGAGAAAAACTAATCGCTATGTTTAAAGTTAGCGAGCGCCATTAACCTCACTGCAGAGGGTTTGTTTCTACACAGGGAAGCAGTCTGGCGGTAGCTGTTTTAATTACCGCTGTTGCGTCCGCATAGCTATGGCCCGGGGCCATAAATGTAGCGACGCAACTTGCTGTGAGCGTATAGGACTAGCGATAGCCTAGGCCCTATGTTCCAGCATTCAACACACGCACATGTCCGTTCGCTCAGGTTTACGCACGCCTTAGAGTTTTTATTTTCGGACTTTCAAGCTTTGTCGCTTTCGAGGCTAACAACTCAAGTGCAAGCAACTCAACGCTTTTGAGAATGATTCTTCTCAAGCATTACAATGACTGGAGTACTGTACAGACTCACTTGTATCTAATACTCCTCTTCCCCACAGCTGTAGAAATTTTTTTCTCTCTTTTTTTCTCCGCAGGGGGGTGATGTGGCGTACATACTCCTTTAACACTGGCTGGTTTTTGGCCTTTAACGCTTCGAAAACTACGATTTGAAAATGTTCGTATTTCGAAGCATGCGTAGAGCAGCCACGCAGAAATGGAGAGGCCATCATCATGATTATTAATATACAAGTCATCTCAGCATAATCATCTAGGAGCGCTTCATAGATTTTTCATACTTTCTATTTATTTACCAGTTTTATTATTAACGTTGTAATATGAAGTAATATACGAATTATCAGTGAACACCATTGAATTATAAATGGTGAACACGCGTTTATTCTTTATAAAGTGATAGCCTTAAGAAAGGCTACGAGGTGGCCTATAAGTTCCCCTCAGATTGTGTACGGGAAGTTTCTACATATACAGCTGTTATTACCCACAATTTTGCAAAATAAATGATTTATTAATAACAGATATATTTATCTACTTACACATCCATCTATGTATGTGTGGTTTCCAATTTCCAGAAAAACACAAGTTCTTCCTCATTATATCAATGTTCTGAACTTTATGACATTAAATTAATTTATTTTTAATCGTGGCTATTTAATGCAATAATTCGTACATTTAAAAAAAAAAATTATTATCAACATGTGACGGCCTTTCTTATAGTACTTGAGCCGCGTAACAGTTAAGTCATTCCAAGTGAAATTTCAAGATAACTATGGTACAATTTAAAACACTTTTTGTTAGGGTTGTTTAAAACAATACAATACCTAACTGAAATAACGTCTTCTTTTCAGTGGTTAGCCAGTACTGCAGCACTCATCTCATTTGTTAACGTGTTCGGTGGATTTCTAGTCACACAGCGCATGTTGGATATGTTCAAGAGGTAAGTTAACATTAAACTAGGGCCGCGTATGCATACGGAGCTGAGTGTTGTAATAACAACTTAAACTCAACTTTATGTGTGTTCATATTATGGTTGAAATTGGTATACCTACTAAAAACTAATCACCAAAGGGACTCCTAGGTTACCCGCTTGTACTCGTATGTTATAGGAATAAAGAAATTGTCTGGGTTGTTATCACGAAAGACGACGTGCTTAGCTCCATTTCACTCTTAGGTGTGCAGCACACCTGAGAGATAACATTACCTACATAGTAAATATTACAATGGGTATAATAGTTAAACAATCTAATTAAACTTACAGGCCAGGGGACCCACCAGAATACGGTTACCTGTATGGCATTCCAGCCGCCGCACTGCTTGGAGGATACCTTACAACCGCAATGCAGGTAGTGTAGTAATATTTATTCCACTTTCACAAATAAAAGCAATCAATAAAAGATGCAACAAAAGTGGTACACATATACATCATTGGTTGTACACAGATCCCCAAAATTTAAAAAAATAACAAGTCCAACACATACAACAGACCTCCAATTGGAGGTTTAAGTGCAGAAACCTGCCCAGTAGGAAGAAAGATTCATAGTATATAACTGAAATATTATTCCTTTCCATAATATTCTCAACAAAAGATGAACAGAGCACTTGGATGATATTTGTGTCTCGAATATTAACGTCAATATTTCGTAACGTAACGAATTGGTATCTATAAAATACCTGACTGACTCACCAACGCCCAGCCCAAACTCTTGGACCTAAAAATCTGAAATTTTGCACAGAGGTTCATGTGTGTTTATGCCAAAATGTAGACCGTGCACTGTATTCAAAATGCAGACTTTTTCTTGAATGAAACTCCCTGATACTCATTCAAGGTTCTTGATTATTGTGAAAAACTTTATTTCATCCCTTTACTAATTTTCGCGAGGTTGTGTCGTTCCGAATCAGCCTTGATACAGTCGAGACCAGTACATTAGTAGCTCCAGTATAAAATTCTCATTTGGTCGACAGGGATATCCTGAAGTACACCAGATGGCATACCTCGCTTCATCGCTTTGCTGCGTCGGCGCTTTAGCTGGACTTAGCTCGCAGACCACTGCGCGTAAAGGAAACTACCTCGGAATGGTAATATTTCATAACTCTTAAATAATAATTATTGTTAATGTCATTATTTTAACAAATTTTAATTATTTTAATTTTAATTGAGATTTTAATTTTTAATTAATATTGTTATTAATTGTACCTCAGTTGTGTTGTGTAATTCTTAATTTTTAATCAATTAGTGTAATTGGCTGGTGCCGTACTAATTAAAATAAAATAAATAACTATAATCGTCAATATTGGTAGATTTTGAGTGAAATGAAGAGGTCTTGTGTCCTGAGAATAGTACAACACTTACGTAACTACTTCAGTAACACATACTGTGCTACATAAATCCCTGAACTAAATTGGAAAACCCAAGTTCATAAGTAGTGCTATCCTTTTCCTCAAAGAACATAGTGAGCAGGACAGCACCACTCTTCAACTTCCAATTTAGTTTAGAGAGTTGTGTACAAACTGAAGTGCCATATACCTATTTTTCATAATATGCTAGTGCATCCGATGATTAGAAAAAGGCATTCAGAAAGCTAAGACGTAGCTAAAAGACTCGACCCAAGTCCCGCTCATTGTAATCTTGATGACATAAGCTTCAATCTTTTGATCATTGTAAAGGCATTGAGACAGTGAAGACCTTTCAGAACATTATTCCTTCGCCTGTATATTTTTGATTAAATTTTTCTTAACTGTTATTTCTTTTTAACTAAGTAGGTATAGATTTTTGGGAATGAAATAGTTCATAAAAGGCGTAGTAGTAATGTTCCCGTCTGCTGTAACAGCTCTTCTTATTAAAATATGTTGTAAAGCCAAAACAGTTATTAAGCCGTTTCAGTACAAATTAAGTTAAACGTGGCCACTTGGGTTTTCGCTCGTCTTACCGTGCTGATTCTTTAGTAATATGAGGTTGCACTACTAAACTTGTTATGACATAACATCATTTCCAAATGAAGAAGGAATTTATGTAGGCGAAAATTTGGTACAGATTGGTGTTACGGGAGGAATTGCGGCTACATTGGGAATGTTGACTCCCAGCGCAGAAGTGTTAGCCCAAATGCTTGGAGTAGCCGGTATTGGAGGCCTTCTCGGAAGCGTTATTGCTAAGAAGATCGAAATTACCGATTTGCCGCAACTGGTAGCTGGTTTCCACAGGTAAATACAGTTATAGTCTTTCTTAACCATTTGACAGCTACTTTCCTGATATCATCGCTATTTGTTTTAAAACGCAAGGTTTTCATTAAAAAATCTAATAAACCTTTTGAGTTAGTATATAGTGAAGTGACAGTGTATAATGTGTAGTGCTAAAAGAACACGTGAACAAAGTGTCTAAGTTTATCAATAAAGACTAAGATGCGTCAATGGAAAATTTCTTAGTACATAAGATAAATTATTATTTAAGTTTAGGTTAAAATAGAACTACTCATTAGTCAATTAGTTAGGCTAGATCGTATTTAAATGAGTACCTCGCTGGTACTCAATAATAGGAAAAAAACCACTGGGAAACTGGAAAACATATTGTCCTTTTCTAACAGTGAAGCAACAAAGTGATGCACTGAACTTTTGTTCTTAGATTGCTTGTGGTATGCCAGAAAAATCACCAAAACCTCATCCTTGCATCGTAGTCTTATTATTGACTTGTCGTCGATCATGGGTACTAAGTTATATTTTGTTTAGTACTAACGTATAGTTTGAAACATTATAAAAATAACAACTCACACTTGCACCTTTTAATTAATTGGTGGCTTAGCCTGCCGACAGTGATAAGTCACTATTTTTTAACTTATAGACAGAATATAACATCACGCGCTAAGGGTATGTTTTTTCACCTCCTTCTATATTTAACAGTGTGACATCAGAAATTATTGTAGATGGAGTATAAATCAAGTGCTCAAAAACAAATAAAACTTGTCATTATTATAATAAGCAGGGACAAGTGGCCTAGTTGTGACAACGCATACCTATCAGTCGATTGCGAATGTTAAGCATCGTTGACCCAAGTCGGTAACTGGATGGGTGACCGAATTTGGCGGTTCAAATTTGGCCTTTTCGTTTCCTCCGTGTTTCGGAGAGCACGTTAAGCCGTCGGTCCCGGTTATTATCACTAACATCTGATATTAATCGTTACAAAAAGCTAAGAGTTTTAAGTAAATACGAGTCGAATGCTGAAGGACGTGGGAACCCACCACCTTATTACCCAAGAAAACTCCTACCACTATTTGATTAATGGAAAGGGGTCACGACCCTCAGTAATGAGGAATACGACGCAAAGAGAGATTATAATAACGAAATGTCTGCAGTTTGGTAGGCATGGCGGCCGTACTGACGTGCATAGCGACGTACATGCACGATTTCCCCGCCATGGCGCTCGACCCCACAGCGGCCACGCTCAAGACATCGCTGTTCCTTGGCACTTACATAGGAGGCATCACATTCACGTAAGACATCTCTAAAAATTGATTTTAATTTTAAAGGAAAAATAATTTGCTTTATTGAAGTGAAACTTATTTAGAATCGTTGTGATTTGAAAATTCTATGAAACGAAAAAGCGACACCAAAAATAGACAAACATATGAATATGTTTTACCTAATAAGATTTAGCTTGCGAGATAATGAGATAGAATACAAGTTATATTTATCTCATTCTCTGGTAGGCTACTTTTCTGAAGTTTCACTTCTGCTGTGCACACACTTTTTTTTATCGTTTCATGATTCGCAATAAAACACAGCTAACTTTGATACACCAAACCTGATTAAACTGTTTGCTGCAGCATACATATTCAAGTGAATCTTGAATCTACCACTCAAAATTCTGAGAATAACGACAAGAAATTCAAAGTTTAAAAGAAGACGCAATTATTGTTGGCTTATGGAATCAGTCTCGTTAGAACTCTGTCTTGAGTATGAGATGTTAAAGTGCGCTCTATACATATCAGCATCTCCTATCTCTAAATCCCTAAATCCTAAAGTCACCAGTTACTTTATCATCATTATCATTACAACCCATTATCGGCGCACTAATGAGCACGAGTCTCGATGGTGATAATCAGTTACGGTATCTTAGAACTAAAGCTACGAGGGTTCCAATCGCGCCCTGGTCTGAGAAGAGCCCACAACAAACTCAGCCGGGTTTTTTTTCTTATCACCATCTTACAATATCTTAAATTACTTAATTAGATTTATAATTATAACAATATATTATAATTATAAAATAATTAGCCGCTGGAACAATTCTTGCACTAAGCATGAGTCATCAAGCGCAAGCATATCTCGCAATAAAAAAAAAAAAACTATTTATAGTGGTTCACTAGTCGCGTACGGCAAGCTGCAAGGCACACTGTCATCAGCGCCATTGCTGCTGCCGGGTAGACACGCGATCAACGCTGGCTTACTGGCGGGCTCGCTAGGCTGCGGCGGCGCTTTGATCGCCTTCCCTGAAGCTCCCGGTCTGCATTTATTGTCGGCTGCTGCCATCATGAGTGGTATTCAGGGACTGACCTTGACCGCTGCTATTGGAGGTATGTTATTATTGTTTATCACCAGAAAAATTTAACTTTAGTTACTCCGAAAATTAACATAGAGATAATTCACATAGATAAAATTAACATAACATTTTTCCCCCTTTTTAGGAGAGACGCCTTAGTTTTTTCTTTTTTAATTTATTTAAAAAACATACTTAACCACCACTAAATATTATATTCTACTCTAATTACTTATGACGATGCTCGAAATTGCATGCCCATCGACTTTCAGCCTGTTTTCCTGGAATAACATGCCCTATATGTTAATGCAGGACGTGCACACGTGGACGTTTGGCAAATTTTATTCAAATGCAAATCATTTTATTCGAGTTGAAATCTGCACACCCAAACATTGTTATAAACTTTGAAGTCTTTAACTATCATGCGTAAATAATATAAGAACTATTTATAAGTCACTAGCAGACGAGCAGATGCCCGCGACTTCGTCCGCGTGTTTTAAGTTAATTTTGATTCCCACGGGAACTCCATACACTTCTGGAATAAAAAGTAGCCTACGAGCAGATGCCCGCGACTTCGTCCGCGTGTTTTAAGTTAATTTTGATTCCCACGGGAACTCCATACACTTCTGGAATAAAAAGTAGCCTATGTCACTATCCAGGTCCTCAACTATACCCATGCAAAAATCACGTCGATCCGTTGCTTTCCGTTGCGGCGTGATTGAAGGACAAACAAACACACTTTCGCATTTATAATATTAGTATGTTTTTTGTGTCAGGTGCGGACATGCCAGTAGTTATAACCGTGCTGAACAGCTACTCTGGCTGGGCGCTGTGCGCGGAGGGCTTTATGCTCAACAACTCTCTGATGACCATCGTCGGTGCGCTCATCGGTAGCTCGGGAGCCATCCTGTCTTACATCATGTGCAAGGTAAGATGAATGAATGAATGAATGAAATATTCTTTATTGTACACCAAAGATAATTAAATAACAGAAACAATAAAACAAATACAAATTGGTACAATTGGCGGCCTTATCGCTTTTAAGCGATCTCTGCCAGGCAACCAAGTCACATAGTAATTAAAACCAGCGAGAGGGATAAGGGTGTACGTTAAAGTAACAGATAAAAAAAAAACAAATCTAGCACCTAACTAACAATATAATATTATTAAATATATACACACAAACATAAATAAATAACACACAAATAATGCATACAATACATACCTACATACAGCAATACATTCATACATATATACAAGTTATACATACATACATATTATAATAACATATAAGATTTAACTAGTTTCATTGTACTGTCCGCTCCTGGCTCGCTCTCCTAAAAATCTATTATTATTTTATTTGTATTGGAATTAAACTTCCACATTCCACTAAAACTAAACATTCTTTGGTATCCAAACTCTACAATATAATTGACGAACAGAATAGGATCAATATTGGTATTTACAGAATAGGAAAATAAAATTAGTATACTGTGTGATAGTTATATTCGTTTCTGTCTTGTTAATGATTCTTAAAATCTTAAGAACCTCCAATTGACATAATTCGATTATTGTTTTGTATAAATATAGGTAACGTTCACACATCTTTGTAATTAATTAAATTCGTGATTTCAACCAAGGACTTTGTTCCATATTTCCCTATTTTTGTACTATGTCTACAAGGCAATATTAACGTACAGGCAGAGATGAGGTAATACAAATTACAAGTACCTCTCCCTTACTTATCTCTGCTACAGGTGTATCTATGAAATCCATTTAGTTTTTTTTATTGCGGACATACTTGCGCTTGACCACAATCATATTAGTGCAAAGCAATGATGAGATCTAGGTTGGAACGCGCTGAGTTCTGAGTCAAATAGCACTTTAGGTCAACATGTGGCGGTTTCACTACGCCAAGAACTACAGATTCGGTTGTGGAGTCATAGTTTAACAAAACATCTGTTGTAGGCCATGAACCGTTCGTTACCGAACGTCATCCTGGGCGGCTACGGTGTGACTACGGGCGGGTCGGCGCGGCCGGCGGGTGCCACTCACACCGAAATGAACGTGGACTCTGTGGCTGACCTCATTGAGCGCGCCTCCTCCATTATCATCACTCCTGGTACATTTCTAATTTCTATGATAATGCAACGTCACTGCGTTTTTTTTTCAGCCGCCAAAAAGCCTTCCAACTGTACTCGAGGTGTAAAAAATTACAATTTAGTTTGACTCAGCATATAGAATCCAATTAGAAAAACATACGCATAAACAAATTTTTTTAAATGTTAATTATTTTGCTTGTCGCTTCATCGTAATGGAAATAAAGTGAAGTTTAATTTGTAAAATTTTAGAACTTAAACTTAGGCCTGCAAACTTCTCTGCAAAATGTGCTTTACCTCTAAAATGTATTGTGTTTTTTCCTTTGACGTAGCACGAGATTTCTATCCTTTATTAAAATGTAATTTTATATTTTCAAGGTTACGGATTATGCGTAGCCAAAGCTCAGTATCCGATCGCTGAATTGGTGGACATTCTCAAAGGCATTGGCAAGAAAGTGCGTTTTGCTATACATCCTGTTGCAGGTAAGGCACTAGCATAATATATCAGCCATTTTTCCAGGATAACAAGTATGACATGTCTGTATTTTGTCGTCGTCCGTCCTTGGCATGACAAAATTGACTTCGAAACTGAAAAAAGATCGATATATTTTAATTTATAAGGTTTACTTTACTGATTGATGGTATTCGATTGGTAATCTTTTTTTTTTATCCATTACAAGTTAGCCCTTGACTGCAATCTCACCTGATGGTAAGTGATGATTCAGTCTAAGATGGTAGCAGGCTAACCTGTTAGGGGCATGGCAGTTACATTAAACCCATACCCCTATTCGGTTTCTACACGGCATCGTACCGGAACACTAAATCACTTGGCGGCACGTCTTTGCCGGTAGGGTGGTAACTAGCCACGGCCGAAGCCTCCCACCAGGCCAGACCAGGGATAATTCAGAAATTTTAAATTCCCAAATTGATTCTGCCGGGGATCGAACCCAGGACATCCGCACGTTAAGACAACAGCGCTCAACACTGCGCCACGGAGGTCAAGTTAATCAAATACTATCTAAGGTGTTGCTGTATCTATATTTTTTTTTTGTTAAAGGGCGCATGCCAGGTCAGTTGAACGTGTTGCTGGCCGAAGCCGGAGTGCCGTATGACGATGTTTTGGAAATGGAAGAAATCAATGAAGACTTCCCTGAAACTGACCTCGTTCTTGTTATTGGTATGTAGGATAAACTGCTCCTTTAGTATACTTTGAGAAACGTTAAATTTTTGCTGCTAGCATTTGATATATAAATATATCAGTTGTTCATCTTTTAGTCCATTACAAGAACTGTCAAATAGAATATTGGAATCGAGGCACAAGTATTCTGTGCCTTACCAAGAGAAACCAAACCTGACAGTGGGCGATACACTCTCTATTGTCTGCTTGATGTATCTAGGTGTAACAAGATAATAACCAACAGTAACATTGCGACAATCGTAATGACTTGATAAACACAACTTCTGGGCTTATCCCCTTGGCTAATAATTAACCTACTTGATATCGATGGTGTGACCAAACTGAACTATTTTGACGCAGGTGCCAACGACACTGTAAACAGCGCCGCAGAAGATGATCCGAACTCCCCGATTGCAGGCATGCCTGTACTTAAAGTTTGGAAGGCTAACCAGGTACGTTACTTTTACAGGCATTTTTATTCCAGTTCAATTTATTTGACAACTAGCTGATGCCCGCGACTTCGTCCGCGTAGTTTTAGTTTTTTTGAACCCCGCGGGAACTTCTTAATTTTCCGGGCTAAAAGTAGTAGTCAGAAAAATAAGTGTTGATTCAAAACAATAATTTCAGGTGGTAGTCATGAAGAGATCGATGGGCGTCGGCTACGCTGCAGTGGACAACCCTATCTTCTACAACCCTAATACTGCCATGTTGTTGGGAGACGCGAAGAAGACTTGCGATGCGCTTCTCGCCCGTATCAAGAACATGACCTTGTAAATACGCATTAACGCTTCCCTCAAACTTGAGTGGTGTGGTATTCTTTTCAAAATATTGGATAGAAGCAGTGTTACTTTGCGCAAGTCCATGATAATGAAGGAACTTGAAGTTGAATTCGCTATAATCCGCGACAATAGGTAAATATATGTGGTACAGGATGTATCCCGCACTTAATTAAGCGCTAGCCTATACCTATATTTAAAAAAAAAACTTATAGCCCGCGATTTTTTTTTAATGGTTTGCTAATAATTGATTATACACGCTTGATAATACACGATCACAAAATAAAAAATAACAAACATAGAAAACAGTTTTGAGTGTACACCCAAATACTGGCAAGCCGGCATGCGTTTATCTGATCTCGGAAGTGCGGGGTTATATTGAGAGTGGTTTGGAAGATTTCTGTGGTGTGGTGAATATCGCGGGCTATAAGTGCGGGATACACACTGTACCACATAGATTTACCTATTGCCGCGTATTATAGCGAATTAAACTTCAAGTTCCTTCATTCTTTTCAAAATTTCAACTGATAATACTAGATACCACAGTAAACAGATACAACCAGTATGGAAACTACCCAGTAACGCTCGAAACAGCTCACTCACACAAACACGCATCCACGACACGTAATGACGCGGCACTCAGTACTGACGGCACCGCGACCCGTGCTTAAGGGTCTCGTAGATGCGCATGTTTGTGTGAGTGAGCCGCCTCGAACGCCCCTAGGCAGTTTCCATACTGGTTGTATCTGTTTACTGTGTAGATACTGCCGAATAGTGGTAACCGTTCGGTTGGTCGCCTTTTGGTACTTGTAAAGGCGTTGTTGTAACACGTGCAAACTAATCTGTCTGCTGCGATTGAGTGGCGCCAGATTAGTTATGTTGTAACTTATTAGTTTTTACACACCAACACATTAATGTGTCAGTATCTTTAGAATATTTTGCATTTTATGGATAATGGAGACATTGTTTGACGAAGGCTAACAATTCTGAACATATTTTATCGCCTGGAAATACATGATCTAATTATCCTTTAAATATGTCAGAATGAATAAACACTGCCTTGATCATCGATGATTTGATGATTTTATCAGAATTATTTTATGTAGTAACTGTATAACTAACTACCTTAATGAATTTATCAGAATTATTTTATGTATTGAGTATAGCTAATTAAATAGAAAATAAGATTAATTTTATAAGGAAATTTGACAAAATGTAAGTTACACGAGAGTTATATTTTTTATAAACATACTTAGAGAATACGGAATCCAGTAATCAGTATGATATATTTTTACAGTCAACATATAAATAAATTATTTAAGTAAATAAGAATATTTACTAGTAAAAAGAAATGGGAGATGTATTTATGTAAGTAGACAAATTTAACACAGTTCCTACTTGGAGTTGCCACATGCCAAGTACCTAACATCTCACATTAACCCAACGGTAAATAAGTCTAGTCTTCCTTGGTAAGCCGACATGGCAAAATGTTCATTATCCTGTCTAATTTTTGTCTTTAAATTTAGATTCACACTACATGTCCCAGACGGGCTGGTCCGTATCTTTTCGATGTTAGAATAAATATTGATTAAACTTGCTTGCGCGCAACTTTTTAACCGTCTAATTATATATGTGACGAGAGAGAAGGAAATCCGGTGCACCACCTGGTCCTGACACGGTTTAACGGGAATCGTCCTGTGATAATAGGGATGATGCCTATATAAAAAATAAACTATTTCTAACTGATTATTAAATAGAGGGTCTTCCAAAAGACCTTAAATTCACATCCTCGGTTAGTTTTAAGTTTGATAACCATTTTAAGAAAAATGCGTTGAAATTTGATGACGTCACAACTATGAATTTCATACAACTTCATTCACTCTTCATACACTTCTAGTAAGTGCGTTTTTAACTTTGATAAAGAGTTGCTGATTTGATTGAGTTGTCATCATCCCAATTGCTGCGTAAAAAGTAACTGTCCGTAACAAGTGTAAATAAGGCAGGTGCACATTAACAAACATGGTCTGAACTACTTAGAATTATTTTACAATCGTCCTAATGATGTGTACGAACTAACTATCTATTCATGCTTCTAAAGGCTGACTTGCGTCCGCGGGCTTTATATCTAAGTTCATTTTCTATTTTGAAAAGAAAGCCCCTTGGATGAATATGGCTTACAAAAGTAATCTTATGTCGTATGCGCAGTATGCACGTACATACGTCCTACGAATTGTATTTTTTTTAACTCGATTGTGTAGCTATTTACTTAGAATAACTATTCAAATTTATCTGATGATTAATTTATCTAATTACTCTGCAGTGTTAAAAAAAATTTAAGTCTGAGAGATTGCCATATTTTATATCTAGTTTTTTATTATTATAAACTTGCCATCACACATCTTTGCTCTAAATCTTTAATTTAATTGTAGCCCACATAATATTATATGCATTAAGGTTTAATCCATTGTTTGTATGGAGTTGTGATATTCTATTTAAACATTCCATCACAATTCCCTACACCTACCATAAAAACAAAGAGAAAGTAACCTATATTGTAGTAAGTACCTACAAAATAACAGAAGACAAGAATTTTATGAGCTAGAATGCCCTATATTGGACTACATTTTACATTGTGACTTGTGAGCTTATCAACGTAGCATATCTGGAAAAGGAAAGGCCCCAAAAGGCACCCTTAATGCACATTAAATCTTGCTCAAAAAAACAAAATTTAAAGTTTCATTAGCATTCCTCATTGACATTAAATTAATTTATTGCAGAAGTTTGAGTTTAGCTAGGTTTTCCTGAGATTATAGAAATTATATTTTACAATATGAAATATTTATTGCTTTTTCGTTGTAATAAAAATAAGACTAAGATCGTATCAAATTGCAAAAATAAACAAGTTATAAATGTAGGTATGTATAAGTATATGTAATGAAAGTCTTTAATTTTGTTTTATCCTTTATCATTTATTTCGACGAAATAGCTACAGTTCCGACACAAGAAGTCACGTGATGCTTTGTGTCGTGTCTCTCTCAAACGTAAGTCTAATGTATGAAACAGATAGATAGACTTGTATTTTGTGCTCGAAAAAGGCCATTTCTACGAGTTGGTGTTCATACAAGTCACATAGGTTCTGAGCATTGTATTAATCTATATATATAAAATTCAAAGTCCTGACTGACTGAGTGGCTGACTGACTCATATATCAACGCACAGCCTAAACCGCTGGTCCTAGAGACTTGAAAGTAATTTTGGGCCCGGCTCCAATAGCAATCATTGCAGTGTCGATGAATATATATAGGTCTTAATACAAGAAAAAATATTTATTAAGGTGACTTGTCCCAAATCATTGTACTTTTTCCGTGAGACCCCAGGAAACTTCCCCCTATCCAATTCTATATTTTGGGTGAAATCATCTTGGAAATACAGTATAAAACTACATTATTTTAAGTTTTTAACCTTCGATTATTACGGGACCTCCCGCCGACTCATTTCCAGCAGCGGGGCGGGGGGAGGAAACGAAATTATTTAATTTTTAATGAGCTTCAGTATTTTTAACAGAACTTCACAATGATGTCAATAGATGGCGCTCTGTACAAGTTTATGGATACCATGAGGTCTCAGTTCGGGGCGAACCACTAGTATTTATACAGGTACCTATTTCAATTTTTAGGGTTCCGTAGCCAAATTTGGCAAAAACGGAACCCTTATAGATTCGTCATATCTGTCTGTCTGTCTGTCTGTCTGTCCGTCCGTATGTCACAGCCACTTTTTTCCGAAACTATAAGATCCATTTTGTTGAAACTTGGTAAGTAGATGTATTCTGTGAACCGCATTAAGATTTTCACACAAAAATAGAAAAAAAAAAAAAAAAATTTTGGGGGTCCCCATACTTAGAACTGAAACTCAAAAACTAGGTCTTCAAAAATTATATTGAGGTTTCTAATATCATTTTTTTCTAAACTGAATAGTTTGCGCGAGAGACACTTATAAAGTGGTAAAATGTGTGTCCCCACTCCCCCCCCCCTGTAACTTCTAAATTTGTTTGAACGAGATCTAGTAAGTAGTTTTTTTTTAATAATTTAAAACTTAACTTAATAATTTATAACTCGCGCACCGAGGGTTCCGTACAAACCTGTACGGAACCCTCGGTGCGCGAGTCCGACTCGCACTTGGCCGATTTTTTCCTTTATACAGGTACCTATTTCACTTTTTCCAAAATAATGTTTTAGCTTCATTTTCTCATTAACAATGATATTATATCATTTCTACATGTTATTTTAATGGTAAAAATCAACTGACTTATAGTAAGTATATAATACTTTGATAATTTGACCCCCAAAGGGGTGAAATAGGGGATGAAAGTTGGTATGTTACTCGCTGATAATGTAGCTTTCTTTACGTGAACATTTTTTAAAAATTGGTTGAGTAGTTTTTGAGTTTCGGCAAAAGCGAGTAGCTCGCAATGCGCAACTCATAGTGCACGCCTTCGGCCCGTAGTGAGCGGGGAGTAAGCGGGCCGACGGAGTTCGAAGATTATCGCAGTACGAGCCACGTGGCGATACGGCGCACGTCACAAGTCACAACTCACAACCAAGGTGCGAGGTGGTCATGGAGCGTGCGTGATTAAAAAAAATTATCGATTAACACAATCATTTAATTGATAAACTTATATGTTTTGTGAATGGTACCTATTTCATGTTATAAAATATTAGTAAGTATATTACTTAAATAGATCTAGTATAATTTGTAAGTAACTTATTCATAATTATTGGTATTGCGGCGCAAGCTGCGCAATCTTAGAGGAATCGCCACTGGTGTATATTAAACAATAATACAATTGATTATATAACTTATACCACATAATATGTGAACTGACTCGGACCGTGGTTCCGTGTGGACTGTGCGGTGTGGACTCCTCGAGAATTCCGAGCTCTTTATCGTTATCCCACTTCGACTGACAAATGAAAGTTCTTCATTTCTCAAGATATTTTTCAAGTTGTATCAACGCAACTTGGTATTTGGGCTTCTGGTTTAAAATAAAGAAATACGTGTTTCACCATTTTTGAAAATTCTACCCCCAAAGGGTTGAAATAGGGTAGTACTTTATTTAACAAGATATTTTTCAAGTTAAGTAAATCTACAAAACTTGGTATTTTGGCTTTTGGTAAAAATACAGAAGGGTGTGTGTCACATTTTTAAAAATTCCACCCTCAATGGGGTTAAAATAGGGGTTGAAAATTTGTATGAACGTCCGTCGTTTTTCAAGCTGCTATAGCCATTAAACTTGGTATTTGGGTTTCCGCTAATGATGAAATACGGATTTTAAAGTTTTTGAAATTTCTATCCCCAAGGACGTCAAATAGAGAGTTTGTCCTTCAATCACGCCGCAACAGAGCAACGGATCGACGTGATTTTTTGCATGGGTATAGTTGGGTACTTGTCTTCAAGTACCCAACTATACCCATGCAAAAAATAAGAAAAGGTAAAAGAAAACCTGAGTCATTGAGTGACTCGGTTTTTCTTTTACCCCGGAAAATTAAGGCGTGCCTGTGGGAATTGAAAAACTTAGGCCACGCGAACGAAGTCGCGGGCGGCCTCTAGTACTGGATAATAATATCTCTATATGGGATAATAGGTCAGCTTGTCGCAATCAGAATAATCAGTACTTTAATTAAGGAATTTAAAAATTAAACAGCTATTTTGCACTGACAATAGTACATTGTTCACCGAGGGGAGAAAGTGACCGATTACTATCGAGGGTGTAGTTTGAGGCCCGAGGCGTAGCCGAAGGGCCGCAATACACGCGAGGTAGGAATCGTACTTTCTACCGAGTGATACATAGTGCTTTATACTACACCTGCGAGGAAAATAAGCGATAATTAGTGATTAAACGAACTTACAAAGGTTTAAAATAAAAAATAAAATAAATATTTTTTATTTCAGGCAATTTTACAAACCCATATTCAAAATACAGAAACAAAAAAAAAAAAAAAGAAAAAAAAAAAAAAGGTTTAGGTTAATAGTTAATAATAGTTAATAGTCCTTAATTAGGTTAGGCTAGCTAGCTTTAATTTCTAATGTATTGTTTTCAAAAAATTTTAAAAAAAAATTAAAAAAAAATAAAATTACGTTCTATCATAACTAGGTATATGAGTCGCTTCATTCGAAGCTTCACTATCACAACTAGACTACATTTTGAGGATTATTTCAATATAGATTTCGATATCGACAATCGACATCGATATCGACAATCGACATCGATACCGACAATCGACATCGATACCGACAATTGACATCGATATCGATATCGACTATCAATATCGGATATCGATATCGACTATCGATATCGATAATCGACGTCGATGTCGACAATCGACATTCACCATATTATTTGACTTTTCTATGTCAAATATGGTGAAGCTGCTTCTAATATTATATTTCCTTAAGGTAAGACATCCAAATTCTCAACGTCCATACCATATTTACTTAAAATTAAAAAACAACAGCGCGTTAGAAATGGATTTTCATACAGTTTTCTCCCCGCTTAGCACGTTAGAAATATATAGGTACATCTTTTCCTCCCGCTTAATTGGTTTGTAGCAATGACGTACTTTCTACCTCGTTTTGACAAAAGCAAGAGGGTACTTTCCGAGCGGGTGTAGTATAAAGAAACTTTTAGGTTTAGTACCTACTATTTATAGTACAACTAGATGATGCCCGCGACTACGTCCGCGTGGATTAAGCTTTTTGATTCCCACGGGAATTCCTTAATTTTCCGGAATAAAAAGTAGCCTTTGTCCTTCCCCGGTATGTAACCTACCCCTATAGCAAATTTCCTCAAAATCGTTTGAAAAGATGGGCCGTTATAGCGTAGCAGACAGACAGACAGACACACTTTCGCATTTATAATATAATTAGTATGGATATGAATATAACACTGCTATCGCAAAATTAAAAACAGGACTCGATAAAACTTACTCTCGCGTCAAGGGCGGCACTTGTATGGGTGTGCGGGGCTTTGATTTTGAGGAGGTGCGGGGTATGAAGTGACGGTCGGGCGCGGTGCGCCGTGCGCACCCGCCCGCTACCTCAGTCCCCGATTCTCAGAGCTCGCGTGCGAACTATGTAAGTATAATATCACAGCCTCCCTTATGTAAAGGAGGCTGTGATAATATGGATTCTCTGTCTACCAGGATAATGGACTCTAAAAAAATGGCATCAAGTTCGTTGAGATATAATAGTTAAATATACTCTTTGAAAGGTATTATAGTATTATTAGTATCTGTGATTAGTATACCGCATGATATGGCATGCAATACTTATCTATGGCTCCCGCATTCAGCAAGATAAAACTGGATAAAACAAAGGTTAAAACGATAGAAGAAGGAACCTCTAGAATCAGGGTCAGCCTGTAACCGAAAGGGATAGGTAATACTATGAAACACTTCCCAAACGTCATAATTTGTCTGGCACAATCATGGAAGAAGGAATTACGACTGCCGGGCACAATTGTATGCAATAGGCACAAACCCCGTGACATGCAGAAAGGTAGAGAAAAACACATTTTTTTTCTCATTCTATCTTGTGTAACATCCCAACACTGCATCTCTTTCATGTGGGAGTGAAAAGGAGATATGGCGGCGTCCTGTGGCGGCGTCTATATATCTTATTCAGTCTACGGTTAAAACACACAGAGCTGTCCGGTTTTTTCTGGAGGGCGATTGGCTAAAACTGACAGCTACTCGATCGCAATCATTTTGGTTAGAATTTTTTAGATTGGCTAATAAAATTCTTCGTAGTTCCCAACTTCCCACAGAGTGTAGGTAGTTCCTGTGGTGCTGTGATCCTAGTTTTGTGATTGTGTAGAATGATTTTTAATCTAAATAATTTGAGTAAAAATTCATCCTGTTCCGTTTCTGACATTTTAAAAATTATAATTATATGAATAATAAATATTTAAATGCTAAAATTACTCTAAAATATAAATTACACGGGAATCTATTAGTTACAGCACTCGGTAATCCATTAAGTACTCTATTTTAATACCTGCGCTTTAGTTTATTTTTTATTATTAGTTATTTTTCGGCAACGCATCGAGTTTATTGTGCAGCATGGTATGTTTTCGATAATTTATTTATTAATTTATTTATTAATTTACTTACTGCTTGAACCTTCTTACCAGAATTATAAAAATAATAATGACTCATCACAGTAAGCAAGTGTAATGGGATAAAGGTACCATGTAGGCTCTGAATGGAAATAATCGAAAGTAATGTATTGATACCACTTTCGATAAAGCTATGTTCCTTTCTATTTTCTTTGGTAATGTAATTTTAACATAATTAAGATTTAAAAATATGTTTTAGGCAGGTGACAATAAAATGACAACAAACAGTAAATTTGTTCTCCCAGTGAACCGAGATGAAGATCCAGGTGTGCTATCTATAATTTACAGATTCTTTAAAAAGGTAAGTAGAATAGTAACACTTACAATATTCTTAGCAGAAGAATGATTTATGGTTTACCATTACAATCCGTTATTCAATGTTTACGTTGCCTTTTCACAAAAGGGCAGGACAATGAGGCAGAGTAATAAGCAGAACAGCACTGCTTCCATTTTAAAGTGTATGCTAGAACAGAAAAGCACAGTTCAGACAGTAGCAGCACTATTCTGCTCACTACTCTACCTCCATGCTTCCGAACCGGTGGTAGATTCTTACGTCTTATCATAAGTGGCACAGGTTGTCCTACATGAAATAAATCATCATTTCATTTCATGTCCTCCACCTGCCATGCCATTGTGTGAAAGAGTCTAAACTCAATCAGTGGATTGTAATTATAATCTCGTCATGTATAGGGCCCTTAAACTAACATCCAACTACCAATAAAAATAAAATAGGCACCAAAACATTTTTTTATATTAAGTGCATAATATTATTATTTTTATCTCGGTGATGCCCTGCAACTTTGAGCTGAAAAAATTCCAGGGCAACTATTAAATTTCTGTGTAAAAGAATAGGCAAATGTCTGCTCGAAGTCGGCAACTATACCTGGATACTAATAATCATGTTGATCTTTTGCTCTTTTGTGGTGTGATTGAAGGAGAAACCAAAAATTATAATATAAGTAAGTATGGCTACATTAGACTTGTTTAGATACCAATGCATTTCAAATTAATAGGCACATACAATTCACAAAGTGATCTCAACAGTTTGTGAGTCACAATAACCTTGTATGTGGTAGCAGGTCTTGAATCACCAATCAGGAGTTTGACCTTGATTTTCTCATTTTTGTTATACATACATAAGTGATTTTAAATGTGTTTTCAACAAATATCTTATCAAGTAGTAGAATTGGCTACTTGTTATGCCAGAATGAGTTCCCTCTGGATTTAAAAAAAATATAAAATCCTGGTTCTAAGCTACTTCCCCACAAATTTTCAGCCAAATCGGTTCAGCTGTTCTTGAGTTATAAATAGTGTAACTAACACAACTTTCTTTTATATATATAGATATAATTTTGTCAAAATGCAGTTTATCCAGAACATTTGATATGACTCTAGAAAGTTTAATATTTCTGTTATGTTTGTTTGAGTCAGTTTTACAGTCAAGAATCAGCATGAAATTCAAAAGACTGCAAGAGATTTTAATATATTTTAGGTATACAACTGCGATCTTGACTGCGATCTCATGTGAGATCGCAGTCAAGGGCTAACTTGTTCTGGATTAAAATATATATATATATATATATATATATATATAATTTTGCCAAAATGCAGTGTATCCATAACATTTGATGATTTGATATGACTCTAGAAAGTTTAATATTTCTGTTATGTTTGAGTCAGTTCTACAGTCAAGAATCAGCATGAAATTCAAAAGACTGCAAGTCAAACCTAATTTTAGAAACATTTAAGCAGTTTATTTTGCAATGTAAAGGGTTTTAGGAACATAAAATTTTTACTTTTATGCATGATTTGTTTTTTGTAAAATCCCAGTCATATTTACCTTATCCAATAATAACTTGCAAACATACATGATAAAGAAAAAAACCGGCCAAGTGCGAGTCGGACTCGCGCACCGAGGGTTCCGTACAAACCTGTAGTAAGTTTTACGATTTATGACGTATTAAAAATAAAAATTACGTTTGTTGTATGGGAGCCCCCCTTTAATATTTACTTTATTGATATTTAATTATTTATTTTGAAAGGTAATATACAAGTTAATATTCTGTGAAAATTTGAACCGTCTACCTGTTACCGTTTTTAATATTGAGCAAAAAAATACGAAAAAAAATCGGCCAAGTGCGAGTCGGACTTGCGCACCGAGGGTTCCGTACAAACCTGTAGTAAGTTTTACGATTTATGACGTATTAAAAACAAGACGAAATGAACCGCAAAACTAACTTTGTTTGTAGAGGTTTATTGTTGATATCAAAAAATTACGTTTGTTGTATGGGAGCCCCCCTATAATATTTACTTTATTGATATTTAATTATTTATTTTGAAAGGTTACAATACAAGTTAATATTCTGTGAAAATTTGAACCGTCTACCTGTTACCGTTTTTAATATTGAGCAAAAAAATACTAAAAAAACACGTTTATTGTATGGGGACCCCCCTTAATATATATATTTTTTTAATTTTTAGTATTTGTTGTTATAGCGGCAACGGAAATACATCATATGTGAAAATTTCAGCTTTCTAGCTATCACGGTTTATGAGATACAGCCTGGAGACAGACAGACAGACAGACAGACAGACAGACAGACAGACAGACAGACAGACAGACAGACAGACAGACAGACAGACAGCGGAGTCTTAGTAATAGGGTCCCGTTTTTACCCTTTGGGTACGGAACCCTAAAAAACACGTTTATTGTATGGGGACCCCCCTTAATATATATATTTTTTTAATTTTTAGTATTTGTTGTTATAGCGGCAACGGAAATACATCATTTGTGAAAATTTCAGCTTTCTAGCTATCACGGTTAATGAGATACAGCCTGGAGACAGACAGACAGCGGAGTCTTAGTAATAGGGTCCCGTTTTTACCCTTTGGGTACGGAACCCTAATAAATAACGAAAATAATGTTTTCCTATTGTGGTAAGCGCTATAGGCATGGGTGTTCAATGATAACAATAAGGATGACATCATGAAGTTAAAATTATTCCCACTGGACAGGAAGCGAGGAGTTATTTACAAAATTCTATGGCTATTGATATGGAAAACAGTTTCTCTATAATCATCTTGACTAAAAACTTTACTTAGTGGTTTATTTTCTTGTAATTAATTAACTGGGCCAAGGTGTTAAGGTTAGGTAATCCTTATAAGTAGGTAAACTATATATTAAAACTATTTAATATATAGTACCTAAGCCATTTGAAATGAATAATATAAACCAGAACAAATAAAATAAAGTAGTAATATTATCTTGAAACCTCAATTTCTCTAGATGCAAAGATGGTTTTAAGCCACTAATAATTCAATGAAATACCAAAATATCTGGATTGCCGACAAAACAGTGTAAACCATTACTTAGTACTCAACTACTTATATACGTATATTGATTTATTTGTAGGTCGCAATAGTTGGCGCAGTTTACCTAGTGGGCTACATGCAATGGAGTGTAGCATGGTTGATCGGCCCTGTAATACTCTCCGTGATGCGCGACCAGTGGCGCAAGGAGAGCGAATACCGTCGCAACCTCGCTAAATCTGCTGCGATGTCTTCCGAGAAGGATATCGTTCTTGCACGATTAAGCGATCTACCTGCTTGGGTAAACTACCGTATTTTTTGTATAAGTATTGAGCAATCAGTCCTCGAAAACCAGTCATCTAGTTTTCCTTGAAAATTGCAGATATCTTAGAACTATGTATTTAGCGACGCGTTTAGCCTGGCGCTTTAGACGTTATAGTTATGGATATTAGATTGTAGATTTATTTTATGTATGTGATTTTGAGAAATCTACGCCGACATAGTTGTAGAATGATTAGGACTATTTATTATATTTTCTGTAATTATCTCTCTTTCTTCTATCTCTTCTTTAGTAATTTCAAACAAGTTTCATACTGATTGTGTGATTGTGGCGAGCCTCTACTTATCTGATCTACGAATCACAATAAGTATTTTATTCGCCTTGAATACATATTTTAATTAAATATTTTTGTATAGGTGTTCTTTCCTGACGTTGAAAGAGCAGAATGGCTGAACAGGGTAAGTTCAAAAGAATACAACATGTTCGTTAGAAAAAACGTATTATTATTAATCAGATATGTTTTCCAGATTATGCTACAAGTATGGCCTAATGTAAACCACTATGCTAGAATTATTCTAAAAGAGTCAATAGAACCAGCTGTGGCCGAGAGTTTGAAAAATTATAAATTAAATGGATTTAAATTCGAGCGAATGATCCTGGGTACTATTGTAAGTGAAACAGGCTTTTCTTATTTTTCTTAAATTTTTTGCAATAAGTAGATCTACTTAAAATCTAATAGGTCGCGGTAGCGTGGCGCCATTTACCGGACGTGGGTAAGCTAAGGGACGTGCAAGCAATGGAGAATGCTTATTCTGCATACAATGATCATTTCATTCTATTTCTTTATTAAAATTAATTTTATGATGTAAATACAACCAACAATGGTTGCCTGTTTAAAAAGTTTTATTCACGTTACTCATATAAAATCATTTTTAATCAAGGGAAAATAGATGATACACACACAGTAATATAACGGCATTGTTTGACAAAGAGTTAGTTAAAAGATTAAAGTTAAATTAGCGTGAGCATGTAAATAGAACAATGAAAATTGTTTATACGATTGCTATAACTACAGCTAAGTTTGTTTGCAGGCGCCGCGTGTTGGAGGCGTTAAAGTCTATGATAAGAACCTATCGAGGGATGAGATCATCATGGATGTGGATTTATTGTAAGTTTACTTTCTTGGTACATAAATGAGTAACTCATTAATCACTATCACATATGCAGTAGGTGTTAATAGTACGATGCATTAAAAAAATTAACAAAGTCTATAATATATTCTGGGCTAGGTACTAATTGAATATTATGTGATGTAATAGTTGGGTAGTATCTACGGAACATATTTACTGGACTACAATTATTTTGGGTTTATTTACCTACTTGTATTTACTGTATCTAAAATTCTAATAAGGTCTCATGTCCTTTCCAGCTATGCAGGGGACTGTGATATATCATTCGTAATACAACGAATTCGCGGAGGCATTAAAGATCTTCAGGTAAGTTACAGTATTTGATTCATTTACTCTGGCAGTAGGTACTTGAAATCTAGTAAGTAAAACGCTGAACCAAGAACCTGAACTTAGATTTTTTAAAGCTAATCTCCAATATATAGAGAATAAACAAATCCTAGACATACTATATGAGACTGAGTTTTAGAAGTGTACGTGAGGTTAAATATTCAATTCAATTTAAAATATATTTAATCAATTTAGCTACACTGTACACTTATTGACGTCCAATACTTATAAAACATGATGGGTGATAATCAGTTACGGTATCTTGAAACTAAAGCTACGAGTCCAAACGCGCCCTGGTCTGAGAAGAGACCACAACAAACTCAGCCAGGTTTTTTTTACCTAATAGCCTGACGAACTTAAGAGTGTGTCGTACTGAGGACAATCCCTAGTGTGAATATTATTAGCGTCTCATATCCGCTGCTTGCTTGGCATCACTTTGAACAATTTTAAAGTTAAACCCCTAAAATCATCTACATCTAGATCCACGGGATGATGCGAGTGGTGATGAAGCCTTTGATCAGCAAAATGCCGCTGGTGGGCGGACTTCAGCTGTTCTTCCTCAACAACCCTTCTATCGATTTCAACCTTGTTGGTGCTGTGGACATTCTAGACATGCCCGGCTTCAGGTAAACGAGACAGCTCAAAAAATAAAACCCAAATACTCTTCTTAAAAAAACCTATCTGAACGAACATGCCAAATACATGACGATTAGTAATTACTAGATGATGCCCGCGATTCCCTTTTCCTTCCCTGTGACACAATCTATACCTGTGCCAAATTTCATCAAAATCGGTTGAACAGATAGGCCGTCAAAGCGTAGCAGATAGATAGACAGGCAGACATACACACTTTTGCTTTTATAATATTAGTATGGATATTAGAATAACACGTTTTATTTTGTATCAAAGCACAATTATTAATAGGTATATTATAATGAAGGGTCCACTGTAATAATGATGAATTTCCTTTGTCTTTTGTTTTAAGATAATTGGGTTTTAAATTTATAAACGGTGTAAAAAAACTCAGACCTGAAGATAATAAAATGTTGTTTATTAAAGTTAAAGTATATGTATTATATATTATATTATATTATTTTGTCATCAGTCTTATCATATTTATCATGAAGTACCTATTATGACAATTATGAGGAACGGATAGCTACTGAATATATCGTAAGCTAAAGTTTTTTAAAAATAACTATTGTTCTAGCAAAAACGTTTTAATTTTATCAAACGAACAATATTACGGGTTTACAATATTCGCTAGCCCGAATCTAAAACATATGCATCTAAAATCTGCTTACTAATTTTTTTCAGTGACTTACTCCGTCGATGCATTGTAGAACAAGTGGCGAATTTGATGGTGCTACCAAATAAGTTGCCAATAAAACTGAGCGACGAAATCCCAACGATAGAGCTACGCATGCCGGAACCGGAAGTTAGTATTTCAGCATGTACTTAATGGAACAATACCTTTCATTAGTTCACCATACTCAAAATATGCGAATACGCTTTTGTAAAGTAAGGAGGATTATTTTTTCTTTTCAGGGCGTGCTTAGGATTCATCTGGTTCAAGCTCAGAATCTTATGAGGAAAGATGTGTCCATGTTGGGTAAATATTGTCGTAATATTATACAATAAATTAAAACTGCTACATTCGTAACGCTTTATTTGTTTTCCTCGGAAAACCCATAACCTAGGTAGGTACATAATAGTCCGTCAAACTTATCTGACCCGGTGACCAAAATTGGAACTAATTTTTATGGCTATTACGTTATTATTATTATTTTTATCCACTACAAGTTAGCCCTTGACTGCGATCTCACCTGATGGTAAGTGATGATGCAGTCTAAGATGGTAGCGGGCTAACCTGTTATTGTTTTTAGGGTTCCGTACCCAAAGGGTAAAAACGGGACCCTATTACTAAGACTCCGCTGTCTGTCTGTCTGTCTCCAGGCTGTATCTAACCGTGTGTAACCGTGATAACCGTGGCTGTATGTAACCGTGATAGCTAGAAAGCTGAAATTTTCACAAATGATGTATTTCCGTTGCCGCTATAACAACAAATACTAAAAATTAAAAAAATATATATATTAAGGGGGGTCCCCATACAATAAACGTGTTTTTTTCGTATTTTTTTGCTCAATATTAAAAACGGTAACAGGTAGACGATTCAAATTTTCACAGAATATTAACTTGTATATTACCTTTCAAAATAAATAATTAAATATCAATAAAGTAAATATTAAAGGGGGGCTCCCATACAACAAACGTAATTTTTATTTTTAATAAGGTCATAAATCGTAAAACTTACTACAGGTTTGTACGGAACCCTCGGTGCGCGAGTCCGACTCGCACTTGGCCGGTTTTTATTATTTTACTTTTCAAATCTACTAGCGACGCAGACACCGGGTCAGATAAGTTTGACGGACTGTAGATAGGTTGTGTCCTAATTTGTGTCATACAGCTAGGATACAAGCTTAATAGGATATATCCTAATACCTTGTCAAAATTGTCAAACACAGAGGAAAGGTTGCCAGTACCCTAAAGCTTACTCTTAAGATTTTCAAAGTATGTACAACCAAATAAACGTGTGTCGTTTTACAGGTAAGGGTAAGTCGGACCCCTATGCGATCATAACAGTGGGCGCTCAACAATGGAAGACCAAGCATATTGACAGCAACATCAACCCACGATGGGAATTCTGGTGCGAGGTCAGTCATGATCACCTTTTTTCTATCTTATTTAAATACTTACCTTTTAGTAGTAATTCTTAGCGCACGGTTATGGTTAATGCACAAATTTTTAAATACTGTCTTGTAGATTGTTAATTCTTTGTGTCTGTTTACAATTATTACTAATCCAACGCTTGTAGATTCGATTAGCGTACACATCTGTTCCTTAGAGTCGCGTTTTCAAAATTTTCGGATGTGTCTGCTTTGATCTGGCTATAATATAAGGGTCTATCGGTGAGTATTATGATCTTTCAGTGTACTTCTTTCAAACTAAACAGATTGTTTCTCCTTATGTGCTCAGAATATACAAGTGAAAAAAGCACTTCATGAAAAGTGCATTGTATTTGGTATTTAGTATTTACACTAATCTATCATTATAATCATTCTAACACTTTTATAATTTTTATCTTCATGTATTTTATGTTCATGTGTTTATTTATGATTGGTATTTCTAACTGAATTGCAGCTTTGCATGTGAATAATACGAAAAAGGGTACAAAAGTTTGTTAAGAACTTTTTAGTTGCATTTAAATTTGACATGTTATATTTTGAGTTAGATGAATTTCTGGTTGATATATCAATTATGTAATTAGATACTTATTTGCGGATACTGCAGTTGCATGTTTTTTTGAGTTGATCATAATATTATGTATAAAATTTCATTTTATGTGATTCTATTTTGTAAATTGGCACGCAGTTTAAAAATGTTTAGTTTTGTTTTTTTTTTCTAATTTACTATGGGTCCATCCGTAACCTTGTTATATCTTTTGTATCTTTGTTCGTTTATATATTATTATAGAAAATCTTTCATAAAATATATTATGATGAATGAACGCAATAGATGCGTCTAGTATAAGCGATGTATTAATATTATATAAATAAAGTATCAAAATAAGATAATAGTAAGATTTTCTACTGCAAAATAATATATTATAGGTATATCCAACATTTACTTCAGATTTTTACTCTCGTTAAAGCTTGCACTCTAAACAAATGAAAAATTGATCTTTATTTTATTAATATTATTCTCTCATTATAATAATATTGGTCTAAATTTCAAACCATAAATTAACTCGATTAAAATTCATATTGAATAACAATGTTATTCGTGTCCCACGTAATTGTAGTTTCATTTCTCTATTGTAAAAACTTGACCAGACTTTTCCTCTAATATGTTGAGTTTTATATATTTTTTTCCAAATTGTTTTTTACTTTTAACGCTTAGTATCAACAAGTATGCGCCTATTTTTCTTCCGCTTTATGAAATTGGCTAAAAATGTAAGAGAAATGATTTTGTTTTCCTTACTTATGTTTGCGTGGGACTATGCGTGTTTGGCGTAAAGGCGCGTGTAATGCAAACATTGGGCCAAGCCTTGGAAATTGAAGTTCTCGACAAGGACGAGGGCAACGACGATGACAAGCTCGGCAGGTGAGTGCGGTGGAGGCCACGGGTCCTTTGGTGGCGGACAGCGAGCGGGTAGGTGCTAAAAGCTTGGCTACTTACTTCAACTTTATTACTATGATAGAATAAGGTTCAAACTTGCAGAACAAACGCCAAACGGGATAAGCTCGTATATTTGGACAGCCTGGGGCAAATTTCGGCCATGTCCTTTCCCATAATATGTAGACAGTAGGCTGCTAGCTTTTGCATCTAGTAGTTAGTTGGTAGTGCTAGTACGGCGATTGTCCTGCTTGTGATTTAATTTAGCTGACGAAATATGGTGCGGTTAAAGAAAATTACTTACCATCGTGATCAGTTTTTAAATTAAATGATTTTATTGCATGATTTTTTAAATTGGTAGGTACCTACTGAGATAGTACCATTGCCCGGATAGATTTTCTTAGACCGTACTAGAGTGGCTTTTGGTGTTAATAATTTGGTTGCGAAAATTTCTGAACATTGCATAATATTACCTGTCAGTATAAGATTATATTTTTTAAACGTTATGTTGGTTGGTGTCTGCAGTGTTCTTATGTTTTCAACTTTTGTTGCAATGCCTTGTGCTTTTCTGCCTATCTATATATACTATATGTATTTTCTTATATATCATTTTGTTTTTATAAAAAGTGTATTTATGTCTAGAGGTACGTATTGGATCTCAATCTAGATTATAAAGTGTTTTCACTTCTTAGTTAGTGAAAATGTATGTTGTGTTGTGTTTGAGGTATATAGGAATAGTTAGAAATAAAACAAAATAGGGTAGTTTTTTATTTTGTGAAGAATTTAGTTGATTAGCTTGATAAGAAAATAATTCCAATGTAACTTATATTTATCTAGAAGATGTCTATTCACATAAGCCATGAATGTCTTTTTTAATATAAACCTTATCGATAGATAGAGAATATTTTGTGCGCGTTGACTTGGTATTTTGCAATATTTTGTACTGCGATGTAAGTCCTGCAACAATAAAAATTACTATCCTCACAATTAGCAATCGTAGCAATTTTAAATCAAGAATTTCTCGGTTTCCTGTTACTAAAATGTAATGAATTTTTCCAAAGGCAATGATAAGTTCAAGAATTGGTCAGATGTTGCAGTGCGAGGTGTGGGACTGGGACCCAGGAATGGGCATTCAGAATGATGACTATCTCGGCAGGTCCGTTCAGCCCTGGCGTCTCAAACGCCTCTAACATTTCTGCCGTTTTGTTTTGCGTTACCCCGCTCTATGAATCTTTATATTACCTTTACAAACTCCGTATTATCGGCTTGTCATGTTGCTGTCCCACTCTATCCCACGAAATTGTATAATTTTCTAGCCACATTTGGAGATTTATGGTTGGTAATATGGAGATTCTTAAAATATGTTTGTTTCCAACAAAACTTAATTATTATTTACCTTAATCTCAACTGGGTTATGTTTTGTGTGGATTTTGTTTTGTTTGACTATTGAATATCGACACAGATTCGGCTAAACAACATAGAACTGTTCAATTGCAGTTCTGATTTATTGATGGGTTATTATATTAATGTGAATATATTATGAAATACTTATTTATATTTTAATACATAACATTTTACTGACATTTTCCTCAAAGCGAGCGTTTTTGGCAAAACTAATATTCCTAATCTGTGGTTATCGTTATTTTGCGCTTGTATTATTTTGTGTGTATACAATGTGGTGGGTTGTGACAGTCTGTGCTACACGAGAGCGACACGAGCGCTTCCGTGCAGCTGTTCGACTGGGACCGTGCGGGCAGGGATGAGAAGCTCGGCAGGTCGGTTGACACTTGACCCACGAGACTTGTACGAGTCGCCATCGTCATCGCGCACGCGCATGCACACTGCATGTGCGGCAGTTGTGTTCATACATGCTAGATAAACATATCTTCGGCACTAACGTAGATTTGATACCTATATACTCTAAAGATTCGTTTTTGGATACAATCGAGATGTGTTCATGCTTCGAATTGTATATTACAATCAAATAGGTACGCGATGAAAATTACGAATTGATATATAGAGTTAATTTAAAAATTCTTATAGCCTCTTCTGTACGTAGCTATGAACTACTTTTGTTCCACGACTTTTATTTCATATTAGGTAATATGAAATAAAAGTCGTGGAACAAAAAAATATTTAAATTGATTAGTATAGGTATATCATAACGCATTACTCCTCGCGACACGCGGCCGACGCACTACGGACCGGATATAGCTCAACTAGTCGACTACTGCCTACTAAAAATATGGAGTTGCAAATTGTCTTTTATTAAGTTTTTCAAAAAGTTGTAAAACAAAAGTTTTTCAGTATGTAATGTAAAGGAGTTTCCCTTAACAGGTTAATTAGTATTTTTTTAATTAGTCCTGCATAAAATGATGCATCTGGGTTACTATAGCGATGTCTATCCAAGCTGGGTAGATGTGGTTTTAAGTTATGTCTCCAACTTTAATTTTATTATAAACACATTTCTTTAAAATCCTAATTTATTTACGGTAAGTAAGTACATGCTCATTGTATTTTAAAATTAAAAATAAACTTCGTACTCAAAATAATTAATATTCATCATTCCATTATTTATATCATACTGTTCTTAGCGAGAATGTATCACAATAATAATCATCCATTTGAAAAACAGGTACTTATCGCATTAAAATAACTAAATCCACCAATTCCAACCCATCCGCAAAGAATGTAAACAAATCCATTTAAAATTGTACTTATTCACAACACGACTGTCACAATTTTTATGCACAAACCAAATTGCATAAATACACACACATACAATATTATAACATTTCATTATGGTAGAACTACATTTTAGTTGTTTAATCCCAAGACCAGTTTAACATTCTAATAATCTTCTTGTATCAATAATTATATTTTTCTATTTCCTTTTACTTAACAACATGCTTTGCATTCTAACATACTAATTTTTGTACAGTTAAACATTTGTTTACTAACGAAGGAATACTTAAATGTGGATAATTTGTGTTTACCTTCTGTTACTTACATATTTGATTGATCTTTATTTTTACAGATGCATTTTAGACATCTCTCAAGTAGTACGCGCCGGTCGTCTTGATACGGTAAGATAGAGTTATTATTGAAGTGAAAACTTCTTTAGCCGCGTTGAGCACTTTTTGATAGGGCTGTAAACTTGTGGATTCCCGTCAACGACATGCTCCGCGTCACCGACATGCTCGCGTTGTTACGAAGACAAAAGGTCTCAAATACTTAATTTAAATATATTTAAATTAAGTATTTGAGATTACGTATACGTAATTAAACTTTAATGCCTTAGTGTTAAGGTTTATATTTTAATTATTTTAAATATTCGTTTTCACTTCTATCGGCAGGCCCTATGAGTGGCAATTTTTTTAATCAATTTTGTTTGAATAGTACAAATTTCTCTTACATTCTACGAGACGTATTTTGATAAACAAAATATTCTGTACATTCTAGTGGCAAACGCTCCAACAAGCGAAGACAGGGAAAGTCCATTTGCGTCTGTCATGGCACAGATTATCCACTGATTTGCTGGACCTTAGTCACGTAAGTATTCTGAAACCAATATATAATATAACCTAAAGACTCGCACATAAAATTGAAACGTGTCTAACTGCACATAAGGCTAGAAGATAATAAATATGAAGTTGTGTATACGTAGGAACACCACAACAATCGTCCATCACTGCCATCCTACCGTCGTTCTTAATAATTGTATTACAAATAGGGATGATGACAACTCCAATCAAATCAGCAACTCTTTATCAAACTTAAAACGCACTTCTAGTATGGAAGTTGTATGAAATTCACAGTTGTGACGTCATCTTTCAACGCACTTTTTTTTCTTTAATCTATATTTTAAAATGGTTATCAAACTTAAAACTAACCGAGGATGTGAATTTTAGGTCTTTTGGAAGACCCTCTATTTAATAATCACTTAGAAATATTTTTTTTTATATAGGCATCATCCCTATTGTACACGTGTTTATTGGAAGGGTTTGCTGTAAATATCCCGTCACGCATCGATTTATATCGCTTGGTCTGTCCAAGATATATTTTATTTGAAAGTATTATTTATATGAATTTGTTTCCTCTGTAGGCTATTACGGAGACACAGCTAGTAAAGAACGCAGAACTAAGTTCGGCAGTTGTGTCAGTCTACATTGATTCTTGCAAGAACTTACCGGTAAGTAGGAAAAAGATTGCCAAAATATATTTGTTTACCTAGTTATGCCTTCTTTGATGGGAAACCCGATAATATAAACAATATTATGATTCTGATGCGTTCTATATTAGCATACTTATGTATGATTTTTGTTAGAATAATTAAGGATAATGAAACAGCTGATCCCACGGGATCACACTTTAAAAAGGGAACGGAAGAAAACACAACTAGCTTTAAACTGTTATAATGTAAATATGTTCGGGGTGACAATTGACACTAAATTTTAACCTACCCTCAATATACATTACACCCTCACACTTAAACTAATACACACACAAATAATCATAAACAATAAAAAATACTAATTACTACAGGTACTTAATCTATATCTAGGCCATATCTAGAAACAGGCTTCACGGTACGGCCCGAGCGAGTCACACGCAGAGGTGTCGAAACGCCCTCTGCCCCCGCCCTCGCGCTAATACCTTGTTCCTGCCCGCTTTCGTCCTCCTCCTGACCAACACTGGTCCTTGGAGTAACCGAATCACCACTTTCCTCAGCCGACCCCACTTCCGGATTAGGCCAAACCGGTTTCGAATTTTTTTTTCTTAATTTTAACTGATCAATGTGTTTTGTTACCAAAGTACCATCAGACCTCTTTACTAGATAACGACGAGACCCTAGAGGCTCCTGAATTCGACCCTGAAGCCACCGATCCGCACTAGCATGTTCACGAGCCCAAACTTGATCCCCCGAAACGAATGACCTATCAACCCCGCGCGCGTTTTCCACTTGCCGATGCTGTGCCCGCCTAACCTTATCCTCCAGCCCGCGATAACCTCGTAACAAATCAAGGCGAGAACGCAGAACGCGCCGCTGCAATAATTGTGCGGGTGCCTCACCCGTCGTGCTATGAGGCGTATTACGATAGGCCATAAGATAGGCCTGAAGGGCGGCATCTACGTCTACCTTTAATCGCTTGGCTTTTTTAATAGCCTTCTTGCACAATTTCACTGCATTTTCCGCCGCGCCATTTGAAGCGGGATGATACGGTGGCGAAAACGACTGCTTAATGCCATTTTGTTCTAAAAACTGTTTAACTTCCCCACACGAAAACGCCGCAAAATTGTCAGAGACCAGCTCCTTAGGCAGCCCAAACCGGGCAAAGGTTTCCCGCAGGACTCTAACAACCGCCGCAGATGTCATCCGGGCCATTCTAAATACCTCTATCCATTTAGTCGACGAGTCGACCAAAACTAAAAACGTCTCCCCATCCACGGGCCCCAAGAAGTCAATATGAACCCGGGTCCATGGCTCTGGAGAATACGGCCAGGGTTGAGGTGGCGCGGCCGGCGGGGCACTGGCCTCTGCTGCGCATGCGCTGCACTCACGACTGGTGTCTTCAATGTCCTGATCCAACCCCGGCCACCAGACATAGCTACGGGCGATACTCTTCATTTTCACCACTCCCATGTGTCCAACATGAAGCTCTTTTAAAATATATTTTCTTAAAATTTCTGGAATAACTACTCTATAACCCCATAATACACAGCCCTGCTCTAAGTATAACTCATGTTTTTTTAAAAAGAATGGACGCAGCTGCGCGTCGTTACATTGTGCCGGCCATCCCGATGTAACGTACATCAGCACCTTGGCTAATACACTATCCTTATGTGTGGCTTCCCTAACAGCTTCGCAAGTTACCGGCAAGAAATCTTGTATAAAATTTAGGTAAGTAATTTCCGGGCGCACCTTCGCTTGTTCCTCACTAGGCAACCGAGATAGGGCATCTGCCCCATTACTGGCACTAGCAACGTATTCTATATCGTAAGTGTACCCCGAAAGGAGAACTGCCCACCTTTGCAACCGGCCGGCCGCCATAACTGGAATTCCTTGTTTACTGCCAAAAATAGTGACTAGCGGTTTATGGTCCGTACGCAACGTAAACTTTCTGCCATATAAATACTGATGGAATTTTTTTATACCGTAAATGATAGCCAATGCTTCCTTCTCAATCTGCGAATAACCTTTCTCCGCGTCATTCAACACCCGCGACGCATACGCCAGGGGGCGCTCGATACCCGCCGGCGACCGGTGCGCGACGACCGCTCCGACCCCTACGTTGCTCGCGTCCGTCGTCAACACGAGCGGCAGTTCCGGCGAATAGTGCGCCAAGATATCACTAGAAGCCAATAAATTCTTAATATCAACGAATGACTTCTGACATTGTTCCGACCACTCAAACTTCGCATTTTTCTTTAACAATGCATATAATGGTGCCAACGTCGTCGTTATATTATTTATAAATTTCGCGTAATACATAATCATACCTATGAAAGCCCGCACTTCGGTAGTATTTTTAGGAACCGGTAGGCCTTGTATCGCTTCTACCTTTTTAGGACACGTTCCTATTCCCTCCTTGCTAATTACGTAACCTAGGTAGGTGACTGAATTTTGGAAAAATTCACATTTCTCTTTTTTTATTCTCAATCCATACTTTTGCAATCTTTGGAAAACTACATGTAAAACCTCCAAGTGTTCCTTGTCTGTCCTAGCTGTAATAATGACGTCATCCAAATAAACCCCTACAGTAGGCAAATCTCCGAATATCTGTTCCAATTTCCGCTGAAATATCCGCGGGCTTGAAGCTAGGCCATAAATAAGTCTATTATACTGAAATAACCCCTTATGTGTATTAATAGTGGTGTATTTCTTAGACTCATCCAACGGAAATTGCGCATACGCTTGACTTAGGTCGATTTTCGAAAACTTTTCTCCACCATTTAATTTAATAAGTAAATCGTCTATGCGCGGAACCGGATACCTATCGATCTCCAAATACTTATTTAAAGTGATCTTATAATCCCCGCAAATGCGAATGGTACCGTCAGACTTCACTACGGGAACAATCGGTGTGGCCCAATCGGAGGTCTCGACTGGAGTAATGATTCCGTCACTTACCATTTGGTCCAGAGCCCGCTCGACTGGCTCTCGCATCGCAAAAGGAAGCGGACGAGCGCGCATGAACACGGCCTGGGCACCCTCTCGCAACCGGAGCCCCACCGTGCCGCCCGTGAATCGCCCTAGGCCGTCCGCAAACACCTCAGCATATCTGCAACTGAATTTGTCTAAACTAAAACTTTCACTATCATACAATTCGTTTCCTAGCTTATTACACTGTGGTGACATAATTCCTAGTTCCTCTAACCATTCACGACCGATTAGAGAGGTCGCCGCATTCCGAATTACATACAAACTTAATTTACGCACAACCTTATTATATCGTATCGTCGGCGTTATCTTGCCCATGACCTTGACATTCTCCCCCGTGTAGTACCGCCGTTGCAAGTTACAGTCTTCTAATTTACAATGATTACTAAATAACTTAACATAACAGTCGTAACCGATACAAGAAATTGTACTGCCTGTATCAATCTCCATAGATAAAGGATTACCACAAACTTCGAGTGTCATCATATAAGGTTTATACTTAGAGAGATGCTGCAAATTAAAACACAGGGTAGTTACCTCGCTACTACTATTATCGCCTGAGTCTTCGCCGACATCCGCACCTATGTAATTGTTATATGACGACGACGTCACTCTAGGACACATCTTTTTCAGGTGGCCCCCTTGGTTACAAATTCGGCAGACATAGATTCTAAATTTGCAGGTCATGGGGTCATGCAACCCCCCACAAACTCCGCAGGGTCTACCGTTCATTCCTTTCGGCACACGATTCGCAACTGCTGCCTCTCGAACACCGTATCCCGCAGAACGTGAACTTCGCCCTCTGTTGCGCCCGCGCTCGCCGCCTCTGGCACCCCTGGGACTCGACCTGACTGCATACACGTCCGCCCGGCCTGGCTGGTTTCCTCCCTGACTGCGCTCATCCACACACGATTGATTATAATTATTGTTCGTGACCGCTACACTGCCGCGATTTAAACTACCAACATTCACCGCCGCCGCGTTCTTCTCTGCCGCCTCTAACGCGTTTGCCAATGCCAAGGCTTTCTTAAAATCCAACTCCTCTTCTGCAAAAAGTCGTTGCCTGGTAGTCTCGCAAGATAGTCCACACACTAGTTGATCCCTTAAATTCTCGTCTAACATTGCCTTAAACTCGCACTTCATGGCCAACTTTTTCAATTCAGCGACATATTCCGCTATTGTTTCACCACTATTTTGCTTCCGCTGCCTAAATCGGTACCTCTCTGCCAATATACTAGGTGTCGGCTGCAAGTGATTAGCCATGACCTTCACGACCTCCTTGAATGTCATCGACGACGGTTTGTTCGGCGCACACAAAGTCACTAACAGTTCATACGCATCACCGCCCATGGCTGTAATTAATGTAGGCACTTTCAGCTGTTCTTTCGTGTCATTCACTAGGAAATATTGCTCAAACCGCTCCGCGTACAGCTTCCAATTGCCAGTCGCCGGGTCAAACGCCTCGATCTTACCAAGCGACATTCTGTATTACGTCCCGCACTTTGCGTTCACTCTCGTCTCACAAAGTATGCTTAATATGTACGTCGCCGCGTGAGCCGATAAATCCTCGTCGCCACTGAAACAGCTGATCCCACGGGATCACACTTTAAAAAGGGAACGGAAGAAAACACAACTAGCTTTAAACTGTTATAATGTAAATATGTTCGGGGTGACAATTGACACTAAATTTTAACCTACCCTCAATATACATTACAGATAAGTACTGAGTACACGTGTGATACTCATTCGGTCGTATATTGAAACATACCTTGGAAGAAATTTTATAAAGGTTATTTTTCAGCGGAAATGTTAAAAATAGCCCTGTCTCAGTGCCCTGCTGATTGATTGACTCTCAAAAATATCCCTTGGTCTCAGTACCCTGCTGATTGATTGACTCTCAAAAAATAATCCTTGGTCTCAGTACCCTGCTGATTGACTCCTAATAAATACTTGTCATGAAGCAAAGAGTTATTTTCATTGTAATGTTTTCATACAGAACGCTCGCGCCGGCGCTCGTCCGGACCCATATCTGACAGTGACTGTGGGCAAGAAAACCGAGAATACTGCTGTACAGATGCGCACCGACAGCCCCGTCTACGAGATTGGATACTCTTTCCTTGTGCAGAATCCAGAGATTGATGTCATGGAAATTAAGGTACCTATTTATTACACGCTCAGGTCTGTTTGATTGAATTAATTGGGTATTTGACAACTAGTCAAATCAGCAACTTTTTTTCAAACGTCAAAAGTCAAAACGCGTGCTTAGTATGGGATTTTGTATGAAACATTTCATAGTGACGTCATCAAAGTTCGACGCACTTTTTAACTTTAATCAATAGTTTAAAATAGTTAATCAACATAAAACTAACAGGGGACGTGGATATTATGACTTTTGGATTTTTCAAATTCTAAACTGCCCATAAAGGTCCGTGTATATAAATCAGTATTCACTTCTAGGTTATGGACCAAAAAACTGGCAGTCAACTCGGACAGCTGACCTTTGGAATATCATCCTTATTGAAACAACACAATCTAAGTATGCTGAACCAACCGATGAACTTACAACGATCTGGACCCGAATCGAAAATCATCTTAGCCATGCAATTGAAGGTGAGCAAGTATATACAAAACAAACACACTTTTTTGGAAATTATTAAGTAAATCCATACTAATATTATAAATGCGAAAGCGTGTATGTCTGCTACGCTTTCACGGCCCATCTTTTCAACCGATTTTGATGAAATTTGGTACAGGGATAGGTGGCATGCCGGGGAAGGACATAGGCTTACTTTTTATCCTGGAAAAGTGAGGAGTTCCCGCGGGAACATAAAAACTTAATCCACGCGGACGAAGTCGCGGGTATCATCTAGTATTATATAATTATGAAAATACAATATTAAGTGTAACGCACACACGGTGTGTACTCTATTCGCAGCGTTTGTATGACGTCATACGATACATTGCTTGCGCGTACAAACGACCCAGAACTCTTTCTTTCTTCCGTCTTCCTTCTTTCTTTCGGCAGGTTTTCCGGCACACTATAGTTATTGTACTTCTGCGTATTTACGTTGCGTGTACATGCACTGCATTCATACCCACGAAGGAACGTCTATCTTTATGGGTTTTATTGTCACAGATTCTTAAAGAAGCAATCAAAGAGGAGGACTTCGATGAAGAAATGGCAACAACGCCAACTGAGTCGGAGCCTTTATTGCCATCCGTCCCCGCTAAGAGCACAGATGGGCCCATTATGGGGCCCCCGGCCGATCCCACACCGCTCGGTATTTTTTTATTCAATGTTATGCCTTCCAGAGGTAGGAGATGTGACAACGTATACCAGACTGCGGTTGTTCAGCAACGTTGACCTAACTCAGTAACAGCTGGTTGACCATTTTCATCAAATCCATATAAATATTATAAATGCGAAAGTTTGGATGGATGTATGGATGGATGTTTGTTACTCAATCACGCCCGAACAGCTGAACAGATCTGGGTGAAATTTGGCACAGAGATAGATTATAGTCTGGCATAACACATAGGCTACTTTTTATCCCGGAAAACGAAGGAGTTCCCGCGGGAATCAAAAACCTCAATCCACGCGGACGAAGTCGCGGGCATCAGCTAGTAAGTCATAAATTCAAGTCATTAAGTAATTTTAGTCATTTTTGTTGGTTTGTCCCTCAATCTCTCCGCAACGAGCCAACGGATCGACTTGGTTTTTAGCACGGGTATAGTTAAAGACCTGGTAAGTCACACAGGGTATTTTTATCCCCGAACGAGTTGCTACGGGATTTTAAAAACCTAAATCTACGTGAGGGAACTTCCAAGTATCTGCTAGGGAAATTTTCCCAGATAAAAGTAGATTTCATCCAGATCCGTTCAGGCGTGATCGAGTAACAAACATCTATCCTTCCATCTAAACTTTCGCATTTATAATATTAGTATAGAAGTATATATATTATTTATTTATTTTGGTCCGATTTCGTCAAGATTGGTTTTGCAGAAACGAACGATTAAACTCTGAAAGTAATAAATAAATAGACACTAGTAAATCAGAGTCCTACCTCCTCCTCCTCTATCGACCTCAGGACAATAATGCAATTCCATTAAAATATTTTCAGCAAATGGATCATTTACAACAACAAGTCCCGAACTCCAGATCATAGACGATTCCGTCCCGTCAATAACTTCCGATGATGCATCGGATAAATCCATTCCAGTTGAACAAATTATTAAACAAGTTGGTAAGTTTTAAAAAGAACAAAACTGCTTCGTGCCAAATATATCTTGTATTATACAGGCTGGAAAAACATAACGGGCCACAAAGAAAATAGAATTGATGATGAAATTTCACTCAATCCTTTTTTTAAAGCTTACCTGAGCCAGGAATAGAACCAACTAAAAATGCAAAAAATTATCAAGTCACTATTTTATTGAACCAATTAATATGTTCAAAATATAGAAATAAAAACCTCTAAAACAAACATTATAAATTAAAAATAAGGACCATGAAATCAAACAATTCTTACTTATGGTGCATTTCCACCTTTCGAGTGTTTCATATCATATTCAGTATTTAAAGTACTTTTCCTCCGTGGCCCGTTCGTTTTTTCTCCACTCTGTATAGTTAAAAACCGGCCAAGTGCGAGTCGGACTCGCGCACCGAGGGTTCCGTACAAACCTGTAGTAAGTTTTACGATTTATGACGTATTAAAAACAAGACGAAATGAACCGCAAAACTAACTTTGTTTGTAGAGGTTTACTGTTAATATCAAAAAAACTATGCTAGTTAGAGCATTGGCTATAGTTTTCCTGTAAAATATACATAAATTCCTATTGACCATAATTATTTCAGATTTTTCGATTGGTAAACTCCGGAGATAAGGGGGGGGGAACGGTATTTTTTTCGACATTTTGCCCGATAAATCAAAAACTATCATGACTAAAAATAATAAAAAAATCTGTTTTAGAATGTACAAAGTAAACCCTTTCATATGATACCCCACACAGTACAGTTATCTCACTTTTAAATTTCAACCCTCCGATTTTCCCCCCTTTTTAAATAAGAACAAAAATAATTTCCAATTTTTTTTAATTCTAGTGTCTTTGGGCCACTAATATACACAACTATTCCAAATTTCATGTCGATAGCTTCGGTAGTTACTGAAATAATCGAGTGTGACGGACGGACAGACAGACAGACAGACGGAGAAAGTCGCACCATAAGGGTTCCATTTTACCATTTTGGTACGGAACCCTAAAAATATTTAATACAGAGTACAAAAATAAGTCTATCGAAAGCAGAGAGTGCAAAATGGCGTCTAAAAAAACATAGGTTGAGTTTCTTCGGATGAATTAGGAATACACCACTGAATAAGTGCACTTGATCTCTTTGCCAGTATCTAAAAACTTTAAATAATCCACTCTCAGCTTTCACTAGAGTCTAGTGAAAGCTGAGAGTGGATTATTTAAAGTATTAGTTTGTCTAGTGACTAGACAAACTATCCAAAAACTTGCAAGACAAATTATTAAAAGCTTTCAACTTATTGAAATACTTTTATTTTTTTTTAACCACTACATGTTAGCCCTTGACTGCGATCTCACCTGATGGTAAGTGATGATGCAGTCTAAGATGGTAGCGGGCTAACCTGTTAGGGGCATGGCAGTTATATTAAACCCATACCCCTATTCGGTTTCTACACGGCATCGTACCGGAACGCTAAATCGCTTGGCGGCACGTCTTTACCGGTAGGGTGGTAACTAGCCACGGCCGAAGCCTCCCACCAGGCTATTGAAGACTTTGCTATTATTCAGAAAATAACTACACTACAGTCTCTTGTAATTTGCAGATGTGCCTCAAGAAAATGAAATGCCACTTAAACGTGACTCGCCCAAGTTAGTTCACAGGACCTCTTCAATAACCACGTAAGACTATTCCTCTAAGTCTAAACCATAAATTATTTCCAGTAATTCATTTCTGTCTGTCTGCTACGCTTTCACGGCTCATCTGTTCAACCGAATTTTGACGAAATTTGGAATAGGGAACTATCCCTACCCCGGGATACAAACTATTGTATCCCGGGGGAAGACAATTTTTCCCGATTGTCGCTTCTGAAGATGGACTGGAATGGATTATAAAAATCTTTCATTCCCAATCGTCCCCATTGAAGCACCATCGCTAGTGACAACTGGGAATAATCATACTATTATTATAAATGCGAAATTGTGTTTGTTTGTTGGTTTGTCCTTCAATCACGCCGCAACGAATCGACGTGATTTTTGGCGTGGGTATAGTTGAGGACCTGGAGAGTGACATAGGATACTTTTTATCCCGGAAAATTAACGAGTTCCCGAGGGAATCAAAAAATTTAACCACGCGGACATCAGCTAGTTTTAAATAAAAATCTTAGTTTCCTAAGGACAGTGCCAGATTTCCTTATAACTCCTCAAAATATGTAATTTCTTCTTCTTAGATCGGCGGGTGAAGCGGGTCTTGGTCGCATCCTGTTATCTCTTCGTTATAGTATGCAAAATCAAATTCTTTATGTGGTCGTACATAAAATAATGTGAGTAAACACTTTCAAATTATTTATTGCCTTTTACAATTGGTGTGATATGACATATTGTGCTATTCTACATTCATTTATTTACAGGAATATACCTCTAAAGGACCCAACCAATGTGCCTGACCCTTATGTAAAGTTGTATTTACTGCCCGGCCGATCTAAGGACTCAAAACGTAAGACTCCAGTAAGTACTACCTATATCGATTTTATCGCAGAGTATAACATTTTTCTTTGCGCCGTATAGGTCCTTTGGGAATTTATAATTCCCAAATTGCCTCGGGTCTTGTGGAAGGCTTCAACCGCGGCTAAACCTTCATTCTGCCAGTAAGATATCAGTGACATTTTATGTACGTCGCCGCTAAATCGTAGAATGTGCTGTATTTCATAACGGCTAGCTGTATTACAAAACGGCGCCGTTTTACTGAGTTACAAATGAATAATTTCGAGTTTTAAATCGATAAATGAATCCATACTAATATTTTATTTGCGAAGGATTTTGTCTGCAAGGATTTCACGTCCCACCTATTGAACCGATTATAACGAAGTAGCTGATGCCCGCGACTTCGTCCGCGTGGATTGAGTTTGTTTTCGGTTCCCGCGGGAACTCTTTAATTTTCTGGGATAAATGTAACCTATGTGTTATTCCAGACTATAATCTGTCTGTGCCTCCAGATCAGTTCAGCCGTTCTGGCGAGATTGAGTAACAAACATTCATCCATCTTCAACTTTCGCATTTATAATATTAGTATAGAAGTAGAAGTAGGTATAGATTATTACACATAGGTTGCATCCCGGCTATGGGCTACTTTTCATTCCAGATAATTAAAAGTAAGTTAATAATCAAAAGAGTTCCCATGTTATTTTTCAAACACCTTTAAATCCATGCAGGCATATTCTAATGTAGCTAAGTCGTAAAAATCATGTTTTCGTAGGGTATGTTCCGATATACTCTGCGAGCAATGTAATGTGTGACGTCAATTTAGTATACTGCGAAGCCGCTTTTATAGTTAGGTATACTTACTGGTTACTGTTTAAAACGGAACGCAGTCAGTACAAAAATTGCGACAATTTATGACGTCATATATTAATTCTCTAGGATACTGCGGCAGTATACTGTCAGTCCATAACGGAACGAATTTCTCCCCAGTAAGAGCACTGAACAGTGCTCGAAGTGTATATCGAAAAATACCCTAAAACAAATATGTATCAATTTAGGTGATAAGAGATACCTGTATGCCGGAATACGACGAGCAGTTCGAGTGGGCGATCCCCCTGACTGAGCTGCACTCGCGTCAGGTGGAGGTCACCGTCGCCACACACAAAGGCTTCCTTGGCAGCAGCCCCGTCATAGGCCAAGTAAGTCCTTCATTTCGGCTCTTCATTAGGGGTCATCCATAAAGTACGTCACACTAATTTCGTGATTTTTGGACCCCTACCCCATCCTTGTCACAGTTGGTCACATCTGTGAGACTTTTTAATATAATTAACATCAACATATAATCAACACAATGTCACACTTCGTAGTAAAAGTAAATTCGTAGGAATTTTTCACCCAGGGCGCGTTTGGAACCCTCGTAGCTTTAGTTTTAAGATACTGTAACTGATTATCACCATCATGTTTTATAAGTAAGTAATTTTTAACGTCAATAAGTGTACCCACATTGAATAAATGATTTGATTGATTGATTGAAATACTTAAATCTACGCCAACGAAGTCGCGGGCATCAACTATTAGGTATGATGTGCCAATGCGGTTATACTACTATGTGCATTGTCCCATAATAATAATATGTAATCCCTTTCATAAGGCTTCGATTATGCCTAAATTGTAATAGGCCTACAGTTCGCGCGCGTGGTCCGAGGAATCCTAAGGAATGTTGACGTAATGAAATAGAGTTGTGATTTAGTCGATATTACGTTATCGATACTAACACATCTTTAGTATCTCTGCGCGTGCATGGAATTCATTATGAAATAATAATTCTATGAGGATAGTACTTATGTACAATAAGGAAGAAAAAACATAATTATCATGAACTGTACAAAATGAACGTAAAATCTAATTAATCACAGTCGCAATCAGAATAATCAGTACTTTTAGGAATTTAAAAGTTAAACAGCTATTTGCACACACAAAGAAACTAAGTTATGTACTATTAATAGTAAAATATAACACTGAATTCAAAACAGGACTCGATAAAGCGTACTCTCGCGTCAAAGTCGTCACTAGTATGGCCGTGGTAGTATGCGCCGATGCGCACGTGCGGCGGGGTGCGGGATATGAAGCGACGGTCGGGCGCGGTGCGCACTCGCCCGCTACCTCAGACCTCGCGCGCGGACTATACCTGTTTTTTCAATTTTCCTTATTTTTTGATTTTTAGGTACTAGTGCATCTGAACCAGTACGATTTCCGTGAAGCGAAAACTCTATGGTTTGATCTTCTGCCTGAATCCTCGCCTAGAGAGTAAGACAAGTAAGCAACATTTAATGAGATTGTGTGAGAATAAAATTTTAATAATAATATGTTAACGCCTAAGCAAAGTTATTCAAGGATCTGCTGATGTTTAAGTATGTGTATTTTTTTATGCTTTACATCTATGTCAATTTAAGTTACGTTTTCGTTTCATATTTATTATAATAGATGTTCTAAAAACTTAATATTATGCAATTTCTTATGAATATGTAACAAAAATACCATCCTGCTAAATTGTGTATTTAATATAACATTTACTTATTATGTATGTTGTGAAAGTACGCCACAGTAGTAATTTATATGAACGTTTATTGTTTCGTGAATGTTATCAATGTTGTATTAATTAATATTTTATATGAAATATATTTAAATTGTTACATAAGAGCTTACTCTAACAAACTTTTGGAGATTTATGTTTATAAAATAAGACGCAAGGTACCTACAAGTGTTAAATTTTTATTATGCTTTAAATGTATGCTTTACCTATAAGTTATTGTAATAGGTGATTATATTTATTTCTGGATACAAGTGTTTAATTTTTATCCTTTTCCATAAAGATACCCTGGTCCCAATTTAATAAAAGTTACAATCTGACAAATTAGTAAAAGTGACTATAGTAAAATTGCACAAGTAATCTCGTACAGAAATGTACATATACGAGTACAATACACTTTAACAATCATACTAATATTATAAATGAGAAAGTGTGTTTGTTTGTCCTTCAATCAACGGATTTTTGATTGATTGATTTTTGGCATGGTTATAGTTGAGGACCGGAGAGTGACATAGGCTACTTTTTATCCCGGAAAATTAAGGAGATCCCGCGGGAATAAAAAAAAACTTAACCACGCGGACGGAGCCGCGGGCATCAGCTAGTTACATATATATAAATTTGTCATATTGTAACTTTTATTTAATAGGTCTTAATAATCATCATTAATGATCACCCAACTTCAAGTGAATTCAATTACTTCTGCCATTGTGCATATTTTAGATAATGATTTTAGGCTCTATTTATCTTCAGATACTTTTATGCTAGTTTAAGATTGCCTTAGGGTGCCTTTCCACCAGAGATTTGCTACGTTGCTAAGCCACAGAAGTGTGTCAAACCCACCAATCGGAGTGCTTGATTTTCATAGCTGATCTCAACAAGTTAGATCAAGCGCTCAAATTGGTGGGTTTGAGACAAATCTGCTTAGCAACGTAACACACCTCTAGTGGAAAGGTATCCTTATTCTTGACAGTAAAAATTATTACTGAAATGCAATACCACACCTAGTGTGAAGGACACTTGCCTTGGACATTTCAAATGGTGAGAAAAAATATTGACCATTCCAATACTTTTACAGAGTATGCAACAAAAACAATTAACATTAGTCGTAGTTCATTTACTTATAATATTATTAAAAATATTGGTAAATTACAAGATGATTTATATTGTATTCAATCATTTGATTGTGTTAAATTACCAACAATTAACTTATTACAGTCTTTCACACAGAAGTCACATATCCATCATAATATTTATGTTGAGAGGAGGCACATTAACATCAGCGTTCTAACGTGTTTGGAGTAATCTTCTGTGCAATTATTTTTCCGTAGCCGCCACGGCCGCCGTCGTAATCTGTACGGTATTCATCACGAACCTGAAGACAAAAGTAAATATATGAAATGTTTTTCTATGGATATACCAAGAACCTTATTATAATTACTTTATGAGGGATGCCCCGTCGCTCACGTCGGCAGGAACTACCTTCTACCTCCCTGCACGTGTCCCCTGGGTGGTGCTAAACGAGCGACGAACTTGCAGGCGAAATAAGTGTTATTTTTATAAAAACGCTTATATGTACTAAAAGCCATACAATTAAATAAATAAATTATATTTACTACAAGCTGACTGTAAGGCTGCATTTATGGTGGACAGCTCTACTAATGAGTAGATCTGCAATATCACAAATCAGTTAGTGTTTATTGGTCATGATGGGTAGTTGACATGGGCGAGTCTGAGTATTCAGCTACCAGTCACCGAAAACATAACTGTGAAACGCTGCATATTTTATTCCACTTCTGCTGTCCGCTGCCCACCAAAAATTCAGCCTAAGAGTAAAAAGTTATCGACTGAAGTCACAATTTGAACATAGCAATTTAAACTGTCAGTTTTAGTTCTAATAATATCCATTTCATATAAATATATTATTAATAATTTTGAACCTAAGAGTCAAAATCCCACACTCATAATAATTAAGAACTTATTGGACGGATCTGGAAGTTACTAAATTATCCTAAAAAAAACCCCTACCATTAGGAGATTTATAGTAGAAGAGGATCCTCAGCCCCGCATCAAAACTAAATGTCTTGATATTCTTTAAAACTTACCTGTCCACCAGTTTTGCCTCTTCCATACTGTCTACCCTCAATGAATCCAGCATCCCAATCACACCTAATGATCCTGTCATCCAATCTAGTGCCATTTATGTACCTGAAATTTTTAAATATTACATGACAACTTTGTAGTAAAGGCTTTTCTGGACCATAAGTAACCACTGACCAAACAACTGACATATTACCTTGTTTGGTCCCTAGTCTGTCTTCTACAGAGCTGGACGGATATGGCTGTTTTTAGTTGAATCAAACACAGTGGATTTCATTTATTACGACCTTGGTTGTAGCGACCATTTACCTATAGCGACGTTAAATCTAAAGTCCCTTGAATTTAAAGCATACTTTAGTACAAAATTCATGTGGCTATAGCGACTTTGGATGTAATGCCGAGTTCGAGTGTAGGGACTGTTTTTAATGAATCATTTGTAACAAATTCCTAGAAATCCCATGCAGATATTGCGACCGGAGTCGGCCACCAAAGACACAAAAGATTTCTTTCTTTCACAAACATTTCTTATCTTTTGTTTACATCCACACAGATGGTCAGCAAGTGCGGAGACCTCTTTGAGGAATTATACATAATAATTCAATGGGAGACCTTTACCTTTTGTTTATAGATATCAGCTAAGTAGGTAGGGAAGCGCATACGTTTCGGAGGTAAATTGAAACAAACTATATATACACATTTTTTTAAATGTACCAGTTAATGTGTGCAAATATTTTCAATAATAAATGAATATAAACTATACATGTGTATGTGTCTGTATCTCTTTAACCTGTTACAACTTCCGGATATAACGACGAAAATAGAGTGGTCCCTTCATTGTCGTTATACCCGAAATCCACTGTAGTATGTTTTGATATTTATATCATATGTACTAACCTCATACAATTTTCAGCATCTGGTCTTTCATAATATTCAACAAAACAGAAGCCACAAGGTGTTTTTTTGTATTTATCTAAGCCCATTATAACTCGCCTTACGTCTCCACAGCGTGAAAACAAATCATAAATCTGTTCTTCTGTTGTATAAAATGACAAATTTCCTATGTAGAGTGTAGAAGAACCCTTTAATAATTTTTCTTGTTCGTTTCGGGAACCCTAAAACAGCAAGATACTTACACGATTATATTATTTTAAATACTCCACAACTGATCAACTCGATTGAGAAAGTATTTTACAACAATATTACCTTAAAATGCTGATCTCGATAGGAACTTATTTCAATCGAAGAATTCATGGAATCATAACTTCTCTTCATTTCGTATTTTAGGAAGCTTGGTGCACTTTCGTATCTACAAATATCGAAGCACAAAAGGCACCAAAATAATTAAAATTAAAAGTTACTATTTGTAGAGCGTATTGGAGCACAAAATCTTCAATTCAACAATCTTCACTAGATCCAACTCCAAGGACTCTACTCCATAGAATACTATAACCCTAACGGGCTCTACTCTCAGATCAAAACAAAGTGGCATTGACGAATGACGTTTCCCGTATGACATGACAAAAGACACATCTATGAGCAGCATTTTTTAAAAATTTAACTATCGGGTCTGCATTCAAGTTCTTTATAGCACCATTGCATAAAGAAAGCTCTGGCCCTTTGATTTTTTTTTTTTTTTTTTTTTTTTTTTTTTTTCACCCAACTTAATTCTATCCTTACAGGTTACCTAAGACCATCTACACACGGCCCTAATATCAGAGGCAATATCAGGGAAGTGGTGGGGAGCTCTCTTGATCGCCTCGTGTGTCTGGCAAATCGTAATCAGAATTATTATTATTACCCCTAACTCAGAAATTGGTTCAGGCGAGCTCACGATCACAGAGTACATTGCTCACGATTTAGGGCCGATCATCGTCTAGGGAGTGTTGTCCGTGCGTGTGTAGCGAAATCGGGACCGATTTCAACGCAGTATGCGTGCGAGTGTAGTGGCAACAGGACGTGTTTTTGTAAATTAATTTTTATTTCGAGTGCGGAGATATGGCGAAGGAGAAGAAGCGATAGGCCTGGACGAAAACAATTGATATTTTCAAGGAGTTGTCGTATTTGTAGGATAAAAAACATAAAGAGTACCTATTTTAACCGCGACATGAGGCAGGAGGCCTTTAAAATTTTTTGGTCGCACCAGAGCAAGTGCCAACGCGATGCCTATTTTTTGATGTTTTGAGATTGTAGGTGGCATCTTGAATCGACGAGCGCTTTGCTGCACGGTGGGTTACGTACAAACTGGCAGGGACGTGTGTAGAGAAGTAGCCGATTTCATCCCCACCATCACTCCCGATATTTGCCTCTGATATTAGGGCCGTGTGTAGACGCTCTAATGCGATAGAATAAGCCTTACATTATTTACAATAGAAATATACGACTAATAAAAATATACATTTTACATACCTACTTATAACCTAACTAGATACAAATGAATGTATAAGCTCTGGCCAAACAGGCGTATTTCACGCTCAGAATACAGAGTTTGTTCTGTATTCTGATAGTCCGGGAGGCAGCGACCGAAATTTTGCACCTATTCCTACAAAGCTAATTTTTCTGTCAAGCAATGTTTATACCGTGCCTTATACGGGCGGCCGCCATTTTGAACAATGACGCATCTGGCGGCCTCTTCGTGCGTGGTCCCAACGACATCGCCGCGCACTACCTACTAAAAGTCAAAACTATGATTCTCTTTTTTTGTAATAGGTCCTACCTCTAGATCATAGTCTATCAAATCCAGTCTGTGATCAAATCGTTATAAAATAAGCTACAATTTAATGTGTATAGAGCTAAATCCCATGTAAATATAGGGAGAGATAAATTTTGCCTTCTCTTGTTGAAATTTTTTTATTACTAAGAGTAAACTGTAAAACCTCAAAATTCAAATACAAAACTTTTTTGTCTATGTACAGCAAACAGATTTTAATTAAAAAAAAATACAAAAGCCAGCCTCTCTAAACGCATTTTTACACAACAACCACCAACAACCTTTTTAAATCACTTGCCCCGTGTGATGACTCACAAACAGGGTCATGTTTATGCTTTTTTTTCATTCTTTTTGGTCAAAAGGTACGCCCTTCTCTTTATAACTCTGTGGGTACGCCGGAAATGTACCATAAAGCAATATGGGTCTGTGACGTCACTGACGGTGGTTGTGACACATTGTTGGAGAAGGCAGGGTATAGTTTATATCTCTCGGTAGAGAGTAGTATATTCCTTGGTCTTAGGTAATAGAGCGAAAAAAAAAACCAATTAGCCGCATGAACCGTCTACCTACTCTTCATTTTTGTTGACGTGACTCCACATTGGCACCGACTCCAAAGAATGTTATTATAGAACTAAATTAACTCTTGTACATACTTAATAAATTAAATTATTTTTTACTTTTTAGTGATTGTGGTTTTTGAAGTCGGTTTTTATTTTATTTTTTTTAATTTTTTTACTTCACAATTTTTAGTGGCCCCACTGTTTTAAAATACAGGATGTAACCAGAACGAGTTATGCTATGCATGGTTAAAACATACTGTTTACAAGACTATCACACTGATCGCGAGCAATTTACTCTTATCCATGAGGAGTTCCGTTCTCCATCTCCGGAGATATTCATCAGATCTTGACCAAATTGAATTGGGACCACACGGGAAGCACCAGCTTTCAAATAAAAAAAGAATCATCCAAATCGGTCCACCCAGTCAAAAGTTCTGAGGTAACAAACATAAAAAAAAATAAAAAAAAAAAAAAAAAAAATACAGTCGAATTGAGAACCTCCTCCTTTTTTTGAAGTCGGTTAAAAATCGATTCACGGCGCGGAAGGAAACGCCCGCTCGTTAGTCGTTACGTACGTTCCGCCAGGCACGGTTTTTTGACAGACGCCCGGAGCGGGCGTCCCGCCAGCGTAGTAAAGCTTTTAGTGTTGCAAACATTAATAACAATTTTTGAAACCTGTAAATAAATACTTATTACGTAAATGTATTACTTAAACCTACAAGACTGAAACTTCTTACAGTGACTAAATATACAGAATAATGATAGTCTACCGCCTCGGAAGCGTTGCCATCTAAAGTCTAAGTACCATTCTGTTAAAAATGTTTAATAGCAATCAACGACATAATAATTGCTAATATTTTTTTACAGGAACGCATAGTAAGTATAGCATAAGACGTTTTTGAGAGGTGATATCTAGTAAAAGTCCCATCCACATACGTCAGTTTTTACACTGTTTAAATAGGTACTGCGCATACTTTAATACTGTACAAGAATCAGCTTTTCTAGTTATCGTTCATTTTTGGTAACAATAAACCGTCTTTGAGCGGCCATATCTAGCGAAAAGCCCATCCACATGCGGGCAGACTGTAACTTTCGTGATCAGTGGAGAGCCCTTAATTCACCTAACACTGAATCAGCCTTTCTGGCGATAGTTACCAAAAGTGCAGTTATCTCTTAGTCTATATGCTTTCACGGTCCATCTGTTCAACCGATTTTAATAATGTCTGGTATAGGGATAGGTTGTATCTTGGGGAAGGACATAGGCTACTTTTGAATATCTAAATAATGCTCTGAATCGCGTGCCGCGTCCCGCGCCGGATTGCCTCGGTTTGAACAGAGCTGCCTATTGCCTACCAAGCAAGGTTCTACCTGAGGGTTCTACAACTCAGATTAATTCTGCGACATTCTGCCCATTGTTTATGATTAAATAACTATGAACACCGATCTCCGGTCCTCCGAAAAAAAAAAACTTAGCTTATCCAGTATACTGTATATAGGTACATAAGCCACGTTCTGGTTCCTACCTGGTTCAAAGGTGGCTATCGCCATTCAGCGTGGCAATGTTGCAAGCTGGATGGGTACTTTTGGCCCAGGGGCAACCAGGGATGGTCTTTTTGATTAGTTTTTTTTGTTAGTAGGTAGGTATTAGTTTAATATTTAGATCGCATTTTAATGTATTGCATAGTTACTTAGTTTTAATCTAATATTTTTGATATACTTAACTACTTAATATATATGCCACCCTGCAGGCTAAGCCTGCAATAACCACCGCGCCACCGCCTCTTGTCCGCCAACCCGCATTGGAGCAGTGTGGTGGGTCTAAGCTCTAATTCCCTCTCTCCTATGAGAGTGGAGGCCTGTGCTCAGCAGTGGGAGTCCCACTGCTGAGCACAGGCCTGCCAGCACAGTCCCACTGTGGGACGTTAATGGGCTATAGTGGTAGTGGTGGAAACTAATTAGACTTTAGATGTTAACTTATAACAAATTATTTACCTACACGACGAGCGACCGTGACACCGTTACGACGGGGACAAAGACAGGCTTATGACAGGTGTGGAACGTGCTCTACAAGTCGGACGCCCAACTTTTTTCTATGAAAGGGCCCCTCTAGTACCTACCAACATAATACATATATATCGATGGCGTAGGTAGGTACCTACTAGGCAGTAACTTTGACGACCTCACTAGCGCAGTGGTGAGTGTTGTGGTCTTATAGTTAGTATGGACGGGGGTTCGATTCCCGGCAGGGTCAATTTGGGAATTTATAATTTCTGAATGTTCCCTAGTGTGTTAGGAAGCTTCGGCCGTGGCTAGTTAGGTACCACCCTTTCGGCAAAGACGTAGCAGTACGCAAGTAGACTTACTTTAGACGGCCAAGTGCAGGGGCCCAAGGCTTTAATGTCTAACCTAAGTATGTCCCCCCCAGTGGGGCAGAGTCCGTTTACAGTGTTGCGTCATCTCGACTCTCGAGCGGTCAGAAGCTACACCCTTGACGCTTAACCTCATCCCACGTCATCCCTCTCCCTATCTTCGCGACCTCCGCCAGAACCGTACGCCACCAAGTTTGTTTGAGTAGGCCCAAGGCTTAATTTAACTGCCGTACCTACCCCTAACAGGTTAAATTAGACTGCATCATCACTTTGGTAAGTTACACCAGATGGTTCTGGTGAGATCGTAGCCAAAGGCTAACTTGTTGTGGAAAATAATAAAAAACACCTAAACAGTACTTATGGGTAGGTATAATATGTGTGTCCAAGAAACATGTTAGCTTAAAGTTACGTACCTAATATAATTAACGCATCGAATATCGATATTACTTATTTACGATGCTTATAATTTGACGTAATGTTTTACCCTTGACATTCTTACACACACCGGTACCGGTTTGTTTAGGTATTTTTTGGCTTGCCGTTCACGGTTCACAAGTCAAAGGTGCGGGTTCTTCCTTCTTAAATATCTCTAAGTACTTAGGTATATTTTTAGGATGCCTATTAATGCTTCACCATGGAAGTAAGTTTACAAAAGTGCCGTTTAATATGTACCTATTCCTTCACTATTTTCAAGAATCAAATGTAAAAAGTCTAGTACTGCGCTTACTGTCCAGAAAAATCCGTAGGAAAATGCCACGGTCGCTTGTGCGAGGAGCATAATATAATATTATTATCTAGCTCACCCTTGGTCAACTCCGTTTCTTTTGCATAATAAAGAATGCATATTACAGAATCAATGAGACTGTAAGCGTTATTAAGCTCAACATATTTACCAGTCACGTGTCGAGCTCAGATTAAGGTTTAAGCCACATTCCGGCACGCTGCTCAAGTGTGGACAGGCAGACTTCACACACCTTTGAGAACATAATGAACTGTCGGGTAAGCAGGTTTCTTCATGATGTTTTCTTTCACCTAAAGCAAGTGATAAACTTAGGTACTTAAATACATATCAAAAATTTACGGAACTAGCAGGATTTGAACCTGCGTCTCTCTGGGAATCGCGCCCTGAGCGCCTTCTTCTCGGCCACGGTTCACTTACCTGCCAGTGCCGAATTTAAGTAAGCACTGCAATAAAATTATAAAAGCATGTGATATTATTTAATTGCTAAAATTGGTTGTTATTCCTTTTTAACTGAGATTGACTCCGAGTCGTCCAAATTACTTCCTTTCTTAATCGACGGGCGATTAAGTCTCTGTAGTCTGTAGAAAGGGTTTAGTTTAAAAAATAGACAAGATATCGTTAAACAATATGTTTATTACAAAATAACATAGGTAAGTAGGTATCAATTAATGACCAATAATACCTACATTATTTATAATACAATAATGTATTGAATACTCAAGGTGCGCCCTGGCCGTACCCCTAACAGGTTAGACCCATACCATCTTAGACTGCATCATCACTTACCATGAGGTGAGATCGCAGTCAAGGGCTAACTTGTAGTGGAATAAAAACAGATAGGTACCACCGTAAACTATTAAGTATTATCACCGTCGCATTCCGTCACGTCTTATATTTCGTTCAAAAATTGCAGTGTACCAAAGAATGATCTATTGAAAATTTGGCTTTGCTACATACTTAAGCAACAAGAACACTAAAATACGATATGAGCTGGGCACACCTAAAATTAATATCTTTAGTTTTAATATATTATATTTCCTTTGCAATACTGCATTCTAGCGGTTGGTATAATTTACATAATAATTTTATTACTACCTACTAATTAATAGTTAAGTAGTCGACTATCTACGTACCTACATGTCATACATGGAATAATTTCATTTGGTGATTTTGGCAGCACAATTCATCTTATAATAATATATTTATATAACATAAATAAATAACTTAATGCATACAACGATTCATTATTATAATAAATGAAAATACGAATATTCAGGTTTATTATAAGAACTTATAAGGTTTCATCTTACGGCGTTAATTTTTTATTTGTAACTGAAGCAATATGAGCAACTAGGTAGGTAATTAATTTAATAAATAAATATACAATCTTAACAACGTCCTACCTACGGTTAAAGTGTGATGAAAGGTTCAGTTATATGCACGGTGCAAGGCCCCCAGACGTACTTAGCTTATAGACCAGCCGAGAAGCGGCATCTAAGTTTTTATCAAATTAAATTCAACTAACTTTAATATTGAAATTGTAATGAAAATGAGCACTTGTGGCTTGTTATTATTTGTTGTTTCCTTCAAGGAAAATTTATTTTTAATAAAACATAGGTAAAACAATACCGATAAATAATTTTCAACTACGAGCACTATTGTTATAATAATAATTATTATATGTTGGTCATTTACTTAAAAATTACGCACAGACCTACTAGTACGGCAGTTACTAGAACATTCTTAAGGTCGCATACAAGAAATGATGGACGATCGATTACGTCAGCGGCGAGCGCTGGCGACATCATGAGGCGGGGCTTCCACTGCAAAAGTGTAATGAGCGGGTGATGGCTACGAAAGGGCCACTTTAATATATAGGTAAGTTTTAACTTTCACTAATAATGCCGTTTTGATAGTTGCCGTAATGAGCTAACTCATTTTGACTCTTTTTGCTCGGTCGCTCTTTGCTCTTTGTTGCTGAAAATGCTTGTATCTATGCAGTTTTTCTCGGAAACGGATTCCGTACGGAGCTCGCTCCGCTCGCAGTGGAATCCCGCTTTATGATTAAGAATTTTGCAATTACTTACTTACTACGAATTAATTACTCTTGTATCCCGAGCGCTTAATAGTGTTCCGATATTCATACCACACCAACAGACACCACAGGTTTGTCCTGTCTAGTGTCCGTCGACCGCCTGTCACAATTCTATACTGGTATGTATCTTTTAACGTACATATGTATGTTATCTTTTGACGTACTATACCACCAGTGGCGGTAGCACCAGACTGGTATCTAGTGCACGTGATGTGTCGTGTATCAGAGGAATTGGCAGGTGCGTTTGGTGACAGGTTTCTTGCGCAGCGCCGCCCGCACCGCCTCCTCGAACACCTCGTCCATGTTCTCTCTCTGCAAAGCTGAGCATTCCACGAACTGAGCCGCTCTAGAGGAACAAATAGTAATTTAATAGTAGATAGAGAAAATAAAATAAATAACGATTTTTAATTATTTTTTTGCCATTCTATTGTTACATTTTAATAGTACCTAGGAGTAAGATCTTTATTTTCACTTGATGATATTAACAAATAAATAGTCACATTCACTTTACCCTATGCCTTAACCTTGTATTAAGTATTGTTCATCGAAATCCGAAATGGATTAAATAAACATCCCTATAGATAAATGTATTAATTACAATAAAAATATTAGAAAAAAAAAAAATTAAGAACCATAGACATTGAGCTGTACGCACTTGCGTGCAAATTATTTCAAAAATCGAACATAAAAAAGTAGATTCTGTGTGGATCGTAATAATTAACATAGCGTAACTATTTATTCATTTCATACAGTGGGTCGACGCTCACACACATGTGAGTGGTGAGACCTGACTACCATCATACCATGACAGTTTTAGCATTCCTAGATGTAAAGAAAAATAGATTTATGTACGTAATAATAAATAATAGCAGATGCCCGCGACTTCGTCCGCGTGAAATATTTTTTTTTATATTCCCACAGGAACTCCCTAATTTTTCGGGTTAATGAACTTATAGCCTAGGGGTCATCCATAAAGTACGTCACACTAATTTCGTGATTTATTTACGAGTCCCCCGTCCTTATACTTTATGGATGACCCCCCATAGGGGGAAGTATAAGTCACTCACAAAATTAATAATGTGGCTTTCGATTGGTACCAGGTTCAGTAGATCCAGAGATAAAATAATTTTACCCCCTACAACCTCACAAACTTTACCTCTTTATAATATTAGTATAAAAGAGTAAGTAAATTTTAAGATAGGTTCGTACAAGATAACCTACCTACCTAATCAAATCGATTTGATATTTCCTTTAGTAGGTATAACTCTGCATGCTAACCCGTTTTTTGTATGCAAGAAGCCGGATAGGTGGGAATAAATAGGTAAGTACACCAGATATATGCTTAAAGTAGCAATTTGTTGTAACTGTTGACTCTCAAAATATTATGTGCAACTTATTAAATATTTCGGTCACCCAGTGGCTCGTCTCGCGTATCTCGCAATGGCGGTCACTATCGGCGCGAGTGATAATGGCGGCGATAACGCAGCCGCCAGCGCGCGCCCGATAGCGCTCGACACTTTTTACTCACACCATGAGTAGATTACATTGTTTCGGTTTTATTTCATACTCGTATTGCAAATAAAATATTATAATTATACTACATGATGCCTGCGACTTCGTCCGCGTGCCGCGTGGATAGTTTTATTTAAAATCCAGTTGGAGGTCTTTAATTTTCCGGGGTAAAAATGACGCAAGCTCTCTATTGTCTCTGTGCCAATTTTTTTTATCCCGAAAAACAAAAGGCTTTTTTCGAGATATAGGATGAAAGGTTTGATCGATTTTACATGAGTAAATTTTGTAGGTACCTAGTATAAAAGGTATGCGGAACCGGGGCATGTCACTCTTCAACTAAAGTAAATGTTAAATATTTATTTACCGTATTTTCTTTTTCAATGTTTTTCCTTCTTGTGTTGCTATATCAGCTTTACCGGAAGTCCGCAAATCTATTTTAGTTGCTGTAACAAAACATAAAGTCTCGTTTTATCTCTTTAGTGTCAGAAAATTCATATTAGAGTTACCTATCTACGCTTTATTGATCTCAACTTTACTAAAACCTAAGGATCAGCTAGCACGTGTCATGGTGCCTTTAGGGTTATGAGCGGTTTAGGGGTCTCGTAAAGGCGGAGACAATCTTTTTTGTTTTGTTATATAGAGTACCTACTGCCTATAATAGGAAAGGCAGAAAGTATCTAAGGGCGACATCAACAAAGGGTTAAAGAGCAACAGCCAAGCTTTTTGCTGTTAATTAACGAATTAACAAGTCACATAAAACACAAAGCCAGCCATTTCTGTAGTCAACCCTAAATAAGTTCATCCTTATTAACGTAAACACTTTAGGCAATAGCCGCAAATTACCGTAATGTCCAGTTTATTACTAGGAATTTTGTTAACATATCTACTATAAATATTATGTATAGGTAGAACGAGCAGAACAAAATATAGGTGACTGTTATAGGTACATACTACATACCTACTACATCTTACATAAATAGCTCGGCAGAGGAAATCTGAGATAAGTACCTACTTACTTTATTACAGTTACTAGTTTAGATAATGCCTGCGACTTCGTCCACGTGGTTAATCCTTTTTGATTCCCACGGGACTCTAGAGACCTTATCGTAAAGCAACTTATTTCGGTACCTACCAAATTTTATCAAAATCGGTTAAACAGTTGGGCTGTGAAAGAGACAGACAGACAGACACACGCATTTATTAGTAGGTACGGTTTACAATCCTTGTTTCCGTTATCTGTGTTTACAATACTTATCCATACTTACTTATACTTACCCATTGGCGTATCTAGGGTTATTTTCCAGGGGGGGCCTGGGCCCCACTACTACTAAGTACAAAAAAATCTAACTATGACAGACTGGAAGTTCTAGTTTCGTATTTTGACATTTATCCTACGGAGGTTATGTCAAAACATGAAACAAATGGTGAAGATTACACGTAAGGCCCTGGTTCCTGACATGGATGATCGTAAGGCAGAGTCGCAAGAGAGAGAGTTATTTAACTCTGAAGCCTACTGAACCAAGTGCAAAGCAATGATGAGGTCTAGGTTGGAACGCACTTGCCTATTCACTGTTAAATTTGTTTTTGGAATAAACTGTTGTTATGGAGGTAGTTATAAATTTACTATCACACTATGCGTCACATTAAAAAGTAAAACCGGCCAAGTGCGAGTCGGACTCGCGCACCGAGAGTTCCGTACAAACCTGTAGTAAGCTTTACGATTAATGAATTTAATGAACCGCAAAACTAACTTTGTTTGTAGAGGTTTATTGTTAATATAAAAAAAAACTATGCTAGTTCTAACTAGCATAGTTTTTTTTATATTAACAATCTAAACGCTCTAGCGTTGGTTTTATTTTTCCTGTGAAATATACATAAGCTTCTATTGACCATAATTATTTCAGATTTTTCAATTGGTAAACTTCGGAGATAAGGGGGTGGAACGGTATTTTTTCGACATTTTGCCCGATAAATCAAAAACTATTATGCATAAAAATAAATAAAAATCTGTTTTAGAATGTAGAAGTATAGCCCTTTCATATGATATCCCACTCAGTATAGTTATCATACTTTGAAATTTCAAACCCCCGATTTTCCCCCTTTTTTAATTAAACTTAAAATAATTTTCGATTTTTTTTATTTTAATGATGTTAGGCCACTATTATACACAACTATTCTAAGCTTTAATAGTTACTGAAATAATCGCCTGTGACAGACGGACGGACGGACGGACGGACGGACGGAGAAAGTCGCACCATAAGGGTTCCATTTTTACCATTTTGGTACGGAACCCTAAAAATCAACAGTTCGTTAGGTAATCATGTTTATTGATTACCTAGCTAATTAGACCAACTTTAATTTACGTTTCTTCTCTGCAAAAACATTTGAAACTTTTTCCGGCGTAACGTATTTCTTAACATACTCATTTTATATATGAAGAAGAAGAGTAGTGCTTGAGAACCTCTCTTCTCCCATAGTAGATCTCAGCCACGTCTTAACTCTCCGCATTGCTGAAAAGCTGCGCTCTGTTAGCCCCAAGCACTCGGTAGTTATAAAGAAAACGACACGAGTACTTGAACTGTAGTTTATTAGTTGCGATAAATTAAGTATTTCTCACAAAAGTATAAGGTTAACTACTTAAATCACTTGACGCGACTCGCGAGGACCTCCAAAAGGTCTTTCGGCGATACTTTGTTCAGGGGTTTTAGCTTTTATTGCTAGTCCAGTCCGGCAGGCCGAAACCAGGTCCGTAGGTGGGCAGCAATTAGGCTAATTACCAGAACGACTGAAGATTTAGAATTAATTATGTGCTTTTATAGGCAATAGTATTGCTGATTAACACTTTATTGTCTTGCGTCGATGTCGAATAGTGGGTCAAAATTATACATGAATGGTCAGCAATATTCGCCTTAGTAGCTAGGGATGTAACACCTCCCCCTTTTAAAACGGAGCATCATGGGATGATGCGAGTAGAAAAGTGATTTAAGTATTACAAAAATGAAATTGTAGAAAATAGAAAATTGATGATATCATTCTCATGTTATCATTATTACATACATTTAATTAAGGAAAATCAAAAAAATTATCGTTAATATAGGAACTAAGAACTAGAAATACAAAATTTATTGGAGTTATAGAAGACAAACAAACAAAGAGATAAACAAATTTATCAAATTATCTATGACAACTTACAGAAATTAAGAACTAGGAATTAGTAGATATAATATTAAAAGTGATCTAGAATTAATATAAAATTCATTAAGATGAGTAACATTATCTTTTCTTAGAACTAGGAAAATGAATTAACTTTAGAATTATGTACCTAACACAATTTATTAATTCTTCTAGTATAAATGAAATAGTAGATTTAATTAAGAGATACAATCTTTTTTTTTACTGTAGGTTTCTCCGTAAGCTATTAGGATAACTCTCACAGCTACTACTTGCATCAAAGACTCTATTTCGAGTTTCAAAATTGGAACTAGTATTAATTGCTCGGACATTATGGTCAGGTTTAGTGTAACAACTGTTGAAAATCTGTATACAACAACCAGGATTAGAGCTTGGAATGTTATTACGTCTTGGTCTATTACAAAGAAATTTAAAGATTTTATAAGAAATATAACTACTTAAGTACAGTTAGGGATACTAAAGTCGTTAGGATACTAAAATAACTTCCATATTTAATGTGATAAGGCTGGTTTTCAATTTTCTCTATTTCGTCATTAACTTGGTTTAATCTGTGTGTGACATAATGCAAGGAATCTAAGTTTATGTGTGACAATTTAATAGGTGTTAGATATGGAAGCGTATTATTTATTTTCTTCTTGGAACAGCAATCGTCATTTATTATGTTGAAATTGGGAGTTGGCAAATAAAGTTTGGATTCATACTCAACTGAAGGAATAAATTGTAAAAGCTTATGGAATGCTTTGCATCCTTTCGGAACCTTGAGAATTCCTGTTCCAATAATATCGTAGTCGTTAAGAGTACTATTACACTTTACAGATACCTTAGTTATATCGGATTGAACATAAATCCACTTATTATTATTTATCTTTTGCCATACGTCGATATCACTAATTATTATTTTATAATCACACGTGTCCGGTATTTTATTTATATATGCACTTAAGATCGCCACTTCACAGATCGGATTTGTAACACTGGATTTTACACTTCCTAATTTACACAGATAGTTATTGGCTGTTAAGGTTTTGCAATCACTCATTGAGTTCATCGTAGAATTCATTAATTTATCGTCTGTTATTGCGAGGAATTTTGTAGTAGGATTTATCAAAGCAAATGAGTGTGGATTTTTGATATCATGTGCAGTAGGGAGAGCATAAACATGGTAGAAGTTATATTCTTGTAGGAGAGTCAATGGGATTCCAACTACAAATACTGATTCGGTATCGGTAACGAAACTAGAAATGTGGGATATGTCTAAAAGAGTGTGCATATGTTCTAAATTTATAGCTATTACTTGTTTCTTTATCTGTGTATATAACGTTTTTACTATTCTCTATATGAGGTTTTACCTATTTGTATAAGACAAATCAGTAAAGGTACCTAGATATCTTATCGAAGTGAAGGCTGGAACTGTGGATTATATGAGATTTAGGGGATATAGTAGAATAATGGATTCAGAGTAATTGATGGAGTTAGTATTTTTTCATTTAAATATTAGTAGGATTGGTAATTATTTTTGCAGCCATGCATTTGGGGCTGGTTACCTTGTTTGTTGACTCGTGACATGGATACAGAGGCTATAGAAGCATGGTGTCAACGGCCATGAATTTGGGGCTGGTTACCCTGTTTGTTGACTCGTGACATGGATACAGAGGCTATAGAAGCATGGTGTCAACGGCCATGAATTTGGGGCTGGTTACCCTGTTTGTTGACTCGTGACATGGATACAGAGGATTTAGAAGCATGGTGTCCACGGTCATAAATTTGGGGCTGGTTACCCTGTTTGTTGACTCGCGACACGGAAACAGAGGCTATAGAAGCATGGTGTCAACGGCCATGAATTTGGGGCTGGTTACCCTGTTTGTTGACTCGTGACACGGATACAGAGGCTATAGAAGCATGGTGTCCACGGTCATGAATTTGGGGCTGGTTACCTTGTTTGTTGACTCGTGACATGGATACAGAGGCTATAGAAGCATGGTGTCAACGGCCATGAATTTGGGGCTGGTTACCCTGTTTGTTGACTCGTGACACGGATACAGAGGCTATAGAAGCATGGTGTCAACGGCCATGAATTTGGGGCTGGTTACCCTGTTTGTTGACTCGTGACACGGATACAGAGGCTATAGAAGCATGGTGTCCACGGTCATGAATTTGGGGCTGGTTACCCTGTTTGTTGACACGTGACACGGATATAGAACTAATGGATTCGGAGGAGTTTCTAAGACTAGAAAACTTAGTATTTTCAATGAAAATATTGGAATTAATAAAACTGGACTCAGTGGATTTAGAAGTTATAGTGGATTAAGTAGATTTAGTAGATTCAGTGGATAAAGTAGACTCAGTGGGCTTAGAATACTCAGTGGATTTAGTAGACTCAATGGGGTTTAATAGATTCAGTGGATATAGTAGATTCAGTGGACTTATTGGACTCAGTGGATTTAGTAGACTCAGTGGGTTAAAAAAATCAGGAGGAATGGCGGATACAGTGGAATCTGGAATAGAAATTTTCGGTATGTGTTCCGCGACTTCTTTAGTGCTAATCTGATTATTAGTAGGCTTTAAATATCGCGAATTAAAGCAATAGAAACAGTGGTTAATACGGCGTCATTTTGTATAGTGGATTCCAAGTGACGCAAACGCGGAACCCGGTTTAGTTTAAAAATTCTTCCTCAGGATCGACATATGGGTTTTTTTCTTGAATATTTTCTGATACCGTACCGGCAGAAGTCTGTTTTTCTAGGAGAGGATGGTTGTCGATTATGAGTGGTGCTTTGATTTTCTTGGGTGTGATTTGTATTGGAATTGCGAGGGGGTGACTTTCCTTGTTGAAAACTTTCTGAATAGGACGCGTTAAGCGTGGGATGTGGACTATAGGGATAGTAGTGTCTGTCCGTGTGTCCCGATTTATCATAATATTTTATACCCTTAGAGGTCTGAGCAAGATTGTAAAATTTTTCTTCTTGGATAGCCAAATTAATCGCTTCCGCGAGGTTTTTGGGGTCCCTACCTCTAAGAATATTCGATATATGGTTTGGTAATCCTAATAAGAATGTATGTAAGGCTAAGTCTTCGGTATCGGCTAGTCGTCCTTTTACTTCACCGGAGTCCCTAGTAGAATGGGAGATATCGGTTTGTAAGCGTGTTAGATAAGTCTCTAAGCGTGTACTGTACTGCAAAATCGTCTCGTTGGATTTCATTTTACAGTTCTGAAGGTCTAAGAGTAGGTGGCTTCGGTGGTTGGTTTCGCCAAAATTACTTTTTAGAAATTGTTTTAGTTCCGACCAGTTATCGAATACCTTTAATGAGCAGGCCGCATCTGCTTTCCTTTCTAATTGTGATAGAATAAATTGAAATAAAATTTCGGCGTGTGTGGAATTTACTAAGTTAAGGGCATTTTCGCAGTTCCTTATGAACGACGTCAACTTGGTCCGGTCACCGTCAAAGGGCTTAATGAACCGGGTCAAGTCGCTAAAATTCATTTTAATGGATTCGACAGGGAAAGGTTTAAAAGTAGTAGGTTTATCCTCTCGGTTTGCCATGATAATAAAAATATGTTAATACTTTCCTATACGCAATAACAGAAAATAAAATAATGGTTATAAAGTTAATAGCACGCAAATCACTCACAGTAGCAGTAGAAACGGTGTCATTGTTGATTCAGCGTTGACGATTCTGCGCAGCGTATTGCAACGTCGGGTGAGTCGAACTAGGTCACGCGCCGGGTGAGTCGATCTGGGTCGCACGCGCGGTGATTCCGCACGCCTCGTCGCGATGATGTGATTAAGCAGGAACCTGGACCGGGTGGCAGCACCTCACGGCTGGGCAGAGAACCCTCGGGCACGATGAGGATTGGCACAGCTTGGTCTTCTTCTCGGGGCCAGCTGGGGTTTGACTGTCCGTCAGTCAGAGAGACCAGGAACGGCAGCACGGGCAGCTTGGCTTGGAGAACCACGTGGACGTCGTCAGGAGTAGGCGTCCAACGGGAATTAATCCCGCTTTCTTCTGACACCAAATGTTAGCCCCAAGCACTCGGTAGTTATAAAGAAAACGACACGAGTACTTGAACTGTAGTTTATTAGTTGCGATAAATTAAGTATTTCTCACAAAAGTATAAGGTTAACTACTTAAATCACTTGACGCGACTCGCGAGGACCTCCAAAAGGTCTTTCGGCGATACTTTGTTCAGGGGTTTTAGCTTTTATTGCTAGTCCAGTCCGGCAGGCCGAAACCAGGTCCGTAGGTGGGCAGCAATTAGGCTAATTACCAGAACGACTGAAGATTTAGAATTAATTATGTGCTTTTATAGGCAATAGTATTGCTGATTAACACTTTATTGTCTTGCGTCGATGTCGAATAGTGGGTCAAAATTATACATGAATGGTCAGCAATATTCGCCTTAGTAGCTAGGGATGTAACAGCTCGCATCCGGCTGAACTGACTGGGATCACAATTGCAGCTTGAATTCATTTAAAAAGATTTGGGAAAAAATCTTGTTTAACGTGTTCCCTGAGGACTTCAATTGTGATACTGATATTCTTTTCTTTTATTACGTTTATAATTAATAATTAAGCACTCTGCTTCTAGAAGAGTCCTATCAATTTGAAGAATTTCTTCGTAGTTATCTATAAAAGCCTTGCCATTTTCGAGATCTATGTATCAATCGATTGGGCTAGAGGTATACTTTCAAATCTGCATTTCATGTTAACTATTAAAGTAATAACTGAATAATAACGTAAGTGTCCCCTACTTCGGTATGTTAAGGCTCTTAAGACTTTAAGATTTTTTAAATAAATTCCTAAACATGATATCAGGTTGAAAGCTTTTGTGTGATGTATATTGGTATTTTGCCAGTAATTTCATGCATGAAATAAGTTGTTGTATTTCGTAGTTCTTTTTATATTAATTTATTTGTGGACCTCTTGTTTGAACCCTATTTCGTGATAAAATTTGGCTCTGCTTCTAAGTTCGTGAAATCGTGGCCCCTATTTCGGGATATAGTTTTTACAGCGATTTCTGATAATTTATTAATAATTAAGAACAGGGACAGGAATAAAGATATTTTTTATAAACAAAAAAAAAAAAAAAATATAAGACTGAGATCCAGCTTTATGACACTATATACAGCTTTTCCCACAGAAACTGTCTCGTTGGTCTTGTGGTTAGCATGTTCAACTGCAGCCGACGAGGTCTCGGGTTCGAGTCCCGGGTCGGGCCATAACTAGTATTGGGTTTTTCTGACAAGAAATTCTCACTAGCCCGAAGTTAAGAAGTTGGCGGTGTTTCACCCCCGTACCTCGGAGAGTACGTTAAGCCGTCGGCCCTGTGCCTGATCTCTCTCCGGTCGTGTCGGATTTTCCGTCCCATCAGGCTATTAGAGTAAAGGAACAGAGAGTGCACCTGTGCGCACTATAATATCTCCCGCGCAGATGACTAATCTCTACGGAGATAGGCCGTCGTGGCCGAAATTAGATCGGGAGGACATTATTTATTATTATTACAGCTTTTATTCGGTACAAAACAAAATTACGAACTCAAATAACTAAATTCTTAACAAGCTAAGATACGTAACTATTTAATGAAAGCTAAATAAATGTATCGATTTCACGTTTAAGTAGCCTACCAGTATAGATTTATCTGTCACGAACTTAGGGAAAAGTGCAAAATAGACTGTCCTTATTTCGTGATATTGATTTTTGGAAATTCCAGCACTCAATTTTGTAGATCATTTTTAAATTATGTAATTTAACTATTAACTACCCCCTATGTATAATAAAAATAAACAAAATTACATGAAATTAATCGAATAAGAAACAAAATTAAGCTGATAGTATCTATGCGAATTTATCTAATAAGTAATTGTAAATTCAGGTCACCTTCAAACTCGTATTATAAGAACTCTAGTGAACAAAACATATACCGAATTTAGCTCCTAAGAAACTTAATCAAATACATTATTTGTTTTTTAATTTACATTCAAATTATCTTGATTATTATATAAATACACAAGCAACAAAAAATTATCTCAAATATCCCTAATTCGTTAGTTTTTTTTTTTTTAATCCACTACAAGTTAGCCCTTGACTGCGATCTCACCTGATGGTAAGTGATGATGCAGTCTAAGATGGTAGCGGGCTAACCTGTTAGAGGCATGGCAGTTAATTAAACCCATACCCCTATTTGGTTTCTACACGGCATCGTACCGGAACGCTAAATCGCTTGGCGGCACGTCTTTGCCGGTAGGGTGGTAACTAGCCACGGCCGAAGCCTCCCACCAGGCCAGACCAGGGAAATTTCAGAAATTATAAATTTCCAAACCCTGCCGGGGATCGAACCCGGGACCTCCGCACGTTAAGGCAACAGCCCTCAACACTACGCCACGGAGGTCGTCAAACGGTCGTCGTCGTTGTTAGTGTCACGAACTAGGGGACACACGAAAAATAAAATGACCGCTATTTCGTGAGTCGATTTATTGCAATTTTGACGAAATTCTTTTCCGAGTCAAATCAATTGTTAAGGAACACATAAAAGCCCTATTAAAAGTTTTATTCAAATGGACTTAGCTATGCCTTTCTGTAAGCTTAAGAAATACGAGCGCTAACCTTACGGTGACAAGTAGTAAACGCAAGCCGCACAGATGTTTGTGGCCGACAGATAGTTTAGTTTAGTTTAGTGAGCGTCGTATTGCTTTCAGTTTAGTAGCCAAAATGTTAGCACTTGATTTTTTAGACAGCTTAGGTAAATGATAGAAATTTTTACAAAATTGTATATTAAAAATAAATATTAAGTATTTAAATTGCTTATTTTTTGCGCCAGAAACAAAACTAACGAAATTACGTACTATCACGAACCAGGGGGGTACCTTAAATGTTAACTTTCCAATATTCACTGGTGTGGATATCAGATGGTAAATCAACCCAATCTTCCCTGCCAAGTGTGGATTCAATATAAAAGTCGCTGTCTCTGCTAGTGCTACCTCTGCCAACTCGGTTGTATTTTCGTTTCCTCACTTTCGTGGGTTCCGGGTGGGCACGGCACGGGCCACCCCCCCCCCCCCCCCCCCCCATATACGCCAATAGTTATACCTTATGATACCTCAGAATCAAATGCTCTGCCCAGCGATCTAGGGAATAAAAACCTCCTCCCCTCCTCCTTTAAACTTATTATACTTAACTTAGTATTAATGTGCACGAGTCGAGCGTTCATACATACGCTCAGCATTCAACTCGCGCGCGAACTATACCTATCCAAAATAGTGTTTGGCTCAAAGACACTTTATATGCAATTATTGCAATTCAACTCACCTACAAGTACAATAGGCACTGAAGAACTGAAGTGTTTCAATTCAGGATACCATTTGTGAATAACGTTTTCATATGACGACCGACTCCCCACCGAATAACACACGAGGAAGCAGTGCGTCTGTAATAAATAGAAAATCAAAAATAATAAAGAAATAATAGAGGTAGGCAGGTAACTACTAGTTTGCCTAAATAATAATTCATTTAATTAATTAATTAATTATCCGTAAACGCTCTACCAGACTGGCAGGACTGGATTCGCCAATTGACGAAATTATATTTTTTCACAATTTCAGCTTGCCAAAAGGACCTTCCCGAAATTCGTTGCCAGCTATTGGACCATCATAACATGTCTCATACACAGCCCTTATCCGAAATTATTTGAAACTTTTGTATCGGATTCGGTTGTACGGGTACGGGTAGATTCTTATTTCTGATATAGGTAGGTAGGTACATATTTTTTTATGGGCAAAACGAGCTTATATTTTGCAACAAAATCAGAAATACATTGAATAAATACATTCTTCTTTGGAAACCTCAATAAACGGTGCAAGTCCGAGAGGAACGGCAGTCCGAAAACTCCAATCGCCAACCACAGGTCGCAGCTGCAAAACTGCAATCCATATAAGAATGTAGACTACCTAAGCGTAACTAAGTACAGTTACGCTTGAAATTCATTCATAGAGTTTCATTTAAGCCAGCGCCAGGTTGTAGTTTGTTTACTCTACCTGTGTACTCTAGGCGTTACGGATAAAATTACCAGCAATGCGAGCGAAGCGAGTGACGACATGACGACTGACGCGATTCAAATAAAAGCAATAAAAGTAAGGATCATTTACCCCGTTATATGATAGCGGCCTCAGCCGTTCGTAGTCCTCCTGTCCAGCTGTGTCCCATAGTGCCATCTCTACTTCTTGGCCATCTACCACGATGCGATCCAAATAGTTGTCAAACCTAAAACACAGTGGAGACATCGCGGTTTAATTTTTAAGCAATGGACTACTATAGTATACACATATTTCATTAGTTAAATAGGTCTACGTAAATCTATACTAATATTATAAATGCGAAAGTTTGGATGGATGGATGGATGTAGGTATGGATGTTTGTTACTCAATCACGCCAGAACGGCTAAACGGATCTGGGTAAAATTTGGCACAGAGATAGATTATAGTCTGGAGTTTGGAATAACATAGGCTACTTTTTATCCCGGAAAATTAAAGAGATAGCGCAAGAACCAAAAACCACAATCCACGCGGACGAAGTCGCGGACATTACATTTTATTGTAAATATTAAAAAATCGAAAGTGTGTTTGTTTGTTGGTTTGTCCTTCAATCACGTTGTAACGGAGCAACAAATTGACCGGATTTTTTGACCGAGCGAAGCGAAAGTCTCCGAGTCTACTTGAGTGAATTTGCACTTGTCCGTCCGTCCGTCCGTCCGTCTGTCTGTCAGAGCCTTATAACTTCTAAATTACTGAACGTACTTAATTACTTCAAATTTAAATATATTATGTAAACCGATGGCCTCCAGCCGAATATGGCTTAAAAAGTTATAAAAATCTATATTTCGGGGGGCTCTCATAGAAGCGAATGCGAAGTAAAATATTTTTTGTAGCGTTAGGTACATAGGGTTGCGGTATATCATCTTAAAGAAAATTAGGAATATCTTTAGGAGTCCCAAAATATCTTTTTTTAAATTTTTCCCCTAAAATTGACGAAATGGGGGCCTTTCAAAGTGGAGATTTTCTAACGTCCAAAGTTGACCTCAGAACTCTCAATTTTCTGAAAGGCGGAGCCTGAAACTTGATCAATTATATTTGAATTATATCCTGTACCTACTTGAACAACAAATAATTACTAAAATAAGATAAATATTATAAGGAACGAAATTATATAGGTAGGGGAGACCGGGGATGGTTGGAGTTATTCAGGTACCTAAAATACTAATCTATAACCTATATAAGTATCATTATAATACTTATTTAGTCGATTTTCTAAACCCCTGACGCTTGGTCAACCTACCCCATATCCGGGGTAAGTTGACCATAAGCATGGGGTAGGTTGACCTAGGCAGTAATTAGTGTAAATAAAGAGGATAAGTATAAAATAAAACATTAAAATGTACTAAATGATTTTACTACACTTTTTTTACACTTTTTTACTGTACTTTTTATTTAATTATAAAAAAACTTAAATTTGAGATCCATTCTCGGTTAATAAAGAACTTTACTAAAGGTAACAGTCACTTTTTAAACTATTAAAAAAAAACTTAAATTTACAATAAGTAAGATTAATTTTTGTACTTTCTATTTCAAACTTAATTGTAACTTGAATTATTATAATAAATCGCTAATCACAGATCAAATTGCTTTTATGAAAATATTATTCAACATACATAAACTTGTGAGTATCTATTATTATAATGTATAAATAAACAATTAAAACAGAAAACTTCCGTTCTAAAAATTAACTTAATAATGAAAATAGAACAATCAGTCTCTTATTAGAGTTTTTAAATATATCTACTAACAAAATATGATTTAATTTATTAATTTTGAATGAGTGATTATCATAAACTTTTATTTCTATGTACCCCGCCGTGTCCAGGGTCAAATTTGCTCTCCTGAGTTTCGGATTATTTTCTAGCTTATGTTTAAGTTTAGTTATATTACGATGCAACGTTTTGTATGGAATTTGGTATTTTTTTGATGTGGCGTTTATGCTATTATTATCGAAGATTACTGCGTGGCAAGCTCTTTCTAGGATATCTTTTGGTACATCACCCCTTTCAGATTCTCTTATGTACGTCCTCATTTTTCTGTAAAAATACAACTGTAATTTAGTATGTGAGAGAGACCATAATAGTGTTTACATTGATGATGCACATTAACCATTAGCCCACACAATTCTTTAAAAAAAGTATAAAATTTTATACTTATTTTAAAGAATAACTTTTTTTTAATAACTAAACTAATAAGTCTACCTACCCCGAAAAAAATTGGTCAACCAACCCCTGACGCCATTTTGAATTTTACCTGCGTATCATATGCAAACTCTGGCACTAACATGGAAGCAATACAGTGTAATATAGAATAAAACTATCATATTTACATTAGGCATAACAACTACATTGTTTCTAACAGATCCATAGACACGATAACAAAAAAAGTACGAACGAAAAAAGTTACTTACCAAGACCAAAAATACAAAATGTGATGCCACTCACGAACCCCGCGCGACTGCGGCGGCTCACTTCGCACAAGTTAGCGGGTCGCGGGGAGGCATCGTCACACATAATTGGTTGATGAAAAGCACGTGATAGTGGCGAATTATTGTTGATTAGTCTACCTGCCCCTATAGCCAACCAACCCCGGTCTCCCCTAATTTTTAATGAGTTTCAGTATTTTTAACAGAACTTCACAATGATGTCAATAGATGGCGTTCTTTAAAAGTTTATTCGTTTGTGCTTACTAATAATATTACAATATAATATAGTTAAAACTATTTCAAATGGATACCGCGAGGCAATGATCTTAGAAGAAAAAGAGACCTCTTTTAGAAGAAATAGAAGCCTTTTTTCTTTTCTTTAGAATAAAAAGAAAAAGAAGCCTCTTTTTCTTTAAGATCATTGCCGCGAGGTCTCAGATCGGGGCGAACCACTAGTGTAAAAGTTTGTTACTCCTTCACGCTAACATGACTAAACCGATTTGGCGGCAATTGGGAATGGGGAAATAAAAAATAATCTTGATCCGCGCGGCCGAATTCGCGGGCTGGGTGTAGTACAAGCTGTAAACTAACACAAGCCCTAGCACCTATTATACGATGTCCATAACAGCGTAGGTGCGGTATTTTCTCGTTAGTTCGCTTTACATCAGACGACCTTGTGCAACAGTTACAATACGACTAGATATCTATCAGCAACGGTCATTGACTACAAAAACGCGTAGGACCTCGGAATGTGGCACAGAGATGGATCATAAGGAAGTAAGACTACTATACTTATAATACAGCGTGCGTCCAGATTCTTAAAGTGGAAACGACATACAGACAATACAACAATGCCGATACGTATTTGACTTTATAAATAGTGCAATCGCTTCGCACCAATGTACCTATAGGCCATTACCAATCCTAATTCAAACACTTGCGAAATGTTTTAAGCGGTCGTTATCAATAAATTATTATCATCCATTGATTATATTAATAATAAATAACTTTTTTTGTTGATAACGGTTTAACTGATAGGTAGGTATATCCACGAACTCACCTATAACTTACAACGAAAAAAGGCAATTCGAGATGTTATATTAACTCAGTCTACAATAGGCCCCGAAATGGATAATTCTTAATACTAAATACAAACTTGGCTTTACACTTTTACCAGTATTAGTTATACATAAGCTATCAAGTAGGTATGCCATTAATCATTATACCTACATCACCTACATAATATAAGAATATCCACAAAGTTATCGTACCTACCCGCGCGGCCGAAGTCTCCAACCACTAGGCTATCACAACCTACCCAATTAATTAATGCTATTAAGTATTCACTAATGGTTAGCCTCGACCTATAAGACCTCGCGTCCTATGAGTTACAAAATTCGACCGACAAATACTTAATACATATAAAACCAGATTTTTTTGTCTTGTTACCTATATATTTTGTGATCTCATATATATTTTTGTTTGATAATTGACTGATAAATTCGTAAGTATTTAGCGTTCAACTACGTAAGTTACAGCGTTTGATGTAAAGTCGTTTTTCAGATAGCACCCGGGACAAAATTGATCTGCCCCCCGATTACGTAAGAATTGTTCATCAAACGTTAGATATTTTTGTCAAAGTAAAATAGACCATAAGCACATTGAATTAGAGCTCAATTTCGTCTGCCCATTCTTATACGTTTAGGTATGAACGATACTCGAACGTATAAGAATGGATACACGAAATTGAGCTCTAATTTAATGCAGTTATGGTATATAAACTTTGACGACGAACTTTAACGTTTTGATCGGACATTCTTACATGATAAGGGGGCTGAAATAGCAACTGTGGTAGCACCCCAAATCGTACATTTTTGTAGTAGGTAAATATTAAAAAATATATATTTTGTACTCAAGTTGAAAGCAGCTATTCGAGAATATCCCATAAGCCTGGGTCAAGCTAAAAAAAAATACTTCTAATTTGCTTCTATGAGAGCCCCCTTGAGGTTAAAGATTATTGCTCTATTATGGAATGTTATAACTTTTTATGTAATTTTCGGCTTTAGGCCATCGATTAACATAAAATATGTAAATTTGAAGTACATAATTATATTCATCAATTCGGAAGTTATGTGGCTCTGACAGACGGACAGACGGACCACAGACATACAAACCAGATGTCTGTGAGACGGACAGACGGACAAATGCCAATCCACGCAAGTAGACTCGGAGTCGCTTCGCTCGGGCAATAGTTTTTCATTCGTGGTGTGTGGAACTTTGGAAGTCCTTTCTAAAGACCTACTTACGTTCAGCATTAGGTATGTTAGCATCACATTGTTATTCTTTCGTCACAAACCGCCGTCCGACGATGTTGGTTTTTTCCAGCCTTCTAAAGTAGATTGACTACTTATCAAACACAAAAAACATAAGTACCTATTTTTAAAAAACCGGTCAAGAGTCCGACTCGCGCACTAAGGGTTCCGTACCACCATACAATAAATTATTATTTTAGTAATTAACAAGAAAGATGTTATAACACGTACCTTATCAGCTGTGAAATAACTGGCTTACACAAAACTGATAGCCCTCACAAACAATTGGACACCTTCCCTATAGATATACTTGTGCTGGGAGCCCTTGCTTCTTGCCAAATTTCATCTGGGTAAACGGGAAGTACTTATAACTACTGGTATTGATTTATTGGCGAGTGTAAAAATATGCAAAATATGCTGCCGTAGGTATCTTTTGATTGTAGATACTTGATTTTTTTATCGCTCCAAAGGACCGTAGACCCAAGTATTTGATATTAATTTCAATAGGAATTCAAAACCTCCACACGTTCCCGATAAAAAGGTGGTTGACAAACAGGCAGACGACAACGAAGTGATCTTTTAAAAGGGTTCCTTTTTTCCTCTTGAGCTACGGTACCCTAAAACCTATTTGATCGTAAACCCAAACCTATTAGGTAGGTACCTATCATGGTAGTATCGCTCTTATCGCTACCTACATCGAAATGTGGAGATTGCAATAGTAACATATTAAAATCATGCATGTCATCAATGAGTAAGGATGTGTTGGTTCTTACAATAATAATATTACATAATCATCGAATCTTTTATAAATCGAACAGCTAAGTAAATAGTTCAATACATTAATGATATCTTATTTAAGTAAAAAAACCGGCAAAGTGCGAGTCGGACTCGCGCACCGAGGGTTCCGTACAAACCTGTAGCAAGTTTTACGATTAATGAATTTAATGAACCGCAAAACTAACTTTGTTTGTAGAGGTTTTCTGTTAATATCAAAAAAACTATGCTAGTTAGAGCATTGGCTATAGTTTTCCTGTAAAATATACATAAATTCCTATTGACCATAATTATTTCAGATTTTTCGATTGGTAAACTCCGGAGATAAGGGGGGGGGAACGGTATTTTTTTTGACTTTTTCCCCGATAAATCAAAAACTATCATGACTAAAAATAATTAAAAATCTGTTTTAGAATGTACAAAGTAAACCCTTTCATATGATACCCCACACAGTACAGTTATCTCACTTTTAAATTTCAACGCTCCGATTTTCCCCCCTTTTTAAATAAGAACAAAAATAATTTCCAATTTTTTTTAATTCCAGTGTCTTTGGGCCACTAATATACATAACTATTCCAAATTTCATGTCGATAGCTTCGGTAGTTACTGAAATAATCGAGTGTGACGGACGGACAGACAGACAGACAGACAGACAGACGGAGAAAGTCGCACCATAAGGGTTCCATTTTTACCATTTTGGTACGGAACCCTAAAAATGTATGTTGGACGGTCTGTTCGTAATACTTATTTGTACGTTCTGCACGTATTCTTAACCAATTGGGCTAGCACTTTTTATTACAGTTGTTGTCGGCACTTAGGTACGTGAAGGTTTCTGACATGTACATCAACGTATTGGTGCCTTGGTAATTTAGATTTATTAATACTTTCAATATCATCAGAATTTCACAATTTACTTACAAAGCTTCAATTTATAAAGGAAAATAATCAGGTCGGTATGGATAGGTACACCTAAGTATGAATTACTGTCCGCATACTACAATGTGTTTGGTATTTACCACAATAGGTACGACTGAGTCACGTAAAATGATAACATTTCAGTGGATTCACTAAAGGAAAATGGAAGTAACAAAATTCCATACAATTTTATTTGAAACGAGCGCGTAGAGCGTTCGAACTTCGTATGTGCCTAGGATACTGTACTCGCGTGATCGCGTTCGTAAAATCAGTAATGCACCGATAAACATTGCGTTGTCTCCTCTAAGATAACGATGTTACCGCATCAACCTGCTAATTTAGACACGCACGTGAGAAACTAGCGCAGCAGCCAACCCATTGACCTATAGGTATAGCCGCAACCCACTATACATAGGTACAGATACCTGCACTGGGAAATATACTTACACTGTTGGTACATATTCCTTAGGAAATTCATTCCGCGTGTACACGTAGAGCAGGCAGGTTTTGCCAACCATACCATCGCCCACTACTGTTATTTTCAGTCTCGGCACCGTCCCCATGATGGTTCGTACCACGGCATCCGACAAAAGCAAACGGTCACACACAATTCACAACTCACAGTTGAAACAATAACTACTATTGTTTTATCACTCGTTTTCACTACAACCGTGGCATATCGAATTTTAGCGACGACTTGATCATCGGCAAGACAAATCGGTCCTTGACGATTCTTATCACTCAGTGATGTAATGATCTTATCAAAGTCGTAGAAACATGTAAGATAACGCGGCAATTTAAATTAAAACAAGCGCGCGCGCTCTTTGCTAGTCAAAAGCGAAATGATGACAAAATTATTAAAATGCGCATGATTCAACTGCGCGGTTTGTCATGACGAACCGCAACCGGCCTTTACGTCCGCGACCGGCGCGTGTCCGCGGAAGGCGCAAGCCCTAGCGAATATAATCGTAATTAATTCTATGAACGTACACTGCCCAAACTTTGCTAACAAATAGACTACCTACGTCACACTTTTGTATGGTTCTACATAAAAAATATATTGGTGACCATATTATTATGCGTGAAACAAACAATTAGTTAACAATAATTACTTTGGTTTATTACATTCTTAAATTTTACCCTCGTTTATTTTGTCTTAATTGACTGAATGATCATCAAGATCATTAATTTAATGAGATAGATCTAGGTAATTTTATTTTGTTGCATTTATAATGAGTATCAAAATAGTTTTTTTGAAAAAGCTAAAGCCTTTATGTATATAAAATTACTTTTGGTTTTCCCAGATAAAGTTACATCAAAATCGGTTCAGCTGCTTTAGTTACGCTTTGCTAGTGCCCTCATGATACCAACGCAAAAGTCGGCGTACTATGATCCTCAACAATCGCCACATAGGAGAGAATTCTAGTTCGAAGTTCAGCTGATTTAGTGGTTATCTAGACTGGCTTCATTTAAAAGAACTTATGATATATCACTTATTGCATAAATATATGAAAAAAATATTATAAAATAGACATTTATTTTAATAATCTAAAATTAAGATGCTTCAACAATAATAAATTATTATAAATTGTTGCGATTGTAATTTGCCATTAGTGACTTGATAATCAATTCTATTATTACACATGAATTAAAGTTGTGTTCAATTAAAACTAAGTCAATAAAATAAAATAAAAGGTAATATTTATGATTAATAATACTGAAATAATTAATGAGATCAGTCAGTTCTTACAAATACAAATTATGATAATGATAATTAATGAATTATTGAATCGTTATATAATAGTAAGTAATTCTTGGTAACATTAGTTGCCTTAGTTTTGCTTAAAACTAATTTGTAATTCTTAAGTAAAAAAGCCTGAGCATTCTTGCAACAGACAAAGTTATTCATTTTCATAGCAGGTTGTTTCTGCTATTATTATAACTAATCTAATTTTCCTTAGCATGCCCAAAAGATAAACAAGTCACAGCAATCTACTTTGAGCTGGCTCTGGTTGGGTTAAGATATTTTCACTTATATCACAATTTATTCTGTAACAATGTCCAATATGTGAATAAATTGAATCTTGTCTCAGCAAGAAGCAACTTTTTTATCTATTGGGCATAATGAGGACAACCTATAGGAAATTATTTATTTTTTTAGCTTGACATTACTGATGCCTTCAAGTATAATCTCTTCCTTAAGAGCCAAGACTTCTCTAATGAGATCCTGGTTGCTAGCTTGCAGCTGAGCTATCAAAGCTCTATGTTTCCTCTCTCGTTCTTTCAGCTGCATCATTGTTGAGTCGCAAACATCAGCACATGGAGTATAACTATCTGTTCAACAACAAACAGAGGAATTACAATCCTATCAAACTCTACTTCATAACATTCTACTTCAACAAACTTGAAAACTTCCTACTTTAAAAAAAAAGTAAACCATACATTTAGGACTGGACTAAAATTGAAAAGGTTGGGTGTTCAAACCTCACCTATAGTAATTTGACTATGTCCACCATAGATAATATATTAAACAGCCAATAAATAAACAGGCCCAACACTCTTTAATTTTAATCTTTTAAAGGTTGCAGAAACTACTTTTGGTGCCCGACACACACATTGTGATTCTTACCAGATTTGTTTCTTATTCTATCCATCAATTTGTCATTTTGAAGCTGAAGTTTTGCGATCTTGTTTTTTAAGCATTTGTCATTGGTTTCCTTTTGCTTGCTTAGTTGGCTCAACTTAGCTCTAGTGTCAAGCAGTTTTTGATAAACTTCATTTGATTGATCAGACACTCTTTGCGCTGATGCAACACATGCTTTTGATTCATTTTTTTCTGAATTCAACTTCTCTTTCATCCTTGCCATTGAGCCCTATAAAGATTTTTTTCTCAAATGAAAGAGTTTACCAATCCTATTTTATTTTTACCACCAAGAAATTACATGATTGCTGAGAATTTCTCATATATACAGTTTATTCCACACCTTAGCCCTTCCAGTGCCCATGTTTCCTGCCTAAGTATAACTCAAGTATGAACAAGGTAATAGTGAATGGACATTTTTAAGAAAGGTTAATTTTAATCTTGGAACAAACATCAAAGAGTACCCCCCAGGACTTTTAAAACCTAATTCATGCATACAAAGTAGCAGAAATCTTAGAGTATCGGCAAAGATGTGCCGCCAAGCGATTTAGCGTTCCGGTATGAAGCCGTATAGAAACCGAATAGGGGTATGGGTTTAATATAACTGCCATGCCCCTAACAGGTTAACCCGCTACCATCTTAGATTGATCGCAGTCAAGGGCTAACTTGTAGTGGATAAAAAAAAGTACTTAAATTATGTATTAAAAAATATTGATAATAAATGTAAGTCTTACAGTTAACTGCTTGTTATTATGTTCAAGTATATGGTTCTGTTCCATCAATCGCTCAGCTTTTTCTGTAGTATTCTTGTGATATTGCAATAGTGTCCAGACTGAATTTATAAGCGTTACAAGGGCCTCTGGTCGCAATGTTTCATTCTCTACATCAGTGTGAGGATTAAAGATATAATCAATATTGAACAAGCCCAGTTCCTAGGAAAAAAATGTACTTTATTATTTCAACTATGAACTACAGTCGACTGTATCTAAGTTGAACCAAAATGGCGGTCTTCTGCGCAGGTACATTGTACTACAGAGCCGAGCGGGGCATGCGCGGGGAGCGAGGGGTATGGGCTGAGGGCCTCGCGGCGCACCTCATACCCTTCTGTTTCTGGTCGGTGCCTCATACCGCACTTCGTTTGACACCCGAAATGTCGCCGCAGGGTTCAATTTACGCCGCGGCTATTATACTACGTTATAAGTTTATCAGGACATAAAGTATAATATATAGGCACATGTGAGGCACTTATGGATAATATTATTTTCTATGTACTATAAAATATTACCTACTTACCTCATGGAGTCCGATTAAACATTCTTTGAAGTTCTTCAGTGTGCACGGTTCGTACGCCGTAGCTTTTTTAAATCTATAATTTTGTAGTAGTTCTCTAACTTCGTCATCTAAACTTTCGAAAGCTACGGAAGCCATGCTTGAACTTGAAAATCAAGTAAGTATAAATTTTATAATTTATTTTGTACCTACTTTACTTAAAAATTTAGTTTATAACTTTTTTACAACAAAAAAGTTTTTCGCGAAACTTTTTGAGTTTGACAGCGGTGGTTTGACAGCGTCTAGCCGTCTATTAAAACCTACTATAGACTATAAACACAGATTAGTAATGAATACTACGTATATATGTCTGTGACTACGTATTACTATAAAACTTTCTTTACCAATGAGTAAATAAATTACTCTGTACTCATTGGCTACAGAGACTAGTAACCAGAGAGTGATTGGCTAAGTTGAACCACAAACAAAATAATATGTCTGTAGTTTGAGCTGACTTCACTCCTGGGCTCTGGGTTCCAGCCATAGATTAACTACTATGTTCTGGTAGCCCAAAGCCGGGACAAAAGTGCAAAATCCACACTTTGTACATAGAACACTAATAATAATTATACTCCTACTTTGTATCACGGCATTGTTCTGAGCACTAGCGTTGTCACTCTTATGGTAAATCATGCTAAAATCTATAATAAAATCCAGCTAAAAACCCTTTTAGGAATGTTTTTAACCCTTTTTTGTGGCTCAAACTGTATTCTTGATCTATGGCAGTGGCTACGTGTGCGAGAAGGACATCAACATATAGTCTCTTTGAAGACCGTTAATTTCGTAATTCGTAGACAGAGCAATGGTTAACAGCTTTTACACTGGATCCTGCAGAACTTACTTTTTTCATGCATACGACGCGGCGCGACATTAGTTGCCGCACCGATCCCTTATTTTACACTAGCTGATGCCCGCGACTCCGTCCGCGTGGTTAAGTTTTTTTTTATTCCTGCGGGAACTCCTTAATTTTCCGGGATAAAAAGTAGCCTATGTCACTCTCCCAGGTGCCTAACTATAACCATGCCAAAAATCACGTCAATCCGTTGCTCTGTTGCGGCGTGATTGAAGGACAAACCAACAAACAAACACACTTTCGCATTTATAATATTAGTATGATAATAAACATTTCAGCTTCATTGTCATAGACGTGACCGCTTGAGCAGTCGCTCCAGAACGTAAACAGCGTGGCGAATGGCAATGCTATTATCGATGATACTGCCCATTAACTCGATTTAAGTATGGTCGTCCTAAGCCCCTAATACTATAGTATTATTTTAGCAGCTACCTACAGATTAAAAACACAATATATAGTTCTTTCATTTATTTAACAATCGACACTTGTTGTTTGAAGATTTATCAAATATGTAATTATAAAAGGGTTCCAACATAATCACATTTTGTAAATGGCACTGTTAGGTACTAGTCATTAATAATTATAATAATAAGCAAGTGCACAAAGGTGGAAATTAAACTCGATGCGCTACATACGAGTCGAATTTTCAATGTGCATGTCTATCATACGTTATTTATTTGTATTAAGTGTAAGAAATAAACAATCAAACCTTGCAATGCTTGGAAAAAAAGATGGAGATAGCATACAACATCATTATTAGGTACCACAAGTTCATAGTTGGTGACAGACGGTGCATTCTAGCACAAGTGCAGCAATAGTCAAAAGTTAAAACATAGAGTTTTTTACATGTTCATATTAATATCATGGTGCTTTCTTAGTAGAAAAAAAAGGTTGTGCTAAATCCTTAAAAGCTAAGTAACCTAATAAGTAAACTACGTTCAGTCCAAACGACACTCTAGCCGATCCGCGGCAAATATAATTGATGGGTCCAACAACTTGACGTGTCACTTTTTCCTTGAGTGATCTATCAGTTTATTCTGGAATTAAAAGATGGATTTTTATTGTATTGAGAAAATATCCAGATGACACGTTTAAGTTTTTTTAAAATCTTGTCCTAACTATTACATTTTCCGGTATAAAAAGTTGTGTCTTTGAGATGCAACCTACATTAGAATGAAAGAATGAATGATTGAATTTGTACCAAATTTTATAAAAATTGGTAAAACGGAAGTGCCTTGAAAAGGTAATGGGCAGGCTAACTTTCGCATTAATTTTAAATATTAGGACGAAACATGAAAACTTTTAAAATAATAAAATACCTTAGCCAAAAGGAGACCGATTTCGCTCAGCCGCTTATGTTGGTATGTGAGTGGTTCATGAAGCTTAGCATCACCGCGTTTGTAGAAGTCACTGTAGTCGAGGCGGAAGGCAAGTGTTTGGAGGGACACCTCGGCGTGTAACGCGAGCTTTAGAATCAAAGTGGTCACATGGCCTCTGTTAACAAAGACATTAATTTAAATTAGATAATTAAAAATTATTTATTTGATACTTGAACAAAAATCCCGCCAAATGCGAGTCGTTTATTTAAATTGCTGAAAACAGATAATGAAGCGGTCTTACCAACATTAGTTGTTATTAAAATACAATATGGTACACTTATGTACAGGAGTTAAAAATTTCTAATTACATTTAAAAATGTTTTTTTTAACTACAACTTTGATGGTCTCCTGTAAGTAAGTATAACAACCTCCTCAAGTAAGTATAATAACCTGTAAGTATAACAACTGTAACACGTACCTGTAAGTTCTTGCCCAAACATTTAAATCAGCCTTTCTGTTTGCTAAGAACTGTTGGAATATTTTCCTTTTTTCCTTATCTCTGGCTTCGTCTGCGCTAGCGACCGGGAACTCTCCTTAAAAAAAACACAGTAACAATAATATTGGCAGATTTCTTAAACCCGCGCAAATTGAATATGGTGACGATAAAACAGTTGTGCAAGCAGCACAGCTGATAAAACGTCGCCCGTTTTCATTAAAAGAAACAGCGGAAGTTTTCGGTGAAAGTGACGTTTGAATGACAGCTGCCACAAGTCAGAAGGAACCAACAAGGAAAATAGGGTATGTTCCGAAATACACTGCGAGCACTGTACGGTGTGACGTCAATTTAGTATACTGCTAAGCCCTTCCTTTATAGTTAGGTATACTGGTTACTGCTTAAAACGGAACGCAGTCAGCAGTTTAGCACTGAGAGCACCTTACCTCGAAAACGCCAGTGCTCACAGTACAAAAATGGCAACGATTTAAGACGTCATATATTTCCCTAGGATACTGCGGCAGTTTACTGTCAGTCCATAACTAAGAGCACTATTAACAGTGCTCGCAGTGTATATCAAAACACACCCATAATCTATGGTAGTGACAACTTGCACCAGCACCAGCACCAGCACCACCGGCATCAGCTCGAATCTCGATTTAAGATGGCGACTGCAATAGCTGTTCTGATAAGCAACCATTTTTAGTGAGTTGTGACCTTTGAATGTTACTACAGTGAGAAAAAACTCTCAGCTCGCGTCTTAAGAAATTTTAATTCAAGTTGTGTTTACCTCGTGAAACTCGTTCAGCTTTCAACTGCTCCAGCTGATCGCGTCGCTCGAGCTCGCGGTTGATGCCCGCGTGCAGGGTCGTCTCGAAGCTCCGCAGCGATAGGGTCTCGTTCAGCACATTGCCGAGATATGACTGGAGTTCCTATAAGAAATACTCAACGATGATATAAGTTGCTATGCACAAAATTAAGCCTGCTTTTTAACGGCACGTTGGAGGATGTGTGTGAAACCCACCAAATAGATTGCATATTTTTATAGCATAAGTTGGAGCGTGTCAGATGCCAGATGGTGAACTTTTACCTAATAATCGAAAATGAACACGAATCGGATAATAATCGGACTGAACTGATAGTCGCTTCAAAATGGCGCCAAGGAAGAGTTCGAACGTTAATACGTTCGAACTCATCCTTGGCGCCATTTTAATTGACCGAGCGAAGCGAAGGTCTCCGAGTCTCTGAGTGAATTGGCACTTGTCCGTCCGTCTGTCAGAGCCTTATAACTTCTCAATTACTGAACGTAATTACTTCAAATTTAAATATAATATGTAAAACGATGGCCTCCCGCTGAATATGGCTTAAAAAGTTATAAAAATTTTTATTTCAGGGGGGCTCTCATAGAAGCGAATGCGAAGTAAAATATTTTCTATAGCGTTACACAGGGTTGCGGTATATCATTTTAAAGATAATTAGGAATAGAGTCCAAAAATATTTTTTTTTTAATTTTTCCCCTAAAATTGACGAAATGGGGGGCTTTCAAAGTGGAGATTTTCTAACGTCCAAAGTTGACCTCAGAACTTTCAATTTTCTGAAAGGCTGAGCCTGAAACTTATCAACTATTTGAATTATGCCTATCCTGTACTTGAACAACAAATACTAAAATTAGATAAATATTTTAAGGAAACGAAATTATTTAATTTTTAATGAGCTTCATTATTTTTAACAGATCTTCACAATGATGTCAATAGATGGCGCTCTGTGATACCGCGAGGTCTCAGTTCGGGGCAAACCACTAGTAATATAAATCGCGATAATAGAAAATACTTAACCAAGATTTTGTAATATTTAAGAAAATAATTGGCTAAGTTCGTGTCGAAACAGGCTTCGTCACCTCCGCGCCCTCGAAGCTCGCCTCCTGCAGCGCGCCGCATAGCCGCAGCCCAGCGCTGCGTCACGGTCGTGTAGCGAGTGCTCGTACCTGCGTGGTGTGGTGTATCATGGCGTGTATGGAGTGGCGGTCGAGCGCGCGGTGGTGCAACGCCAGCAGGCGGTCGAGGTGCTGGCGCGCCGCGGCCGCCGCCAGCAGCTCAGCCCACGCCGCCTCCGCGCCCTCGAAGCTCGCCTCCTGCAGCGCGCCGCACAGCCGCAGCGCCTCCGCGCGCAGGCACGACACGCGCCGCATTAGCCCCCACACCTCTACACACAACAATACCACAGTCTTAGCGGATACAGTGGGAACAGTGTGCCCAGCGGCCCAGTCGACCACTACGTCGGCTCTAGCACAGTCTCTCACCGGGCATGGTCTTGAGTCTCTTCTGCAGGATGGTGTGGTCGCGCCAGGCGTGGTGCAGCGCGTGCTCGATGCGCTTGACGCGCCACAGCTGCGTGAAGAGCGCGCGGTAGCGGGCGGCGCACGTGGCCGGGAACAGTGTACCCAGCGGCCCGTCCACGCGGTACTGCAGTGCGAAAACATCCCACCCGCTGTCCTCACGGCCATCACCTTGGACAAGTTGTCATCTGGTATCATTTGGTTGTTTATAAGCAAGCATAGCCTTCTTTATTAATAACGAAACGCTATAACGAGTAATGAGTTCAACATGTCAGCAAAACGCCACCAGAATATATGTTATTTTACACCCCCATAACAACAATAACTTTTCGTTATAAGAAACTATATTATGTTAAAATTTATTACTCATTTTTGTATTTACTTTTGAAACTAAAGAATTTCAGTAAATTTATTAAACTTACAGTTAGGATATAGGTTGACGTGTAGGCGCGCGAGTACGTGCGGCGGCTCGAACTGCGCATTGGTCGCACGGACGGCCGTCTCCAGCGTGCACGTCAGATTGTGCACGTACAAAGATGTCGCCGGCTTGTTTAGCTCCTCCCTACAGAAGTAAATAAATGTTTGAAAGTCAATGAGTGCGAGACGAGACTCGCATATAATTTGCCACACAGTTCCAGTAATTGACATCGCGGTGAGTTAAACTAAACTTGAGTTATTTTTGGAACAAAGTTCCAGCGACGACGGGGTATCCTAGCCGGCAAAAAACGCGTCCGTCCGTAAATGCGTGGAGTAAGATTTTTAAACGAAGACAAAAGGTCTTAAATATAAATACTATACTATATCCACCACCACCACCATTACAACCCATTAACGTCGAACTGCTGGGCATTAGAATTAGACAGGGAACAGGGGACAGAGCTAAGACCCACCACGCTGCTCCAATGCGGGTTGGCGGGCTATACTATATACTACTACTATATAATACTACATTCCAAATTAAACTTTAATGACTTATTATTAAGGTTCAAATTGTAATATGTTTTTTATTCTAAAAAAAGGTGCGCGGCGAGGTTCTCCAGCAGGTGGTGGTGCGTGGTGAGCGCGACCAGCAGGCGCACCGCCGCCGCCGCGTGCGCCTGCCAGCACGTCACAGACGGGGGTATACACTATCTATAGTATAGTGACTGTACACTCACTGCAGCAGCGTCATGAGGTGGTGCACGAAGTCGCCCTGCGCCAGCAGCAGGTAGCGGCGGTGCGCGGCGAGGTGGTCCAGCAGGTGGTGGTGCGTGGTGAGCGCGGCCAGCAGGCGCGCCGCCGCCGCCGCGTGCGCCGCGCCCACGCCCTCGCGCAGCCCGTGCGCCTCCCACCACGCAGTCGCCGCGCCGTCGCTCGCGTCCAGCGCCTCCGCCGAACGACCCAGGCTGGTCACTGAACGACACAGGCTTATCAGTGGATTCTTTATTAGAGCCTAAATCGTTTAAGGCCATTGACCATACTAGTGCGGGCCGCTAGTGACTCACCGGAAGCCTCGTGCGACTTGAGCAGGTCGTGCAGGTGGTGGTGGTGGTCAGCCGGCGTGGGTTCGTCCGCGCACGCCTCGCGCATGAACACTACGCTCTTGCCGGTCGCGAGGATCTGTGCAGCTTGCTCCCGCGACATAAACGATGGCACCATCCATTCCCTGGACGGTACCATACAAACATTTTAATGGCTCCATCTCCATGATATCAGAGAGTTTGTTACGCATAACGCAAGTTAATTTGTAGTATTATTAGAATCACTAATTTTACTGACGTAATTGATTTACCTGACCCTGTATTTATCATGCCACATTCTGTCGATGGGTACGCCACTTCTGCTTTCAATGAAGAACTCATTGAACGGATCGTCAATCTCTCCTGTAACAACAAAAATTAAACGAATCCAACAACAACAGGAGTAAAAATCGAGATGGCAGTAACCGTGAGTGAAAAGTCGGGAACAAAAGTAAGAAAAAGTGGGGCACTCTGGGTTGTAAACATACCGTGTAAGAGCCACCGGGTGAGCATAAGCAGCAACGGATACGTTAGTGCAGTAAGTAGTCGCCGTGCGAGTGTTGCGACGCGCTCATCGCCGTGACGCACGAAGCGATGGACACATGACGCCAACTCGCCACCTTCCCATAAATGATAAACAAAGATATAATCTATACTTCTATACTATAATACTACACTACATATACAACGTTAGTTTTTAGTTTAGGCAAAAACCGAAACACGTGTCGAAAACTTCTGGACGACTGGCGTCTGGCGACGGGCGCGAGCGCGCGGGGCGCGGGCTGGCGGGCGGGGCGATGACGTCATCGACCGCGACTCTCGATGTGTCATTGTACCGCTTGCGACGCCGCGGAGCTAGCTGATTAGGTCATTCAACATTGTGTCCAAACGTGCAGGACTTTAAAATATTTTTTGGACAAAATATAACACGGTGTAAAAATGCATTGGATTCTGTTACTGATTTTGAACAAACTACTTTGAGGTTTTGCTTATACTAAAACTAACGTTGTATAATATTATAAATGCGAAAGTTACGATGGATGGATGGATGGATGGATGGATGGATGTTTGTTACTCAATCACGCCAAAACGACTGAACGGATCTGGGAGAAATTTGGCACAGAGATAGATTATAGTCTGAAATACACACATACTATTATATTGTAGTACACTGTTACTTTTTATCCCAGAAAATTAAAGATTTCAAGCGGGAACAGAAAAACCTAGGTATATCCAAGCGGACGAAGTCGCGGGCATTAGCTAGTTTTACAATAATACGTCATACAAATATTCAATATACAGAGCCTATAGTGGTGCTATGTCATTCAAATTGTTCGCTAGGGAAAGTACAGCATGACAAAATAAAACAGATGAATTGGATTCATACCTTTCTTGTGGTGCGCCGTATGTGCAATATTAGCCAACCACGTCAATCGATGTAAGGGTTCCTGCGCCCACACGCAGACACGACGCAGCGTGCCGCCGCCGCCGTCTCCTTCACACACCTATAATAATTTAATTAATATTTAATACAAAATACTGCTAATCGATAAACAAATAAATGGATATAAACTGTTTACCTGAGACTGCAATATTGCAATACTGCGATAGTACTCAGTGAGTTCATCACGTATTGACGTCACTAATCCCTCACCCATCAATCCTGTGGAGATAAAATAACACATTGGTACAGTCGATAAGATATATAGGATAAATTAATGAAGAAAAGAGATTATTGCAGACAAAACATTACATAAATCATAGTTTTACACCTTATATAGATTATTACGCACCCTGCGGCATAAGTCCTGATGAAGGATCAATGAATTCTTTAAGGCGATCATGCAGGAAGCCCAGATGTGCAATCCGTGAGTACAGCATCTGCACAGGTCGCGGCCAAACGCTCGTGCTGCGAGTCTTGACGCCCGTAGCGGCTAGCACGGCGTCCCGCACGCACGAACGGTCACTCCATCTATCTGCACGAAATTCAGAACTACATCCATATTTCCATATCCATACTAATAATATTGATTGGAGGGACGTGTGGCCTAGTTGTGACAACGCATATCAGTCGATTGCGATTGTTAAGCAACGTTGACCCAAGTCGGTAACTGGATGGGTGACCGAATTTGGAGGTTCAAATTTGGACTTTTCGTTTCCTCCGTGCCTCAAGAGCACGTTAAGCCGTCGTTCCCGGTTATTATCACTAACATGTGATAATAATCGTTACAAAAACCTGAGTTTAAATACTCGTCGAGTCGTACGCGGAAGAACGTGGGAACCTACCGCATTATTATCCCCAAGGAAACAAGGGGTCACGACCCTCAGTAATGAGGAATACGACGCAGAGAGACTAATAATATTATAAATGCAAAAGTGTGTCTGTCTGTCTGTCCGTCCATCTGCTACGCTTTAACGGCCCATATTTTTAACCGATTTTGATGAAATAAATAAGAATAGAAAGAAGAAAGATAGAAGAAGTACAGAAATAAGTTGCATCACGGCAATGGCCATACTTTTTATCCCAGAAAATTATGGAGTTCCCGCGGGAATCAAAAATACTTAATCAACGCGGACAAAGTCGCGAGCATCATCTAGTACGTAATATAATAATGGAAAATAGCCGTCCTGAACCAATAATTATTAATATATTATAGAATTAATAATTTCATGATGAATGAATGAATGAATGAAATACTCTTTATTGTACACCAAAATAAAAATAAAAAATAAGTACATTTAAACAACAATAAAATTAAAAAAAAAAGAAAAATCGGTACAAATGGCGGCCTTATCGCTTTGAAGCGATCTCTTCCAGGCAACCACGTTTTATAGGAATTAAGTCTACAAAAGAACACGAGACGATTTTTTCACTGGCTATATCAATAGATGTTTAACATCGATTGATATTCAATTTGTTTAAAGGCATTTATTTGACCACCACTAGCTGATGCCCGCGACTTCATCCGCGTGGATTGAGGTTTTTCGGTTCCCGCGGGAACTCTTTAATTTTCCGGGATAAAAAGTAGCCTATGTGCTATTCCAGACTATAATCTATCTCTGTGCCAAATTTTATCCAGATCCGTTCAGCCGTTGGAGCTTGATTGAGTAACAAACATCCATACATCCATACATCCACACATCCATACATCCATCCAAACTTTCGCATCCATACCTAATATTATAAATGCGAAAGTGTGTCTGTCTGTTTGTCTGTCTGTCTGTCTGTCTGTCTGCTACGCTTTCCCGGCCCATCTTTTCAACCGATTTTGCTGAAATTTGGTATAGAGGTAGGTTATATCCCGGGGAAGGACATAGGCTACTTTTTATCCCGGAAAATTAAGGAGTTCCCGCGGGAATGAAAAAACCTCAATCCACGCGGACGAAGTCGCGGGCATCATCTAGTTTATAATATTTATTTGATATCATTAATGTAGGTCTATACAAATGAAGATGTAAAATATTTTGTCATTGTATAGAGCCACTTTTGTCTTACCATTAGACGGTAAAGCAATACCCATATTGCTGTTAGTGGAAGGCAGACTTTGGTTGGAGCCTAGTTGTTTAGGAGCATGGCTACTCCAGCTGGCAGACCCTGTTGTACTCTTGCTGGAACTTGATGGAGCTGCAGACAAGCCTACTGTTGGATTCTGAAACAAAACAGATCATGATGTTGTGTGGATTTCTGCTGTCACCAGTGTATATCACACAGCTTCAGTAGCTATTGTTTTCTCCAACTTGCTTGGATGCTTCATTAATTTAAAAAGACGACAAGTACATGGCAGCTAATACTCAAATAGAAAATAATATAATTGCCATACAACACTAGAGTTTTAGCGTGAGTATATGACAGTCAACACCATCTATCGGCAATGCAGAAAAGCTTTATTTTTCCTCGCAAATTACAGAAAAGTAGTATACAAGCTCAATAGAAATTCACGTTTACTTAAAAAAGCCTCAACTGTTGGCTTATCCTTTTAAAATTACTTGTGAAGTCCTCGGCTTTACTTTGTCCTTTCAATATAACTCAGCCATGAATTGTTTTATTTCTGGTCTGGGCAGTAATGTAATATTACCATTAACTATTTTGTTTTGTCATGGATAAATATGGAAAAGATTAGTCACAGGCAAAGTGTGTCTTGTACTCACACTTGAGGGCAAATTACTTGGTGAATACATAATGTCTGTAGAACATGACATGTAAAACAAGAGTGTGAGTTCAATTTGTGTGAATAAAGTTGACTAATTTTGTATAGTGCTTTTGGCCAGTTTAACATTACTTACTGCAAGTTCTGGCATTGGAAATAACTGCATGGTAGACTCAGAGCTCTGCGGCGTTTCAGAGAGAGCCAGTAATAGTGATAACACTGCTGTTCTCTGCTTCAATACAAACTGAAAATTTAATTCACGTCAATAAAAAACAACTACATTCCTGTTGTACACAATCTCCAACTAAATCGCCTTTTTTGAACTTAATAGTTTGAAGTCAAAATCTTGTGTTGCAGCTTCTTTGTTGTAGAAAGCATTGTTAAAGGAGCAGCAATGCATTAAGACCTGTCATTTTAGTTTAGTTTAGAGATAGTGTAAAACAGAAATAGCACCAGTATCCACATCTTAATAATCCTATCTTATTTCTTATCTTAATATTATAAATGTGAAAGTTTGGAAGTTTGTAAATTTGGATGTTTTTTTTAGGGTTCCGTAGCCAAATTTGGCAAAAACGGAACCCTTATAGATTCGACATGTCTGTATGTCTGTCTGTCTGTCTGTCTGTGTGTCCGTCCGTATGTCACAACCACTTTTTTCCGAAACTATAAGGACTATACTGTTGAAACTTGGTAAGTAGATGTATTCTGTGAACCGCATTAAGATTTTCACACAAAACTAGAAAAACAAGTGCGAGTCGGACTCGCGCACCGAGGGTTCCGTACAAACCTGTAGTAACTTTTACGATTTATGACGTATTAAAAACAAAGATGTAAAACGGTAATAATTACCTTTGTTAATGAACCGCAAAACTAACTTTGTTTGTAGAGGTTTACTGTTAATATCAAAAAAACTATGCTAGTTAGAGCATTGGCTATAGTTTTCCTGTAAAATATACATAAATTCCTATTGACCATAATTATTTCAGATTTTTCAATTGGTAAAATCCGGAGATAAGGGGGGGGGAACGGTATTTTTTTAGACTTTTTCCCCGATAAATCAAAAACTATCATGACTAAAAATAATTAAAAATCTGTTTTAGAATGTACAAAGTAAACCCTTTCATATGATACCCCACACAGTACAGTTATCTCACTTTTAAATTTCAACCCTCCGATTTTCCCCCCTTTTTAAATAAGAACAAAAATAATTTCCAATTTTTTTTAATTCCAGTGTCTTTGGGCCACTAAAATACACAACTTATAACAATTATAAAATTTCATGTCGATAGCTTCGGTAGTTACTGAAATAATCGTTTGTGACGGACGGACAGACAGACAGACGGAGAAAGTCGCACCATAAGGGTTCCATTTTACCATTTTGGTACGGAACCCTAAAAACAATAAATTTTGGGGGTCCTCATACTTAGAACTGAAACTCAAAAAATTTTTTTTCATCAAACCCATACGTCTGGGGTATCTATGGATAGGTCTTCAATAAACCGGCCAAGTGCGAGTCGGACTCGCGCACCGAGGGTTCCGTACAAACCTGTAGTAAGTTTTACGATTTATGACGTATTAAAAATAAAAATTACGTTTGTTGTATGGGAGCCCCCCTTTTATATTTACTTTATTGATATTTAATTATTTATTTTGAAAGGTAATATACAAGTTAATATTCTGTGAAAATTTGAACCGTCTACCTGTTACCGTTTTTAATATTGAGCAAAAAAATACGAAAAAAACACGTTTATTGTATGGGGACCCCCCTTAATATATATATTTTTTTAATTTTTAGTATTTGTTGTTATAGCGGCAACGGAAATACATCATTTGTGAAAATTTCAGCTTTCTAGCTATCACGGTTTATGAGATACAGCCTGGAGACAGACAGACAGACAGACAGACAGACAGACAGACAGACAGACAGACAGACAGCGGAGTCTTAGTAATAGGGTCCCGTTTTTACCCTTTGGGTACGGAACCCTAAAAATGATATTGAGGTTTCTAATATCATTTTTTCTAAACTGAATAGTTTGCGCGAGAGACACTTCCAAAGTGGTAAAATGTGTGTCCCCCCCCCTGTAACTTCTAAAATAAGAGAATGATAAAACTAAAAAAAATATATGATGTACATTATGAAACTTCCACCGAAAATTGGTTTGAACAAGATTTAGTAAGTAGTTTTTTTTTAATAATTTAAAACTTACTACAGGTTTGTACGGAACCCTCGGTGCGCGAGTCCGACTCGCACTTGGCCGGTTTTTTATTCCTTCACACCTCAACAACTGAACCAATTTGGCTAAAATTTGGAATATGGACAGCTTATACTGTATACTGAATAGGCCACAATAATTTATTCCGGAAAATGGACGAGTTCTCACGGGAATCACAATTAGATTATCTATAGTAATACGTAAGTAACTTAGTAACTCTGATGCTGCTCCTTTGCGACAAGTAATTTGACCTTAGTTGCAATATGAACCTAAAATTAAATGAGATCAAAATCTGTGGGCTGCACTCAATCACAGTAATTCCATCAGTTCTGTGAGTTGGCAAATTTTTGGAGTAACTCAAGCAACTTATGTCATAAACTTTCATCTGTAGATATAGCAGAAGCACTTTTTAAACTGCAGATAAAATGTGAAGATTTTGTACAAAAATTGAAATGTCAACAATCTTACATTTTCTTTTATTTTGAAGTACAACTACTTTAATCTATAGGTACTAATATTATAAAGAGGAAAGATTTGTTTGTTTGCTTGTTTGTAATGGATAAACTCAAAAACTACTCAACCGATTTTAAAAATTCTTTCACCTATAGAAAGCTACATTATCAGCGAGTAACATAGGCTATATTTTATTTTCAAAAAGTTAGAGATCCTTACGAAAATTGCAATTATGTGAACCAAGTCGGAAAAAATCCTCTCTTCTGAGAGCTTACGTGGCCTGCGCTGCGTAAATAGTTAAAGTTACACGAAAACAATGTATGGTGGAATTGTTCCTCTCAAAATGTTCTAAAAAAAGTCCATGATAGCATATATTATCTATATTTTAAGGTTGACTCACAATAACCATTTTTATAGCTATATTGGGTATAGACTATTAGGACTATTAGTGCTACCCGTGCGAAGCCGGGGCGGATCGCTAGTTAGAGATAAATAAATAATATTTAGCTTGATTCTTAAAGCTTTGATTGACATAAGTTTTCATAGGTAGTGTTAATAGCTACCAAATTGATATTATTGTTTATTTAAAGTAGGTATTGAATGAACCAGAAGTTTAATTCGCTATAATCCGCCACAGCAGACAAATCTATGTGGTACAGTACGTGCCCTTAACCAATAGCATGCGAACACCCACCACCCAGCAATTCGCACCGGCACCGCACCACACCACACAAATCTTCCAAATCACTCTCAACGTATGTTTCACTCCGAAACCGGAGCATCTTTAGGAGATGTTGACTCGACAATGCACGATTGTAAATTATCTCTTCTTCTTAATTCTCGTTCATTCATTAACATGGACTTCCGCAAAGTAACACCTGCTTCGATTCAATAAAGTAGGTATGTTTTGTTTTTCATGGACCAACCACAAAGGCTGCATGAGACAAGATGCTGCAGGTGAAAGTTATTAGTATAGATGAAGATCATAATACTTACTGAATTCTTTAACTTTGCAAAAGACTCATTGAATTTATCCGCATCTCTGGCTGATACATTAGACAAACGTGCAAGAATTTTTTGGCATAACTGCCTCTCGTCTTTCACTGGCCGGACTTTCTCATTTGTAGATAAATAAGACAGAGCTAACTCAAATGCACCATCTAAACAAAATTGTTAGAAAAGTATATCTCCAAATGATTATACAAGTAATATTATAAAATACATAAAAATTGATCCTTGTATTTATTGTACCTACCTACCTTTGATAAGCTTTGACATGAAAGCCTTAAAATAATCTTGAATGTTAATCATTATGTAATTTACGGATAAAGTAATAAGAAAGAAAAAAGTTATAGTAATAAAATCTAGAACTAAAACTATGAACGATTACAAAATGACATTTATTTTAAAATAATATGTAACTATTCAAAATACGAATCGTACCTGGATCTGGTGACAATCCTTCACATAACTTATGAAGCAAAGAAGCAACGCTACTAGCTGGATGTTCCATTACTTTCAAAGGCACAACAACAGTATTTAATAATAATAAGATAAATAATTAAAATCAGTAAAACATTATTAATTAATTTAAACCACAATAAAACCTTTTCGCAATTTCGTCTGTTCTAATATATTTTTCTAAAATACCCTACTAAACATAGAAACGATGCTTTTTGTTTACTGTTTTTATTTACATGTGAATTTAATTCATTCGTTGAAACTTGAATTCACCGACTTGAAGATAGATTGAATTTGAATTTTGATCAAAGAGAATTTGATTCACTCTCGATTACAGAACATATTACTCTCCGATCACCTCCGATTCACTTGATTTTGAGGATATTAATCTGGCAGAGGCCAGAGAGTACCTATACAAGTAAACATCAATACTTATTCAAAGATCCATACCTAAACGTATAAGAATGGGCAGACGAAATTGAGCTCTAACAAAATGCAATTATGGTTTATTTTACTTTGACAAAAATCTTAAACGTGTGATCGAACATTCTTACATGATTGGGGGGCTGAGCTTGATCAGAGAGTAACATCACCGACCAGTATGCTTACTCCCATAACATTGCAGATGCGATTGATTGACGTGAGCGTTCGATCACATTTGCGTCAAACTAAAATGAATCTTATTTGCATTAATTTAGAGCCACAAATTCAGTGCAACCGATTTAAATTTCGAAACGTATCGTTTGGAGCGCTGGCTGTGAATGCATACACGAAATTGAGCTCTAAATCAATGACTTTAAGGTTCATTTTAGTTTGACGCAAATGCGATCGAACGCTCACGTCGATCAATCGTATTTGCAATGTTAAAACTGGGAGTAAGCGTACAGAAAAAGAAGTAAACATGTTTGAGCGTAGACAGAGAAAGAGATATACTCTATGCGTCATCTATACATATTCCCATAGAGGTATAATATTATAGTAGTATAATGTATAATCATGGACTTAATATACAATAATAGGACTGAGTAATCTAGATAATGTGTCATACGAAAATGAACCTTAACATTTGGACATTCAGATTAGGTTTGCTAAGCTGTCTCAACAGAGGGAAAACGAGCCGAGAGAGATAGTCTGAAGGTGGGTACTGTGTCCCTTTTACTCAATTGCCAGTAGAAAAAAATGTTAAAAGTGGCAGAAAACATTTTTCCAAGTAGAAATAAAACAAGGAACGTATAAATATTTTTAGCTTTTAGAATACTTTTATATAATTTATTTTTTATGTTTACAATTTATTTTTTTATGTTTACCATTTTTTAAAGTAAATAGTCAAAATAACATGATTGTTTGGTAGCTATATAGAATTACCCTGGTAGCACTGAAATATGCCATCACCAGGGTGTCCATGGACCTGCTGTTGTTTTGTGGATTTAGCTATTAGTTGTGCTTTTAGCTAGTGTTATTTTCGTTTTTCAATTCTCAATATGCAAAAATGGTCAAAAATTGTTGCATCAAGAAATGTAAAAGTGAATCATATGCTGGTTGCGGCATTTCTTTTCACAGGTAAGGGGAATAACAAAGATAATAATTTGTTTATTGTCGTATGAGTCAAAGCAGTTTGACCATGCTCAAGTCGTTTTGTAGACGGAAGAAACTTAAAACTTTAGTGTATTTCAGATTAATATTGTTATATTCTGTTTATAGAAAACACAATTTTCATAATACATATTTTGGTACATGATAGTTCTAGCATTAACCCCAGACTCAAAAAGATAAAAAATATATATGTCAGTGGCTTTATTTTTTGATAACCACTGAGTTAGAGAATAGGGGGGGCAGGAGACATCCTTGAGATTTTCCTCCTACGGAGAAAAAAAATTAGAGATTGTCAGGTTGATATAAATTTTTAATTTTACACTTGCTTTAATGTTCATAACAGATTCCCATCACATGAAGAATTGAAGCAAAAATGGTTGGATGTAATTCCTGAATCAGAAAAAATTACTACACATTCTGTTGTGTGCAGCCGTCATTTCAAACCGGAAGATTTTCGTATTGCGAAATCACGATCAGTGTTGAATGCTAATGCAGTACCATCAATTTTTCCAGTGGTATGGATATGGACTTTAAAATTTTTATCATCAGTAAAATTTAAAATTTTAGCTTGGCAAAAACGTTTTGGGCTCGGCTTTAGTATACTCGCCGCGAAGGGGGGGGGAAGGGGAGGGGGGTAGGGGGAGGGGGGGAGGTGGTCTACTCCCCCTCCAAGCCAAACTCGTCGGAACCTAATACTTTTCGAGATATTAATTTTTTAAAATATTGAGGTTAGGTTCTCAAAATTCCTTTTTGAAATAGAATGGGCTACGCCAGAAGACTCGCTTCTGGCTTCGCGCTTTAAAAAAACACTCTAGGGGTAGGGCAGACAAGACTGCGTGGAGTCGGGGCGTGCCGATTCGGTTTTGTGATCAAAAGTACCTAATTATACAAATAATAACCTACCTTTAAACCTTTTTAGTTAATTCTTAATTATATAGTAGGAAATGCAGCCAGTATTTATATAGTAATTAGGTTAGGCTAGCTAGCTGTAATTTCTATTGTATTGTTTTCAATTAATGTTAAAAAAACGAAGCAAATAATCATAGTTACGCGCCAGATTTCTGATATTTTTGTGTTAAAATATTAAATGTTAAATAAATGTTAGTGACACACGCTTTGTTTTATTTCCCATTGATTCTTTAAATACTCAAACTCCGCAGCCAACCTGTTAAGTGATAGGTATTTGCCAAAATGAACTTTCCTGTGTGTTAAAAAATGTTTGGTCACCCTATTAGAACGAGATAAAATCCTCCCTTCAACATATCTCTCTCGGCACGTTTTTTGGAAAGGAGAGCTCAGTCCTAATAATGTAAGCAGAGGCAAGATAACGTACAAAATAGCGTGGCAATTACAAACACACGAAAACATTACGCACACATACACAAAACTCAGGGCCGAACCTTGTTGCTGCATAAAACATTATATTAATATGTAGGGTTAGGTTGCGTGAAAAAAATTGACCTAAAGACACCTATCATTTGGAAGCTATAATTTGTAAGGATTTTAAAAATAATTATTATTGGTACTTTTATAATTTCCTCATCACAAGCGATCACAACTGCAATATAGTAACACTAGTAATGGTAATCATCACCACGTGCGGGACCCTAGTCAATGTGGTGAATATAGATGTGAGCTCCGCGCTGCGTGTGATATCGTCACCGTCGCGCGCGGAGTTATAACTCCTGTTACAACTCAAATCCTGAGGACTCCGTCATGGCCAGTGGTTCTCGCGTCGTTCTCGCTCTGCGTCGACGCGCAGGTGATGGGGATATTATTTAGAAGAACAGTACCAACGGATATCGTGTAAATACCGCCAGATTTTAGCTCAAAGTTCCTATTGACAATAATTTCTTGGCAGTAAGCCAAATAAATGTTGTTAAACAATCGAATCGAATCGTTATTCCAAAAAGAGGTTAAATAAAAAATTACAACAGGTGTTTTAAACTCACATGTTTTTTATTCAAATAAACTTTACAATTAGTGCTTTAGAATCTGTATTGAGGTTTTCAATAAAAATTATTGAAATTCATCCACCTAATGGAAGATAAGGTAAATTGGTACCTACTTAGTATAAGACCTCAACTAACTTTTCTTTGAAAATGGTCGGTATTGCACCAGGAGATAGAATTGTACGGAATATATTACGTTCTTAGATTATCTGTAAAATGCTTGGAGCATATAGCACTCCATGAGTTGGTCTGCCAGTCTTTTCTATTAATATTTTTATGCATAGGTCTCTCAGGTATTCATCCTTTGGAAACCTGAAATTAAAAGTCGAAGTTATATACTTAAAATAAAAGAGTCGTCGAGTCCGGCCCTGTAATTTGTTAAAGTTCTCAAAATGTCAAAAAAGATTATTCAACAACTTAAAGCATGTATTTCTACAGAAAACCATAATATTATAGTTTTAATATATGCATGGCTACATATTTCGTCATAACAACTATAAAATATTAGATATCTTAGCCTTGATACGATGCGATACGAAAACATTTCAAAGCTACATGATAGCATGAATTTTACTTACCGATGGAACGTTACTTCTGGGGTTTTCTTGTACGAAGCGTTGTAACACAGGGGGACACAACACTTCACCATTTTATTTCAGTAAATATTCATATAAATCGCCAAATTTCACAAAAAACTTGACACCCAAGACAACACAATGGCGGGTGTTACACTATCAGTATTATCACGCGATCCGCGATACGCGATCCAAATATTGATGGTTTTGCTATAATATTGATGGATCACCGGATGTTCTTGAAATCCACGATCCAGGGGGCGTGGCTTCAATAATACTGATTACTGACAGTGTGAACGCGCTGTACCATCAGTACGTGTTCGACAGCCGACGACGGAACGTCACAGAGTTCTATAATTTAAGGGAACGGAACATGCAGGACGAGGAATTTTGGGAATGTGGATCTCCGACTGCTTCCGACATCTCGCAGACCTCGCAAGATGTTGGAGCAGAATTAAAAGGATTTTTATATAACTTTGAAATGTGCCAGGCGCTTTGGAATCCCAATGATTTTAATTATAATATGAATAAAAAAAAGAGGGATGAGGAGCTGGACAGGCTGCTAGTTATCTAAAGTATAGTAACTTTCGAAATCATCCAAGTCATCGCCTGAAAGCATTTCTTGCGTTAGATTCAAATGACTGTACTGGTTTCGTTTTAAAATACAATTATTTACCCAACGCCTTCGTTTTTTATTAGTTTTAATTGCCATCGCTAATATTATAGCGACACGCGACAGCTGCTTTCTTTCTGCCATTTTTAATTATTAATGGTCTGTGTTGAAGATTTTTGACACAAGTTAATTTTTAGACCAAAGTGGACTCTTTTTTAAGGATTTTTAAGTATATGGCACAACCACAGAGTGTTTACTCTGAGAGCACAACTATTCTCTACGAACTCGAACACAGTACTGATGATGATAATATTGATAGTATGAGACCCTACCATCAATACTGTCACGATAAAAATATCACGATCCGTGGATCGCGATACGGTATTGATAGTGTAACAGGCCCCTATGTAAACAAACGCCATAGGTCTCATAGATGTCTTATAATGACTGCCACGCATTGAATTTTTGTCAATGTGTGCGTTGGTGTAGCACAGTGTTGCAGCAAATTAATACATACACATTTTTGCTTGCAGGGAGACGGTCACACTAAGTCACACTGATTCGCATACACTTGTCTATGTGGGTGTGAAATTTATGTTGTGTCTGCTTCTATTTATATGTCTGTGGTATATTATATATTAAGTCCATGTGTATAATGTGTTCTGTGCATCTATAACTCTGTGGCATCTATCTATCGACTATCTCTCTCTCTGATCTCCACAACTATCTCTGCAAATGTACTCTGTGTATCTCTGACTGATCAATTTCTGTACAAACAAAAAAAAGATTGATTTTGAGTTTATTGTAAACATAAAACAATACAGGAATAAAATACAAAGATAAAGTTATAAAATAGATGTGTAATCATGAGTTTTTCTATAGATGAAGTGAACTTTCTTGTGTACCGATATTTGCAAGAATCTGGTACCTATTTATCTTTTGACCGCCGCGCCGTGGACGCCAACACGTTTACTGTAATTCATATCATAATATTACATACTTTTGTTTACTAATTTGCAGGGTTCCATCATTCGGCATACACGTTTGGAATCGAGTCTCACATATCTCAAAGTAACATAAATGGAGCGCTTGTGCCACCTGCAGCCTTGTTGAATATACTACAGAAAGGATTGCAATATACAGAAGCGGAAATCACAATCGGAGAAGATGGTAAATAATATCAGAATTTAAGGTTCAGCATAAGACACATATCTAAAAGAAATATTCAACTTGCAGGTACGGAAACTCGTCTTACAGAGAGCCTCAGTTTAATTGATGCTGTAACTCCTGACATTGTAGCGGCTAGACAAAATGCCCACAATGCTCAAAAACAAGCAAATAAGGAACCTGGCTCAGGGGGTGAGCAAAATGGTGTTGATGTGAGTATGCAACATTTTGTTAGCTGATAACTAGACTAGTTTAAGAAATAATTAAACTATACTTGGATTTTTAATGTTTCCTAGGGTGCAACATGCAATGCGGCATCTACAACTGGAGGTGCAGCAACACCTAGTGCTCCTGAAAATATGGATGTGGATCAGTCAATTGAAATACCTGCCAGTAAAGCTACAGTCCTAAGAGGACATGAATCTGAAGTATTTATATGTGCTTGGAACCCCAGCACAGATTTGCTGGCCAGTGGATCTGGTGACAGCACTGCAAGGTAATCAGTGTTGGCAGTTTAAACTAAAGATAGTTAATTTATAGTTTCAGAACACTTTTAAGAAAAGATGAAGCTGTATGCTTAGTCCCAGTTTTAACATTACAACATCGATTGATTGTATTCAAGTGTTTGGACACATTGGTGTCAAAGTATGCAATTGTAATGTTAAAACTGGGACTAAGAGTACTGACATATTAGTAATATAATCTCTAAATATATGACTTCATTTCTAGATACAATATGAAAGCATTAAATTTAAAATGCAGTAGTTTTACGGGGATAATATGATTTAAAAATTTCGGTTATATAGTTATATGGTTAAGATGTTAAAATGTGTTTTTTAGAATATGGGACATGTCAGACAATCCTGCCACTACACCTAACCAGCTTGTATTAAGACACTGTATTCAAAAAGGTGGAGCAGAAGTACCTAGTAACAAAGATGTTACTTCACTTGATTGGAATGTAAGTTCCCTTTAAACTTAATTAATATTTTGCTATCACAGAAATATAAAATTACTAGTGGGCCCGGCAGACGTTGTCCTGCCTTGAAGCTAGAACCCAATTGCAGCACCCCCTATTGGGTCCAATTGTGAATATAAACCATCCCGGGACCCACACAAACACACTCAAAAAATTCCATCTAAATTGGCCCAGCAGTTCTCGAGTTATAGCGAGACAAACGAACAGCAATTGATTTTTATATATTATATATTATAATTATAATATAATATATATATATACAGATAACAACATTTTTGTTTGATTATGTTAAAATGTTTATATTGGCTTGCAGTGTGATGGTAATCTGCTAGCAACAGGCTCTTATGATGGATATGCAAGAATTTGGACTACTGATGGTACATTAGCATCTACCTTGGGTCAACACAAAGGCCCTATTTTTGCTCTTAAATGGAACAAACGTGGAAATTACATTTTGAGTGCTGGTGTAAGTATAACTAGCTCAAGCTTAGTTTTTTAATTTCTGTTATTTTAGGAAAAAGAATTTGATTAAACTTCTGAATAGTCAAATGAATGTGCTACTGATTTAAAATTCTTCAATTTGAGAAGAATCGGAACTAGAATTTAGTTTTGTTTTGTAACTTACATTTTTTATATCAGGTGGACAAAACAACAATCATATGGGATGCTGCATCAGGACAATGCACACAGCAGTTCTCCTTCCATGCAGCACCTGCACTTGATGTAGACTGGCAAACAAATAATTCATTTGCATCTTGTTCAACTGATCAGTGTATTCATGTCTGCAAACTTCATGTTGACAAACCTATAAAAAGCTTCCAAGGGCATACAGTAAGTAGCTCTGAACTTGCAGGTTTCTTAAAATATATAGTTTACGAATTGTTAGATGAGTACAAAGTTTGTGTATTGTTTTATTATTATGAAATTGCTTATGTGAATATTCTTATTGTTTTATTTTTAGAACGAAGTGAATGCCATTAAATGGGACCCTCAAGGACTGTTGCTTGCTTCATGCTCAGATGATATGACCCTTAAAATATGGTCTATGAAACAAGACACTTGTGTACATGATTTGAAAGCTCATTCAAAGGAAATCTACACAATCAAATGGTCACCCACTGGACCAGGCACACAAAATCCCAATATGAACTTGATACTAGCCAGTGCATCTTTTGACTCCACTGTACGTTTGTGGGATGTTGAAAGAGGAGTCTGTATACATACTCTTACTAAGCACACAGAGCCAGTCTATAGTGTTGCATTTTCTCCTGATGGTAAGTTTCTAGCTAGTGGCTCCTTTGATAAATGTGTGCACATATGGTCAACACAGACAGGTGGTCTTGTACACTCCTACAAGGGTACAGGGGGAATTTTCGAAGTGTGTTGGAATTCTCGGGGTACAAAAGTAGGTGCAAGTGCTAGTGATGGAAGTGTTTTTGTGTTAGATTTACGCAAACTGTAATTAGTAAATTTAGTTTAAACTGGCAATATTATTATGATATAATTCTGTTATACTTATATCCAACTTAAAATACATTTTTATACAACAATAATGTTTTTATTATTGGCATATCTGAAATAATTCTCAATTCCAACACAAATCATTGAGTGAGTAAACTTAGCATTTTAGACAGTACTTGTTAACTATAGTAACCACTAGTATTATAATTAATCAGCCGATTACCTAAACATTGGTTAAGTAGAAGAAGTGGCGCCCAAGTGGAGCGCAAACGGCGAGGCTGTGACTTGGCAGTGGGACATATTTGGGGCATAGGACTTTAGTTTGATTTCGATACGACAACATGTCTTCTTACTCAAATGAAAATTTGGGTACTTAACAGTTTTTGTCAAAAAGACAACGTCTAATAAAACACATTAAATGATTAAAATTCAAAATTCAAAATTCAAAATGTTTTTTATTCAAATAAGCTTTTACAAGCGCTTTTGAATCGTTATAATATGAATCTACCGCTGGTTCGGAATGCCATTCCTACCGAGAAGAGCCAGCAAGAAACTCGGTGGTTGCTCTTTTCCATCAAAACTTACAATCATCATAATGATACAAGTAACTGCAGTCCCACGCATAGCTGGAGCGAATCAAATCCACGCTGTTTTTTTTTTATCATTTACGTAATCTTCGATTGTATAGTAAGCTTTTTTCACGAGCATACCTACAATACTCAATACACGCCAAGACTGGCAGACAGAGGCAGCCCATTTCCGACGGTGGCACCCGTTCACGAGCATGACGCATGATCCAGCCATTGCTTCGCTCAACCATATTTGAGGGAACGTAACAACCCGCACCACACGACACCACCACAGAAACGTTAAAGAGAGTGTGACATACCCGACTACCCATATCAAGGCATAGAATTGAATACTGTTTAAGGGTGCAAATCGCCACCTATCGGCAATAATAATATTAAAGTTTGTATGTGTGTATGTTTGTTACTCCTTCACGCGGCAACTACTTAACCGATTTGGCTGAAATTTGGAATGGATGTACATTATACCCTAGATTAACACATAGGCTACTCTTTATCGTGGAAAAATCCATGGATCATTAACTTTACACAATTTGTGAAAACCAAAATTCACGCGAGCGGAGCCGCGGGCAACAGCTAGTCGGAAAAAATTGTAAAAAAAATATTGATCTTTATGTTTTAGTTTATCGTTTAAATGAATATATTATCATAGAAATGCTCTTTTGTCATTTACGTAATCTTCCACAGTATAATAAGCTTTTTTCAAAAGCATACTTTTAATGGATTTCTTAAACTTGTGTAAAGGCAAGTTTAAAATAGATTGTGGAATTTTGTTATAAAATAGAATGCTCATTCCCACGAACGACCTTCGGACTTTTTTGAGGCGGAGCGATGGTGTCACGAGCTTATGGCAGTTTCTAGTTGGCCTATCGTGCAGATCGCAAATTCTTTTATAATTCTGAAGGCGCTGTTTCACAAAGATTAAATTACTGTAAATGTATTGCGAGGCTACTGTAAGAATACCTATTTCCTTGAATTTCTCTCTAAGGGATTCGCGCGGTTTTAAATTATAAATTGCACGTATTGCCCTTTTTTGTAATACAAAAATTTTTTGAATATCTGCTGCTTTACCCCATAGCAAGATTCCGTAAGACATAATACTATGAAAGTAAGCAAAATATACAATTTTTGCAGTTTCTACGTCAGTAAATTGTCGAATCTTTCTAACAGCGTAAGCAGCAGAGCTGAGTTTGCCAGCCAGAGTTGATATATGGGTGCCCCATTGAAGCTTTGAATCTAAGGTCACCCCCAGGAACACAGTGGTCTCTTCTATTTTTAAAATATCATTATTTACAGTTAAATTCATGTTTCCTGTGGACTTGGTATTTGGCAATGCGAATTCAACACACTTGGTTTTCTTTGCATTTAAAAGTAAATTGTTTACAGTAAACCAGTTAGTGACTTGAGAAATTGCATTATTTACGTCGTCATAATTGTCCTTATTTCTATCGACTTTAAAAATCAAGGACGTATCGTCAGCAAATAGCACAATATCACAAGTGTTTTGGACGTAATATGGTAAATCATTTATATACACCAAGAACATGAAGGGGCCCAGAATGGAGCCTTGAGGAACACCCATTAGTGAGGCTGATCCGGATGACTTCACATCGTTAACACATACCGTTTGAATGCGATCACTGAGATAAGACGCAATGAGGCCAAGTGCAGTGTCTTTGACTCCATAGTGGTTCAACTTAACTAAAAGCGTCTCGTGCTCAACGCAATCGAATGCCTTAGACAAATCACAGAAAATACCAATAGCATTCTGTGATTTCTCCCATGCATCGAATATATGCTTTAGCAGCATTGCGCCCGCATCGGTTGTTGATCGGCCTTTAGTAAAACCATACTGCTCAGAGTGAAGTAGTTTATTTGAGTTAAAGTGCAGAAGCAGTTGGTTGAGCATAATTTTTTCAAATATCTTGCTGAGTGCTGGTAAAATAGAAATTGGTCTGTAATTATTAGGGTCACTTCTACTGCCAGATTTAAAAAGTGGAATCAATTTACTGCATTTCATAAGGTCTGGAAAGGATCCTGAATCTACAGACTCATTAAATATTAGAGCAAGATATGGTGCAATTATATCAATAACATTGCTGATTATTTTTACTGATATCCCCCATAGATCCCCGGTTTTTTTGCATTGCAAAGATTTGAATATTTTAATAATATCATATGGGGTCACATGTTCAAACTTAAACAGCACACTGCACTCGGTGACATTACCCTTAAGAAGCTTAAAGGCTTCTGTTGGCGAGGAATTAAGGGAGCTAGTAGTGGTTACCGGAATATTTCGGAAAAAATTCTCAAATGTATTTGCAATTTCCGTATCGCAGTCAGTAATACGGTCATTAATTTTTAGCTCTAATTTAGGCTTCTCCACTTTATGTTTCCCAGTTTCTTCTGAGATAATATCCCAAACTGCTTTTATTTTACTATCAGAATTAATGATTTTTTGTTTTATATAAAGTGATTTTGCTTGTATGCAGACATTTCTAAATAATTTTGAATAATTTCTTACATATTGGACAAATCTAGGAGTGTAATTATACTGCTTTTCAGCATACAAATCAAACAACTTATTCCTACTTTTATAAATGCCAACAGTAGCCCAGTCGCTAAATTTAAGGTTTTTAAACAATTTTTTTTCTACTATTTTAAAAATGGAACTAAACTGAGAATTTAACAAATCAAAGAATGTATTGTAGTGTTCATCCGGACCACCCTGTGTAAGATCAAGTGTAGGTAAAATATTTAGCATATTTTGTTTGAATTGTTGTATTTTTTTACCGGTAACTGGCCTATACTTTATTACTTTAGTTGTATTTTGTTTAGAGCTAGGAACAGATATCATTTGCCCGCAGTGGTCGGATCTTAGATTAGTAATGACAGATTTGCTGACAATTTTACAATCACTGAAAATATTGTCAATACAAGTAGCGGAACTTGCAGTTATCCGTGTAGGTTCAATAAAAATGTTGTGTAAATTGAAACTTTTAAATAAGTTGAGTAATCTGTCAGAAAGAGAGGTGTTAAGCAAAATATCTATGTTAAAGTCTCCACATATTAATATTTTTTTCGATGACCTACATATCCGTCTTAGGGCCTCCTCCATGACATCCTCAAACAGTAGAAAGTCGCCTGAGGGAGGTCGGTACACGCAAACTATAATGTATCGCTCCAGCTCAACACAGGACAGCTCAATAGTGCGTTCAACAGAAAGATTAACAATGTCTTTTCTTTCCTTACAATTATTATTACTACGAGTTATAATCAAAGACCCTCCGCGTATAGCATTCCTTCTAGAGAACGCACTTGACAACGAGTAATCCTTAAGATTGATAATTAATTGGTAACTATTGAGCCAATGCTCTGTAAGGCATAAAATGTCAATATCAAATTTTCTAATAAAAAGTTCAATTTCATGTTCTTTGCCAGATAAGCCTTGTATATTTTGATGTACAAGATTAATATTACATAGCTTATCTGTTGTCTTGCTACCTAGTTTAAATTTTTTTTACTGTTTTCAACAATATTAGTACAACTGTTTGTACCAGAAGTTAAAATACTCAAATTATTACAATTTGTATCCATTGTCAAAAGACTGGACTTAGTGTTGTTACTAAGTAAATCAATATTCAGTGTACAACATGTACTATTTCCAATCATATTACAGCTAAAAATAGCTGGATCTTGTATATTACAAGCTACTAATGTAGCTAAATGTTTCTTACAGCTATGGGGCAGATACAAGATTTATTAATTGAATTGAAAGAAAGAAAATACCTTTATTCCACAATGGTGACACAGACAAACATTTAACATACAATTGTACCTACTTATGAAATCTACAAACTAAAAAAACTAGTCGTTAAGTTCTAGGTATTTTCCACTAACTGGCAAAATCGATATTTAAATTCCGTATCGTCGTGCATTTTCAATCCGACCCTGTGCGTTTCTATATACACTGTAGTCTGTGGTGCGTTTCGAGCGGCGTGCCACTGCCAAAGGGGCGCGGCGAGTGGCGAGGAAGCGTCGCCCCCACCACAACCGCGCCGCGCCTGAGTATACTCAGCGTCTTGTCGCTTGCATGTGCTTGCATACATTTTGTATGAAATAGAAAGAAGCGGCGGCGCCCGCTCGTCACAACCGTGCCCGTCGCCATTTCTATATGTCCAGCGCCTTACAAATCCGAGCGCGATTAGTTATGAGGCCTTCGCCTTATACCTACTAGCCTAATAAATTAAAACACCTAATAAACATCATACTAATATTATAAATGTGAAAGTGTTTGTTTGTTGGTTTGTCCTTCAATCACGCTGCAACCGAGCAACGGATCGACGTGATATTTGGCATGGGTATAGCTGAGGACCTGAAGAGTGACTTAAGATACTTTTTATCCCGGAAAAAAAGGAGTTCCTGTGGGAATTGAAAAAAACTTATTCCACGCGGACGAATAAGATATTATTACGAAGTTAATAGTAATTAGTTCATTTAAAATATATTGATAATAGATAAATGATAGTAGGTATGTGTAACCTAGCCTAGGGTGTAAAAGGTCCACATCATGGCTCGCCTCACTGGCCTGTAACAACCTTTAAACTATCCTTATTATAAATGCAATAGTGTTTATTTGTGACATTATTGAACATCACCAACATTATATAAGAAATAGTAATAATGTGAAAGTTCTTGTTTGTCATATAATATGTAAATTGTAAGTGTACTAAATAAATTAAATAAATAAATCACCACTTTCTATAAACATGTACTTAAAAAGATATACAAAAATACAGTTTGAACCATGTTTGAACATAATATACATCTGACACAAAACTTAGCAGTTAGCACTATTGCTTAACAAGTTGCAACTTGCATGATTAAGAATGTGGAAATAATACACAAATTTGCCCTATTATACTATATATAGCTCAATTACCACTGACTCACTGACTGACTGACTGACTCATTGACATAATTGTTCTCCTAGAAAGAGACAGAAAACGATATAATGATGTATGGGAGATGTGTTCGGGTGCGGGATTCGAGTGGGGAAAAATTATGACATTTCGGAAAAACAAGATGGCGGCCGACGTGATTCTTGTAACTCTTTTGTTTTCCGACCGATTTCGTTACAACTCGAAACGATTGAAGAAATTAGGAAACGATTTATAGAAAAAGTGGAAAAAATTGGAAAAACAAGATGGCGGTCGAGCTGTAGTGTTTTCAATTTTTTGATTTTTCGACCCCGAACCGCAGCGCCACAGATCCGAAATGGCGTGGTCGAGCATTATGATTTTTTCTTTTTTCGACTACAATTATCCTGTATTTTGACAGAATCGGAGTGGTTTTTAAAAATTCAAGATGGCGGCTGTCGCGGCGGCCTTTTTGTTTGAGGTACGAAAAAACTAAATTTTTAAATTCAATTTTCTCACAGTTGGCAACGTCGGAGCGTTTCGACTTGTACGGTGCGATTGTGTGTACAGACTCGAGGTATGGATTGGGGGAAAAAATTACCCCATTTTTCGGGAAATTTTCTAGATTTACCCCAAAAATAAAAAAATCGAAATACGGACTTTTTGCAAAATTCGAGTATGAGCAACCACGTGTCCCACTTGTACGAATGACATTTGGGTATTTTCGTCGCCGAGGTCTGGCAACACTGGAATTTATCAAAGTAAAAGTGATTTTTGACATGGTCTTTTTTCAGGGGCGATCATTTCGGCTGGGTGCGAGCGAGATGAAAAATTTAAACGTCATCAGGACCGGTATATCCTGTAGTTTACGGGAAAATTATGAAACTATGTAAAATCTTTCTGTGGAACGAGGTGGCGGCCATTTTGTATTCCTTTTGTGTTTTTCAAAATTTCGATCACGTTTTTGAGGCAGTTGGCAACATTTGGGAAAGTTGACATGTATGGATCGATTATGTAACTCGACTGGCAGTATCGAGATATCTAAACAGTGTTGCCACATTTGGGGTAGTTTTCGAGATTTTCCCAAAAATGTCCTCCTGTAAAATTTCGTTTGAAAAATTTTTTTTTCACTGATGGTTTCGTACACACGTCAGAACATTAAACTTGAACAAAAATTTGGAGACCGCTGATGATTGAGGATTTCGGAGACGGGCAAAGAGCACGGCCAAGGTATGGATGATAGGTGGGGGGTGCTCGACCAAATGTCATTCGAAACTTCATCCAATTGACAGTGAGCTGAAAAAAATTTCAAAATGGTGGATTTAAGATGGCCGCCATACAAATTTATTTGGTGTCTATCTCAAAAAGTATAAAAGATGGAAGAGTGGTTTCTTGGCAAAAGATGATCAGAACGAGGAGGTCTATGTAGCGAAATGAAAAAAAATTCAAGATGGCGGAATATTTTTTTTCATACCAAATTATATGGCGATTAGGTCTCATTGACAAAATTTATTGTTCTCCTAGAAAGAGACAGAAAATGATACAATGATGTATGGGAGATGTGTTCGAGTGCGGGATGGGAGTAGGGAAAAATTATGACATTTCAGAAAAACAAGATGGCGGCTGACGTGATTCTTGCAACTCTTTAGTTTTCCAACCGATTTCGTTGAAACTCGCAAAGATTGAAGAAATTAGTAAACGATCAATAGAAAAAGTGGAAAAAATTGGAAAACCAAGATGGCGGCTGAGCTGTAGTGTTTTCAAATTTTTGATTTATCGACCCCGAACCGCGGCGCCGCGAATCCGAAACGGCGTAGTCGAGCATAACAATTTTTTCTTTTTTCGACTACAATTATCCTGTATTTTGACAGAATGGAAGTGGTTTTTAAAAATTCAAGATGGCGGCTGTCGCGGCGGCCGTTCGGTTAGAGGTACGAAAAAACGCAATTTTAAAATTCAAATTTCTCACAGTTGGCAACGTCGGATCGTTTCGACTTGTACTGAGCGATTGTGTGTACATACTCGAGGTATGAATTGGGGAAAAAATTACCCCATTTCTCTGGATATTTTCAAGATTTACCCCAAAAATTAAAAAATCGAAATACGTATTTTTTGCATAATTCGAGTACAAGCAACCACTTGACCTACTTGTACGAATGACATTTGGGTATTTTCGTCGCCGAGGTCTGGCAACACTGGAATTTATCAAAGTTTAAGTAATTTCCGACATGGTCTTGTTTCAGGGGCGATCATTTCGGCTGGGTGTGAGCAAGATAAAAGATTGAAACGTCATCAAGAGCGGTATATCCTGTAGTTTACGGGAAAATTATAAAACTATGTATAATGTTTCTGTGAAACGAGGTGGCGGCCATTTTGTATTCTTTTTGTGTTTTTGAAAATTTCGATTACGTTTTTGAGGCAGTAGGCAACATTTGGGAAAGTCGACATGTATGGATCGACTGTGTAACTCAACCGGCAGTAACGAGATATCTAAACAGTGATGCCACATTTGGGGTAGTTTTCGAGATTTTCTCCAAAAATTTCCTCCTGTAAAATTTTGTATAAAAATTTTTTTTTTCACTGATGGCTTCATATACAAGTCAGAAAATTAAACTGGAAGAAAAATATGGAGATAGCTAATGATTGAGGATTTCGGAGACGAGTAAAGAGTACGGCCGAGGAATTGAGGGTGGGGGGTGCTCGACCAAATGTCATTCAAAACTTCATCCAATTGACAGTGAGCTGGAAAAAATTTCAAAATGGTGGATTTAAGATGGCCGCCATACAAATTTATTTGGTGTCTATCTCGGAGAGTATAAGAGATGGAAGTGTGGTTACTTGGCAAGAGATAATCAGGACGAGAAGGTCTATTTAGCTAAATGAAAAAAAAATTCAAGATGGCGGAATATTTTTGTTCATTCCAAATTATATGGCGATTCTAACTCATTGACATAATTTATTGTTCTCCTAGAAAAAGACAGAAAACGATACAATGATGTACGGGAGATGTGTTCGGGTGCGGGATGGGAGTATGGAAAAATCATCACATTTCGGAAAAACAAGATGGCGGCCGACGTGATTCTTGCAACTCTTTTGTTTTCCCACCGATTTCGTTAAAACTCGCAACGATTGAAGAAATTAAGAGACGATCAATAGAAAAAGTGGAAAAAATTGGAAAAAAAAGATGGCGGCCGAGCTGTAGTGTTTTAAATTTTTTGATTTTTTGACCCCGAACCGTGGCGCCACAGATCCGAAACGGGGTAGTTCATGTAAAGGAGATATGTTTGGGTGCGGGATAGGAGTAGGGAAAAATTATGACATTTCGGAAAAACAAGATGGCGGCCGATTTGCCGAAATGAACCAATCGAAGCATTGAAGATAGGTGCTCGACCAAATGTCATTCGAAACTTCATCCAATAGAATGAGCTGAAAAAAAATTCTAAATGGCGGATTTAAGATGGCTGCCATACAAATTTATTTGGTGTCTATCTCAGAAAGTATAAAAGATGGAAGAGTGGTTTTGTGTCAAAAGATGATCAGGGCCTGAAGGTCTACTTGATGAACAGGAAAAAAATTCAAGCTGGCGGAATTTATTTTTCCATAGAAAATATATGGCGAATATTGAAGAGACTGTAGTCACTAGAAGTGCAGAACTTTGCAAGATTTTGATACGGTTCCGTTTTGCCCACGACGGGGCTCCCTGGGATTACAAAACAGGAAACTGGTACCAAAATTTAAAAAAATCAGTGCCATTTTGAAATTCTTTGTTAATTATTGACCGATTTCGTTCAAAATCGATATTTAGGGCTCCCTGGGATCACAAAACAGGAAACCGATACAAAAGTTTTAAAAAATCAGCGCCATTTTGAAATTATTTGTTAATTAACCGATTTCGTTCAAAATCGGTATTTAAGGCTCCCTGCGATTACAAAACAGGAAACTGGTACCAAAATTTTTAAATTTCAGCGCCATTTTGAAATTATTTCTTAATTATTACCGATTTCATACAAAATAGATATTTTGGGCTCCCTGGGATTTCAATACAGGAAACTGTTCTTGTACCAAAATTTAAAAAAATCAGCGCCATTTTGAAGTTCTTTGTTAATTGACCGATTTCGTTCAAAATCAATATTTAGGGTTCCCTGGGATTACAATACAGGAAACTGTTACCAAAATTTTAAAAAATCTGCGCCGTTTTGAAATTATTTATTAATTACCGATTTCATTCAAATTCGATATTTTAGGATCCCTAATATCACAAAACAGGAAACTGTTACCAAAATTTATAAAATCAGCGTCATTTTGAAATTTACCGGTTTCGTTGGAACTTTACGATGCTGGAGTAGATAAAATAATTTCCAATGAACAATGAATGAATGATTTTTCACGTAGCTAAAATTATTAACAAGAAGGAATCTAAATACAGGCTTGAACAAAAAACAAACAGTTTTTGTTACCATTTAATAATCTTCAATATACATCTTTAATGTTCTACTCCTGGCTAAAATTAAAATTATAAAGAACAATTTTTTTTTTTTTTAATTCACTACATGTTAGCCCTTGACTGCGATTTCACTTGATGGTAAGTGATGATGCAGTCTAAGACGGTAGCGGGCTAACCTGTTAAGGGCATGGCAGTTATATTAAACCCATACCCTATTTGGTTTCTAAACGGCATCGTACCAGAACGCTATGTCGCTTGGCGGCACGTCTTTGCCGGTAGGGTCGTAACTAGCCACGGCCAAAGCCTCCCACCAGGCAAATAATTATTCACATAATATATACCTACTTCTTTAAAAAATAGTAGGTATATCTTTAAAAAAATATTATAAAGTAGCTAATGCATGCGACTCCTTTCAAAGAAACTTATGTTTGTGATCTTCCCTTTTTTAAGTTTCCTTTTCTAATCCCATATTTTTTTCATAAAGCTGAAACACCACCACCCATCCTTCAAAATTAGAGACTAACACGGCCCGCGAGCTGCTTTAGCAGCTCGCGCACAGAGCGAAACACTAGTTAATATATATATAGCTGCTCGTGCTGATTCACTGATTGATCACCTCTCCTGTAAAATTTTGTATGAACATTTTTTTTTTCACTCATCGTTTCGTATAGAAGACAAAAATTCATTAAGAGGAAAAATACAGAGAGAGCTGATGATTGAGGATTTCGAAGACGGATGAAGAGCACCAGCCAGGGTATCGAAGATAGGTGGGGGGTGCTCGACCAAATGTCACTCGAAACTTCATCCAATTGACAGTGAGCTGAAAAAAAATTCAAAATGGCGGATTTAAGATGGCCGCCATACAAATTTCTTCGGTGTCTATCTCGGAGAGTATAAAAGATGGAAGAGTGGTTTCTTGGCAAAAGATGATCAGGACATGAGGGTCTACCTGATGAACAGGAAAAAAGTTCAAGATGGCGGAATTTATTTTTCCATAGAAAATGTATGGCGAATATTGACGGTTCCTTTTCAAAATTTGTTTTTATGGAAGAATTCTCATTTTGACGAATGGTTTGAAGAAAAAAATATGGAGAGAGATGATGATCGAAGGTTCGGATGATGGGTGAGGAGCACGGTCAGGGTATTAAATATAGGTAGGGGCTGCTCAAACAAAAAATACTCGAAACTTCATCCAATTGACAGTGAGCTGAAAAAAAAATTCAAAATGGCGGATTTAAGATGGCCGCCATACAAATTCCGTCGGTGTCTATCTCGGAGAGTATAAAAGATGGAAGAGTGGTTTCAAGAAACCAAGCAAGGCAAAAGATGATCAGAACATGAAGGTCTACTTGATGAACAGGAAAAAAATTCAAGATGGCGGAATTTATTTTTCCATAGAAAATATATAGCGAATATTGAAGAGGCTACAAGTGTAGAACTATGCAAGACTACGGTTCCTTTTCAAGATTTGTTTTTGTGGAAGAAATCTCATTTTGACGAATGGTTCGGAGAAAAAAATATGGAGAGAGATGATGATCGAAGGTTCGGATGATGGGTGAGGAGCACGGTCAGGGTATTAAAGATAGGTACCTACTTAGGGGCTGCTCAAACAAAAAGGGAGGGGCGGGGGGTTGATGGTCTTTGTTTTATGTTTTTCCTTTATGAGAATTTTCTTTTACGTCGGACGCTTGGCGTGCTGGCGCTTCCACTGTGCTCACTAGCATAGCAGTGTGTTGTTAAGATCAGAACACGTAGACAGTAAACCAGCTGCCCGATTATGTAAGAATTGTCGATCAAATCGTCAAAGTTCGGCGTCAAAGTAAAATAAACCATAACAGCATTAAATTAGAGCTCAATTTCGTGTTTCGAAATTGAGCTCTAATTTAATGCTGTTATGGTTTATTTTACTTTGACGCCGAACTTTGACGATTTGATCGGCCATTCTTACATAATCGGGGGGCAGGATAGTAGGACAGCGAGTAAGTAGACAGTGGACCACGCGCTCCAGTACGCGGTCCGCTTTAGCGGGCCGCGCAGCCACGCGCCGTACTAGTATATTATATTTCCATTGGTCTTTGATATGCTAACATGTCTTCATGCTTATACAGAGTGTGGAGCTTTTCATACATATATTTAAAAAAATATAAAAGATTATCATATTGCCCATTGTAAGGTTCACAAGTGTGGTTTTCTTGACTATGGATTGGACTATCGCTAGTAAGTTCTGTATTGTATTGCTCACTTCTTCCCCATGCACATACATGCATTTCCAACAATAACTGATGTAATGCTTCAATAGTGGAAAGATACCATCTAGGACTCCCCTTTTGGTGTCTCCAAAATTGTGATATTCTTTTCTGTAACACAATCTTTGGAATCTTCTGCAATCTTTCATCACAAAATATTCCTCTACTCTGATTCCAAGTACTATCGATTAGCAAGAGTCGATCAATGGGCAATTTTTTCACATGATATATTTCTTCATTATTGCCACTGTTATTGTGATACATTTTAGTTATTAAAGTACCAACATTATAACCTGGTGGAAGTTCAGCTAAGCGATTTTCCGCATAGTTCTGGCAATCATGTCTGCCAGTAAAAAGTTCTCGCACAGTGCGTGCTTCAGTTCCTGGGTACAACAGCACTGTTCTTCCATCATTTACATATTCCGGTATATCAGGATATGTATAAACGTTAACATCTCCAGGAGCCAACACTGCTGCGTGAGCTGCTGTGCTTTTACCATCAATCTCACGTCTATGTTTGATTATGTCCACCTTGATTGGTAACTGCAAATAAATAATATTATGTAGGTAATGAATTATGTAACAATAAGTATAACAGAAAAAATTTAGACTGCTTCTTACAGTGCATAAAGGAATTAGGCCTTCTAATTGAGCTACAGGTACGAAACAGGAGTAACAAAAATACATCCGAGATTTGCCACATCGAGAACATGGACTACGAGTAGTTAGTTCATTAAGTACACATGAATTTGAAATTTTAAGTCCTTCAAAAGGCTTATCGTCACGATTTCTAGCCTCAGGGCTTTTAGGGTTCATGGTAAAATATGTTAAGCTTTAAAATAAATTAATTTTAGTATATTTTTAGGGTTACTTTCTTTGTTTATTATTTACAATTTACCTCAGATCGATAACCTCTATATTCAATGTACTCTGTGGTCCTAACTCATCTGAAGTTTACACTTGGAGGAAGGAATTACGACTGCCGTCTAAGGAGGTAGGACTAAAATAAAAACTAAGAATACTATATTTTATCCAATTTCTGTTTATTACCATCACGTAAGTGTGAGTAAAACAAAATATCGCTGTTTGTGTCTATTCGATTAGCAACTGGTCACAACGTTGATGAAGGATGGACCATAGATCCGGCACTAAATTAAAAATAATAGTGTGAGTGAGACCCATATATTATATCTGTAGGAAGAGTAAACGAGATGAAATATAATATCTGTTGGCTCTTTCACGTATGCGAATTTTTTGTTTGGACCCAGTTCATCGGCTCCCAACAAACATTAGCTGTCAAACATTGTATAAATAAGATTTCTTTAAAAAACTGTGTTTGTGACGCGTAATAATATAATTGAGTGAATTTATGTGAATTTTTGAAACGAAATCATATTAAAATATGGGCGTTGTTGTGTATTAGGTTGTACGGATAGTCCAGAACGAAAAATTGAAAACATAACCTTTCATCGGTAACTGGTAAGTATGCTTGGTTTTACAATTTTATCGAAGTATTTACTATAAATTTAATAGAAAACGTTCATTAAATTTGTTCTTAACTACTGCGAGTATTTGCCGATTAATAAACAAGTGTATTTTTTGCAATTTTCTTTTCTATATTACCCGACCAGAGTGAATATTACTATTATAACTCGTGACCGCCATTTTCAATGCTTCTTCTTAAATTGTTTGGGTTTTCATAGAGTTAGGGATACCAGTCTTTGCAAAATTTACCCATAAATCCTATTGTCCTTTCCTAATTCTCACATAATATTATATTAATGCTATTTTTCATTTCCAGCTTTCCAAAAAAACTGAAAATTCGAAATTTGTGATCTCTACTCACTGGAAGATCACTGAAAAACTGGCAACCAACTGAGAATGCTCGAATATGCTCCAAACATTTTGAATCTAATTGCTTTCGCAAAACAAAACATTTAACTTAGGTACTTAGGAAGTGCTTGGATGTCAAATTATTTTGTCAACTTGCGCATCATTTCCATAGTCAATCATTTCTAGACTGTCATTTTCCACTTTTAATTAAAGCAATCTGTTTATAGTACCTATATAAAAGTGAGAATACATTACGCAACAAAGAAAATATCTGAAGAGGATAACAAAATTCGAAACTTTTATAATAAATTGATTTTATTTAATGGCCAGTGACGATTTTACTTTCGAAATAAAAAATAATAATTTAATTAACTGTTTTTTTTTGTATTTTTAGCCTATCAGACTCCACTTCCTTCCGCTTTTTTCGGCTATTTTTCATTCTTATTCCGTGCATAAGTAAATGGTAGAATTACCCATATCAATTGGTTTTTATTTGAAACTTTCCCATACTGATGGGTAATAAACCATCAATATGGGTAAATTTTTTAATCTAGTAATCTATAAATTACGTCATAAACTATCGCTATTTCATTCGGTAGGTATACGTTACTAGCAAATCTATTGTCCATCCTCCATCAACGGGTCACAAGGTTCAGATTGTCAAATTATATCTTTTATCTTTTAATACTGTCAAATTCAAAATACCCTATTCTTGTACGAATAATACGGGTCGTTAACTGTACACATAATTTTGTTGCTTAGTATTTGTTTGTTTACATTCGAGGTTACAGAAAAGATTTTTAAGAATTTCTTTATTTAAAGTAAATTTCTAAGGTGCATAAAGCTCTAAAATCAAAGCCAAGTGTCCACAAAAAATGTATTGTGCCTTTGAGGGACGTAAATCCAATACTTTAAGAAAATAAAATGATACAGAATCTGTCGGGTTTCATCGGTGAGTTTTGGCAATGGTTCTTGTTTAAGACTAAGGATTTTACTAGGAAATAGGTAAGCAAAGGTAAGAAAAAGTAAATAAATATGTTTAAGTACTCAATTACATACTTATTTAATAATAATAATGATATTTCGCCAAAACGCTTTTAGGTTACTAGTGCTGTGAAATAGATTATTGATAATTATTGCACTAGTACGTACATACGAGTATTATGTACTCTCTAATCTCTATGTTGTAGATTTCCTTAAAAATGAACTAATAAAAAGGAAATGGATAGAAATGATAAAAAGACCTAATAGGATACCGCGGCATAACAGTCGTATTTGCTCAAAACATTTCACAGAAGACTCATTTTTGCCAAACGAATACACCAAATGTAGGCGACTGAAATCAAATGCTATACCCACTATAAATTTACCCCAAGAAATAGGCGTTATCAGGACAAGAAAGTTTAATATTTATAAATTAACTAGCTGACCCGGTGAACTTCGTACCGCCAACTTATCTATAAGAATAAAACAAATAAACTATCCTATCTTTTAAGTTAGACCAAATTACAGATAGTTACGAAGTTTGATCAAAATCGGTTCAGTAGTTTCAGGGTTTATCCCGAACATACCTACATCGTGACACGAGATTTTTATATACTTATATAAGATCGGATATTATATTGTACCAATTTTTACCCGACTACGACAATGCCCAAAGGAAGGGTTCTGGAGTATGATTTTAGCTGTCGATGGTATTTAGCTATTTACGAATGTTCCTCCGTTACACCTTCATGAAGCAATCATAATCAAATAATTACGAAAGTTGGTGGTATTCTCTAAAATTGATTTGGTGTAACGATCGCAATGGCTTCCACTCTCCCGCTAAAGGTTAAAATGCATTAATACACCAAGAACGCCGTAAGTGCAGCCAATCAGAGGTCATCACGATTGTTACACTGATGCAATAATTTTTAGATAATACGAGTTTTTCTAATTAGAATTCTTTTTCTAATTTTTTTCTAAAACATTAGATATTTGCGGTATTATACTGTCATCATTTCATTTTGAAATGGGATATTTGGAAGACGATATTTTGGGCAAATTATATTCTTTGTACATGTAGTATGTAAATAAAATAAAATATATTGAAACTTACTAACTAAACTGCATTTTAATCAATAACCCCGTGCGTAATTAGTATAAGGAGTGTGGTGCCAACCACGTAAAGATTTTTTTTAGTTTTAATTAATTTAGTAACTAGTAATATAGTTAAAATTTTACCTTCTTTTATAAATTATTTAGTTGCTATTTGGGTTTAAATAAGGTTATTTATTATTATTTTTAGTATTAAATAAATAAATAACAAGAAATTTGTAATCAATAAATGTACTACTTTGATTTCAGTAAAGTAGTTAATTATTAAAACTAATCTGTCGTACTATGCGGGCTAGTTCGGGTTGCTAGATTCAAGAAAATTTTGCGACAGTGGCGCCCCTATTTATTTCACGACTTTTTTGCCAAGCTATAGTACCTATGGCTTGTATATTTTTATAATTATTGTTAAAATCTGTCATCACCTATCCCGAAGGAACCCTATAATTTTTGGGATAAAAATATTCTCTAAGTTAGGTATCCCAGGGCAGAAAAGTATGTCAAGTTGCAATCAATCCATATTGCAACTTGATAGTAAGTATTTACTGGTTTGAACGTGATCGGCTAACAGGCAGCCAAAAATAAAAAGTAACTGTATGGATACTGTTTTAGGCTCTTTATGGATACTAAAGCATTCTCTATTTTAAGATTGTTTTATACAAAAATCATCATTTATATTTCACAGATTACGTATGTTAGACAATAATATAAACGACTGCCACCCATCACTAGGAAAATCCTACCTAGTGACAAACTAAAAACACAATCTTACTTCTATAGTCTTCATTATTCTATGAGTTTACATATTTATTTTCCTACATTACTAAATACTCCATACTCCTCTTTGCCATAGAGTAAGTATACAACCTTTTTTGTACCTTTGTTAACTCTACGGACCTGTGCTACGGACCTACCCCACCCCAGCCTGCAAAATATTGATATTTGTAATAAAAAAAATACTAATCGATAGATTTAAATTTTCAATAGCTCAATTCAACTATGTTGTCCCTTAAAATTGCTCACCTTAAATTATTTAATTAAAAATCAATAAAGTCGTTGAAAAAAATTCATTTATCCATACTTTCAAACTCCTATATCTTTTGATGTATACAATATTTTAAATTACTCAAAGTGTTAAAAAACTGCTCAAGTTGCATTTATAATTGCTCAAGTACATACAAGTTACATATCAATTAATAGGCTACGCCAGAAGACTCGCTGCCTCCTTCGTCCCTTCTATCAGCTTCACCTACTCGACCTTCGTTTCGCTACGGAGGTCGCCGGCTCGCTTCGCTCGCCACCTCCCCCCTTCTCTCCACTCGGCCTCGTAGGCTCGCTTCATTCAGGACCTCCTTCACGAGCTTCTGGCTTCGCGCTTCATAAAAACACTCTAGGGGTAGGGCAGACAAGACTACGTGGAGTCGAATTTGGCCAATTCGGTTCTGTCACACTAGGTATTCGACCTAGTCTTCTGGCGTAGCCTATATTTTTCTATGTAACTTTTAAGTACTTGAGCAATTATATTTTAATGCAACTTGAACAGTTTTTTAACACTTTGAGTAATTTAAAATATTGCATACATCAAAAGTTAAAGGAGTTTGAAAGTATGGATAAATGAAATTTTTTCAACGACTTTATTGATTTTAAATTAAATAATTTAAGGTGAGCAATTTTAAAGGACAACGTGGTTAAATTGAGCAATTGGAATTCTATCGATTAGTATTTTTTTTATTACAAATATCATTATTTTGCAGGCTGGGGTGGAGTAACTTCTGTACGGCGGCCTGCGCTCACAACCTGTGCTATACTCTTTGTAATATGTTGTCATAGAATAACATTGAATTATACGTACAAGTACTAGAACCGACGCCGCAAACAAAAACTTTGCGCCATGCTTTGCGGCCGGCCGGCTTCACCTTATTTAGTCTCTCGCCTACGCTCTTCGCGGCCGCGTGTCGAAATTGTGCTTGCACGAAAATTTTAAAATGCCGTCGTGCGTTATAAAAACGTGTAAAAATAATACAACTGTAAATAAAAAAGATTGTGGCGTGACATATCATCATAACAAACCAAAACAAATTTTTGAAGATATTTTTCTACTGATTCACCCACGTTCCACCATTCCTCGGAATATCATAGATTAAAAGTGAATTTTACCTACAGATGAGACACCTACGATCATACATTTTACATTTTACTTTTTTACTATTCGACCGATTTCATTAAAATCAATATTTGGGGCTCCCTAGGATCACAAAACAGGAAACTGTTACCAAAATTTAAAAAAGGCAGCGCCATGTTGAAATTCTTTGTTATTGTACCGATTTCGTTCAAAATCGATATCTGAGGATCCCTAGGATCACGAAACAGGAAACTGGTACCAAAATTTAAAAAAGTCAGCGCCATTTTGAAACTTCTTTAGTTTCTCGGTAATTAATTACAGTAAAACTTTAAAAATTTAACAAAAAAAAATTTTGCTCTCTTGTTACACAAATAACTATTATAGGAAACGATGTTTTTTTTCACTTCATTTCTTTAATGATAAGGTAGAATAAGATAAAAATGTCACTATTATTTTTTAACATGATAGGATTGGTTAAGTTATAACATTTTCTTTTATAGTGTCAACAGTTCCTAATAAAAAGGTTAAAGTTGTATAAAATGCATATCTTTTTGTTTTTACTTTTTAATTATTTTTTCCCGTCTATAAAACTAGGTCTACTATTATCTTATTTCATATGTGCACTTTATGCAGTCTCACACTGCATAAATTCAAAAGTACATAGTCTCATTAAATAACCCAATAGGCAGAAAATACTTAGTGTCACTTCTGCGTGTCTCATCCATGACCTTACCAGCGCGCACCCTGCGCGTCCCGCACACGCCGCGTGCTTCGCGACGCAGCACAGATAATATTCGCGGTGTCTTTTCTAGTAATAATTCCTTTTTCCTTTCATAATAAATTTTCATTGGGTAGGGTTGCAATCACAGAGTTATGTCTGTGGTTGCAATGCGTAGGCGTAGACATCAGGGTCACATATGTGTCCATACTTTCCATGGACATCAAAGTTTCCATCCATCAGCACCTGATGATCACCACAGATGATCACCGACCGGGAAAAAAGTCCATGATCGTGGGTGATACCTATTTTGTGGGTGATCTTGAATGATCTTGAGCTCCCCGTAGTACATTAATAGTATATTGTGATACAAGGGTGGAAAGTAGGTTATTGCAAACGAGCTGTCATTAATAAGCCCGAGCCGAAGGTGAGGGTTTTTAATGTCACGAGTTTGCAATAACCTTCACACTCGTGTATCACACGACGTTTTTCAATACAGTTGTGGGAAATAGTAATAAACAAATCAAAGAATTACAAGTTTATTTCAACATACATGATGATACGACATCTCAGAAAGGGTTAATCAAAATGAAAACATAAGATTATACTGACAAAATTACAGTATTTATTCTGATATAATAATAATTTAACAGTTGGTAGGGTTTTCTTTACAAATTACTCTCGATATCCAATATTTATGAAATTTGTATAAATTAACAATGTATCACTCTTTATAATTTTTCTAATAGTTTACTATCAATAAATATCCCTATAAATTACATAAATCTCAGTTTTAAAAATAGTACGCACCCTTTTACAAGACCCCCCTTGCTTAACTGAATTTAAATATGGCGGCAACCGACTAGCACAATATTCACAGACTACATGATAACCACAGAATACACAATAACACGGATAGTATGCGACATAGAGCAATAGTGTGGTATATATTTAAATATAGTGTTACAGTCGGCCATCCTCCATGAACGAGTCCCTTCGTTCTTATTCACTAATTAAATCAAGATTATTTAAACAGTCCATGAGTTTACAAAAAACATTAAAGTATTACAATCAATAATTATTGAACAAAAGATTCCTAAACAAGTATAAAATTAGGTAGGCCACGCAGGGCTGCGGTCAATGAAAATGTAAATTATGAAATCTTTGGTTATTTTTCTTTGAATCAGTCACTTAGCGGAGAACATTATTAGGTAGGTACTTAAGTATGTTTTTCATAAGAAAAATCTTTAAATTATAAAAATCTCTTGGATACAATAAAGTAAGCATTGCTTTTCTTTTCTATGACTGCACGCTTATCAACATCATTTACAGTTATCTATAGCCATGCGGTATCAAAGTTACTGCCTTCGCTTTGACACCATCAATAGCTGTATGTTTAGAGCCACTCATGGGCGGCGAGTTCATTACGCCAATCCTGCCCGGCTCAAAACATTCTCACTCAACCTAAATATAGCCGTACAGAGTCCAGGTTACTGCCTTCACCGGAACCCCATAGGCGGCTGCGATGCTCTAAGCCACTCCTGGGCGGCGAGTTCATTACGCCAATCATGCCCGACTTAGAACACCCTCCCTCAACCTAACTATAGCCGTACAGAGTCCAGGTTACTGCCTTCACCGGAACCCCATAGACGGCTGCGATGCTCTAAGCCACTCCTGGGCGGCGAGTTCATTACGCCAATCATGCCCGGCTTAGAACACCGTCCCTCAACCTAATCATAATCATTTATTTGCTGATTGTAGTTAAGTATTTCCGACTCACAATCTGCCAATCTTATGGCGTGCAAATTATTAGAGATACAATAATATAATAATTACAACACCTTAACATATTATTTTGATGGAATAATTCATGCATTCTGTCACTAATTATCATTATTCTATTAACAATCTTCCTCGATCTAGAAGTTATTATTATCATGCAATGTCAAAATATTTACTAATATTTCCAATTAATACTTTAAAGAAAGTAAATAAATAAATTCCTAAAGCCGTACAGAGTCCAGGTTACTGCATTCACCGAAACCCTGTAGACGGCTACGATATTTTAAATCATCTCTTTTCACTAATTTTGCAAAGCATTGGATATAAATCATCACAGGTTACAATTCAAATCAAAAGGAAAATACCGAAAACTGGGCTGTTGTTGCGTCTTTACCATTTACTTACCTATTTATTATGATATTTAAAACATTAGGTACGTTCCCCGCGCTTTATTTTGGCAAGAATTTAAGAAGGTACTTGCCCTCACTTGCATACATTGCAGTTAACAACAGTGTAACTCAGAATCTATATTTATCTCTTTCTAACAACAGGTATAGCGTATGTTGACCTTTATGTTCTTTCCCTTTCTCCGCGTACGTAATATTTACGCCGTTTTTTTTTTTTTAGTGCAATGATGTTTGCGTATGCCGCGTCTATTTGTAATAAGTCGTTGCCTATTTATAAAAAAAAATCTTTTGAATTATAATTTCACAAAAACCAATTTTAATCAAAAGCGAATGGGGTTAAATAATTTATCTTTATATCGTTTTGTTTTGAAATAAGCGGAAACGCCACATTCAGGGGTAGTCAACTTTGTAGGCATTGGTTTGTTCAATACGTAAACCTTCCCTTTAGATGTCTGTGGTTCAATAGGTGGATTTGATAAATAAAGGGTTTTCACTGCAAAACAAATCAATGATAAAAAAAATAATTTATTACAACGGCAACACCAAAGCTTTCAGTTGATAAGAAATGTCATACTTGTCAATATGCTTGTCAATTTCCAAATCGAGAGTTTTCAAAATTCAAGTCAAACTGTCAAACGGTATTTTATACGTATAGTCTATGATTTTTTTTTTTATCAGTTAATCAGTTCGCTGTTAATTTGTTTTTGATATCGTCTCTATGCGTTTTTCCTATTTCATGTGGTTTATTGTTTGAAGTGCAGTGAGTTGAGTGCTTTCCACTCTGCCTTTGATTTGAGATTCTGCGTACGGGATATCTTTTAGTGATCTTAATGGTATTAGGTTATGTTTTCGTATTTACGTTCAGTTCGGCTTTTGCAGCCTAACCCACAGCAATACACCATGGTCTATAGGTTAAGCCACTTTTTCGTAAGCTACTGAGTAGGACAAAAGAACATTTTCTCGCTCTGTCACTCCTTGGCATTAGCCTCTATTATATACCCATTTCGCTCACCTGTGGTATTATTATTGCATTGTCTCCTCTTCCTATATATTTACTCTATGCGCTATATTGTTACTGTTTCACGACTCTAGTGACTCTTACTGTGTAGTGTGTTGTTTTGACATTTACTCCGCTAGGAGTTTATGTGTTCTGTGGCAATATTATCACGTCATGTTGTTCTATGGACAGGAATGTTCCGATACCACCGAAATATCGATACCTACTGTACTACCAAAAATGAGTAGTACACAAACCGTTTGGTGATTTTTCACTACGTAGTGCGGTAAAAATATAAATGAGTACTTTATATTAATATCGATAACTACTCATATCTATAGATTATCATTTATTTATTTTTATTACTACATTATCTAAACTATACTAATTCATTGATGTCATAATACGACAACGATTCGATTTCATAGTAATCGACTTTAATTTAGACAGAGTTTTGATCGATTTATCACATTGATATTTTTTTTCTCAACATTTTGTTTTATAACCAAGCGCTTAAATTACTCTATTTAATGAATTAAAATAAACCATTAATTAAAAAAAATACAATAAATGCATTTATTATTTGGTAACATTAATCAGACAGATCATAAAAAAAAAAACATCCATCTCTATAGATGTACGGTGCATAACAATCACGAGAGCTTGTGTTGCAGCTTCATGGCTATTTTGGAAAGGAAATTCGTAATGGTAATCAGTAGAAAAGTATACGAGTTACGAAATATCGGAGTCAAAGGGCATGTCGCTTCACTATTGTAAATATTTGCATCTATTGTATCGCATAATATATTATTGCACTGTATGGTCGTTGGTTGGCTGTCATTAACTATGAAACTTCATAAGTCTGCTTAAGGCAAAAGTTGGAAGGAATATAATCTACGGCTATTGACTTTTATTTCTCATATCGTCATCATCAACATGTTCAATATAAGTTACCTAAACTAAATTCTACACAGTACAGTGTAGCGGTCGTTGCTCACTATATCATTATTAGAATACTTATAATCCTAATTATTAAGCAATAAAACAATTATCAATCATATCTATCATTTATCGATCCTAGACCGAAGAACAAGTACATTTAATTCGATAATGAGTAAGTATCGAAAAAAATAGAACGATTCTAAAAGTACTTGATGTCGAAACAAAAGTATCGAGTACTTGCTTGTACGTCCCTATAAATCATTGGTTGAGTTCAGAGACAAGTAACATCACTAACATTACCTTGTCTCTGAACGTTACGTAAGAGCAAGGAGCGTTACGCTCTGGACTAGTTTATTAGTGATCTGTGGTTATATTATTCTATGGTTACGCTATTGTCATTTGTCAGAGACAAGTATTGTTCAATTTTAATTTTTAATTTTGTTCATCATTCCGTTCTGATTCAGTTGTAAAAGTGTTTTCTTACGGTTCCAAGGCAGTGATCAGTAGGTACATATTCGATAAATGAATTAACATATTCAGCACTCAAATGTTTTGTGTTCATGAATCGCATCGGCTTAGTAAGTATTAAATACATTGATATATCCAAATGCCAAACTATTTTACGTGGTTTTATATCTCAAGAGTGCTAATTTATATCTAAATCTTTTGTTTCAGATCACTAATGGCAGCATTTTATGTTAAATGCTATAGGTATATAAATTCAATCTCAAGCAATCTTTGAGGTTGTACCTCCACCCGAATTTGGTCATCAGCAAGTTAGCTTCAGTTGTGAAATATCTATAAGAGCTCGATCTAATAGTGTCATGGGAATGCCCAGGAAGAGATGTTATACTTATAAATATTACCCCAGTACATTAGGTAATAAGAATTAATATACTTAATTATTTTGTTTAATCAAGTTGTACATATTGTGTGTATATATTATTTACTCAATCAACTTATACATTCTTTTACTAGGTTTCAAGGCTGGAAAAAGTTTGTGCTGCCTGTTGGCGACCAGCAGATAGCAAGGTCCACAGACAACAACAACTTGATGCAAATCTAACAGAGTTGCAGGAAATCAACAAGTCAATAAATGAACCCGTCTGAAATTCTAGTATCCCTTTCCTTCACAATTCATTGCTCAACACTCCAGACCCACTATTACTACATCAAAAATTTGCTCTGCAGTCTATAGACGTGCAGTAGCTCAAGCTTTTTGGATAAGAACATTTATAGGCACCTGACCAAGCCACACTTATTATATTTTACCGGAGTTCCTAAAAAAATGTAATTATGTTTAAAATAAAAAAAAACTGAATCACCTGTTTTTGTTTTTTTTTTTTTTTTTAATTATCAGGAATACCTTGAATACTGTAAATACTTTTTCTTGGATATTACCTAAGTCATAGACTATACCTAAATGATATCTAATACATCAACCATACTTCCACTGTGATTAGCTAAGAATAAAATAATTATATAAATTGTCTATTGTCTTTAGGTACATATACTTACTATTATAAAGTATACCTAACAATTGCCTAACTTAACCTCAAAGTACCTATAATTTAAAATTCAGATTACTCTAAACTCAAATCGAATATCCTAATGTTTTTTTTTTTTTAATTATTATCTAATCCGAAGATTGGATACTTTTTTAAAAAAATGTTTTACCGTTATTTCGGTGACGCAAGAACAGCCCAAATCTCATACAAAAATGGTCATGATCAATACATTTAATAGATTAGTCTTACCTAATATACTCTTCTTCACAACTAATGAACTGGTGCATTCAATAATCAATATAATGTTATAACAATAGGGCAATTAGAATTTATACTTCACTGCCCCGGCCCTGTCTGTCGGACCGGTGAGAGCTACGTCGCAAATTCATCTCTGGGTTGCAGTCACTCTTGTCTCTGAAACTTACAATAATGTGTTTTTATATGTACTAACAAGCATTTAACTCCAAAAGAAAGAAAAACTATGTTCGAAAGTTAAATAGGTAATAATGCGGGGCGTTGGTAACGAAACAATTAAATTAAAATTGTTAAGTAATCCCACTTCTGAGATGATACGACATCTCAGAAAGGGTTAATCAAAATGAAAACATAAGATTATACTGACAAAATTACACTATTTATTCTGATATAATAATAATTTAACAGTTGGTAGGGTTTTCTTTACAAATTACTCTCGATATCCAATATTTATGAAATTTGTATAAATTAACAATGTATCACTCTTTATAATTTTTCTAATAGTTTACTATCAATAAATATCCCTATAAATTACATAAATCTCAGTTTTAAAAATAGTACGCACCCTTTTACAAGACCCCCCTTGCTTAACTGAATTTAAATATGGCGGCAACCGACTAGCACAATATTCACAGACTACATGATAACCACAGAATACACAATAACACGGATAGTATGCGACTTAAAGCAATAGTGTGGTATATATTTAAATATAGTGTTACAATACGTACATAGTAATTAATTCTGAAAATTGAGATATAGTTCATGGAATAACTTGACCACAATGTAGATGGTTTATATTTTCCACTCAATTCATGAAAATAAGCTAACAAAACATTTTCTGAGAATGACTTAGTTTTTTTATGTTTTTTTCCATGAAATAAAATTATTGTAAGCCGTCTTATTATATCTTTTTCGAGATTTTGGGGGCAAATTTCCATCTTGCGCAGTTTTCGCCTCAGATAAAATATCTGGTGGAGTTAATTCCATTTCATCATTAGTACTAGAACTCATAATATTAACAAAAATATAATCAATTTATCACATAAAAAATAAAAAATTTCAGCAAATGGCGCGTATTTACACCTGGACATTTTTTTTTTTTTAACGAAACTAGGCTACGGGTTCGTACCTACGCGAATACAGCCTATTCGATTTTTGTCAAAATATGTTGAAAATAATTACCTAAATTAAAACTGGTAATTAAATTTAATCAACAACCATTTAAAAGAATTTTGGAAATTCAATGCTAAAACGTACGGATTCATTAATTTTTCCTCGTAAAAAGCCTATCCGATTATATTCTATGTATGAAAACTCCTTGCTACTAAACTTTTTTAATTGACTTGGTTTAAAACTAAACTGCAAAAGTATATACTGGCTAAGCTAACTCTGCAGCAGTAAAAGTAGTAATACATGCTCGGATTTGGTACGGCGGACCAAATCCGCCGTACCAAATCCGTTCTCGCTACAGACGACCGGACCGGGCAGTTGCTTCACGTACGCCGTCAAGTGCACACCGTTGTGTCATCAAGGAACATAAAGTAAAAACTGTAATTTTTTCCCATTTATAAGTAATATTAGTTAGATTAATAAAAAATGAATAGGAGTAAATAATTTAATAGGTAAATAGTAAGGAAATTATACGTCTATAGTTTTACATTTCATTTCATCACAATATTAATAATTTAATTTTTTATTTTATTTTATTAACAATATAGCTGATGCCCGCAACTTCGTCCGCGTGGAATAAGTTTTTCAGTTAATTTTCCAGGATTTTTGAGTAACAGTCTTTTAAAATGCTATTTATGCTTGCTTTCGAGCATCCCGGTTACAATAAAGTTCATGGGATGTATCCCACAAACACGGAAAGTCCTTATACAATTGTATAATTTCTATTAGCACATCGCGTTCGGTTACCACTTCCTCCATGTTTATCACAAAATGAGCGCACGAGTGGTCAAAGAGGCGTTCCGAACACGACTAGTCATAGTTTGTCCGGCCCGACCGTCCACACGGTCGGATTTGGTACGGAGCAGACCAAATCCGCTGTGCAAACCAGCGGACCGCGGCGGACTCAATTAATAATAATTATGTCCGCCGGACTACTCTACAGACGGTCAGATATGGTTCGGAAGCGAACCAAATCCGTGGTCCGCCCGAACCAAATCCGAGCGTGTATTAGTACTATAAGAAAATGGTAGAATTTGAAAATCTGTTGATGGAAACACAGACTGTAATGCGAAAAAACGCATTTGATACTTGTTTTTTGTTTTTAATCTGCTTTCCTGGGAGTGTGGTTGTTTTGGTAATAAGGTTGTCTTTGGGTTGTATATGGTTCACTTCGGGTTTTATCGCAATGAAACGCGTTCACTCGCTCTGACTGTTTATTAGGTACTAATAATGCATGCGCAATACAAAATGAAGTTTACTAATTATGCACCATTGATACACAACTCGCAAAGATATCACGGTAATAACATAGATATACGGATAGATAAATACTACAATTTTGAATCAAACATACCGCCCGCCAAAGGTCTCTATGAGACCTTTATGACAATTAAGTCTATAAAAATACATTGAATCAGATTTTAAGATTATGGTAATAACATGCTGTATAAAGTATAAACCGTAGAATAACAATTTATCGCTGACAATAAAGTATTTTCTCGGTTCTAAATATAAATCAACAAATATAGAAATAAATATCAATATAAAATCAACAAATATAGATATAAAATCAACTCGGCTGTTAATTACATTAAATTCATTGATATGCAATACATACAATAACTCTCGAAATGTAGGCCAGTCGTCATAAGATCCAGCAAACTTAGGTATTTCTATTCGAGGTAATTTTACAATTGATTCATTGTGTCTACTACTTGTCATCGGTTGTGGCGGTGATTGTTGTGACGTCGTTGAAAGCATATCTCTTAAATCTCCTACGATACAGCTGTACAAATCTTCGGCGACAAAGTAATCGTCGTTGTGGAAATACGGGATTTCGTTCTTCTTGCATTTCGGAGTGCATTTCACAAGCTCTTGATGTGTATTCACAAAGTTCTTCCAGTAGCCCTCAATACTTTGCAGACACGCTTCTATATACCCTCGTGTCAATCTCTGTTTTGAACATTTCTTTAAGTTTGTTTGTGTTTTTTGTAATAACATATACGTATCTTCCAATGCGTAATGCGTTGATCAACTGTTGTTGTTCATTACTAAGACTCATTGTATATCAAAACAAACGTTCACAGTACAATTATCCACCAAAATACTTTAAATATATGTTATAAATTCACTCGAATGATAATTGTAGGTACTTAGTTTGTTTACGCGTCGAAAACAGAGGCTACGGGCGGCGGCCGATCGTTCCTTATCTCCACAATGCATGCAAAAAATGCAAGGTCGCCGGCACGGTCACTCAGGTAGCAAACTAGATCCGGCTCGATGTCGACCATATGTTTTGGTAATAAGGTTGTCTTTGGGTTGTATATGGTTCACTTCGGGTTTTATCGCAATGAAACGCGTTCACTCGCTCTGACTGTTTATTAGGTACTAATAATGCATGCGCAATACAAAATGAAGTTTACTAATTATGCACCATTGATACACAACTCGCAAAGATATCACGGTAATAACATAGATATACGGATAGATAAATACTACAATTTTGAATCAAACAGTGGTAATTGGTCGTTTTAGTACATTTCAAAGTGAAAATGTAAATAAAGGGCACAGTTTCGACAGCGCAATAAGGTGAGATCGCAGTCAAGGGCTAACTTGTAGTGGATAAAAAAAAAAAAAAAAAAAAAGGTAGAGATCGATAATAAGATACGATCCCCGTATTTATATATTATATTTATATAAATTTTGTAGAGTATTATACATGTATTATATTCGCCGTGAATTCGTCTCCGTGGATTTCGGCTTTAAACTAAGAAACCGTATGTTTTGTTCAGGGGATGAGTCAAAAAAGGTAACAGACAAACAGTTACTTTCGAATTTAATATTAGTGTTAATCTACTGGCGCTAAAGATTAACAACAAATTATTACTTGATCAGTGGAGATCTTTTGAACTACCAATTTAAAGACAGTATTAAATGAATTGAAACATAGTCAGTAGTCAAAGCTGTTTTATTCAAAATATGTACCAACACTGTTCACTTTTTGAACGTCAGTAAAATATGAGACGTGATTGTGATAATTAACTGCAGTAAAGGGCTGAGAAAAGCCCACAGTAAACTCAAGTCGGGTTTTTTATATAATCACCATCTCATATTTTTGTATTTTATTCATCAAAATCTGAATCTAAATATTCTTCAAATTGAGATTGTCAATATTGACTTTCGTTTCCCGTGCTGCACGCTTTTTGCCGGGAGTCTTCCAGACTCCCTGATTAGATTGGTCCTCATTTTTAATAACGCTTAAGGTTTCTCGCTTACACCTGGAAATAAATGAAAATAATTATTTTTTTTCGCATTTTCGGCAAAAAATAATTATGTTGGGGGTTCCGACTAGACTCTCTTGACCCCTCCTTAGACGCGACAGCTTTTGATCAAGGCAGCACGTTTCTAAATCCCACCCCAAAAAAAAAAACAAAATTTCAATTTGAGATGGATAAATTGACTTGTTCCAAATCTTTATGTTTCTGAAGGACAGCCTGGAGATGAGGCTTTAACTCTTCGCTTATTCCACCTTGAATTAATACAATAATTAATAAAAAGTATTAAAAATTAATAGGATTTTGGTGCCAGTTTTTGTCGCATATTATCTATCATAATTATACGATATGAACAGGCGAATATAAACCGTTTAAAACGTTTTATATAAATAATCTAGTATTTTATGCAAAGATCGAAAGGCAAAATATCAAAACCGTTTGGTCAACCTACTTGTCGACTCTTCGATTTATTGTAAACAATGTTGTTTTTGGCTTAGGAAAGCATCGTGTTCTTCCTTTACTTCTTGGAATTTAAGAATCATTTAATAAAATAACTCGCACACATTATTTTGAATAGGTTTATCCATTATTTCACTATTTCACTTTTATTTTCGAAATTAAAACGAACATAAACCCCCTGCTAATTGACAAATCAGTGACAAATGTAAGAACACAGATTATACGAATGTTTTTGTTTTGTTTTAAGTGTTGCCCTTTTATTCCGTGGCAGAGTTAGCGTGGCCAGACTTTAAGTGTCGAGCTTGTAAAAGTAAGATGCCTATGCGAAAGATTTAATTTTCGAATCATAACTACAGCCTCTGAAAGTGCACCATGTTTGACAACTGTATTGAAAATAATATTATGTTCCTTGTAGTATAATACGTCCATAGTTCCTTGCTTTGATTTTGTATAAAGGAGGTTCCTTGTTTGGTTCCGTTGATGGAGAATGGACTCTCCATCAACGTTTGGTTCCATAAATAATCGCGCATAATCATGGACTTATTATACTAGACTAAGAGATAACTGCAATTTTGGTAACCATCGCCAGAAAGGCTGATTCAGTGTTAGATGGATGTAGAGCTCTCCCCTGATCACAAAAGTTGCAGTCTGCCTGCATTTGGATGGCCCTTTCGCTAAATATGGCCGTTCAAAGACGGATTATTGTTACCAAAAATGAACTATAATTAGAAAAGCTGATTCTTCTACAGTGTTAAAGTATGCGCAGTACCTATGTAAACAGCGTAAAAACTGACGCATTTGGATGGGACTTTTTCTAGATATCAGCTTTCAAAGACGTTATAACCTATACTTACTATGCGTTCCTGTAAAAAAATATTAGCAATAACTTTGTCGCCGTTGATCGCTATTAAAAATTATTAACAGCAATCAACGGGACGACATAATAATTGCTAATATTTTTAAACAGAAACGCATAGTAAGTATAGGTTATAAGTTATAACGTCTTTGAAAGCTGATATCTAGAAAAAGTCCCATCCAAATGCGTCAGTTTTTACGCTGTTTACATAGGTACTGCGCATACTTTAATACTGTACAAGAATCAGCTTTTCTAATTATCATTCATTTTTGGTAACAATAATCCGTCTTTGAACGGCCATATTTAGCGAAAGGGCCATCCAAATGCAGGCAGACTGCAACTTTTGTGATCAGTGGAGAGCTCTACATCCACCTAACACTGAATCAGCTTTTCTGGCGATGGTTACCAAAAGTGCAGTTATCTCCTATAATATACCTACCTACATCGCATAATCGTGAGTATCACAGACGAATAAACATAAAAACCATCATAGACTAGAAAACCCCGACTTAAACCTAAGTGATGGTCACAGATAACTTACCACATGAACACCTGTATAATTTTATTGTAAAGCTAGGTCTATACGGACCAAAAGTTCAATATTATTTAAAAAGCTAAATACAAATTAATTTTTCACAATAATCCTACTGGATTCTCAATAGTACAGATATACTATGTCCTGGAGACTAACACAGGCTACTTTTTAATCTGAAAACCTTCGACTCGACCTGTATGATCGAGTTGAAGGTTTTCGGTGCCTCATAGTCATCGATCTGGTGATAAGCATGTTTTGTCGCAGGTGACGGGGTCCATGGGTACGATTCCTGAGCTGACCCAAAAACTATTAATTACTAGATGATGCCCGCGACTTCGTCCGCGTGGATTAAGGTTTTTTGATTCCTGCGGGAACTCTTTAATATTCCGGGAAAAAAGTAGCCTATGTCTTTCCCAGGGTAACAAACTACCTATCCCTATACCTAATTTTATCAAAATCTGTTGAACAGATGAGCCATGAAGCGTAACAGACGGACAGAAAGACACACTTTCGCATTTATAATATTAGTATGGATTAAGTTTTTCTTGCAAGAAATTATCAGCATGTTAGGAAGTTGGTGGTAGTAATCAATAACCATTAATATAATCAAATAAATATTATAAATGCGAAAGTTTGGATGGATGGATGTATGAATGTATGTTTGTTACTCAATCACGCTCCAACGGATGAACAGATCTGGATGAAATTTGGCACAGAGATAGATTATAGTCTGGAATAGCACATAGGCTACTTTTTATCCCGGAAAATTAAAGAGTTCCCGCGGGAACCAAAAACCTCAATCCACGCGGACGAAGTCGCGGGCATCAGCTAGTAATTAATAAGCAGATTCCCTGTTCCTTGGTAGTAATGATGTTGGTCCTAAGCTGCTATCTCTCCGGTCGTATCGGGGTGAACGCTCGCTTTGCGCACACGTACACCATAATTATTATTAATATCTATCGCGCAATTTGCCCACCTTTGAGAAGATTGGCCGCCGCGCTTGACCAAAATTTGGTCGGGTGACGGCATTATTTCAGAGGGAAATCGGAATCAAAGAATTCATACGGTATTTTAAAATCCTCAATGCATGCGTTCAGTCGCAGGCATTACTTAACTAGTATTTTTTTTTGATTTTGTCTGTTTGTGAATTCTCATAAAAGGCCGAATATGAAATGTTCAAAAATATATACTATCTGAAACACGATACATCTAATATGTTCCTACCCTAAAATTATTTCATCTATTTTCGTTATTACGTCAAAGTGTAGTGCTAATTGTGATTTGTGACTTCAAATAGTTTTCTGTATTATAAGTGCAACAAATAAGGTAAAAGATTGATTCTTATTTTAATTTTAACGTTATAAAATGCAATAGATATGTAATCTAATAAAATAGTATTCTAGTAGTAATCTTATTGCTTACCTTGTTTAGAACAATGACGCCATTTTGTCGCGCCGGCTGATCGGAATTATGATTTTTTATACAGATATTATTAGGTTCCTTGTGTTATTATTTGATATTTATCTATCTAACGAAAATATTGTACTATGGGCTTTGTCTGCGATAAAATCTCCATTTAACGTAGTGCGCATATTGACAAAGTGAATATATTGATTTAGTGTGTTCTTTACCGCAAATATGAACATCAAAGTAATTTGCCTCTGTTGGTAATTTAATACGTTCTTAATTTTATTTTTACACTTTTTATAGTATCGGTTTTGTTAACGCCTATAGGGTAAGAAAGAACTGTGATCAATACAGTATAATAGAATAAAATTTGATGTCATTTTTTCTGTAGTTTTACAGGTTTTCGTTTTTTCAGGACAGGAAATGATTAGAGTTATGTTATAATAATGACAATATCAATGAAGGAACAAGACCATATGCCTGGGGAGGTAATTATATTCTAGTGGCTAAGACACTAGGTATATTGATTATAAAATTATGATGAAATAATGTTGATTTGCACCTTTTATAGATGGCATTCCCCGAGGCCAAGTTGAAAGCATTAGAAGAAAAAATATCCCACCCACGTTGGGTAGTACCAGTTTTGCCTGAACAAGAGCTCGAGGCCCTTTTAATTGCATCTATGGAATTAGCAACAAAAGGTATTGAATTTCCTAAGCGTCTAGCTGATTGTATCTTACTATCTTGTAAAAGATGTTGAATGTACATTTTGTAGTTCTTAAAAGAGTATTTAGCATAAGCTGCAGTTAAACAATTCATTAATAAATAAATTTGTCAACAGGTGAAGATGTGAATAATCTACTCTGTCAACGGTTTTATAATGATGCCCTCACAGTATCTTTTACAAAGATATTAACAGATGATGCAGTTTCATCATGGAAAAATAATATTCAGCAATGTGTGCGATCAAATTGTGAAAAGCTTGTTAAATTATGTGCTATGAAATTGGATGATCCGAGATTTTTACATCTTTTGTATATGGTTTTTAATCCAGGCAACAAGTATGAGATTCTTATTGAGTTTTTTTTTTGAAAAATATCAGGTTCACAGTATTGCTAAATTAATCATTGTTTATTTTAGATTTCATACGTTTAATGCATCAAGAACTTGTGAAGGTTTATCTATTACCAATATTTCTATTACGGGGGGCCAAGGCTCAACCCAGGAATCTGAAGTATTTGCCAAGTCACAGGATCATCGTACACCAAGAGGATGGCTGGTCCATCTTATTAATGTGTATGTATGCAATTATTATCTTTCAGAGTTGTTAAAATTAGTTTTGGAATTTATATTTTCACCTTGAATTTAATGTATTCATAAATTCCAATTGTAATTATTTATAAATACAATTAATGTTACAATCTCCATGACTTTAAGTAATGATCTTCCTTTGATTAATACATAATTTTTAGGTTTGGTCAAGCAGGTGGTTTTGTTAAGCTTAGAGAAAGGTTTGAATCAATTATGGGTTTTAAAAAATCAGATTTGACTACTTCTGTAAATAGTGAAGAAAAAGTTACTAGTGAAATAACTGAAAAAGAAAGTGAGGAGAATATAGTCAATGCTACTGAAAATATGTCATCTATGACTGATAGTATCGAGGTATGTATGCGATATCTTTTGCATTAATGTAAGTCACATTAGATTAGGCCTTCACCTGCAAGATAGATGATTTTTCTGGAGAAATACCTTGATTTAAATTGGTTGAAAAAGTTGAAACATTGAGATTTTTCAAGCATTATTCAAACGCTTTTTTCATACAAATTTTGAAAGGAAATTTTATTTTACACAGATTAGTGTTTATAGCATTAGGGTTTACTATATAAGTTTATTGTAATAGTGTTTAGTACATAAGTTATTTCTGTATCTTGTAATTGTATTTGTTTTCTGTGTATTTTAATCCCAAATAAAGATTTTATTTATTTATTCAAAGGGTGATTGCTTCAATATTTGATATTGTATGTCCAAAAATATGCATGATATCGATTTGGCTCGTCATTATCTAGGCTTATGGAGACACAAAACATTTAAAAAAATGTGTGTGGACATTATGAGTCTCGATAGGTAGTTAGTTATTTTAACACTAAATTTATTACAACGGGTGTAAATAAATTTGTAAAGGAATAGTTTATTTATTCATTTAGATTCACTTTTAAGAAAATGGCGAAGATTCATGTGATCCAAAAAGTTAAATAAATAATATACTTACTGTTTTTAGGGTTCCGTACCAAAATGGTAAAATGGAACCCTTATGGTGCGACTTTCTCCGTCTGTCTGTCTGTCCGTCCGTCACACTCGATTATTTCAGTAACTACCGAAGCTATCGACATGAAATTTGGAATAGTTGTGTATATTAGTGGCCCAAAGACACTGGAATTAAAAAAAATTGGAAATTATTTTTGTTCTTATTTAAAAAGGGGGGAAAATCGGAGGGTTGAAATTTAAAAGTGAGATAACTGTACTGTGTGGGGTCTCATATGAAAGGGTTTACTTTGTACATTCTAAAACAGATTTTTAATTATTTTTAGTCATGATAGTTTTTGATTTATCGGGCAAAATGTCGAAAAAAATACCGTTCCCCCCCCCCTTATCTCCGGAGTTTACCAATCGAAAAATCTGAAATAATTATGGTCAATAGGAATTTATGTATATTTTACAGGAAAACTATAGCCAATGCTCTAACTAGCATAGTTTTTTTGATATTAACAGTAAACCTCTACAAACAAAGTTAGTTTTGCGGTTCATTTCGTCTTGTTTTTAATACGTCATAAATCGTAAAACTTACTACAGGTTTGTACGGAACCCTCGGTGCGTGAGTCCGACTCGCACTTGGCCGGTTTTTTTTTGTTAATTATTATACCAGTTTTTAGATATTCAAAGGTACTTCTTCTTATTTAGTTTTATGGCGTTTATTAGTGCCGCGCCAGCACAATGCACTTTGCCAATGACAGGTGGATATTCAAAGGTATCATAAGTCTAAATAAGCCAAGGAAAAATAGGCCTAGTACCAAATAGTAACTGAATATCTGTCGCAACATTAATTTAAATAAATTGTTGCAGAGCACAACACGCAATGAGCAACCATCATCATTGGAGCAATCAACTACTGGAGAGACTCGTGTTGCTGCTGTGTGGCAACTTCTGCGGCCTTTGGGCCTTTGTCATGACCTTCTTACACCTCACACAGTAACTGTTTACCTCTTACCAGTACTGGTATGTTTATAAATAAATCCTATTTAATATTAAACAAGGCTTAAATTCAATAAATATATTATTAAATGTCTGGTTTTTTTTTTCAGGAATGTATTCCAACTCTACTAGAGAGTCTTACAGATGATGAGCTAAAAAGGGAAGCGCGTGGCAGTGAGAATAAGACTGACACAGTGTCCTGCTTGATTAGAGCATGCAAATGTGTTTCTATCAAGACACCACAACATCACAGTCTACTTAAATGTAAGTCACTTTAATATGAAAAAATTCCATAATGTTAAATATATCTATTAATTCTAATATACAATAAGTAGAATCTTATTGTTACTACTCACTTAATACATCACTCCAGGGCTTTCACAAAGGGAAAGGCTTTAAATTTGATAAATCACTAAGGAGAGAATAGAATATGTGTTTGAGTGATATAGTGACCAATGACGACCTATATTTTTGGTGTCACCGATTTATATAATTAGCTTTTGTAATGGAACACCTACCTAAGTTTAAAATCAGGTAAACTAGGTCTAATTGGCTGCTTTTACTAATAGCGTAAACTCATAGTCAGACTACGCAGTTGATGTTTGCGGGTGAGCCAGCTTTACGGTCGTAACTCGTAAACGCCTAAACAACTGATTTGCTACTAAGCAAATATTTAATTAAATTTGCTCTGTCGGCTACTGCCCGTCGCGTCGGTGTAATCCGTCACCCCTCTCGCCCCCGTGACCCCGCTGGATTGCTCTGTCTAGACGTTTTCGTCGACTGATTGTATAAAGTATCTCTTTTGGCTGCATTTCCACTGAAGCAGAGCAGAGCAGAGATGAGTTCGATCAACCAATCAGATAATAGTTAGATGACACGATAATTTTATCACGTAATTTTTTACTAGTCTGATATAATAGGACGAAGCGCACCCGTTTGCGCTCCACTACGCTCGTTTCTGCTTCAGTCAAAACGCACCCTTTACAATTTTGTATATAAAATAAATTATAATGTGCTAGGTATTGTAATTATAAAGATTTAAATGAAAAATGTCGTTTCTAACATTTGTGATAAAATGATTAAATGTTGTATCCTTATGATGTATCTAGCTAGTAATGTAAACATGGAAAAGGACTTGATGAAAATTACATGGACATTTTATGAGTGCTGAGGTCGGTTGGGGACCCTGTAGCTGCTAAGGGGCGGTGTTTGACCCTCCCCTGTGCTGCTACATCGTCTCTGATCGTGACCTGCAATCGTCGCCAGACTCGCCGTTACAACCGTTAATCAACTTATTATGCAAGCAGAGAAATTGAACAGATGATATTGTACCTACGAGGATTTTGTTTCCTGTAACCTCTTTGTTTAAAATAATGTTTTTGTACTTAACATAAGATATTTGCCCTTTGTTTGGGTTTGTATAAATTGTGTTTGACTTTGACTAGGATGCGGTTTTCATTGGTTATATTAAAAAAAATTGTGTCCTAACACAAAGCGCCTTGCCGTGTTTCGATCAACATCGACGCATATTTGCTATTGATATTGTCCTAACTTGGACTCGGGAGAATGGCCACAACTGCTGCCTGTTTTTGCCGGACACTCGCCGCTCTATGTTTAGCCACATCTTTAGTAGACTTGTATATTATGTTGATTCATATTTCTGTGTTGGCTAAAACAAACACCACAACTCAGTGTAATACTTGTAACGTAACATATGTGTTGTGTATTGTTTACTTGTAACATTTTTCTTTTTAAGAAAAGAGCAACTGCCGAGTTTCTTGGCGGCTCTTTTCAGTAGAATCAGATTTCCGAACCGGTGGTAGTCTTGAGTTTTACTCACGTATCATAAGTGACACAAGTTATCCTACATGAAATAAATAAATCATTTATCGTATATCAAAGTCGTAATTTTAAGTTTCAGTTATATTACTCTATTGCAGCGTTAGAAATGTTCCGTTTGAAGATGATCCTGCGATTGTTACAAATGTCATCGTTTAATGGCAAAATGTCAGCTTTGAATGAAATTAATCAACTCATCAGTACAATCTCACAGCAACCAAAACCAGAATGGCTCACGCCTACGGTTATTACGGTATGTTTTATTTTTTTTCAGATATTGAGATGGTTATCTATTTATACAAGAACACAAACACGCACTTCACACGCACATACATCCTTACTTAATATTATAAATGGGAAAGTGAGTATGTTTGTGAGTTTGTTCCGCTTTCACGCCGTAACTACTGAACGGATCTGGATGAAATTTGGCACAGAGATAGATTATAGTCTGGAATGGCACATAGGCTACTTTTTATCCCGGAAAACTAAAGAGTTCCCGCGGGAACCGAAAAACCTCAATCTACGCGGACGAAGTCGCGGGCATCAGCTAGTTCGTCATACACACACACTTTTTTTATTTTTTTATCCACTAGCTGATGCCCGCGACTTCGTCTGCGTGGATCGAGGTTTTTCGGTTCCCGCGGGAACTCCTTAATTTTCCCGGATAAAAAGTAGCCTATGTGTTATTCCAGACTATAATCTATCTCTGTGCCAAATTTCATCCAGAACCTTTCAGCCGTTGGGGCGTGATTGAGTAACAAACATCCATACATCCATACATCCATACATCCATCCAAACTTTCGCATTTATAATATTTATTTGACTACACACACTGAGTGACACAGGGTAGCGGGCTAACCTGTTAGGGGCATGGCAGTTATATTTCCCAAACCCCTATTAGATTTCTACACGGCATCGTACCCGAACGCTAAAACGCTTGGCGGCACGTCTTTGCCTTGCTTTAGGGTGGTAACTAGCCACGGCCGAAGACTCCCACCAGGCCAGACCAGGGAAAATTCAGAAATTATAAATTCCCAAATTGACCCTGCCGGGGATCCAACCCGGGACCTCCGCACGTTAAGGCAACAGCGCTCAACACTGCGCCACGGAGGTCGTCGAAATATAATATCTACATAACGTGCAGCACAGTGCAGCGCGCATTTACAGCACTGTATAATGCTTTGCGTGCGGGTCTTGGGGCTCATGGCGGTCGTCTCGTTATATACGATGCCCCTAAGAAAACTAAGTCCAGTTAGAGACCGACTAATCTAAGAATGAACGCGCCTCACTAAACTATTTGGCACTAGTTGGCCACTAGAGCCGGCCATAGTTTTCATGTGTAGATGACGTCCAATGTTTTGTTGTTCACCTAATTTAATATAAGCGTAAACACATCTAAGACACGTTCATTTTGTGATTAGACGAAATCTACATGATATTTTGTAAGATAATTGTTTCTTTTCTAGAATTGGATACGCGAGAACAAAGTTGTAGATATAGTGTTACGAGATTCGCTTCACCAGCCCCAGTATGTGGATAGACTGGAGAAAATGCTTAGGTTTATGATCAAAGAGAACTCTCTAACTAGGGAAGACTTGGACGCGATATGGCGAGCTCAGCAAGGGAAGCATGAGGCAATAGTGAAAAACCTTCACGATTTACTCGCTAAGTTGGCGTGGGACTTCACACCAGACCAGTTGGATCATTTGTTTGATTGTTTTAAGGTAAAACATATATTTACAGATAAATAGGATGTCTTTTTGGCGAAAACCCTAGCTCACAAGTTGCACTGAATTCGAATTTAAAAGTTAACTTATTTAACGATAGTCATTGTGGCTTATACTGTTTTACACAATCTCTAAGCTAAACTAAAATTATATCTCTAAATATTTTGCTATCCCTTTCATACTGCTTACTGCGGAAAGGGACAGCAATAGATTTAGACCTGTTAATTTAAAGATTGCGTAATTGGTCACAATAAATTACTACTAAAAATCCTTTCTTTTTCTTGGCTCTCTCTAATAAGACACCTGTATATTCTAGTTGGTTCAAGATTGCTATTAAATCCTAAATCGTGTTATTTATCAGGCAAGTTGGGCGACATCCAGTAAGAAACAAAGTGATAAATTACTAGAAGTGATACGACGGCTAGCCGAAGATGACAAGGATGGTGTAATGGCTAACAAAGTAAGTAAAAAACGACTAGTTTTTTCGCTAATTCATCTGCCTGGTAGTCCTATAGGCATAGCACATTTTCCAGCAGTTAAAAGTTGCTTATTTTCTCTCCAAACTATAAGCTATTTTTGTGTTTAGTTCCTAAAGCCAAAGAATCAAAAATGAAACAAATAGGCATAAAGGTTTGTCAGGTTGTAAACGTATTAATAAACTGAATTAACGGGCCTTAGCTCTATCGTTTTGATTGTGAAGAAATTATGTTCAAACCATGATCAGTTTTGCTTTAAAGTCTGTCAGTTTAATAGTACTACAGAATAGTTAATAGTACCTTTCAGGTACAGAAGAATAGTTAACTCCGCATTGACTTATATGTATAGCGGTTTTTGATACGACGTAATAAAATTGCGAGAGAAATACCTACACATCCCATATTTTTCATTCGCGTAGCACTTAAACCTTCTGACGCGGCTCGTGTATCATTGGGGTTGTCTTCTAACTTCTTGTAATGAACAAGGTCCCCAGAGTGATAATGCCGTAATATCTTTAGTAGAGTAAAAATGAATTTTTTTTCATCATTCATAACGTAACGTGAACGTGTAAAATTAAACGTATTTCGGACGGATTGCGCCGCCATAGGAGAATAATAATTAAAATTAAAAGGAAAGGTATTATTAAAGTAAAAGTGTATCCGTTTACTGTTCGTAAATAACATTTATTTAAGATTTATTTATTTTCTCATAAACATAGATACTTAAAAACTAAGGAACGGAAACAACTGCGTTAGTATAAAACTGTGTTGCAGCTGTTACGCCCACCTGCAGGTTTACAAATCAGAAGAAAACAAATGAAAAACAGAAAATTAATGTTAGTGACAAATAAAAAAAAAATAAAAAAATTGTTATAATTAATTAATTCTTAGTATAGTAATATCAATTGATTTAGGATACCTCTTAATTGCTATTTCTCTTTACAGGTATTGGTACTGTTTTGGAATTTGGCGCACTCGGACGAAGTATGCACGGAAATAATGGATGTGGCGCTGGCAAATCTAATCAAAATACTCGATTACAGCTGCAGTCAGGACCGCGATGCTCAAAAAACTTTATGGCTAGATAAGTACGTATTACATTCCAAATCGCTTTGCGTCGATATTCAATTGGTATAAATAGTTTTCGTCACTAAGTAAAAATCATATAAATAAATTTTGAATCAGTAGTGGCTGGCAATCTTTATCAAACTAAACTTTGTTACACTTTAATTATTGGAATCTATATTTCGTTGAGCTGTCTAAATGATTAAATCGCGATATCATCTCGTGTAGAAAATACGCCGTCTGTATTGGTTCTAAAGGTGTTCCCAAATATAAGAGCGGCAAGTGCAAGTGCAACACGCTGCATTTGCAGGACACATTTTTGTCGCACTCTAGTAAGGACTTAAGGACTAAGAACTGCGCGGCATTCGGCACGCGGCAACCGCGCACGATTGCCGCTTTATGTTTAGATACACCTAAAGAGTTTTAAATGCAATTTCCGCCTATAAGCAATACAAAGCTTGTCTTAGGTGCGTGGAGGAGTTGAAGAGCAACGACAAGTGGGTGTTGCCAGCGTTGAAGATGATGCGCGAGATTTGTTGCCTGTACGAGGCGGGGGGCGGCTCGGGCGTGCGGCCTCACGTCACGCGCCAGGAGCTCATAGACCGACTGCAGACGCAGCACTCGCTGGTCATACTCGTCACTGACTCACTGACGCTGTATATGGACGCTGTTCGGAGCAAATTGGCTGGTAAGACGAGTTCCATACGGGGAGGTGATTTGAAGTGGGTCACTAACTGAGGGAAATCGCCTGGTGTGAGGCTTCGGCCGTGGCTAGTTACCACCCTACCGGATAAGACGTGCCGCCAAGCTATGCGTTCGGGTACGATGCCGTGTAGAAACCGAATAGGGGTATGGGTTTAATATAACTGCCATGCCCCTAACAGGTTAGCCCGCTACCGTCTTAGAGTGCATCATCACTTACCATCAGGTGAGATCGCAGTCAAGGGCTAACTTGTAGTGGATTTAAAAAAATGACGAAATTCATTCAGAAAGAGTTCAAGAGAATGCTTATATCGTCCTTAACTTATGGGACTTCCTGTCTGTATTTTTTTCTAAATCTGTATTTAAAAAATCGGTATGCATGCTAGGTTCTTGCTAGCGGGAATGGCACTTTCAAAACATCGAATTGGATTTCCTATAAACCTATAACTGTATGTACAATTAGTTATAGTTGGCATTGTTGCAAATACATACCCATTTCATTTTATCACCTTATATATACTTATAACTTATAACGGTCCACCAATTTGAACCATTCCACCCATTTCCCCGTGTTAGGACACAGGTTACTGGTGTTCCGGCAGCCTACCCCCCTCAAACCTGCCCGTGGCTTTTGCAAACCTTACAATATCCCCTATGGAGAGATACCAATAAATAAATAAAAATTATCACCTTGTTTATTATTATGATTTAAAGTTACCTGCGTATGGAAAACTAACTAATAAAGTTGTTTCTCACAGAAGAGGGAGAAATAGACTGGGAGAACTGGCTGCCAGACGGGAGATACCCGCACGCAGGGCAAGTTCACGAGCGCCTTAGTTTCCTTAGGTTTCTGCTGAAGGATGGACAGTTATGGCTATGCGCTGAACAGGTATATTCACACGAAATCCATACTAATATTATAAATGCGAAAGTGTGTCTGTCTGTCTGTCTGTCTGTCTGTCTGCTACGCTTTCCCAACCCATCTTTTCAACCGATTTTGCTGAAATTTGGTATAGAGGTAGGTTATATCCCGGGGAAGGACATAGGGTACTTTTTATCCCGGAAAATGAAGGAGTTCCCGCGGGAATCAAAAAAGCAAAATCCACGCGGACGAAGTCGCGGGCATCATCTAGTTATTAATAAAAAAATATGTAATTATTATTTGTAACAACATTAGGAGTGCAGGTTTTGGTATAAAGTTGATAAGTCGGCTGACGGGATTCTCGATTGCAAATCAAAGATAATCTGTCGTGGTGCGTCGTCGAGCGAAGCAGCCACAATTTTCGTAATGTATACGGGATACCATGATATATCTCCCAGCACACTATGCATAGACAATCAGATGAAAACTGTACGCCTAGTGAGACTGACCTGACAAGACGGGCATTGCGGGCTGAACAGACACATGTTCAACCTAAAGCTCCGTGACACAGACGTGTGCAGGCTCTGCTGTGAGGCTGAAGAAACGCCTTTACACATTTTCTGCTACTGCCCCTCTTTAATGCATAAATGTAGCCTCTTCCTTGGGAAGCACCTAGTGGATCCTGAGGAGGCAAAGAACATCCCGGCCAAGAAGCTGCTGCTGTTCCTAGCAGCAAGTAGTATTGGCCAGGAACTTTAGATAGTGGCGATTCCAATAGATCGGCAACGGTCAAAGTGATACCGGGTCTCGTTACAAAGCCGCATCACCAAGAAATCAGAAGAAGAGACTGACCTAAAAGTATTTAATTTCCTTTCCAGGCAAAACAAATTTGGATGTGCCTAGCCGAAAGGCCGGCACACCTTGGGGATCGTGAAGCGTGTTTTCGTTGGTTTAGCAAACTAATGGGGGAGGAGCCAGATTTAGATCCCAATATAAATCTGCATTTTTTTCGGCGAAACATTATGACACTGTCCCCAAATCTACTGACTCATTCTGGTATCAAATGTTTCGAAAGGTAACACTAATAATAATCAATGAAGATTTGGATTCAATGACGGTGTTATATGGCTTGGAGATACATTATGTATGTGTTGTTTCAGATTTTTTAAAGCTGTCAATTCCAAAGAAGGCAAACTTAAGGTTAAACGTCGTAGTTTTTTACTTAATGATGCTGATCTCATAGGATTAGATTATTTATGGAGGGTGAGTAGAATCTTTGAAAAATACATTTTTATCTATTCTTCTTTGTATTCTCACAATTCTGAACGAGTTTTCATTTAAAGTGCGCGTCTGAACGAACAACACGGATTTATATACTGAGTAATCCTGAGCACTCAAACCACTTGAAAAGTGTAAATATTATAACAGTGTAAGGAGATACTTTCATTTCTACCAGTCATCCGGCGGAGGCGTCTAGATTCTAAATAGAGCAACCCAGCAGGGTGACGGGCGTAGTGGGGACAGGGTATCTCCAAATTGAAAATTTTAATACAAAATTCAGTCACTCTAGCACAACATTCATTGGTAGCTTTAGGTGTAAACGGAGGTGTAGGTCTGGAGCCTGTGGAATACAATTTGCGTGGGCATTGATGCACTAAGAATATAATTATGCACAGTATTCGCGCAAATTGTATTTGAGATTCTCAGGCATGCCTCTAGACATCACACATACTACTAGGACAGACCAAAATTCTCACCGCCCGGCCCGGCAAACTTCGGGCCCGAATGCATTCAATTAGCGCACGTACTAACGTACTATACTTACGCTGTGGTAATCCATACTTCCATACTAATATTATAAATGCGAAAGCGTGTCTGTCCGTCTGTCTGTCTGCTACGCTTTCACGGCCCATCTTTTTTTTTTTAATCCACTACAAGTTAGCCCTTGACTGCGATCTCACCTGATGTTAAGTGAAGACGCAGTCTAAGATGGTAGCGGCTGACCTGTCCCACCGGGCCCATCTGATTTTGATGTAATTTGGTACAAGCACAGGGTTGCTAAACCTCCTAACGGAACAGAGGCAAAGCTTCTAAGGAGCGAGCAAAATGTATACCTATTTTGGTAGGGTTGACACAGGAGGATACAATTTAATAAACAATAGGTAGTTATTTGTGTAAGAGAAATATTCATTGAAACATTAAGTTAAATTTAGAGGTTTTATGTGCGTACACTATATTAATAAATATTTAACATGAGCCTACGTATTTTAATTTATAAACATTATTAATCAATGATAAACATAACAATTCAATCACTAGGTAAGTATGTATTACCTACAAATTTCAAATCAAACACCAATCATTTCGCATTAAGTAGTAAAAAAATGTGCAATTCACACACGGCAGAAGTGAAACTTCAGAAAAGTAACCTATGAGAGAATTAGTTAACTATAGAAATATCAGGAATATTAAGAATTATAATGTTTGATAATTTATAATATTTGTGCCAAGCTCAAAAAATAAAGTAAGGGAATTTTTTTTTTTTTTTAATCTACTACAAGTTAGCCCTTGACTGCGATCTCACCTGATGGTAAGTGATGATGCAGTCTAAGATGGTAGCGGGCTAACCTGTTAGGGGCATGGCAGTTATATTAAACCCATACCCCTATTCGGTTTCTACACGGCATCGTACCGGAACGCTAAATCGCTTGGCGACACGTCTTTGCCGGTAGGGTGGTAACTAGCCACGGCCGAAGCCTCCCACCAGGCCAGACCAGGGAAAATTCAGAAATTATAAATAAATTAAAAAATTAAAATTTCAAAATGGCGCCAACTTTTAAATTTTGGTAACAGTTCCCTGTTTTGGGTTCTCAGGGATCCTCCGATATTGATTTTGAACGAAATCGGTACAATAACAAATAATTTCAAAATGGCACCGACTTTTTTCAAATGTTGGTAACAGTTTCCTGTTTTGAGATCCCAGGGAGCCCTAAATATAATTTTTTTTTATTAATAATATATAATTTATATTCATCAAAATACATTACAAATGGAAACATAAAAAATAATTATTTTCTACAATTAAATTTTGACAAGTGCTGGCAGCTGGGCAAGATACGATGCGCACGAACCGTAACGGAGAAAGATTGATTTTAATATAATCCACGCGCACAGAAAACACAAACTAAATAGCTTAGGCTCGCTTCGACGCGAGTTTGCCGACGCTACGGCTGGCCGGCGAACCGCGCGCGTATCAGTTTAGTTGAATTAGATGGATGCGGTTACAGAATATCACAATAACATCTAATATGTATGAGGTACCTATCTACCCTACACATTAAAAATAATAAATTATAATCAAGTTAGTACTACCTACCTAGTAGAGTCTTTCGGATAGCTAAAAAATGATGTGTTTTTATTCTTTCTATTATTGGTCATACACACAGTACAGTAAACCATATTTACACTTTTATATTAAAACACTATTATACAATTACATTAAAACACTATTTAAATTATTAAATTATTATCATTAACATTAAATTAAATGAAAACACGACGCGCGACGTCCCTGAGTTTGAGCACAGGCCGAGCCGGTATAAACCGATTTCTCTCCGTACGAGACGTAGCGCCTGTGCTCACGCACACACGCGCCTCAAGCTTGTAGTAGTGTACCTATCGTAGCGCGCTTGTATGAAGCTTTTTCTCTGGTCCTTTTCTACTCATGTGGTACAAGGATAGGTTTGTATCCCGTGGAAGGACATAGGCATTTTTATCCCTGAAAATTCAAGAGTTCCCGCGGGAATCACAAAACCTTCATCCACGCGGGCATTCGGGCTTCAATGATAATCAATCGGTGCAGGTAATAACGGAATGCGATGACGACATATCGGCGCGCGGCATCGAGCTGCTGCGGGAGGTGTGCACGTGCACGGGGCCTTCGCTGTCGCCCGCGCACCACCACGAGGCCTTCCTCACGCAGTGCTGCGCGCGCACGCAGCGCCTGCAGAAGGACATGGAGCTGCAGCCCGGTACGTCGCCGTAAGACCCCACCACTGTACATTATGTTTCAGAGGCCCAATGGGGATGATTCAAAATTCAAAATTCAAAAGTTTTTTACTCAAATAGACTTATTACAAGTGCTTATGAATAGTCGAATGAATCTACCACTGGTTCGGAATGCCGTTGCTACCGAGAAGAACCAGCGAGAAACTCTTGATGACAACTCAATCAAATCAGCAACTGTTTAACAAACTTAAAAACGCACTTCTAGTATGGAAGTTGTATGAAATTCACAGGTCTGTTGTGACGTCATCAAATTTCAGCACATCTTTCTTATATCAATTTGACAACTTCTGGGTATTTCACAACTAGTCAAATCAGCAACTTCTTTTCAATCGTCAAAACGCGTGCTTAGTATGGAATTTTGTATAAAATTTTGGATTGTGACGTCATCAAAGTTTGACGCACTTTGGGTATTCAACAAAACTAGCAGGGGACGTGGATATTACGACTTTTGGAAGATCCTTTATTTAATAATCACTAAAAAATAATTTATTTCACTAGTAGTCAAATACCCAATCTAAGAAAATCGTAATCATTTGAGAGTTCAAAACGTATTACTCGAACTGTTGAAGGAGTTCGGTTCATACTTTTGACATTCGGGCATCTATGACCTCCTTAGACAGTTCGAATTATAGGTGTGACAAATGATTACGATTACGATTTTCTTACACAATCGGGAGGCAGAGTTCGAAACGATACGTAGAGCGTGAGAAGGATAGAATTATTCACTGTAGTGTACTGGGAAAGAGATGGCAATAAAGCAATATTAGCTGCTATGGTAGGAAAAATCAAAGTATAGGGTTTTAAAAATCCATACTAAGATTATTTGGAAGTAACTTAAGAAACCGATTTGAAAGCTTGGTAGGGAGATAGTTTCTATCAAGGCAAAGGACATAGGTTAGGCCGGAAAATTAAGGAGTTCCTGCGGAATACAAAAACTTACTCCACATAGATGAAATTTACTCATGCCAGTTATGAGCAAATGTTCTTGAAATTCTCACAATAGACGTAGTTCGATCGCAATCGGTTGGTTGTCGCGCCGCATTACGTTCCAAAGCAAAACAGCTTTATCAGACAGTTTTATATTTGACCCAAAATATCTTACCTGTGTCCTGGCGAAACACTTATTATATTACGTGTATACCAGCTAACATCTTTTGTGTTTATTTTTTAGATGCGACGGAATGTTGTACTCGCATGTGTAGAGTAATTCGTGCCATACAGGAATATATAAACGAATGTGACAGGAGGTTCACATCGGAACGACAAATACTTCCAATTTATAGGTCAGGCAGAGGAAGGCAGTGTACTATAATAGTGAGATTTAATTTTCAAACAGGCCAAAGACAAATTGACGACATAGAACTATTTTCACACTCTAACGAGACACTGCATTCACTGCGCACCGCGGTTCAGAGAAGGTACTATAGCAACACCTTTATTTTATCACTTGACAAGCATTTAAATCTATTTGATTTAAGTTTGCTTTATTCTTCCAGGTTAAAATGTACAACGGACAGCAACATTAAATTAGAAATGTATGTAAATAAGCTAGAGTTATATGTTAATGGAGAACTACTAGACACGAGTCACGACCGCAAAATACTCTCACAATTACCTCTTAGGGACAAAACCATGATAGTTGCAAAGGTAGGTTGGATACATTTTTTAAGGCATTTTCAAAATCTAGTATATAAGCCTACAGCCTACTTGATACTATAGCAACTTCTTCTGGGTGGATTTAGGTTTCAAAAATCCCTGGGGACTTTTTGATTTTCCAGGATAAAGAGGAGTATTTTTATCATTCTCTAGGTCCTCAAATATACACTAACAAAAATCACGTCGATGACATGTTCGACAAAACAATAAACAAACCCACTTTGACATTTATAATACCGTTTTTCTGACCTAATTTCGACCTCGGCGAATCAGTCAGTGTTAATGGAGACTATGCGCCTTATGCAGGAGATAGAGTGCATTAATGTTTAATCAAATACAATTGTTTAAATTTGTAAATTGTTTAGTCCGATGGCAATTTTTTTTTTGGGGATTTTCTTTACAAAACAAAGAACGTCAGCCCCATCGTTCCCTGTGACAAACTTATACCTAACTTTACATTAGTTCTATTAATTAGCTTAATTTAAAATCAAAAAGCGTTGTGGCAATTTGACACAACCACAAATCAGTCGCTCCGTTTGACACCGCTAATTCATTTAACTCCGGATTGGTAACATTAATTTCTTGATAGAAAACAGAGTGACGTTGTTTGCAGGTATACGATGGTCAAGTGTGCGGCAGCGGAGGTTGTGGCTCGTCTAACGAGTCAAGCAGTGACTCTAGCACCTCGTCGCCCCCTCTACCGCCTACTCCGGAACACGCGTTGCCGGGCGTCGTATGTATACCATGCATTTCTGGCTCAAGGCAAATTGGCGCAAAATCAAAGCAAAGCGTTGCAACAAAGGATACTGAACTTTTGAACTGCTATCTCTTTTTAAGCATTCTGAACTTTATCTGTGTATTAAGGGATTTAAATATTTTTGTATGGAGCCTGGCCTACCTATAGTCCGCACGCGAGCTCTGAGGAATCGGGGGCTCAGGTGCGCACCGCGCCCGACCGTCGCTTCATACCCCGTACACTCCCATACTAGTGCCGATCCTTGACGCGAGACTACGCTTTATCGAGTACTGCTTTTAATTTTGCGATAGCAGTGTTATATTGTACTATAAATAGTACAATACTTAAAAGTTTCTTTGTGTGTGCAAATAGCTGTTTAATTTTTAAATTCCTTAAAGTACTGATTATTCTGATTGCGACAGTGATTGATTAGATTTTACGTTCATTTTGTACAGTTCATGATAATTAAATTTTATGATACATTTTGTTTTTTCTTCCTTCTTGTACATAAGTACTATCCTCATAGAATTATAGAATTTTTATTTCATAATGAATTCAATGCACGCGCACAGATACTAAATATGTGTTAGTATCGATAACGTAATATCGACTAAATCACAACTCTATTTCATTACGTCAACATTCCTTAAGATTCCTCGGACCACGCGCGCGAACTGTACCGCCATTTTTTTTTCGAAATAACGGCCACTAAGTCAATACAAGCAAGTATTTTAGGCTGTACTGGTGGTGCCATCATTGAGTAGACTTGATAGCTTATAACTCGGAAACCTGACGCTTTACAGATATTCATATAATATATTACTTGCTTATATTCATGCAAGCTATTGATAAATACAAGTTTTATGAGTGGTCGCTATTTCGAAAAAAACAATAGGTAGGCCACAAAATATTCAAACCCCTTTGTGTGATGCAAAATTAAAAGGATACAATATGAGAGATATAAAATCAGTCTATTGGGAAAGTTGTGATTGGTTGGATTTATGGTATTATTGCAGCTTTAGTGCATTATAGACAATAATGAGAGAACGTCAGCAATTCAAGAGGCAATTGTTGTTATATATGGTGGCTGTTAATATAAATCAATCTACCCTCAGTTTACTTTGTAACAGCAACAATTTAGAAATGATACAACACTTCTGTGATGGTCTGTGCCAATATGCCTGTAACCATGTACTCAAGAAATGATGTTTTAGTAACTTTTGTTAATTGACTTTGACTTTTCTTTTGCAGCTTTTCGCCCAGGGATCGTGGTATCTTCCGTTTATTTTAGAATTAGAACACATAGGTATTACAAAAGCTCATGCACCGTTGACTGAAGCGGCGCATCTTTTATCACAAATCTGCCCTAGTCATAAACAAACGGTATGTATCCTTGGTAATTACCGTATATTATGACCTAATAGGGTGGTATTTAAATGCTTCAGAACATCCTATGCTGTCTCTGAGTTTTGGAGTTTTGTTCTCAAAGGATATTTTATGACAAAAATCTAACCTTTGGTACTCAATGAATCTTAAAATTATGGGTTACTAGCTGATGCCCGCGACTTCGTCCGCGTGGAATGAGGTTTTTCGGTTCCCGCGGGAACTCTTTAATTTTCCGGGATAAAAAGTAGCCTTTGCGTTATTCCAGACTATAATCTATCTCTGTGCCCTATTTCATCCAGATCCGTTCAGCCGTTGGAGCGTGATTGAGTAACAAACATCCATACATCCACACATCCATACATCCATACATCCATACATCCATCCAAACTTTCGCATTTATAATATTTACTAGCTGATGCCCGCGACTTCGTCCGCGTGGATTGAGATTTTTCGGTTCCCGTGGGAACTCTTTAATTTTCCGGGATAAAAAGTAGCCTATTGTGCTATTCCAGACTATAATCTATCTCTGTGCCAAATTTCATCCAGATCCGTTCAGCCGTTGGAGCGTGATTGAGTAACAAACATCCATACATCCACACATCCATACATCCATACATCCATACAGTGGCGTAGCGTGGGGGGTGCCGGGGGGGCCATGGCCCCGGGCGGCGAAAACCCACGCTACGCCACTGCATCCATACATCCATCCAAACTTTCGCATTTTATATTTATTTGATCTGATTTGGTATATAAACGTGTATTATATAGTGATATCACTCTTCAGGTGGATAAATTAACAGAAGCGCTTCTTAGTCGCGAGGATACAAAGTTAAGAGACATGCTTTATGGACCTGCGCCACCCACCGTTGCATATAATGTAGAGGTATGACATAAACACCAATTTGTCTCCTTCTGTCTTCAGTAACTTGACATTCGAAATAAGAAAATTAAGTATTGTGTAACTGCAAACAACTGCTAACCGTTGATTTTTAAAGCTTGGTAAAACTATTTAATTGGCGCCGGCTATAAAGCGCAAAACACACAGGGAGCGGGCGCGGGCCGGGTGAGCGTCACCCGTCACGCACCCGATCCGCGCCCGCGTTCTGTGTGATGTCGTTCATATAATTATTAATACAAGGAATTCAACTCGCCGCGCACCCGACCCGACCTGCGCCCGCTCCCTGTGTGATTTGCTCTTAAGAGAAAACGAGCGGCGGTAGCGTAGCTTGGGAGTTGGAAGGTTGGTAGTAAAAATTCGAGGAACAGTATGAAGGTTTTGGGTAGATTAACACAAATAAATTTGAAGCGACACTTTTGCTGGCAGATTTTGTTTCTGGTCACAAAAGTGGCATACTTAATTTGGAATCGCATAGAAATACGCATTCAGTGTGACGTGGCGTTATGCTGCTGCCGCTGGTAGTGCAAACGGTTTTCGTTTGTCCAGACCTTTACATGTGTGTGTTTTATACAGGTTCTATATAGCATGGTGATGCCTTCCTCAGACTCGAGATTAGAACGCAACCGGAGTTTTCAGTTGGCTTGTGTGAAGAAAGCTCCACTTTTAGTACAATGTTTATCTGATAGCGAGTTCTTGAAGGATGCTGCGCCACACACCAGAAGGTTTACTTTGTTGTTTAATTTTTTAAGAACCTTATCTGCTATCTTACCTTATTGTAAGTTATGATGCAGTAAGTCTAAGGCCGGTATTAATAAACAAGTTCTCAAGTATCAATCTTAAGCACTGATACTTGAGAACCTTTTTTTAGCTCGATGTCGGTTTATTAATGCCTAAGAAGTCAAAATCTCACATGTCTAGCAGTGGCGCAGGGCTAGCATGCGCACGAGTAAAATTATGTCTATTTGTCTACCGAAGCTAACATGTCACTTATAAAGCCACAACACAACACACTACTGCATCAAATTAATACTTGAAAATATTGTAACCTAGTTACCTTCTATCTTTTTCGTTTATCGATCTATATCTTTATATTTTTCGTTTCAGAGTTGGCTATTTAGCCTTAGTGAGATTAGTCAAGTTGGCTCTATATACTTTAGGACATCTTTTTGAAATTCTTGCCCCAGATGGCTCTGACACAAATGTGGACAAAGATTTTAGGTATGACTTTTCAATAATCTGAAAGCGATAATAAATTAAACCTGTTACACTTTTTTGTATTATAGAACTTCACTATATAGCTTGCCTTATTCCAGAATGGATGTAACAATATTACGGGAAGCACTACAAACAGTTCCTAATCATAATTGCGAGCTTATTGTCAAAGCGATAGCGGAGAAATTGGCCAATACTTTAGGAGAACAGGTATACATTGCATATGATAATGGAAGATGATTACAGTTGTTTGCAAAATGGCACATTAAACTTAGAGACATACTTATGCCAGTATATCACTGTAAGCCTGCGTCCATAGACGGCACGGCAGGGGATTTTTCCCGCGACGAAAGGAAATATAACTTAATACTATGACAATAAAATTGAAATTTCAATGCCTATAAAACATACTGCCTAGTGATTATAGTGTTTTTGTATCTATGATGATCATCATCGAAATGACAATTTTCTTGTTATACTACTAAGGGCTAATTTTTCAATCGTCAGATAAATTTTATTGGAGGAGTAAATTTGACGTTTTGGCAGATTTTCAATACAAAACCTGTCAAAACGTCAAGTTTATTCCTCCGATAAACTTTATCTGACGATTGAAAAATCACCCCTAAGTTATATTTCTATTTGTAGTATGATAATCCCGTACCATGCCGTGGCATCTATGGGGCAGGGCCTAAAGTGATGATTGATAAAGGGCTCATTGAAATCGAATTCCGACCAAAAATCGTGTTTCATACATAAAGATTTCAAGCCAAACCAAACATGACACGGGCCATCAACAATAATTCAACATCAGTGAATGCTACAATTTGCACCAAAAAAAAATCTTGTCTGGAATGGTCAATTTAATTCTAGTGGGTCGTAGCACTTAGAGGTTGTTGAAATGCGTTATGCGCCTACTATTACACTTTACAATGTGTATTCTAAGCGCAAAAAGCGTATATTCCACAGTAATATGAAATTCCACAGATGGTAACAAGCAGTGAGGACAGCGATTCAGTTTCTACGCTGGTATGGTGGCGCGTGCCGACTACAGCCACGGTGCGTGCTCTCTACAGTCTGGCTTACTCTGTGGCGCAGCCTTCCGAACACAACGGTCTAGTGCATTCTGATGATGTCATATGTAAGTTCTACAAATATACCCTGCGATTCCATTAGAAAATTGTAGGAATATGGAGCGTAAGCTCGTATGATAAAATGATTCGTGTGGTGGATTCCACACACTCCATCGGCACTACACAATATCCTCACACATCCTTGGTAAAAACTTGAAAAGGCAGTCTAGAATGTGTCTTAACACATAAATAAACCTACCAATTGATCATTTTTTCAACTACCTCCATTTGTTCAATTACAATTTACTACAATAATATTGTTTTTCAGTGTCATCCTCCCTTCACCAGAAATAGAAATATTTTCAGGCCTAAATAATTGATGATGATAACGATTATTATCTGTTGAAGATAATCGTTCGGTCTTAATTTTCAAACTGGTGTGTTTAATTCGTCAATTACTGTCTTTTTCCCAATCCCTGTAAAGAATTATTTTTCCAGTGGTACGAGAATGCATGGAAGTCGTCACGATATGCATGGCTTTGGGAGGTGGGCATTTAGAATCTCTTCTTCACGAAACATGGTGGCAAGATACAGCGTTGTACTTAATGATTGACTGCCCTAATCCCTCAGTAAGTTTTTTGTTTCACCTTGCAACATTTACTTGTCATATTATTTCTATTAACTGCACCTTAAAAAAAATACGTGCTGAATTGAGAAGCAGCTTTTTGGAAGTCGGTTAAAGTAGATTCAAACTGCAATGGTTTGACGGAGATTAAAAACGTGTAGTTATCTGCTTTCAAGTTTAATTTGTTTAAAACCTTTTTACAAAAATGATAAATAAAAAAAAACATGTAAAAATCGGTTCGGTAGTTTTTGAGTTTATCGCGTTCAGACAGACTGTTATATTATAGTATGTAGTGATTAAATAAAGTATCTCCCAAAAGATGTAATATCCACGTTTTATATTTGACAACCATTTTAAACTATCAATTAGTAAAAAGTGAGTCGAATTTTGATGACGTCACAGATTCTTACACCAACCATGCCAAGCGCGCGTTTTGATATTGTTGGCTTAAAGTCGCTGATTTGGCTGGTTATCAAATACCCAATCTTAAATAAAGAGTAATAATTATTATTATTATAACTAGCTGATGCCCGCGACTTCGTCCGCGTTGAATAAGTTTTTTTAAATTCCCACGGGAACTCCTTAATTTTCCCGGATAAAAAGTAGCCTATGTCACTCTCCAGGTCCGCAACTATACCCATGCAAAAAATCACGTCGATCCGTTGCTCCGTTGCTGCGATTGAAGGACAAACCAACAAACCAATAAACCAACAAACCAACAAACAAACACACTTTTGCATTTATAATATTAGTATGATTATTACTCTTTATTTTGTACACCACAACACAAAAATATAAAAAACACAACACAGAAAACACTAAGAATGAAGTAGAATACAAAAAGGCGGCCTTATCGCTTAGTAGCGATCTCTGCCAGGCAACCTTAGGGTCCTTAATCTGGTTTGTTAGGTGAGAGTATCGTGCGCGGAGCAGCTGCTAGCGATGTGCGCGTGGGGCGGCGGCGGCGGCGCGCGCGGGGCGCTCACGGCGCTGGGCGGCGCGGGCGGCGCGGCGGCCGACCCGCGCCTCACGCGGCACGCGCGCCACGCGCAGCAGTTCCTGCAGCTGCTGTGCCGCCTCGTGGCGCTGGCCGGGCCCACCGCGCGCACACTAGACGACTTGGCTATTGAGGTACTGTTTCTCTGTGGTTGAGATATCTTCCCTTTATTGGAAGTTTAGAATTGATCATAACAACCATCACCGGTTTACGAGGTCTTATTAAGTCAGTTCTAAGAAGTTCTGAACTCAGCCTTATTTAATTGATCCGTGGTGTGGGCTGTCACTTTAGTCAATTACTTTGATGGACGATTTATTTGTGCATTGAAAATTTGTGCATACAAAATTGTAACAGTAAAAATATAGCAAGGCGGTGCTAGCCGGTCCCACCTCGCGCACCCTAGACGTCTTGGCTACGGATGTAGCTCTCTCTCTATGATCGAGAATACTTCCGTTTATTGTATGTTTAGAATTGAAACTTGGGTCGCGATCAACATTAGGCGGCTGAGGATTAGGGCCCATATTAATAAAAACAAATTAGCTAAGAACAAAAAAATACGCGATCTGCACGGTAGGCAAACTAGAGGCCGCAATAGGCTCGTCACTCCATCGCTCCGCCTCAAGAAAGTCCGAAGGTCGTTCGTGGGAATGAGCATTCTATTCTTTAACAAATTTCTCCACAAAACTTTTTAAACTTGCCTTTACACAAGTTTGAGAAATCCATTCCTTAAAAGTATGCTCCTGAAAAAAGCTTATACTGTTGAAGATTATGTAAATGATAAAAGAGCATGGATCTGACTCGCTCAAGCAATGACTGGTTTTTACCATTGATTGACCGATATTTGAAAACCTGTTCTTAGCTGATGTTGGTTTATTGATACAGGCCTAGGAAGCCTAAATACATAAATATTACTTTGTCGCTTTTAAATATTTCAGAACTCAGCCTTATGTCATAAACCTACTGTATCTGCAATTTTACTTTAGTCACACACTTTGATGGACATATTTTTTGTACATTGTAACGATACAAATTCTCTGAATGTCTTTACTAGGTTGAATGGCTTCGAGCAGTCAAAGCTAATCCCGCAACTTTGGACGACACTTTGCTGGAGGGCCATTTGAATCTGACCAAAGAACTTTTCACACATGTACCAGCACAAGTAAAATTTCAATATGGCGCTCATCCTGATCATAAGGACTCAGGATTGATCAAGGTAAAAACCATATTTATATTTTGTATGTATTTACCTATTAATTATTACAGAATTACTTAATAGTACCTTCCTATTATCTCGTTTAAACAAATTTTGGTTTCCACAGAGTATTTTTTAGAAACTTATTTAAACATGGTTTTGTCATGTGTATGTAATTATTTCAAAATAAAAAAGAGGTGTTCAGCAGAATACATTAGCAGATATTTACTGTCTGAAAACTTTGCATCACTTCCGATCCGATTTTGCCAAATAAAGCATAGCTACGTTTGTGGGGCTTCAGTACAAAGTATATGAGTAAAGCTAGTTCCCGCGTGTTAGAATTTTTTGACAGACAATTTCCTATTATTGTGCGGCCTGATTATTATATGCATGATAAAAGGAAGTGACGACGGAGTTCCTGTGGCCGTACTCTTGGGCGTGGTGCCGCATGGGCGCGGAGGGCGACGGCGCGGCGGAGGGCGAGGCGGAGGAGGGCGCGGCGCCGCTGTGCCGCACGCCGGGCGCCGCGGCCGCCGCCACCGACCTGCTGCTGGCGCTGGTGCACGCGTGCGTGCCCAACATGGCCGCGCTCGCGAGCCTGCTCGACCAGATGTTCTACAGCGGTGAGTGGCAGTCATACGGAGCTCCCATCGCTGTACTCGTGGGCGTGGTGCCCATTGCCCGCATGGGCGAGGTAGAGGCGGGCGCGGCGCCACTACTGTACATCACGTATTAGACGTTTTGTCAAATCGCTTTAGTTCTTTCTTGTCCTCTTGCTCCTGATGCAGTGTGGCTCTTTAGTTTCATCAATTAGTCCCATCAAATTTCCTTAAATTTGTGAATTACATTTTCCTTTACTTGACCTGTGTAGGGCATCTCAAGTCCAGATAAAAGAGATACCATCATCAGTAGGATTTCTGTCGTCGGTTAGTGTAGAATAATAAGCCATACATACACGTTTGGTGAAACACACATAGGGTGAAATAAAACCGGACAAGTGCGTGTCGACTCGAGTATTAGAAATTATCCTCACTTTACGTGTAGGGTATTACCCTAATATATATATATATTTATTAATATTTATACGGTATACCCATGTCAAATTACAGTTTTCTAGTACTAACACCTCTGAGCTAAGCCGCGAACATACAGTCCGGTGATATAACATCTTGTAACTAAAATATTCAGCGGCGATTTTTTTCATGAATACAGACAAAAGCATGGGTCTCTCGGAGTGGGAATACATGCCGTGCGTGGGCCCGCGGCCGCCGGCCGGACTGGTGGGGCTGAAGAACGCGGGAGCCACGTGCTATATGAACTCGGTGTTGCAGCAACTGTACTGCGTCCGCGCCGTGAGGGACGTTCTGCTCACCGTGCAAGGTAACTTCACCTTGATCTCTACTGTTACAATGATGACAAAGCTTCGAGGTCCGATGGGTGCTGGAGCGACTCTGCACCTCAAATCGCAGCGCTCCCACAAGGTGGACGAATGACATACGTAAGGACATTTTTTTTAAATCCACTACAAGTTAGCCCTTGACTGCGATCTCACCTGATGGGAAGTGATGATGCAGTCTAAGATGGTAGCGGGCTTACCTGTTAGGGGCATGGCAGTCATATTAAACCCATACCCCTATTCGGTTTCTACACGGCATCGTACCGGAACGCTAAATCGTTTGGCGGCACGTCTTTGCCGGTAGGGTGGTAACTAGTCACGGCCGAAGCCTCCCACCAGGCCAGACCAGGGGAAATTCAGAAATTATAAATTCCCAAACTGACCCTGACGGGGATCGAACCCGGGACCTCCGCACGTTAAGACAACAGCGCTATACACTGCGCCATGGAGGTTGTCAAAAATATGCCAAAAGATGATGTTCTGCGGAAATCCTTGAAAGGCCAGCGGCTGTGGCAGTCTGTTGAGAAAACAACGACTGATCTAAGATTGTTATACTCTGTCTATATGATGTGTTCTTGAAAATTTTTAAATCAATTATAAGTGCTTAGTTTAAAGAGCTCAGTTTAAATAATCAAACTCCTCATTTGTTAATATTAATTTCAAAGGAGCCGCAACGGATCCCAATGAAGATTTTTCTGGAGAAGCTCATCATCACAATATAATAGAGAACAACATTGAGGTAATTTCAATTGTGTTAGAAATAAACAAAAGGTAATTTAATTAACTATAATAATTTGAAACAAAAATTAAAGATGTACGTTTTTGTTTCAGAACAATTCTGATTACAACATCACAATACTCAAGCAAGTTCAGGCCATATTTGCACATTTACATTATAGCAAACTACAATATTATGTTCCCAGAGGACTGTGGGCACATTTTAAGTAAGTAAAGAGAAGTTTTAAGATGTTTTAAAGATTTGAATTGAAAATAAATTCCCCATAAAATGTAACCCCGCTACAATTTCAACGTTTTTTCAATTAAGGTAGAAATAAAAATTAAAAACTCATATTTTTGTTTAAATATTTGAGCTGTGGGTAACCTTAGTATTAAATTGCAGGCTACAAGGAGAACCAGTGAATCTACGAGAACAACAGGATGCAGTAGAGTTTTTTATGTCACTAGTAGAATCTCTTGATGAAGCACTTAAGACATTGGGGCAAGAGCAACTCATGGCTAAAACTATGGGAGGAACTTATTCCGATCAAAAAATCTGCAAGGGGTGTCCACATAGGTAAATTCCATGTGTAATTTTTAATTGTAACCTAATTAAATTAATTTTGCTTACATTTTATATTTACATGTGTATAACCTTATTTAAAGTTTTGTTTTACTTCAGGTATTGCAAAGAAGAACCTTTCAGTGTTGTATCTTTAGATATTAGGAATATGTCTCGGTTGCAAGAATCATTGGAGGCCTATGTCCGTGGAGAGCTTTTAGAAGGAGCCGATGCATATTTCTGCGATAAATGTAGCAAAAAGGTATATCTTTTGAAGTTTTAGCCAAGTATTCTGGGTATTAATTGCTGGTTAAAATATATGCTCTGGTTCTTCTCTGTATGTTCACTAATCTTAGCTACTTTTTCCACCCATGTGAGCTATTTCTATCCTATGTAAATTCTATCTGTGAAAACTTGTAATTGGCGTTATTTTTCTTCTTACGTCTATCCACTTATTTTTTGCATGTAGCTGTAAGCTGTAAAAAATTAAATAAAGAATTATATCGGTAATCATTATTTTACTTCTAATTTTTAATTTATTTCTTATAGGTAGTGACGGTAAAGCGGTTATGTCTGAACAAGTTGCCTCCAGTTTTAGTCATACAGTTGAAGAGATTTGAATATGACTTTGAGAAAGTGTGTGCTATAAAGTTTAACGATTACTTTGAATTTCCCCGAGAACTGGATGTTGAACCATACACAGGTATATTTTTTTAATCTTGATGAAGCAGTTTATAATTACAAATTTTATTCGCATGGTTCGTCGATAAGTGTTTTGGCCGATTGGGGCATATTCAAGTGAGTGGAAGTCGGAAGGTGGATGTTTATTTTTTGCAATCATAATGGCATCTAAGACAATGTACACTGAGGTTGAAATCTATAGGGTATGCTTTGAGCCTTTGACTTTGTTCAGTTAAAATGAGACATACTGACCCCTAGTTCACACTCAATCAAGTTGTCAAAATAATCGTTCAAGTATGACAACTAATTTCAAAGTTTTGTAAGAAACTCAAACACGACAAATTCAAACTTGTGTTATTATTTTTTCAGACATTATTTTATTCCTCTGTCTTGTGTTAGCAAACAGTAATTTTTCAATCAGTTTTTCACAAGATTTGTTTTATAAAATTCCTGTCTTAAATGGTTTTATGTGTAAAAAAAACAACATAGTCTTGCAATCTGTCTCACTATCAATCGAATAAAAAAGCCAAGGCATGGGGCCTAGATAGATAAATAGATGTCAGCCTATCATAACATAAATTATAGTTTGTGTAAGTATTGTCGATTTTAGGGTTCTGTACCAAAATGGTAAAAATGGAACCCTTATGGTGCTACTTTCTCCGTCCGTCCGTCCGTCTGTCATGGCCACTTTTTTCCGAAACTATAAGAAATATACTGTTGAAACTTGGTAAGTAGATAGATGTATTCTGTGAACCGCATTTAGATTTTCACACAAAAAAACTATAAATTTTGGGGGTTCCCCATACTTAGAACTAAAACTCAAAAAATTTTTTTCATCAAACCCATACGTGTGGGGTATCTAATATCTATGGATAGGTCTTCAAAAATGATATAGAGGTTTCTAATATTATTTTTTTCTAACCTGAATTGCGCGAGAGACACTTCCAAAGTGGTAAAATGTGTGTCCTCCCCTGTCCTGTAACTTCTAAAATAAGAGAATGATAAAACTAAAAAAAATATATGATGTACGTTACCATGCAAACTTCCACCGAAAATTGGTTTGAACGAGATCTAGTAAGTAGTTTTTTTTTTAATAATTTTAAACTTACTACAGGTTTGTTCGGAACCCTCGGTGCGCGAGTCCGACTTGCACTTGGCCGTTTTTTTTTCTATTAGTTTTAAAACAATATTTTTTAGAAAAATAATAAAAATAAGTTAATAAATTGTCAGCGTGGGGCCTGGCGCGGGCGGAGGGCGACGCGACGCTGTGGGAGGGCGGCGCCGAGCTCTCGCAGGAGACGCACTACCAGCTCAGCGGGATCGTTGTGCACTCCGGCCAGGCGTCCGGAGGACACTACTACTCCTATGTTCTGCTCAGGTGACGCTCGATGCGACTCCCATTATGTTGATGTCCACACACATACACTCCTACACACATAATTTATTACTATTGACATGGCTGAAACGGCATGAAATCAAGACAACTTCTCAGACGTCTACGTCCTCATCGCGCATAGATGAGCCCTGAGCTGATGAGATGAGCATGAGATGAAGATAAACTAAAGTCTACTACTGCACATGTTTACGCCATGGGTCATTCGTTCGTTTTCATTCAAAGCCTTCGTTTTATTGTTTCTTATGGCTTTACTGTCAAAAGGACGTTTTATAATTAGGTATATCCACTTATAGATAAAGTTGTTCCTAGAGACTTTACTTTCAGGATGTTTTTAAAATGTTACATTTTATAAAACCAGGGACAATGGAAGTGAAACGGGCCGGTGGGTGAAGTTGGATGACGGAGACGTATCCGAGTGCGCTATGCATGACGACGACGAAATGAAGGCGCAGTGCTTTGGAGGGGAATACATGGGCGAGGTACGTCATTACTTACATGGTAGCAAACATTTTTTTTATTCCACTGCAAGTTAGCCCTTGACTGCGATCTCACCTGATGGTAAGTGACGATGCAGTCTTTAGATGGTAGCGGCCTAACCTGTTACAACCTGTTACCTGTGGTGTGTGCGAGAATGGGAAAACATTCAGTACAAACTTGTTCACCTTAAAATTTTATCCTAAGGGTTATTCCTCCCTTACCAGGCATTTTATAACATGTGTAAATGAAACTATAGTATTCCATAAGCAACTTTTCCTCTAAGTCAATTATATAATGTTTTAGGTGTTCGATTCGACTATAAAGAGAGTGTCGTATAAGCGACAGAAGAGATGGTGGAATGCTTACATGCTCTTCTACACACGGAAAGACACGATCGAAACGTCTGGTCTCGAACAAATAATGCAAAATATGACCCTCAAGTGAGTGTAGTTATTGTGTTTGCTGTTCTTATAGTACTTCTAATATTGCTAATTTTGTTCCTCTGTTGCAGGGAAAGCGCCGTACCAAAGCCTATCTGGAATTCAGTCCGGCGCAGCAACATTGCATTCTCCCACAATCAGGACCAATTCAGTCTTGAGCATTTTAATTTTATGAAGAAACTGTGTTGTATGCGTTTGCAAGTATTGCCCGGATCTCAAAGCGCAGTTTGGGTATGCGACCTATATTTTCTGCTTCATGACCTTTGTTTTGTTTGGAACCGATCATAGTATTCATCAATTTTAGGGACCTGAACATGAAGAAATGTCCATGCTAGCAGTGCAATTGGCCGCGAAATTCTTATTCCAAGTCGGATTCCACACGAAGAAAACGTTACGTGGTCCAGCGTCGGATTGGTAATTTTAAATCTGTATAAGTTAACAACATGATATAAAATGTACATAGTTTTTATGCTAACCATTTATTTGCAGGCATGACATTCTGTGTCAGCATTTACGATGTTCTCAAGCTGTGAGGGCCTGGTTCGCCACCGATCTCTTTAAACATTCTCATAGGTATGTATCATCCTTTTGTTTTTTATTTTTAATTTATAAAGTAGAATATGAAAAATAACTTTCTAATTACTAATAATTCGATTTCTTTATTTGTAAGGTTATGTGACTATCTACTCTCCTGTCCCTCTGCTGAAGTAAGGATGGTGTTTATGAAAATAATAGTATTTCTGGCGCATTTCTCTGTACAAGATCCACCAGGTTAGTATAGGAATTGTGTTTTTATGAAAGTCATACATTTTCATTTACGTACGCCGTTCGCGTTTGTATAATATAATCTTGTTCTCTGCTAAAATTCTTTATTTTTTTCTGACCTCAATGGATTTTAATGTACTAGAATTTTTGCGCCGTTATGTTATCAAGTGCATAATTATTCTAATCTTTATTGCCATACTAGCTGATGCCCGCGACTTCGTCCGCGTGGTTTACGTTTTTTTGATTCCCGCGGGAACTCCTTAATTTTTCGGGATAAAAAGCCTATGTCACTCTCCAGGTCCTAAACTATATTTTTGCCAAAAATTACGTCGATCCGTTGCTCCGTTGCAGCGTGATTGAAGGACAAACCAACAAACAAACACACTTTCGCATTTATAATATTAGTATGATACACACTCTAAAAAGGTCATTTGAATTAATTAATTATGGGCTGTAGTAAGTTTGATATTGACATGATCTCGTGGTCACATCTCCAGTGAACAGCGGCTACGGGTCGTGGTGCTCTCGCGACGAGGTGTCGTCACTGTCGGACCAAGTGCTGTGCAGTGCGCGCGCGCTGGCCGTGCCGCAGCACCACCACCACCACGCCGACCAACGCCACCTGCCGCTGCTGTTCAATCTCTTCCACGCGTACGCGCTGCTCGGACTGTCGGAGAGGCATCAGCTGCTGCGGGTAAGCGAGGCTTGCAGGAGGTAAAGGACATAAAGCTACCGCAGTACACGACAAACGTGTGGCGTTTTTAATATGGGGACGTCCGCTAGCGAACTCTATATACCTGTTATTGGACATAAAGCGACCATAGTACCGATGGCGGATTAGCTGCCACAGAACACTAACGACAAAAGTGCTTTTCAACCTCTTCCATGCGTATGCGCTGCTCGAACCGCCGTGCCGGAGAGACATCCGATTAGCGATTTAGCGTTCCGGTACGATGAAACCGGTAGAAACCGAATAGGGGTATGGGTTTAATTAACTGCCATGCCTCTAACAGGTTAGCCCGCTACCATCTTAGACTGCATCATCACTTACCATCAGGTGAGATCGCAGTCAAGGGCAAACTTGTAGTGGATAGAAAATAAAATAAAAAAACATCGGCTGTAGACAAGACTTGCTATTGGATATAAAGTGATAGTAACTATGGTACAAGTAGTTGCCACAGCTGTTGACAGTAATAGTTGTAAGATGTAACTAGTCAACCATATCTCTTCAAATTACGTAAATGTTAACCGTGTTATATCTGTTTGTAACTTTTAAATTCATTTTTCTTTCTTCCTTTACAGCTTAAAATCTTGGATATCGTATTATCAGTGTGCTTGGATGACTCTTCCTCGTCACTTGGAAAATATCAATATCCAGATTCTGCTAAATTACATCAGGTAAGTCCTTACGATTATTCTTCGGATATATTTAAAGTAGCCGCGAGCGACGCAATGTCAAAACTTACTGAATGCGAGGTTTCAGTTCAGGGCAAAACAAATGTAATAAAAATAATATACAGATACGAATTGAATAATTCAAGTGAATGTCTTCAATGAACTGGTGTTATAGGTTGTATGCGCATTAGTGCGTTGCTGCGACGTAAGCTCGCGCTGCCAGTCGGCCGGTGCGAGCGACGGCGCGCTGCCGCTGCCCAACCCTTACGGCGATCCGCCGCACGGACACGCGCACCAGCTCGCCGCGCGGCCCGCCATCTCGCCCACCGCCGCGGACGTGCTCTACAACAGGACAGGGTGCGTTGACTAGTGCTAGTGTAGAGCGACGGCGCGCTGCCGCTGCCCAACCCTTACGGCGATCCGCCGCACGGACACGCGCACCAGCTCGCCGCGCGGCCCGCCATGTCGCCCACCGCCGCGGACGTGCTCTACAACAGGACAGGGTGCGTTGACTAGTGCTAGTGTAGAGCGACGGCGCGCTGCCGCTGCCCAACCCTTACGGCGATCCGCCGCACGGACACGCGCACCAGCTCGCCGCGCGGCCCGCCATCTCGCCCACCGCCGCGGACGTGCTCTACAACAGGACAGGGTGCGTTGACTAGTGCTAGTGTAGAGCGACGGCGCGCTGCCGCTGCCCGACCTGTACGAATATTTATTATAACTAGGGACCGTACGCAGCTTCTATACCGTGGGAATAAAAAAAAATTCAATCGTATTCCTTTTATACATCAATAGAGGTCGCCCGCGACTTCGTCCGCGTACAATTTCTGATTTTATATGAGATTATGAAATATGAAATTTTCCAGCTGCAAAAAGTCTATCTAAATAGGATAAAGCCTCTTCAGATAGACTTTTTGCAGCTGGATAGCTTATGGCAGGTGTCTATTATTTTAAACTAATAACTTAAATGCCAATTTTCATGTCTCTAACTTCAAAAACAAAGGACTTTCATACAAACTTCCAACCCCCATTTCAACCCCTTAGGGGTGAATTTTCTCAAAACCGTTTCTTAGCTGACGTCTACACCATAGAAGGAACCTACCTTCCAAATTTCATGTCTGTATGTTTTATAGTTCCTGAGATATTGTGATTAGTCAGTGAGTCAGTGAGTGAGTGGTATTACGCTTTTATATAATAAAATATATAGATAAGGAAACTTCTGAAACTTTTTTTTCTGCGACGTAGAAAACTTAGTGTATAAGAAGTCTGATAAATTGTTCACAGGCTAGTTTTTTATTCTTATTCTGTTGTTTCTCAACTTGATCAGGTCATACATGAAAAAACTAACAGAAGAGTGCTGTGGATGCGAAGAAGGGATAAGACTGCTACAGTTTCTGTGCTGGGAGCACGCCGGCTGGTCGCGCATGGCTTTGACCGAGCTCTTGTGGCAGATGGCCTATGCCTTCTGCCACGAGCTGCGGCGCCACGCCGATGCGCTCACGGCTCTGCTGCTGATGGAAGACAGCTGGCAACACCACAGGATACATAATGCTATCAAGGTATGCTGTCAAGGTACCCTGTCTAACCACCAGGTGAAACCAAAATTTGTTATTATGTCTTCTCTTTCAACCAATCCTTCTGATGATGGGCTGCTTAAGTAGCAGTTTTAGTCGATAAATTCATTCAGTGTTTGTCCTTATTCTATTCACAATAGTGTAATGGCAACTTTTAGTATGATCATGTCATTTTAATTTTTATTTGACTACAAGTTTGAAGTATTTAAACAATTTAGGGACTTGATAAAATTTAATTGTCCTAGATGCGACATTTTTACTGGATTTTCTCGACTTTTCAGAAACGCTTTTTATAAGCTCGCTTTTCTATGAATTGTTACATAGTAGTTGTTATTTGTCTGTGGTCTATGTCTATTGCATATAAATAATAAGGTCTATTATTTATTATTGTCTATTGTCTGTCCCTCTCTTGAAATCTCGCCATCGGTCATGGCACAAGTTTATACATTAATAAAAATATAAACTCGTCTTAAAGAATTATTAAATCATCCATTGAGCCCCAACAAACTATATAATATGAATGACGTCTTTATTAACTCGTAGGGAGTGTCGGAAGAGCGTCCAGGTCTACTGGAGACAGCGTTACGCGCGCGCGGTCACTACCAGAAGCGCGCGTACGGGTGTGTGAAGCTGATCGTGGGTGTCATGAGCCGCACACCACTCGCGGTGCGCGCCGTGCACTCGCAGCCGGACACGCGCCGGCGCTGGCGCCAGCTGCTCGCCTGGCTGCAGGACGAACTCGACCGCGTAAGTCTTCCGTTAAATTTTTTTGAGACGCACGGACACACGCTGCTTGCGTGAAGCTGGTGATAGGCGACATTTCCTTGGAGTTAATGTCGGGAGTGTTTAAATTACCGTCAGCGTTGGCATCCTTATGTGGTTCACGTCCAGTCTGCTCGAACGAAACGGTTCTGCTCTACGTGTCTCATTCGAACCGCCAGGATGTGGAATACCCTTCCAGCGCAAGTATTCCCTGCCGCGTATAACTTAATTACCTTCAAGGCAAGAGTGAATAGGCATCTTCTAGGCAAGCAAGCTCCAACATAGACCTTATCATGGTATTAAGCTTGATTGTCGTCAAGCGCACGCCTATTTTTTGATTTAAAAAAAGAAAATAGTAATGAAAAACAAACTTTATCTGTAGGACAAAAAGTTATTTTTGCATTGCCAATAGATGTACGGAAAACCGGTCCCGAAAGAGTTAGTGTCCCTTTTGCACACATGGCCAGTGCCATAGATCAAGAATATTATAGATCGGTCAAACATGCCACACCCACAAGGAACAGAAATAAAGTACATTCCTAAACCAGGGTTGCTACCTAGCTAGCACTAGCTGGGTTCTTTTAGAACTCGCTAAAATGACTTTTGCTAATAATGATAGCTGCTAATCATAATACTATTAGAATATTCAATTTCTTTCGGTGTGGTAACTCCAAACTTAGGTGTGAAAATACCATGAAAAGGATGATTCTTATAGTAGCAAAATCCAAATTTAAAACCATCCCTTTCTTTTAGAAGTATGGTCAAGGAGGTTACAGCTCCTACGGCACGTGGTCACCGCCCAGCATCTCCAATGAGACCTCCAGCGGATACTTCCTCGAGCGGAGCAACTCCGCGCGAAAGACGCTGGAAAAGTAAGTCAATCGTCATGAATAATGTTCCAAAAAAGTTGTATGGGCTTCGACTTAGTGATACTGCTACTAATTCTGTGATATACTGGGGCTGATTCTGTAGTGTACAATCTCTAAACTAAACTAAAATTAGAGCATTACAAATATTGCTATCCCTTTCATAATACTCCCTACGGTAAGGGACATAATTAGATTTAAAGCTGCCATTTTAGTTTAGTTTAGAGATTGTGCACTACAGAATCAGCCCCACTATCTCTTAACTAAGTTGACAAGTCTAAATCAAGTGCCGTCTTTTTCTGCAGGGAACATCACGAAAGGGAATATCAATACATTGAGATCTGTCGCTTTAGTTTAGAGTTGGGATACCGCAGAATTGGCCCCACTTACTTTTTTATCTGGCCATGAAAATATTATGATGTACTGGTGAAATAGCCGGGTTCGGTTATGTTAGTAACATTGTGTTATTAATTAGGGCGTATCAGCTGTGTCCGGAGGAAGAGGAGGACGAGGAGGAGACGCGCGACGCGGGCTCGGGATCGGGCTCGGGCGACGCGGGGGACGACAGCGCCGACGACGACGCGCCCGACGACGACGAGCCCGCGCCGCGCCGCCTCACGCTGGCGCCGCCCGCTCCGCCCGACCCGCCCGCGCCGCCCGCCCCGCCCGCCCCACCCGCGCCGCCCGCACCGCCCGCGCCGCCCGCCCCGCCCGCCCCGCTGTGAGCGCCGCGCCGCGCCCCTAGTCCACCTCACGACCCTTTGTGTTTCGCCCCAAGTTCAGTACAACGCGCTCAAACTAAGAATAGGACCCTGTCTGCCCAGTCAACTGAAGGAAACAAACAAAGTAATCGAATTATTTGTACATTACACTTACTCTTAGTTCTACAAAACCGATTAAAAATGACATAAATCAAAATATTTTTTCAGCTACGATTTAGCGGCGGAAAGTCCATCCTATTTTTAGTTTAAGCGCATTATACGAGGCGCCGCCGCCTAGCCGTAGTTTTGTTCTGTGATGTTAACGATACGTGTACATGTGCTCGGTCGCGCGCCTCCGTCGACGCGACGCTTAATTTTATGTGACTGTTCCGCTTTAAAAGTACCATAGTATTTATTTTTTTCTTAATAAGACTTATTCTATTCGTTAGGAGAATTTATTTTCTATCTGCGCATAGTATATTTAATATTTTATTGTTGTAAGGGATATCTTTAGCGTATTCGATCGTCAACGCTTCTCGTGATCGCCGAATGACAACCGATAGAGAGTGAAAATTCAAATGATGTTTTAAATAAGTTTCAGCGTACGATTATAGAGGGGCCACAAATGTTGCGCTTCATGTTTTTGTGCGCGTGAAAAGACCGATTACCTTCATATTGTAAGAATCAGTAAACGACAGTCGGCCGTGTGCTTATTCTTATCAGCTTATCGTACAGTTTGTATTCAATCGAAAATCTTCTTTACCATAAATTCTCAAGCGAATTTCAAAATCTATTTTTGAGTAAACACCACACAGTTTATGTATTAGTAAAGTTTTTAAAGTTATGACAAATGTACAATTACTGTAAGTAGCTTTATCTGTGAATATAATCATGTGAATTTACATGACAAAATTTTAAAGAAACATTGTTTCATTATCAAGTTTTATTATGTATAGGAAAGTATATCTCATTGTATAAAATTATACAATTCCTTGACTTAGTTTTATTGTTAACTTTTCTTTTTTACAGTGCCGATAAATTATAAAAGTAAAGTTCTTGTTATAATGTGTATTACAAACAGTTTTATTAAGTCAAACTCATAACGGCTGCCAAGCCATTACGATACATAGTCTACGATGATGGACCATGCTTTTATTATTTTTATATAAATTATTAGTGCCATTCCTTGTTTTTTGCATATAAGATCAGGTTAATACTTTTATCCAATTAATATTGGTCACATTTCGGTTATTGCTATTATTTTTACCTCAGCACGTGAATGTTTTAACATAGAGATCTAAAAATTGACGGCGTCAATAGCAGAAGTCAGAGGCTGTATTTAATGCACACATTAAATACTGCTTCGTCCATAAAACATAAAGGATTGCAAAAATATACAATATTTGATTATTATAACTTTACATACTTACCATTACACTTAATTTTTAAAGAAAAACACATAAAATTAATTTATAAAAATGGTTGTTGGTATATCTGTTTCGGCGTTCCTATACCATTTATGCAATAAAACTTGCAGCTGCTGTCGAGACTTGCGGGAAAGTTTCCGACCCGTACCATCAATGTAAAATGGTTACCATTAGACCAGTTTTCGACTGCTTAAAAATACTTTTGAAATTCGTAAAAAATCAGCAGGCCGAGTGTGAGTTTTTTTCGTATTCGATCGAGACAACGTTAACTACGCTAAAATTGGAATTTATCGAGCGCCAGCTGTCAAACGCTTGATCGTAGTTATCGTTGCCGCGATCGAATGGGAAGAAAATCTCCCACTAGCAACACAGAACCACAATAATATGTTATATTATGTCTGCTTCACGAGTTGTTAGTAATAATTGATTAAAACCTAAAAGTATTGCTAAACAGGTGAAGTAACTTTCGCTTTACTTTTAGGCCTCGGATACATGGACAGCTTGAAGCAGTTCATTCTGACTGCTGCAACTGCATAGTGAACTACAGTCTTCTACGTACACACATACATGGAACCGCTTGAGCAGCAGTTTTCAATGGTAGCTTCAAGCTGTTGACTATGACTGCAAGAGCGGTCCGTGTATGTTGATTACTGGCTAACTGCTCGAGCAGTCCGTGTATGGCCGGCCTTAGTGTTGTTAATTTTATGACACGTTTACTCATTTTGACGTATAATGTAATGCAAAATTTATTTAGAAATAACGTTTAAGTTACTATTGAATGCACATAAAAACTTATGGTTAAGGCCAGATTATATAATTTTGGCCTAATAGCACTATGCGTTACGAAGATTTTATGACCTTATTGCTAGCTTTATAAATACATAGTAACAAAAGCTTGTAGAGAGTGTAGATATTATAGAGGTATTAAACACTAGTCTAACAGGAAAATGTTGCCACGTCAATGTTCTGCTTTGTATTATATGTTATTTATTTTTATATTCCATTATAAAGGTTGTATATTTTTCCTTTCTTTGTTGTCGGTTTTTAGTGGCGTCACTCAGGCTATCAGGGAAATATGTAAATTTTGGTGTGGTCAACTCATTATAATATATATAAGTACGCTATATTAATTTTGTACCAGTATTCCAATTGTACATCTAATGAAAGCTAGTGCAGATTTTAACCACATTTAAGAATTTTAAATCTTTTGTACAAAATAGAAAAGTAAGTTTGTTGGTCTTAATTTATTTCAAAATAATAACTAGTTAATAAAAGTGCGATGTATTAATTCATAATATAAAGTAGCCTTTACCAACTTTTACCATATAATTACCACAATAATTGTACTAAAGATATTAATCAAAATAACATTTTTGTGGATATTGTGTGACATAAATCGACGTGTATCGATTAGTTACATGAAAAATCTTTGGATTCTTCCGTCAATTTATGTCATAAATATTGGTCATACAGACCTTTGTGCCTTATTTAAATTTTCGTTGCTCAACTTGTTTAGACCTGATAGTCTGTATCGTCGTATATAATTTTCTCTTAAAGATTTTCAACCTTAATGAATTGAATGTCAAATGAAAATTGCTTGGCTATCTTAATCATATTTGCATAACAAATCTAACGCTTTCATATGCGTGTGATCATTTTTGGATGAAATTATGCTAAGCTTGGTGCCGTGACCTTTTATTGTTGTTAACTTTATTACCAAAGATGGATTTATAGAACGAGGGTAATTGGCGACCCTTCTTCGTAGCTTAGTAATCGAAATGTTTTGTATCTTTTATAAAATGCAAACGATAAGGGAGTTTTGTTAACAAAAGATATTGTGATCGATCTTAGGCTTAGATAGGTGAGAAATATAATATGGTGTTGAGACACAAAAACAAACTGCCAAATACATTCAACAGAATCAAAGCTGTGCGAGTTTCAGAACCGTGTAAATATCATTGTAGCCATATTGAGTGTTTTCATGTTTTTTTTTTATTAAATAACGAAAACGTATAATATAGTGTAACGATCAGGATAACTTTAAATTTACGTTGAGAACGTAGTTCGAACATTGCTTTGCACCAGTGGTTATGTTGAGTAACCGATTCAATAACGATATGTAAAATCAGTTCTAAAACAACGCATGCCTATTCGCCAGGAATATCAAAATAAATGATAGATTTATTATAAGAATCCATTGATTTTGTATAATGTTTCTATGGCAAATAATGTAACGAATGGCATTTGACATTATAGAATGCTCTCAAAGGCATTCATAAAATATAATAAAATCAAAAAATAAATTTTTGAAAATTTATTTGGAGTTTTATTTGTTGAGTAATTAAATGACGTAATATTGTTTGGATTTGCATAATAGGTTGATTAAACTATAAAAACAAATTATTGCTAAAAAAATTGTAAATGCTAGGCATGCTGACCTGTGGCCTCTGATTTAATGATGTTTTGATAAATTAATTAATACATAGTTAACTACTCTACTTCTTATCAGGTCAAGATAATATTATAAGTACATAAGACATAACACTGATCACAGAGAAGTACTCGTAGTACGATCTTTAAAAAGGTTGCAATGGATAAATACATCAGCGTTAAGGAGTTGGAAGATGCAGCTTTAGAATTGTTGCCGAGAGCTGTTCGCGACTACTACAAAAGTGGAGCGACTGAGGAGTATACTTTAGCAGATAATAGACGTGCATTTCAAAGGTCAATTTTATTTTATTTTTGTGCATAATTTTGTGAATGTGATCCTACTGTGGTTTTTTAAACTTACATGTAATTTTAGATTACGAATTCGCCCAAAATGTTTAGTTGGTGTGAAAAACTGCGATTTATCGACGATTGTACTTGGCGAAAAAGTTTCCATGCCATTGGGGATATCGCCAACTGCTATGCAAAGAATGGCTCACCCTGACGGAGAAACTGCAAATGTTAAAGGTACTAATTTTTTTTTTAAATTTAATTCTATTGGATAAGTTATTATATTATATCGTTCTTGATATGACATCTAAAACTTATTTATGCAAAGTAATTTTTTTCCTTCTACTACTGAGAAAAATAATTAATTGAAATGATCGTTCCAGAACTCCGAATTTGTTTTATCATTAGTTCCCTTGAATTGTTTGAATTAATGTTGGTTTATCTTTTAATATTACCTTTCAACAGCTGCCGAAGCTGAAGGCGTAATTTACACTCTGAGCACAATCGCTACCAGTTCCATAGAAGAAGTAGCTAAAGCCGCACCAAATGCTGTGAAGTGGTTTCAACTTTATATCTACAATGATAGGTCAGTATATACGAGGAAAAGTCGTATCTGATATGCATAATATACGAATTTACAGAAAAATTGCACTTTTGTACCACGGCACTTATTAGAAAACTAGCAGATGCCCGCGACTTCGCGTGAAATAAGTTTTTAAATTCCCAAGGGAACTCCCTAATTTTTCACGTTAATATATTATAGCCTATGACACTCACAAATAATGCGGCTTTCTATTGGTACCAGAATTTTCAAAATCGGTTCAGTAGATCCAGAGACTACCCCCTACAACCACACGAACTCACAAACTTTACGTCTATAATATTAGTATAGATTATTGTTAACCACTACGTCTCATTCATCACTCATTCTTCTGTCGCTTGAGAAGGGTAATACAGAAACATTTTCTATTTTAGAGAGGTAACGAGGAAATTAGTATTGCGGGCTGAACAGGCTGGATTTAAAGCTCTTGCTCTGACAGTGGACACGCCTATTTTTGGCTTACGAAGAGCAGATATGCGTAACAAGTTTACCCTGCCGGCACACTTGAAGTAAGACTGTATAATATGAAATCTTAAGAGGTTCCTTTCTAGGGACATGGATTGATATTGTTAAGCAAATGGCATTTATTTTCAGGTTAGCTAATTTTGATGGTCCTATGTCAACAAAAATACATAACACAGAAGAAGGCAGTGGCCTAAACAATTATGTGAAAAACTTATTTGATAAATCATTAACATGGGGTGAAATAAAGTGGTTAAAGAGGTAAATATGTCCCATTAAAGTTTTAGTAACTAAAGGAAAACCTATGCAGTGTCCAAAAAAGGATGGTTTTAATTTACGTATTTGTCACTATTGCTGACACAGCATGTTCATGTTCCTGTTTATTATAGTAGATTATTTATTTTCCTTGTGTTTAATTTCTACGTCATTCCCAATGACGAAGGAAGTACTTTACTCATTGGTCATTCCACGCATGAACATATTACACCATGATTACTTTACTTTACATTTTTTTCCTTAAATATTTACAGTATTACTAAGCTGCCAATTGTAGCAAAGGGAATTCTACGAGGTGATGATGCAGTGAAAGCTGTGGAGGCTGGTTGTGCCGGCATTCTCGTCTCTAACCACGGCGCTAGACAACTGGACGGCGTGCCCTCAACGGTGATTACGTTTTTTAATTAGGTGTATTTTAAATAGGGTTTAAATAGGTGTAAAGGTGTAGGTGGTTTCGTTCGATAAATAAATATTTGGACCATTTTTATAGAGATTTTAAAGAAAAAGATGGTTGAACTGTTGTACTTTATCGACCGACGGAAGTGAACCGACTTCAAAAGCACTGAAAAACATTTAGCATAATTTATTTACTTTTATCCAAAAACTCAAATTTTATAATGTAGGTAGTTGCATGACTACGGAATTCTAAATTATGCGTGTTCCGAAATCACTTGACCAGTTATTTTAGTCGACTTCTAAAAAGGAATAGCTTCTAAAATCTGTACGTATTTTTTAAATCATTATTATAATTTGTTGTAGATCGAAGCTCTTCCTGAAATAGTTGAAGCAGTTAAAAATTACAACGTCGAGGTGTTTATGGACGGAGGCGTCACTACCGGCACAGATGTTTACAAAGCTTTGGCCTTGGGAGCGAAAATGGTATGAAAATTTTAGTTGCTCAAAATATAAACCTGCGGAATTAGGGGCTGGCCTTATTTGTATCCAAAGTATTTATTGTGTTTTCTTTTGGAATTATCCAGGTTTTTGTAGGGCGTCCTGCTTTATGGGGATTAACAGTCGGTGGTCAAGATGGTGTACAACGGATGCTGAGCATATTCCGTAACGAGCTAGAATACACATTCCATATTGCGGGTGAGTTTACCTGTCGTGATTTTGAAAATTGCCTTTTTATTTTTAAAACTAATCCAGCAAAGGGAGACATGGTGCAATTTAAATGTTGATTTGTTTTATCCCTACAGGTACTCCAACTGTTGCCGATATAACGAAAGATATGGTGCGCCATGAATCTGCTTACAGTAGGTTGTAATTTGTAGAAAGGGCTACTAACCGTTGATGTAGTTCTTTTAAATACGTTATAGATATTTTAATGAAAGCCAGCTATAAAAAATTTGACATTCTTATATTTTATTGTTTGATTATAAGTTTTCGGTACAAATTATATAGAACATTTGGTGTCATATACATTTCCCGAGGCCACATGGTTCTTGATATTTTCTGAAACAAAATTATCTAATTAATATGTTGTTGAAGAATAAATTCTATTTACTCGAATATCTTGCAAAAAATTATATTGTGTCTGTAGTGTTTGTGTTTTATTCTGCTTAGAAATGTAAATTTAACCTTAAAGTCGCAACCATATAGGTTAATGCCTAGTTTCAATCTTTTAACTGTTTGTTGAAGAAAGACATTGTTTTCCAACTTGTGCTTCAAAACGATAGTATCATTACATGTATTACAGAAATTAAAGTGACTATTTTCCATGCTAAATTCTTTCGTAAAATTTGTCCAATCCTGGTCGCTCTTTTCTTTAGAGACTGACAAATCTCTCCTATGAATAAAATTTGTAATACTAGAAACACAGGAATTATTTTCTTCCACGTTTGTCGTGACTGGATCTTTTGATTCATCGAGAGAGTTGCCAGAGGGGTTTTTAGTCGTAAACATGCTTTTGAATCCTTTAATGAGTGTTGTGCAGGACCCGTTCACAATATCCAGAAATTTTGCGCCCATGGACCTGTTACGCAATCCTTTGTTTGTCTTTACTGTGTTAGTGAATTTGCTTCTATTGTTAATTGTTTTATTATAAATATTATGATCTCTTGTCGTTGAGCGTATTAAAGATTTTCTATTAGTTCGGGATGGAGTTTTTTCGTTGGAATGTTTACTACCTTTCGGCGTTGACACAAAGGGAGGCTTAAATTCTATTATAGTTTCGTCATTCCTGCCTCTTGTTGATTGCTCATAAGCCTTGTATGAATGATAAAGACTTGGTTCCTTATAACTAGTTTGAACTTCTTGGGCAGGATGTTTACCAGACCATACAGTAGGTCTTGCTTTTTTAAATCTTGGTTCTAATGGGCTGTCTTTCAATAAAAAGGAAAAGGATAAATCGTTTTTAGTTTCAGTCTCAACTGCGAATCTAAAATTGTTATCTTCACGTACTGCTGTTTCATTCCTATTCGATTTGTGCATATTGGCATATGAATATGGCATGCCAGCACTCTTTTTCTGTATATTATTGTTTCTGTAAATTCCATCAAATGTTGTATGTTTCAATTTATTCTCATTGCCGAACTGATTTTGCCAACCAATAGCTTCTCTTAATACGTTTCTAAGTAACTCTTCTGTTTCGTTAAACGTGTCATTTACATCTTGAGTCTCAATAATGGAATTATGAAGTGTTTTATTGATTTTTGGTATGAAAATATGCTTATATTCCTCTTCAATAGCTATTTCAGTTTGCATAACTGTAGAAATGACACAATTTTGGGTTAATTATCCAACTTTGCCAGGGGGTTACTACTTAACCATCACTTAAATCAGTATTATTCCAAAATGACAGTTTTATGTAACGCACCTTGACATCCCTAAAATCTATACTAATATTATAAATACGAAAGTTTGGATGTATGGATGGATGGATGGATGTTTGTTACTCAATCACGCTGGAACGGCTGAACGGATCTGGATGAAATTTGGTACAGAGATAGATTATAGTCTGGAATAACACTTAGGCTACTTTTTATTCCGGAAAATTAAAAGAGTTCCTGCGGGAACCAAAAAACCTCAATCCACGCGGACGAAGTCGCGGGCATCAGCTAGTAAGAATTATAATGTTAAAACACTAACGTCAACAATACTAAAACAATACCTACGGCTATAAGCGATGGTAGTATGCTCCCTGATCTTTATGAATTCTAACCCAACCTTACCTTTACTATGTGAAAATAGGATGACCGAAGCCCACTGTCCTATCTGTAAAAAAACCAGTATATTTTAACAGTAGACCGTACAGCAAAAACTATGCACGTTTTCTCTCGCTGGCTTTTTTAACTAACTAATGTTACCTAAATAAAAAATTAAAATATCTACGTTTACATAGAAAAGTAGCGGTTACCATAGAGTTACGACCGTATTTGTTTAAATGGTAACGGAGTTGTCGGAATAAATGTTGCGCCTTTAGAATTTCATCACGATATTCAGGCTTAGTGTTTTCTATAACTAAGTTCAATAGTTGTAGGCATGCTGGACTTTGTAAGGATTCTCTGAAAATCACACAAATACTTCTATTTATTATTATTGTCTAGTTACACATATTGAAACCGCAGACTTTTTGACAAAATAGTTAGTACAGGTACCTATTCTGCTTATGCAGTGTTGTGGCGGAAGGCAATCGGAGTTGGTATAATAGCCCAGTCGTTTAAGTAAATTAACTTAAAAACTTTAGAAAAGTACCGAATTTTTCTAGACACAAGTATATACATTATATATGTCTCAAACTACGAGTTTTTAGAAAAATTATGTAGGAAAAGGAAGTAGAGAGAGATACAGCGGAAAAAGGAGGTGAAAAGGCAAGTGTTATAGACTGCAAGGCGGGTAACTAGTTACACGGTCAATATGGACAGCAGGGGTTTTAGTCGATAAGAGTCCGGCACTACGGGTGTCCACTGTTAAACTTATAAATAAATTATTAAAAAGTAGGTATAATAACTGAGGCATTTAGGTATTCTTCTAGACAAAATTCAACTTGTTTTCAGTAGTTTTGAAACTTTTGTTCGGGAGGGTCTACTAATAGGATAGACTAGCAGCACTAGCTAATTAATATAGACTAGGTACTAGATGATGCCCGCGACTTCGACCGCGTGAATGAAGTTTTTCATTCCCACGGGAACTCCTTAATTTTCCGTAAAAGATCCTATATCCTTCCCCGGGATGCAACCTATCCCTGTACCAAATTTCATCAAAATCGGTTAAATAGATGAGGCGTGAAAGCGCAGCAGACAGACAGACACACTTTCGCATTTATAATATTAGTATGGATTAGTAGCTCTTTTGCTCACCACCTATCCACTAAGCCTTTTAGCTAGTCCTAGTGCAGGAAAGGTGATGAGCAAACGAGCTACGGGATAAAATTTTGTAGGTAGGTATAATTTTAATTTATTGCTAGGTAGTTCCTACCTACCAAACAAACATTACCTATCAAACATTGTCATCCCTTTACTTTCGTGAAACAATGTAACATTGCCTTGATGATTCGTTAGTAAGCTTTGTAGTATTGAAACGGGGTCCATAATGCCTCGTTTACATTTTTGTATGCACTGTAATCATATTTAAAAATTGCCCATTTTACGTTATTTAATTAAAGATGATGATATTAAAAAAATATACGCGCCGAATTGAGAACCTCCACCTTTTTTGGAAGTCGGTTTAAAACTAGCTGAGGCCCGCGACTTCATCCGTGTGGATTGAGGTTTTTTGGTCCCCGCGGGAACTTTTTAATTTTCCGGGATAAAGAGTAGCTGTGTGATTCCAGACTATAATCTATCTCTGTGCCAAACTTCATCCAGATCCGTTCAGCCGTTTCGCGTGATTGAGTAACACACATCCATCCATCCATCCATTCATCCAAACTTTTGCATTTATCATATTAGTAAGTAGTATAGAAGTATAGATAAATAATTATTCACTAATGGGGAAGCCATTACAGAGCGATACATCTTACTAATCCATATCAATCATATATTTTAGTAGTAGTAGAATAGAACACTCGCCAAAGGAACTAGGTGGGAACAATACGCCTGGTTAGGAGCACTGCCATCGCACGTTTCACTGATACTACGACAAAGAGCCTTCCAAGTGTCTTGTCGCTGTAACAGATTTAATATAGACAAAAAAGGAAAAGTACCTAAATAAAATAATAGTGACGTAAACATCGTAGTAGTGACGTGTACGTAAAGGTGGTAAACTTATTGTTTTAAGTTTTTTTTGAATATTATTAATGCCTTACCATCATATGGCTAGTAAAAAGTTCAGTCATTGCTGTAAGGCAGCCACTCACTCTTATCATATTTTTCGCGAAAATATGCAAAGACTTCATTTTCATCAGCTCGTTTTCATTATCATGGTACAATAGAGCTGATATTAAATTAAGAGCGATTATTGATTTAGTTTGCAAACCACAGTTTAAAACTTCAGCCAGTTTTTTGTACAATGTGTTACATTTTATAGCTCGCTCGTATGTTAAATTCTGGAAACCGATAAAACATTTTTTAAATCACAATGTATTACAATCAGAATTGTAATAAGTAGCCCGCTCGCACAGATGCCCGCTCGCACCCCGCTCGTATGTTATATTCTGGAAACCGATAAAACATTTTTTAATTGTAGATAATACCTAAGTTAGATCAAAAGGCTATAAAGCAAAATATTTTACCTTTGTTAGTAAACAGATACCTAAAGTGGAAAAGATTTTCACTAACTTATCCAAATCATCGGTATCAGTTAATAATTCTAACATTTCTTCGAAATCTCTGCATGCCATGTCCTGGAAGTTAGTAACCATCATAATATTATGATAACACAATGTAGGAATAGAAAAAAAAAAAAGATTTCTTATAACTTACCTGGGATAAATTTGGCTGCGTATTTTTTTGCGTAAGAATTATGTATTTATGATTGATGAACCATTACCATATTAGTTAAACCGGAGTTAGTTTTCATTTTTTTTTAATGAATATTGCCGCCAAGGAATTTGATTTGAAATTCCATCGAGAATGCCGCCATCACAGAGGCCGCCATAGAACTGTGCCATAGACAAATTAATAAACCATAAATATGGGTGTGTTCCGAAATACACTGCGAGCACTGTAAGTCCCCAGTAAAGAGCACTGCCAGTGCTCGCAGTGCTTATATCGGAACACCCACATAAAGACGTCAGTAAAGCCAGGTCTCCTGCTCGTGTTTTTCCCACAGAGTTATAAAGAGGCATAGAGGTATATCGGATCGGAGGGAGGCCTTTGCCCAGTCTTGGGACAGTATAGGCTAGATTAGATTAGATTAGATTAAAGGTATAATATTATACCTCTATGTAAAGAGGTTTTTCCCGAAACACCATAGAGCTTTGATTATTGTATTTATACAAAATCAAAGATATAGGCATAGAAGAAGGAACCTCTAGAATCAGGGTCAGCGTGTAACCGAAAGGGATAGGTAATACTATGAAACACCTCCCAAACGTCATACAAACGTCATAATTTGTCTGGCACAATAGTATGCATTAGGCACATGGAACTAATAAGTAATAAGTACTACGTACTTATTAGTTCCATGAATAGGCACAAACCCCGTGACACGCAGAAAGGGAGAGAAAAACACATATTTTTTTCTCATTCTATCTTGTGTAACATCCCAACACTGCATCTCTTTCATGTGGGAGTGAAAAGGAGTTATGGCGGCGTCGATATATCTTACTCAGTCTACGGATATAGGAGTAACTAAGTATCTCCTTTAAACATAATCAAAGCCATAGAGTATATCTCTTTCTCTGTCTACGCGAAACACCGTTTAACACAGATCACCGTTTATGTCAAGCGATTTAGAATCAATGCATAGGCGTAGAGACAGTGAAAATGAGTATAATGGTCCAAGATCCCAGAGCCGCCAGACCTTACTTATTTTCTGAGAAACAAAATGTGTGTAATATGTGTGTAATATGTGTGTGCTTTGGTAGTATATAAGTGTTCTGTGAAAAAAGTAATAAAAAACCGGCCAAGTGCGAGTCGGACTCGCGCACCGAGGGTTCCGTACAAACCTGTAGTAAGTTTTAAATTATTAAAAAAAACTACTTACTAGATGTCGTTCAAACCAATTTTCGGTGGAAGTTTGCATGATAATGTACATCATATATTTTTTTTAGTTTTATCATTCTCTTATTTTAGAAGTTACGGGGGGGGGGGGGGGGGGGGGACATTTTACCACTTTGGAACTGTCTCTCGTGCAAACTATTCAGTTTAGAAAAAAATGATATTAGAAACCTCAATATCATTTTTGAAGACCTATCCATAGATACCCCACACGTATGGGTTTATTGAAAAAAAAATTTTTGAGTTTCAGTTCTTAGTATGGGGACCCCCAAAATTTATTGTTTTTTTTCTAGTTTTGTGTGAAAATCTTAATGCGGTTCACAGAATACATCTACTTACCAAGTTTCAACAGTATAGTTCTTATAGTTTCGGAAAAAAGTGGCTGTGACATACGGACGGACACACAGACAGACAGACAGACAGACATGACGAATCTATAAGGGTTCCGTTTTTGCCAAATTTGGCTACGGAACTCTAAAAACCCAGAGAAAAAACCAAAGTAAAACATAAATTCTCTTTGGTAAAACAGTGACAAATCTCTGGAGTCTGGTTGGTTACTAGCATCTCTGAGTCTGGTGACAATTAATATGCAAATAATACCTACCATTGAAATCATGGAGGAAGGAATTACGACTGCCGTCTATTGAAATAGAGTAAAAAATTCTACTGTAGTCTGTACATCAATCATCAATGATTACACAGAGTACATTATATATACTGGTATGATTAGAACAGTGAATGATTAGAACAGTGAATAGTGATCTCAAGTGCTCTGAGCCTCTGAAGTAAAAAATAAAAAACCAAAAATTATCGAAATTATCAAAGAGTTTATTAATATACAGGGAAATTATACTGAGTGGGGCTCCCTTCAATTACATTATATTGCATTTTCTGGGTTAGTGATAATGGATGTCGGAGAACTGCTTTCATTTAAAGTAAGTAGGTATTTGTTTGCACGGGTTAAAACTGTTGTATCCATACTATAAACTAATAATATTAGAAATGTTTAGGTTTGGTTGGATGGATGGATGTTTGTTACTCAATTACGCCAAAGCGGTTGAACGGATCTGGATAAAATTTGGCACAAAGATGGATTATAGTCTGGAATAACACAGCTACTCTTTATCCCGGAAAATTTAAGTTCCCGCGGTAAGCAACAAAACCTCAATCCACGCAGACGAAGTCGCGGGCATCAGCTAGTTAAATAATACTTAACCTCCGCGCTGCTTTGGGTTAGCTCTGTCACACGTTAGCGCGGGTGCTTAGGGACAGATCTGTCCGGCCTTCAATCGATCGTGTGTCGCTCGCGTTTTATGTAAATTTTAGATTTATTACTTTTGAAATAGAGTATAAACTTGCTTGAAAAATTATCTGAAAGAATGAAGGAACCAATGACAACATTCACTCAATCGTAGCTTCATACTAATTTTTCATAGAAAAAGCATTCAAATTCTGTGGTCGTTACTCGTCGGTTACGCGCGCGTCTATTTGAAGCGAGGCTGAAGCAAACTGTTTGTTTTATTCGAGAATACTAAATAAAGGTAAGTGAATGTATTATTTATCTATTATTTACTATATTTAGAAACTATATATACAAATAAAATATGTAAACTTCACCTAATTTTCGTAAATGCCTCGATCAAAAGTTTGACCTGATACAACCGTTATGCGAGTTGTATGTTTTCTAATTGTTTTCTAAGGATTTGTGCATTATTTTTATTGAGTGGCTTATATCATTTTGAAGAAAATTTTATCGGCATTTCAAAAACATTGAGATTTTTTACGGTACTTTGTAAGGTTTTGGTAAAACTCAATATTTATCGAGTTGAATGCTCTAAACACACGCACACATGTGCAAAAACAATATGAAGCGAGATGGCGGCAACTTGCATACCTATATGGCGTCGTCATGGTGATATACAGCGTGTTCATAAAAATATTTTTCTTTCTAAATTCGTTTACGTTTTAATTTTATTACTCGTCTTTTATATAAAAAAATAACTATAATATATCATCCCACGCAGTACTTTTTTTAATAAAATGATATAAGTAGTGCCTTGAAATGTTTTTGAATAGTGGATTACGATTTTTTAGTTCTATTTAAAAAATAACTAGCCATCGTATCACGTTGAGCTATATTTGTCCTACTCATATTACACCATATTCGATTTACAGTTATCGCGCACAATTTTCATAATATTATTTTATAAGAATAAGAAATTATTCAATAAATTAAGTGGTTAAAAATATTTTTTTTGAGATTATATTTAATAAAAAAAAAAAAAACTGTATTTTATTTATGTGAAATAGAAGAAACGGCACCTATCCCCTCATATTTTTACCTAAAATTGAACAACCTGTATACTTGGACAGATCTGGGACAAGGCAGACGGTGGTTTTCTAAGCGCGCCCATATCTGTCCCAAGGCATCCGAGCGTTCGAGAAAATCTACGCACACATGCAAACAATGTTTCGGTCATTTATAATTTTAGAAATCTAGTTTATTTCGTTATTTTTTATTATGTAGATTATATATAAAGCAAATAAGTTTGATGTATAATCCGAGCTGTTTCATTCTTCTGTGTAATGACACCATTTTCGTAAGGCATAGACAACATAGAAATTCAGAAATTGAGTATGAAGTTTCAAGATTGAGTGAAATGGTGCTATTTTCAGTTTATTTCTCCGAAAATATAATATTTCTTTTTACTCTTTATTAATTAATTAAAGTTAATGACTCTCTTTAGTTATCTGACTTTCGATAACAATCGCTAGTTCATAGCATGTCATGGAAATATATACGTAGAAACATAGAATTGTGTTGAAGGCGTGATTACGCTTCGTAACACGTCAAGTCCAAGCGTGATCACGGCAGCCCCAAAAACTTGCTTTTTCACATTCTGGGTCATGCTAGAGGTTAAAAGAAGTATTTAGAGTATCTTTACTTTTGTGTAGCCGGTACCGACGCCAAAACGACCAAATGAAGAAGAACTGGAAGATTCTGATGATGACAACAACTATTCCTCAAAGATGCGTCGCCTAAACAAACACACAATAGACCGGTTATCACAGTCATATAGCACAACTCTTCCCAAAGAACCTATAATCACTGATAAAGAAAGAGAAGATATCCTCAGATTTGTTGAGACTGAAGTTACAGAGGTTAGTTTAAATTTAAAAAATTGCTCTTGAAAACAAATGTTTGTTTTATACAGTTTGACCATTTGATATGTACCCAAAGTTGTGTGTTGTGCTAGCACCAAATTTTCCTGTGTATAAAAAACTTATGTCACAATTCACAAATGCCATGGGTAGTTAATATACGATCGAAATATGTTTTTGTGCAGCATCTCTGCAAATACCCATTTGAGTATAAACTATGTCCTTTTTACTGCTTTAAAATATGATCTGCTATTTGTTTTTCTGGGTGAACCTGGTATGACTTTGTCTTTGCCTCGACTGACTGAATTTTAAATATTGAATCGAAGCAGATGTTACTTTGCGGAAGTCCATGATAATGAATGAACGAGAAGTTTAATTCGCTATAATCCACCACAGTAGACAAATCTATGTGGTACTTCACTCCGAAACCGATTGTTTACAATCGAGCATTGTCGAGTCAACATCTGAAGATGCTCCGGTTTCAGAGTGAAATGTACGTTGAGAGTGATTTGGAAGATTTGTGTGGTGTGGTGCTGTGCCGGTGCAAATTGCTGGGTGGTGGGTGTTCGCATGCTATAATTTGGTGAAGGACATGCACTGTACCACATAATTTGTCTACTGTGGCGGATTATAGCGAATTAAACTTCTCGTTCATTCATTGACTGAATTTTAAAACCTATAATTATTATGAAGTGTAATAAAACTGTCATGTTACAGGGAGAAGTTCTAGATGAAACTGCTGTTAAAAAGTTGGTCCTTAATTTTGAAAAGAAAGCCCTCAAAAACAGAGAAATGAGAATAAAGTTTCCAGACCAGCCTGAAAAGTTCATGGAAAGTGAAATAGATTTATTTGAAGCATTGCAGGTGCATATATGCTAATCATTTTAACTGCGTCTTTTATTATTCTAATGTACATGATCTTAGAACTTTAACTTCTGTATGTAAGCAAGTTTTGTAATCAAATTTTAGGAATTAAGTGCAGTGGCTACTGTCCCTGATCAGTACCCTTTGTTGGTGGAGTTGAAATGTATTAACTCCCTGTTGGAACTGCTTTCACATGACAACACTGATGTCTCAACAAAAGTGGTTAATTTATTGCAAGTAAGTTAAATCCATGCAACGTGGTCCCAAGAGTTAGGTAATTAAAGGAACATAATATAGGTATTTTATTTTAGGAGTTGACAGATGTAGATATTTTGCATGAGAGTGAGGAGGGCGCAGAGGAGTTGATCAATGCTCTTGCTGAAGCAGAGTGTGCATCTTTACTGCTGCACAACCTGGCACGTCTGGATGAATCAGTGCCAGATGAGAGAGATGCAGTTCATAATACTTTAGGTAAGTTAGTTAAACTTTGTAGCTAGCTGCTAGCCTGATCAAATCATGCCTGTGTGGAATATAGCCAGCTTTTGTAAAAGTAAGCTTTATGAACTTGTATGAAACTTAGTATAGCTTTTTCAACTATGCAGGTATAATAGAAAATATAACGGAATTTAGACCTGAGCTATGTGTTGAGGTTGCCAAGCAAGGTTTCATCCAGTGGATACTCAAAAGGCTAAAAGTAAGACCAAAAAATTATTAACTATATCTAATATGAATTTTGAGAAACTACCAGAGAGAAGTATAATATTGTTTGTTTGTCTGTGTCTAGGTAAAGATTCCATTTGATGGCAACAAATTGTATGCAAGTGAAATTTTATCAATTCTTTTACAAAACACTCCAGAGAACAGGAAGTTACTGGGAGAACTGGATGGAATTGATGTTTTATTACAACAATTGGCAGTAAGTATTTTATGGTAATTTTGAAAATTGCACATTTGGGGTAAATCTGCAGGTAAAATGCTGAACAGAATTTCCGCATGGGATCCTCCACTAGATCTGTCACTGGTCCACAATAAATATGCATGTAAAATGAATTTCAAAATGGTAAAAAACCATAGGAAATCTTTTTCAAACCAACCACTAAGTGAGACAAGTTTTATGTCCATGCTCCAAGCTATTTTTTAAAATACTAAGTATGTATTTAAATTCATTTATTAAATGTGAAAGTGTGTCTGTCTGTCCGTTTCCTTAAAGCAATTTTAACGAAACTTGTTGTAGATACTTAGATAGCTTATGCGTGGCTTATGCTGTCAAAATCTTTTTGTAATTTTTCAGCCAATCAGATCATTAGATTCTAATGTATGATATCAGCATATACCTATGATTGATATGGAAGCGTAGCAAATTATGAAGAAGTTTATATTGTCTGAATTTGATTTTGTTATTTATATGTTACTAGCTGATGCCCGCAACTTCGTCCGCGTGGATTGAGGTTTTTTGGTTACCGCGGGAACTCCTTAATTTCCCGGGATAAAAAGTAGCCTATGTGCTATTCCCGAGTATAATCAATCTCTGTGCCAAATTTCATCCAGATCCGTTCAGCCGTTCTGGCGTGATTGAGTAACAAACATCCATCCATCCAAACTTTCGCATTTATAATATTAGTATATAGATGATATGAATTAAAATGACGATGTTAAAAGTGAAACAATAAAATGCGGGCACTACCGTATTATTGTGTTTCAGTTTTACAAACGTCACGACCCGAGCGGCGCGGAGGAGCAAGAGGCGATGGAGAACATGTTCGACGCGCTGTGCTGCGCGCTCATGGAGCCCGCCAACCGGGACCGCTTCCTGCGCGGCGAGGGGCTGCAGCTCATGAATCTTATGTTGAGGTCAGCTTTAGAGCTTAATACGAAGGCAGCTTGAAGTAGTTTGTTTGGCCGCTTCAAGTGATTCATAAGAAGTTTAATTCGCTATAATCTGCAACAGAGCAACCACCGAGTTTCTTGCTGGTTCTTCTCGGTAGGAATGGCATTCCGAACCAGTGGTAGACTCATTCGACGATTCGAAAGCACTTTTAAAAGTTAATTTGAATAAAAACCATTTGAATTTTGAAAGTAGGTAAATCTATGTGGTACAGTGTTTATCTTGCACTTGTAGCTTGCGATATTCACCACACCACACAAATCTTCCAAATTATTCTGAACGTACATTTCACTCCGACACCGGAGTATCTTCAGGAGATGTTGACTCAATGCACAATTGTAAAGTCTCTACATAATATTATCTACGCTACAAGTGCAAGATACACACTGTACCACATATATTTACCTACTGTGGCAGATTATAGTGAATTAAACTTCTTGTTCTTTCATTATCATGGACTTCCACAAAATAATGCCTGATTCTATCCAATATTTGATTCATTATCATCAACCAATCGCCGGGCCAGTACTCAGGGGTGTTGTTTTATAATGAGATTGGTTTTGATCTTAATCACTATGATGGCGAAGTGCGGGTTTCATGCAGACGACACACCTTGAGAATCGAGAACTCGCAATAATGCAATATAGCTGCATTCTCTATATTCACCTTTACCATTAAAGTAATTAATATTTAAATGCATAAAGAGCACTTAACTGCAACAAGATAGAAGTGCGTGACCGGGATCTTATAATCTCTTGGGGAATTAAAATGTTTCGAAACAATAGTTCTGTTGTTCATTTTTCAAAGCCTAATCCTAGCCTATTTTTCAAAGATAGTAATTTTGCCGCCTAGGTATCTTGCTCAAAATTTTAAGATCGAACATGGTTTGAATTAAAGTTTAAGTAAGCTTTATAAATATATAGAGAAAAGAAAATGTCCCGCAATGGATCATTGAAAGTGCTGGATCACGCATTGGCGGGTTCGGACGGTCGGGACAACTGCAACAAGTTCGTGGACATCCTGGGGCTGCGGACAGTGTTCCCGCTCTTCATGAAGACGCCCAAGAGGAAGAGATTACTTACTGTTGACCAACATGAAGGTATTTATGACATATATCAGGGTTTAACTTTAGCCTATAAGTTTATAGTAATAGTGTTTAGTCCTTAAGTTTTTCTGTATCTTGTAATTTAGTTTGTTTTCTGTGTATTTTAAATCCCAAATAAAGATTTTATTTATTTATATTTTCCTGCAGTCTGAAGGTTATTTTTCACTAAATGCAGGTCTGTGTCAGTGCTCAGGTGATGTCGTCATCACACCAGACACTACCATCACATTTCAAACGTTTTTATTTCACTTCAATATACTGTCTTTGAAAAACCATTCTTCAGTTCAAAATTGTTTTGCGATAAATCAGTCTTTAATCGTTAATTAAAAAATTACAATTTTAATTTAACATTCATCTTTTGAGACAACTTTTATTAATCTCACGTAGCGTGCGGCCTGGCGCGGTTGTGATTTGCGATCATTCATTTAAAATTATAGTGAAAATTCGTCTAAGAAAAACAAACTTGTGCACAGCTAATATAATTTCGTCTAAATAGAACAATTTTCTTTCAGAGCATGTCGTGTCCATTATTTCATCAATGTTGCGCAACTGTCAAGGAAGTCAGAGACAGAGGCTGCTAGCGAAGTTCACAGAAAATGACCTGGAGAAAGTCGACAGGCTCCTAGAATTGCACTTCAAATATATGGACAAAGTTGATCGGACTGAAAAAGAGATGGAGGTAAGAATAATATTATATTATGTATATGAATTTTATGTAAATTAGGTTATTTTTAATGGTCATTTATCATTTCCAATCCAATTGGTCCAACGTACCTCTGTTATTAGGTTTTTAATTTATAAAGTAATACTCAAATCTCCAGGATTAAACTCGTTATTATTTTGATGGATTTAACAAAAGAGAGAGAAGTTTGATCTATTTTTTGTTCTGTTAGCGGTTTATGTCAATAAAAATATGTAAAATATATTTAAAGATGGGACAGAAATGTATTTTTAAACCAATATACCTTTTCTTTCAGGTGGAAGGTGAGGACTTGGATGACGAAGCACAATATTTGAAAAGGCTATCCGGTGGTTTGTTTACACTCCAACTCATAGATAGGATTATTCTAGAGGTAAGTACATAATAATGTGATAAATTTTGAATCGCCAAGTAAACTTTAGCCATCGCATCGAATGAATGTATTAATCATAATCAAAAATATTTATTCAATTTAGGTAGATACACTACACTTATTGACGTCCAGTTACATAAAAATATGATGGTAATAATCTGTTACGGTATCTTAAAACTAAAGCTACGAGGGTTCCAAACGCGCCCTGGTCTGAAAAGAGCCCACAACAAATTCAGCTGGGTTTTTTTTTTAAATTATCACCATCTCACAAATCATCTTAACTAAGGAACTATCAGAGCCCTAAGGAACTATCAGAGCCATTAGAGCAAATTATTGCCAAGCTTCCTTGTCATTTAAGTAATCTTTCATAATCTTATTGTCATTTTAAAAAGTTTTTAAAACCTATATTGTCAGTATGCTCTTTAGCAATATTACTCAATGATTGAAAAATCGTGTTTAGTGATTAGTAATAGAAGTGATTGTCGGCAGGTGTGCACGGCGGGCCCGCCTGCGATCAAGCAGCGCGTGCAGAGAGTGCTCTCACTGAGAGGCGGCTCTTTGAAGATCATACGACACGTCATGCGAGGTAAATTATTATGAGATATCTTGCTTATCATTTTTAAATTTATAATTAATTAATTAGATACTTGATTAACATACTTGACCGAGCGAAGCGAAGGTCTCTGAGTTTACTTGAGTGAATTTGCACTTGTCCGTCCGTCCGTCCGTCCGTCCGTCTGCCAGAGCCTTATATAACTTCTGAATTACTGAACGTAATTACTTCAAATTTAAATATACTATGTAAATTGATGTCCTCCCGCCGAATATGGCTTAAAAAGTTATAAAAATATTTGTTTCAAAAAATATTTTACTTCGCATTCTATGAGAGCCTCATAGAAGCGAATGCGAAGTAAAATATTTTTTATAGCGTTACATAAGGTTGCGGTATATCATTTTAAAGATAATTAGGATTAGATTACAGTCAAAAAATATTTTTTTTTAAATATTCCCCTAAAATTGACGAAATGTGGGGCTTTCAAAGTGGCGATTTTCTAACGTCCAAAGTTGACCTCAGAACTCTAAATTTTCTGAAATGCTGAGCCTGAAACTTATCAATTATTTGAATTATATCCTGTACATGAACAACAAATACTAAAATTAGATAAATATTATAAGGTAACTAAATTATTTAATTTTTAATGTGCTTCAGTATTATTAACTGAACTTCACAATTAAGTCAATAGATGGCGCTTTGTACAAGTTTATGGATACCGCGAGGTCTCAGTTCGGGGCGAACCACTAGTTATTTTGATAAGGATTATTAATACTATGTCGGTAAAAACATCTTCGCAAGTAAAGCATTAGTTTAGACCAAATTTGAAAATCATAAAATGGTTATTGTGAGTCAACCTTAAAATATAGATATATGCTACCCCGGACTTTTTTTAGAACTTTTTGAGAGGAACAATTCCACCATACATTGTTTCCGTGTAACTTTAACTATTTATGCAACGCACGCCATGTAAGCTCTCAAAAGAGACGATTTTTTCCGACTTAGTTCACATTATTGCAATTTTCGTAAGGATCTCTAATTTTTTTGAAAATAAAATATAGCCTATGTTACTCGCTGATAATGTAGCTTTCTATAGGGGAAGTAATTTTTAAAATCGGTTGAGTAGTTTTTGTGTTTATCCATTACAAACAAATCTTTCCTCTTTATAATATTAGTTTAGATTTATGTAAATTAAAAAAAATACTGATCTCAAATCAAAACAATGAGTCTGGGTACTTTTGGCACAGACGGTCTACGAGCAGGACGGCAGCAAGCGTCACATTTCAACGCACTTTTTTTCTTTAATCTATATTTTAAAATGATTATCAAACTTAAAACTAACCGAGGATGTGAATTTTAGGTCTTTTGGAAGACCCTCTACTTAATAATCAGTTAGAAATAATTTATTTTTGATATACTTACGCATCATTCCTATTTTGCACATATACAGAGCGGCAAACTTACGTGATGCAAACTGTACTGAGTGAGCTATAGCGAAATTGTCCTAAAAATTGATGTTATTTTGTCGCCAGAATACGCGGGTAACCTGGGAGACGCTGGCAGCGAGGAGTGGCGCCAACAGGAGCAACAACATATATTGCAACTTGTCGATAAATTCTGATTATATATTTTAAGTTTGTAGATATATAAATAAATTAAAACTCGTGAACATTAAAATAGTTTTATTGTATGTGCATTATCAATAAGGTTATCCATCATATCGGTAACAAGTAAACAAAATATACAACTAAGTATACATAATATAATTGCATAATAAAAGTGCCAGATGAAAAGAAAATTACACACATATTCTGGTTAAAAAAAATCATAAAGCACAATTTGTGCTCACACTACACGATAACACGTGCGTTAACGTAACAAGTATGCCATTTTTACACTATCGAATTCGAAACAAACAATCAAATGTCTACATAAAACTAATAAATAATAATACAGTTAACAATTTGTGTACATGCTTGAGAACCATTTAATGTTTTGGTGATAATATTAAAGCTATTTTTGTTAATATTTTCTCAAGATCCAACACCATAAATAAAAGTTAAATTTTATCTGTGAATTCATACAGTTTCGTTGTGTAAAGACGACATACTGTTGTTTCAGGGGCATGCTACACGCACACTAAGCAATTCCGTAACGCATCGCATTGTTCTATAATCATTCATCATTTCAATTCTCAGTATACATATAAAGAGGCAACGCACCCCAGTCAAGTGAAGCTGACGCCCAGTGTCTATATCGATAACACAAACTACCCTTAATTTACTTAGATATATATAAAAGCGATCCCTTACATTCTCCTCTGTTTTATTTTTCGCATACAAAATTCAACTGAATGTCGTTCATAAAGCTGAGTTTGTTTCCAACGACTGCTTTACCGCTGTCTGCATGCGCACACTATGAAGATCACGAATCGTGAACCAAATATCAGAATAAATCATGATCGTGTAGCATACCCCTCAAGCGACAATGAGCCTCTTTTATTATCACGGCATTTTAACTATTTATATCCAACTTTACACCTATTCCCCCATACTTACTCTAAAAGTGTAACATTTGTACTCACTAAAAGAATGATAAGTAAAGAATAAAGCTATATATTTTAAAATTAAGTCATAACAATAGGACAATACAAATTAAATTCTTTGAAACAAATACAAACTTAACTATTCCAAGTAGAGGCTTTTCACGCGGCGCATGGACCGTTCGCTTGAAGCTTGCTTGCTTGTAAGCAAGACGTAAATCATTGAGTGGATAAATTGCGGCAAGCTCGCATACCGCGCGCTCTTTGCTATTTTACGCTGTCACTGTAACTACAGTACGAGCTTATAATATTTGAATGCTCATTTTACTGCTGTGCAGTGTGCAAAAGCGGTGGTGCGGTATAAATAAAAGCAACATATCCACTTGAACAAGTAAAAAATCGAAAGGCCTATTTTATTTTTAAATTTTATTCCACTGGAATAATTTTGAAACATACAGAATTTTTTTTCCAGCTTTTAGCTCTTCATTAGAAAATAAGTAGGTACTTACCTAAGTCATAAATATTCATATGGTACTTGGTTTCAAAAAGATGATTCAAGATAAATTAAAATTAAATTGCATCTATGTAAATCACTAAGAAATAATACCTGGTCCAAACTTTCAACCTCAACGCGTATAAAATATGTATGAATGTATTTCATTTTGAATTACCTCCGTTCGTTCCAATCACAATTCACAACCACAAGACAAATAAAGTTTTAAACATCGTAATACGACTGTATCAGATTTACAGTAGGTACATACTACATAGCTCTTTCAGTCTGTGATCTCATAATTTGTTATTTTCTTGTTTTATATCCTTACTAACATTAAAAATGCGAAAGCGTCTGTCTGCTACGCTTTCACGGTCCATCTGTATTCTGTTCAACCGATTGATGAAATTTGGTACAGTAACATAGGTTACTTTTATCCCGGAAAATTAAGTAGGTAGTTCCCGCGGGAGTCAAAAAATTTAATCCACAAAGTCGCGGGAATCATCTATTTCATAATAATCAAAACCCCTTAGGTAGGTACTTTTAAAATAGATGATACGTTAATACATTTTTATCAAACGGAATGTACCAAGAGATTTGGAGCCAGAGTCTTCCACCCGATATTTAAGTAACACGTTCAAGCCACGAATAGATAAATAATAATCAACGCATTCAAAAACATCTATTGTATTCTAGTCAATAGAATAAAATAAGCTTTCAATGACGTTAATTCTGTTTAACACAATTTCAAACTAAACTAAAATGACAGCTCTAAATCTAGCGATGTCCCTTTCTGGAGGGAGTATTACGAAAGGGTTAACAGTAAAGTAAAACATGTCATTCCAGAGATTGTGTACAACAGAATTAGTCACAAATATCCACATTGGAAGTTGAAATAATCTCAATATGATATTATTAGGCAACATAAATAATTAATTCAACTACCGTTTAGTAGGAACTGTCTCAAGCATAACTAATTATTATCAACTTTACAAAAGGCATAAAAGTACAAGTTTCGAATATTGGTGTCACAGACTATACTATCGTGCATAAATCTCAAATCCGTTTTAACGTTGTAGCTATAGGTGCCTTCCTTTAGAAATACATGAGTATATTTTCGTGGGCTTTGAGTCAAATAAGAAATTACAGTTTATAAGTCGGATCGGCAAAATTAGATTGCGCTGAAAAGCAACCTAACGCCGCCGCGCCGAGTAAATTTACAAACTTTTAAACACAAGAACAACAGACTCGTGCTTGGACTCCGAACATGGCGCGTAGGCAACAACCAATAGCAGACGGACGCGCGCTATGATAGGCTGCGATATTTTCGTGCCATTCAAAAATAAGATTTCTGCGCAAATACTTCGGCGTAACTTTTATAAGTTAGTACTGTAATCAGTGTGATAAATATCAATAAGTACAATCTTTATAAATATTCAAGGCAACCATAACTTCAATAACAATAGTGTTTTTAAAAGGTACTTGGGCGACAAGGCCGGCCACACCTTATTACCATAATAATTTTATCAGTGTTACTTAATAATCTGAAATGTTACTGGGTGAAAAGTGGTGTTGTATTGCGAAAATAAAATTTAGGTTTTAAGTATCGTAAACAATTATATTGACGTATACGTTTTAGCCAAAGCAAGTTTGGAACAACTCAGGGCTTCTAGGTACCTACTGGTCCGATTAGGATCGAGAAAATAAAGTCCTATTTAGCCGTATTGGCTAACAAATACTTATTTCTCGGAGTACGATCAGATATCGAAAAATTTTCTCAATTTGTATTTCAGATCAGACTAGTGCTGTGCACGTTATTACTCCCTGGGCTTTCGTGTGACATAAACGTTAAAAATTATTTCGGCTCAAGACACATTACAAAAGAGTCAGTTCGACTGTGACGCTTCTTTTGTAAAATGTTGTAAAGTAAACCTTATCTTTATTACACGATGATCGCATTTTAAAGGAACAATATCAACAAACGAACAATAAATAAACGTGGCTGACACGAGTATTTGCGCCGCTTTTTCATTTTGCTTCACGCGTACACAGTGTACGGGATAATAGTAGATTGTTACACAAGGGACGTAAGTAAGCTATTACAGAACAAGATCCAATTTGGCGCCAGTGCGAGCGCAGCTCGCATAGGGCGCTAATGGATCGCGTGCACCCGAGATATTTAGTCACACGAGCGAGCGCAGCGAGCGAGGGTGAATATAGTTCGAGGGTGTAATAGCTACTTGCAACCGAGGTAAGCATTCTACTTTATATCATTCTTGCGAGGTAAATAAAACATTGGTAATGCAAAATCACTTCACGAACAAACTTTCAGATCAAATGAAATGCCGCCATTTCCATTTTTTTTTCGTAAATAGTTTTCCATTTTTTTTTTTACGGCTCTGAGTTCCAAGGAGTTTTGCATAGTTTGAAATGTATGGAAATTAAATGCCACCATGTTCAGTGTTTTTTTTTCAGTAAAAAATTTTCTTACCATTTTATAAGAAAAGAGATTGTTTACCAAGGAGTTTTGCATAGCTTGAACTGTAATGTGAACATTACAATTCAAGCATAGTGCGACGTAATGTTGCCTTGAATTGCAAACACCAACTTACAAGGAGACTTTCCACCATAGTAATCCCTAGTTACTGAGCAAGTATGATATAAAGTTATTTTTTTATTTAAGAAAAACAATGTGTCACGTTGCTTAAAAGCAACGTGACACATTGTTTTTCCAAAATCCAGAATTTATTCTGTAGCAATGGATTTTGAGCCTTTTATTGTTCCGATCTCAAAATTGAGTACTAGGTGCGACCGGCTACGGATTAACTAGGAGAGATCAGCAGCACAAGGCACTGGGGGCGGGCGCCGGGATCGGCTAGGGGCAGTCTTTGCTCATCATCTTAGTAAACGCTTTCGGAATGTCTTCGTTGGTTTTGGAAACGATGCTGCCTCCTAACAGAGTGGGTGCGTGAATCGCGCCCGTCTGGATACCGTGTGCGGTTTTTAGCAGATCATAGTTTATCTTCTCTGATACCACTGAATCGTTCCTGCAAAGATATTGCATTTATAAAAATTCAGAAATATATTTGATACACTCCACTCCGAAGCGTGTCTGAGCATACGAAATGAGCATAGCAAATGAGTTTCTGTCACTATCGTTGACTTGTATGGGTGTGATCAACCACATATAAAATAACATCATGTCTGCGTCCGCATATAAAATAACATAGTCGATGAACTGATCGCAGATAGGGAAAAGAGAAAGAGAAAAAAAATGTCTGCCTATCTGTCATGCCAGACAGGTACGAGTCGATCAGCGGGATCAGCCCCGGACACGCCCTCCTGTCCACACTAGCGCCGCCTGGCGGCACGCGTGGTCGCTACTCACTGATAGTCCGGGTGCGCGGTGACGAAGCCCCGCATCCAGGCGGCCATGGTGTGGATGTCGCCGGCGGCGCGGCGCTGGATGAGCTTGAGGTACTGCTGCACCGAGCAGTGCGTGTCCGCGTCCACGTCCATGCCCGACAGGTACGAGTCGATCAGCGGGATCAGCCCCGGGAACACGCCCTCCTGCACAACAGAGACAGAAATATTATACTTTTCTCTGTTTGTTGTAATGTTAGGCGTTGCTTTCGTGGTCGAGACGGAGCGCTCCTGAGATTACGCACACTAGAACAATCATGTGTTCGTACAATGTACGGTCGCGGTCTGAAAATGTTTACCAGTTTTCCAATTAGATTCTTTAAAAAAATGTGTGCATTAAGGTCTAAAACGCTTAAGCAAGATATTTTTCACGTTTCAAAGTTATCAAATGTTTTCAAACATCGAATTCAACAAAAAGAGTATTACATCGGCTTTCAATAAAATAATTAAACCTAATTTCAAGTTTGACACATTAGCATCATCACATTTGTCAAAGTGACATTTACTAAAAATATTGAAAGTGGTTTTCTACAGAAAAAGATAAAAAATGTATGATCTATGCCTAATCAAACCACATAAAGACCTTCTGACACAGATGGATCCATGCAATTATGAACCTTAAGACGGCGGCGGAGGGTGAATTGCCCATACAAACGTAATACCAGTATAATTTGTGATTCGAAAATATTTCCACCATAATAAGCAACTATTTAGACTGAACTTGTGTTTATCTAGGTCCCTGGATAATAATGTTTTCAAAATACTTTCCCAAAATTAATGTAAGCGCATTGCGTTTTGCATATTTTTACGACATAAATGACATGTTTTCTCCTTATTTGTTTCATATTAAAACCAACGATATCTTGCGTAATTAATCAGGAACATAGCTTATATTGTCAAGTTAGTCAGACTAACATCATGAAGTTAAAAACAACAAGTTTTCATTCCTTATTTTTGGTATTTACGGAACAAGACATAGGGTGTGTTCCGAAATACACTGCGAGCACTGTTCAGTGCGCTTACTGTGGAGAAATTCGTTCCGTTATGGACTGACAGTACACTGCCGCAGTATCCTAGGGAAATATATGAATGACGTCATTAATCGACGCCAATTTTGTACTGTGAGCACTGGCGTTTTCGAGGTAAGGTGCTCTCAGTGCTGACTGCGTTCCGTTTTAAGCAGTAACCAGTATACCTAACTATAAAGGAACGGCTTCGCAGTGTACTAAATTGACGTCACACCTTACAGTGCTCGTAGTGTTTTTCGGAACATACCCTAAATGTATAACAAATTCTGAACGCTCATAATGCTATCGCGCTTGCACGCGATCATGTGTCATCAGCCAAATAGAGATAGCAATATACCGGCAAATTTATATTTGCGGGTTGAATAGAAATTGCGAGTGGCATTCGCCGGCCCCTTAAGGTGGTAAACATTTTCTGACCGCGACTGTACAATTAATGCACTACCAGAAACTGTGAATGGGTCCATACCTTGCCATTAACGATCTCCTTGACGGTCATCTCGAGGTACTCGTCGGGCGCGTCCGCGGAGGGCGCGCTGGCGGCGGGCGCCACGTTGCGCGGCGCCCCCACGTCGCGCCGCCACCAGAAGCGCTGCGACACCACTGCGCCGCGACGCTGCGCACGCTGCATGTTCTCGTCCACCTACCGCAACACACCGATCCACATCCATACTAATATTATAAATGCGAAAATGTGTCTGTCTACTACGCTTTCACGGCTCATCTGTTCAACCGATTTTGATGAAATATGGTACAGGGGTTGGTTGTATCCCGGGAAAGGACATAGGCTACTTTTATCCCGGAAAATTATAGAGTTCCCGCGGGAATCAAAAAATCTTAATTAGAGCGGACGAAGTCGCGGGTATTATCTAGTTACAAATAAATCTATACTAATATTATAAATGCGAAAGTTTGGATTAATGGATGGACGTTTGTTATTCAATCTATACTAATATTATAAATGCGAAAGTTTGGATGGATAGATGGATGTTTGGTTTTCAATCACGCTAGAACGGCTGAACTGGATGAAATTTGGCACAGAGATAGATTATTTATAGTCTGGAATAACACATAGGCTACTTTTTATCCCGGAAAATTAAAGAGTTTCCGCGGGAACCAAAAAAATCTTAATCCATGCGGACGAAGTCGCGGGCGTCAGCTAGTATTATAAATATTAAACTGTGTCTGTCTGGTATGCTTTCAAAGACGATTTTGGCGTTTGGTATAGAAATAGGTTGCATTCCGTGGAAGGCATAGGCAATTTTTATCCCAGAAAATAAGAGTTGAGAGAATAATTATTGAGTGATTGGCTAAATTTATGGTATTTTTTGCTGTGACAATGGATTTTGGCCAATAGCGTAAAACTGTTAGCCAAGTCAGCTAGATTGCGATCGTTACACTGTAGAAATCAAGAATACGTAGATGAGATATTAAAAAAACTCTCAAGTCACATCTTATGAGGACGTGTCAGATAGATCAAAGGGAAACGCCCATTTTTGGCCAAGAAGCAGCCAGCAATGTAATGAATATCATAAAAAGACATATTTAATAACTAGTATATTCCAGTTAACTATTTGTGCGTAGCACTCGGGAATAATTAGTTAGTTTAAAAGAGAAACTCAGTCGACATTCTATATTTTCAAACCACTTCCGTGGGCCGTGGCTCGTAATGTCAATTTTGACAATGTAGGGACTGCAATCATCATTTCGTAAAGTCGATATACCAAAAATCGATAATCCGAGATCGATATTTTAAGAAAAATAATTATTAAAGCAAAGCTTTTGCGTTTCTGGTTATTTAATGGTTTTATCGAAAACCTTATTAGGTATATATAAATAAACATTAATCGATTTATAGACATGCTAGATCAATCAATTTAACTGATTCAGTGAATGCACACATCGATATAAATCGATGTACGTAACATCGATTTATTGTCATTGGCCAGGTATATTACTTTACTCTATGTCATTGGCTCACGGCATACATCTATGATCTCTATGGCAATAGACATTATTGACATTGACTTATTGTTTTATCTCTATAGTCTATTCTCTTTATTCGCGTTCATCGTTTGCTACTGTTGTTGTGTTTCATAATCGTGATTTTCTTCCTCGATTTGCTGTATTTTACACCTGACGACTTTGCTGCTATTATGGACTCTGCCGATGCTCCCGATGACGACCCTGGCTTTACTTTGGACTCCGTACTCGCTTCTCATAACGACCCCGGCTCGCCAATGGATACCGTACCTGTTTTACGTTCGTCCGAGTTTTACATTCAAAATAGTGTTTGTTTCATAATCTATGATTTCAATCCTTATGCCTACAATTTGTTTCATTGATGGCTGCACCTTGGCCAAAACCCCTTAGTCAACTGGGCGTTTCCCTTTACCTTGCTAATAGGCATAACGAAGTTGAGATTGTAGGACAGAATAACACGAGTCAGGAGAACGACGAAACAAACGTATGCCGCATTTTCGAAATCTGTCAGCTGCGCTTCGCAAGGTCGGAATTCCACGCGCCAACCAATAGGAGAGTTGGGTGGCGGAGGCTTGAACCGCATCGTCTGCCAATTAGTTGACTGAATGTTCTGCAAAAAGAGGTTACAATGTTAGGAATAATTGAAAAAAATGCTAAGTGCTCTATACAAGATTCTTTATACCGCGCAGAGGCTAAGTTGTGATGTTATTGTAACCCTGCTCTTAAATCTCTCTGATATTGAACCCTGAGAGTTCAAGTCATGACCTGGATCTTGAATTCGACTAGACCTCATGAGACCCACAGCCGACATGTTTTAGGGTTTGCCATTATGATAATTCAGTAGCATTTTGGAATTTGGCAGTGATACACCCCAATGATTTGGAAGCACCAAGAAGGACAGCACGTACAGCTGTTGGCTGCATGATCTCTCTGGTCGTATCGGATTGACGTTCCAGCAGACGCGTCAAACGTTCGGAACGAAAGAATGACCGAAATTTCCTGAAAGTGAGGGGAAAAAATATCACGTGTTTGCGGAACGCGGACGTATTGCCCTATAATATTTTCTGCATGACCAATGTTTTTTTTTTATTCCACTTCAAGTTAGCCCTTGACTGCTATCTCATCTGATGGTAAGTGACGATACAGTCTAAGATGGTATCAGGCTAACCTGTTAGGAGTGTGGCAATTATATTAAACCCATACCCCTAGTCAGTTTCTACACGGCATCGTACCGGAACGCTGAATCGCTTGGCGGTTCGTCTGTAATATGTGACCCCACGGCACTTGCCACTATATATTATAAATGCACCTTATTTAAGACACAGTTATATTAAAGCACGCACAGCCACAACAAGACTTACATTTTGGGCGTCCCAACATCACACGTCTTTACCGGTGCCAAAATTCGACCAGGAGAAGATAACTCACCTCGAAGTGATCCGTGTCATTGCTATCGTCCTGGTGCACGCGCTCGGAGAAGAGCGAGACGGTGTCACGTATAAAGAGGTGCGCCACGTGCAGCGCCAGCGGGTGGTCGATGCCGCCTTCGCGGAGGCGCCGGTAGATCGCTGCGTCGTGCACGATCGTGATGTCGTTGTACCTACATCAATAGAGACGGTGACCACTCAATCAAATCAGCTGCTCTTTATCAAACTTAAAAACGCGCTTCTAGTATGTAAGTTTGTATGAAATACTAGCCGATGCCCGCGACTTCGTCCGCGTGGATTGAGGTTTTTCGGTTCCCGCGGGAACTCTTTAATTTTCCGGGATAAAAAGTAGCCTATGTGCTATTCCAGACTATCTGATCAGATCTATCTCTGTGCCAAATTTCATCCAGATCTGTTCATCCGTTGGAGCGTGATTGAGTAACAAACATACATCTATACATCCATCCATCCAAACTTTCGCATTTAGGTATAATATTTATTTGACTACCTGATGCTCACGACTTCGTCCGCGTGGATTGAGGTCTTTTATTTCCCTCGGAACTCTAATTTTCTGAGATAAAAAGTAGCCTATGTGTTGTTTCAGACTATAATCTATCTCTGTTCCGAATTTCATCCAGATTCGTTCAGCCGTTCTGGTGTGATTGAGTAACAAACATCCATCCATCCAAACTTTCGCATTTAAAATATTAGTATAGAAATAGTTGTGACGTCATCAAAGGGGTTCGAACCTTTTTGTATGGAAGCTGGCATAGCGACCCGCCGCCATTTTGATTTTTTTTCGAAATCGCGGCGCACGGTGGAAGTGGTATGTATGGATAGAGGACACATAGACGAACAAATAATGTCAAGTAACATAGTACCCCAAAGTGTCACGTTACCGAGATATTTGAAGGTAAAGATAGACATATGAGGACAACGACAATCATTAAAAATAGTCTTATTACGTGTCTACAGGCGTCAGATTGTATCCAAATAATCGTTCCCAGGTTGATTATTATTATTACTGTTTTTTAGAAGAGAGTAGGTACATTACATACTACTCGGAGCACGAGAAAACTACTACTAGGTATAATAATTAATTATTTGCCTACTAAATCGCATCGCATCGCAATGAAACGCTATATTATGTCAAAGTATCTCGCGCGCGCGTGTTGGCTTGTCTACATATCTAACTAGCTGCAATACTTACCTACTTAAAAAAATGTTTTTAGGCTAAGTGACATGCGACCAACGCGACATGTCGACTGCGTTTCATTGCGATGCGTTTTAGTAGATAAATAATTAATAATAGTATGTAGTAGTTTTCTCGTGCTCCTAGTAGTATGTTATGTACCTACTCTCTTCTTATAAATAGTAATAATAATAATCAACATAGAAACGATTATTTGGATACAATCTGACGCCTGTAGACACGTAATAAGTCTATTTTTAATGATTGTCGTTGTCCTCATATGTCTATCTTTACCTCCAAATATCTCGGTAACGTGACAATTTGGGGCACTATGTTACTTGACATTATTTGTTTGTCTATGTGTCCTCTACCCATACATACCACTTTCATTGTGCGCCGCAATTTCGAAAAAAAATCAAAATGGCGGCAGGTCGCTATGCCAGATCGGTTCTATCCCCTTTCAACACTTTTTTCTTTGATTTTTCTTTGATAGTCTAAAATGATTATCAAACTTAAAACCAACTAATACGACTTTAAGGTCTTTTAGAAGACCCTCTATTTGATAATCAGTAAGAAATAATTTATTTTTGACATAGGCATCATCCCTATTCTCATCACGTCATCATCATTCTCATCGTCAATGTTTGATCACGGCGTTTCAGAGCAAGGGATCAACGCGGTGACATTAATTGCATAGGCAGGTATAATTTACCCCAGAAAATCTAGTCAAAACGCATGGACACTTATTATCAATTTGCCTGGCAGAATCGGATATTGCGGTAATGCCATTTCCGGTAAATAGAACGATAGCGTCTCGCTTCTGCAAGATAGAGTAGGTGTGAAATTTATTTTCCCACATCCGACCTAAATAAATATTTTATACTTGTTTTTGTCTTGTTTTATATTCACATTTGATTTTACTTTTAAATAATTATATGGCTAATGGCGGAGTACTGGTACAATATTATGATCAAGTAATAATTGAACTCTATAATAATATGTTGTTGGCTTAACGACTCAACGGCTTAACTATCTCATGCCGATCTCGTCGTGTTCACGATCTAGGTAATTGCTTACTGCAGAAACATCATTATCTCATACACTACAATCTTATGCGAGTAGCTTTTGTACTTGGTAATCGTACAAAACAAGTATAATGATAGCAAAACTCTATACTGAATAACCTTGTTCGTTGGTAAGCGCATCACTTGAGAATGGATGGACTCAGGACTGATTTAGACTCAGAGCTTATTTTTTGTTTCAACATTTCGTAATAGTCCGAATTGTGTTCAGATGTACGTACTCGTATATCAAAACAAAAACTTGAAACTCAGAAAATTTTAAATCAAGAAAAACTGAACATCCTTCTTTCTGTGGGATGAAAATTTTGAAATTCTGGAAAACATTTATTTTCGAGATTTTTGTGTGAACTCAACTTACTAAAATTTGGACTGTCAGCTCAGCTTGTTTAGAATAGAAATGGTTTTACAGCTTCATTTGTAAGGAGATGACAATATGCTAGATGATGCGAGTAGTGCACCACAATTGGTAGATGACAGAAAAAGACGTTCAGAAGGTGTAATTTCTTTTGTAGGTACCTATTTTGAATAAATATACTTTGGGTTTGAGTTTGACAGGAATAGGTTCTGGGGTCTTATTAAGTACGTAAAAATGATTGCTAATACAGATTGTAAATACAATGTTCCATGACAAGAATCATACATGACATAGATGTTGGAGACAAGAAACATAGATGTTGGAGACACAGCGGCAAAACTGAAGTGGGGCTGGGCCGGACATGTGATGCGCATGTCCGACGACTTGTGGGCAAAGGCTACAACACACTGGGTGCCACCAAACTCAAAAAGACGTCGAGGAAGGTGCCTTTATGGCGGACTGGCCCCAAACATCTATGGACCGAGATACTCGTAAATGGAAGGAGGAAAGGGAGGCCTTTGCCCAACATTGGGACACTACAGGCTGCAAATAATAATAATACAGATTATAATAATCAATTTGTGCTTACTTTTCATGATCCGGCGACAAGTAGGAGTCGATAGAGTCGTATCGGGACTTGAGTATGCGGAATTTGTTCTCTTGCAGCGGTTCCAGGCCGCGCTCCTCGCGCGTGCGGCAATCCACCGACGCGGATATCACGTTCCATCGACAGTCCACATCGGTCAAGAAGCCGCGGTAGATGGGTGACGCGGCCGATAGCGCCAACTACAATCGGACTGATTGATAAACCAAAATCCATAGATTAAAATAAAAAAAAAGTGTGTGTGTGTACACAACTCACACACGGCAGAAGTGAAACTTTAGAAAAGTAGCCTACGAGAGAATGAGATAACTATTACTATAACTTGTATTCTATCTCATTCTCTCGAAGGCTAAATCATATTATGAATAATATGTTTGTTTCTTTTTGGTGTCGCTTTTTCGTTTCATCGAATTTTCAAATTCTCATTCTCATTCAAATTTTCAAAGAAGTTTCAATTCAAAAAACGCGGCATTTTAAGGTCCTAGTCAGTCAGTGAGTGAGTTTGGACTTTTTACTGTATGCAACATTGAAAGATGGTCTAAAATTATATCCCGCCAAGATATGAGACAACAATAAACGTAAATTCATTGAAAAATTCTTATTACCATGTAAAGGATTACAAGGATGCTTATAGCAATAATAAGTGTAAAGTGTACCTAATTTGAATAAATAAATATTGATTGATAGCCGATGCCCGCGACTTCGTCCGCGTGGTTTAAGTTTTTGATTCCCGCCGGGAACTCCCTTAATTTTCCGGGATAAAAAGTAGCCAATGTCACTCTCCAGGTCCTCAACTATACCCATGTCAAAAAACACGTCGATCCGTTGCGGCGTGATTGAAGGACAACCCAACAAACCAATAAACAAACACACTTTCGCATTTATAATAATAAGTATGATTGATAATGACTGTACCATAATGGGACACAATGGCGCGAGTTGGTCGTACAGCGTGCGAGCCTCCGTGATGCAGCACGCCTGGAACGTGAGCTGCAGGCAGCAACAGCCCATGCCGAAGCCCATCGCGTCCATGTACACCGCGCCCGGCTGAGCCACGCCCGGCTCCAGCAGATGAGAATCGTCTACTGGGATTTTGGTGTTCTTGTCGCGGTATACTGAAAATATCAAGATTTCATTTTTTTTAATCAACTACAAGTTAGCCCTCGACTGCGATCTCACCTGATGGTAAGTGATGATGCAGTCTAAGTGTACGGGCACGAAATGATCGGTAGCGGGGCGACGGCGGTAGCGGGGCGATGCGAATAGTCGGAGAGCTGGCGACGAATTTTGGGAACAATTTCAAAGGTCTGGTAATACTTTATAACCGACGAAAACGTCTGGGATTTATTAATTCGAATTCCATAAGTATAAAATTTAAAGATAAAAAAAGCAAGTTTTTCGGATTTTTAACCAAATGTTATATGCTGCGCAGTAGCGAAATAACCGCAAACGCTCTACTAGACTGGCAGAACTTTATTCGCCATCGAACGAAATTATATTTTTCCACAATTTCAGATTGCCTAAAGGACCTTCCCGAAATTCGTCGCCAGCTCTCGGACCCCATCGCCCCGCTGTCGCCGTCGCTCGGCCGTCGCTAGTTTCGTGTCAGACGCCCAAGACGTTAGCGGGCTAACTTGTTAGGGGCATATGGCAGTTAAATTAAACTCATACCCCTAATCGGTTACTACACGGCAACGCACCGGAACGCTAAATCGCATGGCGACACGTCTTGGTAACAAGCCAGGGCAGACCAGGGAAAATTCAGAAATTATAAATTCCTAAATTGACCCTGCCGGGGATCGAACCTGGGACCTCTGCACGTTAAGACAACATCGCTAAAACCTTGCGCCAGGGAGGTCGTAACAAAAGTTATTATAAACTTTGTTGAAACTAAGTATGTATTTATTGAAAACAATACTAAAAAAAAAATATAAACCAGACTAGGCAACTTGGTCACGAAGTTTATGCTTGGGTTCCATAGTCACGCTATAGTTGCTATCAGTGCCGAATCCTAAAAATGCTTGGACTACATGGCCATAGCTTGAAGAAAGTACATTACTTGGTTGTACACCACTTTTTAAACATCCCACAAGCCAGCCCACTACTGAGCACGAGTCACCTCTCTGTGTCAAATGTGGAGGGGTTTTAGCCAAAGTATATACACTAGCTAAATGAGGATTGACAGATTTCAAACATCTTTAAGAATATTATGAAGAACTCACGCGCAGGTTTTCTCACGATGTTTTCTTCACCGTTAAAGCAAGTAATATTTAATTGCAACTCCTACAAGTAATTCATGTGTAGGATAGCTAGCTATCAATGCTATGTCAAACGTTAATAATGATTTCGCTTTTTCGTTTCATTTCTGGCGAGATGGTGATAAGAAATATAATTCGTCGAATTTAAAAGCTTGAAAAATTCGTGAAACTTCGTAAAATTTTATACCTATAGTTCAATTCAAACTTTTTGGCGGCTTAAGAGTTTGTTGCGAGAAAAGTACTACAGTACAAATAATAACCCAAAACGGCGAGAGAAAGAAAAAAGTTAAAATCCTACTGTACCTGGGATGTTTATGGCTACTTTTTCTCCTCTTCTTTTCCTGATATTAGATGTTAATGTTTTGAAACGAGGGTGACCAGGATATATACCTTCATCTGGGAAGAAATGGGACATTGTCACTCCTTTATCTGGAGTAGGTGTATAGGGTGGACTTGTAAAATTAGGGCAACCTAATCTGAAAAAAAATGTTCAAGTCAAACTTTTTTAACCACTAGCGGATGCTCGCGACTTCGTTCGCGTGGCATAAGTTTTACCAATTCCCACAGGCACTCCTTAATTTTCCGGGATAAAAAGTAACTTTTATCACTCTCCTACTATACCCATGCAAAAAATCACGTTGTACCGTTGCTCTGTAGCGGCGTGATTGAAGGACAAACTCTCTATTTAACGTCCTTGGGGATAAAATTTTCATAAACTGTGAAACACGTATTTCTTTATTTTAAACCTTTCTTTATTTTAAACCAGAAGCCCAAATACCAACTTTCATGGCTATAACTTGAAAAATGGAGGACTTTCATACAAACTTTCAACCCCTATTTTACCCCTTTGGGGGTGGAAAAAACTGTGACACACGTACTTCTTTATTTCTTACCGAAAGCCAAAATACCAAGTTTCGTTGATATAACTTGAGAATATCTTGAGAAATGAAGGACTTTCATGAAAACTTTCATCCCCTATTTCACCCCTTCGGGGGTAGAATTTTCAAAAACTGTGAAACATGTATTTCTTCATTTTCAACCTGTAGCTCGTACCTATACCAAGTTTCATCGATACAACTTGAGAAATGACGGACTTTCATACTAACTTTCACCCCCTATTTCATCCCCTTAGGGGGGAAATTTGGTAAGATCCTTCCTTAGTGAGCGCCTACGTCACAAAAGGAACCTACGGTCAAAATTTCAAGTTTCCAACCCCAACGGTTTAGGCTGTGCGTTGATTAGTTAACGATTTTATATATATATATATATTTATATATATATATATATATATATATATATATATATATAGAAATATAGAATAGAATAGATAGATTATGTGCAATCCTAATATTATAAAGTACTAGCTGATGCCCGCGACTTCGTTCGCGTGGACTTTAGGTATTATCGAGTCCCGTGGGAATTGGTTTTTTCCTAGTATAAATGTATATAATATAAGAAACTGAATAAATGGCCGTCAATCTGTCAATATATATGAAGATTTCTCTACTGTCTGTCTCACTTACTTTTGTATATGGAGATTTTTTAACAAAATTTTTCAAACATTTTCTTTCATAAGAACCTTGTCCTTACAATAACAAACACAACAAAAAAAGAATTACTTAGCGAAATTGGTCCAGTCGTTCACGCGTGATGCCGTGACCAAGGGAAATAGGGATTCATTTTTATATTTTTTTTAACTTTTCCGTAAAATTTTTCAAACATTTTCTTTCATAAGAACCTTCTCCTTACAATAACAAACACAAAAAAAAAAGAATTAGCGAAATTGGTCCAGTCGTTCACGCGTGATGCCGTGACCAAGGGAAATAGGGATTCATTTTTAGGGTTCCGTAGCCAAATTTGGCAAAAACGGAACCCTTATAGATTCGTCATGTCTGTCTGTCTGTCTGTCTGTCCGTCTGTCTGTCTGTCTGTCTGTCTGTCCGTCTGTCTGTCTGTCTGTCTGTCTGTGTGTCCGTCCGTATGTCACAGCCACTTTTTTCCGAAACTATAAGAACTATACTGTTGAAACTTGGTAAGTAGATGTATTCTGTGAACCGCATTAAGATTTTCACATAAAACTAGAAAAAAAACAATAAATTTTGGGGGTCCCCATACTTAGAACTGAAACTCAAAAATTTTTTTTTTCATCGAACCCATACGTGTGGGGTATCTATGGATAGGTCTTCAAAAATGATATTGAGGTTTCTAATATCATTTTTTTCTAAACTGAATAGTTTGCACGAGAGACACTTCCAAAGTGGTAAAATGTGTGTCCCCCCCCCCGTAACTTCTAAAATAAGAGAATGATAAAACTAAAAAAAATATATGATGTACATTATCATGCAAACTTCCAACGAAAATTGGTTTGAACGAGATCTAGTAAGTAGTTTTTTTTTTAATAATTTAAAACTTACTACAGGTTTGTACGGAACCCTCGGTGCGCGAGTCCGACTCGCACTTGGCCGGTTTTTATATATATAGAACATGTTTGTTTATTGGTTTGTCCTTCAATCACGTCGCAACAGAGCAATGGATCGTGATACCTACTTTTTATCCCGGAAAATGACAGCGTTCCTCCGGGATTCTTAATCTACGCAGACGAATCATCATCTAGTTAGGTAATAATAATCACAAGGCACACAGAAGGTACGTTCGTCATTTGACCAGCAATTTGACTTCAAACCACTCTGTGACCAGGACCAGGCTAATCAAATTAAATCAAATCATTTATTTGCGTAGATTGCGTAGGTACATTGGTGTTACATTAATAATATAGTATTAACTACACGCACACACACACACATATTTACTAGTGGTTCGCCCCGAACTGAGACCTCGCGGTATCCATAAACTTACAGAGCGCCATCTTTGTGAAGTTCTGTTAAAAATAGTGAAGCTCATTAAAAATTAAATTATTTCGTTTCCTTAGAATATTTATCTAATTTTAGTATTTGTTGTTCAAGTACAGGATATAATTCAAATAAGTGATCAAGTTTCAGGCTCAGCCTTTTCTTTTTAAGCACAAACGAATAAACTTGTACAGAGCGCCATCTATTGACATAATTGTGAAGTTTGTTAAAAATAATGAAGCTCATTAAAAATTAAATAATTTCGTTTCCTTATAATATTTATCTAATTTTAGTATTTGTTGTTCAAGTACAGGATATAATTCAAATAATTAATCAAGTTTCAGGCACAGCCTTTCAGAAAATCGGGAGTTCTGAGGTCATCTTTGGACGTCAGAAAATCTCCACTTTGAAAGCCTCCCATTTCGTCAATTTTAGGGAAAAAATTAAAAAAAAAATATTTTTGGACTCTGTTCCTCATTATCTTTAAAATGATATACCGCAACCCTATGTAACGCTATAAAAAATATTTTACTCCGCATTCGCTTCTATGAGAGCCCCCCTGAAATAAAGATTTTTATAACTTTTTAAGACATATTCGGCGGGAGGCCATTGGTTTGCATATTATATTTAAATTTGAAGTAATTACATTCAGTAACTCAGAAGTTATAAGGCTCTGACAGACGGACAGACGGACGGACGGACGGACGGACGGACGGACGGACGGACGGACAAGTGCCAATTCACTCAAGTAGACTCAGAGACCTTCGCTTCGCTCGGTCAATTAAAGAAACTATTCAAAAAAAGTACATGTAATGCTTTTCAGTCACAATAACATTATGAAAGAAAACCTGCCGAATTGAGAACCTCCTCCTTTTTTAAGAAGTCGGTTAATGATGCTAATTTTAGGATAAGTCATTTGGTTAGCATTTTGTTTACATAAGTTAAACGATTTTTCAATTTAGCTTTGCAAAAACTGGACCCATGACTTGCAGTTTTTAAATTTTATTATAATTATAAAGTAATAATGTGGTATCAGCATGATTTATTGTAATCTCACCAGATGGAAAATGACAAGACATCGTATAATACTAAACTGGAAGAGGTATTACAGTTTTTATTCCTGATCAATAGGTTTCTATGTGACTTTAATTACTGAGAAATTATTTTAATTGTGGCTACAATTTTTGCCGATACAGTGATTTCTCTGAATCAAACCTGAAACTTCTTGAAATAGATAAAGCAAGCCAAAGCTGCAGCTGTCGCAAAAACATAATGTTGTGAAATATACATGATAAATCCATACTAATATTATAAATGCGAAAGTGTGTCTGTCTGTCTGCTACGCTTTCACGGCTCATCTGTTCAACCGATTTTGACGAAATTTGGTATGGTGATAGTTTGTATCCCGGGTAAGGACATAGGCTACTTTTTATCCCGGAAAATTAAAGATTTCTCACGGGAACCAAAAAATCTTAATCCACGCGGATGAAGTCGCGGGCATGATCTAGTGAGTGGCGATCACAATAGATCGGTACCGGTCAAAGTGATACCGGGTCTCGTCACAGAGCCCTGCAAAGCCGCATCAACAAGAAAGAAGAAGATCATCTAGTGATAACATAATATTTGTTCATGACATTGCAAAATTAAAAAATTACTCAGCAAAATTATATTATATGGTGCAACAAGGTGCAACACTTCAGTAAACCAATATGTATAATTATAATAATAGTAAATGATTTTACTTACCTTGGGAAATTTGTTATACTCATAATGACTTCTCCATCTTTTAATAGAGTACTAGCTTCTGCTCTGCGATATCTCATATTAGCTTCGACAATATTGAAGTGAGCCAAAAGACCACCGTATGGCTTTCCTGGAGTTCCTTCTACCATGTATGCACCATATTCTGGACGCCATAGCGATTTTACATCTACAAAAACAGAAATGTCATTTTCTATTCTAATAAACTTCAGTTTGTGGCTGGAATTTAATCAGTAGCAAATCATTTTGTTTAAAAAATGTTAAGCAATAGTTTTAGTTAGGTTAGCAAGTTAAACATGACTAATATTCTTCTGTATCCTCAAACTCAATGTAAGAGCCATTTTATGTCAGTTCAATATATTATATTGAGGCATGCTACATGGCTACAGCTACAATATATTTTAAAAAGGAATATTATTTTCCAACTCTACAGCACAAAGTTGTTTTGTAATAAAATAGACTTCCACATGTTGCTTACAACTACAAAATGAATATGTTCATTGTAGCACTCTCTATGTAGTTGTCTCTGTATGTTGTTGTGTTGGTATAAAAAATAAAGCTTTAATTTAACTAGTCAAAACCATACAATACAGGCTTTCCCTTTTTGGTTACATAAAAACTGACTTCAAAAACCACAAACACTAAAAAGTAAAAAATAATTTAATTTATTAAGTATACAAGAGTTTAATGTAGTGCTATAATAACATTTTTTGGAGTCGGTACCAATTAGCCGCATGAACCGTCTACCTACTCTTCATTATTGTTGATGTGACTCCACATTGGCAGTTGGCAATTGGGTTTTTGAAGTCGGTTTTTTTTTTTTGAAAATTTTTTATTTCACAATTTTTAGTGGCCCCACTGTTTTAAAATACAGGGTGTAACCAGAACAAGATATGCTATGCATGGTTAAAACATACTGTTTACAAAACTATCACACTGATCGCGAGCAATTTACTCTTATCCATTGAGGAGTTCCGTTCTCCATCTCCGGAGATATTCATCAGATCTTCACCAAATTAAAATGGGACCACCTCTGAAGTATGACCTCCCAAACAAAAAAAGAATTATCAAAATCGGTTCATAATTGGCGGAGAAATCGCGTAGCAAACATACAAAAAAAAAAACATACTCGAATCGACTTTTTTTGAAGTCGGTTAAAAAGGGTTCAGTTGAAAGAAATAGTTTATTAACAACCAGGCAAAGCCAAGGTCGATAGCAAGTTGATAACAGCTAAATAGTAAAATCAATGCATGATGTCATATAGTGTTTGTTCAACATGTAACATAAGATTTCCTCAATACACTACACAAGTGCTTAGCGTCTACTTATGTTTGAGTTTACCTTACAATTGTACTGTCATGCTCATACACTTGATAGTTATTACACAATCATTAACCTAAGTAGAGCCATTACAATAGACCACTAATAAGTGTTTTAGAACAAGCAAGATAAAACTATATTATGTTAAATCCATACTAGAATATTATAAATGAAAATGTGTCTAGCTGTCCATTATCTTTTCACTGCTAAAGGACAAAACTTATCTTACAAATAAGATCCTTGCCAATAAGAAGATTGCATCTTCCATGCATATCTTTGTCAATCTATAATAATTTGGCATACAATACTTTTTATCCAGGAAAATCAAACAGTTCCTGTGTGACTCTTAAAATTCTAGGCAGTATTTTTTAGATTTCTGAAGTGGCCTTTGAAATGGGCCTACTGAATTCAGAATAGTACACGCTAGACTTGTAGGAATTAAACCATATTTGTATCAATCATTTTGTAATCAAATCAAATGAGTAATAACTATTTTTTACGAAAAGCTATCAAACAAATACTTAACTTATAATTAACTAGTGGTTCACCCCGAACTGAGACCTCACGGTATCCATAAACTTTTACAGAGCGCCATCTATTGACATCATTGTGTAGTTCTGTTAAAAATACTTAAGCTCATTAAAATTTGAATAATTCTGTTTCCTTATAATATTTATCTAATTTTAGTATTTTTTGTTCAAGTACAGGATATAATTCAAATAATTGATCAAGTTTCAGGCTCAGCCTTTCAGAAAATTGAGAGTTCTGAGGTCAACTTTGGACGTTAGAAAATCTCCACTTTGAAAGCCCCATTTCGTCAATTTAAGGGGAAAAATTAAAAAAAATATTTTTGGACTCTTCCTTGGATCCTTATTATCTTTACAATGATATACCGCAACCCTATGTAACGCTATAAAAAACATTTTACTTCGCATTCGCTTCTATGAGAGCCCCCCTGAAATAAAGATTTTTATAACTGTTTAAGCCATATTTGGCTGGAGGCCATCGGTTTACATATTAAATTTAAATTTGAAGTAATTATGTTCAGTAATTCAGAAGTTATAAGGCTCTGACAGACGGACGGACGGACGGACAAGTGCAAATTCACTCAAGTAGACTCAGAAACCTTCAATTCTCTTGGTCAATAATTACATACTTGATTACACAATGTGATTGTTCATGACTTTGCAGTTTTTGACATGATGAATCATAGATACATTATGATTTATTGAGTTTATATTTTAGAATCTAAAGAAGAAGAAAGTAAAGCTTTATTGGCAACTAATAAATATAAATACAGTATAATCCTAAACTTGCATTATCGTCACACTGAGGTTTTGAGAAAAATATATTACTTTGTGGATCTGACAGCTCTTTTTCTTGTAATTTAGGTAGAAGCTCATCTGCCCTTAAGCTAACTGTTGCACGGCGATTTTCGTCATCAAATTTTACAATAATATACTCCACCTAAAATATAAAATAAATTTTTCATTAAGATAAAGACCTTAATATGACTAATTTATCCTTTCACCAAAGGTTGTCTGTAAGAGATTGCTTTAGCAAGAAGACCACCTTTGCACATTTCTTGTAGTCTTACTACTGCTTTTAAACTGTATACTGTATATTTCGTGTATGCAATAAAGATATCTAAATAAATAATAAATACAACTTTATTTTTTAAAATACTTAATTAGCTTAATTTAATATTAAATATACTTAAATACTAATTAAATAAATAAATAATACTTTAATACTTAAATACTACTTAAATAGCTAATTTTAGCTTTGTAACTAACATTGATTTCTTCTTATGAGTGTTTCTTAATTTGTTAATATTTATACATCCTGTCGTTCACTGTTTACACCCAAGTATAGCAACTTTTAATTTAGAGATAGGCAGGATATGAAAGGTCACAAGCCATAATTCATTAAAAATGATCTTTTTTAAGAATGACAATCTGAAACTTTCTTGGGTTGCGCTAAGAGAAACGCAACAATAATACACTTAAGCCTAAAAGCTCCACTATAAAAGTCTTTGCTGTTTTATAAAAGTTAGTAGTTTTCTAATTGACTTGACTAACCTCATCTCCCCATTTAAGAACGTCTCCTGTGCGATCTCTCAGTTTGCTATAGAGATTAATAAACTGTTCGATTCCGTGTTGTCGCACGTGCTCTGCTAAAGCCTTCGTTTCTTCCCAGGATAAAGGACTTCCTTCCGTTAATAGCCCCATATTGGCTACTTGAATTTTACGAATATAGAACCTTGACCTGATAACACCTTCTAAGATTCCAAATGAACTTAAGTTTTTTAGGTAACAACAAGAGTTCATTTATTGCATAAATCAACTCAAAAAAAAGTATCTAAGCACGATAAAACTATGAAAGTTGGTTGGTATTGCTTGCTAAGAGTCGCACTTCAATGTATCGCTTTAAATGATATTAATTTCTTAATCCTGTCTGAATTATCAGAAAATAAGTACCGAACTAAACTAAATGAATATATTTATAGTGGACGCAAACTACACGGCGCGGCGCATGCTAAAAAGACAACAAATGTACTTAGGGTGCGTTCCGAAATACACTGAGACCACTGAAAGTCCCCAGTAAAGAGCACTGCCAGTGCTCGCAGTGCTTATAACGGAACACACACTTAGGTTGGTGTTCATTTCATTGTCAAACGTGCTGTCAAACTTTCTTTGCTTGACAGAAATTATTGCAGCAGAGCGATCGGCTATAAATTGTCGCAATATCACATGAAAAAATGTCATAAAAGGATATCCATATGATATCCATTGTTACAGTCCATTGATCCGGCTTTTTCAGGATTGTAGCAATGCAATGGGTCGCAAACGCGTTTGCAACGTGATTATCACGTGACTATCGACATTTTGGTGGTACAGACCTATTTATAATCCGACTAATTTGAATATCTATGGTAATCATGTGGTAATCATGTGGTAGGTAATCTAGCAATTAAAAGTAGACTAGACAGTCTTCCAAAGGACATGTCCCAGTTCAGTATGGAGGGTGGTTTTTTATTCTGAGTGTCAATGAACCAGAACCAAACTGCCATCACGTGAAAGAGAAAAAAATATAACATTAAACGCCATTTAAATAATAATTTTAGAAAACCCCGTTTTTTTAAAAAATAATTATGAAAAATATCATTTGTAGAAAATATTTTTCGATGGATGGCAACACTAAAACTTGGGTAAAGCGCATTAATTGTGATTATTAATATTCCATTTCGATAAACTACCCATTTTCCACTACATAGGTAGTACATACAACATTATAAGATTAATAAATAATAATTGAGTATTTGAGTCATTCGTAAAATAATTATTAGAGAACAATAAATCACCATTAAATTAAGATTAAACAAAACTGACAGTGACATTTGACAATCACCCAATGTCATACGTGACAAAAAAAACCAAGTTTTTTTTTTACTGTTGATAAGATTCAGACAAAGATCTAAAAAAGCCACAAAATAAAAATATATTTTTCTCCAAATTGGGGTCCTCTAAAAATGTGTAAATAATTCTAAAAGCCATATTTTAGGATCTCTATTCACGTGTATTAAAATCATCTTGGTTCATGTTCAAGGCCCAATCTTGGACAAGTCCTTTAACTGCGTTACCTATTTCTCTGAGTAATATTTTAGAGTCTGTGGTGTCTTGTGATTTTCTATTTATTATTTGGCTTTGTTTTTCAATAAATATAACACAAAATACTTTAATTAAAGAAGCCATGCGCATATGTTAGTAAATTTTCTTTTTACCATGTAATCCAGATCCAGAGACCTGTGCCAGAGACTAGTAACCAGAGAGATGCAATCAAAGATACCATAAGCTAGAGATATCTCGAGATACCACAGAGTTATAAAGAGAATTCCCGCGGGAACTCTTTAATTTTCCGGGATAAAAATTAGTAGCCTATGTGCTATTCCAGACTACAATCTATCTCTGTGCCAAATTTCATCCAGATCCGTTCAGCCGTTAGAGCGTGATTGAGTAACAAACATCCATCCATACATCCATCCAAACTTTCGCATTTATAATATTTATTTGATTTTCAATAAAGATTTAAAAAAAAAAGTTAATTTTAATTTTAAATAACTAGAATCTAGATGATTCCCACGACTTCATCCGCGTGGATTAAGATATTTGGATTCCCGCGGGAACTTTTTAATTTTCCGGGTAAAATAGCCTATGTCCTTCCCCGGGATACAACCTACCCCTGTACCAAATTTCACCGAAATCGGTTGAACAGATGAACCATGAAAGCGTAGCCGACAGACAGACAGACAGACACCGAAAAACCTCAATCCACGCGGACGAAGTCGCGGGCATCAGCTAGTTGTCTATATGTTAAACCCAACTAGTTAAATCACTTTTTTCGTAAGGTACGAGCATAGTTCTGTTACCACTGTCCAATTCCGATTTCGAACGAATATGTGCCTACGAATAACAAAAATGACACAGGATTGCCTGCCGAGCGATCGCGTAACTTCTGCATCAATCATTGTTACAGTATCAATTGTTGTAATTGGCTGAATTTATGGCATTCTTGCTGCGTCAATGGATTATGTCCAATAGTGGAAGAGAGTTAACCAATCAGAGGTGATTGCGATGTATCAATGATTGATGCAGAAGTTACGCGATCGCTCGGCTGACCTAAACGTGACCTAAACTATCGGACAGGTCAAACAAAAAAGCTTAGACTACTGTCACTCCTTGTCGTTAGCGTGTATACCTTTGATTAGGTATATATATAATCAAAGGTACCTATATACATGGACTTAATATATAATAAATGCCTATATACTCATTTCGCTCACCTGTGGTATGTCTCCTCTACTTTAATCTATATAATCTTCTTTGATATTCCACAGATGATATTCTTACTAAAGTTCTTACTCTGTGCTAATGACTGTATGTGTGGCTCTGATTCTGTGTATTTTGGACGATTTTGGAGGTTATTGATCTGAGGGTGCATTGTATTTGGATGTTCCGATTTAAGCACTGCGACTTGCGAGCACTGCATAGAAATAATATGTATATTCATCTATTTCTATGGAGCACTGTCAGTGCTTTTTACTGGGGACTTACAGTGCTCGCAGTGTATTTCGGAACACATCCTTTATTATGTCTGTGATTTTGCACAGATTTTGCCCACTTTGCCTTCCAAGCAGAGACTAGTAACTTCAAAGCACAGCCGAGCGATCGCGTAACTTCTGCATCAATCATTGATACATCGCAATCACCTCTGATTGGTTAACACTCTTCCACTATTGGACATAATCCATTGACGCAGCAAGAATGCCATAAATTCAGCCAATTACAACAATTGATACTGTAACAATGATTGATGCAGAAGTTACGCGATCGCTCGGCAGAGTTACTTCAAAGTCAAACCTTCAAACGAGTACCTAGCTAGGCCATAGAACCAGCACATAACAAAATTGAAGAAGAGTAGGATAAATCCTCTAATTTACAGGGATAAAGATTAAAGGCCCTATTTATGCTTATTTTGAAGGCGTGTAGTTGTTTGGAAATGGTTGTTAAGATGTGATAGACTTTAAAATATCAGTTTGTCTTCGGTGTCTCTATTTCAAAGCAGTCTGTAATTAATTAATGAATTTTCAGTTTAAATGAGTGGATTTTAGAATAAAATTCATTCACCGGCCTGTTAAACATGGTGCCAGTCGTTATGGAGGGGTGTGCTCAAGGGACGGAAGGTGGTGGAGCTCGCGGTGGATCTATTTCACTTGGCTTGCTAATAGATTTTATAGTACAAAGAACTTACGATGAACTTACAGTACTGGCGGAATTGTAAGTATGATTGTTAGTTATTACATTTTACATAAAATTTACCATTATCTTATCACTCATTTTATTATACTTTTGTTTTAGGCTGCCTCGCAAAACTGACATGGAGCGTAAAATTGAAATCTACAAGTTTAGTGCCAGAACAAGACAGTTGTTTGTACGATTATTGGCTTTGGTCAAGTGGGCTAGTAGTGCAACAAAAGTGGACAGATCTGCTCATATTATGGCTTTCTTGGACAAGCAAGCCCTGCTCTTTGTTGAAACTGCTGATGTCTTAGCTCGCGTTGCTCGGGAGACACTGGTACATGCAAGGTTTGTTGATTTCTTAACTAATTACCATAACTGCTGTTCAAAATACATTAGTGTGCTACTAAATGATGAAATCAAATCTTGGTATTACTTGATGTTTATCTATCATTTTTTATTTTTCATTATGGAGGCATACAAATTTTTTGGTTTACAGGTGAATTCTTTTGTTTCTTTATTGTGTTATCCAAGTAGTAGTAGGTAAAAAGCTGAAAGTAGTAACCACTTAACACTTTGGGAATGAATTCAAATTAATGTAAATTAGAGTAAGTAACAAGGATACATGTTCAGGATATAATCAGTTATTTCATTAATAAATTGACTCAACAGGTTGCCTACATTCCACATGGCAGCAGCAGTGGAGGTGCTAACTCTGGGTACATACAGTCGTCTGCCAGCCGTGATACGTGAGAGGCTTGTACCCCCACCATCGCTGACCCCTGCAGAACGCCGCTCCACATTACGTGCACTAGCACATGTTGTGCGGCAGCGCCTGACAACTGCTTCACTACCTAGCGATGTTAGAAATTTAAAGGTAGCTCAGAATTGGAAAGCCTTGGTGTAACTTGTGCTAAAAAGTGTTTTAAATTTTCTAATACAGCACTATCAAAATGCAGAACTCTAGGTATATTGAAATGCATGCCAGGTATAAGCTAGTGAAATATACAACTTTAGGTAATGATAAAAATGTAAATGAAATTATTTCTCTATAGGTGGACAATGGTAGAGCAACATTTACTGTTGGCCAGGAGTTCAGTGTATCGTTGACAGTCATGGGTGATGCACCAAATGTGCCTTGGAGGCTATTAGATATAGCAATCCTTATTCAAGATAGTGAAACTGGAGGTAAGTCAAACATTTAAAATGATACTGCACTTTTTGGGAAACACCTAGATCCCTTGTTTGATGGGTTTTTGGGTTTTATATGCATTCTTCAAAATGCATCATCCTGGTAGAGTGACAACCTAAAAATTTTTATTTTCTTATGTGGTATGATTTATTTGGGAGGCTGAATACATACTCATATTTTTCTTATTCAAATAAACTTATGAACCTGCTTTTGAATTGTCGAGTGAATCTACCACTGGTTTGGAATGCCATTCCTACCTAGAAGAACCAGCAAAAAACTTGGTGGTTGCTCGTTTGAAAAAAAATCATTTACAATTACATCAATGTGTAGGTAGATACATAAGTAAAATAGGTTATGGAATTTTGTTATAGAATAGAATGCCCATTCCCACGAACGACCATCGGACTTTCTTGAGGCGGAGCGATGAAGTCACAAGCCTATTGAGGACTCTAGACTGTATTAAGTACAATGTTTGTTTCAGAGGGCAAGCCATTGGTCCACACATCTCAGCTGAACTGGCTGCGTGGCGTAGCACAAGCACGATTGGCTGCAGCTGGCCTGAGTGGCGCGCTCACGGCTCTTCGTTATTTCTGTCGCTCGCTCTCCTTAGAACTGCTCTATACGCAGACTTTGCGTCTTTGTCGCGATCGCCTGTCACGCCATCTACAAGTTGACAGATACATACCTGGACAAAAGTTGCAAGTTTCATATTGGAGGTAAATATTAGATCTATGTATTATAAACACGACATATTTGTTTTTTCTCAAACATGCTTGGAAATTTGAGCATTATTTTGACAACCTTCTTCAAGATAAATCGAAATTTCTGTACTGGCCAAATACATGCGAGCAGCGGCTGGCAAAAGTTGTATGAAAATCCATATCTGTTGTGTAATTTAAAAATGGAACGATCTTTTACTCTGACACATGGCAACCAAGGAGGTAACTTAACAAAGGTTTTATTTAAATTTCAAACTAGCTTGAAAATAGAAAGCTGTTTATTGAAAAAAAAACAATTGAACACTTTAACGCAGAAAAAATTATTGTTGTTCGTTGTTCGTCATTGATTTTGAAATGTATTTGACAAAATGTGTTCAAGTGAAGATAATGAGTGTGATGAATTTACTTTTTAAATAAAAAGTTCTGTCTAGGTACTACTTAGTTTTGATTTCCGCGCATTATTTGAGAAAAGTACTATACACGCCTTGGCCACAACTAGGCATTGATGGACTTACGTATGTGTGCCTCGGCTTCGCCTGGCCCACATTTACACGATCGTTCATCAATGCCTGTTTTGCTGGCCGCTGCAGTAATGTACTATTAAGTTTGTACTATATCACTTTTGACTTGCACTTATTTTGAAAAACATCATTTGACAGCAATAAACTGTTTTCTGCATGGAACATTTGGACCACTGTATTTTTTCACTAGAGCTAATTTATTTAAAGATTTGAACAACATAAGTTTTCATCTGAAATTGGAGCAAAATAGGCGCTCGTCGCGTTGTAAGTTGGCGCCATATAACCCTCTGTTGCTTCTTCCAGACTTCAACTGACTATACAAACGAGTATATACATATTCGATTCTATTCTAGATTGGGTATCGCCCAACGGGTTAATGACTCGGAGTGACTTGATGATATCATTTTCATGTAAAAGTATACCATAGACTAGCTAATGCCCGCGACTTCGTCCGCTTGGTTAACGGTTTCGATTCCCACGGGAACTTCTCAATTTTCCGGGATAAAAAGTAGCCTATGTCACTCTCCAGGTCCTCAACTATACCCTTGCCAAAAATCACGTCGATCCGTTGCTCCGTTGCGTCGTGATTGAAGGACAAACCAATAAACCAACAAACAAACACACTTTCGCATTTATAATTGACCGAGCGAAGCGAAGGTTTCTGAGTCTACTTGGGTGAATTGGCACTTGTCCGTCCGTCCGTCCGTCCGTCTGTCAGAGCCTTATAACTTCTGAATTGCTGAACGTAATTACTTCAAATTTAAATATAATATGTAAACTGATGGCCTCCCGCCGAATATGGCTTAAAAAGTTATAAAAATCTTTATTTCAGGGGGGCTCTCATAGAAGCGAATGCGAAGTAAAATATTTTTTATAGCGTTACATAGGGTTGCGGCATATCATTTTAAAGATAATTAGGAATAGAGTCCAAAAATATTTTTTTTTTAATTTTTCCCCTAAAATTGACGAAATGGGGGGCTTTCAAAGTGGCGATTTTCTAACGTCCAAAGTTTACCTCAGAACTCTCAATTTTCTGAACTCTCAAGCCTGAAACTTGATCAATTATTTGAATTATATCCTGTACTTGAACAACAAATACTAAAATTAGATAAATATTATAAGGAAACGAAATTATTTAATTTTTAATGATGATGATATTTTTAACAGAACTTCACAATGATGTCAATAGATGGCGCTCTGTGATACCGCGAGGTCTCAGTTCGGGGCGAACCACTAGTATTAGTATGATTTTGTTTTTTGGTTGGCAGGGAGTTGGGTTGTGAGCTCGGGTATCGTCTTATCATCGGTGCGGAGGCCGAGACCCTTTGCGTATGGCACGTGCCAGCGCTGGTGGGCGGCGAGCGCGTGGCGGCCGCGCTCACGCCGCACGCGCCTTCTATGGAGCGGCTATTGGCTCACACTGTCCACGTGCGGTCCAGACAGCGCCTTAACGACCTCAAGGTTCTGCTTAACGACTTAGGGGTGAGTACAAATACATACGTGCGCGTGGCACGCGGCGGCGCTCGTGGGCGGCGAGCAGTTTTGCAGTTTAAACTAGGGTTGTAACGGAACCTCTCCTCCGCCTCCGTAAGTGCGGAACTTTGAAACTTCGAAGAAATCGTACCTCCGCTTCCGCATTCGCCTCCGCCATTTTTTTTGCGGAGTTGTAACGGAGGTTTATTTACGTTGACTTACAATGCGAGAGGTACAAATCGAAGCAGGTGACGTCAGGTTACACCATTACAACAAGCAAAAAGGCAACTGTCCTTCGAAGAATCCTCAAAAAAATCAAATGTGGGATTCATCGCATCCTAAAGCACAGAAAATGGACGATGTGATCGGAGAAATCCCCCTCCGCCTCCGCCTCCGTTAACCTCCGCATCTGCGGAGGCGAAGCCCCTTCGCCTCCGCATCCGCCTGTGCTTCCGTTAAGAATGCCTCCGTTACAACCCTAACGTCTGTCGAATATTTCTAACAGTGTAAGCTCCTCGAGATCTGAATTTGCGATGATAAGTTGATTATGGGTGGGTGCTGGCGGTGCTTTCTGTGCTTAATTTCAAATTTCTATGTCCATGGGTTTGGACTGTGCATTGATGAGAAAACAATGAAAATGATATGGTTTATTTCAAGTCGTACGAATCTACCACCGGAACGATTTTAAATAATCGATTAAAACGATTAAACAAACGATTAAAGTAAAAAAGTGCGTCCAACTTTAATGACGTCACATTTCAGAATCAAATAAATATTATAAATGCGAAAGTTTGGATGGATGTATGGATGTTAGTTACTCAATCACGCCCCAACGGCTGAACGGATCTGGATGAAATTTGGCACAGAGATAGATTATAGTCTGGAATAACACATAGGCTACTTTTTATCCCGGAAAATTAAGGAGTTCTCGCGGGAACCAAAAAACCTCGATCCACGCGGACGAAGTCGCGGGCATTAGCTAGTTTTATACAAAATCCCATACTTATGAGTTAGGATGCGTTTTGACGTTTGAAAAAAAGTTGCTGATTTGACTGTCTATGAGTGTGTGTGGTCAGGTGGAGTGCAGCGTGGGCGGGTGGCCGTGCGTGCTGGCGTGCTCGGTGGTGTGGCCGTGCCTGCGCGCGGAGCAGCTGCTGGTGTCGGTGGGCGCGCACGGCGGGCGGCTGCGCGCGCGCGTGCCCGCCTACCCGCACACGCCGCGCATGCCCGAGCTGGCCGCCGCGCTCACCAGGGCCGACCGCACGCTCGTGCGGCAGTTCCTCACGCAGCTCAGGTGACTGCCTCATTCAGCATCATGAACTTGACAATTTTTGTTTGAAGTGAAACATCTTTAGAATCTAAACTTACTTAAATACATATCAAAAATTTGCGGAACCGGCAGGATTTGAACCTGCGTCTCGCTGGGAAGGAAATTATAATTCTCTATTATTGGTTTGTCATAGTTTGTCATTGTGTGTCTAATATTGAAAAATTATTATAAATTTAATATGGTTGAACAATAAATTAATTATTTTTAAAACAATGTGTTTCCTGAGAAAATATCCTAGGCCTCACTTCAAAAAAAGCCACACCAAAAAGAGACAGACAAATATAGGATTTAGCCTGCGAGAGAATGAGATAGAATACAAGTTATATTTATCTCATTGTCTGGTAGGCTACTTTTCTGAAGTTTCACTTCTGCCGTGTGTGAATTGCACACACACACTTTTTTTTCCTATTATTGAGTACCAGCGAGGTACTCATTTAACTACGATCTAGCCTAACTAATTAGCTAATGAGTAGTTTTATTTTAACCTAAACTTATAATTTATCTTATGTACTAAGAAATTGTCCATTGACGCATCTTAGTGTGAGATCTATAAAGCGAACTTTGACTATGCTTAAACTTAAGACATGGTTAAAACGAGACAGATTTATGTGACTTACATAAGTCCAACTCGTTTTAACTTTGAGTAAAGTCTGAGCCAAGTCAAAGTACGCTCTATGTCTATAGATATCAGCATTAGTCTTTCTTGATAAACTTAGACATTTTGTTCACGTGTTCTTTTGTTGTTGAAGTTGCCAATGAAGTGAAAATCCTCACTGGCACAAAAAGCGCGGCATTCTTATTAATTTCGTTCGCATTTTGGGATTATAAGCCGCCTCCTTTACAATGTGTAAAATATTTTTTTTAGGTTCTGGCTAGTAGCGCGTCGTTGTGAAAAGACTCTACAGCACCTACCGGCGAGTGTCTGTGAACATCTACCGTTCCTTCACGGACCCGATCACCCACTGAACAAACTAGCTCCCGACCGACTGTATGTCACGCTACATCGACACACGGATCATATACTAGTGAGTATATAATTCGAAAGTTTTGAGGTAGGGTTGACAAATGGTATCCCAATAGAGTACTCCATGTTCCATGAATTGTCCTCTCGTTCTCCTTCAACTGAATTTTCTACATTTAAATTGAATTGATAATTGATATTAGTGCTCATATTTCGACAACACATATAAGATCTTTGACTTAACAGTATGCGACCTGTCTACTTTCGTAGATGCGTTATTAGAAAGGTGTGGTAAATCTGTGGTATTGGTTTTTATCAATTTCCTTTAATAAATATCGATTTGTAATCAAAAATAGTTATTTTGAAAAACATGTAAAAAAAAATGTTTTCCGAAATTCTTTTATTTGGGAAGTAGCACTACTACTTACCTTGTCCAGTTTCTATGTAGCACCCATATAATTAATTCCGTGTGTCATACTCATAAATTATAAGCATCCCGTTTCCCATGCGATATGGGTTGGCTTACTGTCTGACCTGTCAATTTACTTTAAGGGGCCTCCAGCCGGTACCTTCTTCATACAAACGTAAACTCGTAATTACTACATTATTTGATATTGTACGCTCAAAACTAAGTATTATTTCGATTTGTCTCGTCATTATCTAGGTTTATTGATACATAAAATATTGAAGAAAATATTGATTTTAAAGTTACGAGCCTCGAAAGATTCCTATTTTCACACTAAATTGATGACAACTTTGGGCGCAAATAAATAAGATTCGGAGTACGAAAACTATAAAACAATTTATCAAGAAACATAGTTTATTTATTCATTAGTTGAAATAACTTTACTTTGTAAACATACATTTAGTAGTTTTTACAAACAAACTGGTTTCCCAAACGACTGTGCAACCCTTTTCGCGCGCTTGATTTCGGTGAAAATCATCGCGCCTCGCACCCGACACGCACTTTCTAACATAATGTTAGGTGAAATAGCAAACAGGTTACCCACGTGCGCCGGCAACTTCGGTCGCGCGTACTGAGCCCTCTTAAGCTTTGTGTGAGCTCCTCATATCTTCGATACTACGATCTCAACATCGTGGATGTTTTGAATAGGTGGTTGAGATGAAAGAAGTGGCAGCGGGTGGGACGGCCACCACCAGCTCCAGTAACAACAGCGGCAGCGCGTGCAGTGTGGCCCTCGCCTTCCATCTAGCGGGCGCGCGACGCTGCACGCCCGACGAGTGTGAAGATGAGGTATATTCCGCTACAACTAAATCATACTAATATTATAAATGCGAAAATGTGTATGTTTGTTGGTTTGTTGGTTTGTCCTTCAATCACGCCGCAACGGATCGACGTGATTTTTGGCATGGGTATAGTTGAGGACCTGGAGAGTGACATAGGCTACTTTTTATCCCGGAAAAATTAAGGAGTTCCCGCGGGAATCAAAAAAATATTTAACCACGCGGACGAAGTCGCGGGCATCAGCTAGTCGTTTGTATACATTACCCAGTACTTTAGGAGCATGAAAAAAGAAAGAGCATATAAATAAAAAAAAAAAAAACCCGGCTGAGTTTGTTGTGGGCTCTTCTCAGACCAGGGCGCATTTGGAACCCTCGTAACTGATTATCACCATCATGTTTTATAAGTAAGTAATTTATAACGTCAATAAGTGTACCTACAGTGTACCTTTATTGAATAAATGATTTGATTGATTGATTGATTGACATGGTAACAATAATTGTTATCATTGTTAACGTATGGGCGACTTGATAATATTATATTTTAATTCTAATGATACTTGTATTTAATTAAAAAGATTGTGTTAGGTTACTTGAAATTAAGTGGAAATAAAAACTTTATTTACCTAATAGCATGTGCAATATTCGAATAGATAACAATATTTTGAAATTCTAGTCTGTTTCCTACCTATGCCATGCGTTAGTGTATCGTTCATAAGATTGATTCGAAAATGTGTATAGGTAGTTTTTGGTGAAAGTGTTGACACTTCTATGAAGCCTTTTGGATTAGTACCAAAAAAGAACACTACCTGCTGCTCGCCTCACGGTGGCAATCTTCTTCAAGCTTGTATCACCTCTCAATCTTGTAACTTGGAAGGTTATTTCTGACCGCGCCTTGAGTCACGTATGCGCCGGGCTCAGTAGATATTTGTGAGTTGTGACGTCATCACAACCTACGCCAATCAAAATGCGTATTTCGAACATTTGTGGTGTCCCTATTTCAACCATGTACCTAGGTGTTCTCTTACGAGCACGTAAATTAAAATAACATTCTTATTACAAGAAAAAAAATAGGGAATATGATCAGCTGATGAAGCAAAAAATACAATAATATTAATATCCACTACATGATGTTCTCCTAGGCGCCTTCATCCAATAACGCAGCATCTTCGACCGCCCGGGCATTCCTCAAGTTGCACTCGCTGGTTGAACTCGACACGTTCACTCTCACACATGGACCCTTCACACCGCTCGATACACCTGGTTAGTATCTATTACCACCCCGTTTTTTTACTTTACAAGACCAGCCAACCGTTAAATATAATTACAAAAAAAAAATTGGCCTGATGCCCGCGACTTCGTCTGCTTGGTTCAAGGTTGTTTGATTCCCGTGGGAACTTGTTTATTTTTCCGGGATAAAAAATACCCTATGTCACTCTCCAGGTCCTCAACTATGCCAACTACCCATGCCAATAATCACGTCAATCCGCTGCTCCGTTGCGGCGTGATTGAAGGACAAACCATCAAACAAACACACTTTCGCATTTATAAAATTAGTATGATATGATAATTTGTACTATGTAATTGTACTTATATGAAGGGATAGGAGAATGTCATATCTGCCAGACAAAACACGGTTGTCTTGATTTTATCCAGATGATGTGAGATTTCCAAGACTTGTTCTTAGTTCATTGACGAAAATCTCACGTCTCAATCTTACGTCGCGTCGTTAGTTCAAATTTATAGTATTTAGAAAACGGATTCACGTTATCCGTTTTCTAAATACTCGTTACTACTATTAAATCCAAACACTGAATATCCTTTAAAATACTTTAATTAGCAATTATTTACACAGACACACGTCACTAGCGTTACGCCATAGTCCTTCCCACTCCAGAGCAGTGTTGCCACCCTAGATTAATCAGGCAATGATACCATGTATAAATCGTTTTAAAGTTTCCCTCTAACACTACATAGGCTCACGATATCTTGTATGGTTGCTAGCTACTCTAGTAAAACTACAGAGTTATTACCCGAATAGCTACGACATGCCGCCAAGCAATTTGGTACGTTGCCGCGTAGTAACCGATTAAGTATTGTTATGGGTTTAAGGAACAGCCAAGGGATAATTTGTAAGGAATAAGAAATTTGGCTAGCGTGTTTGTATCATGACCTCATGTCTTACGCAACCATGTCGTTTGACAGGCATGCAGCCAGGCAAGCGCAAGCTGTCGGCCGCTAACAGCCGCGCAGTGCGTGTGCGTCAGCCCGCGTACTTCCTGCCCGAACTAGCGCACGTGGTCGCTGCGGCCGATGAACGAGTGCCCTTTGTCAACCTCGCGCAAGAGGTAAGTGACGCATTTTATCCATTAGTCTTGACCCAAGATTGAGCCCTGTGGGACACCCATTAAGGCAGACGAACCCTGAGTGTGAGATCTATAGAGCGAACTTTGACTTTGCTTAAACTTAAGGGACCGGCGACCACCGCTCGCAACTTCTACTCGAACCGCAAATATAAATTTGCCGGTATATTGCTATCCCTATTTGGCTGAAGACACATGATCGCGTGCAAGCGCGATAGCAATATGAGCGTACAGAATTTGTTATACATTTAGTCTTGTTCCGTGAATACCAAAAATGATGAATGAAAAATTGTTGTGTTTTTAACTTCGTGTTGTTATTCTGTAACTTGACAATATAGGTTATGTTCCTGATCAATTAGTACGTGAGATATCGTTGGTTTTAATATGAAACAAATAAGGAGAAAACATGTCGTTTATGTCGCAAAAACATGCAAAACGCAATGTGCTTACATTTAATTTTGGGAAAGTATTTTGGAAAAATAATTATCCAGGGACCTAGATAAATACAAGTTCAATCTTAATAATCGCATAATATGGAGGAAATATGCTCGAATTACTAATTATTTTGGTATTACGTTTGTATGAGCAATTCACCCTCCGCTGGCGCCTTAAGACATGGTTAAAACGAGACAGATTTATGTTACTCACATAAGTCCATCTCGTTTTAACTCTAAGTAAAGTCTGAGCCAAGTCAAAGTACGCTCTGTAGATCTCAGCCTGAGACTTCACGTTGTTTTATGCATACCTTTATAGTTCTGTCACTTTAAGAGGCGATGAGATACAGTGCAACGCTTTTGATTTCATAATGGCTATGTAGCACGGTTTTGTGATCAACACGGTCAAATGCTTTAGGTAGGTCATAGCATTCTGTGAATGTTCCCAAGCATCCTAAACATGCGTTTAAAGTTTCGCGCTGGCACAAAGCAAGAAGCCATACTGCTCGGGGTGAAGTAACTTATTCACATTCTAATGATTTAATATTCAATTTATATTAGACATAGTATTTTTCAATTTTAATAACTTCATTTTTTAAATTGTATCTGACGCAATATGTTTAAATTCGAATAAAACATAGCATTCTTTAACATTGTCTCTCAATAAATTCTGAGCTGCAGTCGACGAGGAGTTTAAAGAATCTGTAAATGAAAGAGGATACTCTGGAAAAAGTTATATGCAACCTCAATGTTATAGGTGATTTTATTATTTCCAACAACAATCTCAAAGTTAACATCACGAGATTTGGTTTCACCCAATTCATTATTAATTATGTTCCAAGTAATTCTTTCCTTGATATGGAGGGCTTTTGCATGAATACAAGTGCGTCTCCCCAAACGTCCATCGAATTTGCGACCCATAATATGTCTTGCACACTTGTTTTAGCTTCCTAGTTTTTTGGGCTGAGTTTGTTATTTCAGTTCTAGACGTCCTCGTTGCGGATTGTAATTCTCAAGTTGTCATGCGTAGGCATTTGTTCCAGGCTGGTTAAACTGCTTTGTCCTTTTGAACTGGTACATACACGCGACTTCATTCAGTGCTACTTCAGACGGATAAATAAGTGGATTTAACTGTATCACGCTTAGTTTAAAAACTTTAAACTAGGATTCTTTCTACCCTCAGTTGGCAGCTCGCGGCGTGACACACGGCGGTGTACAAGCGGAATGGTCAGGGTCGGCGCTAGGCATGCGAATCGTAGCTCTACCAAGGCCCGAAGGCGCCAGTGAGGCCGCGGCCGCCGCCCTGCGCACACGCCTGCTCGCGGCCACTGTACGCCTGACCACAAAGAACCAAGCACGAGTGTGGACTGCCGAAATCGTCTTTCATGGTTCTCCTGTTTCGACACCTAATCCTAAAGAACAAGGTATGGATAGCTAAAGATTCCCAAATTGAATTGTAATTTCAAGCGTGTACTAACTATCAAAATAGCAAAAAGCAGCACTTACACAGATACACTCCCGCCACTGTCATAAAGAGTATGTTTTATTGAAACCAACTGAGCAATCTTGTTTGCATCAGTGTTAATTCAGTTTGTCTTTGACCTGACTTCACCAGAAATGTGTTTTGCAGTTGTATATGTGGCTGTATTGACTTTGATGTTTCGATTTAACTTCATTTAGTCCTCTATTTTCAACAATAGGAGAGCGACGCTGCGTATACTTGCAGTACGAACTTGGTACGGACGCGGGGCGCACTGCGGACGCATTCTTAGCAGATTGGGCGGCTATCGTACATTTGCACACGCTTCTATACGACTTTATGCTCAGACCCAGCCAAGGTAAGGACCTAAAAAATTGTATTCGTGTTATGATATACTAGTGAAATATCTATTGGTAACCAGTTCAAGTCCTTACAGACAATCTCAAGACTCCATCCTTCTTGCTAACTTTACTCACATGTAATTATGTTGGTAAGATAATATAACTAAATTGTGAGGTTACCGTACTTCCCAGAGTCACAAACGGGAAAGCAACTTTTTATATCGGAACAGACCAGATCGGGGCGGATTCTATTGGACATCGTAGCGGCGCATTCCAGGATAATCCGATCAAATTACTTTCATCGAAAAATGCATACACGTCTGAATTTTAACCATCATCATGGTTTTAAAAGCCTATAGGCTTACGCTTGACCACAATCACACCTGATTAGAAATGATGATGCGGCCTAAGATAGGACGCGCTTGCCTAGAAGATGCCTATTCACTCTTGATTTAAAGATACCCGGATTGTAATTGGTGGAAAACACAGTTTTTGGTAGTGTTCCAGTCCCTGCGAATAAGGAATAAAGACGAAAGCGCTTCGTACGTGTGGATGGGACGTCGACGACATAGGGGTGAAACTCGCGCGGCGTCTTGCGGTACGGTGGTAGAAAGGTCTTTGATCAATAATGTTGCTTTGCACTAAGCATGATTGTCGTCAAGCGCAAGCCTATCGCGCAATAAAAAAAAAATGATATTTTTTACTATTACCAGAACGCGAGTCGCTTTGGCAGGGCGTGTGTATACGCTCGTACACGTATCGCTCGCTGGTGTTGGGGTGGGGCGCAGCTGCCCGCGCCACGGCCGTGCTGCAGTGGAGCGCGAGCACGCAGCGGTACACTGTGGCCACACCCGCGCACCAACCCGCGGCCAACGCTCACCATCTGTTGCATCACCATCTGGACCATTATATCAACTGGTATAAATTGATACTTGTTTTATTTTTGCCCAATTTTTGAGTTGTAGCGACGGGATATGCTGATGCCATCATACGTGTGTAGTCGATAGACCATTCATCATGTTTGGTGTCAGGGTGGCCGTGCTGTAATGGAACGCAAGCATACAACGATATATTGCGACCCCACCCGCGTATCATCCTTATCCTGCGGCTTACGTCCACCATCTATTGCATCACGTGTCAGACCATTATCACAACAGGTAATTTTTAAGTAAAACTGTTCAGGCCCGAAAAGAGAGAAAAGGAGTTACATGATACTAAATGATTTTAGGTTTTGAAAAATCCCGTGGGTACTCTTTGATTATCCGAGATAAAGAGTTCCTGTGTCCTTCCACGGGATCCAACCTTTTTTTTTGTTCGGGTGGGAGGGCGGGGAGGAGGGGGAATTCCTCCGGACTTCTGCCTGTCGGCAGGGCGTGTCCGGCTTGCACGGACTACAACAACCTCCCCCCACGTCCAGGTCAGCACGGAACCACTTAGCATTACTTCGTGCTGACTACATTCTTACTCTGTCTTCTTTTTTCCTCTCTTTCCTTCTTTTCTCTTCGCATCATTATTGTACGTATGGAAATCGGTTTGCTTGTCTTTTTCGGTGTGCTGGACCGCTGATTGCGAAAATGACGCCCGTTACAGTAAAGCAATGTGTTCAGGCACAAAGACCTGATGTCTCTCGGGGTGGTGCTGCGCGAGACGTACGCGCCGCTGCTGGCGCTGAGCCGGCTGCCCACGCTGCCACAGCTGGGCCTGCACCACGTGCGCACGCTCATGCCCACGCCCACCTTCACGCTGCTCGCCCACTCATGGAGAAAGGTACTTACTATCCTCAAGTATATTTTTAGCATCGAAACCAATAATTTATTTCCTAGGATAGCGGTGCCGAGTGCCGACATAGCTCTGGTTTATGAGGATAGCGGCGCTGTCACGCGCTGTCACATAGCTCTGGTCTCGTTACGTTACGTTGCTAAGCTACGGAAGTGTGTCCAACCCACTAATAGGATCACTCGATCTAACATCTAATTCTAGGCGATCTAAGCTAAGAAATCAAGCGCTCCTATTGGTGGGTTTGACACACATCCATAGCTTAGCAACGTAGCACATCTCTGGTGGAAACGCGCCCTAAAAGATCAGAGCTATGTGACAGCCCCCTTATCCTCGGAAACCAGAGCTACTCGTATGTCGGCACCGCTATCCTGTCAAAATTTCAAATTCACTTGTCAGTTAAGGTAATTACTCGATTGTGAAACAGGCCCTTAGTATTTTAAAGTTATTGTTAACCGTATTTACATATTGTTTTTATCACACAGATACGCATAATATACGCCGGTGCGTATTCAATAGAGGTTGGCATTCGGGGCGGAAATATGGTCACGATACGCGATGGATCCTACTCTAAGTTCGATCGAAGCACTGTTGTCGACGAATTTGCTCCAGCCCAAGGACTAAAGGCAAGTAAAAAATAAAGGCAAACATTTTTTTAATATCATAAAGATGCATTTGAAGGCAGATTTATATAAACGGGTCTTCTTTCATATAGACTTTCCTGTCGAGATACGTCGATGATAATATCAGCGCTCGATTGCTAGCAGAAGACGACAATCCACCTTCACCGATGTCACCAATGCCTCCAGGTATAATACGTTTCTAAAGATCAGTTTTCGTGCATGACCTTCTAAATACTTATAATTTTTAAAGCCTGGACAAGAACAAAAACTCCATGCCTCGGAAAACACTAACAATATAATTTATTTTCACAAACAAATTAAGAGCCAAAATTCCGTTGTCTGAGTCGAGTCCTGTATGGGGAAAGATCTGGGAGTGCACTGCAATATTATCCCAAGAAAACCTACCAATGTGTGCTTAATAGGAAGCAATGAAAATTTGTCGCAGAGCTTTGCATTTTTTACTGCTATATACGTAGAAAGAGAATTCCATACCAAAAGGTATGGAAATACTCGTACCTACTAAATACAGTACTTTCTTTGACTTTCTCAAACTTGCTGCTCTTGAAAATAGGCAGCACGCGATGAGGGACAAAAAATCATGTAATTCTGTTTCATTCTTTCACGTGTATTTAATGTATATGCATTCCTTTGTTGTGCGACTGAAATTGATATTGACTTGTTATTTATTTTTGCTTCTTCACTTTTTTTTTTCTTTTTAATGTTTTGTGTGGCAATAAAGTATTTATCTATCTATCTAACGTATCTTATATTGAGGTTAATTGGCTGGATGCAAAATATCGAATTGCATGTACGCGGCTTCCCGGTGCAGGGGTTCGGTATTCACTGTTTTGGAATTCTCGGGAGAATCACGACCAAAAGCGAGTCGGAACATCCCGAGGGTTCGGTACATTCCGCGGGACTTCGCCACAAGTCTAAAGGCTTTCTTTGTCTTTGGTTATACAGGTGGTCTGCGGTTCCCCGCTCCCCTCACACCGCCGCAACCGCATACGCCTCATTCCGCGCCCGTTACGCCGCACCCTGCCTCTCCAGCACATCAGGTAAATAAAAATTGTGCACGTGAATCCATGTTTGCAAATAATACGTGCAAACCTTCCATACACCTTACGTAACAGCCATTTAATTTTATTGTGGTTAGTTACCAACTATGTGGGAGCTGCTTAGTTTGGCAGTTATTATTGGTGGGGGCGTTTGAAGACGTTCAAGTAGAAAATGTCGAAGTAACGACTTCAGTCGTAAAAATTATATCGAGTTTCTCTCAAGTTGCGTGTAGATAATAAGTGTCTATTGAATTACTTCACACAATTTTTTTTAATTTGCCGTGTTTTGCCGATCCACCTCTAGTCCATTCATTTTAGATTTTTTCGCGGCAAAATTTATAATTTTTTGAAACCACTGTGGTTTTATACCTATGAGTGAGTACATTAAAAAACACAACTCTCCCCCCCCCCCCCTCCGGTGGTGGCTTCCGCCCTCCCCGCCTTGAAAAGTGTGCCATTTTGCAGATTTCCTAGATTTTCCAGAAAACTATACAAGATAGGACAAAACCGTCAAAGAGAACATTGTTCCTTAATAAATTACCTACAAATAAGTTCAAAACATTTATTATGATAGGAGTTATAGTTTACAAGCTATGGTGCGTTAAAGTTGACTAAAAATCGCAGCTCAGTAAAATAAACCAATTTTCAACATTTTATATGTATTCTGTAATCTCTAGAAAACTATTAGAGTTAGGCAAAAACTGTCAAGAGTAAAAATAAACACCATTTAATGACCTATAAAAAAATATTTAGTTCATAAAGATAGGATTAATAATTTCGCATATATATCCACGTATTGTATACGAAGAAAAATAAAAAAATTGTTAGAATCCTGTGTTATTTGCCATTTGCACAAAAACTATTAGAGCTAGGAAAAATCCTTCGAAGAGCAATTAATTTCATTAAATTACCTACAAAAAAATGTTATGGTTTATTTAGATAGGACCAATAGTTCGAAAAATATGACTACCTTTATTCCATGAAATTTTTTTTTTTTCAAAAACCATGTATATATTTTTTAATTTTCACAGAAAGTATTAGAACTAGGAAAAAAAATATCATAAGCAAAAATGAAATTCATTAAATTACCTCCAAAATAGTTTTTAGTTTATTTTGACAGAACTAATAGTTTCGGAAATATGGCTGTCTAACTTGCATAAAAAAAGAAACCCTTGTAAAATCCGTGAATGTTTTTTGTAATTTCAAGAAGAAGTATTAGAGCTAGGAAAAAAGCTGTCAGGACTTAGGACAAAGATAATTAATTTACCTATAATATAGTGTTTAGTTTATTTTGATAGGACAAATAGTTTTTGAAATATACCTTGCTATTTTGTAAGAACCGGTGGTAGTCATGTTGACTTAGCATAATAGTATGGAATGAATAGAAATTAACCCCTAAATAAATAATATTTTTTTTTATTTTAGGCCCAAATGCTGCCCTCCTTCCTCCACACTCCCCCAACCAACCCCCCCCCCCCCCCCCCCCTTCTCACTCAAACATCTCGCCGAATGTGCTTTGATTTTAACTTTGAATAAATTAAAAAAACTTTATGATACTCGTATATAATAAACACATATTATCTAATGCCCCCTTTTTAGGGTTCCGTAGCCAAATGGCAAAAAAACGAAAACCTTATGGATTCGTCATGTCGACATATTAAGTGTTCTGTGTCGACATGTCTGTCCGTCCGTATGTCACAGCCACTTTTTTCCGAAACTATAAGAACTATACTGTTGAAACTCGGTAAATAGATGTATTCTGTGTATCGCATTCACACAAAAATACAAAAATAGAAAAAAAAAACAATAAATTTTGGGGGTTCCCCACACTTAGAACTGAAACTCAAAAATTTGTTTTTCATCAAACCCATACGTGTGGCGTATCTATGGATAGGTCTTCAAAAATGATATTGAGGTTTCTAATATCATTTTTTTCTAAACTGAATAGTTTGCGCGAGAGACACTTCCAAAGTGGTAAAATGTGTGTCCCCCCCCCTGTAACTTCTAAAATAAGAGAATGATAAAACTAAAAAAAATACATGACGTAATTACCATGCAAACTTCCACCGACAATTTGTTTGAACGAGATCTAGTAAGTATAGTTTTTTTTTTTAATTTAAAACTTACTTCAGGTTTGTACGGAACCCTCGGTGCGCGAGTCCGACTCGCACTTGGCCGGTTTTTTTTATGGTAATATGACTGGACTACAAGTGCAACAATGGCGAGGAAATGTGTTGAGTCTAGAAAACTGGGACTGGAAAAAAGACAACTTTTTTCGCCCATACCTACAAAGTCACCAGCTCGAGCATCGAGCTGATCTGATGATGGAACCAGGAGGTGGATAGGGGAACTCTTCAATGATTATCAGTAAGCCCCTCGAGTATGGGCTCAATTGGTTTGTTTTAAAGATTCCAAGCGTGTTTTTGAACTAATTTAAGGCTTATTTTACTGAGCTGCGACATTTAGTCAACTTTAACGCACCATAGCTTGTAAATTATAACTCCAATTATAATAAATGTTATGAACTTATTTGTAGGTAATTTATTAAGGAACAATACTCTCTTTGACAGTTTTGTCCTAGCTTGCATAGTTTTCTTGAAAATCTAGGAAATCTGCAAAATGGCACACTTTTCAAGGCGGGGAGGGGGGAAGCCACCACCGGAGGGGGGGGGGGGAGTTGTGTTTTTTAATGTAGGTACTCACTCATAGGTATAAAACAACAGTAGTTTCAAACAATTATTAATTTTGCCGTTTTCCCCATACATTGAAATCTAGAATGAATGGACTACTCTGATTAGACAGACTAATGAATGTGTTAAACTGAAGATGGGCGGCGGTTCGTTCAACCTGACGTCTCCACCGGGGTCGGCGGGAGGCGCGGGTGCGGGCGGCGGCGCGGGCGGTGGGGGCGCGGGGATATCCGCGTCCCCCGCCTCGCCCATGGCCCCGTCCCCGCTGGCGCCCGCCGCGTCGCCGCACCCGCCGCCCACCTCGCCCTTCACCGCGTGGCCCGCCTCGCCCTCGCTGCCGCGCCCCTCCCCCGGGCACCACCCGTCGCCGCGACACCATGTCGATCACAAGGGTGATTATGTAAAATATTGTAATTCTTATCTCAAAAATTGTACGAGCGTCGAATCGTTGAACCTCACGTCCCTGTCGTGGTGAGCGGGTCCGCGTGGCGGTAAGTACTAAGTAGTAAGTACACAGGAACACATACCGTTGGGAACATTATAATAGAACTCTCGGGCGTGCATGTTTCCTTACGATGTTTTTCTTCACCGTTAAAGCAAGTGATATTTAATTTTTCAATACGCTCATTTTGAGGTACGTGTCCTGGAATCAAACCCTCGACCACCCGAATACTACCTACATTGATTACAAGGGTGATGCCCTACAGATAATACACAATCACAAAATAAAAAATAACAAACATACAAAACAATTTTGAGTGTACACCCAATTACTGGCAAGCTGGCATGCGTTTATCTGATCTCGCAAGTGCGGGGTTACCAGTTAATTAACAAATTATATAGCTATTGTTGTTAAATATTCTTTCAAAGTCTTTCAAGAATCTTCTTAAATAGCTGTTGGGTAAAACTTAACTGAACCAGAGCTGAAAGTCTTTTTTTGCCGGTACCGAGTCAGTTTCTGTTGCTGCGTTGCGGCTTTCTGAAGGGGACATCGACACAAAAAACGACGGTCGTGTACATTGTACACGGTTTAAATGTCGATGTGAATGTTCCAGGGCCCCAGGCGAGCTCGTCGTCGGCGGGCGGTCGCGGCGGAGGCGGCGGGCGCGGCTGGAGCGGCGCGCTGGGCACGCCGCTGGCGGTCGGCAAGCTGGAGGCGCTGTGCTCGCCGTGCGAACCGCCGCCCGGCGCGCCGCCCGGCCCGCCGCTCGCGCCGCTGCAGCGCTTCCTCGCCTGCGTGTACATGAAGCGCGCGCTGCAGCGGTTCGTGCACCAGGAGGAGTCGGTAACTATACCCATTTTGTCATACTAACGATTGAACTGTCTTTCAAGGTATGTGTGTATGTATTTGATTGCTGCAAAAGTTATGCGCCAATCAAATAGTCGTCTCTAAGCTGAGATGCGAGTGTTTGTTTGCGCAGCTCTCATACTGTCGAAGTCAACGTACATACTACGCGCGGAAATATGCTATTGCGACGCGACTTGCGGTCAACTTCAGATGCGATTAAATCTTTTGGCGCCAGCTATACTCATTGACAAATCAGTACAGGATTCTACTTTACTAAAATTAATTAGTTTATGTGATACTGTGTCACTGAGCTTGATTTAGTAACTTTAGCTTTATGTTAAACTACAGAATAAACATGATATTACCTCGTACGCAGTTAAACATGGTGAGCGCAGACGCGACGTCGCTGACGTTCCGCTGCGAGGGCGCGGGGCTGGCGGCGCGCGTCACTCTGCACCCGCAGCACATGCAGTCGCTGCACCTGCAGCTGACGCCGCTCGCCGATGTCAAAGACAACTGGTCCGCTGACGACCTGCAGGTACGGCCCGTGTTAGCATCATTTTACTATAAATAGCTGGGTCCTTAAGCTGCCGCGTCGCGCGAACATGGTCATGAATAGGGTCCCAGACGGATTTGAAACTAGTCTACAAAAAGCGTGAGTTTAACCGGTAGTTATTTATAGTAAAATGAATATCACTCACGATAGTTTAAACGTTAAAATAAGTTAACGCCATCATTGTCGCTGGCGTTCCGCTGCGAGGACTGACTTTAAAATAAAAAAATGTTAAATTGTGATTTGGGATACTTAAATTGTATTGTAGAGAAACTTTCCTTATGAGTCGTAAAATAGTGGTCACATTTCCGTGGATTGAAGTGTTAATAACTTGCACCTATAGGTGATGGAGAAGTTCTTCGAGCAGCGCGTGGCAATCTCGCCGTTCCGCGCGACGGCGCTGCAGGGCTGGGCGCGCGCGTGGGGCGCGCCGGGCGCCGCGCTGCCGTCGCTGGTGGCGCTGATGCGTGCCGACCTGGCGCCCGTGGCGCCCGCGCTGTGGACGCTGCACTGGCTGCTGCGCATCCCGCCCGCCGGCTCGCAGATCGTGCCCGCCGGACAGCCCGCCGTGCTGCTCGCCAAACACAAGATACTCTTCTTTGTGAGACTTTTGTTCTATATGCCTTAGGGGTCATCCATAAAGTACGTCACACGTTAAGGGGGAGGTAGGGGGTTGACGAAGTGTGGCATTGTGTGACAAGGGGTGGGAGGGGTCCTAAGGTTCGTGACGTCACATTTCAAAATCTTATACATCTAAGTGTTAAAATGGCAAATTATAACTACTTACGAAAAACTTAAAAATATATCCAAGTTTTGTTAATTTTTTCAAATGTTTGATTTGATGTTGATTATATTAAAAAATAATTTAAATGGAAATAAAACTAACTTCAAAAGTACTGTTTTAATTTAATAATTTTTAGATGTAAAATTGCAAGATATGTGACGTCACACTAGGGAGGGGGGTCTCACAAATGTGACAAGGACGGGGGAGGGGTCAAAAAATCACGAAATTAGTGTGACGTGCTTTATTAGACAGAGAGAGAGAAAGAAAGATTTGACCCCCAAAATGGTTGCGAGTTGTTATTCGCGTTGGTCACTACTCGCGCCACGCCCACTTGGTCCTCTTACTCTGTTTTGTGCATTTTCTGTACCTGTTAAAAAAAACGGGGATCTTTTGCTTTAAGGTTCGGTTCGTAATTAACGGGAAGTAAGTCTGACTAGCAGAGTTTTTTAGAAATCACGAATAAAGCTTTACGAACTAACAAGCAGTTCTGAGTAAAAGGGTTCTTTCCAAGCTACCTTCGGCGGGCGAGTTTACCCGTTTGGCCGGTCAACTTGGCCGTTTTTCTTGTTTACCATAGTAATGTTGAAAAAAAAATTTGATGTTCTACGTAGGTATTTGTATGTTTCAACAGGTATGTTTAACACGAGGCGAGACGCAGCTCCTCCTGCCGCTAGTGTACGACGTGCAGTCTAACGCGATGCAAATAGCCGAGAGACGAGAGGGCCAGCAGCCGCATCTCCTCGCAGTCAATATGCATCTCAAACGGTAAGTGGTATACATTGAAATGTCGTATTAAAAACAAGGCGTGTGGTTCGTTGGACGGCACGGGGGCACACATTTTACCACTTTGGAAGTGTCTCTCGCGCAAACTATTCAGTTTAGAAAAAAATGATATTAGAAACCTCAATATTATTTTTGAAGACCTATCCATAGATACCCCACACGTATGGGTTTGATGAAAAAAAGATTTTTGAGTTTCAGTTCTAAGTATGGGGACCCCCAAAATTTATTGTTTTTTTTTCTATTTTTGTGTGAAAATCTTAATGCGGTTCACAGAATACATCTACTTACCAAGTTTCAACAGTATAGTTCTTATAGTTTCGGAAAAAAGTGGCTGTGACATACGGACGGACAGACAGACAGACAGACAGACAGACAGACAGACAGACAGACAGACAGACAGACAGACAGACAGATAGACATGACGAATCTATAAGGGTTCCGTTTTTGCCAAATTTGGCTACGGAACCCTCAAAACGTCTTCCTAAGGGCGCCTACTGCGAGGCTCGGAGCTCGGCTTAGGATGACGTTGGGACGAATGGCAGGTCGGTTGGAATGGATTGAGCCATGGTTATATAGATGGTAATCGGTAAATGTAAAGTCGAATTCATATGACCTATGTTGTCGCGTAGATAAGTGTGTTGTCTTCTATGTTGATGGAGTCATATTGCGTTGCATTGCGTCAAATCGCTTTGGTCGCTCATCTAGGACAACAATGACTCCGATGCGTTCATATTTTGAGATTTCGGAGCTTCCCAACATATACGCGCTGAGGGTGGCCACCGAGGGTGGTTTTAGTGAGTAAAAATCTCACATAACCTGATTTCTCCTCCAAGAAATCAGAAATCCTATGAAGATTTCCCCCCCCCCCCCCCGATACCGATACTAAAAAAAAAACCGGCCAAGTGCGAGTCGGACTCGCGCACCGAGGGTTCCGTACAAACCTGTAGTAAGTTTTACGATTTATGACGTATTAAAAACAAGACGAAATGAACCGCAAAACTAACTTTGTTTGTAGAGGTTTATTGTTAATATCAAAAAATTACGTTTGTTGTATGGGAGCCCCCCTTTTATATTTACTTTATTGATATTTAATTATTTATTTTGAAAGGTAATATACAAGTTAATATTCTGTGAAAATTTGAACCGTCTACCTGTTACCGTTTTTAAAATTGAGCAAAAAAATACGAAAAAAACACGTTTATTGTATGGGGACCCCCCTTAATATATATTTTTTTTTAATTTTTAGTATTTGTTGTTATAGCGGCAACGGAAATACATCATTTGTGAAAATTTCAGCTTTCTAGCTATCACGGTTTATGAGATACAGCCTGGAGACAGACAGACAGACAGACAGACAGACAGACAGACAGACAGACAGACAGACAGACAGACAGACAGACAGACAGCGGAGTCTTAGTAATAGGGTCCCGTTTTTACCCTTTGGGTACGGAACCCTAAAAAACGAGCGTGCTTTAGACCACACGACTGAAGTAAAACTTTTTTAGCTCCATCTATTTACGATATATGCACTGGCTATGAGAGAAAGAGAGAAAGAAAATGTGTGCTCGCACCTCTCTCTCTTGCCCCTACAGTAATATACGAAACAACCCTCTCTCTCTTTCTATCTTCACTAACTTATATCTCTCTCTCAAGTTCCGCTCGCCTCGCCCGATCACACTTTTCGTAACGCTCTCGTCACGCATTCACCAGCTTACTCCCCAAGTCAAGCGTGCGTAAAGAAGTTTACTTCAAAAAAACCGGCCAAGTGCGAGTCGGACTCGCGCACCGAGGGTTCCGTACAAACCTGTAGTAAGTTTTAAATTATTAAAAAAAAACTACTTACTAGATCTCGTTCAAACCAATTTTCGGTGGAAGTTTGCATAGTAATGTACATCATATATTTTTTTTAGTTTTATCATTCTCTTATTTTAGAAGTTACGGGGGGGGGGACCAACATTTTACCACTTTGGAAGTGTCTCTCGCGCAAACTATTCATTTTAGAAAAAAATGATATTAGAAACCTCAATATCATTTTTGAAGACCTATCCATAGATACCCCACACGTATGGGTTTGATGAAAAAAAAATTTTTGAGTTTCAGTTCTAAGTATGGGGACCCCCAAAATTTATTGTTTTTTTTCTATTTTTGTGTGAAAATCTTAATGCGGTTCACAGAATACATCTACTTACCAAGTTTTAACAGTATAGTTCTTATAGTTTCGGAAAAAAGTGGCTGTGACATACGGACGGACAGACAGACAGACAGACAGACAGACAGACATGACGAATCTATAAGGGTTCCGTTTTTGCCAAATTTGGCTACGGAACCCTAAAAAGGACAGCGGGTAAAATCGTATATCCTTTAAAGGTTCGCGGAGTTCAACCAATCGCACGGTGAATGCATCCTATGGCCGGCGGTGCGCGACTTGCTCATCAACTTCACGCTGCCTCCCGACGCGCCGCCGCCCGCCGCGCCGCCGCCGCCCTAGCGCCCGCCCGCGCCCGCAGCCTGCTCGCACGCGCTGCCCGAATACAGCTTACACGATTGATCGTGGTGCAAATCTGCCCCCCGATTGTGTAAGGAATCCCCGAATCGTAATCGTTTGTGAAACGTATAATTCGACCTGTTTAAAGAGTTCATACACGCCTGCATATCAAAAAGCATGTATGAACTCCTTAAACAGTTCGAGTAATACGTTTTAAGCTGTCAAACGATTACGATTTGGGCCTCCGGTTGTGCACAATTTGTTGAACTAAATTAACGTTTGGCTACCAAAACAGCAGTGGGTTGTAAATATAAAACACAATCCCTTTCACAATTTTCTCTGTGAATAAGGATACCAGTTCCTGTCAATTTGGTTTAAGAGATCGTGTTCCGGAATTACAACCATTTAGCACATTTTTGTAAAGCCATCATCTGGAGAGCTTGCAAACAAAATCAGACTTGTCCACGCCAACAGATATGGTTATATTTTTTGTAAACATCTTGAATTATAATGAATTAGAATTTCATACTGCGTTTAAAAAAACATCAGCTCCTTTAGAGCTGGAGTTAGTGGGTGAAATGTATTTAATGATCTAAGTTAATGAAGTCAACCCTCAAGCTGATGATACTGATTTTATTTATTGATATTTTAAGTCAAATTATAGACTTGTTTTTATTGGTCTTGTTGGTACTTGGTCTAGTTGTTAATAGAGACAGTTGTTTTTATTATGAGTTTTAATATATAAAATAAGGTATGTACTTGTAAATTTGTATAAATAAAGTAATTTTGTAACTAACTTACGTATTTTTTATACGCCTATCACATTATAGTAGACATCTGTAATTAAAATTAAAGACTTCAAACTTTAAGAACTTGAAAGGCTTGATAAACAAAAAAAAATATTAAAATAAAACTATCAATAATAATTAGTTCTTTTGTAGTTCGATTAGTTTAGCGGTGTGTTTAGTGAGAGCACTGTCTTGTGCACAGACAGACAAACACACTTTCGCTTTTATGATATTGGTATGGATTCTTCTGTCCTCATGATTGATTAAACTGCCTATCTGATATGATCTGCAGTCGTCATGTATTTATCTCGCTTCTATTATTTCTAAGGACTGCTCCCAAACGGCTGGGCCGATTTTAATGATTTTTTATGTGTTCGCACCGACCGCATCTTCTCCGAGTTCGGCCGTTCGAGTGGCCAATCAGGGGTACGGGCCTTGAGGCATAGCCTCCTTACCCGGGCAGGGCGCGGGGTAATTCTGTACCCCGGTGAATGTCTTCTAGACAGTTAAGCTAGGGCCTGCCTTGTAAAGCCCTGGGCCAGTTGTCGGTTCTGGGGCAGGGTCCGCGCTCCGGCCGACGTCATCGCCATCGCGTGCGGGACCCGTCTTATATCCAATTATCTCGGTTAGTATTATAAACTCTTCTACTCTACTCTGTGACTCTACGCTACTATTACTATTGTAGACTTGGATCACGCGAATCCCTTCGTGAAAAATTTAAAGAGATTGGTGCGGCGCCTTCACAATACATAATCATATACTAATATTAAAAATGCGAAAGTGTGTTTGTGTGTTGGTTTGTCCTTCAATCACGCCACAACGGAGCAACGGATCAATGTGATTTTTGGCATAGGTATAGTTGAGGACCTGGAGAGTGACATAGGCTACTTTTTATCCCGGAAAATTAAGGAGTTCCCGCGGGAATCAAAAAAACTTAAACTACGCGGACGAAGTCGCGGGCATAAGCTAGTATACAATAATATAGTCTTTGTTACGCAGAACATTAATCTTTGTAGGCAAACAAGTGATATGAGTGATACTCACAATCGATGTACCTACTAGAAACCGCCATAATGCTAGTAAACAGCACCATATCGTGTGGGCAAGGTGCAGAAATCCTATGTGGGATCGATTGTACGCGAGTTTCTGGAAGGTGCGGAGCGAGCTTTCGTAACAACAGATGCTCAAGCAGCTTGAGTGGGCAACCGTTCGAGTGGGTGCCTGGATGGTTAAGATTCACAACTGGACCTGGTAGGTGACGCAGTCGAGTTCTAGGATTTTTACTTTTTTACCTATTATTGTCAGGACAACGTCTGTTTCTTAAACTTTTCAATCTGTGTACCTACATGACAATTATTGACAATGTGGCATGATATGTCGATTCGACTTGGTAATCATTTTTATTTTCATTGCAAACTATGCAAATAAGCAACATGTTTGATCTTTTAACTTAAATTTTGTTGTTTGGGTGTAAATAATGGCCAGTCCAAAATCGCAGGATACAATATTTCACTTTGAAAACAGAGAGGCGGTAAGTATCTAACACAGAACCTATAGGAATTCATTTGAATATGAATTTAGTAGACGAATATATCAGATAACAAATAGAACGTAACAAAATTCTTGGTCCACAGCAAAGTCAATGGTCAGAGGTATGGTCAACTACTCACATCCCAGCATTGGATAATGCTTCTGGCGGTGCAGGAGGCCCTAAAGGTCGCCGCAAACTACGGCTGGGTTCGCTCGCGCTTGGAGCTTTCTTGACTATGCATTGTCGGGTGTCTGCTTCAGCGCTTACAGGCGGATTTTGTACGATAAGCTTACGTATAGTTATAAAGATTTAACTGATTTAGAAGGTTTATTGTTACTATTATGAGGCAGGTACAACACGCACTATTTCAATTTATTATCTCACTAGAATGATGCCCGCGACTTCGTCCACGTCCACGGGTTTCCCGTGAAAACTTTAATTTTCCGGAATAAATGTTCCCTGTGTTAATTTAGGGAAAGCTATTTCATTCCCAGCTAAATCGGTTTTTTCGGATGTAGTGTGAAGGAGTAACAAACAAACAAATTTTCACATGTATAATAATAAGGTTACATGATCAATGACCATCGAGATATTAGTTGAAGATGAACATATTATTTAGAATTAATTTGCATAATAGTTGTTTTCATGTTGTTCCTGATCTTGGCGACGGTGGTGCTCGCAAATCCGTTGCGTCATTTCGAGGTGTATCTTGGTCAGTGGAGTATCAGTGGACCGGGCCGTGCTTTTCGTATTTTGCCAATGTTTGAAGGTTCGTAAATTAATTATTTATCATTTTTAGGGTTCCGTAGCCAAATTTGGCAAAAACGGAACCCTTATAGATTCGTCATGTCTGTCTGTGTGTCCGTCCGTATGTCACAGCCACTTTTTTCCGAAACTATAAGAACTATACTGTTGAAACTTGGTAAGTAGATGTATTCTGTGAACCGCATTAAGATTTTCACACAAAACTAGAAAAAAAACAATAAATTTTGGGGGTCCCCATACTTAGAACTGAAACTCAAAAAATTTTTTTTCATCAAACCCATACGTGTGGGGTATCTATGGATAGGTCTTCAAAAATGATATTGAGGTTTCTAATATCATTTTTTTCTAAACTGAATAGTTTGCACGAGAGACACTTCCAAAGTGGTAAAATGTGTGTCCCCCCCCGTAACTTCTAAAATAAGAGAATGATAAAACTAAAAAAAATATATGATGTACATTATCATGCAAACTTCCACCGAAAATTGGTTTGAACGAGATCTAGTAAGTAGTTTTTTTTAATAATTTAAAACTTACTACAGGTTTGTACGGAACCCTCGGTGCGCGAGTCCGACTCGCACTTGGCCGGTTTTTTATCAAACTCATGGAACATTATTTGTTATATAATACGATTCAGAAAATAATGTATGAGTTTTTGTCGATTCCCACGTACTTAACTATCAATAGGTTTTGATAAAAACGAGTCGAACTTTCCGCGTGTTATGATCATAATATAATATTATGACGTCATGATCAATTCAATATGGCGGATATGTCAAATAGATTTACGAAACATAAAAATGAGATAAATGATACAGTTTGAAATTTGAATACCAAGGAAAGGTCTTATTGTTTATATTCAGAAAATGTTTAATTTGACGAAAATATAACCAGTTCGACAGTTATTATTGTGGATTTATTTGCCCAACATTTAAGCCATAAGTCATAAGTCATAAATATTTATTCAATTTAGGGCTAATTTTTCAATCGTCAGATAAATTTTATCGGAGGAATAAATTTGACGTTTTGGCAGATTTTCAATACAAAACCTGTCAAAACGTCAAATTTATTCCTCCGATAAACTTTATCTGACGATTGAAAAATCAGCCCTAAGGTAGGTACACTACACTTATTGACGTCCAGTTACATAAAAATAAAAATATGATGGTGATAATCTGTTACGGTATCTTAAAACTAAAGCTACGAGGGTTCCAAACGCGCCCAGGTCTGAGAAGAGCCCACAACAAACTCAGCTGGGGTTTTTTATTTTTTTTCATTATCACCATCTCACAAATCATCTTAACTAAGGAACTATCAGAGCCATTAGAGCAAATTATTGCCAAGCTTCCTTGTCATTTAAGTAATCCTTCACATGGTAATAGGATTTTCCAATGAGTTTACGTTTTACATTAACTTTGAACTTATTCAGAGACATCTTCAACATGTCTTCTGGGAGCTTATTGTAGAAGCGGACACATTTTATGCATTTAAGTACCTATAGATTTTTTATAGGTACATAAATAGATAAATGTTGGGCAAATATTGTACTTATATCTGCTTTTATTGCTCTCCCAGGTATCGGTATAGCGATATGCATCAACGCGTTGGTGCGAGCGATTGTTTGCTGCACGATAGCTGCTATTACTCTGATCTACGTGACGCATTCTGTTGCAGATGCTAAGTTACCTAATACGTATTGCAGGTAAATTCACATTTTTTTGTAGTACCTACCTATTGATGAAAAACTATAATAATTATGAACCTTTATATAATATGACTGTTTGCTCTTTAGTCATAACTATTTTACGCCTAGTTACTTAACTGATTTTAACTAAATTTAGAACCCTTAAGCACCTGGAGAAGGACATACCTAATAGGTACACTTTTTATTTAGGCAAAATAAAATCTAAATTGATAAATTCGCCACTTCTATGAAAACACACGCCATGGAAAAATGGATTGAAACTTGATTTTCCTAATTCCAGGGATTTCGATTTGAAGCCATACAATCCAATCCTGAAAGAAATTAATCTTTTGATGCTAAGAGAGGTAAGAAAACAATGATGTTGTGCTATCAAAATCGATATTTTCTTAAATACACGAGCAGAATTTTAATTGTTCCGTTTTAGTCCAGATTTTCCTTAGCAACGGGAGAATTCGCAGTAGGTGAAAATGAAACGGAATTCGTTACTGTCGGTACACATGATTTCGCGTGGAGGAACGCAAGTACAAAGCTAAGGATTAGAAAAAGGTTACCTCTCCTTCATTTTTTAGATATATAATATTAATCTAAGTAGATAAATGTAATGGTGCAATTCTACCAGTGTGTTGCACAAATGCTTGTCTGGGTTGACTCGCATAGGCAAACACGTTGGTAGATTTTTTCTGCTCATCCTATTATCTAGGTATGTATACCTGCATATTCAAATATTCGTGCACAAATGCTGCACATGTTTTTGGAGGAATCGTACCATTACCTAATTTATAATTTTATTATAGTGTTTATCTACAATTTCTACCTGCCGGTTGCGCAATTTTTTTATGTGTATTTAAAATCGCACCATTAAATGTAAATCAATAGTTACTTTTTCATTAAGTATTTTAATCACGAGGCACAAGATAAAATTGCCTAAGTACAGTATAAAAATATGATGAACCTACTTTTATTTTGAGGCCTGAATTCTTTCTTCGATGATGTCTGTTAGGTACATCAGTTGCTCTAGCGAGTACAGATTCAGTGCAATGCTGACAGCGCGGCGTCGCAAAACGTGTATACCTACATCATCGTAGGAAGAATCGGGCTTATGAATATGTATCATTTGTATACTTTTAGACCATTAAAACAAGGATCAAGGCGGAATCTCGGCCAAAAAATTGAAGTATGCAACGAAAGCTATACGATAGGATATCCTATTCTGTCTAACACTCCAGCGTATAATTTCTTTTAGTAAGTTTTTTTTTCTTGTAATTAGAATTCTATAACTTTGGTATGAATTGAGCTATACTCGCAAGAGCAGAGCTGTATTATCGATTGCTGGGATGACAAACTACCGCCATGTGCGTGCTTTAACGACTGCGCGATCATGTGTTGTTTGACAAAAACAAATGCATATGTACAGAGCATAGGCGTAATGGATACCTGCCTCAACTCTCAAACTAATGGGCGAAGACCAGTCAACGTTTTTCAAACTAGAGGCCAAATTGTCTAAGCAAATCGAAAACATTTTGACAGCTTAAAACTCGAACTGTTGGAGTTCATATATGCTTTTTGACGTGTAGGCACCCATGATTCCATGAACTCCTTATACATCTAACTATACTTTATACGTTTACGATTACAATTTCCTTAAAAAAACAAGGGGGGGGCAAATCGCTGTATTGCATTAATCTGCAAAGCATTGTACATACCTAATACATATTATGTAATCGTAAAGATTTTTCTTTTCAGTGTGGAAGTGGTTTTGTTTCGTGAAGACTATAATTTCGGTCAGTTCAATATGCCGTTGGTGGTATGCATCATTTTAATTTGGGGAGTTCTGTGGTTATTGCTGGTTGCAGAGCGTCTAAATCACGGCAAGGTTCGTGAGTTTTATTTAGGCTTCATTATATACCCCTCGACTGCCTCGTTGGTCTAGTGGTTAGCATGTTCAACTGCGGCCGACGAGGTCCCGGGTTCGAGTCCCGGGTCGCGCCATAATTAAGTATTGGGTTTTTCTGTCTAGAAATTATCAGTAGTAGTAGCCCGGAGTTAGGAAGTTGGTGGTGTTTCACCCCCGTGCCTCGGAGAGCACGTTAAGCCGTCGGTCCCGGTTATTATCACTAACATGATAATATAGTCGTTAAAGCCCGCCAACCCGCACTGGAGCAGCGTGGTGGGTCTAAGCTCTAATTCCCTCTCTCCTATGAGAGTGGAGGCCTGTGCCCAGCCTGTAGTGGTGGTAGTGGATATACCTACCCATAGCCGCGCATTAGGGCTGGCCTTTAGTAGGTACTGCCTTCAACTGGAATATGTTTGGAATTGATTTTGACGTCCTCGGTCCCATTTGTTACCTAAAGCTGCAGATACACTGGTTCAAATAGCGTTTCCACGCGTGTAACGCGGTTGCCCGTCAATTAGAGCGACCGATTAATTAAACGTCATAACACTAGAGTGCGACGTGCAAAAATTTATTTGGCAAGTGTGTACTTCTATTTTATAAATCTAAGTGATTCCCGCCACTTTGTAGATTTAGGTTTACTTTTAATCCCATGGGAACTCTTTGATTTCCACACATGAAAAGTATCCTGTTTCTAGGCTTTAGCTTTATATACTTTGAACCTATTTCCGTCTTAAATCGGTTACACGAATAGGCCGTGAAAAAAAGCTTTTTATCACTCATTACACCCCACACAATATTGGATTTATACATATAGAAAGTTATTTTTCTGATATGAGTGAAAAGGCATCTTCTAGGCGCGCGCTTTAACCTTGAACCTAGACCTCATCATTGCTTGTCAAGCGCAAGCCTATCTTGCAATAAAAAAAAATACGATTTTAGTGATGAAATGAGGAACATAAAAGAAATATATATTATCATTTTGCAGCTTATTTGGAATAACATGTCTTCATGGCTAGTAGTTATACCCTGGATATGGGCCGCTTTGCTGATGATCACTGCGATTATCAACCTCGCCTCTATGCCCAAATCTTTGCGTAAAGTATTCAGAATCGGTGCTAAAGAAGCTCTTGCGGTACGTACATATTAGTTTTAATATATTATATGTGTATCTCTAAACGAGGTCTTAATTGAGTCTAAAGTACTTCGGTGAGAGAACTCTCCTCGAACTTCTGGATGCAATCACATAGTTTCTTCATATTGACAAATTAATAATCATACTAGGTAATATTATAAATGCGAAAGTGTGTTTGTTTGCTGGTTTGTCCTTCAATCACGCCGCAACGGAGCAACGGATCGACGTAGTTTTTGGCATGGGTATAGTTGAGGACCTGGAGAGTGACATACTTAGGCTTAATACTTTTTATCCCGGAAAATTAAGGAATTCCCGCGGGAATCAAAAATACTTAAACCACGCGGACGAAGTCGCGGGCATCAGCTAGTATTAAATATGAAAATCGTTAAGCCGAACAAATAAGTACTAAAATAAAATTAATCAAGTGTGAAATAGAAAAAAAATAGTGCACTTTTTGCCTTCGATATTGACATAGAGAGAGGGCGCCCGTCTGATTTTTCTCTGTAAAAACTCTTTTGCCAGAACTTTACAATTATTGCATCGCGTTGAATACCGACGCGATGCTACTATGCATTTTAAGTAATTGGGTCCGAACACATGGTCTTAACTCTACAATTTCAGGGAATGGCTGACGCGTTAGAGGTAGCCCTCTATATACATTCAGCTAGTGTGGGAACGGAGATAATCCATGGAAAAGGACTTAATCATTACGGTAAATATTTTAAATGTACGTTTCTAGGTACCTATAGGTATTTGGCTTGTCGAAATTAGTGATCATAAGTTATTTATAACCCCTCTTCCCAGATCATGACATCCGCCTTCGTGAAAAATAAAATATATTTTACGTTTTTATCCAATAGTATAGATTTTGTCGACAAATGATTTTTTATGGAGCCAATTTTGTGTGTTTAAATCGACGTTAGTTCGTTTCACATTTTGCAAGTAAGGTCCATATACCTAAGTAGGTACTCGTGAATTAAAAAGCTTTGCTCCAAGTATTGATTCAATCATTTAGACGCACCTTTGCACTGCGGTCTTCTGCTCCTATGTCCGCGTTGAATATGAGCGGCAGAAGCTTTGTACTTATACTCTCGCTCACACTTTAAGACAATTAAGAAATCGGAAAATGCATTATGCAACCCTGTGACATTTTCTCTCCCGTGTCTCACTCATTCAATAGGCAACAATAGGCGTTGTCAAGCGAAATTCTCGTAACTTCTGTGCTCAAAAAACATTTGTATTGATTCAAGCATCTGGGCATATAGACCCGCACCTCGGCGGCGAGAACGTGTGGCACAGCGGTCTGCTGCTACTCATGTCCGCTTTACACGCGGGCGGCGCCGCGTCTTGCGCTCTGGTCGACTGCATCCAGCCCAACACCAAGAGACTGTATGACATGAATGAAAGTGAGTAGGTACTCAACAATAAGTACAGAAGAGAATTAAAAAAAAGAATTAAGATTCGTCCCCCCTGTCTACAAAAGTGTAGACAGGGGGGACGAATTGAGCAATGGAGAAGTTTACCATTTTTTTTATTTACTAGCTGATGCCCGCGACTTCGTCCGCGTGGATATACCAAGTTTCATCGAAATAACTTGAGAAATGACGGACTTTTATACAAACTTTCAACCTCTATTTCACCCCTTTGGGGGTGGAATTTTGAAAAACTGTGAAACACGTATGTTTTTATTTATAACCCGCTGCTCATATACCAAGTTTCATGGATATAACTTGAGAAATGAAGGACTTTCATGCAAACTTTCAACCCCTATTTCACCCCTTCGGGGGTAAAATTTACGAAAACTGTGAAACACGTATTTCTTCATTTTTAACCGGTAGCTTGTATACCAACTTTCATGGCTATAACTTGAGAAATGAAGGACTATCATACAAACTTTCAACCCCTATTTCACCCCTTCGGGGGTAAAATTAACAAAAACTGTGAAACACTTATTTCTTCATTTTCAACCAGTAGCTTGTATACCAAGTTTAATCGATATAACTTGAGAAATAACGGACTTTCATACAAACTTTCACCCCCTATTTCACCCCCTTAGGGGTGGAATTTTGAAAAACTGTGACACACGTACTTCTTTATTTTTTACCGTTAGCCAAAATAAAAAGTTTCGTCGATATAACTTGTAAAACATCTAGAGAAACGAAGGACTTTCATACCAACTTTCATCCCCTATTTCACCCTTTTGGGGATCGAATTTTCAAAAACGGTGAAACACGTATGTCTCCATTTTCAACCCGCAGCTCATATATCAAGTTTCATGGCTATAACTTGAGAAATTAAGGACTTTCATACAAACTTTCAACCCCTATTTCACCCCTTCGGGGGTAGAATTTCGGGATAAAAAGTATCCTATGTCCTACCTCGTAGTATAGGCTCAAATCGTGCCAAGTTTCGTTTGAATTCATTCAGTAGTTTCGGCGTGATGCGCGGCCAAGATACAGACAGACAGACAGACAGACAGACAGACAGACAGACAGACAGACAGACAGACAGACAAAAATGAAAAAAATTACAGATTTGGCTTCAGTATCGAATAATGAGTGCCCTCCAAAAAAAATTTTAAAATATTTTAAAATATCTTCAATGTACAGAATTGGACCTGTTACAGTTTTATTATAAGTATAGATTATGAAAATTAAGACAAAATAAAACAAAAATATGAAAGAATCATTAAAATATCTCAACAAATGAAAAAGTCATGGAACTTAGGGTGCGTTCCGAAATACACTGAGAGCACTGGAAGTCCCCAGTAAAGAGCACTGCCAGTGCTCGCAGTGCTTATAACGGAACACACACTTAGTTGCGCTTGCAAGTGCGGTCGTGTGACGTCACACGACCCTATCAACCGACTTTATAAAGCCTCACTCGAGTAAGATACAGCATACGGTGTACATTAAATAATTAAACTTATTAAATAATTAATTTCTCAGTCATTTATTGATGGACTTAAAAAAATCACTGATTTATTAGTTTTAATCTACATTTTACTTCCGTTGGGTTATATAACTATGATATTCACATCACTAAAATATGATAGATAGGTCTCAACGTCCTACGTCTCAAGTAAAACAGACTATAACCTCACCTTGTTTTAAAGCTCAAGTGCTATCGAAATAATTTTAAACCTATTTTTGTTACCAGGCACATTGTGGATAATTCCTATGTACTCCAAGTGTACTTTAGTCAATAATTATTCACATTTCATGTAAGCTTTAATTGTAAATTTTATTTCTAAATCTTTGGAGTGTAGACAAGTCACCCTCACCCCTCATGTTTTCCTCCGTTATACTTTTTCAGGTCTGTTCTTATATTTAGCGGACTAACTTTTTCCTACATGACCGTGGCATTTGTTCTTGTCAAGACATCGCTACATACTATATTTGAATATAAGGTTAAATTAGTGTAAGTTTTCAACGTTTTATGTAATTTTCAATTAAAAAAATATTAGCTTGTTTGTTATTCATAACTACATTTGAAATAAGCGATATCTCGGAGTTTGAAGACAATTTTGGATGACTCCATAAATTACTGTTATGAGTATAAGACCTGAAAACTAAATAGTATTTTAGCCATTATTTATTTATTATTAATCACAGTTTTGCAGAGCAAATGGTGGTAGCCGGCATAATACTAAGCTGTATGGGATTGAGCCTTCTATTTGCTACTACTGTAAGTTCCCGAATTAAAATTGTATTGTTGCAACATAAGTAAGTAGGTATTTATCAAAGGTAAACATACAGCTGATTTCTCGGTGCAAATATGAAACCTGCCTTCGTTTTGAATATGTCAGATTTGCCATATGCTGATCGTAGATTTTCGCAAGTATCGCTACAGATAAGCCACCGAATCCATTTTCAGTTCTGAATAGGCTAGAGACAAGCTGTATTGCCATTGTTTGCACCATTTAAAATGCGCGAACAGAGGTCACATTAGCGTCGAACTTTACTGATTCCATAAAATCCTTATGCCCGAAACTTCGTGCTCACATCATTGAAAAATATATTAAGTAAAAAAAGTAAAGTAAAATATATATCTACTTTATTGTACACCTTAAAAATAAATACTACAAAAATAATAATATAATGGACATGGCACAACAGGCGGCCTTATCGCGTTCACTTTCATGCTGTCACGTTGTAAAAACTGAGACTATGCACTTGCTTCGCCCTTTTATTGTTATTTCAACTTTCTTCACTCAATATAATTGCAGCCTTGTTTGTTCACATTTTTGTATGCAGGGTGGTGTAGCACTTCTAGAGAGCGTGGACGCGATTATGACGGGCGTGGCGATGCCATTTGTTTGTCTGCTAGAACTCGTGGCACTGATGTACGTTTACCGAAGCCACGACTTTGTGTCCGATATGAACATAGCGACTGAGGAAAATGCATGCGCCTCGAGGATCAGCACTCAATGGCAGATGATACCGGCTATAACGTTGGTAAGAATGGCTGATGTTTTATTATGCATAAGTTAGAAGAAAAAGACAGCAATTATTGTATTTCTTGTTCGAGCGTTTTGTTGCGTACTGCGAATGTGTCTCACACTAAACGCTTTTGTAAACTGAGAGACGAGTTGCGACTTCGCATATCAGTCGATTGCGATTGTCAAGCAACGTTGACCCAAGTCGGTAACTGGATGGGTGTCCGAATACGGCTTCTTCGTTTTCTCCGTGCCGCGGAGAGCACGTTAATTTCACTTACATTGAATATACGTTGAAATAGTATCTACTCTTAGTTCGTATGCGGAAGGACCTGGGAACCCACCGCATTATTATCCCAAGAAAACCCCTGCCATTGTGTGATGAATAGAAAGGGGTCACGACTCTCAGAAATGAGGAATACGACGCAGAGAGAGAACTTTTTTGATACAAAGTGTAGAACTCTTTCCGGCATCCGTGTGTTCCGTCTCGTAATACTTCAATACAAGAGGTAATGGGGCTGATTCTGTGTAACACAATCTCTAAACTAAACTAAAATGGCAGCTTTAAATGTAGTTATGTCCCTTTCCGTAGGGAGTATTATGAAAGGGTTAGCAATATTTGTAATGCTCTAATTTTAGTTTAGTTTAGAGATTGTGCACTACAGAATCAGCCCCAATGTTAACCTTCTAAGCATGCGTGCTTCAATCCATCTTTATGTATATTTTGGTTTTTGCTATGATTGTCGTGATGCGAAAGTCTAATGTTTCTTTGCAGGTAACACTAATAATGAAGTTAACGGTACTGTGCAGCGCGGAGATGCCGCGCTCGCTGCTGTGGTTGTCCACAGTTGCTCTCGCGGCCGTAGTGGTCGCCGCGCCCATACGCGCCGTGCAGAACATTAACGGTTTCCTTAGACGTGGCCAAAATGAACGCCGCTAGTGAAGATATTGTTACGTTATTATATTATTATTGCGCCGAAAATATTGCCCTATTCAAATGTAAATGTAGTTTTGCGTCTCCTGCTAACTTGACTCACAAATTCGTTGTTAAAACATTATTAAAGAATGCAAATAGGACAAAAATTGAATAAGTGTTTTTATGCGGTTTAATGAGACTATAGAGTTTTCCGAGATGCCAAATTAAAAAAGTAACCAGTGCTTTAAAAAATATCCTGTGTAAGTTAATTTCTATTAGGTTTTCAATTGTTATATTTTATTGTGTCATAAACTTTGATAAGTCAAATTATGTAAGCTATTGTAATGAGATTATAAAATAATGGAAATTAAAAAACCAATGATTGAAAATAAAAGTTTATTCTTTCGATCATTTAAAATATTTATAAATATAGACCTTTGTACAATGTATTAACATGCGTACGCATAATATGATCGTCGCTTGGTGCGTGCCACAGCTTTTGAGCTTTTTTGGTAAAAGTTGATTATGACAAATAATAAAAATATTGTAACACGCACTCAACACTGCAGGCGATATTTAGTCACCTAGGTTTGCAAACAAATTCTCTGAAATTAACGCTCATAAAAAGTGATGAGGCATTATTAGGAACGCTTAAATCAATAGCAGACGGATGCGGTAGTTCACCAGATACAACACTATTCTAACCTACGATGTCTATTCCAGCATTAAATTAAAATATCACAATATTTACATATTACTCAGGACTATTCAATAATATCAATATTACTATGTGACACAAAGTTTTAAATATCTGGCCGAGTCGACACCAGTAAAAAATTGCGTTCTGCGTCAAGTTCGTTCGACGAAAGTGGACTATTCGAAAAAACTTAAAATTTCCGGCGAACTGGGTTCTTCCTGCTACGCAATTTTTTATTGATGTTGACGCGGCTTTTGAATTATTCAAGATATTACACAGATCCCAAAAACTAGTAACGCGAATAGCCGCCAGAATAGTGGAGATGAAACCGTTACTATTAATATGTGGATGGCGATGATGAATGACTTAATGGGGGCTGTCGGGAGTCACCGTCGTTACTCGCAATATTTCTTTAGTATTTATTCTGATTTGAAGGATAGAAGGCATTGATTTAAATTAAAACTTATATACATATTATGTCCTTAATATTAATTATGTCAACTCGCAACATTCAATACGGTAACTTTTACAAATTTATTTGTTTCAATAGTTTATTTAGAACTATATAGTTAGTTTAGTAATTGACGACGGTGGCTTCGGACAGCTGCCTTAAATTTATACAAATTTAATTTGGTTTATAGTCGCACAAATGATAGCACAAGTTGCTCTAGCAATATCGATTTTTTAAATATCTACATGTAAAGATTCAATCTTTAACACCCGAAGTTCCTTCGTTTTCACTCTCTAATAATACTATCAATCGACTCAATTTGATCAATAAGATCAGTTCACCATCACGATACAAAGGCACATTTCTTCACTAATAAATTCACTACATTGGCCTGGCCTCGAACAAATAAATTACATTTAACTGCCGTGTCTCGTATATAGAATTGTCCTCATCACTGGGTCCAACGAGTATATAAACTGGGTCACTTGGCAATTAGAATCTAAAGTAGATTTAAATCTTTAACAATGTCACAATTCGATAGTACAATCACAATTCGTCGTATATAATAAATAGTCCTAGACACAGTCGTATCTTTCATTACGGATCAAACACAAAAAATCTTATGAAATGAAAAAACTTCTTTGTCTGTTGCTGTATTCCTACAATAAGGAAGGGAGGTGGTTATTATCAACAGAATGATAACAGAAAAACGCTATTGTCGTGTAAAAGAGTTTTACTTGCAACACCAGATGTTTTGTCAGACCATGACATTATTTCATGTATTTGAACCATAGGAAATGAAACGGTGGTCTCTCACTCTATGCAGTCGGGTCGACGCGACGGTACACGTTGAAGTGGTTAAGCTACGGTTTCCTCGGAAAGCGGTGCCGCCACATAGCGGCCGTAATATGACGATGAAACGGCGGACACAAGACGGCCTTCGCAACGGTAATAAGTACACATGGGCAGTTTCATCACTGCTACCGTATTTGTTAATCCTGACAAAATTTCTACGATTAGGTGCGCCGCTATTGAAAAAACCAGCGCAAAACTGTTTAACAATTTTAGGTATCGTTATGGAAAACGCCGACCTTTAAAATACCACGCCATCTTGTTCGTTTAGATAGCGTGTGAGTGACGTCACTCACGATACACCACGGTCGCAATGTGGCGGCACCGCTGTTCTAGGACGCCGCGTCTCGGGGCGGGTGACTAGGGCGCGGGCGCGGGCGCGGCGCGTCACAGCGTGCGCTGCGAGCGGCGTCAGAAGCGCCGCAGCGCGCTGGCCGCGCCCGCCGCTGCCTTGCGCGTGGGCTGCACCGACAGCGGCGCCACCAGCACCGACGCGCCCTCGCCGCCGCCGCCGCCGCTCGTGCCCATCTCCTGGACATCACGTCAAAAGTGTTTATATAGTCCGCGTCTTTTTTTATCCACTACAAGTTAGCCCTTGACTGCGATCTCACCTGATGGTTAGTGACGATGCAGTCTAACTCTAAAATGGTAGCGGACGGTAGTCTGTCCATTGGGTATTTGACTACTAGTCAAATAAATTATTTTTTAGTGATTTTTTATTATTAAATAGAGGATCCCTAAAAGTCGTAATATCCACGTTCCTTCTTAGTTTTATGTTGAATAACCATTTTAAACTATCGATTAAACTAAAAAAGTGCGTCGGACTTTGATGACGTCACTTCTTCTTCTTCTTGCCCTTGTCCCACGCTATGTGGGGTCGGCACAACATGTTTTCCTCTTCCACTCACTTCTGTCATTCGTCAACCTATCATTCACCCCTTTTATACGCATATCTTCTTTTACACAATCCATCCATCTTTTCTTTGGTCTCCCTCTACTCTTTTTTCCTTCCACATGCATAGATGTATGGATGGATGTTTGTTACTCAATCACGCCCCAACGGCTGAACGGATCTGGATGAAATTTGGCACAGAGATAGATTATAGTCTGGAATAACATATAGGCTTTTTATCCCGGAAAATTAAGGAGTTCCCGCGGGAAACGAAAAACCTCGATCCACGCGGACGAAGTCGCGGGCATCAGCTAGTATTTCATATAAAATCTAAATCTAAGCACGCGTTTTAACGTTTGGAAAAAAGTTGCTGATTTGACTAGTTGTCAAGCTCATAGTCAGAGTTTTGTCAAGCTCATAGTGAGATCCTGGCAACACTATACAAAACTAGTGGTCCAAGATCCCAGAGCCGCCAGACCTTACTTATTTTCTGAGAAACAAAATGTGTGTAATATAGTAGCTTTGGTACGTAGATTTAACGTACGCATACTCGCAAGTTTGGGGCGACGGCCAATTTATAGTTATAAGGTGCTAAAGGTAAGTAAAAACGTTGCTAACTTTACTTATTTTCTGAGTGCTGATTTTTATGTATGTTGTACAGAATATTGTTAATAATTAATAATCAATACTCCCAGACTCATGCCGTGGGCCATTATTTCTGCCAGACACTTTAAAGGTCGCAAAAAAAAAACTTAACTTTACTTATTTTCTGAGTCTTCATTTTTATACACGATACTCAGGGAACTGTTTCAATACTATTTGCAAGTAGCCAGACTAATCTGATGGGCCAAACATCCGCCAGACTCAATTTGAAATTTCGCTGTGATAAAATGTTGGCCTTATTTACAAGGTTTTAGGGACCTTTTTCATTGTGTGGAGTAAAGAAAACCAACCATCAATTATTGCAATATCTAAGCCTGTGTTTTAAAGCTTACAAAAATCTACAATAAAGAGGGTGAAATGAGGGTATGAACCTTACATGAAGGTTCTAAGTTTTTGAAGTTAGGGACTTGAAAATCGGCATTAAGGTTATCAGTTTTAAATAGTAATAACCTGTATAAGCAATTTTCTGAAAATCCACCCCAAAAGGGGTGAAATGGGGGTTGGAAGTTTGTATGGAAATCCTATGTTTTTGAAGCTAGAGACATGAAAATCGGCACTTAAGTTTTTAGTTTTTAATAATAAAAACCTGTATAAGCAGTTTTACGAAAATCCACAACAAAGGGGGTGAAATGGAAGTTGGAAGCTTAAGGTTCTAAGTTTTTGAAGTCAAGGACTTTAAAATCGGCATTTAGATTATTAATTTTAAATAATAATAACCTGTATAAGCAATTTTTCGAAAATTCAGCCCTAAGGGGGTGAAATGGGAGTTAGTAGTTTGCATGAAAGTGCTATGTTTTTGAAAACATGGAAATCGGCATTTAAGTTATTAACTAATTTTCAATAACAAAAACCTTCTTAAGCTATAGCCGCAAGAATGTTAAGAGTTTTGATAAGAGCAACGTACCACCGTGTAAAAGTGAGCTTCTGCAGCAGTTTCGGCAGCGAATTATATAAGCAGCTTATGGAATAATGCTTATTTGACAGAACTTATAATTTTTAAACCTGAAAATAACAGATGGATGTTGCAAAATAACAATTACCATTTTAACTGGTTCGATGGGGACCAATTACCGGGTTTTGTAAGAGAATCCCTTGAAGTAGAATCAGGTATTTTACTCTCACTTCAAATTGTTTTTATAAATTTTGAAGCTATTCGAAACTTTATTATTTTATTTGTTTTTACAGATGAAGATTTTACCAATGATATTGACGACGATAAAGATTTGAATAGTCCACACCAGGGCCTTTGCACTTAGAACATTTTTCGGTTGTATGGGGGTGTTAGTTCCACAACTCCCTAAAGGATGGCGCTCATGGCGCTTATCTTGTACTGAAAGTGTGTGTACCAAAAGTCTGTGATCAGGTCTGTGATGGCGCAGAAGTAAGTGTTCGTTCAGAAGTTTATGTTTTAGATCAATTTAATGCTTTTGCCATTTAAATAAACACATAGCTAATAATATGTAAAACAATTTTTTTGAGCAGAATATGAGTTATCTTAGATAATTTATAAAGATTTATCTGTTATAAATTTAGTGAGTTAGAAGTTTAATGAAACATTGGTGTTTTAATTTCTAAACGTGGCCAGCCGCCATTTTAAAGTTTGACAAGTTTGACATTGACGTGTTCGGTGGACGTGTTCTGGCATGCCGGATGCCGGGTGGGAAAAATTAGTAATTTTTTGTTTTATAAATTCGTTGAAATGTGAAACAATATATTATTTTAGTGTGTATTATGTGTGTACGATGTGAAAAACATAAAACTGTGGAATAATTGTTATAATTCATGTGTATTTTTTGTAATTGAGAATATAAGAGAAAATAATCAACATGCGTTTCATTTAGTAACATCTGAACACCATCTTTTACAATTTGTGTTTATCGTATAATAATTTATCTTAATTATTACAAGGTCACATAATTCTATAGTTGCAGAATTAGGTGATCTTGTAATAATTAAGATAAATTATTATACGATACACAAGGACTATAATATTATATAGTACCTACTATAGGACTGTAGTAGTGTGTAGTAGTGTGTGTAGGTATATACATATTTTAGTTGGACAACTTCCCGATAGATGTCGCTGCAGATGGAAAGTCGAGTAGCAACTCTATACCAGTATATATAATGTACTCTGTGGTCCACACCAATGTGCTTAACATGCACACAACGAGATTATATCAGAGAGAGATAGAGATGTTGTCGTTGCCAGCTGTTGCACAAAATGCGGTATATTACAAGAAAAAATTATTCGGCATGTAAAGATTCGTAGAGAAAAATACCACAGATAATAAATATTACTCTCATCTTTACTTTTGACGTAACGAGTTAGGTAGTATTAACCATGTTAGGTTCGGTAGATAAATAGAGATAACGGGTAGACATAATATTACTCGTTGTGTGCATGCTAGCCCCACAGGATTGGCTAGATGAGGAATTACCAAACTTCGACGATAACGATAGTGATGATTATTAAAAATAACATTTGTTGGCGCCGATAATGCAGCGAATTAAACCGAAGGTGGCCGACAGGGCCCGAGCGAGCGGACGGCGGCGGATGGAGCCGTTAAAAAAATCAGAGAGACGATAGTACACTGCCGAGTGCCGACGCTACTACGAAAAACAATAATTAATTACGTCTTTAAAAATTATCATCTTTGCATCTGTGATAAACAACTACAAATATTAATAAATCTACCATTATAAATTCAGTGTATTAATCAAGACCTTCTGCGTGTTATTTGCAACAATCTACAACAAAATTTATGGTGACCCCGACGTGATGATGTAATCAAGGACGAATTACAACGGTGAAATTCATCTTTTGGAAGGCGATTATCCCGAAGGCAGAGGTGACGATCAAAACCGAGGGAAGTAACGCTCATTCCTATACATCTTTATTCCTTCTTTATCAATTTTGCTTCAGTTTGTACCTATAAACGCCGATAGTTTTTTCCTTGAATACGTCATACATATTCATCTTTTCATGTTACAAAATTTCATTAAATAATAAGATATTTCATCTTAATACATAACTAACTTTCATCTTAATACATCATTATTTAGTGTTATTAGTTTATTTCAACCATATTTCAAGTAAATTTTACATATTTAGCGATATAAAGTGAAGACATTTTGAGTAGGTTATAACGTTCATTTTATTCAGATTCCATAAGTTTATTCCAAAGGTTCCCTATAATTTCCAGTGTAAACAGTGTCGAATTAAGACTGTACTGTATTAAATATACAATGCATCAAGTCTTTTCCTATAATTAAACAATATTCGCCGACTATTTTCAGGGTCAAGCGGTGAGAATTTGAGTCGAGTCGGTCGCGAGTTTTCTGCCTACCTCCCGGACTCCCGATTGCCGCGCGCGTCGTGCGATCGAGTCAGCTGTGCCGAGTTTTTATGCATCAGTAACTATTACGCTCGGTTGGTACCGGGTTCGAGGTTGGTTGATACATTGTTTTTGTTATTAATTTTAAAATTTTGATTTTTTCTTCGTATCGTACATTGTTGTTTGCACTTATAAAATGACCGAATTAAAAGAACTTGTTGCACAAAGAGGACGCGTAAAAACACGCATTACTCTTTTCGAAAAATACCTAACGCCTCTTCTGGACACCAAATTAAATAAAAGTCAATGCAATGAATTAAGTTTACGGTTAAGTAAGTTTCAAGATTTATCATACAGTTTCGATGAATTACAATCAAAAATAGAATCTTTAGATAAGGACGAAGAGTTTCAAATGAGCGAAAGAGAGGAGATAGAAAATAGATTTTTTAGCTTGATAGCACGGTCTCAAGAGTTATTACAACTTTTCGAGAACGCTTCAAAAAATGAATCCTCCTCAGCATCTGTCAGTGGCTCCGACCGGTCGAAGCATCATCGTTTAAAATTACCTCCGCTTAAAGTTCCTTCTTTCAAAGGGGAACCAAGCAAATGGATTGAATTTCGAGACATGTATCTATCATTAATACACAATAATGATACTATCGATGATATTAGTAAATTTCATTATCTTAAATCGTATCTACAAGAATCGGCCAGCGAAGTTATTAGTTCTGTCACTGTTTCTTCTATCAACTACACCACAGCTTGGTCACTTCTTTGTGACAGATTTAATAATAAGCGACTTTTGATTAATGAACATATCAAAGGTTTATTTTCATTAGAACCTATTAGTAAGGAATCTGAAAAATGTTTACGTAATTTAATTGACAATATTACAAAAAATTTAAATGCTTTAAATTCACTTGGAGAACCAACAGAACATTGGGACTCTCTTATAATATACATGGCTTCTTCAAAGCTTGATTCATCTACAGCAAGAAAATGGGAAGAATTTAGGAGCACCCGTGATAGCGTAAACCTTAAAGATTTTTTTGAATTTCTGCGTCAGAGGGCAACTGTGTTGGAGACTGTCCATTCTAGCAAGCCTGTCAAATCAGATAAACGCAGTCAATTCGTTAAATCAAAATCATTTATCGCTGCATCGCCCTCCTCGCCTTCATCACCATCTACTTTTGATAACAATAATACTTGCCTAGCTTGTAAGCTAGACCATAAACTATATAATTGCCCTAAATTCAAATCGATGCCAGTAGATGACAGAATTGCTAAAGTATATGAATGGCGAATCTGCGGGAACTGTTTTCGGTCAGGTCACAGATCATCTACCTGTAGATTAGGCGGTTGCCGTAAGTGCCACAGAAAACATAATTCAATTTTACACAGAGAGTCGTCTCTTCACTATACTCCACCACAAACATCATCACCAACATCATCTTCATCGTCACAAAGTCGTGAAGGAACTACTACATCACTTCTTACATCGAATACTACAGTTCCTAGACATAACAGCTTACCGTCATCATCTTCAGTACCTACCAATGTAAAGGATCCTTCTTGCGTCGTTAGTATGTCTTCTGTGTCCTCAAACCAGGCTCTTCTGTCTACGGCTTTGGTAGAGGTAATAAATAACGGCAAATCTTTTACATTGAAGGCTTTATTAGACAGTGGTAGCCAATCTTCTTTTATAACCGAGGCTGCACGAGTTAAAATCGGTTTACCAACAGTAAAAAATCACCTTCGTTCTATATACGGTTTGAATAACTCCATCATTAAGATCACTGAGCATTGCGATGTCATCATAAGATCTGCACACACTACATTTAAGATGCCTGTCAAGTGCTACATCATTCCTCTTATTACTGACAGGCTACCTCAAGTTAATATTAACATCGAAAGTCTAGAAATACCTAACTACATTCAATTAGCGGACCCCAACTTCTATATTTCTTCAGAAATCGACATGCTTCTAGGGGCCGATGTCTTTTGGGACTTAATTTGTTCATCTCGATTTAAACTGGGTCCTCATATGCCCACACTACAAGAAACTCATCTAGGTTGGATAGTTGCTGGCCCCATGGGGGGGAAACATCGTGATACATCTGGTAAAATTTATTGCAACTTTAGCAAGGAAATAGAACAGCAACTTTCCAAATTTTGGGAGCTTGAAGAAGTACCTGCAGAAAATCCTTCTATCAATGAACATTTTTGTGAAAAACTATTTAACGACACTACTTACCGGGATAACGACGGCAGATTTTGTGTACAAATTCCTCTTCGCGATTCAGCTGACGTTTTAGGTGATTCCTATGATATTGCTAAAAAGAGATTATTTCAAGTAGAAAGAAAATTAAGTAAAAATCCAAACTTACGTTTAGAGTACAACAAATTTATGAAAGAATATGAGGATTTAGGCCATATGTCTGAAGTTACTGATTCTAATAATCATGGTTGTTTCTTGCCACATCACGCAGTAATCCGAGAAAGCAGCGAGACGACAAAGACTAGAGTAGTTTTCGATGCTTCCTCTAAAACTTCAAACAATATAGCGCTAAATGATATACAGTATGTAGGGCCAGTAGTTCAAGATGATCTTTTTTCAATATTACTTAGATTCAGGCAACATAAATTCGTAGTGTCAGCTGATATTGAAAAAATGTATCGACAGATCCTCATACAATCCGAGCAACGTCATCTGCAACAGATTTTATGGCGAGAAAATGAAAATCTTCCTATTAAAATATTTCAACTAAACACAGTAACTTACGGCACTGCGTCAGCTCCCTTTCTTAGCACACGATGTCTACTACAACTATCCAAAGAATGCGAAGACGAAAAGATATCACAACTAATCAAACATGACTTTTATGTTGATGACTTTCTATCCGGTAGTAATTCTGAGCAGGATCTTCTTTACATAATAAACAAAGTTACAGAAACTCTAAAAACAGCATGCTTGCCTTTACGTAAATTTCGTACCAACATACCTTCTATATTCGAAAACAATTCAAATATCCACATCTCTAAGGACTTAAATTTAAGTTCACAATCCAGTGCATTGGGCCTTAAATGGGATCCAGTCGCTGACGTCTTAAAATTTCCTACAAAAATCGAATCTCCTACTATCGCAACTAAACGATCAATTTTATCAAATTCTGCTAAGCTTTTTGATCCTCTTGGCTTACTGAGTGCCTGCACCATCATACCAAAAATAATTTTACAAAAATTATGGATGTCAAAGTTAGACTGGGACGATCCTATTCCTTCTGATATTGCCGATTTATGGTTTAAATTTGTCTCTAATTTAGAAAATTTATCCAACCTTCGAATTCCCAGATACACACTCAGTAACGAACCAGAGACCATCGAGCTTCATGCATTTTGTGATGCTTCTCTTGAAGCGTATGCGGCATGCATATATCTCAAATCAGTTGACAAATCAGGACAGACGAGCGTTAACCTTCTGTGTGCAAAAACTAAAGTGTCTCCTGTAAAGTCACAAACGATACCAAGGTTAGAGCTTTGTGGAGCTTTACTCGCATCTCGTTTAGCATCAGCTGTTTTAAAGGCTCTACGGCTTCCAAAACCTCCAAAAACTTATTACTGGACGGACTCTTCAGTAGTCCTAGGATGGTTATCGTCTCAATCTCGCGATCTTAAAACTTTTGTATCTAATCGAGTTGCGAAGATTCAAGAGATGACTTCTTCTGGTGTCTGGAAACATGTACCAGGTACACACAATCCAGCGGATCTAGCCTCTCGTGGCTTAGACCCTAAAAACATTCTAAATGCTACACTATGGTGGCAAGGCCCTCCATTTTTATCAAAAGACGAGAGTGAGTGGCCTTCTGATATAAAAAAATATACAGGAACTTCCTGAAAGAAAGACAAGTAATAAACCTAAACAAATATCTACATCTACACTTACAACTACATCTACATTCACTACTTCTACAAATTCTACAGATAAACATGCACATCAAATAATAGATTTTGAAAGATTTTCAAACTTTGCAAGATTGCAAAGAAGCTTAGCTTATGTTTTAAGATTCATTCATAATGCTACATACCCGAGTTCAAAATACACAGGTCATCTAACAACATATGAACTTAAAAATTCACTTAAATATTTGATAAAGCAACATCAATCGGAAAATTTTGAAGCTGAACTTAAACTACTCAATAATAAAAAATGCTTACCTTCTAGATCACGCTTGCTCTCACTGCGACCGTTCGTAGATCAAGATGGCATCTTGCGCGTAGGTGGGCGTATCCAAAATTCACCTGAAACTTATAACAAAATACATCCTATTTTATTAGATTCAAACCATCAATTTACAAAATTATTATTTAAATATGAACATATAAAATTAATGCATAGTGGCCCACAATTATTGTTAAATAATTTACGTCAAAACTATTGGCCGATTGCAGGCAGACGACTGGCTAGAAGCACAGTAAATAATTGCAAAATATGTAGAATCATGAAAGCTAATACACTTAATCCTATAATGGGTACCTTACCTGCGTCTCGGGTGACTCCTAACTTACCTTTCCAGATTTCAGGCGTAGATTTTGCAGGACCATTTCTAATTCGAGATCGCCTTGGACGTGGCTGTAAACTTACTAAAGGTTATTTGTGCCTCTTCGTTTGTCACTCAACTAGAGCTGTACATCTTGAACTTGCGTCTGACCTCAGCACTGATATCTTTTTTCTTTGCCTAAAAAGATTTATATCACGCAAAGGAAAACCTAGTGTAATCTATTGCGATAATGGTCGAAATTTTGTAGGTGCAAACAATGATTTGTGCCAATTTTTAGAATCCGTAGAAAGCAATGAATCAATGAACTCGTTCGCTGCCACTGAGGGCATAGAATTCAAATTCTCACCAGCTTATTCTCCACATTTTAATGGGCTTCTCGAGGCCGGTGTCAAATCGGCAAAACATCATATATATCGCATGTTAGGAAACAATCATTTCACGTACGAGGAACTATCGACTTTGTTCGTGCAGATTGAAGCAATTTTGAACTCTAGACCTCTTACTCCACTTTCACCTGATCCAACCGATTTACTTCCTTTGACTCCCGGGCACTTCCTCATCGGTAGGCCTCTTACCTCATTGCCATCACCAGCCTTATTAGACGTCCAGACAAGTCGATTGAACAGATTTCAACAACTTGAACAAGCAAAGCAACAGTTCTGGGAAAGATGGCGTAAAGAATTCCTCTGTGAACTTCAGCAGCGAGCTAAATGGCGTATCAACAAGGGAAACTTACTTCAAGGAGATATGGTCATCATTAAACAAGAAAATTTGCCTCCTCTTAAATGGCGCATGGGGCGAATTTCCAAGCTCTATCCAGGAGCAGACGGCGTTTCACGCGTAGCTGATGTCTTAACTACAAAGGGCATCATCAAATCATCGTGCCATTACCAATCTATGCCCATTACCATTAGCATCACATGAAGAACCTCAACATCCCAATGTCGTTGAGGGGGGGGAAGATGTTGGCGCCGATAATGCAGCGAATTAAACCGAAGGTGGCCGACAGGGCCCGAGCGAGCGGACGGCGGCGGATGGAGCCGTTAAAAAAATCAGAGAGACGATAGTACACTGCCGAGTGCCGACGCTACTACGAAAAACAATAATTAATTACGTCTTTAAAAATTATCATCTTTGCATCTGTGATAAACAACTACAAATATTAATAAATCTACCATTATAAATTCAGTGTATTAATCAAGACCTTCTGCGTGTTATTTGCAACAATCTACAACACATTTAATAAAATATTTTCTTAAAATTTTAATTATTAGATTAATTTTCATCATTATTATCATTGAAATATACTTAAATATTAAGATAATAAAAGCGGATACTAATATGGATATTTTTCGGGATAGCCTTCCGCGTGGGTAATGTAAAGAAAAGTAACATTCTTGTTATTAAATTTTTCATTTACGTTGGAAACCGTATAAGCCTTAATAAACACTTGAAGCCTGGCAGCATATACGTCCATTATTCAGGTCACGTTGTAGATTTCACAAATATATTTTTGTATTGAATTGAACACATTTTGCTCTAGGACTTCACAGCTGATTAAGACTAGCTCACTGAATCTCCTCATGTCACTCCTATGTCCTTCCCCGGGATATAACCTACCTCTATACCAAATTTCAGCAAAATCGGTTGAAAAGATGGTCCGGGAAAGCGTAGCAGACAGACAGACAGACAGACAGACAGATACAGTTTCACATTTATAATATTTCGGATTTAGATATGAGCATAGATAAACATATTTATCAGTACTAGTGGTCGCCCGCGACCTCGATCGCGTACAATTTCTGATTTCCTATGAGATTATAAAATTTTCCCGCTGCAAAAGGCATATCTAAAAAGACTATAATATATTAATTATCTATAGCATACGAAGGTTTTTATTATTTAAAACTACAAATACGTTAAAATGCCGATTTTCATGTCTCTAACTTCAAAAACATAGAACTTCCATACAAACTACTAACTCCCATTTCACACCCTTCGGGCTGAATTTTCGAAAAATTGCTTATACAGGTTACTATTATTAAAAATGAATAAATAAATAAATAAAATCTTTATTTGCAAAATTACACGGTTCAAAATTTTTGTTTGGCCTCTAACTCCCAAAAAAGTAAAGACTGTGTTATGGGAGTTAGTGCCTTCCCAAGTACATAGGTGCTATTTTTGCAATTATTGGCTAAGGTTAACATGCAAAATAAAATTCAATAAGATAGTATTATTGTGACGTATGTGTGTGAGTATGTGTGTGTGTGTGTGTGTGTGTGTGTGTGTGTGTGTGTGTGTGTGTGTGGGTGGGTGTGTGTGTGTGTGTATATGTGGGTGGGTGTGTGGGTGTGTGTATGTGTGTGAGAGTGCTAGCGTAATTTTTAAATGGTAAGTGTACGTGGAATATCGGGAATTATTGAGGTATTTTTAAGAGTTCTTCAGTATTTTCGTAACTAAGATTTTTAAGGAATGAATTAATTTGTGTTTTGGCAGAGTAGAAATTACTATTTTTAATAGGGGTTTTAATAGGGGGGGGGGGGGGGGGGAATAATTCTAATGCTGATTTTAAAGTCCTTGACTTCAAACTAAAACTAAAAACTTAAGTGCCGATTTTCATGTCTCTCTAGCTTCAAAAACATAGGATTTTCATACAAACTTCCAACCCCCATTTCACCCCTTTTGGGGTGGATTTTCAGAAAATGACTTATACTGGTTATTATTATTTAAAACTTAATGCCGATTTCCAAGTCCCGAACTTCAAAAACTTAGAACCTTCATGTAAGGTTCCAACCCTCATTTCACCCTCTTTATTGTGGATTTTCGTAAGCTTTTCGTACACAGGCTTAGATATTGCAATAATTGATGGTTCTCTTTACTCCACACAATGAAAAAGGTCCCTAAAACCTTGTAAATAAGGCCAAAATTTTACCACAGCGAAATTTCAAATTGAGTCTGGCGGATGTTTGGCCCATCAGATTAGTCTGGCTACTTGCAAATAGTATTGAAACCGTTCCCTGAGTATCGTGTATAAAAATGAAGACTCAGAAAATAAGTAAAGTTAAGTTTTTTTTTTGCTACCTTTAAAGTGTCTGGCAGAAATAATGGCCCACGGCATGAGTCTGGGAGTATTGATTATTAATTATTAACAATATTCTGTACAACATACATAAAAATCAGCACTCAGAAAATAAGTAAAGTTAGCAACGTTTTTACGTACCTTTAGCACCTTATAACTATAAATTGGCCGTCGCCCCAAATTTGCGAGTATGCGTACGTTAAATCTACGTACCAAAGCTACTATATTACACATATTTTGTTTCTCAGAAAATAAGTAAGGTCTGGCGGCTCTGGGATCTTGCTCTATATAAGTAGGTACATTTCGGGATACCCAACCTATTTTTTTTTATTTCTCGTCATTTTGCACTCTCATCTTTCACTAGACAGATTATATTTGACTATCAGTCAAATCAGCAACATAACAAAATATCGAATCACTGCAAATTCCTCACATAAGAGCGGAAAAAACAATACCTGTAACCTGCAAAAAAAGTTTGTTAGAGATGAAGTAAGAACTGAAAATATCTGAAATTAGACTTACATTAATATTATTGCAGCTGGCGAGCCTCATTTGCGCGAGCTGCGACGCTGGCGTTAGGTTTGAAGTTGAGCCGAAGGGAGAGATCATTGACGACATCGCCCGTTTCAGCTTCGAAGGGGTTTTGTTGAACGAAAGAGCACGCCCCACCTGTATACGAGTGATGTTCTATTTTATTATTGGTATTTACACAGTTAAATTTCTAAAATACTAACTCAAGGGACAGTGCAGCAGAGTAGAGCCAGTGACACGTTTTACAAAGAAAAATAAACTTTATCTTTACTACGTAATGTTCTGGTTTGTGTGAAGCAAATCGTTAAAGATGCATCAATTCGTTCATTGGTTTGTATTTGGTGTATTCAAAGCTGGTACAATACGTAGTAAAGTAAAAATTCCGTTAACTTTTGTAAATTTTAGAAATCATTTTAGAAGAAACGCGTTTCTTCGCTTCAACTGTGCTGCAGTGATTCTACTCTTTATTGTTCATAGACTTCACCGTATTTCCAAAAACCAGAATACAAGCAATAACTTTTTTTATAATTATGTACAGGTTAACTGCATTAGTATGGTTTACATAATCCTATAACCCCTAATGAAGATACAAATATTTCAAGATACACTACAATACTATAACATCACCACATCTTGTTAATATAAGTCACGCGTTAATCTTTTAGTATGTGACTACATGTCAAAAATAATGGTCTACAGTGTATTTTATATTCAAACCTTAGCTTAGTACCAAATACCAATATACTAGAAGTATCGCTAATGAACGAAATTAGTAAGCATCAATCTACGTGATCCAATCCCCAATAAATACTAATGGAAAAATGCGTGTTGGGGCGACAAAAGACAACCCAACAACTGTAGGTATGGCACGCTCACAAACAGTAAGTTAATAACTATGATCCTAAGCAAGCATTAAATCTGTATGATTCACTTCATATAAGTAATGCGGTTTTGAGCTTATTCAGTTGTTATAAAGCAATAAAGAGGCACCAACAAGCGTGCACGCTGATTCCTGTACATTTCAAAGCATTTTAGTTATCAATAATTGGACTCAACAAGTGAAAATCGTTAACTTTCACAAACAGAGCCTTTCCTATTCCTTTTATATCCTTTTATTTTCTTTTACACAATTAAAATCAAGAGCTCAGCATTGAACAAAAAATAGATTTTTTTGTTCAAAGAGTAATGAAATAATAATAAATAGAAAATTCACTTAGGGCCTGTCTAGACCTTATCTGACGAGTTAAATTTGAAATTATGACAGGATTCCTCCTATGCAACATCTGTCAAAACGTCAAAATTCGTCAGATAAGGTCTACTTGGAGATTGTGAAAAGGGCTCTTAGCATATTTACATTTTAAACTCGCAGTTGCGTACACAGAATTTGTTATCAGAGCAATGGTATGATCAACATAATGATAGTATGACAACACAATAAATAGAGTATGGTCAGGAAGCGGCGTGACGATGATCGTAAGTGGCGTGATGGTGGTTGGTTGGTGTGTGAGCGTCAGACGGCAGACCTGAGCGAGTAAGTGAGCGCGCAATACCCATGTGTCAAGGAGGACGGCGCCCGGGTCGGCGCGCAGCCAGCCGCCCAGCCCCGCCAGCGCCTCGAGCTACAACACACCCGCCCGCTGTACACTACCTCGCTAGTCGCTACACGAATACAATGACCGGCAAACATCGATATATAATATACAGTGGGTACTGGATGGGCCCTTTCATAGAAAAAAGTTGGGAGTCCGACTTGTAGGGCGTGCCCCTCTCCTGTCCTGTAAGCCTGTCCTTGTCCCCGCCATAGCGCTGTCCTGCTTTTCAGACTAGATGGCGTTAGTAATATAAGTCTACATTTTTTGTTTGACAGGGCCCGTCTAAGTAAGTTGAGGTCGTTGCCGGCAAACGACTTGAGCGAAAAGCGGCCTCATCATCATCAACACAGCGCCGGCCCTTTACCCACGAGCCACTCCTCTCAGATTGGATTGTTTGGGCTAGGTAAAGGATGTGTCAATCACCCCATCCGCCCCTCCACCCCAGCGCTTGATTTTATAGCTTTGATCGCTAGTTGTTAGATGAAGCGGTCCTATTGGTGGGTTTGACACACATCCGTAGCTTAGCAACGTGGCACATCTCTGGTGAAAGGCACCCTGAACCACGCTGGTCAGTCGCGGATTTGCAGACACTTTGAATACATAATGGAAAACTCTCTGGCACGCAGGTTTCTTCACTTCCTTAACCGTTATAGCAAATGGTAAGTATTTAATATCTTAAAACGCACATGGCTCCGAAAAGTTAGAGGTGATCGAACCCCCGATCGTTGACTAGAAGGCATGAGCCTTGGCTACCAGGCTATGATCGCTATCGTGGCGTAATGGGACTCAACTCGGTAAATAAGACAGATCAACCAATCTCGTACTTCCGCGCTTTTGTTTGAACCTATTTCACCTGCGTGACAGCTTTCGCCCAGTTTAGAATGCTGCTTGAATTTGCCACAGGAATGGATCGTTCGTGCCTTCTTCCTACCAAAAAGAACCAACCAAGAACCAACTAGAAATCCGGTTGTTACTTATACCCCAACATTAGTCAATCTCGCAATAATTTTAAATTTGAAGGAACTAGAAGTTTAATTCGCTATAAACCGCGACAATAGGTTCTCGTAAATCTATGTGGTACAGTGTGTATTCCGCACTTATAGCCTGCGATATTCACCACACCACAGAAATCTTCAAAATTATTCGCAACGTACGTTTCACTCCGATACCGGAGCATCTTCAGGAGATGTTGGCTCGACAATGCAAGATTGTCGAGTCAACATCTCCTGAAGAGTACACATACAATAGAATAGATACACACTGTACCACATAAATATATATATCTACTGTGACGGATTATAGCGAATTAAACTTCTAGTTTTTTCATTATCATGGACTTCCGCAAAGCAACGCCTGCTTCTATCCAAAATTTTAAATTTAGTTTATTTTTAGAATACAATGCATCGTTCGTATGGATTTTTTTATGTCTGGCGAAAACAACTAAGAATATTAATATTTTTGATCATCATGCCTTAGTTACGCTGACCACGTTTTAATTTCTTCCCCTCACTGAATTTGTTATTCGTTTGTTATTACTATTGATGCAAGCTAAGCTAGATACACTTCTAATAACTAATTCATGCTCGTATTTCGAAGATAGACTATTATTTTATAATTCCATACACATTGGTGGTAATTCGATTGAATATACATTTTTCTAAACTAAATTAACAGCTCTAAAAGTTGTGTTACTCTTTTCTCGTCAAACACTATGAAAATAGTAATATTTTTAATTGTCTTATATCAATCGAATTAGTACAATAATTATCTACAAAATTAACTGTTACTATAATACATAATATGCAAAAAATCTCATCTATAAGTGTGGCATGATTATAATACATATTATTTTAGTATAGCAAAACAAGTTATGCCTACCTTTATCCGAGTGCGCGCTGCGAACTTTGATACCTTGGATAGTGTGCTTAGCGCGAGATCACTCGTATCGATGTCGAGCTGATGCGAATCCAGGGACGCTAAGAACTTATCCTGTGTACCAAGAACATTTACTCAAATTTTGTCCCTGAAGTAAATATTAAAGAAACTATCCTGTTGGCGGGTCAACATGTTATATCACAAACCCCAGATAGAAGATATATTGTTATACTAGCTATTGCCCACGACTTCGTCCGCGTGAATTGAGGTTTTTGGTTCCCGCGGGAACTCTTTAATTTTCCGGGATAAAAAATAGCCTACGTGTTATTCTAGACTATAATCTATCTATGTGCCAAATTTCATCCAGATCCTTTCAGCCGTTGGGGCGTGATTGAGTAACAAACATCCATCCATTCATCCAAACTTTCGCATTTATAATATTAAGTATAGATTCCACACAATTACATAATAATGTACTTCTGCACAAAATCAAAAAAAAATTGTGAGTTACTTTTAAAAACTTTTTGGACGCTGTGATAGATATTACGATAATTATTAATAAATAGTTAAGAATAATTCGGTTCTGATTTGATTCAGTAAACAAACTTTTAATATACAAGGAGGCGGCTTCAAAGCAGCTTTTTCGTTTGGTCTGAGTTTTTCTCAAGTTTCGCCTGAAGAAGTTGTATTATTTTTTATCCACTACAAGTAAGCCCTTGACTGCGATCTCACCTGATGGTAAGTGATGATGCAGTCTAAGATGGTAGCGGGCTAACCTGTGAGGCATGGCAGTTATATTAAACCCATACCCCTATTCGGTTTCTACACGGCATTGTACCGGACCGCTAAATTGCTTGGAGGCACGTCTTTACCGGTAGGGTGGTAACTAGCTACGGCCGAAGCCTCCCACCAGGCCAGACCAGGGAGAATTCAGAAATTATAAATTTCCAAACCCTGCCCGGGATCGAAGCCGGGACGTCTCCGTACGCTAAGGCAACAGCGCTCAACACTGCGCCACGGAGGTCGTCAAAAACAAATAAATCAATTATCAATAATTAATGTATACAATAGCGTCATGATGAGCGGATACTTAATTAATTAAGTCTAGAAATTGACAACTTTTGCGTTTAGTGGTCATTTCATTAGAACTGCTATGTGAAAAGTATCAGATTTCAGACAAAGTGAGAAAAAAGAGGTAAACACTCACAGCGTCAGGCTTGCAGACGGTGTTGGCCATTTGCCGGCAGAGCTGACGCAGGAAGTGGGACTTGTCAACCGTTTCGTCCGTGATCATAAACGAATACAGCTTTTCCTTCAACTCTTGATTGCTGCGGCACATTAGTGCAAACACGTTGTGGCAATCTGCAAGAAAAAAAACAATAAAATAAAAATTCCATTCAAATAAATCTATTTATCTATATGCCACAACTGAATAAAATGACAATAATCTCGCACCCATATCGGCTCTCTAATATTGTGAAAATAAGCGCTTGAATATGTTCTACAATCTACATCATAATCACGACTTGGCGCAGTCGGTAGTAGGATTGAAATCTTCCGGCAGTTCCAAGCTTCTAAATTTGTAGATAGAATCCGTCCTAGTACATTGCTAGTATCCACCACCACCACTAAAGCCCATTAATGTCCCACTGCTGGGCACAGGCCTCCACTCTCATAGGAGAGAGGGAATTAGAGCTTAGACCCACCACGCTGCTCCAATGCGGGTTGGCAGCTTTAACAACTATTATCATGTTAGTGATAATAACCGGGACCGACGGCTTAACGTGCTCTCCGAGGCACGGGGGTGAAACACCGCCCAACTTCCTATCTCCGGGCTAGTACTGAGAGTTTCTAGACAGAAAACCCCAATACTCAATTATGGCCCGACCCGGGACTCGAACCCGGGACTTCGTCGGCCGCAGTCGAACATGCCAACCACTAGACCAACGAGGCAGTCAATTTGCTAGTATACTTCATTTTCATATAACATTTTTTTCAAGCACGTTAAACTTGTGTATCCACTTCATTCAGAATTTTCACCGTAGACTTAAATGATGTAGCAAAATTAATTTCACCTACCTTCCGCCTCTCGAATGTCAACGACGCACTTGACGGTGCTGAGCGGCATGAGCGATATGTGTCTGTAGGGCTTGCTGGAGCCCAGCCGCATCGTGCCCGTTCCGTTCGTTGGGCTTTTACTGTTGAAAGCCTACAACAACACAATACGTCCAACTTTTGATATAATATTCTAATACTATGATTACAAACTCAATATTACTCAACCATGAATAAATAATTAATTAATATTCCATCGCTAACTGAGTGAGCTAGAGCAGTTTTTGTTTCAATATGGTCAAAAACAGTTTTGTCAGTTCTAGACTTCGTTAAGTCATAAATATGGATTACTAACCAACTTCACATTATCTATACTATCTACACTAATACTAGTGGTTCGCCGCGAACTGAGACCTCGCGGTGTCCATAAACTTACAGAGCGCCATCTATGTGAAGTTCTGTTAAAAATAGTGAAGCTAAAATTAAATAATTTCGTTTCCTTAGAATATTTATCTAATTTTAGTATTTGTTGTTCAAGTACAGGATTTAATTCAAATAAGTGATCAAGTTTCAGGCTCAGCCTTTTCTTTTTAAGCACAAACGAATAAATTTGTACAGAGCGCCATCTATTGACAACATTGTGAAGTTTGTTAAAAATACGTATGCTCATTAAAAATTAAATAATTTCGTTTCCTTATAATATTTATCTAATTTTAGTATTTGTTGTTCAAGTACAGGATATAATTCAAATAATTAATCAAGTTTCAGGCTCAGCCTTTCAGAAAATTGGGAGTTCTGAGGTCATCTTTGGACGTCAGAAAATCACCACTTTGAAAGCCCCCCATTTCGTCAATTTTAGGGGAAAAATTAAAAAAAAATATTTTTGGACTCCGTTCCTCATTATCTTTAAAATGATATACCGCAACCCTATGTAATGCTATAAAAATATTTTACTTCGCATTCGCTTCTATGAGAGCCCCCCTGAAATAAAGATTTTTATAACTTTTTAAGCCATATTCGGCGGGAGGCCATCGGTTTACATAGTATATTTAAATTTGAAGTAATTACGTTCAGTAATTCAGAAGTTATAAGGCTCTGACAGACGGACGGACGGACGGACAAGTGCCAATTCACCCAAGTAGACTCAGAGACCTTCGCTTCGCTCGGTCAATTATAAATGCGAAAATTTGGATGGATGGATGTTTGTTTGTTACTCAACCACGGCAGAGCGGATCTGGATAACATTTGGCACAGAGATAGATTATAATCTCGAATAACTTATAGGCTACTGTTATCCTGGAAAATTAAAAAGTTCCCGCGGGAACCAAAAAACCTCAATCCACGCGGACGAAGTTGCGGGCATCAGCTATTTAAATTATATAACGGAAAATGAGATTCCAAATGATAATAATATAGTTTTGAAATCAATAAGAAGTTAGTACACAGACAGCGCCTCAGTTTTATACAGTTTAATTGAGTTATGGCAAGCTAACCTTTGATCGTTTCTTGCACACTTCCATGGTATCAGTGAATAGAAATAGCACGAGGTGGTCTCCCCGTCCAGAAAGCTCCTTCGAAAGCTCCACCACTTCGCAGCGAGACACGAATGAGCGATGCGACGATACGAGGTGAGCCTGCACGCAAATCGTAACATCATTATATTGAATATTGACAGAATATTAAAAACAATGTTTAGTTGCAGTCTTAGGTCATAATTTTTGAAATTTAATTTAATTTTTGAAAATTTTTTTTAAGTGAAAACTTCTTTAGCCTCATTGAGCACTTTTTGGTAGGGGGTAAACTTGTGGATTCGCGTCACCGACATGCGACATGCTCCGCGCCGACATGCTCTCTTTGTTACGAAGACAAAAGGTCTTAAATATAAATATACTACATTCGTAATTAAACTTTAATGCCTTAGTTTTAAGGTTTATATTTTAATTTTTTTTTATAGACTAGCGCTTGGCTGCAATCAGACTTGTTGGCAAGTAGTGATGCAGCCTGAGGTGGAGCTTACAAGATTTCAGTCCCATACAAAATCTTATAGAGAAGTGCCTACTTCGACTTAATATTTAGTTAATTATAGCAGAAATAATATCGCGGTTAATTTTGTTGTAAACAATCTCTTAACTATAATATATTGACATGTTGATGTATTCTCGCACAAGCCTGTGAGGGCAGAAACCAACGGCGCGTGGTCGGGCTTTCGTCATAGGGTCGTGGTCGTGTGTGTTTGTGTGTGTGTAAAGACGCTCGCGCGTGTTGTATGTGTGCGTATTTTTTATTTACGACACAAGTTTGCCCTTGGCTGCAATCTCACCTGATGCAGTCTTAAGATGGTAGTGGGCTAACCTTTTGGGGGTCCAGCAGGTATTTTAAACCCATACACCATATCGCTAAATCGCTTGGCGATATGTCTTTGCCGGTAGGGTGGTAAGTAGCCACGGCGGAAGCCTCCCACCAGGCCAGACCAGAGAATTGACCCTGCCGGGGATCGAACCCGGGGCCTCCCACTTATAAGACCACAGCGCTCACCATTGCGCCAGGGAGGTATAGTCCGCACGCGAGCTCTGAGGAATCGGGGGCTGAGGTAGCGAGCGGGTGCGCACCGCGCCTGACCGTGCGCTCCCAGACTAGTGCCGACCGTGACACGAGAGTAAGCTTTATAGAGTCCAGTTTTTAATTTTGCGATAGCAGTGTTATATTGTACTATAAATAGTACTAAACTTAACAGTTTCATTGTAAGTACAAATAGCTGTTCAATTTTTAAATTCCTTAAAATACTGATTATTCTGATTGCGACAGTGATTAATTAGATTTTACGTTCATTTTGTACAGTTCATTATAATTAAATTTTATGATACAATTTGTTTTTCTTCCTTATTGCACATACTATCTTCATAGAATTATTATTTCATAATGAATTCAATGCAAGCGCATATAATAAAGATGTGTTAGTATCGATAGCGTAATATCGACTAAATCCCAACTCTATCTCTTTACGTCAACATTCCTTAAAATTCCTCGGGCCTGGCGCGCGAACTGTAGGAGTGTTGTATGTGTGCGCGCGTGTGTCGTGTGTATACGCACCGGACACTGATCGATGTCGTTGTATATGTCGAACATCTGCAGTTGCCCCTCGGTCTTGCGCTTGTCCTCGTTGATGTGCGACATGACCTCGCGCAAGCCCGCCAGCGCGGAAACTAACGCCGCGTGGTCCGGATTGCTTTTGTGTGTGTGCTTTAAAATATCTACAAACATAAAAACAAGGAATTAATATATCCTTAAACCATATCCATACTTAATATTATAAATGCGTAAGTGTGTCTGTCTGTCTGTCTGCTACGCTTTCACGGCTTATCCGTTCAACCGATTTTGATTAAATTTGGCACAGGAATAGGTTGTATCTCGGGGAAGGACATAGGCTATTTTTTATCCCGGAAAATTAAGAGTTCCGGCGGGAATCAAAAAATCGCGGACATCATCAAGTCATCCATACTAATATTATAAATGCGAAAGTGTGTCTGTCTGTCTGCTACGCTTTAACGGCCCATCTTTTCAACCGATTTTGATGAAATTTGGTATAGGGGTAGGTTACATCCCGGTGAAGGACATAGGCTTTTTATCCCGGAAAATTAAAGAGTTCCCGCGGGAATCAAAAACTTAATCCACGCGGACGAAGTCGCGGGCATCATCTAGTATTATATAATTTGTGTGCACAGTGTATACTCATTCAAATATTTTTGCCTGGAAAAGATCTTCTTAGCGATAAGGCCGCCTATTGTACAGTTTTCCTTAAATTTTTTTTTGTATGAATGTGAACAATAAAGTAGATTTTCATTTCATTTCATCCAAAAAAATAATTACTTAACCATTTCAACCATTTCAACATGACTGAGTATTATAGTTAGCCGGCTGCTGTTATATGAATCGCTGTTGCAGGGATTCATCTGGTGAAAAAACCCTGCATAAAAAGTTCATTAAGTTCAGCTTATCTTAAAATTCTTAAAAGTATGTAACATGATAATATGTCATATTTTAAACATCTATTTATTTGAAAAAGAATCAAGAGAGTAAGATAAAATAAGATTTTTTGCGAGATATTTCACCGCGGTTGATTCATCTGGTGACAGAAAGGCTGGCTCATTTTTTGCGCAAAAGATCAGCCTGGCTGTCCAGCGCGGAAATGCAGCCAGCATTCTTGCCACCATTCCACATGGGCGTGATTTATATAGTAATTAGGTTAAGCTAGCTAGCTTTAAGTTCTATTGTATTGTTTTCAATAAATGTTTTAAAAAAAAATAGAGTAAGTAATTAAGTATGAACACTGAATAATTCTTCAACTTACCATCTAATAACAGACTTATGCTGGGTAATCGCTGCACTGGTCTTATTAACAGTTCCTGCAAGCTTTGTCTACCACACTCAGGTTTGGTTTGACAGATTTTCAGGAATGCATGAAATCTGGAACAAAGCAATATTACACATAATATTTAAAATACGTAACCTAGTAACGTTATTATTATTATTATTTATACCCCTAACAGGTTAGTCAGCTATCATCTTAGACTGCATCATCACTTACCATCAGGTGAGATCGCAGTCAAGGGCTAACTAGTAGTGGAAAAAAAAAATCTTTACAAGCAAATGTATTGAAAGGCAATGAGCACCTTGGGTTCTCACGGTCGCACTGCTGCAGCATCTCCTTGGTGTTCTCGAAGAAGTTGACGAAGGGCGGGTAGGCCTTCACCATGTCGGGCGTGTAGCGCAGCACCAGCCGCCCGATGCTCACCTCCTCGCTCCAGTGCGCCTGCGCGTAGCGCAGCTCCTCCAGCATGCGTCTGCCGCAACACACGCACTGTACTACGCGTTCAAACTAAATACTACGCGTTCGACATAAGAACTGTGTTCCGCGAATAAAATTTTGACGACCTCCGTGGCGCAGTGTTGCGCGCTGTTGTCTTAACATGCGGAGGTCCCGGGTTCGATCCCCGGCAGGGTCAATTTAGGAATTTATAATTTAGGAATTTATGATTTAGCGTTCCGGTACCATGCCGTGTAGAAACCGAGTAGAGGTATGGGTTTTTAATTTAACTGCCACGCCCCTAACAGGTTAGCCCGCTACTATCTTAGACTGCATGATCACTTACCATCAGGTGAGATCGAAGTCAAGGGCTAACTTGTAGTGGATAAAAAAAAAAGAATAATTAAGAACTGAACCTATTACGCGTTAAAACTTACTTCTATGCATTCGTCATAACACCTATACTCTGCAAACTAAGAACTGTACTTAATCAATTAATAATTAATTAAAATTACTACGCACATGCACAGCTGTACTGTGTAAAATGAATTGAGGACTTCTACTTCTCAAAAAGTTGAATTCACAAAATGTTGAAATCCAATAATGTTGACTTGTTAGTGATACTTACATGTAGGTAATCTATACTAATATTATAAATGCGAAAATTTGGAAGGATGGATGTATGGATGGATGGATGTTTGTTACTCAAACACTCCCGAACGGCTGAACGGATCTGGATGAAATTTGGCACAGAGATAGATTATAGTGGAATAGCACATAGGCTACTTTTTATCCCGGAAAATTAAAGAGTTTCCGCGGGACCCAAAAAAAACTCAATCCACGCGGACGAAGTCGCGGGCATCAGCTAGTTCAAAATTCAAGAAATTGGTTCAATATTAGTCATTTTAGTAATTCAACATTTTGTTGTGGACTTCCTAAAAAACTTGGATTCAACTTTTTTAGGAAGACAAAGAGGTCCTGAATGACAAAACTGATAATATACGGTATACATGAAAACTATTTTGCAGACTCAAAAATGAAATCCCGTGCGCGTTTAGTTTACATCAACCCGGCATTATGATTACGGCGCACTAATAATTGTTACTACTTACTGGTGCAACTCATAAATAGGCGGCAGATTTCCGAAAATAATTTTCAGTTCTGTATTATTGAGCAACGCTTGTGTCTTCCCATTACTGAAGTCTTCCTCGGCCATTTCTTCTAACGGTTGTTTGAACATCTACAAATAATAATACATTATTAAAATGTTTTTTTTTCTGGTTAATCACAAGGTTTTCTTGATAACAAAGAATGCGACGCAGAAATTTAAAAAAAAGGCAGTCATAGGGACTGCCGATAGAAGTGAAAACGAATATTTAAAATATAAACCTTAACACTAAGGCATTAAAGTTTAATTACGAATGTAGTATATTTTGTCTTCGTAACAACGCGAGCATGTCGGTGTTCGCGAGCATTTCGCTGTTCGCGATCATGTCGGTGTTCGCGAGCATGTCGGTCACGCGAATCCACAAGTTTACCCCCTACCAAAAAGTGCTCAACGCGGCTAAAGATTTTACTTCAAAAATCTTTATTATAACAATTCCTAACATAATTATTATTATTTGATTCATGAACCATTTTTGTGAGTTTAACTTTAACCTGATTAGTAAAGCATTGCGAAAGTAGTCTGCCAATAAATGTAATGTAACTTACGTTTACTATCGTGTGTAGTATGCCCACGTAATTAGACTCTGTCTGAAGAAGCTCCATGAACACTTGTTGTCGTGGAGACATAAGCTTTCGCACTACATTGTCAGGTACTTCCGATTCTGTTATAAACAATAGACAGTCAATTTCAGAATAATTGAAATTGTATCCTGGGCTTATTTGCATTTTTTCATTTGCCTGTCTGTCAGAAGTTCTTACTTTTGAACAACCTAACAAATACTAACTTCAGTCAAGTATTTAATAGGAAAAAAATTATCACACTTCTCCGAGTTCAACTTCTCTGACAATTAGATCTCTTTGCTGTAACGTCTTGGACCTTATACTCTGTAACTTGTATAGAGATAAGGTTCGCATACTGTAAATTTTACCACACAGATTTAACTGTTATAGTCAGGCTTTATCCAATTTTACTTCTTGTTCCATTGTTTTCATGGACTTCCGTAAAGCCTGTATCTCTCCACCAGACGCGAGACCTGAGTTTGGTGCGAACCACTAGTGAATAACATAGTGCAAACTGTGCAAAAATAGGCTGTGTTATGAAAGAAGTCTCATAGAGGCGCTAGTAGTCGTATGTTTATGCAATTTTTGTATGTAAAATCCATTAGGTCCACAAATTGGGTATTTGACAACTACGAGTTCAAATAAATTATTTTTTAGTGATTATTAAATGGAGGATCTCCCAAAAGTCGTAATATCCTCGTCCCCTGTTAGTTTTATGTTCAATAACTATTTTAAACTATCGATTAAAGTTAAAAAGTGCGCCGAACTTTGATGACGTCACTATTCAATATTTCATACAAAATCCCATACCAAGCACGCGTTATGACTCTTGAAAAAAAAAGTTGCTGATTTGACTTTTTGTCAAATACCCAAATGCCACGGGACTTGTTTCGTGTCAAGGGCTATTTAAAATATAACCTTCTAATAGCTGCTTGCCGTCGGGCGACGGCGTGCAGTCCAGCAGGTTGTTGGACAGGCTGAGCAGCACGGCGTCGCCCACGGACGAGCGCCGCTTGTGCAGCGCCGCGTCGCCGCCGCGCAGCTTGCGCTTGCGCAGCCGCTGCAGCGCCGCCGGGGTGCCGCCGCCCGCCGAGCCCGCGCCGCCGCCCTCGTCCGCGCCCGCGCACGACACGGCCTGACACGCGCCGCCCACGGACGACCGCCGCGACACCTCGTCCAGGTACTGTTGGTACACATTACGTATAACATCCTAAATCCCCGTAGCCAAATTATTGTATTGCTAATAATATTGTCGTAAACATAAACGCATAACACGTCACGCCTTTAGTTTTACTTTATCAACACTATAACTCTAATAGCTAATAATAATAGTTTTTGTTATTTAATTTTCGTTAAAAATTCTACTTTTTTTTTCGATAAATTTGGCAAACAACTAATGGAAATTGACACTTACATCTTTGAAGAGATATTCCCGTTCGTCCTGAGCCTCTTCATTTTGTACTGACGCCCAGAACCACTCCGCTTTGACGATGTGAACGCGCGACTGACACTCCGGCGCCACGCCCGTATTGTGCTCGTCCACCACCTAAACCAGAACGACACAATACAAAAACAACTCAGTATAAATCGATACTCACATAAAGATCAACCTATACTTAACATTGGTGATAGATTATAATAGTATGATAACTCACACCTGCTTGTGCACGATATATAAGCACCTACATATTCGACGAACATGCAAGCATGATAGCGAAGAATTTTCCAGATAGCAAGATACCTCGATGTGTAAACTATCCTTTATTGCATAACGATGTATCCTAGATTTTCTATGGCATGACAGTCTAAAATTTAGTAGTAGTAGTGTAATAAATGGGGTTAGTACCGGCAGCGATAGTCCATGGCATTGTGACAAGGCGCGAGCGTCGCGGGTGGGGGGCGGCTCGGCGCGCAGCTCGGCGCGGCGCGGCGACGGCGCGGGGCGGGGGAGGAGGGGAGGGGGGCCGCCGCGCTCGCGGCTCTCGGGCGCGCTGCAGATGGAGTGGCGGTGCGCGCGGAGCCACACGCTCTGAGGTGTTTTAAAAACCGTCGAGTCGTCTAACTCGTCCACGTCCAGCTCCTTCATTGGAGTTCTCATTTCGGTACTGTCTACTGTATCCACTTGAACCGGTGAAATGTCGAAGTGGATATCATCTAGGTCTCTCTTTGGTGTCGAAACATTTTTCAGATCCGGCGGTAGATGACAAGGGTTCACCTCTACGGTGTTGCGTTCTCGCTTTTCGTATTTCTTCTTTCGTTCGCTTCTAAAGGAAGCAGTGAATGATTTTACGCTTCTCCGTAGTTTCGACGCAGATTTAACTGTTTTGGAGCTACGTATAGAGGCAAAGGAGATGTCGAAAAATCCCGATTGTTTACTTATGTTCATCGATGAAATAGAGGTATTGTCGTAATCCCTGATGGGAGAAGACGTCGATGCGACGAACTCTCCCGCAGGGTCGGTGGGCTTCACGCCCTCGGGGCTCACAGGCTCGACGGTGATTTCTCCGGATGTTTTGGATAGAGACTCTTTTTTTGTCTTTTTAAATATGTTTGGTTTAGTTTTAAATTTAAAGGAGTCTTTTATTTTTAGTCTCTTGATAGACTTCCAATTGACGTCTTCTGATTTGTCCGGAGATAAATGATTTCCATCTATTACACTGATTTGAAAATTTGAATCTGTAGAGTTTCGGCTCCTTTTTTTACCGGAAGAAATGGTGGTATTTGATTGCTGTAATTCTTTATTTCCATTTGTAACAGGTAAGAGAAATCCTGCTTCATTTTTCGAATCGAGGTCACACAAACTCTTCGTAAGAGACGAATGTAGAGATCCTGCTTCCGTTAAGCAATCAACTATATTAAATACATTTATAGACTTATTTTTAAAGACTTCTCTCTTATCTTTAGCATTTATTCGGGCACTGCCGTGAATAATTTGGGACAAATATTTATTTTCTTTATCGTTACTGTCATGCTTCCGAAATTCAATATGACTACCGCTGCCATCGTGGACATCGCAACACAAATCATCTATAAATGATTTTCTTACATTAGTAATACTGATATCTTCTATTAGAGATTTGTCTCTATTGTTACTTAAGCTATTTCTAATACTGTCTCTTGCGTATCGCAAGCGCTCTTCTCGTTCATCCGTTGTTTTGTCTTCATTGTATTCGTTGGACGGTTTGGTGGGACTAGCGCGGCGGCCCGAGAGGCGGGCCGAAAGCCTACGGTAAAGAGAGCTCTTTGGAGTGGTTTGGGATCGGTTGGGTGTGGAGCGGGACGGCTTCGCGGAAGCGGTGGGGGTGTTAAGGTGGGGAGAGAGGATAAGCGAACGACTGAAAGTCTCCCCATTGGCCATTACCTGAAACATGTGTGAAACACACCACGCAATGATGTAATGAAGCCATTCCAAATACAAACATGCAGACGGTTTTACTATCGTGATTGAAACAGTTACACATATAAAAGCTGTTATTGGTAATGGGACCTATTTTTATTTTCAAACTATGTCGTACACATTTTGTGATTTGGTGACGTATAGTTATTAACGAAGTGTGTGATGACAGAAGTAATGGATTATTTGTCTACAACTATTCTTCAAAGCAGAATCCAAGGTTATGACATGATAATATGAGTACAAAGCAAATGAAAAATACATTATAGAACAAAATGTACGTGAGAATTGACAAATATAAACAAACTGTATAATAGCGTTTATAACGAAATCTCAGTCGAAACAGTAATAATATGTTTCAACTACAGACAGATGTTGAATCAGATTGATTAAAGCAGTGATTAATGTTGTGGTGCTACTACAGCTAGTGAATGGAATTACTACAATAATAGGCAATGGGTCGACTTTACGCCGTGCAGAAGGGATGTGGCAAATAATTGGATGCGCCAAATGATATCAAACCACATTGGATACGAGAATCAGTGATATGACTTGACACACCTTAATATTTGGTTTACGACACTACTTTGTGAATTCTGATCATGTGTATGTGTAAACTACTACACAAATAACACCTGACATTGAAGCTATTACTACATAATATTGGAAGAATTAGAAGCGAAAAATAGATAAAATAACTAAGGAAGTAACTACTACCCATAATTTGTAATGTCTACAATGTAACTTAACTAAAGCGATTCGTGTTTACCCTTGTGTAACCCACTACGTGCATGCTGAATTCATATGTCTAATATTAGTAACTAATGTGCAATAAATAGTACATAAATAAACCGGTATGCTAAGTATTCAAAGGTAAATACTCTGAGATTAACATTAATGAGTAATAAACTTTAAATTGGTAATTTTGGTTTGTTATTAGACATATTGATACTATTAATTTGGTGACAAACATTTTAACAATCATGTTTATAATTTGTAACAAAATATAGTAAAATCAAATTAAATAGAATGAGAGATTAGAAAGATTAAACAATTAATAAAAACATGTTCTCTTTTCTACTAGTTTTAATTCTTATTGAAAAAAAAAAACTTAACGTAGATTAAAACATTCGTTTCCATATCGTTTTATTAGCAAAACCTTTTTATTGTATTTTGTATTTCGAGAACCCTCGAAAATGTTAATGCTTGGACTTTAACAAGGCGCGACAGCGCGATTATCTGCCGTTCTATCGCTGTGATTTGTCTGAGGGCCTCGCCTATCCAGAACTTAATTTTTTAATAGGTTATTTATCAATTAAGTAATATTCAAAGCACACATACGCATTCGCATGTATCTGTGAAATGATTAACGCCTCTATGTGAATGGCCAACTATTTCTACACGTACGCACAGGATTGACTATTCCAAACAAAAGCTTTTGCTGGCTCCAATTCACTGTTGCTTAAAACTGCCAGTCATATAAAGTATGACAGCTCAATAGAACCCGGTTTTTGTTCTATACAGGGTTAATTTAAAAATACCGATAACCTTTTAAGGTTTACTTCTCTACATAATAACATTTGCTCTACAACGTTTTAAAAATCATAATAGTCACAAAAAACATTAAACTTTTCAATGTAGACTCTAGACACTATTCAACTCTGTGTCTTTAGTGGGCAGGATTGGAATAGTCGAGCGACAACCGGTCTACCGCGCGCCGATCGCGTGTCGCGGGATTAATGCTGTCTTAGAGCAGTCAATTTAAATATTTGTTTGTGCTCGGAATTTTAAAAGTCGCAGAACAACAGTTGTTCATTATTATGTACAAAAGCTACCTTTAAGAGGTTATTACTATGTTTTAAATACCCTTGTATACTTAAAGCCCGTAGCGCAAAGGCGCTTACAGTCGGATACATCATTCCGTGTGCGAACACGTCGTATAGGTTAAGCTATAGGTGTTAAAGTGTAAGGGTAAGGGCTGTGCAGACTTACGACATGTGTGCAGTCGGGGTCGTCGAGCGCGCAGGTGCCGCCGCCGTTGCTGGCGAGCACGTCCGCCATATGCTGCGTCTCGTCCTCGGGGAAGCCCACGAAGCAGACCCGAGCGCCCGCGAACACTTTTAGCTTGTGTTCCTTCTGCAATACGAGCATACCATAATCAAGACATTGTCGGTCCACTATTGAGTATGGCAGACTTCTCACAACTTTGAGAACATAATAGAGAACTCTCAGGCATATTTAGCTCACGATGTTGGGATAAGTAAACATGGGCGCAGGTAAGCCTGAGGACTAACACATCAGTGGAGTCAAGTAGAGTTTTTGTTATCTAACTAAATTGAGCTTTATTTACTTTGACATACTGTTGAAATCAAACAAGACGCGCTTTTGGGTGCCTCTAGGCTCGCTGCGCGCAGCCGCCGTTGTGCTACGATAAATAAATCTTAGTTTGAGCTTTTACGAGTAAGAAGCCTCAGTTCTGTATGCTTTACGTTTAAAAAATGCCTGATCATTTAGGGTTAGCAACAAGCCACTTACAGGTACGTCATATTATACGATACGTCTGCGGATTGATCCAGGACTCTACTAATACAAGTGTCGTTGGTAGCAGAGCAGCCGGGGTCGTCGCGGCGGTCCCAATACGCGTCGACCAACGAGCGCACACGCACGCGCACGCTGAAACCCTACGCTTACCGGTACTTGTCGCCGGTTGTCGCGGTTATCAGGTGTGTCTCTTTACTCGACATGTCTTTGCGGACTGATCAAGTACTCTACTTACAATGATAGTGTCGTTGGTAGCGAAGCAGTCGGGGTCGTCGCGGCGGTCCCAGCACGCGTCGACCCACGATCGCGCAAGCACGGGTACGCCGAAGCCCGACGCGTAACGGTACTTGTCGCCGGTCGCCGCCGCGGCTATTAGGTGCGTCACTTTACTCGACATGTCTTTGCGGATTGATCCACCCATATAGTGTATCAGCGTTATCAGGTACGTCTGCAGGTAATCAAAACAAATGATTTTAATGTCTAAAATATTTAATGATTTTAATGTCTAAATTGTATTGCATTTCTCTCTGCTCTCGGTGACCGCATATCTGATCAATGGTCAGCTAAGAGAAACTAAATTTCAAAATACAAATTCAGTTCAGATCGCAAGCGCAGTAAACAGATACAACCAGTACTGAAACTACCTAGAAACGTTCGAAACAGCTCACTCACATACATGCGCATCCACGACACGTCATGACGCGGCACTCACTACTGACGGCACTGCGACGAGCGCTTATGGGTCTCGTGGATGCGCATGTTTGTGTGAGTGAGCTGTTTCTAACGTTTCTAGTTAGTTTCAGTACTGATTGTATCTGTTTACTGTGCCGCAAGTCAAGGGATCACTTACTTATTCACGCGCAAATACAGATTACAGGTGCGTTGCTAATACTATGCCTATGACCTAAACCACTGTACAAAGTTTCAACTCAATCGGATGCGCGAACGCTTTTGCAGGATGTTATCCTGCTGTTATCAACATAAATACTAGAACTGCAACCAGATAATCGTCCAGATAGGAATAATTGTACTTAAGCAGTTTGAAAGCTAGCCCTGGACAAAAATCTGTAACAACGGTGACCAACATGTACCTATCCTTGCCTTTCTCTGTCAAGTTCCTCCTGCATTTTACATAGTAAGAAATATTGTTAAAGAAATAATTAAAGTTTTGTACAACTTACAAGCTCGTCTTTTTTGCGGAACCCAGAGAAACATATGACCGCGCCGCGCATCGCCAGCGAGTAGAGCGGCCGCGCGTTCGACGGCGGCGCCTCCTCCCGCTCTGCGAGCTGTAGCACCGCGGTAGGCCCCAGCACCCTGCAACCAACACTCCAACACTTACACTCTGATCACACATCAGCAGCTGACGCCCGAATACTGACGTGTACAAAGAGCTGCACTGACAGTGAAAAAAATTCGCGGTTCCGGAAACGTTTTAACACCTAAGAGCTTCTTTATCATTGAATGGCAATATTCAGCAATGAGTCTATTCCTGAAATCTCGTAACTATAAACGAATTATGAACAAATGTGTATATTACAGTAATTTTCAGATTTCCCTCACTTTAGCGAGGGCCACTTTTGTACGTGAACGAATGGATTATGGACTACCTACTACTTTTTTGAAGGAAATATGTGTTTTTCATACAAATTAACGTGATATAGTTAAAGTACCTAGTGAGGATTGAGGAAGGAAAGTGTTTACTATAGTGTATCCTAAATGTACAATAATATGTATTTTCCTATTAAATTAAAATAAGTTTACATGTGCAGTGGTAACAATCGTGATTATGCTTCTACCTAACCAATTATTATTATCAACGTGTGTGTATTGATATGTAGACGATGAGTAGTTTGGCTTACAAACTGATGAGGGGGCAGGAAAGTAACAACAGGAACTACTTCATTAAACGTAGTTCCACCAAGTTCGTACCTACTCATTGGATTTGTCTGGACTAGTAGTTTAAAGGAAATAGTTATTGTGGCCACGATTACACCTGCAAGTTTTACTCACGTAAGTCGCGTATACGAGTAACTTACGACATGTAAACAGTCTTGTAAGTCGCATATCGCATACAAATGTTAGTTAAGTAATTGTAATTGACGAAGTACCATTTTACTCTTAATCTTATTATTTAGTAGTAGTAATTGCACCTGTGCATGGTAGTAGTCTTTCAATTTCAAGCAAAAGATAATAAAAAGCCTGGTGGGAGGCTTCGGCCGTGACTAGTTACTACCCTACCGGCAAAGAAGTGCCGCCAAGAGATTTAGCGTTCCAGTACGATGCCGTGTAGAATCCGATTGTGTATGGGTTTAATATAACTGACAGGTTATCCCGCTACCATCTTAGACTGCATCATCACTTACCATCAGGTGAGATCGCAGTCAAGGGCTAACTTGTAGTGGATAAACAGTTAATCAATACAAAATGACTAGAGCAACGTTCCATTGAGTGTTGACTGGCCTTAAAAATACTAGAACTGATCAGATATTGCAATACTGAATATACAAATTGATCAAACGCAACAATTCATAGCAATGTCTTATTTTATTATTCCTTTGCGCAAGAACAAATGAAAGGTCAAGTGAGAGTGGTGGCGTGCTCGACATTACTAATGCTCATATAATATGTAATAAGTAAGTATGTATTATGTTTTTAAACGGCTAGTCGTGCACGTGTAGAGACTTTGAGAGACGTGAAGAGACGAAGAAATGTACTTATCAATCACACTGAGCCATTCCCCTTTCCCCATACAGTTTATGTATCTGTACTGTCTTATAAAGACGTTTGTTTTGAACGACCGACTGATCTAACAACGCGCAGCCTATAAAAGCTGGAAAATCCTCGCGCACTTTTTTAATGTCAACGAATACGCTTTAAGTATAAAATTCGAAACAGACAATACTTTGATGTGATTTTTCCGTTTGGCCTGAACTGACCTTAAGCCGCTAGCGCACAAACTTGCAGTTACACAAGGTTCCTTCTATGAGTGAAGGAGTTTTTGAAAATTCCACCACTAAGGGGGTTAAAGTAGCCGATGAAATTGTCTAAGAAAATCATCATTTTTCAAGTTCGATCCGTGAGGGCTTGAGGTTAAAAAGAAAGGATTTATTTGGAAGACCATTAATGGGAGGTGGAATGAAAGGAAATGCGTTTCATTCCACCTCCAACTAGAAATTCCACCCGAGCGAAGCAAGTGCGGGCCATCTAGTAAAGTATAAGTATAAGATACAGCGAAAATCGTCTATCTATTTAGTAGATGTACGTAACTTCCCATTTACAAAACAATACTACATAATAGTCTCTGAGATGTCCACCATGTTAACTGTGGATTGCGGTAAACTCTAAACGACCTTGTATAGCTATTTCTCAATGATACAACAGTGTATTGTTTTTAGTTTCAGAGCAACAATTATTACCTTTTTGAATGGATATGCAGACATAATATTAAACTATGCAAGGAATGTTTACGCTGAACAATACCTAATACCATTACCGTGATACCTATCCTAACCATGATAAATAGGAAGATAATACAGTCAGAACATACAGATTTTTCATTAAAATAATTTAGACTCAAAAGTTCCGCACGCAACCGCCCTTAGGCTTAAGAAAATAGAGCTTATTTTAAATTATTATTAAGAAAGATGCCGCTCCTCGGCTTTGCCGGTGCTTATTGCACCTTTTAAATACATCTCGATGCCCGTGATAAAAACTCATCCTGTACAGCCATTATAGCCACATCAGTGCTATCAATAAGTCATACAGTACAGGCAGGCTAAAACGTTTTCGTAAATGCCACCACATTAATCATCCCCGCCCGATTACATAGAACGCCACTTGTGACTGAGATTGTGGTCGAACACCAGAATAGAATGCGGCTTTTAATAGTACCAGGAGGGAGTTCGTCCATTTATTTATCTGTAACAAACGATTTCCGTTCTCTGTAACAGACTGGAACCGGAAGGATGGGACGTAAATATACCTAGAGGTGATTAAAATTACGTATGTGACAAGACTGCGGCTTGTGATAAAGATACATTTCCTTTAATTCTTAGAAGATGTCAGCGGGTCAGTTGCGAAAGTTGTGAGTATGACTGCTACAATCTCAATAATTGTTGTAATTTAAGGCATTTAATCCGCCAGTGCTGATATGTAATGGCTGATGAGATGCCTTGATGTGCAATGATGTGTAGAGATGTGGAGCCCATAAAATAATATAGAGCGACAACAAATTAGGGGATCACCACAGTTTACTGCTGACGTTCTTTACCTATTCTCGCATTGCATGATCGCAATCATGTGATCCTTACAAAAATTACGTGATTCTGTTACGAGTTTAAGAGTTGCGGATTGCGAGTTGCGAATTGCGATCATATAGGTTGCGAACGTCACACAACTTATAGCCACAGGAATATTAAATTATACTATAGTATAATTTAATATTCTGTGGCTTAGCGTTATTTACCAGCTATACTCTAGAAAATAACGGCAATCAACCTGCATGAGCTAATTCAGTCAAAGCAGTGCTGATTGCGATAGCATTACGTAATTAGAAGACTGATTAAGTGATTAAACACATTACTAAGTAGGTATAATAGAAGTGTTTCGTTTTTATTGTATGCTAGCTGATGCCCGCGACTTCGTCCGCGTGGATTGAGGTTTTTTGGTTTCCTGCGGGAACTTCCGTGTTATTTAATTTTTTGCGTGTTATTTATTTTTTCCGTGTATTTTAATATTATGTATTATTCCAGACGATAATAATCTATCATTGTGCCAAATTTCATACAGAACCGTTCAACGGTTCTGGTGTCCACTCATCCAAACTTTCGCATTTATAATATTAGTATAGATTTCCAAGATCTTATTAATTAGATCTTGGAACATAATATTATTATGTTTATGGAAAGAGAAACGCTTAATACGTAAGGTATCCGGATGCCAGCTCCGAAAGGTATCCGGATTAATTGGCTTCCTCAGACTTCTTTGCGATTAAAATATGAAACACTACAAGTTACAGCCACTACATACACTACAAATTACAATTAGTTATGTGCCTGATTTTCATATCAAACTTTTGTTTCAAAACAATAAAATCCAGACTTAATCTTGAGCATAATCATTATTGTAACGAAGAAAAATCTTCACGAAGATTTTGTAACAATAAAATTCTTTGCAGTCTCATTTCAAAGAAATTCGAAGCGTTCGGATGTAGCTGAAAAACTGCATAGCGTTCAGGGAATACCGTATCGTTTACTCATCGGCTTTCCCTTACTCACCTTGGTAATGTTATTTTCTAAAAACGTTCACCCGCATTCACGAGTTTCTTTTCACATTTTCCGGGTATTTTAAATCGTTTATTATAGTATAGTCTTCGTCCGTGTGTATTAAGATTTTTTGATTCCCGCGGGACCTCTTTAATTTTTCCGAGATAAAAAGTAGCCTATGCCCTTCCTCGGGATGTAAGTTATATCCCGAAATGTACCAAATCGTCTTGATTTCGTCAAAATCGGTTGAACAGATGGGCCGTGAAAGCGTAACAGACACACAGACAGAGATTTGAGTTGGCAGTTTTTGAAGAGCAAGCAAATTCACTAGCTTTTATGTATGGGCTATGTATCCACATAAGGGTATCAAAATAAAGTTGCAGCAACCTGCTAGCCGGTTGCATTGCAAAATCTTTTGATGTAAGTACTAAAATATTCATGCCAGTCTTGTACTAGGAGAGTCGGTAACTAGGTAGGTATAATATTGGGTTAATAATCGAATCTATTAGGTCTGAAGCCGGCTGGCAGAGGCACAGATATTGAAATTGTCAATGTTATTGTGGGCGACAGGCTGGCGTCTTGTGACGCGGTTCAGGACGACGTCACAGGCAGGATACTTGGTGGGTACAGCACGATAGAAATAGTTCTGACGAGTAACATTCCGGTTCAACAGTATTGTAAGCAAACGAATTCATATAGGTTAATCGTGGGCTTCTGAATACGTATCACATGATTGTACACCTCAGATTTGTAATTCTATATTGGCAGATTTGGTTATTGTATCCAAAATACTTCTAGCTAATCCTCCTAATCCGTTCCTTTTCATTAAATGATACAAAAGTCAAACTGATAAGCGCGGGACAAGAGTTGGCAAAATCAACGCAAAACAATGATCAAAGCTGATTATTTTATTTTTCATGTAGCTTACGCATCAAATGGAGTAATTGCGTCTGGCGTTTTAGGGTCGCATATGAGCTGATGAGGCGGTTCCTCCTCCTCAGGTGTGGCCGGTAACCGCGTGGGCCCCATCGTCACGATCACGACCAATTTATAACGACTTCACTGAATAGTATAATCAGATACTAGTCCGGCGTGGGCACCAAACACTAGTGACACATCGTTTACATTCATTGTCACTATGATACATCATCGTAAACGTCTCCCCTTTTACCATTTACACGCAACACATTCCGTACACATAGTTTTCAACTTCCAGCAAATTGCTATCCACGAGAAAACATCACAATTTAACTGAACAAAAGCACAAGAGCAGTACACGCACGTTATGCGTTTCACGTTAGATTGAAAATCAGCCGTAAGGAATGTAAGGCCGAAAATAGCAAGGAGCGTCGCGCGGCGGCAAGGGCGACCCTCGCGCTACGGCGAGCTGACGCGACGCGCGACCAGGCGCCATCACCTACTCGCACCTTTATTTACATGAAACATCACTATTCTATCGTGAAATACCACTGGCGGCTTACATAATGCTCGGCTTACGAGTATGTTATGAGGGGTAGGTTTTCTACCACTACTATTTTTACTATACCATTTCTTTGAAATAAATAAAACCTACACAGAACAAAGACAAACCCATACAGCTAACCAATTTTTTTTTGGGCGATAAGGCGATTTTTCCAATAACTTTAGATTTGATAGCTTCCCTGAGAAATTAATTAATTTATTAAAATGTCCCAAAATTATATCTGGACTTGATTTCAAGACTAACAAATCGGTGACGAAACTTAAAGAGAGTCTCTCTTATATTTTATTACTAGCTTTTGTGTCCAAAGGATCTCTGATAAATAAACTAAGCTGGAATGGCTGGATTGGTCGGGATTTAGGCAACTGCTCTATTAATTCCAGTTAACGTATTGCGGCGCCACAAGCAGTTTACCGCTTAAGACAGCCGATTGAAGCCAAGAGAAAACATATTTTAAGCTCAAGTAGGTAACATAACTGATTGGTCGCGGCGTTTGTTTTATCATATTCCCTTACATCAATTGCAGAAAAGTATTTTTTTTACACAACTACAAGTTGACTGCCATCTCACCTGATGGTAAGTCTAAGATGGCAGCGGGCTAACCGGGTTTTTAGGGTTCCGTACCCAAAGGGTAAAAACGGGACCCTATTACTAAGACTCCGCTGTCTGTCTGTCTGTCTGTCTCCAGGCTGTATCACAAACCGTGATAGCTAGAAAGCTGAAATTTTCACAAATGATGTATTTCCGTTGCCGCTATAACAACAAATACTAAAAATTAAAAAAATATATATATTAAGGGGGGTCCCCATACAATAAACGTGTTTTTTTCGTATTTTTTTGCTCAATATTAAAAACGGTAACAGGTAGACGGTTCAAATTTTCACAGAATATTAACTTGTATATTACCTTTCAAAATAAATAATTAAATATCAATAAAGTAAATATTAAAGGGGGGCTCCCATACAACAAACGTAATTTTTATTTTTAATACGTCATAAATCGTAAAACTTACTACAGGTTTGTACGGAACCCTCGGTGCGCGAGTCCGACTCGCACTTGGCCGGTTTTTATATTAAACCCATACCCCCAATCGGTTTCTACGCGGCATCGCACCGGAACGCTAAATCGCTTGGCGGTAGGTACATCTTTGCCGGTAGGGTGGTAATTGCCGGAATTGACCATGCTGGGGATCGAACCCAGGACCTCCCACTTGCAAGACCACAGCGCTCACCACTGCGCCAAAGAAGTCGTCAAATTATAAACGCTTATTATTTAAAGAACAGGCAGGGAACACCCGTCGATTGATTCCGACATTCTGAACTTAAGAACACCAGGCGCCAGGTTTAGGACATAATACCTATTACTTATTAGGTCCAAAATTTTTATATTATAACTTGTGCAGAATGTAGAGAGAATCAGAGATTTCGATTAGAACCATGGGCATTTCTTGTTCGCAAAAAAAAACTCGGTAAGTAGTAATACATAATCTGTATTATATAGCAGGTAGGTACCTAAGTGCTCTGCCTTTTAGTGCTTTTATCTTCGGACCGAGAAAATGATACGTGATAAGTGATAACTCTCGCAAACGCAATACTGGAAGATATTTTTCAAACGGTATAATCAATGTCTTAGTTTATCACAAATACAATGAGAGAAAAATGATAAAGTTGCTAACGGATCATGAAATTCTCTAACGCTAGTTTATAGTAGTTTATGCAACTGTCATATAATGAAGGGTATTAAAACACGAGTGTGAGTTTATGAAACGAGCGCAGCGAGTTTCATAATAGTAACGAGTGTTTTAATACCCGTGTTATATGCAGTTGCATACACTACTTTATCTTCACTAATGCAATTTATCAAACAACAAGAGTAAAAGCTGATTAAATTCACGCGTACGTGTATTGTCACAGTGAACTTGCCGCCATTAAAATCTAACCAATGAGAGCGCAGCTGCGCGCGCAGGGCCAATCAGGAGGAGGATTCGTTTTTTATTTAATTGGCACAAGATCTTACCAAAGAGTTTTGTTTATGTAAGTTTAGTAGTTTCGACGAAGTTTTCACGTATAACCCAACTGTTTTCAAAAGTCAGCCTAATATCAAAATTTTATACAACTTGTATGAGGATTTTGACATAAGGCTCGCCAGGTTAATTGGTCGCGTTTTATTGATGTTATAATGAGATTTTACGATATCGATGTGGATATTATACCATCATGTGAAATTGCTTAAATTGAGTGTTTTGTTATCTGCGCTATAACAGTAGTAATTATAAGTCAAGTATTGGAAACATAAGTAGAATGTTATAACATTAGTGTAGATAAAATATATTATAATATATATGTAAGTACATACTTTTATATAAATATACATATTTTATTCATACTTAATATTATAAATGCGAAAGTGTGTTTGTTTGTTGGTTTATTGGTTTGCCCTTCAATCACGCCGCAACGGAGCAACGGATCGACGTGATTTTTGGCATGGGTACAGTTGAGGACCTGGAGACCTGACATAGGCTACTTTTTAACTTTTATCCCGGAAAATTAAGGAGTTCCCGCGGAAATGAAAAAATCTTAAACCCCGCTCACGAAGTCGCGGGCATCAGCAAGTAATAGTACATTACATCGCGAGACCGGGAAGTACGCGTTTTCTGGTCGAGTGTTAGTTAGACGGCCGAGCTACGCGAGGCCGGCTATATACCTACGAGACCAGAAATGCTCTCCCGGTCGAGGTGTGTATAGGCTTTTCTAAAAAATGAAACAAGTGACTTTTTTTTTTATATGTATGTTATGTAATTAAAAGAAAGTAAATAAAAAAGCAATCTACTTAAGAAATATAATTTTTTTTTTGCGCTGTGAGTGCTGAACGCGTAATACGGTAGAGTTCCAAATTAAAACTATTTAGGCCAAAGAACATTATAACAAGTTAGTTAGGTAAGTTATATTCAGGAAGAAAGATTCCAAATTCAAACTTATGATATGTAATGAAAATACATACATTCTTTACTGGCCTAGGCCGGGAAGTTTAACTTTCGAACTCATTTACAGGGTATGAAATGTGAACATTTCGTATCATTTTTTAGAAATATATATTTTACATGTCGGGTATGTTAATTTATACTATAAAATAAAAGGTATGCCAACGTAAATGCAAAAAATGTTAGTTTATTCCGGTGTGTAATGTATGAGAGCTGTATAGTTCACTTATATTATTAAAATATTGTTAGGTCAGGTGTTTATCTGCCACCTACTTCATTTTCCACCTTCTTCTTTCCTTCAATTAAATTATTCAAAAATCGCTACATGTTCATTATCTATTTGGTAGGGACAGTTCATGGTACAAGATATTTACTTCTTATAGATTAATTCTTGTGAGAGCAGTGGCGGAGCAAACGGCTCAAAAACGTGACACGTGGAAAGACGTCTCGCTTAGTCCATTTGCAGAAATACTACTAATTATTAGGCGGTTCAAATTGCGCAAACAGGCCCACAACAATATTGACGTAGATACGGAAACAGATTTTGTAAAACCAAAGAGTTCGTCTTATAAACAAATACGACGAACTCCAAACAACGAAATAAGATTTTTTGACTGCTATCTCACCCTGGGAGTAAGTAATGACGCAGTCTAAGATGATAGCGGGCTAACCTGTTAGGGGTATGGCAGTTATGTTATGTTTCTATAATGTCTATACGACATCGTACCAGGGGGTCTACTCTCTTTCTCTAAAACGAAACTTCGCAAACAAACGAACGAAATTTCGTTAACTCCTCTCCTACATAATATTATCTCTATGCTCCTCTCTATTTCGTTTTCGTACACGCAGACGAAGTACGGATCCATAGAAAATTTTCGTGACCGATTGGATTGAACGATTTTGAGTGGATCTATTAATTAATAGACTAATTACGTTCGTTTGCGAAGTTTCGTTTGAGAGAAAGAGAGTAGACCCCCAGGGCGGCATGCTACGAGTAAATCACGGGCAACTAGACACGTCCGATACCTCCCACGAGACCAGACCACAGAAAATTCATAATTGAATTCCCAAATTACATGGAACCCGGAACCTCAATCTTGTAAGACCACAGCGTTCACCACTGCCAACTTGTAGTGGATAAAAAAAACTAGGGTGGTCGTTTAAATATGCTAAAAGTATGATATGGCAGATATGGCAGCTTATTTTTCAGGGTGAAGTTGACTATTAATTCGTGTTTGCGTGCCGCCAGCCGTGGCGCCGGCCGCTGCGCCGCGGCCTGCAGTCACGGTGAATGTTTAATTTTGTTAATCGCTCAGTGCACTCGGGTTATGGTTACACACGAGGTTATGAATTACGATACCTAGAATGAATTTGATTTGAAGTTATAAACTCAAAGTTGATGTGTGTCTGGCATACTCGTATCAAATCATTATGAGACCTTTGTATACGTGCGTTTTCTTTATAACTTAATAATTCATCACCAAGTAAGGATTTTCAAAAATTACAGAGCAAAGCCAGCGGGTCAGCTAGTTGATCAATATCCGGTCTTTGCCTGAGTGATAATGATACCATACCTATCAGTTATCACCTGCTCGAAATATCGAAACTAACGAATGCCTTGATAAGTTACGATTTTTAGGGTTCCGTAGCCAAATGGCAAAAAACGGAACCCTTATGGATTCGTCATGTCTGTCTGTCTGTGTCTGTCTGTCTGCCTGTATGTCACAGCCACTTTTTTCCGAAACTACGAGTATAAGAACTATACTGTTGAAACTTGGTATGTAGATGTATTCTGTGAACCGCATTAAGATTTTCACACATAAATAGAAAAAAAATATTAAATTTTAGGGGTCCCCAAACTTAGAACTGAAACTCAAATTTTTTTTCATCAAACCCATACGTGTGGCGTATCTATGGATAGGTCTTCAAAAATGATATTGAGGTTTCTAATATAATTTTTTTCTAAACTGAATAGTTTGCGCGAGAGACACTTCCAAAGTGGTAAAATGTGTGTAACTTCTAAAATAAGAGAATGATAAAACTAAAAAAAATATATTATGTACATTACCATGCAAACTTCCACCAAAAATTGGTTTGAACGAGATCTAGTAAGTAAGTAGTTTTTTTTAATAATTTAAAACTTACTACAGGTTACCCTCGGTGCGCGGACTCGCACTTGGCCGGTTTTTATTTACGTCAAGATTCGAGATCCGTCTTTAATCACATCATTTATTTAGGAAGTTATCTTCCTATATTATGTTCAAGCATCATTCCTTATGATTATATCTTTCACTATAACAATATAAAGATTTTCATTGAAACATAACGTTGGGCCCACAAGTTTACAATTAAGTCTAAACTCAAGATTATACCACGACTAAAAAAATGTTTTGAGTGATTTGACGCTCTCAATATCTGGGAAAACATAAGGTTAATCATATTATATTTTAGAATAAAACTATGGTCAGTATAAAGATTAAATGTTATTGCCCAAGGTAAACAATGTGAGTCAGGAGAGCTCCCGAGAAAGGTGATAAGCGTATAATATAAATAATTTTCAACAAGCAAACAAGTGGCGCGGCGGTGGCCGTGCGAAACAATAAACAAATAATATTTAATCGTATCAATTGGTATTTGGGCTAATCCTACACTGAAACAATGAAAGCACCACTACATCTAAAGTCAATATGAGCTTAACTGCATTTAAAGCCGGTGCATATCGCATACTGCACGTTGCATATCACATAGATTAGTCAGATTTAGCAGACTTTATCGAGTTGGACTTCTTGCTCCTAGTTCTCATGTACGGTATTGTTATTTATAAATTTTTAGGTCATAGGTAGATAACAATCCCACTTAGCGTGTTGTATACCCATTGAATTGATTAGAATAGTACTCAATAGTTTAATAGTACTTGAAAAATAGTCTAAATGCCGTAATTGTGCTATGCGACACATTTGTGATCTCGAATTAGAGGTCATAGCCATTCTGGTTTCATTGAAGACTCGCCCGCTTAAAAAAATAAAAACAAAGTTTTTTAAGAGTATCCTTTACGTTGAGGCAAACTCTCGTAAGTTAATGTTTCCGTTCCAGTAAATTTATATCCGGATAACCAAAAATGTTGGTGACAAAACGTAACAACCTTCTAAAGCATACAATATCTGTGGTCAAGGTCTAATCTTTAGAGCTGACTTTAGCATATTAAGTATATAATATGTGCCTATACAAAATCTTCCTACTTGAAACCAGTTAAGTAATGTTATGTCTATGCTCTTTTCATAAATTATGTTCAATTCTCACCGATCGTTTTAAGTATGTCCAAGGTACGTGTGATGATGATAAAGAGAAAAATTTTTTTTATTACTTAGATATCTCCAACAAAATATTTACTCTACTTAGAGTTTGTTGGTTTTTTCATTTAAGTCCTAGGCTAGTATATATTTCTTATCACTATTCATTACAGGGTTTGAACATTTAATTTGATTTAGTTTATACTTAATACCTATTTGAAATATAAAAATATATTCAGATATTCTCGAAAAGGCCTATGTCCAGCAGTGGATGCATACAGGCTGATGGATGGATGGATGGATTCAAATAAATGTCGCATTAATTGCATATTTTTTTAGAAAGGGTGCCAATTGCCAAATTACCTTTGCAGCTAGCGGAAGCTGAGTTGGACATAAAGCGGAAGCAAGCCCTGAATGCTGCCAATTTTCACACTCACTTATTTGTCGTTCGAACAGAGCAATACTAATTGGACATCTCATTTCCAGCACAAACATGCTTCATGTTTTAAACTTGAAGGTAAAATAAACAAAATTGAGGTTAGCATATTTCAATACAAGCAATACTAGCGAATTCCTTAATTTTCCGGGATAAAAAGAAGCCTGTCCTTCCCCTGGACACAGCCTATGTACCAAATTTCATCAAAATCGTTTCAAAAGAGAAAGCGTAACAAACATACAAATAAACAAAAAACCTAACATTTGCATATCAGTCAGGATTTAAAACCTGGAATACTAAATAGACTGTAGGTACTATGTTGTAGAAATATATACTGCCCCCCTATTACGTAAGAATTGTTCATCAAACGTTTAAGATTTTTGTCAAAGTAAAATAAACCATGCTGCATTGAATTAGAGCTCAATTTCGTCTGCCCATTCTTATACGTTTAGGTATGAACGATACTCGAACGTATAAGAATGGATACACGAAATTGAGCTCTAATTTAATGCCGTTATGGTTTATAAACTTTAACGACGAACTTTAACGTTTTGATCGGACATTCTTACATGATTGGTACCCAGGTCAGGTTTAGCGAAATGGTATGCATCGACATTATCAGCAATTTCAGAGGTAAATCATTTTCATCATGAGATATAACTACAGCGCTTTGGTTATTTCAAGATAATCTTGTTTGCAAACGAATCTTATTTGTTCAACCGCTTCTAACTGACTTTCTTAATATATCTCTACGTTGTATTTCTCATTACCCGAGGGTCGTGACTCGTGACCCCTTTCCATTAATCAAATAATGGTAGGAGTTTTCTTGGGATAATAATGCGGTGGATAAAGTTGTGCGGAAGGATGTGGGTCCTTACGCATAACTTTCATAATACTTATTCAAAAAATATTTTCTCTACAAAATAGGTAGGGCCTACACGAAACTCATAATTGCGTACATTACCAATGCCTTCGTTTACATATAAGTACAAAATGACTCATAAAATGTGTTTCAAGCTTCCTACACTAAAGCAAAAGATGTATGCACAAGATGTAATAAGTAGAAACTGTCCACGTTATGAATATCTCATATGGTTAGAGGTTGGCATGTTCGACTGCGGATGACGAGGTCCTGTGCTCTTGGCCCCGATTCTCGGGTTGGGCCAAAGAGTGGTACTTATTGGGATTTTCTGTCAAGAAATTCTTAGTACAAGCGGGCAGCGACTGCCGTGGCCGAGGTTCAGACGAGAGGAGATTAACATGTTTGTTAACATAAATATCCAAAATAACTCATAGAATTTGTTATAAGCTTCTTACACTAAAGCACAGGGTGTCAGGTATGACGTAGATAAAAAAAGCGTCAACGTTAACATAATAATATTATAATAATGAGCTTGAAAACTTCTGCGGAGATCGTTCGCCACCGCGCGGTGTGCCAATATTTTTTAATTGCAAATAACGATCAGTTTTAGCACAGTCGTCAAAGTGTTAATGGCCTAATAAAAAACCGTAATTCATTTATTTATTTATTTGTGTTTCAAATAATTGCGAAAGATCAACAAATTGCGTGTTCCAGCGCCGTAGAAATCCCGCCACTTTTCTGTCTCGCGTTTTTGATCGCACCTTGTGGATAATTTCAAAGCAAAAGCAATGCGGCCCCTAGATCTTGAGGCCGTTAACGATTTATGTAGCACAAAAGATACTGACCTATATTTTGCTTTGTGTGCTGCATCGAAGAGTTCTCCTTCAAAGGGTGCGGTCACAAGGTAGGAGGGAGGGGCTGGCTGCTGCTGGGTCAAGGGCAGCACTTCTGGCCCCCGCACGGCCGCCACGGCGCCCAGCCGCTCGCAAGCCGCGCGAACTCTTTCGCACTCCAGGCACGATTCGTTCACGTACACCATCGGAGTTGACGAGCCTGGCAACCGTCAATACTATAATGGTCAACCATGTCACTCAACCATAGAAGCCGGACGTAGTCGGTTAGACGGAAGGTATATGGAATTCATAATTGTCTTTATAATAATTATGAATTCAATATACATTTTAATTTACGAACGGGCTCTTTTGTATTATGAAAATATATACATATTGACAACAAGCATGCTTAAATAGAAAATTCAGCGAGCGTTGCAACTTATTTATATAGTTAGGTACATAGAAATAAAAAATATTTTCTATAGTTGATAAGCTATGTTATTAACTAGTTAGATCTATACATATATGGCAGTCAAATTATTATGAGATAAATACATAATTAAGGCCTACAGAATTGACGCAAATTTTTTTTTTTTTTTTTTTCATTGTGTGATGTCATTCCCGATTCCCGCGGAGCTTAGGGCTTTGCAAGTTATACAACCTGTTTTGTAATATTATACACTAACACTATTAAATCCTTTCATTCTGACAAAAACTCCAATTAAAAACAATGCAAAAACACCAAATAATTTGTGTGCCTACCCACTATTGGAGCGGTCAGTAAACGGCGCGTAAACATGATGTACATAGATCTATGCGCATCCTACAAGAAGAGACACGAGCATTGCATATTGAGCGTAGTTGGTACTAAGTAGTAAAGTAAAAGTTTTTTTTTTTTTTTTTAAATAACAGTGGATGGCTTGTATTGTATTTTAATAATAGTCTTAGATATGAACATCACACGCGGGACCCGACGGTCCAAACGGTAATCTAAATATACCAATAGCCTTTTCTGTTTAAATTCCAAAGAAAGGCATATTTTAGCATTTCACAAAAGGAAATTCGTGAACTGTAAACATTTTGCCTGATTACGACAAATCGCATTGAAAAGAACCAGACGACGTATACAGCAGTTTCTTTGATCCTTTTGCCACGAATTCTCTCGTATGAATAGCAGGTCAATGCAACTGATTATACGGAGTGAAATAACAACATCAATGTTACATACACAACAAAAAAACGTAACTCTTGTTTCCAAATGTATAATTTAAAAGTTCTAATTATAGAACTAGACGTAACGCAATAAACCAATCTGTCGAGCGAGAGTGTTTAAATATATATTTTATCAATGTCACATACCAGGGAAAATTTAACATAATTTGGCATAAAACATATCATCATCAATGAATTGTTAGCTTGGGTTATAGTTCGAACATAAGTACATAAATATTTGTCGATTTTTCGGGACGTGCTTTCGGCCATCGTCACACCAACGGTTCAGGGTCGCTGACTCATCCAAAGCACCGGGCGGGAACACCCGCCAATTTTTGGCATTGTGTGCTAGGTGATCATTAATTTTCTACTTCATATCGACAAATACTGAAGGCAAATTTCTCAGGCACCTGCTATTTATTTTTCGTGTAATAGCTAAGATGATATTGCTTATATGTACCTACAAAATCGAGGCCTGGCTCCTAACCTCCTACTTTTTTCCATATTTTTAAAATGAAGATGTACTTGTAAGTAAGCCACCCAGAAATCTCAACAACTCTTTGTGCTCTTTAAGCACATATATTTTTTATCCATTTGAAGGTTTGCTATGAAATTGAAACAAGCAGTCAGCATTAATTAAAAACCATGCCAACTAGGGGAAAAAAAATCAATTGCGCCCACTTTTTTTTGGATGTAAAATGTAACCAATGTCACCCAGTAGCCTAATTATGTAAAACCTGCACCAATTATTGTTAGAGTCTCAATTGTTGTGATTGGCTGAATTTATGGTATTCTAGCTGCATGAATGAATTTGGACCAAAAGCAGAAGTGTGTTAACCAATCAGAGGTGATTGCGATCATTATATTGTAGCTGTCATTTTTACGTAATAAGGCCACGGTTGACAGTTAACACCTTATTCATCAAATTTAGCTGAGTAGTTTAGGTGCTATGGTGTAACACAAATATAAACATACATACTTATGTATATATAATATATTGCTAAAATCATAACCCTTCTTGTTGGCTAACATTTTCATAAGCAAACCTTCAATGGATATAATATGATATGATGAATATAATATGTCAGCAGCTTTAATTTTTTGATATCCACTGAGGTAGAGAATAGGGCTGCTGAGCTCATATAAGTAATATCTAACAAATTCACAGCATTTCGTTTATCTATACTGTCACAAAATACTTGTAATAGTCTGTCACCATTTTAAATTTTCCGACATTGTTATCTTACCATTCATTATAAACTCAGAAAACACCAATCGTGTTTTGCATATTATTATTGTCACAAAGAAAACACACATATACCACTTTGGTAAAAAAAAATGCTCTTAGTTTAGGTAACAAGTTAATAAAATGGATGGATTTTAAGCTTCACTCACAGAAAATGCTAAAAATTAATGCAAAAACTTGAAATATTGTAATAGTCTGTTATGATGGCACAAAATCACCATTGTTTGACTTAGGCTTTTTACTATTATTAAGTGATTTGGAGAACAGGACATGCTGGTTACACACTCACATCCTCCTCCGAGGTATGACCGCAGTTGTTCTACCAATGCTAGCATGGTTGGCGCGCGTGCCGCAAACCATGCTTTACGCCATCTGCAAAATCTGCCAGTTTGATCATCAAGTAATAGAGCTATTGTATCTTTGTAATTAGATTGTCTTCAGTGCGATTTTACTCTATGTTATCTAGTCAGCTACTTTACAAGCATTTATAGTACTTTATGAGTATCATAGTTTGATTAAATGAGCAAGTCTGTTACAATAGAAAGCGCAGGCCGGCAGCCGGTATACCACTGCTACCTTCCAGTAAAAAAAAAACATTTAAAAATATGTTTATGAAATTCTCAAAAGAGAATATTTTCATTTGTAGGAAAATAATTTAATTTAGATGAAACTAATATTGGAAATTTGAATTTATTAAGCCAAACTTACAGATTTTTCTGTTAGATAGCTGGTATCTCAATTATTTAATATTAAGTAGGTTTATTTTTACGTAATGTGCAACTTATTTTTGTAGGTAACAAGCGACCCGCCCAGGCTTTGCACGGGTAGCATAACATATTATATGCTTACTTTTTTTCTGTTGTGTCTTGCTAGTCTTGTTAGGCTAGCTCGCTCGGTTAGTAACAGAGGGCGACCACAGGGGGGTTGTATCACTTGTGTTGTCTCAGAGTGAGACCTCATGAATTTAATTGGTCACCCGGTAGTTTAATTTTGTGATAAGTCCTAAGATAATATTTAAAATTGTATGGTGTAAAGGACAATAATTATTATGTGCATGGAAAATAAATTTTAAAATGGGTATACCAGTATAGCTATCCTATATCTAAGCTATCCTTAAAAGACAGAGATATGCCATCACTGACTTTTCTGTAGAACTATAAAAGATTATTCCACCAGTCATTGTTTTGTTATATCTCAAAGGGATAAGGCAGCGTTTTCGTTGAAAGCTTCCAGTTGGCTTGATTTTTTCCGACGTCTTCAACAATCATCCTCATATTTCAACCAATTTACACAAAACATTAATAAATTAAGTATATACATAAACCTTCCTCTTGAATTACTCTGGCCATTGGTGTGAAAACTGTATGAAAATCGGTTTGGTAGTTTATCGCATTCAAACAGACAGACCAACAAAATAGACAGACCCGGCAGGGGGACTTCGTTTTTTAATATGTAGTGATGTGCAATTAGGTATGTAAATTAATTATTTTTCTAGTTAAGGTTCCTAACCTAAAAGGATAACTGAGCCCAATAATTGAAAGTTGATTTGAAATTTCAAAATTTCAGTGTTATACAGATTGGTAGCATGGGCCGTGACAATTTTCTCCCCGAGGAAAGAATAAAACTTTTATTCCTAAATAAATAAATAAAAATGCTAAATAACAGTGGATAAATAGTCCCCCGAGTCCCCTTGAAGTGTCAAACGGGGATAAACTTCTCCTCTCATCTATTGCCGTGCTCTGAGAAGTGGATAAGTTGATTTTATCCCATATCAGTGGATAAAATCGGGGGATAAATTTTTTATCTCCGGTCCATGCTAGCCCTGCAGTAGTGAGATTCAACTGATATCAACAGATAATAATAGTTTCGTTTAAAAAGGTCATAAACTATGTTATAGTTTTCAATTTGACTTTCTTAGACCAAGTCTAACAAAATGAAACTTTTTTCCAGACTGTTTGATCAGTCAAACTAACAATAACGGATCAGAATAGACAGATTTTTTGAGATACAAGAAACCTTAGTTAAAAGCCTATATAAAAGTCATATCTCCAAGACGCAATATCACTGCGATGATGATTAATATAATCAAGATCCGTTCAGCCACTAAGTTATGACAAGGACAAACAGTCATGCTGCAGTCAGTTTCCATCCATATATATCACACATCTCTAATATATTTCGAAAAAGTTTCCATGCCTTTGTCTCCGTCTGTCATTTTTGAAGGGGCAGATTTTGTGTGTGTTCCGTTATAAGCACTGCGAGCACTGGCAGAGCTCTTTACTGGGGACTTTCAGTGCTCTCAGTGTATTTCGGAACGCACCATTTATCTAATTATTTTATAAGGTAAATATCGTAGGTTGTTAACAGTATAGTGTGTATGAGTTTAAAATGTTTCAGATAAAAAGTAAGTAGAAGTACTTACTAAAGAAAACCAATTGTAGAAAACATAACGACAATGATTAACAACTTTTTCTGGACCCAAAACAAATTTATAAAGTAGGAAAATTACATAACGCAAAATACTTAGTTTTGAAAACCGTAAGTACTGTTATATACCTACTAACAACAAAACTAAATTTGTTTGACTTTGTTTACAGTTTCTTTCTCAAATGGTAATTTATAAAGGTTGTCTAATATGAAATATATATGTAATAGGTACTAGTTAGTAAACAGACTTCAAATTATAATTTCGTACTAGAAAGCAAAATACATTTTATGTAAAAATCGTTCTCTGGACTGGTTCGCCTTCCAATAAAGTCAAATAGCAACGAGAGGTTTGAGGATAGGTACCTAAGAAAAGGCAAAGCATGGGAAAAATTACCATCAACATCTTGATTTTTGTCAGTTGCAGTGGTGCTTCCTGTTTGTGACATGCCCTTAGACATTTCGTCCATCTTGCGTACCAATGATTCGTTAAATCAATCACAAAACATTTGTAACCACTATTCACAAAACTCTACTACACATTTGATCACTGCACTCTTTCCTAAATACAGTCATATAGTAAAAAATGTCGACCTGTCCAATCTAAAATCATTTCTGTATTTTTCAATAGCACGACCCGAAGCGAGTAGAAAAAATTGAATGAAACGGTAGAGAATATAGAATAGGGCAGAGGCAAATCGTGAACAAATATCATAGAGTATAATGCAAAGGCACAGAGTATATTATACAGCATCGCTGATAGCTATAGTTGGTGCTTATAACTCTGTGGCTCACCACACATGTAGGTATAATATAATAAGTCCATGCACCACACACAGCAGTTGACATTTGACAGCACAGTTCAAAAAGGTCATTGCACTCAGATAAGAGTGGATACATGGACTTATTAAACAATAGGTACAAATTAATGTAGGTATAATTTAATAAGTCCATGAGTGGATATGAGCAACTTGGACCCTATAGTGTAATACACATACATGAAGGAATCTATATCTTGCTCTGTCTACGGTAATACATTCATAGTATTCCGTAGGTACTTTGATTTTATATCCGTGTAACATATATTTTCTAGAATGATGATCTATGGTGCGAAATAGGATCCTCTATTATATAGTACTAGCTGATGCCCGCGACTTCGTCCGCGTGGATCGAGGTTTTTTGGTTCCCGCGGGAACTCCTTAATTTTCCGGGATAAAAAGTAGCCTATGTGTTATTCCAGACTATAATCTATCTCTGTGCCAAATTTCGTCCAGATCCGTTCAGCCGTTGGGGCGTGATTGAGTAACAAACATCCATACATCCATACATCCACACATCCATACATCCATCCAAACTTTCACATTTATAATATTTATTTGATTTTTATAGTGTAATATGGGCCAGGAAGTACTTATTCATTGCGGTTTATAAAGTAGATGGAGTGCGCACTCTAAATACGTATTTGAAGCTAGACCCATTTATTGCTATCCCACTTCAACAGCCGAGTGAATTAATTTAGTGGGATAGTGGTGAGTAGGGATAAGTGTAAATATTTTTTCCACTTTTCCCTACCGCGACCGTAGGGATAGTTGGGAAAAAAATCGAACGAAAAGACTAGTGGAACAGGCCATATATTTCAAGTAGGTATTATGATTTATGAGTAAGCACAGAGCACTCCAGTCGTTCCTATAGCTTCGTGGTTTGGACCCACAGACATATAAATAGAAGCAGACACAACATAAATTTCACACCCACATAGACAAGTGTATGTGAATCAGTGTCACTGAGTGTGACCGTTTCTCTCCAAGCAAAAATGTGTATGTATTAATTTGCTGCAACACTGTGCTACACCAACGCACACATTGACAAAAATTCAATGCGTGGCAGTCAATAATAGTAGATTAGTAGCCAAGGGCTGTAAGGCATCAATTGCAGCCCGAGATATTTAGGCGCACGAGCACAGCGAGGGCGCCTATAGTTCGAGGGTGCAATTGATGCTTACACCCGAGCTAACTACTCTGCTTTACATCTCGATTGTGAGGTTAGTAGGTCCTTATTACCCCCAAATGGAGCTTGTAGGTGACCAATTAGCGCTCCAGGGTAATAATGTAGCTAGAAAAGCCCTAGGGCGGTAAGTAATTAAAAAAAAAGTCTTCACTCTTTCAAAAAGTTCGCGTACATCTAACCATCATACTTTTTTTAATTACTTACCGCCCGAGGGCTTTTCTAGCTACATTATTACCCTAGAGCGCTAATTGGTCACCTACAAGCTCCATTTGGGGGTAATAAGGACCTACTTACCGAATATGAGAGATGTAAAAGACATTTAAGAGACCTATGGCGTTTGTTTACATTGTGTTGTCTTGGTTGTCATAAGTTTTTTGTGAAATTTGGAGATTTATATGAATATTTACTGAAATAAAATGGTGAAGTGTTGTGTCCCCCTGTGTTACAACGCTTCGTACTGGAAAACCCCAGAAGTAACGTTCCATCGGTAAGTAAAATTCATGCTATCATATGTAGCTTTGGAATGTTTTCGTATCGCATCGTATCAAGGCTAAGATATCTAATATTTTATAGTTGTTATGACGAAATATGTAGCCATTCATATATTAAAACTATAATATTATGGTTTTCTGTAGAAATACATGCTTTAAGTTGTTGAATAATCTTTTTTGACATTTTGAGAACTTTAACAAATTACAGGGCCGGACTCGACGACTCTTTTATTTTAAGTATATATAACTTCGACTTTTAATTTCAGGTTTCCAAAGGATGAATACCTGAGAGACCTATGCATAAAAATATTAATAGAAAAGACTGGCTGACCAACTCATGGAGTGCTATAGCATGGTGCATATGGTGCCAAGCATTTTAAAGATAATCTAATAGAACGTAATGTATTCCGTACAATTCTATCTCCTGGTGCAATACCGACCATTTTCAAAGAAAAGTTAGTTGAGGTCTTATACTAAGTAGGTACTAATTTACCTTATCTTCCATGAGGTGGACGAATTTCATTATTTTTTATTGAAAACCTCAATACAGATTCTAAAGCACTAATTGTAAAGTTTATTTGAATAAAAAAAATTGGTTGCCTGTAAAGTCGGTATACGGGCGAAAGTTTTACGTGACAACGACTTTGAGTGGTAAAATAATTTTAATGTGAATATTCATTCGTATAGTAGGAAGAAGGATGAAATCTCTCTCACTCTCTCTCTCTCGCTCTGTCTCTCTCGCTCTTAGGCGGGCTAACTGTGCTCGAGTGGAAGGGACGCGTGCCTTTCACTTTTTATGTCTGTCTCTCTCGCTCTTAGGCGGGCTAACCATGCCCGAGTGGAAGGGACGCGTGCCTCTCACTCGCTCTCATTGTGAGCGCATAACGTGAACGGAGCGTAACGCAGTTTCTTGAAGTGTCACCCGGCAAACCAATTTATAAGACGTTGTCACGTCAAAAACATGTGAGTTTAACCTGTTGTAATTTTTTATTTAACCTCTTTTTGGCTCAATTTGGCTTACTGCCAAGAAATTATTGTCAATAGGAACTTTGAGCTAAAATCTGGCGGTATTTACACGATATCCGTTGGTACTGTTCTTCTAAATAATATCCCCATCACCTGCGCGTCGACGCAGAGCGAGAACGACGCGAGAACCACTGGCTATGATACTGACGGAGTCCTCAGGATTTGAGTTTTAACAGGAGTTATAACTCCGCGCGCGACGGTGACGATATCACACGCAGCGCGGAGCTCACATCTATATTCACCACATTGACTAGGGTCCCGCACGTGGTGATGATTACCATTACTAGTGTTACTATATTGCAGTTGTGATCGCTTGTGATGAGGAAATTATAAAAGTACCAATAATAATTATTTTTAAAATCCTTACAAATTATAGCTTCCAAATGATAGGTGTCTTTAGGTCAATTTTTTTCACGCAACCTAACCCTACATATTAATATAATGTTTTATGCAGCAACAAGGTTCGGCCCTGAGTTTTGTGTATGTGTGCGTAATGTTTTCGTGTGTTTGTAATTGCCACGCTATTTTGTACGTTATCTTGCCTCTGCTTCTCTTTATAACTCTGTGTATTCTCCAGGGTTATATTCATAGATAAGTATTTGTTATTCTATGATATTCTCTTTGGAGTCCACCGACCAGAAAAAAAAGCTCGTCTAAAAATTTTGAAAGATACGAAAATCGAGCCAAATAAATATTAGCATACTGATAAAACACAATGGATAGAAATAATAGTAAATGATATTGTTACCTTAATATTAATTGACGTTTTTCCTAGTGCTAAAATTCAGAATGGAACATTTTGGCTTATCACATATTTTATATGAGCCAGATAAATATAGTCCGGATACTTTGGACTTATTAAGTGACGAAGAAGCAAGGGAATATTGGCTGAATACATGCGAGAAGCTGGTCGAAAAATATGTTAATTTTGCCCTCACTAATACTGAAGATCCGACTGTTGAAATACGAGCTTTAAAATTTAAGACTTGCTACATAGAAGCTTTAAAGGAACTGAGAATTAATCCTCTGTAAGTAATATAATTATCAAATACTTATCTCAGTACTGCTGATTGTAATAATTATAATTGCTGCTCTTTTCATTTTAGTGCTCATGGACAGTTGACTATACGACTGCTTCTTGATGTCAACGAAACATGTCTTCGTTCTCAGGGCTTTTTTGATTTATGGAAGCAGCAAAAGAAGTACGAAAATGAGACTGCACTGGCTACACTAGCTGTGAGATTGGCAGAAATTGATGCCCTACCAGATGATCGACAGAGATGGTCAGAATTGTGCAGAGGAGTCTTGGCTGGTATATTAAAATCCATACTAATATTATGTGTGCAACTAAATGCGAAAGTGTGTGTCTGTCTGCTACGCTTTCATGGCCAACCTGTAGTGAACAGGTTGGCCGTCACAGTGTAGCAGACACTAAGAATGCAATAATGCTTCCTTATATCGAGTCTGTTTTAAGACAGCATTGTTGCATTCTTATAGAAATGTGTGCTATCTAATTTTCCTTTTTGCTATAATAATTGTTGTTTCTGTTTCTTTGTGACAATTTTCTTTATTATTAGGTAATATGTTTGATTGGGGTGCACAAGCTGTTACTTCTATACTAAATTGTGGACTATATGAAGCTCTTGAGAAGATTCAAAAAAGACCATGGCTATATGATGGCTTAGAAAAATGGTTGGAAAAGTTAGAGGTAATAAAACACCTTCAATTTGACCATATTTTAATGATTTCTCTCTGTGTTACTTACATATTATATTATTTAGTGACTAATTTGTTTAATTGCAGAAAACTGTCCATCACTGTGCTGCTGTTTTTGTTGATAACAGTGGTGTTGACATAGTATTAGGTGTCTTGCCATTTGTAAGAGCATTGTTACTGAGAGGCACATCAGTTATACTTTGTGCCAATGAGTGGCCAGCACTCAATGATATCACTAATGTAGAGCTGGAAGAAGTTCTTCAGCGTGCATCTCTCATATGCCCCATATTAGCAGCTGCTATGGCTACTGGGGACTTAGTAGTAAGGTCTAGTGGACAAAGAGGTCCTTGTCTTGATCTCAGAACTATCAGTGTAGGTAAGAACAAAAATTCTTAAAATAATTATATGAGTATGTATCCTCACATTATAATTAAAAAAATTCTTTTCTAGGGCTTTGTACAGAAATGAAGATGAGAGGTGTAGATTTAATAATTTTAGAAGGAATGGGAAGAGCTCTTCATACAAATTTAAATGCCCGTCTTGCAGTGGATTCCCTGAAATTAGCTGTTGTAAAAAATGCATGGTTAGCCCAACGACTTGGTGGTCCATTATTTTCAGTTATTTTTCTTTATGAAGATAAACCTTCAGAAACCTAACATAACTAATTCTATAATTTAATTGGAACAAATTCAGTATTCCTTTTTAACATCAAGTCACTGTTTACCTATCTATAGATAGCTTCATGAAACATTAAAGCATTCATATTTTAGAATGTTTAACTATTCATGTTGATGTCCTACGACTTTTGGAATATATTGAGTGTTACCCTGAAAAGCTTTTTATTTCAAATAAATATACTTTTTTAGAACAAAAGTTTATTGATTTACTTGTTTTGAACACATGAAATGTGAAGAATACATTACTGGGTAGCCCTGTAATAACTGGTGATGACCACAGTTTTATGGATAACAACTTTTAGTTAATTGATATTGTATAAATCCAATTATTTTTCAGTGATAAATCAGGTATTGGTTTCTCCTGAACCAGAACTTTATACATATTATAAGAGAATCAATGTAACCACAAAAAAGCCAAATAAGTATTTTAAAATGCATTTTAACATCTAACAGAAAAAGAAAACTCATGAAATCTTTGTAACAATTCATTTAGGTTTACAATATTTCTAAGAAAATTGTAGAATATCAACAATATACTACACTGTACAAGAAATGGACATAAATCATTACAATATAAAAGAATGTACCTATGTTCTAAAGTGGGTGACAATTTAAGAATCATTAACACTTCCACATTTCCATACTTTCTACAATATTAATGGGAGTGGCAACTATTCATGGTTTGCCATTTACATATTGGTCACCATTTAAAGAAATTCATGAAGTTATACTATATTAGAAAACTTCATCTTAAGTTTAATCACACTAAGTATTAAAAAAATTAAGACCTATTCAGCCAAGCAATAACTTTGAACAATAAGTAAGCAATACTTATTGCATAAGCAATTTTTTCTTTTTGTTGTCTTTGCAGTTGATCTGCCTCAATAGCCATTACACGGCGATTCAGTTTAACAATCTGTCTTCGTAAATGCACTAGCTCTTCAGATGCAGAAAGTCCCTCGCCATTACCCATTGGTGGTGTTGGATCTCTAAAACATGAAATGTATTTCGTTTAGCTCAAACCATAACATAGTGAACACGGAAAATAAGACATTTTCAAAATTATCCTTAATGTGAATTGGTACTTAGTATTATAATATTATTGTGATGATTTTTAAAATACCTCAGAACTAAACGTGATTCAGTCATGGTAGATTCATTGAACTGATCAGGAAGTGGAGTTGTTGATCTTGCTCCATCACCCAAAGAACGCATGGGCCGAATGCTCCTAGGAGGGGAGTTGGCCAGCTCAGCTGGAAAGTCATCAGCAGAAGGAAAGTAATGTTGATCCAGGGTGATAACACGAGGAGGAGTGCTCACTCTGATCATGCCAGGGTCAGTTGGTAGAACAGCATTGTCAAGTTGAATCTCTCTCGGAGGAGCTTTGGTACCTGTCAAATATCTTTTAATTTATAATCATGATGGTAATCCTAATAGAGGACAATTATTGTAATGAAATACACAACAATAATGTATAAAATCAAGTAAAGAGTATTACTTCATTTAGGTATGAAATATTTCTATAGCTTTTATTGTAATAGATTCTAAATCTATAACAATAAATTAATATTAACTGCGAAAGTGTGTTTGTCAGTCTGCTATGCTTTCACGGCCCATCTGTTCAACCAATTTTGACATTTGGTACAATGATAGGTTGCCCTGGGAAAAAGAATAGGCTATTTTTAGGTTCTGTACCCAAAGGATGCCATCCAGACCCTATTACTAAGCCTCTGTCTGTCTGTCTTTCAGCGGACTGTATCTCATGAACTGTAATAGCTAGACAGTTAAAATTTTCACAGATTGTATATTTCTATTGCTGTTAAATCCACAAATATAATATATATATTATAAGCAAAGCAATGATGAGGTCTAGGTTGAAAAGCGCTTGCCTAGAAGATGCCTATTGACTCTTGCCTTCAAGGTACTTAAGTTATATGTGGCAGGAAACACTTGGTAGGAACATTAGGAATAAATATCAAATTAATTTAAAAAATAAAGGGAGCCCCATACAATGAACGTGATTATTTTGACATTTTTTGCTGAATCTATTGAACCTTAATAGGCTAGAGTCTAGGCACATTAAATTTGCAAAGAGTGAGTAATATTAAAGCATCTCAAACAAATAAGAAAGAAAAGGTTAATAATTAGGTTAGGTTATCTAGCTTTAAGTTCTATTGTATTGTTTCAATAAATTTATGAAAAAAAATTGAGTTATAAACTATACAGGGCCCCATATAATAAACTTGAAACAGAATCCTCCACATGCGAGTACAACTCACACTTGACCATTTTCCTAATAAGTCGGAGTTCCCATGGATCTTAAAAAAACTCTTATAAAAGTTCTTGAGTCACTGCATTTAGTAATATACTAGCTGATGCCTGCTTCTTCGTCCGCCTGATTAGTTTTTTTGATTCCCCCAGAAACTCCATCACTTTCGCATTTATAATATTAGTATGATAACAGCTATAAAAGTATGTTAAGTGCAAATTCCTCATTCAATTATGTTAAACTAGCAGATGCCCGCAACTTCATCCATGTGGATCGAGGTTTTCTGTTCAGCTATTCTAGTGTGATTGAGTAACACAGTATGGATGGATGTTCCATCCATACATCCATCCCTCAAAACTTTCGTATTTATAATATTGAGTATTAGTATAGATTACATACCTAAATGCTGGTCTTGTCCCACAACCAGAATCCGTTCGGGAACCTTCATGTCAAATTTCTCATTGGCATAGTCCCATCCTGATACTAATCCATTCGGGAGATTGTCATCATCAGCTATATCCCCTGTTGCCTGAAAACACAGTAAGTATTTACCTAGTACAAACTGTGGAGTGAACCTTACTTTGTACAAAATGAAAGTAAGAAATCATATTAGTAGTCTAGTCTAGTCGATGCTTTTTACGTAAGTTCTAACACGATGCGTATAGTTCTTTTTTTATTTGCATTCTACATGTACGTGAGAACCAGATTCATAACAAAGAATATCAGTATTGTACTGAGTACTGTATTATCTTACCTTTATCCTATGTGGCACTGTCATGTTATGGCTTATAAGCCGAGTGTATGACTCGTCAGAAGGGTACTGCATTTTATTTAGTAATAAAGAACAGCTTTTTAACAAGACATTCAGCCGAAAAACCTTGTAAAGGAAAATAATTCTGTTATTGTACTGGTAACAAGTACGTCACGTAATTACAATTAATCATTGATGCAAATTGAAGGTGGTTTTAAATCTATTAGTAATAACTGTCACTTGTTTAATTAAACTACTTTTGGTCAAGTTTCTACAGTTGTTAAGTTATAAATTTACCTTAAATGAAAAAAATTGTAATCATAAAACCAAAGCAATAAGCATGAAACTGAAACTTGAAATCGAAGAATTGATTTGAGAATTGATGACAGTGACATTTCAATGTGACAGCCACCCATCAGCAACAGCAACCCTCAGCGTGCAGCGACCCAACCCGTAGACCCAACCCCATAGAATAATGAAGACTATAGAAGTAAGATTGTGTTTTTAGTTTGTCACTAGGTAGGATTTTCCTAGTGATGGGTGGCAGTCGTTTATATTATTGTCTAACATACGTAGTCTGTGAAATATAAATGATGATTTTTGTATAAAACAATCTTAAAATAGAGAATGCTTTAGTATCCATAAAGAGCCTAAAACAGTATCCATACAGTTACTTTTTATTTTTGGCTGCCTGTTAGCCGATCACGTTCAAACAAGTAAATACTTACTATCAAGTTGCAATATGGATTGATTGCAACTTGACATACTTTTCTGCCCTGGGATACCTAACTTAGAGAACATTTTTATCCCAAAAATTATAGGGTTCCTTCGGGATAGGTGATGACAGATTTTAACAATAATTATAAAAATATACAAGCCATAGGTACTATAGCTTGGCAAAAAAGTCGTGAAATAAATAGGGGCGCCACTGTCGCAAAATTTTCTTGAATCTAGCAACCCGAACTAGCCCGCATAGTACGACAGATTAGTTTTAATAATTAACTACTTTACTGAAATCAAAGTAGTACATTTATTGATTACAAATTTCTTGTTATTTATTTATTTAATACTAAAAATAATAATAAATAACCTTATTTAAACCCAAATAGCAACTAAATAATTTATAAAAGAAGGTAAAATTTTAACTATATTACTAGTTACTAAATTAATTAAAACTAAAAAAAATCTTTACGTGGTTGGCACCACACTCCTTATACTAATTACGCACGGGGTTATTGATTAAAATGCAGTTTAGTTAGTAAGTTTCAATATATTTTATTTTATTTACATACTACATGTACAAAGAATATAATTTGCCCAAAATATCGTCTTCCAAATATCCCATTTCAAAATGAAATGATGACAGTATAATACCGCAAATATCTAATGTTTTAGAAAAAAATTAGAAAAAGAATTCTAATTAGAAAAACTCGTATTATCTAAAAATTATTGCATCAGTGTAACAATCGTGATGACCTCTGATTGGCTGCACTTACGGCGTTCTTGGTGTATTAATGCATTTTAACCTTTAGCGGGAGAGTGGAAGCCATTGCGATCGTTACACCAAATCAATTTTAGAGAATACCACCAACTTTCGTAATTATTTGATTATGATTGCTTCATGAAGGTGTAACGGAGGAACATTCGTAAATAGCTAAATACCATCGACAGCTAAAATCATACTCCAGAACCCTTCCTTTGGGCTTTGTCGTAGTCGGGTAAAAATTGGTACAATATAATATCCGATCTTATATAAGTATATAAAAATCTCGTGTCACGATGTAGGTATGTTCGGGATAAACCCTGAAACTTCTGAACCGATTTTGATCAAACTTCGTAACTATCTGTAATTTGGTCTAACTTAAAAGATAGGATAGTTTATTTGTTTTATTCTTATAGATAAGTTGGCGGTACGAAGTTCACCGGGTCAGCTAGTTAATTTATAAATATTAAACTTTCTTGTCGTGATAACGCCTATTTCTTGGGGTAAATTTATAGTGGGTATAGCATTTGATTTCAGTCGCCTACATTTGGTGTATTCGTTTGGCAAAAATGAGTCTTCTGTGAAATGTTTTGAGCAAATACGACTGTTATGCCGCGGTATCCTATTAGGTCTTTTTATCATTTCTATCCATTTCCTTTTTATTAGTTCATTTTTAAGGAAATCTACAACATAGAGATTAGAGAGTACATAATACTCGTATGTACGTACTAGTGCAATAATTATCAATAATCTATTTCTAATAATAATAATGATATTTTTCTAAATATCATTATTATTATTAAATAAGTATGTAATTGAGTACTTAAACATATTTATTTACTTTTTCTTACCTTTGCTTACCTATTTACTAGTAAAATCCTTAGTCTTAAACAAGAACCATTGCCAAAACTCACCGATGAAACCCGACAGATTCTGTATCATTTTATTTTCTTAAACTATTGGATTTACGTCCCTCAAAGGCACAATACATTTTTTGTGGACACTTGGCTTTGATTTTAGAGCTTTATGCACCTTAGAAATTTACTTTAAATAAAGAAATTCTTAAAAATCTTTTCTGTAACCTCGAATGTAAACAAACAAATACTAAGCAACAAAATTATGTGTACAGTTAACGACCCGTATTATTCGTACAAGAATAGGGTATTTTGAATTTGACAGTATTAAAAGATAAAAGATATAATTTGACAATCTGAACCTTGTGACCAGTTGCTAATCGAATAGACACAAACAGCGATATTTTGTTTCACTCACACTTACGTGATGGTAATAAACAGAAATTGGATAAAATATAGTATTCTTAGTTTTTATTTTAGTCCTACCTCCTTAGACGGCAGTCGTAATTCCTTCCTCCATGCCCAACCCCATTATTCCATGACCCATGGATGTAGGAAATGACCCCAGCAATCATCCGAATTCTTGGGAACCCTCTTCGCTGATTGATTGCTTGATTGATTGATTGATTGCTTTTTAATTTTTAACTTATGTAAATTGTTGATAAAAAATTGAAAAATGACAATTTTAAAATTTTTCCAACGGGCACAGATGTAGTACAACGGGTATCTAATTTGAGGCCTTTCCAAAATAGCTCCAAAAAAGGGAAAAAAATATCAGGTTTGTTATTTAACAATTATCGCACTTGCAATGTTCATGTTCAAGTAGGAAAAAGTAGAGCGCCCCTCGGCGTCCCGCGGCAATCATTGCCGCTGTCAAATTAATAGAAAAATCGCGATAAAAGATTTTTGACCACGGATTTATTGTTCATTCATCTATCCAGTAGATGCCTGAATTTTTTCAATTCTTAATTTTCATATTAATTATTAGGTTAAATAATATTTATTCATTAAAGGTGCAACGTGGGCAAAGCTAACGCAAGCCAGAGTCCCCGTTTTTAGCCGTATTTTCAACCCTCTGGGAAATTATAAATATTGATCCTACAGTTCCGGGAGTCAAAACTTTTTTTTGGGTTATTTTCTCCTCTTTTGAATATTTTTTCAAATTAGAAAAATATGAAATAGTTCTGAGATATTTGCAAGAAACCAAACCCCATTATTTTTTTTCAGTTAATTGTTAATAACTTTTGCATTTTTGCAAGCGGGTCTTGAATTTTGTTCGAAAATGATCTACTAAATCTATAAAGGATAAAATTCAAAGTCCTGACTGACTGACTGACTTATATATCAACGCACAGCCTAAACCGCTGGGGTGAGAGACATGAAAGAAGGGTGTGTTCTTTGTGAAGAGTAGGTATCCATTATGAAAGGATGTTTCGAAATTTTACCCCCAAAGGGGTAAAATAGGGGTTTAAAGTTTGTATGAAAGTCCGTCATTTCTCAAGTTATATCAACGAAACTTGGTATTTTGGCTTTCGGTGAAAAATAAAGAAATACGTATTTGACAGTTTTTTGAAACTCCACCCCCAAAGGGGTAAATTGGGGTTGAAAGTTTGTAAAAATCCTTCATTTCTGAAGATATTTCTCAAGTTATATCAACGAACCTTGGTATTTTGGCTATCGGTAAAAAAAAAAGAAGTACGTGTGTCAAAATATTTAAAAATTTCACCACCAAAGGGGTTAAATAGGGGTTGAAAATTTGAATGAAAGTCCGTCGTTTTTCAAGTTATCGCCCTGAAACTTGGTATTTGGGCTTCCGATTTAAATTTATGAAATAGTTACGTATGCCACAGTCTTGAAATTTCTATCCCCAAGGACGTTAAATAGAGAGTTTGTCCTTCAATCACGCCGCAACAGAACAACTGATCGATGTGATTTTTTGCATGGGTAGTTAAAGTTGAGGATCTGGAGAGTGACATAGGCTTCTTTTTATCCCGGAAACTAAAGAGTGTCTGTGGGAATTAAATAAACTTAAGCCACGCGAACGAAGGCGCGGGCGCCCTCTAGTACTATTATATTATATATTACATGCTATTCCGAATCGAATGATACCTACCTCGTGCCTACCTCGTTCATATTTTTCGGAGGCGGAGAAAAAAGTTTGACCCAAAAAGCACTTGTTGACTAGACCATTGATTTTTTATATAAAATCAATGTACCTACTAGACTATATTGTATGGATTCTCAAAATAATATATTTATACAGTAGATAGAAAGAGGTATATATAGACCAAGCCCACAGGGTTAATCTTATTTCTCTTTTGTTACTTGTCTCCAGAGACAAGCTTGTCTCTGATTTACCTGCCGAAACTCTCTGTGCCGAAACTCCACAGCGAAACTCAGAAAGTAGAAACAGAATAGGTACAGATAAGTAATATGTACTACAACCAAAGACCTTACACTTACTACTACAACAGAGACTAGTAACCAGAGAGAATGTACAACCTGAAACCAATGACGAAGGAAGTTTAGGGTGCGTTCCGAAATACACTGAGAGCACTGGAAGTCCCCAGTAAAGAGCACTGCCAGTGCTCGCAGTGCTTATAACGGAACACACACTTAGGGTGAGTTCCAAAATACACTGCGAGCACTGTAAGTCCCCAGTAAAGAGCACTGCCAGTGCTCGCAGTGCTTATAACGGAACACACACTTAGTTCCTTGCCTGAAACCACAGAGTACATTATTTAAACTGGTACCTGAAACCAGCCGAGCGATCGCGTAACTTCTGCATCAATCATTGTTACAGTATCAATTGTTGTAATTGGCTGAATTTATTGCATTCTTGCTGCGTCAATGGATTATGTCCAATAGTGGAAGAGTCTTAACCAATCAGAGGTGATTGCGATGTATCAATGATTGATGCAGAAGTTACGCGATCGCTCGGCAGGTTAATACAATACTTATCTATGCCTGAAACCGTCCTGAAACTCAGAAACACAGAGTACATGCTCAGCTCAGAAATGAATGAATGCCGTGTTCAACTGTCATTGGCGAATTGGCGAAGATAATTTTTGGTACCTACATATAATGAAATAAATTCATGCATTTTTGTTGAACGATGGTTAAATATTAAAAGAAAACGCAACAGGATGTAAAAGAAATTTATACAGTGAATTTATAGATACGACGTGTACGGTTTTATGATATTAAATTTAGTTACAATGAAAGCCACCGGTTTAAGGATTTTTGTAATCGTATTAGCTCACACGTTTGTTATTTGTGCCGGAGACAATGATGCTTATAACCGAAATGAAAGAAAATCTAAAGGGGTGACTACGTTCGTGAGCGCTAAATGGGAAGCCACCCCTCTTGTGTTGGAACTGGCTGAGTACATGTCTGCTGAGAGCGCTGATTTATTCTGGTCTTTTTTTGATGGAATTACCTCTCTTAAATCCAGTTTGAGTACTCTAGGTAAGCAAAGACTTTATTCTTCATTGTTATTCCAATAAATATTCTAATAAAATGTAAAGGGGTAATTACATTTATAAGCACTTCTGAATAGGAAGCAACCCGTATTTTGTTGGAACTCTCTGAGCACATGTCCGCTGAAAGGTCTGATATGTTCTGGTCCTTTGTTGATCAAGTTACTTCTCTGAAATCCAGTTTAAGTACTCTACTTTAGTAAGGATGCATAGCATGTTGACAAAGATTTTTAAAGTGACACAAGCAAATACTTTGCTTATATACAATATAGAACACTTTACTCTAAATGTTAAGTATTCCAGCCAGGACAAGTTACCATCTAACACTCCTCCATAACTTGTATACTCAGTTTTTTAATGTGACAAGCAAACACTTTACACAATATAGAACTCTCCAACTTTAAATTTAAAGTACTTTAGCCAGTACAAGTAACCACTCTAACAGTTCAATACATATCTGAAATCCAATTTACTTTAATTCTTCTATCTTATTTATCTATATAATATAAAGTGATGTTGGCTCTGTAGGCCTCTTGGAGACCCTGTCTGTTAACCATTGTCAATCTATTGTGATCTTTGCCATTTACGGTTCTGGTCATAACATGGGTATGCACAGGTACAGCAGAAAGAAAAAACTTATTCTATGTAAAATATAGCTGCAAAACTGTCTTATCTAATCACTTAAATTGGTGAAATTTTCTCAGTATGAAAGTCATGTTTTGCTATCATTTTCAACAATTTTTGTTCCAGAAACCGATAAGCAAGTATATGATGCCTGTATTGCAGTAGCAAGTACCCTACTGGCTCCAGCGCAGCTGCGCATGGTGAAGCTTGCTCTGTCCATGCACCTTACTTCTCCCACTGTACGCATGTTTGACCAGATTGCTACACAAAATGGGGCTAAAGAATTAGACTGTGACAGTTTTGTTGCTATTGCATCAAAGAAAATTTGTGATAATGATGTTTTGAGAGACACACTGAAGTCTGTACAGCAATATAATTCTGTGAGTATAATACTAGTTTATTGGTCACATACATGTTAACAATTATGTTAAACACCTTTATTTATTTAGCAGCTTAAGTATTTTGTATGTTCTGTTAATTTTAATTCTAGGAGGAACATAAATTAGAAACCTACCTACTGGATCATACATATCCAAGTAGCGATAATAAAAGTGTAACTGCAATTTTGTATGGAGAACTAGGTACAGCAGACTTTGCAGCAAAACATAAGATATTGGCGGGATATGCTGACAAAGGTTCAATCAACTATGTAGTAAGATGGAATGTCAAAGTAAGTTTACTGTAATATATATAGAAAGTCTTATGATCTTAAAGGGGTTCGAACCTTTTTGTATGGAAGCTGGCATAGCGACCCGCCGCCATTTTGATTTTTTTTCGAAATCGCGGCGCACGATGGAAGTGGTATGTATGGATAGAGGACACATAGACGAACAAATAATGTCAAGTAACATAGTACCCCAAAGTGTCACGTTACCGAGATATTTGGAGGTAAAGATAGACATATGAGGACAACGACAATCATTTAAAATAGACTTATTACGTGTCTACAGGCGTCAGATTGTATCCAAATAATCGTTCCCAGGTTGATTATTATTATTACTGTTTATTAGAAGAGAGTAGGTACATTACATACTACTCGGAGCTAGAGGTGGGCTAAACTGTTATAATTTTTCAATGAAATATACTGCTATAATATATTTTTCTAGCTGCTGTTTTAAAGTATTATAATATATATTATATGTTATAAATTTTGATAGAAATTATTTACACTGTTGCTTGCTGTTGTTGCGGTTTGCAGTTACTTAGTGTTAGTGTTTTATAATATATTTAGGAGGACCAAAAAACGCGCCGTGTTACCTTCGCGTTAAGCGCCGTTTTAGTACTTAGTGTTTACTGTTTAACACTAATTACTATTTACTAACACGCATTTTATTTACACCAATCGTCTATTTATATTAAAACTATAAGTCAGTAACTTTAGCTTTGCACTTAATTTCTGGTTGGAATAATAATACATACAATGAAACTCAAACTAATGAAAGTGTTGTTTAAAGCAGAATCATAAAAATAGCATCTTCGTCTCATCGCAAGCAAATATAGCTCTTAGAGATATGACAAGAGTATTTACATTACTTTGCAATCCAAACTAACACTGTTGTAATTTTATCGCAAGTAAAAGTAGCTCTTATTATTCCACAGGAAGTGTTTACATTACTTTGAATAGGTACTGCAACAATCGTATTTGCTATTAAAATAAGCGCCATCTGTTGCAATGTTATAAAATTGATCACTGCTATATACACTGCTTTAACACTGTTGTAATTTTATCGCATGTGAAATTAGCTCTTATTGTTTCTCAGAAAGTGTTTACATTACTTTGAATACTGTGTTGCAGACTGCAGTATATCAGTCGTATTTGCTTTAAAAAAGAGCCATCGGTTGAAATTTCATAAAATTAACAAGTTAAAGATAAAAACCCATTTTCCTGGGACCAGGACAGGAAGAGCAGTTGTGGACATAGATGGCGCTGTGAAATTACAAACGAAATAAAATGACAGAAAATAATATATATTACAACAGTCTGGTAGCATTTCGTCTAATGTGTTATACTGTTATAAAAATATATTTAAATATATAATGTGTTGTGTGTTATAACGCCCACCTCTACTCGGAGCACGAGAAAACTACTACTAGGTATAATAATTAATTATTTGCCTACTAAATCGCATCGCATCGCAATGAAACGCTATATTATGTCAAAGTATCTCACGCGCGCGTGTTGGCTTGTCTACATATCTAACTAGCTGCAATACTTACCTACTTAAAAAAATGTTTTTAAGCTAAGTGACATGCGACCAACGTGACATGTCGACTGCGTTTCATTGCGATGCGTTTTAGTAGATAAATAATTAATAATAGTATGTAGTAGTTTTCTCGTGCTCCTAGTAGTATGTAATGTACCTACTCTCTTCTAATAAATAGTAATAATAATAATCAACCTAGAAACGATTATTTGGATACATTCTGACGCCTGTAGACACGTAATAAGTCTATTTTTAATGATTGTCGTTGTCCTCATATGTCTATCTTTACCTCCAAATATCTCGGTAACGTGACACTTTGGGGTACTATGTTACTTGACATTATTTGTTCGTCTATGTGTCCTCTACCCATAGATACCACTTTCATTGTGCGCCGCAATTTCGAAAAAAAATCAAAATGGCGGCAGGTCGCTATGCCAGATCGGTTCTATCCCCTTTAAATTATCTTATTTACTACTTTATAAAAAACAACTTTATCTACACTAATGTTATAACATTCTACTTATGTTTCCAATACTTGACTTATAATTACTACTGTTATAGCGCAGATAACAAAACACTCAATTTAAGCAATTTCACATGATGGTATAATATCCACATCGATATCGTAAAATCTCATTATAACATCAATAAAACGCGACCAATTAACCTGGCGAGCCTTATGTCAAAATCCTCATACAAGTTGTATAAAATTTTGATATTAGGCTGGCTTTTAAAAACAGTTGGGTTATACGTGAAAACTTCGTCGAAACTACTAAACTTACATACACAAAACTCTTTGGTAAGATCTTGTGCCAATTAAATAAAAAACGAACAGCGCGCGCTCGCTCCTGATTGGCCCTGCGCGCGCAGCTGCGCTCTCATTGGTTAGATTTTAATGGCGGCAAGTTCACTGTGACAATACACGTACGCGTGAACTATTGTCAGCTTTTACTCTTGTTGTTTGATAAATTGCATTAGTGAAGATAAAGTAGTGTATGCAACTGCATATAACACGGGTATTAAAACACTCGTTACTATTATGAAACTCGCTGCGCTCGTTTCATAAACTCACACTCGTGTTTTAATACCCTTCATTATATGACAGTTGCATAAACTACTATTTCACAACTTCATACTGAATGCCATTATGCCATACACAATATAATTAGGGCTAAATGCACATGGTATTCTTTTGGTCTAGAATCCATACTAAGTACTTAATAGATAGATAAATTCTTTATTGCCACACATAAATTAAAGAAAAAACTTAATTATAAACAAAATACAGAAAACAACACGTGCGCAAGGGCGGTCTTATCACTAAAAGTGATCTCCTCCAGACAACCCATTTCATAAGGAAAATTAAAAAGAAGCGGGAAAGTGCAACAATAAACATGCAATAATTATATACTACTTAAACTATACATACTAATAATACATAAATAACTAAATTAATAAATATAAACACATATACAAAATATATAGCAGTACATAAACTTACATTCAAAAAAAAAATACTTAAATATTCTATAGCACATTAGAAAGATAATATTCCTTTACACGACTCTTAAATATGTTTAAAGACTTTGCCTGCCTAATATCGCTCGGCAATCCATTCCAAAGCAGTACAGCCTTAACTGTGAAAGAATTACTGTACGCCCCTGTATGACTAGGAGGGATTTTTAACTTATTGTCATTTTTCGACCGCAAATAAAAAGGTACATCATAGCTGCCAAGAAAGTTGAATCGCTCTTTTAGGTAAGGTGGCGTCTGAGGATAATATAAAATGGAGTACAAGAGAGAAAGAGCGTGCAAATTTCTACGAGATCGGATTGGCAGCCATTTCAACTGAGCACGAAATACAGACACATGATCATATTTCCGTAAACCATATATGAAACGTATACATACATTTTGCAATCTATCAAGCTTGTTCAGCATGGTCTCTGATAAATCCAGATAGCAAACATCAGCGTAATCTAAAATAGGTAACAGCAAAGTATTAGCCAAAAGGATTTTAGTTTTTACAGGTAAAAAATGTTTCCACCGCCTTAAGTACCCAACAGCAGCAAAAATCTTACGACTCAACTCCGATATTTGAGGAACCCAGGACATAGTATTATCAAGGATGAGACCAAGATCTTTGACTAATAAGTACTTAAGTACTTAATAATAAGTACTTAATATTGAAAGTATGCGTCTGTTATTATTTCACAACCCATCTGCTTAACCGATTTTGATGAAATTTGGCATAGGGAGGTCTCATATCCTGGTGATGGCTTATGAATGTAGGATAATTTTATGATGGGAAATTATTACAATCCTAAATACAAATTAAATCATTGGCATCATCTTATACTGTTAGAAACATGATTATCAAAATCTATAATTAGCAAGGGTGTAAATAAAGTGATTTGCCATTAATCAAAAAAATCAAATAATAATGAAAAAAAATTGCAGTTAAATCATTTGGTTTATGTTTCGGTTTGCAATAAATTAAAAAAAATAGTTATACTTGATTTGTATCATAAAATGATTTTATTATATTGTATTTGTAAAATAAATGGTTACGATGCAAAATAATTATTTGGTTGGCAAGATAATACTTTTGGTTAGAGGTAAAATCATATTTATAAGAATTTTATTCATTGGGGTTCGCATTTTTATTCAAAAAATTGTTAAAGCAAAAATCCATACTAATATTATAAATGCGAAAGTGTGTCTGTCTGTCTGTCTGTCTGTCTGTCTGTCTGTCTGTCTGTCTGTCTGTCTGCCACGCTTTCCCGGCCCATCTTTTCAACCGATTTTGGTGAAATTTGGTATAGAGGTAGGTTATATTCCGGGGAAGGATATAGGGTACTTTTTATCCCGGAAAATGAAGGAGTTCCCGCGGGAATCAAAAAAGCTAAATCCACGCGGACGAAGTCGCGGGCATCATCTAGTATTTAAATATATGTGAATAGTCTAGAACAGTGTTTCCCAAACATTGTTCTGCAATGGCCCGGTAATTTTCACACTGCCCCTAAGTGACCCACTTAATACTTTTAAACCCAAGCTGGTTCCATTAGGTAAAATAATACACATTTATTAATAGTAAAAATGTTTTATTAATACTTACCAGTTACCACATATCTTGGTATCGCCTATTTAGTCACAAAATTTTAGTGTGCTCACCGCTTACGAATATAAATTACGATGCGTCGATCGATATCAGCTATTATTTTTAAAACAATGACTGTTGGATTGTTGATTGAAAGGAATGGTGCGACCCTGTATTTAATTTTGATGGCCCGGTACCGGGTCGCGACCCGGCTAATGGGAAACGCTGGTCTAGTAGAATAGCTAGTAGGTACATAGTAACAATTATTGTAATTAGACTTTTTCTGAGATACCATTTGTCGTTAAATAAATTTGCTGCTGCAAGGAATGAAGGAATGAAAAAAAAAATGCTCTACTGACATTTTCACAATTTAATTTAAACTAATTCCTTGCTGTGCAAAAGTTGCGCCCATTTTACACTCAACAAATATGATTTTATTTGCCAATCACAATTAAAATTTTCTGTTTACCTAAATTTAATTTAATTATAGCTTATATTTACTCTTATATTTATTTAATTGGCTTAATTTTTTTGGTTTAATTTTAGAGCAAACCATTAAGAGATAAATTGCCAACCAATTTTGATATTTTTGATAAACAGCAAACCAACATATGAAATACTAGCTGATGCCCGCGACTTCGTCCGCGTGGATTGAGGTTTTTCGGTTCCCGCGGGAACTCTTTAATTTTCCGGGATAAAAAGTAGCCTATGTGCTATTCCAGACTATAATCTATCTCTGTGCCAAATGTCATCCAGATCCGTTCATCCGTTGGAGCGTGATTGAGTAACAAACATACATCCATACATCCAAACTTTCGCATTTATAATATTTATTTGATAGGCTGACAGAACACATTTTATTGCAAACCAAAACGTATTTTGCCAACCATATTTTTTTAAATAATAGCAAATAAGTAATTGTAGAGTGAGGATTTATCATAAATTATTCATAATTACATTTTTTTTTTATCCACTACAAGTTAGCCCTTGACTGCGATCTCACCTGATGGTAAGTGATGATGCAGTCTAAGATGGTAGCGGGCTAACCTGTTAGGGGCATGGCAGTTATATTAAACCCATACCCCTATTCGGTTTCTACACGGCATCGTACCGGAACGCTAAATCGCTTGGCGGTACGTCTTTGCCGGTAGGGTGGTAACTAGCCACGGCCGAAGCCTCCCTGCACCAGGCCAGACCAGGGAAAATTCAGAAATTATAAATTCCCAAGTTGACCCTGCCGGGGATCGAACCCGGGACCTCCGCACGTTAAGACAACAGCGCTGCACACTGCGCCACGGAGGTCGTCAGACATAACACATTTATAGCAGTGTATTTATGATTACAGTCTAGAGGCAAACCTAAATTACGTCTGTCTGGATATGGAATAGAGTTGCAATTAAAAAGTACAGAATACAAAAGTCAGGATGACACCACACCCAAGGAAGCCGATAACGATGATGCGTCAGCGTCACCTTCGGAAGAAGAAGATGAAAACGATCCTCAGAATCAAATTGATGGATTTAATTTTGGAAAGCTTAAGTATGTATGCACTTGTGCACAAACATAATATTATGTTTTCACTTGCATCTTGTCTCATTATAAGACGCGTAACAGACGCGCTATGCATCGTGTGTCTAACAAATTGATGGATTTAATTTTGGAAAGCTTAAGTATGTATGCACTTGTGCACAAACATACTTAATATTATGTTTTCACTCGCTTCTTGTCTCATTATAAGACGCGTAACAGACGCGCTATGCATCGCGTGTCTAACAAATCGATGGATTTAATTTTGGAAAGCTTAAGTATGTGTGCACTTGTGCACAAACATACTTAATATTATATTTTCACTCGCTTCTTGTCTCATTATAAGACGCGTAACAGACGCGCTATGCATCGCGTGTCTAACAAATTGATGGATTTATTTTGGAAAGCTTAAGTATGTATTGCACTTGTGTACAAACATACTTAATATTATGTTTTCACTCGCTTCTTGTCTCATCATAAGACGCGTAACAGACGCTCTATGCATCGCGTGTCTAACAAATTGATGGATTTAATTTTGGAAAGCTTAAGTATGTATGCACTTGTGCACAAACATACTTAATATTATGTTTTCACTCGCATCTTGTCTCATTATAAGACGCGTAACAGACGCGCTATGCATCGTGTGTCTAACAAATTGATGGATTTAATTTTGGAAAGCTTAAGTATGTATGCACTCGTGCACAAACATACTTAATATTATGTTTTCACTCGCTTCTTGTCTCATTATAAGACGCGTAACAGACGCGCTATGCATCGCGTGTCTAAAGCGCCGGGCAATTATCGTCTCATAAGCGTTTTCGGCTAAGTTTTTGATTTTTTAAATATAAAACAAATGAAAGATCATATTTATCGTTATTAACACATTTAGGAATCTATTTTAGAAACTTATTTCCCGCTCTTCGCACTCCCTTGGAGCGCTTCCGACGGCATTTGTCTGAAATGAGTGAGGAGTTAGCCCCACTCAAGGTTTGGCAAATGCAGGGCTTGAGCATGCAAGCGGCCGCTGCGGTGATCGATGCACACGACTCTGGTGGTGACGAAGCGCTTAAAGTGCTCACTTCTATTGCTCAAAATTTTCCCATGCAGGTATTACACTATAGTAATTTGTTTATTAACAAAGTAATAAGCATGTTGAATGCCTTATTGTCAGCAAAGTGTGAAAGGAGCTTTGTGTTTTAATTTATACAAAGTAAAAATTGTGCCAATAGTGTAGAGCTCAATGTAGAGTGACAACCTAGCGCGTCCTACTATTTTGCCATCCAATAATAGATATATTTATTTTGTGACTTGTATAGATTTAGGACGAAAAAAGTTTTAAATGAAAAATTGTTTAAAATGTTTGAATATTGCAAAAATGATGGTTAGGTTAGGTTAGTGTGAAAATCAGCTATCTGCTATAGATTTTCACAATATTAAAATTGTCTGTTACTTCTTCCTAGGACGTTTTTTGTAAGTGTTGCAAAGGCTTGTGTTTAACAAAGCATTTCTTCTTTTGTATCAGACAAAATCTCTGATCCACGTGAACGTCCCGCGCTCATTCCGCGACGAGGTTCTGTACAACCAAGACATATGGGCGTCGTCGCTAGGGCTGCGCCCTGCGGAGCCGCTGCTGCTCGTGTCGGGCGCGCAGTATGATTCGGAGGAGGTCGATGTGATGGCCCTGCTCGCTGCCCTCAGGGAGGACATCGGACCTATGAACACGTTGCACGCTATTGGTATGCCTATTTCTCCTCTCAATTTCTTTGTTATCAGTATGCAAAATAACAGACCAGGATGTCAATCTGAAACGCCATATTAATATTTATTCCAGTCAGCTGTCAAAACTTAATTGGTTTTTGGTTAGAAAAAGTTACACTCGATGTGACTTTTGGTCATTGGCAATTTACATACAAAATTCCACATGATTTCATTTGCTTCAAAACTTTTGATGAATGAGGATTGAGTATTCCTAGTGTGCCATCTCTGCCATGGCTCCATAAGACTTACTCTGCAAAATAGGTATGTCAAAGAAGCTAATCAACAAGCTGATGTCGCTCGAGGTGGGTGAAACCTTCACGTGGGAGGAGTACGGGCTCGATGTCCGGGATACCGCCATCACGTGGCTCAACGACCTGGAGACTGACGACCGGTACCGGCGCTGGCCTTCCTCTTACATGGACCTGTTGCGGCCTACTTACCCAGGCATGCTTAGAAACATGAGGAGGAACATTTATAATTATGTAAGTGAACGTTTAAGTAAGGTTTTATGGAAGTTAGAAAGGTTGAAGTCAAAGTTCTTAAATGCTTTAAAGTGGTGACGAGTAGAAGGACTTATCAGAAGGAAAACAGCAGGAAGCAGGAGCATACCATACTGTACATCATTTTATATGCCACATAGTCTTTGGGTGGTGTGGTAAAATATTTATATTATTTTTATAATATTTAATGTTTATTGTGCAAATAAATACTACAGAGCATTCAAGAAGTTTCGCATCACCTACTCCAATTATTATATACTTTCGAGGGTCGAGGCTTACCTTTTTCCTTTATCTCATTCTTCAAGTGACGTTTAATTTCCATTTTTTTGCAGTTATAGATAAATCCTCTTGATTTTGTTGTTGATGTTGATCCGTTCAGGGTGTCTGGCAGGGTCCTTAGACCTGATTCCTCGTCGTTTAAGGTTTCACCTTTATGACCACTCTTTTTATTTATTTCCAAAACAAATAGTTGCATGATAATTAATTTCTTGATGCAACATTCCTCGGTGAATAAACTTAAATCCGAACACCCATTAAACTAGCTGATGCCCGCGACTTCGTCCATGTAGTTTAAGTTTGATTCCCGCGGGAACTCCTTAATTTTCCGGGATAAAATGTATCCTATGTCACTCTCCGTCCTCAACTATACCCATGCCAAAATACATGCAAAAATCACGTCGATTGCGTGATTTAAGGTCAAGCCAACAAATCAACAAACAAACACACTTTCGCATTTATAATATTAAAGTATGAAGTATGGTAATTCACCACTGTTTGTTATCTGTCAGGTAATAATAGTGGACCCCATTTCACCGACGTCGGCTCCTCCGCTAAAACTTGGTGAAACACTACTGAAACACGCGACGCCGGTTCGAGTGGGCCTCGTGCTAGCTCCTGGCAGCAGCGACCCCGTGCTGGCGGCGGCTGTTCGAAGCGCCTTCAACTATGTAGCGCAGGAACGGAACTCGAACAAGGAGGCTTTCTATTTCCTCACTCAGGTATGTACTATAATGGTGCTTAAATCAGACCCCGATTGTGTCAGGGAATCGTAATCGTAATCAATTCAATTCATTTATTTTTCAATTCATTTATTTAAAACATGTAGGACATACAGGTGTCTCTATGTTACGTCATGTTTTGACTCTACCACCGGTTCGGAAAGATGATTCTGCTGAGAAGAGCCGGCAAGAAACTCAGCAGTTGCTCTTTTTTTTAAACAATATATTACATTACGTAGGTAAGTATGTAAATTAAATACAATAGTGTAAGTTAATAAACTGTCCTGTGGGGAGCTGGACCCAAACTCGGTTGCTTCCATAATAATCGTTTGTCAAACGTATAATCCGACCTGTTTATGGAGTAGATAGATGACTGCACGTCAAAAAGCATGTATGAACTCCATAAACAGTTCGAGTAATACGTTTTAAGCTGTCAGATGATTACGATTTTCTTACACAATCGGGGGGTTGATTGTACACCATCTCTGCTGACATTGACAACTGAACAAGAAGTACTAAGTTACTAAGAATAAGAGGAATATTGATTTTCCTCAGCCTTTACTTGCACTTTAAGATCTATTCAAAATTGTTAGCTAGTAAAAATTTAGTTTTATGTTTTACTTTCACAAAAATCTGAAACTTGAAGTAATTTTTTAACAACACACCAGAAGTTTTTTGATTAAGGGCTCAGATTATATTTGAAGTGCTGTTGTTTGAATCAAATAATTATTTGGCGATAAAATAAATATTATTAATAAAGATTATAATCTTTAGTAAAGAAGATTTTTCTAGGAAATCTGCCATATCCTCGGTTAGTTTATCTAATAAATCAGCCCAAAAAAGAGTGGTTTAAATATGTATTATCAACATAAAAATATAGTTCTAGATTTTTGTCGATTCTTGACATACATAAATGACTTTGCAGCTACTTCATTCCGCCCAAGAAGAAAGTGTTAATTTGGACTACATCAAGAAGCATCTGAAGAAATATGCGAGTTCCAATGCTAACCTCGATGAGATTATATCTGAAGACTCGGAGTACAACTTTGGGCATCAGTTAGCTGAAGAATTCGTTTCTAAATTGGGAACTAATAAATTTCCCCAGGTAATAATCAAGATTTGGATTAATTATTTTTAGTAATATAAATATATACATTTTTGATGGTTATTTATTTTCTATATTGTGTGTGTGTGTGTATTATGCCTTTTGACCGGTTTGATTTAGACTTCACACTTCACACAGATTGTTGGTTCTGGGCGTTCGTTTAATTATCATTCTGGTTTCTGCATCTAGGCCTTTCTTACAGTCGGTCGACTGAGATAGCAATCCTGTGGGGACAGAAAACAGTAGATCAAAATTTAATCATTTTGCTTAGCAGAGGATTCGGAACTACAACCGTAAAACCTATAATGTAACGGTGCTACAGCGATAGGACGTCGGTTCTCTGTATTACACACACACGTACAGGCGTATCACGCACACACGCACACATTTTTTTACTCAAAACACTTTATCGGTGCTCGTAGGTACTGATAAACGGAGTGCCGCTATGGGATGACAGCGCAACACCAGTGACGTCATCGGTGGAGTTGCTCGAGGAGGCACTAGTAACGGCTTTGTCCAGGCATACAGGACGATTACAGCGGGCAGTGTTCCGCGGCGAATTGTCCGATTCTGACGATGCCTTGGATTATCTTATGAAACAACCGCACATAATGCCAAGGTAATTGTATTTTTATACAAACATCATCATCATCATTATCATTATCAGATGATAATGATGGTAAATGTCATCAACATTCAATTCAATCCAATTTGTTTATTCAAAAAAGTTTACAAAAACCACACGAATATACTTACTAGAAAACTTAGACTATCTTTATCATCATCATCATCATCGCCGGCCTATTACTGAACATGGGTCTTCAGTCTGAATGAAAAAGGTTTGTTAAAAAATTGTACCACCAACCTGGCCAAGTATTGACTTCACACAGCATAATATCCTGCTCCAAGGATCAAAAATCATTGCTTAAATAAACTTAGATTTATATTACTAATCGTCATTGAAAAACTCAACGTTTTTTTAGGTTAAATCGTCGAGTACTCGCCTCAGAATCGTCACAATATTTGGACTTGTCTGGTGTTCCGTCCTCGGTAGAATTATTTACTGAGGACAAAGTTCACCGGCTTTTACATTTGACTGGTAAATATTGCAATATTTATTAGATACTTCTCGCAGTGTGCTACTATATAATATTATCATCCATTGTCCTTTCGACGACTGACATAGGTCTCATTCAGGCCTAAGCGTGGTATATCAAAAAATAAGAAATAAATTAAGAATTAATCATTTTACAGGTCGCGATGCACTGGCAACAGCTTTGCCAATCTTGAAATATTTCACCAAACCTGGCAAACCAGAGAAAATTACGCAAACTATTTGGGTCGCGGGCGATTTGAATGTCAAGGAATCTAGGGATTTGTTACGAAATGCTCTGACTTTTATGGTAATATTTATATTTGATTTGTTTGACTCCCTATGTCTTAAGGAAATCAATAATTATTTTAATAGACTTTTGGATTACTATAATAAGTAAGCATATCACCATTTTACCGGCGTTTATAGCCAAAGTTCTTTATGGCAAAACTTTCAGAACTCTTTTAAACGGCTAACAGACATGGCGACATGGGACATCGCTAACTTAACTATTCTTCTTCGCTGGCTTTATAGCTTTTATTAGGTAAAAAAGATAAAAATTTAAGTTTTATTTTCTCGAATATGGGCACAAAAAAAGATACAATAATAATCATTTATCAGTTCCAACATCAATTAAATGGGAAGTAATCAGAAGGTATTAAATCTTTACTTTTATTTGAATAGGGTTTTTAGCATATAGCCATTATACAGGATTGTCTCACAAGTCATAAAGCATTGAGACGTATATAAAAGTGTGTGTGTTTGTTTTGCAGAGGGAATCTGGCGGTATTCGAGTAGCATTTATACCCAACGTAGACGGTACGTCGAATGCGGACCAATCGCTCAACAAAGTGGTTCTGGCTGCCCTAACCACATTGGAATCAGTTAAAGCAACAAAGTATGTAACTCAACTGCTGGAAGATGAGGGCTGTGACAAGAGACAGGACTGCGATATTATGGTGAGTCAATAATGCACACCTGATGGTTATCCCATTTTTACATAAACTAATTTTTTTTCCTACGCAAGCTTTTTATTGAGTATTGAGTATCAAAGAAAACCTCTGACTGTGAAAACTTGTAATTAAGTAGGTATATTTTCTGCTGTAAGCATCTGCCCCCCTAGCATGGGCCGGAGATAAAAATTTTATCCCCCGATTTTATCCACTGACAAGAGATAAAATTTACTTATCCACCTCTCAGAGCACGGCAACAGGGGAGAGGAGAAGTTTATCCCCGTTTGACATTTCACGGGGTCTCGGGGGACTATTTACCCACCGTTATTTAGCGTTTTTATTTATTTATTTAGGAATAAATTTTTTATCCTTTCCTCGGGGAGAAAATTGTCTCGGCCCATGCTATAACCCTAGTCCCACAGAATTTTTAATAATGTAAACATTAAATTACAAAATATATTGTGCAGTATCATACAAAATGAAAAAAATATGATATAATTATACTTTTATTATTATTTGAGTAGGCTGTAGAGCTGTAAAATCACTCAAATCGGTTCCCGCGGGAACTCTAGCCTATGTGCTATTCCAGACTATAATCTATCTCTGTGGCAAATTTCATCCAGATCCGTTCAGCCGTTGGAGCGTGATTGAGTAACAAACATCCATACATCCATACATCCATACACCCATACATCCATATATCCATCCAAACTTTCGCATTTATAATATTGGTATAGAAGTATAGAATAGAAATGTTCTCCTATAGCCCGAGTTAGTCCCAGCCCTGAACAAGTACGCATGGGTACTGAAAGCGTCGCGCGTACTGTGCGCACGCAGCTTGCGGCTCCGTGCGGGCCAGCGCGCCGTACTACACAACGCTAGGATTATTGGCCCTTTCGCGGAAGGAGAAGGATTCTCTCTCGATGACTTTGTTTTACTCGAAAGGTGAGTTGACCCTTGCTGAGTTTCTTGCCGGCTCTTCTCAGTAGAATCAGTTTTCCGAACCGGTGGTAGAGTCCTAAGGTTTCATAAGTGACACAAGTTGCCCTACGTGAAATAAAAAAATCATTTATCATTTATCAATAGAATTTTCAAATTAGGCATGTTTAGTGTTTCGACGGTTTCAGGCCTCGAAACAAAAATAAGGGCGTTGTAAGTTTGACTGCTTTGCGTGTCTTGGTGTATGTCATCATAGAGCTCAAACAAATAGATCGATTTTAATGCGGTTTTTTATATTAAGAATATTTTCTTAACTATCTTACTTTTATTAAATTAAGTATATGACTTTGTACATTTATGTTTTTATAATAACTGATTGATTTGATTTTATAGTAAAATTCACAATATTTTTAGAGAGTTAACATTTATTTGGCATGCTGAGAACTCTTTTAAATATTTTTTATTTTAGGTACAGCAACCAAGTTTATGGGGATAAATTGTCTGAAGTCTTTATCAAGAAGAAGACAACCACTAATGAAGTTCTAGATGACGATGGTAAGGTGGTGGTCATGAAAATCTTATTAAAATATCCTTAAAATCAACTTCCTTATCATGAATACATAAATTATTCATCTGATAAAAATATTAATAATAATAAGTACCTACCTGAATAAGCAATTTTACGAAAATCTACCCCAGAGAGATTGAAATGGGGGTTTAAAGTTTGTATGAAAGTTCTATGTTTTTATAGTTAGAGATATGAAAACCGGCATTTAGAGTAATAGTTTTAGATAATAAAAACTTGCATAGGCTATATATAATATAGGCTTTTTGCAGAGGTAAAATTTCATAGGAAATCAGTAATTTTACGCGGACGAAGTTTTTTTTTTTAATTCACTTCAAGTTAGCCCTTGACTGCGATCTCACCTGATGGTAAGTGATGATGCAGTCTAAGATGGTAGCGGGCTAACCTGTTAGGGGAATGGCAGTTTTATTAAACCCCTATTCGGTTTCTACACGGCATCGTACTGGAACGCTAAATCGCTTGGCGACCTCTAGTAATTTTATATAACCTTGTTTTTGATAGATGATGCAACGGAATTATCGACGGAAAACTATATGAAAGTGGTATCAGTGTTGGCTTCACGCAGTCCCAAGGTGCGTACGCCGCTGCCGAGCGGACTGCGCACCGAACATTCCGTCATTGAGTTACCGCCTCTCTATAAGGATGAAGCTGCCGTTGAGGTGAGATTATTGTTGTATGATATATTTCAGATATATAGATATGTCCACGAAGACGCTTTAACGTCTCAAAAGCCAGCAACGCATTGGCGGTTCCTCTGGTGCTGCAAATGTTCATGGGCGGCGGTAAACACTTACCATCAGGTGGGCGGCGGTGATCACTTACCATCAGGTGACCCGCCTGCTCGTTTGCTCGCTATATATATATATATATAAATAAAAACCGGCCAAGTGCGAATCGGACTTGATGAAAAAAAATTTTTTGAGTTTCAGTTCTAAGTATGGGGACCCCCAAAATTTTTTGTTTTTTTCTAGTTTTGTGTGAAATCTTAATGCGGTTCACAGAATACATCTACTTACCAAGTTTCAACAGTATAGTTCTTATAGTTTCGGAAAAAAGTGGCTGTGACATACGGACGGACACACAGACAGACAGACAGACATGACGAATCTATAAGGGTTCCGTTTTTGCCAAATTTGGCTACGGAACCCTAAAAACGCGCCCGCACTTATTCATTGTGACATTGGCACCGTTTAGAACTTTAGCATGTAGCCCAAGCATGCCACAATTACATTTAGCATGTCACAAGGGTTTGTGTGTAAAAATATTTAAGTATTCGGCGGGCCCTGAGTTCCCTTTAATTTTTTAGGGTTACTCGTATGTGCGCTTAAAATATCACTCGCACAATTTTCTGAGAGGTCTGTGCCAATTCGCACTTGGTTAGTGTGTTGGACTGTGGTCTAAAATCGAAGTAAAGTAAAGTTGTGAGCTGGCGTTGGTTTGTGACGATTATGAAAGTTGGGAGGTAAACATAATGAAGAAAGAAATAAATCCTTATTTGGGGGCCTAAATACATAAGAATCACTATATGCAAAAACGTCTATGAGAGTAAAATTTTCGGGAAACAATATATAAATGTCTTTCTAAAGATTATTTTTTTAACCCGACTACAGCAAAGCCAAGAGGTTATGGTGAATATTTTATGGTTGTTCCACTGTAGCGTTTAACTGAGTTGTCAATCGATTAATTATTATTAATGTCCGGGTGACATAGGCTACATTTTACACAAACTTGTAGTGGAATAAAAAAAAATAAAAAAAATAGATCGTAGCCGTGGTGGACCCAGCGTCGACCCCCGCGCAACGCCTGGCGCCGCTGCTGCTGGTGCTGCGGCGCGTGGTCAACTGCCGCCTGCAACTCTTCCTCAACCCGCAGGACAAGAACTCCGACATGCCTCTTAAGAGGTACATACTTTTTTTGTACGACAAGTACAGTCGACGGCAAAAGTCCATTATAGAATCAGCAAACAATATGGCTTGTTAGTTACAAAATCACCCTCAAACTTACATAAATAATATTCATCTTGAAGGTTGACGTTGTTGACAATTGATGGCAATAATCTAAGTAGTATTGAATAGTAATGGTTTTATCCTAATGTTGTTTTGGACAGATTATGTTTGTGTGCATGAGTGATTCAGATTGCTTGCACACAATTTTAGCAGTTAAGTTATGTATGGACTTTTGACGTCGACCGTACCTTAACCAAAATTGTTCTTACTATAAATGTTGCATTGAGGACGACATGTTAGAATGGAGATATATATTTTCGAGCGTTAAGTTTTAGGGCTACACTCACTTCTCCATACAAATGTATGACGCTGATTCTTCTGTCTTTAATTGATCTAGAACTAGAAATAAGCAGGCATGGCAGGGATTTATTTCTTCATTATCTAAGCCAGAAATCGTAGTATATTTTGAAAGTTATTAGTATGAACCTTGAAATGTTTTTCTTTTTGACAAAGAAGAAGCTTTGTACGTAAGTGAATATGTTTGTGTGATCAGTACAGATGCTAACGTCCCTTTTTAACAAACAAAATTTAGTAACATTCAATCAGATGTAAGGCAGCAATTACACTTGTAAGTTGTAGAAATTTTTACATTTATTTGGTTACTTAGGGGTCATCCATAAAGTACGTCACACTAATTTCTTGATTTTTTGACCCCTCCCCCATCCTTGTCACCGTTGGTCACATTTGTGAGAACCCCCTTCCCTAGTGTGACGTCACATATCTTGCAATTTTACATCTAGAAACATCTAGAAAACTCGTCAACAAAACAATTTAGACCTTACAGATTTTCGTTAATAGTTCAAATTTGGCATTTTATTGGGTTGTATAAGATTTTTAAATGTGACGTCACGAAACTTAGGACCCCTCCCACCCCTTGTCACACAATGTCACACTTCGTCGACCCCCTCCCTCCCCCTTAACGTGTGACGTACTTTATGGATGATCCTTAGCACCCCTTAAGTCTTGTCGACTTGTCTGGGGGAGTAGCGTACGTAAGTGACTTTATCTACACTAATGTTATAACATTCTACTTATGTTTCCAATACTTGACTTATAATTACTACTGTTATAGCGCAGATAACAAAACACTCAATTTAAGCAATTTCACATGATGGTATAATATCCACATCGATATCGTAAAATCTCATTATAACATCAATAAAACGCGACCAATTAACCTGGCGAGCCTTATGTCAAAATCCTCATACAAGTTGTATAAAATTTTGATATTAGGCTGGCTTTTGAAAACAGTTGGGTTATACGTGAAAACTTCGTCGAAACTACTAAACTTACATACACAAAACTCTTTGGTAAGATCTTGTGCCAATTAAATAAAAAACGAACAGCGCGCGCTCGCTCCTGATTGGCCCTGCGCGCGCAGCTGCGCTCTCATTGGTTAGATTTTAATGGCGGCAAGTTCACTGTGACAATACACGTATATACATAAACTATTGTCAGCTTTTACTCTTGTTGTTTGATAAATTGCATTAGTGAAGATAAAGTAGTGTATGCAACTGCATATAACACGGGTATTAAAACACTCGTTACTATTATGAAACTCGCTGCGCTCGTTTCATAAACTCACACTCGTGTTTTAATACCCTTCATTATATGACAGTTGCATAAACTACTATACATTATTGACATTTTCATACGATTTGCAACTTGCAAGACTGTTTACATTTCGTATGTTACCTACTCATTTAAGCGACTTATGTGAGTAAAACAAGTGTAATCCTGACCTAAGATGGGGTTTATACTGTATCGTTTAGTGTCTCCACAGCTTCTACCGCTATGTGCTAGAACCGGAGCTGCAGTTCAACGCAAACGGAGCGCAGACAGCGGGCGCGATAGCTCGGTTCTCGCGTCTGCCGCACGCGCCCTTACTGTCGCTGGAACTGAGGACGCCGTCCAACTGGCTCGTCGAGTGCGTTAAGTCCGTCTACGATCTCGACAACATACGGTTGGCTGACGTCGAGTCGCTTGTGCATAGGTTCGTATGAACATTACTATTGTGCTAGCATGCCCTTCTGAGAAAACGGCGCAATAGAGAAGTTGCATTAATTATTTTTTTCCCACAAATTTATATACAACTGAAAGAATAAAACATTTAAAGTATATTTAAATATATTTTTTTAATTAACAATTTCATTTTTTTTGTAATTATTACTAAAAAATAGTTAAGTTTTTGAATGGAAAAAAACGACTTGTGATTGGTCGTGACGTCATTATAATCCGTTGAGGCTGTGAGCCAATCGCAATCATACTATACTTTTGTATGTTCTATATATTCCGATCACCATGTGTCATAACAAAATAGTCAAACATAACCTTAAAAAATAAGCGTTTTCAAGCAAAAGAAGTATTTACTTTTATATTAATTATTAATGCCATTTTTAGGGTTCCGTACCCAAAGGGTAAAAACGGGACCCTATTACTAAGACTCCGCTGTCTGTCTGTCTGTCTGTCTGTCTGTCTGTCTGTCTGTCTGTCTGTCTGTCTCCAGGCTGTATCTCATAAACCGTGATAGCTAGAAAGCTGAAATTTTCACAAATGATGTATTTCCGTTGCCGCTATAACAACAAATACTAAAAATTAAAAAAATATATATATTAAGGGGGGTCCCCATACAATAAACGTGTTTTTTTCGTATTTTTTTGCTCAATATTAAAAACGGTAACAGGTAGACGGTTCTGATTGAAATAGCATGCTCGCGCACAACCAAGTGCTACTGAAGAGAGCACTCTCTAGGTATTATTGAGGAGCAGTGCGGGTGTGTATTGCTGCTATGGGACAGAGCAAACATCAGCGACAGTTGTATTCTGTCAGAATAATGTCAGATGCATCGTTTCCAATATTCAATACTTTGTAAAAGTTTAATTTTTTTTGTAGTGAATTCGAGCTGGAGTACCTATTACTGGAAGGTCACGCGTGGGATACAACACTGGGCACCCCACCGCGAGGCTTGCAACTGATCCTCGGCACCAGAGACAAACCCGAGACCATGGACACCATTGTGATGGCTAACCTCGGCTACTTCCAGCTTAAAGCCACCCCGGGCGCTTGGACCATGCGCTTGAGACCGGGACGATCCGACGATATTTACGAGATTGTTGGGTGAGTTAAAAAACTAAATTTTGTTAAAGTAGCTATTTTGCTGCTTTTTTCTCCTTTAAATTAATATGTTAGTACAATACTTTCTTGTTTTAATATTTGATCGATTTAGCGTGCTTCCCTTAACCCTCAATTCCCCAATTCCCCTTCTCTCTTTAGATTGCTCTTAGTCTTAACCCCCTTCACTTGTTTTGTTTATGATTTGTTCTTTAAATTGCAAAATGTATCGATAGCAATATAAATAAAAACCATCATCATCATGTATTGCCCTGGGGAAATACAACCCAATACCCAACATAACCAATACAATGTGGGTTTTTTGGCTTTCTTTCGTCTGTTTTCTCTAGTATTTTGTTTTTTCCCATACACCTTAGATCTTCTACACATTTCATTCAATGCTTTTAGAACTGCCTTTTTGTCATATCTGCCCCCCGATTGTGAAAGGAAATTGTAATCGTTTGTCAAACGTATAATTCGACCTGTTTAAAGAGCTCATAGATGCCTGCACGTCATAAAGCATGCATGAACTCCTTAAACAGTTCGAGTAATACGTTTCAAGCTGTCAAATGGTAACGATTTGCTTAGACAATTGGGCCTCTGTTGAGGCACCAATTCATATCCTGTGTAAATATAAATCACTAGTATTTTTACAGTCACGAGAACACCGACACGCCGGCAGGCAGCGAACATATCCAGGTCCTGATGAGCTCTTTCCGAAGCCACGTGGTCAAGCTGCGCGTCAGCAAGAAACCAGACAAGCAGCATCTCGACCTGCTAGTAGAGAACGAGGAAAAGAACAGCGGAGGAATTTGGAACTCTATTGCAAGGTATGACAAATAATTATGGCGCGTCTTGGCTGTTGGGCGCTTTGTCGTGTCAACATTGAAAAAGCACGATTTGTCTGTGTTTTTATTTGATTTTATAATTTAAATTTTCAGTGTAACACAGCACAACTTATAAACTCATAGAATATAGTTAAACTAGCTGATGCCGGCGGTTTGTCCGCGTGAATTGAGGTTTTTTGATTCCCGCTTTAATTTTCCGGGATAAAAAATAGCCTATGTGTTATTCCAGGCTATAATCTATCTCTGTGCCATATTTCATCCAGATCCGTTAAGGCGTTGGGACGTGATTCAAAAAAAAATTCAAAATTCAAAAGTTTTTTATTCAAATATACTTTTTACAAATGCTTATGAATAGTCGAATGAATCTACCACTGGTTCGGAATGCCATTCCTACCGAGAAGAACCAGCAAGAAACTCGGCGGTTGATCTTTTGAAAAAAATAATTTACAATTTCATTCATATGTAATTACATTTATGTAACCGCTGTTACGCTGATTGAGTAACAAATATCCATCCATCCATCCATCGATCCAAACTTTCGCATTAATAATATAAGTATAGGTACTATATAAAGATAGTCAACGGTATCATTTTTCCATAGTTCGTTCGGCGGCGGTGATGAGCCAGAAGCTCAAGAGGAAACGATCAACGTATTCTCGGTGGCGTCTGGACATCTTTACGAGCGCTTCTTGCGTATCATGATGTTATCCGTGCTCAAACATACGAAGAGTCCCGTCAAATTCTGGTTCCTGAAGAACTATCTCAGCCCCTCGCTTAAGGTAAGAATTAAAAATTGTCAGGAAAGAAAAATGTTTAAAATAAGGCGTTACTTTGCGGAAGTTCGTGATAACCAAGGAAGAAGAAACGCTGAGTTAAGTTTTAAGCTTCTATTTCCTTAGGTCCTTAGGTTAGGTAGGATCTTAAATGTTTTAGTTTCGATGTTGACAGTAAACACGGTCTGATACGGTCTGACAGAGTGGGAAGTTGGTGGATCTCAGCCCTATTAAATGAAGTTTATATTTGTTGGTTGTCTCCAAGAGAAATTAGAATACACAGGAATAAGAGTATAATGTTGGAGCTGGAAAATGGGACACATCTCACATGACAATTTTTTATAACAAACATACTGACAGACCATCTCGCTGATTGTTCAGTTTTTTGCGTAATTTTTAAGATTTTATATCATGAGCAGTGAATGTTCAATGGTTATCACTCGGAACATATTGTTCCTATAGTGTTATACTTATCACTATTAATGACACAATCCGCCAATATGAAGGGCGCCGCCGCGAAATCTTAGGGCGTATCATTTAATTTAGAGTTACAATAAGGCAGATTCATGTCAGAAACACAAATAACTTAGATTTTGACTGTGTTTTAAGTCTGAGAAAAGTCTGAATTGCGCTCTAAAGATCTTAGGATGAATAGCCTCATTTAACGCTGCTCTCTTACTTAGGATATCCTACCGTACATGGCGCAAGAGTACGGCTTCGAGTACGAATTGGTTCAGTACCAATGGCCGCGCTGGCTGCAGCGGCAGCGCGACCGCCAGCGCACCATCTGGGGCTACAAGATACTTTTCCTCGACGTGCTGTTCCCGCTCCACGTCAAAAAGATCATCTTCGTCGATGCTGACCAGGTAAAACCTTAACACCTTATTTTCGGAGAAATCTTACAATTTGATATTTGACAACATGGTCAAATAAATTATTTTTTAGTGATCATTAAATAGAGGATCTCCCAAAAGTCGTAATATTCACGTCCAATGTTAGTTTTATGTTGAATAACCATTTTAAACTATCGATTAAAGTTTAAAAAGTGCGTCGAACTTTGATGACGTCGGAATTCAATATTTCATACAAAATCTCATACTAAGCACGCGTTTTTGACGTTTGAAAAATGTTACCAACCAAAAGTTACCAACCCAATTAAATACTTTAGCGCTTGCATCTTTACTTAGGCTAATTAGGACCCCAGCCAGGTTCGAAACTAGTCAGGCGTCCTTAGACGAAATAACGTAAGTTTGTGTCGGCTTATGTCATCATAAACATCTTATTTCTTCAGATATCTCCCTAATGCTGACAAAATTTGGAACTTGCAAGTTTTTTTCGTATCAAAAAGAGGTATTGCGTGTTTGGATTGGATTGGTCCTAGAAAAAAGGACGGTTGCAGAAGCAACCATGATTTATATTTTTAAACTTTGATGTTTAGTAAAATAATATAATTTGGTTTGAGCGCTACGCAAATTTAGAAATAGCTTAGATTAAGACAAAACCTTCGTGGATAAGCTTTTAAAAATATTGGTGGTCAGTGGATCTTTCAGTTTCATGCATAGACAAGTTTTATAATCCAGGCATTAATTTGTTCTTTTGATTATTTAATTTTATTACACAAAGAACATTTTTACAGATTGTTCGTGCAGATTTGAAGGAACTGGTAGATCTCGATTTAGGCGGGGCTCCATATGGATATACGCCATTCTGTGAGAGCAGAAAAGAAATGGAAGGATTCAGGTATGACACATAAATATAAATAACTACATTTTTCGTCTATAATAGACCTGCCCCCCAATCATGTAAGAATGTTCGATCAAACGTTTAAGATTTTTGTCAAAGTAAAATAAACCATAACTGTTTTGAATTAGAGCTCAATTTCGTCTGCCCATTCTTATACGTTTAGGTATGTACGATACCCTAAACGTATAAGAATGGGCAGACGAAATTGAGCTCTAATTCAATACATATATGGTTTTATTTTACTTTGACAAAAATCTTAAACGATTGATCGGACATTCTTACATGATTGGGGCCCTGAACTGAAAATTTTAACATGCTGCCAACAGTCCGAAGCAGTCGCAACTGCTCGAGCGTTTACGTACGTGATGTTGTGTACGTAGAAGACTGTAGTTCACTATGCAGTCGCAGCTTGAAGCAGTCCATTCTGACTGCTTCAAGCTGTCTGTGTACCCGAGGCCTTAAGGGCGCCTTTCCTCCATGGATGTGCAACGTTGCGCAGCTACGGTTGGTGTCAAACCTACCAATAGGAGCGCTTCATCTACCTAACATCTAGCGATCTATGAAAAACAAGCGCTCCTATTAGTGGATTGGACACACATCCCCCTCCAAGGGAAAAAGTGCGGAACTCAATAGTTTTCGAGATATTAATTTTTTTAAATTTTGAGGTTAGGTAGGCCCGGTCGACGGAGCCCCGCTTCTCGGGGCTCCTTATTCTAGGTGGTATAAAAAGGAAATAACCACGAAGAGGTTATTCTGGGTGATATAAAAAGGAAATAACTCTTCGTCACCTAAATTATCCGAGTCGGAGTGCCCCCAGTCCCGAGCTCGCTTCGCTCGCTCTTCGCGTAAAACGATGACTCAAATATTTGAATTTGGCGCCAACGTACGCGTTCCGTTGTACGGTAATGGGTACACATAAAACTAGATGTTTTACTAAAATTCTACATCAATGCGTACGTAAAACGAAACTAATACACCAACCTCTGATCTGAGACGCCAACTAAACGTCAATGAGTCTGTAATCTATGGCAAATGTCGTAAGAAATAGGGAAAAGTGGTGTATTTTCGAATTTTCAAAAAATTATTAGAAAAATAATCGAAAAGTATTAGAATTCGCAGTAAAATAAATATTCGCAGTAGTATTAGTGCAAGGCTTACCACATCAAGGTATTCCTGTAAAAAAAATATGAACGTCCTAACTCCGCGGCGAGTATACTATAGTTGAGCCCACACATCCTAAGATTAGCCATGTAGCACATCTTATAAAGCCTAAAAAACCTTATAATATAATAATAATATAATATTGTCGACTTTACTGCAATGTTAAGCTTAGGAATTATGTATAAGTATCAAGGATTTTTTACGCTGTCACGGTTGCAGACATCTAAAAGTTTAAAAATGTATAGGTTCTGGAAGCAAGGCTACTGGAGAAACCACCTACAAGGTCGCAGCTATCATATCAGTGCTCTATACGTGGTGGATCTGAAAAGGTTCCGACGCATCGCGGCCGGCGACCGGCTGCGCGGCCAGTACCAGGCGCTCAGCCAGGATCCCAACAGCTTGTCCAATTTGGGTAACTTTATTTTGAAACTAGCTTATGCCCGCGACTTCGTCCACGGTTCAGCCGTCCTGGCGTGATTGAGTAACAAACATCCATCCACACATCCATGCATCCATACATCCATCCAAACTTTCGCATTTATAATATTTATTTGATTGATTCAGTATTAATTATTAAGTAAATAATTTTAATTCTTGTAATTTTTTACGTAAGTAGAACACGTAACTAACATTTGCGACTTTCAAGACTGTTTACATTTCGTAAGATACTCATATACGCGACTTATTGGAGTAAAACTTACGTGTAATCGTAGCCTAAGACGGCTTCATGCCAAATTGTGTCGAGACTCGAGATTGGTTCACCGTAAAAAGTAAACAGAAAGGCTTTTGCATTTATAATATTTATTAGTATGTGTTTTTTCCCTCAAAATAAAAGTTTATTCGTAAGCTGTCGTAACTGTTCATCGTTCAAGTAATGGCGTTCAGATATGCTTTTATCAGTTAGAAGTTTAGCTTGGAAATTATTAATAATTCATTTTTAGCACATTAGCACTAGAGAAAACGTGTAAAAAAGTGCTGGTTTTCAGAAGGAAATTATCAGAGGTCATAAACATACCTTAGCGCGTTAGCTTCAAATAACTTCTTCTCGGTCGCATTTTTCATATCCGAAGGTCTTAGGATTCAAATCAAATTGTTTTTTATTTAATAATTTATTTGATTTATTTTAATAATATTGATTTGACAATAGTTAAGGGCTAAAGTTGAACGATAATTGGTAACTTTAAACTTATAACTTTGTACACAGATCAGGACTTGCCCAACAATATGATACACCAGGTGGCCATAAAGTCTTTGCCGCAAGAGTGGCTGTGGTGCGAGACTTGGTGCGACGACAACTCCAAGCAGTATGCAAAGACTATTGACTTGGTAAGAATTAGCGACAAAAATGAATAACAATAAGATGTACATATGTATTTTGTATAATATATTCTCATTAAAATCTACAATATAAATTAAGAATTAAAAAAAATCCCCGACACAGTAAATGAATGTCTTAGATCTAGAAAAGAGCTGAATATCTTCAAACAGATTTTCTTATATGTATAAGGACACTCACACTTAAATAAGTCTTAGATAAGGACACTCTCGTTTAAAGTCGATGTCGATAGACTTGAGATAAAATGTAAACAAACACACCTTTCTGCCAACCCGTGACTTCGTCAACACTTTTCACTATGATGGAACAATTAAAAACACGCACAAACGCCTTGTGGTCTACAAACAACATCTATAGTAAATTATTCACGTCTTATTTCTTCAATTTATCCAGGATTAAGCTAATATTTTGGTACAAACTTGAAGAAAACACAAATTATGACTCACATGCCCGTTTGCACTAAACTTAGGAATCGCCTAAGTTCCTGCCCAACTTGTTTAGGCTTATCCTAGCGTTTAAAAAGCTTGCACTAACCTTAGGCCATTCCTAAATCCACTTAGGAGATGCCTAACTTTATGAGCCCGATTAGTAAGCGCCCAAGCGTTAGGCGATACTTAAGTTGAATTTTTTGTAGTCTATGGACCATTTTGTTGTCATTAATTATTGGTCTCACGGTTGATATGTACCTACTCTGTGGTTGATAGGTATCACAACCACAGAGTACCTACATTGTTATTGTGATTGTTATTTAGGTAGAACACTACACTGATCACAAGCAAAATGGCACAAGATTTATTAGATTCTTTCTCCTTCTTTCTCATTATGTCACCACTGGAATTGTGAATTTGGGTGATTTTTGCCCAAGCCTGTTCTTTCTCTTTAATTGATGCAGTATCGTGTGCTGTTACTTTGGAAATAATGCACTGCCCCTCTTCGCACAACAACCGTACAAATCGCAACTTCTCCTCTGCCGTAAAATTGGCAGTTCTTTTTCGTTTATTTATTTGTCTTTCCATTTTAATTGCTGATTTATAAAATCCCGTAAAATAAATAACCTTCAACTCCACGTACGTAATGTCACCTGTGCAATATATAAACCAATAAAATAAAATACACCAATGTTTTAGCTTTTGTCTCTATTCAACTCATGCCTGAGGTTATGACAAGATAAGGTAAAAAAATATTCTAGTGTTTACATTACTTTGCAAGATATATTTTTAAAAAAAAACCATAAACAATCATTCATTCCATTCGTTCCTAGAGATGCCTAACTAGGCAATGCTTATGTTACGACACAGCAAGGACAAGACTGTCAGTGCAAACGAATTTTTTTGCTAGGCCGTTCTTAAGCCTAGGTGTATCTTAGCTAGGACAAGCCTAACTTGAGTTTAGTGCAAACGGGCAACAGATTAAAGCAAAATATCAGTTTTGACATGACGCATTCTTGAATTTTTATAGCGTTGTGCAGAGATTACATTGCAACCACAGACTGAAAATGAATGAATGATATGAAGTGAGTGACCATAGACATCGAGTATACTCGATATATATTCGTTCAAAATCGAATACCTAATCGAGTTATGTAAATCAAGTAATTTAAAAATAGCGTTGTTTACCTACACATAAATAGATAGTTAGAATGATATGCGTTTCCGAAATAATGTTTTATTCTATTAAATTTTTACAAAGGGGTGCTGTTTGTAAAAAAAAAGTTAATATCAAGAGAGTGCGAAATATGAGTAAAATGTGCGACAAAAAGAGATAGAAAGATCTAATCTAATCCTACCTACACCTCATCTGTGGCGTATTGTTGCCAAAAGTATTAATCACCGATGGGATAAGACAAATAAGTGCGGTCTCGTGGAGGAAATGCATCGAGCACATCATAAAAGAAGAAGACAGAATGATGCGGCTCGATGGAATAATCGATACAAGCACCTCCACTACTCCGGAATTTATTATAAACGTCACTGACGAAAGCTCCACCAGTGGATCATCGGAAGAAATTTAATCCTGAAGGCGGTGTGGTTACCTAAGTTTCCTTCTCTCACTCGCAAATTCTAACATTTTCAATGATTGTCAAAGAATCAGTAGATACTCTTTGACAAAGGTGGCTCAGCTTAATCCTAAACAATAAAATTACGTTCATTTTAGACATATTTTTATTATTGTAATATCAGTAGTATTTAATCTATTAAATACTACTTATTTAAACCATTCTTCTTCTCTAGAAGAAGAATGGTTTAAACATTCAGTATTTTTCATCGCCATTAATTTTCTCTATCAAAACTAGGTTTGTTAGGTTATCACGGTAAAAATAAGCCTAAAAAGAACGCAATTTTATTGTTTAGGACTTGGCTGAGCCACATATTTTGTTAAAGTTAGAAAGTGTACGGATTCTTTCACAATCATTGAAAATTTTAGAATGTGCGAGAGAGAAGGAAACTTAGGTAACCATACCGCCTTCATAAGATTATTTAAAATAAATTATATGTCATAAAAAGATTGTACTTCTATTTATCATCCCCTATCGCATAATATGCAGAATCCACAGCGCACATATCAAACACTCGACTAGTTTGAACTTGTCCGGAGAGCAAGCGGTCGCACTCTTAAAACTGATGAGTGAAAATTTCGTGCGCCGCGAATTCTGCATATGCGACTCAGACCTAGGACTCAGTCACAGAAGTTAGACGCGAGTATAAGTTCGCGCAGGTATCCCGCTGATTTTTCTATAAAGAATACATCTTCTATATATATAAAATTCAAAGTCCTGACTGACTGACTTATATATCAACGCACAGCCTAAACCGCTGGTCCTAGAGACATGAAATTTGGAGGGTGTGTTCTTTGTGAAGAGTAGGTATCCACTAAGAAAGGATTTTTCGAAATTCGACCCCCAAAGGGGTAAAATAGGGGTTGAAAGTTTGTATGAAAGTCCGTCATTTTTGAAGTTATATCCATGAAACATGGTATTTGAGCTACCGGTTCAAAATGAAGAAATACGTGTTTCGCCATTTTCGGAAATTCTACCCCCATAGGGCTGAAACAGGGGTTGAAAGTTTGTAGGAAAGTCCGTCATTTTTCAAGCTGTAGCCATGAAACTTGGCGTTTGGGACTTCGGTTTGAAATGAAAAAATACGTGATTCACAGTTTTTGAAAATTCTATCCCCAAGGACGTCAAATAGAGAGTTTATCTTTCAATCACGCCCAAATAGAGCAACGGATCAACGTGATTTTTTGCATGGGTATAGTTGAGGACTTGGAGAGTGACATAGGCTTCTCTTTATCCCGGAAAATTAAGGAGTGCCTGTGGGAATTATAAAGCTTATGCCACGCGAACGAAGTCGCGGGCGTCCTCTAGTTTTGTATATAATATCTTTAAAATATTGTCTAAGTAGGGTTTTGCAAGTAGAGTATATAAAAAGAAATTATTCTTTGCATCAGAGTTTATTCGTTCAATAGCTCATTCCCAATATAGTTCAGTAATGGTACATCACTAGAGGTCATGCCAAAATAAAGTCACGTGATCAGTACCGCCATATTTGTTTACTGTCTGGCTCAAGACTATAACGGTGGAAATTAATAACCAATCTATCTGTAATCTGTCGATTTGTTACCAAGCTACGTTGTTATTTTGTCCAGAGTTGTATTGTGCTTTTCTTCAAAAAACAACGTTGCTCAGCAACTTATCGACAGATTACAGAGAGATTGATTATTAATTTCGGCCGTATGTATCCTCTCAAAAAGAAGATAACTCACTATCGGTTCAACCGTTTGGGAGCTACAATGCCACTGACAGATACACTCGTTAAACTTATAACTCCCCTCTGCTTGCGTCGGGAGATGAAAAGACCGGCTAGGAAAACAAATAGTTATATTTTTTTTAGTTGGCATTAAAATTAGCATTTACTCAGTTCAAAGGGTAAATTTTGCTTTAAGTAGTTAACTACAAGTTAGCCCTTGACTGCAATCTAACTGATGGTAAATAACATATGTATTGGAAAAAATTAACGTATGTATTGGATTACTGATGGTAATTCAGAAATAATAAATTTCTGGATTGACCTGCCGGGGATCGAACCCGTGACCTTCCAACTTAAGACAACAGCGCCCGCTACTGTGCCAAGGAGGTCGTCAGATAATAAAATCGTAGGTAATAAAAATTTCGTCTCTGCAGTGCAACAACCCCATGACAAAGGAGGCGAAGTTATCCGCGGCGATGCGGATCGTGCCCGAGTGGCGCGCGTACGACGACGAGATTAAAGCGTTGCAGGCGCGCGTGCGGCGCGGCCTCTACCAGCACGCAGATCACGAACAGGTACAGTGACCGCCTTACTTATTTATTTACTAGCTGATGCCCGCGTCTTGGTTAAATTAATTTTTAATTCCCGCGGGGACTCCTTAATTTTCCGGGGTAACCTGTCACTCTCCAGGACCTCAACTATATCCATGCCAAAAATCACATCAATTAGTTGCTCTGTTGCGGCGTGATTGGAGCACAAACCAATAAACCAACAAACGAACACACTTTCGCATTTATAATATTAGTAAACTTATGAAGTATGATTGCTCTGGGGGATATTTTTGTTTCTTTTATTCGATCGTGAAGTTTACTAAGATTTGTATGGAATTTTCAAGTACTTCATGACGGATGACAGCTGGCGCTCTGTCAATTACTAGGAAATGGTAGTTAACTTTAACGCGATCGAATTGGTAAAAATGTCCCTCTACAGCTGAAGTTGTGACTTGTGTATTGAGTAAAGTCCGCGATGCGTAGACTGAGCTTTGCATTTGTGTGAATCTGTACATCGAAGTAACTACTCACATAGACTACTTAAACCGGAATCATACGGTAATCAGTTTGACCGCGCGCCGACACTTGGGCCCAGTGGCGTGCAGTTCATAAAGGCACAAAAGCATTGCTTACCCTCTGCACACAGTAAACTCTAACTGTAGCAGTAAATAAGTTCTTATCTAAGCCTACCCTGGCTTCACCCTATGCACGCCGTTGCTTGGCCCATGTATCTTTTGTGGTCCAGGGTAAAGTGCTTTGTGTTTATTGTCCGCGGCACAAACATGCCGCCATTGCGAATTCAGTACGGTAATTAATTAAACTAGATTATGACCGCAACTTTGCGTGGTTTTAGGGGTTTGACAGTCCTGTGGGAACTCTTCCATATTCTGGGACAAAAAGTAGTTAGTGACCTTCCCCGAAATGCAACTTAACTCCGTATCAATCTCGCCAAAATTATTTGAGCAGATGGACCATGAAAATGCAGCATATAGGCACACTTTCGGATTTATAATATTACTAGATGATGCCTGCGACTTCGTCCGCGTGGATTAAGGTTTTTTGATTCCCGCGGGAACTCTTTAATTTTCCGGGATAAAAAGTAGCCTATGTCCTTCCCCGCGATACAACCTATCCCTGTACCAAATTTCATGAAAATCGGTTGAACAAGTGGGTCGTGAAAATGTAGCAGACAGACAGACAGACAAACTTTCGCATTTATAATATTAAATATGGATTATGGATGACATGTAAATGTGAGATAAGACTTTTTCAGTGTGAAAAATACATATTATTGTTATGTGATTGATATATTTGTTTTATGTGTAGGAAATCGAGAACCACGAGGATGTTGCTGCGTCAGAGAGTGTCTCAGGTAAATTTTATTTGTAACTTTAACCTCCTAATGGCATCACTTAAATTGGGTATTCAACAAGTAACCAAATCAGCATATTTTTTATTAAACGTCAAAACGCACGCGCTTTGTATGGTATTGTACTAAATTTTGTCTTGTGAAATCACCATTCAAGTTTCTAATGACAATACTACATTTTTATGCTTTCGGCTCAAAGTTCTCAATCTTGATGCTGAGTACTTCTCATCTGAACAGCGAGTTATAAGGATCTACCGATTCTGATTTTCTTATTGTGGGGCGCTAAGACTTAGTCTACTTTTTTTTCGTACGCAATTTTGCAAAATCAACATAAAATTTGATGTTCATTTGCTTGTTTCAGGTAAAGAACACGAACACACGGAGTTATGATGCAATTTTGTTATTCGATATTATAAATGAATTTGTTGTTATTCCAATTTTGGTAGAAGGTATGTTTATAAGTGAGTGTAGTGCGACTGAGCGGGAGAAATCGGATAGGTAAGTGATCCTGTAAAATTTCCAATATTAGGGCGTTGATTACACTGCCAACGGTCTAGGTTCAGTATACGGCGTTAGACCTTATTAACAGTTTGATATGACCGTCAGGGTCAAGCACGTTTGTATGTGTGTTAGTTTGTGAAAACCAGGATCCAGAACTTTTTACTTAGATTTCTGGACTGTTGGCTATCGATGCTTCATATTCTCTATTTTAAGCGATCCCAAATATCAATATTAAATAAATAAATAAATAATTTCTCACAACTAAAAGAGAACGTTTAAGTTTGTTTAGAGTGGTTTTTGGAGTCAACTGATATTCAGTTCAGTCTTAAACGACATTGTATAGCTTTTTGTCAACGTTACAACCATACTTTAAAGTTAGACTGAGCTTTCGCGAACCAACGCGTTTCCATGAATCTTTTTCATTTGAAAAACTTTTTGTAAAGTGTGTTGTTTAATATTGAATATAAGGAACGTTTTATTATAAATAATTACCACTTTGCTCAGATTTTTGTAAATATTACATATATGTCTTATGCAATTACAGTTGTAAAGAAACCTTCATATATGTTTAATATTTCTCCCAGTGTCATGGACCAAACATTTAGTTTCTTGTTTTTTTATCTATCGTGTGTTTTCTTTACGCCCCAGTTATGTGATGTGATTGTAATTTAAGGCGTTAATACATTGAGCTGTATATTGGGATGTGAATTAGATTGAGACAAAACAAATTTATTTTTGTAAAATTCCTCTTAGCCATATTTTCATTGTGTATACTGTAATTGTAAGTGCATTTTTAATTTTAAGCTTAACACAGTAAACTATTTGTTTTTAGAGTCTTTCTAGTGAAAGCTAAAAGTGCAAAATGGCAGGGAATTAAAAAATTCGATCGAATTAGGTATTCCTAACCAAACCTAAGTAAATATTTTTTTGTTTTGCCTTGCCTTGAGTTTTGTATGCCCCCAGTGCTGCCAGTCTCTAAGAAAGTTTGATAATCTACTCTCAGCTTTCACTAGGCATACTCTACTAAATCCGTTAACTAGCTAGTTATTGTTAAAATTACACAGTAAATTAGAGAGAAATAACAAAGTAGGACATAATTTGTATGGCTATTTCCCGGTTACGTCTTTTGCCTTAAAAAATTATACCTCCAAATGGATCTCAAACTCCCTAAAGTTTGGAGGTACCTACTTACCATTTCAGTCAATAATTCCTTCATCCCTCAAGTCATATAACAAATTACTTAGAAAAATGAATGTATCGTTTGTTTTGTAATAGAATAATTTAGCTCATAACCTACACAACCTGAATTTATAAATTAAACACGTCTGATCGTCTTATAAACTTTTATTTTTTTCTGCAACCAACGCTACAGACTCAAAGGCACAAAGGCAGGTTTGAAAGGCGGCTATAAAGAAAGCGTTAGGTGACAGTGTCGATCATGTTTATGTAATTTTTTTGCGCGTGCACGTTTCAAGCGTGCCTTTTCACCGCGAAACGGAGTTCATTTCCACTCACTCCGACTTTCCGAAGTGTATCCATTCCAATTACCGACAGTGTCGAGCTCCTCGGTATCAACATATCGTCCAACCTCAACTTTGGACAATGCATCGAATCCAAGGCAAAAACAGCTGGCAAGAAACTTGGCATCCTCAACAAAGTCAAGCGGTACTTCACGCCGGAACAGCTTCTTATCCTGTACCAAGCACAAGTTCGGTCGTGCATGGAGTACTGCAGCCATTTGTGGGATGGCTCTGCCAAGTACCAGCTTGATGTATTGGATTCGGTGGATCGTCGCGCCAGGAGACTCATTGGTAGCAAAGCGCTGGTCAGTTCGAAGCTGCAAAGCTTGGAACATCGGCGCAAAGTTGCCTGTCTGTCGGTATTCTACAGGATATACCTATTTCGGCGAGTGTGCCCAGGAACTATTCGATCTGGTTCTTCCGTCACCTTTTTATCATCGAACCGCAAGGCATCGACAAGGTCGCATTCGAAATTCCGCGGGCTCGTACGAAGCGTTTTGCTTCCTCGTTTCTAATTCGAACCGCTAGGATATGGAATGCCCTTCCGGCTTCCGTTTTCCCCACCTCTTTTAATATAGGTACCTTCAAATCAAGAGTGAATAGGCATCTTCTAGGCAAGCGCGCTCCACCTTAGGCTGCATCACCACTTGCTAGCAAGTCTGATTGCAGCCAAGCGCTAGCCTATATATTTAAAAAAAAAAAATGCATACTAATATGCGAAAGCATTCTTCCTTTCACAACCTTTCTCACTGCCAAGGGTCACTAGTAGAGATCTCTTATAGAGATGTTTCCTTGTCCACTATGTTTCTGTTTTTTCTACATATTGTATAACTTTTTGGTACAAAATATATTTAAAAAAAAAAGAAAGTGTGCGTGTCTGTCTGCTATGCTTTCACGGTCCAACTACTCAACCGATTTGATGAAATTTTGTACATAGATAGTTTACATCCCGAGGAAGAACATAGGCTACTTTTTATCCCGGAAAATTTAAGAGTTCCCGCGGGAATTAAAATACATCAATCCATGCGGGCGAAGTCGCGGGCATCATCTAGTACAATTTTAAAACGTTTTAAATAAATAAAACTAAAAGTAATGAATTTTAAGTACTTACAGGTTTATTTACAACATGAGAAAATGCGGCTATTTCTTTCGCACAATTTCTAAAATAAACTGAATAAGCTTTTCCGCATGGACCACTATGCAATACATTAAGACCCGTCATTTTAGTTTAATTCAGAGGTTGTGTACATCGGAATCAGCCATTATTTATTATAACATTCTACTGAGTAACCTTATACATAGTACATTAATTTCTACGCGTTGTTCAACGACAAATTATGTTATTATTAAATATATAAATTAAATATAGCACTACTCTATCGACTATGATACATAATACATATAGCAACATTTAGAATAATTTAAAACCTTATATACATAGTTTTATTAAAATATCCAATCAGTAGGTGCAAAGAGCACATTCTATTAATACTACACACATTTATTGTCACAATAAAAAACTACTTTATAATTATAAAATATAAAAAATCAGAAGCAGATTATTCTTGATGGAAAAAAGTTTAAACAGAATAATATTAGCCGTGTCCAGGTTGTATTCTTGGGAAGAAGTGTTTAATTTATTCATAGCTGAATCCGCTAAGTAGGTATTTTAATATTCTGAAAGACACTTAGTTTAATGAATATAAAAACTAATATTTTAATATAATTTCTACCATGCTAGTGAATAAATAAGGGAGACAATTTTTACATCAATTTGCTTACAATATGACTAGTCTGTAAATTGAACACTCAATAACAAATATAATTTATTGAGATTATTTTTTTTATCAAAAAATTCTCTCTCGCAAGCTGTAAATGTTTACTTTGACTCATTCTGAATACGATATGGGTAAGTAGATAATTATATAATCATGTAAAACCACAGTAACTTAAAATAACAGTCTTTGTCATGTATTCCTATTCTATTATACAGGGTTACATATCGACGACCTGCAATTATTTGAATTTAAGATTTAGAGAACATAATAAATGCACATTTTGAATTACGTCATAACATACCATGAAATGACGTTATAGCCATTACAAAGTTTCCCACAAAAATCCTAATGCATAAAAACGCAAGGACACTACGCACTCGGTGCGCATTGTTGGAATAGGTTTACGTTCCTTGACGCGCGCACTTTAGACATTGAATCTTGCAGTGACGCGGATGTGTCCACGTATTATGTATTTTAGTGGAAAAATGTTTTTTTATCTCATGGGCCGATTATAATATAATCGTTACTGAACCACCCCTGGAATTATTGCTGGTGGTCAAAAATTAACCCTGTATAGAAATTAAAATATGTATAATAATGAGATGGAAATCAGACATATTTAAATTAGGACAGACGTCGCTGGAATGCCACTTGAACTGGCGAAAAATGTTTACACAAGACAACTACCATGCCAGCTAAACTTTATAGTTACATACTCTTTCAATATAAATCTGCCGTAACTCAACGAATTTAAAACCCAGAAAACCACATACCTAGAGGTCTTTGTGAAACAGATTTCATAAATTAATAAAATATTAATTAATTAGTCTATGTAAAGTGAGGTAAGTAAGTAAATAAAAGTAAGACAACCAGCACATATAAACCCTATATATATTGTGGTTTCAGCTGCTGCGTTGCGATTTTTTGTTGTATATTGATAATAATAATAATAAAAAATACTCGAAATCATACAATATTATGACACCAGTTCGAACGAAAGGACAAAATAAATAATGTTTTGACCAAATATAGTTGTAAAGAAATTGAAATGCTAATTTTCTTTACCGTGGATTTCCACTGACGCAACATTAAACATATTGGCGTCTTACATTCCTTGGCATCTTACATTCCTTGGCGATTAGTTGCAATAGTGGTCTTCAGTGGTGACGCGACAGAGCTGGCAGTCGACGCGACAGCACCAGTGGTAGCGACAGCGGCAACGCTCCAGACGCGCGGAGCGCACCGCGCGACGACCGCGTCCGCAACACAGGCGCCCGCACCCGCCTACTGCCCCTCCAAGAGTTGCGTTGCACTTCCTACCAGGAAAATATGACTCGTCAAAACAAAGCCTTACTGTAAAAGCGTGTTCGATTGGGAGTTCGTACTGTTTTTACAATTGATGCGAATGTGTGTTGGTTTGTCGCAATAGAGCAACGGATTGTGATTTTTTGCATGGGTGTAGTTGAGGACTTAAAGATTGACAAAGGTTACTTTTTATTCCGGAAAGTCAAAAAAGTTCACTCTCTACAAATATTTAAAGTCTAAAGAAAAATGTAAATATTGCCGATTATTCAATCCTCACTTTAATAATGTTTTAAACCATTGTTTCTTGAATAATTTTTTTATTGTTTCCTCGCAAACAAGAGAACAGTTGGTACTATACAAGTCTCGGCTGAAATAGAAATTCATAGCCTCGTTTATTTAAAAAGTCCTCGGCTTAATCTCGCCCTTCCAATATTACTCAGCCGTGAATTGCTTTATTTCCGGCCTGGGTGGTAATGTACTATTAACTAACCTGCCATGTGTGCCCAAAGAACCAGCGGCTGGATCGGGCTCGCAGTAGTCTGGGCTCGGCGTGACGTAGCGCAGCCTGGTCTTGGTGCGGCGATGGCGTCGTGGCGGGGAACGCGGGGCCAAGGGGGCTGCGCGCGCGGCCTCGTGCGCGAGAGACTCGGCCGCGCGCGACAGCGGTGTCAGGGCACGCCAGCACGTGCGAACTGAGCACGACCCTGATACGCCGTGACACGTGCATTTGGTGCGCATGCCTTGTGACACCACCTGCCGAACGATAATGATGAATGATGGATAGGTCCATGACGAAGATGTATTCGACCAGAATATTACATGTGCCCTGTGCATGATTTTAAGTTGAGTTTAAGCGGTTACATATCTAGATCTTTAGAGCGAATTTAACACGGGTGGGTAAAACAAGATGGAGTTGTGCTCAGATCTTAATAAGTATATTAATATTACTACACGTAACATGAGACAGAATTATATCTGACATAAAATCTGTTTCTTGTAGTGTGTAGCCTATGTGTACTAAGTGCATTACCTGAGCAAAATCAAAGCAGCTAGGTTAAAATGTATAGCACATTGCTAATGTGGTCAGACGACCAATTTGTAACTCCGTACAAATACCGTACCTTTATCAATTTGTCCAAAGACTGAGTACTTATTACTTACTTACAGGAAACTACCTGATGCCCGCGACTTCGTCCGCGTGGTTTAAGTTTTTTTGATTCCCTCGGGAACTCCTTAATTTTCCGGGATAAAACCCTATGTCACTCTCCAGGTTCTCAACTATACCCATGCCAAAAATCAGGCCGATCTGTTGCTCTATTGCGGTGTGATTGAAGGACAAACCAATAAACCAACAAACAAACACACTTTCGCATTTATAATATTAAGTATGATTAATTTTGGCTCTTTGGTCACTGAAAACGACATGAAACGGGTTCGGGAACTAAATCGCATCATATATTGTTTCATCAGTCAAGTAGGTAGGTATACCTTTGACCTTTGTTATGCTTACCTTTCTTCCGAAGCGGCTATTTATAAGATTAGCAGCAGCGATGAGCGGCCGCAGATGTTGAAGCCGTGTGTGGAGGTCGATTTGAGGGTCGAAGCGAGGATCGTCCGCCGCCATGCGATACTCTATATTTCGATGCTCATATTCTTTTTCGTCGTCGTAGTCGTATCTAAGAAAAAGTGGTCATCTTTGATTTAAAACACGACTAAGTTTAAGTCAGTTAATCCTTTTTGTTTTAGGCCCACACCAGTTTCTCTACTTTATCTTTTTGAAACTTAGAAACAATTTCAAACCACTTTTAATCTACATTCGGTACGTAAAACGCTAGTTTATAATAGGTACTTGTAAACTTACTTAAATACATATTAGTTATCTAAAATTTGCGGAACCAGCAGGATTTGAACCTGCGTCTCTCTGGGCATCGCGCCCTGAACGCCTTCGAGCACTCGGCCACGGTTCACTTAACCTGCTAGTGCCAGTCGCGTAAAAAGACTGGATTAAAAGATGCATATCTCAAATTTCGGCACTGGTAGGTAAGTGAACCGTGGCCGAGTGCTCGAAGGCGCTCAGGGCGCGATTCCCAGAGGCGCAGGTTCAAATCCTGCCGGTTTCGAAAATTTTAGATATATGTAGGATTTAAGTACATAAGTTTCAAAACTTTTCTCGTGTGTGAAGCACTGTAATAAAATTATAAAATTAGGTACCTACTTGTGAGCTACCAAACGCTCATTTAAGTTTACCTGGATCTGAATCTTTTCCTTGTGGGCCGACCTCGTCTCGGTGATCTCGGCAAGCGTTTTCGGCCACGTCGTCCCTTTTTCCTCGGAGGTGCACTCGTGTTCGCCGGTGCGGGCTGGTCGTCCACCAGTATCACTACAGGAGGCATAGTCGTCGGTTCGAACGTGGTGGTAGTCCTCTCTGTGGTCGGGCTCTCTATTTCGATGAAGTCGTCTTCTATCCTACCGTCTCGCACATCTATTTCGTGTGCGTCCAGAAATTGCTTTGCGAATCTTCGAAAAAATGAGATGAGAAATTAACATATATAAGTACATATAGACATATCTACTGCAAAGTTTAGTTCTTACACAGAGCCATACTAAAATGATAGATAGAGGGTTTCAGATTTAGGGGTTTCTGAGCTTGTTTTTTTTAACTCAACGTTCCACAATATTCCTAGTTTAGGGGCAAGGAATTCATTGTATTTTTTTTTGTACTTTAGTTCAATTCATTATTAAAGGTTTCTATTTCTATCTTTGTCCCAACATCGATTATTGTTGCGAGACGAAGTTCTTATGGGTTCTTCTGATACAAACCCACAAAAATATATTATACTAGCTGATGCCCGCGACTTCGTCCGCGTGGAATAAGTTTTTTTGATTCCCGCGGGAACTCCTCGATTTTCCGGGATAAAAGTGTAATAGGTATAGTTGAGGATCTGGAGAGTGACAAAGGCTATGTCACTCTCCAGATCCTCAACTATACCCATACCAAAAATCACGACGATCCGTTGCTCCGTTGCAGCATGATTGAAGAATAAACCAACAAACCTTTCGCATTTATAATATTAGTAACTAGTAGATTATTGTCTTACAAAAATGATTGCGTGTAACTTTGTGTACTTGTACGCGAAACTGAAACTTCTTTGCGTTAACTATAGGTATTCAAATCAAAATCAAGGTCATTAATTCAGCTTCAAACCGCACTTCCTTCTTGATGTAGGTACTTACTGGTACTTACTTCCAAGCTCCTGCAGTATCCCTTTACTCTGCTACCGAACCTATAGCTGAATATCGATATCTTGTGGTGTGATTAATCGTTTTTCCCCCTATTAGTTATCGGGTTCGAGCTTCAAAGCCTAGGAACCTGCACGCTAAAGAGTTCTTCATCCAGTTCTCAATGGTGTGTGAAGTCCACACACCTACACTTGCCTAGCGTGGTGGAGTATGTCCTAAACGCTTCTCACTCAATGAGAGAAAACCAGCACTCAGTTGAACTGGCAATGTGTTAAAAATTTATGATGTCGAAATATGTCCTACCTCTCAGCCCACTGGAAGTTGTCTCCACAGCCGCCCCATTTGAACCTCGCGTGCGGTTCGGGCGGCACGGCCTGGCGGGGCGGACGCGGCGGCGCGCGGGGCGGCGCGGCGCACGAGCACGCAGCAAGCGCGCCCGAAGCGCACGCGCGCGCCACCGACCATGACAGCGCTGCCGCCGACATCGCGTACACATACGCTTGCTCACGCGTACCTTTAACAACAGTAACATATTATGTGATAGGATCTACCTACTGTCATCTTCATTATCAACAATAACCAGTTCCCATCCAAACTTTGGAGAATGACCACTTTTATAGGTAGCGCCAACGTTGCCTTTTACATCAGTACGGGAGCAGATCATACGCCTGGACCGTGCAGTGCAGTGCAGTGGTGACTAGTGACCTCGAGGTGATTTCAAGCCGACGGAGACGATGTGATTTCCAAATCGACGAGATCATGGACGGCCTTTACTAGAGAGATCAGCCTGGTTTGCCAGTAAAGTGTCTCGCCATCCGTTCGCAAGACACAAGCCTCTCTCCTTCGCTCTGAATGCAGACCAGCGGTCCCCGGGGATAACACTAGCCCGGAGAAAATGTCATCCTATTAGTACCTACGGTACCTAGAAGATGTCGTCCTATTAGTACAGTTGAGCGCATATATCACTTGCTCCCGTACACATTCATTCTATGCCAGCCATTCTCCAGAAAATGCTCCACCTCGCTGGGATTGTTGAGAGCGCTCTTTTTCCCCGAGACGTTATTCTAGTCAAGCCATATTAGTCCTCCCCTGCCGCTTCAACTTGCTAGCCTTGAGAGGTATGTCCAACTTTAATAACCAACTTTAGTTCTTGGACGAATTATTTCGTTTGGGAATTTATTGGGCTTGGAGTTTATGGAATATTTAGCCTCGCTATCGCCATCGTCAGCTTGTGGATATCCACTGTTAGACGCCCTAGTGAATATGTTTAAATTGACCTTCCAAGTCCTAGTAAGTTATAAATGCGATAGTTTGGATGGATGGATGGATGGATGTTTGTTACTCAATCACACCAGAACGGCCCAACAGATTTGGATGAAATTTGGCACAGAGATAGACTAATACTCTATAGTCTGGAATAGCACATAGGCTACTTTTTATCCCGGAAAATTAAAGAGTTCCCGCGGGAACCATAAAACCTCAATCCACGCGTACGAAGTCGTGGGAATCAGCTAGAATGTTTATATAACTACTGAAAATTTAGGGGCTACGATAGCCAGTTCTTTGAATAGCACTCGCTCAGCTGTAGTTTTAAATAGGTTCATTAAGAGGAATTCAGTCTTTAAATTAAGGTGCATTATGTATTTAGGTTAAGAGCATTCGCGCAATCTAGGTATGTTTTAAATCTTAACTGGGTCGCCGTCAAGTTATGCACATTCATGAAAATAAAGTGCTTGCACTAAAATCGCATAAGTATGAAAATAGTTCAAAGATGTGAAAGTTCGAATTCGTAATTTGTAATGAGTTATTCTTATTGCGAATCGAACTATTGTAAAAACGTAATCTTATAATGTCCATGCCGATTTTTCCAGATTCTAACGAGCAATCATTTAGGTTTTCATCATCCCTAAAAGGTTAGCCTGCTACTATCTTAGATCATTACACTAGAGATCGCAGTCAAGGGCTAACTTGTACCTAGTAGTTAAAAAAAAAAGTCATCATTCATTAGTCATCACTCATCAGGGTGCTACGCTTTAATCAACCGTTGATATACCCGCCGTTACATATGCACACTGTACACCACCACGATCGATACCTACATGCATGGTAAGTAAACTAAGATTGACAGCTTAATGAGCTTACCTACGGCCTAATTTCATAGCCACTTACTGCTAATTAAAAGCAATTTTGTAATCGAATCTTGATAGAGCCCGCACGGCCAACTAGAACTACCTACCATGTCCAGAGACAAAGGCATTGGACGAGCTTATCGCTATGCATCGCTAGATAGCGCGTCAGTGCACATTTCAACGTTATCTTAAGCCCCCTGGGCCCTCTACCGTCGCGCCCAGACCCCAGCACGTTTGATTCATGCGTGTAATTAAATCTTTTGTCAGATTCTCAGATCCCTCGAATAGCATTGAGAAGTTGACCATCGAATTCATGGATCCTTTTTAATTTGACGGACCCGAGATAACATAAAAATCCAGACGTCGTCGACGGAGATTTGCTGAGTGATCTATGTCTTTGATTCTATCTTGTGTTTCCTCGAACTTCTCATAGTACGCAGAGTCTATATTACTTATGTACTTACTTAAATTACATTTATTTTTAGTTTTTTACTTATAGTTTTAGTTTTGATGTAACTTATAGGTACCTATCTTTTTCTTAGGGCTGATTTTTCAATCGTCAGATAAAGTTTATCGGAGGAATAAATTTGACGTTTTGACAGGTTTTGTATTGAAAATCTGCCAAAACGTCAAATTTATTCCTCCGATAAAATTTATCTGACGATTGAAAAATTAGCCCTTAGTGTAGTGTTTATTTTCAGGATTTATTTTCTACCCGTAGGAAGCATTTTTAAGATGCAGTTCTATGTTAGTAATATATACTTACTGACATACATTTTTATTAATTATTAGATTTTGACCGAGCGAAGCGAAGGTCTCTGAGTCTACTTGAGTGAATTGGCACTTGTCCGTCTGTCAGAGCCTTATAACTTCTGAATTACTGAATGTAATTACTTCAAGTTTAAATATGGTATGTAAACCAATGGCCTTCCGCCGAATATGGCTTAAAAAGTTATAAAAATCTTTATTTCAGGGGGGCTCTCATAGAAGCGAATGCGAAGTAAAATATTTTTATAGCGTTACATAGGGTTGCGGTATATCATTTTAAAGATAATTAGGAATAGAGTCCAAAAATATTTTTTTTAAAATTTTTCCCCTAAAATTGACGAAATGGGGGGCTTTCAAAGTGGAGATTTTCTAACGTCCAAGGTTGACCTCAGAACTCTCAATTTTCTGAAAGGCTGAGGCTGAAACTTATCAATTAAGTATTTGAATTATATCCTGTACTTGAACAACAAATACTAAAATTAGATAAATATTATAAGGAAACGAAACTATTTAATGAGCTTCCGTATTTTGAACAGAACTTCACAATGGTGTCAATAGATGGCGCTCTGTACAAGTTTATGGATACCGCGAGGTCTCGGTTCGGGGCGAACCACTAGTTTATAATAATAATTACAGTTTTACTATAAAGGTAAAACACATAAGTAATTGTGATCAGGATGTAACCGTCAAACCGAAGTTCACAAAGACCACAAAAGCAAACTTTTAATTAAAAAAACCGGCCAAGTGCGAGTCGGACTCGCGCATCGAGGGTTCCGTACAAACCTGTAGTAAGTTTTAAATTATTAAAAAAAAACAACTTACTAGATCTCATTCAAACCAATTTTCGGTGGTAGTTTGCATGATAATGTACATCATATATTTTTTTTAGTTTTATCATTCTCTTATTTTAGATGTTACAGGGACACACATTTTACCACTTTGGAAGTGTCTCTCGCGCAAACTATTCAGTTTAGAAAAAAATGATATTAGAAACCTCAATATCATTTTTGAAGACCTATCCATAGATACCCCACACGTATGGGTTTGATGAAAAAAATTTTTTTGAGTTTCAGTTCTAAGTATGGGGACCCCCAAAATTTATTGTTTTTTTTTCTAGTTTTGTGTGAAAATCTTAATGCGGTTCACAGAATACATCTACTTACCAAGATTCAACAGTATAGTTCTTATAGTTTCGGAAAAAAGTGGCTGTGACATACGGACGGACACACAGACAGACAGACAGACATGACGAATCTATAAGGGTTCCGTTTTTGCCAAATTTGGCTACGGAACCCTAAAAATGTATCAAGGAGAGTAGATAAGTACCTAGAATGTTTTGCTTGTTTGCATGCGACAACGTTCTCTGTCAATTAATTTCCTAAAGTGGGCAGACGCGCTCAGTCGCTAGTAGCGACCAAAACAATCCTTAGTAGGTACGAACTACGGATACTTAAGGATATCTACTCAGAATACTACGTGGTAATACACTATAGGCTACTACTAATAAGTAGCTAAGTAGGATGAATTATATTATGAATGAATCTATAGTCTGTTCCACAAGAGATGAGCTACTGGGGCTGATTCTGTATAACACAATCTCTAAACTAAACTAAATTGGCAGCTTTAAATCTAGTTCTGTCCCTTTCCGTTTCCCTTTCATAATACTCCCTAGTATTATTTAAGGGTTAGCAATATTTGTAATGCTCTAATTTTAGTTTAGTTTAGAGATTGTGCACTACAGAATCAGCTCCATTTTCAACTTAAGTATTTAATCACGTCATCTTAACTGCTCCTTGACCACTTTTAAAAAGAGCAACCACCGAGTTTCTTGCTGGTTCTTCTCGGTAGGAATGGCATTCCGAACCAGTGGTAGATTCACTTGACTATTCAAAAGAACTTTAATAAGTTTATTTGAATAAAAAAATATTAGTTATAATAGTGATGGGAGTATTGAATGCCGACAAGTTTGTAGATATTCTCGTCATTAGGTATTGGTCGAATGACAGATGAAATAGATTAGACGAAGAAGTTGAAAAGATAACTCATCTCCATTGGAACAGACTTTATATCCGGCAGTCGCTGCCAACTACGGAAAGTCGCAGAATATGCTGAACAATATTTAGAAAAATATCCGCCAAACTTGTCGTCTTCTCGGATCTGAAACCTTCATTGTCCTTCCTAAATAAACTTTTCTTCTTTAGGATGAAATTTTATTGAAAAGTTTATTCCTTCATCTGATTATATTTAAATAAGTACGTTGACAATAATAATTAATAGATACGACTATCGTATGGCGCGGCCCGACAGGGTTCATCAGCGTCGACGTCTTTTTCATCTAGCAAAAAATAATCCAGGCCTAAAACTTGTAAAGCTCAAATCGCAATTCCTGAGAAACAATAAATTGCTAAAAAATTAACGATTCAAAGTTTCCAATACTTACGAGTACCTACGACTTCTGTTTGCGTGTTTATCATTTTCAGTTGCCACGCAATGTTACAAACTATATTTTTTTTTAAAAGATCAATAGCAAGACACGGAAGCGATACTAACGTAATTATTTATGGCTAACATTTGTCAAGTCGATGAACGATGCACGAACTATTATTGCCCTTACTCCAATACAAATAAGGCTTTCAAAAGTGCCAAATGATTTTCGCGTGTTTTTCCCAAAAGTGAACACGAGCAAGTAATAGGCAGTGTACGCAGTCGGTGATATTCACGACATGTTATTATGGTTCGATGTCGGAGACAGTAGACATTGTGGCCGATTCTGTATAACACAATCTCTAAACTAAACTAAAATGGCAGCTTTAAATCTAGTTCTGTCCCTTTCCGTAGGGAGTATTATGAAAGGGTTAACAATATTTGTAATGCTCTAATTTTAGTTTAGTTTAGAGATTGTGCACTACAGAATCAGCCCCAATGTTCGTGCCAAGATAGTACTAGGTAATGATCACGTGATGGTTTTTCGTCTATGGTGGTCTTTTTTTGTTCAAATGTGGGTAGGTACCTATGCGTTTACTTTACAAACTTTGGCAAACAAACATTTTGTGTGCAAGCATTTTCGTAAAAGCTTCCTTTCCGCTTGTGATAGGTATAGAATGGGGGCAACAATTTTACACGCTGAATGTAGTTACCTATTTAAGTAGGTACTTCAGTATTTAAGGGACAACAACCTGATTCAAATGAATACTTAATTTGAATAACTATGAAACAATAGAATTATACAAAAATTAATTGCCCGAAAAGCGATAAATAAATGGTCGTTGGATATAAACACTGAGTTCTGAGTGCGGAACGAGGCACCGAGCAACGGGTAAAAAGAAAGGGCGCCGCCCGTTACGCTGGCCGAGTCCACACAATGCAGGCTGATTTAAAAGACTCGGCAAACTTGCCCTCCCTTATCTCTCATTATTGTCGGAGGTTCTTTAGACGTCCTCGGTCCTAGACAGAGCGGAATCCGTACACCGCACTTTTAAAGAAACTTTAATGAAATGGAATTGATAGACTAAGTGAATGGACATCGGACATTCTTTGTTAGATAGGACGTAGCTCTACAAGTTTTATTTCCAAGGAGAAAAATAGGGATTACAAAGTTCATGGTCTCAAATGAAAAGAAAACAGATCTGAAGCGAGAAAAAGAAATGCTGTCTTATTGGTCTTAATAGATAAGGCATTAAATAAGTTATTGGTAGAGTAGTTAACTTGTCTCTATAGCTCTCTGAGTGTGTCTACCTTCTACAACAAATTAGACGGAGAGATGGCAACGAATTTCGGGAAGGTCCTTTTGGCAAGCTGAAATTGTGGAAAATATAACTTCTTCAATTGGCGAATCTAGTCCTGCCCGTATGGTAGAGCGTTTGCGGTTATTTCGCTACTGCGTAGCATTTGCAAACAATATTTGCAAAAAAATTTTTGGCAACATCTTTTAATTTAGTACAATGTGGAATTTGAAAGAAAAATCCCAGACGTTTTTGTCGGTTATAAAGTATTACCAGACTTCTTCAAAAATATTTTATTAAAATTTCCAAAAAATATACTTTTGGCAATCTGAAATTTTAATCACGTATTTATTGAGTAATTTCAATAATTACCTGCAAATCGCCAGACCAATTTTGCGGTTTTAAACAATTCGCAGACGTGAATAAAGTCTTCAAATGAGTAGATACGAATTACGAAATAACCGTAATCGCTCTACCAGACTGGCAGGACTGGATTCGCCAATTGACGAAATTATATTTTTTCACAATTTCAGCTTGCCAAAAGGACCTTACCGAAATTCGTTGCTCCGTTGCGGCGTGATTGAAGAACAAACCAACCAACAAACACACATTTGCATTTATAATGTAATAATGTTCTGCCTTAGCACTTGTTTTTTTATCGTGTAATGTTTGCTCCTGAATCTTGATCACGAACTCGCCTGAAAATGTTCAACTTATGACTTTAAAGATTCCTGGCGACAGAACGCCATGCAGGGCTCATTACAAACATTTGGCAAAGGACCAAAGGGTGTTTATTGTGGAACTAGCCGGAAACCTGATTGGCAACTGCAATATCTCAGAAATCGTCAGTCTTTTCCCAAATTACAGGGATTTTTTGGTTATCTGCTCTGCCCTGCCGTGAGGAAAATATCTGGATGACTGACCGATAACGCACAGCCCAAGCAGATGGATCCAGAGACATATGAAATGTTGCACATACAGACCAACCAGAAAGGTCCTGATATAAAGAGACGGCAAAAAATTTCTGCTCCGGACGCGAATTGTAAAACCGCTTATGGGTCAATTTCAACAAAGGCGGTTTTTTGTTTCATTCCGGTGAACTTTCGTATTATCAAGTTTTCTCAAATTTAAACAGTAGTTTATTGTACTTCTTGATATTCTTGATGCTCTTATTTAATGCCATCAAAATATATCGTAATAAACTAATGAAAAATCGTGTTTAAATTTGTGATGCCACTGAAATGAAAAATTCGTTCACCGATATGAAATAACTAGCCACCGAAATGAAAAAAACCTATCCACCGAAATTAAAATCCACCGAAAACGAATATAAGCATTCTTTATTTTCTTCTCTGCTCACATAATCTTCTTCTTTCCTTTCTTTCATCTGCAGTCAATGCTAGCCTCGGCATTCGAAAAAAATATGTAAATTACTCCACAACTGATCATATACATTGAAAAATGCAATGAATATAACAAAGAATACTACCTAGGCTTTGTCGACTATAACAAAGCCTTTGACTCAATAAAACACTACCACCTATGGCAGGCACTCGAAGAACAGGGAGTACCAACTAAGTTCATTAGATTAATAAAAGAGATAAATAGAAAATGTTCAGCACGAGTCAGACTAGAGAAAGAAGGAGAAGATTTACAAATAAAAAAGGGAGTCAGACAGGGAGACCCTTTATCCCCTAAACTGTTCTCAGCCATTTTAGAGAAGGTTTTTCAAAATCTAGATTGGGATAACTATGGACTTAATAATATAAATGGGAAAAAATTAAACCATCTCAGGTTTGCAGATGACCTTATTCTAATATCCAACAATCCTAACACACTAGAAATAATGTTACAACAACTGGAAAAAGAGAGTGCTGTGGTAGGTCTAACTATGAATACAGAGAAAACTAAATTGATGACCAATGGAGACCAAATTACTATAAAAGTTAATAACAAACCAATAGAAGAATATGTTGAAGATTATGTGTATCTGGGACAAGTTATCTCTCCACACAATCATATGACTAAAGAAGTTAACCAAAGAATAATTAACGCATGGAAACGATACTGGTCTTTAAAGGAAATTATGAAAAGTAAAGAACTTCCAGTAAATGCAAAGCAAAAAGTATTTGATACTTGCATAATACCGTGTATAGCTTACGGATGCCAAACTTGGTCACTTACGAAAGCGAGCACACAGAAACTAGAAACTTGTCAACATAATATGGAGAGAAGTATGATAAAATAAAAAACCGGCCAAGTGCGAGTCGGACTCGCGCACCGAGGGTTCCGTACAAACCTGTAGTAAGTTTTAAATTATTAAAAAAAAATACGAAAAAAACACGTTTATTGTATGGGGACCCCCCTTAATATATATATATTTTTAATTTTTAGTATTTGTTGTTATAGCGGCAACGGAAATACATCATTTGTGAAAATTTCAGCTTTCTAGCTATCACGGTTTATGAGATACAGCCTGGAGACAGACAGACAGACAGACAGCGGAGTCTTAGTAATAGGGTCCCGTTTTTACCCTTTGGGTACGGAACCCTAAAAAGAAAGACAGAATAAACCTAAAAACTATTATGCCGGCTCTTCACGCTGGGCGAGTGTAGGCGAGCGGCGGCGAGCGCCAGTGTGAAGAAGGCCCGCTCGGGTCGTCTCGTGCGCTCTCGCCTCGCCTCGCCGCCGCTCGCTTTGATGGGCGGTTTTTCGACGAAAGATCAAAGTGACGAGTGGCGAGCGCGAGCGGCCCTTCCATACGCTCGTGTCGTCAGTGTTCAGAGCAAACCAATTGAGTGCGCACGGACAAAATTCAAAGTCCTGACTGACTGACTGACTTATATATCAACGCACAGGCTAAACCGCTGGGGTTAGAAACTTGAAATTATGACAGTAGGTTCCTTTTGTGACGTAGGCGCTCAATACGGAAGGATTTTGCAAAATTCCACCCCTAAGGGGGTGAAATAGGGGGTTCAAGTTTGTATAAAAGTCAGTCATTTCTCAAGTTATATCCATGAAACTTGGTATATGAGCTACCAGTTAACAATAAAGAAATACGTGTTTCACAGTTTTTGAAAATTCTACTCCCGAAGGGGTGTAATAGGGGATGAAAGATTGTATGAAAGTCCATAATTTCTCAAGATATTATATCAACGAAACTTTGTATTTTGGCTTAAAGTAAAAAATAAAGAAATACGTGTGTCACAGTTATTCAAAATTCTACCCCCAAAGGGGTAAAATAGGGGTTGAAATTTTGTACGAAAGTCATTCATTTCTCAAGTTATAGCCAGGAAACTTAGCATTTGGGCTTTCAGTTAGATATGAAGAAGTATATGTATTTCAAATTTTTTTTGTGCAATAGGTACGCACATGATAATTATTATAATGAGTAAGCGCGTACAAAGCTGTCGCACCAGGGACTTTTTCAGTGTTAACCTGCATCTTCGACGGTTTGCCGGCAACTGAGCTACCCGAGCGTGTGGAGAGGTACTTCTCGCCTCGGCAGCACTCGCCGAGTGCCGCGTCCGAGCGCCTCGTCCCAGCGTGAAGTGCTAGCAACGCAGCAAAGTGAAAGATGTAACAGAGCATATAAGAAGGCTAAAGTGGCGTTGGACTGGACACATGATTTTTTTATTTCTTTTATTGCAAGATAGGCTTGCGCTTGACGACAATCACGCTTAATACAAACCAATGATGAGGTCTAGGTTGAAGCGCGCCCGCCTAGAAGATACCTATTCACTCTTGCCTTGAAGGTACTTAAGTTATACGTGGCAGGGAATACATGTGCTGGAAGGGCATTCCACATCCTAGCGGTTCGAATTAGAAACGTAGAACAGAACCGTTTCGTTCGAGCTGACTGGACGTCAACCACATAAGGATGCCAACGCAAACGGTTTCTTGCTGTTCTGTGGTAGAACGGTGAGAGGAGAACGGAGGGGGGGGGGGGGGGGGGGGAAGGTTGAAAAGTTCCTGAGCACACTCTCCAAAGTATATCCGATAAAAGACCGATAAGCAAACGACATCGCGTCGGTGCTGTAAGCAATGCAGTTTCGCCTGCGTGAGTGATTGATCGCCAATGATTCTTCGGGCCCGGGGATCAATCGAGTCTAATGCATCGAGTTGGTACTTGGCGGATCCATCCCAAAGGTGGCAGCACTACTCCATGCCAGAACGAACTTGGGCCTGATAAAGAGCGAGGCGTTATTCCGGTGTGAAGTACCGCCTCACCTTGTTCAAGATGCCAAGTTTTTTGGCAGTTGTTTTGGCCTTTAACTCGATGCATTTCCCGAAATTGAGATTGGATGAGATTTCAATACCCAAGAGCTCAATATGATCACTGATCGGGACGGATATACTTTGGAAAGTTGGAGCCAAGGTGAAGGGGCTCTTTTTCGCGGTGAATAAACACGCCTGTGTTTTGGTGGCATTAAACTTGACTAAATTGGCGTCACCCCAATCGGAGACCTCCTCAAGAGTCAAGCTAACGCGATTCACCAACGCCTCTCTTTGCTCAAGTATCTCAGTAGCACTGGCTCTAGAACTGGACATGTATCTCTCCGTAACAGTGCTGTCATCAGCGTACCCAAAGATACCGGGTTTGAGGAGATCGTTGATGTGCAGCAGGACACCGGCATTAATAGCCATTAGGTCAGATGAGCTGCCGTCAACGACCACCCGAAATGACCTTTCCCTCAGAAAGTCAGATATCCAGTTACAGAAACCAGTAGGTATCCCGTACGCTGGGAGCTTACTGAGAAGACTGCCGTGCCAAACCCGGTCAAATGCCTTAGATATGTCCAGAGATACGGCGAGTGCCTCGCCGTGTTTCTCAATGGCTTCACCCCAAGTGTGCGTGGCATACACCAGAAGATCTCCAGTAGACCGATTTTTCCGAAAAACGTACTGGCGGTCCGACAGAAGAAGATGATGAGAGACAGTGGTGGAAAATGGACTAAGGAAGTGACCGAGTGGTATCCGAGGGATAGGAAAAGGTGTAAAGGAAGGCAAAGGAAAAGATGGGAAGAGGATTTAAGAGTGGTGGCTGGTGCTACATGGCGCCGAACAACACAGGAGAGGAAGATCTGGAAGGCTCTGGAGGAGGCCTATGTCGCAGGACAAGCTGGCTATGATTATGATTACGGTTTGTCCTTCAATCACGCTGCAACGGAGAAACAGATCGACAATAAATCGCACAAAAGTACAGGTCTTGGAAACACATTAGGAAAATGTATTCAAAGATTGTGAAATATTCACCTCCTAGCTTGGATTTTCACCGAAATGAAATAATAATCAACCGAAATGATAAAAACATCCACCGAAATGATACAATTATACACCGAAATGATAAAAACTCACCGAAATGAGAATTTTTATCATTTCGGTGAGTATTTTGTCATTTCGGTGGTCAGTTTAGGCCACCGAATCAACCGAAATGAAAACACCGAAATTAAAATCAACGAAAAGAATTAACATTACGAGAAAACTATTTATTATAGGATGTAAGGAATACTACACAAATAAACGTAGTACCATTAGCCCATTCATGAATACTTAAATAAATTTACTAGCTTATTGCAAGACAAGTTATACCTATACACGGAAATGAAAAGAAATGTGTTCCATGTCACCGATATGACATACTTATGTGTTTGGCGGGAACACGCAGGCAAGCGGCGCACGTCCTCCCACGATCAACATATAGAGGCCACAGTTGCGAAAGTTTTAAGCGCACGCGGGGGGAGCTAGAGTTGTTTTAAGCAAAAATATACCTGATAAACTTTTTGTCACCGAAATTAAAGAACTTTCAGTGACATATTCATTTTTACTTTCCTGCTATTAAACTGGGTAGATAATTATTAAAAAAATACTTTGGGATTATACTATCACTATTCATGATTAAAATAAAGGTAGCCATAAACCTCAGTAACCAATATTTTTTGTTTTATGAGGAAAATTACACAGAAACATGTTGCAGTGACAGCCACTGAAATGAAAAATTCGGAGCTTTACCATTTTTTTTTTTAAACTGTAATCCTATTCCAGAAATATTTACAGCCTCGTACATAGGTAACTACCTCTTCTACATAGAAAAAAATATTAGAACTGTATAGTAACGTTCTGCACTACCGATTTCATCCATGCCGCATACATTTTGCTGTTGGGAAATTCACCCTTATATAGTTATGAAAACCCGTCGCACGCGCCCGCGCGATGCGTGCGTGCATCCGCGCTTCTTTTAGCGTACCTACGCCCTAAGGAAATTCTCTAAGGGGAAAAAAATAACTTATGAACCTACCTGTGAGTAAATCAGGCGTGTATCTGGGTGCAAGTTCAATGGATGTGCAGTTCCAGCGTTCGCCGGCGTGTGCTGCGAGGCAGGCGGCGCGGGCGAGGCGCGCGGCGGCCGCGACGTGCGGCATGGTGGCGGGCTGGCGGCGACACGCGCGCGCCTGCCCGCCCCACAGCGCGCCTCGACGACGTGCCTCGGCGCAGTCACTCTCCGTCCAGTTGCCTTCGTTTTCATGAAGCGCACTATACGAACACATTTTTGCTTAACAGTTTGTATAGGTTAAAAAAGTTACCTGCTTGAAAATAGGTATCTACCTAACTAATGCCTACCCTGGCTCAAAATACTGTGCACGCCATTGAGCAACATATAGTAGGTATTATATCCACACGATTGCAGCACCCTTTTGTCACCTACTAAATCTACTTAGTCGATAATCTATCAACTACTAAACATTTCAAAAACTACCCAGAAGACTTCTGGCATTATTTGAGATGAATCACTACGTACTTTATCACTACTAGTAGGTACACGTGTACCTAAGTGCTGTATCGGTAATCAAATACGCAGGTGCGAGGTAAAGAACCCTTTTACTAAGGAGTAGGGAGTAGTTAAGCTTCTTTGGCGTAGTTCCATTGTAACATTATAAGAAAAATGCGATATGGCTGATTTAGAATCGGCAGTATTTTAGTTTATTAGGTTTTTGGTGAACCTACTTTAAAGATAAGTATGCGTACTTATAGCTAATTAAAATATTACCTTTAGGAGGGCTGTGAAATCTAAAATCTGTGTGAAATTTATCATAAAAACTTGATAATATGATTTATTTACTATTAGACATGTGACAATAATGGTAGGTACATAATAAGGAGCTCCTGAAAATTCTATGTAGGTAGGATATAATTTTTTACAGCTAAATTTATTCGTGTAGGTTAATTATCAAATCATTATGGAAAATCCTAAAAGTGTGTAATTCAACATTCTATACTAGATACTATTTTGCTCGTTTGTTTTTATCATCCACGCTGTTAGAACATTGTTGATCTTCAGGTTTGTGTCGTGCTGATTCTGGTCGCGATCCGCGCTGGAATGCTTCGCACATATCGTACAAGTAATTAGGCAGAAAGTCATTCGCCTCGCCTTCTCTTCGACGGAGCAAACTGTATGCCTCCCGTAATGTAGGTTTCGGTGTCAGCCGTAATTCTAGTTCGACAGCAGATGGGAAATGTGCAGCTAAAGAATAAACTATCTCCAAATCAGAAGGAGGGGGAGTCAAGTGTTTGTAATTAGACACTTTATAAAGAAAATATTCCGACATGCTCATTCGCGATTTCTTATCATCATATTTCCCTAATTTCATATCGTAGAGAATGGATTTTTGTCTATCAGGACCCCAGAACTCTTTTTCGAAGGCTTCATAAAATTCTTCGACATCTTCAAATTCATTCCTGAAGCATCTTGCCCACATCAGCGGTAGCCCTTCTAGGCACGAAATAATGAATTTGAGCTTCTTCTCATTTCTTATATTTAATTCGGAAATATAGTATTTGACACTCTCTAAAAAATCCATTGGGTGTGTATGTCCACTATCATCGAAATGAGGTCGTTTATTCAATGATGCAATAATCCAGTCGTTGATGTTTTCAGAAGATATTTGAATGAGATTTTTGTTTCCATTTTCATTATTTTCATCATCGATTTCCACAATCCTTGGTCTCGGTGGCGCTGTTTTATTTTCACTTTTGCCTAAATTCGGAAGAGACATGTGGCTGCGTAATCTAGATGACGGCATATCGTTGAATATATCTTCTTGGCTTTGTGAAAACCGCACTCCAAACCCTAATGTTGTTGGCTTATATATAGAGCCACCATATAGAGCGGAATCTACGCTTTTTTTGCGTTCCTTGTTAAGTTTTTCCTTGCCCACTGAGGTTGTTATTTTGTCAACCATATCTGATAAGTTTGTTACTGAAGATTTAATTTGCCTTAAGTCAACAAACAGACTCATGGTAGAACAGACATCTATTTAATTTTAAAGGCACGTGATTCTTCTTTTAAGCCAAAACGTTATAATTCCTGCAACCACACAAAATTATTTAGGTAAGTAGGTACGTTATGTCACTAATAATATGAACCATTTAGCTACAACGCAAATGCATTCGACATCTTATATGCTACCTATTAACCAGATGAAATATTGTTAACAGAGAATATAATAATAAGCGATTGGATGTTTATTGGTAAAACGTGCGTTATATTTTAATCGTCCAATGAAAGATAGCCCAAAGAAATATACCTATACGCAAACGCTGAAAAGCCAAACAAGACTGATTCTTAATCGTCAAGGAGCATAAGGCAAACTGTGCGGTGTGCGTGCGTAGCAAAGCTGTAAAGTTCTGATATTAGGAAGCTTACGTGCAGTGGCGACGGGCTGGCAAATGGTACTACGAGTACAGTCGCCCTCCGTTTCGTTCTGAGGGATTCCGTACTTGCAACTTTTTATAAACGCTCATAATATTACGATAACTGGGTTATGGTGGACTGAATATTAAATTTCATTGACGTCGTGCTGCCAAGGACACTCGCTACCGATGACTCCGCTTCCGATATACCGAGGGGTGCGCGCTGTTCAGGCTAGGCATGAATTAAATGTCTTTGCGTGACTAACTGATTTTATTATTATTTGTTGCAAATTGTGGAACGTCAGCTTCGTATATTTTATTTTCTGAAAAGTTTGCATTTGCCATTTACGAATTTAGGTACCTACTTACTTTTTGCGCATTTATGAAGCGACTTGGGTTGGATTTTTCATTTGTTTTATTATTACAAAGAATTTGTGCGCTTACCTATTAATAGCCAAGTCCCTATTTTCTCTTTGTTCAGTATCGACATTCACTTGAAGTTCTTTGATTAACAATTAGCTCGTTTCGCTTAGGAAAGCGATATCCGGCCTGAAAAGCCGAAGCCTAGGGGGATTTAGGGAGAGTGCACGCGACGTCATTTGTGACGCGTGGTGGTGTAAGTACAATTCGCATTATTACATCATTGCATCCATTTATCATGCCAATAGCAACCAGCTATGCCAGCCAGCAGTATACAAGGAGTATATTTTCAGACGTACTTATACATAATATTGTTTAGTGCGAGGTACTGACTTATTAGAGACTTCTAACCCCTAGGCCTATCCCAACTCCGGAAGAATAATTAATCATCTTTCAGAGTACCTACGAAGAGCAACACAGAGCGGCTGGTGATCGGACACGGACAGAAGGAAGAACTGCTGCTAGTTCACCCTTGGTTTTGAGTTTTTGACGCATCGGAAATCGGCACAGCCTATTAACTCTGCAGATCAATTCGAATCGCCGCAGGCGCAAAATTACTTACCATAGAGTTCATAGCGGTGTCTTCATTATGGTTAATTCATGTGGAATGCGATTGTTCGCCGTCGGACCCAACGCCGAACATTATCGCATTCGACACGCCGCGCACGTGCAAGCACAATCTAATAAAATAATTCCCGTATCAAATTTTACACGTCTATCTCGATCTAGTAGACAAAAAGCTACGCGAACGCAAAGGGTCCGCATTGTAACAACTGGTTACGACACACAAAAGAACACCGATCCTTTGGCCAAACCGCTTTGTGATTCGACAATGTAGATAATTTTAAAATAGGTTACACTTTTTATCCCGTGAAACTGAAAGCTTAACATATGCGGGCATTTTATATTTAGGGTCGTAAGCTTTTTATTTGCAAATATTTCTTTCTTTTCTTTGATTTTTCATACGTCGAAAATATAAAGTGCTGATTTCGCAACTGTGGTATAAACTTGCAGTCTAAAAGCCTTTTGATGGGTAAAAAAATGCTTTACTAGCAGCACACAGCCACAGCTGACGCGGTTGCATCGGCGCGCCACTGATTCGGCTTTAATGATGATTAAATACTGTATGATTGTAGCGGGCGTGCGTGTACCGCGCCTGAATTCTGCCCAAACTTTACTTTATGACTTAAGTTATCGGTCGTAAAACATTTATGACTTTTTCATAACTAGTGGATGTACCTACTAACTTACTTTTAAAAATGATTCTATCATCAACTATGTACCTAACTTTATAATATTAGGTACTTATGTAACTAAGTATAAAATGTTGAGCCAAGTTTAAGTAGGTATCATAGATTTATCCACAGGATTTATCATACGCTAGCGCTAGTGAGACCAAATTAAATCTATGGTAGGTAGGTATATCCGTTGACACTCAAGTCAATTATTGGCAATACAAAAATAAGATGATTCATTTCCGAACCCCTATAGTCGTCCTTTCTTAGTAGGTTGACTAAGCAATTAGTTACATTACCCGAAGAAATTTCAATTTGTTACAATCAGAGGCAAGACTCGCCTGTCCCCCGCCGAGTCGCAGCAAGCCTCCGTGCTTCATTAGCCACGGGGACAATGATACTTTAATTATGTACCATTCGACACACACACTTACTGCAGGTTCTCAAGCTAATCTCAAGTAATGACTAACTATTAATCTGAATCAACTGCCATTTCAAATGGGCGGATGAACTCGTATCAAAACATGGAAAATAAGGAGATAAGCCATACACCTACGAGTATATATTTATTGAAAGAACAGTCTAATTGCGGCGGTTTATCGGTTAGATAAATAGAAAATCTCATAGGTCCACTTTCATATTCAAATCATATACTCGTACCTATTAGATACTCTTGAGCCATATTTAGGTATGTATTTACAAAGCAAACTTAGTAAATAAATTATACATACAGGTTACGAGCAACGGCTTATAATACTGCTAAGCAGACCCTGTTAAACTATTGGTAAAATGCAAAGTCGACAAGGAAAGTGTAAACTAAAGGTATTTAGAAATTTATTATGCATGCCCAAATGTTTGCAAATAAATTGCTTTATTATTAAAACGTGTCTACGCAACCCCTTAAAATTTCATAATTATAAATTCAGGATAGGTTTCACTATCAACTAGCTGTAAGCTATTAAAATTTATTCGTAGCACGTGCATAATCTCGAAACCAATTTAGATGTGGGAAACGTCCATTGAAAAGCAACCTGAAATAATTGAAATAAATGCTGGGATTACTCAACAAATTGTTCAATACAAGGGCGATTTATCTAAGTCGTCTCGTGAAATGTACAATTGTTGTACATTATTGATATAAATTTGATACCAATCTTAATGTTGGTAAGACCAATGACCGACACGATATTAGGTACAATAAGCAAGAGATTAACTACCTAGTTAGGTTACGGTGAGAGTCTTCATTTAGGTGAAAAGTTAGAAGTAGGTAGGTACCTACTTAGTAAGTAACTAGATACCTAAATCTTATGAAAACTTCATGAATATGAAATGTTATAGTTAAGTATATGTAAAATCTTTGGTGCAGTGATGGGATTTGTAACGAACTCTATATAAGTAGAGTTCGTTATAAATCCGCTTTTAAATTCGAAGTCGTAGCAGTGCACGTAGCAGTTAGCACTAAAATCTACCAAAAATAAAAAATTACAAGGAATGGAAACGGAACATACAGTTCGCACACGAGCTCCGAGGAATCGGGGTCTAAAGAAGCGACCGCTGTACTATACGCCACCCCCGATCGACGCTCCATATCCAGCTCGCTCCCAGCACTAGTTTCGAGCATGACGCGTGTAATTTTGCGATAGCAGTATTGTTTTGTACTTTAAACAACTCTATGTCATTACTTTAACATTCCATAGGAAACCTCGGAGCTCGCGCGCGGACTATACTTACTAGCTTATTTTTTACCAAGGCACAAAAAATCAGATACGTACCTAAGTTAAAAAAATTGCACCAAAAGAGGCATCCAATGTTTTAAACATTAGTGATTAACGTTGTTTGTAAGAATGACTATGAAACCCAAATGAAATATACCTACTCCAATATACCCTACCCAAATAACCTACTCCAGAATATGCAGAATTGATTGACTCATTTAATCAATCGAATGTAGGTAGGTACGCTTATTGAAAACGACAAACTTGGTCAGATCTAATTTTTCGCTGAACTGTGGCTTGGACATGAAACAAACAGATAGTATTATAAATCTCAACGAAGTTAAATCTACTATTTTTATTTAAGACCGCAAAATTAAGTTTATATGCAAAGGTTTAGCGGTGATGTTATAAAAACTGTGTATAGGTTTTTTCCTGTAAGGTTACCAAACCTTTAGGTGTTTGATAGAATCAAGCGTTATTTTGCGGAAGCCCATGATAATGAAAGAACTTGAATTTTAATTTGCTATAATCCGCAAAAATAGACAAACCTTTGTGGTACAGCATGTACAGCTTGCGATATTTACCGCCCAGTGGAATTATTGCTGGCTAACTGCCCTATTCCTAACAGGTTAGCTTTGCTACCTACCATCTTAGACTGCATCATCACTTACCATCAGGTGAGATCGTGAGTGGTGGCTGTGGTACTGTGGAAGTCCGGAGCTCGATTCCCGGCAGGGTCAATTTGGGAATATATTATGATTTCTGAATTTTCTCTGGTCTGCACTGGTGCGGGAGGCTTCGGCCGTGACAAGTTACGTGCACCCTACCGGCTAAGACGTACCGCCAAGTGATTTAGCGGTCCGGTACGATGCCGCGTAATAAACTAGAAACCTATTAGGGATATGGGTTTAATTTATCTGCCGTACCCCAAACAGGTTAGCTCGCCATCATACAATAATACTCTTATACTTACCAGCATACATGTAGTCTGTTTTGGCTTTTATAACTGGACCGTATTTTATTTTTAATTACAATTTGTATGTTTTCCATGAGTCGGTCGTGGTCGTGGGGCGAGCGGGATTTTTACGGTAATGTTTGCGAAAGATTTTGCAAGGGTTCGAGTGTCAACGTGCCTTATCTTTTGCATTTCGAGTTTTATTAAAAGCATTAGAGGTGTCAGCACTTGGGTCATTCTCAAACGGCTCAAAAAAGCGTGTCCGGGTCGAAAACCTGTATGAAATAGATTGCTAGCCACTTGATAATTTTATGTATGGTAGATATGATCAAAATATTAGGGGGGGCCTATGTCCTTTTTTAGGTAAACATTATGTAAGTTAAGTTAAAAAAAGAAAACCGCGGAAATATTGACCTCGGTGCCGTGTCCCGCACCCCATATAGCGTTGAAAATTATTTTTTTTCTTTTTTTCTTTAAAATATGCCACTATTTTGCAGGTGCTTACAAGAAACTAGTTAGTTACTAGCTCAAATTATAATATTTATAATCAATAATAGGCCTTAGTTGACAACTTACAACAAATTGTTTTCGCGTCCGACGTTTAGAATTGATATCGGTGGCGCGCTCCAATTCTCTTATAACTTCTGTACTTTAATAACTGCGAGAATAGTAGTAAGAGTAAGACAAAGTATCCGTCGCGCCGCATCGGTGGTTAAAGGCAACACGTCTGTGCCTCTCTGTGCGTCCCTTTTATTAAGGTAAATAATCGCTTTCGGTGGCTTGGTATACCCATAAACTTGATTTCGGTGGAACTGTTCTATCCATATCTATTTAAACTACTATTATTTAATTTATACAAACGTATATCGTATGAGTGCTAGATTGCAATTAAGGAGGTTATTATTATAAATTTAGGATACTTTTGTAAAAATCTGGGATATTGTTCATTATTTTGATTTCAGTGGGATTGATCTCAGTGTTTTCGGTGGAAAAAGTTAATCTACTTAGTAAAAAAAAGATGGTTGCAAAATTAATTTTTTGATTTTTCCAATTTTTGAGCATGTTTCTAAATGGGGGCTGTATTTTTTTATTATTTCACAAGAAAGTATGACTCAAAACGAAAAAATTTCGACCTGAAAGAAGTCTCTACGACAATTATTTTCCAAAGGAGAATTTTAATTTGAAAAATATTTTTTTGGGCCGAAAAACGTGATTATCTCGGAAGTCTCTTAAAATTTTTATCTGAAAAAATGTGTAAATATTCTAAATACAAAAATGTATACTTTCACCAAGTTTCGTCAAAATAAAATTATTTTTGTGTAAAAGATAAATCAAAAACGATAAAAGCGGTTTTTTGCATTTTACTCGGAGATTTTTAGGTTATGTGAAAAAACCATTTATACAAAAGTGGTAGATCTTTTTATGATCTACAACTTTTCTATTGTACACTTTTCTCTCCGAAGTCAAGTTTCGCCGGAAATCACAATAATCCAAAATTCCACCCCTTATCATCCCCCAAATATATCTGGAAAAACCCCTGCTCACGCATTTTTTTTTTACGTTTATTATATGCCACTTAATCATTTCCAACTGTTCCCATCCTAATATCAATTTTGTTTTTTTTCGCTTCAAAATGAGCGGCTGGACTATGTGTGTTATGATAGATCTAAATAGAGACTGTTTTAAGTTCCTACTTTGTTATGGTTACTATTTTTAATTTCATTTAGTATGTCATTTATTTAAAATACATACATAAGTACAAAGTTGATTTTCGTAAATTTTCCTAAATCTAAGTTAAGTAATTAAAGTAGGTAGGTATATGTTATGTTGTAAGTAAATATTATGTTGATAAAATAAAATATTTTATTGTAAAATTAACCTGAAATTCTTTACGTTTAGTCTTCAAAATATTAAATACCTCCTATAAATAATTTTATTTTGATTTCGGTGACTAAAATATTGATTTCGGTGGACACCATTTTTTGAAAATCGAATTACGATGTAACCGCTGGGCCTATAAAGTTCCCTTTACTACCAATATTAACTAAATTAAATCTAGATTTGATATTTCCAGCTAGTATGTCTCAAATACAAAAAAAAAATTGTGCCACCGAAGTCAATCAAATAATGAGGCGCCTGAGAAGTACCCACTTTTACAATGTTTTCCTTCTGATTTTGAAATAAGCAAACAAGAAGTTCCCATAATTTTCAAGGGTTGGTTTATGGACTCATGTTACCAAGTTATTACTGCTATAGTTTATAACATTTGTCTTATAAACCCGTACCTAATGAGCAAACCTTGGAGAACAAACAAACTACCGAACTTCCATCTTTATTACTGACAAAAGATTTTTTTGATCCAGAGGAACTGGCACAGTTCGCTTAGATTTGATTAAATATGATATTTCTTTAGATAATTACCTTCAGTTAATTATCCAGTACCTACCTACTTATAAGCACATAATACTTAATACATAGTACCTATGAGGTATAATTAAGTACCTATTTTATGATATTATCTTACTAATTTCTATATACTACATAAAATAAAACTGTAACAGGTCCAATTCTGTACATTGAAGATATTTTGAAAATTTTATTTGGAGGGCACTCATTATTCGATACTGAAGCCAAATCTGTAATTTTTTTCATTTTTGTCTGTCTGTCTGTCTGTCTGTCTGTCTGTATCTTGGCCGCGCATCACGCCGAAACTACTGAATGAATTCAAACGAAACTTGGCACGATTTGAGCCCATACTACGAGGTATGACATAGGACATAGGACTTTTTATCCCGAAATTCTACCGGGTGAAATAGGGGTTGAAAGTTTGTATGAAAGTCCTTAATTTCTCAAGTTATAGCCATGAAACTTGATATATGAGCTGCGGGTTGAAAATGAAAACATATGTGTTTCAGAGTTCTTCAAAATTCCACCCCCGAAGGGGTGAAATAGGGGTTGAGAGTTTGTATGAAAATCCTTAATTTCTCAAGTTATAGCCATGAAACAGCATTTGGGCTTTCGTTAAAATATGAAGAAGTACGTGTTTCACCATTATAGGGGGATTATACCGTGGGATAGTAATATAGGCTACTTTTTATCCTGGATACTGAAAAACTTATTCCACGCGGACGAAGTCGCGGGCATCAGCTATAAAGAATATACATACATACATACATACATACATACATAGGCTACATTTTATCCCGGAAAATTAATGAGTTCCCGCGGGAATCGAAAAAACTTAGTCCACGCGGACGAAGTCGCGGGCATCAGCTAGTATCAAATAACAGTCCGTAGATAATATCTTTAGGCATTGTCGTTCGTTAGCGAGGTGGAATAATTACTGGGATTGCGAGAACAATAGATGTGATTGATACAACCGTTCAATAGTGGCTGCACATCGAGGGGATGTCTGACCGAAACGTTAAGTTCGATTTAAATTTAAATTCGGGGACAAACCGGAATTTCAGTTCCACTTAGTCCCCACGTGGGGTCAAAATGTGGTGCAGACAGACTGGAAACACCCGTTGAACCCGCATTGGTTAACGACTTCGACTGGTTCATTATCACAATTGAGTCAAAATCTGTTGAAAACAATAGTTTATTCTATCGAAGTTATTTTCCTACTCGTAAATGAAACTCATTCATTAGTCAAATAGGGCGTAGCAAAGAAAATGCTACGAGAATGGCAAACTGTGTAGAGAGAGGGACTTTGTATGACGCATTGCACTACGCGTAATGCTTCGTAACCGTAGTTGAGCTGTTTATACTTATTATCTCTTTGATGTAGGTAACTGAAATCAGCAATTTTACTACCTACCGGTTTTTATGTGTTGTAGCAGTCTAAAGATCACCCTTATTATAAACTAGCTGATGCCCGCGACTTCGTCCGCGTGGTTTAAGATTTTTCGATTCCCGCGGGAACTCCTTAATTTTCCGGGATAAAAAGTACCTAGCATACCTAAGTCATTCTCCGTCCTCAACTATACCGATGACGTCGATCCGGGACTCCGTTGCTGCGCGATTGAAGGACAAACCAACAAACTAATAAACCAACAAACAAACACACTTTCGCATTTATAATATTAGTTGATGTCAGTTAATTTAACTTTGGTACAGTTATAATCCTGTTGGTATAAATAATGGACCTAAACGATTAAGGTTTTCTATATTAGGTACATGGCAAGTAATGTATCGACTAGATTGCAATTATGGATTCGAATCTCGATCTCAACTTCTATTATAAAAGTTAAACTTCTAATAGGTACGTAGAGGTAGGAGGTGGTAGATAGGTCATAGACTTATAGGTGACTTCAATTTCCAACTTCTACAAGGAATAAGTAATCAAACTAATATTATAAATGCGAAAGTGTGTTTGTTTGTTGGTTTATTGGTTTGTTGGTTTGTCCTTCAATCACGCCACAACGGACCAAGGGATCGACGTGATTTTTGGCATGGGTATAGTTGAGGACCTGGAGAGTGACATAGGTTACTTTTTATCCCGGAAAACTAAGGAGTTCCCGCGGGAATCAAAAAACTTAAACCACGCGGACGAAGTCGCGGGCATCAGCAGTAATATATGATGAGCTCTATGAGTACCCACTTTACCTACTTACTCGCAGTATGAAGATGTCACATTAACTTTTCATATTCAATTAATGAATAACCACAACTCGACTCTAGATGGCAATTATGGATTTAAATTTCGATCTCAACTTCTATTAAAAGAGTTAAACTTCTAATACCTAGAGGTAGATAGGTCATAGACTCATAGGTGACTTCAATTTCCAACTTCTATAAGGAAAAATTAATAATATATGATGAGCTCTATGAATATCTACTTAAGTACCTACCTACTCGCAGTATGAAGATGTCACATTAACTTATCGTTTCATATTCAATTAATGAATAACCACAACTTCAAAGTGGCCGTCGATACGCCGAGGAGCGGGCGAGTAAGATAAAAGCAAATACACTCGCCGAGGATGTCGGTAATTTATGAATTTGTCAGGACAAAGCGAGCATCGTCGTTGGTGAAAATAAAGAGCACAGCGGCGTGGATAAATTCGTGTCAGATCAAATGAAGCGAGGCGCGGGACGATTTGTTGCACATATTCCCCGTTACATCTACTCGGCTCATTAGCAAATAAAAAGTCATTTTCACAATAAAAGCTGAAGACATGATTTGAATCGATTTCGTTGAGCACGCGTTCGTAATGAAACTGTGAATCTTTATTTAGAATCGTACCAAATCGCACTCTACATATTAGGTATATAATCTAAATTCAATTTCCGAAATAGGTACTAAGTACTTAGTTGTTTTTTAAATGACGTCTTATCAAGACTACTACTAGGTTCGGAAATAAGGGCGCGGGGCGATTTGTTGCACATATTCCCCGTTACATCTACTCGGCTCATTAGCAAATAAAAAGTCATTTTCACAATAAAAGCTGAAGACATTATGTGAATCGGTTTCGTTGAGCACGCGTTATTAATGAAACTGTGAATCTTCATTTAGAATCGTACCAAATCGCACTCTACATAATATTAGGTATATAATCTAAATTCAATTTCCGAAATACGTACTAGGGTCATTATCGATTTTCGTTTTAAAAGCGCACTTTTGCAAAAAAAAATTTTTTTTTCATTTTCATAATTATTTTCTATATACACAATAAAACAACACTATGAAAAAACTACATGTGGAAGGCCTCTTTGTAACTCTAGCAGTTATCCAAAAAATTGATGGAGTGTAATGAACTAGTGGAAAGAAATGAATAGTGCCTGGAGTGTAATTCAAAAAAAAATTCAAAATTCAAAAGTTTTTTATTCAAATAGACTTTTTACAAGTGCTTATGAATAGTCTAATCACCTACCGTTGGACATAAATGAAACCAGTAGCTATTTACTATATTTTTAATAATATTGCCAGGAGTGTAATGACCTACCGTTGGACATAAATGAAACCAAAAGCTATTTACTATATTTTTAATAGTCAAACGTTCCAAAGCTTTTTGAAGCGAAATGGATATCAATGAACTGGAAACAAATGACCATTTCGATTTTAAATTCAAAATACTGCTGAGTCGTTAATGCATAAAATCTACAAAATATAACTCTGGACAAAAACGATACATGAATCCTAGTACTATATCTAGAAAAAAATTATAAAAATAGCTCATCTTAAAAATCGATGGAACGTAGTGAACTCAACCACTTGACAAAATACTCCTGACTACTCGCGATCGCAATTTTTTTGTACTAATTGAATGACTACCATCCCGAAGCAGAACAGCAGCGGCGCTGATCGAGACGCGAGATGCGCGGGGGGGTAAAGTGTTGCTGTACGAGTATGAACACTTTGTAAAGTAGCGATTCCATTCATGCAGCATGTAGCCAAATATAACTATTTCAGTCAGATTGATTTACGTAGTGCGTATCATCAAGTGCCTATTTTGAAAAATGAAAAGATATACACCGCTTTTGAAGCATGCGGAAATTTATATCAGTTCACGAGAATCCCATTTGGAGTAACAAATGGGGTAGCAGCTTTTCAGCGAACACTTCAATTTATTATAGACGAAGAACATTTAAAAGTAATGTAATGACCGTTTGCGATTGACGAAATTGAAAATTGGATTATTTCAGGGTTGGAACGTAAATGTAAATTACAAAAGGTAAACAGTCTAATCTTAAATAGATGTTTTAGTTAAAAAACAAATTCGCTATATAGTTTGTCTTACACGAACTGAGTAAAAATTTTTTTAACTTTCGAGATAGTTAATTGCATACGGAAACAAATGACTTTTCCACAGGGTTTTCCTCATTTTCTCTTTACTCTGAGTATACAGCCTGTTTGTAATAGAATGCCTTTATGCATCTTTTGAGCTTAAATACTATAATCAAAACCATTTCTTCCATAACACTGCACATAAAACATACAGGTTTTGGCCTTTGCAAGGCGATTCGAACGAAAATCGATAATGACCCATTAAGTACTTAGTTGTTTTTTAAATGACGTCTTATCAAGACTACTACTAGGTTCGGAAATAAGGGCGCGGGACGATTGTTGCACTTAGGTAATCCCCGTTACATCTACTCGGCTCATTAGCAAATAAAAAGTCATTTTCACAATAAAAGCTGAAGACATTATGTGAATCGGTTTCGTTGAGCACGCGTTCGTAATGAAACTGTGAATCTTCATTTAGAATCGTACCAAATCGCACTCTACATATTATATAATCTAAATTCAATTTCCGAAATACTAGTTGTTTTTTAAATACGTCTTATCAAGACTACTAGGTTCGGAAATAAGGGCGCGGGACGATTGTTGCACTTAGGTAATCCCCGTTACATCTACTCGGCTCATTAGCAAATAAAAAGTCATTTTCACAATAAAAGCTGAAGACATTATGTGAATCGGTTTCGTTGAGCACGCGTTCGTAATGAAACTGTGAATCTTTATTTAGAATCGTACCAAATAGCACTCTACATATTATATAATCTAAATTCAATTTCCGAAATACTAGTTGTTTTTTAAATACGTCTTATCAAGACTACCTACTACTAGGTTCGGAAATAAGGGCGCGGGACGATTTGTTGCACTTAGTTAGGTATTCCCCGTTACATCTACTCGGCTCATTAGCAAATAAAAAGTCATTTTCACAATAAAAGCTGAAGACATGATGTGAATCGGTTTCGTTGAGTACGCGTTCGTAATGAAACTGTGAATCTTTATTTAGAATCGTACCAAATCGCACTCTACATATTAAGTATATAATCTAAATTCAATTTCCGAAATAGGTACAGTTCGCGCGCGAGTTGAATGCAGAGTAAATGTATGTGTCACCATACATTTGCTTTGCATTCAACTCGTGCGCGAACTATACTTACTATAGTAGAAGATCCGAATCTAAATCGAGACGTACCGGTTTGATAAGAGAATCAAATTTATTTTATAATAAATTTCATATATTAGAAAATAAATTAAAAATGGGTAGACAACAGAAATCCTGGACAGAATATTTTTAATTACTTTTTGAAAAATGATTTTTCATAAAATGTTGCAAAATGAAGATAATAATAAAATTTTATACTGGACTTTAAAGTATAGAGCATATAGAATGTGCAATCGTAGGGTAGACTATTATTTCCATTATTTATCCAGGTAAATAATAGGGTAGACTATTATTTCCATTATTTATCCAGGTAAATAATAGTCTACCCTACGATTGCACATTCTATATGCTCTATACTTTAAGTCCAGTATAAAATTTTATTATTATCTTCATTTTGCAACATTTTATGAAAAATCATTTTTCAAAAAATAATTAAAAATATTCTGTCCAGGATTTCTGTTGTCTACCCATTTTTAATTTATTTTCTAATATATGAAATTTATTATAAAATAAATTTGATTCTCTTATCAAACCGGTAGGTCTCGATTTAGATTCGGATCTTAGACCACTAGTTGTTTTTAAATGACGTCTTATCAAGACTACTACTAGGTTCGGAAATAAGGGCGCGGGACGATTTGTTGCACATAAGTATTCCCCGTTACATCTACCTACTCGGCTCATTAGCAAATAAAAAGTCATTTTCACAATAAAAGCTGAAGACATGATGTGAATCGGTTTCGTTGAGCACGCGTTCGTAATGAAACTGTGAATCTTTATTTAGAATCGTACCAAATCGCACTCTACATATTATACCTACCTACTATAATCTAAATTCAATTTCCGATATACTAGTTATTTTTTAATTACATCTTATCAAGACTACTACTAGTTATACGGAAATGAGATTCGTCTGTGTTTTTTTATCCACTAGGTACAAGTTAGCCCTTGACTGCGATCTCACCTGATGGTAAGTGATGATGCAGTCTAAGATGGTAGCGGGCTAAGCTAACCTGTTAGGGGCATAGCAGTAGATAAATATTAAACCCATACCTACCCCTGTTCGATTTCTACACGGCATCGTACCGGAACGCTAAATCGCTTGGCGGCACGTCTTTGCCGGTAGGGTGGTAACTAGCCACGGCTGAAGCCTCCCACCAGGCCAGACCAGGGAAAATGCAGAAATTATAAATTCCCAAATTGACCCTGCCGTGGATCGAACCCGGGACAAGACAACAGCGCTACACACTGCGCCACGGACGGAGGTAGTAAAGTACATACCTTGAGGTACCTACATAGTTGCCTAATTATAGGGTACTACCACAGAATAATAACTAGGTACTACATAGGTACCTAAGTCGCTCGGAACACCGCAAAATTCGCCCTCGCGAAGCCCTTCACCTTCATCGCTAAAAAACTTAGTAGCGTCCCATTACTTATTTGCATAAAATAATTTTGGTAGGTTTCCTAAGGTCTAGGTACTTAAAGGTACTTACCTACACTGTACCTTAAATGTTTTAGTAAGTAAGTATATTAAAACCAATTCGGCATTTATGACTTAGCTACATGTGACTAGGTTTCCATTGTCAAGAGAAAAATATAAAAGGCTAAATAATGTTATGTCTACTTCAGAGCAATAAAATTCGTTGAAGTAGCTCGTTTTTCACCCGCAGGCATATCGTGGACCGCTGAGAAATGTGTATGGGAGAATTCAATAAAAATCACAATCGTAAAAACTAAGACGGCAGTTATATAAAAAATCCTAGGAAGGCATTAAGCGGTCCCCTAATAATAGGTAACGCCAGATGTACGGGACGGCTCGGAAAAGTCACAGGGAACTCAAGCGAGGGAATTATTTTTTTCGGTCTGCCACACACGGCCCTTGCTAACTCAGCGCAAACTGAGAATGTAACTTTCCACTCTCAGGGATTGTTTATACTCCATAACAGATTTCAATCATACGAAAATCTTTATTGTAGGGGACACTAGTAACTGGGTCAAACAGATACACCTACACCTATACCTACCTATAGGTATGTACCTACCTACCTAATACTAATACCTTAATCTATCAGAACAAAATAAAAGTACCTAAATCGTGTGAAATCGTAGCTTTTTTAAGAGATACAATCCCTGACCCTAATACTAATTACATAAATATATACCTAGTCACCCATTCATACTTCATAGATATTGAAAATAGAAAGTTAGTATACTTAGGTAGGTATTATTACCACAGTATGGTCTACAATCTACATAATAGTTATAACGTCAAAAAGGTATTCCATAATCCATTATATTTTCTTGAAACCGAATCGGTAGCAAAATGTTAAGGAATGTCTTGTATTAAATTTAACCCTTGGGCTTTCAATCACGTAAGTAAGTACATAAACTAACAAACGCGGCGCAGTTCTAGTCTTTTTATTTTAGACTACGATAAAAAAGATACGCCTGTTGCAAATATCTAGTCGGCTACGATAGGTAGAAGCTTTTCACTTTAATTAAGTACCTACCGTTACTCGTAGCGCTTGCTACGGTCGGGCTTTCCCAAACTCTACTTACATGTAACCTACGAGTAAGTACCTAAGTACTGCTAGACTTTGGTAATACCTACGAGTATTAACATGGCAAACTTTGTTTCTCTCTCGTTAACCTTGTCATATCAAAAACATATTTTCAGTGATCCTAGCATAGCAAGGAAGGAAAATAAAATATTTTCAAAATAAGTAGAACAAACGAGTAATAAATATTTCACTCGCATTTGGCTACGACACTTCCACGTGAGGGAATGCACCATAAATCGCTGTTTTTACATTCACTTCTGTTTGTTTTGATTTAGTAAATTTAGACCCATATGCTTCGCCATTTCTGCGATAGCATTTTTAAACCGGTGTCACCCATTTTCTTGTCGATGTTATGTGAATTGTTAATGGTTGCTTAAAAGTTAGAAGTAACAGATAATATGAGTAGGTAATATGCCCACTGGAAAATACCCCATTTTAAATGGCAATTAACAATTTTCTTTTAAAATGGAATGGATTTTCTTTTAAAACGGAAAATATGAAATGACTTTTATATTTATTGATTCCTGTTGCCTACCGGTTGCTTATAATATTATAGTTTTTTATCGACAGATTCATAGCAGTTTGACCTGAACAGTATTTTATTACTTATTAGGTAGGTATGCATATATTTAGTATGGATACCCTGGCGACGATGCCGGCCATGGCAAAGGGGTAACTTATAATATCTACCTACCTAGAAAGACGTGCTAACGTATCATAATGTACTAGCAATTAGAATATTATAATACATACCTACATATTACATACTTAGGTATATATACTTATACATAGTAGGTACATACTATGATGGTATCTAGATCTACTGATCTGAACAAAGAAATAAAACACTGAATTTTAACATAGGCGCTAATCTTAAAAACGGCTGAACCGATTTTGATTGAACTTTCGTACGCACTAAACAGGTCGATGACAAACAAGAAATGATCTCGGTTAATTGGAATGCTAGCTATAATAAAGCGAAATATAGGCATTACGAGAGCATGGATCATAGAATTCATTGTTGAAATTTAATTGGATCCGATTACTGTAAATCGCCATCGGACAAAGTTCGCATTTCCAGGGATATTTCCGGGTGTAATCTCGGGGCGAATAATTGCGGGTTGCAACGGAACAACGCCGCTCATTAGTGCAATGTTCAATTAGGGAGCGATGGACGCAGGGGACGAGGCTGCTCGGGTTACCTCCGCCCGTGCGTAACGACTGCTGTTTAGCACTGGATTGAGGGAACAACACGGTTATTATGGTGTCTAATAAATGAAAGCTTATTTCAAGTAACGTGACTCAGTATTTGGTAAGTAGGTACTTTACATTTTGATCAGTAAATTTATTTATGCAATACAACTGATTTTATACTGGCTGGCTGGCTTTACCTATACGCCCGGTAAAAACCCAGAAATAGTGGTTCACAAAGTAGGAGTAAAGTAGTAGGAGGTCGGCTATCAAATTTAGGATCAACGATCTCTAAGTACGTAGGTAAAGGTACCTTTACTCAGGATTTTGTATGCACTGGCCCGCACTCCTATGCTGAGATCTACTTATATGAGCGTACTTTGACTTTGCTTAGATTTGAGACTAAAGTTAATACGTCGAGGCTGCACATATATTTTTCTGAAAATCCGTAAGTATCTGTAATCCGTGGTAAGTACGCACGTGCTATGTAGATGTATATAGGTACCTACCTATCAGCCGAAAGTACCTACAATTGCTACATATCGTTCTTTTTCCCCCTTCATTAAAATATTATAACTTGTTTCATGTTTTATATACTAAAATCTTAATCTACTTCAATAACAGATTCAAATAATTAATATTATTATGTGGAGTGGGATCCTTCTAGTTACCTACAGGCCTAGCTACCTACAAAATACACACACTATCGGAAAATGACAGGTAAACCTAACGTAAACCCGGAAAAAGCAGAACTTTTAAACTCAGACAAATTTTCAGTGCTGAAAATTTCCTAACGCTCTATTTCCGGCGCCCATTAGCCAAAAACGGAACACACGAAAAGGGAATGGAGTTTTGTTATTACAAGTCTGAGAGGTAAACTTATTATAGAGATAAGTTCAATTAATAGGTACCTAATATTATAAGGTAAGATTTGGTTTATAAGTAACTAGATGATGCCCGCGGCTTCGTCCGCGTGGATTGATGTTTTCTGATTCCCGCGGGAACTCTTCAATTTTTCGGGATAAAAAGTAGCCTATGTCCTTCCCCGGGATGTAACCTATCCCTGTAGGTAACAAATTTCATCAAAATCGGTTGGGTAGTTGGGCCGTGAAAGCGTAGCAGACAAACAGACAGACAGACGGACAGACAGACACACTTTCGCATTTATAATATTAGTATATGGATGCTTTTTCTCAACGAAGTAGTAATGACGAAGAACTATGTAGATCCATACTACTTAGGTAATACCTATTATAAATGCGAAAGTGTGTCTGTCTGCTACGCTTTCACGGCCCATCTATTCAACCGATTTTGATGGAATTTGGTATAGAGGTAGATTGTATCCCGGGGAAGGGTACTTTTTATCCCGGAAAATTTAAGAGTAGTTACCTACCTATACTTGCGAGAATAAAAAAACTTAATCCAGGCGAACGAAGTCGCGGGCATCATGTAGTCATTGATAAGTTAGTAGTAGGTGAAATCATTAAAAAGTCATTAGCCCGACACGGTATAGGTATTATCATTAAAGTTATATTTTTTGAGTAGATACGCATCTGCTTATTAAACAATAAACATGTTGTATGCATTAAGTATAATATACTTAACGAAAAGTTAACGCCAAAAAGAGTTTAAATACGACACTTAAATAAAGATTAATATTATACTTACAGCCATCGAATCGCCTTAGTAGATTTCGGTAAAAACACAAAGAACAGAATAAAAATCACAATAAATAAACGCATCACAACTAAAGTAACTTAAAATGTTCCAAATGAACATCCATCACTAATCAGTGACAAAAGAAAAATAAAAAAGAACGAAAAACATAAAGAGAATGCGCGCTATACAAAAATACCAGGATGTCGAGAACGGGCGTAATATTTGGCGCGAAAATCGGTCAGAGAACGGTACACACAGCTTGTTACGAAGCTGCACGAGAGAGTTGTGACGCTGGGACGAAAAGTCCGCGAGTCTCCGCGCTCGGGAGAGGAGGACCGTTTCAACACGCGTGCGGACGCCGCGCGCCGTCACCCGTCCGCGGCCAGTGGTCAGGCGGACGCCCGCCCGCCCGCGCCGGCAGAACCCGACCCCTCATAGATTCTATAGCTGCAGACCTGCCTTTGCAGTTTGCATTATAACTTATAATCAACTAGCTGATGCCCGCGACTTCGTCCGCGTGGTTTAAGTAGGTAAGTTTTTTTTGTTTCCCGCGGGAACTCCTTAATTTTCCGGGATGAAAAGTAGCCTATGTCACTCTACAGGTCCTAAACTATACCCATGCCAAAAATCACGTCGATCCGTTGTTCTGTTGCGGCGTGATTGAAGGACAAACCAACAAACAAACACATTTTCGCATTTATAATATTAGTAAGATAAAAAATAAAAATAATAATGTTCTTTTCTGCTGGAATCACCTGACACTAGGGAATATCGCATATTATAAGTGATAAGGCCGCCCTTTGCCCTTTATGCTTATAGTATGCGTAGATATTTAAATGTGTGCAATCTGAAAAGTGAAAACATCAAAATAATATAGATACATGTGGTATAATGTAATTCGTATGACTCTACCCAGAATGCCAGACTCACTCCTTTCACCTCGTCTTCAAAAAATATCGCAGCATATTTTAGGTTAGAAAAATTTGCTAAATTCCATAAATCATAAACCTACATTGATAAATTGAGATCTTCATACCTAAACCTATCACCGTTACTAACTCACTGCAGTTAGATTTTTTGAACTCCGTGAGACTAGTCAGTCGTAGGCATCGACTGCTACGGTGAGTGTGTAAGCATCTGTCGCTTGAAGGCGGTCGCCGGCGGGCGGGCGGGCGGCCACGCTCCCCACGGCCCACGCGGCACAGCCCACTTATCAATTCAGTCGAGTGGGCATTCGTTCATTGTGAAGCATTGTGCCTATTAAGGTAATGGAACCAATCATGGACGGTTTAAGAATGAAAACGGCGTTTATTTGCATTTATTGCTTTTATTCTTTTGGTATTGGAAGAAAATGTTATATCTGTAAATAAAACATGCTTTTAGTAATCGATATATTTAGCACAGTACGTTCCACCATTATTCACTTTTGAGCTATTTAAAAAATTCAAGGACCCTTATTGAGGACCTATTATGAACAGTCAAATTCTTATAATGGACACCCAGTCATAAACAGAATCTAGTCTTGGACACCTAGTGATGAACATTTTCTCAACTATTTTTACGCATCCTTAATCAAATAATAACATCAAAAATATGTTCTTACATAAAAAAAAACTTAAACATGGTAATTTTTTGGCATAATTAAAACATCTTTAGAAAAACAAAACAAAAAATAAAAAAATCAATATTACAAAAATTCAAAACTTAGCAAAAATCAAGCCTATTTGAGCGCAACCTACAATGTAAATGGAACAGCACAAATAGCTTGTATCAGTCAAGTACAAAACTGCAGTCTTACAAATCGCATTTGTTTTGAGATGTTACATAGGTACAACTTATAAAATAATTAACATCATAATAATTTATAAGACGAACGGTGAATATTTGTTCATTTCTTCTACTTTATAAAATCCACGTTTGTTTATTTGTACTGGTTCTTTAATAAATTCAATTATTGCTTTTTTATCGTACCATATTTGGTCTGGGGTTTCTGGCCAACGAAATGTATTACTTTTAGATAACACCATTATGCTTATTTCATATTGTTTACCATCAGCTTTCTTAATTATGCCAGGAAAATATTCTCCTTCATATCTTATTATTACGTATTTGCTTTTCGTTTGCTTCTGTGACAGTGCTATTGTTTTCAAATATATCTTATCTTCTTCAGATCCAGATGTCTGAATCTGGATGGTCTTCTTCAAAATCATATTCACTATCTTGATATTCAACATCAGTGTTAATTTCCTCCGATGATGAACTTGATATATTTTGTTTCCTCTTTGTTGACTTTGCTGCTTTAGTGTTTGCTTTGCCTTTCTTACTTTCTTTATTTATTTTCTTTTCTTGCACTAGTTTTTCTTGTAATAACTGTTTTTCTTTTCTTCCTTTTGCACGTTTTTCTTCTATCTTTTGCTTCTTTTCGTTTTCTTTTTTTATACGTAATCTATGTAGGGATCACATTCTGGGGACACCATATTTGGTAGATGCTACAGATACCTTTTCTCCTCTTTGTACTTCATCGATCGCTCTAATCATTTGTTCTTTGGAATAATCTCGTTTGGGTGCCATATTATCTGTGGTAATAAGAAAATAACAGTAAAGAGTGGAAATCATCAGTCATGGACACCCAATCTTGGACATTGCCGTCTGTCATTGGATATGAATGTAATAATATATTCAGATAAAAAGACTAGTCTCCCTTTGCATACCCAGGAAAAAACAAAACAAAATATCAAAAACACAAAAATCCAATGTTGTCCAGTACTGTCCATGATTGGGTACAGGCACATTTAAGTTTCCAGTCATAAACAGTTAAAAAAAGAGCTCATATTTGAGAACTAACGATGAGGTTATGTACAATCATGCTCCTTAGACTAATGATGAATCATTAAATAAATCAACAAACGTTCTCAATATAATGTAAAGTTTTGAAAATGTCAATATTGTAACCCACCTGCATTAGGATTCTTCTAAGAAAAACGGAGTTTTTAAAATCGGTTTCACTTGCACTCACACGACCCTATATAATGTCAGATCAATATGGCCGTCAAATGTCAAAATGAAAAAATCTTGTTCGGATATACTTACAGTTCATTAAAAAAATTGCCGTGTTAAAAAAAAATTTAGAGTTTGGTTATTTTAAGCACATATGTTTCAATATGTCCATTATTGGTACACTGTCCAAGACTGGTTCCATTACCTTATACACGGATTCGATGCTTATTTACCCGTTCACATGCCGAGTATGCGAGCGTAATCCGAGCCGTAGATACTTTTAAATTGGTACACAGACCTCGTTCGCTCTCATGATAATAGGGTATAAGAATAAATTGACTCGTAACGAGCATGCTTCTCAGAAAAATAAAAAGAGCTCCAACTTTTTATATACGTATAATTATATTTCGACTGCTAATATAATAATAGATTGAACAACTAATACGAATTAAAACACTGCTTACATACAGATTTCATACCTACACATTCAAGTCTTTACCTATGCAATTTGGCTATTTAAAACTGTACTTACCTACTATAATACATACAACTGTACTTACAATAATATGTTTGCGAATAATACTATAATTTTATTAAAATGCTTAAAGCTACTAAATTATAAGACATTAATGGTTCATAAATCATAGGTTCATTAGTTTTAGTCTTTAGTCGAATGGGTTGAATCAAAGTTCAATTTTATATTTTGTATGCATAAAAATTAAAAACTTTTCTTGGCTAAATAATGAATAGTAGTAGGTAATCTACACAAGGAAGAAGAAAATAAAAAACTTGACGTAATATTTTTATAGAACAATTTTTATTAGATTGAAATAAAGATTAATGTCACTTGTTTGCATATAAAGTTACCTATTTCTGTACAAGTAAAAAAATCAAAGATCGTCTAATCTAAAAATGAACGTACCTAACTAAACATACGCATCATTTACACACTAGTTGTCCAACAAATCCGGCTGTTGAATTCATGTCCAAATAACCGGTAAAATAACTCAAAGCGACCAATGACGACGCGAGTCGTAACGTCCTGTTTGTGTGTATTTCTATAAACTCCACAATAGAGACGCATTCATTTTTAGATTATACAGTCTCTACAAAATTATTCTAATTCCTTGACGGAATCTGAAAACATCTGTTACACCTTACAACATTAAAATACAATACAAAGTAATATTATGATTAGGATTTACCGTTATGGACATCGTTTTATGTTGTTCATAAACAGACTACTCTGCGTGAATTAAGCCCGCAACATATTGGCGCAAAAATTAACAGCTGCGACGTCTTTTCTAAAATATACATCAGAGTTAATGATTACTGTAAAATTTTTGACCGAGCGAAGCGAAGGTCTCTGAGTCTACTTCAGTGAATTGGCACTTGTCCGTCCGTCCGTCCGTCTGTCAGAGCCTTATAACTTCTTATCTGAATTACTGAACGTAATTACTTCAAATTTCAATATAATATGAAAACCGATGGCCTCCCGCCGAATATGGCTTAAAAAGTTATAAAAATCTTCATTTAAGGGGGGCTGAGGATAGGTAGTTTGCAAGTTAGAGACTACATTCTCTTGTTCCCGTAATGCTTACATAATTATATTTAACTTATATAGGTAACTCAAATAACTCCAATTATTATTTGAGTTACCTTTATTTAAACCAATTTTAACCTTTACAAACTACGGGAGGAGGAATATTTTTCATCAGAGGTCAAAACTGAGGGCTTAAATTAAAATTAAAAAAAAGAAATCTTTTAGAATCTGTATATGTAGGTATATCTGTTTCTGTAATACCTTGAACTATCTTTTCCAATAACTGTAGTAATATTTTCTTTCTTTCTCTCATTTGCAACATGTTTAGGCAAGCATTATTTTAAACAATTTATTATAAAAACTGATAATACTGATAAAAGTATCAGTTGCGCACTGTTATACCCCTTCTTAGTTAGCAGATGTGCTGATGCATTTCTCTACCCCTTGCCCCCTGGGCACCTTATATACCCATTTTCGTTCCGAATAGCAGTCGAATAACGAAAGTTATTGTTTTAGTATTGAAGTCACATTTCAAACGAAAGAAAAGTGATGGAAAACATTAAAAATTTGTTATATATATATTAACTTTACGGAAGAAAGCTTATTTTAAGAGAAATTTATATTTACATGTGAACATTTTACCTTATACAGGTTTATTTTATATTTTTATACTTTATTTACCTTTGTGTCTTGTACTTTTATTAATTATTTTTATTTGTGTCGTGTATATCAAAATGTCCAGATCGGAAAATTAATAGGGTATAGTAGGTAATTAATTATTAAGTATTTAAAGCTTCATAATGGCAAAGCCGGAAAAAGTAAATCTAGAAGTTCCACAGGGAACCACAGAAGGTCACCATCCCCAGTATTTTCAAAAACAATTAGAAGGAAAATGGAAATTGACCTAAATATTTTGCTAAAATTCATAAAACCCTATGATGGGTCACGTGAAACTATAAATTCTTTCATCACAAATTGCAATAATGCATTCGAATTAGCGACAGACTCACAAAAATATATCCTGTTTAAATATAATATTTTAAGTCAGCTGCAAGGAAAGGCTGAAATTGCGGCATCTATAATAAGAATTTACGTGTTACGAGCAACTTAAGGCGTTTCTGAAAACTCAATTCAGTCAAAAGAAACATTATTCACATTTAATAACAGATCTACAAGAAACAAAACAATTAACAGCGGATAGTGTAGTTCAATTTTCAATTAAGATTGAATCAATTCTGACTCAACTTTTAACAGAGATCTCGTAACGGTGAATTCAAATAAAAAAATTGAGATCCCCGGGCGTACAGCCGCGATAGAAGATTTGGCCCTCCATCACTTTTTGATGGGCTTACATGCAAGAATATCCAATATTGTGAGGTGTAGATCTCCCAAAAATCTTAATGAAGCAATTGGTTACGCTATTTCAGAAGAAAAAATTCAACAGACTCTTTATAGGAGAGTAGAAAGTTCTCAAAAGGAGAAGAAGGGTCAATTTATACCCAGACCCTTTCAGGGTCATCAAGGTCATCGAAAGTTTATAGACCTCCTCAAGGTCAAAATAGTTCCTTTATACCTAAACCCTATCAGAACTATCAAGGTCAATTTGTACCAAGACCTCTTCAGGGCGAACAAAGTCAGCAAAGTTTTTATAGGCCTCCTCAAGGTTCATCAAATTTAAACAACAATTTTGCACCTAGACCTCAAGGTCACCAGGGGAACAGATTCCCACAATCTCCTCATTTTAACAGACCGCGTGTAAAGGGGTTGTTTCAAATTTATATGGAGCCTGGGCCAGGTATTTGTACGGTATTTCAAAATGTTCGGGGTCATAAAATAGTAACATTTTTTTCTTTATTTCTTACTAAAAAGTTCAATTTACGAGGTACAATGCGAAATTATTTTGCAAAATAAAAGCGCAACAACATGCGCCCATTTTGACATTGACGTATATTACACGTGTCATGATGTCATTTGACATAAAATTACCTGGGAAATGTGAATTAACCTTTTAATATCCAACAGCAGTCAGATTGATGGATGGATGCGCTGCGAGAGTTGCTATTCTACAAATGTACCTAATTAAACATTTTATTTTTGTACCTCTTAATCACTGTAAAACTGCCAAAAAGCATATTTTATTTTGTTTTCTATGATTTCATACTATTTTTTGGAATACTGTACAAGTACCTGGCCCAAGATGAAACAACCCCTTTCGTAGATGAAGAAGAAGGTGAAGAACCATATACTTCTTATGAGGAAGAGTACTATCCGGGACTTTCAGTCCCTGATGAGCAGGAATAAAATGATGACAACCTTGATCCTGAATTAATGGAAAATAATTTAAACGAATAAATGTCCCGTCGGCGTGTCGGATGCAACATAATCATGGATTCGGCACGAATAGAGTTTACAAAATTATAAACAATAATGATCGATACTTACCACTACCACATATAAAATTGCAGACCTCTGGAAGTTCCAGACCTCTATCACTACTATTAGATACAGGTGCCTCAATCTGCCTTATAAAGGGTTCACCACTCACGAATACAATTAAGGTACATCCTGACAATATAACGGTCAAAGGAATAGACTCCAAGGGTAACCTTTAAAAAGTTTAGGATATGTAAATTAAAAATTGGAAATGAATTTATTCACCATAAATTTCACGTATTTAACGAATTACAAATTCCCTATGATGGAATTATTGGCACCGACCTTTTTATGACATATAATTATTGTCAACTGAATTACAACAAAAATAGCCTCGAAATCAACCGACGTAAAGTATATTTTCTCTTCTATGAACCCGATTACATCATAAGACCCAGGTGAGAGACTGATATAGAATGCACCGTAGAAAATCCCGGAATAAAGGAAAGGATAGTAATAGACCAACAGATCTCTAAGGAAGTCCTTATTTCCAATTGCATTGTAAAAGTAAAACCCAATAAAAGAATCAATATTAAACACGTCTGAGAGACCAATTAAAATAAATTCTAATTTAAAACTTAAATTACACGAGATTCCCGACCATAATATTAAATTAGTTAACAATTGCCAGAGTACATTAGAACGAACTGAACAGGTAATTAGTTCACTCCGGATGTCTCACTGAGGAAGGCGGAGGACCGTGTTTGGTGGCGCGCTCTCGAAAAGGCCTATGTCCAGCAGTGGATGCATACAGGCTGATGGATGGATGGATGGATGGATGTCTCACTTAAATGGTGAAAAAGGCGAACAACTTGCAAACATCTGTGCGCAATATTTCGATATATTCCATTTAACTGACGACAAATTAACTAATACAAATGCATTAAAACATCAAATCAAAACTAACTCTGACACTCCCATTAATGTTAAATCCTATAGGTTCCCGCAGTGTCATAAGGAGGAAGTACAGAAACAAATAGGTAAAATGCTGGACCAGGATATAATTTAAACATCTATATCACCATGGTTATCACCCATCTGGGTTGTACCAAAGAAAATTGATGCCTCAGGTGAAAAAAATGGCGTGTAGTAATAGACTACAGAAAACTCAACGACATTACACTATTGGGGAATCATACCCCATTCCACAAATCAATGAAATTTTGGACCAATTAGTCAATAGTAAATACTTTTCAACCCTTGATTTAGCTTCAGGTTTCCATCAAATCAGATTAGCACCAGAAGACGCAGATAAGACAGCATTTACCATTCAGAAGGACACTTCCAATTTAAAAGAATGCCATTCGGATTAAAAAATGCCCCGACCTTCCAAAGGATGATGAACACCGTCTTGTCTGGCTTACAGGGTATTCATTGTTATGTAAATGTTAAAATCGATTGCCAAGATATTGATGATGAACCAACAGACAGACCAGTCACTTATCCAACTCTCAAAGGGGATCTTTGAATTTCCATAAAACTTCGGAAACTAGTCCGAAGTTTTTTCGTTCCGAATAGCAGTCAGTCTACGGGCAGTCGCGGGAGCTAATTGTATTCGTACCGGTTATTCATATTAATTTTAAAAGGTGTAATTAAAGTTTACATTATTAGTTTTCAGCCTAATAAATCTTTTTTTTAAAAGACATTTCCAAGGCATCCCATAACAGCACGGACGGTAGAACGAAATCGCACGATAAAGATTCTTACCATTTTGGTACGAAACCCTAAAAACGAAAATGTGACCGTCATAAGCTGGCGCTCACACGTTAGAAAAGACTCGTCACTGAGCTTTAACTCTGTTCCAAAATGTCTTGAGCCTTTACCTACACTAATCTATTACAATATTGAATATACATACCTATTATGATAAACATTATTCTATGGCGCTACTTAAACAATTTTCTCGCTATTCGAACAATGCCCAGTGATAGAACAATTTACACAACTTTTACTTTTTTACAAAATTACAGCGGAACAGAGATAGTGTGTCTTAACCCACGCCCAATCAGTAGTGTAATTATTTGAAACTCGTATAAATCATTTGAAATCTTACAATGAAGAAATATAGTATATTACACATCTAGGGCAGTAAAATAAGAAATGTCTCAGATCACATGTAATTGTTGTCCGAGGCGAAGCCGAGGTCAATAAACATGTGATCTAAGGCTTTCTTATTTACTGCCCGTGGTGTGTATACTATTTTTCTCCTCGACGGAGGCGGAAAGCGGCATTTTCGTTTAGCGCAGCGGGAGGAAAATTGACGCTTTCCGCCCGGAGGTGAGAAAATGTTATTTTCAAGCCTCTATGAACTCCTTAAACAGTACAAAATCGCCGTTTTGTACACAATCGTACTACAAATCACCACATTTATCAATAATTTGATATTTACTGCTGATGACATCTCCACTCCGCTCTTTTAAAGTTTGCAGGCATTTTAAAAGTTCATTGTGGGTAATGAGAGTGTCTCATTATTTTCGGGTGGGGGGAATAATAAGCAAATATCGTCACGGGTCCTTTTTACGGAACTCCTTAATGATGAAGCTGAAGGTGCGCGGGCGTCAGGCGAGATGCGAGAGGTCGTCGAGCTCAGGCGGAGGCTGCGGGGCCGAGCCCCCGCGCGCAAACACCGGCTTGGCCACCACCGACACTGGCGCCTACAAACACCCAACACTTTTTATCATGTCACTATGGGTCAATGAACATATTATACGGAGTGGAGTCAAGAAGACCATCGTTGATAATTACCCAAACTCAGCTTTCTGTGCTTTGACATACCGTTTAAATTGGTGCACCGAAAACAAAACAGAGAACGCGCGCCGCTGTCACCACAATAAATAAAGCCTAGTAAAACTAAGCTTTCTTTGTAAACAGATGATGCCCGCGACTTCGTCCAGTGGAATGGAGCTTAGGTTTTTGAAGAATCCCGTGGGATGTATCTAGCCTTTGTCCTTCCCCGGGATGCAACCCATCTCTGTTCCAAACTAGACAGACAGTCGGACAGGCACACTTTCGTATCTATAATATTAGTAGAAGATTGTTGTAATCAAGAAAGACGCAAAGCTTCGAATGCTAGTGTGCATTGCACTTATCGCAAGCATAAAATATACAAATATTTATATAAAAAGAAATCGCAAAAATTTCGTCTAAAACGCAAGCACAATACAATAGGTATAGTATAAACATGCTTTAATCATTCATGCAAAAAATTCCAATTATTCAAGATACGAATTTCTTGGCTTTCCTGGAATCGTAGCTACGTTAGCTTTTAAAATATCTTCGAACTAAAATCGTTTTTTTTTATCCACTACAAGTTAGCCCTTAACTGCGATCTCACCTGATGTAAGTGATGACGCAGTCTAAGATGGTAGCGGGCTAACCTGTTATGTGTATGGTAGTTATATATTAAACCCATACCAAGTCGGTTTCTACACGGCATCGTAACGGAACGCTAAATCGCTTGGCGGTAGGGTGGTAACTAGCCACGGCCGAAGCCTTCCACCAGACCAGACTAGAAAAATTTTTAGAAATTATAAATTCCCAAATTGATCCTGCAGGGAATCGAACCCAGGACCTCTCACGTTAAGTCAACAGCGCTCAACACTGCGCCAAGGAGGTCGTCAAACTTACGTGGTGGGTACCTACCGAGCTCACCTGGCTAACCCCGGCTGCGACTGGTGCTTGGTGCGATTGGGGCTGTGGGTACGGTTGGTGCGGCGGTTGCCCATGCGTGGGCGGGGGCACTCCCACCACCATCACCTTCTGTGGCGGCGCCGTGCCCGCCGGCCCGCTCGTCACCACCACCGACTACAAAGGACAAACACCACCGGCGTACACCAACTACCATTTACGATCCATACTCTCTAAACTACCGAACTACATTACGTATAACAAGGACCTAACTCCTAATTTGTCATGACTAGAAATAAACACATTTGAAAAAATTGCGCTTGCAAGAATTGTCTATTTAGCAAGAACTGCAACAAACTGCTTTAAATAACAATAGTATTGGATTATTTATTTTGCTATCATTGAGTACCAATGAAGGGTGATCAATATAATTACAATCTAGCCAAACAATTTGACTAATAAGTAATTTTTCTTTAACCTAAGCTTATAATTATCTTTCCTTTTTTTAATCCACTACAAGTTAGCCCTTGACTGCGATCTCACCTGATGGTAAGATACGAAAAAAAATAATTATCTTATGTACTAAGAAATTATCCAATGACGTACGAGTATCTTAGTCTTTCTTGTTGCAGATAAGACACTTTGGATTTACAATAAAAATCATAATACCTTTTGTTAAAAACTAGATAATGTAGCAAAACACATCGTCAGCTTTCTCAATCTCAATAATGAAACACATATTAGAATCTTTGTTTCCACTTGTGTTCAAAAATTCAGCAGTTTAATTAGTTCAGATTCTGAGATTCTGCAGGAATCCTCACATGACAAGCAATAAGATGAATTCAGACCAGTGATGACATACATGGACATACCTATTACTACCAATTAGCGGAATTGTAAGTCTGTATGGAATAAATTCCAATTTTCTGTTTGGGGCACTGCAAATTCTCCTCGCCCGGACCTTATCATAACATACTCAATACTGATAAACTCAATTCAATGAATAAAATAGCAAATTAACATACACACAACAAATACATGACAGCATTCACATTCAAAGTACTCTTGCAAGCATTCTTGTATTATTAGAAATAAGCATGCTGTAAAGACAGGAACAAAAATATAGTCATTACCACAAAATCTTCCGATGCCATCTTTAATTAAACAATATAGTGTTGACGAAACGTTTATTAAATTATAAACTTCAATAACATATTTGACAACTATTCAAATAAATTATTTTTTTGTCATTATTCAATAGAGGATCTCCCAAAAGTCGTAATATCTATATCCCCTGTTAGTTTTATGTTGAATAACTATTTTAAACTATCGATTAAAGTAAAAAAGTGCGTCGAACTTTGATGACGTCACTATTCAATACTTCATACAAAATTCCATACTAAGCACGCGTTTTGACGTTTGAAAGAAAGTTTCTGATTTGACTAGTTGTTAAATACCCAATTATAAATTAAAACCATGCGATACAATTTTTTTAAATCAACTACGACTACTATATCATGCATACCTTCGCTTGCACAGGTACATGTAACATTTTCCTAATGTTCTGTAGTAAGAGTGTGAAGGATAACTTACATTTTGACTGCGGACTATGGTCGGCTGAGAGCTGTGCACGACGATATGACCCGCGCTGCTAGCTGGCTGGGTCTAACAAATATAATATCATAATCATAAATTCATAAAGAAAAGCATATTAGTTTTTAAAAAAAATTAATATGCTTTTCTGCGCCTTTGACTGCTATCTCACCTGATGGTAAGCGATGATGCAGTCTAAGATGGTAGCGGGCTATCATGTTAGGGGTATAGTAGTTATACTAAGGCCATACCCCTAATCGTATATATTATTCATAAATTCATAATGTAAACACATTTATATTTATTTATTTACATCCATTTGACCATTTATTTAAAACCGGCCACGTGTGTGTCGAGCCACGCACGGAGAAGGTAGGTTCCGTAGTTGCCCAATACAATATGTGAATGTGAATCCATATAAATATTATAAATGCGAAAGTTTGGATGGATGGATGTATGTATGGATGTATGTTTGTTACTCAATCACGCTCCAACGGATGAACGGATCTGGATGAAATTTGGCACAGAGATAGATTATAGTCTGGAATAGCACATAGGCTACTTTTTATCCTGGAAAATTAAAGAGTTCCCGCGGGAACCGAAAAACCTCAATCCACGCGGACGAAGTCGCGGGCATCAGCTAGTATTTAATAAGTTAGTCGACTATTACTCGTTTACTTGTTAAGCCTACTTAGCTGTGATAGTTTTCCTTTTAAATTCGTTATAATATATACTACTGCCATTGAATTTTTTCATGTAGTATTCAAAAACAACTGAGGGGGGATAAACGGACGGATGGAAATGGCGAAACTATAAGGTTTCCTTCTTGACTACGGAACCCTAAAAATGAGGCCCGCCTATGAGTAAACATCCTTATCCAGGACTTATGTTCAAGGAAATAAGGAAACATTATTTTAATGGATTGATTAATATAAAGCATTCAAATAATCATACTACAGATCATACCACTACAGACCACACTACGGGTCTAGAAATTCGGGCACTCTTCAAAATTCCTGTCTTAGCAAAAAACACAGCATTTTCAGAAATGCCATCGACGCGGAACCGGGGCCGGTCAGCCAGATTTGCTTAAAGTTGATTTAAAGCTTTCTCACTGGGTTAATCCGTTGTGTGCACGGTTGACTGGTAGAGATCGCTTTAAAGCGATAAGGCCGCCACTTGTACCATAGCATTTTATTGTTATTGATTATAAGTATGTTTCTTGGTGTACAATAAAGAATTTTTCTTCATTCATTTTATTTAAAAATACCTGACTCTTTTGCTGCGACGCCACGATGACGAATTTCTGCGGCGGCGGGGTGGAGGGCGCAGGCGACTGCGGCGCTGACGACGTTATCACCACGTTGCGATTCGCCACGGATTCTATTTTGACAAGAATCAATTCATTGAATTTTAGAATTAACTAGCTTATGCCCGCGACTTCGTCCGCGTGGATTGAGGTTTTCGGTTGGTTCCCGCGGGAACTCTTTAATTTTCCGGGATAAAAAGTAGTCTATGAGTTATTCCAGACTACAATATATCTGTGTCAAATTTCATCCAGATCCGTTCAGCCGTTCTGGCGTGATTGACTAAACATGTATCCAAACTTTCGCATTTATAATATTAGTATACATTGATAAAGGGAACAGTCCTTAATGTGGCAAGCCCATTGCTAAAGTTGATATGAATTTTTTTTTTTTTATCCACTACAAGTTAGCCCTTGACTGCGATCTCACCTGATGGTAAGTGATGATGCAGTCTAAGATGGTAGCGGGCTGTTAGGGGCATGGCAGTTATATTAAACCCATAACCCCTATTCGGTTTCTACACGGCATCATACCGGAACGCTAAATCGCTTGGCGGCACGTCTTTGCCGGTAGGGTGGTAACTAGCCACGGCCGAAGCCTCCCACCAGGCCAGACCAGGGAAAATTCAGAAATTATAAATTTCCAAACCCTGCCGGGGATCGAACCCGGGACATCCGCACGTTAAGGCAACAGCGCTCAACACTGCGCCACGGAGGTTGTCAAAAATCGTATCCTTGCTGCAACTTAGCATGTTAACCAATTCTAAGGAAGCAGAACCAGGGGCCGGCGGGGGCCACGGCGTCGCCCACATTAGCGTGCATCTTGCTCAACATCAGCTCTCATGTATAGAGTTAACATAAAAATAAGTACTTAAAATATAAATAGATATATTTTGTTGACATTGTCATGTTCTTATAATTAGGTGGATCATTTTGTCAGCCCTAACGCAAACTACGGCCTTTTTGGGCTGCTTTCAATCGTCAGCTTGTGTTTTATTCTAGCGCTTTGGTCTATATATTTGTGGTGTAATTTTGTTCGCAGTTTGAGCGTAGAATGTAGACCACCAAAATAACTAATATCGTCGCACCCAGATGGACGTAGAAGCATTGGTCGGCCAAAACTTTGGTGGTCAGGTGGAGTTGCAAGCGGCTTGGAATAAAAAATTCGAAAACGAGCGCAAAGGACAGAGACAGATGGAGAAATCTCCTGGACCAGGCCTGGGCCCAAAAGGGGCTGTAGCGCCAATGATGATGAATTTTTTTTTTAATTTTCTTATTCATCATAGGCTTTACGCTTGACCACAATCTGACCTGATGGGAAGTGATGATGCGGCATAAGATGGGACGCGCTTGCCTAGAAAATGCCTATTCACTCTAGATTTAAAGATACCCGGATTGTAATTGGTATGAAACACAGTTTTTGGTAGTGTTCCAGACCCTAGCCATGCGAATAAGGAATGAAGACGCAAAGCGCTTCGTACGTGTGGATGGAACGTCGACGACATAGGAGTGGAAACTCGCGCGGCGTCTAGTGGAAGCGGTACGGTGGTAGAAAGGTGAAGGCAATAAATAAACTTGTCACGCACCCATGGCCTTAGAGTGCGGCAGCGAGGTGTGCTGTATAGCGATGGGGGCCGGCGCGGGCGCGGGCGCGGGCGAGGGCAGCAGCGGCGGCGTGCACGTCACCACGGCCACGGCACCGCCCGGGTTGCCGCTCGACGGCGACGAGCGCAGCTTGCTCACCATCTGCTGCAGGCTAGGCCCGAGGTAGCCATACTCGCGTCTGCGGGGTAACACGATTGGGTATTTGACAACTTATTTTTTACTTACTTATTACTTATTATTTTTACTTATTTTACTTTGAAATCTTATTGAACGAAAGTCTATGTAAAATAAATATAAATGTCAAATACTTAATACTTAAATGTCAAAAATGTTACAAATCTCGAAATAGTACCATTCATTGATATAATATTTATCATATACTTATATATATTACTTATATTATATATATTACTTTTTCAGCAAACTTTTTTCAAACTTTTTTACTTTAATCGATAGTTTAAATAGTTATTCAACATAAAATTAGCAGGGGGCGTGGATATTAGGTACGACTTTTGGGAGATCCTCTATTTAATAATCACTAAAATATAATTTATTTGAAAAGTTGTCAAATATAGTCCAGGCGAATTAGCTTGTTTTGAAACGAAAAAAAACAAAATTGTTAACAGGATGGGAACAGTTGGAAATGGTAGTGGCGTATAATAATCGTAAAAAAAAATGCGTGAGCAGGGGTGTTTCCGGATAAACATGGGGGATGAAAAGGGGTGGAATTTTGGATTATTGCGATTTCCGGCGAAAGTTGAAGTCGGAGAGAAAAGTGTACAATAGAAAAGTGGTAGATCATAAAAAGATCTACAACTTTTGTATGAATAAGTTTTTCACATAACCTCAAAATCTCCGAGTAAAATGCGAAAAACCGCTTTTATCCTTTTTTATTTTTCATTTACACAAAAATAAGTTAAAAAAAGGTTAAGTTAAAAGTTATTTAGATAAAATTAAGTTTTTTATCAAATAATAAAACTAAGGGTCTTTTGTATTTTTTTGAATAGTGCAATTAGTTTTTAAGAATTATTTGAAAATTTAAACAAATTATTAACATATTATAGTAAAAAAAGGATGGTTGCAAAATTCATTTATTGATTTTTCCTATTTTTGAGCATGTTTCTAAATGGGCACTGTATTTTTTTATTATTTCACAAGAAAGTATAACTCAAAACGAAAAAATTGCGACCTGAAAGAAGTCTCTACGACAATTTTCCTAAGGAGAATTTTAATTTGAAAAATATTTTTTTGGGCCGAAAAACGTGATTATCTCGGAAGTTTCTTAATATTTTTATCTGAAAAAATTTGTGGATATTTCAGACACAAAAAGGTATACTTTCACCAAGTTCCGTCAAAATAAAATTATTTTTGTGTAAATGAAAAATAAAATACGATAAAAGCGGTTTTTCGCATTTTACTCGGAGATTTTGAGGTTATGTGAAAAAATTATTCACACAAAAGTTGTAGATCTTTTTATGATCTACCACTTTTCTATTGTACACTTTTCTCTCCGACTTCAACTTTCGCCGGAAATCGCAATAATCCAAAATTCCACCCCTTTTCACCCCCAATATATATCTGGAAACACCCCTGATCACGCATTTTTTTTTTACGTTTATTATACGCCACTTTACCATTTCCAACTGTTCCCATCCTGTTAACAATTTTTTCTTTGTAATAGTGTAATTTGACTGGTCTAATACCCAATTGTCAATATTCAGATTGAATGTGGAGTGAAAAATGTAGAATACAAGGATGAACACACGGTAACAAGTGATGTCTCACTTGTAGTCGTCGGGCAGGTCAGGCGGCTGGTGCTTGAGGTTGCCGGCCGCGAGCCGGTCCGCGCCGCCGATGCCGCTCAGCGCGCCCTCCACGCGCTCGCCCAGCCAGCGCACGCGCGGCAGGATGAACACCTATATTGAACACACGGCAACAAGCGATGTCTCACTTGTAGTCGTCGGGCAGGTCGGGCGGCTGGCGGTGCTGGCGCACGACGGGCGCCAGCACCTTGAGCAGCTGGTGCTTGAGGTTGCCGGCCGCGAGCCGGTCCGCGCCGCCGATGCCGCTCAGCGCGCCCTCCACGCGCTCGCCCAGCCAGCGCACGCGCGGCAGGATGAACACCTATACACATTTAACATTACTTCTCGCTACAACCAATCGAAAAAACAAATTATGCTCACTGGTTTTAAGCAGCCTTTTTGTGCTAGTGAGGTGTAAAACTTATTAAATTTTTTTTTAAGTGGGAATCTTGTGACGGAGATTACTACCTAACACCATTAAAATATGTATGTTCAATCAAGAAAGTTACAATGTTTTTCTTACATCTGTATTTTCTCGCTATTGAGGTGAAAAGTTGTATCACACGATAGCAAAGTTTTTTATTAAAATTTTAAATTCCTCACTACACTCAGGATCCTAACTTAGAATCACTCGCTAGGCTCGTATTACAAAATCCTTCACTCGCTCAAGATTCAAACTAGGGACTCGCAAAAGAAACGGACTTTGCTATCTCGTTGAACAAGTAACTATTATTACATGTAATTTTGATCAGGTTACCTTCACAACTTCAGGTCCAAGTTCAGCTAAGCCTTGAACTGCACCATACAGGGAAGCCAGTGGTGTCTTTTCAGATTCTTTCATAGATGCAACCATTGAGGGGCCACTTTCATTGTTAGTCTGAGATGGACACTGCAAAGCTTTCGAAAATAACCTGTGAACAAACTTTTTTGCATAAGCACTGTAATTCAAAATTATCCACCAGGGGATCCAGCACGTCAGCATATGATTTCTTGTTCTTAAGCTACATATAAGAGGTGGCAGATCATTCCAGTATTTTGTTGCACCAAAGCTCTAGCGCAATGCACCCATTCTCTGATATATTGCAAGGATATGCCAAGAAAATGTTTAGAGTTTGGATCTAAGGTAAAAATACTTAATGAGATAACTTACCTGGTGACTCTAGTCTGTAGGTTGTTGGTGGAAGTATTGAACGTCTTGCATATTTGCGCCATGAGTCTAGCGGCAAAGTCGCGCAGCGCCCAATGGTTGTCCACCTCTGGTCTCATACACAGCTGTCTGGACACTATACACGTCGATACTGACGGGATCAGCTCATGAAGCTGCAAGTTGCATATTACAACATTTAATTGAGCAGTTTGTTTGCAATTAATAACCAAGTCTCTGCTAAACATTTTGAGTATGTGCGCGAGCTCCAAGGAATTGGGGGTCGAGGTAGCAGCTGTTGACCTTCGCTCTATAACCAGCTAGTGTCTACTAATGCTATACTATACTAGAGTCGACCCTGACACAAGTAATTTGACGACAGCAGTGTTATTTTGTACAACAGACAACTCTAACTCATTATGTCAACATTCCATAGGATGCCTCGGAGTTCGCGCGCGGACTTTTACAAGTATGTATTTAAATTTAAGACATCTGCAGCAGTTTCTAAAATGTACATACATATTTCTCCAAATACAATGATTGGTTGTCCAGCATGGCTTTCACCATCCTCATCAAGTAGATTAGAAGGGCTAAATTGTTTTGCACCACATTAACCTTCACCCCTTCAGAGATGAATGTGCACATCCTTGGTAACATCTCGTGGAGACCAGGGTCACATGCCAGAGATTGCAGAGCTTCCTACAACAAACATGTTCATTACAAAGAATAAAGTCAGGCAAGCCACCTTTGAGTTTTGAAAGCAGTTACTTCAAAAATTGCTAAATGAAATTAGTCATTGTTTCAAATCTAAAGATACATTAATTATGTACTTGTGTGGGATAGATCACGCCAGCTTGTTATATTTGTAAGGGAGCAGGTGATATGGCTCGACCGTAACAATAAGATCTTCCTGCGAGCGGGTGTTATGCTCTGGGTCCGCTGGTCCAACCATTGAGCTTTGGAAGTTGTATATAATATGTATAGCGCAATTCAGAGATATTTTCGTAATTGCGATGCAGAACATGTCATTAAGTTTTGGATTTCTCATAATCCTTTGTGTGCTACCAGTAATGCGATCTATTGATGTATGTACGGACTGGGATCCATTGATGGACTGTACAGATGACATCCTTATATTAATTTTGATTTCAATCCACTAGAAAGACTGCAAACTGAATATTACAAATGTGAAAGTTTGTTTCTTGGTTTGTCCTTCAATCATGCTGCAACAGAGCCACAGAGCAATATTTTTTTGGATGGGAATCATTTAGAATCTGATGGGTGCTATTTATCCTGGAAAATCAAAATCTTCCAGGCAGGCATTATCGAGAGTTAATTTATAAGCACATATTTGTGGTAAAAGCGATGTTTCAAATACAGATTATGGATATGCACTTATTTTTATTAAGCTGGTGACAAGAGTTTAAAGAGTATAATATGCTTGAAATGAAAATGCATACTGCACGTCTTCCTTCATCACTTCCAACACAAGCTTCAGTGATTTCTTTATAATACAGCTGTTGTTCCACGCTGAGCTCGTGTGTAGCAAGTTGTTTGACATGTACTGACTCTGATGCTTTCAACCGAGCCGCTTTGCCACACATTGGTTTACCTACAATGATGATAATATTTTATAGTTGAATAAGTAGTGTAATAATAATATACAAGAAGTGATGAAAAAGTATGGGTACTTGTCCATACAGGACCAATACTAAGGACTAATACAAATACTCTGTTTATTATTAATATTAATTTATTGGAAGTTTCTTCAGAAACAATTAAAAAATAGTGAATAAAACCTGGGCATTGAAAAATATTTTAATTAACCCAGGCAACTAAGAAGTAGATATTTATGCCCGTTTGCACTAAACTTAGGAATCGCCTAATTTCCTGCCCAACTTGTTTAGGCTTATCCTAGCGTTTAAAAAGCTTGCACTAACCTTAGGCCATTCCTAAATCCACTTAGGAGATGCCTAACTTTATGAGCCCGATTAGTAAGCGCCCAAGCGTAGGCGATACTTAAGTTGAATTTTTTGTAGTCTGTGGACCATTTTGATTGGTCTCACGGTTGATATGTACCTACTCTGTGGTTGATAGGTATCACAACCACAGAGTACCTACATTGTTATTGTGATTGTTATTTAGGTAGAACACTACACTGATCACAAGCAAAATGGCACAAGATTTATTAGATTCTTTCTCCTTCTTTCTCATTATGTCACCACTGGAATTGTGAATTTGGGTGATTTTTGCCCAAGCCTGTTCTTTCTCTTTATTTGATGCAGTATCGTGTGCAACTTTGGAAATAATGCACTGCCCCTCTTCGCACAACAACCGTACAAACCGCAACTTCTCCTCTGCCGTAAAATTGGCAGTTCTTTTTCATTTATTTATTTGTCTTTCCATTTTAATTGCTGATTTATAAAATCCCCTAAAATAAATAACCTTCAACTCCTCGTACTTATTGTCACCTGTGCAATATATAAACCAATAAAATAAAATACACCAATGTTTTAGCTTTTGTCTCTATTCAACTCATGCCTGAGGTTATGACAAGATAAGGTAAAAAAATATTCTAGTGTTTACATTACTTTGCAAGATATATTTTTTAAAAAAAACCATAAACAATCATTCATTCCATTCGTTCCTAGAGATGCCTAACTAGGCAATGCCTAAGTTACGACACAGCAAGGACAAGACTGTCAGTGCAAACGAATTTTTTTGCTAGGCCGTTCTTAAGCCTAGGTGTATCTTAACTAGGACAAGCCTAACTTGAGTTTAGTGCAAACGGGCATTAGTCTCTTAGCTAACTTTACCACTAAAGTTGAAAATTAATGTATATGACATTCCAATACCATTGGGTGCGGTTTTCACTCATACTTTTCTAAATCAAATTCAATCATTTCAACTATATTTCAATATTAATTCTGAAAATAGTAACAAAATGTAAGTCATTATTATAACAACACCATACAAGTTGTTAATCTACCATACAGTTTTTCCAGGTCTTGAAGCTGTTGTTTGGTAAAATGAAATAGCTTTTTGTATCTCCTATAAATTAGCAGAATATTGCTTGCCTAGTGTTGTTAGCTAAGCAACAAGGTGTAAAAATACATACCAGCAGAATCTTTATTAGCTGGTTTGCTTAGTTTGGTAATAGGGTCAACTGATTCCGATTTTTGTGCCTCTTTAGACAGTGGAGGGGGGTTTTCTGGAACTGTAGGCTGTACACCATCGACACTCAACCAATGAGCCCTCAGGGAAACATCAAGTGGTATTTTTGGAGGTGGTGCAGACAGTATTTCAGACAAATCAATGTCTTTCTCTTCAATAAAATGCAGTTCTCTACCACCTCCTGATGCAAATCTGAACGGCAATGAGTCAGGTTGGATAAATCCATACTGTGGCTAAAATTCAAAAACCTTTTTAGCATCAGTTGCATCAATCAATACATGCAATCATGACTGCTAATTACTATATACATACCTCAATATTTTGAACTTTTAATGCATGGTCAATGTCAGTAATGGACAGTTTCTGACGTTTAGAGTGCTGCATGAACTTCATAGCATCTTGAACTATAATTTTAACGCGATAAGAGACATCATCGGCCAACTCTTTAGCAGCATCGTCAACTAGACTTCCAATACCAACACTTTCTGCTATAACTTTTACAGAATCTACAGTGAATGATGAACCGTATCCTAGTTCAGATTCGCTCATCTTGAAAAGCTATGTACACTTGACACTATAAAACATGAAATAAACATCTAATAAACTAGTATCAGACCTATAGTGTAATAATTTGTGTACATAACATAATTGGAAAATTAGAAGGTAAGTTGGAAAATGGAACTTGGAGGCTCGAGTTTCAGGTTAAACAATACCACAACAATACATAAGTCTTATCTATGGGCTCGAGCTGGAGCCTCAGACCTAGTGTTGAGTAGGACTTACAAGAGGCGGGACATTTGTCCCGGACATGACGTCAAAATGTAAGAGCGGCTCAACGTTTCAAAATGTCCTACTTCACATTTTATGTCGCATTCGTGCGTATGTGTTTGAGTGTACTAGAGTGAAAGAGAATGCGTCGCCGCGCCGTCGTGTCTCGCCGCCGCGTAGCGCGTGTTGTCTCGCTTCGTCTCGCGTCGCGTTACCTCTTTGCCTCTCGGCCGCGTTTGCTTCTTACTTCATTTATTTATTGCGACTAATGCGAGTGTGAGCCAGCGAGACATCGAAGTGTCAGTCTGGCGTCTGCGCTTCTTTTTTTATTTATTATACCCATTTATTATATAAAACTGTTTTAATCACGTATTTCGTTTAATTATATAAAAAAATGTCGAATAAAATATAGAATAAAATATTTGTTATTAGCAGCGGTTATTAGGTTATTACAAAATAATACAACTTGAGTAGGTACTGAACTGACAATCAGTTGATTATGTCAGAAATTATGTCAATTCCTTCATTTATCTTTATGGAGTTGAGTTTGAGTAGTAAAATGTAAGTATTAAGCCAGTCACACTTTTGAAAGGTACAATTAAATGCACCAGTACGCGATGACATAATCACTCGTAACCTCAAATGAACCGCTATGCTTAAAGACGGCTCGCCTCTTTTGAAGTGGTACATTGTACTGGCTCAGTACAAAAAAGAGGCTACTCTTACAAACTCTTTTTCAAGTCATGTCCTACCCAACACTACTCAGACCTCAGTATATATAATGTGCTCTGTGTGGAGCTGTGGTGTGGAGCCTGTGTGCCAATGCCTGAGCCATGGAGGAAGGAATTACGACTGCCGTCTATCATTATTCTATGGCCTGAGCAGAGTTGGAGACCAGAGACTAGTAACCAGAGTGGAGACACCGACCAGAAACAAAAGGTCCACAGATTAGGTACTATCATGTAGTGATTGTGGCTGTGTTCCGAAATACACTGCGAGCACTGTAAGGTGTGACGTCAATTTAGTACACTGCGAAGCCGTTCCTTTATAGTTAGTTATACAGCCGAGCGATCGCGTAACTTCTGCATCAATCATTGATACATCGCAATCACCTCTGATTGGTTAACACTCTTCCACTATTGGACATAATCCATTGACGCAGCAAGAATGCCATAAATTCAGCCAATTACAACAATTGATACTGTAACAATGATTGATGCAGAAGTTACGCGATCGCTCGGCTGGGTACTGCTTATAACGGAACGCTGTCAGCACTGAGACAAACACGAGCACCTTACCTCGAAAACGCCAGTGCTCACAGTACAAAGATGGCGTCGATTAATGACGTCATATATTTCCGATACTACTGCAGCAGTTTACTGTCAGTTACCCCCCTGCTACACACTGCCCGAGTGACGTGGGAAGTAGCGTGGGACGGAGGCAGAGACGTCGTGTGGCAACGATACTCGCCATGCTCTCGCCACGCTCCTCGTCCTCGCGCATCGCTCCCTGTTTTGTCGGTTTTTTGGGCGCGAGTCAAAGGACTGGCGATATGAGCGCGAGAGACCTCCCACACACTGCCCGCTACTCATTCGCAATCGAGCGCTCGTAGCAGAAGCACGCGCAATCATGCCGTCGCCGCCGCCGCCAGCCGATGTTTTATGTTTTAAATATATTATGTTGGTACCTATACCTACATTATGATGCCCGTGAATTAAAAAAGTTCCTGCGGGAACTTTTTAATTTGCCGGGATAAAAGTAGCCTATATTGTGTTATTTCAGACTTTATTCTATTGATGCCCGCGACTTCGTCCGCGTGGATTGAGGTTCTTTGGTTCCCGCGGGAACTCTAATTTGCCGGGATATAAATTAGCCTCTATGTTATTCCATAAGTATATTAGTATAGAGAAGCTTGTTTTTTAAAAGTACTAGCTGATACCCGCGACTTCGTCCACTTGGAATAAGTTTTTTTAATCCCCACGGGAACCATTGATATATTAACTCTAATTTTCCGGGATAAAACTATGCATATGTCGATCTCCGAGTCCTAAACTATACCCATGCAAAAAATCACGTCGATCCGTTGCTCTGTTGCGACGTGATTGAAGGACAAACCAACAAACAAACACTTGGTAGAGGGGATGAAAGTCAAAATATATGTACTTAGTTGTAATTCATTAACGCGTAGTCTGATTTCATTCATTCTTTTTTGTTCGAAAGTACGTACTTACTACTTACCTACTTTAAAAATTGATCTGTAAAAATTTCAAGGTCATTGGGTTTGTAGTTTAGAAGCATTGATGTAGAATTTTAGTAGTATGTTTAGAAGTATCGAAACTATCATTATACACAGCAATGAACGTCCAAAATAACTTGAAGCCTATAATGTGTTATTTTTTGCATGGGTTGGTATACCTAGTTGAGGACCTGGCCCCTTATTCTCTAACTCAGTGGCTATCAGAAAATGAAAGACACTGACATATTTATTATCCATTGAATGTTCGCTATGAAAATGTTATTATTACTTCATAGCAAACCTTCAATGGATAAAAAATATATGTATGTACTTTTTCCCGGAGTGTATGTTTAGGCACACAATGGGGCAAATAAAACACTAACTTTAGCAATTAGTGGTTTTAATGTTTATCCGTCGATGGATGTAAAACGAATGAAATTGCATAATTAATAAAGTCAAGTACAGTGTTGACAAACGCCTGTTAAAGTTTTAGAGCAATTATTGTATGTGATAAACTAGTGTTCCGAAGTGGCCAGGCGTCTGCGCCGGAACACGTTGCAATAAGGAGTTCCCGTGGGAAGTCGCGGGTATCAGCTAGTTTATAATATTAGTATGGATTTTGAACTTAGAGCTTATTATTTTTATATAATTTAATAGGTACATTTATATAGTTAAATATGCTAAACAAGGATAGCGCGCACGCAGCCACAGTTTCAACCTCCATTGTGTGTTACGTGTAGCAAGTGCAAATGACCTATATACCTATATTATGTTTTAAATAAATCATGTTGGTACCTATACCTACATTATGATGCGCGTGACTTCGTCTGCGTGAATTAAAAAAGTTCCCGCGGGAAGTTTTTAATTTGCCGGGATAAAAGTAGCTAGGTATATTGTGTTATTTCAGACTATAATCTATGATGCCCGCGACTTCGTCCGCGTGGATTGAGGTTCTTTGGTTCCCGCGGGAACTCTTTAATTTGCCGGGATCTAAATTAGCCTCTATGTTGTTCCTTATGTATATTAGTATAGAGAAGCTTGTTTTTTAAAAGTACTAGCTGATACCCGCGACTTCGTCCACTTGGAATAAGTTTTTTTAATCCCCACGGGAACCATTGATATATTAACTCTAATTTTCCGGGATAAAACTATGCATATGTCGATCTCCGAGTCCTAAACTATACCCATGCAAAAAATCACGTCGATCCGTTGCTCTGTTGCGACGTGATTGAAGGACAAACCAACAAACAAACACTTGGTAGAGGGGATGAAAGTCAAAATATATGTACTTAGTTGTAATTCATTAACGCGTAGTCTGATTTCATTCATTCTTTTTTGTTCGAAAGTACGTACTTACTACTTACCTACTTTAAAAATTGATCTGTAAAAATTTCAAGGTCATTGGGTTTGTAGTTTAGAAGCATTGATGTAGAATTTTAGTAGTATGTTTAGAAGTATCGAAACTATCATTATACACAGCAATGAACGTCCAAAATAACTTGAAGCCTATAATGTGTTATTTTTTGCATGGGTTGGTATACCTAGTTGAGGACCTGGCCCCTTATTCTCTAACTCAGTGGCTATCAGAAAATGAAAGACACTGACATATTTATTATCCATTGAATGTTCGCTATGAAAATGTTATTATTACTTCATAGCAAACCTTCAATGGATAAAAAATATATGTATGTACTTTTTCCCGGAGTGTATGTTTAGGCACACAATGGGGCAAATAAAACACTAACTTTAGCAATTAGTGGTTTTAATGTTTATCCGTCGATGGATGTAAAACGAATGAAATTGCATAATTAATAAAGTCAAGTACAGTGTTGACAAACGCCTGTTAAAGTTTTAGAGCAATTATTGTATGTGATAAACTAGTGTTCCGAAGTGGCCAGGCGTCTGCGCCGGAACACGTTGCAATAAGGAGTTCCCGTGGGAAGTCGCGGGTATCAGCTAGTTTATAATATTAGTATGGATTTTGAACTTAGAGCTTATTATTTTTATATAATTTAATAGGTACATTTATATAGTTAAATATGCTAAACAAGGATAGCGCGCACGCAGCCACAGTTTCAACCTCCATTGTGTGTTACGTGTAGCAAGTGCAAATGACCTATATACCTATATTATGTTTTAAATAAATCATGTTGGTACCTATACCTACATTATGATGCGCGTGACTTCGTCTGCGTGAATTAAAAAAGTTCCCGCGGGAAGTTTTTAATTTGCCGGGATAAAAGTAGCTAGGTATATTGTGTTATTTCAGACTATAATCTATGATGCCCGCGACTTCGTCCGCGTGGATTGAGGTTCTTTGGTTCCCGCGGGAACTCTTTAATTTGCCGGGATCTAAATTAGCCTCTATGTTGTTCCTTATGTATATTAGTATAGAGAAGCTTGTTTTTTAAAAGTACTAGCTGATACCCGCGACTTCGTCCACTTGGAATAGGTTTTTTAATTCCCACGGGAACCATTGAAATATTATACGAGAACTCTGTAATTTTCCGGGATAAAATGTAGCCTATGTCGATTTCCGGGTCCTAAACTATAGCCATGCAAAAAATCACGTCGATCCGTTGCTCTGTTGCGACGTGATTGAAGGAATTAAATATGCTAAACAAGCATAGCGCGCACGCAGCCACAGTTTCAACCTCCATTGTGTGTTACGTGTAGCAAGTGCAAATGACCTAGTGCGGAGCGTCGCGATTAATCGCGCGAGGAGAGCTGTGTGTGGCCACGGAGGGCAGCAACGCGGCAGAGCGAGGGCGTGCTACGCGGCAGCGCAAGGAGCATAGTGTAGCGGAGGCATTATAACTATACCCCCCTGCTACACACTGCCCGAGTGACGTGGGAAGTAGCGTGGGACGGAGGCAGAGACGTCGTGTGGCAACGATACTCGCCATGCTCTCACCACGCTCCTCGTCCTCGCGCATCGCTCCCTGTTTTGTCGGTTTTTTGGGCGCGAGTCAAAAGCCTCCGCTACACTATGCTCCTTGCGCTGCCGCGTAGCACGCCCTCACTCTGCCGCGTTGCTGCCCTCCGTGGCCACACACAGCTCTCCTCGCGCGATTAATCGCGACGCTCCGCACTAGGTCATTTGCACTTGCTACACGTAACACACAATGGAGGTTGAAACTGTGGCTGCGTGCGCGCTATGCTTGTTTAGCATATTTAATTCCTTCAATCACGTCGCAACAGAGCAACGGATCGACGTGATTTTTTGCATGGCTATAGTTTAGGACCCGGAAATCGACATAGGGAGTTCTCGTATAATATTTCAATGGTTCCCGTGGGAATTAAAAAACCTATTCCAAGTGGACGAAGTCGCGGGTATCAGCTAGTACTTTTAAAAAACAAGCTTCTCTATACTAATATACTTAAGGAACAACATAGAGGCTAATTTAGATCCCGGCAAATTAAAGAGTTCCCGCGGGAACCAAAGAACCTCAATCCACGCAGACGAAGTCGCGGGCATCATAATGTAGGTATAGGTACCAACATGATTTATTTAAAACATAATATAGGTATATAGGTCATTTGCACTTGCTACACGTAACACACAATGGAGGTTGAAACTGTGGCTGCGTGCGCGCTATCCTTGTTTAGCATATTTAACTATATAAATGTACCTATTAAATTATATAAAAATAATAAGCTCTAAGTTCAAAATCCATACTAATATTATAAACTAGCTGATACCCGCGACTTCCCACGGGAACTCCTTATTGCAACGTGTTCCGGCGCAGACGCCTGGCCACTTCGGAAAACTAGTTTATCACATACAATAATTGCTCTAAAACTTTAACAGGCGTTTGTCAACACTGTACTTGACTTTATTAATTATGCAATTTCATTCGTTTTACATCCATCGACGGATAAACATTAAAACCACTAATTGCTAAAGTTAGTGTTTTATTTGCCCCATTGTGTGCCTAAACATACACTCCGGGAAAAAAGTACATACATATATTTTTTATCCATTGAAGGTTTGCTATGAAGTAATAATAACATTTTCATAGCGAACATTCAATGGATAATAAATATGTCAGTGTCTTTCATTTTCTGATAGCCACTGAGTTAGAGAATAAGGGGCCAGGTCCTCAACTAGGTATACCAACCCATGCAAAAAATAACACATTATAGGCTTCAAGTTATTTTGGACGTTCATTGCTGTGTATAATGATAGTTTCGATACTTCTAAACATACTACTAAAATTCTACATCAATGCTTCTAAACTACAAACCCAATGACCTTGAAATTTTTACAGATCAATTTTTAAAGTAGGTAAGTAGTAAGTACGTACTTTCGAACAAAAAAGAATGAATGAAATCAGACTACGCGTTAATGAAAATTACAACTAAGTACATATACTTTGACTTTCATCCCCTCTACCAAGTGTTTGTTTGTTGGTTTGTCCTTCAATCACGTCGCAACAGAGCAACGGATCGACGTGATTTTTTGCATGGGTATAGTTTAGGACTCGGAGATCGACATAGTTTTATCCCGGAAAATTAGAGTTAATATATCAATGGTTCCCGTGGGGATTAAAAAAACTTATTCCAAGTGGACGAAGTCGCGGGTATCAGCTAGTACTTTTAAAAAACAAGCTTCTCTATACTAATATACTTATGGAATAACATAGAGGCTAATTTATATCCCGGCAAATTAGAGTTCCCGCGGGAACCAAAGAACCTCAATCCACGCGGACGAAGTCGCGGGCATCAATAGATTATAGTCTGAAATAACACAATATAAGCTACTTTTATCCCGGCAAATTAAAAAGTTCCCGCAGGAACTTTTTTAATTCACGCAGACGAAGTCACGGGCATCATAATGTAGGTATAGGTACCAACATAATATTATATTTAAAACATAAAACATCGGCTGGCGGCGGCGGCGACGGCATGATTGCGCGTGCTTCTGCTACGAGCGCTAGATTGCGAATGAGTAGCGGGCAGTGTGTGGGAGGTCTCTCGCGCTCATATCGCCAGTCCTTTGACTCGCGCCCAAAAAACCGACAAAACAGGGAGCGATGCGCGAGGACGAGGAGCGTGGCGAGAGCATGGCGAGTATCGTTGCCACACGACGTCTCTGCCTCCGTCCCACGCTACTTCCCACGTCACTCGGGCAGTGTGTAGCAGGGGGGAAAGGACTGGCGATATGAGCGCGAGAGACCTCCCACACACTGCCCGCTACTCATTCGCAATCGAGCGCTCGTAGCAGAAGCACGCGCAATCATGCCGTCGCCGCCGCCGCCAGCCGATGAATGGAGTAACGATAAAACGTTACTACCTATATTATTATGTTTTAAATAAATCATGTTGGTACCAGTGGCGATTCTTCTAAGATTGCGCAGCTTGCGCCGCAATACCAATAATTATGAATAAGTTACTTACCAATTATACTAGATCTATACACGAAGAAATTTTTGTGGTTTTAAAGCCGCGGCGAGTTTAATCGCCTTTAGCAGTACTATCGACTCAATTTTTTTTAATTTTTTTTAAGTACTTACTTTTTTGAGTTAGATTTTTTTTTTCGAAATAAACTCGAAACTGTGAGAAACATTAGTAGTGGTACGCGGCGAAGTTCAAAGAAGCTAGCCGGCGCGAGCGGCGTCTGACGTCAATCATCGAACCGATTCGGGGTTTAAAAGCCCCGCCCCTCAATCCTTTGAAACGGCCCGCGCGCCGCTGACCGCTCGCGGCTAGCCGACTTCCGGCCTCAGTTACGCAAAACACGTCACGCGTGCCGTAAGTGGCGCTAATTCGTTTCAAATACGCGCAAAAATGGATCGCCATTATTACGAATACTCCAATTTGGAATACCTAAGTAGGTATGGTGCAAATGTACGCCATTGCAAATTACAATGCGACAGAAGCTCGACGGCTCTACGCACAACCGGATCACTTAAATTCCCTTCGTCTGCGAGGAATCCGAAACCAACAAGTTCCGTCGAGTATCACTATCTTAGCCGCAGCGCAGCGTTTAGTCGACCATGGGCAATTCCGAACACCAGAGCATGTTCAAGGTCGAGGTCGTCCCCGCATGTACTCGCCGGAACTCGACGAGGAAATCTGGAATACCTACTTCGAACGCGATCCTCGGCGAAGCACCCGAATGGCTGCAATTAGGTTTAACGTGAGCCAGTATTACGTGTGGAAGTTGTTAAACTCAGAAGGCTTACATGCATACCATTTTAGGCGTGTACATGCACTTCACGAGAACGATGGACCAGCTAGGATTGAGTTTTGTCAGTGGTTATTAAACAATCGTGAATTAAGCATTCTGTGGACTGTCTAGTCAACTTTTACTCGTATTGGAATTTTTAACCAGCACAATAAACATTTTTGGGCCCCCACGTGATCCGCGAAAGTGCTCGAATCAAAGAAAGTGCGTAAATACGTGATTGTAAAATTTAATACCTAAAATAAGTGTACCCACCTACCTCGTGAGCTGTAAATAACCTGCAATGATTATGTAAGTATTGCCGCCTTAAAACTTTCATCTAATCTTTACCTAATGTTAAACAGCTGATAGCCGTGGGTACGTACCTAGGTGAACGACCAGTCGTGCGCCGCTCGGTTCAAGCGTCACGTGACTCGCTCAGTCAGCTGGCGCTACTAATTGAACGCAACATTTTCGAAATAATAATTTCTCGATTTTTTATTTTTTATTTTAATACTTGGGTCAGGATAAATGGTAGAAGTAAATTGTACTGTTAATTTCGAATCACCTCGCAGGGGCCTTAAAACCACTAAAAATTCAGCTTGTATAAGTAATATACTAATATTTTATAACATGAAATATAACCATTCACAAAACATAAGTTTATCAATTAAATGATTGCGTTAATCGATAATTATTTAAAATCACGCACGCTCCATGACGACCTCGCACCTTGGTTGTGAGTTGTGAGTTGTGACGTGCGCCGCATCGCCACGTGGCTCGTACTGCGCGAATCTTCGAACTCCGTCGGCCCGCTTAACTACTCCCGCTCACTACGGGCCGAAGGCGTGCACTATGACTTGCGCATGTGCCGTGTAGTATTATTTACGAAACTCAAAAACCACTCAACCGATTTTAAAAATTCTTTCACCTATAGAAAGCTACATTATCGGCGAGTAACATAGGCTATATTTTATTTTGAAAAACATTAAAGATCCCTACGAATATTGCAATAATGTGAGTGAAGTCGGAAAAAATTGTCTCATCTGAGAGCTTCCGTGGCGTGCGCTGCGTAAATGGTAAAAGTTACACGAAAACAATGTATGGTGGAATTGTTCCTCTCAAAAAGTTCTAAAAAAAAGTCCGCGACAGCATATAGCTATCTTTTAAGGTCGTCTCACAACAACCGTCATTATGATTTTCAAATTTGGTCTAAAACAATGCTTTACTCGCGAAGGTGTTTTTACCCACATAGTATTAATCCTTATCAAAATAAAATGGTTGTTCATCTCAAGTATTTAATATAGATCAAATTCGTCCTTACACCATTTAATTCAGATGAATATCTTAGAAAATATCATAGTAATAATGTAACGCGCACTATACTAATATTATAAAGAGGTACCTACCTAAAGTTTGTGAGGTTGTAGGGGGTAATCTCTGGATATACTTAAAACCGATTGAAAAAAATTATTCCACGCGGACAAAGTCGCGGGAATCTGCTAGTGTAAGATAAATAAAAATAGTATTTTTTATTCTAGTAAGTACACGTTACCCCTTGACTGCAATGTCACCAGGTGGTGGGTGATGATGTAAGTACCTACTCTAAGATGGCGGGAAAACCTGTTAGGGATATACCTATCAGTTATATTAAACCTATGTAACTAACCCCTAATCAGTGATATATGAGGTAAATGTGTTTTATTGAGAAAACCATCAGCTAGCGCAAACCCAAGATTGACCACCAGGAATCGCCACTGGTTGGTACCTATACCTACATTATGATGCGCGTGACTTCGTCTGCGTGAATTAAAAAAGTTCCCGCGGGAAGTTTTTAATTTGCCGGGACAAAAGTAGCTATATTGTGTTATTTCAGACTATAATCTATTGATACCCGCGACTTCGTCCGCGTGGATTGAGGTTCTTTGGTTCCCGCGGGAACTCTTTAATTTGCCGGGATATAAATTAGCCTCTATGTTATTCCATAAGTATATTAGTATAGAGAAGCTTGTTTTTTAAAAGTACTAGCTGATACCCGCGACTTCGTCCACTTGGAATAAGTTTTTTTAATTCCCACGGGAACCATTGAAATATTATACGAGAACTCTGTAATTTTCCGGGATAAAATGTAGCCTATGTCGATTTCCGGGTCCTAAACTACATCCATGCAAAAAATCACGTCGATCCGTTGCTCTGTTGCGACGTGATTGAAGGACAAACCAACAAACAAACACTTGGTAGAGGGGATGAAAGTCAAAATATATGTACTTAGTTGTAATTCATTAACGAGTAGTCTGATTTCATTCATTCTTTTTTGTTCGAAAGTACGTACTTACCTACTTTAAAAATTGATCTGTAAAAATTTCAAGGTCATTGGGTTTGTAGTTTAGAAGTATCGACACTATCATTATACACAGCAATGAACGTCCAAAATATGTAACTTGAATAATGTGTTATTTTATGCATGGGTTGGTATACCTAGTTGAGGACCTGGCCCCTTATTCTCTACTCAGTGGCTATCAGAAAATGAAAGACACTGACATATTTATTATCCATTGAATGTTCGCTATGAAAATGTTATTATTACTTCATAGCAAACCTTCAATGGATAAAAAATATATGTCAGTGGCTTTCATTTTCTCATAACTGAGTTAGAGAATAGGGGGGCTGGACTTTTTCTCGGAGTGTATGTTTAGGCACACAATGGGGCAAATAAAACACTAACTTTAGCAATTAGTGGTTTTAATGTTTATCCGTCGATGGATGTAAAACGAATGAAATTGCATAATTAATAAAGTCAAGTACAGTGTTGACAAACGCCTGTTAAAGTTTTAGAGCAATTATTGTATGTGATAAACTAGTGTTCCGAAGTGGCCAGGCGTCTGCGCCGGAACACGTTGCAATAAGGAGTTCCCGTGGGAATTTAAAAAAACTTATTCCACGCAGACGAAGTCGCGGGTATCAGCTAGTTTATAATATTAGTATGGATTTTTAACTTAGAGCTTATTATCCATACTAATATTATAAATGCGAAAGTGTGTCTGTCTGTCTGTCTGTCTGTCTGTCTGCTACGCTTTCCCGGCCCATCTTTTCAACCGATTTTGCTGAAATTTGGTATAGAGGTAGGCTATATCCCGGGGAAGGACATAGGGTACTTTTTATCCCGGAAAATGAAGGAGTTCCCGCGGGAATCAAAAAAGGTAAATCCACGCGGACGAAGTCGCGGGCATCATCTAGTTTTTATATAATTTAATAGGACGTACATTTATATAGTTAAATATGCTAAACAAGGATAGCGCGCACGCAGCCACAGTTTCAACCTCCATTGTGTGTTACGTGTAGCAAGTGCAAATGACCTAGTGCGGAGCGTCGCGATTAATCGCGCGAGGAGAGCTGTGTGACGTGTGTGGCCACGGAGGGCAGCAACGCGGCAGAGCGAGGGCGTGCTACGCGGCAGCGCGAGGAGCATAGTGTAGCGGAGGCAATAGAAATATGAAGACGGCAGTCGTAATTCCTTCTTCCATGGTTATAACGGAACGAATTTCTCCACAGTAAAGAGCAATGAACACTGAACAGTGCTCGCAGTCTTAACGGAACACAGCCATATTTTATCTTATTATACTATCAAATTCAAAATACCCTATTCTTGTACAAATAATACGGGTCGTTCTGTACACATAATTTTGTCGCTTAGTATTTGTTTGTTTACATTAAAGGTAACAGAAATGTTTTTTGAGTATTTATTTATTTAAAGAGAATTCTTAAGGTGCCTAGAGCTCGAAAGTCCAAGCCACAAAAAATGTCTTGTGCCTATGAGGTATGTAAATCCAATAGTTTAAGAAAAGAAAATGAAACAGAATCTGTAGGGTTTCATCGGTGAGTTTTGGCAATGGTACTTGTTTATGACTAATTTTTTTTTAGTAAATTGGTAATCAAAGGTAAGAAAAAGTAAATAAATAAGTCTAAGTACTCAATTGCATACTTATTTAATAATAATAATAATATTTTTTTGGCAAAACGCTTTTAGGTTACTAGTGCTGTGAAATAGATTATCGATAATTATTGCACTAGTACGTACATACGAGTATTATGTACTCTCTAATCTCTATGTTGTAGATTTCCTAAAAATGAACTAATAAAAAGGAAATGGATAGAAATGATAAAAATACCTAATTGGACACCCGGCATAACAGTCGTATTTGCTCAAAACATTTCACAGACTCATTTTTGCCAAACGAATACAACAAAATATGGAGGCGACTGAAATCAGATGCTACACCCACTATAAAACCCCAAGAAATAGGCGTTATCACGGCAAGACAGTTTAATATTTATAAATTAACTAGCTGACCCGGTGAACTTCGTACCGCCAACTTATGTCATTTAGGTACCAATTTAAAAAATTTGAATTTTGCGGTATTATACTGTCATCATTTCATTTTGAAATGGGATATTTGTTAGATGATATTTTGGGCGAATGATATTCTTTGTACGTATTATGTAAATAAAATAATATACTTATATTGAAACTTACTAACTAAACTGCATTTTAATCAATAACCCCGTGCGTAATTAGTATAAGGAGTGTGGTGCCAACCACGTAAAGATTTTTCATTTTGAAATGGGATATTTGGAAGATGATATTTTGGGCGAATGATATTCTTTGTATGTATTATGTAAATAAAATAATATACCTATATTGAAACTTACTAACTAAACTGCATTTTAATCAATAACCCCGTGCGTAATTTGTATAAGGAGTGTGGTGCCAACCACGTAAAGATTTAATTTACCTAGTTTTAATTAATTTAGTAGTGATATAGTTAAAATTTTACTTCTTTTATAAATTATTTAGTTGCTTTTTGGGTTTAAATAAGGTTATTTATTATTATTTTTAGTATTAAAGAATAAAATATCATGAAATTTGTAAACATTAAATGTACTAAGTACTTTAATTTCAGTAAAGTAGTGAAGTATTAAAATCACTTCCCTATTAATTTCACGACTTTTTTGCCAAGCTATAGTATGGCTTGTATATTTTTTTTAATTGTTAAAAACTGTTATCACCTATCTCGAAGGAACCCTATAATTTTTGGGATAAAAATATTCTCCAAGTTAGGTATCCCAGGGCAGAAAAGTATGTCAAGCTGCAATCAACCCTTGCAACTTGATAGTAAGTATTCACTGGTTTGAACACTGAACGTGATCGGTTAGCAGACAGCCAAAAATAAAAAATAAAACTGTATGGATACTGATAAAGGCTCTTTATGGCTACTAAAGCATCCTCTAATAAATGATTTTTTTATACAAAAATCATCCCTACATATTTCATAGATTACGTATGTTAGACAATAATATAATCGACTCCCACCCATCACTAGGAAAATCCTACCTAGTGACCTAAAAACCTGTGCCTAAAAACGATACCACGTTTTGACCAGAGACAAGTTCATGGTTTTGACCATGTACTCTGTGGTCTTTAAACATCCCACAGGTACTTTTTTTTCTTAACTAAGCACAGGTACCTACTATCGTTTTCTTTTTCAAATTGATACATAACATAAATCACAGAGTTATGGTTGGCCAACATTACAAATAAAATACCGAGAAAAATAAAAAGGTTGCCAGAATTTTTAAGCTTTTCCCAAAAAAAAGGAGTTTTGTGCGCTAATATGCTTACTGCTTTTATATATTTTTGGAGTTTACCTCCTTTAGAATCTATTTTTATATATAGGTATTTCAATTCAATTCAAAACATAATATATTATTCAAAATAGGTACCTACAAAGTACACCTTCTGAACGTCATGCTTACAAAGTATAAGACGGTGATAATTGACTATACTTTATTTCGTTGTATAACTGCTTCGTTACGTTACACTAAACCCATTTTTATCAACATTATTCTTTGTAAGTCCTTCATTTTTTATCATACCTCGCCCGAAACTTGTGTACGCTGTACGCTGTATAGCATAAACGTATGTTCGCTATGCAGCGTATAGTTTATGAATGTTCGCTACACAATTATTATTATATATTTTTATCATTGTGAATAAAATAAAAGTGTTAAGATAAATTTGTAAAGTAGTTTTTGATTTTTATCGATTAATTAGGTATAATAAAAATTTATACCTGAATAATTATTTTCTTTATACCTCGATTAGAACTTGAAATTACCAAGTAGACTATTTTAACTGGATAAATATAATCTATCTAAAATTAAAAATACAAAATATCTACATAATTATAATTATAAAAACAGAGTTTTTATACGGAAACAGAATTAATCTTTAAAACATGGCTACGATATGCTATTTAAGATACTGTCTGAACTAAAGAAATCCAATCTGACTATTTGTATGTGTTATCTAACGAAAATTAAAACAATTACGATTTTTTTAACTGACAGCCTCACTGTTCCTCTTTGACTGTAAGTGTAATCAATGAATATTGGGAATGCCGGAAGTCCGAAGCGAGCAATGTTCTTTGTTGGGAAGAGAACTGGGAAATTATGTTTTTCAACGGGCAACTCAGTAATGAAAGTCAAAAATTTTACTATTTCGCGTTTGAGCAAAAATAATGACGAGGTCCATTTTAGAGTGTAATATCAGCTTGGTAAATCACGTAGTTTTGTGTGATTTTGATTTTGTTCTGCTATAGATTCAGGATTTTGAATCAGTGATTTGTAAACATGTATAGAAACAAAAAGGACGTCGATAAACACGTGGATAGTTTGATGTTCAAATTGTCGCCGAAAGACGTAAGTTGTATTTTTCAAATTGATTTCTTTCAACGGTATTTTTCAATATACGGTCTAATTTTACATTTGTTTGCAGTTCAAGACTAGAGCATACTCCATTGCGCGGCTTTATTTCGAGGTGGGGGATTATGGGAGCTGTCAGAAATACGTCGAACAGTATCTCACCCAAAAATCGAATAACGCAGCCGCTCACAAACTACTCGGACAGGCGTTTCAAAAACTAGGACAGAAGGAAAAAGCAATTGAGCAGTTTAAAATTTCCCTTGATATTGATCCCACTCAAACAAGTACTATTCTGGATGGTGAGTAGGTACTTATTATAAGTTTTGGAAATATCTGGCATTTTACTGCATTGGTAACTACTTATGTTACAAGACCATAGGAATAAATGAATTAGCAATATTCCTTTGATAAGTAGCTGCAGAAATTATTATGATTTGATTTAAGTACTATGACTGATAAGAATTTTATTTAAGTTGTTTATACACCCCACTCCCACTCACTTAATTTCCTTCTAATCAGCACTCAATAATTAATAAATAGCAGTCTTTTAACTGTAAATAAAATGCATATTTAAATTAAGTACCTACTTAACTTACTGAAAGCTTAGTGTATTGTGGCAACTTAGCTGTCTTAGGAGGCCCACTTGCACAAGAACTCTTAAATTGATTTAGTTAAATATTTTAATGCTGTCCCTTTTTGGCAACCACAATATGCATTTGCCAAAAAGGGACAGCATTACAAAATTTAACTGAATCAGTTTAAATGTCCTTGTGCAAGCAGCCCTTAGAATATAATTATAGTGAATTTTAAATGTGAAAGGCATTGGCAAGTCTTCCTCCTCCTTGCAACAAATATTTTCACTTGGTTTATTATTTTATTTTTAAAAAATATCTGTAAACATAATATGTATATGTAATATTACAATTATGTGGAATATTTCTTGAATGCCATTGTTCCTGGTTGTTACTGTCACCATAGGCACCATTAACAATCTCATCCGAAGGCTACATCATTGTTACTGCTCACAATATAAACAGGTGACCTCTGAAGAGTGGTAAAAAGTGCAGAACAGGGCCGCCACCACCACACAGCCCATTAACGTCCCACTGCTGGGCACAGGTCTCCACTCTCATAGGAGAGAGGGAATTAGATCTTAGACCCACCTCGCTGCTCCAATGCGGGTTGGCAAGCTTTAACGGCTATTATCATGTTAGTGATAATAACCGGGACCGATGGCTTAACGTGCTCTCCCAGGCACGGGGGTGAAACACCGCCAACTTCCTAACTCCGGGCTAGTACTGAGAATTCTAGTCAGAAAAACCCCAATTATATCTAATGCCCGCGACTTCGTCTGCCTGGATTGAGGATTTTCGGTTCCCGTGGGAACTCTTTACTTAATTTTCTGGGATAAAAAGTAGCCTATGTGTTATTCCAGACTATAATCTATCTCTCTGCTAAGTTTTTGAACATTAAAATCAGCAATTAGGTTATTAGTTTTAAATAATAAAATCTGCATAAGCTATATTATATTATAGCCTGTATAGATTGGCCTTTTGCAGTAGGAAAACTTCATAATCTCATAGGAAATCAGAATTTGTATAAAGTATCTATATTTATGACGCACTTTCCCAATGTTAACCCAAAATTAAATAAATATGGCTGGAAATTTTAAATAATGAGTGAATTTAGTATTAAATATTGTAATTTAAGCCATTATAATAAAATTAATTGTGAGTACTAAGAACAAAGTATTAAGGAACATTGTTAACGCACCTTGGTACATCCGAAACGACAATATTCACGGGGACCTTAAAGTTGAATATGTCGACAGAATAATTGTGAAATTAGCTGAAGTCCACGAACATCGGCTTCACCATCACGTTAACATTGAGGCGATTCAGCTGCTCGACGTTACGCAGTTAGAAGACTTAAAAGAACCAAACCCTTTGAGCTAGTTCTCAATAGTGATTAGTGCTTAGTGATAAGTGAATAGTGAAAGTGTATTGTAAAGGGTCCCCGAAACGGTCATTTGCAATTGACAATATTTACGTGATTGATACACATTGATGCGAAAAATTGAAGCGATTGTCAATATTTCTACGTTATTGACAGTTAAATGACAAAAATTTTGATTGATGGCAATTGACGCGCTGTGCATTGACGTTCAATGACAGCAAATGACAATCGTTTTTTACTTTCAACCGCACCACTAAACATGGCGGACGTACCGGAACACGATTCCGACATGGATGAGCGCGATTTTGTTTTATTGCTCATATCATATCATAAAATTTTTATAATCATCCAGCTCTGTTTCTTTTTTGCAAATGTTCATGAGTACCTAAATCGATATCTTAGTTTATACCATTCCTTGCACCAACGTCTAGTTCTTTTTTTTTTTTCTGAGTAGAAACCGCAATAGTTACTGCAAGAAATGCTATAGGTATCTGCGTTTGAAATCATGTTTCGAGCGACTTGACTTTCTTCTTTACAGTTCAGAATCGGACTGAAGCAAGCGCAAATGATACACCTTCATTTGGAGCTTCAATCGCTCATCATTTAAAGTCTTCAATCACGTGAGCATTGTCAATTGCAAATGATCGTTTCGGGGACCCTTAAGTGCTGCCTTTAAGAACACAAGAATATAGTGTCTTTAAAATTGAATAAAGAAAGACTAAGAGATGTCAATGGACAACTTCTTAGTATATAAGATAATTTATAAGTTTAGGTTAACATTGAATTACTCATTAGTCTAATTTTAAGGCTAGATTGTAATCTTAGTGAGTATAGGTTGTAATATTCTATATACTCATCTTAATTAAAAAAAAAAAAAAAAAAATAAGTATTAAACAATATTTGCGTAAGAATTTAGTCAAAGCACATATTAATTCAATAATATTAAGGTTGCATACCTGAAAGGTAGGTTTGGAACCCTTATGAATTTTTTAATATAATAAAATATTGCTATAAAAATTATGGTAGGGGAGGCAATGATGCTGAATGTGGATTTACTCGAGCGTCGTGGAGAGTGGAGACCTAATGGAATTTGAAGATTAGATGGTAGAAAGAAAAAAAGGTTATATTATGATGTATATCGGCCGGATGTGGCAGCGTCTACTGGTTCTTTTTTTTTTTTTCATAATCGTCAGATTAAGATTTAGCACGTTTGGAACATGAAGCTGAACCGTCTGTATGATAATCTGACGCGCTCGAGTATTTCAAATAGTCCAGTCAAATAAGATCTGAAATCAAAATTTTGGCACAACTTTGCATTTTTGATAATAATATAATGTAGTTTTAATGATACAAAAACAATGTGTAATTGCGAAAAAATACTTTTGACTTTTTTTTCAACCCTATTTGTTTTTATATCATTTAAAACTACATAATATCAAAAATGCAAAGTTGTGCAAAAATTTTGATTTCAGATCTTATTTGACTGGACTAATGGCAATTTTTCTTTGCATTTTCAAAAAACCGCAGTGACTTGGCGTTTTTTCGTCAGCAGCAGAATCGTCAGTCATTTGAATAGGAGCTTCCTTTGGGTCCACTTAACATCTCTGAAAATCACTCGATTTTTTTGTTTTTTACCAATATATTTACTTCCGTACGGCCAACCCCACCATGCAAACGGGCAGACAAACATACCATTCGATAACAGACACACGTGGGGCGTATACGTTATCAATATCTGACGCGCTGGAGTAATTCCAAAAAATCCCCTCTTGGGCTCCCCTACTATTATTTAATAATAATTAACAGATTGCCGTAGTCTTGATGTTTCGTGAGACAGTAAAATAGAAATGCCAAGCCACAGGGTTCTAAATTCAAACACAATTTTTCTCCCTGAATGAGCAAAAACTACTTTGTTTCGACAAAAACACTAGTTTTAAGCAGCAAAAATAATGGCTCTTTTTGAGCTAATGTGCTTAGGATACAACTTTAAACTAAACTGAATATAAAACAGTGGCATGTACCAACATATATATGCAATAGCCATTGTTTCGTTTATAGTTTCACCAACACCGGTATCCCATTCCCGGTATTAGACATTTCAATACTGACTGGTATTGAAAACCGGTGAAAAAGTCGGCGAAGGTATTTAAAGCCCTAGTTGTATCCCGGGAAGGACATAGGCTACGTTTTATCGCGGAAAGTAAAAGAATTCCAGCGGGAAACAAAAAAAAAAAAATCAACGCGGACGAAGTCGCGGGCATCATCTAGTATTAAATAATGATTAAAGTGAGGTATTTTGTTTTTGTTTCAGTTTGCGAATTACTAGCAGATGATGAGGTTACCATTGACTGTGGTCGTGCTAAGTACTGGTGTGAAAAGGCTGAAGCTATGTTTCCCAAACATCCAGTGACATTTAGCTTACGAGAAAAACTACTGGCTGTTGCTAATCCAGATCCAGAAGCTTTAGTGAAGTTATTAAAATCTGAACTGGAAACAAGACCAAAAGATGCTGTGCTACATGCCCGTCTTATAAAACATTTGCTTCATACTAATAACATCAAGGAAGCATATGAACATAGTTGTACTATTGAGTTTGATAAAAAGTTTTTTTCCAACAATTATTCGTGGTATGAAAGTCTCTCTGAGATACTAAAATGCAATCCTTTAACAACAAGTGATTGGTTATACCAATTGCTTTTATTAACAGTAAAAGAGAGAATTTGTATTTTAAGTCTTACTGAAACACCAAATTCTTCTTCCAAGAGCTTGGTTGAGTCAAGTGATCTTCTCCATGATTATGACCAAGCTATTGCTGGTGTGGCTAAAACTGGACCAACTTTGGGATTTCGAGAGTTTCATAATAGTCTTTTACAACATCACAGAGGGCAGTTGGCATTTCATACAGCAACCTATTTGCTTAAAAAGGCAAAAAAAGGACAACTGAATATGAGAGAGGCTAAGGAATGTTCAGCCCCATTGATGCTTATAGCTTGGCAATCAATTCCACTTGATCCAAAAGTTAACTGGTTAGCTCATGCACCTGAAAAACAACAGAATGCTGTGCGTCGTTGGTATCTGGAGGGATCTTTTAGATGTTCCCAATCTGGTCATTTTTTGCTGTTTAATATGCAGGATAAAAGTCAAGTACTTCTGGATCAAATTTCCCAATTTTGCTCTGGAATGCATTGGAAGGATAAATTATATGAAAGAGTATTTACTGCACCAGAGCAAATTACAAAAAAGAAATCATCCTATTTAGTATCAGATACATTTATTGCACCTTCATTAAGACTACCAAGAAAAGCTGAAGTACAGGCTTATGATGATGATGCACAAAGAGAATATCCTAATTCTCTTCACCATTTTGTATGGATCCTACTAAATTATAAAAATTATGCCGAGTTTAGATGCACATTATTTGATATGCTTACCCCAACAGCTGTTATTAGCTGTGGCCCTGAAACACTGAATAAAATGGATATCTTAGCTTTTTTATTCAGTGCAACACTAACAACACAAAAACTAAGAGACAATAAAACTAATTATGTATCTACAGAAATGGCAGAGCTTCTTCCAGCTAACATAACGGATCTTATGTGTTCCCTCCCTCAAACGAAATGGTGGGACTGTGCATATAAGTTCAGTCAAAATGAGCTGGGTGTTGAGTATACTGATATACGGTCCACATTGAGTCGTGGTATTGAAGTTTTGCGATGTATTGACAACCATGGGTTAGATCTTGAATTATTATGTATATTAGGACGCATCTTTATTGAAAAAGCAAAAAAAGCAAATACTTCAGAAGAAAAAGCAAACCTAGAAATTAGAGCTCAACTTTATTATGCGTCAGCAATACCGCTTCTTGAAAAATTAAAATCAAAAGGTGTTTTAAAGTTACCTGAAAAAAGAATGTTTGAATATACACACAAACAGCTGAGTACAAAAGAAATTAATGTTCTTTTAGAAGAGAGCAAGCTTCAAGTAGCTCTATCATATTTTAATGAAGGAGAATATGAAAAGGTTGTTAATCTTTTAACTAATGTGAAATCACCACAAGCTTATTACTATCTCAGTGAAACATATAAGAGGATTGCACTGGAGGAGAACAATTTGACAAGGACTAATGATAACAAGTATCCAAGTTTATTAAATAAAGCCAAGCAGTTTGCTTACAAAGCTTTAGATAAATTTAAAGATTTAGAAGAGCCTAGATGCAAGACTTTATATACTGATATACAATCATTAATAGAAGATTTAGAATCACGTCTCAACAGGGTTGATTTTGATATGTCAGCTGATGTTACGAACGATGTGGAATCATCAGACGAATATGTATCTGTTACTGAAATTGGACCAATGCGATCTAAATCCAATCATTATCAGAAAGTAAGTTCTACACCTAAACAAACAAGACGAAACATAAACGTCAATGCTTCAGCCTACCGGACTGCAATGGATTCACAATCACATGAAACGGGTCAAGTAGATCAATTTTATTTAGAAAGAATAGAAAGGCAAATAAAAAACTTGCAAAGAACTGAAACAACAATCAATGACTTTATGGATCAAACCAGGAACTGGTTTGAAGAGAATCGAAAATTAGGTAACCATATAATTAGTACAATCAATTCTAATATCGAAAACACGACAGATCAATTTAAACTTCTTAAAATATCTGTTGATCAAGTCAAGAAACAAATGGATGAATGCAGGAATGATTCTAAGGATGTAGCAGATTTAAAGAAACAAATTGCAGAGTTGAAAAAAGATGTCAATAAACTGAAGAAACCTACAGATCAAGCTATAGATGAAAATGATATATACAATTTGGAAGATGAATACCGAACAAACGATAATACAACTTTTGGGGCACAACTTCCCTTTACAGCTCCACAAGTTGTGCCACCCTTTGCCCAACGTCTTGTGCCTCCTTTCTCTATGACATCAAACCCATACCAATTATATGGACAGAATTTCTATAATCTTTACAATCAATATTCCCAGTTTGCACAACCTCCAGCTGTGCCAGGCGCGCCGCAGCTTTTTGATCCCACAAGAGCACAAATGAATTATCCTACCGTTTATCCTACACCAGATCAAATGTATCTTGATGTAGCACACCTTGTACCCCCAACGCTACCGACCGTTCCAACAATGCCTACAGTTCCTACTGCACACAATATACCACCCGTATCTACTATACCATCGACATCCGTTCCACCACCTACAACAGTAGCTACGTCTAAAGTATCTCTTTCTCTCGACCCAAAAGAAATTCCGAAATCGTTACCCGTGAATGTAGTGATAACTTCTTCTGACCCCTTGCCAACAAGTACTACTACCCCAGCACCGGTGCTAAGTGTTACAATACCTCAGAAACACATTAAAGGAAGTCCCCATAACTATCAAATACCATTGCCTTCTTCAACTGAAACTAAGACAGTAGCTCCGCCTGTTTTCAGTTTTCCTATATCCAACAATTCTACTGTAACAACTACTTCAAGTATTTTAAATTGGAATACGAAATTTTTATCCTCTCAAGCAGAAAATACTTTGACTATATCCACTGCTAACAACTATTTCAAAGATTCTGACAGTTCTAAAAACGTTGTTGATGGTGTATTCCCTGGTTTTTCACCAAATACCAGTATGAACAAATCAAGAACTTTATCTGAAAGAAGTAATACATCAATTGAAAATTATGATCCATGTCCAGACTTTAAACCCATTATACCATTACCTGCAGAAATAAAAATCACGACTGGCGAAGAAGATGAAACTGTAATATTTAGTTCTAGGGCGAAATTGTTTAGATTTGTTGATAAACAATGGAAAGAGAGAGGCATTGGTGAAATGAAATTGTTGAAACACAAAGTAACTGGCAAAGTAAGAGTACTTATGAGAAGAGAACAAGTCCACAAAATTTGTGCAAATCATATAATAACACATAACATGGAAATCAAACCTATGACAAATGAGACTAAAGCTTATTGTTGGGTAGCTCATGACTACGCTGAAGAATCTGTTATTCTAGAAAAGTTTTGTGTAAGGTTCAAAACAGTTGACTTAGGTAAAGAATTTTATGAAACATTTGAAAAGGCTCGCAAAGAGTCCGCTGATATAGTTGAAAATGAAGAAAGAAGTATTAATAATATTTCAAAACCAGTATCTGTAATAAACTATACCAAGGCCAACCTTTCTATAAAAGAAACTACAGCTCTCACTCAGTCTGGGAAAACGGTTGTGGGAGGTTTCACTTTCAGTAGTGCACCCACATTCAAACCTACTGTAGAAACCCCCGTTAGCGAAGCTAAGAATGTAGAAACTCAAAAGAATAAGATCAACGTTTTCAGTGGCATCACCTTTAATGCTCCAAATGCATTCACATTTGGTAATAATTTAAGTCTTGCTTCAAATGTAAATAAGGAAAGTAATAAAATACCAGTTAGTGTGGATTCAATTAATTTAAATACGTCCGATGTTGTTGAAGATTTTGAGCCAACAGTAGATTTTAAACCAGTTGTACCATTACCCGCTCTCGTTGAGCAAAAAACCGGTGAAGAAGATGAAATCATATTATTTGAACATAGAGCTAAGCTCTTGCGATTTGATGCCGGGGACAAAGAGTGGAAAGAAAGGGGTCTTGGTAATATAAAATTACTTGTGCATAAAGAAAACAATCACAAACTGCGGCTTTTGATGAGAAGAGAACAAATCATGAAAGTATGTTGCAATCATTCTGTAACTAAAGAAATGACATTCCAAAAAATGCCTAATTTGGATAAAGCTGTTACATGGTGCGCGAAAGATTTTTCGGAAGGAGAATTACTGTCAGAAACGTTTTGCCTTCGTTTTAAAACCGCACAAATATGTGATGACTTCATAGAAGCTGTTAAAACGGCTCAAACTAAAATTGCCGATGGCGCCAAAGCCGCAAAAGGAGAACAAAATGCTGCTAAACAAAATAATCAAATAGGATTTGGTGATAAGTTTAAACCTAAACCAGGGTCTTGGTTTTGTGAAGCGTGTTACACAAATAATTTAGAATCATTTGAGAAATGTGTTTGTTGTGAAACTCCAAACCCACAAAATAAGAGCTGTGGTAAAGAATCATCTACCAACGTTTCTGGATGGGGCGACAAATTTAAACCTAAACCAGGGTCTTGGGAATGTAAACAATGTTTGATTCGCAATGAAGAGGAGCTTGATCAATGTGGTGCATGTAATAGTCCCAAAGATGGAACTGTAAAAAAAACTGATGTCAAAGCCAATAATGTGCCTAAATTCAATTTTGGAATACCATCAACCATTACACAAAAACAAAATACAACAAGTACTAATCCAGTTATCCTTAAAGCCCCAGAGTCTTCTATATTTGGTGCAAATAATGTTTCGACGAAATTCAACTTTGGTATTCCGAAAACTGAAACAATCAAATTTGGCCCCACAACAAAATCTTTGAATACACAAAGTTTATTCAGTGCCAGTACAGTAAATGTTGAAACAAAAATTGAAACTTCGACTGCAACGCCTGTAAATTCAGCCTTATTACCAACACCCAATACAAATATTGCATCTTTCGGAAATAGCAGTGGAAACTTTGAATTTTCGTTCAAACCAAAAACTCCAACTAAAGGCAAGAGTCCTGTCAAGTCACCAAAAGAAAATAAAGATGACAGTGATGACAACGAATATGCATCTGAAGATGAAGGTCATCATATTCACTTTAGTCCAGTTATTCCAATGCCAGACAAGGTAAACAATTTCCTAATATATACTTTTCTACACCTATGTAACTATTAACTATATGGAAATCATGATATTATGACAAATGCGTATTTTAATAAATGTGTGGTTATTCGTATCTATAAATTATGTACAAACATTTTAGGTCGAAGTTATAACTGGAGAGGAGCATGAAGAAGAGCTTTACAGTCACAGGGCAAAGTTGTATATATTCAACAAGGAGTGGAAAGAACGTGGCATAGGCAATGTCAAAATCCTAAAACATAAGGAAACAGGCAATTTAAGGTAATTTTACTATATTAATTGTAATAATTCACGGCAAATCCTTAATAATTCATATTAAATAGTCACTGCTACTTTCAATGTCTTGTTTATTTTAATGTTTTAATTTACAGAGTCCTAATGAGACGAGAGCTAATTCACAAAATATGTCTTAATCATGCATTAGTACCTGAAATTACGTATAAGCCAAAGGATGACAAAACATGGCTTTTCTATGCCAATGATTACAGTGAAGGAGAGGTAGTTCTCCAACACTTTTGTCTTAGATTCAAAAATAAAGAAATAGCAATGCAATTTAAAGAGGCTATTGATAAAGCATTAGAGAGCAAAAATGATTCATCTGGTAGTATACATATATTGCATAACCGGAACACAAACTATGAAGATGTAGTTTTTATAAATGAAATAAAATCATCAAGTGAAGATAAGCAAAAAGCAAAAGAGCTTATGTTACCGGAGCATTTCTATACATACAAAAATAAAGATCCTTGTCCAGGTTGCCGAGGTTGTGATAATGATGACATCAAGAAACCAGAATCTGAGAAAGAACTTAAAAATTCAAACATTGCTTTACCAGCGGATTCAACGACTACACCACTAAAAAGTTCACCATTGGAATTCCAGAGTCCAATTGGATCAATTTATGGTACACCTAGTAATTTTGACAGGTCTACCAATACAACAATGTTCCGAACCCCATTGAGTGCTTTGAAATCAAATACGACCCAGGCTTCTTCATTAGCATCATCCACTTTTAGTTTCAGAGACAATGATTCAACAGATAAAGAAAATACTTTGACAGAAAGTCCAAAAACACCTGTTGTCTCACAACCAGTTTCATTTGTAAGTGGTGGAGTTGTTCAAAACCAAGCGGCTGCTACAAAAAGTTCAATTTTAGCTGCTCCCAAATTAAGTGCGCTGCAGTCTGCAAAAGAGAATACAACACTAACCAAATCTGGGTTTGGAGCTGAAGCTACATCTAATTTGGATCAAAATAAATCTGTGTTTGGCGAAAATAGGTCTAGCAGCACAGGACTATTAGCTAGCAAACCGATGTTTAGTTTTAACCCTCAAAATAACAAGGGAGACACTCAAACAACATCCTTATTTTCGGATACAAATTTTTCTCAAGTAAACTTATTCAGTAATAATTCTCTAGAAGGCTTATTTGGTCCTGCAGCTCTGAAAAGTATGCCATCAAAACCTACATTATTTGGAACCGGAATGTTTTCTTTTGGAAATTTAACTGAGCAAAGTCAGGATAAACCTAAAACTATATTTGGCACAGCAAGTACCGGTGAGAAAAACACAGCAAGCACTGATGAGAAAAAACCTTCAGATTCTACCAGTAACGTGCAACTTGGAAATGTGCAACAAATTCAAAGCAGTGTAAAAACTATTCCAGAGAAACCTGTTGAACAAGCCATTGTGGCTGGTGAAAAATCTAATAATGCATTGAGTCAAGTTAGCCAAATAAAGAAATCTGTTGAGCCAGTATCTAATGCTGATGCTGCACCAAAAGACACCTTATTCAAAATTGATAATTCACTGACATTTGAATCTTTATCATCGAGTGGTCCCGGATTCAGTACACAGAGTAAGTACAACTTAAATAATGATAAATTCACTGATGTAATTCGTTTATTTATTTATTAGCTCTTGTGTTTATCACATAAATAATTTTTTTTTCTAGAAAATCCTGATTTTATATGGGAGGGTGCTGGACAACAACTGTTTGCCACTGCTTCCGCCAAAGAGTCTGGCAACAAATCGAAGAACGACAGTGGTGCCGATGAATCCGCAGCGGGCGCCGAGGAGGAGTATGATCCGCATTACGATCCCATTGTGCCCATGCCTGACAAGATCACTGTGACTACAGGCGAAGAGGATGAGGTAATAATAAAAACCAAACTGGTGAGGCCTTGCCTCTAGTATGGTTGCTAATTTTTTCCCTTCTATGATCTAGATTCTAGATCTTTTGTGACATTCAATAATTACAATAGCAAGCAGCATTTTTCTGTGAAGCATCTTAGTAGATTCCACTTTGATTTAGAATATTTTACAAAGGTTTATGTTTTGTTTTATTTGGTATTGATGATTGTTGTATGGGATACTGTTGATACCTTAATAGTAAATACTAAATACATATAAATTTTACTTTTGGAGTAGGTAATGTCCAAATATAATTCTCAATACATTGTTATTTGGATGAATTTTTCAGCAAAAACTGTTTGGTGAACGCTGCAAGCTATTCCGATTTGATGAGAAATCCCGCGACTGGAAAGAACGTGGGGTCGGTGAAATGAAAATATTGTATCATTCTGAGCGCAACAGTTACCGATTTCTTCTCCGAAGAGAACAGGTAAATACAAATATTATAATATATATACTAATACTAATATATATCCCTCCAACATCCTAAGGCTGGCTGAACATTGGCGCTCATCTCCTAAGAAACAGGTGTTGTATTCAAGATCTCCTTACTGCAACATTTTACATATTCAGTAAGGAGGTCTTGTCCATACTCTTAGTGGTATCTTTCGATATGTCTCTTTAGTTGATTATTCTACTTTTGCAGTAGCAATGTAGGAAAGCTGCTTGAGATTGTATATCGTATAACGCAAAGGTTGCCTAAGCAGCTAGCCCGATTATAGTTTGTCCAAAAATATCTATTTGATTTTCTAAACTAATATTATAAAGAGGAAAGATTTGTTTGTTTGTTTGTAATGGATAAACTCAAAAACTACTCAACCGATTTTAAAAATTCTTTCACCTATCGGAAGCTTAATTATCAGCGAGTAACATATACTATACGGCTATATTTTATTTTTATAGATACTTACGAAAATTGCAATTATGTGAACTAAGTCGGAAAAATCCTCTCTTCTGAGAGCTTACGTGGCGTGCGCTGCCTAAATAGTTAAAGTTACACGAAAACAATGTATGGTGAAATTGTTCCTCTCAAAAAGTTCTAAAAAAAACTTAAATAAAAAGTTAAATAGCATACATCTATCTTTTAAGGTTGACTCACAATAACCATTTTTATAGCTATATTGGGTATATACTATTAGGATTATTAGTGCTACCCGTGCGAAGCCGGGGCGGATCGCTAGTATAATTATAAAATTGCTATCAAAATGTAATGATTTTTTTTAATAAGGGCTGGTGTTGGCGAACACACGTGCTCGGAACGGACGTTTAAGTTAACGATGACGGTGACGTTTTCTCTTTCGGTTTACACCAGAGCGTGCGGCGAGGCTATAGCAACTTCGCTTCAAAAATGTATTTATTTCTCTAGGTTCACAAAGCGGTGTTGAACATGCTCCTGCACATGGACATAAATTTGTTGCCGTTGAAAAACTCAGTCCGCGCTTGGACTTGGGCGGGCCACAACTACGCTGAAGGCGAAGGCGAACAGGAGACATTGGCTGTCAGGTTCAAGACGCCCGAAATAGCTACAGCCTTCCACGACAAGGTCACGGAGTGTGTTAGGGTGTGTATTCATAAACTTTAGACAAAATATTATGTATCCTGACTGGTCTGCTTTTATTTGTATTATTGCGGTTCTTTCATCTGATGGTTCTGATGTTCAAAAGGACAAATAATTCCCCAATTACAGATCATTAATTAATAGCTGAGAAATCTACTTTAATCACAATAATTTAAAAATATTGTTTTGGTCTTTGGACTGAAAGAAAACTATGTTATAAAGTTATGGTAAACAAATATTATATTCCATAGAATTTATTAATTAAAGTAAATTTAGTAGTCATATATTATTTTAATTAATAGTTATACATACAAATTGCTTAATTATAGTTATAAATTATTTATGCAGAAACTACAAGCCTCAGCCGCAGATGCCATAAGGAAAGAGAAAGAGGCACAAGAGATAAAAATTGAGAGTGTAGCTCCGTTGCGGCTACCAAAACATTTGGGGGAAGGTGCGCGCGCAGACTATAAGTCCCCGTTCACACAAACCACTGAACCAGATGCTGCAGCTACCTCTGAGGCAGGAAAGCAAGAAAATGGCGACTTGCAAAAGCCGGATGACTCGGGGGATGCGAAGCAAGTTCACTTCGAGGAGCCCGAGGACTATCACGGGAATTATGATGAATATGATCATGATTATGAGAACACAGAAGATTATGAGGACTACTACGGGGCAAGTGTTTTTTTTTAATAATTAAGCCGTACGATCGTACCTGGATGATGCAGTCTAAGATGGCAGTGGGTGTACTTTAATGGTAAAAAAAGTTTAAAGCATCCATTTGATTTGAAATCAATGCTTTATTTATTTTTTTACCTGTCTGTGGAACACACAGGGTCATGTAATCATAATTTTAAATTCATAATTTTTTTTTAATATTTAATATGACTTATGAGCATAGATAAAATTAAAGTATATATATATTAATTACTAGCTGATGCCCGTGACTTCATCCGCGTGTAGTGAGGTTTTTGGTTCCCGCGGGAAGTCTTTAATTTCTCGGGATTAAAACAAGCCATGTGTTATTCCAGACTATAATCTATGTCTATGCCAAATTTCATCCAGATCCGTTCATGCGTGATTGAGTAACAAACATCCATCCATCCAAACTTTCACATTTATAATATTAGTATTGATAAATAAAATTAAAATATCAATGTCAAAGGATACCACATGACCAAACTCACCAACATATTTAAACTGAAACGCCCTTTATAACGGAGTACCGTATAGCCTAATGGGTGGTACAGTTGCGGGCAAGGATTTTCCTTTGGCCTGAAAGACCATGCATTCACTAAATGATACAAGTGAATATAACTCAAAGAACACACATACATACATACAACACTTATAACTCACCTCATGAACCCTAAATAAATAAATCAATTGGTTTTTCTTTTGATATTTTATTATATATATTATTGACCGAGCGAAGCGAAGGTCTCTGAGTCTACTTGAGAGAATTGGCACTTGTCCGTCCGTCCGTCCGTCCGTCCGTCCGTCCGTCTGTCCGTCTGTCAGAGCCTTATAACTTCTGAATTACTGAACGTCATTACTTCAAGTTTAAATATACTTAATATGTAAACCGATGGCCTCCCGCCGAATATGGTTTAAAAAATTATAAAAATCTTTATTTCAGGGGGGCTCTCATAGAAGCGAATGCGGAGTAAAATATTTTTTATAGCGTTACTTAAGATTGCGGTATATCATTTTAAAGATAATGAGGAACAGAGTCCAAAAATATTTTTTTTTTAATTTTTCCCCTAAAATTGACGAAATGGGGGGCTTTCAAAGTGGAGATTTTCTGACGTCCAAAGATGACCTCAGAACTCCCAATTTTCTGAAAGGCTGAGCCTGAAACTTGATTAATTATTTGAATTATATCCTGTACTTGAACAACAAATACTAAAATAAGATTAATATTATAAGGAAACGAAATTATTTAATTTTTAATGAGCTTCCGTATTTTAACAGAACTTCACAATTATGTCAATAGATGGCGCTCTGTACAAGTTTATTCGTTTGTGCTTACAAAGAAAAGGCTGAGCCTGAAACTTGATCACTTATTTGAATTATATCCTGTACTTGAACAACAAATACTAAAATAAGATTAATATTATAAGGAAACGAAATTATTTAATTTTTAATGAGCTTCCGTAATTTAACAGAACTTCACAATTATGTCAATAGATGGCGCTCTGTACAAGTTTATTAGTTTGTGCTTACAAAGAAAAGGCTGAGCCTGAAACTTGATCACTTATTTGAATTATATCCTGTACTTGAACAACAAATACTAAAATTGGATAAATATTATAAGGAAACGAAATTATTTAATTTTTAATTAGCTTCACTATTTTTAACAGAACTTTACAACGATGTCAATAGATGGCGCTCTGTTTATGGATACCGCGAGGTCTCAGTTCGGGGCGAACCACTAGTTTATTTATTATATCTATTTATTTTTAGTATAAAATAGTTTATAATTATTCATTTATGATGTCGTTAGATAATAGCAGTATTGCTAGTGATGATACAGGTGATTTTTATTCTTTGCCGTCAATCGATGATTCATCTAGTGATGTGAGTTTTCACAGTACAATATCTTCTATTCCGCTAAACGAAGCATATTCTCTGAAAAATTTTAATGTAATTCACTTAAATGCACAAAGTATTCCGGCTCACTATTCCGATATGCTTGCGTCTTTTGAGTCACGTAACATCCTGGCTGAGGACATGTTTACCATCCATTTCTTACTCATTGCCGGTGTTTCATCTTATTCGCAATGACCGCGTTGGTAAGGTGGGTGGAGGTGTGGCGATTTACATCCGTTCTTATATTCCATATTCAGTCGTTAGTTTGTCCACTCAGCCTCCTCCTTCCCATGCTGTCGAGCATTTGTTCATTGAAGTTACACTATCCCATACAAAAAATCTTCTTGGCGTTTGTTACAGTCCTTCTCTCAATATTGATTATTTCTCTTCCTTTGAATGTTTGTTAGAAAATCTGACTCCATCTTACAGTCACACCATAATTATGGGTGATTTTAATACATGCATTCTTATAGGTGACAATCGGTGTAAAAAGCTTCGGTCAGTCACCGATGCGTGTAACCTACATATACTCGTATTACCACTCTCTGCTACACATAACTTACCCGATTGTATCCCAACTTTACTAGACCTTATTATTGTATCCTCTCCAGATTTTGTTCTAAAGCATGGCCAGCACGAGGCTGATGCCTTCTCTCATCATGATCTTTTATATTTATCATATAGAATTAGTCCTCCTAAAGCAAAATCGAGAATTCTTCTGCAACGTAATTTTAGTGGAATGTACAAAGAACTTCTTTTGGAAGATGCTCGTCGGTTGGATTGGTCGGCTATTGTAAATGCCACTACAATAGACATGAAAGTTGAGTTGTTCAATTCCTTTCTTATACAACTTTATGACGTTCATGCACCGGTCAAACCTATTAAAATTAAACATTTACCAGCACCCTGGCTAACTGACGATCTTAAGTGCCTCATCTTGAAAAAAAGGCTTCGCCAAAAGCAAGCTTAAGGCTGACTGCTCTGACACAAATCTGCGGAGATATAACAAAGCTCGGAATCGCTGCAATACATCGTGTTGGGATGCACAACGACGCCACATTCATAAATCAGTCGAAAACGGCGACCCAGCCAAAGTTTGGAAATTTCTCGAAACTCTTGGAGTTGGTAAATCATCCCCACGTTCGCTTCAACAGAATATTGATATTGAACTCCTTAATCAACATTTTACTTCTTCGAGTACAATAAACAGCTCAGAGAAAGATTGCACGCTGAGAATTCTTTCTTCTATGCCAACTCCTGCTTTCCAACCGTTTAATTTCACTCCGTTCACTGACTGTGATGTTAAAAAAAACATATTATCAGTCTCGTCTAACGCCGTTGGTGATGACAGTGTTAGTCGTAATATGATCTTACCAATCCTTGAAGTAGTTACTCCTATCCTAACCCATATCCTTAATGTATCGTTCTCTACGTCTATATTTCCTGAAGCTTGGAAAAGTGCTAATATAATTTCTCTCCCAAAAAAGGCTCACGCTTTACACTTTTCCGAATTTCGCCCTATTTCCATCCTTCCATTTCTGTCCAAAGTATTAGAAAAACTATTGTTCCATCAATTGAATCTCTTCCTTAACAGAAATTGCCTTCTGAATCCTCTTCAGTCTGGTTTCCGGGCAGGTCATAGTACGACTACAGCGCTGGTTAAGGTTACTGACGACGTTAGACGAGGAATGGATAAGAAACAGCTCACCGTCCTGGTATTGTTAGACTTTAGCAATGCCTTCAATTCCGTTGATTTTGACATCTTGTTGAGTCTGTTGCGTTCATTCTAACATATCTCCATCAGTGGTTGGATGGTTTCAGAGTTATCTCAAACGTCGACGGCAGCGTATTCGCATTGAAGATGAGTTTTCATCTTAGTGTGAAATATCAGCCGGCGTACCTCAAGGTGGTGTGTTGTCTCCTTTACTCTTTGCCATCTTCATCAATTCAATTTCCCAGAATATTACTTCTCTCTATCACATGTATGCAGATGATCTCCAAATTTACTCGCAGTCAACTCTTGAAGATTTGCACACTGCTGTTTCTAATATTAATTGCGACCTGGAGGCTATCAGTCAATGGAGTAAGTGTTATGGACTTAAGGTTAATCCTTGTAAGTCCCAGGCTATTATTATTGGTAGCTCTGGTATGATTTCAAGAGTTGACTGGGATAATCTTCCGCCTGTTACAACCCTTTACAATCCTTTACAATCGTGCATTGTCGAGTCAACATCTCCTGAAGATGCTCCGGTTTCGGAGTGAAACGTACGTTGAGAGTGCTTTGGAGGATTTGTGTGGTGTGGTGCGGTGCCGGTGCGAATTGCTGGGTGGTGGTTGTTCGCATGCTATTGGTGAAGGACACGCACTGTACCACATAGATTGGTCTGCTCTGGCGGATTATAGCGAATTAAACTTCTCGTTCATTCATTTATATGGACTTCCGCAAAGTAACGCCTGCTTCGATTCAATATTCGGATATACGTCTTTACATTTTTTGAATTTCGAACGGAATTATGGCTGTTAGTCCAAAGAGGAAATAATAATTTATTTGTGTTTTATTTAAACTTTAAATATACGTCTAAATAATGTCTATACATAGAAGGTTGATAGGAGTATCTTCTGGTTGGTCCGCGTTCGTGCTTCTGATTGGTGCTTAAACGTATAGGTAATGTCCATACATAGTAGGTTGATACTCCTAGCTTTTTCTCATACGTAATGATGAAAAATAGTGTGTGTCACTCGGGGCCAAATTTTTTGTTCTCGGGCGGTGTATATTGAATTCCTCGCTACGCTCAGGATTTTACTTTAGAATCCTTCACTTCGCTCTGAATTCAAAATAGCGCCCTCGGGGAACAAAAATTTTCTTTGGTCCCATATAACACAAATAACTATTGCTGCTATGGGTTCACTTAGGCGTCTGCGTTCTTTTCTCCCTATTCCTACTAAGATTATGTTAGCACAATCTCTACTTCTCTCCATTCTCGATTATGCGGACGCAAGCTATCTTGATTTAACTGAGGACCAGCTTAATAAACTTGAGCGAATTCAAAATTTAGCTATTAGGTTCATATTTGGTTTGCGCAAATATGACTATGTCTCTGAATTTCGTTTAAAGCTCAAGTGGTTACCCATTCGCTTTCGCCGGAATCTACATTTTGTTTCCCTTCTGTACTGTGTATTGTTCAATCCTATGACTCCAAGTTATTTAAAGGAAAACTTTAAATATCTTGGTCATGACAGACCAGAAAGAGTTCTTCGGTCGGCCGGAAAACTCGTTCTTGATGCGCCTACATATCGCACAACATTTTTCAAAAATTCATTTATATTCAAGGTCATTAGCTTGTGGAATGAACTGCCCTCGCAAATTCATCGAGCTAAAACTCTTAATAAGTTTAAAATTGACGTAAAAAATCATTACATGTCTCTCTGTTATCATCAGTAGCGACATGTTTAATTTGTCCGTTATTTATATGTGTATTTATTTATGTATTTAATCTTACGTACTTATGTCTATTTTATTTATTTTGTATATATTATTATTATTATTATTAACTCTTTATTTGCACCACACAAGAAATACAAGAACAATGACATGAAATAATACTATACAACACAATATTAGTGTATTAATGCGTTATTATTTTATGATATTGGTTAGTTTATGTATCTATTATTATTTAAGTTTATTTTTATGCACCACCTCCCACTGTCCACTTGTTCATCTTCTCCGTATCGATAAGGTTGTCTGGAAGAGATCGCTACTTAGCGATAAGACCGCCTTATTGTACGACCGCCTACGTTTTAAGTTTTCATATTTGTTATCTGTTTCGTTTATGTTTTTGTGGTGTACAATAAAGAATATACAATACAATACAACCCTGAAAACAATATACTCCTTTTTTCAGGCAGTCGTATAAAAACATCACTTAATTTTTAAACAATATGCAACAGGAGGAAGAGTCGTCAGCGTTCTACCCGTGCAAGGCAGTGGTGCGGCAAGGCTTCGCGCACGAGACGCACGAGCAGACGCACGTGCAAGTGTGCTTCGACCACGACACCTGCTCGCCCAAGATCCTCGTCACCGACTTCAACACCGGGGAGATACTCGCCGACATGCTCATACACACTGACACTGAGTTCCAGGTGCGTAGCGATACTTTTTCTTCAGGGGACTTACTACCAAAGCAATATTATTTTAATATTGTTGACACTCTTGTTTCGTAATCCTTATTTTAGGAACATTTTGATTTGATTTGAAAAGAGAAGAGAGACAAAATTATGGAGAAAAATCCTTACCTTAGTATTAAGATTTTATTGTATTTATTTCTAAGTATTATGATTATAATGTATTTTATTTATTTTATAATATGGTCCTTGTAGGCAACAAGGGCCATATTATAAATAAATAAAAATAATAATAATAATAAACCAATTAAGACCAGTCATAAGCATAGATCACTTTATTAATGCAAGTTGTAGTCCCCGCCACCGCCACGTTAATGTGGCACTATCCCGATCCCATCCCGATTTGCAATTTTCGTCCAAACTTCTCACACCAGTTTAATTTTATCTGTTATATTTTTTGTATCGACAGCTGTCTGACGACAAGTGTTCCTGGTCAGGGACTGACTACACAAGCAACGTGTCTGTGGAAAAGGCAGTGACCATCACTTTCCCTGACGCTGATACAGCCTTGGAGTTCTATGATAGCTGTGAGGTAAGTGAAGAATTGTGTTATTAATCTTTGCTTCAGCTTTGTCCGCATAGATTTCAAGTTTCGAGTCGTATAAGCTGTTAATGAACCGATTTTGATAGGTGAAAAATATTTCTACAATGAGTTTTATCATCATAGTCTTAACTCTTGACACCAATCATAAATTCCTGAGGTCTGTATAAAATTCTTACCAGCTCTTCTCACAAGAATCAGTTTTTCAACTACTTTCCATCTTGAATTACAGTCTAGTAGGCCCGCGATATCGCCCGCATGGATATAAAATGTTTAAAAAAATCAAAATTGGTCTTATGACAGTCTTCAGGTCTTTAACTATATCTATGCAAAAAATCACATCGATCAATTACTGCGTTGTGGTGTGATTGAAGGACAAATAAACACATTTTTGTAATAATATTATTACTTTAGTCTACCACCAGATCGGCACTTGGCCTACAGAAAACAAAATGTTTCGACTGACTTCAAAATACAATGATGATTTGCATCAGGCTTTTTGCACTTATAGTTTTTTTGATTTTTAGTTATTTCAATGTATTTATAAGTTGGTCAAATTGTTCGTTTCATCATTTCAGACCAGCAAAGCATCGACTTACGCGTCGACTGATCCAGAGTCGTAGGCATATTTATGATTAACATAATAATTTAGTTGACAGACTTAGTTTCTGATTTTTAGTATGTAATAATGTTTGGTATCATGTACTATAAAGTCTTGTAGACCTAGAATATTCTTATTAGAAGTATCACTGAGACGGATATGGTACAACGTTTCATCAATATCCCTCATTAAAGGTATTAGATCCCTGTCTCTTAATTATGTCATCTGTCCTTAACTGGCAGTTTTCAAGTGAACATAAAAAAGAAACGGATTTATGCCATCTCCAATGCCGACTTCCATTCCTTAAAACTTTCTGAATCTATTGATTTTTGGAAAAATAACAACTGTAAAAGAAATAATCTATATTAACAGGGTGCGATATCGAACAAACCCATACAAAAAACCTGTCAAATTAATAATCAAGTTGACTCTAAACATATTAATTTTATTTATAAAGACTGCTCTTTTGTATTCTTTAATCACAACAGCTTTAATTAAGTACCCTTACCACAAAATATTAAACCAAAATTATGTTGAGCGTATTCGGGAGTAGAAACACCTTTGGCCTCACAGTAAAATGAACCCAAACACCCTTTATTAAAGGTCACAAATACAATACCACTGATATTAATTTCGAAACGTTTCCTGTTGAAGCTTTACCTGACCAAGATTTTAGATCATACTGACCATTATTCGAGCGTTGCCGTTTAAGTATGAACCTTAACTTCGTAGTTGTAGAGCTCAAGTTCGTCCATAATTCCATATTCAGCGCTCCAAGCAGATACGTTGCTAAATTGAAATCGGCAGTAATGAATATGCGACTTTAAATCGCGTGAGTTTGGGTTCATTTTACTCTGACGCCAAAGTTCTTTTGTTCACAAGTTCACTTGTAAGAGCTTGTTGGAGGAATGTGTCCAAAAGCCACATCCAGTTTTACACTTCATTTGGCACATCATTTTTATTTTAGATTTTTCTACATTTCAATTAAAGTACCTACAATTGCAGGATTATAATGTGCATCATTTATTATTAGTCGAATTTTAATTCATTCTCATTTAAATTATGTGAAAAATTGAATTTGAATATACATAATTATTATAACTTCTGTATATTAATCTCCTTGTCATTGCAGTTGGAGGTTATGCTTGTTAGGATATGGATGTTACCAATGTCAAAAACAAATGATTAAATTGTTCTTTAGTGTTAAAATATAGAGTGTCTGAAACATAGGACGTAAACATCTCGTCCTCGTTTTAAGTTTGATAACAATTATTTTAAATAATTGCCAAAAGTAAAAAACAGCACGTCTTCTTCTTCCTCTTAAATTGATGATGACGTCACAAGTTCCTATTTCATACAAGCTCCCAGCGCGCGTTTGACGATTGATAAAGAGTGAAATTAAAAGCTGATTTGATGAGTTGGTAACATCCCTATGAAAATTATGAAAATAATAATAACCGCAAGTAGATTATACACAAACAAAAACTTCATTTATGTGCATTATTCATAATTAATATTATATTTTCTGATGGCTGAATTTATAATCCTATCTATTTATTTAGCTTTTGTGTATGAACAAAATACTATGTGCTCCTGAATTGATTATACTATTATTAATTTGTAATATCTCAGTGAATTGTAGGACAGTAATTTCTGCAAGATTAAATTATATTGTATTGTAATTAAGACAGTAAAGAGATCTGATCAATATATTGTTTTTCCTTTAAAAGGAACTTTAGTGAGTGCTTTCGTAGGTTATAATATACTTAATGTAAGTAAATGATTGATTTAATGAAATTGATCAGGTCTTTTTCTTTTATAACTAAGGTGTTTTATTATTGTCTAGTTGATTCCTACATAATATACTGTATTCATTAGTAATTATTTCAATAATGATGGTACCTAACAATTTAATTGTGGAAAAAATAATTAAATTTATTTCGATTAGAGCTATATAATACAATTGGATTATAAAAACTAATGAACGCAGTATTATATCAAACTGGTAATAGTGAGTGAATGACTCATTTTGACCAAGGTAAACAGTATGTGAAATGGCGCTTCAAGTTTAACCTTACCTTTGTCTTGTAAAATTGACAATGTAAAGTATCAGCTTATAAATGGAAATAAAATGTTGCATACATATTTCTTTGTTTCTTTCCTAAGAAATACAATTCCCGCGATTAGTTAAACCATAGTTAAACACAAATTAAAAAACAATTAGTGTGAGGCCAGACAAGCGTAATATTTTGAGTTGAGAGTCGCTTATTTGAGTAGGTATATACCTATAGCAGAAATTACGCGAGTCACAACTCAAAATATAAAGTTCGTCTGGCCTCTGTGGTACAAAAAGTAGGTAGGTACCTCAGGGATACGATACAAGCAATGATAAAGGAAACAAGATACGATAATTCTACATCTTACTTAAGAAGGTTAACCATTAACCATGACGCTGAAATACTGGACAAACTTATCTGACCCCGGTGGTCAAAATTGGAACTAATTTGTATGCCTGTTTAGTTTTTGTTTTTATTTTATTTTTCATATTTTCATAATATAAAGATAAGTTTGTCCAGTATTTCAGCGTCATACCGTAACAGCTCAGATCAAATTATATTACTTAGACACAGACGGACGGATAGACAATTTTAAGAATGAAGGCGTTTTTAAAGGCTGTGTATTGATAATAAAGGATCCTCCAGTTAAAAATTTAAAAATATCCAATTTACAGGAATCGACAGTCAGTATAATTTTATTGTCTTGTCATAACGCATGATGGGACCACGGGACGTTTTGCGAACGGGACCTTTTGCAAACGCGACGTTATGTCTTTGATTATGCACAGTGATTATGTGACTTAATCCATAGAGTATTGGATTATAAATAATATAATCGTATCTTTGGGGAGCAATTTGATGTCTTTCAAATAAATAACCTCTACTTTTCATGAAATTATGCTTTATATTAACTAACATTTTAGCGCTTTATTATGCTACAGCAGGTTCACGCAAGGGTTCACATGGCCAAGAAGAATAGATTTTACCTGCATGCCAGTAAGTACTATACATATTAAATCCTGGCGGGTTATATATGCTGTTAGCAGGTTTTTAAATTATACTTTGATTCACTCTATTTGATTTCAGATTTTCTTTTATTTATTTGCTTTTTAAAAATAACGATATTGTGCACAGCCGATATTGTGAATTCAGATTTCCTACAAAATGCGAACTCTCAATTGGGAGTTAGAGCGGTTATGATAAAATGTGAAATACTAGTAAGTATACCAGTAACTACAGTAGGTACTAGGTAGTACGGGGTTGTGTAGAAACCGATCAGGGGTATGGGTTTAATATAACTGCCCTGACAGGTTAGCCCGCTACCATTTAAGATTGCATCCTTACAAGGGCTAACTTGTAGTGGAATAAAAAAAAGAAGCGTAGGTATATTGTACGCGCCCGCGAGTGGTGCGCCCGTTACTTACGAGTACGTGGCAACTGGCAATGGTGTTCGAGGATTCGAAGCTTTCGTTGGTTAGTTACATATTATTAGCAGGAAAAATGAGCTTTGAGCCTTTTGAAAATGAGCATTTTCAACGTGAACCTTGTATTTTTCAAGGAAGAAGGATTTCCATCAGACGAGACGACACGTTTTCAACGCGAGGAGCTCTTTAAACATAACGCTCTACAAGACTGCAAGCAGAAATTGGCAGTGACAATCAAAATGTCAAGCGATCCAGATGTTAGTATACTAAGGGCCTGTTTCATCGCCAAGTAAACCTTATCTGACGAATTCTTGACAGATGTTGAAACTGGAAACAGGCCCTTAATCTTTCACTTCTTTCTAAATTAAATGCCTTTTTATTGCATGGCTTTCTGAGTCCAACGACTTTCAGGCGCCTAAAAACGAAAAACATTTTTGACCTGCATAGACCTTGATCCAGGCTCAGCTTAAATGACTTTTTCAATGGAAAAAGTCACTCAACCTTACAACACATCTGCTCCTAGTCAGAAGACTGATCGCATGATATTGCGAGGCCAAGGCCAAGGCCAAGTCCGATGACTTGGCCTTGGACTTAGAAACCTGATATTTTGGTATGGACGTTGATGAGTGAGGCAGGACTTTTCTTTTTATCGTATGAGATTCTTCACCCTTGTAGTTTTCCATTAGCAGTTAGGTAACTAGTTAGTTACTTAACTGTAAATGAATTGGCAGCAAGCTTCTGGAGATGAATACATTCCAATTGAACACGTCCTGGGAGTCAACAGAAAGCGAATCCGTCTACTGAATCCCTATGTTCTCCGACTCCGGCGAAAGGCACCATTTCAAGCATACAAGTTACGAAAAATCGATGTGAGTAGGTACTTATGTCTTCTTTGACTACTTGTAAATCTGTTGTCTAATTAGCATGTTTCCTAGGTAGGATTTTAGAGTTCCGTACCAAAAAGGTATAAAAGGAACCCTTGTTTAGCTGGGATAACGAATTACTTGGACACTCACAAACGTTTTAGAATAATTGACCGAGCGAAGCGAAGGTCTCCGAGTCTAATTAAGTGAATTGGCACTTGTCCGTCCGTCTGTCCGTCCGTCTGTCAGAGCCTTATAACTTCTGAATTACTGAACGTAATTACTTCAAATTTAAATATAATATGTAAACCGATGGCCTCCAGCCGAATATGGCTTAAAAAGTTGTAAAAATTTTTATTTCAGGGGGGCTCTCATAGAAGCGAATGCGGAGTAAAATATTTTTTATAGCGTTACATAGGGTTGCGGTATATCATTTTAAAGATAAAATTAGGAATAGAGTACAAAAATACATTTTTTTTTAATTTTTCCCCTAAAATTGACGAAATGGGGGGCTTTCAAAGTGGAGATTTTCTAACGTCCAAAGTTGACCTCAGAACTTTCAATTATCTGAAAGGCTGAGCCTGAAACTTATTAAATTATTTGAATTATATCCTGTACTTGAACAAAAAATACTAAAATTAGATAAATATTTTATGGAAACGAAATTATTTAATTTTTATATTGTCCGACCGAAAGTTCGGTTTCGGTTTCGGCCGAGTTTCGGCAAAAAAACGAGTTTCGGCTTAGTTTCGGTTTCGGCGGCAAACCTGCCGAAACTACGACCGAAACCGAAACTGCATTCGGGAGTTCTCGCGCTGTGGTCGGTCATGTTCGGCGCGTTAAATTCCATCCAAGCGAGTAAGCGACGAAGACATTTCGCCGCATCCACGTGCCTAATCATGTCGTGAGTCATGACTGGCTTGTGTTTGCAGTTTGTTTTGTTTGTTGTGAGTTTTCGTGTGATTTATTTTGAATTTGGTAAGTTTTATTACGTGTTATATCATAAGAGTAGGTAGTCAACTGCCTTGTAAGGAAGTTTCGGTTTCGGTTTCGGCCGAAACTGAGACTGTTGCCGAAATTCGGTTTCGGTCGGATACTAAATTTTTAATGAGCTTGCAGGGGTCTTCTCCGGTTGGCCCGTGAGGGCCAATCGGGGGTACGGGCATCAAGGCCTGGCCTCATTACCCGGGCGGGGCGCGGGGTAACATTGTACCCCGGTGGTTGTCTTTAAGCCGTGTGTCGGCTAGGGCCTGCCTTGAAGGCTACGGGCCCCTAGGCCTGATGTCATCTCCGGTGTTGGGTCCGCACTGCGGGTGACGTCGTCGTCGCCACCGCGTGCAGGACCCGTGTCATGTCCAGGTATCTCGGCGCCGCGGGCAGTGGGGTCGCTCTCGCGCGCCGAGATGGCGTCAGATCCGGTGGACTCCGCGCTGCGGACGATATGGTCACCGTCGCGCGCGGAGTCGGTGTCAAATCCGGTGTGTGTCGCGTCGTCGTCGTCGCTACGATCGCCTGCGTGCCGCGCAGGCGATGGCGATCGTAGGAGCTCACGAGGTAGTGGACGCCCGGTCGGAGGTCGGGTGGTCGGCGGTGCGATCCCGTGGAGGTGTTCGTACGGCCCGTTGTCCGCGCGCGCAAACATGCGCCGCGCTAGCGTACGGACGTACTCCTCCACGGTTAATGAGCTTCATTATTTTTAACAGAACTTCTCAATGATGTCAATAGATGGCGCTCTGTGATACCGCGAGGTCTCAGTTCGGGGCGAACTACTAGTTATTTTATAGACAGGTCCCACTCCCGGCTTACCTAAATTCAAATGTTTTTTATTCAAAAAAACTTTTACAAGTACTTACGTTTGAATCGTCAAGTGAATCTACCACTGGTTCGGAATGCCATTCCTACCGAGAAGAACCAGCAAGAAACTCGGTGGTTGCCTACTTAGCTCAACGTTGCTTAACCGGCCCGATCGACTGATATGCGCTAATTAGACTACAACTGCTTTATTTTGAGACTAGATGCACGCGACTTCGTCCGCGTGGACAAAGCTTTTCTGATTCCCGCGTGAACTCCTTAATTTTCCGGGATACAAAGTAGCCTATGTCCTTCCATGGGATCCAACCTATCCCTGTACCAAATTTCAGCAAAATCGGTTAAACAGATGGGCCGTGAAAGCGTAGCAGACAGACAGACAGACGGACAGACAGACACACTTTCGCATTTATTTATAAATATTAAAATATTAATATTAATATGGAAATATGGATTTAACCAATACTTTCTATGGTACATTATAGACGGTGAGAGGAGTTATAGCAAGAACCTTCGACAATAAATCGATTACTAGAATTGGAACTAACGAAAGTGTGAGTTTTTAAAATTTGGACTAAAGGAATAGCATATCTTGCATAGTTAGAAGTGGTGATAGTGGCTATAAGAAGACTCCTATTTGGACTGTTCCGAGTTCGAACGAACTTCACACTATTATGTATTGCGTTCTAAAAAATTAAATATCACTTACTTACTTTATCGGTGAAGGACACATCGTGAAGAGAGTACTTAGGTATATCCTCAATTATAAATGAAGTCTCCCACTCTGTGTTTGGAAGCGTGAAGGATTTGGACTAAGGAATGTGAAAATAGGGTGTTGATCGACTTTTCAGAGGCGTACGCAACGCGACTTAGATTCAGAAAGCCTAAGAGATGTAGACTGGTCGGCCAGTTTTGGTTCATTATTCAAGCTTGATCATGATGACCGCGGCCGTCACAGCTATTCGATCAAGATACGAGACCCGAAGGAGCCATTACATACTACTGCGGCGAAGACAACAGGTGCTACGCGTAATACTTAATTAGGTATTTGGGTTTGCCCGATCAAATCCATAGCAGCCCACCCAATAGCACCATTACTGGTTAATTAGTTTCCATTAATCTTAGTAATGTATTATCGTAAAACTGTGGTATTAGTTTTTTAGCCACTGCGCCGAGGAGATTATTATCGTTCCGCGCTACTCACCGTTGGTTACCCGATTTGCTGCACAAATCAAAATTATACCTAGAAAGTAGGTATAGTAGTAGTAAAATATGTAACTACCTACTTAGGTAAATACTAATGGGAAACAATATTATCTATGTTATGTAAGATAAGCCATGGTATGGAAGTTGGTTAAATAACTATAAACAAACAGAAGATAAAATGCATCCCTTGTATTTCACAAGAAAGTTCTACACCTTAAAATTAATAACAGTCTTTTCGAGTCTCTGTCCAATTCTTCCCTTACGTATGCCGCGCCAGTACCTACTAGAGTAGACTATCCACAAACAACCACTTTCGAAAACTTATAGGTACCTATACATTTAAGTATTAGGTACCTATTTAAATCGTTACCTATCATAGTAAATTTAAAAATCTGTTGGATATTCGCTAAGAATCGTCATTGTTACGAATATTCGTTATCACAACTGTCGTCGTTGAATATTTCTGTTTTTATGTTATTTTCAATAGGCAGCAGCTGGCCCTCATTTTGTTCTTTTAGACCCTGGTCATGTTCTCTCAGGCCCTGTTCCTTTCCTTGACTGGACAGGTATTCTTCTGCTTCTATGATAACCGCGAATATTTTCTTCTTCACTTGGGTTTGCATCCACAGAGGCATGGTTTTTGTAGTTTGACGTATACAATTGAAGAAAGACTCCAGAGCTTCTCCTTCTTGGCGGGGATCACTTTTACATTCTACACATCTCTTTTTAGACACATGACCGATTGAAGAAACATTCTCAGCATTGTCAGTTGTAGTGACGTCGTGTTCTGAATTTTTTGCGCTGCCACTTGCGCCCGATGGGGCTTCAAATTCAATATTCTCTGTAATTCGGTACTTCATGTGTGGTTCTAGGAACTGCATAGCTTTAGCGTATTTCCACGTGGTGATTTGAGCTGGCAGCAGCTTATTTTTCCCGAGTTTTGCTCTCTTTAGAGCGTCGCGATGGTTATCTCGTAGTTTCTTCCATTCTGATTTCGCGACTTGTACTGAAAGTGAATTTTTTTATTAGATAACAATAAGCTGGAATAATATTAAATGTTAAAAATTCCTATCCTAGGTATTAGGTATTCCTATTACTAGGAAGCTTTATGTTATCGAAACAGAGCCCAAAACAATTTCTTTTAAGGATTTTTGTCTGTCTGTTGGTCTTTTACGGCATCACGCTGAAACTACTGGACGGATTTTAATGCAACACACTTTTAAGCTCCATGTCTTATCATAGGTAGGTACTTATTTATATAATTATCAAGGCTATTTTGTATCCCGAAAAACCCAGGAAAAGGAACCCAATTGGGTTCCTTCGATATAGAGAATGAAAGTTTTAGTAGATTTCACACCATAACCAGGTCAAATTAAAAAAAAATCCTTAAGAGTAGGTACCTACACTATCAGGTAGGTCTCATGTTGATTTCATGAAGGGCTGATAAATATTTCGGACATGGCAGGAGCAACTCCTCAACGAGTAACATAAATCAATTGCGATCTGTGTTAGATACTCGTACCTACGCACACGTAGGTACCTAAGTACCTAACTATAGCTAAAAGTTAAAACCATAGATTTTTAACTAGGCCACCCGTGCGATGCCGGGGAGGGTCAGTTAGTATTTTGATAAAGTACTATAATATTAAGGACTGTGGTATCGAAAATACTTACTTTCTTACCATAAATTTTACCCCTCTAAAATATACCTACATTAGGAACCTAGGTACCTAGTTACTTAACATTTTAACCTAACTTACTATTTGGTATAGACTTGTTGTTATAACGTTCTACTACTCGCTGCCAAGCTTCATCTTTGAGATGCCCGTCGCGATATTCAGGATGCATCGGGTTCCATAAGCAGGGATGCAATCGAACGCCTTCTATGAAAGTTTCCATTGTGGCATACATTGACGGCTTGCGACAAGACTACAAGTCCTATTTAGTATCTTAAAGGGTAGGTGCACTGTTTTAGAAAAATTTAAACACACTGGGATCACGAAAATAGGTAATTAATTTTATAAAATGGTCTTAGTTCTGTGTGCATGAATTATGCTTTAGACTTTTGAGTCATAGCAAATCAACGAAAGAGCACAAACGTGTTATTGTACACAGCCGAGTCCGCTCACTGGTGCAGTGGGGTGACCGGCCTCGCTACGCCTCGCGCTGACTCGCGCGGCTCCGCTCTCTCCCCGTCCCCTCGCAATGCCGTCGTTCGGAAACCTGTTTTTGAGGAACGTTATTGGAAAGTATAATAATAAATAATATTATGCACGAGCGAAAAAGTTAGATATTTATACTATCTGCATGCACAGATGACAGAATAATATAATGGAGCCACATATTAATGGACCGTATGACTATCTCCGTTGAGCGCAGCGGAGTTCTAAGTTCCGTTTTAGGGCGCCTTCAAATTTGTCGCAAAGTGCCGCGCGGAAGCAGCGCGGCTGCAGCGCGGCTGCAGCGCTGCGGTCGCGCTGCTTGGTAAATCCATATAAATAAAAAACACGCGACTGCAGCGCTGCACCCGCGCTGCGGCCGCGCATCAGTTCATCGATCGACTAGTGACGGGACTGCGCACGTATTTTTGTTCAAGTCTAAACATGAACGAAAATCAGGTAGAAGAATTTATCGATGAGGTTGAGAGTCGTCCAGCAATATGGGATTCGAAGTCCGACAAGTACAGCAATAAAATCGAAAAGAAAAAGGCTTGGGAAGAAATATGCATTAAAAGACTCCAAGTGAAAAAAAATTAAGCATGTAAGTATAATATTATGTATTGTTAACACAACTACTTTATATTTTCGTTGTTTCGTATTAATAGTAACACAGAGCAGTGTTTCTTCATCAGAGTCCATCGTGAAAATAAATATAGGTACAACCCTATGATGTTCGAACCTCGCGACAGGAGCGCGGCCGCCGCGCTGCAGCCGCGCTACGCTTTGTAAATCCATATAAATAAAAAACACGCGACTGCAGCGCTGCGTCCGCGCTGCGGCCGCGCATCAGTTCATCGATCGACTAGTGACGGGACTGCGCACGTATTTTTGTTCATGTCATGAACGAAAATCAGGTAGAAGAATTTATCGATGAGGTTGAGAGTCGTCCAGCAATATGGGATTCGAAGTCCGACAAGTACAGCAACAAAATCGAAAAGAAAAAGGCTTGGGAAGAATTAAGCATTAAATTTATTGACAATTTCACAATTTCACAAACAAGACTCCAAGCTTAGAATAACTACCTATAGAAGGTATGTTTCCAAACAACGCCTTCTCAAAACGCAAGCTACAAATTCGCTATGTGTGCTGTGTTTACTTGCCTCGTAAACGCAAACATAATGTTGCCAGTTTAAATGTTTTCCACCTAAAAGTTGGGTAAGTAATTGGTTAGTTTTGTAGCATTATAGCTTCTAAAACTAAGTTAACCAGCTTTTTTCGGACTGCGCGAGCGTCGTACGATGCCATTTATGGCACCAATTGAACGGCTTACATTTCGCGAGTGTACTAGATTTCTATAGGTAGTTATTCTAAGACTCCAAGTGAAAAAAAATGAAGTATGTAAGTATAATATTATGTATTGTTAACACAACTACTTTATATTTTCGTTGTTTCGTATTAATAGTAACACAGAGCAGTGTTTCTTTGTCAGAGTCCATCGTGAAAATAAATATAGGTACAACCCTATGATGTTCGAACCTCGCGACAGGAGCGCGGCCGCAGCGCTGCAGCCGCGCTGCAGCCGCGCTACGCTTCGCGGCAAATTTGAAGGCGCCCTTATGTCCGTCCTATTTTAAACCTAAATCGTAAACCAAATATTCGAGTAGGTAGTAGGTACCTTCCTATAATATTTTAAATCATGTTTAAAATAACTTTTCTCAAACATGCATGGAAATATTGTCATTACATTTTGAAAAAAGAACACGCGAAGTATCGAATTTTCGGACAAAGAAAATCAAATCCATTGCAGGAGCGTTTTTTGAATTTGGAACATTACAAGTTACAACGCTCCTGCAATGTTGTATGAAAAGGCGTGCTGGGGTTATTAGATACTATTTGATCGGATCTCTTTTGTCATTCTTGGCATACCATAGTATCTTTGCTTAGTACAAATTGCGTTTACGTGGCTGCATAGCTGCTGTATACTTAAATGCGTTTGCCTGTCGGCACAGATGATAAAAAAAAAAATTGGCGGCAAAGCTAAAAATTCGTCTTGATTTGTTATTTACATACCTAAATATAGATTTAATAATAATTAAAATGGTTTCCAACGGTTCAGAGAGTGAAATGGAGATTGATTGTACTCCACCAGATTTAAGATAAGAAGCCAAATTGGCAATGGAAAACCTGCTTCCAGCGAAGTCAAAAAAAAAATATACATGAAAGTAGGATCTGTGAAAGTAGGTATATGAACATTTTATGATAATATAAAAAGTATGTTTTATTTCCCTGCATTCTTTTGAGAAAAGCACTATATATGCCTCGGCGGAAATGGCAATTGCCTGTCTCGTATTAGTGAAGTCCTCGCCTACGGCTCGGCCTTCAAACTCTTTGCAATAATGTACTAATAAATATGAGTAGGTATGTTTGGTACTTAGGTAGGTAAGTACTTTTAACTTGTACCTTAACCTTTTAACCTTAAATTGTAAAGTTTTGATTTTAAATATATTTCAAAGAACCAAACATACCTAGTTAACTACTTATAGTCTAAGATCCGAATCTAAATCGAGACCAACCGGTTTGATAAGAGAATCAAATTTATTTTATAATAACTTTCATATATTAGAAAATAAATTAAAAATGGGTAGACAACATAAATCCTGGACAGAATATTTTTAATTATTTTTTGAAAAATGATTTTTCATAAAATGTTGCAAAATGAAGATAATAATAAAATTTTATACTGGACTTAAAGTATAGAGCATATTATAGAATGTGCAATCGTAGGGTAGACTATTATTTACCTGGATAAATAATGGAAATAATAGTCTACCTTATTATTTACCTGGATAAATAATGGAAATAATAGTCTACCCTACGATTGCACATTCTATATGCTCTATACTTTAAGTCCAGTATAAAATTTTATTATTATCTTCATTTTGCAACATTTTATGAAAAATCATTTTTCAAAAAGTAATTAAAAATATTCTGTCCAGGATTTCTGTTATCTACCCATTTTTAATTTATTTTCTAATATATGAAATTTATTATAAAATAAATTTGATTCTCTTATCAAACCGGTAGGTTTCGATTTAGATTCGGATCTTCTACTATTAATAATTGTCGAAAAGAAAATCCCCATACCTACTTACTATTTTTTTTTCTTTTACACAGATAACTACTTGTGTCCTAAAACGAATGTGTCTAATTTGCTAAAGCAACGTGGAAAGAGACATCTAAAAAATTATGAATATGATTTTGCAAGATGGACCCCTTCAGATTTTACACCCCAGAAACAGCATCAAGCATATGATAACACTTTTTACAACGATAAACAACCAACCCGTAAAGTTGCTGAAGAACAATCAGATACGATCATGTATGAAGACAGAGATCCCCTATTCGACGCTGTCGACAATAGTAATGATGTTATTAATGACATTGTAAAAGATCGGCTTAAAACAGTTACAGAAAAGATAAAATTGAATAGTTATAATGATAAACAAATATCAAGCTTTCTATCACCAAAAAATAATAGAGCTGATTTCAAAGAAATGGACAACAAACTTCATAAGAATAATCTAGAAGATAATCTGCAAAGTGAAAACGAAGAAAAAGATTTTGTTATTTATGAAATTGGCGATCCTGATTTATGGTACAGTGCTCAAGTGCAGCTGTTTGAAAAACTAAGTACCCCTGAGGGAAATATTTTGTGGAATGACCTAACAAAATATGAATCAGCGAGGTACCTTTTTATTGCTACGATAACTAATAATGTTTATGTCCAATTTAATGCTTGGGCGGCAGATGCCATGAAAAATATGATAAGTTTAACAATATTTCAGCGTAAATACTGCAAATCCAGAGTGGTCAAATCGAGATGTTAGTGTTCAATATAAGCCAGCTGAATTACTACATAGAGAGGAGTTTATGCTTCCTTTAACCGAATTACGATTAGTTGTACCGTTAAAACTTGATCATGCACATGGTTCCAAAGGTATACAATAATCTTTTACCTACAAACGTACCTTTTAAAGTAAATTAAAGTATTTAATTATAGTAGTTGATAAGATACGTTACTTGATACCAACTATGAATCTTTGCATCTAGATAAAACTGGTGAATTTGTAATTGTACCTGTGGATGATGTTATAACAATAGATGACCCAAAAGAAATTAACAAACGAAATGAAAATTATTCTGATTACAATACAGCGTCTAAAGAAGCAAATGAACAGGTGATAAAGAAATACTCATTTTGCTAGTGATCGATGAACTCTTGTTTTGTAGCGTATCTACCTACCTAAGATTAAAGCTGAAGATATTGTCTAAAAGTTGCTTATAAATGTTCCCATCTTTGTTACAGCGTAATCGTCAAGTTATAGTAAGAGCTACAAGAGCATTGATGGGTGGTGTTACAGACAGCCTGAAAATAGTTACTAGAGGATCGGACAGATATCTAAAATTACCGCACCCCAAACCCCATTATACTCAAATGGACTTAGAGGCGAGAGCGGACGATAATGAACTTATACTTGTGGGGTAGATCTTTTCTAAACATTGCGATAAGCGCAGTTGAAAGACAGTAGGTCCATTAGCAATCTTCCTAAGACCAATCTTTTCGCAGCGGAGAACTGATTAAGTAGGTGCCATTATCTCGTACTAGCTTTTGCACGCGACTTCGTCCGCGTGGATTACACAAATTTTTAACCCATAATTTACCCTCTTAGGATAAAATCCTTTCTTTGCGGATGTTTACGTCATAATAGCTATCTGTGTGCCAAATTTCAGCCCGATCCATCCAGTGATTTGAGCTGTGCGCTGATAGATGAGTCAGTCAGTCACCTTTTCCTTTTCCTTTTATATATTTTTCTTTTCGTTCATACTTCAGACGCCATTTAAGGATATTCTTTATGGTCTTTCTTTGATTCTTTGATTAAATCTATTTTGATTTAATGTAAGTAGGTAGCTTTTAAGAGTAAGGATCTTTAAATTGAAAACAGCTGCCTCTTTTACTTTTTTTCATTAAAAACTTTCGTAAAATTCTGCACAGAGTTCTTGGCCGATTGACAACCATTGTATCAGACACAACTCGAAGAGTTCGTTCAATATTGACTGTGCAAGCTACAAATACTGGTTTGGCAGCGGCACGGATGAGGTACCAAAACATCTAGTTTTAAATTTTTGGTCCTTTTTTACTAAATTGCTTCTCATCTGTCTGGTAACTTCAATAGTTTGAATTTACATATCTCGTTTCAGGGTTTTGACTCGTGAATGCAGCCCCGAGTTACTAGGCAGTAGCAATGAAAGAGAAGAAACGGTATCCGGTCCAGTAATTTTGCCTCCAAAACATACCAAAACCTTCCGCCTCACCGTACCCTTACAAATTCCTGTGGAAAGCGCCAATTGCACTAGTATGTTATCTCTAAATCTGTTATCTACCGAATTCCTCGTACGCTGGATATCGGCTGGATACGTATTTTATACGTACGAGTATGTCTTGAGACGTCGCCGTTCCTCAACTTAGCAATGTGGTGCTCAATACTTAGTAGGACCTACACAATTACACATATTAGGTACAATGTGAATTCTTATGCTCCACCGTTGGAGGAAAAATTCTCTCACCACTTAGTTCAAAGTAATCACCACGCCTTTGACCTAGTAAATCACAAAAAAATTAGAATGTTACGGATTCCGTGGCAAAATTCATGATTGGATAAAGTCATTTCTAAGCAATAGAAAGCAAAAAACAATGATATCTAAGCAGATAACTAATACAATCAGTACTTATTCATCATCCTATGTAAATAACAATTTTGGTGTACCGCAGGGTAGTGTTTTGGGGCCTCTTTTGTTTCTTTTTTATGTCAATGACCTTTCATCATGTATTAAATATCCATCTATTTTATTTGCAGATGACACTACGGTAATTATACTTACCATGCCACGATAGTAAAATATTTGAGTCGGAAATAAATGAATCACTCAATCAGACTATACAATGGTTGCAATGTAATAATTTATCAGTAAACGTTAATAAAACCAAATATATTCAATTTAAAACCAAACGACGACAAAATAATCAATTAAAAATCAAATACAATAATGAACATATTGACATGGATAGTAATATAAAATTTTTGGGAATAAAATTAGACCAACATTGTGACTGGACATACCATATCTATTAATGACATTTGCACTAAACTAAATAGATTCATATAACCGCTACGACGCTTATGACAAATTGTATCTTTGGAAGCAGCATTTTTGCTGCGTACCATGGTTACATTATGTCGAATCTTCGATACGGAATTGTCATATGGGGTTCCTCGACTGACTTTAATAAACTTTTTATAGTGCAAAAGAAGTGCATTATAAGTATTCTTCATAAGAAACCAACCGATTCATGCAGATTAGTTTTTAAAAAATACAACCTTCTTACATTACCGTCTTTGTACATTTATGAGACATCTGTATTTGTTCTGAATAGGAATTTGGAGTATTTTGTCAAGAAATCCGATGTTAATCAAAATAGTATCACAAGAAATCAAGATAAACTTGTAATACCACAGTACCGTCTCAGACAAACTCTAAAATCGCCTTACGCAATGAGCATTCAAATTTATAATAAACTGGACATATTATATAAAAAAGCTACTGACAAATCTCTTTAAAAGGAAGCTCTTTGAGTGGTTGTGCGATAAATCGTTTTACTCTGTTTCAGATTACCTTAATCACCTATATATTTGACATAGAACTTTATAATTTTAGAATTTTATAGCTTTATATTATTAAAAATACTTAATTGACATTTTATAATAGACCTACACACTCTTTGTATATGTTTGTTATAAATATTTGCATGCTGAAGTCTCAGTAAAATATGCAGGGCCTCTTTAATTTTAAGAACTTTGGAAACCACCCATATTTAGCAAATAAACTTCATTTCATTTCATTTCACGTCACCGTGGGGATTAGTGTGAACTTTTTCTCTCTCACTGTTGAAAAGAAAAATACGAAGTCCTTTCCTAAAATGTTTTTGCCTTATTCCTTGCAGTTGTATTGGTCAATGACGGCGATGATTCAGTAGCTGTACGAGATGTAAGAATCAAAAGGGATGATCGTTGCTATTGTGTTTGGCACTGTGACTGTGTGTGTTTGGGTAAGATATTACATATATACCTTTCTATTAAGTACCTATAAGTATATTTTTGTCCTGTTTGTCTTCGAATCCCCCTCACAATAAAATAACTTATCGAGTCTCTGAGACTTATTAACAAAACCTTTCTTTCATGTGGGTATAGTTCGTTGTCAGACGAAATTCCATGATGATTTCCTTGGTTTGTAAATTACCAGAATGGTTCTTATAGCTATTTTTTGTCTTTGGACTGTTAAGGCTTACTTAGCACATTTGGTGAAACATTGGATCCGTTCAAATGAGTTCAGAGTTCCCAATGTATCATATTGATCGTAGTGGAAAGATGACTGAAATCAGCTCTTGTAAGGTGTTACGAATCTACAAATTACTTACTTAGCTACAATTTAATCCGTCTTTTTAAGGTGAAGACCCCAAACTGCTTTGTCGTGATATGACAGCGGCACAGCTCTTGGCTGCAGGATTGTCAACTCACCAGAAAACACGTCATGCACGATCGGTTTGCTATCCGGATGTTGTCACGCTTAACATCTTCGTCACTTTTGTAGGTGTTCTCTTAGCTTTATTGAATCTCGGTAAGTACTTACTTACTTTAAATTTTGCGTGAGATTGGAATAAGTACATAGGTACATTTCCGGATGATTGGAACGTAGACTACGAATGATTGGAAAGTCGATCTTGCAGTCTCATCTAAGGTGTGTCTCGCGGGACATTTTATGGACATGTCTCTGCTCTCTTCGACCTACCACAGCCTCCTGAACTTGAAAAACCTGTACCTACTTACAACAACCAGCATACTTTTGTAGACACCTACCTGTAGATACCTATAGGTTTAGAATTTAGATACTTTTTTCATTAACTTGATATTTGTATGTGACTGTCCTCTAATCTAGTTAATAATACCTACTTAGATAGGTACTAACTTTTTAACAATTTTTTTCTATTATTTTTACACCCATCATCTCTGAGTCTACTTGAGTGAATTTTCACTTGTCCGTCCGTCCGTCCGTCCGCCTGTCAGAGCCTTATAACTTCTGAATTACTGAACGTAATTACTTCAAATTTAAATATACCTAACTAAACCAATGGCCTCCAGGCTCCAGCCGAATATGGCTTAAAAAATTATAAAAATCTTTATTTCAGGGGGGCTCTCATTAGAAGCGAATGCGTAGTAAAATATTTTTTTCATCCCACCATCTCGGAAAGAGTATTTTTATTCTTCGATATCTGATGGTAAAAGCCGTTATTATCCTCTAGAGGATAAAGTAAATTGAATTTAGAACATCGTGTGCACGTTAGTAAATATCACTCGTCTATGAAGTTTGTGAATTCAAAACATAACCTATTTACTTGCACCTCTATGGTGGCGAATTTCCATACAATCGTTTTTAATTTGTTAAAAACTCACACTCGTAACCTTCTTGGTGTACTTTTTTAATTTGCTTTGCGCGCACCATTTTCTTTCACGTCATATTGTTTAAAATTAAAACCGATTAAAAACAAGAAAATTGAAAATAAGTGAAAAACCTAAAATTAATGATTCTAGTGACGAAGAAATTAACAGAATTGAATTTAATCTTGTGATTTTTTTTGCATTTTGTCATTTCCTCGCTGAGGTGGGATGAAAAGTTACCTTGTGATTTTTTTTGCGACTAAATAGTCATTTCCTCGCTGAGGTGGGATGAAAAGTTACGTGTTGCACTCGAGTGAAAAGATTTTTCACCTCGTGCTCTTTTGATTCCCTCGCTGACGCTCAGGATTCTAATTTTCGAATCCTTCGCTTGCTCGGTCATCAAAATTGAGCACGCGGTTAAAAAACAACTTTTCACTCTTGTATAACAAATAACTATTATAGCGTTACATAGGGTTGCGGTATATCATTATAAAGATAATTATGAATAGAGTCCAAAAAATATTTTTTTAATTTTTCCCCTAAAATTGACGAAATGGGGGGCTTTCAAAGTGGAGATTTTCTAACGTCCAAAGTTGACCTCAGAACTCTCAATTTTCTGAAAGGCTGAGCCTGAAACTTGATCAATTATTTGAATTAGGTATATCCTGTACTTGAACATCAAATACTAAAATTAGATAAATATTTTATGGAAACGAAATTATTTAATTTTTAATGAGCTTCAGTATTTTTAACAGAACTTCACAATGTCAATGTCAATAGATGGCGCTCTGTAAAAGTTTATGGATACCGCGAGGTCTCAGTTCGGGGCGAACCACTAGTTTTATAGTTAGTTTAATATTTAGTTTTTAGCATTTTATATTGTATTATGTAAGTAAATAAAGAATAAATTATCAATGAATTAAATATTATAACAATTAGGTATCATAAAAGCATTTCTTGGTTTGATTTGTCACTGCGTGGGCTCGTGGGGTCTGCAACTGTTGGTTCAAACGCCGCGCAAGCTGGACCATTACTATGAATGTTCGCTGCGAAGCCGACGGGTGGTCTACGACGACGAGGGGTGGCCAGTCCACCCTGATACCAAGGAACGAACCGTTCGCATTGTTAGCAAGTAAGATATCATGCTGTTATTTTTACCTGTAAATCTCTTGACTTTTAGGCTGCCTTTCCATCAGAGATGTGCTACGTTGCTAAGCTAGGGATATGTGTCCCCACAAATTGTTAGATCATGATCTAACATCTAGCAATTTATGCTACGAAAATCATTGGTGGGTTTGAAACACACATTCGTAGCTTAGTCAGTAAGTGAGTTAGTGAGCGAATGAGGATTTCTTTTTAATTAAATTATTGTATGAGATCATGGCTGACACTGGAAATGCCGTTTTTTAAAATTTTCTTACTGTTTTTACTCAAAAATTATGTGTTTTAAAACGTAACACGTGCGCATTGAAAAATAGTTTCGTCAAGTTGCACTGTAACATAAATAACTATTTTCAGATCGATGGAATTCATCTTAAATCTTATATTTTTCATAACATTACCGTGTGTCATGATTTGGGATTCCATGAAGAAACTGACGACACGATGTCAGGGTGCGGATGAAAATATTGACACTAACCATACAATGGATGATACAAAAAAATGTTTTAGTTCACACGACGTTCAGGTACTAAGTACTTATATTTACTCAAAAGAGTCTGAGTAGTGAAGGCGGAGAATGCAAAATACGGGAAATAAAAAAAAATAGGTCGGGTATCCCCGATGTTTTCTTTAAGTTTGGTTTGGTCCCAGTGTTGCCAGTATTTAGGTACGACAAATAAATTATGGACTCTTGCTTTCACTAGACAGAGTCGAATATTTTTGAAGGAACAATTTAGTGGTAATACAGCAAGGAATTGCACTTTTTATTAAAAGAGCTATGAGATATCGGTTTGCTTTGTACTCTATTTTAAGTAAATATAGTTAGGTATCAAAATAGATTTCTATGAAAATAAAGTGCAATTCCTGGCTGTTTTAGGTTACGCAGCGGCGAGTACGAAGATGTCGTCGTGGTCTTCGAAAATGGATGACACCACAGGCCGAAGAGCTTACCACTGGCCTTTGGCATGAAAGTTTAACTCCTGTGGGAAAAAACACCCTTAACTGTGTAAGATAACCACGCCCTTCGTAAGGTCACCACGTATAAATTGTGTAGATACTTTCCTACTCAATTTACTTGATACTTGAGAATTTAAGGCCAGAAGCATCTTCTAAATTAGCGGTGATTTTCACTGTCAGCAAACGCAAGCCTTATCTAATCTATCAATAACTAACTATATAAAAATATTATGAACAATATATTATATATCTTTGACGACCTCCGTGGCGCAGTGTTGAGCGCTGTTGTCTTAACGTGCGGAGGTCCTGGGTTCGATCCCCGGCAGGGTCAATTTAGGAATTTATAATTTCTGAATTTTCCCCGGTCTGGCCTGGTGGGAGGCTTCGGCCGTCACTAGTTACCACCCTATCGGCAAAGACGTGCCGCCAAGCGATTTAGCGTTCCGGTACGATGCCGTGTAGAAACCGAAAAGCGGTATGGGTTTAATATGACTGCCATGCCCCTAACAGGTTAGCCCGCTACCATCTTAGACTGCATCATCACTTACCATCAGGTGAGATTGCAGTCAAGGGCTAACTTGTAGTGAATAAAAAAAAGCAATAAACTGTCGGAAGTAAAAATAAACACCATTTAACCAATTATAAAAAAAAAAATTATTCATAAAGATAGGACTAATAATTTCGCATATATACTCGTATATCCATGTATTGTGTACGAAAAAAAATAAAAAAATTGCTAGAATCCTGTGTTATTTGCAATTTGCACAAAAACTATTAGAGCTGAAAAAAAACCTCGGAAAAATTGATTTCATTAAATTACCTACAAAAAAGTCTGATGGTGTATTTAGATAGGACCAATAGTTCAAGAAATACGCGAACCTTTATTCCATGAAAACTATTAGAAGTAGGAAAAAAATATCAGAATTAAAAATAAACTACATTAAATTATCTCCAAAAATAGTTTCTAGTTTAGTGCTTACAAAATATTTAAACAGACGTTAGCACCATCGTATCGTGGAATAAAAAAATAGTCTACTGATAGTATGTACCTACTGATGTCTATGAACGTAAAGATAGTTAAACTTAGTTCGGGCGAACAACTAGTTTTAGTTTATGTAACTAATCATCAAACATCATGAAATTTTGTTTTAGCTTCAACCACTACTTCAGGATGGAACATGCTTTCGAAAAACTTGCGAACAATCATCGTTCGTGGATTCTGAACAAGACGACACTGAATACGTTCTAATGCAAATGCAAAAGAGTAGAGAATCTCTTGCGGTAAGCCTTAGGGCTCGTGCAGCGTGCCGGCGATATTGTGCGTCTTCCAGCGACGAAACACACTGCAGAGTGAGCCCGCCAGCGTCCACAGTCCACACCCCGCACTGTTATTTGTCGCTGGAAATCGCTGACAGAAGTCGCGCGATATCGCCGGCAAGCTGCATGAGCCCTTGCTTACTAGCAAATGAATTTGTGAAATCATCCGTATTGTATTTATGTACCGGTACTTAACACTACAAATTAATATACTTACCTACCTACCTACTTTTTGCAGAGAAGTCAGCGACAAGAAGAAATTAAGACAAATGCAAATGCTAATCAATGGAAGGGTAGTAACAAGTAACAGCACTGGTCGCTGGCTTCATGATTGAAACGGCTCATGTCTCATGAAGTCAGCCTAAGTTAACCTACCTACAACCTACCTTCGTTTTAATTTAAACTTTTTTTTAATAAGTACCCTAGCTTTTATTCAAAATAAAACATAAAACTTATCCTTTAACTTTTATTTCTCTAGAGCGACTTGGTGCATGTAGCAACGACCTCAATTTACATAGACGGGCCCTATCAAACAAAGAATGTGGGCGTATTTTACTAACGCCATCAGGTCTGAAAAGCGGGAACTTGCTTGCAACATGCGCGCCATCTTGAATTCGCTTATATATTAAGGTTTGAAAACGTATGACTCGGTCCAGTCATAGAGTAAAGTAATATAACTGAGTTTACTGCTAAAAGATGATGTTGAAGGATGTTGAGTGTGTTTTTTAGATAATGGGGACTATCGTTTCTTTGCTCACCAGTTGGCGCCACTGTTGACTAAGGCCCAGAGGTATAGCTGTCAAAGGCGACTTTAAAAGATCGGCGCCGAAACAAAGTTTTAAATCTTGAATCTCATTATGTTTAATAATTTATAACTATCATCATAATATCGAGTAGCTAGTTCCGCAATGTTGTGCAGTTCCGTTTTGTTCGGAAAAAAAGGAGAACACATGTTTCCAAAAGATAAAACTGTTCTAAAACAGTGGCTAGTGGCGTTTCGCAGGAATTCGCAGGATTCTGAGGAATTAATATATATATAGCTGCTCGTGCTGACTGACTGACTCATTGATCACCTCTCCTGTAAAATTTTGTATGAAAATTTTTTTTTTTACTCATCGTTTCGTATAGAAGGCAAAAATTCATTCGGAGGAAAAATACGGAGAGAGCTGATGATTGAGGATTTCGAAGACGGATGAAGAGCACAAGCCAGGGTATCGAAGATAGGTGGGGGGTGCTCGACCAAATGTCACTCGAAACTTCATCCGATTGACAGTTAGCTGAAAAAAATTTCAAAATGGCGGATTTAAGATGGCCGCCATACAAATTTCGACGGTGTCTATCTCGGAGAGTATAAAAGATGGAAGAGTGGTTTCTTGGCAAAAGATGATCAGGACATGAGGGTCTACTTGATGAACAGGAAAAAAATTCAAGATGGCGGAATTTATTTTTCCATAGAAAAGGGTATTGAAGATAGGTGGGGGGTGCTCGACCAAATGTCACTCGAAACTTCATCCAATTGACAGTGAACTGAAAAAAATTTCAAAATGGCGGATTTAAGATGGCCGCCATACAAATTTCGTCGGTGTCTATCTCGGAGAGTATAAAAGATGGAATAGTGGTTTCTTGGAAAAAGATGATCAGGACATGAAGGTCTACTTGATGAACAGGAAAAAAATTCAAGATGGCGGAATTTATTTTTCCATAGAAAATGTATGGCGAATATTGAAGAGGCTACAAGTGTAGAACTATGCAAGACTACGGTTCCTTTTCAAGATTTGTTTTTATGGAAGAAATCTCATTTTGACGAATGGTTCGGAGAAAAAAATATGGAGAGAGATGATGATCGAAGGTTCGGATGATGGGTGAGGAGCACGGTCAGGGTATTCAAGATAGGTACCTATTTAGGGGCTGCTCAAACAAAAAGGGAGAGGCGGGGGGATGGTGGTCTTTGTTTTATGTTTTTCCTTTATGAGAATTTTCTTTTACTTCGGACGCTTGGCGTGCTGGCGCTTCCACTGTGCTCACTAGCATAGCAGTGTGTTGTTCAGATCAGAACACGTAGACAGTAAACCAGCTGCCCGATTATGTACGAATTGTCGATCAAATCGTAAAAGTTCGGCGTCTAAGTAAAATAAACCATAACAGCATTGAATTAGAGCTCAATTTCGTGTTTCGAAATTGAGCTCTAATTTAATGCTGTTGTGGTTTATTTTACTTTGACGCCGAACTTTGACGATTTGATCGGCCATTCTTACATAATCGGGGGGCAGGATAGTAGGACAGGGAGTAAGTAGACAGTGGACCACGCGCCCCTATACGCGGTCCGCTTTAGCGGGCCGCGCAGCCACGCGCCATACTAGTTAATATATATATAGCTGCTCGTGCTGACTGACTGACTCATTGATCACCTCTCCTGTAAAATTTTGTATGAAAAATTTTTTTTTTACTCATCGTTTCGTATAGAAGGCAAAAATTCATTCGGAGGAAAAATACGGAGAGAGCTGATGATTGAGGATTTCGAAGACGGATGAAGAGCACAAGCCAGGGTATCGAAGATAGGTGGGGGGTGCTCGACCAAATGTCACTCGAAACTTCATCCGATTGACAGTTAGCTGAAAAAAAATTCAAAATGGCGGATTTAAGATGGCCGCCATACAAATTTCGACGGTGTCTATCTCGGAGAGTATAAAAGATGGAAGAGTGGTTTCTTGGCAAAAGATGATCAGGACATGAGGGTCTACTTGATGAACAGGAAAAAAATTCAAGATGGCGGAATTTATTTTTCCATAGAAGAAGGTATTGAAGATAGGTGGAGGGTGCTCGAACAAATGTCACTCGAAACTTCATCCAATTGACAGTGAGCTGAAAAAAAATTTCAAAATGGCGGATTTAAGATGGCCGCCATACAAATTTCGTCGGTGTCTATCTCGGAGAGTATAAAAGATGGAAGAGTGGTTTCTTGGCAAAAGATGATCAGAACATGAAGGTCTACTTGGTGAACAGGAAAAAAATTCAAGATGGCGGAATTTATTTTCCATAGAAAATGTACCTATGGCGAATATTGAAGAGGCTACAAGTGTAGAACTATGCAAGACTACGGTTCCTTTTGAAGATTTGTTTTTATGGAAGAAATCTCATTTTGACGAATGGTTCGGAGAAAAAAATATGGAGAGAGATGATGATCGAAGGTTCGGATGACGGGTGAGGAGCACGGTCAGGGTATTAAAGATAGGTACCTACTTAGGGGCTGCTCAAACAAAAAGGGAGGGGCGGGGTGTTGGTGGTATTTGTTTTATGTTTTTCCTTTATGAGAATTTTCTTTTACGTCGGACGCTTGGCGTGCTGGCGCTTCCACTGTGCTCACTAGCATAGCAGTGTGTTGTTCAGATCAGAACACGTAGACAGTAATCCAGCTGCCCGATTATGTAAGAATTGTCGATAAAATCGTAAAAGTTCGGCGTCAAAGTAAAATAAACCATAACAGCATTGAATTAGAGCTCAATTTCGTGTTTCGAAATTGAGCTCTAATTTAATGCTGTTGTGGTTTATTTTACTTTGACGCCGAACTTTTACGATTTGATCGGCCATTCTTACATAATCGGGAGGCAGGATAGTAGGACAGCGAGTAAGTAGACAGTGGTCCACGCGGTCAACTACGCGGTCCGCTGCAGCGGGCCGCGCAACCACGCGCCATACTAGTTAATTATATAGGCACTTAATAAATAAAATAAAAATAAATTAATTACTTATTAAACTTATATTTATCCTTCCCTTTCCCTTTAAAACACACTGCTATACAAAAAAATATTAAACATTGTACTTAAATCCATACAATGAATATGATACTAAAAGATGGTTGAGTTGTTAGTTGAAACTACTAAACAATGGTAGATACTAGATTAAGCTGGAAAATTTTCTAGCAATAGCAGGTATCATGTATGTATGATAGTAGGGGCTACTTTCTTTCAAGCAATAAGTATTCATTATTGATCATTTTTTTGTGCTTATAATAATTATCACACTGATAAACTCATCTTATAAAGAGAAAGTACATTTCACTTCCAATACTGTTAGTTAGTTCTCCAATTAATCCTTCTGGAGAAACCTGAACTGAAACATCTAATATTAATCAAGAGAAATACCTACTATTATTAAATTCTGGTCATCTCACACATAGTAATCTGATCCCAAGATAGGTGTGTTCTCGTTAGTGATACCTACTGTGGGTACATAACCAGAGACATAGGTATATTTCAATATCATGTAGTAAGTGTGTCCTTGATGTGCATGAAACCCATAACCTTTCATGCAGAAGTCTTAGTAAGTAAATATATATAATACCTATATTAGGTAAATATATGTAAAAAGAAAAAACATAGCTGTTACCTCGGCAAACAAGCATACTTTTGGCAAAAAATAAGTTTGGAAACAGTAAACAAACTAACCTCTGAATTAGCTGCTCTTTGAGGCCGCCTATTTTTGCGCCTCTTTTTCTTAATTCCGCTTTCAAAGCGTTCACATTCATCGCCAAATAATCCATATTTGCGATAATTTCACGAAGGAGATCACTTTTCAACAGGTAAAATAAAGAAATTATAATTTATGTCACGAAGCCCGCCAAAACCAGTGAAAAGTGAATGATATTGGACCTCACGCGACACCAGCGCCCCTAGCGGCAAATTCATACGCGTCCACTGTAATAAATTTCATGGTAGAGCCTACTCTGGATAATAGTTATTTGTTATACAAGAGTGAAAAGCTGTTTTTTAACCGCGTGCTCAATTTTGATGACCGAGCAAGCGAAGGATTCTAAAATTGAATCACGAGCGGAGCGATTTCAAAAATTAGAATCCTGAGCGTCAGCGAGGGAATCAAAAGAGCACGAGGTGAAAAATCTTTTCACTCGAGTGCAACACGTAACTTTTCATCCCACCTCAGCGAGGAAATGACTAAATGCAAAAAAAAATCACAAGGTAACTTTTCATCCCACCTCAGCGAGGAAATGACTAAATGCAAAAAAAATCACAAGATTAAATTCAATTCTGTTAATTTCTTCGTCACTAGAATGGGCGCTTCTTCATTGCACGGCCCGGCCCCGGCCCGGCACCGACACCGACATTAGTGGACGCATAATTGTATGAAGTTGTATGGCACGCTGTCTCACTGGGCCGGCCCGGCACCGACATGTCGGCGCCGGCGCCGTCATGTCGTCGGCAGCAAGTCTCCCACTGGTGTCGGGCCGGCATCGTTGCGCATGTGTTGTGTACGCATACAAACGTCCATGTGGGCGTGCGAGTGGCGTGATCTGTGACCCCGCCCCGCGCCCCCGTCGCTCTAGTACACAATTCATTTGCATTTTTCGATCAAGTTCATTATTATATATAATCAAAGCTGCTTTACTCATACGGAAATAATTGAAAAATTTATTCGGGTTATTGGTTAGTTTTTCAAATAAATTGTAATACACGCCGTCTAAATATCTTACTTTTATAATTGGATGCGCCCAAAACCATTTACTGATAGGTAGTTCTTTTTTTGCTTCTCAAATATAATAAATACTTACAAGAAATATAATTTTTTTTTATCCACTACAAGTTAGCCCTAGACTGCGATCTCACCTGATGGTAAGTGACGATGCAGTCTAAGATGATAGCGGGCTAACCTGTTAGGGCATGGCAGTTATTATTAAAACCCATACCCCTATTCGGATTCTACACGGCATCATACCGGAACGCTAAATCGCTTGGCGGCACGTCTTTGCCGGTAGGATGGTAACTAGCCACGGCCAAAGCCTCCCAGTCCCACCAGGCCAAACCAGGGAAAATTCAGAAATTATAAATTCCCAAATTGACCCTGTCGGGGATCGAACCCAGGACCTCCGCACGTTGAGACAACAGCGCTACACACTGCGCCACGGAGGTCGTCAATTTGATAAACGCTGCCATCGCTCTTGGCTCACGCGGTTCGCAGCTTGTCGGTGTCGGTGTCGGTCAATGAAGAATGTAGGTGCCGGTGTCGTGTCGTTGAATACTGTCGGTGTCGGTGCCGGTGCCGGGCCGGGCCGTCCAATGAAGAAACGCCCAATCACTCATTTTAGGTTTTTCAGTTATTTTCAATTTTCTTTTTTTTAATCGGTTTTAATTTTAAACAATATGACGTGAAAGAAAATGGTGCGCGCAAAGCAAATTAAAAAAGTACACCAAGAAGGTTACGAGTGTGAGTTTTTAACAAATTAAAAACGATTGTATGGAAATTCGGCACCATAGAGGTACAAGTAAATAGGTTATAATGATGTTTTGAATTCACAAACTTCATAGACGAGTGATAACTAACGTGCACACGATGTTCTAAATTCAATTTACTTTATCCTCTAGAGGATAATAACGGATTTTACCTTCAGATATCGAAGAGTAAAAATACTCTTTCCGAGATGGTGGGATGAAAAGTAAATTTTTTCCCGTAGCACTCAAAAGAGGTACAGTACTCCCAAATTAATAATGCGCATAGAAATCTTCGTCACTGTTCGGCAACGGTCGTATTCCCCGAGCATGGGAAGACGATATGTATATAGAGTGGTAAGTGCATTTTCTTCATGCATAATTTAGTAGAATTATGTGTTTTGTGCTAAAAGAGATAAATATTGACTTATCAGTAACAAAATTTGATTCGATAATTCCATGTAAGTAAATAGCGAAGAAAACCACACGATTGCAAATATGCTACAATCTTTGTAGAATTGATTTGAATTGATTGAAGGGTGTGTAATAGCAGCTCCATGTAATTCCACACGGAGAGAAAACGTGCAGTCACCACCAATATATAAAGACGACTGATTTACCTTTGACTGACCGGTGACAGCCCGAATTGTTTTCAATTGTTTACACATGATATTGACTCCTATATATAGCTCGATTACCACTCACTCACTGACTGACTGACTCTAGTATATAAGGTATTATCTATGGACTGACTGACTGACTCATTGACATAATTGTTCTCCTAGAAAGAGACAGAAAACGATATAATGATGTAGGGGAGATGTGTTCGGGTGCGGGATTCGAGTAGGGAAAAATTATGACATTTCGGAAAAACAAGATGGCGGCCGACGTGATTCTTGCAACTCTTTTGTTTTCCAACCGATTTCGTTAAAACTCGCAAGGATTGAAGAAATTAGTAAACGATCAACAGAAAAAGTGGAAACAATTGGAAAAACAAGATGGCCGCCGAGCTGTAGTGTTTTCAAATTTTTGATTTTTCGACCCCGAACCGCGGCGCCACAGATCCTAAACGGCGTGGTCGAGCATGATATTTTTTTCTTTTTTCGCTTACAATTATCCTGTGTTTTGACAGAATGGGAGTGGTTTTTAAAAATTCAAGATGGCGGCTGTCGCAGCGGCCATTCGGTTTGAGGTACGAAAAAACGCAATTTTAAAATTCTAATTTCTCACAGTTGGCAACGTCGGATCGTTTCGACTTCTACGGGGCGATTGTGCGTACAGACTCGAAGTATGGATTGGGGGAAAAAAATTACCCCAGTTCTCGGGAAATTTTCAAGAATTACCCTAAAAATAAAAAAATCGAAACCCGTATTTTTTGCAAAATTCCAGTACGAGCAACCACGTGTCCTACTTGTACGAATGACGTTTGGGTATTTTCGTCGCCGAGGTCTGGCAACACTGGAGTTTATCAAAGTAAAAGTGATTTTAGACATAGTCTTTTTTCAGGGGCGATCATTTCGGCTGGGTGCGAGCGAGATAAAAAATTGAAACGTCATCAGGAGAGCTATATCTTGTAGTTTACGGGAAAATTATAAAACTATGTTAAATGTTTCAGTGAAAAGAGGTGGCGGCCATTTTGTATTCTTTTTGTGTTTTTCAAAATTTCGATCACGTTTTTGAGGCAGTTGACAACATTTGGGAAAGTTGACATGTATCGATTGATCGTGTAACTCGACCGGCACTATCGAGATATCTAAACAGTGTTGCCACATTTGGGGTACTTTCCGAGATTTTCCCCAAAATATCCTCCTGTAAAATTTTGTATGAAAAAATTTTTTTTCACTGATGGCTTCTATTTCTTTCGTACAAGGTGCAAAATGCTTTAGGGCTCTTACGATTCAATAATTCGGGTGTTTCCGGGAATACGACAATTAGCGAAGATCTGCATGTGCATTATTAATTTGGGAATACCTACATGAAGGTTCAGTTTTCACATTTTTTAGTTCTGCAGCATAGAAATCAGGGTTATTTTTGAAAAATGTCCAATGAAGAATGTTAATACATTCTGTCAAAAAAGTACCAGGAATTCATCATTTGTTTCTAATTCCAAATTCAATTCAAAAATTCTTTTTTGTCGCTAAGTTGGCCCAACTGTCGTCTATATTGCCGCGAAGTTTGAGCGTCAATTGTTATTTACTTTGTTTACAGTGCGCCATTTTGTCAGTTCATCTCAATAGTGTTTTGCGATTTTTACAATGAATAAAAATATTGAACAAAGAGTTTGTCTCAAATTTTGCATCGCAAATGGAATTTCGTGTTCAGAGTCGCTGGAAATGTTGCAGAAAGCTTACGGGGAATCACTTTATCAAAACCACGTGCATACCATGCATTCAAAAGTGGTCGAGATGTGGTGGAAGATTTGCCTCGCTCTGGTCGGCCATCAACGTCTTCAACTAAAGTTAACATCGCTAAAGTGATAGAAATGGTGACTGAAAATCCTCATTCAAGTTTGAGAGAGATAGCTGCTGAACTTTCTGTGTCTCAAGAATCGATTCGTACCTATCATTTTAAACGACGATGAAGGCCAGATTTGTGGAAAGAAAATTTTTGGATGCACCACGACAATGCGCCATCGCACAAGGCCATCATTGTGAATGAAGTTTTGACCAAAAACTCAACATATACCATCGAACAACCACCGTTTCCACCGGATATGGCTCCGGCCGACTTTTTTCTCTTTCCAAAACTCAAATTACCACTTTGTGGCACCCGTTTTCAATCGATAGAAGACATAAAAGAGAATTCGCGGCAAGAACTGAACTCGATTCCGAAAAATGCCTTTAAAAAATGCTTTAAAAATTGGATTATTCGTTGGCTTAAGTGTATTATTTCCGAAGGGGCCGGGCCTACTTTGAAGGAGATACAATAAATTTGGAATAATATAATTAACATTTTGTGTATTATACCTACACCTTTTCCCGATACTTTCTTGACAGAGTAGTAGGTATGCCAAATCGCTTGAAATTTTGTCTCAGTAAAGCCTGTATGTATATAAATACACTAGTTTTTTTTGCAGTCAAAAATACCTAGTAGTTTTGCAGTCAAAAGTACCTAGTAGTTTTGATATTATAGGCATTAGGAAACTGTTACCAAAATTTTAAAAAAGTCAGCGCCATTTTGAAATTTTTTGTTATCGTACCGATTTCGTTCAAAATCGATATCTAGGGTTCCCTGGGATCACAAAACAGGAAACTGTTACCAAAATTTTAAAAAATTCTGTAAGTAACAGTTTCCCATTTTGTGATCAAATCGGTACGATAACAAAATATTTCAAAATGGCGCTGACTTTTTTAAAATCTTGGTAACAGTTTCCTGTTTTGTGATCCCAGGGAACCCTAGATATCGATTTTGAACGAAATCGGTACGATAACAAACAATTTCAAAATGGCGCTGGCTTTTTTAAAATTTTGGTAACAGTTTCCTGTTTTGTGATCCCAGGGAACCCCAGATATCGATTTTGAACGAAATCGGTACGATAACAAAGAATTTCAAAATGGCGCTGACTTTTTTAAAATTTTGGTAACAGTTTCCTGTTTTGTGATCCCAGGGAACCCCAGATATCGATTTTGAACGAAATCGGTACGATAACAAACAATTTCAAAATGGCGCTGACTTTTTTAAAATTTTGGTAACAGTTTCCTGTTTTGTGATCCCAGGGAACCCCAGATATCGATTTTGAACGAAATCGGTACGATAACAAAAAATTTCAAAATGGCGCTGACTTTTTTAAAATTTTGGTAACAGTTTCCTGTTTTGTGATCCCAGGGAACCCCAGATATCGATTTTGAACGAAATCGGTACGATAACAAACAATTTCAAAATGGCGCTGACTTTTTTAAAATTTTGGTAACAGTTTCCTGTTTTGTGATCCCAGGGAACCCCAGATATCGATTTTGAACGAAATCGGTACGATAACAAAAAAATTCAAAATGGCGCTGACTTTTTTAAAATTTTGGTAACAGTTTCCTGTTTTGTGATCCCAGGGAACCCCAGATATCGATTTTGAACGAAATCGGTACGATAACAAAAAATGGCGCTGACTTTTTTAAAATTTTGGTAACAGTTTCCTATTTTGTGATCTTATGGAACCCCAGATATCGATTTTGAACGAAATCGGTAAGATAATCTTTTAAACACTATTTTATAATCTCAAATGTAGCCGCGAGTATTGTTTCGGCGCCTAAATACGAGTAGGTACATAATTTTTACATCTCTCATATTCGGTAAGTAGGTCCTTATTACCCCCAAATGGAGCTTGAAGGTGACCAATTAGCGCTCTAGGGTAATAATGTAGCTAGAAAAGCCCTAGGGCGGTAAGTAATTAAAAAAAGTATGATGGTTAGATGTACGCGAACTTTTTGAAAGAGTGAAGAGTTTTTTTTTTAATTACTTACCGCCCTAGGGCTTTTCTAGCTCTACATTATTACCCTCGAGCGCTAATTGGTCACCTACAAGCTCCATTTGGGGGTAATAAGGACCTACTTTACCTCACAATCGAGATGTAAAGCAGAGTAGTTAGCTCGGGTGTAAGCATCAATTGCACCCTCGAACTATAGGCGCCCTCCCTGCGCTCGTGCGCCTAAATATCTCGGGCTGCAATTGATGCCTTACAGCCCTTGGCTACTAATCTACTATTACATCTCTCATATTCGGTAAGTAGGTCCTTATTACCCCCAAATGGAGCTTGTAGGTGACCAATTAGCGCTCTAGGGTAATAATGTAGCTAGAAAAGCCCTCGGGCGGTAAGTAATTAAAAAAAGTATGATGGTTAGATGAACGCGAACTTTTTGAAAGAGTTTTTTTTTTTTTTTGGTGTCATCCCCACTATCATGCGATCAGCTGCGAGAGCTATGAGCAGATTTTATCAAGTTTCCATGGCGTGTGAGGCTGTCCTTCCACTGAAGGCTCTACCTCTTATTATTATTATTATTTTTTTTTATTCTCCTTTCGTTTTAGTGGATGAAGTCCCAAATAGAACCGCGTTTCAGCCTTCTGGGTTCCATTGGGATGCTGAGTGACGAAGCTAGCTTATTGTTGTGGGCGTTTATTCGCTCTTTATAGCTCTTTGCTCTGTGTTCAATTTCTTCTTTTATAGTTTTTATATCAAGATGTTCATGAAGTTCTGACATTTTAGTAAACCATGGGGCATTTGCTATGTTTTTAAGGACTTTGTTTTGAAATCTCTGGAGGATTTCTATATTTGAGTTCTTTGCAGTGCCCCATAGCTCAATACCATAGGTCCACACTGGTTTTATAGTAGTTTTGTAGATGAGCAATTTGTTATTTATAGAAACACGCGAATGTCGTCCCATAAGCCAGTTGAGCTTCCTAAAAATTAGATTAAGTTCGTCACGTTTTTTTGTTATGTGAGTCTTCCATGTTTGTTTTTTATCTAAGTACATCCCGAGATATTTTGCCGACTCTCTATGAGGTATTATATCTTGACCAAGTCTGACTGGGGGACAGATGTCTTTTCGTAAGGTAAAAGTCACATGCGTCGACTTCGTCGAACTAGCTTTTATGCGCCATTTAGTCATCCATTCATCTATCTTGTTCAGGTGGTTTTGCAATATTTCTGATGCCATGCTTGGATCCTTACTGTTGCACAGTGCTGCAGTATCATCAGCAAATGTAGCGGTGAGTACATCGTTCGAGATGGGAATGTCAGAAGTATATAAGAGGTATAATGTTGGTCCAAGAACAGAGCCTTGGGGTACCCCCGATTTAATGTCATGGAAGTCTGAGTAAGTGTCATTCATTTTAACTCTGAATATTCTTTGATACAGGTATGATTTTAAGAGCATAAAAAGGTTATGTGGAAGATGACTCTTCGCCATAAAGAGCAAACCGTTATGCCAGACCTTATCGAAAGCCTGTTGGACGTCCAGAAATACAGCGGAGCAATACTCTTTGTTTTCCAAAGCATTTCTTATTTTATTTACCACTCTGTGGACTTGCTCAACCGTTGAATGGCCAATTCTAAATCCAAACTGATGTTGAGGGATTATTTCTTTTTCATTAAGGATGGATTTAAGTCTACACAAGGTTATCTTTTCAAATACTTTGGATAATGTTGGCAGCAGACTGATTGGTCTATAAAATGATACCAGATGCGGTGGTTTACCGGGTTTTGGAACCATTATTATTTCTGACACCTTCCAGACATTTGGGTAGTGCGACGTTCTCAAGATCCCATTAAATAGTTGCGTCACGAAAACAATTGCTTTTTTTGGAAGTTGTTGTAGAACTTCAGCCGTTATTAGGCAATATCCTGGGGCTTTCTTGAGATCCAGTTCTTTTATAACTCTTTGAACCTCTTTAGGCGTACAACATTTTAGTGGTGGGCTGAGTTGTAGATCTGTTTCTAAGAAGTCGTCAACTTCTCTGTCAGTGCCTGGGTCAGAGCTGTTCGAAGTAAATACTTCACTTAAGAAGTTGCCAAAAGCTTTTGCGCGTTCGCTGTCTTTCCTTGCCCAAGTGCCATCGCAAAGTTTTAAAGGGTAATTCGGAGGTGTGGGTGCTGCTTTATTCGATTTTACCGCTCTATAGAGTGAGTACTCGCCCTTCGATGATGCAGACAAGTTGACCAATTTGTTTTGTAGAGTATCATCCTCAATCTCTTTTAGATATAATTTAAGTTCTACAATAGCGCGATTTAGAGCTTTTTTATCTGAAGGGTGTCGACTGGTGTGCCATACTCTCCTAAGTCTTCTCTTCTCAAGTACTTTATTTCTAATATCCTTTTCGAAAGAGTGAAGAGTTTTTTTTTTAATTACTTACCGCCCTAGGGCTTTTCTAGCTACATTATTACCCTTGAGCGCTAATTGGTCACCTTCAAGCTCCATTTGGGGGTAATAAGGACCTACTTACCTCACAATCGAGATGTAAAGCAGAGTAGTTAGCTCGGGTGTAAGCATCAATTGCACCCTCGAACTATAGGCGCCCTCGCTGTGCTCGTGCGCCTAAATATCTCGGGCTGCAATTGATGCCTTACAGCCCTTGGCTACTAATCTACTATTACCGCGGCCAACAGCGGCGCGGAATGTGGCGCGGAGGCATAGTTAGGTAATATATATAATTCATTCATGTACAATGTACATTCGGTTCATGTACAATGTTTGTAAACCACTTGTAAACATTGTTTTCAACAAAACCTAATAGTGATTTTTTTATACCACGAAACAGCGAAAACCTTACCAAGGCGACATGCGAATTAATGACGTTTTTGGTAGGTATTTTCTCAATAACTTTTTTACGAGTGATTGAAACTCAAAACGGTCTCAATTGCTTTTTTATTATTTATTTAGGTAGTAAAATCAAGACCTCTAGTTGTAAAATACTTTTCCGTTGTGGAGAAAAAGGACGAGACATCCATTTAGAGCCTCTGAAATATCCACCCCCGAATCAGTATTGCGTCAGACGGTCAGAGTTGCTCGCAGGTGGCAGTGTATAACATCGACGTATCTCGAATTGCACCAGTTTATTGTAAATAATTTATATAAAAATTTTAATTTGCGCCCTTAAATCTATGTAATTTTATAGCAAAATAGTGACTGATTCCATAATATGCCATCAGTATTTGTTGTATCTTGCGTCTCACAGGCTTATCTCATAAAAAGTCTTAGAAATTTAGAAATATTTTTGCAATAAAAGGACTGTAGTGGAAGGGGTCACGGCGGAGGCGGCGAGTGTATTTCGGAACACACCCCTAGTGAGTGAAGTGACCAGTAATTGCTAATCAAACAGACACAAACAGCGATGTTTTGTTTCACTCACACTTACCTGATGGTAATAAACAGAAATTGGATAAAATATAGTATTCTTAGTTTTTATTTTAGTCCTACTTCCAACGTAAGTCGTAGGTAATTTTCCCTCTGTGATGCCAAGACCACTCAAAGCACAGAACACAAGCTCCACTCCAGTCGTAATTCCTTCCTCCATGAGCTCCACTAAAACATCAAAGAACAAAGAGCACTAGTGACATGTGACCAATATATTCCCTGTATATTATTATACTCTTTGCATGTGACAGTGTCAATTTGTCAAATGTCAAAGTATTTTTCACATTTTTGCTTCTGTTTCTGGTCGGTGGTATTTTTGCACATGTGACATGAGTACAACAAATTGTGTTGAAGATTCAAGAATATACAAATATTGAATAAGAAGCCGACTACCATTATCTTATCTTTAATTCGATATTATTGTGACATTAGGTTATATACGGCTGTTACAAAACTGCTATGAGTTATGCGTGGTCTACTTCGGCCGATATCTATATTTAGGCTGGCGGTGCGGACGAATAGAGCTATCCAGTTGAAGAACACCTTTACAACGGGTAATACACTTTTAATATAAACTACATTACATATTATGTACATACTTACGTATCTCTGTAAAGGCAATAAGATTTGTAGGTAAGAGTAAATAGAAGGCTGTCCCTTTTAGGTGTAATTTTGTTGTACCTACGCGCATTAATTAACTGTTTATATTATTTACCTATTATCAACATTCCGTTACAATTTTAGCATTAGTCTGGAGAGCCATGGAAGATAAAGAGGCCCTGAAAAAACGCCTTACACCAATGCAATACCATGTTACCCAAGAGGCTGGGACTGAAAGACCTTTTACTGGTAAGTAAAAGTCTTTAAATATCATATTTTTACTCGTAAACTAAAATCTTAAAAAGAAATTGATCTGGTAACATATACTTTCAGGTTGTTTTAATAAGTTTTATGAGGAAGGTTTATACGTATGCATAGTTTGTAAACAAGACCTATTTAGTTCCAAAACCAAATATGATTCAAGCTGTGGCTGGCCTGCTTTTAATGATGTTCTTGCAAAAGAAAAAGTGACCTTACATCAGGATACTAGTGCAGGTATGATATACTATCATAACTATATGTAGTTACCTATGTATCAGGCATCTCAATAGCATGTGATAGTAGAGAAACATATACATTTATTTAATATATAAAACCAAATTAACAATCACAATACAATGATTGCATCACTACTTAAGATGATTTTAAGTGTTCTTAATAATTAACCACACAAACTACTAATAATTGAAATACCTATAGTTGTGATAGTGGTTATTTTTTTAAACTTAAAACCTAGATAACTGTTTAATAATTATTATATTGCAGCATTTGGTGGTGGTTTAACTATGGATTTTTGATATTCAAGGATTTGTTTGGATTACTAATAGGTACTTTTTTTGTTGGTGCAACATTGTGCCTGATTGTATTGTACTGTAATTAACTAAATTGACTGGTTAATAGCCTGTTCTGTAGGTTTTAAACATAATTTTAAAGCCACATTATTCATACATCCAGGAGCTAAAGCTCAATAATTAATTATTTTGATGAAATTACTGCTGGTTGCTGGTGTCTTCTAGATCAATATTATGTTTAGCATTTTTTTTGAGATAATGAAATATCAAGTTTATAACAGTATTATTTTATGTGCACGTTTTTGCACAATCATTGGTTGACATCATCTAGTTTATTCTATTGTGCCAATTCATGTGGAACACTGTTCAATGTCATTGTACAATGAGCTATTCATGCATATCCTGAGCTTGAGATGTATGCAAGGTCTTTACTAATACTTACTAACTCTACAAAAATATAAGGGGCTCCTCTGGATAATTGAGGCATATTTATCCACTATTGGTGCAAAAAATAATTTATCAAATAACAAGAAAATCTAATTTCCAACAATGATGTAGCATTCCCCTCCACAATGGGAATGGAGCCCCTTAACCTGGATTGGTATTTGGTACCTACCTTCTATTAAATTACTGCACTGTGTCATGTCTGTTTTTAAATCATTTTATCAAGCATGATTTCTGCATATTTTCATAACACCTTGCATGCTTTGTTGGGGATACAATGCTTATTTCAATATCTTATTATTTTATTAAGTATATTGTTCTGTGGTAAATTATATTTGTACATAAACAAAAGTGATAAAGACTACTGTTTTACTAAGTATTATGTTAGATTGAAATAATACGTAGATAGATAGAATACATAGTCTGAGTAACTACGTAAAATATATTGTATGAAATATTCTTCAAATGCCCTTGACAATAGGCATATATGGCTGCACAATGCTGCGCCCATGTATAGTCTTATAAAACCAACTGTTGCATAATAAACCTTCAACTTGAAACTTAATCTAGGTAACTAAGGTTTTTTATACAATACATATTTGCTAGAGCCTAGAACAGTCTATCATAGAGTGCATTTTATAACCAGAAGTATACCAAATATGCATTTGTTAACAAATTAATTTGTCTGATTTTTAATTTGGTACTTAATAGTAATTTTTGTCCCATAAAACCACATTGAATATTTTATTATTATTTTTATGTTTGTGTTTTATTTTTCTATTAAGTATGTAGATATTTATTTTCAGTCACAATCTCTGAGATTTACTTTCCATTTTTCACACCTTTAATGTTCATATTATACCTATCTATTGAAATATTGCAAATCATTTTTATAATAAAATTCTATTTCCCATAGTGAATTTTAAAATGGTGTTGGGAAGTTGATTTTGGTGCTAATGTATTTTAATATTTTTTCTGTCTTTCCATTCCTTTGACCACCCATCGATTCAATCCTGTTCTCCAAAAATAACGTAAGTTTTGCTAATTATTGGCAATATGACCACATAATACTTAACATACATTTTTTATGCTTTATCTGTGTTCGAAATTGTTTGGGTCAATTCACTGATTCTCTCTATTACATTGTGTGTATTGTTTTAAAATCTGTCTCCTTGTTTAACACTCCATATTATGATATAATTTTTGATACAAAAAAATACTGCATACATTTAATAAACGATTTTTTGAATTTCTATATAATTCACTTACAAATTCATTAACCTATAACATTGAACCATTACACCATATTTGGAATGTGCATGATATTAATAAATACATTTGCCCTCGTTCCCCGCCATGCCTTATTCGTCCCTTCCCGCCTTTCCATTTACGGACGGCTGCCGACCGGATGACAACTGGTGCCGCTGCTGCGACGTCACTACCTACATCTCACAACACGAACACGATGGAATTCATATCGGATCTATGTTTAATGTGATGTGTAAATAAATGGCTTTGTGGTGAATGGACTTGGGTGTGAAATTAAAGTTGGGGCGAATATATTACTGGTTTTAACACGGCCAGGTATGGTGCGAACTGAGGTGCGATGCTCCAAATGCTCGGCTCATCTGGGCCACGTGTTCAATGATGGGCCGGTCCCCACCAAGAAACGGTTTTGTATTAACTCGGCGGCATTGGACTTCATACCAGCGGAAGAACGAACGGACTAGTATAAATACAATACAATACGCTACTGTAGACTGTCTTATAGAGGGAATATTGCCCTTTAAATTAGGACTAACTCTTAAGATTAAGTTTGATTTTGTATGCTACTTTCAAACTTTAGTCTAATTGAAAGTTATTGCAAAAGAGCAATTTTATATGAACGTAGGTGTGTAATTTATTAAATAATATAATTTGCTGTTGCTTTAGAAACGCTTGAATTAACATTTTATTGTAATGATTATCGTGATAAAGTTCGATGCAAATCATTTTGGCGGCTGTGAAGTTTGAAAAACGCACAAGCTGATTAATGTACCTACATTTTTCGTATACTGTGTTTGAATACCTCAAAAATATTTTACACATTATGTCTATTCGAATGGGATACCATAAGTATGTAATAAATACCTAAAACAAAAAAGAACCTGTTACTGGTACTACAACAGAAAAAATATACTTTACTACCCACAAATTATTTGGAATAAGTTACGATACTAACATACTACATACATACTATACATTAAAATAAGGCGCAAGGCTCACCGACAGAACCAAGGCGCGGCGTCTTTATTTACTTTCGTTATTAATAAACATAGCACACAGAAAATACAATACTGTATACTTAAAATATACATAAAACTCCTAAGTTCTACTCCACACCACTCTGCCTGTTTGCTTTGGCCCTAATTATAGATTATGTATTTGTTCGAACAACTCATTATCAGACTGGGCACAGAATCTTCGGTGAGCGACGTGATCTTTAACTATAGTTACCACATTGAGTCAAGAATTTATCTTTTGTTGATTTAATCATAATATCGTTTAAGGCGTATAGTACAAAATAAGCATGTTATGAGTATTGATTTGTTTTGTCGCTGCTGCTATTGAAATAAATATTTTTATGATGACATAACAATGGATTTTATTTTACAACTTGTATTATGAGTCAAAACTTACATTTTACGACTTAAAGTTACAACCTATATTTGGATTTGAAGCCAGCACTGATATGTACCATCTATTACTGTTTTTTATTTTGCATTATGCGATAACTAAGGTAACTGAAATATTAAGTTAGATAAGTTGCATGCAAAATCACTGACCTTATTTAATGTTTCTTAGTTATTATTAGTTATTACTATGTCAGCTGGTCGGTTGGACTTGGGATAGGTATAGTTCTTGAAATTTGCCGAATTTGTTGTATGTGTTGCGTAAGTGTGCGTGCCTGTCAGGCGTCAGGCACGAAACTAGCGACGGCGACAGCGGGGCGATGAGGTTCGAGAGCTGGCGACGACTTTCGGGAAGGTCCTTTAGGCATGCTGAAATTATGAAAAAGTATAATTTCGTCAATTGGCGAATCCAGTCCTGCCAGTCTTGGAGAGCGTTTGCGGTTATATCGCTACTGCGCAGCATATAACATTTGCAAAAAAACTTCAAAAAAAAACATTTTTTTGCCAACTTGATTTTTTTATCTTTAAATTTAGTACTTATAGAATTCGAAAAAAAATTCCAGACGTTTTTGTCGGTTATAAATTCGTCGCCAGCTCTCCGACTAAGCGCATCGCCCCGCTGTTGCCGTCGCTCATTTCGTGCCCGTACACTCAGAGCGGTCATTCGTGCCACGCACGATTAAACTATAATATGTAATATTATGCATCGATAAAGAAATTGTTAATGAAACCATTTTCATTAAGTCGAGTCTTTTATTTATAGTATGGTTGTAATTTATATGCACAAGATGCTCTTACATGGCACTGGTGTTTACAACTGTCAAAAAACATAAAAACCGCAATAATATAGTCTCGTATCGTATTACATTTATTAATACATTTTCAACTTAAATTACGTACATAATTACAGTTAGTTTCTTGACTTATCTAATACATAATCAAAAACATCATCATGATCACATAGTTAATACACTTAAAACATCAGTTAAATAAGAAACTGAATAACTTTGTTCAAGCTCTCCTGAAGTTTTGGCTATTTTTACACCTACCTTTATTGCACACTATTTTGGTAATGGTTGGTGCTGATTTTGTGGTGCATTTGTAGGCCGTTTATTGAGTCCCAATATTCGTATGGACTGTGTGTAAATAGGCCATATCATTTAGCATATAAGATTTTACCATAATTATATGACACAACGCAGCGCAACAGCAACTTTATTCAGTCTTTTTTAGTTCTATTGACATTACTACTGGGGCCATGAAATTATCAGCCATGATTGGGAATATAATATTTTGTCGTTTAGGTGATTTATATTTGAATACAAAGTCGCGGGCATATTTAGTAAATGCCCGCGACTTAGTCCGCGTGAATTAAGTTTTTTCATTCCCGCGGGAACTCCGGGATAAAAAGTAGCTTATGTCCTTCCCCGGGATACAACCTATCCCTGTACCAAATTTCATCAAAATCGGTTAAACAGATGAGCCGTGAAAGCGTAGCAGACACATAGACAGGCACACTTTCGCATTTATATAATATTAGCATGGATATGGATTTATGGGAAGGTAATTTTTACAATATTTACTTTTTATTTGTACTAATTTTTATGGTTCTGGTGTAAGAAAAAATAATTCGATACACTTTCTGTCATATTTTGTATATATCCGTTTTAAACGTGACAGGGGGTCTACTCTCTTTCTCTCAAACGAAACTTCGCAAACGAACGTAATTAGTCTGTTATTAGACCCACACAAAATCGTTCAATCCAATCGGTCACGAAAATTTTCTATGGATCCGTACTTCGCCTGCGTGTACGAAAACGAAATAGAGAGGAGCATAGAGATAATATTATGTAGGAGAGGAGTTAACGAAATTTCGTTCGTTTGTTTGCGAAGTTTCGTTTTAGAGAAAGAGAGTAGACCCCCAGGAACGAATGCTAAAAACGAAAGCAGAGGCCAAATCACCGCCGCTGCTCTAGCTAGTCGGGTCTTCTTAGACAATCACGATTTAAGTGTATATTAGAAGAACAATAATTGTTCTTCTATAAGAATATTAAAATCGATGCTTTGCGCTGCGTTATGCCAAGGTGGTTCGCAAATGCCTGGGCCAAAACCTAAGCAAATGAAACATCTGAGCAGCATAAGGGTACAGTTTCTACGGCAACATCCTGTTTTTTGCAGAATCCGGTTTTCTATGCTGTTACTAGCTTTTAAACTTGCAAGTGGGTCTGATTGCAGGCAAGCGCTAGCCTATAGGTAAATATAAAAAACCGAGCATCCTGTTTGTGGGATCCAGCAAACATGATGCTTGTAACTCTGGAAGCACGCCACTAAACGGGATCTTGGAAAAAACCGATATTGCATAAAACAATATGTGGCACCCGTCCACACGAAACGGGATTTAGCATGGTAGCTACAAAATAAATGCTTCTTGTAGGAGTAAAAAGACACAGCTACTATAGCTTGTTTACTCGTACAACCTGCGAGCCGAGAGATTTCAGTTCTAGTGAACTACCAAAATGTTCTGTGTGTAAAGATTGCGTACCGTCTCGTCTATAAGGCGGTTTTGATTTTGTCTTAATTTTAAAATAATCAGTTTATTTGTATCACTTTTTTAAGTTTTCAAAATCTACTTTCAATGTGTCAGTAGGTCTACTGCGTTGCACCAACCAGAGACAAACATAAAAAAAATCTAGATAGCGTAATTGGTCATCAATATTGTCAAGAGTATACTACATGTGTCTAACTTTATCTGTACAATTTACACTCGACGAGACTTGACAAGCTCGCTTTCCTTTGATCACTATCGACCTCATTCATTTTCATTCACTCATACTTCAATCAAACACTTTCGTACAAAACATAAGATAGCAAAACTACATACAAAAAAGAAAATTTAACAGCATCTTTCGGCACAACCTATATATAATAATATTATAAAAGCAGAGAGTCGTTATTTTTTTAAACAGTTACAATAATCGCTATAGGTAATAATAATATTACGGTAATTTTTTTCATTTTTCAAGATTAACAGATAATTTTTATACTTTACAACTACTGGTTGCTATTGTCTCGTTAATTTATTTTTCATCTTTTACGAAATCGATTATAATGTGTTATTATAGTTTTTTTTTATCTTTAGGAAATAAACTTTTGTGCCTTAAACGATAAATTACCAATCTTTCTTAATTTCGAATATAATCAGTTCAATAAACTATATAAACTTAATACTAGGTAAATGCTTCGCTCTCATGACTAACAGTGATATCGTCAAAAAAATAAAGTTATATTATTCACTAGCTGATGCCCGCGACTTCGTCCGCGTGGTTGAGGTTTTTTTGATTCCCGCGGGAACTTCTTAATTTTCCGGGATAAAAAGTAGCCTATGTGCTATTCCAGACTATAATCTATCTCTGTGCCAAATTTCATCCAGATCCGTTCATCCGTTGGAGCGTGATTGAGTAACAAACATACATCCATACATACATACATCCATCCATCCAAACTTTCGCATTTATAATATTTATTATATTATATGGATAATACATTCATCATTAAATTAACTTATGCAACATCAAAATTCAAATCATTTGTTGTGGAGTATCGTATAATACAATTAAAATGTTTAAATATCCAAAATAAAAATTAAAAAATCTCATAGAACAGAAGCAGCTCACGATAAATTATCATAGTTCCGTAATCCGTAATAATCATAGGCATAAGTTAACCTAGCTAGCTAGTACCGACAGTCAAAAGCATTAATAATATGTTAAGCATATGTTAAGGCAACAGACATTCTGTTCTCGAATAAAATATACAATATGTCAGTCAAAAATAGAAAAAAAAAACGCAACTATCTCACATCATAAACATTAATGAAATGCGTTCTTCAAGCTACAATATAATCTAATATTATAAAAAGAATATCTTATCTAAAATCGGTGCGCGTCGCTGCAGTGATAATAATTCCCAAACACTCACTCAGTTGCCGCGGCTCGTCGCCGCCCGCGGCCGTGCCCCCGCGCCGCGCCGGTTACCATCACAGTGAATAAGCTGTTTCCCTAACTGTAAATCACTACCGTATTCTACTATTAAATAACATTACGTCTAAGAGTCAACTGACAGTCTTCTTTTCGCAGATTTTATCGAAATATTTCGAGTAACTAACGCCTATATCTACACTATCCAAAATCGCATTCCGGCGCGCTCGGGGGGACACGGCGGCGCGACGGCGTCCCTAATTACAATAAATAACGTTTCTACACGACACCTACGGATCACTATGCCTATTGGACTGCTAAGTTATCAATCTTTAATTTGTAAAAATATGATCACCTCTCGTATTAATAATCTGCAGCCATTTTACATAACATTAACATTCACATACATTGGACATGTCTCAGACCACATATTATTACTAGTCAGATTGGTAGGAATTATTTTCTAGTTTCGTGTGAACAAAATGTTTATACTGGTACCAAAACCAAAAATATTTCATTAATGAGTTATATACACTCTTTTTTTTTAAAGTGTTGTTTTATTGTAATATACTATTGGTATCTAAAGTTAAAGCGATTGAGAAAAATAATCCCAATATTTCTACTAGTACTAATAATAAATGGTAGATCTGCGAAATGCCCAATATATTGCTCTTTAAGTAGATACTTAGGGTAAGCCCACACTGTGAAATTTTACCGCGCGCAATTCTGTAAGTTATACAAGCTAATTATGAAAATTATGTTTAGCCTTAGAATTTCCTGAGAATACTGCAGGGAAAAATTGCCCGATAAACTTTTACGGTGCGGGCATATATTACCCTTTGAGACGTTAACATACTCACTAGTAACCGTAGATTACACCAATTCGATGATGACGATTAAATAATCTGGAGGGGCGCATCCACGATACGATTGGGTTTTGGATCAGTCACCGTTTCACTCAGGGAAGTCCGGCGGCTGAATCGTTTATGTCACTCCAACTAGTATATTAGTAGTGTTGGCATACGTCCCCGTCAGTGGTGATGGCGGTAAGTAGGCACTGCGGCGCTAGGGCGCGGGCGCGGGCGCGGCGGGCGCCGCGGGCCTGCGCTAATGCCCCTTGGCCGCCTCTTTGGCCGCCATGATGAGGGGTGTCAGCGATGCCAGCGGGCGCGCCATCTTAAGGAATGGGTGCTGTGAACCCAAACACAGAATCTTCAAACGCAATTCACCAAGTAATTATAGTAATATATTAGTAGTAGTATATAGTAAGTAAGAATGTCTTTTTCACCATGATCCAACTATAACCTAATCGCCTGGCCACAAAAAAAACGAGTTCAAATAAAAGGCCTTGTGACGTTTTGACTGTTTTCATAATATGATCTGCCGAGCGATCGCGTAACTTCTGCATCAATCATTGTTCCAGTATCAATTGTTGTAATTGGCTGAATTTATGGCATTCTTGCTGCGTCAATGGATTATGTCCAATAGTGGAAGAGTGTTAACCAATCAGAGGTGATTGCGATGTATCAATGATTGATGCAGAAGTTACGCGATCGCTCGGCAGGTTACCCTGGTCCTCGACGTCTGTCATATTTTTTTCAATACACTTGCTCGCAAAATGCACTTACAGAGGCAGTAAACAGGGCCTGTAAGTTAAATTTACTGCCCTCGTGCTTTTTTTTTTGCAGAATTTACTGCCCTCGTGCTATTTTTTTGCAGTTTTTTTTTAATTTTTGTAAGGCCACTTTACTTCTAAATAAAAAGTTTTCTTTAAGAAGGTTCATAATGATATTGACTTTGTATGTAGAAAACTTAAAAAATAATAACATTTAGATGTGGATTGATGAAATTAATTCATGAAATTAAAAATTGTATTTAATTTATTAATTAAAATTGTTTTAAGTTTTATAAATCAAAAAAGTAAAGGCTGAATAGTCCAGGCTGATAGTTAAGAGCTAGAACCTAGAGCCATGAAGCCAATTAAAAAAAAACGCAATTACAACAACGCGCTATAGATATAGGTATCTACTACTAAAATCTTGAATCTGTGCGCGCTATTTTTAAAAGTTTCATTGAGTTTTTCTTATAAATTATTAAATAATAAGCTGAGTGGTATAAGTGATGTGTAATAATAAAATTAAATCAACAATAAGGTATTTTAGCTGTGAGAAAAAAGTCGCGCTTGTAATAGCCGCCGAAAATCTCGACTAAGTATGGGCGTGAGAAGCCATTTTCTAGTGAGTACCTAGTTCCTACCTACTCGACTTTTAATTTCAAGTTTTCTCACAAATGTATTGAAAAATATCGTGTGATACACGGGCGTTAAGGTTTTAACAAACTCGTGACGATGGTCAGCCCTCGACTGGCGTCATCGGGCTGACATTAGTCAACTCGTATGTAAAAACCTATTTACCGCCCTTATATCACAAACTACTATTGGGGTAAGGCCGCAAAAACCGTGAATATTGTGTCGATATTACCATAGTTATAATTTGAGAACCCTACTGCCCGTTTGCACTAAACTCAAGTTAGGCTTGTCCTTGCTAAGATACACCTAGGCTTATGAACGGCCTAGCAAAAAAATTCGTTTGCACTGACAGTCTTGTCCTTGCTGTGTCGTAACTTAAGCATTGCCTAGTTAGGCATCTCTAGGAACGAATGGAATGAATGATTGTTTATGGTTTTTTTTTTTTAATATATCTTGCAAAGTAATGTAAACACTAGAATATTTTTTTACCTTATCTTGTCATAACCTCAGGCATGAGTTGAATAGAGACAAAAGCTAAAACATTGGTGTATTTTATTTTATTGGTTTATACATTGCACAGGTGACATTAAGTACGTGGAGTTGAAGGTTATTTATTTTAGGGGATTTTATAAATGAGCAATTAAAATGGAAAGACAAATAAATAAACGAAAAAGAACTGCCAATTTTACGGCAGAGGAGAAGTTGCGGTTTGTACGGTTGTTGTGCGAAGAGGGGCAGTGCATTATTTCCAAAGTAACAGCACACGATACTGCATCAAATAAAGAGAAAGAACAGGCTTGGGCAAAAATCACCCAAATTCACAATTCCAGTGGTGACATAATGAGAAAGAAGGAGAAAGAATCTAATAAATCTTGTGCCATTGTTGCTTGTGATCAGTGTAGTGTTCTACCTAATTAACAATCACAATAACAATGTAGGTACTCTGTGGTTGTGATACATAACAACCACAGAGTACATATCAACCGTGAGACCAATTAATGACAACAAAATGGTCCACAGACTACAAAAAATTCAACTTAAGTATCGCCTAACGCTTGGGCGCTTACTAATCGGGCTCATAAAGTTAGGCATCTCCTAAGTGGATTTAGGAATGGCCAAGGTTAGTGCAAGCTTTTTTTTCGCTAGGATAAGCCTAAACAAGTTGGGCAGGAAATTAGGCGATTCCTAAGTTTAGTGCAAACGGGCAGGTGTCTAAAGTCGACGATTGTGTAAAATGGAAAAATGTACACTATGGGTTTTCCACATTTCAAGATTTCAACTTTTGATATCGACGATAGTCCTGAATGGTACCTAAACAGTGAGTTTTGGAATTCTATGAGGAACATACCTTCAGCAAGTCAAGGGCTGTCGCTCTTCCGTCCACGTCGACTTCCAGACACTGGTCAAGGAAGTCCTGGAAGACGGTGCTGAGTTTCTCCTTGTCTTTGATGTCAGGCTTGCCATTGGTCGCTATCAGGTAGAGCGCGCGGAGAGGGTTCTCGTTTAGGTACGGTGGCTCACCTTCGATCATCTCGATCGCCATTATACCCAGTGACCATACATCTACCTGCAACCCAAATAGGTTTTCGAATGATGAAAAAGCTCTGATGATAGAATCTCTGCAGTCTATACTAAGGGGGAAAATCTGCTATAAGAGAGCAGGGTTGAGTCTTGCCTTGGGTTTCATTATTATGAAGTTGGTAGGTTACCAATATGATGCTACAATGTCCACAGTTTACGGGCTAATGAATACTGTACCCTAAAGCATCAGGATTGAGAAGTGGTAACCAAAAATTTGATTTTGAACCTTACGAACGTCCATCCATTATAACAGATATTTTACTCGATAATTGATGAGAGTAGTTAATAATTTTGTAGCACTTGTTATGTCAAATAAGGTAATTCAGCTACTGGTGGAAGAATCTGTAAAAATCTTTCCTTCCTCTTACCTTAGGACCATACTGTTTTCTTGTTACAACTTCAGGTGCCATCCAATACGGTGTTCCAACCATGGTCGTTCTTTTGTTTTGCTCGGGGGATATTTGAGCACAAAACCCAAAGTCGGCTAAAACAAATAATTTAAATTAGCTATACCAAGTACCAACCATTGAATCAAGCTGGCAAAAGTAAAATAAATGGTTGAGGGCAGATAATTTTAACTTAACTAAAAATTCATTGGCCACAGTATGATGATGTACTCACTCAGTTTGACCTGGCCGTCCAGCCCGAGCAGGATGTTGTCGGACTTGATGTCGCGGTGTATGACGTGGTTGGTGTGCAGGAAGTGCAGCGCCTGCAGCACCTCGCGGCACACGGCGGCGATCTGCCCCTCGTCCATGCACGTCTCCGTCACCACGTCCGTGAGCGACCCGCCCGCCAGGTATTCCATAACCACCCATAATTCCTACAAAATTAAGGATTTAAACTGAAGTGAGAAGTAGTAGAGAGTAGAGGAGTACCGCTATGAGATGTGAAATGAGGAGATTCGTGTAGCCAACAAAGCTCGAAGAGGCGCAAAGCTTAAGTGGTAATAGGTGTTGGGGTCGCAAGATGCTTGAATGGTGGCTTGGAAAACCCAGTGTTTGACGATCCCCCACTAGACGTACGGCCTCTAGCGCGTTGCCGGGAGCCACTGGCTCCATAGATCCATGCAGGAAACGTCTATTAGATGAGCCGACTAGAAGAACACATAGTTGGTAGGTGTACGCCCCATAGGTAGAAAAACTCGAGTCTTGAGCTAGTCTACCTCATGATATGATCTCAGCTGCTGTTACAGCATACTGCGAAAGCCATTACCGTACTTAGAGATTAACAAAACCGATTACAGAAGAATATCTCGGAACACAACTTCACCTCATTGACCAAGTAGCTGTCGAGGTAGTTGACGACGTTGTTGTGCTTGTTCTCCCGCATCACCAGGATTTCGTTGATGATGAGCTCTTTCTTGGGCTGTTGACTTAGGTTCATCTGTTTGATCGCCACCTCCATGCCCGTAGAAGTTTCGATTGCAGTGTATACTGTTCCTGATGCCCTGTGAAAATTACGTCAAATTTATTATAATTTTCTTGATCACTTGTTCGACGGTAGTCTTTTCAGCCGACTTCAAAAAAGAAGGAGGTTTTTACTTTTGGGAGTGTTTATTGAAATAGTTCACTGAGGGAAGAAAGTTAACGAGGGTGTAGTGTTGTGTACACTACACCCTCGTTAACTTTCTTTAATAATTAATACACACAAGTTAGGAACTGTACTTTCTCCCAAGTAATACATTGTGCTTTATACTTCACCCGCGAGGAGAATAAGCGATAATACTTTGAAGCTTCACTAACACTACTAGAATATAGTCCCACAAACTTATCAGACCCAGTGACAGCATCGCTAGTTGATATGAAAATTAAATTTAAGAAAACTTAACAGGCATAAAAATTACTTTCCAATTTTAGCCACTGTGTCAGATAGGTTTGATGGACTGTACACTTTGAGGATTTATTTTATAAATTAAAAATTCAAATAAAACAATTAATGATCTGTCTAAAAATGTACTTTCCGAGCGGGTGTAGCATAATGCACTTGTAATTGCCGCGCGCTGCTGTCTTTATACCGAAGTATATAAAGCTTAATTTGAGTTGGTTATCAAGAAAGACTTGTTTTACCCATATATTGCTCCTTAGATGAGAGAAGAGACAAGCTCCATACTTGTCCATAGTTACAATGTAGCATCTTTTTCGAAAATAAAGGCAACTTATATTATAATCCTACCAATATTACTAGAACAGGACAGCTTACCCTTGACCAATTTTTTCCATCTTTGTGTATTTTCTATTAGGATCTCCGACACTCACAATTGTTCTTAACTTTTCTAAAATTTCTTCATCTGTCATTTTCTTTTTCCTTTGTTGCTGCCCAGTTGTTCTTCTGCAGAAACAAAAACCAATATAGCGAGGAATTCATCATCAGGGATGTTTTATTTAATAACCAGAGAAACTAACATAACAGATTGAATCTACAAGTACTTGATACTCTTAATCTGAGGTAATTGATTTGAGAAAATAGGTCCACTATATGTGGGGAAGATTGTTTCCCAATTATGCTTTAAGGTTCTTATACACGAAGAAATTTTTGTGGTTTTAAAGCCGCGGCGAGTTTAATCGCCTTTAGCAGTACTATCGACTCAATTTTTTTTAATTTTTTTTAAGTACTTACTTTTTTGAGTTAGATTTTTTTTTTCGAAATAAACTCGAAACTGTGAGAAACATTAGTAGTGGTACGCGGCGAAGTTCAAAGAAGCTAGCCGGCGCGAGCGGCGTCTGACGTCAATCATCGAACCGATTCGGGGTTTAAAAGCCCCGCCCCTCAATCCTTTGAAACGGCCCGCGCGCCGCTGACCGCTCGCGGCTAGCCGACTTCCGGCCTCAGTTACGCAAAACACGTCACGCGTGCCGTAAGTGGCGCTAATTCGTTTCAAATACGCGCAAAAATGGATCGCCATTATTACGAATACTCCAATTTGGAATACCTAAGTAGGTATGGTGCAAATGTACGCCATTGCAAATTACAATGCGACAGAAGCTCGACGGCTCTACGCACAACCGGATCACTTAAATTCCCTTCGTCTGCGAGGAATCCGAAACCAACAAGTTCCGTCGAGTATCACTATCTTAGCCGCAGCGCAGCGTTTAGTCGACCATGGGCAATTCCGAACACCAGAGCATGTTCAAGGTCGAGGTCGTCCCCGCATGTACTCGCCGGAACTCGACGAGGAAATCTGGAATACCTACTTCGAACGCGATCCTCGGCGAAGCACCCGAATGGCTGCAATTAGGTTTAACGTGAGCCAGTATTACGTGTGGAAGTTGTTAAACTCAGAAGGCTTACATGCATACCATTTTAGGCGTGTACATGCACTTCACGAGAACGATGGACCAGCTAGGATTGAGTTTTGTCAGTGGTTATTAAACAATCGTGAATTAAGCATTCTGTGGACTGTCTAGTCAACTTTTACTCGTATTGGAATTTTTAACCAGCACAATAAACATTTTTGGGCCCCCACGTGATCCGCGAAAGTGCTCGAATCAAAGAAAGTGCGTAAATACGTGATTGTAAAATTTAATACCTAAAATAAGTGTACCCACCTACCTCGTGAGCTGTAAATAACCTGCAATGATTATGTAAGTATTGCCGCCTTAAAACTTTCATCTAATCTTTACCTAATGTTAAACAGCTGATAGCCGTGGGTACGTACCTAGGTGAACGACCAGTCGTGCGCCGCTCGGTTCAAGCGTCACGTGACTCGCTCAGTCAGCTGGCGCTACTAATTGAACGCAACATTTTCGAAATAATAATTTCTCGATTTTTTATTTTTTATTTTAATACTTGGGTCAGGATAAATGGTAGAAGTAAATTGTACTGTTAATTTCGAATCACCTCGCAGGGGCCTTAAAACCACTAAAAATTCAGCTTGTACTTTTTGAGGTTATCTTGGCTAATGGTCTAGTTATGAAAGGGTGGAGATGTTCTCTGGGCCCCCGGACCCTTCGCAACCTCTCAATTTATGCAGGACTGGTATAAACGCTTGGAAAAACTCACCGCCTCACCTTAAGGATCAAAGAATACATAGCGACACAATGAGGCAACAGCAGCTAGCTAGTAAGTTTATGGCTCTAAGGCGACAACTCACCCGATGTCTGTGGCGGGCGCGCCGTTGTTGGCTGGCGGCGTGGCGGGCGGCGCGTGCGCGGGCAGGGCGGGCAGCGCGGGGTGTGGCGCGAGTGCGGGCGGCGTCTGCGCTCCCGCCGGGTTCTTGTTGCGGTCCAGTGGTGAGCCGGTCTCGCCTCGACTGCATATCTGTTGTTATGTACGAATTAAGCTTCTATCACTGCTTGTAGGGTTGGTAATAGTACATTACTGCCCAGGCCGGAAATAAAGCAATTTACGGCCGAGTTAGATGGACGAGGCGAAGCCGAGGATTTCCCAAGTGATTTAAAAAGGACGAGGCGCTAGCGGAGGCCATTTTAAGCAAACGAGGCCGTGAATTACTATTTCGGCCGAGACTTGTAAAGTAACTTTCTTTCATTAGTGAGGAAACAGTAAAAAATAATTCAAGAATAGCTATTTGTTCAACAAGAGAGCAAAGATCGTCTTCGTTGGGATGCACCGGGAATTACAATGGTTGTCAACATTATATACAATTTTTTTATATTATATACAAATTGTTACATTTTTCTGTTTTTGAAAAGAGCAACCGCTGAGTTTCTTGCTGGTTCTTCTCAATAGAACCATCTTTCCGAACCGGTGGTAGATTCTTAAGACTTATCATAAGTGGCACAAGTTGTCCTACATGAAATAAATCATTTCATTTCATTTCATAACAATTTTGAAAAATTAAAAACAATGTGAAACAATAAAATTGATAAAGGAAAAAGTCTGGTACAGCACCTTATTCATGTTTAACTGCCTCGTTGGTCTAGTGGTTAGCATGTTTGACTGCGGCCGACGAGGTCCCGGGTTCAAGTCCCGGGTCAGGTCATAATTAAGTATTGGGGGTTTCCGACTAGAAATTCTCAGTACTAGGCCGGAGTTAGGAAGTTGGCGGTGTTTCACCCCCGTGCCTCGGAGAGCACGTTAAGCCGTCGGTCCCGGTTATTATCACTAACATGATAATAGTCGTTAATGCCCGCCAACCCGCATTGGAGCAGCGTGGTGGGTCTAAGCTCTAATTCCCTCTCTCCTATGAGAGTGGGGGCCTGTGCCCAGGCTGTGGGACGTTAATGGGCTGTAGAGGCGGTGGTGGTGGACAATTGTTGAAATTTGCTGGCGTGCAACCAGAAAAAAGGATAATTTTTAAATAATGATGCAATTTCAGAGTAGTAGGATAAAAGATTATAGTATAGTTCTTTAAATTAAACCCATATGACATATTTTTTCTTTCTGTAAGATTTGAAACAATATCATCAGATTAAAAAGTTCTTCCTGTGAAAAAGTAAGTTTCTATACACATTCATAGCCAGTTAGTTTTCATAACAATAGTTTTGAAATATAAAAAATTATCTTACTGAATGCGTGGTGAGCGCAGGGTGCGGTACGTGTGGTGGCGAGGGCGGCGCAGGCGCGGGGCGCGGTGGCGGCGCTTCTTCTTCCTCTATGGGCTTCGTATACTTGCAAAAATACATCAAATTGAAAATTCGAAGAAGTGGAGTGATTCCATACTTATATTACAAATGCGAAACTGTCTCTGTCTGTCTGTCTGTTTGTTAAGCTTTAACAGGCATCCTTTCAAGCGATTTTGATGTTTGGTACCGAGATTGGTTGGTTGTTTGTATCATGGGGCAGGACATAGTCCAAGGCATTTTTATCCTGGCAAATTAAGGATGGATGAATGGATGGATGTTTCTTACTCAATCACGCCAGAACCGCTGAATGGATCTGGATGAAATTTGGCACAGAGATAGATTATGGTGTGGAAGAACACAAAGGTTTTTTTTTATTCCGGAAAATTAAATCTCAAATCTTTTTTATTCAAGTAGACTAACCAAGTGCTTTTGAATTGTCAAGTGAATATACCAATTAAAGAGTTCCTGCGGGAACCAAAAAACCTCAATCTACGCGGACGAAGTCGCGGGCATCAGCTAGTAATATAGTTATAGTATTTTAATATAGAGGCTCTTGTGTAAATTTTCCGATGGAAGCAGGGCCTTGAATCATACTAATATTATAAATGCGAAAGTGTGTTTGTTTGTTGGGTTGTCCTTCAATCACGCCGCAATGGAGCAACGGATCGACGTGATTTTTGGCATGGGTATAGTTGACGACCTGAAGAGTGGCATAAGCTACTTTTTATCCCGGAAAATTAAGGAGTTCCCACGGGAATAAAAAAAAACTTAAACCACGACGACGAAGTGGCGGGCATCAGCTACATAGTATATTATAAAGTATGCAAAAATTGTCCAGCAGTGGATGCATACAGGCTGATAGATGGATGGATGGAAAAGAGATTCTAACCTTCTAAAGTTTTCCACCTCCTAAAGTTACACTTAGATGAAGCATTTTACAAAGTGATAATTATTCCTATTATAAACATTGATAAGCAGATAGATAGGACTTTTTTTAAAAAAAAATTGGATCAATGAGGGACAAAGAAGATTCGATCAGGAATAGATCTAAAGAGCTTGTATCCAGTGAGTCACAGATAAAAGCAAATTCAAGATTATAGTACTAACAATACTCTTGGTGCGGTCGGGTCGCGAGGGCGGCGGCGGCGGGGGCTCCGGGTGCTCCGTATCCGTCGGAGTGGACGACGAGGGGCTGCTCGACGATACTCGCGATACAGAGGAACCTATTACAACAACATTTATACTCATATAGATATACAATGTAACAGACATAAATTTACTACAGAGATAAGTTGCCTCCATATTAACATTTTAGAACATAATGAACATGGAAGGACATATTAGCAAATTTTTTTGTGATTTGCCAATCACAGATTTACCATAGGATCTTTAAAAAAAAACCTGCATGGAGTAAGTTGCTGGCATCCTCTAGTATGTAAATACATCTTTTTTTTAAATTATTAAACTTGGCCCAAACACAATGACTAAGTTAAAGGCCAGAGCTAGTAATAATTAAAAAATACTTTTAAATTGCTTATTATTGCTACACTGCAGTTAGTTCAAACATAGTAAGACTTACCTGAGTGTGTAGTATGCATCTGAGCTGACGTCATATATTTTGATGGTGGTGGCTGAGTGGCGGACGCATCGTACCACTTCAGAACATCTAAAACTGCCTGTGGGTTACTCTTCTGCTCCTGCTTACTGATGTTTGATGCCATCAACAAACGCGCCCAAGCCTCAGGCATGCCCTTGGTAACAAAGTTATAGGACTACTTAAATACTTCTCTTTCTTTCATTTCAATATGATATTATTTACAAATGAATATGTACATATCGGTTAAATTGTAGTAATCATGCTAAAAAAGATTGTGAAGTGAATATTATAAAAGATAAACTTATAAAGTAAAAGAAAGACATGAAATATATTGAGATATTTTTTGTAGGTACATTTAAAACAGAAGTGTCAAACTAATGCATCAAAACAGTTTATTGTGGAACAAAAAGGTGTCAGATCTAATGCTAAGCTAATGCTCCTATTTTAGGAGCCGAGTAAATTTTTATGTTGATATAGAGACGGATGATCTCAGCTTGTAGCTGACTTAAGACTAAGACTGTGTTCTGTGGAGATCCATTTTTTATCCACTACAAGTTAGCTCTTGACTGCTATCTCACCTGATGGTAAGTGATGATGCAGTCTAAGATGGTAGTGGGCTAACCTGTTAGCCTTTTTCCAGCAGTGACCATCTATAGGTTGAGACAACAACGACGATAGATGTGAGATTTTGCGATTGCTATACCCACTTAAAATAATGCTTTGTATAGCACTGTATGGAGGGCATAATAAGATATATGTGACCAACTATGAGAACTGAGCCATCAATAGCAGATGTTTGTGTGATATTGCATGTTGCTAATACCTCTGAATCTATTTTAATATCAACACAATGATTTACAGAGCACTTAAATAAAAAAAAATCCCTATTTAAGATACTTGTAATGCATAATGATTAAGACAAGAATTTTTAAAAGACTTGTATTTAAAATATAGGCAACACATACAAAGTCATAGAATAGCAAGTTTATTTTTTTAAATAGATTTTAACAACAATATAAAAATATGTTTGAATTGTCAAATGAAGCTGCTACTGGTTTGGAATGTCATAATACAACAAACAACTCTACAAATATTTTACTGATGTATTTTGAAATTCACTAAAATGAAGCCAACAAGTTTTTTATGCTAAAGAAGAGAAATATCAAGATAGGAGCTGCTACAACAAATCTATGTTTACTAGTTATAAAATTTGTAACAATAAAAATTTCTAAAAACTGATTCTAAAATACTTTGATTGCAGGGTTATTTACGTATTTAGATTAAAAGATGAGGATGGCTTATGGATGCTTTTATAGAACCTAAGCTATTACTTACTGTTATAGGCAGCTTGAAACAAAAGCGGCAATACAGGGAACTCCATTACATGATATTTGGAATAGTACTTTTAATGGAAAGGTTCAACAATTCAGATACTCCTAAATTAAGTCAACAGAAAACTATTTTTATTACTTTTCTAATACAAATTATATGGCTGTTAAGGCTGTTTGCAGTTTGTTTGGCTACAGAAGGTGCTTCTATACTGTTTCAAAGGCATTATAACATGCTTCTATGACTTTCATTACTAATTTTAAATAAAATAACACAATATTATAAGTTATTTTAAATGTAATACTGGCAAACTAAATAATTTATTCACCACATTGAACTAAGCTGTGAGCCAAGTGTTTATAGATATAGATTTGCAAATATTTAACTTATATACTATTGCTTATTTAATTTGTGCAGGATGGTTGGACAACAAAATTTTAAAGCAAAGCCCATAATTTATTATGCTTAGTGTAGTAGCCAATAAGCCTATTTTACTGTCACAATAAATAATTATTATTATATGTACAGTGGATTTCATTTATTACGACCTTGGTTGTAGCAACCATTTACCTATAGCGACGTTAAATCCAAGTCCCTTGAATTTAAAGCATACTTTAGTACAAAATTCATGTGGCTACAGCGACTTTGGATGTAACACCGAGTTCAGGTGTAGCGACTGTTTTTAATGAATCATTTACTAACAAATTCCTAGAAATCTCATGCAGATATTGCACCTAGACTTGGCTGCCAAAGACACAAAGATTTCTTTCTTTCACAAACATTAATTCTTATCTTTGGTTACATCCACACAGATGGTCAGCAAGTGTGGAGACCTTTACCTTTTGTTTATAGATATCAGCTAAGTAGGTAGGGAAACGTGTACATTTCGGAGGTAAATTGAAGCAAACTATGGGCCGACAGTTGAGGGGTTATCCCCTCAACTGTCGGGCCGCCATTACGTGAATCCCGCGCGTCTGCGGCGCCATTTTGTGGTTTGCGGCCGCCAGCCGGCCGCGCAATTATAAATATTTATATCTCGAATTACCTGTTCGAGATAAATAAACACAGAACATCAGTCAAATCTTTACGAACTAGCGCTATAGATTAAAGTTAAAAAGGTTATCTGTCTTCTTTATGGTTTAAAATAAAAAATACCAAAGAATAAAACAAAAAATATCCAGTTTTTTTTTTTTTGAGAACCAATAAAATAAACATTATCACCAGTATCTTTATTTTAAATCTCTGGTTTACTCTATGGTTAGTCATTTTAGAGTATAAAAACACGAAACAAAGACTCTTTTAAATTATTCTCTGTCTAGCACAAAATCAAAAAAACAAATATAAAAAAAAAACAAAGGATCAAATTACAGGGTCAAATTACAACTTCTACCATAGAGTTATTTCACTGAGCACGGCCCCCAAAAAATTCACACTGTTTCCTTGTCTATCCTACTATGTTTTACTAAAGTTTGAGAGGGATCCAGATAGTTTAATATTTTAAACAATCGAAAGTTGGGTCTCCTGGCAGAGGCACATCGCGGCCATACTAAATCGGCCTTTAGAAGGTCGATCCGCAGACAATGGTTTTTCAAGGGCGACCTTCTAAAGGTCGATCCGCAGGCTAGGGGATATTACACATTTTTTAAAATGTACCAATGAATAATTGTGTTCAAATATTTTCAATAATAAATGAATATAAACTATATGTATACGTGTCTGTATCTCTTTACCATTGCCTGTAACTACTTCCAGATATAGCAACGAAAATAGAGTGGTCCCTTCATCGTCGTTATACCCGAAATCCACTGTATTAAGCATAATATTTTGTAAATATATGAAATAAAATATAAATAAAAACAAATATTGTACTATAAGATGTGCCTCAGTCTTTTTAAGTGATCATTTTGTAGCCAAGCTTAGTGGTGAGAAAATCAAAAGCTTGTTCTTGGTTTAAATGATAATTTTAAGGTGCATATTATAAAAACATAATGTCTGATCATTATAACATGTCAAGTGAAATGTTTTTCTAACTTTATCAAGTATGATTGCAAAAAAAAAAGTTTAATCTTCTTCTGTTTTCTTCAGGCCTACTTTTTAGATTGTAACAGTCAGGACTGTTTGTTACTGTTTACTCTTTGTAACTTACAATATTTATATTTTACATACCCTGGTAGGTACATCTGCTTTTATTGGGCTGGTTTTATAGATTGATTTTGAATAAAAGCTAGTAATCTACTACATAATATTATCTATTATATTATGTACTTACTGTGAATTCTCCTGTCACAGCATCAAATCCAACATGGACTGTATGTTCAAAATTTGTTGGATAGCTAATATTTGGCTTATTATCATTGTGGGCAGTACTTTTAGAGCCCTTTATTTTTGCTTTCAATGTTTTCTTCTTCCTGTCCCCACTATCATCAGGCTCTGAAATATTTATTCAAGCAATTGAGTAAATTATATTTTCATAAAGTATGATAACATAAGAAGGCATACTGTAATAATATGACTAAAAGTACACTGAAAAGACAATGACATTATTAAGGACTCCAAAGTGATTGTAATGTTTAAAACATTACATGTTTCCATCACTTAATTTGAATATTTGATTTTGGTATGAGGGATTTTGAGTGTGAGTCATAATGTTTTGAATCGCTACATTGTATAACTATAGACGACTACCTTTCGGTAAAGGCCTCATGTCTACAGAGGCTACAGAATCTCCACGGTCGGTTGCCCGGTTGCTGGTGAGGCGCACAGGTGGCGCAGGTGGTTTGTCTTCATCGCTCGACATTCTGGCCTTCTATGTATCTCCTAAAAAGGGGTATTCTATCTATAAACAAGTGATACAACAACGAACAAGCACCACCTCAATTCGATCAGATTATCACTTTAAAACAAATATCTGACCCATTTATTGAAAGAATACGTTTACAGAAATCATTTTTCAGTAACAATATCCCCAGATATCACTTACGGACGCGCCCCGCAAGGTTTCTGTGACAAATTGACAAACTAACAGTCCAACACATTGTGGATAATTTTTCTCACCTTTAAAACTATAGTTTGCGATTTTAGTTTCACGTTTTGATTGTAAAATTAATTAACATTTCCACTTCCCTAATACACAATTTCATTTAATTACAGATTTTTTATTAAATTTCCATATTTCACACACAAAACCACAGCAACAACGTTGACTAGAGCCGCCATTTAATATTTATGTCATAGACAATTTTGAAAGTTGAAACTTTCTGCACCGTATTTCACATTGAGTCTGTGGTCTAGTTTTAGTCTATGTTATCTTTAATCTGTGCCTGCATGGACTTAATATATAATATAATGTGTGCCTGTGTTTAAATTGACAATTTATAGGAACCCAGAGCCGTAAAGCCAAAAATTTAAAAAAATTAAATTTATTGACATTGACATTCTTAGGTATTTCGTCCAGAGACAACGTAGACTGAGTAAGATAAATAGACGCTGACATATCTCCTTTTCACTCCCACATGAAAGAGATGCAGTGTTGGGATGTTACACAAGATAGAATGAGAAAAAAATATGTGTTTTTCTCTCCCTTTCTGCGTGTCACGGGTTTTGTGCCCGTTGCATATTGTGCCAGACAAAATATGACGTTTGTATGACGTTTGGGAGGTATTTCATAGGGTGTGTTCCGAAATACACTGCGAGCACTGTAAGGTGTGACGTCAATTCAGTACACTGCGAAGCCGTTCCTTTATAGTTAGATATACGGGTACTGCTTATAACGGAACGCAGTCAGCACTGAGACAAACACTGAGAGCACCTTACCTAGAGATGTGATTAAATGTTATAAAAGATTAATTGTTAAAACGTTATTGTTATAAAACATTAATATGTTAAATTAAAAGTTATATTATTATAACTGTTTATATGGATAACAATTATTAATATTCAAAAGTTGTCAAATTTTAAAATGTTATTTAATAATTAATTCGTTTCGTTAAAAGTTCAATGGAATGAATGTTATATTTTTTACAACTTAATAGGCCTACTTACTTACCTACTGCAAAGATGTAACTGGATTCGGAAATGAAACGTTTTTTTGAGTTGTTTTTACATTTATTTGAATTTAAAAACATCAATATGAAATAGGTTTTAAATTGAAACGTGTTTTAAGTTGATCGAGTTCAGCACTTCACAATAGTTCCAAATTGCGGCATTACTCCGCCTTCAACTCATGCTAAACTAAGGTTACACTTTACAACTTTAAGCTTAAAAACTAAATATTTTACTTCCATTAAAATGAATAAGTAGGTATTTAACATTCACAACACGTCATTTCAATAATAACTGAAGTTTGATAATGGTTTACGTTTACTTGAAATCATTAAACGTTAAAAAGTTATTTTTACGTAAATTCAATAATAAAAGCTATTTCTATTTCGATAAGGCTCACAATTCCTTGTATTATAAAAATAACAAATAGGTAAAGCAGTACATAAGTGGCTGCTGGCTGAATGTTGTAACAGCGCCATCGTCCGGCAGCCAACTAAACTTCTATGCAATTGACTGTAAAAGACTCAACGATCGTTGTCAATAAATCTATACGCGATATATGTAGTTATAACTTTTAACGAACATCTCAATATTTATTAACAAAATTAAAAGTTAAAAAAAAATATTGTGTTATATTAAATGTTATAACTTTTAATGCTCACCTCTAACCTTACCTCGAAAACGCCAGTGCTCACAGTACAAAGATGGCGTCGATTAATGACGTCCCTAGGATACTGCAGCAGTTTACTGTCAGTTAAAACGGAACGAATTTCTCCACAGTAAGAGCACTGAACAGTGCTCGCAGTCTATAACGGAACACAGCCTTTGTTTTTGACACTGGACACGATTGCGATTTGCGATTTTCTATTTATTTCTATTCACAAAATAATAATTGTGAATTTATTATTAGCAAGGAGTAAGCGTAAAGCGATGCTGACTGCATTAAAAACAATTACCTAAATAAAATCTATAGAAATGCAATAAATATATGTACTGTGGGTGGACTACAGGTTTTTCTAGAAGATGGACAAACTTTCTGAGGCTAAGGTAATGTTCACGTATTTAATCAATATAAAACATAACGATAGTAATTTCATTAGGAATCACGATTTAATATAACTTATTTGTTTGTAGAGTCAAGACCATGGCACTAAAAAAAGTTCACTTGATGGCCTAAGCAGAGATGAACTAATAGTTAAATGTAAAGGTCTTCTTGTCATTGCACAGAAGGCGAAACAGTCCAAATCAGGTAGAACATTATTGGATATACTTAGGTATCACATGGCCTTCATTTCATAAATCTTTGACCAGCCTATTTTATGTTTGTTCTATTAGATCAAGCTGGATCTTAACTTCTATTTCTTTGACTGATTTTGATTCGAATTTGAGCAGTATTTAAGTCAAGTTAGTAATAAGTTAGTAGGTTCTAGAAATAATATTTGTTTTGGACTTGCAATCCCTATTAAATCAATACAAATCATAGTAAAAAACCCATCTGTTGAATAGAGAACCCAAACAAAAACATTTCGCGCTTGACTTCATCAGGAAGTAATTTTATGGCTTTTACCTAAATGTCTTTTTCAGAACTACAGATTGAGCTTGATCAATATAAATCAAAACTACAAGAATGTGAAACTGAAAGAAAGATTAAACTGGATAATGTACAAATGTTGCAAGAACTTGTTGATTCTTTAACAGAACAAAAACTCACCTTTATTACTGAAATAGACTCAGTACAAAGTAAGGTCAGAGCACTTAGTAATAAATGCAATACCTATGAAGAAGAAATCAATAAACAGAAAGCCGATCTAATTTCGAAAGATCAAAACCTTGCAGCTGCATCTCAAAAATTATCAGACCTCGACAGCGAAGTGATCTCTCTAAAGAGGCAAAATAATAGGCTTCTGGAAGAAAATGAACAACTCATAACACAGCTTACAGAGCTTGAAGCTAGAACTGAAGAATTTAACAATATTGGGTTACAGCAAAGGGAACAACTAAAAGTTTTGGAAGAAAAGGTTCAATATGGTGAGTTAAATCAGTTAAAAATTATAGTAAGTATTCATAAATATATCTAATGTGGTATTAAATAATTTCAGATGAATCCTATCAGACGAAAATTGAGGAGTTTAATAAGAAAATTAACGAGTTAGAAAAATGTGCAAAAGACGCGGCCAAAGAAAACAAATCAGAATTCCAAGAATATGAAAATAAAATAGAGGAACTTACTAAGCTTTATGAGTGTGAGAAATCTAAGTTAGACAAAGCTAATATTAAATTAAGAAGCTACAAAGATAAAATACTGAAATGTGCTAATTGTATCAACCAATTAAAGAATTCAAGGTTTATTTTGACAAAAACTGTAAAAGAGTATTCAGAAAACATTCCTAAATGGCAAAATGAAATTATAAACGCATCCAAAGCATTTGATAAGCAAATGCAACAGTTGAATGGTGAGAATATTTCCTTAAAAGAAAAGTTGCAACAAAAAGAAAAAGAATTAAATGATATTTCTTTAGTTCAAGGCGAAACTGTTATATTGAAAAATCAAATAAATGAATTTGAACATGCAAATAATGATTTGCTTTCCCAGGTTTCTGAGTTAAAACAGAATCTTAATGATTCTCTGATATCTAATGATACACTTAAAACTGAAATTACAGTTTTAAAATCAAATGAATTATATGTACAGGAGCTCAACGATCAAATACAAGAAAATAATTTATTGAAGGAAAAACTGAGTCACTCCCTATCACAACTGTCTTTAGTTACTGCAAAAGTCAATGAACTTGAAACAACAGTGGAAAATTTGGTTGAGAATAATTCAAAACTAAATGAACAGATGAAATCTTATAACGAAGTAGATGCAACAAAAGAAAAGGTGAATTTCCACATAAAGGCCTTAGAGTCCGAAAAATCTACTTTGGTTAAAGAAAAGTTAAATGCCAAGGATGCTGTTATTGAGTTAGAAAATCAGAATAAAATAATTAATGATCAATTCAATAAAGTCAAGTTTGAATTGCAAACTTTAAAAGAACAATACGAAACTTTGTCTTTGGAAAATATAAAACTGAAAAAAGATTATAAATTAGAAAAGGAAAACAGCAAAAAAGATTTGAAAAATGAAACAATATCTTTAAAAGAACAGTATGATAAATTAAAGAATGAATATGATAACTTACATGATTTAAATGGTTTATTACAAGAAGAAGTTGAAACCCTAAAACTATCTTTAGAACAGCCAAAAGATGATCCAGAGCATTTAACAGATTTAAATGTTTCATTACAAGCAGATATTGTAAAGCTTGAGACAAAACTGTCGACATATAAACAAGAAAATGCTTCACTATTGATAGAGGTTAAGGAATCTCGTAGCAAAGTAAAAGAATTTGATAACCTTGCTTCCGAATGTGAAGATGCTAAATCGAAACTTGTGAGCTACAAAACAGAAAATGCAGAATTATTGAATGAAATGAAAGAAATCAATCAAGTTCTAAAAGAACGAGGTGAGTCTATATCTAAGTTACAGAAAGCTGTATCTGAAATGGAAAGACTTATCGAGACTTTAGAAAAAGATAGGGACAGTATTAAAGCAGAGAAAGATGATCTTCTTAGAAAGGTGGAAACTTTAGAAAACGATCTAAAGAATTCTGAACAAATTAATTTAAATAATAGTGAAGCAATAGAAAAAAATACTATTGAAAAAGATAATGCACTGAAAACTCTCCAGGAAAAGGAAAGCATAATTTCTGGACTAAAAGAAGATTTGGACAAACTTAAACAACAATCAAGTGTTTGTATGTCAAAGTCTATTATTAAATAATTCATAAGAATTTTTAGCCTGAAAACAATTAGTAACAATAATATGAAATAAAATTTATATTTTTCAGTAGTTGAGCTACCTAATGAAGATATGTCTACGTCAACGATTTCTAGAGCAGAAGAAAATACACGTATGAAGGACTTAGATGAAACTTTTGAAGATAAGTAAGTAACCTCATAAATTATTGTCTCTGATAATTTTCGTGTCCCGCATGCCGGAGCTAATATATCAGTATCGTGTCGGCCAATTAAATAACGGCTTTAGAATTTACAGACTCATCAATCTTGTAAAAAATTAAAATTCTTACTCTTTATAGGTATACTAAACTGAGAATGTTTGCTTTGAAACTAAAGAAGAAATTAAATGAAACAACAACACAGTTGCAAACATCAGAACAAGAGAAAACAAAACTAAAAAAGTTGTTAGCTGAGTATGACTCAGATAATAAACAAAAGCATGTGGCAGGTCAAGATGTGCTAGATAGTCAGAAAAGCACTGAAAATGGAGAAAACAAGTCTGAAGTAGTTGACTTGGAAAAAAAAATTAAAAAAATTACTGCTGATCTTGAAGTTTCTGCTGCAAAAGTAGAGACTTTAGAAGCAGATATCCTAATGAAAAAGCAACAGCTAGCTGCTGAAATAGAGGCACATAAAAGTACTAAGGAGCAGTTAGAAAAGGCGCTACGAGATGTTAAAAAAAAGAATGTTTTATGTCTGGAAATGGAGGATTACGAGAGATCAATGAAAGATCTTACAACTAAAATGGAAGAAAATAAGAAAAAAATCGTACAAGTAAATCATATATGTATTTGCTTTTATACAAACCGTACTAATTAAAATAAATAAATAAATACAGCTTTATATATCAAAATAATCATAATTATGGTGTTCTATTTTTTAGATGGAATCAACTATTGATATGCAAGAGGGAACAATTACAGCCATGAAAACTCAAATAAAACTACTGGAAGAACAAATTAAAAGTGAAGAAACTCAAAACAGACTGCTCAAAGAAGAATTACAGCAAGCAATAGAGGACGGTAAGGAAAAAGACAATGTGATAAATTCCAAAAAAGATATCATTACAAACCTGATGCAGGAAATTGAAGATGAAAAGAGGAAAAATGAGGAAGTAGACTTGGAAATGACCTCAGTTCTCAGTGAAAAGGAGAAAATTATTATGAGTTTTTGTGATGAAAGGGCAGAATTGAATAGTAGGATGAAGAAATTGGAATTCAAATGTGCAGATTTAAATGAGAAATTACAGATGACGAATATTGAACTTGCAGACTTGAAGACAGAGTATACTAGTTACAAAGTATGTTGTTTTTTTGGTTTAAGCTTGAAAAATTAGGCTTATTTTAGCAACTGTTTGCACTAGCTTTTTAAATTTAACTCCACTAAAATTTGCCTTTACATAGGTTTACCATCAGATTAAGATATTTTCTGGGATAAAGAGTAATCTAGCTGATTTGTCAAATTTCATAAAGTTGTTGAGCAGTTGAGCTGTGAGAAAACAGGTGAAAAAACAGAACAACAAGCTTTTGCATTTATAATATTAAGAAGATTTTAATTCCTGAAGAGTAATGTTGTATACAAAATTGTAGGTCAGGGCTCAAGCAGTGTTACGTCAAAATCAAACCATCGATCATAGTCAAGAAGAACAGTTAAAAGAGGAGGCAGCTGCTCTTAAGGCTCAAGTTGATGCATTAACCCAAAAGCTGGCGACACTGCAGTAAGTAAACGCGGACGTATTGAGCTTTAAAAGTTGATTCCTACCCGACGTCGTTGTGAGTGTTATGGTCTTATACCAGTACGAGGTACCTACAGAGTTTGTTTCCCGGCATAGATATAAGATAATTTCCAAAATATATCAGACTAGATGATGCCCGCGACTCCGTCCGCGTGGATTAAGGATTTTTTATTGCCGCGGGAATTCCTTAATTTTCCGGGATAAAAAGTAGCCTAAGTCCTTCCCCGGGATATAACCTACCTCTAGATCAAATTTCAGAAAAATCGGTTGAAAAGATGGGCCGGGAAAGCGTAGCAGACAGACAGACAGACAGAGAGACACACTTTCGCATTTACATTATTAGTATGGATTTCTTTTCAAATTTGTTTTGATTAGAATTTTGCATAGAACTGTGTTGCCAGTATCTAAAAATCCGACTCTCAGCTTCCACTAGACAGACTATCAACATATTGAGTTAATCTTAAAAGTGACTGTACAGGTGAGATTGCAGTCAAGGGCTAACTTATCTATACTAATATTATAAAGAGGTAAAGTTTGTGAGGTTGTAGGGGGTATAATCTCTGGATCTACTGAACCGATTTTGAAAATTCTTGTACCAATAGAAAGCCACATTATTTGTGAGTGTCATAGGCTATATATTAACCCGAAAGATTAGGGGGTTCGCGTGGGAATTTAAAAAACTTATTTCACGCGGATGAAGTCGTGGGCATCTGCTAGTTGCAGTATAAAAAACCATTAATGTACAGGGAGCAAAGTTCAGAGTTAAGCGCAGAAGTGGAGCTTGGTAGAAAGAGGCTATCGGAAGCGAGTGCGGAGACAGCCCGCGCCAACCAGCGGAATGCACGCTTGCAAGCCGACTTGACGCGCCTGTCGCAGCAACTGGAGGCTGAGAGATCGCAGCATAAACTACAGGTATGACTTGGTGTTACAAAAACAAGTGTCACATATAAAAACAAGTGTATATTCAATCAATTAAGAATTTAAAAGACACAATATAACGAATTCCTAAACCTAGAAAATAGCTGATTTTCTTCAAATGGCTGACCAGATTTTCTTGAATTATAGCTAGCAACACTCGATTTCAAACAAAAAAAAACTAATTCTAAATAGGTTTTCTGTTTGGAAGCTACGATGCCACAGACCGATACGAAAGCTAAAAACACCCATCTGTTTGTGTCGGGGGCTTATAAAAAAACACAGCATTAATGTAAATTATACATAACATCAAGGACTATTATAATTTTTATAATTTTATTACAGTGCTTCACACGAGGAAAGTTTCCATTTTTGATATGTATATAAGTAAGTTTAGAGTCTATTATAATGTTTTGGACCTACTGGTCTGGGAGTATATTCTCTGAGAAAGACATCATTTATCTTTTCCTAGGTGTCAACACTAACTCAGTGTTACAAGTCGCAAATAAGCGACTTGGAAGTTAAATTGCAAAAGGAAACTGAAAATTTGAAGACACAAATCGCACTTTTACAAGAAAACGCAAAGGCGGGCAGGTCCGACGAAGATTCCAGCCGCGATAAGTACATGCTCCCAGTCATATCCAGAGAGGAAGGAAGCGATGGTGAAATGGACATCAATGTTTCTCTCATACCAAGAGAGGAAGGAGAGGTATGTTATCCTTTACTTGCTGAATTGCCCTGGCATCGCATGTGTGGCCTTAGGAAATTTCTAAAGCCATGGTAAAATAAGATCAGTTGAGATCGTTGATCGTTAGTAGATGATACGAGTTGACATAAATACTAAATTATATTATTGACCTACTCAACTGCTTGATATTTATCGACTCGCTATTGATCGATGATCTATAGCTCTGCTATCAATCGATCGACCGTTGATATTCCATTGATCAATGAAACGGATTGTATTATCGACCGATATTCGTCGATTGGTTAAAACTAGTATATCGACCGATCTACGCTGATCGACTAGATCGATCATTATCTATCATACGGATGTAGTAACAGGCCCTCCACATATGAATCGCTTATTACTAAAGTTAAATGTTAAGGTTTTCACTCAGTAACTTGCTTCTAATTTTATTATAATATTAATTTTTAAGTGCTTTGTCGTCATGTGATACTCTACATAGGTACCTTTAAGCACTTTCACAGCGCTGACGTAAGCACACTTAATTACACTTATCGATATAAAATAAAACAATCCATAAGCTAGCTATTATTAAGGACTTCATTATTTCCCTTTAATCTGTGTTCACTTATGTATACTAACTAATATTATAAATGCGAAAGTTTGGATGGATAGATGGATGGATGGATGGATGGATGGATGGATGGATGTATGGATGGATGTTTGTTACTCAATCACGCCCCAACGGCTGAACGGATCTAGATAAAATTTAGCACAGAGATAGATTATAGTCTGGAATAACACATAGGCTACTTTTTATCCCGCAAAATTAAAGAGTTCCCGCGGGAACCAAAAAACCTCAATTCACGCGGACGAAGTCGCGGGCATCTGCTAGTAACAACATATTATACATTCAATGTTAAATCAATTACAACGACGCTTCCTTTTAAGATAACTTATCTTACCTTTTAAGTGTTTTATATAGTCTTAACAACTATGATTAATATCATATCAATAATCAATATGCATTTGAAGATATTATATAGCATGTAATTGATTTTTAGAATTTGGTTATAATTTTCGTCTAATCATTTTATTTAATTACAACTAGGAAATAAACAAACTATAAATGAAATCTAAATTAAAACTAATATAATTTGGTTATTGTTTTTCAAATTTAACTTACAAAACTTTTCAACTTTCCGAATTATACAAAATTTTTAACTGCTGTCCGATCCTTACATAAAACTGAGCCTATAAGCACAAAAAAAAATAGTAAATTTTATTCATTTTTAGCGACAACTTACTCTTGACTAAAAGTTGACTATGCCAACATTGTTTTCACAAAAAAGACCTACTGGTTCCTGAATCTGACAGTTTACTTGCATCTCCTTTGATTTCGGATTTCCCGTACTGTCCATTGAAAAAGTGTGAATAACCGTAAAATAAGGTGAAATCCATTTTGGTTTTTGTAACTTCTAGGGTTCCGAATCTGCACCTTCCCCGCCATTATCAAAATCTATGTTAACAAGTGGGGGTAGAAGATCTCCCATTCCGTTAGATAGACTCCTAGAAGAAGGAGTTCCAGAAAATGAGTCCCTGGACACGTCATCACTCGGTCTCACTTCAGATCAAGAGATTGCAGAATTGAGGAGAAAAATTCTAGCTCAACAGCAGAGGTACCTACTACTTTTAATATCGTAATGTTCACAAGCAAATTTTGTAGAAATAAGGACAAATCACTTGCACTGTGTACATGCCTGGGGCAAGTCAGTTTTTGCAACGTTTTGTTGCTGGATCTTTCAGAACATGAACACTGGACTGTACACTTTTTGAACGTCGATAGTATAATATATACTAACAATATTATCTACACTAATATTATAAAGAGGAAAGATTTGTATTTTTGTATGTAACGAATAAACTCAAAAAGTACTGGACCGATTTTAATAATTCTTTTTTCATTAGAAAGCTACATTATCACTGAGTAACATAGGCTATATTTTATTTTCAAAAAAATTAGAGATCCTTCCGAAAATTGCAATATTGTGAACCAAGTCTGAAAAAAAAAAAGTCTCTTTTGAGAGCTTACGTGGCGTGCGCTGCGTAAATAGTTAAAGTTACACGAAAACAATGTATGGGGAAATTGTTCCTCTCAAAAAGTTCTAAAAAAAAGTCCGCGACAGCATGTATCTATCTTTTAAGGTTGACTCACAATAACCATTTCTGTGATTTTCAAATTTGGTCTTTACCAATGGTTTACTTGCGAAGGTGTTTTTACCGACATAGTATGAATCCTTATCAAAATAAATATGTTATTCATCTCAAGTATCTAATTAAGATAAAAATTGTCCTGTACATCATTTAATTAAGATAAATATCTTATGAGATATCATAGAAATAATGTAACGTGCAAGGGAAAATGGAATATAATAATCTGAGGGCTGGCGGCTGTGGTGAGGAAGGGGCGTACACTCTTACAATGTAATATTGAAATGTAAAACCTGCCCACTGCCCACTGGCTATAATAGGTATAGACTATTAGGATTATTAGTGCTGCCCGTGCGAAGCCGGGGCGGATCGCTAGTGTATTATAAATACGAAAGTTTGTTTGGATGTATGGATGCTCGTTTGTTACTCAATCATGTCAGAACGGCTGAACGGATCTGGATGAAATTTGGCACCGAGATATATTATAATCTGGAATAACACAAGGCTACTTTTTATCCCAGAAAATTAAAGAGTTCTCGCGGGAACCGAAAAACTTCAATCCACGTGAACGAAGTCGCGGGCATCAGCTAGTATAAGTATAAGACTTGATGGTGATAAAGCTGCTAGGGTTCCAAACGCGCCCTGGTCTGGGCAGAGCGCAAAACAATGTGGAAACGTTCGCACAAAAAAAGCGAAATTTTCACAGAATTTTTCGATAGTGATTGAAGAAGCGAGCCAAGCGAGCGCATTTTTTTAAATATTGTCCATAGGGGGGGTGCATTTAAATCCGTTTTAGCGCTGCCTTTAACCGTGCTTTCGTCAAGCCGCCCTGGGAATGATATATCAATATCGTGTCGGCGAATGTCAAACCCCTTAGTTTTTAGGGTTCCGTACCTCAAAAGGAAAAAACGGAACCCTTATAGGATCACTTTGTTGTCCGTCTGTCTGTCTGTCAAGACCCTTCTTCTCAGGAACGCATGGAGGTATCAAGCTGAAATTCAAATACTCAGGTCTACTGTCCCTTGGAGCTGTGAAAAAATCTAACTTCTAAGCCAACGCAATCAAAAGATACAGCCGTTTATGCTGCAAATTTTCGACACTCGCAAGGGAATCAAAACCTACAGGGTACTTCCCGTGAACTCAGAATCTTGAAATTTGGTACGAAGCTACGTCTTATAGCACAGATAAAGGAAAAATTGCGAAAAGCATAAATTTTTAGTTACCTACATCATATATAATAAAAATATTTTTAATAATTTTAAACTTACTACCCCTTTCCTCATGAACGCGTAGAGGTATTAAATTGAAATTAAAATATATAAGTGGAATAAAAATACCATAGCTTTTACTTATATAATAATATACCTACAGGTTTTTACGGAACCCTCGGTGCACGAGTCCGGCTCGCACTTGGCCGGTTTTTAATAAATAACGTTGATTCTTGAGAGCAAAAGAATTTTGTTGCTAGGGTGAAGCACATAACTGTACTGCTAGCGGAATCTGAGCGCGAGGGCGCGCGGTTGGCGCAGCTGAGTGATATGCTGAAGGCGGAACTGCGTCGAGTGCGCGCCTCCGCCAACAACGCTCACAACACCGAGTACATGAAGAATGTCACACTCAAGGCAAGTGCAGTACTTTTTCTTTTTTTCTTGGTTTTTGACGTCCTCCGTGGCGCAGTGTGTAGCGCTGTTGTCTTAACGTGCGGAGGTCCCGGATTCGATCCCCGGCAGGGGGTCAATTTGGGAATTTATAATTTCTAAATTTTCCCTGGTCTGGCCTGGTGGGAGGTTTTGGCCGTGGCTAGTTACCACCCTACCGGCAAAGACGTGCCGCCAAGCGATTTAGCGTTCCGGTGCGATGCCGTGTAGAAACCGAATAGGGGTATGGGTTTAATGTAATTGCCATGCCCCTAGCAGGTTAGCCCGCTACCATCTTAGACTGCATCATCACTTACCATCAGGTGAGATCGCAGTCAGGGCTAACTTGTAGTGGATAAAAAAAAATTGTATCCTGGGATTATTTTCCGCACTTAGACGCAGGCGTCCGCTGTGCGTGAAACCGCTGGTGCGACTCCCCGCTGGATCATTCCAGCCAGCCGAGCTCACTCCAGAATCCAAGCAGGCCACCCAGGTCGGCGAGGACTTCCGGTAGTGTTGCTGGGGAGCCGTAGGCTTCTCGTTGGGTGGAAACACCGCTGCACTCGAGCAGCACGTGTTTCGGTGTCTCGTCGCTCTCCATGCAGGCTCTGCATAGAGGGCTGTCGGTGATACCTAGAATAGATAGGTGTTTGTTTAGAGGACATTGTCCGTTTATCATACCTACAACTATCCTGAGTTTGGCTCGGTTGAGTTGCAGAAGTGGTTAGTCGTTGATCGAGGCTAGCTATCGCCTCCTTTGTTTCAGTGCCGTACAATAACAATCCTCTAGAAGTCTAGAACTCCAAGCGTGTCACCGAAAGGGATAGTGAAAACAGTACTTTCAATATGTAGGTTTGCCATTTAGTAGGGTTTATTTAGCTTCGAGTTCGAGCTCTTCTTAAATTTAGGGGCAAACAACCTTGTAACTCTCTTATTCTTTCACGCGTAATGATGAATATGAATTATTTTCTTTGGACATAAGCCCCCTAATTACGTCAAATTGATTGCTACAGTGTAACGATCACTATCACCTGTTATTGGTTTACTAACTTTTCTACAATAATTGACATAAATCCAGCATTCCATTAATACTGTAAATTACTGGGTTCAGTTTCTGACGTTGCCGCCCGGAGACGAGCGAAGTCGGCTGGTGCCGGTGCTCCAGAAGATTTTGACGCTCACTTCGGACGAGACACACAAAATACACGCCATTGCTAAAGGTAAACCAATATATTTCTCATAATTTATTTATTTATTTATGGCACAAACAGATGCGTAGTCCCCTACGGAACGGCACCCCCTGCGCAAGAAATGAAAGGATTTATATGAAAGGTATAATGGAAGAGGGAGGGACTTACCACCACCACCATTTACCACCACCACCACCATTTACCACCATTACATATCAACAGGTCGATTATTCATTGTGGTTGAAATTGCGCGATTTTGAATTCATTTTTTCATGATCACTGCTAGTCAAAATTGTATTGGGCTTTGAAGTTTGAAGTGACTTCGAAAATATTTACCTTTAAGATCTTTCGAGCCTATCCATACTAATATTATAAATGCGAAAGTGTATCTGTCTGTCTGTCTGTCTGTCTGTGTCCTTAAACCACGCGGATGAAGTCGCGGGCATCAGCTAGTTATTGTATAAAACCAGACATCGTAATTTTATATTGGTGCTATAATATAGTCTTTTGTACACAATGGTGCCAATTATATTGTACATAACCTTTTTACTTTTAAGTGATAAGTCTAAAATGGGCCTTTTCAGCCCAAAATATGGATGAATGAACTAGAATTATACCTACCTGTAATTTCTAGTTGTGAAAAACAGAGTAAGCCAAGTTCTCAACAAAATTGACAGAACTAAACTATTGATATCCTCTTCTGCACAGAACATTGTAGGGATAGCAATACATTAATAATTATTAGTCTTGTCATTTTAGTTTGGCGAATTATATATTATTTGCAACAGTTTTAGCAGAATATTTTGTTGCGCCGAAAAACCCTCTTGCGCCTGCACTAACTTTTAATAAATACTATACATTGATGTAGAATTTTAGTACCTATTTCTATTTCAATGATACTATACATATAAATACCTACTCATTCTACTTAAATTTCAATAATTATATATTTATTTATAGAATCTATCAAACGACAAGGAAATACAGTATTGGTAAATGTTCCGAGATAATTGAATTTTAAATTTAATCGTATGGCCTTTAGTACATATAGGCGTTTTTATAAAAAGAACGCTTATTTTGCCTGCAAGTTCGTCGCTCATTTAGCACCACCCAGGGGAACACGTGCAGGGAGGTAAAAGCTAGTTCCTGCGGACGTGAGCGACGGGGCATCCCACTATTTTAAAGACGCATTTTAAATGAATTGATATTTATGTGAATAAAAGGTATATTTCCATTTTTAGGACAAGATCCGAATCCGAGTAAAGGCTGGGGAAGCTATCTCCCGTGGCCGGGAGGAAAGTGAAAGTGACATTGCAACGATTACGTCATTAAAATATGTTAATGTCTTCAAAATACCTGTGATTCAAATTAACTATACGTAAATTAACGCAAGTAACCGAAACCAATTATGTGGTATTTTAACGAGGCATTTTGTAATAAAAACAAGTTTTGAAATTAAAACGATCGTTATCTTATTGATTGTATTTATCGTAATGATATTAGCAAAAACAAGTTACTTACTTAACATTTGTATTATTTTTGTATAAGAAATATGTAACAATGTATAACACAATTATTGTACTTATAACTATGTTAATATTGCCTTGCTCTCTTTACAAATAATGTAAAACCATGTTACTAAAGAGTTCCCGCGGGAATCGAAAAATCTTAATCCACGCGGACGAAGTCGCGGTCATCATCTAGGTAGTAATATTTAAAAAAAAACAGGCATTTGGCCGATTTTTTGACGGCACAAAATGAAACATACAGATTGCAATATTCAAACGCATGTCCTACTAAAAGTCAGTGTATCCCAGCCATCCCAGCCCATTGCCGATGGAAAATGAAACATTTGGAAACATGGGCTAACGCATACCTACTACACCAAAAAGGACTAGTTTATGAGTGATCTGTGCACCAAAATGGGGGAATTCGATAGCCACCGACGAAGTGACAGACGTTTGCGTTGAGTTGATCACAAAGTCGGCCCGCAGACCTACAAAAAATCCACATATTATTTGCCTAAAAGCCTACCTACCTACCTATATTTTTGGTTTATTTTTGAAAATTGATAACCATGAATGCTGAAGATTAATCGATAGGATTTTGGAAGGTTTATTAGAATTTAGACTATATTAATTTAAGATTACGTGGATTTATTATGTAGACAATACAATATGAACTACAATTGGCTACTTGACAGCTGTAACTATAAAATATGAAATATGTTAGATTTGGTAGCTTATAGGTTGACAATAATTATGCAATATATATTTTGCATTAAAATAAATTGTATATATTTTATTTATGCAAAACAAATTTGAGATTTTTTATCTGTGGATTGCAAGACCCGAAACGCGGCGCCATTGATTTAGCATCGTGTGACGTCACAACTCGCAAACCACAGACAGGGTACTTTTTATCTCATACAAACGTCTTTGTGAGGTCGTGTGTTTTACCTCTAGATTGTTTTCGTTTTGTTGAGAAAATTAACATAAAATATTTCGATTTGAGCTTGTGAAAGGTTTCACGAAATGGAGTCAGGCTATACAAAAGCTGATAGTGCAAATCTGCCTAAAGTCGATTCATTTATGGTTGCAAATTTATTTGCGTGTAATCCACAGTGTAATCCTAACTTTTGCTCTGCCAAGTTTCGTAATGTAAAAACTTCCATGTAAGCACCGAAATAAACAAAGTAATATTACTTAGGTCTCGTGAAGACCTAAGAAAGTGCTGTAAAGTGACAGAAAAATAATTTATTTTAATTTTATGTCATGTTTTATGAAGAAAATGTTAGATCATGTTCATTTTTGCTAGATCGAGTCTTGAGTTGATTTCTTCCTAATAACTACTAACATAGAAGTGGTCTTCACAAAGTATAATATCGCAGATTTATCCGATTTGAATTCCGGGTCTCGGCAGATTAACTGTAACCACTGCTTTCGACGTTTATGACATACTATTGTAGGCATTGACTTACCATAGTAGGTAAATCGATGATTGTAGGTATGTGTTTATATACAATTTGTCAGGATATTAATTAATTATTTTATTTATAGTATTTATACACACGCCTTGTAGCTTGTAATTTTCACAATTTCATTAAAAAAGCTGTAAACTTTCCACTCGAAATTACTTATGACTTGGAGCGTCGTACCTAGTTAGCTTTGTTTTATTTAGAGCTATGACGTCACAGCTAACAAATGTCACGTGACCGGCTGTTCTCGCGCGAATTTAAAATTACTGTATTATAAATGTAATTTTTTCTAACAAATAACGCTTTTTTTGAGAAAAAAATCATTGTAAGAGGTATAAAATGAACCCACGTACATTTTTAAGTATTTTTCCGAAAACTGTCAAATAGCCAATTGTAATATATCAATACATTATTAAACCTACTTATTACATACAGCTGTTTGTTGTTTCAGAGATAGATTTTATTCTTTGTATTATTTGTATACAAAAAATGATAATTTAATTGACTGAGCGAAGCGAAGGTATCTGAGTCTACTTGAGTGAATTGGCAGTTGTCCGTCCGTCCGTCCGTCTGTCAGAGCCTTATAACTTCTGAATTACTGAACGTAATTACTTCAAATTTAAATATAATATGTAAACCGATGGCCTCCCGCCGAATATGGCTTAAGAAGTTATAAAAAACCGGCCAAGTGCGAGTCGGACTCGCGCACCGAGGGTTCCGTACAAGCCTGTAGTAAGTTTTTAATTATTAAAAAAACTACTTACTAGATCTCGTTCAAACTAATTTTCGGTGGAAGTTTGCATGATAATGTACATCATATATTTTTTTTAGTTTTATCATTCTCTTATTTTAGAAGTTACAGGGGGGGACACACACATTTTACCACTTTGGAAGTGTCTCTCGGGCAAACTATTCAGTTTAGAAAAAAATGATATTAGAAACCTCAATATCATTTTTGAAGACCAATCCATAGATACACCCCACACGTATGGGTTTGATGAAAAAAAAATTTTTTGAGTTTCAGTTCTAAGTATGGGGACCCCCAAAATTTATTGTTTTTTTTCTAGTTTTGTGTGAAAATCTTAATGCGATTCACAGAATACATCTACTTACCAAGCTTCAACAGTATAGTTCTTATAGTTTCGGAAAAAAGTGGCTGTGACATACGGACGGACATACGGACGGACACACAGACAGACAGACAGACAGACAGACAGACATGACGAATCTATAAGGGTTCCGTTTTTGCCAAATTTGGCTACGGAACCCTAAAATCTTTATTTCAGGGGGGCTCTCATAGAAGCGAATGCGAAGTAAAATATTTTTTATAGCGTTACATAGAGTTGCAGTATATCATTTTAAAGATATGTAATTAGGAATAGAGTCCAAAAATATATTTTTTTTTAATTCTTCCCCTAAAATTGACGAAATGGGGGGCTTTCAAAGTGGAGATTTTCTAACGTCCAAAGTTGACCTCAGAACTCTCAATTTTCTGAAAGGTTGAGGCTGAAACTTATCAATTATTTGAATTATATCCTGTACTTGAACAACAAATACTAAAATTAGATAAATATTATAAGGAAACGAAATTATTTAATTTTTAATGAGCTTCCGTATTTTTAACAGAACTTTACAATGATGTCAATAGATGGCGCTCTGTACAAGTTTATGGATACCGCGAGGTCTCAGTTCGGGGCGAACCACTAGTTATTTTGAATTAAAAAAAACGGTCGAGGCCTGCGAATTTACAATGTAGCAATAAAATTGTTTAATCGATAGTAATATCTAGAAATAAATGAATTTATTATAGATACTATTGTGTTTATAATTGTAAAATGATACGACATACCTACTTAGCAACTTTAACTTTAAAATTATAAAAAACTGGTGAAGTTTTTGCCAGAACACGCATAATGGCTGAATTACACATTGTGAAGTAAAAATTGCAAGTGATAAGTTGACATATTTTATGGTGTTAAGTGTAAAGTAAATTTACAGCACAGTGATTAGGGATCCTTGCAGGTTCAACGTGCTCTACTTTAATCACTTTACTCGCACTCGCACTTCACACATAGCAGGGTGACCGTTTACACGTTGATTTTACTAATTACTTAACACCTTCACAACGTTCACAAACTTCGTTAACGTTCACTTTGTTAAGTTGAACTTAACAAAGTTCAACTTAACAAAGTGATCACAAAGTTCAATTTAACAAAGTGTTATCCAGATTCCAGACGTACAGTATGGTTCTGTCACGGAACGGAATCTGCTTTTACAGGCCAAAAACTGTGACAGATTTCGTATTTTATTTTAAAAACTAATTAGCATAGAAACTTCCAAAATACCTCTAACAAAGTATCACTTGAATGCGTTGAGAAGGGAAAACAAAAAAAAATTACCCTGATTTTTTTATTTGTACCTTAGCTATTAGCTTATTATCTTTAGTTGATTTTTAAAATGTCTGTGAAAAACAAAGAGACTGACCGGACATCCTTAATTTGTGCCTTAATATAGATATAGAAAATATTACTATTAAGATAGGTATCATACTAATACATATTATAAATGCGAAAGTGTGTTTGTTTGTTGGTTTATTGGTTTGTTGGTTTGTCCTTCAATCACGCCGCAACGGATCGACGTGATTTTTTGCATGAGTAGGTATAGTTGAGGACCTGGAGAGTGACATAGGCTTATTTTTATCCGGGAAAATTGAGGAGTTCCCGCGAGAATCAAAAAAACTTAATCCACGCGGACGAAGTCGCGGGCATCAGCTGGTATAGTATAGTATAGTTTCCTGAGTATAGAATATGTAAACATAGCATTATGATGATGACGTCCTCATGACCGAATTTCGGCCACGGCGGCCAATCTCCACAGAGATTAGCCTTCTGCGTGGGAGATATTAAAGTGCACAAGTGTGTTCGCAAACACAGGTGCAGTCTCTATTCCTTTATTCAAGGATGAATAGGCACCTTTATTATAAACACAACCCTGAAAAGCTGCTGAAACGGTTTTCCCAAGGCACTTACAAGGTAAGACTCAAAATAACTAAGTATGAGTTAATTTTGGGTTGGTTTTATCAAAATCGGCTTATTTAAAACGAAAGTCGCAAGGTCCATCATACTAATCAAATAAATATTATAAATGCGAAAGTTTGGATGGATGGATGTATGGATGTACCTATGTTTGTTACTCAATCACGCTCCAACGGATGAACGGATCTGGATGAAATTTGGCACAGAGATAGATTATAGTCTGGAATAGCACATAGGCTACTTTTTATCCCGGAAAATTAAAGAGTTCCCGCGACAACCGAAAAACCTCAATCCACGCGGACGAAGTCGCGGGCATCAGCTAGTAGGTATTATATAAATGCGAAAGTGTGTTTGTTTGTCCTTCAATCACGCCACAACGGAGCAACGGATCGACGTGATTTTTGGCATGGGTATAGTTGAGGACCTGGAAAGTGACATAGGCTACTTTTTATCCCGGAAAATTAATAAGTTCCCGCGGGAATCAAAAAAACTTAAACCACGCGGACGAAGTCCACTAGCTAGTGGAACTATAAAAAAACTCGTCTATGGCTGGGACAAGAATGGGACCAATGTTTTCCCATTGTTTTCCATATACCTATGACCAACTTCTGGTATAACTTACCACAACAAAAATGATGTCTACCTATCATATCGATGGGTTCCTAGGTTTAAGTAGACCGAAAAATATACTTACGTGTTTAAACCCTGTCAGTAGACCGTAGGTACATTTATAAAAAAAATTGAAGAGTTTATTTTATCAAAACTTATTTTCTATCTAACTTGAGGGGATATAGGGTACCTTATATTATCTGTGGCATGTCAGTTCTTTCAAATGAAAAAGAAAACTCGGTCTTCCGGATTTTCTCGCGAACTATTAATAATATAACTGTGATAATACTACTTTTAGTGAAAGCTAAGCCTCTATTAATTACTAATATTAAATTTCAGTCGCAGTGATACAATTACAAAACATTATTTGTTTAATTTTAAAAAGTAAGTGCCTAATATGATATTATTGATTTCATTTCCCGGGCGAAGTTTCATAGCGCATGCTTGAAAATCGCTAGGAAAATTCGTCACTGCGGCTTCGAAGGTGAGTCTCTTAAAATTTTCCCATTATTTACTGTTTTTGGCGTTAATATATACTGGTAAGCTTATTTGTAACCAATAAACCTTTTACTTACTGAAATTTTCAATGAGTATCCTTCCGTATTTTCATATTTTCTTTTCACAACATTTATCTTACGCAATTTAGCTTTTTTGTTTATGATATTTATTAGTATGATTCTTTTAATTTTTCATAATAAAGTAATCCTAAATGAAAATGGACTTTGTATACATGTAGGTACCTACTTATTAAATATTTACTTACTTATTCTAAGCAGATATATATTGTACCCATTGTATTGTACCTTTCATTCATGGTTGCTTTTCCCGTTATTGTACATCAACCTGTTAAACTCCCTTGTGGACTGCGATAGGTTTTCTTTTCTATTTATTTCTTATATTTTTTTAACATGAACTCATGTCGAGCTTTACATATAGGTATATCGTTCGGTATCGATGATCCCCAATGCATTTATGTTTGTCACTACATGGCAGAATTATCGAATGACTTACAAATTATGTTTTCAAAATGTATATAATTGTTACTAAATGCATTTAAAAAAATTATTTATGTATAAAATATATAAATGCATATAAATACAAGATGGAGGCGGCTGTTTGCCGGCGAGAGCATGTGCTAACAAGCGATGTCTCCAGCACATGCCACGTTTGCGATGCGACATACAATTTCTAATTTTGCAAGTCGGAGCATGTCATTTGCAAATACATCTATTTAAATGCATATAGATTAAGCCAGCTAAATTTAGATAGTATGCACTCGTATCTCGTAATAATAATCGATGTGATCACTTGGTACCTAGGTAGGTACTACGGCTACGCGCAGTTTCTGTCTATCCTATCTGAATACAAGGGTTAAAATGCTGGCTGAAAGCTTAAACTCATTGATTAAGGAGTTAGTTTATCATTTCGCGCATAGAGTTCTGTAACGAAGCTATTGCGCTGAATTTTTTTCATCTCCGAAGATGGCAGGTATCTACCTAATAGGTAGACCTACGTTAGTTACAAAATCGATTGTAGTGAGATATATCTACCTATGTTATGAGAGGTCGTTTCGCGAAGTGTTCTATATTTGGATGAAAGGCTGGCTGTATCGATGTCCCAGCGTCCTGCGCAGGCCCAAAGCAGCTCGTCCCGGAGATTTGCTGGCAGTTCAATCGAAGCCTCCCACTTAGTGCATTCCAGACTCGGGCAGTGCATTTCATTGTTAGTAATTAATTAATAATAGGAATGTGTTTTAGTTGTGCAATATTTGAATAACTCTTAAGTACCTAAGTAGGAGATCGTGTCTTATATTACTTTGATATCTAATGGAATAATATTAACGTATTATGGGTTGCCTAGCTATCTGTATTTAGGTAAATTGGGCAGCCGATTGATTTTCCCCAAGCGACCGTTATTTACCTTTATCTAGTAACTACCTCTATGTTCTGATAATTCATCGGTGTTTTACATAATTATCTAATAGTTAGTCTATTAAAATTTTATCTGCTAAATGGGTAGGTAAGTAGGTATAAATAGATTTTTTATAAAGTTCGTAGTTCATAACCTTCAATATGAAAATAAAAGTTGTTTTGTTTGAATGACAAAATTTAAAATGCACTGCCGCACAGAAAGTTGTTTTGGTGATTCGTCCTTATACCGATCAATCTCATAGCCAAGGTCTTGTGTCGATGAGAATAGGCGTTAAGGTCTCATTGATTTTTAACATCCTGTTCCGGATTGGCTAGTTAATTGAAATTTTATTCCTTCCTATATCTATAACTTTGTCTTATTTTTCTATGGTTGGTAATTATACTACCTGCACACCGGACCATAATCCTAATACCGTCGTGTGTGGCAAGATGATTGATATAATTTTAAATATGGTTGGTATTACTCTCAAATCGTCGTAACTATTCCTGCTATTTTCCTACCGCAAAATAGCATTTTTACTAGCTAATTCCTTTGTGTTCTTCAATACCTGTCCTACCAAAAATATTATAGCCGTTAAACCACATTATCCCATGAAACACGTGTTAACATCAGTTTATACCGCTTTTTTGTTAATCTCCGGAAAATTAAAATAAACACTTGTTAAAAGCGATTGGACACTTCGGTGAATGGTACGTAATTAAGCGCTATGAAGATAAAGAATTATGTACCTACTATATAATGCCCTCGACTTCGTCCGCGTGGATTGATGTGTTTGATTCCCGCGGGAACTCTTCAATTTTCCGGCATAAAAAGCCTATGTCCGTCCCCGGGATTAAACCTATCTCTGTACCAAATTTCATCAAAATCGGTTGAGTAGTTGGGCCGTGAAAGCGTAGCAGACAGACAGACACACACTTTCGCATTTATAATATTAGTTAGAATTCTGTAAACAACATTCCGCCCTCCCGAACTTGTTACTTGCACAACCCGCGCACAAAACGTCTTGCAAAAGGTCAGCCTCAGCACGCAAGCGGTTTAGTTGTGTAACTAATATTGACATTAGAAAAAGGCAATGGGTACCCTGCTGATTATTGCCGCATTGGGTTAAAAATATGATTGCTTTTAACGTTATATCCACCTACTTAGGTACCTTTAAGCTATAATACAACATACTTAGTTAGGTAAGTAGTTTCTAATGTTATCTATAGGTACATTAGAATTTCCCTATAGGCTATTCACTATATTATAGCTGTTATTGCCACAAATGGCTCATTCTGTAGCTTATAAGAGCTTTAAAAAGCACAATTCTCCCAACTTTAGTAGAACTTAGAATTGTCACACCTGTAATGGACAACCATACGGGAAAAGTTAGAAATATTTTGTCATAATTTATTGTAGTATAAGGAAGTTGTTGGTGTGAATCAAATAATCAAATAAATATTATAAATGCGAAAGTTTGGATGGATGTATGGATTTATCAATGTTTGTTACTCAATCACGCCCGAACGGCTGAACGGATCTGGATGAAATTTGGCACGGAGATAGATTATAGTCTGGAACACATAGGCTACTTTTTATCCCGGAAAACTAAGGAGTTCCCGCGGGAACCAAAATACCTCAATTTACGCGGACGAAGTCGCGGGCATCAGCTAGTAAACAAATAAACTTTCGTGGCACGTCTAATAGAGTTTGCTCAATCCAATAAAAACTTCTTTGGATCGCTTTTTGTTTAGTTTCTTTTCTTAAACTAAATAAATAAAATATAAACTAACTTTATCCTCCTCCTCCGTCATCCTCTCCGTCTGACCAATCAGTTTATTTATAACTGACGTGATGAGTTTTCCTCGTTATCTATCAATTTTATTAGTTCGCTAAACACATCTTCAGCCATCTAGGACTCTTCTCCGCTCTGGTGGTTACTGGGCCTCGCTCTAATTAAACTGAGCTTTATAAACTTTGGCGTATACGTACCCTTGCAACTGGTAGGAAAGTATACAAAAAACAAGGCAGGAGGAGCCGCTGTTGTGCTTAAAAGTAAATTAAGCTTTATTTGGGTTGTTATCAAGAAAAACGCCGCGTCTCTGCTTTTCTGGTGCTCCTAGCGCCTAAGCATCGTGATTTGATCCGCTGGTATACAGACAACTTCAATAAACTATTCAATACTAGCGGATGCCCGCAACTTCGTGCGTGGTTTGAGGTTTTTTGGTTCACGCGGGAACTCCTTAGTTTTCCGGGGAAAAAAGTAGCCTATGTGTTTTCCTGGAGGGAAAAGCTTATGTGCTATTCCAGACTATCTCTGTGCCAAATGTCAGCCAGATCCGTTCAGTTGTTATGGCGTGATTGAGTAACAAACATCCATCCGTCCATCCAAACTTTAGCATTTATAATATTATTAGTAATAGAAGATTCAGCCGTTAAACTTACTGTCTGAAACTTGTCTATATTAGGAAGGTATATCGAGTAGGTACAATAGAAAAGTCGTTTCTGAAATATGTTTTTGATTTTACTAGATACTCCTAATTTGTGGTTAACTCGCTAACTCCGCCAAGATGGGTAAGGAAAAGACGCACATCAACATCGTAGTCATCGGGCACGTGGACTCTGGCAAGTCCACCACCACCGGCCACCTCATCTACAAGTGCGGTGGTATCGACAAGCGTACCATTGAGAAGTTCGAGAAGGAGGCACAGGAAATGGGCAAGGGCTCATTCAAATATGCCTGGGTAAGCAACAACTTCCTTTTCTTCCCTACATAATAGCAAAGGCAGCGGTCATCTTAATAAATCAATCAATCAAATCATCTAGTCAACTTATACTTATAAAACATGATGGTGTTACGGTATCTTAAAACTAAAGCTACGAGGGTTCCAAACGCGCCCTGGTCTGAGAAGAGCCCACAACAAACTCAGCCGGGGTTTTTTTTATTATCACCATCTCACAAATCATCTTAACTAAGGAACTATCAGAGCCATTAGAGAAAATCATTGCCAACTGCCAAGCTCTTGATATATCTATGTTCGTTTGTCTGTTAATTTCTTATTTCCCCCAAACCCAATTTATTGGGTACCCAATTAAGTTTCTCTTATGATATCTACCTACTACTAGATGATGCCCGTGACTTTGTCCGCGTGGATTAAAGTTTTTTGATTCCCGTGGGAACTCTAGTCTTCCCCGGGATACAAACTATCCCTATACCAAATTTCATCAAAATAGGTTAAACAGATGGGCCGTGAAAGCGTAGCAGACAGAAAGACAGACACACTTTCGCATTTATAATATTAGTATGGATGTTGGTTTAATTCAGTCAATTTTTAATTAAACCAGGTGTTGGACAAGCTGAAAGCGGAGCGCGAGCGTGGTATCACCATCGACATCGCTTTGTGGAAGTTCGAGACTGCTAAGTACTACGTCACTATCATTGATGCACCCGGGCATAGGGATTTCATCAAGAACATGATTACCGGAACTTCTCAGGTAAGTAATACGATAGATCCATCAAAAAAATAACCCCTGAGCTTAGAATAACTACATATAGAAGGTATGTTTCCAAACAACGCCAAAACGCAAGCTACAAATTCGCTATTTTTGATGTGTTTACTTGCCTTGTCACGCACACAGACACAAACATAATATTTCCAGTTTAAATGTTTTCCATGTTTTCCCCCTAAAAGTTGGGTAAGTAATTGGTTAGTTTGTTTGTAGCATTGTAGCTTCTAAAAACTAAGTTAACCAGCTTTTTTCGGACTTGACGGTGCCATTTATGGCACCAATTTAACGGCTTACATTTCGCGAGTGTACTGGGTTTCTATAGGTAGTTATTCTAAGCCCCTGAGTTAAACTCCAATCTCGGTCGAGGTCGGATCTATTATTGTAAGAAGGTGAATAAATAAAAAATTAAAAAAAACTTTAAAACTATTTGCGCGTGTACCCAAAATACGTAGTAATACTGATTGTTTTGTTGGTATTTATTAGGCGGATTGCGCTGTATTGATCGTTGCCGCGGGTACCGGCGAGTTCGAAGCCGGTATCAGCAAGAATGGGCAGACCCGCGAGCACGCTCTGCTGGCCTTCACCCTCGGTGTCAAGCAATTGATCGTGGGCGTCAACAAGATGGACTCTACCGAGCCGCCCTACCACGAGGCGCGTTATGAGGAAATCAAGAAGGAGGTGTCATCTTACATCAAGAAGATTGGTGAGTACATAGTCTGATGCTCCAGCGTAACTTTTAAAGTTCCATTTTGGTTGCTTGGTCCAGAATAAAGACAACTCAATCAAATCAGTAACTCTTTATCAAACTTAAAAACGCACTTCTAGTATGGAAGTTGTATGAAATTCATAGTTGTACGCGCTTTTTTTCTTTAATCTTTATTTTAAAATGGTTATCAAACTTAAAACTGACCGAGGATATGAATTTTAGGTCTTTTGGAAGACCCTCTACGTAATAATCAGTTAGAAATAATTTATTTTTGATATAGACATCATCCCTATATTGTGTTCCTAACTTCGTATTTGAAGTAGGTACCTACATATTTAATTTAAAACTAGTTTTGACGACCTCCGTGGCGCAGTGTTGAGCGCTGTTGCCTTAACGTGCGGAGGTCCCGGGTTCGATCCCCGGCAGGGTTTGGAAATTTACAATTTTCCCTGGTCTGGCCTGGTGGGAGGCTTCGGCCGTGGCTAGTTACCACCCTACCGGTAAAAACGTGCCGCGAAGTGATTTAACTTTCCGGTACAATGCCGTGTATAAACCGAATAGGGGTATGGGTTTAATATAACTGCCGTGCCCCTAACAGGTTAGCCCGCTACCATCTCAGACTGCATCATCACTTACCATCAGGTGAGATCGCAGTCAAGGGCTAACTTGTAGTGGATAAAAAAAAACCTTAAAAATGGGGTGTCTTGTAGGTTACAACCCGGCCACGGTGGCGTTCGTGCCCATCTCGGGCTGGCACGGCGACAACATGCTCGAGCCGTCCGACAAGATGCCGTGGTTCAAGGGGTGGACCATCGACCGCAAGGAAGGCAAGGTGGAGGGCAAATGCCTCATTGAGGTAATACGAAAGTCCTCCTACATTCTTCCTATTTCATGACTAAAATTGAAACTCTCCCGGTAGGTTAGATACCTACTTAGCTAAATTCTATCTTTTCATATTAGGTACTAGCTAATGCCCGCGACTTCGTCCGCGTGGATTAACGTTTTGTGGTTCCCGTGGGAACTCCTTAGTTTTCCGGGGAAAAAAGTAGCCTATGTGTTATTCCAGACTATAATCTATCTCTGTGCCAAATTTCATCCAGATCCGTTCAGCCGTTCGGGCGTGATTGAGTAATAAACATCCATACATCCATACATCCATCCAAACTTTCGCATTTATAATATTTATTTGATTACAATAAGATGCAGTTCGCGCGCGAGTTGAATGGAGAGCAAATGTATGTGTCTGTTATTGTGTAAATGTATGTGTCTGAGAAGGTTCTTTAAATGAAAGAAAAAGCTAAGAAAGTTACGCGGAACATTAGAAAATTTAAGAAAACTTGATGATCATATTAACTTTTCTAACCTTAATATAACCTTTTTTAACCTTTTCAACCTTTTCAATATTCATAGTTAAGTCAGGACAGCTGCGTCTGTCGGGTCAGCTAGTTAATTATATACTTAACTAGCTGATGCCCGCGACTTCGTCCGCGTGGTTTAAGTTTTTTTTGATTCCCGCAGGAACTCCTTAATTTTTCGGGATAAAAAGTATCCTGTGTCCGTCTCCTGGTTCTAAGCTACTTCCCCACAAATTTTCAGCCAAATCGGCGGGCTACTTCCCCACAAATTTTCAGCCAAATCGGCGGGCTGATTACGTATCTCGCGACAGGCTTGCGACAGGCGTAAATCTCGCGATCGCTGCTGTCAAACGGCACTTTTGTATTACGTAACAGCGGCTACAGAGCAGACAGCAGTCGAGCTCTAGTTCACCCTCTAGCGGACAATCTATGAACTAAAAACTGCATTCGTGTCCTTGTCGTACCAGCAAATTGGTATTATCTAAGCTTCCTTGACAGCAATACGACAGCGACAGCCGAGCAAAATGAAACGTCAAACAGCAACAACCTCTGCACCTGTTGCAAAGTGATTGTTGGGTAATTGTCGAGTGCGTTTACCGTGGATTTTTAACATTACATTTAACCTCAAGCAATTAGTTCAATACCTAAAACAGTAAATCTAACTACGTGGAAAACCAACATCTTTGAAGGTAAGATAGTTTCATTAAATCTTTAATAGGTAGGTAGGTATGTAGTGCAAAATATTTATAATATTACCAAAATTACTTAAAAAAATGAAATCTTTCATCACTCTTTGAATCACTCTTTGAATTCAACCACAGACAAGGAGCATACTAAGGAACGTACCAAAGATGACGATAAAAGGTATAGATAAAGCTGCTTATTTTGTTTTCATCTATTGCTGTCCTGTCGCGAGTGGCGCTAGTATCGATAGCAAAAGTGCATGAAAAGTGCATTCTGCGACAGGCGAGCAATAGACGTGCGATCGGCTTGCGTAATACGAATTCTAGTGACATTTTGCGACTGATCGCGTAGTGTTTGCTGTCGCATTGCTACTGCTGTCGCTACTGCAACATTTTACGTAATCAGCCCGCCGTTTAGCTGTTCTTGAGTTATAAATAGTGTAACTAGCACGACTTTCTTTTATAAGTATATAAAGATCTATATTCATCAAAATACATTACATAGTCATGGAAACATAAACAAGTGTTACCATGGAAACATAAAGTCAATAACGTAACGGAGAAAGTTTAATTTTACTCCCCATACATTTTCATACCTCGGGCTTATATAATATGCAAATCGATTCTAAAGGAGGTAAACTCCAAAAACTGGGGAAAAGGACATTCAACCCTTTTTAGGGTTCCGTACCAAAATGGTAAAAATCGAACCCTTATGGTGCGACTTTCTCCGTTCGTCTGTCCGTCCGTCACAGTCGATTATTTTAATGTTTTGACGACCTCCGTGGCGCAGTGTTGAGCGCTGTTGCCTTAACGTGCGGAGGTCCCGGGTTCGATCCCCGGCAGGGTTTGGAAATTTATAATTTCCAAACCACCCTACCGGTAAAGACGTGCCGCTAAGCGATTTAGCGTTCCGGTACGATGCCGTGTAGAAACCGAATAGGGGTATGGGTTTAATATAACTGCCATGCCCCTAACAGGTTAGCCCGTTATAATCTTAGACTGCATCATCACTTACCATCAGGTGAGATCGCAGTCAAGGGCTAACTTGTAGTGGATAAAAAAAAAAAAAAAAAAAAAGTGAGTTTAATCGGTTTTTTTTCATCCACCTATAGGTATTACGTAGGTATATGTTTCTAATTATTAGAAATGTTATGAATAAGTATGATTTACCTACTATCCACTTGATTTGAATTCAAGATAGCGAGTAAATTACCTGCATCAATAATAGTTATAAAGATAACCAAGTGTGACGTAGGCAGGTAATGATTATTTAATTTAAAAAAATATTTAAGTACGATGTCGTTGTTGTGTTGGGTTCTTTAAAACAGAATTTGCAAAAGATACGCGACTTACAAGACTTTACTTTTTGTGAGTTACTTATGTAAGCGATTTACGTTAGTAAAACTTTATTGCGACCTTAGTGCTTATAGTTAGTTAAACCACAGAATAGGTAATAGTCTACAGAATTGGGTATTTGACAACAAGTCAGCAACTTTATTTTTAAACGTCAAAACGCGCGCTTATGTTGTATGGAAATACCTATTGAACAGTCACGTCATCAAAATTCGACGCACTTTTTTACTTTAATCGATAGTTTAAAATGGTTTTCCAACTTAAAACTAACAGGGGACGTGGATATAACGACTTTTTGGAGATTCTCTATCTAATAATCACTGAAAAATACTTAATATATTTGTATAACTACACTAGCGGCACGCTATGATGGCCGGTTGGACAAACGTTCCGTATTAATTGATAACGACTTTGAAGGAAATAATTGTATTACTTTATTGACGATAGCTATGACGATAGTGATGTGCAGAGATTCATAAATTTAAAAAAACTTAATTGTTTTTTGTTCGAGAATAAATTGACCTATTGTAATGTGTCAACCGGCCATCATAGCGTGCCGCTAGTATAAGTAGTTGTCAAATGGGCACTTCTTCGATTTCATGTCATTATCGACCGGTGTAAAAAATTTTTTTTTTTTTTGAGTTATTGTTTTTTTAAGTTGACCTTGACAAAGGGGTACCTTCATTTATCACAGTGATGAGGAAGGCCTCTCACCAGGATCTGATTCTCTTGGAGATATAAGGTGTTTGGTAATTATTGTGGTCATGGTAATGAAAAATTGTGACATGGTAATGAGGTCCGGGATATGGTGATTAGAATATGCATATGGTAATTTGGTAATGATAATGGTGATGAGTAATATGAATAAAACATAAGTGTTTGTGTTATATAAATCTATAAGAAAATGTGGAAAAATACAGAAATAAAACTGAAAGAACAATTATATTATCTTAATATCTAAAAAAAGTATAAATGAGTCAATCGCAATTCGCAAAATTCAAAAGTCAGTCACGAGGACAACATAAATAGATTCAGTAATCTTCTTATCAAATATATAGTTAGCTAGAGTAAACGTCTAAGTATATTATGAATATGATCAAAATAACTCTATATTCACAAAATCTTTTTAAAATTATTGTCAAAGAAATTTAATTACTTGTGCGAAATTTAATAAGCAAAGTCAGTCTTGTCCACGAGATCAATAAATTCAGTAGACTTCTTATCAAATAGATAGTAAGCGTAAAGTAAGCGTCTATTAGAATATTATCAAAATAACTCTTTGTACACAAAATCTTTTTAAAACGGCATGTCAAACATACTCATACAAAATTTGACAAAAAATATCAGTCTCGTTAACGTGATCAATATATTAAGTAATCTTCTTAACAAACCTACTTAGATTTCCCGCGTAATCATCGTCGTAAGCGTCTAAGTATACTATAAATACATAGAATCAAAAGAAGCTCACTGCGCACAAAGTTATTTAAAAAAAACATGCTTTAGTTACCAACATAATGTTAAAAAAATTATAAGCATAATTCAGTCTCATTGAAAAATCATTTTAACATAGATCGCTTCAGCAATAAAAATAAGACTAAAAATAGCCTAAGCCTCCCACCTCCTGGTGGGAGGCTTCGGCCGTGGCTAGTTTCCACCCTACCGACAAAAACGTGCCGCCAAGCGATTTAGCGTTCCGGCACGATGCCGTGTAGAAACCGAATAGGGCTATGGGTTTAATATAACTGCCATGCCCATAACAGGTTACCCCGTTACCATCTTAGACTGCATCATCACTTACCATCAGGTGAGATCGCAGTCGCGAGGATATCGCACGATATCTTTTGAGGCGGCTACGGTTTTGGCTTGAACTCCACCCTTAGAAATACTGGCGGAACTGGACGCAAGGGTGTACAACCAGACCTGCGCAGTATGCCAGCGCGTGGATGGATCAGACATCGTGACGTTGCGTCGGCAAGCGCACCGACAGGCACTAGTGAATTGGCGTAAGCGCTAGGAAGAGGAAAGGAATGCACGCCAACGCACTGTCGGGGCCATCCTTCCAAACTTTGAGGCCTGGCTGGAAAGGGACTATGGCAACGTAACCTTTAGACTGACACAGGTGCTTACCGGCCACGGCTGTTTCGGCGAGTACCTGTGTCGGATCGGTCGGGAAGCGACACCTCGGTGTCACCACTGACAATGATCTGGATTCCGCACAGCACACACTCGAGGAGTGCCCTGCCTAGGAACCTGAGCGTCATGTATTGGTCAACCACGTGGGAAGAGACCTGTCGCCGCCAGCCGTTATAGCAGCAATGCTGGCGGAGAATGAAACATGGAGGGCAGTGGTCTCCTTCTGTGACCTTGTCATGTCCAAGAAGGAGGCCGCTGAGCGAGACCGAGACCGAACCGATCCCGCTCGGAGACGGAGGCATCAGGGTGGCACTGATCAACGCCCTGGTCCAGCAGTCCAATAGTCCCGGGTGAAGGGACCTTGGGGTTGCCAGCAGCTGGAATGGGGGCTCCGGCCGCTCTTCATCTATATTACAAGCACGCAACCCTGGGAAGACGTCGACAGCTTGCCGTGGCACAAGGTGACGTAACCAATCGAGCATGAGCCCATTAGGCGTAGCGCAAGAGAAGCTCCGGCGCATGTTCTATTAAGAGTTCCCGGAGCTACTCATTACACGCACACTCTCCGAAATATATCCCATAAAATACCGGTACGCCGGCTACATTACGGCGGTGATCCAGAGTTGGAAGTTTCGCCAGAAGAGGTGAATCTTCGCCAATCAACCTCCTAGCTCGACGATCTACGGCATCAAGAGCTGCCAGCTGATACTTAGCAGAGCCATCATAAAGGTGACTGCAGTACTCCATGCACGACCGAACTTGGGCTTGATATAGGGTAACCAGTTGGCGTGGCGTGAAGTACTGCTTGACCTTGTTAAGTATACCAAGTTTTTTGGTGGCTGTCTTGGCTTTCGCTCCCGAAGTTGATCTTAGCCATGATGTGGAGGCCTAGGATATTGGCAATCGGCAGACGGCAAGGGTATATCTTGAAAAGCGGGAGTCAAGATGAAAGGACTCCGTTTTGCTGTGAGCAAACATGCCTGCGTTTTGGTTGCGTTAAACTCCACCAAATTGGCAACAGCCCAATTTGAAACGAATTTCAGGGTAGAGTTCAACCGCTGAACCATCGCCTGTCTGAGTTCATTGGTACCTGAACTACTTGCGCGTGAACTGGATATGTATCTCTCCATTATAGTGATGTCGTCTATGTACCCAAGGATACCGGGTTGCAACAGATCATTGATGTGCAACAGAAATAGTGTAGCGGAGAGAACAGACCCTTGAGGAACACCGGCAATAATAGCCATAAGATCTGACACGCAGCCATCAATGACTACTCTGAAGGATATTTCACTCAAGAAATCAGATATCCAGTCACATAAGCTTGGCGGGAGACCGAATGCTGGAAGCTTGCAAAGAAGGGTGAACCCGGTCGAAAGCCTTAGAGATATCGAGAGATATAGCAAGCGCCTCTCCATGTTTCTCTATGGCTTCACCCCAAATATGGGTGGCGTACACGAGTAGATCACCAGCAGACCGTTTTTTACGAAACCCGTATTGGCAGTCTGAAAGTAGATCATTAGACTCTAGGTACGCCAAGAGCTTCGCATTTAAGATGCGCCCCATACTCTTACAGAGTAGTAAGGTAGTATTAAACTTAAATCTGTCGTCAGTTTCTACGCTACATCGTACCGGAACGCTAAATCACATGGCACGGTACGTCTTCGCCGGTACAGTGGTGGGTGGTAACCAGCCTCGGCAATGCTTACCGCCAGATCAGACCAGAGACCATTTTAAAGATTATAAAATGCCAAAATTGCCCCTGTCGGGAATCGAACCCAGGAACTCCTGTTTTTGAGACCGAAGCACTCACCACAGGAGCGCCAGGGAGGTCGTCAAAACCTAGAAGTTCCCATACATTCAAGCACTAATCTAATTACCTAGCCAATGCCTAATTACCATGTACGTAAAATGGTCATGGTAATAATGGTAATTAGAATCATGGTAATTAGGATTGGTTAGTATTTAAATTTTTACTTGATAAGTAAGCATAGTATTTTTTTTAAATGTGTTTTGTTAGAAAGTAAAACATACTTAAAATATAAAAAAAAATACAAATATGTAAAGGTGATAACTACTTACGGTATAGTGAGAGTTCTATGAATGAGGGTTTAAAGTTGACAAAATGAAATTTCCGTTGGAGAATGCGAAATATTTTCGTAACCCAACGACGAAGACACCTCCGTTCTACACGAATTGCTCAAGGCTACTGAATTTGTTCGTACAACGCGACGACGATGCGGATTTTATGGATATGTGGGTAGTTACGTTAGTGTTTGTATAAGTTCACATGAATGATTAAAAAGTCGTGGGACAGACTTTAGTCACTAGTAAAAAATAATTCAAAGACGCAGTCTCACGCTGCTGTTGTTATTTAAAACATTAATTATTCATTATTGAAATATATTTTTTTGAGAATTTTTAATCCAGTATATACTTTAAATAAATAGGTTTGTAACCTGCGACATGAGCAGTGGGACAGTCATGGAGGTTAGAAATTGGAGGTTTAAAATTTTTTTTTAGATGGATCTCACCTCTTTTATGTTCTTTTTCTTGATGGAGGGTGTAGAGGACACTGTCTAGTGTCTACAAAAAAAATTACATAAGCCAGAGTTAGTTTTAACCTACGTTCTCCAGCTTAGGACATGCTTTTTACCACATTTCGAAGAAGCATCCAAATACCCAATAATTGGTTATTGGATAGAATCAGGCGTTACTTTGCGGAAGTCCATGATAATGAAGGAGTAGAAGCACAGAATATATGTAATAAGTATCTAGGTACGTCCTAAAAGTTTATTTCGCTATAATCCGCGACGATAGGTAAATCTATGTGGTATCCCGTACCCCGTAGGTACAGTGTGTATCCCGCACTTATAGCCCGCGATATTCACCACGCCACAGAAATCTTCCAACTCACCTATTGCCACGGATTATAGCGAATTACTCGTAAACTTGTAGTTCCTTCACCCAATTGGTTTTTGTGTCGCAGGCTCTGGACGCTATCCAGCCTCCGTCCCGGCCCACCGAGAAGCCGCTGCGCCTGCCGCTGCAGGACGTTTACAAGATCGGCGGCATCGGCACCGTGCCCGTCGGCCGTGTCGAGACCGGCATCCTCAAGCCCGGTACCTATACCATTCACTCCTCCGAAGTTGAACTAAAATAGATTGCGGTACAACCAATTTTGGCGGCATGGGGTGGTTTAAATTCATCATCATCATCAACCGATAGACTTCCACTGCTGCAGGACATAGGTCACCTGCAAGGATTTCAACACGCCGCGGTCTTGCGCCGCCTGGATCCAGCTCCCTGCGACTTGTTTGATGTCGTCTGTCCACCGAGTAGGGGGTCTGCCAACGCGGTTTAAATTAAATTAATTAATTACCTATCACACTCACAAACGTAAAGACGTATGAGTAGATAATCACCGAATCACTTACTTAATTTGAGTCGTAAAATATATTTTTTCTTGGCATTGATTACAAAGATTGGCAACCTGCACATACCTTTGAGAACATTATGAAGAAATCTCGAGCATGCATCCCCACGATGTTTTCCTTCACCGGGTACGCGTGGACGTGCACTGCGTTGTAATGCATGGAACTGTAAGAGACATGGCACACCGCTTGCGTGACGTGCACGTATATACGTAAAAGCAGTGTGCCGTGTTTCATACAGTTCCATACATTACAACGCAGTGGCGCGTGCACGAACACGTCCACGCGTACCCAGGTATGCTTCGGCCTTAAAGCATGTGATTTTAAATATCTTAAAACCCTCATAACTCCTAAAAATTATACGTGCCCGGGATCGAAGTGAAGTCAGCCGTCTAAACCTCTAGGCTTATATCACCGCTTCAGAATAGAGTCTAGGGTGTAGGTATATTAACGAGGCTCTGCGCACGCGCAGGCATGGTGGTGGTGTTCGCGCCGGCCGCCATCACCACTGAGGTGAAGTCCGTGGAGATGCACCACGAGGCGCTGCAGGAGGCGATGCCCGGCGACAACGTCGGCTTCAACGTCAAGGTACAGTCCGACAAACTTATGTGACACGGTGACGGCGTCGCTTGTTTATATGAAAAAATAATCTAAATAGGCATACAAATTAGTTCAAGTTTTGGCCAAAATCTCAATTGTAGCGATTGGCTGAATTTGTGGTATTCTTGCTGCGACAAAAATAATTAATCGATCATAGCAAAAGAGATAATAGAGAAAGAGTGTTAGGCAGTTCAAGTTAATTAAATATTTTAACAAAAAAAAAACAATAAAATATGAATATCAAAATTGAGTATCCTTGTTTCATCACAGAACGTCTCGGTGAAGGAGTTGCGTCGCGGATACGTCGCCGGTGACTCCAAGAACTGCCCGCCCAAAGGCGCTGCCGACTTCACCGCGCAGGTAACGATAGAAAAGTACCTACCAAATTATGTAATTATCTTAAGGCTCCAAGGGCAACGAGTTGTTTTTTTTGGTTGCGCTATACCTAGCTAATGTTTCCCAAGTCCCAAACCCATTCCTAACGTTCTGACCAAATTAACTAGATATTATGGTTGCTTTGATATCTTGCGCAAGTTCGGATAATTATTTGTCAAAGTATTTGTTATACTAAAAAAGGCATTTTACACACCTACTTAATTATTATTATTATAAATTAATAAAAATGCCAAAATTTTTAAGATCACAACAGTCATGCTAACATTAGAAGCTAATTTAATTCAACTTGAATTTTCAAGGCTGGCTGGTTTTCAGACAAGTTCGACAAGTTTTATTAATGCATTTTAATAATTTTAACATTAGGTAATAAAAATAAATTACGAAATTGGCATTTGAGAAAATTATACCTACCTTCCTGTTTGCAAAACCGGTCATAAGCACTGTTTGTGGCAGCTTTTCGGTGAATCTTTAATAGGTAGTGTATAGTGATGTGCATGCACAGATGTAGTATCAGAAACCCACCAGTAGGATATACCTAAGTAGTTTCAAGGATGTTTTAATTTCCTTTAATGCTTTAATTTTGTTCGTTTTCCACCGGAGCTAAAATGAATTTTAAGCGATGAATTCCCTTCATTAGTTATGAGGGAATGGAAATGTGGTGAATTTGAAGGGTTCCCTTTTTACACTCCTCGTTAGTCGTTGCACATTTTTGACAGAAAGGTGATCAAAGTGACGTTTATAAAATCTGGTTAATTTAGCTTTGTTGTCAGGAAATCCTAATTTCATATTCTAATTTCATAGATATAAAGAGCGGGTAACTATTTAGTAGAAACACATGAACTTACGACTGTAACCGTAAGATGATTTTTCTGAATTATTAAAGAGCTGTGTTTTTCGGAGCAATCCTTGGTGGCCTCAGGGGGTGCCAAGCAGGCCTCGCGCCCTCGCGCTACAGCCCAAGTAGAAAAAGTCACACCTATCAATAGGAAGTGAGCTTTCCTAGCTCCAAACTACCTAGTGACAAAATAAATAGACAATCAACTATCTATTCTGTTTATTGATCTGAGGTGCTAGTTCTATCAACTGCGGAAGGTAAATACAATGTGGACGAAAAAGAGTGGACTATACTCCACAAAGCTTAAGGGCAAATATCTACCCAGAGCCTCGCAATGGCTAAGGTCGCCCCTGCTGACGATTGCTGTTTTGTGTGTATGTTTAGGTGATCGTGCTCAACCATCCGGGGCAGATCAGCAACGGTTATACCCCGGTGCTGGACTGCCACACCGCACATATTGCCTGCAAGTTCGCCGAGATCAAGGAGAAGTGCGACCGCCGTACCGGTACAGTACCTACTACGAATACCTCGAGTCTTTATAGGGCCTACACAGTACACTTTATAAAATTAATCATCTTAAAAATTAACCTTTAAAATGAGGGCTTGCACTTTACTGCATTTCCTTTAGGAACGTAGGTACATATTGGAATGATTTTAAATCCACTATGGGATCCGGTAATCCACCAGATGCTTTCGTCGTCGAGTAGGTATCACGTAATCTATCATTAATCAGATGATTATGTAAGAATGGCCGATCAAATCGTCAAAGTTCGGCGTCAAAGTGAAATAAAGGGTATCGTACATACCTAAACGTATGAGAATGGGTACACGAAATTGAGCTCTAATTCAATGCTGTTATGGTTTATTTTACTTTGACGCCGAACTTTGACGATTTGATCGGCCATTCTTACATAATCGGGGGGCTGGTTGGTCCTCTAAACATATCTACGCCTATCTCCGCTCTTCTCCGCTCTGTTGGATACCGGGCCGCCCCTTAAACACACCTTACTATCATAAATTTTATGTCAAAAGAAATTCCGATGTGCGCTGGAAGACAACTCATACATTTTATAGATCCTACTAGACCCCGCCGATTAGCCGAATTTTGGCAGATCAGGAGTCATTGGGGTTGAATATGACAGAAATTTCTTCTGTCAAAAATGATATGTCTCTCTCACTTTACGAACATTAGAGGCGTTAGTCTGATCCGGCAACATTCTGACAATGTCTGCGTCGTACCTATATGCTGGGTCTAGTACTAAATGATAATATTTTGAGGAGTGCCTTCCGGCGAGCGAACGGAATTTTAAACGGTTTGTGTTTGAATCGTCGACAGGCAAGACAACGGAGGTGGAGCCGAAGTCGATCAAGTCTGGCGACGCGGCCATCGTGATGCTGATGCCCACCAAGGCGCTGTGCGTGGAGTCGTTCCAGGAGTTCCCGCCGCTCGGCCGCTTTGCCGTGCGCGACATGCGTCAGACCGTCGCCGTCGGCGTCATCAAGGTAGGTGACCTCTTTCGCGTCAAACCCCTCCCTCCTCCCCCTCCCTCATTGCTGAGAACAGTCTACTTCACTCGCCTTTTCTGAGTGGGTAACATTGTAATTGCACTTTTTGAACGTCCATAGCATTTGTTTAATCATATCATCCATATCCATACTAATATTATAAATGCGAAAGTGTGTCTGTCTGTCTGTCTGTCCGTCTATCTGTCTGTCTGTCTGTCTGTCTGTCTGCCTGCTACGCTTTCACGGCCCATCTACTCAACCGATTTTGATGAAATTTGGTACAGGGGTAGATTGTATCCCGGAGAAGGACATAGGCTACTTTTTATCCCGGAAAATTAAAGAGTTTCCGCGGGAATCAAAAAATCTTAATCCACGCGGACGAAGTCGCGGGAATCATCTAGTACCTACTAATATAATACCTAAATGCGAAAGTGTGTTTGTTTGTTGGTTTATTGGTTTGTCCTTTAATCACGCCGCAATGGAGCAACAGATCGACGTGATTTTTGGCATGGGTATAGTTGAGGACCTGGAGAGTGACAGGCTACTTTTTATCCCGGAAAATTTTAATGAGTTCCCGCGGGAATCAAAAAAATTTAAACCACGCGGACGAAGTCGTGGGCATCAGCTAGTTTAACAATAAAATTAATAACGCGATTATGGTATCTTAAAACTAAAGCTACGAATCATGACTCCTATCCATTAATAAGTAATGACTGGGAGTATCTGCATAGTTAGTTCCGGAATTTAGAAGACTCTAAAGTCGTGCGCCGTGCTACCTACACCACTACGAGTGGGTTAATCATATTATAAAATTATTGTTTCAGAGCGTAACCTTCAAGGAGGTTACTACTGGTAAAATCACCAAGGCCGCTGAGAAGGCCCAGAAGAAAAAATAACTATGGGGCATCTCATTAAACTCTTCGCAGCCGGTAGCCATCTTCCGCGGTGCTGCGAGACCCCCTCTTCCGCCCGACCCCGTGCCCGCTCCCCCTGCTACCCCCTCGGCCAAGCCTCTCCCCTTTGCACCCCCCCGGGGGCGTATAGCCGCGGCGCGCGCCCGCCTTCGGAGCTTCTTGACTGGTGACGTCACTCCCGCCCGCAAGCCGTGCATTTATCGGAACAAGATACTCAAGTTTATTCGGTTTAGTTACGTATACGTGTTAAGTTTATGTCTGTGTGCTTATTTTAGGCGTAAGTACTCCAAGTATGTGTTTCCGGTGTCTAGTTTACGTTTCGAACGTAACATTATATTTTTCCATCGCAAGGAGTTCAGGAGGAAAGACGACGAAATTGAATATTTAAGCTTTTATGATCGCCTCGTGATTGTGTTTGAGATTTTAGCTATCTACAGTCTCATGATCAAATTTCTGAAAGTTTCCTTGTCAATTTTGTTTATAGCATCTATCATATATTTTATGTTCTAAGAATAAATAAATATTATACTTGTATTACACCTATCACTTGTATGTAATGATAGTGACGTAATTTATAACTTTTAATACTTACCTCGTTTTATCGTAATATTATTGTGAACTGGATTAAGGTTACATACATTTTCACAATTTAGTAGATGAAAATAATTATTTTCGTAAGATTGAGGAAGAAGTGATAAAAAGTGGGAAAAGAACATCAGAGTGTAGAAAATGGAGGTAGTCGATTCTAAATCGACTGCCGGTAGTTGAATTTAGCCATACGTTTAAAAAGCGTTAAGAACGTTTTTTTATAGAAATTTGTCGACTTTGTAAAGTATAAATGTGATTTTGGTTCCTAATTATACTCTACTTGCTCTGATATACTCAAAACATTGATTCGCCGAGATGGTACAATTCAAAGGTTTAAACATTCAATTTAAATGTCCATGACTGTTAGAAATTTACATAATTATGTAGATACGATAAACACTCAAAATCTTAAGCATAATGTACCTACCTTTGTAATTGTTTTTCAATAATTTTGTAAAGACCTTGATCCTGATAAACCAATAAAGAAGCTACTGGTAAAAATATCATTTTTCATTTCCTACGTAGGTAGGTAGGTAGGTACCTACTTACTGTGTAAAGCCTTTGAATAAAATATTTTTACTTGCTGAAGCCCGCGGCTTTGGTCGCGTGGAATAAGTTTTTAAAATTCCCATGGGAACTCCCTTGTCCCTTAATTTTCCGAGATAAAAGTAGACCAGACTTTGCCACTCCCCAGATGCTCTACTATACCCATGCAAAAAATCTCATGTCTATCGGTTGCTCTGTTGCGACGTGAATGAAGGACAAACATCTAAATATATATAAGGAAAAGGTGACTGACTGACTGACTATCTATCTATCAACGCACAGCTCAAACCATTGGACGAATCGGGCTGAAATTTGGCATGCAGATGGCTACTATAACGTAGACATCCGCTAAGAAAGGATTTTTTGGAAATTCAACCCCTAAGGGGGTAAAAAAGGGGTTTGAATTTTGTGTAGTCCACGCGGACGAAGTCGCGGGCTTAAGCTAGAGTTATAAAATAAGTGTAAAGCGCAGGCCACACACTGAGCTAAGCTAACTTCGTTTAGCTTCTAAGCTCCGTACCTACACCCAACATGCTACTGTTAAACTATATTTTGGGGTTAAATCTTTGACTAAGTAGGTATATAATATATTAGGTATAACTCCTATATACATAATCAAAGGGTTAAATATATTCATATTTTCGCCAAAGGCCGCGCGTGAATCTTTTGGCAGGGTTGCTAAATCTACTTTTATGCTCAGAAGGGCTGGAACCCAGAGCCATAGCCATCTACAAACTTGATTAATATTCTTGATCTATGGCAATGGGTGGGCAATGGCCATGAGAAGGCCAAATCAATGGCCATGAGTGTATCCCATGCTTATCCCATGTTATGGACAAGCTATGGACCTAGTAGTATCCTGTCCCATCTTTATATTTATAGGTAGAGCTTTTTAGATCAGTCTTAAAGGCTAAAGCTCCTTTTGCATTATCAATACATGTACAAAACAAAAACCGTTTCGAAACTACAACTAGAGTCTGGCCACGCTAACTCTGCCACGGAATAAAAGGGCAACACTTAAAACAAAGCAAAAACATGCGTTTAATCTGTGTTCTTACATTTGTCACTGATTTGTCAATTCAGCTATCAGTGTTTAAGTTCGTTTTAATATTTCGAAAATAAAAGTGAAAATAGTGAAATAATGGATAAATCTATTCAAAATAATGTGTGCGAGTTATTTTATAACATGATTCTTAAATTCCAAGAAGTAAAGGAAGATCACGATGCTGTCCTAAGCCAAAAACAACAATGTTTACAAGAAATTGAAGAGTCGACAAGTAAGTTGACCAAACGGTTTTGATATTTTGCCTTTCGATCTTTGAATACAATTCTAGATTATTTATATAAAACGTTTAAACGGTTTATATTCGCCTGTTCATATCGTAGAATTATGATGGATAATATGCGGAAAAAACTGACAGCAAAATCCTATCAAGTTTTTATACTTTTTATTAATTATTGTATAAATTCAAGGTGGAATAAGCGAAGAGTTAAAGCCTCATCTCCAGGATGTCCTTCAGAAACTTGGAATAAGTCATCTTCCACCTCAAATTGAAATTTTGTTTTTTTTGGGGAGGGATTTTAGATTTAGAAACGTGCTGCCTTGATCAGAAGCTGTCGCGTCTAAGGAGGGGTCAAGAGAGTCTAGACGAAACCCCCAACATAATTATTTTTTGCCAAAAATGCGAAAAAAATAAATTATTTTCATTTATTTCCAGGTGTAAGCGAACGAACCATAAGAGTTATTAAAAATGAGGGCCAAACTAATCAGGGAATCTGGAGGACTCCCGGCAAAAAGCGTGCAGCACGGGAAACAAAAATCAATATTGATAATTTTTATTGTGTATTTTTTGTTTTATTGATTCTGATTATTAATGTTATATCTTTGGTGTACAATAAAGAATATTTCATTCATTTCATTTTATGTTTTAATTCATTTATGCTCTCCTTAAGTAATTCAAAAGATCTCCCCTGATCAAGTAATAATTTGTTGTGAATCTTTAGCGTCAGTAGATTCATACTAATATTAGTAGTAGCGAAGAGTAGTTAGCGAAAGTAACCGTTTGTCTGTTACCTTTTTTGACTCATCCCCTGAACAAAAACATATGGTTTCTGCGTGAGTTTATAGCCGAAATCCACCCAGACGAATTCACGGCAAATATTATATATAAAATTTATATAAATACGGGGATCATGTATGCTCTACCTTATTACGCTGTCAAAATTGTGCCCTCTATTTACATTTTACTCTTTGAAATGTACTAAAACGAACAATGACCACACTCCCAGGAAAGCAAATTGAAAACAAAAAACACAAGTATCAAGTGCGTTTTTTCGCATTACACTCTGTGTTGTCATCAACAGATTTTCAAATTCTACCATTTTCTTACTGCTGCAGACTTAGCTTAGACAGTCTATACCTATTTATAGAACTCTTTACCCTCCCTCTTCTTCTTGGTGTCCCTCTCTCGCACTCATGCAGAGACAAGTAATATCTCTTTCTCTGTCTACGCATAGGATACACCATGGGACGCTTTGAAGAGTGATCTAGGCTATGTTCCGAAATACAATGCGAGCACTGTAAGGTGTGACGTCAATAATTCAGCACACTGCGAAGCCGTTCTTTTATATTTAGGTAGGTACTTAAACTGGTTACTGCTTACCTTCTGTTTCTGGTCGGTGCTGCTTACAACGGAACGCAGTCAGCACTGACGCAGTGTTGCCAGTGGCAGATAGGACGGCAGTCGTAATTCCTTCCTCCATGGCAGATAGTCAAATAAATAAAAAAATCTGTGAAAAAAATCAAAGGTTTGCACATGATGTGTGTGTTCCGTTATAAGCACTGCGAGCACTGGCAGTGCTCTTTACTGGGGACTTCCAGTGCTCTCAGTGTATTTCGGAACGCACCCTATAGTACGCAGATTTTGGGTGTGGTCCGAAATACACTGCGAGCACTGCGAAGCCGTTCCTTTATAGTTAGGTATACTGGGTACTGCTTAAAACGGAACGCAGTCAGTACTGAGGGGGGTACAGTAAGGAGGGCATCATTTGGGCCTAAAATAAAAAAAACGTTATTTATTTAGGGGTTAATTTCTATTCATTCCATACTATTATGCTAAGTCAACATGACTACCACCGGTTCTTACAAAATAGCAAGGTATATTTCAAAAACTATTTGTCCTATCAAAATAAACTAAACGCTATTTTATAGGTAAATTAATTATCTTTGTCCTAAGTCCTGACAGCTTTTTTCCTAGCTCTAATACTTCTTCTTGAAATTACAAAAAACATTCACGGATTTTACAAGGGTTTCTTTTTTTATGCAAGTTAGACAGCTATATTTCCGAAACTATTAGTTCTGTCAAAATAAACTAAAAACTATTTTGGAGGTAATTTAATGAAGTTCATTTTTGCTTGTGATATTTTTTTTCCTAGTTCTAATAGTTTCTGTGAAAATTAAAAAATATATACATGGTAAATTCATGGAATAAAGGTAGTCATATTTTTCGAACTATTGGTCCTATCTAAATAAACCATAACATTTTTTTGTAGGTAATTTAATGAAATTTATTGCTCTTCCAAGGATTTTTCCTAGCTCTAATAGTTTTTGTGCAAATTGCAAATAACACAGGATTCTAACAATTTTTTTATTTTTCTTCGTATACAATACGTGGATATATATGCGAATTTATTAGTCCTATCTTTATGAACTAAATATTTTTTTATAGGTCATTAAATGGTGTTTATTTTTACTCCTGACAGTTTTTGCCTAACTCTAATAGTTTTCTAGATATTACAGAATAAATATAAAATGTTGAAAATTGGCTTATTTTACTGAGCTGCGATTTTTAGTAAACTTTAACGCACCATAGCTTGTAAACTATAACTCCTATCATAATAAATGTTATGAACTTATTTGTAGGTAATTTATTAAAGAACAATGTTCTCTTTGACGGTTTTGTCCTAGCTTCAGTGGCGATTCCTCTAAGATTGCGCAGCTTGCGCCGCAATACCAATAATAATTATGAATAAGTTACTTACCAATTATACTAGATCTATATAAGTAATATACTAATATTTTATAACATGAAATAGGTACCATTCACAAAACATAAGTTTATCAATTAAATGTTTGCGTTAATCGATAATTATTTAAAATCACGCACGCTCCATGACCACCTCGCACCTTGGTTGTGAGTTGTGAGTTGTGACGTGCGCCGCATCGCCACGTGGCTCGTACTGCGCGAATCTTCGAACTCCATCGGCCCGCTTACTCCCGCTCACTACGGGCCGAAGGCGTGCACTATGAGTTGCGCATGTGCCGTGTGGTATTATTTTCGAAACTCAAAAACCACTCAACCGATTTTAAAAATTCTTTCACCTATAGAAAGCTACATTATCGGCGAGTAACATAGGCTATATTTTATTTTGAAAAACATTAAAGATCCCTACGAATATTGCAATAATGTGAGTGAAGTCGGAAAAAAATGTCTCATCTGAGAGCTTCCGTGTCGTGCGCTGCGTAAATGGTAAAAGTTACACGAAAACAATGTATGGTGGAATTGTTCCTCTCAAAAAGTTCTAAAAAAAAGTCCGCGACAGCATATAGCTATCTTTTAAGGTCGTCTCACAACAACCGTCATTATGATTTTCAAATTTGGTCTAAAACAATGCTTTACTTGCGAAGGTGTTTTTACCAACATAGTATTAATCCTTATCAAAATAAAATGGTTGTTCATCTCAAGTAGGTATTTAATATAGATCAAATTCGCCCTTACACCATTTAATTCAGATGAATATCTTAGAAGATATCATAGTAATAATGTAACGCGCACTATACTAATATTATAAAGAGGTAAAGTTTGTGAGGTTGTAGGGGGTAATCTCTGGATATACTTAACCGATTTTGAAAATTCTGGTACCAACAGAAAGCCACATTATTTGTGAGTGTCATAGGCTTGGTACGAGAACCGAGATTAACCCGAATAATTAGGGAGGTCCCGTGGGAATTTTAAAAAATTATTCCACGCGGACGAAGTCGCGGGAATCTGCTAGTGTAAGATAAATAAAAATAGTATTCTTTATTCTAGTAAGTACAAGTTACCCCTTGACTGCAATGTCACCAGGTGGTGGGTGATGATGTAAGTACCTACTCTAAGATGGCGGGCAAACCTGTTAGGGATATACCTATCAGATAAATTAAACCTATGTAACCCCTAATCAGTGATATATGAGGTAAATGTGTTTTATTGAGAAAATACCTAACCATCAGCTAGCGCAAACCCAAGATTGACCACCAGGAATCGCCACTGCCTAGCTTGTATAGTTTTCTTGAAAATCTAGGAAATCTGCAAAATGGCTCACTTTTCAAGGCGGGGAGGGGGGAAGCCACCACCGAAGGGGGGGGGGGAGAGTTGTGTTTTTTAATGTACTCACTCATAGGTATAAAACCACAGTGGTTTCAAAAAATTATAAATTTTGCCGCGAAAAAATCTAAAATGAATGGACTATAGGGTACTGCAGCAGTTTACTGTCAGTTATAACGGAACGAATTTCTCCACAGTTATACTCTTTGCTCCACAGTAAAGACATATGTACTATGGTAAAGAGCACTGAACAGTGCTCGCAGTCTATAACGGAACACAGCCCTTATCAACCTAATGTCAATTTGGCATTTTGTGATAACACTGACATTGGCACTTGCCAGTTGCCAGACTAGTTTACATTTTGGGCATTCACATCAAATTAAAAACAAGTTTTTGCCGCTGCTTGCGGATATTTACGATACCAACAAGTTGTATCAACGATAACGAAACATGATGACGTGTGCTTTGCCGTAAGTGAAAGTAACTTATTAGTGGTAGGAGTCATATACGAAGGTCTTCAATATCGGCTGTGTATTGTGTCGCGCACAGTCTCGGGCTTGTTGTGGTTTCGTGCACTCGGGTCTACGTTTACGTTCTGCTCCGTTTACGATGTGTGGAATTTTCGCATACATTAATCACCTGACGCCTAAGACCCGGCGAGAAATCTTGGAGTTACTTGTGAATGGATTAAAACGCTTGGAATACCGTGGATATGACTCGGCTGGCGTCGCTATCGATGCCGCCGATCACAAGGATATCGCTGTTGTGAAAAAAAGAGGCAAAGTTGCCGCTCTCGAAGAGCTTCTACAGGAACAAAGTGTGGACCTAGCTGTCGAAGACTCCGTTGAATCGCACTGCGGCATTGCTCACACACGCTGGGCGACTCACGGTGAACCCAGCGCCGTGAACTCGCATCCTCAGCGCTCCGGAGAAGACAATTCGTTTGTTGTCATACACAATGGAATCATCACTAATTACAAGGAAGTTAAGACTTTCCTTGAGAACAAGGGCTACATTTTTGAATCCCAAACTGATACAGAGGCTATCGCTAAGCTGGTTCACCACATCTACATCCAGCACAAGGACTACAGTTTCCAGGAACTTGTGGAGCAGGTAATTCAACAGCTCGAAGGAGCTTTTGCTTTGTGCTTCAAATCTCGTTATTTCCCTAATGAATGTGTAGCCACCCGACGTGGTAGCCCATTGCTTGTGGGCATCAAAACAAAAAGGCGTTTGTCAAGTGACCATGTGCCTATCATGTACACCAACAACAAGGCTACCAGGGGAGTTGTGCCCTCTGTGCCAAGAGTCAACAGCCATGCACACTTTGAGCCTGAAGAGGAAAGAGATGTGGAATACTTCTTTGCATCAGATGCCTCTGCTGTTATTGAACACACTAACAGAGTGCTCTACTTTGAAGATGATGATGTAGCTCACATCAAAGATGGAGTTCTCAGCATCCATCGTATGTCTGGCAGCAGCACAGATCCACATCAAAGAGAAATTTTCACACTGAAACTGGAATTACAGCAGATAATGAAAGGCAACTATGACTACTTTATGCAGAAAGAAATCTTTGAGCAATCTGAATCAATTGTAAATACTATGAGGGGCCGTCTCAACTTTGCTGATGGCACTGTAACCCTTGGTGGTATTAAAGATTATATTCCAGAAATTAAACGCTGCAGAAGATTAATGCTGATTGGATGTGGTACAAGTTATCATAGTGCTGTTGCCACACGTCAGCTGCTAGAGGAGTTAACTGAGCTACCTGTGATGGTGGAGTTGGCTTCAGATTTCTTAGACAGAAACACACCTGTATTCCGTGATGATGTATGCTTCTTTATCTCTCAATCAGGAGAGACAGCTGATACTCTCATGGCCCTTCGTTATTGCAAACGCCATGGTGCCTTGATTGTCGGTATCACTAACACTGTTGGTAGTTCCATCTGTCGTGAATCACACTGTGGTGTACACATCAACGCTGGTCCCGAAATCGGTGTGGCCTCTACGAAAGCATATACCTCACAGTTTGTGTCTCTTGTTATGTTTGCATTAGTGATCAGTGAAGATCGTATTTCGTTACAAAAGCGTAGAGCCGATATTATTGAAGGGCTGCATGAATTGGACTCTAAAATTCGTCAAGTGTTGGCGTTAGATGACACAGTAAAAGCGTTGGCGGAAGATCTTTACCAACAGCGCTCTTTGTTGATAATGGGCCGTGGATACAACTTTGCTACATGTTTAGAAGGAGCTCTAAAAGTTAAAGAATTGACATATATGCACAGTGAAGGCATTATGGCAGGAGAGTTAAAACACGGACCGCTCGCCCTCATCGATGACTCCATGCCCGTGATGATGATTGTGATGCGTGATCCTGTTTACATTAAGTGCATGAATGCACTTCAGCAGGTGACTGCTCGCCAAGGCCGGCCGATTGTTGTTTGCGAAGAAGGGGACACAGAAACTATCTCACTCGCGTCGCGCGTCTTGGAAGTTCCAAAAACCGTGGATTGTTTACAGGGTGTCCTCACTGTTATCCCTATGCAGTTATTAGCATATCACATTGCTGTTCTGCGCGGTTGCAATGTTGATTGTCCCAGAAATCTCGCGAAATCTGTTACTGTTGAATAAGTGTTATTATAAGTGTGTTTAATATAAATTGCATTAGTTTTCGATCTCTAAAGATGAGCGCGCTCGCATATAATTTTTTTTCGCATGTTTTTTTTGTATTTACGCGATTTACGCGATACTCGTGAATAAAACCAGACTGTATTATGTACAACTGCAAGGGATTAGCTATTTGCTTCATGTCTTAATATGTTCGAGGTTTTATCGCACAAGAAACGTACTTATTAGGTACTAGCGATCCGCCCCGGCTTCGCATGGGTAGCACTAATAATCCTAGTAGTCTATACCCAATATAGCTATAAAAATGGTTATTGTAAGTCAAGTATTGTAAGTAAGTTGTAAGTCTTGAAAGATAGATGTATGCTATCACGGACGTTTTTTAGAACTTTTTGAGAGAAACAATTCCACCATACATTGTTTTCGTGTAACATAAACTATTTACGCAGCGCACGCCAATGTAAGCTCTCAGAAGAGAGGATTTTTCCGACTTAGTTCACATTATTGCAATTTTCGTAAGGATCTCTAATTTTTTGAAAATAAAATACATATAGCCTATGTTACTCGCTGATAATGTAGCTTTCTACAGGTGAAAGAATTTTAAAATTGCTTCAGTAGTTTTTGAGTTTATCCATTACAAACAAACAAACAAACAAATATTTCCTCTTTATAATATTAGTTTAGATTATACCATCATAGCTACTAATTTTTTTTAAAGTGTCCATTAAACATTCCAATGTAATCTATTTTAAACTTTCTCAAATGATGCTCCTTTGAAACCCTTAGAATGTTTTAAATTAAATACCTATGTTCGAAAAGCATTTACGCATTTGTTAAAACATTCCACTGTAGATTTTAGAACTCGATAAAAATTTCGTCATACTTAATAAACTTACTTTACTTTATTAACATTTCACTATCAAATAAATCAAGGCCGGGCCTTTCGTTTTTCACTTGTAACAAATTGGTGTGTAATACAGTAATAATAGTAAATAGCCAGAAACAATTTTACGCCATTCTTAGCGCCTTTAGAGATCGTACCTATCCATAAATTATAATGGGTTGCTTTACTTTTAAAATAATATGCGTCGTATAATTTAAAGTTTAAATGAAACCTACCAGAATAATATAATAAAGGTAAATACTCTTCCTTAAATCTAATTTTTTCCTTTTTTAATTAGGTAAGGTTGATTATGGTATGGTATGTAAAAGAACTGTTAAACGGACGAAAATTAAAATAGTTTTACAATACTGCTAAATAATAAACACGTCGTAAACGTCTTCTTAATAATATACTAAATTAATTTAAAATTCTACAATCATTTGTGTGTACCTATATAATACAAAAAACAACTTGTATATATTAAAAAATTATAGGGCGTATGAACATTTATATCATTAATAGAGAATAGCATATTTATTTAAATATATATCTGTTCTAGTTTAAGTATAATATAGATATTACAAAAGTTATACATGATTTGTTCTAGGTATCAGTTGATGAACTGTATATTATTAAGCAACAAAAATGTTTTATATAGAGACCTGTGTTTGTTAAGGAATAGATTGCATTTTTTTGACGGAATAAAGTTAAAAACGGAAATAGTATACCGTGTAGCGGACGAAATATACTTACTTCCAATCTGTTTATCTATAAACAAGGAAATGTATTTGATAGTGCCACTTGGCTCGTATTGATAAAACATTGATTTTCCTTTTTAAAAGATTGGCTAATGTAATAATTGTTACAAATAATATAGATTATTTTACCTACTTACCTATCTACTCGCGGCACGCCATAGATAAAATTGTCAAATACCTACTAAAAGTCACCATTATCTGACCAGCTCATACATTTTATATCCTTTAGACTGTAGCTTTATAGTCTAGTTAGTATATTATGTAGCAGAGGTAAAGAAATTGCAGAATGCTTAGCGAAACGCGTAAGGTTTTTCACTCGTACCTATCACCATTTCATCGTTAGTTCGCGGTAGCAACGTACGTCATCCAACGAGAAAAGCGCGTCTCTTACGCGTGTCAGCGAGAAGCTACTTAATAGGTAAACAATTGTTTATCTACCTTTTTTCTAGTTAAGGAAAAACAGATTTTAAATAAATATATATTTCAAAATTATTATTTTACATTATTTTGTAAAGTATGTAGGTACATCTGCACATATGTGTTTGGTAAAATCAACCGTTTCGCTAGTCAAAAGAAAATTAAATTTATTATTATCGCGTCAATTTATCGTAACATATTTAATAGATATCAAAATCTGCGGGAATTAATCCTTTAATGATCTAATCGAATTTAATTGGCTTCAAAATATTATGCGTGTTATATTACAAAATACTACATAACTTTTCTGAATTTTGTTTTGAGATTGTACGTTTATAGTATTCCAAAAGACTTGAGCCCAAAATTTTAAGCCTCGGAGCCTATCTCGGAGCCCTTTTTAGAGCTCAGCTAATGGAACAGGTTTAAAAAAGAGTTAGTTGAAAAAAGGCATGTGACCTTTTTAAGACTTTGTAGTTGTAGTTTGCGTTCAGGGTCTTAAATTATGGGTAACCTTATTTTTCAGAATGGGGGTTTAAATAAAAGCAATTTATTTTTATAATTGAAATTATGTACCTATATATACTTATTTGAAAATTATAGCACTGTCATCCAAAAGTTTCATTTCACGTAAACAAATCTAGTAGGTAGGTTTCAAACATTTGGCAAGGATTGTACCTACCTACTTAGATATAATCCAAAATTAAAAGCTGACTTCAAAAGTCTGGACAAAACTAAGGCTCTTGAATAGAATTAGGCTCGAGACTAAAGAGCTTTTTAGTCTTTTAGCCTTCAAGGCGTCAAAAAAAGAAGCGAGTCTTAAAAAATAAGGGCTAAAAAGCTCGAGACTTTTGGAACACTAATTATTAGGTACGTTTACTTTGCAAAAGAATATAATAGGTATACCTAGTTACTTATATTTTATGTGATAAATAATATAAACAATATAAAATATTGAATTGACGCACATTTCGTGTGATTGCAATAAATAGATTAGAGAATCTGTGCAACAGACGATCACGTTAGTTAAGTTTCAACATTTATTTTATATTTTATAAGACATACCTATTTTTAATATTTTTAACAAATATACCTTAGTACATTAGTACTTATTTGATGTTTTTTATTATTATCCTAAGTAATCCTTTTTGTGCCAATATTGCTAACAAAGCTTACTGGCGATAACAATTTCCAGCTTTATGCTTAGCCAGCTTGTATAACTTATAGATAGGTAGGTAAGCACGGTAATATTATGTATAATAGGTATCCATCTTATATTCGGTGGCTTTATTTTTAATATGCGGAATTATTCCACGAAGACGTGCCTGTCACCTTTGCCTTTTAAAAGACCAGTTTTTTTAATTTAAACAAAAATGGAATCGAAATGTAAATATCCAATCTTTAGTTTTAACTTTCAAGGTTATTTCCCCACCACTAGATACACGGCTACGCCTCAGGCTCGACCTTATTAATAATTAAATCCCGGAAAATTAATGAGTTCCCGCGGGAATCGAAAAAACTTAGTCCACGCGGACGAAGTCGCGGGCATCAGCTAGTATAAAAATAAATAGGTAGGTAAGTACATACTTAAGAATTTATATTTTTAAAAGAATCTACATTATCTAGCTTACAAAATAGCTTATACAAGTTTGAAGTACAAAAGCTGCTTTTGACCAGAATTTATAAACTAGTCCACTAATCATCAAAAACATGTCCTTCCTCCTTCAGGGAGATTTGTTGACACCGATTTCGAGCCCATACACTTATTTCCCCACCACTAGATACACGGCTACGCCTCAGGCTCGACCTTATTAATAATTAAATATAAAAATAAATAGGTAGGTAAGAATTTATATTTTTAAAAGAATCTACATTATCTAGCTTACAAAATAGCTTATACAAGTTTGAAGTACAAAAGCTGCTTTTGACCAGAATTTATAAACTAGTCCACTAATCATCAAAAACATGTCCTTCCTCCTTCAGGGAGATTTGTTGACACCGATTTCGAGCCCATACACTTATTTCCCCACCACTAGATACACGGCTACGCCTCAGGCTCGACCTTATTAATAATTAAATATAAAAATAAATAGGTAGGTAAGAATTTATATTTTTAAAATAATCTACAGTAAATAGCTTACGAAATAGCTTAGACAAGTTTGAAGTACAAAAGCTGCTTTTGACCAGAGTATCTAATCATCAAAAACATGTCCTTCCTCCTTCAGGGAAATTTGTTGACACCGATTTCGAGCTAGCTGCCATCTAAAACATAATAGGTAGGTATAGAATTAATCTACGTAGCTATGTTCTTAATTCTAAGGCAAATAATTATATTAACGCTTAAAAACTATAATAAAAACCAGTCAAGTGCGTGTCGGGCCAGGCTCTGTATACAGGATTACGTAGTAGCCCGTCACAATATGCGGATATTTTAGACATTGGTCGACTATTAAATTGTCAAGCTGTGATAGTTTTCCTTTCAACTTCGTTACATATATTATATAGTAGGTATATACTACTGCCACGAAGTTATTCACGTATCAAAAACACAACCATTTAGTTGGCGCCTGGTTGGGGGCGGGACATAGACTATAACAAAAAGCTGCACTTTAAAGCTTTTAATAACTATTTCGCAAACGGATCACTGAATTGAAAAGTAGTATTTTTGAACGGCCTAACCAACGAAACCCCACATCCCCACTTTACGTGTAGGGGAGAACCACTTTGTCGGCGTGATTTGCCTATATGGATACCCTTGCCAAATTACAAATTTCTTGTACTAAGAGACCTCCCTGACGTAGTGTTGAGCGCTGTGTCTTAAAGTAGGAGGTCCCGGGTTCGATTCCCGGCAGGGTCAATTTGGGAATTTATAGTTTCTGAATTTTCTCTGGTCTGGTCTGGTGGGAGGTTTCGGCCCTAGTTACCACCCTACCGGCAAAGATGTACCGCCAAGCGATTTAGCGTTCCGGTACGAACGCGCGCCGTGTAGAAACTAGAAACCAACTAGGGGTATGGTTTTAATATAACTGCTTAGACTGCATCGTCACTTACCATCAGGTGAGATCGCAGTCAAGGGAATTTTGTAGTGGAATTTAAAAAAAAACAGCCGCGGAGGGACGGACGGACTGGTGAAACTATAAGGGTTCCATGTTGACGACGGATCCCTAAAAAGCACTGTGACCGTTATCATTGATAAGTTATTGATAAAGCTACCTTGCCTGCCTAAGATCAAAGCGTGAACTCCGAGATCGTACAACCCTATCGTAACTCGTAATGGCATACATATCTACTTAGCTAGGTAGTAGATTTTTGATAAAAATGATAATCATAAATCACAATTTGATTGCTTTAGGTACTTTGTAATCCGTATGATCTCTAATTCTTAGATTTAGATCATTTTGGGGAAATCTGTGCACGTCATTTTTACTGAACTGAAATACCTACCTACTTACTACTACTACGATCAAACTTTTCAATTTCGGCTTTGATTATAATACCTACTTACTTAGGCCCATATTACACTATACTATTTAAAGGATCCTATTTCGCACCATAGATATATTTCTAGGATGATGATCTATGGTGCGAAATAGGATCCTATAAATAGTATCTATCTATATCTATATACTTATAACTAGTATGGCGCGTGGTTGCGCGGCCCGCTACAGCGGACCGCGTAGTGGACCGCGTGGTCCACTGTCTACTTACTCGCTGTCCTACTATCCTGTCCCCCGATTATGTAAGAATGGCCGATCAAATCGTCAAAGTTCGACGTCAAAGTAAAATAAACCATAACAGCATTAAATTAGAGCTCAATTTCGAAACACGAAATTGAGTTCTAATTCAAAGCTGTTATGGTTTATTTTACTTTGACGCCGAACTTTTACGATTTGGTCGACAATTCTTACATAATCGGGCAGCTGGTTTACTGTTTACGTGTTCTGATCTGAACAACACACTGCTATGCTAGTGAGCACAGTGGAAGCGCCAGCACGCCAAGCGTCCGACGTAAAAGAAAATTCTCATAAAGGAAAAACATAAAACAAAGACCACCAACCCCCCGCCCCTCCCTTTTTGTTTGAGCAGCCCCTAAGTAGGTACCTATCTTTAATATCCTGACCGTGCTCCTCACCCATCATCCGAACCTTCGATCATCATCTCTCTCCATATTTTTTTCTCCGAACCATTCGTCAAAATGAGATTTCTTGCATAAAAACAAATCTTGAAAAGGTACCGTAGCCTCTTCAATATTCGCCATACATTTTCTATGGAAAATAAATTCCGCCATCTTGATTTTTTTTCCTGTTCATCAAGTAGACCTTCATGTTCCGATCATCTTTTGCCAAGAAACCACTCTTCCATCTTTTATACTCTCCGAGATAGACACCGACGAAATTTGTATGGCGGCCATCTTAAATCCGCCATTTTGAAATTTTTTTTCAGCTCACTGTCAATCGGATGAAGTTTCGAGTGACATTTGGTCGAACACCCCCACCTATCTTCAATACCCTTTTCTATGGAAAAATAAATTCCGCCATCTTGAATTTTTTTCCTGTTCATCAAGTAGACCCTCATGTCCTGATCATCTTTTGCCAAGAAACCACTCTTCCATCTTTTATACTCTCCGAGATAGACACCGAAGAAATTTGTATGGCGGCCATCTTAAATCCGCCATTTTGAATTTTTTTTCAGCTTACTGTCAATTGGATGAAGTTTCGAGTGACATTTGGTCGAGCACCCCCCACCTATCTTCGATACCCTGGCTGGTGCTCTTCATCCGTCTTCGAAATCCTCAATCATCAGCTCTCTCTGTATTTTTCCTCTTAATAAAACTGTAACAGGTCCAATTCTGTACATTGAAGATATTTTGAAAATTTATTTTGGAGGGCACTCATTATTCGATACTGAAGCCAAATCTGTAATTTTTTTTCATTTTTGTTTGTCTGTCTGTCTGTCTGTCTGTTTGTATCTTGGCCGCGCATCACGCCGAAACTACTGAATGAATTCAAACGAAACTTGGCACGATTTGAGCCCATACTACGAGGTAGGACATAGGATACTTTTTATCCCGGAATTCTTCCCCCGAAGGGGTGAAATAGGGGTTGAAAGTTTGTATGAAAGTCCTTAATTTCTCAAGTTATAGCCATGAAACTTGATATATGAGCTGCGGGTTGAAAATGAAAACATGTGTTTCACAGTTTCTCAAAATTCCACCCCCGAAGGGGTGTAATAGGGATTGAAAGTTTGTATGAAAATCCTTAATTTCTCAAGTTATAGTTAGTCATGAAACAGCATTTGGGCTTTCGTTAAAATATGAAGAAGTACATGTTTCACCATTATAGGGGGATTATACCGTGGGATAGTAATATAGGCTACTTTTTATCCTGGAAAATTAACTGAAAAACTTATTCCATGCGGACGAAGTCGCGGGCATCAGCTATAAAGAATATACATACATACATACATAGGCTACTTTTTATCCCGGAAAATTAATGAGTTCCCGCGGGAATCGAAAAAACTTAGTCCACGCGGACGAAGTCGCGGGCATCAGCTAGTAGTGTAATATGGGCCTTAGCAAGAGACAGGAATTTAAAATATGGCTAACACGAAACATGGTTGTGTTTTGCGGCAATATAAACACGGAAGTAAAATGGTAGGTAGATATGTACCTAATGCAAATGTTACTTCCGTTAGGTACAGAAAAACATCCATTATTTTCATCCCATAACCTTATTGTATTATGTACCTTAGAAATTATTTAAACGAATATTAATAATCTGTAGACGCAAGTACTTAGTTGTTTGAGGTAAAATCGCGACTTCAAGTCAATGAACTCAATAAGTAGAGATTCGTGATGCAGTTCCTCTTTTTGTAATTTAAACAATCGTATAAGTAAGTACCTACTATGGGTATAAGTAGGTATATCTATGCTGTATGACCGACGCGGCGACGCGACGGGAACAAATTTTTATTTCAGAGATAGGTAATTTTATTGGTGTATTATCGACCTCATACCTAGCTTATATATTATTAAAAGCTGTCGCGATTAAATAATTGACCGAGCGAAGCGAAGGTCTCTGAGTCTACTTGAGTGAATTTGCACTTGTCCGTCCGTCCGTCTGTCAGAGCCTTATAACTTCAGAATTACTGAACTATATAATATGTAAACCGATGGCCTCCCACCGAATATGGCTTAAAAATTATAAAAATCTTTATTTCAGGGGGGCTCTCATAGAAGCGAATGCGAAGTAAAATATTTTTTATAGCGTTACATAGGGTTGCGGTAGGTATATCATTTTAAAGATAATTAGAAATAGAGTCCAAAAATATTTTTTTTTACATTTTCCCCTAAAATTGACGAAATGGGGGGCTTTCAAAGTAGCGATTTTCTAACGTCCAAAGTTGACCTCAGAACTCTCAATTTTCTGAAAGGCTGAGCCTGAAACTTATCAATTACCTACTTGAATTAGTTATATCCTGTACATGAACAACAAATACTAAAATTAGATAAATATTATAAGGAAACGAAATTATTTAATTTTTAATGTGCTTCAGTATTATTAACAGAACTTCACAATTATGTCAATAGATGGCGCTCTGTACAAGTTTATGGATACCGCGAGGTCTCAGTTCGGGGCGAACCACTAGTATATTGTATTAAGTGTATTAATTTTGAAAGTGCGGTTTCGTCATACAGTCTTGTCTATCGTACTGAAATTTGTGGGTGCTATTGCTTAACGTCGAGGTTGCAGTGTGTTCAACGGATAATGAATAATTGTCCTATATTCACAGGTATGACGTATACTCCTACCTACGGCTCTGAGGTCTCTCTGATGAGAGTTGTTATTTGGAGGGGGTGTAGCTAGAGCGGCGGTAGGCAGTAGACAAGTGGGTCGGTTGTGAAACAGAGAGAGGTGTGTGTGATGTTAAACAGGCACAAAATAATATTAAGTGCTTGCTTGCCGCTAACTCAAAGTTCGTTGGGTGACATGTGTCATAATTCCTAACTTAAGTCCTCACCCGAATTACAAATATCGACTTTGTGGAAAATCTCTACTTTTATAATTTATGCTTATAAAAGTAGAGATTTTTTTTAAAAGTTTTTTTTATAAAATCAGTTATCCTCAAGTACTATTAATCTCCGACTAAGTAGATACTTATAACCAGAGAGTATAATATAATATAAAGGTATTACCTTAATCCATGCTATTAGATGATCAAACGAACTTCCTGAAGTGAAGTTCGATCATTATTATATGAGTCGCTTCATTCGAAGATATAATTTTTACATTGTAGTTTCCTCAATCATGCAGCAACAATCGCACGATTTTTAGAGATGTTTTATTTTAGTATAATGATAAAATTCTCCCGCTTAAGGCATCCCTACCTGGTTACACATTCAATATTTGTTCGTCATTCTTTTTAGAGATATATAAGTACCTAATGTTATTGCAAAAATATATTTCGGGTTGGGTGGGTTGGGAATTTATTTATATATCTTCGAATGAAGCGACTCATATAATAATGATCGAACTTCACTTCAGGAAGTTCGTTTGATCATCTATTATATTTCGTCGCTTCATTCTTCAGATATAATTTTTACATTGTAGATGTTTAGAGATACAGAAAATATCTATTTTTGCAAGAACTGTATCCATGTTGAATAGATACTAATTATTGTTGTCAATATTTTTTTATTTTTTTTCAATCTCTTATTTGAGTCGTAATGTTTTAAGCAGCTTTATGCTTAAGGTTGGAATCATGTGCGGATTTCTTGATATTCTCATCTACGTATAGTTATATCATATGTATAGTTCATGAGTCTAAGATTTTTCTTAAGTATTCATTTTACTTTAGAAATACAATGTTGCGCTTTTTACATCAGCGCCTGAGTAACAAGCTTACAGGTTGGATGCAAGCAAATGAAACCAATAATTATTGATGTTAATGCTGCAAGATTTATAATCTAATCAAAAGTATATTAGCCGGCCCAGTACTTGGTTGTATTTACACACAACAGACGTCCAATGGGACGTTTGAACGTTTGGAAACCTACCCAGAAGGGGGGAGAAAATTATTATTTTTCAAAACGCGGCGGGAAAGGAACGGGTTATTCCGGTCCTGTTGTAGAGGTCCTTTATTGCTGTAGAGGTAAATTATGTGCCTGTAGTAACAGGCACATATTTAATAAAATTATTAATAATGGTACCATTATGATGTTTGTCAAAAAATTATGCCATAATCAAGATTATGGAATACGACAAATACCTATTTGTGTATAAGTTCCCCGCAGAATATAAATGAAAAATGATGAATATACTCGGTCGATATTGTGATAGACTACTAGCAGTGGCGTAACTATAGGGTGGCAGGACTGGCAAAATGCCACGGGCCCCCGACCAAAGAGGGCCCCGGCCCAAGAGGCCACGAGCTCAGAAATAACATCAGTGGTTTATTAAAATTAAATTCTAACGTGACTATTTTTACTGGGACGCCGGAGGGCCCCATCCGAAAAATTTGCCACGGGCCTCAGATGGTATAGTTACGCCACTGACTACTAGGTAGTACTAATGTCGACTTGGAGGTGTAAGTCGGTCGGTTTGGGCTTTAAACCCTACTGACGTTAGAAGCTTTAAATTAAGTGAGATATCAGGCTACTATACTTTTTTAACAATGGACAACCTAGTTGTTCATGTCGCTAAAAACATGTGTCATCAGTCATTATAAATTATTTAATATTCATAAGTACCTACTTATTTTTGAATGAATGCGTTAAATCATTTCCCTCCGTCAATTATTAAGGTAGACGCGCTGAGAGCGTGGATCTATACTCTTTACTCTTTTTACAAAAAACAAAGTATTTTAATTTTGCACTAAGCAAGTTATTATGGAGTATGTTAAGGCGGAGTAAATTGTATGTTTTCCACGAGTGATAACGATGTAGGTATTATAATAACGACAGTGTCATGACGGTTTTTCAAAGATTGTTTCCAATATATTATGATGCATAGATACTAAAGTTAAGATCCCGCTTCGGGCAGCATGAACTATGCATTATCCCGAGTTTGCAGTAATGCTTGCCCGCTAGCCCGCGAAAAATCTTTTTTAAAAAAACAATAATACGATAAAATTTTACATTGTTAGGTACATCATACGAAGTCTACTTCCGGTCGTAAAAATACTCGCCGTTTAACCGACTTCCAAAACGGAAAAGGTTCTCAATTAGGTTTTTATTTTTCTGCCGTCTTCTAAGTTTAGTCAACCATTCTTACGCGTCCATCGGATGTATGATATATTATGCTTCCAGCACGATGGAGATATAAAACTAGAGATTTGAGCCCAAGAACATGTGGGTAGGAAAAACGTAAAACTTGTGGGTAATTTTTGCAATTTTACCACACATTTTTGTTGCAAATTTTCTTTGCACACCACTATGAGGCAAGATACTAGCCGCTTTTATTTTCGTTTTCTGTATCTACAGTATTCGTAAATAAATTGAATTTATATAACGCTAAAGTACCTAGATAACTGATAAAAAGGATATATTCATTATCTCAGACCTTTTGTTACCTCTCTGACGGTGTATGTACGTTTGATACTGAGAGGTTTTATATTGTGAACAATTACATCTGGAAATTTTGAACCTGAGATCTTGACTATTTCATTCACTGAATGATTTACATTTCTTTCAGGTCTATTCATTTATTATATTTTTCACCAAATTTTGGATCATTTCCTGTCTCTTCTATCTCCGAGTACCCCGAGGAGTTCTGGATCGAGCTCTGGACAAACTTAGAGCATCTATTAAATCTGCGTGTTAACCCCCGGTTAACCGCCAGGTTTTTCGGTTACATAATATTATCGTATGAAATATACAAGGCGTAACTTCTAGCCTCTGTTAAACCTTCGTGATAACTCTCGGTTAACCACCAGGTTGTTCGCCTACACCCCATTGTTGTATGGAACGTACAAGACGAAACTTTTAGCGTGTATTTAAACCCTCGTGTTAACTCTCGGTTAACCGCCATGTTGTTCTGTTACATAATATTACAGTCTGAAAATGTAGGTACGAGACTATAAAGTTTTAGTCTCTGTGAAACCTTTGTGTTAACACTCTGTGAATCGCCAGGTTGTTCAGTTACACAATGATTTGTGATTTCTAGAGAAAAATGTTTGTTGTATGTTTTTCTTACACAGGTATGATGAAAAGTAAGGTAGACGGCCATCGTTTTAACTCTTGGTCAACCATCAGGCGTTTGTACGTTCGAATAAGCCGGTTTTCTGCTTTGAAAGCGATATAATTTAGCTGTATTTTAATGCAATATTATGATAGTGAAAAATTATTTTTATGCGAGGGTAGGTTGAATTATGAATGCATACCGGGAGTCTGATGAGGATTCTATAATAATCCTTCGACGATTACGTTTCTGTTGTTCGCGTTTTCGTTTCGGCATTTCACTTAAATATTCACTTTTAAAAGTTTTAACAAACAGTGCACGTGCGTTTGCTACGTCGCACGAAAAAAATATAATAAGAGTAAAAAGTAACCTTCTTTATAAGTAGGTAAATAATTAATTTACCTGTGTTCCGGATACTTCTCGAGTATTTGTGAACGAAACGAAATCAATTTGTGTTAGGCTTGCTAAGCCGGTCCTTAGTGACGAATCTGATATAGTTGGTCGTATTTGACTCTTCACGACTTCCCCCTTGTTCAGAGAATGGTGAATTCGTCTTGTGCATGGTGCTCAACCTCATTTGTATCTCTAAAGAATACAATAAGTGAGCGGACGAATATGGAGGTAGTATGTACGAGTATGTACGCATTTTGCGTTAATTTTGTCTCGCGGACAAAAGCTTGCAGTTAATGTGCATATCTAGTCAAGGTGATAAGTATATATTCACTGCATGAGTGTCATAAGAATATGACTCATAATTAGCTCGCAGCTAATTATGATCTCGCAATTGACTCGCAGTCAATCCCGAGTTAAAAATACTTTTTTAGTTTGCAGTTAATGTGCATATTATCTAGTCAAGGTGGCACATATTCACTGCATGAGTGTCATAAGAATATGACTCATAATTGGCTCGCAGCCAATTATGATCTCGCAATTGACTCGCAGTCAATCCCGAGTTAAAAACACTTTTTAACACTTAGTAATAGAATTTTCGACTAACCTGCAAAGTTCTCGTCATCAGACGAGTCTAACGGGCGCCAATATTTCTCCTTATCCTGCTGTCGCTAGGAGTGTCTAGCTGGAAGGTTTGATTTGCGTCGTGTTACTTCGCTAGTAACCTCCCAGTGGATTAGCGTACTTTAACACGTACTTCGTGTAAGTACTAAGTAACTATAATTACTTAGGCGAGCCATGCTGAAGGGCTTAACCTTCTTCATGGTGCCTCTTGGGCAACCCGCCGGATGGACATTTAGAATAATTAAACGCTGCATAAAAGAATAATTTCATAAGCGTGTTTTATGCTGAAAAGTTTACTCTCCTTCGTTGTTACCTCTCGGGTAAACCCTAGGAAAACCTTTAGTGAGTTAGATATTATAATTATTAATGTAATAAATACGCAAGAGCCACAATAAAAGTGACAGAACTGTTTTGTTTAAGTACCCACATACAACATAGTGTAATTTGACACTGCATGAAAATATAATTTAAGTATAATTTCTTAAGCCTGTCAGGCATGAAATAAATTGCTGAAATTGAAAGATTAAAGACTCACCGTTTTCCTGTAAGAAGCAGCGGCTGTTTCTTTTTCAATATTTTTTATTTAGATATAAAATAATAATATTAACTTTGTTGAAAGTGGGAACGTCCGATCGTTGCTACGCACGAAAAAAGAATGACGAACAAATATTGAATGTGTAACCAGGTAGGGATGCCTTAAGCGGGAGAATTTTATCATTATACTAAAATAAAACATCTCTAAAAATCGTGCGATTGTTGCTGCATGATTGAGGAAACTACAATGTAAAAATTATATCTGAAGAATGAAGCGACGAAATATAAAATATTATAAATGCGAAAGTTTGTCTGTGTGTCTGCTACGCGTTAACAGTGCATCTTTTCAACCGATTTTGATGAAAGGTAAAGAGATACATCCCGGGGAAGGTCATAACTAGGGCGCGTGTATCATGTACCTAGTATAAAATATTAAGTTAGTATTAAACAAACGTTACGGATATTTACTATCATAACTGGGATGCAGGCAAGGTATGAATGATAAATCGTTCCAGAAAAGCTAGGTGGTGCCCCGTTCCTTTGGCTCGTCTTGGCGGGGGCACTACTGCGCCCCCAGATTTGGATTTCCACCAGCGATTTATGAAGATGCGTAACGACTTAGTACCTACGACTCAATGAGTAAAAACTGTCGAATGCTGGTGAAAGATCATCCATCAATAGGCTCGCTGTTCACTGTTTCATGAGCAGAAGGGTCAAAGATACATAATACAACCCTTTAACCCCAATGATTTTAAAACATGCTTTGTTGTATAACCCTGATAAATAGGCAGATTTAAATTCTAAGTCGTTTATTGCATTAATACATTGCCTCTTCGTGCGCGCAGCAGAGGTAAAACAATGTTTAAAAATTATAAATATTATGATGTAAGTAATAATGTTAGCATATACTTACCTAGGGAAAACTAGTATGGCGCGTGGATGCGCGGACTGCGTAGTAGACCGCTACTACTACTACTTACTTGCTCTCCTTCTATCCTAGTGTTTACTGCATACGTGTTCTGAAGTAAACAACACACTGCTATGCTAGCGAGCACAGTGGAAGCGCCAGCGTGCCAAGCGTCCGACAGACGTAAAAAAAATTCTCATAAGAAAACATAAAACAGAGACCCCTCTAAGAATCTAAAAGGGCCTTTAAATGTTAAACAAACTTTCCAGACATGCATACAGTGTAAGAGACCGTTGAAGTAAAAACACAAAGTAACCTTCTTAGTTGATTACCTAATATCAATATTATACCGCTGACGATCGGGTACCTTTGGGTGCCATTGAACTTCGCCATCTTGGCTTTCCTAACGGCAAACCGACAATTCTTCCATACAGAACAAATCTTGTAAAAAAAAACATATCAAAGTCATGCATATTTCCTACTTCCACTCTTCCATCTAAGTAGTATACTTTCTGAAATAGACACCTATGAAATTTTTGCCGTGCTCCTCACCCATCTTTCAAACCCTCGATCATCATCGCTCTCCATATATTTTTTTCTCCAAAAAATGATGGAGAGTTCTTTAAAAACAAATTTTGAAAAGGAACCGCATCAAAGTCTTCCGTAGTTCTACACTTGTAGCCTCTTCAATATTCGCCATACATTTTCTATGGAAAAATAAATTCCGCCATCTTGAATTTTTTTCCTGTTCATCAAGTAGACCTTCATGTCCTGATCATCTTTTGCCAAGAAACCACTCTTCCATCTTTTATACTCTCCGAGATAGACACCGACGAATTTTGTATGGCGGCCATCTTAAATCCGCCATTTTGAAATTTTTTTTCAGCTCACTGTCAATCGGATGAAGTTTCGAGTGACATTAGGCCGAGCACTCCCCCCTATCTTCAATACCCTGGCTGGTGCTCTTCATCTGTCTTCGAAATCCTCAATCATCAGCTCTCTCCGTATTTTTCCTCCGAATTAATTTTTGTCTTCTATACGAATCGATGAGTGAAAAAAAAAATTTTCATACAAAATTTTACAGGAGAGGTGATCAATGAGTGCTACGGGCTACCTATATATACCTACTTACTTATATTAATATAAATTAACTAGCTGATGCCCGCGACTTCGTCCGCGTGGATATACCAAGTTTCATCGAAATAACTTGAGAAATGACGGACTTTTATGCAAACTTTCAACCTCTATTTCACCCCTTTGGGGGTGGAATTTTGAAAAACTGTGAAACACGTCTTTTTTTCATTTCTAACCCGCTGCTCATATACCAAGTTTCATGGATATAACTTGAGAAATGAAGGACTTTCATACAAACTTTCAACCCCTATTTCACCCCTTCGGGGGTAAAATTTACGAAAACTGTGAAACACGTATTTCTTCATTTTTAACCGGTAGCTTGTATACCAAGTTTCATCGATATAACTTGAGAAATGAAGGACTTTCATACAAACTTTCAACCCCTATTTCACCCCTTTGAGGGTGAAATTTTGAAAAACTGTGAAACACGTATGTCTTCATTTTTAACCCGCAGCTCATATACCAAGTTTCATGGCTATAGCTTGAGAAATGAAGGACTTTCATACAAACTTTCAACCCCTATTTCACCCCTTCGGGGGTAAAATTTACAAAAACTGTGAAACACTTATTTCTTCATTTTCAACCAGTAGCTTACATACCAAGTTTAATCGATATAACTTGGGAAATGACGGTTTTTCATACAAACTTTCACCTCCTATTTCACCCCCTTAGGGGTGGAATTTTGAAAAACTGTGACACACGTACTTCTTTATTTTTTACCGTAAGCCAAAATAAAAAGTTTCGTTGATATAACTTGTAAAACATCTTGAGAAACGAAAGACTTTCATACCAACTTTCATCCCCTATTTCACCCTTTTGGGGGTCGAATTTTCAAAAACTGTGAAACACGTATGTCTCCATTTTCAACCCGCAGCTCATATATCAAGTTTCATGGCTATAACTTGAGAAATTAAGGACTTTCATACAAACTTTCAACCCCTATTTCACCCCTTCGAGGGTAGAATTTCGGGATAAAAAGTATCCTATGTCCTACCTCGTAGTATAGGCTCAAATCGTGCCAAGTTTCGTTTGAATTCATTCAGTAGTTTCGGCGTGATGCGCGGCCAAGATACAGACAGACAGACAGACAGACAGACAAAAATGAAAAAAATTACAGATTTGGCTTCAGTATCGAATAATGAGTGCCCTCCAAAAAAAATTTTCAAAATATCTTCAATGTACAGAATTGGACCTGTTACAGTTTTATTATAAGTATAGATAGATACACAGATGTAGTAAACAGATACCGCGCTCGGAACATGGAAGTGCGGCCAAAATTTATTCGAGTGTGCGTGACAGCACTGTCTGAACACATGCATCAGTGTGCGTGAAATGTTGCCAGATTAATGAAAAAGTGCCAAATTAATGAAAGAAAATCTATTTGTTGGTTCTTTCTTTAGGCCTTCGATTTCAACGACATATGGTAGGAGAATAGCTTGTATCCTGGAAAAGGAGATGCGCATATTACTGTGGTGGTACGCTGGCTACTTTGGAGCTACGCAGAGTACTTTAGCGGTACGACGAATACTTCCAAGATATGCCAGTTAAATTGGTGGTACGTAGACTATTTTAGAGGTAGGCCGACTACTTTAGAGGTACGCCGACTACTTTAGAGGTACGCAGACTACTTTTAAGGTACGCCAGCTACTTTCGAGGTACGTAGGCTACTTTGGTGGTACGTAGGCTACTTTTAAAGTACGCCAGCTACTTTAGAGGTACGTACGTACCTCGTACAGCTCTTCGTACCTCGAAAGTAGCTGGCGTACCTTAAAAGTAGCCTACACACCTTAAAAGTAGCCTGCGTACCTCTAAAACAGCCGGCGTACCTCTAAAGTAGCTGGCGTACCTTAAAAGTAGCCTGCGTACCACCAAAGTAGCCTACGTACCTCCAAAGTAGCTGGCGTACCTTAAAAGTACCCTACGTACCACCAAAGTAGCCTGCGTACCTCGAAAGTAGCTGGCGTACCTTAAAAGTAGCCTACGTACCTTAAAAGTAGCCTACGTACCTTAAAAGTAGCCTGCGTACCTCTAGAGTAGCCGGCGTACCTCTAAAGTAGCTGGCGTACCTTAAAAGTAGCCTGCGTACCACCAAAGTAGCCTACGTACCTCCAAAGTAGCTGGCGTACCTTAAAAGTACCCTACGTACCACCTTAGAAGCCTGCGTACCTCGAAAGTAGCTGGCGTACCTTAAAAGTAGCCTGCGTACCACCAAAGTACCCTACGTACCACCAGAGTAGCCTGCGTACCTCGAAAGTAGCTGGCGTACCTTAAAAGTAGCCTACGTACCACCAAAGTAGCCTGCGTACCATCTGCGTACCAAGCAGCTGGCGTACCTATAAATTAATCGGCGTACTTCGAAATAAGCCGGCAGCGTAGCTGTTTCACAAAAAAAACTATCTACTAACAGCCCATTTACACCTTTAATTTAAGGGAAAATATTTCAACGCAAATTAGCAACACTGATAGATATCGTTGAGGTTTTGTGTTTCAAGTCATCAGCAATTAATTATCATGGAAAAAAAATCTAACAGAATGAAAATATAAATTTTTGCCTATGAAACGAAACATCATATTCCTTTTTTAATTTTTGGTAACAATTTTGACAGTGTTTCAAGACACAAGACGGCATTAGTTTGAGAAACTTGTCTACACACACGTCACGTCAAAACTTCTCGACGCGTCGCATCCAACTAACTGAGAATTGTATTTGCTTTTCGTTTTGTATTCGCTTTGTTGGCGCGTCTGCCGTGTTCCGAGCGCGGTATCTGGTACTACATCTGTGGATAGATAGATTATTATCAAAATGACAAAATACCTGCCTCATAAATACTCCTTCTGTTTTAATTTAGCGATAGGCAAATAATTAATGTTTTCAGTAATTATTCAATTCCTACGCCTAAAAAGCAATTTAACCCCTAAATTTTTTTAATTTAATTTTTTAATTTTAACCAGCCCACGTTCTTTGCGATCTTGCTGTCCAGCTAGATTTATTTTACCTCATTGCTAATGAATAAATCCCGAAGTAGTTGACCGAGCGAAGCGAAGGTCTCTGAGTCTACTTGAGTGAATTTGCACTTGTCCGTCCGTCCGTCCGCCTGTCAGAGCCTTATAACTTCCGAATTATTGAACGTAATTACTTCATATTTAAATATAATATGTAAACCGATGGCCTCCCGCCGAATATGGCTTAAAAAGTTATAAAAATCTATATTTCAGGGGCCTCTCATAGAAGCGAATGCGAAGTAAAATATTTTTTATAGCGTAACATAGGGTTGCGGTATATCATTTTAAAGATAATTAGGAATAGAGTCCAAAAATATATATTTTTTAATTTTTCCCCTAAAATTGACGAAATGGGGGGCTTTCAAAGTGGCGATTTTCTAACGTCCAAAGTTGACCTCAGCCGAGCGATCGCGTAACTTCTGCATCAATCATTGTTACAGTATCAATTGTTGTAATTGGCTGAATTTATTGCATTCTTGCTGCGTCAATGGATTATGTCCAATAGTGGAAGAGTGTTAACCAATCAGAGGTGATTGCGATGTATCAATGATTGATGCAGAAGTTACGCGATCGCTCGGCTGAACTCTCAATTTTCTCTGAGCCTGACACTTATCAGTTATTTGAATTATATCCTGTACATGAACAACAAATACTAAAATCAGATAAATATTATAGGGAAACGAAATTATTTAATTATTAATGTACTTCAGTATTATTAACAGAACTTCACAATTATGTCAATAGATGGCGCTCTGTACAAGTTTATGGATACCGCGAGGTCTCAGTTCGGGGCGAACCACTAGTTATTAAAAGGACCTACAATAATTTTCTTTTATCTATTTTTAGCTGTCTGTACTACGCGCCAGCGACAAACGCCGCAACGCAACTCGATAGGTGCGTCGTATCAAAGTAGATGATAAGGTTGTATCCCGTCGCGTCGCTTTTTTCGCTCATCTAGGCCAACGAGCAGTGCCCAAACTTTTATAATATTATGATAATGTGCGAGTAAGCGCAGCAGGCACAGTTGCCTATGCCGAAAAGAAAACGCACCAATTGAAATGTACATTAACAAGAGCTTATACCTAAGAGCTCATATTACAATCAAAGCTTATCATAATGCTGACAAACCCACTTAAGAGCAAAGAGCGGACTAGGAGTTTAATTCGCTATACCTAATCCTCGACAATAGGCAACTCTATGTGGTACTGGTACCTACAGTGTGTATCACATTATATTACGATTATCGATTCTTCGATTACTTCTAACACAAGTTCTAAGATTTTCCCAAAATTGTACGACGTGAACCGATGTAGAATGGAGCAAGGTTTTATTTTCTAATGAAGCCAGAATCTCTTTATTTGGTGAGGACCGACGTCGTAAAGTGCTAAGAAGACCGAGAGCGTTTTGCAGAGGTATGTTTTGAATAAATTACGCCGTACGGTGGGGGCTCTGTCGTGTTTTGGGCTGGCATAACTTCTGAAGATCGTACAGAGTTAGTTTTCGTAGAAATGGCACTCTAAATGCACAACGCTACATCACGGAACTCCTAATTCCTCATGCACAACCAGCGTTAGCTGTTACAGGAAGTGCTGCTGTGTTTATGGACGACAATGCTCGAGCACACTGAGCGGGCGACGTAGACGCTTACTTATGTGAAGTCTGGATCCGCCATTTAGATTGGCCAGCACGAAGTCCCGATTTCAATCCTATTGAGCATCTATGGGACTTTCTAAAACGACGTGTTAGAGCTGTACACCCAGCCCCACAATATCCAAAAGCTTAAAATTGCTATTACGGCCGAATGGGAGCGTATTCCCCAAGAACTCATAAAAAACCTCGTCCAAAGCAGGAGGCCACACTCGATATTAATTTTTATTTTATTGTTTGTAACTTTTAGTAAATAAAGGAGAAAGTCAATTGAAGTTAGGTACCATATATTTTTGTCAAAATGAGTAATTTCCTAAAAATCTAAATTAAACAAATTAAGATCGACTTACTTACCAAACAAAAGTGTTTTTACATCAGTAAATAATATTTATTTTATTTTGTTGCATCAAATCCCTTTTACAACTGTTAATACTAAAAGTACTCGAATAAATCAAAAGTGCCCGTTTTTTTTTGCAAAGGAGTTTACTAATTTTAAGAGGATCGTCTAGTGTCGAAACGCGACGCGAGTAGGTATGTCCAATAATGCTATCTGTTTCACAACGCTTCGCTGCCTTCTCCGTATCGTGCGATAGAGAGAGTTGCAAGTCCAGTAGGCATATGCCTACATTTTATTCTTGAAATATTGTTTCGGGTGATAACGTTTTTACCCCCCCAAACGTTTACGAAATTAGACAATTTTGGTCTCATTAGATTCAGTACACCTTAATGTAGGCTCGTACGTTTTATTTTTTTAGTATTTTAGTTTAGTTAAATTTTAAAAAATTAAAATACTCGAGGAAGTTTTTAGGTCAAAAAATATGGATATTTAGACGCTTATACTTAACTTTTAACTTAAGCAATATTTCTTTAAAATTAAAACGTACGAGCATAGTTCTTCATTGTATCTGAAGCATTTCTAAAAATTATGAAAATTGTACAACATATACGGGAAGAAAAACGTTATCGCTTTTTGTTTGAAAATTTACAACTAGACGATCCTCTTAATAGGGATGATGACAACTCACTCAAATCAGCAACTCTGTATCAAACTTTAATATGGAACTGTACCTATGAAATTCACAGTATGACGTCATAAAATTTCAACGCACTGTATTTCTTTATTCTATATTTTAAAATGGTTATCAAACTAACCAAGGCTGTGCATTTTAGGTCTTTTGGAAGACCCTCTATAATAACCAGTTACATATATAATTTATTTTTGATATAGGCATCATCCCTATTCTACAAGACAATTTACCTAACAAAGTAGAACAGTAAGAGCTACCTAGGTATTAAGTAGTTGGTAAGTCACGGACGACTAATAAATTTCTTAATAAAATGTTCAACCGCTACTAATTAACTAATTAGCTAGCTATAATTAAAGTAGGTAACTTTATTACTCAACATTAATGTTACCTTTAGGTAGGTACGTACTTAGGTAGGTAAGTATGTAAGAATAATATTATTAAAAAACCGGCCAAGTGCGAGTCGGACTCGCGCACCGAGGGTTCCGTACAAACCTGTAGTAAGTTTTAAATTATTAAAAAAAAACTACTTACTAGATCTCGTTCAAACCAATTTTCGGTGGAAGTTTGCATGGTAATGTACATCATATATTTTTTTTAGTTTTATCATTCTCTTATTTTAGAAGGTACGGGGGGGGGGGGGGGGGGGGGACACACATTTTGCCACTTTGGAAGTGTCTCTCGCGCAAACTATTCAGTTTAGAAAAAAATGATATAAGAAACCTCAATATCATTTTTGAAGACCTATCCATATTCCATATAGATACCCCACACGTATGGGTTTGATGAAAAAAAAATTTTTGAGTTTCAGTTCTAACTATGGGGACATACGGACGGACAGACAGACAGACAGACAGACAGACAGACATGACGAATCTATAAGGGTTCCGTTTTTGCCAAATTTGGCTACGGAACCCTAAAAATAGGACGCTGACGTGATGGGCATAATAATATGATCTTAGTAAAATCATCATTCAGTGGTAGATTCCTACGACTTATTGTCCTACGTGAAATAAATCATTTCATCATATTGAAGTTGAACCTTAGCAAGCCGCAGTAAAATGGCAGTAGGAGACCTATTTTATCTCAAACTCTACTAAAACTTTATTTTCTCACCTCCGGGCGGAAAGCGTCAATTTTCCTCCCGCTGCGCTAAACGAAAATGCCGCTTTCCGCCTCCGTCGAGGAGAAAAATAGTATACACACCACGGGCAGTAAATAAGAAAGCCTCAGATCACATGTTTATTGACCTCGGCTTCGCCTCGGACAACAATTACATGTGATCTGAGACATTTCTTATTTTACTGCCCTAGATGTGTAATATACTATTCATTAGTGGACCGAGTGGACCAAATCTACATAATAAAAAATAAATATGTATACGCAATTAATTTTATTGTGCACTAGCTGATGCCCGCGACTTCGTCCGCGTGGATTGAGGTTTTTCGGTTCCCGCGGGAACTCTTTAATTTTCCGGGATAAAAAGTAGCCTATGTGCTATTCCAGACTATAATCTATCTCTGTGCCAAATTTCATCCAGATCCGTTCATCCGTTGGAGCGTGATTGAGTAACAAACATACATCCATACATACATACATCCATCCATCCAAACTTTCGCATTTATAATATTTATTTGATTAGCTGATGCCCGCGACTTCGTCCGCGTGGATGAGGTTCTCTTCAATTTCCCGGGATAAAAAGTAGCCTATCCGTTATTCCAGACTATAATCTACTTATCTCTGTGCCAAATTTCATCCAGATCCGTTCAGCCGTTCTGGCGTAATTGAGTAACAAACATCCATACTGACAAACTTTCGCGTTTATAATATTATTAAAGTGAGATTATTTAAAGGAAACAGGAGGGGAAGGTTATACAGGAAAAATAAGCATCTCGTGTGGTCAGAAGCGGTCACTGCCCGGCCGCGTATATAACACGCGAACGGAAATACGCTGCCCGGCCGCCTACACGGATTGGCGCGATATTATTTTACATAGGTACATCAAAGTAGTTTTTAATTTTTTTTGGAGGAAAGCTTAATATTATTGATAGACGACACAGTGACAGTATTAAGTATATAAACTAGTGTTTCGCCCCGAACTGAGACCTCGCTGTATCACAGAGCGCCATCTATTGACATCATCGTGAAGTTCTGTTAAAAATATCATCATCATTTAAAAACTAAATAATTTCGTTTCCTTATAATATTTATCTGATTTTAGTATTTGTTGTTCAAGTACAGGATATAATTCAAATAATTGATCAAGTTTCAGGCTCAGCCTTTCAGAAAATTGTCAACTTTGGACGTTAGAAAATCTCCACTTTGAAAGCCCCCCATTTCGTCAATTTTAAGGGAAAATTAAAAAAATATATATTTTTGGTCTCTATTCCTAATTATCTTTAAAATGATATACCGCAACTCTATGTAACGCTATAAAAAATGTTTTACTTCGCATTCGCTTCTATGAGAGCCCCCCTGAAAGAAAGATTTTTATAACTTTTTAAGCCATATTCGGCTGGAGGCCATAGGTTTACATATTATATTTAAATTTGAAGTAATTACGTTCAGTAATTCAGAAGTTATAAGGCCCTGACAGACGGACGGACAAGTGCCAATTCACTCAAGTAGACTCAGAGAACTTCGCTTCGCTCGGTCAAAAAATTTGTCTGTCTGTACTTCCGGTCCGTATGTAGCACGATCGAAGCAATTCGACTCCGCAACGGAGCACTATGGAAGAAGCTCGACTCTGCATTGAAGCACAAACTTTCTTCGCGTCGTAGCACGTAAGCTCGCCTACGCGTCGTATCTAGTATTATTATAAATTAAATTGAAATATTACAAGGTAATACCGCAAATCATAGATCAAGGCTTTAATTTGCTAAACGTTCGACATTTCACAATAATAATATCAGTAGCACAAACTTTCTTCGCGTCGTAGCACGTGGAAAAGCTCGCCTACGCGTCGTACCTAGCACCATCGGAGCGGCTCGACTCCGCCTCGTAGCACCATCGAAGCAGCTCGACTCCGCATCGTAGCACAAACTTTCTTCGCGTCGTAGCACGTGGAAAAGCTCGCCTACGCGTCGTACCTAGCACCATCGGAGCGGCTTGACTCCGCCTCGTAGCACCATCTAAGCAGCTCTACTCCGCATCGTAGCACAAACTTTCTTCGCGTCGTAGCACGTGGAAAAGCTTACCTACGCGCCGTACCTAGTACCATCGGAGCGGCTCGACTCCGCCTCGTAGCACCATCGAAGCAGCTCTACTCCGCATCGTAGCACGATTGTGTGCAGGAAAATGGTAACTATGGTTGGGCAGATGTATCAGTTTCTCTGTCTACGTGTATCAGCGTGTAGGTATGTGGTAATAAGTTATTGCACCTCTTATTTGTGTGAAGGATTAGAGTGAGACTGAAGCAGTAGGTACTATGCAAACGGCATCTGCCCCGTAATACTTACTCGTAGGTACAAACATAATTAGAACTTTTACTTATCTAAAAGACCGATTGTGAGGCACTAATGGCACTAACTCAGAACAGGTTCGTAGATATTCTTTAAAATTATAGGCAACCAGGGGGCGATGCAGTATAGAGTGATTTTATTTTGTTCATATATTCATATATTTATGGAATAGGTAAGGTTTAATAAGTTTTAGCTTTTTTGTGCCGCATTCCAAGACAATCACTCATTTAATTCAAGTACGTTATTTGCCGCAAAATTAATTTGATTTGAAAGTGGTTATTGCATTATACATAGCGACTGGAGCGCCATTATCCCAAATTGCACAACGACAAACGCTTCGCACTCTTGCATATCTACAGGCAATAGATACAATGCTCAGGCCTTTACATTCCACAGTAGAATGTAAAAAATATTAGGACCTCAGGTATGGTAGGCTAATAATTACGTGATAAGAAGTGATAGAATGTAATATTAACACAGAATAGGTAATAGTACAGCTGTAATTAATTTCAGGTAGGTAACTATTCTTCGCGTAGGATATATTTAGAGACAATTTTTTTTTGTGATAGAGGTTGATAAATAAGTGGATTCCAAACAAGTTAGGTAGAGCCAAGAAATTGAATGCATTTAAATAGATCGGCACGGTATATCGTTCGCATTTCCCAAACTTAGTATAACGGTAGGAAGATGCCATGTATGTGTATGTATTTGTGGTAGGCAAGAGTATCGCAATACAGAACAATGTCATAGACTTGGTTTACCTTATTGTGTTCTTCTAGAATGCCTTGCCTCATGCACACGAGTAGTGCCTCATGCCTATGCATCTCGACTCTCGAGACTTGTTCGTACCTACGTAGGTACTAGATGGGTACTAGTTATTGTGTGATCAATGAATGGTCCATAGTCCATACTATGTTATGTAGAAAATACATACAATGTAGAAAAACTTTCTTTAAAAAATCTGTTTATTGTTTCCTCGCAAAGTAGGGAAAAGTATTATACAAGTCTCGGCCGAAATAGCAATTACATAGCTCTATGACATTCAGGCGTACAAAAGTAAAGGGAAATTATAAGGGTTCTCTGTTTAACCACGGCAACCTTAAAAATAAAATACGATAAGTATTTTTTTTTTCTTACCATAAAGTCCCATTACAATATTATAATGGCAACTTTATTGTGTACTACCATCTAGCCTATGGGCTAATAAGTAATATTAATTTGGCTTTTCTACTTATAATTAATTTCTACATCTAATTTACAGTCCAATAACTGTCCTTAGTTTATTCTAATGTACTACCACGTTTTTGTGACCTACTTAGGTTAAGTAGCACAAGCACTAATTCACTACACAGCACTTATGCACTTTTTACACTAGTTCGAACGGTTTCGTTCTTTTTTATGTCCGTGTTGTCTAAAAGCTTTACAGCCTCCAGATTGACATGATGACGAAGTCGATTTTGGTGAGCTTCTGCGTATTTTTGGATGATTCTAGTTACGAACTCCATCTCTAGGTCCCTGTGGAGATCGTGATTTCTTACGTACATTGCATTGGCTATTTCCCTGAGTACTTTGTTCTGGAATCTCTGTATCACTTGGATATTGCTTGGTTTAGTACACCCCCAGAGTTGTATACCATACGTCCATACTGCAGGCATCAGAACTTGCTTGTTTGTTTATTATATTGTATGTATTGAAAGTGTTGAATGCCGTCCAAGCAGCCAATACATTTTTTTGTGGCGTAATTCTAACTCCTCGCGTTTCTTTTTAACGTGAGCTTTCCATCTAAGCTTTGTGTCTAGCGTCATACCCAAGTAGGTACTTCGCTGTATTTACGTAAGGAATAAGTTTCCCATTTAGGTAAATCGGATGATATTGTTGTAGCTTATTGGAAAAATCTATATATGCATCGACTTCGACTCGTTGAGCTTTATTCGCCATTTTATAGTCCATTGATTAACTTTGTTTATTGCTACTTGAACTTTTTCCACTGCTTCTTCGTGACTTTTTCCCGGTTCCTAATATGGCGGTGTCATCAGCGAATGTTGCAATGGTATTGTTTTCTAGTACTGTATATCACAGGTGTATATAATAAGTACAGGACCGGACCTAAAACACTTCCTTGTGGTACCCCAGCTTTGATTTTCTTAAGCTCAGAGTATGCTTCATCTTGACGAACTCTAAACCATCTGTTCGAAATTTATAGGATTCTAGAATGTCTGCGTATGACATCGGGAGCATATTTTTATGAATTTATGAGTTTATGAATCAGCCCTTCGTGCTACACTTTATCGAAAGCTTGCGCTACATCTAGAAATACCGTAGAACATACTTTCTTATCTTCTAGTGATTTCTCTATTAAATCAGTTATTCTGTGAACTTGGTCGATTGTGGAGTGTTTTTGTCGGAATCCAAATTGGTGATTTGGTATTAGTTTTCTTTCTTCTAGTAAAGGTATTAGTCTCATAAGTAACAGTTTTTCAAATAATTTAGAAATAACTGGTAATAAAGATATCGGTCTATATGATGTTGCGTCGTGGGGTGGCTTAACTTCTAACTTCTAACTTAATAACTTCTGCAACTTTCCATAGTTCAGGTACATGTCTCAGTCTAAATGACGCATTTATTAGATTGGTAAGTTTTACTAAAGCTTTCCGAGGCAAATTGGATAAGATTGCTCCGGTAATAAGATCGTAACCCGGAGATTTCTTTTTGCTTAAGTTAAATTTTATTTCATCGGACACCTCTTTTGGTGTTGTAAGTTTGATGTTTTGCAGATCGTCTTGCTCCTCTTCGTTCTCGCAGAGATCAATTGGATGACCCTCATTTGGTTGGAATATACCTTCCAAATGCTGAGCAAATCTATTAGCTTTTTGTACGCTATTGATAAGTATATAATATACTAGTATGGCGCGTGGGCACGTGCGCGGCCCGCTAGCGGACCGCGTGGTGGACCGCGTGGCCCGACCTCCGTGGCGCAGTGTTGAGCGCTTTCGCCTTAACGTGCGGAGATCCCGGGTTCGATCCCCGGCAGGGTTTGGAAATTTATAATTTCTGAATTTCCCTGGTCTGGCCTGGTGGGAGGCTTCGGCCGTGGCTAGTTACCACCCTACCAGCAAAGACGTGTCGCCAAGCAATTTAGCGTTCCGGTACGATGCCGTGTGGAATCCGAATAGGGGTATGGGTTTAATATAACTGCTAACAGGTTAGCCCGCTACCATCTTAGACTGCATCATCACTTACCATCAGGTGAGATCGCAGTCAAGGGCTAGCTTGTAGTGGGTAAAAAAAAAGGTACTACTTAGGATATACCTAAGTACGTTTACCTTAACTCTTGAAGTCAGTGCCCTGGCCTTAGAGGTACGAGTTGCGGGCGACAGCCGCCTCCGCCGCCGCGCCGCGCCGCCACGGCGAAATTCCGCTGTTGTTCTGACGCATTCAGAATAATAAACAGTTGGCCCGAACACTTATGTCAGGAAAGAAAAGTGCATTCGACGTGTACCGCTACTTCATTAGCATGTACAAGTAGATAAAATACATAATAACAAAGGACCTAAAGTTGTTACTATAAATGGACACAGGTGGATTCACCTTAAATGTATGTAGGTAGTATGTAAGTACTATACTAGAACAATAAGCACCTTAGATTTGTTGTTACGCGTTGAGAAGTTCCGCTTTGGAACATCTTAGTTTAGAGATAGTGTACAACAGAATTTGTGTAAACATGAGACTAATGTGAAAGTACTTACTATAGAAGAAGCCTTTCTAAAGAAGTAAGAATTATCAAAATCTATTCAGAATTTACGGAGATATGGCGTGAAAAATATCATCACGAACTTTCATAGCTCCTATCACTAAAAACCCGTGCTAAAAAATATCGTATAAGTTACTCTCTGTTAGCTATAAGTACCTACCTGTGTGCCAAGTTACATTCAAATCCGTCCATTACCATGCCGTATCTAGCAGGTACACCCAGAAAAACAGACAGGAGACAGGTCATCATAGGAATTTTGAATAGGTTTGCGTTTTACAAAAACTTTGAATCATCTCCAATAATTTAACTAAGTACTTAGATAAGTGGATGCTTCTCCGAAATGTGGTAAAAAGCATGTCCCAAGCTGGAGAACGTAGGTTAAAACTAACTCTGGCTTATGTAATTTTTATTGTAGACACTAGACAGTGTCCTCTACACCCTCCATCAAGAAAAAGAACATAAAAGAGGTGAGATCCATCTAAAAAAAAATTTTAAACCTCCAATTTCTAACCTCCATGACTGTCCCACTGCTCATGTTGCAGGTAACAAACCTATTTATTTAAAGTATAATATAGTGGATTAAAAATTCTCAAAAAAATATATTTCAATAATGAATAATTAATGTTTTAAAAAACAACAGCAGCGTGAGACTACGTCTTTGAATTATTTTTTTACTAGTGCCTAAAGTCTGTCCCACGACTTTTTAATCATTCATGTGATTATATACAAACACTAACGTAACTACCCACATATCCATAAAATCCGCATCGTCGTCGCGTCTTACGAACAAATTCAATAGCCTTGAGCAACTCGTGTAGAATGGAGGTGTCTTCGTCGTTGGGTTACGAAAATATTTCGCATTCACCAACGGAAATTTCATTTTGTCAACTTTAAACCCTCATTCATAGAACTCTCACGATACCGTAAATAGTTATCACCTTTACATATTTGTATTTTTTAAATATTTTAAGTATGTTTTACTTTCTAACAAAGCACATTTAAAAAAAATACTATGATTACTTATCAAGTAAAAATTTAAATACTAACCAATCCTAATTACCATGATTCTAATTACCATTATTACCATGACCATTTTACGTACATGGTTAGGTAATTAGATAACCTGTTAGCCCGCCAACCCGCATTGGAGCAGCGTGGTGGGTCTAAGCTCTAATTCCCTCTCTCCTATGAGAGTGGAGGCCTGTGCCCAGCAGTGGGACGTTAAAGGGCTGTAGTGGTAGGAAATTAGATTAGTGCTTGAATGTATGGGAACTTCTAGGTTTTGACGACCTCCCTGGCGCTCCTGTGATGAGTGCTTCGGTCTCAAAAACAGGAGTTCCTGGGTTCGATTCCCGACAGGGGCAATTTTGGCATTTTATAATCTTTAAAATGGCCTCCGGTCTGATCTGGCGGTAAGCATTGGCCGAGGCTGGTTACCACCCACCACTCTACCGGCGAAGACGTACCGTGCCATGTAATTTAGCGTTCCAGTACGATGTAGCATAGAAACTGATAACCGATTTAAGTTTAGTAAGTAGTAAGGTAGTATACCTTACTACTCTTTAAGAGTATGGGGCGCATCTTAAATACGAAGCTCTTGGCGTACCTAGAGTCTAATGATCTACTTTCAGACCGCCAATACGGGTTTCGTAAAAAACGGTCTGCCGGTGATCTACTCGTGTACGCCACCCATATTTGGGGTGAAGCCATAGAGAAACATGGAGAGGCGCTTGCTATATCTCTCGATATCTCTAAGGCTTTCGACCGGGTTCAGCCTTCTGTGCAAGCTTCCAGCATTCGGTCTCCCGCCGAGCTTGTGTGACTGGATATCTGATTTATTGAGTGAAATATCCTTCAGAGTAGTCATTGATGGCTGTGCGTCAGATCTTATGGCTATTATTGCCGGTGTTCCTCAAGGGTCTGTTCTCTCCGCTACACTACTTCTGTTGCACATCAATGAACTGTTGCAACCCGGTATCCTTGGGTACGCATACGACAACAGTCAACACTGTAACGGAGAGATACATATCCAGTTCACGCGCAAGTAGTTAAGATACCAATGAACTCAGGCAGGCGATGGTTCAGCGGTTGAACTCTACCCTGAAATTCGTTTCAGATTGGGGTGTTGCCAATTTGGTGGAGTTTAACGCAACCAAAACGCAGGCATGTTTGCTCACAGCAAAACGGAGTCCATTCATCTTGACTCCCACTTTTCGAGATATATCCTTGCCGATTACCGATTACAATGGTATCCTAGACCTCGACATCATGGCCAACATCAACTTCGGAAGCGAAAGCCAAGACAGCCGCCAAAAAACTTGGTATACTTAACAAGTTCAAGCAGTACTTCACGCCACGTCAACTGGTTACCCTATATCAAGCCCAAGTTTGGTCTTGCATGGAGTACTGCAGTCACCTTTATGATGGCTCTGCTAAGTATCAGCTGGCGGCTCTTGACGCCGTAGATCGTCGAGTTAGGAGGTTGATTGGCGAAGATTCACCTCTTCTGGCAAAACTTCAAACTCTGGATCACCGCCGTAAGGTAGCCGGCGTACCGGTATTTTATGGGATATATTTCGGCGAGTGTGCTCACTTCACCTTTCTGCCACCGTAGCGCAAGGCGCCGTGCGAGTTTCCACCCCTATGTCGTAGACGTTCCATCCACACGTCCGAAGAGCTTTGTCTTTATTCCTTCACTGAATCTGTTATTTTTTAAAATTAGTTCAGAGTTATTTTGGTGATAGTCAACACTGAGATACTAGTAATTAACTTAATTTTTCAAAAACTTTGTTCTATCATTTTAAATGTGGTCAAGAAGACTGGCGTTTGTTTTTAAATTTTTATATGATCATGTCACTGAAGCATGTTATTTTAAGTGGTGTGTGTAAGTGAGTTTCAGTTTAGAGTATTATTTTAATACTATTTATTATATACTTATACCTACTCTACACAACTATTAATTTTATGAGAACTTTGCTGAATCGGTTGATTTCATCAACGAGATCGACTTTTTTTTTACCACTACAAGTTAGCCCTTGACTGCGATCTCACCTGATGGTAAGTGATGATGCAGTCTAAGATGGTAGCGGGCTAACCTGTTAGGGGCATGGCAGAAATATTAAACCCATACCCCTGTTCGGGTTCTACACGGCATCGTGCCGGAACGCTAAATCGCTTGGCGGCACTTTTTTGCCGGTAGGGTGGTAACTAGCCACGGCTGAAGCCTCCCATCAGGAAGTGGAAGGCTTTAAATGCTATTTTTAGTCTTATTTTTATTGCTGAAGCGATCTACGAGTATGTTTAAATGATTTTTCAATGAAACTGACTTTTGCTTATATTTTTTTTAACATTATGTTGTTAAGTAAAGCATGTTTTTTTAAATAACTTTGAGCGCAGTGAGCTTCTTTTGATACTATGTATTTATAGTATACTTAGACGCTTACGACGATGATTACGCGGTAAATCTAAGTAGGTTTGTTAAGAAGATTACTAAGGGTGCGTTCCGAAATACACTGAGAGCACTGGAAGTCCCCAGTAAAGAGCACTGCCAGTGCTCGCAGTGCTTATAACGGAACACACACTAAATATATTGATTACGTTAACGAGACTGACTTTTATTTGTCAATGTATGAGTATGTTTGACATGCTGTTTTAAAAAGATTTTGTGTACAAATAATTATTTTGATAATATTCTAATAGACACTTACTTTACGCTTACTATCTACGAGTATTTGATAAGAAGTTTACTGAATTTATTGATCTCGTGGACAAGACTGACTTTTGCTTATCAAATTTCGTACAAGTAATTAAATTTCTTTCACAATTTTAAAAAGATTTTGTGAACATAGAGTTATTTTGATAATATTCATAATATACTAAAGACGTTTACTCTAGGTAACTATATATGTATTTGATAAGAAGATTACTGAAACTATTTATGTTGTCATCGTGACTGACTTTTGAATTTTGCGAATCGCGATTGACTCATTTATACTTATTTTAGATATTAAGATGTAATACCTATTTTTTAGACTCAAAATTATCTTTATCTCAGCTCACCGAACAATCTCCTTATCCATAAACTCGACACTGGCGAAACAACCTGTGCCCCTGTGGCATACCTAAAAGCCAGACATCTGGGAATTGAATTGAATTAGATATTAAGATAATACAATTATTGTTCTTTGTTGTATTTTTGTATTTTTCCACATTTTCTTATAGATTTTTATAACAAAAATACTTATGTTTTATTTATATTACTCATCACCATTACCATTATCAAATTACCATATGCATATTCTAATCACCATATTCCGGACCACATTACCATGTCACAGTTTATCATTACCATGATCACAATAATTACCAAACACCTTATATCTCTGAGAATCAGATCCTGGTGAGACGCCTTCCTCATCACGGTGATAAATGAAGGTACCCCTTTGTCAAGGTCAACTTAAAAAAACAATAACAAAAAAAAAATTACACCGGTCGATTTTGACATGAAATCGAAGAAGTGCCCAAGTACATCGTCCATTAATTTTAATATCCCGAAACCGATTAGAAGCTGTGTGATACGGGTTATTGCTATTTAAACTGCAATCTATATCTATACTAATATTATAAATGCAAAAGTTTGGATGGATGTATGGATGGATGGATGGATGTTTGTTACTCAATCACGCCCCAACGGCTGAACGGATCTGGATGAAATTTGGCACAGAGATAGATTACTTATAGTCTGAAATAACACAGGCTACTTTCTGTCGCGGAAAATTAAAGATTTTCCGCGGGAACCGAAAAACCTCAATCCACGCGGACGGAGTCGCGGGCATCAGCTAGTATGTCCATAAAAGGCTACCTCGCTGTCATCGTAGTTAGCATAATCACTTAAACAGGTAAGGAAGACCTGGGCTAACTTGTAGCAGAGATTACGTCTGCTTGTAGTGAAAAAATGGTATTGGAAAATTGAACAAAGGCTTTCTAGATAGACTCGTCGTCCTCAAAAAGGGAATGCGTGCTAGCCGCATGCTCGCCTTGGGACAGCTTCCTGTCGCATGCAATCAGTGAAGGGGACTGTTGCACTGAGCCTTTGTTTGGAACCAGCAGAGAAATGTTGCAAAACAAGTCACTGACCTTGGAATGAATAAAACATAGTCGATCCTTGATTGTAGATTTCGTGCTAAGTGAAACCGTTATATAAAGAATCGAGGAGCTAAATATAATAAGTATTAAAAGTAAATTAATAAAATAAGTACGTATACTTACTAAAAATAACCTACCTGGTATACCTACTTACGTAATTTTCCTGAATAGCCTATTCAGTGAATAGGTCGGTAGAGGTCGGTAGATTCACCAATTTATCATGGATTTATCAAATCGGGTGGGGTATGAGGTAATTCGCAAGTTGTTTGACCGGACTTGTCTAACCGGTTTCCATCGGATTTCAGTAATGAGATTGAAAGTTCATCTTGCGACATTTACGCGCCCATGTAAGTTATTTAAATATTAATAAACACATTCCAGTCTTTCCATTCCAGTGTAGTTTTGTAGATCCAAGCTAGCTTCTGAACTAAATATAAGGCTAACTGCAGTACAAAAACTCTTGCGGAAGAACCAACGAATTCCACAGTTTATGTGTAGTTAATTTTAAGGCTCACTTTAAATGTGTTTAAAAGTTTAATTTTCTTACCTGCCCTTTTCCGGGTAAGTATAGGTTTATGAAGAACTAGATGACTTCATCTTCGTGGATAAGATTTTTTTAATTCCAGCGGGAACTCTTTAATTTTCCGGGATAAAGTCTATATGTCCTTCCCCAGGATTAACCAACCCCTGTACATACCAAATTTCATCAAAATCGGTTGAACGGATGAACCGTGAAAGCGTAGCAGACAGACAGACAGACACACTTTCGCATAATTTATAATATTATCTAGTATGGAAGTATGGATTCCAAGAATTAATTTAATTTAATTTTTTGTATCAAATAAAACAATAAAATAACTTCCAAGAATAAAATTTTCCTTTTCGTTTTTATCCGTCGACGTCGTCTTGCCTGTAATCTAATCTAAATGGTGCCTGGTTGTCAGAGGCTCGGAGGCATTAGTTGTATGGTCGATGCTCGGAGGTGACGAAGTAGTTAGGGTATAAATGTGTATGGGGATTTATGAGGGTCATAGTCCAATACTCTCATGAGTTTATAATATGACATGCGCCATCGCATCGGGTTTCGGACCCCAAACCTTATGACGGCACGAATGATTAATATACTTAATTGCGGTCACAGCCGAAGTCTCCACGTAGAGAAGACCTAATCCAATTTCGAAATAAAATTAAAAACCCGAGACACCCTACTTAGAAGACCACTGCGCGTCAGGGAGATCTTCAGTATTGTAAATATATTTAATACGGACTACGGTCATATCTATTCCTGAGATAAATAATTGAAGCTGAGAATTTTTTGTCAGCCCATCCCCGGCTCACTACTGAGTACGAGTCTCATCTCGAAATGATAGGGGTTAGAACTTAGTAGGTACTGCCCGTTGGTCTAGTGGTCAGCATGTTCGACTGCAGCCGTCGAGGTCCCGGGTTCGAGTCCCGGGTCGGGCCATAATTAAATATGTATTGGGTTGTTCTGACTAGAAATTCGAAAAAGTTAGGAAGTTGGTGGTGTTTCACTCCCGTGCCTCGGAGAGCACGTTAAGCCGTCGGTCCCGGTTATTATCACTAACATGATAATAGTCGTCAAAGCCCGCCAACCCGCATTGGAGCAGCGTGGTGGGTCTAAGCTCTAATTCCCCCTCTCCTATGAGATGGAGGCCTGTGCCCAGCAGTGGGACGTTAACGGGCTGTAGTGGTGGTGGTGGTGGTGATAGAACTTAGTCCACCACGCTTGTCACTTGTCAGGTGCGGATTGGCGGACTTCACACACCATGAGAACATTACGGACAACTCTCAGGCATCAGGTTTCCTTACGATGTTTTCCTTCACCGTTAAAGCAAGTGATACGAGCAAAAAATTTGTGCCCGAGGATCGAACCCCCGCAAAATGAATAAGATCTACTGGCATTTAATTTAAAGGTCACATCGTAGCTCCTCATTGTGTATGTTATATTTATGCAATACTTTAAAGTAAAAGTTATGATTCAAGGCCAACAAGTGGCTAGAGTATCCGCTTACCTACTGGGAACCTGAGAGTGGTTATTATATGCGCGCTTAAGGAAATCTGAAGTCCTCTTTTTAACCCAAAAATCACGATGAAACAGTGAACAAGGGTAGGCATTCACCCTTAGAGCATCATTGCCCTTAGAAGTTGTGTGTTTGTAAAGTTTTTCGTTACAATTTCCCTGAAAACCCATACTGGACTTTTAGGAGATGTGGGTGTTAGGGAATGTTACCCCTTTAAATATCTCCTATTTAAGGCGGATATAATTGATCGAGCGAAACGAAGGTCTCTCAGTCTACTTGAGTGAATTTGCACTTGTCCGTCCGTCCGTCCGTCGGTCCGTCCGTCCGTCTGTCCGTCTGTCAGAGCCTTATAACTTCTGAATTACTGAACGTAATTACTTCATATTTAAATATAATATGTAAACCGATGGCCTCCCGCCGAATATGGCTTAAACAATTATAAAAATCTTTATTTCAGGGGGGCTCTCATAGAAGCGAATGCGAAGTAAAATATTTTTTATAGCGTTACATAGGGTTGCGGTATATCATATTTTAAAGATAATTAAGAATAGAGTCCAAAAATATTTTTTTTTTAATTTTTCCCCTTAAATTGACGAAATGGAGGGCTTTCAAAGTGGCGATTTTCTAACGTCCAAAGTTGACCTCAGATCTCTCAATTTTCTGAAAGGCAGAGCCTGAAACTTATCAATTATTTGAATTATATCCTGTACATGAACAACAAATACTAAAATTAGATAAATATTATAAGGAAACGAAATTACATATTTAATTTATAATGTGCTTTAGTATTATTAACAGAACTTCACAATTATGTTAATAGATGGCGCTCTGTACAAGTTTAAGGGTGGTTTATGGATACCGCGAGGTCTCAGTTCGGGGCGAACCACTAGATAAATTGTTATTCCACTATTGGCCAAAATCCTTTGACGCAGCAAAAATACCATAAATTCAGCCAGTCAAAACAAATTATGAGACCAATGATTGATGCAGGATTTATTAATGCATCAACCAATCAAATCGCCCCACAGACTATATAATCAACCCGATTGCTTCACACCACACTGCTTGCAGTATGCAGACCGGCTTGTCGGGTGGCAGGGTGATTCTGCGACCCTGCCGTACGTCTGCAAGCCCGTCAAGCAATGCAAGATTTGGCAGTGTCACGTGTCACTGCAGAATGCAGATCGGACTTTGAGTGGCGAGCTAAAAAAAAGATTAGAACTCCACGCTGCATGTAGGTAAAGACAGCTGAAGTAGCAAGAGGAGACAATATAATAATAAAACCACAGGTGAGCGAAATGAGTATATAATATACGTTAATGCCAAGGAGTGACAGAGCGAGAAAATTTTATCTTGTCCTGCTCTTGTATCACTTTTTTTGTTTGACCTATCTGACAGTTTAGGTCAGACAATCCTGGGTCGTTTTTGTTATTCGCCCATATTTGACCGAGCGAAGCGAAGGTCTCTGAGTCTACTTGAGTGAATTTGCACTTGTCCGTCCGTCCGTCCGTCCGTCCGTCCGTCTGTCAGAGCCTTATAACTTCTGAATTACTGAACGTAATTACTTCAAATTTAAATATAATATGTAAACCAATGGCCTCCCGCCGAATATGGCCTAAAAAGTTATAAAAATCTTTATTTCAGGGGGGCTCTCATAGAAGCGAATGCGAAGTAAAATATTTTTTATAGCGTTACATATGGTTGCGGTATATCATTTTAAAGATAATTAGAAATAGAGTCCAAAAATATATTTTTTTTAATTTTTTCCCTAAAATTGACGAAATGGGAGGCTTTCAAAGTGGCGATTTTCTAACGTCCAAAGTTGACCTCAGAACTCTCAATTTTCTGAAAGGCTGAGCCTGAAACTTATCAATTATTTGAATTATACCCTGTACATGAACAACAAATACTAAAATTAGATAAATATTATAAGGAAACGAAATTATTTAATTTTTAATGTGCTTTAGTATTATTAACAGAACTTCACAATTATGTCAATAGATGGCGCTCTGTACAAGTTTATGGATACCGCGAGGTCTCAGTTCGGGGCGAACCACTAGTTAGGATGCTTTCAATGATACTTCCAAAAGTAACAAGCCTTCTGGTGTCGTACACGCCGTAAGAACATAGTTACATTCACTGTTGTATTTAAAATAACCGATATCATATGACTTACGACGCGGCTCTTTTCGGCGGGAAATGTTCAAAATGTTCAACACAACTAAAAAAAGACATACTACTCTGTCTCTCTCCGTCTATAGTTGACCGAGCGAAGCGAAGGTCTCCGAGTCTACTTGGGTGAATTGGCACTTGTCCGTCCGTCCGTCCGTCCGTCTGTCCGTCCGTCTGTCAGAGCCTTATAACTTCTGAATTACTGAACGTAATTACTTCAAATTTAAATATAATATGTAAACCGATGGCCTCCCGCCGAATATGGCTTAAAAAGTTATAAAAATCTTTATTTCAGGGGGGCTCTCACAGAAGCGAATGCGAAGGCTCTCATAGAGCGTTACATAGGGTTGCGGTATATCATTTTAAAGATAATTAGGAAAAGAGTCCAAAAATATTTTTTTTTTAATTTTTCGCTTAAAATTGACGAAACAGGGGGCTTCCAAAGTGGAGATTTTCTAACGTCTAAAGTTGACCTCAGAACTCTCAATTTTCTGAAAAGCTGAGCCTGAAACTTGATCAATTATTTGAATTATATCCTGTACTTGAACAACAAATACTAAAAATTAGATAAATATTATAAGGAAACGAAATTATGTAATTTTTAATGAACTTCAGTATTTTTAACAGAACTTTACAATGATGTCAATAGATGGCGCTCTGTAAAAGCTTAGTCGTTAGTGTTTACAAATAATAGACGTTAGCACTTAGCACCATCTTACGTGGAATAAAAAAATAGTCTACTGATAATACTGATGTCTATGAACGTAAAGATACCTAGTTAAAACTATCTTATGGATACCGCGAGGTCTCAGTTCAGGGCGAACCACTAGTTATAATTTCTGAATGTTCCCCGGTCTGGCCTGGTGGGAGGCTTCGGCCGTGGCTAGTTACCACCCTACTAGTAAAGACGTGCCGCCAAGCGATTTAGCGTTCCGGTACGATGCCGTGTAGAAACTGAATAGGGGTTATATAATTGCCATGCCTCTAACAGGTTAGCCCGCTGCCATCTTAGACTGGAGCATCACTTACCATCAGGTGAGATCGCAGTCAAGGTCTAACTAACTGTAGTGGATAAAAAAAAATCGGAATTGGACAAAGTGGTAACTGTGCTCATAGCTTACGAAAAAAGTGGTTTAACTTAAAGACGATGGTGTATTGCTTTGTGTTATGCTGCAATAGCCGAACTGAACGTAAATGCGAAAACATAACCTAATACGTAAGTTTACATTTTTGACCTTATTTTGCCCTGATACAGATAAAAACAGGTTGTATTTGTAAAGACTCACATGAATGCTACAAAGTATGGAAATAACAAAAAAAAATTGGCAGTCCCTAGACTGCCGATAGAAGTGAAACGAATATTTAAAATAATATAAAAAAATTGAAATATAAACCTTAAAACTAAGGTATTAAAGTTTAAATACGAATGCAGTAGTATATTTATATTTAAGACCTTTTGTCTTCATAGTAACGCGATCATGTCGGTGAATTAGTTTACGCCTACGAAATAGTGCTCAACGCGGCTAAAGAAGTTTTTACTTCAAAAATACTTTTTCATCATACTCGAAAAACGAATATTGGCTTCAGAGGTTATCGGAAGCAAAATGTAATTTTTATTCCCATAGGACTTTTCATTTCTCTCATCTCTGTTCTGATTGGTCCGCGTTCGTGCTTTAGTATAATGCGTTCGTCGCAGAAACCTGTCGATCGCTCGTTCCGTTCGAAATCCAAAAATGTTTGAGTGGCTGTTGTCTTCGATAAGTCACGTGATCAATTTGTTGATCGGATATACCTACGTCTTTACATTTTTTGAATTTTGAACAGAATTATGGCTGCTAGTCCAAAGAGGAAATAATAATTTATTAATTGTGTTTTGTTCTATACATTGGAGTAACTTCTGGTTGGTCCGCGTTCGTGCTTCTGATTGGTGCTTAAACGTATAGGTAATGTCCATACCTGTGGTCCATACATTAGCTTTTTCTCATACGTAATGATGAAAAATAGTGTGTGTCACTCGGGCCAAATTTTTTGTTCTCGGGCGGCGTACATTGAATTCCTCGCTACGCTCAGGATTCTACTTTAGAATCCTTCACTTCGCTCTGAATTCAAAATAGCGCCCTCGGGGAACAAAAATTTTCTTTGGCCCCCATAAAACACAAATAACTATTTTACCATTAAGAAAATATCGCATTAAGACCACATTAATACATTAAGACTATCGCTATTGCATACTGTATACGCTGACGCCATGTCTATATCTCTTTCTCTGTCTACGTTCTTTACTCATTTTACGTAGCACCTGGGAGTAGCACAGACACTGAGTAAGAATGTACTATAACTCTGAGCACCAGCGTTGCCCGAATGTTACTTTTGTAACATTTTATGTTACTTTTGACCCTCTCATGTTACCTCCATGTTGCACGACTCAAAAGTCATAATGTTACTTTTAGGTAACTTTTAGGACTTCATAAAAAAATTTTTTTTTTCCGCAATAATCGTGAAACGGAACGCAACCGAGAAAGTTTTCGTTCGTCGTGTTGGCGCACTTGTTTTTGGACTGACGCGTCACTCGCATGTTTTTCTGAATCTTCCATCCCGCTTACTTCAGTCTCCAGCGAACGAGCGCCTAGTGGGCACTGGGCAGTGTATCCGTCACTCATCAGTGTCAACATGGTGTCAATCCGCCGGCGATTGGCTAAAAATGACAGCTACAGTGTAACGATAGCAATCACTTATTTTAAAATTGTTCCACTATTGGCCAAAATCCATTGACGCAGACAAAATAACATAAATTCAGCCAATCAGAACAATTGAGACTGTAACAATGATTGATGCAGGTTTTACATAATCGCCCTGCAGAAATATAGGCTGTGTTCCGTTATAGACTGCGAGCACTGTTCAGTGGTCTTTACTGTGGAGAAATTCGTTCCGTTATAACTGACAGTAAACTGCTGCAGTATCCTAGGGAAATATATGACGTCATTACTCATTAATCGACGCCATCTTTGTACTGTGAGCACTGGCGTTTACGAGGTAATGTGCTCTCAGTGCTGACAGCGTTCCGTTTTAAGCAGTACCCAGTATACCTAACTATAAAGGAACGGCTTCGCAGTGTACTAAAGTGACGTCACACCTTACAGTGCTCGCAGTGTATTTCGGAACACAGCCATAGTGTTCTGTGGTGTCAATTATCAGTTTAGTTCACTTTGTTCTGTTTATGTGTTTTGTTTTTTATTTTTAATTATTGTGTATTAAAAAGTGCCATATTGTGTAGTAATTTCGTTTTCCACATATTAAAAGGTAATGTTACTTTTCTCGTGAAAATGTTACTTATTGAGCTATCTCATGCACTGTGATCTCATGTTACATTTGACTATCTGCTGGCAACACTGATGAGCACAGACATCTAGTAGGCATAGGGATGGATTAGTAAAAAACATATCGATATTCAATATATCGATATTTTAAACAGCATCGATAGTTATTAAACAGCATCGAGTGATTATTATAGATATAATATTGTCAAGCATTAGATTACTCCCCTATATTCAATGTACTCTGTGGATTACTCATACTTATGGGTGATGTATGTCAGCAGTCAAATTTTTTGTCCAATCGGAATCTGGATCATAATAAGATGAAACCGGATGACTTGCATCAAATGTGTTAGTGACACCTTCACTCTCCAGTGTGCATAACATGCGCACCAGATGCGCACCAATGCGCACCAGAGACAAGTAACATAATATATGATGCGCACCACGAGATTATCTCGCGACAAGAAAGAGAGATGTTGTCGTTGCCGGCTAATTTTTCGTTTACCCGTGTTGTTTACATGCACAAAATGCGGTATATTACAAGAAAAAAATAATCAGCATGTTTGGTTCGTAGAGAAAAATACCACAGTTATGAAATATTATTTTTATCTCTACTTTTGACATAACGAGACAAGTAACCATGTTTGATATTAGAGTCGGTAGACAAATAGAGATAACGGGTAGACATAATTTTACTCGTTGACCGTTGTGAGCATGCTAGCCATACAGGTAAAAAATCACGTCGATCCGTCGCTCTGTTATAGCGTGATTGAAGGACAAACCAACAAATAAACACAATTTCGCATTTATAAAATAATTATATAAGTATGATATCGATATTTCGCCCAAGCCTAGTCTGGAAGCCATCTTGAAAATCATTGGTGATTGCTGATCTGATTGGTCTGTGATTGAAAAGTTCTTGTTGTTTTTCGAACATTTCTCGAAATTATTTTTCTTTGCTTTTGAAAGTGTAATCAGTTTTGAAAAATGAACAACAAAAATAATTATAATGAAGACCCTTTTGAGTATATCAAAGTTAGCGAGGATGAAGATGATTCTAATGCTGTAGAGATTCCTTGTGAACTTGATGGGACTCTGTTGCTGTCGACTTTAGTAGCTCAGTTCCCTGGAGCTTGTGGATTGAAATATCGACACAGTGAAACCAAAACGATTCGCGGAATACGTCTTAGCGATGGCAAACTGCATCCGCCGAGTGAAGCGGGATGGGGTAAACTTTTGTATATTTGCGTATTCCCAAAAGAAAATAAGCGCAAGATGGAAGATGTATCACCTGAAAATTCAGCAGCAAAAACAAAGCGTTTGGAAAAGAAGCTCACTTGCTCTGACTTAATATGTCTTGGTCTGCCTTGGAAATCAACTGAAGAATCTATTAAACAATATTTTGAGCAATTCGGTGAAGTTGTTATGGTTCAATTGAAAAAAGATAAGAACGGTACCTTCAAAGGATTTGGTTTTATACGATTTGCTACTTACACGTCACAGATGCGAGCCTTGGCTCAAAGGCACAACATTGATGGTCGCTGGGTGGATGTTCGGATACCTAATTCCAAAGAAGGAGTTGTTCCTCAGATGCCTTGCAAAGTTTTCGTTGGCAGGTGTACTGAAGATATGACCGCAGAGGATCTCCGGAAGTATTTCTCTACTTTTGGTGAAGTGACAGATGTATTTGTTCCACGACCTTTCAGAGCTTTTGGTTTTGTAACTTTCCTAGACCCAGAGGTCGCTCAGAGTCTCTGTGGTGAAGACCATGTTATCAAAGGTGCATCAGTTTCTGTATCTAGCGCTGCTCCAAAAATAAAAACCAAATCCAATCAGATTATTTGGAAGGATGAATCGTATGGTTCTAACAATTGGGACGGTAATAGGTCTGGGCCCTCTGGTGGATCAAATGGCAATGGTAATAGTAACAACATAGATACATTAAACATGCAGAACTTGGGAATAAACCCTAATGGTGGTCCACCACCTAACTTTAATTTACCAATAAGTCTTGTGGCTGCAGCTCTAAATCAAGCTGGCTGGGGGGGATTTCTGGGAGGTCCAGGGAATTCAGGTCCAAATAATTGGCAAGGCGGTCCTCCTCATGGTAGTTCAGGTAAAAATTGGAATGGTAATCAGAATTGGGGACAAAATGGACCACCTCCAGTTTGGAATCAGGGTAACAATCCTAATTGGAATGGTGGGAAAAATGGTAACTGGAATCAAGGAAATTGGCCAAGTGGACAAGGGTGGGGGGGTAATGGTGGGGGTGGTTCTACCGGCTCAAGCAGTGCATGGAACAACAATTCCCAAAAATGAGGTGAGACTTCCAAAGAGATATTTTTATCAGAGATGTTTGTGAGGAAAGGTCTACTTGCAAGTTTTAATATTATTTTTTTTTGCCATCTGTGTACAGATTGTCTTATTGTTTAGTAGTTAATAGTGATAGGATTATCACAAAATATGTTAAAGAGCTACAGATGATTGTATTAGATTTAAGTCAACCTGTGTGTAATTTGTGAAGTGGTATGATGTGCGAGACTTTGAGTTAATAAAAGTATGTATTTTGTGATGGATGTTTCAATTGTTTGGGTGGGTATATTTTGTTCTATTGAGGAATGTTAGAATCAAGTTTGAAAAGAACGTAAGTACATCATTAAATGGTTGAATGCATTGATCTCAATTCTTTAGGAATTGGGTTTGAATGTATCTTGTTTATGGGGTGAGACATAATATTTACTGTAAAAGGTTATATGAAGCAGATGCGTTGGTGTCTGTGTGTGGACAATATATGGCTGCAGTGTTCCTGGAATTAGAAACTACCATCTGAGTGCAACCACAACAAAGTGGTGAGTGAGTTGTAGCAAAGGTATGGCCCTGTGATGTTTATTTGTGCATAAGAGGGAATGATTTTATTTTTGTAACTGTAGAGAATGTTTAATGACCATAAAATAATTCATAGAATGGTTAAGAATTTTAAAATGTTATATTATTGTAATCCATAAAAATTATACACAAGCTAATATATCGTATAAAAATATGGTACAAATATTATTCATTACAATTTATACTGTTTTTGTTTCTTACAGCTGTTTTTTAAAGAGTGTAGAAAATTACATCAATGGGAAGAAGTTACAAAGATTGTGGTCCTGAGGGATTGAAGGTACTTATATTATAATCATTTGGCACCTACTTTCTCATTTCAATTCACTGATACGAGTGGCTGCAGTCTGAAGGCGCCTCGTGAATTCATTGATCATACTAATATTATAAATGCGAAAGTGTGTTTGTTGGTTTGTCCTTCAATCACGGCGCAACGGAGCAACGGACCGATGTGATTTTTGGCATGGGTATAGTTGAAGACCTGGAGAGTGACACAGGCTACTTTTTATCCTGGAAAATTGAGGAGTTCCTGTGGGAATTTAAAAACTAATTCCACGCGGACGAAGTCGCGGGCATCAGCTAGTTGATGATAAAAACAGATTTCAGTAAAGAACATTTGACGTAGTTATCTGACCCAGGACCATCTGAATTTCGATGTAAAATGTGTAACAGACATTGTTTTTTTGTGCAGTTCTTGGATTCTTGGAGACATGGTGATGAAGATGAAGCAAAGAAGATAAAAGTTATTTTGTTGAATATTTTTTATTGAAAAATGTCTGTAATTAAATTAAGTAATTAAAATTTATATTTACACATGGATGTACATATTATTTACTAAAAGAGAGAAATTACAACTAAAACTTCTTACCACAAGCTTGATAGTCTTTAATCGAATTATTACAAGAACTAGAGCACTCGATACTCATGGTACGTATCTATATCACAGCAAGCTATAAAATTAACATTAAAAAATTTCCTGTTTACCATTGCACTACTTTATGTAAAATAAAAACATACCACAAAAATATTTTTTCCAAGGTTTTTTTCTTAAATATTACAAAAATGGAACTGAAGCGTTTTACATAAGTATTACTAATTGTTTTATTTAATTAAAACGTAATATCAATTTCTAAACAATTATATTTCAAATTAAATGACTGAACATTGACTACAAAAAATTTCATACAGTTTAAAGAGATCGTTACACGGCAATAACATAATAATCTAAACATAAAATAGTATGAAATTATTAATTAAAGACAAAAATTTTACACATTTCAATTGCATAATAAATAAATTGTAAAACACTATAATATTGTGTCAGTTCAATGAAGCACAAAAAATTATTGAGGTAGGCTTAGGAACTAAAATCATTAATAAAATATTGAAGGAAGAGCATAGAAATGATAACAATCAGTCGTTATTTTTTAATAGAACTGACACCATATAACTTTACAGTGATTATAATCCAGGACGTTATTTTATACCTACTTGTTTATGCAGATTACACAGGTGAATATTAAAAATCTTAAAAATACATAACACAGGGATTAAATTGACGAGATTTTTAATTTTCTTATTATTTACTTTTCAAGATAGGTAATTTATATTTCACTATGAGAATACATATTTTTTATTCTTTGAATACCTACACCTATTTGAAAAGGGCTCATATTTCTTTTATTAGTGTTTAGTCAAATGCAATAAACATACTATGTGGTGCTCTATAGTAGGTAATTTATGAATGACTACAGCACAGGACTACAGTTTATGGTTCTGAAGACATTTTTTCAGGATATACAACCCGTGTAAAATAAGAATTAGGTGCAACCTGCACGTCTTGATGCTGCCCCTACGTTCCTTCCTACCATAGTCTAGGCAATAAAGCTAGTGGACCCCAACAATCATTCCTCGGGCGACGAAACTTTACAGTACGATAAAGTATCATGAGTTAAACGTATATTATAAATCCATACTATTATTATAAATGCGAAAATATTCAGTCATAAATATTAAGTTTTAGGTATAAAAACTTAACTTTCGCATGGATTTTTTTTTTTATATTTTGTATAATTTTTGATTCATACCATACTATTATAACCCTGCCAAGTTTCATCGACTGAGGATTTAATGCGGGGGTCTCCATACAACGAACCGCCCCATTGCCTAGGCCCTAGACTACCAGTCGTTCGACGGAGGCGTCTAGACAGAGCAACGGGTATGTCGGGTATGTCACACTCTCTTTAACGTTTCTGTGGTGGTGTCGTGTGGTGCGGGTTGTTACGTTCCCTCAAATATGGTTGAGCGAAGCAATGGCTGGATCATGCGTCATGCTCGTGAACGGGTGCCACCGTCGGAAATGGGCTGCCTCTGTCTGCCAGTCTTGGCGTGTATTGAGTATTGTAGGTATGCTCGTGAAAAAAGCTTACTATACAATCGAAGATTACGTAAATGATAAAAAAAAAAAAAAACAGCGTGGATTTGATTCGCTCCAGCTATGCGTGGGACTGCAGTTACTTGTATCATTATGATGATTGTAAGTTTTGATGGAAAAGAGCAACCACCGAGTTTCTTGCTGGCTCTTCTCGGTAGGAATGGCATTCCGAACCAGCGGTAGATTCATATTATAACGATTCAAAAGCGCTTGTAAAAGCTTATTTGAATAAAAAACATTTTGAATTTTGAATTTTGAATTTTTGAAAAAACGCTGCGGGGTGACAGAGGAAACTGGCAGAATTCGATACAAAATCTCTCATTAGTTCAGGATCCTACCTCTCTCAACCATGTGAAACTACCGTACGGCCAGGTGCTACACAACTGTTACAGTAATCGGGTCTGGACTGTCATTTGTATTACTTACGCTGTGGTCCTAGACAGGTGACTGCGTGGCGCGACTGTGTAAAATGGTCATGTACTAGACAGGTACTTCCAATATTTAGGCAACGACACACACCTAATCATACTTACATTTTAAACATATCTTTTATCTCTTATCTGGCGTCAAAAACGCCCACGGCGTTGACTTTTATGTAAAGCGCACATAATACGCGACAGGAAATAATGTTTTACACGCGGACGTTTTGTGCTGTCAGATATGTGGCACAATTGTGTACAGCAATATATTTGTGGGAAATCTGAACCAGGTTTTAAAAAATAAATTAAGAAAAATTATTGGTGTTGTCCTGAACAGATTAATTAATTAACATTAAAATTGAAAATTAAAATAAGTAGGTGGGATAATAAGCTTTAAGTAAAGTCAGGGAAACTCAATTGGGTATACAGCTTGGATACCGGGTGCAAAATTTAAATAAAACGCAGGCTATTATTTTTTCATATAAATTATAAAAGATATTAGAGCTTTTTGATGTCATTATTTACCAGGCGGTAAATGAGTTTTAGGGACACACTTCATGCACGCTTTGATATAAAAACGTAGGTAGGTATATTACGGTGATGATTCTATTTCTTGTTTTCCTAGATAAATTTAGACAGCGATTCTTCTTTTCATTATCTTTAGTCAAAATTAATAAATTTAATTCAATTATATTTTCATCCCACCATCTCGGAAAGAGTATTTTTACTCTTCGATATCTGAAGGTAAAATCCGTTATTATCCTCTAGAGGATAAAGTAAATTGAATTTAGAACATCGTGTGCACGTTAGTAAATATCACTCGTCTATGAAGTTTGTGAATTCAAAACATCATTAAAACCTATTTACTTGTACCTCTATGGTGCCGAATTTCCATACAATCGTTTTTAATTTGTTAAAAACTCACACTCGTAACCTTGTTGGTGCACTTTTTAGGGTTCCGTAGCCAAATTTGGCAAAAACGGAACCCTTATAGATTCGTCATGTCTGTCTGTCTGTCTGTTTGTGTGTCCGTCCGTATGTCACAGACACTTTTTTCCGAAACTATAAGAACTATACTGTTGAAACTTGGTAAGTAAATGTATTCTGTGAACCGCATTAAGATTTTCACACAAAACTAGAAAAAAAACAATACATTTTGGGGGTACCTACTTAGAACTGAAACTCAAAAATTTTTTTTTCATCAAACCCATACGTGTGGGGTATCTATGGATAGGTCTTCAAAAATCATATTGAGGTTTCTAATATCATTTTTTTCTAAACTGAATAGTTTGCACGAGAGACACTTCCAAAGTGGTAAAATGTGTCGTCGTCCCCCCCCCCCCCCCCCCTCCCCCCCCATCATTAAAAACAAGAAAATTGAAAATAAGTGAAAAATTAAAACCGATTAAAAACAAGAAAATTGAAAATACTTAAGTGAAAGTACTTAAGTAAAACCTAAAATGAGTGATTCTAGTGACGAAGAAATTAACAGAATTGAATTTAATCTTGTGATTTTTTTTGCATTTAGTCATTTCCTTGCTGAGGTGGGATGAAAAGTTACGTGTTGCACTCGAGTGAAAAGATTTTTCACCTCGTGCTCTTTTGATTCCCTCGTTGACGCTCAGGATTCTAATTTTAGAATCCTTCGCTTGCTCGGTCATCAAAATTGAGCACGCGGTTAAAAAACAACTTTTCACTCTTGTTTAACAAATAACTATTGTATATTGCTAAATATTTTTTTAATGAAGTAATACTTAAGTAAAGGAACATTGCGAAACTTTCTAGATTTACACAATGATTTCAAGTCTAAAATATTCATTAGTTTGATTTGAAAAATATTGCCGTAACACCAAGCTGGTTGGCGTTGTTCATACATCGTGCATCTCGCCCTTGAGTATATCCCGCTCGTAAATATTGATTGCAACAGCTTACAGCATGCCCACACGTTCGACTTGGACTCCCAAGCGACAAATTATTTTAATATCTTTTTAGATATTTTATATATTATTGATAAAATAATCGTTTCAACCCTGTTTTTTTTAATATATGCTCCATATTGAAAAGTTTACAGTATTATTCACGCTGACTAAAATAATATTTGCTTAGGAGTTAGTTTACACATTTTACATGAATTTACAAGTGTTAGTGTATTATATTAAAGTAGCACTACTCTTTGATTTACAATCAACAGGATTTCGAGATGCAGAGTAACTACTTTAAGTCTTACCGATGGCACCCGATGGCAACAAAAGAATATCATTATGTTTCAATAATTATGTTGTAATATAAATAAGCTGTACCTCAGAAAAGCCGCGTAATTGACGGTAGCTGCTCTATACTTTAAGCTTCTTGGTAGGTCTCAGGGCATAGTTGAGGGAGATCTGTCGCTTGGCGGGCGCTCGTCGCAACCTGCGCCCGTTCCACTCGGCGTCTATCTTTCGCGCCAACTCGAAGTCGCTCTTCTCCTGTTCAATTATTTTCTCGATCCGAAGCTGCTCCCGCAAAATGTTTTTGACGTCACAATTTGCCAATGGACTAGATAAATTTTTAACAACTAAATTAACCTTATTATTATTTGTGGCCTCGGAAAACGCGGGTGGACTACACGACGGTGTTTTCGCGTGTATCCTTTTCGAATCACTTCTCAGATACGGCTTTCTGTCGGAGTAAAATTTTCTTTCCTTCACTTTTTTCTTCGGCGTTACCTCATTTTCGTCTTTTGAAATGCTTCCCATTGACCTGGTGCGTCTCAGTGACACTTCACTATTTAGTTTAGCGATTCCGTCGACAAGTTCCGCCTGCTTGTTGCTGTTTGCTGTAGCACGTTTAGAAGTCTGTGTATTTGAAACACATAGATTACTTGCTAAATTCTTTTTAACCCTTGACCTTGTGTTTGTCCCAATTTTTTTATAACTTTCCTGTAAAATTTATAATTTAATTGTAGCTTCTGTAAGATATTAATTACGAAATCACTGTTTAAAAATGTGTGGCTAAAAGTCAAAACTTTTATGTGGATTTATGTTTTTTTAAAGATCTTGTTGGATTTCTCAAAATCCTTTCTTAGTGCACCTTTAGACTACAAGGAATATAACCATCAAATTTTAAACCTCTAGAAACATTGGTTTAGGATTTGGTGTGTCAAGTCATGTTACTGTATAAACTATGTAAAGATTTAATTTAATATCCAAAGGAAGCTTGTGTTACAAACCTTTTTAGATCCCAAAATACTGAGTGCTACAACAAAGGCCGAAGGAAGTCTTTGGGCCAGGGACAAATTCCGCAGTTGACATAAGCTTTCTATGTACTGAGCGCGAGTTGGTGTGACTTCATTCTTTGGGCTAACTCTTTCCTTATCTACCCTCAATCCTGGCACTCTCAATGGTTGACCCTTGTTTGTGAGGAAACTAAAAATACATTTATATTTTACATAATAGAGCCTTGAGTTAGTAAAGACAACGATTTTTTAGAGTATGTTAGTTGTGGGGCAAATTTTGGACAAGGGCCTCCTTGTACAGATAAAATATGAGAATGGAAGAAACTTCACTAACGAATTAGCATAAAGCTGCTTAATTAAAGCGACATACCTAGTTGGTGTTGTTCCTTCAATGGGCTTAAAGTAGCATAGTTCTTGTCGCATTGAATCTACACTACCAGTCTCAATATTCCTGTTGTCTGGTAGACTGGATTTGTTACGCAATAGTCCGGTTTGCGGCAGTGGTAAGGATACACGGACTGATTGTACACCGTTTTTAGTCTTAATTGTAGTTTTTCCATCACTACTGACAGTTTTATTATCACCCATTTCTTGTTCTTCCTCCTGAAAATCGTGACAAATTCCATATTAGTTTAAATTTTTAAATGTTATTTCTAGGCTCTCTGCAATCAGTCATATTGCATTATAAAGTTCGATTCACATAGAAAGTTCATACACATATTATAATTAATAGGACCCTAATTGCATGGAACGCGCATACCAAGGAACACATTTAGCTGCTATCGTATACCGTCCCATGTCCATGCAAACATGGACTTTTGCGTAGATGTAGTCACTTTAATTTCCGCTGCATGTAAAAGGGATGCCATGGGATTCGATGCGGCGCGTTCGATGTGAATCATACTTTTGCCGCTTTTTCTGTGTGCATCGAGTTTCAAATATAAATATGGATGGAATGGAAATAAAACTAATACTATTAGAATACAGTTGTGAATTGTGATGTTTATTTATTAAAATAACATCAAAAAAGCAGTTAAAAGAATGTATTCCATAATCAAGTACATATTTATTTACTTATTAAATTTAAAACTTCAAAATTTTAATTCTATGAATTTCTTGAAGTTATCTTACTAAACTATCTAATATTATAAACGCGAAAGTTTGTTAGTCTGGATGTATGGATGTTTGTTACTCTTTCACGCCAGAACGGCTGAACGGATCTGGATAAAATTTGGCACAGAGATTGATTATAGTCTGGAATAAGAATAACACATAGGCTACTTTTTATCCCAGAAAATTTAAGAGATCCCGCAGGAACCAAAAAACCTCAATCAACGCGGACGAAGTCGCGGGCATCAGCTAGTAGTTCATAAAAGTAATATAAATTACCTTCTCCTTCAGTTTCTCACCATTTTCTTTGTTCCAAATACTAGTTCCTGTTTTCAATTTTTTATCTAAGAAATTCTTCAAAAGCCTGCCATAGTTTGGTAGTATTTCTGGAGAGACTCGGTTTATGGTTGTGCTTGATGGAGCAATTGGAGTTGAGGCTTCTGTGCTAGAATTGTCATCAGTTAATAGTGGACTACTGCGAACAAATTTTAAAATTCATAACCAAAGTAGTTATCATTTATTATATCTGTCCAGCCATTTATTTAACTTTTAACATAAGCACGCCTAGGTATATGAAGTTTTATAATTATGGACAGGCAACCATAAACAAACAAAACCATTCCTTCATAGACACAGTTTTTTTTTACAATAGTGATGTGCTGTGCCCTTTTATCTGATATTTCGTAACTCGTATGTTTATCTAGTAATTACCACTACGAATTTCCTTTTCTAAATATGTAGTCACAAAGCTGCAACACAAACTCTCATGCATAGAGATATATCTCTATGCTCTCATGATTGTCCTCTAAGCACCACACTTCGTTGCAGCTTATGAAATGGATAGATTAAATGGAATAGACACTCCTAGTGTGTGGCTGTGCTCTGTGCACAATAAAGCATGTTTACCAAATAGTACTATAAAAGCAATAAGTAAATAATATACCATACAATGAGATGAATTAAAATGGCTTACTTTTTTTTTATTGTTGTCTGTGCTACACTTTTAGCTAAATAACTATCAATTGTTGTGGGTTTTAACCTGGACTTAGTATAGGAACTATTAGCAGCCTTCCTCTTTGAGACGTTAGTGCTATTCTTTGCACTCTCTTTTTGCAACTGCTTAGCCAATATTTCGTCCTGTTTAAGACTGTCCAAATATTTCTTGTGAGCTTCCTGCTCCTCTTGTTGGAGTCTCCTACAATCATACATTTTCATAATGTCACAATCTATACTTCTATACTTTTTTTTTTTTACTCGTTTTACTGTTGTAATCAAATAAATATTATAAAATTTATTCATAGTATTAAAACTTAATACAATATTAAAATGCTAAAAACTAAATATTAAACTAACTAAAAAATAAATTTAAAACAAATCCTTATATAATTAATACCTATATATAATTTATATATACTATATAAATATCTATACTATATATAATATATATATCTATATAAATATCTATAACAAATCCTTATATAATTAATACCTATATATAATATATATACCTATATTAATATCTATACTTATATTATAAATGCAAAAGTTTGGATGGATGGATGGATGTTTGTTACTCAATCATGCCAGAACCGCTGAACAGATCTGGATAAAATTTGGCACACAGATAAATTATAGTCTTGAATAATACATTAGAGTTCCCGTAACAAGTTTTGTGAAAAAAATTTATAAATCACCATGGTGCTTAGTGCTCACATTGATAATGATATGTGCCAAATATGATTTTGTTAACTCTCATGTTAAAAAACGAATCATAATAATGATTATGTAGAACACTACTTATTTATGATGACTTACTAAGTGAAATAATAAAGAAATTGAAATGTGGTTTTGCAATGAATTTTATTACTGAACTGGCATGACATGGCCAAACCAGTGGTAGCTTCACTTGACAATTCAAAAGCACTTGTAAAGTTTACTTAATAAAAAAAACATTTAATATTGAGTTTGGACTTATTCAGTAAAGACGTGCATGACTGTGTCAAAGTATCCATAATAAGAAACATTATAATTATTAATGGAAGACGCTGTATTGTAGATTATTATTATTATTATTTTTTTTTTTTTTATTCATTATAGGCTTACGCTTGACCACATCACACCTGATGGGAAGTGATGATGCGGCCTAAGATGGGACGCGCTTGCCTAGAAGATGCCTATTCACTCTTGATTTAAAGATACCCAGATTGTAATTGGTGGGAAACACAGTTATTAGGTATGTGTGTATTAGGATTGTGTTGGCTTTGTAGATGGAAACTGCACCAGGGAGGTTTCCATTTAACCAATAATTATTAATCTACATAACACGTTTCTATATTCAATCATGATCTATTAATTCTCCTTCTTAGGATATAATATCCTAGGAAGTATCAAAGGGCTTAGGATAGCTGCAAACTGGTATTTTAATAGGAAAGTCTGAACACTCACTTTATAAGAACCTCTGTCTCCTGATACTGTTTTTGCTCAAGCCGCAAGCGTTCTGCTCTAAGTCTTTTGAGCTCTGCTTCATATTCTGACCTTATCTCTCCTGGTGCACTTAACCTTGGTAATGGAGTTTCTGTAAATATTAAGTGAAAAATAAATCTCAATCAGACCTGATAAAACAATAAATTTAAACCTAAAATCAATAGTTCAGAACAGTACCTGATGGAAGGTCCACATCTTCACCTTTGAATTTTTTATCGATTTCTTTTGGAAATTTATTTTTAATGGAATTCCAAAGCCGATTATTAACTAAATTCTTTTGTTTGGTCGCTGTTCGTAGCCAAGAACCTATTCGCAATCGGCATAAAGGACAACACAAAGCGTTATTTTCAATACTTTCGTTGAAGCAGCTCTGACAAAACACATGGTAGCATGGTAGGGTTACAGGTTCTATAAAAATCGACTGGCAAATTGAACAAATAACATCACTGAGTTCCAATTTTTCTAATTTTAGTAACTTATTTTCAATTTTAGACAGCCGCTTCTTTGACTTGGCCGCCATTTTTGACATTGTTTTTTTAATTTTTTGTACATCAACAGATGTTTATGTTCAAAGTGGGAAACCCTCAGATCTGTTATTAATCTGAGGGGAAACCACACTATCAAGTATCAAGAATATGTTGCGATTTCTATGCGTATAATTTACTAGCGATCCGCCCCGGCTTCGCACGGGTAGCACTAATAATCCTAATCTATATAATATAAACTATCCTATCTCTCAAGTTAGATCGAACTGCACATGGTGTGCGAATTTTATTTTATTCGGTTAAGTGGTTTAGAAGTCCATTGAGGACAAACATTGTGACACGAGATTTATATATATTAAGATTGCACAACCAACTCTTGACTCTGTATTTTTTTCGAGATAATTAATAAATTAAAAGTTTGTTTTAGTAAAATCGCCACCAGATTTTGGAATTAAAAGGTGAATATTATGTACCTAATTCTTCATAGTGTGAAACAAGCTTAGTGAATAATATATAATCTGTGGGTTTTATTGTTTATGGAAAGCTTTTCAATTTTCATGACTACCAACATTTCAGAGAGGAAGCCATGTTGATATTTTCTTTCTTTTTTCGTCATATACCGACTCACATGTATTTGAGAACGAAAAACGCTAAATTGAGACTTGCGAGGAACCACAAGAAACATGGTGGTTAGAATAGGATTTTAGTGGACAGTGGTCTTTTGTTCTTACATCTGTTTAGTGGACGCATGGACGCATTCGTGGATGTGATCATAAAATTAAAATTGACAAAATCTCGTGGAAATGTCTTCAATGCATTTTGTGGTTCATCCATTACCTGGAACAGAGGATCAATTGATAGATAGGTGAGGCTATTATATATCTTTCTAGATGACTCCATTACGTTGATCCTGTAATCCAACATTGGATGTTCAATGCAGCTAATGAGCATAATATTGTAATCATGAGAAAAGGTTTACTAGTAAATGAAGAGATGATGGAGATTCCGTAGATCATTATTATATATGACCAGTTACAGCTGTCAAAATTTCCTGTTCAGGAAAATATGGCTGTTTCATGGTTTTTGTCACCTTATTCCAGTATCTGCAATAATGGCGTAATCTTTAATATTGATAATAGACACGATGTCGCAAACCACGATCAATAATTTGCGAACCCCATTTCAATTTTCAACAATACCTACATTTTTATTTCTATTCTTTAGATTTATTAATTTTTTCAATTGGTAAGAATGATGTTCAGAAGTTCAGAACACTCACACTTCCACAAGCCCACGAATACCCATTTCTTTTCAGACGAATAATAAAAAATAATTAAATTTAGTTTAGTTAGCCGAGATAATACTTCCCGCTGGGGAAGTTGCCTCTGCTCGCCAATCTATCCTACAACAAATCTGCTCATAGTCCACCGACTGATCACATGATAACACAGAAAAAATCAGACAAAGTAGTATGCAAAAATCGTTTGCTCAATTCTTTAAAATAGTAGGTAGGCCACTTCTACCTAAGTGCTCACTTAAGACCATTTAATTTATCGGTAAGAAATGTCATCTTCATGATGGTCCTACTAATATTGTAAATGCAAAAGTGTGTTGGTTTGTCCTTCACTCATGCCACACTGTAGCAACAAATCAATATTTTTATGTGCATGCATATAAATAAAGACCTAGAGAATGATATAGGCTACTTTTTATTCCAGAAAATTAAAGAGTTCTTACAATAATTTCTTAAAAAAGTTTCTGGCATCATCTAGAATAGAGATAAATTACTATTTGCCATCTTAAATTAATAATCTTGATTAATAATAATCAATCTCCTTATAGTGAATTTTTATGCAATCAGTTGGCTAATTCTTTTTTACAGAATCTCTTAAACTAATCTAAAATGACTAGGACTAGATATAATTCTGTATTTTTCCCCAGGATGTGTTTTGAAAGGAAACTTAGATATAAGTAAAGTAAACTTAGTTAAAATTGAATCCATACTTCCATACTAATTAATGTGATAGTCAGTCTGTTTCGCATTCTGATGAAATTTGAGGAAATGAAAATGAAGGAGATGGACTTTCATCACTGAAAATCAAACAGTTGCCATGAGATTTTTCAAAAATCAAAATGCTCAAAACTTCTTATCTCTGTTCATTTATTTGTAATGTTTGGGTAAAATAATACTTTATTGAAATGGTTTGGCTTAATTTCATGAATTAGTTGTATGCATAGGGTATTAAATTATAGCTAGTACCCACTATATCTTTATAATCCACTACATATTATATACTAGCAAGTGCAGCTTTGCTCCCGGATGTGTTTCAAAAGATTTTTTTACTGCTACAACTACTATATTCCTTGTCTACATTATACAGGGAACCACTGTGCAAAATTGTGGCTTTGTAGCTTTAAGGATTTAGGCTGGGTATTCATAAGTCAGTTGGTGAGGCCATTTCTGCTAAACTCCAACTAACTAAACTATAATGACAGCTCTATTTACATTTATATTGCTATCCCTTTTATAATATTCCCTGCAGAAAGATACAGCACTAGATTAAGAGCTATCATTTTAGTTTAATTTTGAGATTTTATACAATAGAATTAGCCACATTGAGTGAGCAAATCAAATCAAATCTATTTATTTGTGAATACAGTTAGGTACTTACATGCTAGTTTTAAGAAGGTATGTATTCTACCACAGTGTGGTGTACAAATCTATCACATTTACAAATTTTGAAAGACGAAAAAGATCACAGAGTCCAAGTACTTACTATTATAATACATATTATGTATTAAGTACATTATAAAAACACAATGCAAATGACCCATGAAACATCCTTAGTGGTGCTTTTATGTCGAAAATTAAGAAATAAGCTAAATAATAAATAAAACAAAGATTATAATAAAAAGGAATGTATATTGAATGTATCTATATTGAATTATCCTATTAACTTGATAGTATGTGCACTTTTGCCCTTATGAAAGTGGATCTAAGATTGAGTATTTCAAAAGGAGGGAATTGAGGATCAATTCTACTGAAATTAATTATTTATTATGCTAATAATTACCTTGTTATGAGCTAATTCAAGTTTATGGATGATCTTAAACAGCTTAAAAATATACATTGTACATCACTTCACTCATGTGAATTGTTTCTTCTGCATTGTTCTAGACTTCGAGAAGTAGCAGAACGTTGGAACCGATATGGTACTGGAGCCGCACCATCTGCTCTTTCTTCCTTGCGGGGAGTTAGGGCAGTTACAGCAGGGCCAGCCCATATTGCGTGTTTGCTTGAAGATGGCTCCATATGCCGGGCTGCGTTCTCTATCATTCCCGATAGATTGGACTTGAGTAAAGCTGATGCGAGTAAAAATGGAGGGAACGGCGGCGGCGGTAGTGGTGGTGGAGGAGGGACAGGTGGGGGCAAGCAAGGAGGAAGTGGTGGCGGATGTGGATCAAGGCAACAGCCGCGCACTAGAGCCAGAATTATGCGGAATTCAATTCGTGCTGCTCCTAGCTCACAAGGTATAGTACATGACTTAACTATACATTGTTCCTCTTTATCAATTATATAAATCATTTTATTTTTTGCAAAAATTGTGGGTAATAACAGCTGTACATAAGTAGAAACTTCCCGTACACAATCTACTGTCAGAGACAGTGTGATATTACATTACTCAATTTGTGCGGGACAGAATATTATAGTGAAATAAGTTTATTGACAACTCGAACAGTTCATAGTAAAATAATATAGTGTTCAAGTAAAATAGTCATAGTATAGTTATGTTAAATAATCTATAATAGGAAATAATTGTGAATAGTTTAGATTATACAGTATAGTCTTAAAATAAACGTTGTTAGAGTAGTATTAGGATAGAGAGGGATAGAGATAACCGCGCTCCCCGCGCACACACCCCGCAGGCCGCGCTCCCCGCGCCCTTCACACCCGCGCTAGCCGCACCGCCCGCGCCTTCACCCCCTCTATCCTGATTGGATGTTAATGAGCGCTCTGATTGGTTAAATTCCGACAGCCAATCAGAGGGCCTACATTCTTAGGACTGATTTTGTATATATACCGAGCGATTTTGTGGTTCGACACAGTTCGCCAGCTACAGCCACAGCGGTACCTACTACAAGAAGAATAAAGTGGGCCTTCGAGAATCAAGAAGTAGTTTTCTTTGGAAAATCCCAACCAACCCGGTGACAGTTGATGTACTCTCGGGTACATTGAATGGTCCTTCGAACCGGATAAGTTGGGAAATTCTGAAGAAAATTCGGCTGGAAAATTCTTCGTGACTCTTCGGAAAATTCTTCGTGGCTCTTCGGAAAATTCTTCGTAGCTTCGGGAAACTCCGGGACAGCTTCGGGAAACTCCGGGACAGCTTCGGGAAACTCCGGGACAGCTTCGGGAAACTCCGGGACAGCTACGGGAAACTCCGGGACAGCTTCGGGAAACTCCGGGACAGCTTCGGGAAACTCCGGGACAGCTTCGAGACAACTCCGGGACAACTCCGGGACAACTCCGGGACAGCTCCGGGACAGCTCCGGGACAACTCCGGGACAACTCCGGGACAGCTCCGGGACAGCTCCGGGACCTCGCCGTGAAAACTGAACCCAGCAAAAATGCCAGTCACACGTCAAGAAGTCAAGAGCCGCAAGACATCCGCCGACCAGACTCCGACCACGTCGGAGGGTACCGCTACCACCTCACCGACCACGACCGAAACAAGCACGGAAACCAGCACAACCTCTACAGCCACGGGAACTGGCACCACGGAGACCACAGAACAGACTACAGATACCTCCGCGACGTCAGCGCCCTCTACAGTGCCATCCGTTGCAACAGCGAAAACGAAAGTTTCGGCCGTCGCCGCTGCCTCGACCACGCCCTCTATCACGCCGACGCTGCCAGCCGACGCGACACAGATGAAGCCCCCCTCAGCGAAGGAGGCAACAGCTACAGTACAGGGGCGTAGCCAGGACACAGAAATTTCAACAGTCAAGACGAGGAGAACTGTCAACCCACAAGAGCTGAAGCTACCACAGGACCTCCGCCCCCCTAGCAAGAGGGGGGGAGGGGGTGGATCAACCTACAGCAAAGCCAAAGCTCACAGAATAGCGAAAGCTAAGGAAGAATTACTGCGACTTCAGGTCGAGTTAGCTGCCGCACGCATCGCCGCCCTAGAAGCTGAAGACACAGAAGATGAATTAATTGAAGAATTACCAGAAGATGGTGTTCCCGTCCAGCCCAACCAAGCAGTCAACGAACATATGAACAACTGGTTCAACAATCAACCGCCAGCCCCCCTGTTGGCGATCACCGAGGCACCGCACTACCCTATAGAAGACCCGGTGGTCAACAACGCGGGGCAACAGAAGCAACCAGAGGAACACCCTTCCCACAAGTCTCAGCTTCAAACACCGGCGGGAGAGCAAACAGAAATATCGAAGCTAGCTACAGCCATCACACTCGCAGTCAAAGCAGCTCAACGTCCCAAGTTCATCGAGCTGCCCTATTTTGGTGGATCACATCAAGAGTGGCTACCGTTCCGCGCCGCTTTCTTTGAAACAGAAAGCATGTTCACCGCGATAGAAAATACAAATCGCCTACGAAGAAACCTCAAGGGAAGAGCAAAAGAAGCAGTAGAGGGGCTACTCATCACCAGTGCACATCCTACAGAAATCATGAAGGCCCTGGAATCGAGATTTGGAAGACCAGAATCGATCGCTATGATGGAAATGGAAACGCTTCGAGCACTGCCGCGCCTCACTGATTCAGCGCGTGACATCTGCATATTTGCGACGAAAGTCTCCAACGTAGTGGCAACATTAAAGACTCTCAGCTGCATGAACTACATGTACAACCCTGAAGTTTCGAAGACCGTCGTGGACAAGCTCACACCTACGCTGCGCTACAGATATTACGACTTCACAGCAACGCAGCCAAAGGAGGATCCAGATCTAGTGAAGATGGAGAAATTCCTCAAGAGAGAAGCGGAGCTATGCGGACCATACGCGCTACCTGAACAGGTGGCGTCACATTCAGCAACCACTCAACAGAAAAGACCACAGAAGATCCACAACGTTACAGAGAAGACGTACACACCCAGGTGCCCGGTGTGTGGCGAAGAAGGACATAGTTCCGTGGACTGTGAACAGTTCAAGAGTTTGGATTCAAATGGAAGATGGGATACAGCAAAGTCCAAACGCCTATGCTTCCGGTGTCTTCGCTACAGAAACAGAACACATAGCTGCAGAGCCAAGGTGTGCGGTGTCGACAGCTGCAAGAATTATCACAACAAGATGCTGCACTACACCAAGGCGACAGAGCAGAAAGAAGACAAGGAAGCTACAGAAGTAATTAATTCCACGTGGACTATTAAGAAGAAGCAGTCCTACTTGAAAATTATACCAATACAAGTTGAAGGTCCCAAAGGAACGATCAACACCTTCGCATTGCTGGACGACGGATCAACAGTAACATTGGTCGACGACGGTGTGGCCGAACACGTCGGAGCAACAGGACCCGTCGATCCGCTAAAGATAGAAACCATCAACGACATGAAGACTTCAGAATCAGCCTCCAGAAGAGTGAACATCAGGTTGAGAGGTCTCAACGATCATGAAGAGCAAGTACAAGCGCGCACAGTGAAGAACCTGCAAGTATCGTCGCAACGAGTCTCAACAGAAATGGTGGATGGATGCAAACACCTGGCAGACATCCGGGATTACCTCATATATGCAAATGTGAAGCCACGAGTGCTGATTGGTCAAGACAATTGGCATCTTCTGCTGACTACAGAAGTGAGAAGAGGAGACAGAAATCAACCAATAGCCTCTCTCACACCACTGGGGTGGGTGCTGCACGGTACAGAGAGTCGCAACGTCGGACGCAGCATCGACTTCGTATCCCATGTCACAGAAGAAACCGAAGATAACTTGGACAGCCTCGTCAAACAGTACTTCGAGATGGACGCACTTTGCATACAGCCTAAGAAGCCGAAGACGGATCCCGAGGAACGAGCCTTACGCATCCTCGAGAAAACCACCACAAAAACAGAAGAAGGAAGATTCGAGACTGGTCTACTCTGGCGCAAAGAAGATGTCACGTTTCCTGACAACTACGACAACTCTATGAAACGACTTTTCAACATCGAAAAGAAGATCGACCGAGACCCCAAGCTGAAGCTGAAGTACACCGAACAGATGGAAGCTCTCATCTCAAAAGGATATGCTGAACTCGCTCCGAAACAGAAGACTACAGGAAAGACGTGGTACCTGCCACATTTCGCAGTCATCAACCCAATGAAGCCCGACAAGCTACGAGTGGTGCACGATGCTGCAGCCAAGACGAAGGGAGTAGCTCTCAACGACATGCTACTCAAAGGACCTGATCTTCTACAGTCTCTACCGGGCGTCGTCATGAGGTTCCGGCAACACGAGATTGCAGTCACCGCAGATATCAAGGAAATGTTCATGCAAGTTAAGCTACGATCCGAAGACAGGGACGCACTCCGATATCTGTGGCGCGGGGAACGACGAGATGGTCAACCACCCGCAGAATACAGAATGACATCGTTGATCTTCGGTGCGTCAAGCTCTCCGTCGACAGCAATCTACATAAAGGACCTGAACGCAAAACAGCATGAAGATACGCATCCTGAGGCCGCAGCTGCCATCGTACAGAAGCACTACGTTGATGACTACCTAGACAGCTTCAGAAGTTTAGAAGACGCAATCCGCATCACGAGGGGCGTGCGTGAAGTGCACTCGCATGCCCAGTTCGAACTGAAACAGTGGAAGTCGAACTCAGCACCTCTACTAGAAGCGCTGGGTGAAATAGACCAAGCAGAAGACCTGGAACTCTATGAATCAGAAGAGAAAACAGAACGAGTACTGGGCGTGATCTGGAAGCTCAACACAGACGAGCTCACCTTCAACCTCAACTTAGCGCGAATCGCACCGACGGCGACAAATGGGAAAACACCAACGAAGAGAGAAGCACTGCGAATAGTCATGTCACTATTTGACCCACTTGGCTTCGCATCGCCTGTAACCATACGGGCGAAACAGCTGCTGCAAGAAGTATGGCGAAGAGGTACGTCATGGGACGACGAACTCGATCAAGACCTGGCTGAACAATGGCAAGATTGGATGACCCATCTGAAGAATCTCAGCAACGTCACGATCCCAAGGCGATATCTCCACTACAGCGACGCCACATCCTTGCAGCTACACGTGTTTACCGACGCCAGTGAAGCAGCTTACTCAGCAGTCCTCTTCTGGAGAGCAGTGGCACCGAACGGTGAAGTCGGCCTATCTCTCATCATGGCCAAAGCGAAGGTTACGCCGCTGAAGTTGACGTCCATCCCGAGGTTGGAGCTACAAGCAGCAGTCATGGGAACTAGACTCGCGGAAACAGTTATTGAAGAACACGAAAAGAAGCCTGACTGCAAAGTATTTTGGACAGATAGCAAGACTACGCTCGCTTGGATACGGACAGGATCACGTTCATACAAACCCTACGTGGCGCATCGCCTGGCCGCAATTGAAGAAGCCTCTACAGTGTCCGAATGGCGATGGGTTCCTACAAAATTGAACGTTGCAGATGACGCGACACGAGATGTTCCGGTAGCCTTTGACAAGGACCATCGCTGGTACAAGGGAGCCGACTTCCTCTACGAAACAGAAGATCAATGGCCTGTCGAAGTCTCTACAGTTGAAAAGGAAGAACCCACCGGCGAAGAAAAGATAAACCACGTTGTAGATAAACAGAAACCGAAACTTTCGGAAGCGCTTCCAGAGGTCTCTCGCTTCTCCAGTTGGGACAGACTCAGATACACGACAGCGCGGGTTCTACAATTCATCCAGCTCTGCAGAACCGCGAAACAAAGAGTCAACTACAGAAGAACCCAGAAGAACAAAGAAAAGGACCCGAACTGGCGAAGAACAAACAAGCCCGTGACGAATAAGCAACAGACAGTCCAGAAACCGTCGTCATCCAGCAAGAAGTTCCTCCCAGTCTCGGCCGAACATCTCAGAAGAGCGGAAGAGCTCCTGATGTGTTCCTCTCAAGAAGATTCATTCACAACGGAAATAGAAACCTTAAAGAAGGGCAAGCCACTCAGCAAAGAGAGCCGTCTGTACCAGCTTAGCATCGAACACATCAACGATGCAGTCAGGCTTAGAAGTCGCATTCGAGCAACAGCAGATGTATCAGAAAACTTCAAGAGCCCTTTGGTACTAGACGGTGATCATCCAACAGTCAAGCTCTGGATAAAGGCCGTCCATCAACAGCTGCATCACGCCGGTGTCGAAGCCACGGTAAACGAATGCAGGCAGCAGCACTGGGTGCTACGGATGCGTCCCGTCACGAGGACACTAATTCGGAGCTGCCTGTTCTGCAGGATGAAAACGCAAACACCACCGTACCCCAGGACCGGGGACCTGCCAGCATGCCGCTTAGCACACCATAAGCGACCATTCACCTTCACCGGAGTGGACTACTTCGGGCCGCTCTCAGTGACCGTCGGGCGGACGCGACAGAAAAGATACGTGGCCGTATTCACATGCCTGACTATGAGGGCCATACATCTGGAAATTGCTGGCTCACTCAGCGCCGACTCGGCGGTAATGGCGCTACGGAGGATGATGGCTCGCCGAGGCTGTCCGACTGAAATTTGGTCGGACAACGGAACAAATCTAAAAGCAGCAGACAGAGAACTTCGACAAGCGATGGACAGTGCCACATCAGAAGAAGCAGCAAAGAAGACAATCTCCTGGCGATACATACCACCAGGAGCTCCTTTCATGGGCGGGGCCTGGGAACGCATGGTCCGCTCCGTGAAAACGGCGCTGGCAGCCACTCTCCACGAGCGACATCCCACAGAAGAGGTTCTCTCCACTCTGCTAGCTGAGGTGGAGTACACCGTGAACAGTCGGCCGCTGACACACGTCTCAGTCAGCGCCGACGACTTGGAAGCATTAACGCCGAACCACTTCTTGTTGGGCGGTCCAGGTCGGGTACCACAGCCGGGTACCTTCAATGAACAAGACACTGTCTCCAGGTCAAGTTGGCGAGCGGCACAGAGGCTGGCCGACGTTTTTTGGACGCGCTGGGTGAAGGAGTACCTTCCCGAACTTCAACACCGGCGGGAGCCGCGAGGACGAGGGCCAGCCATCAAAGAAGACGATCTGGTGCAAGTGGTCGACGCCAACCTGCCACGCAACGTGTGGATCCGAGGCAGGGTCATCGCGACGTACCCGGGACCTGACGACGTCGTACGCGCGGTGGACATCAAGACCAAGGGAGGAGTGCTGCGACGGCCCGTAAGGAAACTGGTGGTGCTCCCCCTGACAGACGACGTGCCCGCACCGACAGAGGATGCGACATAATCGCACGGCGGGAGAGATGTGCGGGACAGAATATTATAGTGAAATAAGTTTATTGACAACTCGAACAGTTCATAGTAAAATAATATAGTGTTCAAGTAAAATAGTCATAGTATAGTTATGTTAAATAATCTATAATAGGAAATAATTGTGAATAGTTTAGATTATACAGTATAGTCTTAAAATAAACGTTGTTAGAGTAGTATTAGGATAGAGAGGGATAGAGATAACCGCGCTCCCCGCGCACACACCCCGCAGGCCGCGCTCCCCGCGCCCTTCACACCCGCGCTAGCCGCACCGCCCGCGCCTTCACCCCCTCTATCCTGATTGGATGTTAATGAGCGCTCTGATTGGTTAAATTCCGACAGCCAATCAGAGGGCCTACATTCTTAGGACTGATTTTGTATATATACCGAGCGATTTTGTGGTTCGACACAGTTCGCCAGCCACAGCCACAGCGGTACCTACTACAAGAAGAATAAAGTGGGCCTTCGAGAATCAAGAAGTAGTTTTCTTTGGAAACCCCCAACCAACCCGGTGACAGTTGATGTACTCTCGGGTACACAATTAAAATAGAAAATGTATTAATTTATATTTGTGGTATACCGGTTTGTATGCCTTGTGTTGAGTTTTACGCTGAGATATATTATAGAGAGCACTTTGACTTTGCTTAAACTTAAGCCATCTGATTTAAGACATCACATTTATGTGAAGACATAATTTGGTCTACTTTTGACCCTGTTCAAAGTCAAAGAATGTTCGATAGATCTCAGCTTTATATAGTTCTTATAAAAATGAAGTAAATTTGGTTCCAAAGTTCCACAGTTAAAGTGATTCATTTAAATAACATCATTATTTTCTGGTGTTTTATTCAGGATCTACAAGTAGGGCAACTGGTGTGATAATTGGGGCATCAGGTTCTAGTCGTGTAGTGTCAGCGGTGCCAGCTCCTTTTGTCCCTGAAGATCTTGTGACACAAGCCCAAGTGGTCTTACAGGGCAAAAGCAGGAGCCTTATAATACGGGAATTACAGGTATTTTAAATTTTTATAAAACCTTTCTGCAGAGACTTAGATTTTTTCAAATTCATAAACAAGCCATTTACAGTGTGATGTCACCTGGTGTAACACAACTCTTTATTTGTATAACACAACACAGAATAGATTACAGACATACAAGAAGAAGTAGTGTGCAAATGGCCTTATCACTTAATAGTAATATCTACCAGGAAACCTTAACAGCTGGTATGTTGTTTTTAATGCCAGGAAGTCATCGAAAGTTTTATTTTCCTGAAGTTATTTAGATAACCTTTTATACCTTGATATTTGTTCTTTTGTAGCGTACAAATCTGGACGTGAATCAGGCCGTAAACAATCTGTTGTCTCGCGACGATGAGGAGGGCGAGGAGCCAGAGGGCGCTGAGGGCGGCGACGGCTATGTGCCTGAGGACCTCATCTCCCTACTGGACGGAGGTTTCCACGCCACTCAACAGGACCAGTCGGTCATCATTGACGCAGACGCAATGTTTTCGGAGGACATCTTCGGGTACGCGGCTGTCAGAAGGTATTCTGTCAAGCTACGCTCCTCGGCCTCTTTCCTACCAGTAGAATTAATAGCCCTCAACCCAATCTAGCACGCATCACGCTTACGCAGTTTCCGTTTCTGTTCTGTGATTGGGTGTACATTTTTGTTTATTTTAGTTTTTCAAATCCTTGGTAGTGTCTTTTGTTGTTGTGTCATTGAGCCACTACATGATAATTCATTATGTTTATGTATTTACAGCTAATATTTAAATTAAAATGTTTTCATGATCATGATATTTTATAAAACAACTATTTCAAATTTTGATTCACATCAGTTAACCCACAGATAAGAGAATCAAGGGAGATATTATGTTTTATGAACCAAATTGTATAGAAACCTGCTGTCGCCAGCTTATCCCCACCACTCGCTACCAATACACATGCAACTAAATAAAAATAATAGATGAAGTCGCACTAACACACGGATACCGATAGGTAAGTGCATGAAACACGAACCAATATACACTTTATTGTTTACCATACAGCTTTCAATTTCAATCGCCGTGCATCTTACTCACACAAACGTCAAACGTTGTTGATGTGCTGTGCAAAATTACACTTTATTGTTTAGAATACAGCGTTCAATTTCAATCACCGTACATCTTACTCACACACAAACGTCAAACGTTGTCGATGTCCTAATAGTGGTTGACTAAAATGGATCTATCGATGCTCAATTTCTTAATATTTGGGTTTTTGACAATGACTACCTATTATGAAAAGTGATATAATACATGTTATGTACCAAAAATAATAAGATGTAAAAAATCGTTTACATATTAGATTATTCTTAACCGACTTTAAAAAAAATGAAATGGTTGAAAGCACTTTGGCTCAAAGTGAGACGAGCATATTGTGCTATTTTTCGTAGGAAACCAGCTTGGACCCCTTCCTGTAACATTTATCCACTTTTCTTTTCTTTCTGCATCCTTCGGGTATCTTAAATATTAATATTAATGAGTGATATTAAATATATCCATACATGAGTAATGAGTATCTACGTAAATTGACATTATATTAATTCACCTAGTATATTTTTATACGTTTCGTCAGCTAAGTAAGTTGAGTACATTAAAAATAAAACCGGCCAAGTGCGAGTCGGACTCGCGCACCGAGGGTTCCGTACAAACCTGTAGTAAGTTTTACGATTAATGAATTTAATGAACCGCAAAACTAACTTTGTTTGTAGAGGTTTATTGTTAATATAAAAAAAACTACGCCAGTTAGAGCGTTGGTTTTATTTTTCCTGTAAAATATACATAAGCTTCTATTGACCATAGTTATTTCAGATTTTTCAATTGGTAAACTTCGGATATAGGGGGGGGGGGAACTTGTAGTGTGTAAAAAAAACTGTTTTAGAATGTAGAAGTATAGCCCTTTCATAATATGATATCCCACTCAGTATAGTTATCATACTTTGAAATTTCAACCCCCCCGATTTTCCCCCTTTTTTAATTAAACTAAAAATAATTTTCGATTTTTTTTTATTTTAATGATGTTAAGCCACTGTTTTTTTTTTATACACTACAAGTTAGCCCTTGACTGCGATCTCACCTGATGGTAAGTGATGATGCAGTCTAAGATGGTAGCGGGCTAACCTGTTAGGGGCATGGCAGTTATATTAAACCCATACCCCTATTCGGTTTCTACACGGCATCGTACCGGAACGCTAAATCGCTTGGCGGCACGTCTTTACCGGTAGGGTGGTAACTAGCCCCGGCCGAAGCCTCCAACCAGGCCAGACCAGGGAAAATTCAGAAATTATAAATTTCCAAACCCTGCCGGGGATCGAACCCGGGACCTTCGCACGTTAAGGCAACAGCGCTCAACACTGCGCCACGGAGGTCGTCAAAACATACACAACTATTCCAAATTTCATGTCGATAGCTTTAATAGTTACTGTGATAATCGACTATAGATAATCGAGTTATAGATAATCGACTGTGACAGACGGACGGACGGAAAGTCGCACCATAAGGGTTCCATTTTTACCATTTTGGTACGGAACCCTAAAAATGGTAATAATTATAACTAAAAATATAGTTATAATGAATATTACTCGCGATAGTTTAAACGTTAAAATAGCAATTATTTTTTACTAAGTAGGTACTATTAATTATTGTATCACAGATCATAGTTTGGTTGTTAAAATATCGACAACAATGTACTCGTATTTACATCGTCACATCTCTAGGGTACCACGGAAATTTATCTATCGTGCTAGTGAAAGAATCGGTAAAGAACACATAACCATTGCGTCGTAAGACCGGCCGATTCATTGATAGACTTCTACTAAGCAAGCAATGGTTTTTGTTCATAATGAGTTAAAGACTTGTCACTTTATTAAATTTTGATACCACTAAATAATGTTTTATTGGTTTTTATGGGTAATTACAACAATATACTTGTACTTACGTGTGAAATGAGATGCCATCTTTCATGTAATTCACTTTGCTACTTGAATTTTTACAAACAACCACTGAACAGCACGGCATTTTGCTAAAAACCGAGAGAAGTGAAGCGATCGTTGAATGACGTCCGATTAAAGACAAAAATCGAAATTATGTCTATTTATGACCTGATGAGTTCGCACGCACCACGCCCCCTTAGCATATCTCCCTTGATTCTCTGATCTGTGAGTTAACCAGTTAAATTCAAATTTTGTTTTTGAATTGTTACATACTTCACGCCTTATTAAATTCAAAGGTTTGAAATTCCCAATGAGTTTATTACATGTAACTATACATAATATCCGGATAAACTCACGTGTTCTGTCGGATAAATGCCCGACTAGTTTCGAACCCGTTCGGGGCCCTTATTCAACAGGTTCGAAACTAGTCGGGCATTTATCCGACAGAACACGTGAGTTTAGCCGGATATTATGTATAGTTATAATGAATATCACTCACGATAGTTTAAACATTATTACATGTAACTTTTTCCTCAAAACCTAGTAATTTAATGAGCCGTATAGACAGAGGCCAATTCTGTTTAACAAAATCTCTCAACTTGACTAAAATGACAGCTCTAAATCTAGTGCTGCCGCTTTCCGCAGGGAGTATTATGAAAGGAATATTAAAATAAATAGAGCTGTCAGTTAGTTTAGAGATGGTGAACTACAAAATTGACCTCAATGATATTTAAAAGTAATAAATTATTCATGTAGTGGACAATGGTTAATTTTTCTACAAACTCGAGGGTAGTAACGATATAATGATCAGTCGCAGTGGAGGCGGCGGCAGTAGCGGCGGCGGCCGCGCCGGCGCCAGCCGCGAGAGCAGCAGCTCCACTCAGGAGCGACCGTCGGAGTTCAGTCGTTGGCGTGAACGGCAGTACTTTGGCCCAAGGCGCTGGCTCGAGTCAGCGCTTCGTGAAACCTCCTGGGATAAGGAAGGAGGTAATCATTTTACGTTTTGTTTTGGTTCTACTAGTTAAAATAGATTGATAGCCTAGTGGTTTAGACACATGACCTCCTTTACGGGGTTGTGAGTTTAATCCCCGGCCATGCACCTCAGGCGTTTTAAAAAATTATGTATCACTTGCTTCCAACAGTGAAGAAAAACATTCTGGTATAGGGTAGACTATGGCCAAACCCTGAGCAGGGTGATAGATGAGGTTTAGGCTCAGTAGTGCAACAGCAATAGGATGCAATGATGAATATGTGAATAGATAAAATTATGTATCCCTAGGTTGTGATATCTCTAGGTTCATCAGATATTATGGTTTCAGGGATTTGAAGGCAAATCTGTATTACTATCTTATATGAAGTATAATTGTCTTACTAAAGTCTGATAAATGATTTTATTTCTTGTATTGCAGTAGAGAACAAGAAAAAAGATTCGGGAATGACGGCGTCGCCTCTCTGGGTGTCTGAAGAACTGGAGTATTGGGACAGCAGCATTCGGTTCACGCATATTGCTGCTACATATAGCGAGCTGATCGCAATATCGAATCACGGCCAACTGCACCAGTGGCGCTGGGCTGATGCGCATCCGTACCAACGTAGTGATGTAAGTGCTAAGTTTTTCAGATTCGTCATTGTTTTTTAATTCACTGTAGATCCACTCAAGCTCATCGCTTTGATGAGAAACTTCTGGTTGCTATCTCGGAGAAGCGCGAGAAACTAAGAACGTCACTGACACTATTATCAGTGGGAAGACTAAGAGGCTCTTTCCCGCTCCTTCTTAAAGTTCGGGTTGTCTGGAGGAGATCACTTATGCCTAGTGATAAGACCGCCCTAGCGCACGCGTTGTTTTCTGTTTTTTTGTTTGTAGTTTAGTTCTATGTTATGTGTGGCAAAAAAGACTTTATCTATCTATCTATAAGAGACAGAATAGGAAGGTGATCCAACTAGAAAGTGAATTGTTTCACTATCTCTGAGTTGGGCATAAAAATGCGGCGATGTAACATAACGTAGGCTGTGCAAGCGCATCAATGTGGGTGAACCTCTAGTTTTGGGGGGTGGATAAAATTCACAAGTGAAATTAATTGATTAAGAAAGAGTCTAACAATTGAATGACGGAATCAACGGAATAAGATACATTTTATGTCTGTTTACTGTATTTTATGCTGTTCAACAATGAGTCTGTTCTTTTAGGTGTTTCACAACTTCAACTGTAAACATATTTTTGTTAACAGGCTTCTGGAGTGATTTATCATCCACGTGGCAACTGGTTGGGAATCGCGTCTGGTGAACGAATTGTCAATATTAGTGCTGCCGGAATACGCGTGTCTGTTCTTACTGACGCGGGCCGTATCTCGACCTTCCTGGATGAATCAATCGGTATGGTCCTACAGAATATACTCTGGCTGTTCTTTTTATTAGTGCCAAAATAATTGGGCTTACCTCATAGAGGTTTGATTTATAAAATAGTGCCAAAATAATTGGGCATAGAGGTTTGAAATATTGCAACTTGACCTTGGAGACATTTCAGCATTTGGATGATTGAACTATTCAATCTGGTTCCTCTGTCACCTTTTTAGGTCTGCACTCTTACGCAGTCAAAATTTCGCGGGCACGTAGGAAGCTATATGCTTCCTCGTTTCTAATTCGAACCTCAAAGTCTAGGATATGGAATGCCCTTCTGGCTTCCGTTTTCCCCTACTCTTTTAATATAGGTACCTTCAAATCAAGAGTGAATAGGCATATTCTAGGCAAGCGTGCTCCACCTTAGGCTGCATCACCACTTGCAAGCAAGTCTGATTGCAGCCAAGCCCTAGCCTATATACTTTAAAAAAAAAAGATTATGTAATTTAATTACTCCAGTATCACAGCATTCGGACGGCGGGATAATTATGCAATTAATAAGTCCAGTGTTAAATATCTAGTTATAACTCTTGTCTACAATGACAAAAAAACAAATATATTACATTACAACACAAAACATACTTTTATTATAATTTTGTAGCCCATGCCCCTGGCGCCGCGCGATTGGAACATCCTCTGCAGACATTCACCGAGTTTGGCTCTGACAAGCCAATATCTTTGCATGTGTGCTCACTGTACACTGTTGCTAAACTGGAATCTGGGGCACTTTACTGGTGGTAAGTCCCCCACCAAGTTATAATTTAAAATATAAAAAAGTTTTATAAAGAACTTACGATGCAAAGGCAACTAAATAATTGGGTATTTGACAACTATTAAAATAAATTATTTTTTAGTGATTATTAAATAGAGGATCTCCCAAAAGTCGTAATATCCACGCATTCAATACAAAACTAACAGGGGTCTGTTAGTTTTGTATTGAATAACTATTTTAAACTATCGGTTAAAGTAAAAAAGTGCGTCAAACTTTGATATTGTCACTATGCAATATTTCATACAAAATCCCATACTAAGCACGCGTTTTGTGGTTTGAAAAAAAGTTGCTGATTTGACGTACTTGTAAGTTAAGGTCAAGCCTTGCAATAAAACTTGCAGCACTTGGCTTTTTCAAATCCACTTGTATGTATGTAATCTACTCTGCATAAACACTAACAATAAGTATTTTATGCAAATTTGAGCAAGTACTTAAGAACTTAATGTTGGTAGGTACTTAATTAATATTATTTTTCTTTAACTAGGGGTGTACTACCACTTGGACAAAGAGCTCGGCTTTGGGAGAAACACAGGGCCCGTTCTCGCAAGCAACAACGTGGACACTCATCTAACACCCCTCAAGACTTGCAAGCCGGCCAGAGTGTTACTATGAAAAACGCACCCATGTATCAGCCAGGAGCTATTGGTATGTTACTTTAAAATGTTAATATACTTTTTTTGACTATGATCTCACCTGATGGTTTGTGATGATGCAGTCTAAGATGGTCTTACCTTTACCATTAGGGGTACGGCAGTTATATTAAACCCATACCCCTAAATGGTTACTACATGGCATTGCACCGGAACCCAAAATCTAATTTGGTGGTACGTCTTTGCTGGTAGGATGGTAACTAGTAGCAACAGTCGAAGAGAGACCAGACATTTATTGTTTAATATAAAAATTACGTGTGCTCTTGAGGTAAATAAGATAACTTTGTCCAGGATTCAACATGTCAACTGGTGTGCCAAAGGTGGGCATTCTGCAGAACGCAGCTTGGAACCTGTCTGACACTTGCCGGTTCAAGCTCCTGCCGGCTCCACAGCCCGACCGCTCTATCTCTGACAAGGACAAGAGAGATATGCAGGTACTACTCTTACAAATAGATTTACTTATTTGATGCCCTCACCTGATTGTTGTCAATCCATATGTATTATTGGTTTGAAAACATTTAACATAAAGATAGTAAACAAAAAAACAAAATATTATAGTATACATAATGTAATCGCAGCTTTGTGCATTGCTTGAGCAAATCAAATTATGCTTTTTTTATAATCTTCTATTGTATAAGTATGCTTTATTCTAGAGCATACATTTAATTCTAAAACTTGTGTAAAGGCAAGACTAAAATTGAATGTGGAATTTTATTATAAAAGAGTATGTTAATTCCAACAAACAGCTTTTGGACTTTCTTGAGGTGATGTGGTTTTTGAGGAGTCACAAGCCTAGTCTAGTCTAAGCCAAGAACTTCTAGTCTGCCTATCGGGAAGAACGCTATGTTTTTCGTAGTTAAAAATACAGAATAGGTAAACAGAACAGAATTAAGGTACTTGTGATTAAATATATATCAAAAAATTGTTGCAGAACCAATCTCCGCTAACTGTGTCATCAGTAAAGGCCTCATCATCAAGCAGCGGAAATAGTAAAGATGGAGGCAAAGACAGCAACAAGGACATGGCCGACCGCCTAGACATGCCTCCACCTCCCAGCCCTGCCTCCTCCACATGCAGCGATACCAGCACCTCACACAGTAAGATCTCTATTAAGCCTCTCTCTCTCTCTATTAAGATCTCTATTATTATTATTAGTTGACTACAGCCTAATAGCTTCCAATCGAAACAAATCGCATTTGTTTTGTATGGGTGACTCGACTCTGCCACTTACAATGGACGCCTGTGACCAAGTGCAGAAAATAATCCCAGGATACGACTCGACTCAGCGCACTTCAGCACGCCGTTAATCGATGCAGTTTCATAGTAAAAATATAGATGGCAAATTATTGTGATTCGATTCGACTCGGCTCGGCGAAACTAGTTGACGCAAGTCTTCTTCTTCTTTTCTTATCTATGGCCTTTAGTACTGCGTTTAGTTAGTTTGGTGGTCCGCAGTAATTCTGCCAGTGTCAACGTTAACTTGGAGACGACAACGTGTAAATTGCTCGGTTCTTGAGATTCTTGAGAGACTTCTCCTTTGTTAGACCTAGACATCACCAGGACAACACATATACTTACGCAAGTCTTAATGATACCCTTGCGTAGTTTACCTTATAGTTTTGTGTGTTTTCGTAAGTACAGTGGTTATGGATTTTAAAAGTTTATAGTGTTGTTGCTTCATTGTTTGTGTACAATTCGGTTTTAAATATTCCACATGTACTGGCTTCCATGAAATTTAGATATGCCATCATATTCAGAGTAATAATTCAGTCCGGTCCAAACTTTGTGACGTCACGGAAGTTAGCCGCGATTGTAGGTACGCGCAGGTACAGTCAACTGAAACTGGCCCATTAATACCTAATATTTGATTGTATTCTGCGCATCAAAACGATGTTCTCAGAAGTCATAAAGTTTGAATAGGACTTCGTCAATGGTTTAGCAAAAATTGTTGGTTTTTATATTGTTTAAATATGGATTACATGTTCCTACGTTAATTTAGTAAAGGCAAAAGGATTGTTGGTTTTTACTTTGTTTAAATTTGGATTACATGTTCCTACATTAATTTTGTAAAATATTTTTGTTGTAGAACGAGCTAAACGAGTCACAGTGAGAGGCGAGGAAGGCTCTTCCAATGATGGTACATCCAAACGCGACGAAGAGGAGTGGCCACTGAAAGAAGTCGTTTTCCTGGAGGATGTCAAAAGTGTGCCATTGGGCAGAGTGCTAAAAGTCGACGGGGCGTATGCAGCTGTTCGATTCCCGTCTGTGGGAAAGGATGGTAAAGAGATCGTGCCGTCTACGCCCGAGGATTGGACGGCGTTGTTGCAAGACTGTCGATTAGTTCGGAAGGATGACTTGGTGGCTGTAAAGTGGGGCGCTGGAGGGGCATCTGGACCGCGCGGTCCGGATTGCTTGCAGCGGGCGCCTAGGAAGATTTCATTGCCGCTTGACCTGAATGTTATCACGATTGCGGTAAGCATACTCTGTTATTTGTAGCAATTGCTTTAACTTTTGGAGGGCAGGAAGGAAAATAATAGATAGATAGATAGATAGATAGTGAGATGGTTGGTGATAATAATAAAAAACCCGGCTGAGTTTGTTGTGGGCTCTTCTCAGACCAGGGCGCGTTTGGAACCCTCGTAGCTTTAGTTTTAAGATACTGTAGTTAATTACCACCATCACGTCTTATACTTTGTAAGCAAAGCATAACGTTCAGAAGGTGTACTTTGTAGGTACCTATTTTGAATAAATATGTTTTGAATTGAATTGATAGATAAACTCTTTATTGCACACACTTAAAACAAAAACAATAAACAAAAAGGTTAAAAGATAAAACAGAAGGGTGCAAAGGCAGTCTTATTGCTAAAGCAATCTCTTCCAGACAACCAAAATACCAAGGAAGGACAGGATAAGAAAAAATACATAGATCATAGATAAAGACATACAGGCCAGGTAACTCGTAGCAAAACTAAACAGATATATTTGTCAATATTTGCCTCCCTTTTTTTAAGACGAAATATATGAAGACGCTTTTATATTTCCATCAGCGATAGCATTGTCACATGCACGTCCACACGACGATAACGTGACTTACAGAATTACAAAAGATAGATAGATAGATAAATACTTTATTGCACACATGAAAAAATACAAAGAGTACAGATATCTAAAAACTACGTATGCAAAAAAAAAAAGCTTACTTAGCAATGGGTAAAATCATACTAATATTATAAATGCGAAAGTGTGTTTGTATGTTGGTTTGTTGGTTTGTCCTTCAATCACGCCGCAACGGAGCAACGGATCGACGTGATTTTTGGTATGGGTAGATTGTTATATGGGTAAGAAAGAAGATGGGTATAGTTGAGGACCTGGAGAGTGACATAGGCTACTTTGTATCCCGGAAAATTAAGGAGTTCCCGCGGGAATCAAAAAACTTAAACCACGCGGACGAAGTCGCGGGCATCAGCTAGTTTCTACTAAATGTTAAAATTGTCTGTATAGGTGGATAACCGCGGCGTTCATGCCGTGGTGCGTCGTCCCGGCGGCGCTCTGGCGTACGCAGTGTACGCGGTAGGCACCACCCGCGCTCTCACGGACAGCACTTTCCCTACAGACCACAGCGCGCTATTGGGCTATTCCAACGGGCAAGCTATACAACTTACAACTGCAGCTGAGGTGAGTTTAATTGCATCTTCTTACATACTGCAAGTTTTTCGTTGATTTACAAAATTGCTATTAACTGATTTTTCAATGGTGTAAAGAATGTGTTATGTGGAACCAGCTTCCATCTTCTGTGCTCCCTAATGATTATAATATGGGGCTCTTCAAAGGGCGGATAAACAAATTTCTCAAAAGCCAGCAACGCATTGGCGGTTCCTCTGGTGCTGCAAATGTTCATAGACGGCGGTAATCACTTACCATCAGGTGACCCGCCTGTCGTTTGCTCGCTATATATATAAAAAAAAATGTAAGGAGTTTCAATAGTGATTGTTTGATGTTTTATAAAAGAAATATAGAATTTTACAGAATGTTTCTAAAAACAGTAACTTATACAATAAAGGTATGTTCGCACAGGGAAAAAAATTCGCCCGAATTTTATTCTCGCAATTATATTTCGTGTACGGATTTCACATACAACTCCATACAGCACAAAATATTCGCGCGAGTATAATACTTACCGCACCCCATGAAATGATTTCAAACCAGCGATTTTATCTTCGCTCGAATTTTATTTGCAAGTGCGTACACCTCCATAATATGATTTCTAGTGTTACAGAATTGCCAATATTTTTCGCAGTACGAACGTAGCCTAAAATGTGATCACACCACATGTGTCAATGCGCTAAAGCAACGTGCACCTTGGTGTTACCAAAAAAAAATTGGCAGTCATTGGGACTGCCGATAGAAGTGAAAACGAATATTTAAAATAATTAAAAAAAAAAATTAAAATATAAACCTTAAAACTAAGGTATTAATGTAGTATATTTATATTTAAGACCTTTTGTCTTCGTAACAACGCGAGCATATCGGTGTTCGCGAGCATGTCGGTGTTCCGAGCATGTCGGAGCGAGGTGTCGGTGACGCGAATCCACAAGGTGGTAGATTCTTACGACTTATCATAAGTGGCACAAGTTGTCCTACATGAAATAAAATCATTTCATTTCATTTACCCCCTACCAAAAAGTGCTCAACGCGGCTAAAGAAGTTATCACTTCAAAAATGTCAACAGGGAAGTGAGCCAGTGGTGATGATGCTAGACGGCAACGGCGCCATATACCCGGTGGCGCGCGACTGCGTGGGCGCGGTCCGGGAGCCGCCGCCGCTGAACCTGCCGCCCGCGAGAGCGCTGTCCGCGCACGCTCTGCCGCTGCAGCCGCACCACCAGCACCATCCGCACCACCCCGCCTTGAAGTCGCAGGTAACATACTGCTCTCACAGCGGTTGATAGGGAACAGAGCCAGTGGTGGCGATGCTAGTGCTAGACAGCAAAGGCGCCATATACGCGGTGGCGCGCGACTGCATGGGCGCGGTCCGGAAGCCGCCCCAATTAAACTTTGAAGGCTTTGAAAATGGCCTTGATTTACAAGGTTATATTGCACCGAACGTTTTTGCCAGTATTCTATTTTAAACGTACCAACAGTGAGGCGATCATACATTTTCATTACACACATCTAATAACCGCAATATTCAAACAGAAATCACGCTGAGTAGATGTCTGTTATATGAATCCACACTTTGTTATACTTTTATATTGGTACTGTAGCGTATCTTTGTTACGGTTGGCTGTCTTCAGTCATAGCCAACTTATTGAAACTTTCTATGCGGGTTGGCCGAAAACCGAATTCGGTCGACGACCAACTTATCTCTAAACCGGCTAATTCGGTTAACAAGTCCGGTTAAACCGAATATGGTCGGTTAACAAGTCCGGTTAAACCGAATATGGCTGACGCTTTTATCGCCGAACTAATATAAATGCACTACTATTTATTTGTGGACGTTTTTTCACAGTAAAAACGACGCGGTGTGGATGGTTCTATGTACCATTATTAGTTAGATTTACACAGTACAATTTTAAACCAACAGGTAGCCCTCATAATCCTGGTTCCCGAGCCGCAACTGATGATGCCTCGCGTTCTGCGCTGCGACCTCGAAGGTGTCCGGCAACTGCTGCATCAGCTCGAATCAGATGCCAACAGTAAGTCATCTATACTTACTATTATTAATATTATAAATGCGAAAGTTTGGATGGATGGATGGATGTTTGTTACTCAATAACGGCTGAACGGATCTCGATGAAATTAGGCTCAGATATAGATTATAGTGTGTTATTTGACTGGATCTTGGTATTACAATTCGTGCTTATTTTATTTTTTATCTGAACTATGATGCTAATAAATTGATCTTTATACAAATAACTATAAGTTATGCTATCCTCTACTACAGGGAGCATTGTGAAAATGAAAGCATTATTAAAGGACCTCAAACCAAAAATAAAAATCACTATCCTGTTTATATTTGCAGAACAACAAATTCTTGCAATTTTACAAGAGCGTTGCGATGGCAACAGAAACATACTGCATGCATGCGTGCATATGTGCGCTCCAACGTCCAATAAGGAACCTGACATTGGTAAGTATCTAATAAAGCCTCAGCTGTAATTTTCTAAAATATTATTGTGAACACTTTTAAATGTCATTTATGTGTGTAAAACGAATATGAAAATAATAAATCCTTACTAAATCTGGAAAATCAAAGACCTACAATGCCTACATCATCTAGTAATTACCAACTTGAAACATCTGGTAATTAACAAAAAGAAGAAAAAGAGGAATGTTTTTGCTGTCTATTTTTACCATTTTTACAATAAATTTATTATGAATTTTATTTCCTTTTAGTTCTGTATCTTTGATTCGTAATTAGCTGAATTTCAAATAAGATATTTATTGATAAAAACATGATAACTATGTTGTATTTTGAATATCATATACAGCCTTAAGGGGCCGACGAACGCCGCTCGCAATTTCTATTCAATCCGCAAATATAAATTTGCCGGTATATTGCTATCTCTATTAGGCTGATGACACATGATCGCGTGCAAGCGCGATAGCAATATGAGCGTTCAGAATTTGTTATACATTTATGTATTTACTTACTGTTTGTTTATTTACTGTTTGTATTTACGGAACAAGGCTTGTTCCGTAAATACCAAAAATGATGAATGAAAACTTGTTATGTTTTTAACTTTGTGACATTATTCTGTAACTTGACAATATAAGCTATGTTCCTGATTAATTAGTACGTAAGATATCGTTGGTTTTAATATGAAACAAATAAGGAGAAAACATGTCATTTATGTCGTAAAAATATGCAAAACGCAATGCGCTTACATTTAATTTTGGGAAAGTATTGTGAAAACATTATTATCCAGGGACCTAGATAAAAACACAAGTTCAGTCTAAATAATTGCATAATATGGTGGAAATATTTTCGAATCACAAATTATATTGATATTACGTTTGTATGGGCAATTCACCCTGCGCCGCCGTCTTAATAAAAAACTCTTTTCTTCCATAAGCAGTCGAGAATGCAGCTTTGCCCAACATACCAACTGGCACTAGCGGTGGAGGTGCTAGTGCGGAGGAAGCAATGCCTGCCCTAACCTGGCCTCCGGAGACATTTGAGGCTTCTGGAGACGAGGACAGCTTGATGGGACTCACTAATAATGGGTATGATTTACCTTCTTATTTAGAGCTGACTCTACTCTCCTCTGCCTTACTTGTGGTGGTTGTCATAAGACTTAACATTATCATAGAGTTAGTAGTACTACTAGTAAATTAATTTAAGAGGTGTGTTCAGCGGAATCATACTATAAATGCGAAAGTGTGTTTGTTTGTCCTTCAATCACGCCGCAATAGAGCAACGGATCGACGTGCTTTTTTTGCATGGGGACCTGGAGAGTGACAGGCTACTTTTTATCCCGGATAATTAAAAACGTGGACAAAGACGCGGGTTTATGTTTCGTAATCAAATAATTATTTTTGATAGATCATAACGTATTACTTCTTTACGTTTTATTACTTCTTTTAATAATATACATATATTATATGTAACAGAGACACAGGACACCTTTTATGCCTTAACTTGATTTTGATTGACTAATATTAGGTAATTAGCACTGACCAAAATTATTTATACTTATTTACAACACCAGAAGAGCTAACAATATGTTGGGATACTCTTTAAAAAACTCTTATCATAGTTTTGGGGTACAATTGTCGTCTTATAAATGTCTTGTGTCTATGTACACAACTTGGCCAAATGCGCTATAAAACGCCTACAAGGGCCACAAGGAAGTATTTTCATAATATGCAGCCAATACAGAAAGATCAAACATCAAAATTGAACAACTTAATTTTTGACACCTGTTCATTGGCTAAAAAGGTTTTGTAAACATATTTCTCGCAAATAATTGAATATGAATGAAAATGCTGACCAAAGATGTTTTGCGGTCGTACGCCTTCATCAAGCTGAAGACTAAATCATCAGTTGGTGAGAGATGATGAGGTGTTGACCTAGTTATTTGGTTGCTTATCATAGAAAAATCACCAGCAGTGGCACCAATGGTACTCCAGTGAGCGCGGACCCGGCCGAGCGGCGAGGGAACGCGCTGGCTGCCCTGCGTGCTTTGTGCGAGAGTCCTGCCTTACAACCGTACCTCATGCAGCTGCTTACCGCTAAGTAAGTTAAACACCTTCTTTACTGTGCTATTCAAATTAAACACCCTATTTACTGTGCTACTCAAGTTAAATACTCTATTTACTGTGCTACTCAAGTTAAATACCCTATTAACTATGCTACTCAAGTTAAATACCCTATTTACTGTGCTACACAAGTTAAATACTCTATTTACCACATCAAGTTAAATACCCTATTTACTGTGCTACTCAAGTTAAATACCCTATTTACTGTGCTACTCAAGTTAAATACCCTATTTACTGCGCTACTCAAGTTAAATACTCTATTTAAAGTGCTACTCAAGTTAAGCACCCGATTTACTGGCTTACCATTATATTTTAATTCAATCTTTTTGGCCATTGAAAAGAGTAATATAAAATTGTGATATGTTTTGTGCATTGCTTCCTATGCCACCAGAAAGATTTAACAGAGCTGAACTTGTACTTATATATAGTAGAACAGCTGAAGAAATGTAAATAACTTTATTTGTTTTTCCAATCTCTTACTCTTTGGGACAGTTTTATATATTTTTTTCTCTGTATAAAAAAACATATGACTATTTGATTAAAACCTTTGCAGGGATGGCATGGGACAGACACCTCTAATGGCCGCGGTGTCGGAGCGAGCGTACCGCGCGGCGCTCGTCATACTAGACTCGATTCGTGCGTGTCCGGATGCGGACGAAGCTCAACGATCAGCTGCTATCTTTCCTCCCAACGCCCACCCTGACCATTCGCCCTTGCTCGTTCTGTGCTGCAATGACACTTGTAGCTTCACTTGGACCGGACAGGATCATATTAACCAGGTTAGTAAACCCAGCATCAAAGTGTATTTAAATAGGATACGCTTCTAAATACTGCTACACTAAATATAATTATTTAAAAACTTTACATTATATGCCGCAGAAATCAAAATTCTGACAAAGATAACATTTGAGATAGAGCTTGTTAGAGCTCGAGAATAAAGCTTGTTCAAAATACCTATGGCAAATTTATAAGTAAAGCTTTATTTACAGGACATTTTCGAGTGCAAGACATGTGGACTCACTGGGTCCCTGTGCTGCTGCACGGAATGCGCAAAGGTATAGTGATGTATATGTATATTACCTATGCACTCTCAATGCTTTCTGTCATTTGACAGTATTAAACTAGCTATACGACGTCCGACGTACGGAGCTATTCGGGAGTTTCATTTATCTCGTACCGACATACCATATAGCCACCTCCGCTTCGGATGGTAAAGCGTTTGGCGAATGTGTGTTTTTGTTTATTTATAGGTTCATCGGTTTCCTTATATTTTGCCAAATAACTCATTCGATTTTGATAAATGTGGTATCCCTATCATGTGCAAGCATCTTAGCGTTCCGAATGTCATATTTATAAGACTGAAACTATAAGCTACTTTTTTATTGAAGCTGGCAAGACTGCGGGTTAGATTTTGTAATTGAATGTGAATTGTAAGAAATCTCAAGCAAAATAAAGCCTCGTATGAAATTCTGGCTAATTATGTTGTAAAAAACCCCAAAGTAAACTAAAATCAATATCTTGATGTTATGAAAGCTTGTGTACAATAGAATTAGCCACTCTGACAATACATTTAAATAGGGATGATTCCTATATCAAAAATGAATTATTTCTAACTGATTATTATATAGAGGGTCTTCCAAAACACCTAAAATTCACATCCTCGGTTAGTTTTAAGTTTGATAACCATTTTAAAATACAGATTATAGAAAAAAAGTGCGTAGTAATTTGATGACGTCACAACTGTGAATTTCATACAACTTCCATACTAGAAGTGCGTTTTTAAGTTTGATAAAGAGTTGCCGATTTGATTGAGTTGTCATCATCCCTATTCTAACTATTCAAAAGATTCCGGCCCTCCATTGCTCTGGGTTATGATGTTTCATGCTTAAATATTTGTTAAAGGTTTGTCATAAAGGGCACGATTGCAAGCTAAAACGCACGTCGCCCACGGCCTATTGCGACTGCTGGGAGAAGTGCCGCTGCAAAGCATTGGTCGGAGGCAACTGGGCCGCGCGCTGCGACCTCCTCGGGCGGCTCGCCCGGGACACGCAGCTCGCTACTCACTTTAACTCGAGGTATAGTTGGCTTTGGAAATAAGGCGGAGAATAGCTGTCGCAAATAGAGCGTCATCATCATCATCATCATCATCATCCTCAGCCGATAGACGTCCACTGCTGAACATAGGCCTCTTGCAAGGATTTCCACACGCCGCGGTCTTGCGCCGCCTGGATCCAGCGGCTCCCTGCGACTCGCCTGATGTCGTCCGTCCAGCGAGTAGGGGGTCTGCCAACGCTGCGCTTTCCAGTGCGTGGTCGCCACTCCAGCGCTTTGGGACCCCAATGTCTACCGGTTCTTCTAATCAACAGAACGTACTGTGGTCTAAAAAAGCATTTTAGATCACGGTTTCTGTCAAGGCGTTGTTAAATAAGTTTATACAAGACACTGGTAAGGTCTGTTCTGACGTATCTAGTAAGTGCTAGACGATCAGTAAGAAAGACGAAGAAGCCCTTCTCATCTTCGAAAGAAGAGTTTTGAGATCAATATATGGTGCGGTTCAGGATAATGGGTTGTGGCGCATTAGATACAACTTGACAACTTGGAGCTATACAAAATCTTTAGCGAGCTAAACTTTGTACAGCACATTAAAATCGCAAGATTACAATGGGCTGGATACGTGCAACGAATGGACGAACCCAGATGGGCGTAGAAGTAACGGTCGACCAAAACTTCGATGGTTGGATGGGGTAAGCCAAGATGCAAAGCGGATTAGTTTAAGAAGTTGGAGAACGAGCGCGAATGATAGAGATAGATGGAGGAATCTTCTAGAGCTGGCCCGGGCCCATAAATAGTTGTAGCGCCGATGATGATGATGATAGTTGACTTTAGGTAAAAATAACTCTGACCTTGATTTATATTATTATCTTTGATCCAAATTGTACATGTATGTAGTGTAAAAGGGTTCAAGGTGCTATATCCACACACATTCTATATTGACTGGGACCAAATTTTTCAGTTAGATTAAGTATGTCTCGCAAGCGATCCGTCGCGTCGCTTAAAGAGAAGGCATAATATCCTAGACGATATTATATAGCCGAGACATAGAGTGTTTCCCGCTGGGGAAGTTGCCTCTGATCGCCAACCCATCCTACAACAAATCTGCTCATAGTCCACCGACTGATCGCATGATAAAACACAGAAAAAAATAAAAAATATTAAGTACTAGCTGATGCCCGCAACTCCGTCCGCGTGGTTTAAGTTTTTTTGATTCCCTCGGGAACTCCCTAATTTTCCGGGATAAAAAGTAGCCTATGTCACTCTCCAGGTCCTCAACTATGCCCATGTCGATCCGTTGCTCCGTTGCGGCGTGATTGAAGGACAAACCGACAAACAAACACTCTTTCGCATTTATAATATAAGTATGATGTCTTGTTCTTTGAAATGATTGAAGGCTTCAGAGTCCTTATAATATTGTTCAGGGGTGAATCAATCCTGCTGTTCCTCGTACAAACGGTGGGGAGGCAAGCGGTAGAGCAGCGGCAGTACCGCGCCAGCAGCAGCCGCGGGCGCGGCGCGCGCAAGCAGCCCGGCTCGGACGCGGAAGTCGATGTGCCCGACCATGACTTGGAGCCGCCGCGGTTCGCGAGGCGCGCCCTCTTGCATTTATTGGGTGAGTAAACTTTTAAAGTTCGTCATGGGACTGCGATTACTTATTCACACATTAAATGTATGTATGTGTGTATGTATGTATGTATGTATATTCTTTATTGTACACCACAAAAACACAAAAGAAACAGACAACAAACATGAAAACTTAAAACGTAGGTACAATGAGGCGGTCTTATCGGTAGGAATGGCATTCCTAACCAGTGGTATATTCATTCGCCGATTCAAAAGCACTTGTAAAAGTTTATTTGAATAAAAAAACATTTGAATTTTGAATATCGCTAAATAGCGATCACTTCAACCATTGTCATGCGATTAAATGTAATTGTAAAGAATTTTTTTTTCAAAAGAGCAACTACCAAGTTTTTTGCTTGTTCTTCTGGGTAGGAACGGTTTTCCGGACTAGTGGTAGATCCACTCGACTATTCAAAAGCACTTGTTATAAGTCTACTTGAATAAAAAATATTTGATTTGATTTGATTGACGATCAGTCATTTGAATGAAGTCAAGTGGATGGCAAAAATGCTTGCCCACATCAGTCCAAATGACTTCATTTCTTGATCGACAGGGCCTCAAGGGCTTGACATTTGACCATGTGTGTATACTTATAGTCAAATGTCATGCCGCCAAACGACTTGAGACTCTTGAGTTGTCATCATGCCAAAATTGGGCTTCCAGATTTCACACACAATCAAATTTTGGGTTTATGTCACGTTTTTTTTAAGTTTATTACGTTTTTGTCAAACCGGTAATTATACCTGTAGTATACACGTTAGTTTCAAGAAACACTAAAAGGATGCAAGCCCTATACGAACTCTTGGCATAGCTGTCACCCTCTGTCAATTGTTTCTATATTATATGCGCTTACAGCCACATGTTTGTATATATTTTACTTATAATGTAAAATATAAGTAAAACATAACTTTTCTTAAAACAGTTGAAACAAAGTTATATTATTACTTTCACAGCTGACTGGCCTGCGGTAGAAGCTGCAATAATGTGTGGTTCAAATGGACAAACTGAGAGCGAAACTACACCAAACAGTCCAGCGCCTCACCAGTCTGGGACTACTCTGTTAGACAAATTCACACATGCTCTTATCGTCAAATGCACCAATGAGGTTAGTTGCACACAAAATTAATCTTAAAATTAATCCATTTATTCCCAATTTTTCGACAAAACTTCTAAAATAACAGTAACATATCAAACTTATATTGTCATTGTCTCTTGTATTAGGAAATAGCCAACATTTTTCTAAATACTTTTTTACATTTTTTTAATGTGTAAACATATGAACATTGTAACAACAACAAAAAAATGTCAACAATGTTTCATCTAAGTTGTACCATTTTGAGGTCACTAATATTTTTAGAACCCCAATTTTTGTAATTATATGTTCACATTAGTTTTTTGAGTTTAAATATACCTAGGCTAAATAAAATTAGGATAACTTTTTAAGAAGCATTGTGTAGTGACAAAAGATAATTCTTTTTTCAGATGTTAGATACATTATTAAACACATTGATCAAGGAACAACAGAATGATGCCATACCAGGACGTGCGGAACGCGCCCGCGAAGTCACTCGGCGATTCGTGCGCTCTGTAGCTAGGATATTTGTTATATTTAGTGTTGAAATGGCCCCTGGTGTCGCTAAGAAAAAAGGGTAAGTAAACTAATTGTAATGGGCAGTTTTCACACAACTTGAAAGCGTCCACCATTAGTTTGCCTGGCCATTGAAGCAGAGCGGAGCGGTTATGTGTTGGGCGGATCAATCGGATTTATAGCTGATGACGTGATAATTTTATCCAGGGTATGTTTCGATATACACTGCAATCACTGTTCAGTGCTCTTACTGGGGAGAAATTCGTTTCGTTATAGACTGACAGTATACTGCCGCATTATCCTAGGGAAATATTTGACGTCATAAATCGTCACCATTTTTGTACCGTGAGCACTGGCGTTTTCGAGGTAAGGTGCTCTCAGTGCTGACTGCTTTCCGTTTTAAACAATAACCAGTATAGCTAACTATAAAGGAACGTCTTCGCAGTATACTAAATTGACGTCACACCTTACAGGTGCTCGCAGTGTATATCGGAAATTACCCTATGTCACCTGCCGGGACCCTATGTCATCTAATTGGTCAGCTTGGCACATCTTCGTTCTGCTCCCCTTCAGTAGTCAGGCAGCCTTCTAGTGAAAGTGTAAACTAACTTGCACACTATCTTTATCTGTCTAGTGTGTATGTAATGTGGGTTGTAACCCAATTTTGTGTCCCATTCCAGGCCTTTAACAATAACTGCATCGCTGGTGCGTTGCAAGCGCGTATTCGCCGCTCTTGTGGCACTAGCAGTGGAGGAATTGGTAGAGGCAGCGGACGCGTTGCTGGCGCCCGTGCGTTTAGGTGTGGTTCGTCCCACCGCACCCTTCCCCCTCGCGACTACCTATGTGGACTTGGTCAACGGCAGTGAGGACTTGTTTGGTGTGGAGCCTTTATCTACCGGACACTCGCGTCTCATGCATCCACGAAGGTATGGTCAAATTTGTATTGCAGCTTTATACCAGTTATAATTTTTTTATATTTTTTGATTTAATTAGTGGTAGATTCTTACGGCTTATCATAAGTGGCACAAGTTGTCCTACATGAAATAAATCATTTTCATTTTCATTTCCATTTTCAATTTAATGAACACATAAACATTAATATATTTAAAGACACAGATTCTTCCTCTACTAAAATTAGTGCTTCAGAATTATTATAATCATGAAATCGATGCTAACTTTCCTCAACATTACACAGGGAATTAAACGTCGCCGGGGCTCGGGCTGCAGCTAGCGGAACATCTATGGGAAGTTCCACTCTCGTGCCCGATCGATCGTCGACGCCCGTAGCTACGGAATACCCTGACGATGTCGCGGGCGAAGCCCTAGGGGGCGACGATGACGCCTCGGAAACCGATGAGCCTAATATACCCCCTCCCGTACAGCCGACTGAGTCGCAGCATCACGATGATCCTATGGGAGACAGGTAAATAAGAACCACAATCATAATCTGTATAGTACTTAAAAATGAAATACACTTATTTTGGTCCGGGGGGTCTGATTGACAGACCCTCCCACTAGGTGGCCGGACGACATAAACGAGTCTCAGAGAGTCGCCGGATTCAGGCAGCGCAAAGCGGTGTGTGAAAGTCCCTACAAGAGACCTATGACCAGCACAGGTCGTCAATCGGTTGACAACGACGACGAGGGGTGTATTGTAGAAAGTAGGGATATAATAAGCGTGACAGTATATTAATTGGTAAACAATTATGAATATATTGATAAAGTTTTTCGTCTGATTATAATAACAGCCGGTAATTATAATAAGATCCTTACAAATGGAAACAAAAGTACCGGAATTGACGATTAAAACGAGACTAAAATAGGACAATCTATACGAATCGATACTAATATAAATGCCTACTATTCTATACTATATACTTGTAAGTATTCTGTTACCTTTCACTGTCTATCTGTTGAGGCTTATGACAAAATTTGGTAATGAGATTGCTTGCTTGCATCCCAGAGAGGAGCATATCATCTCCAAATCCATGTGGACGAAAATGTGTCGTATCCTCTAGGTCTAGATTCTAGTGTTTATCTAATTGGGAGTCTTACATCTTAATTTTTTTTCCTTACATCGTGTTTATAGTTTGTATCTCCCCATTACTAACATAATTTGAGTTAATTGCAGCTATTTGGATTTTAACAGAGGTCAAGAACAGCACGTGGTAGTGGAAAACGGAACAGAGCGCGCCGAGGGCGGCGAAAGTGAGAGTGAACTAGACTTGTTGGCTGAAGTGGAGACGGAGAGCGATTCCGACGACCAGGACAACGCAGAGTCCGCACAGCGCAGCGTGCAGACGGGAGCCACGCAAGGCTCTGATGCCGGTAAGGAAGAGTTACTAATTTACTAGCTTATGCCCGCGACTTCGTCCGCGTTTATTGAGGATTTTTGGTTCCCGCGGGAACCCTTTAATTTTCCGGGATAAAAAGTAGCCTATGTGTTATTCTAGACTATAATCTATCTCTGTGCCAAATTTCGTCCAGATCCGTTCAGCCGTTCTGGCGTGATTGAGTAACAAACATCGATCCATACATCCATCCATCCAAACTTTTGCATTTATAATATTAGTATAGATAGAACTTCTTAGTAGAATTTCATGCTGGCTCGACTCTGTAGATGTTATTTCTAAACTTATTGTACAATCTTGACAGTTAGCTTATACATATTTTTATAGATTCTTGAAGATCAGAAACAATGTTTTCTGCCTAAAACAATAAATTTTATTTTTCCATATAACAGCTTGAAATATCTATCTTTGTGAAAAAGTAAATTTACTATTGTTTGAAGAGGTGAAATGTTATTATATAGTCAGAAAATATGTGAAACAAAGCTTCATGACCAGATTGATATTCTCGATAACTTGTAATAATCATCAAATAAAAATTTGTCTAACCTATTTGCTACTATATCAAATGGCTTTTGCTCATCTTAACACTTCTATTTAAAATACCTATCAAAAAATTAAAGATAATTAAATAACGCCAGGGCAGTCGCCCAATGTATTATTTTTGAAATTATCTGGTGCACTGCGACAGGCATAGCATCTCTGCTGCTATACCCAGAAGACGAGAGCGGAGACTCCACTCAGCCTGAGGACGAGGACTCGGAAGCTGGGGAGACTGATGAGCAGGACGCTGAAGCAGAACCGCCCTTCTCTGATGGAGGGGAGCCTGTGGAACGACGATCCGCGCCGCCCTCTAGACCGAACCTTGCACCGCATTCTATGCAATGGGCTATACGGTAAGTATTTATTCCAGTGCTGTAACTTATTATAGTCTTCAGGGCGATTGGCTAAAAATGACAGCTACAGTGTAACGATCGCAATTACCTCTGATTGGTTAACATTATTCCACTATTGGCTAAAATCCATTGACGCAGCAAAAATACCATAAATTCCGCCAATCAAATCAATTGAGACTGTAATAATGATTGATGCAGGTTTTATACAATCGTCTTGCTGATTTTAAATTCAGTGGAATTCTGACAGTTGTCATAGTCAGTTGTCACAAACATTTTTGTGTGTTTTTTTACTCTTTAGAAATATGTGGCAAATCTAATTTATTCTTGCTAATAAAAGGGTAAAACTGGCCTTAGCAAATTGAATGCCAATGCTAAAAACAGTGGAACTACTCTAATGCTTCAAATATTTAGAAACTGTCTTTCTTTCTTACTCATACTGAGAACATCAAAGTCTGTGTGAAAAGCGAGACAGAATGTCTGAACTGCGAACAATCTAAAAGTCTAGTGTTCTGTAGTGTGGTCAAGTTCAAAATGTATGATCCTTTCCTGTGTGCGTAAAAAATTTCTGACCAACAATAAATGGGACCGGCCTGCCCCCCGATCATGTAAGAATGGCCGATCAAAACGTTAAAGTTCGTCGACAAAGTTTATAAACTATAACATCATTATATTAGAGCTCAATTTCGTGTGCCCATTCTTGTACGTTTAGGTATGTACGATACTCTAACGTATAAGAACACGGATACACGAAATTGAGCTCTAATTCAATGCTATTATGGTTTATTTTACTTTGACGACGAACTTACCGTTTTGATCGGCCATTCTTACATGATTGGGGGGCTGATTCCGTCACTTTTGATGGTTCTGTGGAATCTATGGTCTCTAAGGAATATGCAATGTCTTTTTAGCCACTTTTTAGTCTTAGGCCCATATTACACTATACTATAATATATAGGATCCTATATATTATAGTATAGTGTAATATGGGCCTTAAATATTAATTTTTTTTAGATCACACAAGACTAACTCTGAGTTGCTCGAAACTATTTTAAAAATTTAAGTTTTGATTAAACTAATTTAATCACAAGACTCCATACGATTCTTGCGATTAAATTAGTCTAAGTACCTACCACTTAAATGTTTGTATTTGTTTCGTGCAACTCAGCGTAAAAGTCTCAAAATTTTAATTTGTTTTAGATCCCGCAAGACTAAAAATCTTAAATATTAATTTGGTTTATGATCCCGCAAGACTAAAAGTCTTAAATATTAATTTGTTTTAGATCCCGCAAGTTGATTTTAGTCTTAAATGTTAATTTGTTTTAGATCCCGCGAGACTGCTCGCGGAACAAGCACCGGCACCGGCGGCGTGAGGTTAACAGGCGGTTCTTCGCTAGTGTTCATCGACCCCGCGTCACTGCGCCGTTCGACGAACGCCGCCGCCGCTGGCGCCCACGATCCTAATTCTACTTCAACGACAGCGTCTTTCCTCGCCCGGGCTTTCGGTAAGTAGTTCTAAATTTAAAAAACTGTAGATCTGACTTAAACAGACGCTAATCCCATACAACACACGGGTTTAACATCACTTAACCGTGCATAGAGTTTTTGTAATAAGACCCAAACTGTCTTACCAGTTTCGACTCCTCATTTCACTTTGGTATAAATGCTAGAATATGCTAATTAGTATAAGACCAGCATTCTTCAAACTATTGCGCCAAATCGAGAAGGCTATTTGTCCTGTCAACTATGATTTCATAATCGATTCCATTCCTTGAATTATCTTTGTATACTATATATTTTGGTCCTAATTAAACACAGTGTGGAGAATTGGTCGGAATTTTTCTCCATCTGCTACAAGTACATCTTTTTATCCGTAGGTGTTGTAATACGCCAAATCGCCGATCTACTATGGGAGTACGAACGCGTGACGATTCCCTTGCCACGCATGTTACCGCTGGCATACCGTGAGGCGTTACGCCTGCAGTGTTACCTCGAAAGACAGCTCAAACAGACCTGGGACTGGCTGGTCACTGTCATGGATGCTACCGAGGCTCAACTGCGGTAAGCATATCTTGCTGTCCTTTTTTTAGAAATATACTGTTCCTTCTCTCTAATGGATACCATATTATTACAGGTTTTGGTGTAAGTGTATTTTGCAAAATTGAAATTAAATGTCACGAATTTGTTATATTGCACAAAGCGCTGCATCAGGAAGGCACCAAAATCTTATGCAGGATATATGTGCTCGATCGTTTTCATTGTACATGTATGTACATGTGTATTAACTGCAACTGCGATGAATGCTTATTGGTGTATGTTTGTTAAAGATTTGGTGCATCATTGACGTCGAACAACGCAAGCACTTCGAGCGGGGAAGCTCGTTCGTCAGCCCCTGCGGCTCGGCGTGCCACCTCTCTGACGTCGCCTGTTACTAGGATTATTGGCTTTTCGGAAGGACCGCGAGCTAGAGACCGAGAACAAGGTACCTATAATCGACTTTAACGTTGTACTATTCAAACATATCTAGGATCCCAGAATTCGTTAATATGAATCAGCTCCAATATATTATATCTGTTTAAAAGTTCAACAAGTAACATGTCAAATGAGTAGTCATTAGAAACATTTTAACTTAAGACCACATTACTAGATTAGTTAACATAATTTTTTGATCTACTTTCGGTTTTTTATATTGTCTATGCCTCTATAAATTTTGTAAGCTTCTATGAGAGCGAAAGAAACAAATACGTTAAAATGCGTCCAATAGACACAAAAATTGAAGAATTGGTGCTAGTGTTCTTTAATCAACTTTGTTGTAGGTGTTGAGTCAGTAAACGCGCGGCGCGAATTCCTCGCATACTGTCTTTCCTTACTGCGAGCGCACAGTGCGGAACACGCTGAACAATTACCCGTGCTGGATGTTGCGGCGCTCAAACACGTGGCCTACGTACTGGACGCACTAGTGTACTACATGCGAGCCGCGCAGCCGCAACCGCACCATCATCAGCACCTGTGGACAGCGGTATGGGCTTTTGGCAATATCTCCTTTAGACTGTAGGAATGTCTGCTCACATTTCGGAACACGCTGAACCATTACCCGTGCTGGATGTTGCTGCACTCAAACACGTGGCCTACGTACTGGACGCACTAGTGTACTACATTTGAGCCGCGCTGCCGCAACCGCACCATCATCAGCACCTGTGGACAGTGGTATGTGCTTTTGGCAATATCTCCTTTAGACTGTAGGAATGTGTGCTCACTTTTCGGAACACGCTGAACAATTACCCGTGCTGGATGTTGCGTCGCTCAAACACGTGGCCTACGTACTGGACGCACTAGTGTACTACATTTGAGCCGCGCTGCCGCAACCGCACCATCATCAGCACCTGTGGACAGTGGTATGTGCTTTTGGCAATATCTCCTTTAGACTGTAGGAATGTGTGCTCACTTTTCGGAACACGCTGAACAATTACCCGTGCTGGATGTTGCGTCGCTCAAACACGTGGCCTACGTACTGGACGCACTAGTGTACTACATGCGAGCCGCGCAGCCGCAACCGCACCATCATCAGCACCTGTGGACAGCCGTATATGTGGCTATTGAGTATTTTTTTAACAGCATGTCTTGTTTTGTGTTTTTTCAGATTTATTTATTTATATCTTGAGTATTTGGGAAGTGAGAAGAATATCTTACACATTAATTTATTTCTTGATGTCACTATTTTGCAAAATTACCATACGAGAGTATTCACCTATGCTGATAGATATTTTGAGTCCATCCTTCTAGATTGCAAGTAAAGTCAACCAACAAAATGGCTAAGACTAGCAAAATATTTAACCTAATTCGATTTCATGCCGAATAACAATTATTGTAAACGCGTAATGTTAACCACATTGACTAAGCCGGATCCTGACTATAGCATATAGCATCCACCGAATTTCTTGCTGGTTCTTCTCGGTAGGAATGACATTCCGAACCAGTGGTAGATTCACTCGACGATTCAAAAGCACTTGTAATTTATTTGAATTAAAAAAATATGAGTTTGAGTATAATATGTTTTTGTTTCAGGATGAGAATGAGAACGAGGAAGGAGAAGAAGAGATGGTAGTGGGTGGCGGAGCGGCGCCGGAGTCAGACGGCGAGGGCGAGAGCGCTCGCGGCCGCACGCACGCGTTCTTCCAGCGATCCGACTCTACGTTGTGCTTGGGATGCCCGCCGCCTGATCCCTTCAACAGTGAGTGTAAATGGAATATAATCAAATTCGTACAGTTTTTTATAGTTTACTAGCTGATTCCCGCGACATCGTCCACCTGGATTGATGTTGTTCGATTGTCGGATCCCGCGGGATCTCTTTAAATTTTTTTTAAATCGCTTTTTTTTTATCCATTCATCCAAACTTTCGCATTTATAATATTAGTATAGATGGCACAAAATAGAAAGATAGAGAACTATTTGAAAGAAACAACCTTGGTGTACAATCGGCTTCGCACTATTTGAAAGAAATAACCTTGGTGTACAATCAGCTTCACATTCATCAGCCCACATGTCAGTTTTAGCTTTTTAATATATAGGCTAGCGCTTGGCTGCAATCAGACTTGTTTGCGAGTGGTGATGCAGCCTAAGGTGGAGCACACTTGCCTAGAAGATGCCTATTCACTCTTCTTAAAAAGAGCAACTACTGAGTTTCTTGCCAGCTGTTTTCAGTAGAATCTGATTTCCGAGCCATTGCTGGAGTCTCCGACATAGCATAAGAGACACAAGTCGTCCTACGTGAAATAAAACATTTCATTTCAACATGGTTTGGTTAATGTACACTGTGTACATAACAAAATGTTTTCCACAGTGACAATGCAAGACGCGCTACCATTAGCGGACCAACCCCAGCTACTGCAACCGAACGCACGCCGCGAAGAACTCTTTGGTATGCCACGACAACCGGTCACCGTTCCAGCCTCGGGAGAAGGACCTCCCGGTGTTCACAACCCACTAGAAGGTAGAGCGAACATAAGATATTATGAGTAACTATGGAAGATTTTTTTGCATTTTATTAATGAAAAAAAGTTTTTCGTTATAAACTTCAATTTTTTCTTCAATTTTATATTTACACCTTTTTTTCACTGTATTGTATGTTTTGTACAAAAAAAAACATATTTGTATTTCTTGGTATTTTCAATTAACCTCTGAACAGTATTTATACTATCCCGATAGACCAAATTGTTTTATTGGTATTATAGTAGGTAGGTACTTTAATTGTAAAGACTGAAATTTTAATTATTGATAGTGCTTTTTCATAGTAAACAGCGGCCATAACTTTATCAAATATGTAGTAAATATCCAAGTCGCAAATGTTATATACATCCCGGCAAACTTTTTTGTGAGAAAGAGCACAAATTCCTGCAAAGTTTGCACGAAGTTTTTATGTTTGTTGTTCTGCCTCATATTAGATAACTTGATGTTTATGTTAACTGTTAATAACATTATAATTCTTGTAATTCACGAGCTCGCATGGCTCATGATTGGGCTTCCACAAGTGAAGTTCACGCGCGTTCGTGAATTGCAAGAACTAGTTTATTTACGTTTATAGTAAACAAACCATACATAAAAATAAAAAAATTATCCAACAGTGGTACCACGCCGGCTAGGTCTGTCAAGCCGCGGCACTGAGCGCGGTTGGTCCCCGCCCGCGCGCCCCGCGTCCGCACCGCCGACACACAATCACACCTTGACTAGAGACGAACCACAGGTAACCCATAGCTGTGCTAATATAATTACTGGGCATACTCTGTCCCAACGGGCTATGAGGGTAAAGGAACAGAGAGTGCACCTGTGTATTATACACACACCCACACACACACACAAACATACACACACCCGCACACACAAGTGCACTATGATATCTCCCACGCAGGTGGTTAATCTCTAAAGATAGGTCGCCGTGGCCGAATACGGTCGGGAGGACATTATTATTATAGAAAGAACCACCAAGAACCCCATGATCGCGTTGTTACGAAGACAAAAGGTCTTAAATATAAATATACTACATTCGTAATTAAACTTTAATGCTTTAGTTTTAAGGTTTATATTTTAAATTTTAAATATTCGTTTTCACTTTTTTTTTAGCATAGTAGCACACGCTAGTAAATTATATAATGAGACACTAAACAAGATCCTTTAAATTTATTTATTTATTTTGTTTATTTATCTAGAATAAGTTGATTGTAAAATTCTAAAATTCAGTCGACAATTGCTGTGGCAACTGGTAACCATTGTTACTAATAAAGTTTACATGTTTAGGACTTGTCCTGTGCAAAGGATCCCGTGACAAAGATGGACATCGACACAGATGCGGAATATGTATCGGATTCAGATTCAAATGAAGCTAGACACATACATAGGAAAAAGCATCATAGGTAAGTTTGTTGTTGTACTTACTATTATTTATTTAAGATAAAAAAAAATTTTTTTTTTTTTATCCACTACAAGTTAGCCCTTGACTGCGATCTCACCTGATGGTAAGTAATGATGCAGTCTAAGATGGTAGCGGGCTAACCTGTTAGGGGCATGGCAATTAAATTAAACCCCTATTCGGTTTCTTCACTGCATCGTACCGGAACGCTAAATCGCTTGGCGGCACGTCTTTGCCGGTAGGGTGGTAACTAGCCACGGCCGAAGCCTCCCACCAGGCCAGACCAGGGAAAATTCAGAAATTATAAATTCTATAATAGACCCTGTCAGGGATCGAACCCGGGACCTCCGCACATTAAGACAACAGCGCTACACACTGCACCACGGAGGTTGTAAAATAAAATGAATAATTTTTTAACAAAGCTCTCTGCGGGTCATTACTACCAACTTAATTTGTGTATAGCTAAATTAGTATTTGTTCGGTCTAAAACCGGTTAAATGATAGATTGATGGAAAAATACAATTTATTGATTGCTAGTTTAGTAAATGATAAATGCTAAATGCTGATGATATAAACGAGTGGCACGCGGGCTGGTCGCGGTGATGATTTGCGCACTGATTTATTGTTAGATTGAATGTGTAATGAAAACTAGGTTAATGCTAATGGAGCAAAATGTTCGGTTGGACTGTGAACCATACTGTATCATTATTTGTAATAACATTATATTGAACTACTTGCTGATCCCCGGCTTAACATTAACGGAATTTCTGAAAATTGTTTCTGTTTTGGGGATTTTCTAGTCAACAAGATGTTCAATACCTAATTACAAAATCTCAAGTTTCTAGACCCATTGGTTTAATCTTTACTGTTTATTAATATGTGAGTCAGTTATCGTTTTGCATTTATAGAATCTTTCTTGTTGTTCAGGCATCCACATGCAAGCTCAATGAACCACCATGAGCCTAGTACATCCGCATCGGAGTTCCACACCTTAGTTGATACAGCCTGTTCCATCATTGAGGCGCCGCATCAACAGCACGTATCTCCATCACCTGGTAAAATCCATACTTCCATACTAATCCATACTAATATTATAAATGCGGAAGTGTGTGTGTCTGTCTGTGTGCTAACGGCCCAATTTTTCAACCGATTTTGATGAAATTTTGTATAGAGATATAATTTGCATCTCGGGGAAGGACATAGGCTAACAAAAACACAAACAAAAAGAGTGGTGGGCATCATCTAGTTATTAATATGTAGAAGTAATATTTTTTAGTTGTACATAAAGTTAAAGTTGCGGATTATGAGATTGGGGGTCTGAGTTCATGGGCTAAATTGGTTTTTAGGGTTCCGTACCCAAAGGGTAAAAACGGGACCCTATTACTAAGACTCCGCTGTCTGTCTGTCTGTCTCCAGGCTGTATCTCATAAACCGTGATAGCTAGAAAGCTGAAATTTTCACAAATGATGTATTTCCGTTGCCGCTATAACAACAAATACTAAAAATTAAAAAAATATATATATTAAGGGGGGTCCCCATACAATAAACGTGTTTTTTTCGTATTTTTTTGCTCAATATTAAAAACGGTAACAGGTAGACGGTTCAAATTTTCACAGAATATTAACTTGTATATTACCTTTCAAAATAAATAATTAAATATCAATAAAGTAAATATTAAAGGGGGGCTCCCATACAACAAACGTAATTTTTATTTTTAATACGTCATAAATCGTAAAACTTACTACAGGTTTGTACGGAACCCTCGGTGCGCGAGTCCGACTCGCACTTGGCCGGTTTTCTTTCTTTATTATTAAGAAAATAATTCTCAGTTTGGTTTAAAGATATTTATTTGTCTTAAAATAACAAGTGTTCACTTGACAAGAGATTGAACATGAGTTTAGTTGCAGAATCTATTAACGGATTAACGGTTGTAGCACCTACATACGTAAGCAACTGATCCCACTACTTCTACTAATTCCCGCGGGAACTCCTTCATTTTCCGGGATAAAAAGTACCCTTTGTCCTTCCCCGGGATGTAGCCTACCTCTATACCAAATTTCAGCAAAATCGGTTGAAAAGATGGGCCGGGAAAGCGTAGCAGACAGACAGACACACTTTCGCATTTATAATATTAGTATGGATGCGAAAGTGTGTTTGTTTGTTGGTTTGTCCTTCAATCACGCCGCAACGGAGCAACGGATCGACGTGATTTTTGGCATGGGTATAGTTAAGGACCTGGAGAGTGACATAGGCCCGGAAAATTAGGGAGTTCCCGAGGGAATAAAGAAAAACTTAAACCACGCGGATGAAGTCGCGGGCATCAGCTAGTCATTAATATATCCAGCCATCTTAGATAGACTGTATGAAGTTTCTCTATAGGCTGTGGTTATACTATACTTAAACTTGTTTGTTAAATTGTTTATCGTTCATATGTTTTTAAGTCCTAGGTTAATGTTTCAAAATAAAGTTTTTATTTTATTTTTTTATTTTTTAAATAGGTCCGAGCAGTTCCCTGGCGGCACAAGAGCCGCGCGCGTCGTCGTCGCGCAGCCCGGGCAAGACCGTTATTGTACGTGCTGTAAGTCACTCCGTTTTATTGGGGGACTTTTTCTTAACAAAATTACACCCAACCTTCTTCAATTGGATACCTAATGTTTATTTAGCTTGTAACATTATAGGTGCATAATGTGGTATGAATGAGGGACGAGTGGCTTAGTTGTGACAACGCACATCAGTCGATTGCAATTGTTAAGCAACGTTGACCCAAGTCGGTAACTGGATTTCCGACCGACCGAATACCGACCGAATTTCGAGGTTCAAATTTGACCTTTTAGTTTCCTCCGTGTCTCGGACAGCACGTTAATTATCACTAACATCTGATAATAATCGTTACAAAAACCTAAGAGTTTATAACTCTTTGTCGAGTCATATGCGGAAGGACGTGGGAATTTACCGCACTATTATCCAAAGAAAACTCCTACCATTATTTGATTAATGGAAAGGGGTGACCCCTTTCCATTAATCAACCCTCAGCAATGAGGAATACGACGCAAAGAGAGATCTGGTAGGAATAAATAAACCTCTCAAAACTTAACTGACAGGTCTGACGAATTACTAGAACTTGCCGCAGGGTTTGATCATTTGATGTGAAATTTAAACAAAAGTCAATTGACACGTCTTATAAATCCTATAAAATTATTAACCTAAATTCAAGGTAACTGTTTAGTTGGTTGTATTTTGCATAATATTTTATTAACACTATGTCGTACGACTCAGTTGTTAAAAATTACTCCCAGGCTAAGAATATCTTTGTTTGAACTTTGATATGTTTATCGCAGTAGTGAGAGATACATCCATACTTCCATACTAATATTATAAATGCGAAAGTGTGTCTGTCTGTCCGTCTGTCTGTCTGTCTGCTACGCTTTCACGGCCCACCTGTTCAACCGATTTTGATGAAATTTGGTACAGGGATAGGTTGTATTCCGGGGAAGGACATACTACTATGGGCTACATACTAAGGGCTACTTTTTATCCCGGATAATTAAAGATTTCCCGCGGGAATGAAAAAAACTTAAATCACGCGAACAAAGTCGCGGGCATCATCTAGTAATTATTATAAAAAATAAATCTTTTTAGGGAGAATTGCTAAGTGCGGCCGACCCATTAGAATCGCAAGAAATATCCGCTCATGTCACAGTAGAGACGACCGGCTTGCCTCTGGCTCCTGCGCTGCCACCACAAGTACTTAATGCGCCGGCCCAACCGTGAGTATTTACTTTTTTTTCTTGTAGTAGAGATTTTTTTTTTCTTTTTTATCCACTACATGTTAGCCCTTGACTGCGATCTCTCCTGATGGTAAATGATGCAGTCGAAGATGGTAGCGGGCTAACCTGTTAGGGGCATGGCAGTTATATTAAACCCATACCCCTATTCGGTTTCTTCACTGCATCGTACCGGAACGCTAAATCGCTTGGCGGCACGTCTTTGCCGGTAGGGTGGTAACTAGCCACGGGCGAAGCCTCCCACCAGGCCAGACCAGGGAAAATTCCCAAATTGACCCTGTCGGGGATCGAACCCGAGTCCTTCACATGTTAGGACAACAGCGCTCAACACTGCGCCACGGAGTCGTCACAAAAAATACCCCTAAGGCAACAATTACACTTGTAAGTTTTGTAGTAACTTGCATAACTATCATTTGCATACGATACGCGACTTACAAGTCCTTTTACATTTCGTAAGTTACTCATATTGGTTACTTACGTGAGTAAAACTTACGAGTGTAAAAACCTACGCTTATAATATAACCCATCTCGTTATCTTTTGAACCAAGTAATAGCTGGATGGAGTTTCAAATGTTTAATTTTTTACATTAGAACTGTTTTTTTACTAATTTAACATGAGAAATAATATTAATTACATGTAAAACTTAAATGCCTATGGATTTTCGATAAAGTCACTAATTGGAACTTATGTGTAATATAATTTATAAACAGTAGGCTTGAACACTGATATTAAACCCATATTTTACGAAGAAATTTAGATCTACGGCGCTGTGATAGTGCCAGTAGGTACTATATTTCAATCAATTAAGCACTATGTATTTTGGCCCTGTCGACTGACATAAAAAATATGTGTGCAAACAGCGCTGACATTGTATGACTTCATAATTCCTATATCTTAAGGTTTTTCATTTTGAGGGAATCTCAAACAGTTTGATGCAAAATTACTATTTTTCTTTTGGTCTGCAATAAAGCTTTTTTAGTATTGCCTATGTTCCAAATAGTCGCGCGTGTCCGTCGCTCGGCGCGTCGGTGTCGCACGACTTGCTGCTGGGTCGATGGCGGCTGTCCTTGGATCTGTTCGGGCGAGTTTTCACCGAGGATGTGGGGCTCGAGCCTGGTTCCGTAGTCGCCGAGCTTGGGGGATTTCCCGTTAAGGAGGTCAAGTTCCGGAGAGACATGGAGAAGTTGAGGAATTCCACGCAGAGGGACTTGACTTTGCATAAGGTAAGATCTTTACATGCTTTTGAGCTAATCCAGCTTTCATTTGACCATCTATAAAAGTGTAATATTATTTGTCTATTCATCTATTTTTAACCGACTTCCAAAAAAGGAGGAGGTTCTCAATTCGGCGCGTATGTTTTTGTTTTTTTTTTGGTATTCACAGTTTTTTTTTGCATAGCGTTGGCAATATGAACAACCTTGCCTTGTATTCTTTTGAATCTTCCAATAGGGATATATAGTGCTTTCTATTCTGGGAAATCCAGAAGTTCCCACGGGTTTTCTAAATCAAAACAATTCGTCTGTATGGTCACAGGCATCATCGAGAGATCAGTGATGACAATGCGCCTAAACAGATAACATTTTTTGTTATGAATCAACTAGCTGATGCCCGCGACTTCGTCCGCGTCGATTGAGGTTTTTTGTTCCCGCGGGAACTCTTTAATTTTCCGGGATAAAAAGTAGCCTATGTCCTATTCCAGACTATAATCTATCTCTGTGCCAAATTTCATCCAGATCCGTTCAGCCGTTGTGGCGAGATTGAGTAACAAACATCGATATCCATACATCCATCCAAACTTTCGCATTTATAATATTAGTCTAGAAGTATAGATGTTCTGTTTGTATAGATGGAGCGTGATCGTGCGAAACTGCTACAACAAACGTTCGCTGAGCTGAACAGCGCGTTCGCGGGACAGAACCGGCGCGCGCACAGTACCCAACCGGCCCTCGCAGTCAACCGGGTGAAGGTGACCTTCCGAGACGAGCCCGGCGAGGGCAGTGGTGTTGCGCGTTCCTTCTACACCAGCGTCGCCGAGGTGAGCCCACCTCCTCTTTTCAGATCAATACCAGCGAGTTCGCGGGACAGAACAGACGCGCGCACAGTGGTCAACCGGGCGACCAGCCCGGCGAGGGCAGTGGTGTTGCGCGTTCCTTCTACACCAGCGTCGCCGAGGTGAGCGAGAAAAGAGGTGTCTTTTCAGATCATTTATGAACAAAACGGGTCAAATACCAGAACCAACGTGCACACCGGGCTCTGCCGCATCTTGCATTAATAAGGTGACTTTTCGTGATGCTCCTGGGGATAGCATTGGTGTCGCGCGCTACCAGCGTCGCCGAATTGAGCCCACCAGACCAAAACGTGATAAATACCACCGCGTTCGCGGGACAGAACTGTAACGCTCAGCGGCCCATCGCAGTCAACAGGGTGATCTTCCCGGTTAGGGCAGTCGCGTCGCCGTGGTAAGTCCATCTCTTTGAGCTCAATTATTATGCCCAGTGATGGGTACATTCCAGTGCGTTCGTGGAACATCGTGCCCAATTTACCGTAGAAGCCATCGATTTACCAACTAAGGATATACAACATTACCTACAAATTAATACTCAAAAAGCGTCCACAATCGCTTATACAAACACAGCATAGATAATACGGATAATGAGACACCAAACGGTTCACCAAAACCAACCATATAGCTTTACATTTAGGGTTAAATTTTGTAATAACAATTCGACACATACGACATTTTGTCGCCTAGTGTACTCATGCGCGACTAAGGCGAAAATTGTTCACAATATCTATTTGTGCACAATTTAACCGTGCCGTTTTTTGCGTTTCGATGGTGCGTCTAAGGTATTGGTAAGTCAATGGTAGAAGCTAGGTAATAGAAATTTTTTAGTGAAACGTTTTGGCTTAAACTCTGCACCAAAAGTATTTTCCTGGTCCTACGCAATGTTATTGGGTAGGACCCAATCTATTAATTTTTTCAAATTAATTTGATCATTTGCCCTATTATTTTGTATATCCCTTTAGTTTAATTATATGGTAGGATTCTGTCAACTAACTCCGCCATTTGTCTTTTTCATAAGTATTTGGTTTCCAGGCGTTGCTAGCGAATGAAAAGCTTCCGCCCTTAGAAACAACGACGGGCAGTAGTAGCAACAACAGCACTACCAATGGTACATCGGGATCGTCCGGTACTGCCGCCGGTGGAGCGAGCAACAATAGTGGAACAAGGTATGTTTAACAATAAAAAAAATCTATTTTAACGTTTAAACTATCGTGAGTGATATTCATTATAACTAACTAACTAGTCGGGCATTTTTTCGACAGAACACGTGAGTTTATCCGGATATTATGTATAGTTATAAAAAAAAATCTATTATGCAAAGATTTATTTTTGTGCAAATACAATTATTATGCTCCAACATTTTATAACTTGTATGTATCTCTATACATGTATTTAAACTACCTACTAACTTAACACTGTAAATTATAAGAGTTGCTACTCGCTCATGTTGAAAAATTAAAACATTGAAGCAGAGAATTCTTTCGAGTAGAATATAGGTTATCTGTAACAGAAGTGCAATAGATGTTTGGTTTCAATTTCCTATGCATTTGTAGGACGTTTATGGTAAAATTACAGCTACCGTCTTATAATTTCACTCATCTCTGACCGGCTAGCACTATTTCGCCAATTGCGAAAGAGTGGAAGTGTACCATTAAATCCGCCAATCACAACGATTGAGATTTTGACAATGATTGTTGCTTTTGCGTCATCGACCATCAGGTTAGGTCAGGCATAATTGATTGTGTATTCAATTGTAAAACGCAGTATTATTATTATTAACGCAATGCTATCTATACTTCTATACTAATATTATAAATGCGAAAGTTTAGCTTTAGATGGATGGATGGATGTTTGTTTCTCAAACACACCAGAACGGCTGAACGAATCTAGTTGAAATTTGGTACAGAGATAAATTATAATATATATAGTCTGGAATAACACATAGGCTACTTTTTATCCCGGAAAATTTAAGAGTTCCCGCGGGAACCAAAAAACCTCAATCCGGGTCTAAGCTAACCTTAAGTCGGGCATAAGCTAGTAAATTTTAAATTGATAGACTAAAAACCCGTATCGGAATTAACTAAATGATAAAGAACAGGCTGATCCTCTTATACAGGAGCGGAGCGGGCAGGGCACGTGCGAAAGACAACGCGCGGCGAGCGCCCGGCCGGCCCGCGCCGCGCCCGCCCGCCGTGCGCGAGCCGCGGAGAGTGCTCAGTGTGGACGCCAGGCCTTACTCGCCGCAGGTACAAGGATTTTACTGCTGTTTACAAATAGAAATAGAAATCTTTATTAACAAATTAACTTAGTTCAAAAATGAATGAACCAAAAGCTTAATTCGCCGGCAAATTGCTGGGTGGTGGGTGTTCACATGCTGTCGGTGGAAGACACGCACTGCGCCGCATGGATTTGTCTGCTGTGGCGGATTATAGCGAATTAAGCTTCTGGTTCATTCATTATCATGGACTTCCGCAAAGTAACGCCTGCTTCGATTCAATATGAATACAAAAATACAGTGAATTCCTGGCCCCTAAACTAGGAGGACCCGTATCTTAGGGGCCAGTTCCTTTCCAAACGTTTATTAAAAATAAATATTTCTCAAAATGTGCTGAGATTTCTAATAAGGTAACAATTTTTCCTTATTACATTTAAGTTTATCATAATAGGTTAAGTTATTACATTATTTAGGTTATATGAGAATATTTAAAAAAAAGCAATTATATAAAAAAAAAATACCTAGTGTGAAGTTACATACCTAAATGAACTTAGTAATATTTATGAGAGTGTGTGTGCGTGTGTGAGTGTGTGTTTGTATAGTTACTTTAGTGATGTGCCGGATATCCATACCCGTATCAGCGGATATCCGAGGGAGGTTGTGAGTAGAGTACATGTGAGTAGTGGACATGTTCCTCAATAAGTTGTTTTGATAGTAGGTATGTTTTGCTATAAGTTCAATTAGCTTTTAGACCTTTGTGATACAAGAGGCGAAGTAACTCTAACTTTGTGGACAGAAGTAACGCGTAATTCACTTCCGTTCGTATTTGAAAAGGCCGTAAAACAATTATAGTTTTAATGCTGCCACCGTTTATCGTGGTGTTCACGCACTAATGCACGCGAGCAGCGCTAAGCAGTTGCTATATAACATTGAAAAGAAAAATTTCGTGAAGGAACTGGCATGCCTGGAGAGTTCTCAAAAGTGCGTGAAGTCTGCCAACCCGCTCTTCGCCGGCGTGGTGCACTTTTATCTCATTCGTAGTCAGTCGACGGATAATTATTAATCATTGTCTGATGGGCTTCGGCCGTGGCTAGTTACCACCCTACTGCCAAGCGATTTAGCGTTCCGCGTGTAGAAACCAACGAGGGGTATGGGTTTAATATAATAACCATACCCGTAACAGGTTAGCCGCTACCATCTTAGACTGCATCATCACTTACTATCAGGTGAGATCCCAGTTAAGGGCTCACTTGTAGTTAGGGCTTTCGAATACCGGTTTTTCTCAATACCGGTATTAATACCGGAACGATTTTTTTCAATACCGGGATCCCGGGATCCCGGTATTGGAAAAAATTTAAAATGTGGTAGATGTTTTTAACTTAAAATTATTCTTTTCTGAAGCAAACGGACCCATAAAAAACAGTTTTTTCATAAAATAAAATTTTCACCAAATTAACTCAAAAAAGTGCCTTTTCTGCTTAAATTCAGTAAAGAAAAGCCTTTTTTTTCACTCAGCGAGTTTTTTTTTTTGGATATAGAACGCTGTGGTTGATTAATAACGCTGTGGATTGGTATGTCTATTTCACTGTCTCACGAAACGTTAAGTAACTCCTTCACTCCATTTTATATCATGCAATATTTTATGAAATTGTATTTTCTTTAAAAAAAATCACCAAGTATTGATTTTAGATTTATTTGTATTTTGAGTATTGAGATAGTTATTTACGCGTTGACTTAATTCTTACGAAACTATCGTTTGTTTCATGTATGTATAAGGTGAAAATTACGGACCCTTTAATGTTCTGAAACTCCATCACATCATTTTAAATACAACCTTAATTAGTAACACTTATATTATTATCAAATAATCAATTTCTTATTCATATCAATCAGAATATCAACTATATGATTTTTAAAATAGAACTTTTTTTGGATGAATTCTTACGAAAATATATATTTTTAACCTCCATTGAATTTTGGACTTTTAATATAAAGTATATTTGTGACGCACTTTCTCGACGTACACACAAAATTAAATAAATATGGCAGGGAATTTTAAATAATTAGTGAAATTAGTGTCGAAGATTGTTATTTAAACTACTATCGTCGTCTCAACCTATAGACATCCTGGACGTAGGTCTCCTGCATGGATCGCCACAGAGCACGGTCTTGTGCCCCTTGTTTCCAGCGGCTCCCAGCTACACGCTTGAGATCGTCCGTCCACCTAGTGGGGGGTCGTCCAACACTCCGCTTCCCGGTGTGAGTTCGCCATTCAAGCACTTTGGGACCCCAACGCCTATCGGTTCTACCAACTGTGTGCCCCGCCCTTTGCCACTTAAAGCTTGGACTCTTCGAGCTATGTCAGTTCCTCTGGTTCGCCTATTGATCTCCTCATTTCTGATTTGATCACGCAGGCATACTCCAAGCATAGCTCTCTCCATCGCCCGCTGAGTGACCCTGAGCCTCCTTATTAGGCCCAAAGTTAGCCACCATTTTTCGGAGCCGTAAGTCATCACTGACAACACCCACTGTTCGAAAACTTTAGTCTTCAGGCACTGAGGAATTTTGGACGAGAACATGTCGCGGAGTTTCCTGAACCCTGCCCAAGTCGAGTTGGATTCGGCGGTTGACCTCTTTCTCGAAATTGGACGTACCTAACTGGACTGTATGTCCTAGGTATATGTACTCATCAACAATTTCGAGTGCAGAGTTATCTACTAACACAGGTTGGGGCTGAACGTGTGCATTATAAATGATCTTTATATTGCTCATATTCATTTTTAGGCCTACCTGTCGAGGAACTACTAAATGAGTAATAAACGATATTTTTGTAAGAAGTCGATCGAAGTCGAAGAAAACGATAATTTTGTCAAAACACAAATTAATCTAAAATTCAATAGTTATTATTTATAAGAAAATTATATATCATAATAAAATATGCATAAGTTATAAATCAGATTTCTGAACGTTTTGAGAGACAATGAAATAGAAATGCCAAGCCACAGGGATCTAAATTCAAACACTAATTTTTCCCTCTGAGTGAACAGAAACGACTTTTCTTCACTGGTTTTAAGCAATAAAGGCGCTCTTTTTGAGCTAATATGCCTAAGATACAAGTTTTAAACTTAGCCGAATAAAAAACAGTGGCATCTACCAAGAAATATATGCAATAGTCACTGTTTCGTTTATAGTGTCACCAATACCGGTATCCCGGTATTAGACATTTCAATACCGGTATTGAAAACTGGCGAAAAAAGTCCGGGATCCCGGTATTGGCCAATACCGGGATCCCGGTATTGGAAGCCCTACTTGTAGTGGATTAAAAAAAAATTAAAACAACTTTGCGGACGAAGTCGCGGGCATTAGTTAGTTATTGGCCCAAAATGCGCTGTTGCGTCCAGGAAACCGTAAATTGGGTATTTGACAAATAGTCAAATCAGCCCCCCAATCATGTAAGAATGACCGATGAAATCGTTAAAAATCTGCGGCAAAGTAAATAAACCATAACAGCATTAAATTAGAGCTCAATTTCGTGTACCCATTCTTATACGTTTAGGTATGTACGATACTCAAACGTATAAGAATGGATACGCGAAATTGAGCTCTAATTCAATGCAGTTATGGTTTATATTACTTTGACGCTGCTCCTTTACCATTTGATGGACAATTCTTACATAATCGGGGGGCAGAAACTTTTTTTCATGAATATGAAATGTATGTGTAATTGTGTAGGCTGCCCCCGGGACGGAAGGCGCGGGCTACAGTGGAGACAGGCCCGCTGGTCATAATGAGCACCTCACCTTGCACCAAGCACAGCTTGGTGAACGTTTATATCCTAAGGTAAGATAAACATTTAAAAAAAAAAAACCCCGGCTGAGTTTGTTGTGGGCTCTTCTCAGATCAGGGCGCGTTTGGAACCCTCGTAGCTTTAGTCTTAAGATACCGTTGTTAATTATCACCATCAATTCTTATTCTTTATAAACATGACGTTCAGAAGGTGTACTTTGTAGGTACCAATTTTGAATAAAGATGATTTGATTTGAATACAATTTTATCCTGCTTTAATAATTTAAGCAACCTATCGCTATTCAATTGAAGACTCCTCCGCAATATTCATCTCTGCTTTATATTAGTTGTATATTTCGGTATTAATTAATATTAACCATCCATGCATTTTTATTAGTTTTCTGTGTTGTCGAAAGACAGTTCGTGTTTCAAATAAGCAAAGCATTGTACCTACTCAAGGGATAGGATTAGGCAAAAATTATCAAACTATGTATACCTATTTATATCTGATAAAACACTCTACCTTTGACCCTGTCATTATTATGTTGATTAATTACAAGTTCATATAAATTTCAAAATATTACCTTAAAAAAAACCTCTACCCTTGACCCTGCTATTAGTTATCTATACCAATATTATAAAGAGGTAAAGTTTGTGAGGTTTTAGGAGTAATCTCTGGATCTACTGAACCGATTTTGGAAATTCTGGTAGTACCAATAGAAAACCACATTATTTGTGAGTGTCCATAGGCTATATATTAAACCAGAAAAATTAGGGAGTTCCTGTGGGAATTTAAAAAACTTATTTCGCGCGGACGAAGTCACGGGCATCTGCTAGTTATGTTATGAAGTACAAGTTCATTTAAAATTCAAAATATTACCTTTTAAAACCCACCTTTTCTTTAGGTGCACTCCCTGCATCCAACGTTCGCGGGCAAGATTACGGGTATGCTACTGGAACTGACGCCCGCGCAGCTGCTGGTACTGCTGGCCAGCGAAGACGCACTCCGGCAGAAAGTTCGCGAGGCCATGGATCTCATCGTCATGCATCCTTCAGAAGCAATATTAGGTATGACAAATCAACTGTCGTCAAATATCAACAATAAATTCTTTCAGTTTAACTTTTTCTGATAGCTTTTGTGTTTAAATTTTTTAAAAAACACAGTCGGGGAGACATTTGTACGGGGACAGAGAAAAGCCGGCATTATACTGGACTGAGGACTTTTCGAAGGTTCTAAGGAATACTAGCCAACAATCAATAAAACATATTTAGATTATATTAACTATTTAGATTTTTCACTCAAACTCACACCAAATGTGGTGTTACACGTCATGTGACGATCGTATTCTTAATCCTAACTAACTAACTAAATGCGAATATTGTAAGTTTGATTATTACGCTTTCACGGCATATCTTTTCAACCAATTTTGATGAAATTTGGTACCAACTTACGTTGTCCCGAAAAATTAGCGATTTAGCGTTCCGGTACGATGCCGTGTAAAAACCGATGCCATATCCCTAACTGGTTAGCCCGCTGCCATCTTAGACTGCATCATCATTTACCATCAGGTGAGATCGCAGGCAAGGGCTAACTTGTAGTTGATAAAAAAAAAGAATTAAAAAAACTTTGTGCACGAAGTCGCGGGCATCGGTTAGTTATTGGCCCAAAATGCGCTGTTGCGTCCAGGAAACCGTAAATTGGGTATTTGACAAATAGTCACATCAGCAACGCGTATGGGATATATGAAATTCTGAAATGTGACGTCATCAAAGTTCGACGCACTTTATTACTGTTTAAAATGGTTATTCAACATAAAACTATCAGGGGACGTGTATACTGTATATTACGACTTTTGGGAGATCCTCTATTTAATAATGACTAAAAAAGAATTTATTTGAATTCTTGTTTTGTTTTGTGGCGTTTATTAGTGCCACACCAGCACAATGCACTTTGCCTATGTCAGGTGGAGGTGAATAGTAGTCAAATACCCAATTGACAAAATATGTGTATCGCGTTTCGTCAGATCTGGACGTGTTCTCGCTGTCGGAGCGCGGCGCGGGAGCGGGCACGGGCGCGGGCGGCGCGGGCGGCGCGGCGGGCGCGGGCTCGTCCGGCGCCGCGGCCGACGACGCCGCGCCGCTGTTCTACTCGCCCGGCAAGCGCGGCTACTACTCGCCGCGCCAGGGCCGCGCCACGCCCGAGCGGATCAACGCCTTCCGGAACGTCGGCAGGTGAGTCGCGCGTGTCTAAACTAATATTATAAAGAGAAAAAGTTTACATAATTTACTTACTTACTAATATTATAAATGCGAAAGTGTGTTTGTTTGTTGGTTTGTCCTTCAATCACGTCGCAACAGAGCAACGGATCGGCCTAATTTTTGGCATGGGTATAACTGAGAACCTGGAGAGTGACATAGCTACTTTTTATCCCGGAAAATTAAGGAGTTCCCGAGGGAATTAGATTATATTGCAGTGCTAATTTAAAACCTGATGTGCTGCCCAGTGCCGAATGGCTATTATTGGGTATGGACTATTATGATTAAGTGCTACCCGTGCGAAGCTGGGGCGGATCGCTGGTAAGAAATAAAACCGCAGTAAAATCATAGCGCTTAAGACGTTCTCGTCGTTATGTTTTTACTCTTATCACAATTTTATCATTAACTTGCAGTATCAACGAGATATCTGCTGTGCAAACGCACGTCCCTTTACGTGTTAATAAAAATACCGTCCTATCCCTCATAACTCTAAAGTTTTATAAAACGAAAAAATAAAGCTGTAAAAATTATGCTTACAGAATCATCGGCCTATGTCTACTACAAAACGAGCTATGTCCCATGTTCCTGAACCGCCACGTCCTCAAGTACATCCTAGGGCGGCCAGTGCGGTTCCACGACCTGGCTTTCTTCGACCCTGTGGTGTACGAGAGCCTGCGACAACTCGTCGTGGACGCTGAGACCGGGGACTCACTTTCACTTTTCGCCGCTCTTGATCTCAACTTTAGGTAAGTTATCTAAATCCATACTTAATATTATAAATGCGAAAGTGTGTCTGTCTGTCTGTCTGTCTGCTACGCTTTCTTGTGAAGGGTACATGACAAGTGCAAGTTTGACAACCTCCTTGGCGCAGCAGTGACTGTTGAGCGCTGAGGTCTTATACTTATAAAACCCGGAAGTCCCAGGGTTCTACAGGGTCAATAATTCTCACATAGGAGAGTGGGTATTCCCAAATTATTTGGGAATACCCACTCTCCTATGTGAGAATATCTTACTCACTTAATCATTACATACGGAACTCCTTAGTATAGTTTTCAATCGAAAATCTATACTAAAGAGTTACTAATGTTTATTTTGTGGAAAGCTGTTTTCTTTATTATTGCAATTGTTTTGGCTGAATACTGCATGAGAATATATTATTAGCCATATTGTGGAAAGTTCATTTCTTTATTTTTGCAATTTGAATACATTTTGTATAGGTTTCAAGGTTTTCTAATAATTTTTTTGTAGTTTGGAAATGTGCGAAGAGGAAGGCGGTGGGTGCGTAGAGTTGTTGCCGGGCGGACGTGAGATAGACGTCAGCGCCCTCAACGTGTACGACTACGTACGGAAATACGCACAGCACCGCATGCTGCTCTCTCAGGAGAAAGCGTTAGAGGTAATGTTTTTAAAGGAGTTACTATTTCAGTAGGTTACTGTGTAATTATGAAATACTATTGAGTTCAAGATCTCATAATATCAGATTTTGACAAAGTTTAGTTTTAGGATTGGTTTAGGAGGTCTGGTGGTAATTTCTTTTTTGTACTCTATCTGCAAGCAGTTTTAATTATAAGCAGATGTTTTTGAGTGCGTCGTTGTTTATTATTAATTTTCTTTTGTCTAATAAATGCCAAACCTCCTCCTTATCTGGGGGCACAGGAGTGCCCCCGCCAAGACGAGCCAAAGGAACGGGGCACTACCTTTTCTGGAATTTAGTTTTACGCATTGTCTTATGCAGTCTTTGTAATCTTTCCCTTTGGAGTTTGTATACATCTAAAGAGAATAAGGTAAGGAAATCTAGGAATAGATCCCATGCCCGTCGCGATGTCTGTGATGTCGCGATTATACATACCATTTTCCAAAATCAAAATTGCAATTAAAGTTATTTTACAGGCTATGCGAGTTGGCGTCCTCGACGTGCTACCGGAATCAGCTTTAGAGGGTCTAACGGCTGAAGACTTGCGACTGCTGTTAAACGGCGTAGGCGATATCAACGTGGCCGCTCTAGTATCGTACACAAGCTTCAACGACGAAAGCGGTGAGCCGTCGGAAAGGCTGGCACGTTTCAAGCGGTGGCTGTGGGCTATTGTAGATAAAATGACACATTTAGAAAGACAAGATTTGGTAAGTACATAATTATTTTAGGTATTTTATGTAGTCCATAGTATTCAAAAACTTTGCGGGCAGGAAAACCTGTTACTTTGCCAGCACAGAATTGCTAGTTACTAGTTAGTTAGCATCTTTTGGATTGTTTTTAGGGTTCCGTACCCAAAGGGTAAAAACGGGACCCTATTACTAAGACTCCGCTGTCTGTCTGTCTCCAGGCTGTATCTCATAAACCGTGATAGCTAGAAAGCTGAAATTTTCACAAATGATGTATTTCCGTTGCCGCTATAACAACAAATACTTAAAATTAAAAAAATATATATATTAAGGGGGGTCCCCATACAATAAACGTGTTTTTTTCGTATTTTTTTGCTCAATATTAAAAACGGTAACAGGTAGACGGTTCAAATTTTCACAGAATATTAACTTGTATATTACCTTTCAAAATAAATAAATAAATATCAATAAAGTAAATATTAAAGGGGGGCTCCCATACAACAAACGTAATTTTTATTTTTAATATGTCATAAATCGTAAAACTTACTACAGGTTTGTACGGAACCCTCGGTGCGCGAGTCCGACTCGCACTTGGCCGGTTTTATTCATTTTTGCACTTTTTAACGAAGCAAAACGACATGTCGTCGCCATGTGTAGTTGTGAACAGTTTGGCCGTGCCGTTTCTTGCGTTCCGATGGTGCGTCTTAGGTATTGGTAAGTCAATGACTGTGCGTTACCGCACATAAATTGATGAAAACAAATTTTACTTTAAAAACTGTTTAATTAGGCACTAAATTATTAATTATTTAAAAAGATATTTAACAAATTTTATTGAGTTTGCTTTAGGTGGTAGTCGCTTGACTTAATGTGAGTAAGTAAAGTGAATTGCACTTTTTGCAATACGGGCCGCCCGCGCACCGGCGATTGCACACACCCCCGCTTCCGCGCTTCTTAGCGGGAGAATTCAAATGTCGCGCAAACAATGACAACACCATGTATCAAAAACAATGCCCACAATCCAAATGATGTGTAATTTGTTGTAGGTATATTTCTGGACGGGGTCTCCGGCTCTCCCCGCGTCGGAGGAGGGCTTCCAGCCGATGCCGTCGGTCACCATCCGGCCCGCGGACGACGCGCACCTGCCCACCGCCAACACGTGCATCTCCCGGCTCTACATACCGCTCTACTCCTCGCGACACGTGCTCAAGCATAAATTGTTACTCGCAATCAAAACTAAAAACTTTGGCTTTGTGTAAAAATTCTCTGATGCAGTGATTTCAATTAGGTGTAAGTTCAGTCACTCGAGACTGCCGTTGTATTCTATCCGTGTTAGTTTTACGATACCGTACGTCTGTATTTATAAAGCGCCATGAAATGTTAGCAGTAGTTTCATACTGATGTATGGTTTTTTATTCCTATGACGAATATGACTGAACGCTACCTAATAATTATACGAGTGGGGTTAATTTGACTGAATAGTTGTTGTATATTCAATTGCAATAACTAAAATTTTGGAAGACTGGCCATAAAAATTGGACAGCACATAGATAATTGTAACGATTTTAAAACTAGATCTTATTAAAACTTGGGTTTAATTTCAAAACAGTTAGATTATGGTCATTCTAAATTCATTCATAATTCGTCCTTTACAACATCTTTTGACTCTGTAACATTGTTTAGTTTGATGACTTGCATATATAGCATAAGCAAATTGCAAACAGGGAAGTGCCACGTTGTTTTAAAACACTTTTGGTAATATATAACTAAAATATGTTACTTTCACCCTTTTTTGCAACTGCATTTGTTGTAACTCTTTATTTATTTAGCCCAATTAAGATCAATGAAAGCAATTGTGTTAAAATTAATAATAATTATTAGAAGCTTGTTAAATAAAGAAATAAGATCATAGAGTATAATGGATATATTCTGCTAAATTGATGTTTGGGCATACTGGGCAGAGGCGATGGTTTCCATTTATAGTGGATATATTAATGTGATAAAGGAGGAAATATTATGCGCCTCTATCTCTAAATTTTAAGGATTCTATTTAGAGTTCCCTTTGATTAGTTGTATTTAATAAGGTTCATAATAAATATTTCTCAAAACGCTTACATTGTAGTTTCCTTCATGATGACAATCATCATTTACTAAACTGATCAGATTAAACTAAAATTGAAGTAAAAGTGAATTTACGCGTCCGCGCGCTGCTGTGGTTAGGTTAGGTTAATAGGTATTATTAATGCAAAAGTGTCTTTCTGTCTACTACACTTTCACATGCCATCTTTTCATCCGATTTTGATGAGATTCATTACAGTGATAGATTTCATCCCTGCCCCCCTAGCATGGGCCGAGACAATTTTCTCCCCGAGGAAAGTATAAAAATTTTATTCCTAAATAAATAAATAAAAACGCTAAATAACGGTGGATAAATTATAAATAGTATATGGATAAATTATAATAAATAGTCCCCAGAGTCCCCGTGAAATGTCAAACGGGGATAAACTTCTCTCCCCTGTTGCCGTGCTCTGAGAAGTGGATAAGTTAATTTTATCTCTTGTCAGTGGATAAAATCGGGGGATAAATTTTTTATCTCTGGCCCATGCTAGCCCTGCAGCAGAGCGAGCATGAAATTAATCCCCCGATTAAGCTGATAAAACTGAGTGAGGAGATAAACATTTTATCCTTTCCCCTCGCCCTGCTGGGAGCTTATTTTTATCCTGGAAAATTAAAGAGATGAGGAAATCACAAAACTAATCCAAGCGCACCAAGTTGTTGACATCATCTAGCTATCCATATTTTCATTATCTAAAGCTAAAATAGTTTGAAGACTCATGTTAGTGGTATGGCGAGGAATGACAATTCCTTCTCGTGCCACTGGTGGAACGAGTTGTTGGCACGACAAAGAGGAAGTGCTCTTCTTGGCCTTTAATTACAGGTCCTGTTATTACTCTAGAAAGTTACATATACCAAGTGTCAGTGCACTTGCATAACCCGTAGGTATCTCCACTACAAGAGTGGGGGATCACTCATGTTTTTTTTTTTTTAGCACTACAAGTTAGCCCTTGACTGCGATCTCACCTGATGGTATAAGTGATGATGCAGTCTAAGATGGTAGCGGGCTAACCTGTTAGGGGCATGGCAGATATATTGAACCCATACCCCTATTCGATTTCTACACGGCATCGTACCGGAACGCTTAATCGCTTGGCGGCACGTCTTTGCCGGTAGGGTGGTAACTAGCCACGGCCGAAGCCTCCCACCAGGCCAGACCAGGGAAAATTCAGAAATTATAAATTCCCAAATTGACCCTGCCGGGGATCGAACCCGGGACCTCCGCACGTTAAGACAACAGCGCTACACACTGCGCCACGGAGGTCGTCACTAATGTGACCACGGAGGTCGTCAAAAATGTGGGCAAGTACAATTTGTCGTCATCAACCGATAGACATCCACTGCTGAATATAGGTCTGTAGGGTTCTCCAACAAGCCACAGTCCTACGCTGCTTGGGTCCAGCGACTCCCTGCGACTCTCTTGATATCGTCCGTCCACCGCGGTGTGGGGGGTCTGCCGACGCTACGCCTTCCAGTGTGGTAAGTACAATTTGTACTTGAAAATTCTGCTGGACCCACTTGTGAAACCAACAGGCCAAAACTAAAATTGCCGCCACAACTAGTTGAAATCCATCCACACAGATTAGCCAGTTCTGCACAGTGCACCTGCTACAAAATGTGCTTCTAATCCACCAACCTCCATATTATGGCTTTATAAGCATGTTGCAGTGTGAAGTTAAATGGAAAAACACACATTGTAAAACAGTTTTATTTCAAAACCACTCATATAAAAATTGCATATTTTTCATATCACCTTATTACTATTGCACTTTGGACGCGACATTTAATTCTTTAGACATTTTGTTAAGAACACCATATAATATACAAAGGTGGCAAACATGTAACATTGCACTTGTTATGTCAGTACTAGGATATGTATTCCAACAAAGTTCTATAAGAGCTAAAATCAAAAATCTCACAATAATGGTATAATTGGTTGACCATAGAAGATATGGCAATGTATGAAAATACCATGAATAGAACTGGTAGTGAAGACTTCGTGCACAAACAATACCAATAAAATTGACTAAGAACATTGGTAAGATAAACAATTGTGATAATACATCAAAATTAATGCTGTAGTGTTGCTGTTTATCGGTCTCCTGACCAGTCTTTTTAATTGGCTTTTTCCCACCATTATGAGAGGACTTTTGCATCATAGTCTCAAATGAATTAATAAAGTCTTCCTGCTCCTTTGAAAGCTTTTCCTCTTGGTTACTACTCTTTGTACTTACTGCAGATTTTATGTCTTTCTTCAGTTTATTTTTTCTTTTAGTATCTTGATTCTTGGCATCAATTTGAGGTTGCACTTGCCTTTGTACATATTTCAAACGGCAATAGCTTTGGAAGTATTTGATACACATAGGTAAGCATATTAACAAGAGCAAAATGTGTATAGACAATAATGTTAAATGAAAATATTGATTTTCAAATATTTTTGTATCTAAAAATCTATAGTTAACCGTCCAAGTATGATTAAATACTCTCCCCAGGTCAAAACTACCTTTGATGTATGCCATGGGTTCCACTATTAGGAAAGGAAGACCAAGTATTACTTGTACAACACCACACAACATTAGTTGTTTAATGGTGTCTTTGAACCCAAGGTTTATTAGGTAAAAGAAGAATAAAGCAGGTGCATACAATAAAATGTTCATTTTGACTGAGACAGCCAAGCTATAAAATAGACTTCCTAAATACCATTTGGAGTCAAGAAAGAAGTTCAATGATGCATATAAGAAAAGAACAGCAATTGGATCATTAAACATTCGTAAAATATGAATAGAATGTATTCTATATGAAGTTAAAATTGTAATAACTAGCACATATGGTGGAACTTTTCTAGATTTTATGTAGATCCTCAGGACTAAACTCAACAATAACAAGTATATACCAATAAATATGTACTGAGCTAATTTGATATTCTCACCATGATTGGTAAGAAAATAGAATATGGAATAAATGTAGACAAAACCTGCTGGATACACTAAGGGTCCTGTGTCACCTCGAAGTTTGCTGTAATTAAGTGTTCCATTTAGAAATCCTTCACACTCTTGCATGTAAGCTTTCCAGTCAATTTCAGTATAAGGCACTCTTTCTACTATTAAAATATTAAGTAACAATTCAGCTACAATAATTAGGAAGGCGACGAAAGGCAGTTGGGCAGGGTTAACTACAAGGCCTTTTAAGTAACGCCAGGTGAACAGATTCTTGAGTTCCTGCTGCACTTCTTGAAATTTGCTTCGATTTCCCATGGTTGCGGCTTCCGCACAGAGCTATCTGATATTATATTTTGTTTTTTGCTACTATATTTCTATTTTTAGATTAGGTCAGTCGTCCCAGAAAAAAGCGCATATTCTGGGATTTCTGGGCCATGAGCTGCATGGCTAGGGCTACATGGTAGTGGTACTACGTTGTAAACATGGGTAACTCTGAGCTACGCCACTCAATTGAGTTAACTCACTTTACTGAGTTGGGTGCTCTAACTCCTTTTGCAAAAGAGTCATGGCGCACGACTCAGTGGTAGCGCTGCCGGGCGCTGTGCAATGTAGCAAGCGCTGAGTTACGAATTGAGCTGACTGCTGAGCGCTTTATAAAAAAGTACTCTGACTCTGTCTCTGTGGAGTCTGTGGTTTAGCTGGGCCGGGCGTCTGCGCTGGATGGGTACTTTATTCGGACTCTGTGTCATACTAAACATCTCAATAATTAATGTGAAGATCATTTTGTTTTTTATTAAGAAAATATTTATTTTATTTGACATACCTAGGCACTTACTTAAAAAACTCGGTTGTCCTTGAAGTTTTGGCTATTGGGTCTATTTTAGTATTTTCTTTTGAATTTGACGCCAATGTGATCGAATACTAAATAAACGATCCGATGGATCGTATTTAAAGTTATAACTAGCAGAAAAAACTGTAGGTATTTTCGAGACCCACGAGTCGCGACTCACGTACTCTTAAGTCGTAGTGTACCTACTATGTAATCCTACGACTTCGCAGTTCGCTCGTGCTGATTGTTAATAGGTTCTTACATAAGAACCGTTCAAAATTGAAACGTGGCTAGGTAGGTGATGGGTTAGCGCCATCCATAAGCCAAAATCCTAATCTCTGGTCTCTTCTTAAATGCGCATTGCGTTATAGTTCTAATAGGTATTATTATTAAAAATCAACTTTCGGAGGGCACATCCCATGCACGCTCATTGCACACTCGCGCACACGCAATTACGAAGTACCAACTAACATTGACCAACTATCAACTAGCTACCAACTCAGTAGGTACGCACTGAGTGACGAGTCACAAGTGTGCGGCTATGCGCTATACTGCTCGGTGCGCCATGGCGCAATATTGCGCTAACTCAGTGAGCTGACTCAGTGAGCTGACTCCGTGCGCTGAGTTAGAGTTACTGAGTCAGCGCACGAATTTTTGGTGAGTTACCCATGTTTACTACGTTGTAATCACAGATCAGGTATTAGTTACTACGGTTGTAATGGTTGTAACTTTGTAAGCTCGATGAAAATCATATTCATGATCAAAAACGTCAAATCTAAACATGTGAAAATTCCAATGAAAATTCGTTGACACTTGACAGCTGCCGAGCGATCGCGTAACTTCTGCATCAATCATTGTTACAGTATCAATTGTTGTAATTGGCTGAATTTATGGCATTCTTGCTGCGTCAATGGATTATGTCCAATAGTGGAAGAGTGTTAACCAATCAGAGGTGATTGCGATGTATCAATGATTGATGCAGAAGTTACGCGATCGCTCGGCTGGATAACTGGTAGGGCCAATGAAAAAGGAAACTAATACTAACTAATAAAACTAGTACTTCCTTCGTCATTGGGTAGGGCGGCAGTCGTAATTCCTTCCTCCATGGGTAGGGCGATCACCTTTTGTTTCTGGCACGGTTTCTGGTCGGTGGCGATCATGGACTTAATAGATGGTGGCGATCACTAGTACTGTGCTTAGGTACTACCTACCTACCACCTACCTACCTACTAGTTACTGCTAGGGTGTTTGTCTATGTAATTCTGCACTCTGCAGGGCGATCGGCTAAAAATGACAGCTACAGTGTAACGATCGCAATCACCTCTGATTGGATCACTCTTCCACTATTGGACAAAATCCATTGACGCAGCAAGAATATCATAAGTTCAGCCAATCACAACAATTGATACTGTAACAATCACCGACCAGAAACAAAAGGTAACAATGATTGATGCAAGTTTTACATAATAATAATTATAAATAGGTACTTTGGTTTCTGGCTGTGCAAGTTTACAATATTTCATATGCCTCCGCCAGACTATGCTATTATGTGGCTCACAGAACATTTAATAAGAGGTGTGGCTATTATGCTCCTCGCGCTGCCGCGTAGCACGCCCTCGCTCTGCCGCGTTGCTGCCCTCCGTGGCCACACACTGCTCTCCTCGCGCGATTAATCGTGATGCTCCGCACTAGGTCATTTGCATAGCTGGGCACCGTTTCAAATAGTATAACTATAACTTCATTAATCGTTAATCCGCTACAAAAAAAGTTAGCTTACATTAAAGCGTTACATTTCGGAAGAATTAACGCAAGTTAACGTTAATCGTTAATCCGTTAATATGTGTAAAATTGTTTCTATTATCGTTGCGTTAGTGAACTTATAGTTCTAGTACTAACTTGAACTTTAGTTTTTGTTTCACTCACTGCCACGCGCCGCCCGGCACTTGTCTTGTCAAGTTGTCGGTGCCGTGCGGTAACTATGCGGCATTGGATTAACGATTAACGGACTTCTGCATTAGTTAACGGAAGTTAACGTGTCCGTTAACATTTTTAAAAGTTAGCATATAAGTTAATCCGGTAATCAAAATGTTAACTTCGTTAATTAACGATTAACGGATTAACGAGTCCAGCTATGGTCATTTGCACTTAATACAGTATATATAATGTACTCTGTGACTTAATACATGTGCTACACGTAACACACAATGGAGGTTGAAACTGTGGCTGCGTGCGCGCTATCCTTGTTTAGCATATTTAACTATATAAATGTATTAAATTATATAAAAATAATCAGCTCTAAGTTCAAAATCCATACTAATATTATAAACTAGCTGATACCCGCGACTTCGTCTGCGTGGATCTTCGTGGATCTTCGTGCGTCTTGCTATAATCCGCAACAATATTGTTGCGGATTATAGCAATAGTTATTTGTGTTACATGGGGCCAAAGAAAATTTTTGTTCCCCGAGGGCGCTATTTTGAATTCAGAGCGAAGTGAAGGATTCTATAGTAGAATCCCGAGCGTAGCGAGGGGTTCTAAAGTAGAATCCTGAACGTAGCGAGGAATTCAATATACGCCGCCCGAGAACAAAAAATTTGGCCCCGAGTGACACACACTATTTTTCATCATTACGTATGAGAAAAAGCTAGGAGTATCAACCTACTATGTATGGACATTACCTATACGTTTAAGGACCAATCAGAAGATACTCCTATCAACCTTCTATGTAATTGTATAGACATTATTTAGACGTATATTTAAAGTTTAAATAAAATGTAAAGACGTATATCCGATCAACAAATTGATCACGTGACTTCGGACCAATCAGAACAGAGAAATGCAAAGTCGTATATTCGATCAACAAATTGATGACGTGACTTCGGACCAATCAGAAGAGAGAAATGAAAAGTCCCATGGGCCTACAAGTAACACTTTGCTCCCGCTATCCTCTGAAGCCAATATGCGTTTTTCGAATAGGTATGATGAAAATTAAATTTCAAGTTCCTTCATACTAGTTTATCACATACAATAATTGCTCTAAAACTTTAACAGGCGTTTGTCAACACTTTACCTACTTGACTTTATTAATTATGCAATTTCATTCGTTTTACATCCATCGACGGATAAACATTATAACCACTAATTGCTAAAGTTAGTGTTTTATTTGCCCCATTGTGTGCCTAAACATACACTCCGGGAAAAAAGTCCAGCCCCCCTATTCTCTCAGTGGCTATGAGAAAATGAAAGCCACTGACATATATTTTTTATCCATTGAAGGTTTGCTATGAGGTACCTAATAATAACATTTTCATAGCGAACATTCAATGGATAATTGTGTAATTGGTGTTTGTTTGTTGGTTTGTCCTTCAATCACGTCGCAACAGAGCAACGGATCGAAGTGATTTTTTGCATGGGTATAGTTTAGGACCCGGAGATCGACATAGGCTACTTTTTATCCCGGAAAATTACAGAGTTCTCGTATAATATTTCAATTGTTCCCGTGGGAATTAAAAAACTTATTCCAAGTGGACGAAGTCGCGGATATCAGCTAGTACTTTTAAAAAACAAGCTTCTCTATACTAATATACTTATGGAATAACATAGAGAATAATATTATAGAGGTATGTATACTTACTATCTCAACTCTTAATCTTTCACTATAAAACTTCGATTACCTACTAACTTACTAAGGTAACCTTGAAAAAATTAGGATTAGTGGGTCATGGTTGATCATCTTATCCTAACAATAATTCACGGTGCCCCCTAAATCTCTTATCAACTTTATAAACCAAGTACTCAGGTACAATAGTAGGTATTAGGTATGTAATCACCGCATATTATGCAGTAGGTACCTACCCTACCTAAGGCCCACAGAGCCCGGAGCAGTGAAATCTTATGATAACAAGCGGCTATAAATTCTCGTGATAAGTATTACCAAAAAGGATATTTTCCTAAGCTAAGTAAATAATGTAATCATATCACAATGGTGAATAAGTAAATACAACAACCTTTAAAATGCACTGTTTTACTTCACATACCTATGTATCACATAAAACTTTACCGATTGAGTGAAACCATGAAAATGGCATTATTTTATTGTATCGTCCTTGTCGTAGTTTATTCCACAGTGATCAGTGCTGATAGTGTAACACGTAAGTTTTATACCTACAGCTAATCTATTTAATAACACAGTCATCTCAGTCCATCGCAGGCCCACTAGATACCTAACTACTTACCTACTAACCTTAGGCACCTATCCTCTCAGAATAAAACGGATTAGGTCTATCTCACTTGCTTAGTGTGGATTAGCTTCACATCTTTGTGAACTCTCGGACATGAAAGTTTCTTCACGATCGGGTTGCTTAGAACCAAGAGAATATTTTATTTATTTCATTGGTAAGAGCACACATACTTAGCCCCGAAAAGTAAGAATTCCTAGGATTGGGAGTTGGGACTCCAGCCCTAGTCCCTGTATCACTATACAGGTGAAGACCTGAAGTCCATTTTGTTTTTAATATTTTCATGCCCTAGTTATAAGTAGGTAGGTGCGACAATCGTGTTAGTGTTACTTATTTAACTCTGCGTTTAAAGTTAAAATAAGTTACGACTAACTTGGACTTAACTACTTGGATTTATTTGGATTTTATTATTCACATTAATTACTTAGTCTTACTTAAGTACCTACTTATAAAATTAAACATGAAATATTTTTATCCTTTACACAGCAAGCAATCAGCTCGAGGGGCAAATACTATCACTTCTGAATAAATGGCGTAAAGGAGGTGTCCAAACTAAATTATTTCCACTTCCTCCGTTGAAGACAATAAATATAAATCAAATTGATAGTTATTACGATGGGAGAGGAATTAAGTGAGTACTTTACCTATGTATCTTATTCATGCCAGTACCATATATATTATACCAGTTCAACCCGAACTGGTATTGCTGTTAATTTAAATACGAAAAATATATTTTTTTATCTTTATTAGAATCACATTTTCAATTGGAGATATGACGCTGACTGGATTAGACACTTTTTCAGTGGAATATTTGAACGTAACGCAGACTTTAAATGAATTTCGTGTTTCTACAAAACTTTTCGTTCCAGTTTTAACTGCTTACTCAGGTAATATTATTTTATACCAAAAATTGCATTAAGTAGGTACTTACATATCTTACACCTATAATTTAGGAGCTTTTTAAATCCATACTACTTAACAATATTATAAATGCGAAAGTGTATGATCTGTCTGTCTGCTACGCTTTCACGGCCCATCTTTCAACCGATTTTGATGAAATTTGGTATAGGCATAGTTTGTATCCCGGGGAAGGATATAGGCTACTTTTAATCCCAGAAAATTAACGAGTTCCCGCGGGAATGAAAAAAAATGAATAGGTCAATGATACTATATAATACAATTATACATACATATTATGAATGAATGAATGAAAAAACTTTATTGCACACCAAATAGTTACATGAAGAAATAACAAAATATATAATATCTAAAACTAACATGGTAGTACGCAAAGGCGGCCTTATTGCTGCAAGCAATCTCTACCAGGCAACCCTTGGCTAGAGAGGAAAAAATAAAGATAACAGGATAGTGCAAGTAAAACATAAACACATAGATATAATAATAATTATTAGTCAAAGCAAAATATATATACCTACTAAGATACTATAAATAAATATACTTACTCAATACTATGCTCAATATGTATATATACACTCATACATACATATATATATACATAAACATATATATATCTATCCATAAATACTTATAATATATTTTTAAATAAACATAAATATGGTACACGAATAGTTAAATAAAAATATATGCATAAATAGTTATATTATGTTTTTCCTTCAGATATCTATAATCTCAAAGGACGTGCTTATGTGTTTTATCCACTTCAAGGACACGGTAAAATGAAGTAAGTAAGCTTTGCTGAGAAATATTTTATTATTCTAGAGCGCTTGATTCAAGTTCACACTCCGATCACTACAAGATCATCATCCATGGCACTGTATAGTACGCACCCGAGTTGAATGCAGTCGGGGCCTGGGGTGACGGGCGGGAGCATCTCCCTCCCCCGTCCGCCCTCACCCCTGCGGATAGTGTTGTCAAGTGCTGTCTTTGACATCTATCGTACGATATACATACGCATACGGAGCGATTTATATGTTAAAGTTGTTAAAACCGTTTATGTTCACATTAACGCAGTGTGATGTCAACATTAACGTATCAAATCCGTTAGATTTGGTATAATTGTTTTCTTGCTCATACTACCTAGGCATACTACATACTTACATAAGTAAGTTGACATTTCCTAGATAATACGGAGTAAACGGATACGGAATAAACGGAGTACGGGAATTTTTGTCTAACGGCCAAGCATTCGTTAGAGTTGAGAAAATAGGTTGAGTTGATGGTGGTGGTGTCAGTGGTGGTGAATGGTGATGGTGGACTGTCCCAAAACCGAATCAGCATAATCAAGACTCGAGGTGTGTCGGTTTTGGGACAGATCCACATTTTTATAAAATACTAGCTGATGCCCGCGACTTCGTCCGCGTGGATTGAGGTTTTTCGGTTCCCGCGGGAACTCTTTAATTTTCCGGGATAAAAAGTAGCCTATGTGCTATTCCAGACTATAATCTATCTCTGTGCCAAATTTCATCCAGATCCGTTCATCCGTTGGAGCGTGATTGAGTAACAAACATACATCCATACATACATCCATCCATCCAAACTTTCGCATTTATAATATTTATATGGATTGTTACTTACCTACCCTTGGGCAAGTGACGGTCCTGTGCTCGTATTCCATACTTTGCCGGTTATTCTTTTGGTGTTGTATAGAATGCCTGGGTAAAGTAGGTATGTAATAATAGTAGATTATTAACCAAGGGGATAAAGCAGTGTCTTCTGTCGCGGGTGACGATTTAAATCGCGAGCGTAACGAAGGACTTGAGGTTTACTCCCGAGCGTAGCGAGGGTGTTAAAAACTTAAATCACGAGCGAAGCGAGGGATTTAAGATGAGTCCTGAGTGTAGCGAGGGATTTAAGTTCACCCAAGTCTAAGACAGCTTTATCACCGAGGAAAATACTCTACTTTTCGTACCATTTGTGAAAAAATTAACACAATAATAATATGAGACAAGCATTTATTAAAAATAATGACAATTAAAAGTAAAAGTTAACATTCGAAACATTGGTCCAATTATTGGAGAGAGTTACATTAACGTATAAGTATTTGAAGAAAACAAAAACGCGGCAACTTCCTAGACTAATATTTTTTTGTCGGAAAAGCAAAGGCATCAAGCTTATACGGCCTCGTCGGTTTTCGTCATTTGAATTAATACCTAATTATAACTGCATAATAAATGCGTATTCCTTTTTCAAAAAGATGTTTATTGCTCAATACAAACTCAATGGTGTAAACACAGATGTAGTTCAGTATCGGTAAGTATTCCAAATTTAAATCACATTCTCCCCCTAGAGGATGAATGAATTTCAGTACAATTTTCTTTCCCTGTTTTTAACAGATTAAAAATGACTATTGTTATGTTCGCTTTTTGTTGCATAGAATGTCACTTTTTTGAGCAAGTGGTACGAAAATAATTCTACTATTTATACATTGCCTGAATGTATTAGGTAGGTATTCTATAGAATGTCTTGGTATTCTATAGAATGCAGGATTATATAGATTGGCGATAACATTATACATAAGGTACCTCAATATATGATAACTAGCTGATGCCCGCGACTTCGTCCGCGTGGATTGAGGTTTTTTGGTTCCCGCGGGAACTCCTTAGTTTTCCGGGATAAAAAGTAGTCTATATGTTAATGTTGTTCCAGACTATAATCTATCTCTGTGCCAAATTTCAATGCAGATCCGTTCAGCCGTTCGGGCGTGATTGAGTAACAAACATCCATCCATACATCCATACATCCATCCAAACTTTCGCATTTATAATATTTATTTGATTCTTTCTTCAGGGTCTTGTTCCGCAATGTGGATGTATCATTTAGTGTTCACTTTGCTAATGTAGCTGATATCAGTATGAAGATAGATGATTTCGCATTGGAGTACAATATTAGCAAGGTTGATGTAAGTACTCCAAAGTTCCAAACCTATTCGGGGTCATCCATAAATTACGTCACACTAATTTCGTGATTTTTCGACCCCTCCCCCGCCCTTGTCACAATTGGTCACATATTTTGTGAGACGTGTGACGTCACATATCTTGCAATTTTACATCTAGAAACATCTAGAAAACTCGCCAACAAAACAATTTAAACCTTACAGATACCTACAGATAGAGTTGGAAATATTTTTAAGTTTTTCGTTAATAGTTCAAATTTGGCATTATAAACACTGATGCATATCTAAGATTTTGAAATGTGACGTCACGAAACACCCCTGCCACCCCTTGTCACACAATGTCCCACTTCGTTTACCCCCTCCCTCCCCCTTAACGTGTGATGTACTTTATGGATGATCTCGACGATATTTAAGAGCACTGTATTTTTTTGTGAAGGTATCAGTAATCTCTTAATTAGGTACAAAACACGTGCAATTTCAGGCTACTTTAGAGAACAGCTCCTGGCCAATTAACCAAGTTTTGAACAAAGAAGGCGTGCAAATTATAGAAAGCTTTCACGAAGACATATTAGATGCTGCATGGAGCTATGCTGTACCGTACGCTAACCACTACCTAGCGGAAATCTCACCAAGAGACTTTTTGAAGATAATCTCCGGGATAAGCTTAACTTCACATGTTATTAATAATAAAAATTGAATCGAAAACAGATTGTCTTATTCAGTACACAGGTTGCCTTTACATATTATTATACTCGTACAATAGGTATCCATACTTTTACTAAGTATAGTTAATAATATTATAAATGCGAAAGTGTGTCTGTCTGTCTGTCTGTCTACTACGCTTTCACGGCCCATCTGCTCAACCGATTTTGATGAAATTTGGTACAGGGGTAGATTATATCCCGGGGAAGGGCCTGGGCTACTTTTTATCCTGGAAAATTAAAGAGTTTCGGGGGGAATCAAAAAATCTTAATCCACGCGGACGAAGTCGCGGCCATCATCTAGTATATTATATATTATATACTAGCGGTTCGCCTCGAACTAAGACCTCGCTTTATGAGTTCAGACCTACCGACCTACTTATTTACCTAGTACCTACATAAAAAACATAAATGTGAAAAATGGGAGCCAAGTTCAATCTTATGAATAAGTATACGAGTAAGTGGTTCGCCGTCAAAAGTATTGATATCTTAAAATGGGTGCCAAGGTCTGACATAGATAATCCTGAATTTATAAGAACATACAACATTCTAAAATTGAGCATTGTTGTAGTAAAATACATTTAAAATTCTTTTAAGCTAATGTTTGCTAAGTATTTGAAAATATTACTTCTTAAATTTGAATAGTCGAATTATTTAGACAAAACAGGCAACTCATTAAATTGAAGCTCAAGTTCGGCCTCCTCAAATAAGGATTTTTATAACTTATTGTGTAATTTTCGGTCGATTTACAAATCGTTTGTGAGCTTGAAGTTAAGGCTCTGACAGACGGACGGACGGACGGACCGACGGACGGACGGATAGACGGACAAGTCTCGAAGTGGTCGATCTACAAATTACTAAGTAGCTGGTAAGGTACTTTGTATAGTGATAAATATGTCCAAAATAAACGAATTTCAAATAAACCTAATACATATTATAAGTAGGTATGTAGAACTCATAATTACGGTTTTACGAAAGTCACAAAAAGTAATAAGATAAGGCAAAAAATGAAAATACCAACAGGATGTATTGATATTGAAATATGTATGTATTTTTCGTCGTTATTTGAAAATGTTATATCGCCTAACGAGCAAGTAAATAAGCTTTTACTTGTTTCACAGAAAAGTTTTCAATAATATTGTTCAGTTGCTTCAGCACCTCGTGTGCCACGTAATAGTTGACGACCTTCTTAACAGGTTCTGGTAGAAAATTTGAGCCCACTGGACCTACTGATTGTAATGACTCCAAAATATCTCTGTCTACATTCAGGCCATCAACGCTCATCTGTAATGTGTAATTGGATGAAGTGAAAGGTGGCTTTTATTAATATAAATAAAATATTTCTCGACTGTAATAAAACGTCATACCTTCACGTGTTCGGCATGAAAATGGACTCGTAAGGTCTGTAAGGTGTAAAAATGTTCTGGCGGGGATGTTTTCTCAGAGCCGCCGACTGCACCGTCGATTGTTACATTTTGAAGATTTACTCTGAAAATATTAAAACAAAAATTTTATGCCAAAAATTCGCAAATATGTGATAAAAGGAGGACGTTCTGAATGCTAGACAGCGAAATAATTATTCGAGCATAATACGAAAGTCTCATAACTTTTTTGGGTACCTAGTTAATTACTTATCTACTCTTAGATGTGTTAAAAAATGTTCACACACATTTTATGATTTTAATAAAGATTTTTAACCGATAGTTACCTTAATCTTCCATTAATACTCATAGGAAATATGCCGCCTAGTGCCAGGTTTGCTTGAAAAGAAACTAGAACAAAAGTGGAATATGACAATAAAATTAAAATTGAAGCTGTGCGGAGGAAAAAATGGAATTTACGAATTAATTATTACAATAATTAAGTACAATTATTTTTATTTCCCTATAGTCCTATACCATTGATTCCCAAAGTGGTCCAGGTGGACCCCCAGGGGTCCACGGGAGACTCGACGGGGTCTGCGTTGGCGTGACAAAAAAAATGGGGGTTCACAATTCGTAAGCGGGGGTCCACGAAAATTTATCTGGATTCTTGACATCTGACTACTTTTTTGACATCCACTCACAGCACAATCAATTAATTAATTAACCAATAAATTCTCACTTTTTTGTCGAAAACTGTTAATTCGTGGTTGGAACTCAGCTGCAACGCAAAGTTTCATAGTTGGATCTAATCTTCACATTTTTGTCGACTGGGAATATGGTAGAAATGTAGCTGCAAGGGGGTCCACCGGAACCAGCAAAATTTTGAAAGTGGTCTATGAGAAAAAAAGTTTGGGAACCTCTGACCTATACGATAAAAATTGGAAATTTCACGCAGATGTTAGTGTTTTGTTTTTAATTACCTACTTACCTATTCCATGTAATAGAGGCACTTTGAAGATGAAATCACTTCTAATGGTGTCCAATCGAAGCTCAATCAGCTGTATTTTGAAAGCTTGCAGACCAGTAACTATTATTTCCGCAACATTAACTTCACCACTGAAAAATTATTTACTTTTTACATCTCTCATTCTCATTAAATTAAGAAGGAACCTTAAAAACCAGAACGTTCTTGCACTTTTTTTTTGTTTTTTGCGTGTTAACTAATCTACTTACGATTAATCATTCAAATGAATCTTAGTGGCAGAAGCTTTGTAACTTGCTTTTAAGAAGCTTTGTAAGCTTAGTAAGCTTGTGTTTGTTGAAAGGTGGGCATACAAAATGATAATAGTAGATTATTAACCAAGGGGATAAAGCAGTGTCTTCTGTCGCGGGTGACGATTTAAATCGCGAGCGTAACGAAGGACTCGAGGTTTACTCCCGAGCGTAGCGAGGGTGTTAAAAACTTAAATCACGAGCGAAGCGAGGGATTTAAGACGAGTCCTGAGTGTAGCGAGGGATTTAAGTTCACCCAAGACTAAGAAGACAGCTTTATCACCGAGGAAAATACTCTACTTTTCGTACCATTTGCGAAAAAATTAACACAATAATAATATGAGATAAGCATTTATTAAAAATAATGACAATTTTTTTTTTTATCCACTACAAGTTAGCCCTTGACTGCGATCTCACCTGATGGTAAGTGATGATGCAGTCTAAGATGGTAGCGGGCTAACCTGTTAGGGGCATGGCAGTTATATTAAACCCATCCCCCTATTCGGTTTCTACACGGCATCGTACCGGAACGCTAAATCGCTTGGCGGCACGTTTTTGCCGGTAGGGTGGTAACTAGCCACGGCCGAATCCTCCCACCAGGCCAGACCAGGGAAAATTCAGAAATTATAAATTCCCAAATTGACCCTGCCGGGGATCGAACCCGGGACCTCCGCACGTTAAGACAACAGCGCTACACACTGCGCCACGGAGGTCGTCAAAAAGTGAAAAGTCAAAAGCAAATTAAAAGTAAAAGTTAACATTCGAAACATTGGTCCAATTTTATTGATAGAGAGAGTTACAAATAACGTTTATATGTATTTGAAGAAAACAAAAACGCGGCAAATTCCTAGACTAATATTTTTTTGTCCGAAAAGCAAAGGCATCAATCAAGCTCATTACGGCCTCGTCGGTTTTCGTAACTCTGTGGTTTTCGTCATTTTATTTAATAATCATAACTGCTTAATAAATGCGTATTCCTTTTTCAAAAAGATGTATAATGCTTTATATACAAACTCAATGGTGTAAACACAGATGTAGTTCAGTATAAATTTCGGTAAGTACGAGTATTCCAAATTTAAATCACATTCTCCCCCTAGAGGATGAATGAAATTCAGTACAATTTTCTTTCCCTGTTTTTAACAGATTAAAAATGACTATTGTTATGTTCGCTTTTTGTGGCATAGAATGTCACTTTTTTGAGCAAGTGGTACGAAAAAACAATTACTTATTAGAAAAAAGTCTTCACTTACTTTAAAAATGGCAAATTGACAGGTATAGGTGTTAATTTTTTATTAACATATGGATCCAAAGATGGAATGCCATAAATTCCAGTAGGGAACGATCCCCGCAGAAGTTCGAGCAGCCTGCGTATACTGTAGCTGGCTTTTTTGTCCCTCGCGGTCACGTTCGCGTAGCGCTCTGGTAGCACACCAATTTCCACTTTTCCGTCGTAGGGACCGAGTTCGATCACTTTCCCATGTACTATCCATGGTTAAAAACAAGGTCTAAACATTAGGAGACAGTTAACAAATTGTAGTTAGAACAAGTACCTACTACCTACCTACATAACAAGTAACAACCAGCTATTTTTGAATATACTTAATTCGAGCCTGTCAGTAATAGACAATCTTTTATAGATTGTTCATAAAAATGTACCTTGGTTGTATGTTTTTCTTTTATAAAATGATTTATTTATATTCTTATTGCTATTTAGTAATAAACATATTGATCTATACATAATTTACCTATATGTATCTTAACTTACCTATTATAATAATTTTACTACGGACAAAAACTAAATTATTAAAAAGCCTACTTGAATTATGTAAATCGACGGTCCCTACGGTACCTACATATAGACATGTCAAAAAGCGAGGTTTGACAGGAGAGCGTAATTTAAGTTCAAAGTTTCTGCCCTAGAAATAATCTAAATAAGTCGGGTTTTCCTTCCTGACGCTATAACTCCAGAACGCACGAACCGATTTCCACGGTTTTGCATTCGTTGGAAAGGTCTCGGGCTCCGTGAGGTTTATAGCAAAGAAAATTCAGGAAAAATTTCAACAGAAAAGCGGGAAAATCTTAAACCACGCGGACGTGAATCTTAAAGTCGCGGGCGTCAGCTAGTCTAAATATATATAAAAGGCAAAGGTGACTGACTGACTGACTGACTGACTGACTGATCTATCAACGCACAGCTCTAACCACTGGTCGGATCGGGCTGAAATTTTGCACTCAGATAGCTATTATAACGTAGGCATCCGCTAAGAAAGGATTTTTGAAAATTCCACCCCTAAGAGGGTGAAATAGGGGTTGAAAGTTTGTATGAAACTCCGTCATTTCTCAAGTTATATCCATGAAACTTGGTTTACAAGCTACTGGTAAAAATTAGGAAATATGTGTTTCACAGTTTTTGAAATTTGAGTGACATAGGCTACTTTTTATACCGGAAAATTGAGGAGTTCCCGTAGGAATTTAAAAAAAATTGTCCACGCGGACGAAGACGCGGGCATCAGCTAGTTATACATATTAGGTATGTACAAATATAAATATTTCTTTTTCTATAATTTTTTATTAGCTTTATGAACTTTTTATTGGTATTCATACATATTTAATTTTTTTTATTTTCTTAGAAAAACTGATAGATGACTGTTTCTACGCTGATATTAAAATGAAAGCATGCCAGACATGTCTATGATACCTACCTACTTTTATATTATACGCAGGAAAGAATAAAACTCTGTTTAAAATAGAATTTAAAAATAGTAGATTGTATTTTATGGGAGCAAAATAATATTTTTACGGCGAGGGCGTTTTTTGAATCCAGAACGAAGTGAGGGATTCTAGAGTAGAATCCTGAGCGTAGCGAGGGATTCTTTAGTAGAATCCTGAACGTAGCGAGGGATTCAAAGTACGTCGCCCGAGCCAAAAATATATTTGCGCCCGAATGATACACTCTACTTTTCATCACCCTGTATGAGAAAATTTGGTTCCCGCGGGAACTCTTTAATTTCCCGGGATAAAAAGCATAAGTATGTGCTATTTCAAGACTACAATCTTTTTTTTTTTTTAAATCTATCTCTGTGCCAAATTTTATACAGATCCGTTCAGCCGTTCGGGCGTAATTGAGTAACACACATCCATACATCCATACATCCACACATCCATCCAAACTTTCGCCTTTATAATAATATTTATTTAATTTTTTTTTATTTTTTTTTTAATATATATATATCCATATAGCCCTTTCGTTAGTTAAAATTCAGAAATTATAAATTCCTAAATTGACCCTGCCGGGGATCGAACCCGGGACCTCCGCACGTTAAGACAACAGCGCTCAACACTGCGCCACGGAGGTCGTCAATTTGCGTTGGCGCTGAACACTAAGATGTTCCAAATTCAATAAGTGCGCGGCAAAGATAATTGCGGCGCACTTACGAGTATAAAGAGGATTAAAAACTCATTACTGCCCGCTAAAAGTTTCATAAAGAAAACACCACCTTTGGGCGCACATAAAGGCGAACCAAGTCGTCCTTTTCGAATACATGGGATGAAAAATATGTTTTATGCTCGCACAGAGTGACGCGCATTTTAAAACAACGTACAAAACGATATGACGTACCTATAGATATCCGTATCTACGACATTTATTCGTTGAAAATTGAAATTATAATACCTACTTGTTCTCTTACACGATTTTTAAATGAAGTTAAATACTTACATACCTAATATTAAAAAAAAAATCTTATATAGGTACCTATGTGCAGGAAAATCTAAAGCCAATTATGCAATAAAAAAAATGCCATTTTTGACATGACTTTATGTAGCCTACTTAAGTACGTAGAGACCGTCGAAATGAAAATATTTATTTTAAAAACCTTTTTCGTATTTTTATTGTAGATAGGTGCCTAACTTCGGCGAACTAACAATTAAATAAACTATCTGTCTGTCTGTCTGCTACACTTTCACGGCCCGTCTTTCCAACCGCCCCCCAATCATGTAAGAATGGTCGATCAAACGTTAAAGATTTTCGTCAAAGTAAAATAAACCATAACTGCATAAGAATGGGCAGACGAAATTGAGCTCTAATTCAATGCTGTCATGGTTTATTTTACTTTGACGCCGAACCTTTACCATTTGATCGACAATTCTTACGTAATCGGGGGGCCGATTTTGATGAAATTGGTAGGTACCTATAGTTACATAATATAGGTAGGTTAAGGACGGCCGTCCCGGGTGAGGACATAAATTATAGGCTACTTTGTATCCTGAAAAATTAAGTAAGGTTCCCGCGGGTTAGCCCGCTACCATCTTAGACTGCATCATCACTTACCATCAGGTGAGATCGCAGTCAAGGGCTAACTTGTAGAGGATTAAAAAAAAAATAGAATAAAAACAAATCTTAATCCACACAGACGAAGTCGCGGACATCATAAGTATACCTATAGTTTAATCAGTAAGACCGGTCAAGTGCGAGCCACACTTGCGCACGGGTTCCGTACCACCAGACAATATTATTTTAGTAGGTAAATAACATTAAAGATGTCATAACAACACTATGTGTGAAATAACTGGCTTAACTGTTAGCGCCTGACAAACAATTCGACACCATTAAGAGTACGGAACCCTTATTAGCGATTTTCGGATTTTATCCTATACTTACTTGTGCTGTGAGACCTTGTTTCTTGCCAAATTTCCTGATTCTAGGTCAACCGGAAGTAGGTACACTATAGGTTTTGATTTATAGGCGAGTGTGAGAGAGTGTAAGAGGCGGCTTCGCACGTGTAGCACTTATAATCCTAATAGTCTATACCCAATTATAGCTATAAAATGGTTATTGTGTGTCAACCTTAAAAGATAGATGTATGCTATCGTGGACTTTTTAAAGAACTTCTTGAGAGGAACAATTCCACCATAGGTACATTGTTTTCGTCTAACTTTAACTATTTACGCAGCGCACGCCACGTAAGCTCTCAGAAGAGAGGATTTTTTCCGACTTAGTTCACATAATTGCAATTTTCGTAAGGATCTCTAATTTTTTGAAAATAAAATATAGCCTATCGGCCGGTTTCTGAATTGAGAATTTTACGTTGAGTCTGTCTCAAAGACCACATAAGTGTGAATTAAGTACTAATTAAGGAAATGTTTGTTTCTGAATTGATATTTTGTAAGGTTTGAGAATTGGAGCTTGAGAAATTTCAAATTTGACAGTTTCGAAACTTAAATCTCTGCTTAACAGCAAAATTGCGTTTCAGAGCGCATTTTGCAGCGCTCAAAGTCCTCTAATCTCAAAGTTGAGTGCGTGATATTTAAGTAACGAATTTCGGCTAGTTAAACTATATTCACACTAGATAATGCACGCGACTTGGTCCGTGAATTAAAGTTTTTTGAATTCCCGCGTGTTAACTCTTTAATTTTCCGGGATATAAACTATCCCTATACCAAATTTCATCAAAATCAGTGAAACAAATGGGACGTGAAAGCGTAGCAGACAGACAGACAGACACACTCTCGAATTTATAATATTAGCATGGATTTGCGATTTCTAGTGAAGATTCTTCGTTGGCATCTTTTGACGCTCCCTGGCGCAGTGGCGATCGCTGTGGTGGCTGATTAAGGGAGTTCCCGGGTTCGATTTCCGGCAATTCGATTTGGGAATTTACAATTTCTGAATTGTGGGAGGCTTCCTTCATAGGTGTAGAAATCTATGAGTTTAATATAACTGCCATACCACTAACAATTTAGCCCGCCACCATCTTAGATTGCATCATCACTTATCATCAGGTGAGATCGCAGTTGGGCTAACTTGTAGTGGGATTTAAAAAATCTTTGGAGAAGCCTGAGGTAGATGCAGATGCCTACGTGGTACAAGATGATGAACTTGTTGAAGAACGAAATGATGTCCTGTCTTTGCCCCAAGCTCATTAGTAGAAAGTTATTTTACAAATAACTACATAACAATAAACTCCTGTAATAAATAATATTTTGTTAGAAATTAGGAACTCTTTGTTGGATTTTTTAATTTTGTTTTATTTTACAAATAACTCAGCATAATATAACATTTCTGGGTAATAAATATAATATGATATTATCACATTATCATCAGTTGTGGCGATAATTGAAGATCCACCAGGCAGCTTTACTCTTCATCTCTTGGTCCTGTGGCCTATAGGCTATATTGTATTGTTTAATTATTACAATCCGCTCTTCCTTCTTTTTTTGCAAGTAGAATGCCCCTGTCTTTTTGCATTCTATCACACCTTGTAATCTGTGGATAGAACATTTATTGATGACTTACATATAAAACACATAAATAATATGCCTTTTATCATTGATGTAGAATTTTAGTAGGTACCTATACCCTGTTATTCAAAGAAAACAATGACATTATTCGAAGTTCGTTGCCAGTTGGTTTGGTTGTATTGTGACTGGACAAATTTCCATTTCTAAGTAGAGTTACATACGAACTAACTACTAATTGTGGGCATGTACAATTAACCCTCGAATATTGTACTAAACCAGGAGAAAAGCTGGCCTACGAGTAAGGGGATGATATAAAGATTAGGTACTTACTTTGCTACTACTGTTTTCTTTCCCCACGTTAGTGAAGTTGGGATATATTTTTTTCTTTTCTCTATCCATTTTATAAATATTTGTAAGAATAATTACAAATAAAAACAGAAGTCAAGATTTGGAAAATTTTGTAAACAAATCCGTTTGTCAAACTTTTGACGCTTCTGACACAATGTTATGTCGTACGTTCCATTTCTTTATCCCGGTTATTTGAAATCAAACACACATCAGAGTTTTTATGAGATAAAAGCCTGAAATATTTGAAATTCATAATTTTCTAAATAAAATTCTACAAAATTTTTCTTTTTGAATCATATTTAATAATAAAATTTAACTAAATTAGAAATAAATATAATTTTCGGTCAATACCGGTTTTTCTACGTGTAGCGAAACGCAAAGGCAATGTTGGAGAATACTCAGGGACGATTGGAGAAATACTTAGCTAATTACAATTTGGGAAATTCTAATTTTATCGTGTGAAACACAAAAAACTTAAGTCTTACTCAAATATTTAAACAAAACTCAGCAGATTTTTGCTTGAATGCTTAATTCAGAAACCGGCCGAATGTTACGCTGATAATGTAGCTTTCTATAGGTGAAAGAATTTTTAAAATCGGTAGAGTAGTTTTTGAGTTTATCCATTACAAACAAACAAACAAATCTTTCCTCTTTATAATATTAGTTTAGATATACGACATAAACGGCCATAACTTTTGATTGCATTGACCTTAAAAGCATGATTTTTGCAACTCCAAGGGACCGTAGAACTACGAGTAAGTATTTGATATTAATTTCAACTTGTTAAATATTAATTTTCAACTCCACCCGTTCCCAAGGAAAAGGTGGTCGACAGACAGACAGACATCGAAGTGATCCTAGAAGTGATCCTATATGGGTTCCTTTGTTCCTCTTGAGCTACGGAACCATAAAAAGTAGGTACACCCATCGTATAGTACCTACATCTAATATAGTAAGTAGGTACACCTAATAAAATTAGGATATACCTAGTAGTTACTCAAAGAAAAAATCATCAAATCAAATATATATAATAAATATTATAAATGCGAAAGTTTGGATGGATGTATGGATGTATGGATGTTTGTTACTCAATCACGCCCCAACGCAACGGCTGAACGGATCTGGATGAAATTTGGCACAGAGATAGATTATAGACTGGAATAACACATAGGCTACTTTTATCCCGGAAAATTAAGGAGCTCCCGCGGGAATCAAAAAAACTTTAAGCACGCGGACGAAGTCGCGGGCATCAGCTAGTTTTTTATAATTTCTTAAACTTAACTTACATATTTGGCTCAATTGTGCTTCTGGATTTGCAACGGTTAAACCTATACTGCAAAATATAAGGAGTCCAATCAGATATGCCGTCATTGTAAGAAAAAAAATAATTCAGAAAACGTATTTCTTTGAATATCGAAGCCTTTATATTGAAATCGATCATAAAATATTATTTTTATGCTTTAAAATTAATTTTAAATTAATTTCAGTTTACAATGATTACATTGATATGTTTTTATCGAATAGGACTAGAGTAATTTCAAGGTTTAATCTGAAGCATTACCTAACTATTAGATACTCAAGTGTGCAGCTATTAATATGGCTATCAAAAGAAATATCAACTAGTTAATAGGTAAATAAATAGCTACTTATTGGATAGTCTGTTTGGCTGCAAGTCCCGGGTTCAAGTCCAGGGTAGGATCAAAGCATATTATGAAATTCTCAGTAGCAGCCTGAAGTTGAGAAGTTGCCAAGTTGGCGTTGTCACCTCCGTGCCTCCTTCACCAGATCTAGACCCTATCGTGTTGGATTGCCGTGCGATTGGGATATTAATTAGAATAGAGAAGTGAAGCGAATAGACTTGTGTTTGCGCACTCACTATAACAATATTAGCTGCGTTCCGCGTAGGTACGTATAGTCAGCTAGAATAGATATAGTATAGAATAGAATAGAATAGAGAGTATAGTGTAGTATAGAATAGGTATATGAAATTTGCTTGACACCACGAGCAATATTTTTTATGCATGCAGAGGTTTTTTTTTTTATTGCTTAGGTACAGGCTGGTTGGTGGTCTTCTGATTACCGAAGTAGAAGTGGGCTAACTACATATTTCTAAATTGCTACTGCCGGGAATCGAACCCGGGAGACCCGGGACCTCCCATTTATAAGACCACAGCAGCAGCATTACCTACGTCGCCCGCTGGGGAAGTCTGCTGGCAATGAATAGTAGATTATTAACCAAGGGGATAAAGCAGTGTCTTCTGTCGCGGGTGACGATTTAAATCGCGAGCGTAACGAAGGACTCGAGGTTTACTCCCGAGCGTAGCGAGGGTGTTAAAAACTTAAAACACGAGCGAAGCGAGGGATTTAAGACGAGTCCTGAGTGTAGCGAGGGATTTAAGTTCACCCAAGACTAAGACAGCTTTATCACCGAGGAAAATACTCTACTTTTCGTACCATTTGCGAAAAAATTAACAAATAATAATATGAGATAAGCATTTATTAAAAATAAACTTAACGTTTATGTATTTGAAGAAAACAAAAACGCAGAAAATTCCTAGACTAATATTTTTTTGTTGGAAAAGCAAAGGCATCAAGCTCATACGGCCTCGTCGGTTTTCGTCATTTTATTTAATAATCCTGCATAATAAATGCGTATTCCTTTTTCAAAAAATTGTATGCTTTATATACAAACTCAATGGTGTAAACACAGATGTAGTTCAGTATAAATTTCGGTAAGTATTCCAAATTTAAATCACATTCTACCCTTAAAGGATGAATGAAATTCAGTACAATTTTCTTTCCCTGTTATTAACAGATTAAAAATGACTATTGCTATGTTCGCTTTTTGTGGCATAGAATGTCACTTTTTTGAGCAAGTGGTACGAAAACAATATTATATATAACTAGTCCAAGTGGTAACGTCAAAAGCAGTTCGAAAATACCATAGAATAATGAAGACTATAGAAGTAAGATTGTGTTTTTAGTTTGTCACTAGGTAGGATTTTCCTAGTGATGGGTGGCAGTCGTTTATATTATTGTCTAACATACGTAATCTGTGAAATATAAATGATGATTTTTGTATAAAACAATCTTAAAATAGAGAATGCTTTAGTATCCATAAAGAGCCTAAAACAGTATCCATATTACTTTTTATTTTTGGCTGCCTGTTAGCCGATCACGTTCAAACCAGTAAATACTTACTATCAAGTTGCAATATGGATTGATTGCAACTTGACATACTTTTCTGCCCTGGGATACCTAACTTATAGAATATTTTTATCCCAAAAATTATAGGGTTCCTTTGGGATAGGTGATGACAGATTTTAACAATAATTATAAAAATATACAAGCCATAGGTACTATAGCTTGGCAAAAAAGTCGTGAAATAAATAGGGGCGCCACTGTCGCAAAATTTTCTTGAATCTAGCAACCCGAACTAGCCCGCATAGTACGACAGATTAGTTTTAATAATTAACTACTTTACTGAAATCAAAGTAGTACATTTATTGATTACAAATTTCTTGTTATTTATTTATTTAATACTAAAAATAATAATAAATAACCTTATTTAAACCCAAATAGCAACTAAATAATTTATAAAAGAAGGTAAAATTTTAACTATATTACTAGTTACTAAATTAATTAAAACTAAAAAAAATCTTTACGTGGTTGGCACCACACTCCTTATACTAATTACGCACGGGGTTATTGATTAAAATGCAGTTTAGTTAGTAAGTTTCAATATATTTTATTTTATTTACATACTACATGTACAAAGAATATAATTTGCCCAAAATATCGTCTTCCAAATATCCCATTTCAAAATGAAATGATGACAGTATAATACCGCAAATATCTAATGTTTTAGAAAAAAATTAGAAAAAGAATTCTAATTAGAAAAACTCGTATTATCTAAAAATTATTGCATCAGTGTAACAATCGTGATGACCTCTGATTGGCTGCACTTACGGCGTTCTTGGTGTATTAATGCATTTTGACCTTTAGCGGGAGAGTGGAAGCCATTGCGATCGTTACACCAAATCAATTTTAGAGAATACCACCAACTTTCGTAATTATTTGATTATGATTGCTTCATGAAGGTGTAACGGAGGAACATTCGTAAATAGCTAAATACCATCGACAGCTAAAATCATACTCCAGAACCCTTCCTTTGGGCTTTGTCGTAGTCGGGTAAAAATTGGTACAATATAATATCCGATCTTATATAAGTATATAAAAATCTCGTGTCACGATGTAGGTATGTTCGGGATAAACCCTGAAACTACTGAACCGATTTTGATCAAACTTCGTAACTATCTGTAATTTGGTCTAACTTAAAAGATAGGATAGTTTATTTGTTTTATTCTTATAGATAAGTTGGCGGTACGAAGTTCACCGGGTCAGCTAGTTAATTTATAAATATTAAACTTTCTTGTCGTGATAACGCCTATTTCTTGGGGTAAATTTATAGTGGGTATAGCATTTGATTTCAGTCGCCTACATTTGGTGTATTCGTTTGGCAAAAATGAGTCTTCTGTGAAATGTTTTGAGCAAATACGACTGTTATGCCGCGGTATCCTATTAGGTATTTTTATCATTTCTATCCATTTCCTTTTTATTAGTTCATTTTTAAGGAAATCTACAACATAGAGATTAGAGAGTACATAATACTCGTATGTACGTACTAGTGCAATAATTATCAATAATCTATTTCACAGCACTAGTAACCTAAAAGCGTTTTGGCGAAATATCATTATTATTATTAAATAAGTATGTAATTGAGTACTTAAACATATTTATTTACTTTTTCTTACCTTTGCTTACCTATTTACTAGTAAAATCCTTAGTCTTAAACAAGAACCATTGCCAAAACTCACCGATGAAACCCGACAGATTCTGTACATTGAATTATATGTACAAGTACTAGAACCGACGCCGCAAATAAAAAATTTGCGCCATGCTTTGCGGCCGGCCGGCTTCACCTTATTTAGTCTCTCGCCTGCGCTCTTCGCGGCCGCGTGTCGAAATTGTGCTCACACGAAAATTTTAAAATGCCGTCGTGCGTTATAAAAACGTGTAAAAATAATACAACTGTAAATAAAAAAGATTGTGGCGTGACATATCATCGGTAAGTAAACAAAACGTTTACGAAAACAAACCAAAACAAATTTTTGAAGATATTTTTCTACTGATTCACCCACGTTCCACCATTTCTCGGAATATCATAGATTAAAAGTGAATTTTACCTACAGATGAGACACCTACGATCATACATTTTACATTTTACTTTTTTATTATTCGACCGATTTCATTAAAATCAATATTTGGGGCTCCCTAGGATCACAAAACAGGAAACTGTTACCAAAATTTAAAAAAGGCAGCGCCATTTTGAAATTCTCTGTTATTGTACCGATTTCGTTCAAAATCGATAACTGAGGATCCCTAGGATCACAAAACAGGAAAGTGGTACCAAAATTTAAAAAAGTCAGCGCCATTTTGAAACTTCTTTAGTTTCTCGGTAATTAATTACAGTAGAACTTTAAAAATTTAACAAATAAAATTTTGCTCTCTTGTTACACAAATAACTATTATAGGAAACGATGTTTTTTTTTCACTTCATTTCTATAATGATAAGGTAGAATAAGATAAAAATGTCACTATTATTTTTTAATATGATAGGATTGGTTAAGTTATAACATTTTCTTTTATAGTGTCAACAGTTCCTAATAAAAAGGTTAAAGTTGTATAAAATGCATATCTTTTTGTTTTTACTTTTTAATTATTTTTTTCCGTCTATAAAACTAGGTCTACTATTATCTTATTTCATATGTGCACTTTATGCAGTCTCACACTGCATAAATTCAAAAGTACATAGTCTCATTGAATAACCCAATAGGCAGAAAATACTTAGTGTCACTTCTGCGTGTCTCATCTATGACCTTACCAGCGCGCACCCCGCGCGTCCCGCACCCGCCGCGTGCTTCGCGACGCAGCACAGATTACATTCGCGGTGTCTTCTCTAGTACGTTAGTACATAATACCTCAATGATTCTGTATCATTTTATTTTCTTAAACTATTGGATTTACGTCCCTCAAAGGCACAATACATTTTTTGTGGACACTTGGCTTTGATTTTAGAGCTTTATGCACCTTAGAAATTTACTTTAAATAAAGAAATTCTTAAAAATCTTTTCTGTAACCTCGAATGTAAACAAACAAATACTAAGCAACAAAATTATGTGTACAGTTAACGACCCGTATTATTCGTACAAGAATAGGGTATTTTGAATTTGACAGTATTAAAAGATAAAAGATATAATTTGACAATCTGAACCTTGTGACCAGTTGCTAATCGAATAGACACAAACAGCGATATTTTGTTTCACTCACACTTACGTGATGGTAATAAACAGAAATTGGATAAAATATAGTATTCTTAGTTTTTATTTTAGTCCTACCTCCTTAGACGGCAGTCGTAATTCCTTCCTCCATGGAAAATACCTACCTAAAGTTTGATTTTGCTGGAGCGAATTTTAAAATGTTATCTTCTTGATGGAAATTCATCTTTCTCCGCAGTCTTTCTCACATTTTTGTTTCGTTATCATATTTATTTTTGTCATCAGTTATTTGCCTTGCTTGTACTCTAAACAGCGACATTATTTTAATAAATGTTTTTAAAATCCCGAGATAAAAAGTAGGTAGGTATATTTTAGTTAGCTTATTTTTGCCACCTAACTCAGAACTCTAAGCAAAGACGGGCCGCGAAAAGATAGACAGATATTTAATATATATTACACAATACTTACACATTCGCAAAACGAAAGTTGAATGTTTATTAGTCCAGAGGTTCCGGCATTATTTAAAACATTCAAGCACCATTCAAAAGCCAATCAAATAATGGTCCGATACTGTGGTCCAATAATGCGCTCTCCACATTCCCGCGCGAATCGCGCGCGAAGCTGCGAAGAACCCGCGAATCATGAGTGTGGAACCGATTCGCGTATTCTTGAAGGCGAGTGATGCTAGCGGACGCGTGTAATATATATAATTACCAGCTGATGCCCGCGACTTCGTCCGCGTGGATTGAGGTTTTTTGGTTCCTTAGTTTTCCGGGATAAAACGTAGCCTATGTGTTATTCCAGACTATAATCTATCTCTGTGCCAAATTTCATCCAGATCCGTTCAGCCGTTCGGACGTGATTGAGTAACAAACATCCACACATCCATACATCCATACATCCATACATCCATCCAAACTTTCGCATTTATAATATTTATTTGATAGTGAATTTAACTGTTGAGCATTTACAATGGCCGTAAACGACTTTCATTTTTGGAATGCTAGGTACCAACTACCAAGCAGAACCCGTGCTATGGGATATCAAATTGAAAGATTATAAAAATAAAATTAATATGGATGCGAATAAGTAGCATTTTGGAAATACCAGTGGAGGAATTAAAAAAGAAGAAAGAATCCTTGATTTCCAGTTATAGGAATAAGGTTAATAAATCTATCAAATCGGGAGCAGGTGTCGAAGACGTATATAAGGCCATTTGGTTTGCCTATTAGTTAATGGATTCTTTTTTGGGAGATACCCACATTAAAATCTACTCATTATTATTTATCTATTTATTCATTCATTGCAACTTCGGCGTCCATCTTTGTTAAGTGCGCGAACTATACTGTGAACCCGGCGCGAACCTTTGCGGGTGTGGAACCGAGACAGGTTCTTGCCGCGATCCGTGCCGCGATGCACGGCGTGATTCGCGCCGTGATTCACGCGGGAATGTGGAGAGCCCTTATGCGCGCTCCACATTCCCGCGCGAAGCCGCGAACAACCCGCGAGTCGTGAGTGTGGAACCGATTTGCGTATTCTTCACGGCTTCGCGCCGCGTTCGCGACTCTTTCCCCGATTGTTGTCGGTTTTTGTCCCGCGACAAAGGGCTCGCGAGGCGCGAACTTGGCGCGAAAGCGGCTAGGCTCCACATTCGCATGCGGCTCAGGCGCTTGAAGTCGAGTGATGCTAGCGGACGTGTGTAATATATATATAGTGAATTTAACTGTTGAGCATTTACAATGGCCGTAAATTGGTCTAACGACCTGGAACATTTTTGGAATGCCCAAGTAGAACCCATGCTATGGGATGTCAAATTGAAAGATTATAAAAATATAAGCGTAATTATAAATCGCTATTGCGCAAAGTAGCCCCCGCACCCGCAACAGCAACTTCAGCGTCCATTTTGTTAAGTGCGCGAACTATACTGTGAACCCGGCGCGAACCTTTGCGAGTGTGGAACCGAGACAGGTTCTTGCCGCGATCCGCGCCGCGATGCACGGCGTGATTCACACGGGAATGTGAAGCGCGCATTACATTCGTGCTATCAAAGCGTGCTATTGTCATAACGTTGGCCACACAAAGGGCCACACGGTCAAATAAATGACCACGACCCATGGACTTAATATCATGGAGGAAGGAATTACGACTGCCGTCTAAGGAGGTAGGACTAAAATAAAAACTAAGAATACTATATTTTATCCAATTTCTGTTTATTACCATCACGTAAGTGTGAGTGAAACAAAATATCGCTGTTTGTGTCTATTCGATTAGCAACTGGTCACAAGGTTCAGATTGTCAAATTATATCTTTTATCTTTTAATACTGTCAAATTCAAAATACCCTATTCTTGTACGAATAATACGGGTCGTTAACTGTACACATAATTTTGTTGCTTAGTATTTGTTTGTTTACATTCGAGGTTACAGAAAAGATTTTTAAGAATTTCTTTATTTAAAGTAAATTTCTAAGGTGCATAAAGCTCTAAAATCAAAGCCAAGTGTCCACAAAAAATGTATTGTGCCTTTGAGGGACGTAAATCCAATAGTTTAAGAAAATAAAATGATACAGAATCTGTCGGGTTTCATCGGTGAGTTTTGGCAATGGTTCTTGTTTAAGACTAAGGATTTTACTAGTAAATAGGTAAGCAAAGGTAAGAAAAAGTAAATAAATATGTTTAAGTACTCAATTACATACTTATTTAATAATAATAATGATATTTCGCCAAAACGCTTTTAGGTTACTAGTGCTGTGAAATAGATTATTGATAATTATTGCACTAGTACGTACATACGAGTATTATGTAGTATGTACTCTCTAATCTCTATGTTGTAGATTTCCTTAAAAATGAACTAATAAAAAGGAAATGGATAGAAATGATAAAAAGACCTAATAGGATACCGCGGCATAACAGTCGTATTTGCTCAAAACATTTCACAGAAGACTCATTTTTGCCAAACGAATACACCAAATGTAGGCGACTGAAATCAAATGCTATACCCACTATAAATTTACCCCAAGAAATAGGCGTTATCACGACAAGAAAGTTTAATATTTATAAATTAACTAGCTGACCCGGTGAACTTCGTACCGCCAACTTATCTATAAGAATAAAACAAATAAACTATCCTATCTTTTAAGTTAGACCAAATTACAGATAGTTACGAAGTTTGATCAAAATCGGTTCAGTAGTTTCAGGGTTTATCCCGAACATACCTACATCGTGACACGAGATTTTTATATACTTACTAGCTGATTTCCGCGACTTCGTCCGCGTGGATTGAGGTTTTTCGGTTCCTATCTCTCAAGTTAGATCGAACTGCACATGGTGTGCGAATTTTATTATAATCGGTTAAGTGGTTTAGAAGTCCATTGAGGACAAACATTGTGACACGAGATTTATATATATAGAGACACTATAGAGATATAAGATCGGATATTATATTGTACCAATTTTTACCCGACTACGACAAAGCCCAAAGGAAGGGTTCTGGAGTATGATTTTAGCTGTCGATGGTATTTAGATATTTACGAATGTTCCTCCGTTACACCTTCATGAAGCAATCATAATCAAATAATTACGAAAGTTGGTGGTATTCTCTAAAATTGATTTGGTGTAACGATCGCAATGGCTTCCACTCTCCCGCTAAAGGTTAAAATGCATTAATACACCAAGAACGCCGTAAGTGCAGCCAATCAGAGGTCATCACGATTGTTACACTGATGCAATAATTTTTAGATAATACGAGTTTTTCTAATTAGAATTCTTTTTCTAATTTTTTTCTAAAACATTAGATATTTGCGGTATTATACTGTCATCATTTCATTTTGAAATGGGATATTTGGAAGACGATATTTTGGGCAAATTATATTCTTTGTACATGTAGTATGTAAATAAAATAAAATATATTGAAACTTACTAACTAAACTGCATTTTAATCAATAACCCCGTGCGTAATTAGTATAAGGAGTGTGGTGCCAACCACGTAAAGATTTTTTTTAGTTTTAATTAATTTAGTAACTAGTAATATAGTTAAAATTTTACCTTCTTTTATAAATTATTTAGTTGCTATTTGGGTTTAAATAAGGTTATTTATTATTATTTTTAGTATTAAATAAATAAATAACAAGAAATTTGTAATCAATAAATGTACTACTTTGATTTCAGTAAAGTAGTTAATTATTAAAACTAATCTGTCGTACTATGCGGGCTAGTTCGGGTTGCTAGATTCAAGAAAATTTTGCGACAGTGGCGCCCCTATTTATTTCACGACTTTTTTGCCAAGCTATAGTACCTATGGCTTCTATATTTTTATAATTATTGTTAAAATCTGTCATCACCTATCCCGAAGGAACCCTATAATTTTTGGGATAAAAATATTCTCTAAGTTAGGTATCCCAGGGCAGAAAAGTATGTCAAGTTGCAATCAATCCATATTGCAACTTGATAGTAAGTATTTACTGGTTTGAACGTGATCGGCTAACAGGCAGCCAAAAATAAAAAGTAACTGTATGGATACTGTTTTAGGCTCTTTATGGATACTAAAGCATTCTCTATTTTAAGATTGTTTTATACAAAAATCATCATTTATATTTCACAGATTACGTATGTTAGACAATAATATAAACGACTGCCACCCATCACTAGGAAAATCCTACCTAGTGACAAACTAAAAACACAATCTTACTTCTATAGTCTTCATTATTCTATGCTTAATATATAATACCACGACCAAATCACGTAACTAATATCCACATGTGTAGGAGCATCATTCTTATGTACATTTTTGTCTATGGGAAGAAATTTTATTTTTCTGTGACAATTAATTGTCATTGTCAAATTGTGTCAACTGTCAGAATCGGTAGAAATTTAAAAATATACATTGCTAAACTTGCAGACTCCAGTTTTTAACTAAATAAAGTTATACACAACGAAATTCATCTCAATTTCCAGTACACAAAAACTACTAGACATGTTTTGAAGGCAATATCGTAAATCTTGAATAAATAAAAAAACCCCTAAAAACGTAAAATCCGATCTTGACAATGGCTGGTAACTTTTGGCAGAGTTCACATCATCAGCAATGGATACTGGATAAACAGGATCTCTTTCGAGATCGTCAACATGACTTGGGAAAGCTGACAGAGGAAGAATATCAGAAAATATTCAACTTTTTCGCTAGCATTATACAAGTACTAGGCGAGCAACTAAAACTTCGCCAGCAAGTTATAGCCACCGCAACTGTTTACTTTAAAAGATTCTATGCTAGAAATTCGTTAAAATGTATAGATCCATTGCTTTTAGCGCCCACTTGTGTGTTCCTAGCGTCTAAAGTAGAAGAGTTTGGTGTGATTTCTAATTCAAGACTGATAACCACATGTCAAACAGTAATTAAGAATAAATTCAGCTATGCATATGGGCAACAGGAGTTTCCTTACAGGACAAACCACATACTAGAGTGTGAATTTTATTTACTTGAAAATTTGGATTGTTGCCTGATTGTCTACCAACCATATAGGCCTTTACTGCTCTTTGTGCAAGATATACACACACAAGTGCAGGATGATCAAATTCTAACTTATGCTTGGAGAATAGTTAATGATTCACTGAGGACTGATGTTAGCTTACTTTATCCTCCCTATCAGGTAGGTACTTATAATTTTTAAATGGTTTATTTAGTTTAAATTACTAAACAGCTAAGGCCTCGCGGAGCATCAGCATTGAGAGGAAGATGTAGCAGTGGCCTATTAACATTTCATTGCCATGTGATTACTCCTACATAATAATTTTATGTTATTATAATTTTCAGATTGCCATAAGTGCTCTTCACATAGCTTGTGTAATGTTGGGTAAAGAGAACCTAAAGCCATGGTTTGCTGAGCTAAATGTTGATATGGATAAAGTAAGTTGACATTGGTAGAATTTACCCATTGTTGCTCAAACCTAAAAGTAAACGAAATAGCATGAGCTATTATTTTTTTACACAGTTCTTCTTCATATTATGTATCATCACATTTTTGTTTTGTAGCTAAATTATAGTCGTAGGAAGATATATTTATTTTGTTTGAACTACTTTGAATTTATATGGGTACCATTATCTTTACAGATCCAAGAAATAGTAAGGACAATCATCAATTTGTATGAGATGTGGAAGAGTTACGACGAAAAGAAGGAAATCCAAGGCCTTTTAGGGAAAATGCCAAAACCATGCCCTGCACCGCAGAGATAATGTTACATTTTTACAAGCATGCTGTATTGCTTGATGAAATATAATAATTATTTAAGGCGCCACCGGAGGGTAAATTGCTCATACAAACATAATATTAAAAATAATTTGTAATTCGAGCATATTTCCTCCATATTATGCGATTATACAGATTTAACTTGTATTTATCTAGGTCCCTGGATAATTATTTTTTCAAAATACTTTCCCAAAATTAAATGTAAGCACATTGCGTTTTGCATGTTTTTACGACATAAACGACATGTTTTCTCCTTATTTGTTTCATATTAAAACCAACGATATCTCACGTACTAATTGATCAGGAACATAGCCTATATTGTCAAGTTACAGAATAACAACACGAAGTTAAAAACACAACAATTTTTCATTCATCATTTTTGGTATTCACGGAACAAGACTAAACGTATAACAAATTCTGTACGCTCATATTGCTATCGCGCTTGCACGCGATCATGTGTCATCAGCCAAATAGGGATAGCAATATACCGGCAAATTTATATTTGCGGTTCGAGTAGAGGTTGCGAGCGGTGTTCGCCGGCCTCTTAAGTAGATACATTTCTTTTATTCAATTATTATAAGTATACCAATGGGGACTATCGCGTGTGAATTTGCCACTAGAGGCGCTAGTGTCGCGGGAGGTCCAATAACATTCACTTTTCATTGGTTTTGGCGGGCTTCGGGACAAATTATTTTAATTTCTATATTTTACCTGTTGAAAAGTGATCTCCTTCGTGAAATTATCGCAAATATGGATTATTTGGCGATGAATGTGAACGCTTTGAAAGCAGAAAAAGAAAAAGAGGCGCAAAAATAAGCGGCCTCAAAGAGCTGCTAATTCAGAGGTTAGTTTGTTTACTGTATTACAAACTTATTTTTTCCAGAAGTATGCTTGTTTGCCGAGGTAACAGCTATGTTTTTTTCTTTTTACATATATTTACCTAATATATTATGTATATTTACCTAATATGACATCTGCATGAAAGGTTAAATGGGTTTCATGCTCATCAAGGACACACTTTTACTATATGATATTGATGAACATCGATGTCTGCTCTAGGTCTCTGCCCTCTGGTACTTTATATGTATCTGGTTATGTACCCACAGTATCTCTAACGAGAACACAACCTATCTTGGGATCAGATTAGGTACTATGTGTGAGATGACTAGAATTTAATAATATTTCTCTTTATTAATATTAGATGTTTCATTTCAGGTTTCTCCAGAAGGATTAATTGGAGAACTAACAGTATTGGAAGAGAAAAATATTCTCTATAAAAGATGAGTTTATCAGTGTGGATAATTAAGTATAAGCACATAGAAATGATCAATAATGAATATTGCTTGAAAGAAAGTAGCCCCTACTATTTTCAAATTCAAAAACTTGTTAGGTACTAAAAGAAAGTATTGTGATTTTTTTGTTTGGACAAATAAAGATGAAAAGAGAATTTATGTAAATAGAAATGATAAGCTTATTTCAGAAGTTTTATAACTTAATCTAATATCTACACTAGCGGCACGCTATGATGGCCGGTTGGACAAACGTTCCGTATTAATTGATAACGACTTTGAAGGAAATAATTGTATTACTTTATTGACGATAGCTATGACGATAGTGATGTGCAGAGATTCATAAATTTAAAAAAACTTAATTGTTTTTTGTTCGAGAATAAATTGACCTATTGTAATGTGTCAACCGGCCATCATAGCGTGCCGCTAGTGTAGTTACCATTGTTTAGTAGTTTCAACTAACAAATCAACCATCTTTCAGTATCATATCCATTGTATGGATTTACAATGTTTAATAAGTATTTATTTGTATAGCAGTGTGTTTTAAAGGGAAAAGGAAGGATAAATAAAAGTTTAATAAGTAATTAATTTCTTTTTTATTTTATTTATTTAGTGCCTAACTATATAATTCCTCAGAATCCTGCGAATTCCTGCGAATCGCAACTAGCCACTGTTTTAGAACAGTTTTATCTTTTGGAAACATGTGTCCTCCTTTTTTCCGAACAAAACGGAATTGCACAACATTGCGGCATTGCTACTCGATATGATGATAGCTGTTATAAATTAATAAACTTAATGAGAATCAAGATTTAAAACTTTGTTTCGGCACCGATCTTATAAAGTCGCCTTTGACAGCTATACCTCTGGGCCTTAGTCAACAGTGGCGCCAACTGGTGAGCAAAGAAACGATAGTCCCCATTGTGTAAGCCTATCCATAGGCATAGGCAATAAAGTGGCTTGTTCTGCTATACACAATCTTAGCTGAACTAAAATTAAATCTCTAAATATATTGGTATCCCTTACATTACACAGCCTGTGGAAAGAGAGTAAAATATTTAGAGCCATCCTTTCAAGATTGTGTACAATAGAATTAGATTTTTCAGAAGCCAATAGATAGAAAAAGGCAGATCCTTGAGTATAGATCACCGATGTCTCACAAATTCACAATATGTATAATTTTATACATGCCAAATCGTTCAAAGCAAAGCAAGTTAATAACAAGCCAATTCGCTATTCATTCAGTCTGAATCCAAATAGGTAATTTAGCCGAGAACACGAGTGCAGTCACGTTTGTTAGGGTAGTATGACTAGTAGTTTCTCCAAGTCTGGAGATTGTCGTGATGCGCCCTTGCGCGATGAAACTTGGTTTTACCTACACCGATTGCCAGGAAAGAGTTGCAACACTGCAGCATGTTGCATTAGGGGTTTATGTCCAATTTCAATAATTGGGAAAACATGATACCAGCGACTTAGATTTACGATTCTTTTATCCCATTGGAACTCTGATCATCATGGATAAGTAGCCTATGTTTTTCTCCAGAATATACAAGATTTTCATGGAATTTAGTAGGCACCTCTGTGGCACCGATAGCTATTTCTACCTGTAAAAATCGTTTAAACAGATGGGCCATAAAAGGTAACAGACAGTCACACTTTCACATCTATATTAATATTATAAATGCGACTCAATCACGCCAGAACGGCTGAACTGCCGAGCGATCGCGTAACTTCTGCATCAATCATTGATACATCGCAATCACCTCTGATTGGTTAACACTCTTCCACTATTGGACATAATCCATTGACGCAGCAAGAATGCCATAAATTCAGCCAATTACAACAATTGATACTGTAACAATGATTGATGCAGAAGTTACGCGATCGCTCGGCAGATCTGGATGAAATTGGGCACAGAGATAGATTATAGTCTGGAATAACACATAGGCTACTTTTTATCCCGAAAAATTGAAGAGATCCCGCGGGAACCAAAAAACCTCATTTTACGCGGACAAAATCACGGGCATCAGCTAGTTTATAATATTTAGTTAAGTTAGGTACCTATCTCAGCTCTGCTAACTACTTAGCTTATAATATATTTTACGAGTACATAATTAAAAGCCGCCGATCGAGTTATTGATCTGATTACTGAACTGATTGAATGTATCACCAATTGATGGGCTATAGGATTTTCTAGTTTATCGGAAGTATAAAAAATTACAAGAATAGCTCTATTGTAAGAAGACACTGACACCAGCTCTTCTCAAACAAATGGAACTAAAGGTTGAACTGCATATTGTACGTGTGATACAATCATAACAATTAGGTCGTATTCACATCAAAACATTTATGTTCGAGTTTCCATGCATGTCCATAATTTAGGAATATTAGGGATACGTGCTGCAAGCGGTCCATCGCGTGATCTTCGATTTACTTGATCTTCATGAGATCGACATGAGACATCCTTCGCTTCATTCCTGGACTACATGAGGGTAGATAACCTATACCCAGGTAGAGTTAATCTAATCTAAAAATGCACGCAGGTCTCCAATGTGTTTTTTTTATTTTTTATTCCATTACATATTAGCTCTTGACTGCGATTTCACGTAGGTAAGTGGTGATGCAGACTAAGATGGTAGCGGGCTGACCTGTTAGGGTTACAGCAGTTGTACGAAACCCATACCCCTAATCGGTTTCTACACGGCATCGTACCGGAACGCTAAATCGCATGGCGGTATGTCTTTGCCGGTAAGGTGGTACTTAACTAATCACAGCCGAAGCCTACCACCAGTCCAAATCAGAGAAAATTCTGAAATAATTATAAATTGACCCTGCCGGAATCGAACCCGGGACCTCCCACAGTATGACCATAGATAGCGTTCTCCACTGCGCCGCGGTGATTTGTCACACACAAATTGGATGTCATTGGTCTTAAGTCATCGGCCTTTTAAGACATGAATTTACGGATACGACTGGATCTTTTAGCTTTAACTAAATGGTAAAAATGACGGAAACCCCGTAGTTATTCCGTTACGTTACTACTATACTAACATTTCAAAACTAATGGTCTCCCTACTGCTAACAAAGGTTCCAGTATATAAGCAACCCCCAGAAATGACAAAACGCAGTTCTTTACTGTGGTTTGATTGTGTCCTCCATCACCATGTCGTCAGGGAGCTTCTTTTGCGTCTTCTTTGCACTGCTAGGATTAGTGTACGGTGAAAATCCTGCGACCAACAGGTAATTATTACGTAATTTTTAATACTTTAAAACCTAGTTTCCCTTTAGAAAGTTCATATAGCTCATAAGTTTGAAGTAACATTTGGTGGTACTGAGATAGATTATGTAAGTTATAGTCTGATAACACATTGGTTAGTTTTTATCCCGGAAAATAAAAGATAAAAAGGTTCCCGCGGGAACCAAAAAACCTCAATCCACGTTCTATCATATCATCAGCTAGTTCCATCATAGCGTTGTAACGATTCTTTTTTATTTTTATAATATGCTATCCCGTTAGAATAATTATTAGGTAGTTAGGTAGTTAAGTATATTTTTTTGAAATGGGCGTTATGAAATAAATGGTTTGTTTAGAAACATTAAGAGGCACATTTCTAAAAGAGGCAACTCCTTTTAGAAATGTGTCTCAATCATCATAATTTCAACAACAACGGCCGACCCAAATCTGTGCACGAGTCTCCTCTCAGAATGAGAAGTGTTTGGCCTTAGTCAATCACGCTAGCCAAGTGCGCATTGGCAGACTTCGCTTTTGGGCACATTATGAAAAACTCTCGGGTTTCCTCACGATGTTTTCCTTATTTCATTAGGTACCTACACAATTCCAAATAGGCATCTTAAAGTATAGAATCCTTTTAGACTATACCTAACAGCTGATATAAAGTTCACAATACAGTTCAGGAGCGTTCAGCGACGGTGTTAGAGGCAACTGCACGTGCGGCGGATTCCCAACCTCCACTCCTTCTCCAGACCAGCTACCCATTCTCTCTCAGTCGCCAGGACTGGTTGTGGTCTGCAACGAGGAAGGCGAGACGACCTGCAAGAGTCTTTGCCTCGCGCTAGCCACGGCCACGAAGGCGAAAGGACCTGAGATCTTGTGTAATAGACTTGAAACCGCTAACGAGCTTAAGGTGGGTGCTTATATTTTATTCTAGTCTGTGATCTCACTTCGTAATGATACAGTCTAGATGGAAGCGTGCTAACCTAGGATGGGCATGCATTTATGTCAGTATCTAACGTGTCTGGATAGATCTACCATAAAATCAGATTAGGTACCTACTCTAGCCAGAGCGTCTATATGCGATCAGAATTCTCTATAGTCTAGACTTGCCTCATAGTCATGACTGATCATCAAAATCGCGTGCCCTTTGAAAACATTGAAAAGCTTGTCTAAAGCCGCTTTTAAGTAATTCCCCTACATCGTACAATCTCTTTGGTGACAGAGCGCTCTTGCCTGCAATCCTTCCTTTACATACCTCATGGGCATGAGATTTGAGTACATTTTGAAGGCTTGCAGTCGATTAGCTGTTAATTCATGTACCTGTCGGATTGGTATAGGTTGGTAAAGCGATGGCTATAGTGGATATTATATTATTTTGCAGGATTGTAGGCAAAATTGCAGATTCACTGAGTAAAGTGCTTTCTAAAATACGTACCTAGTTAGGCACAGTGATGATATTGTGTGTTTGTTACAGTTGTCAGCTTTTTACAAGGCATGCGACAAGCCCTGGACCTTCGCCGATATGACAGCCGACGAGCCACTTTGTTGCGAGAACTCAAAGGTTAAAGTTTGTGCATCAGCTGAAGCCACCACTGTACAACCTGCTGTCCTTTAAACATGACAACATTGATTTTCAATTCGTGAAATGACTAATTTTACTTCTAGAACTATCAATTTTAGTTTAGACTTTTGTGTAAGCAAATAAGCAATATGATTTTCAAGTAGGTATCATGTCTTTTTACGCCTTCGCCGGTGTTGTATCAAATGTATTGAGATTAAATAATTATACCTATTTTTGTCTATTTAAATATTTATCACTCAGGAAACTTATATTATGTACCTAATTATTGTAAAGAAAGGAAACAATAAAAACTCTGTTCCAGTTAAAACGAAGGTCTTTATATTTACCTACTAGCTGATGCCCGCGACTTCCTCCGCGTGGATTGAGGTTTTTTTAGTTCCCGCGGGAACTCTTTAATTTCCGGGATAAAAAGTAGCCTATGTGTTATTCCAGACTATAATCTATCTCTGTGCCAAATTTCATCCAGATCCGTTCAGTCGTTCTGGCGTGATTGAGTATCAAACATCCAAACTTTCGCATTTATAATATTATAGTATAGATAAAATATTATTTGCTCCTACATTATTTCATCAAGTGTAACTAACTGTAGTACAGGTGCACCTATTGATTTTAATTCACAAAGATATTAAAGTACCTAACTCTAATGTATTATTATTTTTATGTAACTCACCTGCAAATATACCTTATTATAATTATATCACCTTGAAATATGGGTAGACTTTGATGCCCGCGACTTCGTCCGCGTGGATTGAGGTTTTTTGGTTCCCGCGGGAACTCTTTAATTTTCTGTGATAAAAAGTAGCCTATGTGCTATTCCAGACTATAATCTATCTCTGTGCCAAATTTCATCCAAATCCGTTCAGCCGTTGTGGCGTGATTGAGTAACAAACATCCATACATCCATCCAAACTTTCGCATTTATAATATTACTAGCTGATGCCCGCGACTTCGTCCGCGTGGATTGAGGTTTTTCGGTTCCCGCGGGAACTCTTTAATTTTCCGGGATAAAAAGTAGCCTATGTGCTATTCCAGACTATAATCTATCTCTGTGCCAAATTTCATCCAGATCCGTTCATCCGTTGGAGCGTGATTGAGTAACAAACATACATCCATACATCCAAACTTTCGCATTTATAATATTTATTTGATTATTTGACTAGCTGATGCCAGCGACTTCGTCCGCGTGGATCGAGGTTTTTCAGAACTCCTTAACTTTCCGGGATAAAAAGTAGCCTATGTGTTATTCCAGACTATAATCTATGTCTGTGCCAAATTTCATCCAAATCCGTTCAGCCGTTGGGGCGTGATTGAGTAACAAACATCCATCCATACATCCATCCAAACTTTCGCATTTATAATATTTATATATTTGATATAGTATAGATACCTAGGTATAGTAAGTTACCATATTATACCCATATTAAGCACATGTCTGCGCTCTACTCTGCAATTAGTACTCAAGATACTATATGATTCTGTATAGGGTAAGTACCTATGTGTAACCCTATAAAAGAGCTAAATAATTACGGCTTTACTGGCTATGAGATGATGAGACATCTTGTGCTTACATTCAATATTTATTATTATTCCAAATAAAAATATCAAACTATCAGAACATTGCAACGTTTTACAAACCGAGTTCATTGAAATATATACAATAAATTCACACATAAGTTAATTCTAATACGTCTCAGCGTACCTTACAAATATTTCGCTTCTCCAGTAGAAAATCTGGAATTTAAGCCTTGCGCTTTCTTAATAATGGACTTCTTTTGAGCTTCGTCAAAACGGTTGACTTGTAAGTCCTGGTCTCGGCTAAATGGACGTCGTTCTTTCTTTTCCTCATCTTTGTCTTCTTTCTGCAAAAATAAACAGATTAATTAAGTTTTGAAAAACCGTCTTGGGTGATGGGTCTATAACGTTTTACGTTCTGTTTCAATTCGATCAATTATTTAATGTTAAAATATTACCTTTTTCTTCTTTTTCAATTTCTTTTGATGCATTTCCAATAAGCTTTCATCTCTTTTATGTTTCTTTTTGTGTTTTCTGAAAGAGAACATCCCATAGAAAATTTGCTAGCAAATTTTGCATAAGCTTTGAATCCAATATTTTTTCAATCAATTTAATCAAATGTCAAAAGTGTTTTACCTAGCAGCTGTCTCTTGTTCTTCATCCCTGCTAGCAATGTGACGTTCCCTTGCTTCTCTTTGAAGTGTTGTACTGGTGTCTTCTTCCTTTGCCATTCCTAATGCTTTTTGCGCTTTTTCTTCGGGAGTGTCTGTCCAACTTGATCTTAAGAGCAAAACAAAAAATATGAACATAATAATACCAACTATTAAAACAATCTTCACTAAACTTAAGTTATTTTTACCATACCTATCAGACATATCAGGCCCTTCTTTTGCCCTAAAACTTCGGGCTTCCAGTCCCAAATATTTCGCCTTTCCTTCTGGCAGTTCTAACATCCACTGTTCTCGTGATTTAATTGTGGAGCTCTTCAGTGAACACCCATCAAGTGTTCTTATTTTCATCTCAATAGCTCTCTCTTCAAGACGTTGGTGAGCATCTGACCATTTATTTTCCGCTCCTTTGGGTAATGGACCTATACCATCATCATCAGAACTATCATGTATAACTTCATGAGCCATTTCACTATTTTCAGCTAACACTTTACGCATGTCCTCTGGTATTGATGGGCCTGTAAAAAATTTAATACTTAATTGTTACTCAATTTATATTATTACTAGCTGATGCCCGGATCTTCGCCCGCGTGGAATGAGCCAATCAGAGAAGTTGTTGCTCATCTGGTAGCCATGATAAATGGCTTTACGTCACAGTACTGCTTTAGAATATTACTTAAACTAGCTGATTCCCGCGACTTCGTCCGTGTGGATTGAGGTGTTTTGGTTCCCGCAGGAATTCTTTAATTTTCCAGGATAAAAAGCCTATGTTATTTCAGACTATAATCTATCTCTGTGCCAACCGTTCTGGGATGATTGAGTAATAAACATCCATACATTCAAACTTTTGCATTTATAATATTAGTATAGAACTTAGAAGTATAGATAAGCAAAAAGCAAAAATATGGTTATGACAAAAATGCATTATTCCCTTTACCTCTATTATGAACCTTTTTTTGTAAATGAGGAGGCAAAGATGGTCCTTCGGTGACAACAGCTGGTGACATACTTTTTGTAAAACGTCTTTCTAGATGTGGAGGTAGTGCTGGTCCCCATGCCTTTTTCTTTGGATCTTCTTGTGCTGTTTTTGATCGTTTAAGTTTATGTCTTAAGTCATTTGGATCAATATCACTTTGAGAATCATCACTTAATATTTCACCTTCTTCACTGCTGTCTTTCTGTATTTGTTTTTGGGTTGATGTAACTTCAGCACTTTCTATAGCATTAGAAGATTCAGTAACAGCTTCTGGAATGTCTGTTGTACTGGTTACTTCTACAGAGGCTGACGAGTCACGTTTGTCTTTGTCAGACTTCAAATTTTTTCTTTTATGCTTCCTTTTATGCTTTTTCTTCTTGGTTTTCTGCAACTCTTTTTCTAAATTTAGCAATTTAGCTCTAAGTCTCTCATCATCTGAAGAATCAATCTCACTAGATTCTTCTGCTTTCTCTTTTGCCTTTAGCTCTTCAGGTTTTTCTTTTACAATTGCTGGTATCATGTTATAATATGAGCCAGGCTGCACTTCATCAGATACATCACTACAAGCATGTTCTTCAATTAAAATAGGGCTCTCTGTTTTCTTCGTTTGAATTTCAGTAGGTTTATGTACTACTGACTTCTTTACAACAGGTTCTGGGGATGATGAATTCTCAATTCTAGATTTCTTTTCAATTTTATCTGGACTTTCATCCTTTTTTGTAACGATGCCTTTGATTTCGTCTCTTATATTCCTTGATTTAACTGGAGACTTATGAGATCTAGATCTAGAATGCCGATGTTTGTCTTTGCTAATGCTTCGAGTCTCTCTTGGTTTAGATTTATCTTCTCTAGACCTTGAGTCTTTTCTATGTCTATCTCTATATCTTTCTGGGGACCTTTTACTTCTTTCTCTACTTCTATCTCTAGAGTTTCTTCTTCTAGGAGAGTACCTAGGGTATCTATTTCTTTCCCTGGACCCCCTTTCAAACTTTTCTCTTTCACTTCTCCTTCTGTCCCCTCTATTGAATCGGTCAGGTGATCTCCTATTCCTGCCAGTTGATCTATTATGTAAAGTATCTCTTTTTGAGCTAGAAATATTTGATTTATCACCTTGGCTTTTAGTTTGACACTTGAACCGGCCTGTTTCTGAATCACTGCTTGATTCATCAGATAGCATATTTGCACCTAAAACCAAAAAATGCTAATTTAACTTAAAAGAAATAAAAAACAAACAGTAACATAAGTAACATTCTAGATTTATTCTATACACTTGGTTATACTTAAACTATAATATTTACAGAGAATAATAAATAGTATATTCAGAACATTTTTGCTATTTTCTTAGCACTATAACGGATTGATTTTAGGACACCAGCTGTGGGAATTCCTTTCAGTGACTGTCTTACACTAGACTGCCATACCAAATCTTTTAGTATTTGCCTCAAAATAACAGCACAATCGATATCATAGGCTACAGCTCGAAGAACATCCTCCATATCCTGCTGAAGTCCTCCGTGGTTCCAAAACTTGACTATTCTCTGTTGTGGAACCATAGGCAGCTGCATTAAATGGTGCAATTTAGTTTCAGGATGTATGTCTTGGTGGCACTGAGCTTCACCAGTTGGAAAATCAACGTAGGCATGGAATTGCTGCAAGATTGGTCTATAGAGTTCACGAAAGTTTAACAGTTGTGGCTGGACAATATTTCTCACTTTATTTTTATTTTCCCCAAAGGTCATGCGGAAATCTCCAGCATAACTTAAATTAGATATAGTGAAGTAAAAGTCATATTCAGAAAAGGTCTCTGGCAATACCAGGAGGGCTGTATGAACAGCTGAGCGCAAATTGGACTGTAGGGCAATCTGCAGCTGTGAGCTGTTTGTCTTTTTGATGATTTCCACTGGCTTGTGAAGTCTGCCTGCCAGATACAAGTGGTTCCAATCAAGAAGATCAGCAATCAGGTCTTTTTGAGATACTACACCATACTTGATGGTTACATTTTCCTCTTTTATGTCCACCAATGTATTAAAGTAAACTTTTGCACCCCACTTCTCTTGAAATCTTGCAACAAATCCTTTGCCCAAAAAGCGAAGGGCTGAGTAGTGTGAAGGGTTCATGTCGATGTTAGCACCGTGCCAACGGTACGAGTTGTCGACGCAATATATAAGATCAATCATGTTGTGCTTCTTCTGGTTGCCTATCTGAGGTTTGACAGCTGATCCATAGGCAAAACAAAAAGTAAAGTTTTGTGGGAATTTTGATAAAATTCTATAGTACAAGGGCGATATATCCTTTGCTGTGCCAGCTACTTTTACTGCTGTTGATGCCATGATGATAACTATTTAACGATAGTGGTTGTTTGGCTGACCTGTGGAATAGCTTCAGATCACAGTGAACTTCACATGCAGAATATTTGTTTATATAGAGTTCCCGTTACGGATTACCGCTAACAAATTAAAAGAATTCGTAATATTTAGCGGATAATCTTCTACTTCTATAAAAATAATTCGATTACTATTCCACCAAAAACGAAAACACATTTGGCAGATGGAGGAATAATGATGGTTCCATCCAGAGGTTCCATCACAGACATATTAAACTCTGTGGGTTCCATCATCCATGGATCCATGAACCGTAGATTGTAGAAGTAGAACCAAGGAATATACTACTCTCTACCGCACTATAACTAGCTATAACTAACACAATAATACTAAATACATCACAAATAGATACACGTAATAATTTAACAGAAACAAGAGACATAAAAGATACTTATTCAAAGCAAAAAACCATTATCCACAAACCCACTAACCTTTGATACTTTGATTATATAGGTACTTATACAATGTAGTCTGTGATAGGTACTTACAGATTTGGGGTATGTTCCGAAATACACTGCGAGCACTGTAGGGTGTGACGTCAATTTAGTATACTGTGAAGCAGTTCCTTTATAGTTAAGTATACTGGTTACTGCTTAAAACGGAACGCAGTCAGCACTGAGAGCACCAGACCTTGGGTGTGTTCCGAAATACACTGCGAGCACGGTTCAGTGCTCTTACTGTGGAGAAATTCGTTCCGTTATGGACTGACAGTACACTGCCGCAGTATCCTAGGAAAATATATGACGTCATAAATCGTCGCCATTTTTGTACTGTGAGCACTGGCGTTTTCGAGGTAAGGTGCTCTCAGTGCTGACTGCGTTCCGTTTTAAGCAGCAACCAGTATACCTAACTATGTATTTAAAGGAACGGCTTCGCAGTGTACTAAATTGACGTCACACCTTACAGTGCTCGCAGTGTATTTCGGAACATACCCCTTACCTCGAAAACGCCAGTGCTCACAGTACAAAAATGGCGACGATTTATGACGTCTGAATATTATATTTCCCTGGGATAGTGCGGCAGTATACTGTCAGTCCATAACGGAACGAATTTCTCCCCAGTAAGAGCACTGAACAGCGCTCGCAGTGTATATTAGCGATGGGCGATTACGAATGATCTGAATAATCGAATAATCTACCACTACTAACGAACACTTTCGAATGGAATATTAGTAATATACTAATGCTCATAATCGAATGACGACTACTAATTAGTAATTACTAATCGCGTTTCGACTGCATTGTTCGCGACTCGGAATCATTCGCCGCTCGGGTTTGACTGCACTACTAATATTAGTAATTACTAATTAGTAGAGGTGTTTCGCTTTCGATTGGATTGTTGGCGACTCAATTCTCGGAATCTTTCGCCGCTATGTTAGAAGTGGGTAACTTAGCTTATGCTTTCAGTTGTACGATTGAAATTTTAACCTTATTTTCTTAACTATAAGACTCAATTTCAAAATTGTCAGGTGGATTAATAAGGTTTAAATTATTTTAATAGTATTATTGAAAATTGAAATGTAACCTTATATCTTTGCATATAAGACTCAATTTCAAAATTGACACGTGGCTACTAATTTAATAATCGAACCAAATTAGTAGCTATCAATAATCGAATGAAATTAGTAGTGGAGCAAGTTAGTTACTAATTTTGGTAAATCGTTCGAATGATTCGAACGATTTGTATAATCGAATAGTTCGAACGAAATCACTCATAATCGCCCATCGCTAGTGTATATCGGAACACATCCTTGTTATAACCCACAGAATATAGTTAAACACATATCACAGGCGCTCACAGTGGCTCACACTCACAGTGATTCGAGTGATTCTAAACATAGAGTAGGTAGGATGTTTAAAAGAATCTTTGATTTTGTATTTTAATCAAAGGTAAGACACAGCTGATGTAGTAAACAGATACCGCGCTCGGAACACGGAAGTGCGGCCAAAATTTATTCGAGTGTGCGTGACAGCACTGTCTGAACACATGCATCAGTGTGCGTGAAATGTTGCCAGATTAATGAAAAAGTGCCAAATTAATGAAAGAAAATCTATTTGTTGGTTCTTTCTTTAGGCCTTACGATTTCAACGACATATGGTAGGAGAATAGCTTGTATCCTGGAAAAAGAGATGCCCATATTACTGTGGTGGTACGCTGGCTACTTTGGAGCTACGCTGAGTACTTTAGCGGTACGACGAATACTTTCAAGATATGCCAGTTAAATTGGTGGTACGTAGACTACTTTGGAGGTACGCCGACTACTTTAGAGGTACGCAGACTACTGTTAAGGTACGCCAGCTACTTTAGCGGTCCGCAGGCTACTTTGGAGGTACGTAGGCTACTTTGGTGGTACGCAGGCTACTTTTAAGGTACGCCAGCTACTTTAGAGGTACGCAGGCTACTTTGGAGGTACGTAGGCTACTTTGGTGGTACGCAGGCTACTTTTAAGGTACGCCAGCTACTTTAGAGGTACGCCGGCTACCTTAGAGGTACGCAGGCTACTTTTAAGGTACGTAGGCTACTTTTAAGTAACGCCAGCTACAGTACCTCTAAAGTAGCTGGCGTACCTTAAAAGTAGCCTGCGTACCTCTAAAGTAGCCGGCGTACCTCTAAAGTAGCTGGCGTACCTTAAAAGTATCCTACGTACCACCAAAGTAGCCTGCGTACCTCGAAAGTAGCTGGCGTACCTTAAAAGTAGCCTGCGTACCACCAAAGTACCCTACGTATCACCAAAGTAGCCTATGTACTTACCTCCAAAATAGCTGGCGTACCTTAAAAGTACCCTACGTACCACCAAAGTAGCCTGCGTACCACCAAAGTAGCCTACGTACCACCAAAGTAGCCTATGTACCTCCAAAGTAGCTGGCGTACCTTAAAAGTACCCTACGTACCACCAAAGTAGCCTGCGTACCACCAAAGTAGCCTACGTACCTCTAAAGTAGCTGGCGTACCTTAAAAGTACCCTACGTACCACCAAAATAGCCTGCGTACCTCGAAAGTAGCTGGCGTACCTTAAAAGTAGCCTGCGTACCACCAAAGTACCCTACGTACCACCAAAGTAGCCTGCGTACCTCGAAAGTAGCTGGCGTACCTTAAAAGTAGCCTACGTACCACCAAAGTAGCCTGCATACCATCTGCGTACCAAGCAGCTGGCGTACCTATAAATTAATCGGTGTACTTCGAAATAAGCCGGCAGCGTAGCTGTTACACAAATAAAAACTATCTACTAACAGCCCATTTAAACCTTCTTTAATTTAAGGGAAAATATTTCAACGTAAATTAGCAACACTGATAGATATCGTTGAGGTTTTGTGTTTCAAGTCATCAGCATTTTTAATTATCATAGAAAAAAAATCTAACAGAATGAAAATATAAATTTTTGCCTATGAAACGAAACACCATCTTCCTTTTCAGGGTTCCGTACCAAAATGGTAAAAATGTAACCCTTATGGTGCGACTTTTTCCGTCCGTCCGTCCGTCCGTCACAGTCGATTATTTCAGTAACTATTAAAGCTATCGACATGAAATTTGGAATAGTTGTGTATAATAGTGGCCTCACATCATTAAAATAAAAAAAAAACGAAAATTATTTTTAGTTTAATTAAAAAAGGGGGAAAATCGGGGGTTTGAAATTTCAAAGTATGATAACTATACTGAGTGGGATATCATAAAGAAAGGGCTATACTTCTATATTCTAAAACAGATTTTTATTTATTTTTATGCATAATAGTTTTTGAATTATCGGGCAAAATGTCGAAAAAAATACCGTTCCCCCCCCCTTATCTCCAAAGTTTACCAATTGAAAAATCTGAAATAATTATGGTCAATAGAAGCTTAAGTATATTTTACAGGAAAAATAAAACCAACGCTATAACTAGCATAGTTTTTTTCATATTAACAATAAACTTCTACAAACAAAGTTAGTTTTGCGGTTCATATAATTCATTAATCATAAAACTTACTACAGGATTGTACGGAACCCTCGGTGCGCGAGTCCGACTCGCACTTGGCCGGTTTTTTTAATTTTAGGTAACAATTTTTACAGTGTTTCAAGAGACAAGACGGCATTATTTTGAGAAACTTGTCTACACACACGTCACGTCAAAACTTCTCGAAGCGTCGCATCCAACTAACTGTGTATTCGCTTTGTTGGCGCGTCTGCCGTGTTCCGAGCGCGGTATTTGTTTACTACATCTGTGGTATTATATTATTATTTTTTTAATTTTCCGTAACTTGCCAGTATATATAATATACTCTGTGGTTACTTGTCAATGATTTCCATTGTTTCTGTGTGCTGTAACCGGCCAATCTCCTTTGTGCCTCCCTCAAGTTACTTGACACTGGCGAAGTGCATTATGCTGTTTTGGCATGTCTGTGGTTTTGGCACTAATAAAAGCCATAAACCAAGAAAAGAAGAAGAATACTTTCAGTGGATGTTCGGAATTCCGATATAAGCACTGCGAGCACTGTCAGTGCTCTTTACTGGGGACTTACAGTGCTCGCAGTGTATTTCGGAACACACCCTTAGTGGGTGTTCCGCAGAGACCACAGAGTACATTGTTGCAGAGACTAGTAACGAGAGTCCACAGCGAGAGTCATTGGAGACCATGGACTTATATAATTGGAGACCGGTCTCTGTTTGACGATCACAGAGTACATTATATACTGGTAGACAATTATTATTGCTCCACATTGAATTTTGAAATAGAATAAATTCTACATCAATGCCTTATTGCTTATCCGTTGATTGTTGATTCGGGGAATTTGGAAACACTAAAATAATTTGAGTTTGGTGTGTTCTTTGTTAAAAAATTCAATACCTACTCAAAGTTAGTTGAACTTGATAAAATTATCAGCTAAGTATGTCTAGTGCAGATCGAATTGATTTTGAAATGGAGGTGGAAGTGGAGAGTGCTTCATCAGGACCACCGGTAGATGTTCCAAACCCGACATCTCCAGCTCCTCCTGCCGCTGGTAGCACAAAGAGCGTGGTAGTAACTACTGCTACATCAGGCTCAGTTACCGTGTCCCTGCATCCGCTGGTTATAATGAACGTATCTGAACATTGGACGAGGTTACGAGCACAGGAAGGTTCACCGCAGACGGGTGCGTTATATCATACTTCATACTAATATTCTAAATGTAAAAGTGTGTTTGTTTGATGGTTTGTCAATCACGCCGCAACGGATCGACGTGATTTTTAGATGGATATAGTTGAGGACCTGGCGAGTGACATAGGCTACTTTTTATTCCGAAAAATGAAAGAGTTCCCGCGGGAATTAATAAAAGTTAAACCATTCGGACGAAGTCGCGGGCATCAGCTAGTCTACTATAAACTAGTGGATCGATGCGAGCTAAGCTTCACATTCATAGAGTTTAGGGGGACCAAGTTTAGATTTTGAAGCCAATGAAAACATAGTGGGAAAACCTGAGAGCATTCATGAGAGTTCTTCATAGTATTTTCAGAGGTGTATGATGTCTACCAATCCGCTCAGTGTGATGGACTATGGCCAAACCCTTCTCATTCTGAGAGAAGACTCATGTTCAGTAGTGAGCTAGCAATGGGTTGAGATTATGATGATGAGACATTAGCATTATTTGCCCTATGCAGACTGTGTCCCATGTATACTTGGGACCTATGCTTATCTTGGACAGTTTCCAAAATAAAAAAACATACAAGCTTTTTAAACATTAATAGTAGATTAGTAGCCAAGGGCTGTAAGGCATCAATTGCAGCCCGAGATATTTAGGCGCACGAGCACAGCGAGGGCGCCTATAGTTCGAGGGTGCAATTGATGCTTACACCCGAGCTAACTACTCTGCTTTACATCTCGATTGTGAGGTCAGTAGGTCCTTATTACCCCCAAATGGAGCTTGAAGGTGACCAATTAGCGCTCCAGGGTAATAATGTAGCTAGAAAAGCCCTAGGGCGGTAAGTAATTTAAAAAAAAACTCTTCACTCTTTCAAAAAGTTCGCGTACATCTAACCATCATACTTTTTTTAATTACTTACCGCCCGAGGGCTTTACTTGCTACATTATTACCCTAGAGCGCTAATTGGTCACCTACAAGCTACATTTGGGGGTAATAAGGACCTACTTACCGAATATGAGAGATGTAAAATTTATTTGGTAAAGAGGATTTTAATCTTTTCATGGTTTACATGAAAACTATTTAGACAAAAATACTTGTTTGATTTTTGTAATGTGTAAAATAAATACTTAATTATTAGATCCAATATTTTATACTTTATATATTTCATTGGTTTCAGTAATTGGAGCTGTCATTGGCAAACAAAAGGGCCGCAACATAGAAGTAATGAATTCATTTGAATTAGTTTTTAGTGTCATTGATGGTGATATTGTCATAGATAGAGATTACTACAATTTGAAAGAAGAACAGTGTAAGTATTGCAGAAGTAAGATTATAACTAACATCCATCCATATCTAGTCCATTCATTTTAGATTTTTTCGCGGCAAAATTTATAATTTTTTGAAACCACTGTGGTTTTATACCTATGAGTGAGTACATTAAAAAACACAACTCTCCCCCCCCCTCCGGTGGTGGCTTCCCCCCTCCCCACCTTGAAAAGTGTGCCATTTTGCAGATTTCCTAGATTTTCAAGAAAACTATACAAGCTAGGACAAAACCGTCAAAGAAAACATTGTTCCTTAATAAATTACCTACAAATAAGTTTATAACAATTATTATGATAGGAGTTATAGTTTACAAGCTATGGTGCGTTAAAGTTGACTAAAAATCGCAGCTCAGTAAAATTAGCCAATTTTCAACATTTTATATGTATTCTGTAATCTCTAGAAAACTATTAGAGTTAGGCAAAAACTGTCAACAGTAAAAATAAACACCATTTAATTACCTACAAAAAAATATTTAGTTCATAAAGATAGGACTAATAATTTCGCATATATATCCACGTATTGTATACGAAGAAAAATAAAAAAATTGTTAGAATCCAGTGTTATTTGCAATTTGCACAAAAACTATTAGAGCTAGGAAAAATCCTTCGAAGAGCAATTAATTTCATTAAATTACCTACAGAAAAATGTTATGGTTTATTTAGATAGGACCAATAGTTCGAAAAATATGACTACCTATAATACATGAAAAATTTTTTTTTTCAAAAACCATGTATTTATTTTGTAATTTTCACAGAAACTATTAGAACTAGGAAAAAAAATATCAGAAGCAAAAATGAACTTCATTAAATTACCTCCAAAATAGTTTTTAGTTTATTTTGACAGAACTAATAGTTTCGGAAATATTGCTGTCTAACTTGCATAAAAAAAGAAACCCTTGTAAAATCCGTAAATGTTTTTTGTAATTTCAAGAAGAAGTATTAGAGCTAGGAAAAAAGCTGTCAGGACTTAGGACAAAGATAATTAATTTACCTATAAAATAGTGTTTAGTTTATTTTGATAGGACAAATAGTTTTTGAAATATACCTTGCTATTTTGTAAGAACCGGTGGTAGTCATGTTGACTTAGCATAATAGTATGGAATGAATAGAAATTAACCCCTAAATAAATAACGTTTTTTTTATTTTAGGCCCAAATGATGCCATCCTTCCTCCCCACTCCCCCAACCCCCCTCCCCCCTCCCCTCTCTCAAACATCTCGCCGATTGTGCTTTGATTTTAACTTTGAATAAATTAAAAAAAAACTTTAAGATATATAATAAACACATATTATCTAATGCCCCCTTTTTAGGGTTCCGTAGCCAAATGGCAAAAAACGGAACCCTTATGGATTCGTCATGTCTGTCTGTCTGTCCGTCCGTATGTCACAGCTACTTTTTTCCGAAACTATTAGAACTATACTGTTGAAACTTGGTAAATAGATGTATTCTGTGAACCGCATTAAGATTTTCACACAAAAATAGAAAAAAAAGCAAAAAAATTTGGGGGTTCCTCACACTTAGAACTGAAACTCAAAAATTTTTTTTTCATCAAACCCATACGTGTGGCGTATCCATAGATAGGTCTTCAAAAATGATATTGAGGTTTCTAATATCATTTTTTTCTAAACTGAATAGTTTGCGCGAGAGACACTTCCAAAGTGGTAAAATGTGTGTCCCCCCCCCCTGAACTTCTAAAATAAGAGAATGATAAAACTAAAAAAAATATATGATGTACATTACCATGCAAACTTCCACCGAAAATTTGTTTGAACGAGATCTAGTATGTAGTTTTTTTTTAATAATTTAAAACTTACTACAGGTTTGTACGAAACCCTCGGTGCGCGAGTCCGACTCGCACTTGGCCGGTTTTTTATGCTAAAATGACTGGACTACAAGTGCAACAATGGCGAGGAAATGTGTTGAGTCTAGAAAACTGGGACTGGAAAAAAACAACTTTTTTCGCCCATACATACTACAAAGTCACCAGCTCCAGCATAGAGCTGATCTGATGATGGAACCAGGAGGTGTATAGGGGAACTCTTCAATTATTATCAGTAAGCCCCTCGAGTATGGGCTCAATTGGTTTGTTTTAAAGATTCCAAGCGTGTTTTTGAACTAATTTATGGCTTATTTTACTGAGCTGCGAATTTTAGTCAACTTTAACGCACCATAGCTTGTAAACTATAACTCCTATCATAATAAATGTCATAAACTTATTTGTAGGTAATTTATTAAGGAACAATACTCTCTTTGACAGTTTTGTCCTAGCTTGTATAGTTTTCTTGAAAATCTAGGAAATCTGCAAAATGGCACACTTTTCAAGGCGGGGAGGGGGGAAGCCACCACCGGAGGGGGGGGGAGAGTTGTGTTTTTTAATGTACTCACTCATAGGTATAAAACAACAGTAGTTTCAATTAATTATTAATTTTGCCGTTTTCCCCATACATTGAAATCTAGAATGAATGGACTAATCTGTAAAATCTGAAAGTGTTTGTTGGTTTACGGCCAAAATTAATAATCAATCTCTCTGTAATCTGTCGATAAGTTGCTAAGCAACGTTGTTTTTTGAAGAAAAGTACAATACAACTCTGGACAAATAACAACGTTGCTTGGTAACAAATCGACAGATTACAGATAGATTGATTATTAATTTTGGCCGTTAGTTGGTGGTTATCACAACAACAAATTGGGGAGATTTATTGAATGGGTATCATAAAAGACACATAGAGTGACATTAGATGAAATAATTTTTATCTGGGAAAATCAAACAGTTTCCATTCAACAAAGTCAAAGGCCACCACCACCACCACTACAGCCCATTAACGTCCCACTGCTGGGCACAGGGCTCCACTCTCATAGGAGAGAGGGAGTTAGAGATTAGACCCACCACGCTGCTCCAATGCGGGTTGGCGGGCTTTAACAACTTATATCATGTTGGTGCTAATAACCGGGACCAATGGCTTAACGTGCTCTCCAAGGCACGGGGGTGAAACACCGCCAACTTCCTAACTCCGGGCTAGTACTGAGAATTTCTAGTCAGAAAAACAAGTCAAAAGCGTCGTAACATATTTACGTACTTTATAACTATTATGTATGTGTAACTGTCAATAGACTACTGAATTTACCTTTACACTTCAATGCATTGAGACTGATTTTTGTGATTATAAACCTTGTAAAACCTATAATGATCATACTCTGTTTAGACTGATGGCAATATCAGGATATTTTAACGTTTAAACTGTCGTGAGTGATATTCATTATAACTAAACATATATATATGTACATATAATAAATAAATAAAAGTTTATTGACAACACTACAATTATTACAATTACATTTAGTTTACACCAATTAAACATAAACTAGGTATGTGTGATCAATGGGCCACCTCCTCAGCCGCATGAGAGATAGGTATATACCTACTTAACATACTGCAACACTGATTTTCAGGAGGGGCCCAAGGTTCAAGACGTCATGGACCATCACTTACACCTAATAAAATTTAAAATTATAACAAAAATAAAAATTACTTTATTAGCTTGTAATACAACAGTGTGTATCTTTCATTATACGGTACTAACTTCCTACCTCCATGGCTACAATATATAATATATTATTATCAGGATATTTTAATTTCTATTTTAACAAGTACAATTTTCATACACAGTTAAACAAGTGTTCTCGGACATGGACTTCCTGGGCTGGTACACCACCGGAGACACCCCAACAGAGCGGGATATTGCTGTGCACAGACAGATCTGTGATATCAATGAGTGTCCAGTTATGCTGATGCTAAACCCAGCTGGCATTAAGGGAGATGTATGTATTGGGGCTGATTCTGTAGTGCACAATCTCTAAACTAAACTAAAATGGCAGCTTTAAATCTAGTTCTGTCCCTTTCCGCAGGGAGTATTACGAAAGGGTTAACAATATTTGTAATGCTGTAATTTTAGTTTAGTTTAGAGATTGTGCACTACAGAATCAGCCCCTATTGTCTAACTTAATTTAATTTTATATATAGATATTTTTATTTTCTCACACACATCAAAATAACAAAGTTGGTTGAAAACAAAATATAAGGTGCTAGTCAATGCTAATGAAAAGAAATTACAGGATAATCAGCTAGTTCAATAATGCTAAAAATAGAACAGAAGATAATTATTTTTGCCCAAATAAACTTCTACACCGCTAAACCGCTTTTGAATTGTCAAGTGAATCTACCACTGGTTCAGAATGCCCCACCTTCATAGATTTTTAGAGACTTCGCCCACTAGTAGTTGGATGTAATCTAGATGATATTATAAGCAATAGATAGACTAAGTGACCAAGTGCATGACTGATAACATAATTAATAGTTCCATTATACTGCATACTGATAGTATAATTAATGTGAATGTGAGTTTGTTAAGCTTTCATAGTTCATCTGTTCAACCGATTTTGATGAAATTTGGTACACACACAGGTTATGTTGTTATTCCCAAAAATTAAGGAGTTCCCGCACAGTTGAAGTTGCAGGCATCAGCTAGTAGAACATTATGCTGGTTTAGTGTGGTCAGTGTTCTTGGTCTTGGACTTCTAGTCCGTGAGATTTCTAAAACTTACGTAAAAGCTAGTCTAAAACTATGGTAAGCATGAACATTTTTACTGTTACAGCAACTACCAGTAGTTTTATATGAGTCGGTCATAGATGTAGTAAATGGTCGTGCAACCATGCTGCTGGCTCCACTCTCCTACACCCTGGCTGCGGAGGAGGCAGAAAGAATTGGAGTTGACCATGTTGCTAGAGTATCATCTGGAGAAGCAGCATTGAATAGCTTAGGTAAGGATTGACATAATTTGTCATATAAAGTCCGTCGAACTTTGACCCGGCGTCAGCGTCGCTAGTAAGTATCTATTAAAAATAAAATAAAAACAAACACTTAACAGGTATAAAAAAATTTCCTTTTCAATTCTATTTGTTTGGCAATAAATTGCTCTAATGGCTCTGATAGTTCCTTAGTTAAGATGATTTGTGAGATGGTGATAATGAAAAAAAAACCCCCGGCTGAGTTTGTAGTGGGATCTTCTCAGACTAGGGCGAGTTTGGAACCCTCATAGCTTTAGTTTTAAGATACCGTAACTAATTATCACTATCATATTTTTATGTAACTGGATGTCAATAAGTGTAGTGCACCTACCTAAGGGCTCCCACACAAAACTGCGAATTCGCATCGCATCGCAAAAATCTGCGAGCTCGCAGGACACATCGCAAAAACTTGCGATTTGATTCGCAACGCACATTCCTGCGATGTTACGTCACACTTGGTGACCCCATTTTTAGTCCGCTCTGAGACAGCGTGTGGGCAAGGCGCCGCCGTCGTTGTGTGGAAAAATGGCAAACGTTGACGTGGATTTTTTAATAACGTTAATTGAGGAGCGCCCCGTCCATTGGGACAAATTTTTTATTTTTTTTATCCACTACAAGTTAGTCCTTGACTGCGATCTCACCTGATGGTAAGTGATGATGCAGTCTAAGATGGTAGCGGGCTAACCTGTTAGGGCATGGCAGTTATATTAAACCCATCCCCCTATTCGGTTTCTACACGGCATTGTACCGGAACGCTAAATCGCTTGGCGGCACGTCTTGGCCGGTAGGGTGATAACTAGCCACGGCCGTAGCCTCCCACCAGGCCAGACCAGGGAAAATTCAGAAATTATAAATTCCCAAATTCACTCTGCCGGGGATCGAAACCGGGACCTCCGAACCAACGCTTCGCCGCACGAAATCTTGCGGGCTCCCACACAAAACTGCGATGCGATGCGATGCGACGTCGCATCGCAGGCGATGCGATTTCGTGCGGCAAAGCGTTGGCTCAGGTGACCATACGCTCGACGGTAGTCTACCGTACTGGACGTGTTTTTAGAAGTAGTGACATGGATCGAAAGAAGCGTGTTGCAGTGTTGTTATTGTTAAATAGATATAGAAAAAAAAGAAGATTTTGGGTTCATCCACTTATTACAATAACGCTGATGGGAACTATTTTATTCGAAAATACAATGGTTTGAGAACAGAGGAAAATAAATTTTTTGATTATTTTAGAATGAGCAAATCTTCATTTTTCCCAAAGGACAGGGCACTCCTGAATTAACGTTATTAAAAATCCACGTCAACGTTTGCCCTTTTTTCCACACAACGACGGCGGCGCCTTGCCCACACGCTGTCTCAGAGCGGACTAAAAATGGGGTCACCAAGTGTGACGTAACATCGCAGGAATATGCGATGCGAATCAAATCGGAAGTTTTTGCGATGCGTCCTGCGAGCTCGCAGATTTTTGCGATGCGATGCGAATTCGCAGTTTTGTTTGGGAGCCCTAAATTGAATAAATATTTATGACTTATGACTTGTTCCAATTTTGACCACCCGGCCAGGTAAGTTTGAGGGACTGTAAGTATATAGATTATTGATAATCACCAGAATGTGGTTTTGATCAATTAATGAGGAAAATTTTACCTGGTTGGAAGATTTCTGAAGATTGCTCTATAAGATTAGCTTCCAGAGGAAGAAATTGGGTTATTTAGGAATCAGATTTCCTAAGAATGCATTAGTGCCTCTTTTGCACTGATGATAAAGAGCTCATTGGATTCTTCCTGGAGCTCAAAACCCCTTGATTGCATGCATCTCTTTATAAGGTATGGTTGCTTATGCCACAGCTGACAGCTGCCATATTCTAGCTATTTTGCTTCTTTACGCATACTGTCAAATCGCCCCATTCCAAAAAGTAGTATTACCCATGACTCATTCGATATTTGGAGCCTTAAACCATTAGGTTTCTACACTGGCTACGGCCACAAAACCGCCTCGCGCTTTGATTGAGTTACTTAAAAATCGTAAAATCATTGTTACAGTGGCAGAGCACCTAACCGCTCAGCGTTCGGCTATCAAAATGCTGGTTTCTCGCGTACGGGCGGTGTTGGCCACAGTACGCGCGATACGCGACGGTACTCTACCACCCAGGCCTGCGCTACTGAGGGAGGCTAGAGCGCTGTCTAACAGACTGCCGCTGCTGACTTCACAACAGTTCCGCACGCACTTCTATAACGTAAGTACATAGTTTTATATTACGTGTAGTTGCGACGATCAAAAATAAATGAGTACATATTTCACACACGCAGTATTCGAGATCCAGTAAACACAGAACCCAATGTGTTATTTTTAAATAGCTGATGCTCGCGACGTCGTCCGCATGGATAGAGGTTTATTTGGTTCCCGCGGGAACTCTTTAATTTTCCGGGATAAAAAGTAGCTTGTGTTATTCCAGCCCATCATCTATCTCTGTGCCAAATTTCATCCAGATCCGTTCAGCTGTTCTGGCGTGATTGAGTAACAAACATCCATCCATCCTTTCAAACTTTCGCATGTATAATATTAGTACATAGATTGCAGTTGGTTCCGTAAATACAGTGTGAAAGTGAACATAACCTTCAGTAGCCACGGATCTGTTAAAAACGATCCTGTAAATACGGGCCTTCTGTGTGAATGTGCGCTTGTTTGTCACTTAGGTACATGTATTTGTATGATGATCTAAGTAGGTAATATTTTCCCTTGTAGCAATGCAACGACGTGGCGCTCATGACCTCGTTGGGCACGATCACAAAGGGCTGCAACGCGATCAATCAGCTCGTAAACCGGTTCAACGTGCTGTACGACCGGCAGGGCATGGGCCGCCGCATGAGGGGACTCTTCTTTTAGGGCGGACGATAATATTAGGCAATCTAGCTTCGATCATTGATGTACAAGATAGGTTGTCAAAGTGACTGAAAAATTAGTTAGTAGGTATAAGTTGGGATAATGAGAACGCCAATGTCCGCACTGCTCACGACGCAACGTTGTATTGTAGTGTGCTTTAAAATTAATATTTTAACAAGAATGTAAGTGAAAAAGTAAATAAAATTATCTCGAAACAGGCTTTTTTAAAAGATTTTTTATGGGCATATATCTTGTGTTTTAATGATCGAAGTAATAAAGCATTCAGGCATAGGCATCTGGCATAGGATGCATGGAAGACTTCGACTTAAAAATACACGGGTATTCGGAAACACGTTTTTTTTAGGTTAGAGTTGTAAGCGGAAAAGCCACCTGTACTTGTACCCTTACCACAAGTTTTTTTAAAACACCATCAGCCTTAGTAGGACTTCTATTTTTTACATATACACAGTTTTTTGAATATACAATTGCAGCCTCTGCCGAATACTTTTTCTTTAAATTAGCTTCGCATAATAATGTTTTTGCCTTCTCTATAATCGTACTCTTTGCCCTCTCTCAGCAACACCGTTCTGCTCAGGTGTGTACGGGACCGTCGTCTGGTGTTTGATACCTTCAGACAAAATTATCAAATACTCGATTACAGTATTCCGACCCAGTGTCAGTCCTTAAACATTTAATTGGCTCGTTCATCTCTTTCTCTACTTCGGCCTTATACTAGCGAAATATTTTGTCAACAGTTTGACTTTTACTTAACAGATAATATACTTACATGTGTTTTCCGAGTAAAGTCATGGATAAACAGTAACTTCTACCTCGAACCACTAAACGATGGCACTTCCATTGGACCATAAATATCTATATTGGGCTATGCACTATCTCCAAGATATTCTTTGCTCTTGTGCCTCTGTTTGTGAAAGGCTTCTTATTTGAGGTACTCATGCAAATTGATGCATAATTATTTCAGCTGTGGTTTGCTTATTTTCTTTGAATTCTGATTCTTTATGACCTGGTACATCTGGTTCAAGCATTTGTAATAAAATTTAGACTTCTTTACTCTCGATCAGCTTATAGATTTAGATATCTGGGAAATCATGTACGATTTATAAGTCATTAACAAATGCGATGGTGACACATATTTTTAATTTGCTCAAGACTAAGTTTTTGTCCACTGTTTCTACAGTAATTCTTAGGGGATTATATAACGCTCAACCCGCTAAACATAAATAGACACAATGCAGTCATCATTTGGAGGACGATATCGTTCAACTGGTTCGACAAAACATTATTTCCGAGATGTACTTCTCCATAGACTCCAAGTTCTCAACTTTGCTTTGCCATATCTTTCGTTATAACATGATACGTCTTCCCCAACCCTTGGCTTCATAAGCTTTACATAGACAATGCTCTTCCCTCCCCCCCCCCCTCCTCTTTTGCAGTCTTTGCTCTATTTACACGCGTAAAGCAGTCGGGCTCTAGTAAAAGATTTAGGGTAGTTCTTACTTTTGTGTCCACTTCCATATCGAGCTTTCTTTTTGCTTACTTGTTTGAACTTCATTTCCTACGACCAACCCCCAGCCATTCAATTCAAGATAGTTTTTAATCTTAAATCTTAAACTTCCAGTTTGCAAATTTTTCTGCAATTTTCAACTTTTCAATATGACCGCAAAGGCCAGAACCAGACTGATGTTTTTCCTCCATCGTACTTTTCGTTCACTTGCTTTGGACACTAATTGACTTTTTACTTTTAATTGGGTTTCAGGGCTCCTTGTTGTATTTTTTGGGATGCTTTGGTCTATACCAATAAAATACATTAATACCTAACCCTATTATAAAAGACTAGATGATGCCCACTTCACGCAACTTCGTCCGCGTGGATTACGTTTTTTCAATTCCCGCTGGAACTCCTTAATTTTCCGGGATAAAAAGTAGTATATGTCCTTCCCCGGGATACAAGTTACAACTTATCCCTATACCAAATTTCATGAAAATCTGTTGAACAGATGGGCCGTGAAAGCCTAGCAGACAAACAGACAGACACACTTTCGAATTTATAATATTGGTATGGATTTGTTTAGACTAAAAACATTACGTCACAATCTTTTGCTCTAAGATTTTTATGAAGAGAGCTAGAAATATCATTTAGAAAAAGAGAACATTCACCTTTTCTCTTTCCACTTTTGATGTAATCAGACTCGAGTCTTGTGGTAAGGGTATTGATAAGTTACATAGACAGAAATATTGCTCTGAATTTAAATTAGTCGAACAGCCATTTTCCATTATGCTATTCCCAGTTAGAATTCTCGTACTGTAAACATCGTTCTAATATTATGTCGTAAATATTAATCTCTACAGCTAAAAGAACCCTTAAATATTTGCTGTATTGTATTAGGTATTTATAGATGATCAAGAAAGCTAAGTAAAAATTCGTGAAAAAACAAATGCCGACTGAACATGTTTAACTATTAGGTATAATAAAGTTATTATTAGGTAACTTTGCGTTATTATTTTGTACTTACCTAAATTACACAAAGTCACAAATTATTATTTTCAGAAGGCTTACTACCATCACTTAAAGCAGTATTATTTTATGGCTCTTGTTTCAGAATTATAATCCTTATTTTGGGGAAGTCATACAAAACTGCCGTTTTAAAATAAAACTGCTTTAGGCGATGGTAAGCCCACAGGTAGTATTTATTCTCTGAACTTTTCTTCATATCTATTCTATCATTATTTTTATATATTATTGGGATCTATTCTTCCAATCTATAAAATTCGCAAAATAAAATACGAGATGGTGACGCAATAATTTTATTAGCATCATCCGGTTTGGTTATTTCAATTAATTACACAAGATTAACAAATTTTGGACACATTGAGATTCATACTATGGAAGACCTTTTCAAGTTCAAGACCTGTACACTGGATACCACACATCGTAGAATGTAAAAACGTGTCCTTTTGTTTATGTTCTACTTACTTAAAATAAGTTTGTAGTAAAAAGCAAGTAGCGTAGCGTGCGCATAAAAACAATTTTCATTCATCGATTTGCCGCATTTGGGGTGCGGGTGAATGAGATTTCTACAACGAATGCCATCCCGCAGTCGGGAATCATTTTCATTGGTCGATAGGAATTCAAAGTGAGGGAATTTTGACGACCTCTCCGACGCAGTGGTGAACGCTGTGGTCTTATAATGGGAGGCCCTAGATTTGCTTTTCCCTGGTCTAGTGGGAGGCTTCAGTTGTGGCTAGTTACTACCCTATCGGCTACCGGCTACCCAGTTTGCCCTTCTCATACCGAGAGGAGACTCGTGCTCAGTAGTGAGCCGGCAATGGCTTGAACTGATGATGATATTTAAAGATGGGCATCATTGATGATGCCTGCGACCGAGCTATTGACCGATATAATGAGGATTACTTAATTCAACTCATATGAGAAGATCTTATAAGAATAATTAAAATTATACAAATTAATTAACAATAAGTACCAGAGTACCTAGGTATACTTATATTTTAAGAATCCATTTTTGGAATCCACCACGCTACGCTACTATTTTAAGTACATTATTGTTAACAATTTATGACAAACTAGCTGATGCCCGCGACTTCGTCCGCGTGGATTGAGGTTTTTTGGTTCCCGCGGGAACTCTTTAATTTTCCGGGATAAAAAGTAGCCTATGTGTTATTCCAGACTATAATCTATCTCTGTGCCAAATTTCATCCAGATCCATTCAGCCGTTGGAGCGTGATTGAGTAACAAACATACATCCATACATCCATCCAAACTTTCGCATTTATAATATTTATTTGATTAGAACAATTATTGCAATATATTTACATACTATAATAATCATATTTTTTCAAATATCTCAATAGTAATTTTTTTTATTAGTTAGTGTCTGTGTTTCAGATTGTAGGTAGATATTTTATCGCCACTCCAATAATAAGCCGCTTTCCAATAACTTGAAGTGTAGTAGGTGTTGAGTTTTTAGTTATGATAAATTATATAACTATTTTAGGTTAAAGGTATACATACGTATTAACGGGTACTATTTATAGATTTTTTTACAAGTTTATCATATTAAATTCATAAAAATCCTACAATAATTATTATAAATTGATACACACAGTTGTACTAATAATTTTGTACAAAAATATTAAATTTTATTCGAATTATTTAGGTATTTTATATTGCTTTTATGTGTTTCTAATTTAGTTACTACCACTTCAATTGCACAAACATCGTAGATACCTATATTATATTACCTAAGCCACAGCTGCCATAATCACATACTATTTTTATTAATAATTGTAGATTACATTATTTATTCTTCAAAATTAGAAAAGTTGAATTAAATGCAATAGAATATTTATGGTAGGTACCTACCTATATTGAGCGCAGATTATAACATGCATAAAATATCTGTATAACTATGAACAAAAGTTTAGTGCTTTATTATAACATAAAAATCTAAATTATGGTCCATCAAATACATAAGCAAAATGCTTAATTTTCATGATCACAAGTCATTGCAAATAAGAAGAATAATACATAAATAAGAAATTAATGAATTCTTTATATTATATTCTTGCACTGCATTATTTTAAATTTTAAACCATTAAATAACCCATTAATTTTGTATATACCGGACTATTTTCAATGATAATATATTTTGTAATTAATAAATTGATAAATATTAATAATGTTAGAACTAGGAAGTAAAGCTTGTCATACACTACTCTGACGCGTCAGAAACTCAGGACCATCACGGCGGAGGTGTCTTTTTCTTACCATAATAAATGTATGAATCAGATAGATATGCATGTGATGCGTCAGAGTGGTGTAGCATAAGTCACACAGAAATTCCATTTCGGTTTCCGTGCGGTTACATTGATTTTGTAAAAAATAATAATCGTACATTGCGGGCCCTGGTATATGACACGTTTCATAGTTACAAGACCGAACTCGTGGAATTCTTGTGTGATAGTGATATCGTGATAATTAGCATCCTTAGTGAAGTATAATAGTTCTTGCAATCCACGAGCGCGCGAACTTTACTTGTGGTAAGGTTATGCCCATTGGGTTAAGGCTAACCCGTTGTCCTAGGACCTAGGTGAGCGACAGATGCGGCAACGCGACGCGATGGTATCAAGCAGTAGCTGATACCATCGAGTCACGTGGTCTACGTTGTCGCGTACATATGTTTGTCATTCTCTATGAAGTCGTCTCGCGTTTCGTCGCGTCGCTTTTGTCGCTCACTTTGGATAACGGCAAGTGTGCGTGCATGTTAGACGGGCCCGTCGCGCAAAAACGTACAAACACATTTAGAGAAGCAATATAAAAATACACATTAGCCACGCGCTCTCCGGAATAACAAGAAAAATACATTTATTCAGAAAGGAAAGAAAAGATCCGTCGAACAAAGATCTTTAATAATAATCGTCAGGGATTTTCTCAATGCCGATGAGCTCGTCGAAGAGGGTTTGATTTTCCGGAATGACGTGTGGTTCGTGAAGCGTCTGACGCGCAAACTTCAGAACTGCTCGAGCGAGCTGCCCCACTGTCCATTTTCTGTCTGTTAGCACCCTTACTAATGTGTCCAACTGGAAAAAGAAGGTAGGTTCTGGAATTAGGTACTTAAGCGAGAAGGTTATTTTCATATTGTGATTACTGATTACCTGCTTCAGCTGGGCGAGGAGGGCTGAGAAGAATATGTATAGGGTGTGGTGGCGCTCATTAAGGAATGCCTGTTTATCAGTGGACTCCCTAGGCTGACGGTGAAACAAGCGGATAGTAGGGCTTTTAAATTCTAGCCTCTTGCCTGGACATGTGATAGCTAAGACTCATTTGGGTCATATTTTTGGAGCGATCGCCTTTTTCATTCAGCAACATTGTAATGACAATATGGTTTGCTTATTAATGATAAACGAGTAGTTTTGGTTCGGAACCAATGATTGTGCAACAATGAATCTCCAAACGAACATGCTGGAGAGCGTTTAGTAGCTGACTTGCACATTCAAGGTCTGTTTACGATTAAGAACGCGTATAATTATCATGGAATAGTGACATTCCTAGACGAAATACGCCCGACGTGACTGGTAAAGGTGCGCCCATTTTTCATTAAAATTCCTGTAATCGTAACCCTCATTGATTTTATATATAATATAGGAATAAGTTATTGAAGCCTTACTTTAAACAGCTTCTCGTTCCCAAACGTGTAGTATATAAGAGCTGGCACGCCCGCTACGCTGGCTGCCAGCCATTGCAGCAGCAATTTTAGTTGTGGATGTCCCCGCTGCCGTCGCCCGCAACCCCAGTTGCCGGTCGCTACGGGACGGCTAGACCCTCCCGTTACTATCTTGTGAGCTAGTTGGTTAAGCTGGAAATAAAATGTTCCTTATCGTACGATTCTCCGAACAGGGATTGATTTTTCTGTGGTCTGATTCAATCTTATTGCGGCTGAGACGTGAGCGTGAAGAATGGCCGCGCAGGTAAAGCTTCGCTGATTAGGTACCTACTACATTACGACTTGAGCATTGTTCTCAGCCGCCAAAAAGATAGCATCGAAATATACAACAGGTCACGCTGGCTAGCCTTTAAAAGACAGACAGGAAGAAAAAAGTTTATTGGGGACTTATGCTCGGCATGCGTTGCAATGCCACTTTTGTTTAAACAACACGCGCGTCTAACTACTAATTTTAAAAGTTGTACACCAAGTGTTTAGGACTCGATCAGATGAGCAATACGCGAGTACATAGCTAACTAACAGACGGACAGAAAAATATTAGGTACTTACCTACTTATTTTTTAGATTTGATTTTATTGATTTGCTAAACTCCGATAAATTATTTTCTAAACCCTAGTGAGTTTATAAAATAATCTTGGTATTAATTACTTATTGGAAAAATCAATTTGGAAACTATTCCAAGGCTAACATACAAACATAACAAAAGATGATACTGGACCCTCTTGCTTGGGAATGGGATGAGCGTTACCTAGCTAAGACATCATACTTTATAATCCCTAAATCAATTAAGCAAACATTTACTAGGAATTAGAGACTTTTTTGCGTTCAATGAGCGGTAAGTTTGGTTATGGTTATACCTCCGAGCATTAAGAAATTAAGAATATGGATTATTCTAGATGCATAGAAACAAGCATAAAATATATAATATATATATATAGTACGTACCTAACTACATGGATAAAATATAATACATATATAGATACAAATATACATCACGAACATTGCTCATAATTATAGCTTTTATTGCATTAAATATTATGTATTTTATTTAGAACCTAGCATATCGTAAGGGTAGGTAAAGTGAGTGTACCAGAAGTGCGTTCGTTTACATAATTTTTTCATGCTACATAAAAATGTATTGATATCAAGCAAACACCAGTGAATTCAAACTATGTATTGTTAGTAGGTAGGTAATTTGATTTAGATGTTTTAGATTGAAATTAACCGGGCAAATACCACATCTAACCTTGGGCGTTTTAATTTTAACCGTCACTGGTTCGCATTCGATATTTTCTTCTATAGTTTCAACTATCATGTTTACTACCCAGTTAAGTTTTTTCTTTCTGACTGCGGGGTTGGACAGTTGTGTCGAGCATGTATCAGTTGACGAACTGAAGGACTTGTCGTTATCATTGGAATCTTTGTCATCTTTATCGCATCTGGCACTCGAGTTTTCTAACACATCTTCTGGTATCGATTCTGTTACTTTACGTTTCTGTCAAAATACAGTATATAAATGTATGAATTTTAGTACACTGGTTCTGTTTTATTATTATTACACTCAATTAGAAAGTTGATAATATGACAGTCTCAAAAATCACCTAAGTACCTATACTGGCTAAAACTATTTAAAAATAATTAGATAACTTCGGCTTAAATTATGAGAGGTTTCGAAAAAAGCAGTAGGAATTTCCAAGAATTTTACATGTATAGTACACAAACATTAGTCTAATCTGCGTTAGTGCAACAACATTGTCGTGCCTATTTAACACTTAAAAGTACAAAATTTCAAGCTACAAAAATACAGCTCCATAAAATTACAGATGGCACGAATCATAACAAGTGCACAGAAACTAAAATCTAAAAATACTTAATGATGTTTTAGTTACAAGTTCTACGATCAAAGGTTCGGAACTTTGACTATTTTATTTATTCAAAGGTTCGGAATGGATCAGTTCAAACTCGGTCGTCTCCATCTGTCGGCCTTGGGTGGTACATATTGTCGCGTAAAAATATTATGCGTAACATGTGCGTAACCAAGTAAACAACGTCGATGTCAAGCTCTGTTTTGTAAGATTTTTGAAAAGCTAAATGTGATTTAATGAATTGATTTCGTGAATTTGTACTAGAAAGTTGAAGAAGTTTGACGACGGAACCTTTGAGAAGTGCCATTTGCCCTCATTTGTGGAAACTTAATAAATTATTGTGAAACGACCCGCGTCTCTCTCTGTTTACGAACCCCAGTTGTATCATTAGTTATAATACCTCAATGAGTTGTATCTAACAATATCAACCTAGTAGGTACGTAGTCGGTCCGTCATGAGAGAATCACTAGCATTTTTTTCTTGTCTCGTGGACAGAATAGTAGTTAATTCGACGAAGACCTCCCTGGCGCAGCGTTGAGCGCTGTTGTCTTAACGTGCGGAGGTCCCGGGTTCGATTCCAGACAGGGAATTTTGATAATTTATAATTTCTGAATTTTCCCTGGTCTGGCCTAGTGGGAGGCTTCGGCCGTGGCTAGTTACCACTCTACCGGCAAAGACGTGCTGCCAAGAAACCGATTAGGGGTATGGGTTTAATATAACTGCCATGCCCCTAACAGGTTAGTCCGCTACCAACTTAGACTGCATCATCACTTACCATCAGGTGAGATCGCAGTCAAGGGCTTACTTGTAGTAGAAAACTATTACCCGGGGTGTACCATTGTTACGTTAAGTGCCTGAATTTGAAATATGCGGAAAGAAAGGCATGTGCATACCAAATGCGCGGCGAGTCGGTGTCGATGTCTCGCTAGCTCTAGCGATAAGGAGCGAGCTGCTAGAGCCAAGCTTCGAGGAGTCGTCCTCTCCCGTGAGTCCCGTCCGTACAGCTCTGCCGCATCGGCACCCGCGCCCGCGCTGCACGTGACGCTCGCCATTGACTCGCTAAGCGTTCGCTTCAATAGTGATCCAGCAAATCTGTAAATGGAGAAAATTTAAATAAAGATAAAGAAATTACAAATCGCAATATACAGGGTGTCCCTGGATAAAGTGCAACCCCGAAAGGGGGTGAAACTAGACTATAAATTATCGACAAAAAAAAATAGAAAAAAAAATCTAAAAAAATTATTTTACTTTTTATTAGCGAATTAAGATTTTTATTTGCTAATAGACTCTTTGTAAGAAAAAAATCGATTTCTTCAAAATTTGTGGGTCGATTGCTTTGAAATAAAAAAAAATATTATGCCACTTACTTGGCGGTAAGGATTAAATAACAATTAGCACGCAAAAAAGTAGCATCATGACATAAACTTTGCTTTATACTACTCTGTCAAGAAAGTATCGGGAAAAGGTGTATAATACACAAAATGTTAATTATTATTCCAAATTTATTGTATCTCCTTCAAAGTAGGCCCCTTCGGAAATAATACACTTAAGCCAACGAATAATCCAATTTTCAAAGCATTTTTTAAAGGCATTTTTCGGAATCGACTTCAGTTCTTGCCGCGAATTCTCTTTTATGTCTTCTATCGATTGAAAACTGGTGCCACAAAGTGGTAATTTGAGTTTTGGAAAGAGAAAAAAGTCGGCCGGAGCCATATCCGGTGAATACGGTGGTTGTTCGATGGTATTTGTTGAGTTTTTGGTCAAAAATTCATTCACAATGATGGCCTTGTGCGATGGCGCATTGTCGTGGTGCATCCAAGAATTTGGGTTGGCATTTGAAATACGCATCTGGAATTTGGACTTGATAAGGGTTGATTTTTATAGGGGTAGGTTACCCCTTTCAATCGACACCCCCCCCATCCCGCGGAGATGCGTGGTTTTTTTTTTACACGTGTTTGAAGTTACGTGTAACGGAACGTTATTGTGTTTGAAGTTACGTGTAACGGAACGTTATTTTGCGTTATAGTGATTACTTTTATGTTATTTTAACCCTTATTTTTAGTAATTTTCTTTATTTATTATTATTTTTAATAGGTAAATATAATGTAAAAAAAAAGTAACGTATAACAAGGTGCACCTATAGGTAATTAGGTTAAGGTTATTTTCCTTTTTTTGACCACCCAGAAATAGGAGCCCCGCGAAGCGGGGCTCCGTCGACATGCTCTTAGAGGGGAAGAGGGTGACGGCTAAGGAGTTTTCCTAGGTCCCCCACTTTTTCTTAGGCTATAGTCGTAAATTCTTTTTAACCCTTATTTTTAGTAATTTTCTTTATTTATTATTATTTTTAATAGGTAAATATAATGTAAAAAAAAAAGTAACGTATAACAAGGTGCACCTATAGGTAATTAGGTTAAGGTTATTTTCATTTTTTGACCACCCAGAAATAGGAGCCCCGCGAAGCGGGGCTCCGTCGACATGCTCTTAGAGGGGAAGAGGGTGACGGCTAAGGAGTTTTCCTAGGTCCCCCACTTTTTCTTAGGCTATAGTCGTAAATTCTTTTTAACCCTTATTTTTAGTAATTTTCTTTATTTATTATTATTTTTAATAGGTAAATATAATGTAAAAAAAAAAGTAACGTATAACAAGGTGCACCTATAGGTAATTAGGTTAAGGTTATTTTCCTTTTTTGACCACCCAGAAATAGGAGCCCCGCGAAGCGGGGCTCCGTCGACATGCTCTTAGAGGGGAAGAGGGTGACGGCTAAGGAGTTTTCCTAGGTCCCCCACTTTTTCTTAGGCTATAGTCGTAAATTCTTTTTAACCCTTATTTTTAGTAATTTTCTTTATTTATTATTATTTTTAATAGGTAAATATAATGTAAAAAAAAAAGTAACGTATAACAAGGTGCACCTATAGGTAATTAGGTTAAGGTTATTTTCCTTTTTTGACCACCCAGAAATAGGAGCCCCGCGAAGCGGGGCTCCGTCGACATGCTCTTAGAGGGGAAGAGGGTGACGGCTAAGGAGTTTTCCTAGGTCCCCCACTTTTTCTTAGGCTATAGTCGTAAATTCTTATATAAAGTTAACACAACATCAAAAAATAAAAAAAAATAATAAAAAAAAATTATAGGTTTCCGCGCCGCGGGGGATGGTGGGGAGGGTTCCTACCCTCCCCCCTCACCCCCCCCTCCACCCCCACCCCATACATCCAGATGCGTATTTCAAATGCAACCCCAAGAATTTTCTTTCCACAAATCTGGCCTTCATCGTCGTTTAAAATGATACGAATCGATTCTTGAGACACAGAAAGTTCAGCAGCTATCTCTCTCAAACTTGAATGAGGATTTTCAGTCACCATCTCTTTCACTTTAGCGATGTTAACTTTAGTTGAAGACGTTGATGGCCGACCAGAGCGAGGCATATCTTCCACCACATCTCGACCACTTTTGAATGCATGGTATGCACGTGTTTTTGATAAAGTCGATTCCCCGTAAGCTTTCTGCAACATTTCTAGCGACTCTGAACACGTAATTCCATTTGCGATGCAAAATTTGAGACAAACTCTCTGTTCAATATTTTTATTCATTGTAAAAATCGCAAAACACTATTGAGATGAACTGACAAAATGGCGCACTGTAAACAAAGTAAATAACAATTGACGCTCAAACTTCGCGGCAATATAGACGACAGTTGTGCCAACTTAGCGACAAAAAAGAATTTTTGAATTGAATTTGGAATTAGAAACAAATGATGAATTCCTGGTACTTTTTTGACAGAATGTATGAAACAGAAACCCTTTTTTATGACTATTTTTTTCAATGATCTCTAAATTTCTCAGAAAAATGCCCCCAATACCAGAAGATTTTACGATTTATTATTATTCTCCATCATATTACCTTTCAAATAAAAAAAATCTTCGTTGTAACCCAAGAAACGAGCTGGCTAAGAGTTTTTAAAAATGACGTCACCACTCGTCGTTTGCCGGGACGCGTCCTTTTTTTGTGTTGTAGCAAGGACTGGGGTGGGCAAACGACAAACGACGAGTGGTGACGTCATTTTTAAAAACTCTTAGCCAGCTCGTTTCTTGGGTTACAACGAAGATTTTTTTTTTATTTGAAAGGTAATATGATGGAGAATAATAATAAATCGTAAAATCTTCTGGTATTGGGGGCATTTTTCTGAGAAATTTAGAGATCATTGAAAAAAATAGTCAAAAAAGGGTTTCTTTTTCATAAAAAGCAAAGTTAATGTCATGATGCTACTTTTTTGCGTGCTAATTGTTATTTAATCCTTACCGCCAAGTATGTGGCATAATATTTTTTTTTATTTCAAAGCAATCGACCCACTAATTTTGAAGAAATCGATTTTTTTCTTACATAGAGTCTACATAACAAATAAAAATCTTAATTCGCTAATAAAAAGTAAAATAATTTTTTTAGATTTTTTTTCTATTTTTTTTGTCGATAATTTATGGTCTAGTTTCACCCCCTTTCGGGGTTGCACTTTATCCAGGGACACCCTGTATAGGAACTTGTTTAATTTAAAATTCAAATCTTTTTTATTCAAGTTGACTTTAACAAGTGCTTTTGAATAGTCGAGTGAATCTACCACTGATTCGGAATAACATTTCTACCGAGAAGAACCAGCAAGAGAATCTCGGTAGTTGCACTTTTGAAAAAATATTTTACAATTTCATCAATGTGTAACCGCTGTTCTTAGCAATGCTGGAGCGAGTCAAATCCATGTTCTTTTATCATTTAGCGGGCGAACGGCCCTTACCATTTATTTCTTTTATAAACTGTTGCTTGCTTGCCGCTTTTCTTTTATACAAGCATTTCTTATGATACGAACCGCTAAGGTAACTAAAAACGCATAACTGCGCGCTCCAGCCTAGACCTCAACATTGATTTCCATAAGGCATGATTGTCAAGCGCAAGCCCATCTAACAATAAACCCCTTTTCATTGGCACAAGTCTATGGAAGCCTTCAATAGACTAGCAAATTGTTGATCACATAGGTACCTTATCACAGCTAAATCTCTAGAGTCCAATTCTCTGTTTCTGTTTTCTGTGCTATCATTATCAACGATTGGATCGTTGAGCCATTGGTTGAATTGTTCATAAACTTCTTCCAATTCTGAACTGCAAGAAAAAAAAATGCTTTTTTAATCCATTCCTAGATATTTCTTAGAATCTCTTGTAAATGGTTCAATGCTTACGTATATTCTGTACTGAAGCTGTATTTAGAACTGTTTCCGGTCTCTCTTCTAGAAAGAAGCCGTCTCGGCGGCTGGTTACCATTTTCCAAATTGTCTTGCTCAGTCAATACAAAACCTACGGAGCCGCCACGTTTCACTCTGTAACAAGAAAAATCTTTACGCTATACCTAATCTAACAACCTGGCCAAGAGGACAGAATAAATCCAATAGACAAATTTCTTCCGAAAAAAGTCAGTATTGTTGATTTATAAGTACCTAAGTACTTGGAACCTAGACAGCTTTGATACTTGATATTAAGTAGGTATATTTCTCTCGCCATTAAAAAAGAACCTCCTAGAGTGTTTCTCTACTTTTAACCTGAGCGTAGCGAAACAAAATGATTACCTACCTGATATCATTGTCGTTCACTTCTGCTCCGGATATGCTTATCCCGACAGCATAACTGGAACTGTCCGTAGACCAGTCACCAGTAGTGCTGGTCGTGCAAGAGTTTTCTGCCTCTCTTCGTAAGGCCTCCCTGAGGCGATCGGCGAAGCTCATTCTCCTTTCCTCCGTTGACAAATCTTTGGAGTATTGGAATGAATTTGGGCGCGCGCTCTCTCCTCTGCCTTCGTCTTCGCTACCTGTGAATAAAACAAGAAGGTCATAACTTGAAGATTTCTTTGTCGCATCTGTGAGGATTTCACGGGTAGGTAAGTAGATAATTTAGACCTATCTTTGTCTATTATTATTATTCTCAATAATTTTTTTAGCTGATTTTGAATCAGTTTTTACTGCTTTGGTACTCGTAGTAGGTATCACCTTAGACCATCTTAGCTATTTAACGGTAAGTAAGTAATAACCAGGGTGCATTAAGTTATTTTAAGGTTTTATTTTTCGGTTAGGTAAGGAGATAGTGCGGAAGGAACTGGGAACCCACCGCATTATCCCAAGAAAACCCCTGCCCATTATGTGATTAACGGAAAGGGGTCACGACCCTCAGAAATGAGGAATAAGACGCAGAGAGAGAGAGAAGGAGATAGTAGTAGTTGTAGATACTCACCGTAATCAAAGCTATCATTGGCACTATGAAATTCATCATCGCTGGAGTTGCAACTGGAATATAGACTGTCTTCTTGCGTATCCAAGTTGGAGTGGCCGGATCCTCTCGTCACAGGCAGACACTCTCCAGAGGAACCCAGCACTATGAACCTTCCTCGACGGTTGTTCAACGTGCTAGCGTCGGGTGACAGCCAGCATTTGCGTTTTTGGAGCTCTACACCTGTAAACGTCATCATTAATTAATAGAGTTAAACTTTGGGCAACTTTCTTGCCAATCACCACAAATACGTACCTATACGTACCTAATGTCATTAATTTTTGTTATCAAAATTAACATTGTCCATGAGTATAGATACCGTTAATAAGTAATTATTATCAACATCACATTTTATATTTTATTGACGTTCAAAAAGTGTACAGTGTACTAAATAAAGATAATCTTGATTGATTGATCCAAATATTGCCCGTTATTAGGGTTCCGTACCAAAATGGTAAAAATGGAACCCTTATGGTGCGACTTTCTCCGTCTGTCTGTCTGTCTGTCTGTCTGTCCGTCCGTCACACTCGATTATTTCAGTAACTACCGAAGCTATCGACATGAAATTTGGAATAGTTGTGTATATTAGTGGCCCAAAGACACTGGAATTAAAAAAAATTGGAAATTATTTTTGTTCTTATTTAAAAAGGGGGGAAAATCGGAGGGTTGAAATAAGTGAGATAACTGTACTGTGTGGGGTATCATATGAAAGGGTTTACTTTGTACATTCTAAAACAGATTTTTAATTATTTTTAGTCATGATAGTTTTTGATTTATCGGGGAAAAAGTAAAAAAAAATACCGTTCCCCCCCCCTTATCTCCGGAGTTTACCAATCGAAAAATCTGAAATAATTATGGTCAATAGGAATTTATGTATATTTTACAGGAAAACTATAGCCAATGCTCTAACTAGCATAGTTTTTTTGATATTAACAGAAAACCTCTACAAACAAAGTTAGTTTTGCGGTTCATTAAATTCATTAATCGTAAAACTTGCTACAGGTTTGTACGGAACCCTCGGTGCGCGAGTCCGACTCGCACTTTGCCGGTTTTTTTAATTTTCTGCTATCGCGATTTGTTAGCCGTTAGTTATCTGTATAAGCCCGCCAACCCGCATTGAAGCAGCGTGGTGGGTCTAAGCTCTAATTCCCTCTCCTATGAGAGTGGGCTGTGGAGGTCTGTGCCGTTAACGGGCTGTAGTGATGGTGGTAGTGGTTATCTGTATACGACGTACCGGTACACCTCATTACTATCATTAGACTAGCTGTTGCCCGCGACTTCGTCCGCGTGGTTTAAGTTTTTTGATTCCCGCGGGAACTCCTTAATTTTCCGGGATAAAAATAGCCTATGTCACTCTCCAGGTCCTCAACTATACCCATGCCAAAAATCACGTCGATCCGTTGCTCCGTTGCGGCGTGATTGAAGGACAGCCCAACAAACCAACAAACAAACACACTTTCGCATTTATAATATTAGTATGATCTCTAGCGGTTTGCGTTTTAGACTGCATAAAGTTAATAAAAACGTACAATTTACAATTATTGTAATTATTGTAAAGGTAGAGACGAGCAGCTCTAGTTTCTACAATAGGAAACGATAGATAGCATTGGGCGATAAAGCTTCGGCGCGATGCGCGACAATATCAGTAGGCAGTGAAGAACTGCCCCCCTATTACGTAAGAATTGTCCATCAAACGTTAAAGATTTTTGTCAAAGTAAAATAAACCATAACTGCATTGAATTAGAGCTCAATTTCGTCTGCCCATTCTTATACGTTTAGGTATGTACGATACCCTAAACGTATAAGAATGGGCAGACGAAATTGAGCTCTAATTCAATGCTGTCATTGTTTATTTTACTTTGCCAAAAATCTTTAACGTTTGATGGACAATTCTTACATGATTGGGGCCCTGGATAATAACTAGAAATAGAAGCCTGAATAGAATGGAGCCTTAATGAAGATCTCTTTCTGCAGTTATTACGAAAAAAGTTTTGACGACCTCCGTGGCCCAGTGCTGAGCGCTGTTGTCTTAACGTGCGGAAGTCCCGGGTTCGATCCCCGGCAGGGTCAATTTGGGAATTTATAATTTCTGAATTTTCCCTGGTCTGGCCTGGTGGGAGGCTTCGGCCGTGGCTAGTTACCACCAAACCGGCAAAGACGTGTCGCTAAGCGATTTAGCGTTCCGGTACGATGCCGTGTAGAAACCACTGTTCTGTGGTAGAAACCGAATCGGGGTAGATATGGGTTTAATCTAACTTCCATGCCCCGAACAGGTTAGCCCGCTACCATCTTAGACTCCATCATCACTTACCATCGGGTGAGTCAAGGGCTAACTCGTAGTGGATAAAAAAAAAATTAAAAGCAACGGGATGCGACGATGGTCAGCTAAGTACCTATGTTATTAACTACTATTAAAATTTAAAGGTGTTGCTTGAGGCGTACTTGGGTCATTAAGGTTCAGGGCAGTTGCACTGTAATTTTGCGGCGAAGGACTTCTGCTGCTGATGCTGTTTATTGTGCTACAGGAGGACGCTTGTTTGATCATCACTGTGGTTTCAACTTCGGGCGTTTGGCTGAACAATTCTCCTAGAAAATTACAATTTCATAAAACATATTTATATGGTGGAGAAAGTGAGTATGGATATTAAAAATCTTTTTATTTTCTACCCTATTTTCTATCTAGTCTACCCCTAGCATCCTATTCGGTTTCTCAATGTCGTCGCATCGCACCAAATGGTATGATTTTAGAGTTGCTTCGGAAAACCCATGAAAAAGACAATGAAACAGGTCACGAAATATCCTCAGCAGAGGCGGCGGAGGGCGTGGGCGACGTGGGCCACCGCCTACGGCCTCGCGGTCCAAGGGGCCTCGCTCCTCCAAGGCCCGCGAACGCAAATATAGATTACTAGCTGATGCCCGCGACTTTGTCCGCGTGGATATACCAAGTTTCATCGAAATAACTTGAGAAATGACCGACTTTTATACAAACTTTCAACCCCTATTTCACCCCTTTGGGGGTGGAATTTTGAAAAACTGTGAAACACGTATGTTTTCATTTTTAACTTGCAGCTCATATATCAAGTTTCATGGATATAACTTGAGAAATGAAGGACTTTCATACAAACTTTCAACCCCTATTTCACCCCTTCGGGGGTAAAATTTACGAAAACTGTGAAATACGTATTTCTTCATTTTTAACCGGTATCTTGTATACCAAGTTTCATCGATATAACTTGAGAAATGAAGGACTTTGATACAAACTTTCAACCCCTATTTCACCCCTTTGAGGGTAAAATTTTGAAAAACTGTGAAACACGTATGTCTTTATTTTTAACCCGCAGCTCACATACCAAGTTTCATGGCTATAACTTGAGAAATGAAGGACTTTCATACAAACTTTCAACCCCTATTTCACCCCTTCGGGGGTAAAATTTACAAAAACTGTGAAACATTTATTTCTTCATTTTCAACCGGTAGCTTGTATACCAAGTTTAATCGATATAACTTGAGAAATTACGGACTTTCATACAAACTTTCACCCCCTATTTCACCCTCTTAGGGGTGGAATTTTGAAAAACTGTGACACACATACTTCTTTATTTTTTACCGTTAGCCAAAATAAAAAGTTTCGTGGATATAACTTGTAAAACATCTTGAGAAACGAAGGACTTTCGTACCAACTTTTATCCCCTATTTCACCCTTTTGGGGGTCGAATTTTCAAAAACTGTGAAACACGTATGTCTCCATTTTCAACCCGCAGCTCATATATCAAGTTTCATGGCTATAACTTGAGAAATTAAGGACTTTCATACAAACTTTCAACCCCTATTTCACCCCTTCAGGGGTAGAATTTCGGGATAAAAAGTATCCTATGTCCTACCTCGTAGTATGGGCTCAAATCGTGCCAAGTTTCGTTTAAATACATTCAGTAGTTTCGGCGTGATGCGCGGCCAAGATACAGACAGACAGACAGACAGACAGACAGACAGACAGACAGACAGACAAAAATGAAAAAAATTACAGATTTGGCTTCAGTATCAAATAATGAGTGCCCTCCAAAAAAAAATTTCAAAATATCTTCAATGTACAGAATTGGACATGTTACAGTTTTATTATAAGTATAGATATCGATATAATTACTCATCTAGCAATAAATGATAAAAACACCGGCTAGCAAGTATCTGGCAATACTAACCTACCACATTCGTTTTTTAAAAATCTACACTGAGAAAATTACAAAGTACCTACTTTTTACTATGCAAACATAGGTAAAAAGTAAGTTTTTCTGTTAAAAAGTACCAAGTATACTATCTTGGTAAAAATTATTTATTTATTTTTTCCAAACCGTATTTTATTGTAAATGATCACTCTGTGTACTATAATATAATATTGTGCGCAAATTAATATTATTTGAGATAGTAATTATTTTGCATAAAATAATTACTATCTCAACACTAACATAAGTTGGAAAATTTTTGGTCGTAAGTGAAAAGTTTACGTCAGACAGAGGTAGAGTCAAATTTTCAACTTTAGATCAGAAATACTTGCACTTGTCTACGTCACTTTCGACTAATTTTAAAAACTTTTGAAGTTCCTAAGCTTCCTATAATTAGTCTAAAAATTTGGTACTTTAGGGGACATAATTGTGAAAAATCGGACTTCAAAGGTGGTAAGGCGGAAATTTCTGAAATTACAAATTATTGATTCTTAAAATTGATTATTGTCTATTTTTGACAATTTTATGGCAAATTGAAATTTTATGGAAAATTACTACAAAAATAATCGATATTTTAAGGTAACGTAAAAGTTTTTTGTCATTTTTTGTTTTTAACAGTTATTAGGCAAAAAAGAAACAGAATTGCACTCTGTTAATAAAATAGCTTAATCTTATTATCCTACTGACAGCAAAGTATAGCTTTTCTGCTCCCACAAGATTTTTTACCTGTTTTTGCCAGCAATTCTGTACAATGCTGCCGACAAAGGCAGGTAAACTTGTAGGTGCGGAAAAGCTATACTTTATTGCCAGATGGATAATAGGAAACAGCTATTGTTTAGTAACTGAGTGCAATTCGGTTATTTTATTGCCTAATATCTGTTAAAAACTAAAAAACGCCTAATAACTTTGATGTCAATAAAATATATTGATTACTAGATGATGCCCGCGACTTCTTCCACGTGGATTAAAGTTTTTTGATTCCCGCGGGAACTCTTTGATTTTCCGGGATAAAAAGTAGCCTATGTCCTTCCCCGGGTTACCACCTATCCCTGTACCAAAATCGGTTGAACATATGAGCCGTGAAAGCGTAGCAGACAGACAGACACACTTTCGCATTTATAATAATAGTATGGATTTTTGTGCTAAATACTTAAATTCAGAAATTTTCTACAGCAATAAGCTATAAAATAGTCAAAAATACGCAAAAACATTTTTATGAATCAAATTGTAGGTTCAGAATTTTCCGCCTTACCGCCTTTGACGTCCGATTTCTCACAATAATGCCCCGTAAAGTACCAAATTTTTAGACTAATAAAGGAAGCTTAGGAACCTCAAAAGTTTTTAAAATCAGTCTGAAGTGACGTAGACAAGTTAAAGTATTTTTAATCTAAAGTTGAAATTTCGACTCTACCACTGTCGAACGTAAACTTTTCACTTACGACCAAAAATTTTCCGACTTATGTTAGTGTTAAGATAGTAATTATTTTATGCAAAGTAGTACACTTAATAGCAATGTTCACAAAAAAAAAGTTCGAAAAAAAACACTAAATAAAAAGAAAAAAAATTAACACTCACTCCCTCAGACATCTCCTTTAAAAAATTATAACTCGAAAACTACCAAAAATCGCTGAACATACTCGTACATGGGGTATTTTCTGATAGGTCTAAGTACGAAGAATCCAATTTTTTTCTTTGGACGTCACTATTTGGGCCACCATATATTATTTTTAATGTTAAAACAATAAATGACGTGGTGAAGTTGAATAAAAGCTTTGAAATTCATCCAATGTTGATCTTAGTGATTATTCATTTTAAAAAAACTGAATTAATTCAATTAGAATTAAAAATTAAATAATATTCATTTGCACATAATACACAAAGTGATTAGGTATTTATAATAAAATACGGTTTGGAATAAAAATTCATTTACTTGGTACCTACTTTTTACCAAGTATACTTGGCACTTTTTACCAAGTAACTTTGTAATTTTTACCAACTATACTTGGTACTTTTTACCAGAAAAACTTAGTACTTTTTTAACTATGTTTGCATAGTAAAAAGTACAATGTAATTTGCTCATTGTAGCTGCAAAATTTTTCTTTCAACAAAATCCGTCCTCTTGCGTCATCCATCAGGGGGCCTCGCAAAATGTATTTTGCCTTGCCCACATCAAATTTAGGTCTTGCCCCGCCACTGATCCTCAGCCATAAGGACGGCGATGCTGAGAGCAGACAAAAAGCAAAAAGGGTGACGGGCTGAAAAACTATTAACACCTCTACCAACACTCTACCCCTTTCAGGTTAGCATTACTACTAATACCTATTCAGTGTTAGCACGCTTCTCTAGACTGCATCTAATAGTACTATACTAACGTACCATCAGTGTTATAATGAAAGAATCAAGAAAACAAATTCGTACCGATGGGTGACAACCGTCGTTCTAGTTTTTGTATTTCGCGACTTTTCATTGGAGTTTGCTGATATGCTAGCAGACATTTGTTGAGTTCCCGAAGAATGTTATCCTCCTCCCATTGGCCTAGTGGTAGGGCGCTGTAATCTTCTGCATCCATTAGACACACTGTTATCTAGAAAAGTTATATGGTACTTACTTGATATTATTAACAAAATTTCAACAGAGGCGCGATAATTAGTATAGGTAACTACGCTTAGAATTGTCAATGCTTAGAATGATCAAATTAAAAAACATTGGATTGATAGTAAGGACGTAAAAAACCAAAAATAAACGAGATTGACATACTACAAGACGCAATACTATAGGATGTAGAAAGTAGAAACCGATTAGAGGTATGGATTTAATACAACTGCCCTATCCCTATCAGGTTAGTTACTTAGCGTGCCACTATGTTAGTAAGAACATAATTACTTATTATCCACTTCCAGGTTACATCGCAATCAACAAGGGCTAACTTGTAGCAGTAATTAGATATTTAAAAAAACTTCGGAAGTTTTTTTAAATAAGTATCTGTGGGTTTTATTTTAACTCTTACTTCGTCGTCATCAAGTCAGGTGTAGCTACTTACAGTTTTGGGTTCTTCTAGTAATTCTACATTGTTTTTCTGCCTGTCGCTAATTATGCTAAACATCCTAACACCTTCTACTTTTAGGACTTCGTTGTCTTCGAGCGCTTCTACGGAAAGCATAGCAGGCAGAAGTTCCGGCATCATGAACATTGTTAGGGATTCCTAAAAAATGTTTTATCAAATTTTATTGACTGCTTTGTAGGTCTTCTTAGAAGCTACTCTTAGCATTCATTCTATGAAACTACCCCAAATTGTCAATAGATTTTAACATCGTACAATTAAAATGAGATTTCAAAATATGAGTACAACAATCTAAATACGGAAGCCTAAAAAATTCGTCGAAAATAGTTTTTGTAATAGTTTAGTACGTTAGTAATTGTTACGAGGCTCTTTGAAACTTCTGTTAAATAATTGTAGTAGGTATGTCCTTCTTATAGGTACCTACCTACTTACTAATATTTTTGTCATTCTTCAATAAGAAGTCGAATAGTTTGCTTACCTGGGATTCTCCACCGTCGAGGACTTCTCCGCCAATTCTGCTGGAAGCGAAACACACCCTCAGTGCATCATCGCTCTCGCACCGCTCCGGCCGTCCCTCGTGCCTCACCAGTAGCTTGCAAAGCGGCAGGGTACATTCCAACCAGTCTTCTATTGTCAACCACTGCTTAGACGTCATTACCTGAAACCCAAAGTTTATCTGTGTTCACTACCTAAGTAATACCTGTCATCCAAAAGATTCCTTGACTACTTCAGTCACACTGACCGACCACGACGCAGTGCCTATAAAGTCGGAAATTGTGTTGGGAAGGTAGGTACTATAGAACACATTAGTTTGGTAATTAGTAGAGAATACCACGCGGTTGATCATTTAGTTAATTGCGAGCTTCACAAGAAAACTCAAGGTCACTCAGCGGGCGATGGAGAAAGTTGTGGTTGGAGTTTCTTTACGCGGTCAAATTAGAAATGAGGAGATTCGTAGAAGAACCTAAGTAACCGAACTTGCGAAACTGAAGGTGTTGACGACGTGATTCCGTTTGAAGAAGAATTTATTGGGAAAATAATTGTCTTTTTAAGATCTGATGAGTCATAGGTACCTACCTGTCTACTTAATTTAATACATCCTTCGCTGCTATTCTTATCTAACCATTCGAAGTAATGAAGTAGACTTTTTAATTTATTTCTTTGTGATTTTCTGAAACAAATAAAAACCAACTCATAATTAAACTATTTCGTTGTCTATTGGCCAGTGTTCGAGCTAATAAGAGAAGAACAAAACATAACTACCTGTGTAAATTCTTAAAATAATTCGTAAAATTGAAGTCTTGCAATGTAGGATGTGTTTTGAGCGTCCGTTTTGGGAAAGTAGAAAAGAATGCGTGTGCAACAAGTGACGAAAGGAAATTGTAGTCGAGTTCAGTCACATCACCTAGAAACAGAAAAGAACAGAAAATTACTGACGCATCAGTGAGCAATTATTGGAGACTGGAGTCGTACAATAATTTTGGCTAAATCTAAGTATTACCTACCTATTAATTAAAGGCTAGTTTTAATTGTCATATCATCATCATCTCACATCGCTGCGCCCGTCTACAGTCTACTAATGAGCACAGGTCAGAATGTAAAAGGATTAGGCCATAAGTAGTCCACCAGGCTGGCCAATTGCGGATGGGTAGACATAAGTAATGTTGATAAGAAACATTTAGCAGGCATGCAGGTTTCCTCACGATGTTTCCTTCACCGTTAAAGAATGTGTGATATTTTAACCTCTTACAACGCTCACAACTCCGAAAAGTTAGAGTTGGGTGCCTGGGATTGAATCGTGGAAGCGTTAAGTTCTAAAATAGTATAATTTCTTACTTTGTTGCTGTAAACTAAACATAAGTCCTTTGGGTGGGCGCCATCTTTTAAGATGTAAGGCTCTGTTCACCATGATTCGGATTGTATTGTCCAAAAAAGTCCTTCGCTCCTCATCGGATAACTCCTCTTCCAGAAACTGTTCCAATCCTTTCATTAGGTCCGGATCCTTGACATCGTCATCCGGATCTATTCCTATGCTGTAATGATGAGAACGGAATTTTTAAACGGTAAGTAGGTTCCTACCTACTGGCTAAGGCAATTTCAGTCAATACTTTCGGTAAAAAAAATTCAATTCAAGTTTTTTTAGTTACCTACTGTAAGTAGGTATGAACAATTTTTTAAGCCTACAACATGATTTCATAAAATCGAGTATTTTCATCCATTAGGTACCCCTACTGGTGTCAGGATTGAGGAGCTTTTAACGACGTTTTTTAAAGTCGTAAATATCACCTTCGTACAATTATAATTTACAATCAGCAGATTTCCTAATTTTACGTAGCCAACCCCTGCACTGCAGCATAAGAGTGGAGGAGTTGGAACATAGAGCTGGAGGAGTTCACTAAGTAATTGGTTTGTTTCATGAGATTCACGTGTAAAGATTATTAAAAGTCAGGTATCGGAAGAAAGATTTCATACTTCTTACAGCTTTCATACGGATATAAGTACATAGTATAATAGGTAGGTACGCACTTGCACATATCGTGAATTTTCAACATGTTGGCCGTTAATTTCGCAGGTGAAGAGGCTACTAGCAGATGCTTTAGATGACGTTGTATGGAGGTCCACCAGGGCAGATCGCAGGGTAACATTACGAGCGCCATTCTGGAAATAAAAACAAAATTCTTCAACTACTAAATCGAGTAGGTACATATGTATCTACCTACTAATTATAATATTTAACCTACCTATTTTTATTATAATATTATCTAATTTATTACATCATTATAGTCCGCCTGAGTATACCTCTACCTACTCTTACTATTAACTACAAAGCCATCTAGACTGCTTTATATAGGTAACTAAAGCGGAGAGGCTCGGGTAATTTAGTAAAAGGTTTTTATTTACTGTGCACTTCTGTCAATCAGAATATCTGATTGAACTTCTGAATATATTTCCGCCCCACATCTCTTCAGTGGATAGGCAGCCTAAGCACCACTTTCCAATCTAGGCTACTAACTAGTTATAACTAGCGATCTTTTAATATAATTTATGATCAGTGGTTTTAGCCCTTTGACTTGCGCATTCAACTAAGTTTAAAGTCCACCCAATTATAGACTTGGGTTACGTTGCTTAATCCGTGAAAACATTGCTTCATGTAATATTTTAACTTGATACAATCTGAATCAAGAAAACCGAAGCTCAACCGCTTCTAGTAGGACGGCTGAGAACGCGAGTTTTATTTATTAGTTACTGTGAACGCTTCCAGACGTTTGACATTTGCACGGCTGTCATTTGTGCCAGTGCAATTTGACACCCATGTCCCATGTCCCATGACACTGACAGTTTGTTTTGTTGTGGTTTTGTTTTAGAAAATATGTATATTTTAATATTTTATATGTTTTCCATTGTTTTTTAACAGTTTTTAAGTATATAAGTGTTAGGTTTTGTATTAAATGATTATACTCTACGACGAATATGTTACGTAAGATCATACACCAAAGGGTAACTCTGCAGTCATAAATCTACGTTCGCCGCATCGATCTACTAACGATGTCTACAAAATTCATATCAGTAGGTAATACCGAAATGATAAGGTATTTTCCAATTATTTCTATCAAAATGACGTAAATCGCGATCGGAAAGATTGTTATTAATAAAGATAATAGCCCGGACGCAAGCAAGGCCGACTCATAGTACCTACATGCAATACATATTTATGCATCGTACCTATCAAAGTAGGTACGCAAATCAAAGGTCGTTGGGACAGATTCAAGCGAAAATGACTGTTAAGGACAAAATATTTAAAGCTTTAATATTGGGAGCTCCAGCTTCTGGAAAAGGTACGATTTCGTCTAGAATAGTTAAGAAATACAGTGTGGAACATGTCTCTAGTGGTGATAAGCTGAGGGATCACATTGAAAAACAGACAGAACTAGGTAAGGAAGTCAAATCGTATCTTAATGACGGAAAACTAGTTCCTGATGATGTGATGATAAAGTTTATGTTAGCAGAGTTGAAAAAAGTTGATAATAGACCTTGGCTTTTGGATGGTTTCCCCAGGACAGTCGGCCAGGCCAATGCACTGTGGAAGGTTCAGCCTGTTGACACGGTCTTGAATTTAGTTGTACCATTTGAAGTCATAATTGACAGAGTAAAAAATAGGTGGGTCCATTTGCCATCGGGAAGAGTGTATAACATAGGGTTTAACACCCCTAAATTAGAAGGCAAAGATGATATGACTGGTGAGGACTTGATTCAGAGGCCAGATGATAAACCAGAAGCTGTGCAAAAGAGATTAGAAATATATGAACGAGTTACTCGGCCAGTTATTAACTTTTACAAAGATAAAGGTATACTCAAGGTGTTTGAAGGAAGGACCTCAGATGAAATATGGCCCAAAGTAACAGCTTACTTAGATCCTATTTTTCAAAAATCATAGGGTGTTTCAAATATAGATAAGCAACTTTTATGCAAGTAAGGGTTACTGTTGTAGGAAATTCAGCATGTAAAAATAGTTTCTAAATTGACTATTATGAGCACAAAAATAATATACTTACTATCTACTTCTATTATTTTTATTTTAGTGTTCTTTATACAATCTCATGTAAGTTAATTGTACATCTACAGTAGATAAAATATCTGAGATAGATAACAGATAACATGTCTTCCATTTTAAGGAATTTTTATTTAAAGATGTAAGTAGGTACTTAATCTTCAATGTTACCTTTGACTAAATTTTTCTTTCTTATTATGTTATGATATATATTATACATTATACTTAAATGAATTTGAAATATGCTGTGAATAAAAAATGAGAAAGATATTAAGTATTTTATAAATTAACAATGACTGTTAGAATGTTGATTTTATTAAGATAAGTACTAACCATAACAGTTTCACTTTGTTATATTACAACATACAATAAATATTCTTAATTAAGTTGATCATTGATATATAAGTAACACTAGTATTTACAAGATATTTACAAGAAAAACCTCTATCTCTATATTTATTTGTTGTGATATTTTTTCTAGAACTAAACTTCTTTTTTCTTCCTTGTTAAAGTCACCTTAGTGCCATAAAAACTAGATTATATTAGACTAAACCTTATGAAAACTCTGTAAAAAATTTCAATATATCATTTTCCGTTTCATTCTAGTCATATTGTTCACATAAATTGGTGTATTTTAAAAAATGTTTTAAGGTTCCTTATAAATCATTTATGATTAATTGGCATGTGAATGTATAAATTGTGATTGTTTTCGGCTCAATTGGGTCAATGGAATAGATTAAAAAAAAATTCTAACTAAGTGATTGTTATTCCTGCACTCATGAATTAAGCTCAACTCTTGTTGACCGAATAGATGATAATTTTGTGCCTTATTTTTATATTAACTACTAAGAGAAATGTTCAAAAACTGTCTCAAAATATATTCAATGTTGGTACTTAGTACCTTTTCATTTTTGGGTACTGTACATGGTTTGATTTTTTCTGGTAGTTTGTAAGCTTACTTATACAATATACATGTAAAATAATAATGGTTATTCAGGTGTAATGTGACTTTGTGAATTGAATGATTGTTTCATTACAATTGATTTTACATAATTTATATTTTGTATGTCTCATTTTACAATATACATAACAACAATCATTACATTCATTGTAGAGTTAGGCTGTTGATGGTTTGTAATGGGATTTAAATTTTTTTAAATATATTGTGATCATACTTAAGTCATAGTCATAAATATTTATTCAATTTAGGTAGGTACACTACACTTATTGACGTCCAGTTACATAAAAATAAAAATATGATGGTGATAATCTGTTACGGTATCATAACTAAAGCTGCGAGGGTTCCAAACGCGCCCAGGTCTGAGAAGAGCCCACAACAAACTCAGCAGCCCCCCTAGCATGGGCCGAGACAATTTTCTCCCCGAGGAAAGGATAAAAAATTTATTCCTAAATAAATCAATAAAAACGCTAAATAACGGTGGGTAAATAGTCCCCCGAGTCCCCGTGAAATGTCAAACGGGGATAAACTTCTCCTCTCCCCTGTTGCCGTGCTCTGAGAGGTGGATAAGTTAATTTTATCCCTTGTCAGTGGATAAAATCGGGGGATAAATTTTTTATCTCCGGCCCATGCTAGGGGGGCTGGTATTCATTAATTATACCCCTTTTATCAATCGAAAACCAGTTTAGAAATGGATTAATTTTCGAATATGGGCATAGATAGAGTTTTAAGCTTTGTAATGGTGTATTGTTATTAGGTAAAATAGGAAAATAAAAAGAAACCAAAAACCCTAAATTAAAAAAATATATTATATTCAATTGTTATTGAAATACCATTTTGTGTTTGTTGTTGTTTGTGAAATTGTTTTGATTAAATTTAAAACTTATATTTTATTTTGTTTTTATTTAACTCTTTAATATATTATGGAATATAGAACTTGCATATCATAAACTTGAATTAACGGACGATATTACGTAAAAGTATTTTTACCAAAATCGGTTCAGTGTTATCATACTAATATTATAAATGCGAAAGTGTGTTTGTTTGTTCGTTTGTTGGTTTATTGTTTTGTTGGTTTGTCCTTCAATCACGCCGCAACGGAGCAACGGATTGACGTGATTTTTGGCATGGGTCTATTTAAGGACCGAGAGTGACATAGGCTACTTTTTATCCCGGAAAATTAAGGAGTTCCCGTGGGAATCAAAAAAACTTATACCACGCGGACGAAGTCGCGGGCATCAGCTATAATTATTATTATATTATTATATTATTTATAGTACCTAATAAATATATTTAAGCCCAAAGATCTGGGGTACGACTTTACGAGGGCGACGAGTTGAAAAATAAATTACAAAATGTATGTACTTATTATTTATGTAGAATTAGGTAAGCACTATTCATGTTTCTATAGTAATAATAATAATATAGGTACCTATTACCTACCTACGCTTACTTACTAGTTTACTTATTTCGTGCTTATTTTTTTTTCTACTTACGTCCATTTACATTAAAACTGTTGTAGGTTTGCTTTTTGTTTTTAGGGTTCCGTACCAAAATGGTAAAAATGGAACCCTTATGGTGCGACTTTCTCCGTCCGTCCGTCCGTCCGTCTGTCACAGTCGATTATTTCAGTAACTATCAAAGCTATCGACATGAAATTTGGAACAGTTGTGTATAATAGTGGCCTTACATCATTAAAATAAAAAAAAATCGAAAATTATTTTTAGTTTAATTAAAAAAGGGGGAAAATCGAGGGTTTGAAATTTCAAAGTATGATAACTATACTGAGTGGGATATCATATGAAAGGGCTATACTTCTACATTCTAAAACAGATTTTTATTTATTTTTATGCATAATAGTTTTTGATTTATCGGGCAAAATGTCGAAAAAAATACCGTTCCCCCCCCTTATCTCCCAAGTTTACCAATTGAAAAATCTGAAATAATTATGGTCAATAGAAGCTTATGTATATTTCACAGGAAAAATAAAACCAACGCTCTAACTAGCATAGTTTTTTTGATATTAACAATAAACCTCTACAAACAAAGTTAGTTTTGCGGTTCATTTCGTCTTGTTTTTAATACGTCATAAATCGTAAAACTTACTACAGGTTTGTACGGAACGCTCGGTGTGCGAGTCCGACTCGCACTTGGCCGGTTTTTATTCATGTTTCGCTTTGGTACAATTTCCTCAAATCACGATCAAGGTCTACTTTGGTTTAATGTATAATTTTTATTTTATTAAAGTAATTAACAATCGGAAACCTCAACATGCCTATGTATTGGGCGCATTATATGATTACCTACTGCTCTACATGTTCTAGTTACTTACTTTTTTGCGGCGTTTGCGTCGATGAATTAAATATAGTCACTGCAATCACTATAACATTGAGAGTCACTGTCGCTTTGCGACTATCGATATTTTTTTCGCACTTTTCTCATTGTCCGCACAGGGGTCCATCTGTTTTCCTTTTCGTATAATCTTATTGCTTTTCTATAGACAGAAATAGTGTGCGTAGTGAAAACGAGTGCCGGTTGCGGGCGACGCGAGAGCGCGAACCCCAGCTATTTTTAGCAGCTTTCGTGCATTGGCGCTGAAATTAGATTGTAAATAAAAATGTTGGGTTAACAGGAGTCGTAGTCCCCGTTGGATACGCTCGATGAGCTATATATTATCACACAATCACATTCAGAAAGGACGACAATCGTTTGTTTAGCCGTGATAATTAAAGTATGCTCGAAGCGGAGCTATCTAGGTAGGTACCTACCTACGCCTAATATATTATTGTATTCCTGTGTATAGAAACATTGTGTGATTATCGAATAACACGGTAGTAAATATTAGAGTCTATGCAAATATATTATATCATAATACATATGTACCTTTTGAATATTCAAGGCTATATATCACTTAGGTATACATAATATGATTATCACGGTTAATACAAACTGAATAAATGCCTGATAATATTTTTGGGATTTCTGTAACATAAACACGTAGACACATGTGATGTGAAAACACTAGATAATATTATATATTTTTAAAGGTTTTAAACAATTAAAAATTTAATTTATTTCTAAGAGGGAGTCCTGCAGCCTCTTAATTTAAGATGCACTTCAAAGAATTAATAAGATAACTTATAAGTAGTTCAAGGAATAATTTAGAAGTAAACGTATTATGTGATTGTTGTAACGCCACAAGTAATGAAAATACTATATTTTCACAGTACCACTGATTTGAAGCAGTAGAAAGTTCGTAGGTTATAATATCGGCGTACATAGAGGAAAGCCGTAGCGCGACGTTTACTTTACTTGACGGTACGGATCGTACTGACGCTGACTTTCACTGGGGGGTGACTACCCTGGCTGGTAGTCGCACCCTCCACCCTCGCGAGTGACGTCATGGGCGTCGCGTCACGACCTACGACGCCGTACGCCCCGAGCTCCATACCCCATCCCTGCGAAAACATGAAATGCCGTGAGAACGCGACACGCTACGTAAAATACAATACTTAAAACTTACGTCAGCACATTTGTCATTTTTAACTCTGAGCCTTACATTTACATTAGATACAACGTGATTACAACGCATTTTGCCAACTTAAGCTTTTATCTAAGCGTTCAACACATATTTTATTTATTGCCTATATTATTTAACTTGAGCGTAATATTATTGAAAACATCTAGCCACTGTGAGTCTGTGAATTAGTAGATTAAAAGAACATAATATTATTATCTAACTTGCCTAAAATATGTTCCCCATTGTACCTATTCCTTTTAACCTTATAAACGTGAGAGCGCAACACACTCATTGCGCATGCGTGAATCTACCCTCACAAGTACATTTTACAAGTACAATATGCGGATTACGTCGGCATCGTCTAGCTATACTCCTCGTATTATCTGATGTCCTGGTAATTGCACCGCCCGTAGAAAATTGTTGCCGCCCTACCGATCGCTGTTGGGCGGGCTAGGGCGGAGCGGCTAAATAGCCCCTGAAAAACCGCGTAACGGACGCCAACGTAGGCAAAAAAATCCCATAATGGAGAATGGTCTTCGTCGGCAACAAATTCGCAATTTATTTAACCAGATTTGCTAGCTGTCTCCTCGAGAATTCGCACGGGTGATTTTTTTCTGATCTCTACTATGCATCGACCTATTTTATTTATCAAAACCTCAAGAAAATCTCTAAACTATGGAGAGAGCGGCATGAAAAAATAGTTAATACATAGAAAGAAAATATTTTTATGTATCGTAGATCTAGATAAATGGTAGCGTCTTGTTTTCCTATGGTTGATTAAATACATAGAAGAAGATAATATATACCTAGCCAGAAGCTGTTTATAAGGAAGCCCTTCGTTTCGATCAATGTGTTTTTAAAATAGGTATTAAATATTAATAATTATCATTTTATCTCTTTTTAATCTCTTTTACTGAGGTCTAAAAGATGGGTTTTATGCATTTAATGTTTCTATATTTTCAGATTCAGACATAGTTCACTCACTTCTAGTTAGCATTGCATTTGACGGTTATGAGTTTTGCTTGTTCGCTAAAATGGAGTGATTAACTGCATTTGTTAATATTTTATGCTAAAAACACTTTGTATCACTATTTACTTTATTTAATAAAAAAAATATATTTTTGTAATAAATAGTTATCAAGTGATAGAAGGTACGCCTCTTTTAAATCGTCCCTTTGATATTGGATGAAGCCGTTGGATGGAGCCAAAGCTAGACCCAGAGATATTGAGCGTTCTTACTTCTGTGAACCAAGATCTATCACTTGCGTATGTAGTAGGTACTAGTACCTATACATCTGACATACTCGTAATTATCGACTACGGTTTCGAGTATTTAAAACCTACTTAAGTTTATTTGATTAACGTTATGTCTGTATCTACTACAAATCTATTTAAGGGAAGCCTTGTGAAATCTTATAATGTGCCTTTAGCATTTTGTTCATCTGAGATATTATGAAACCCTAGTAATACGGCCACGTGACTGTCGGAGCGAGGAGGCTCTACGGGCTCCGTAATTCCGTAGCATTTTCGTAGCAACCGCTACGTCTATCGTTTTACGTCGTAGGTAGTGATAGCGATGCGTTAATTTTTTTTTTATCCACTACAAGTTACCCCTTGACTGCGATCTCACCTGATGGTAAGTGATGATACACTAAGGTGGTAGCGGGCTAACCTGTTAGGCAGTTATATTAAACCCATACCTCTATTCGGTTTCTACACGGCATCGTACCGGAACGCTAAATAAATAATAAATAACGCCGAAGCCTCCCACCAGGCCAGACCAGGGAAAATTCAGAAATTATAAATTCGGAAATTGACCCTGCCGGAGATCGAACCCGGGACCTCCGCAAGTTAAGATAACAGCGCTGCACACTGCGCCACGGAGGTCGTCAAAATTATTAGGCAAAACATTTAAGAAGCAACTAAGTGATGACTGATGATAGTACGGTCGACATATCGCCGCTTTGCTAATTACTGCACCAGCACAAGTCATATTCTGTTATGTAGTTAGTTTACAAGAGAGACGAAGTTTTCATTTTGGCAAACGGCAAAACTGTATGGCGGAATGACGACTTTTTCGGTGTTGTGACCTATGGACGTTGCAATAATTTTGTGAATAATGGCTGCTAATTGCTCGAATGCTTATATTTGATAGTTACCTAGATCGAAGGACGCGGGGAGCTGCATGCCATTTCACACTATCTATTGTCGGAATCGCCAATGCTAAGTTCTATGGATAAGCGACGAAATCAGAAACCGTTATAAGCCAGCAAACACAGTCACTACTATTAAGTACTTTTACGCAAAGTGCAGAAATCTTTGGCGGGGTCGAGTATACGCACCTGATTTTCTTAATAGTCCACCGAGTTTTTTGCTGGTTCTTCTCGGGAGGAACAGCATTCCGAATCAGTGGTAGATTCATTCGACTATTTATAAGCACTTGTAAAAAGTCTGTTTAAATAAAAAACTTTTGAATTTTGAATTTTGATTCCGAAAGAGTTTTTAGATGTGCTATTGCACAAAAAACATTGTGTTAAACATCGCTTGTTTACTATATACAATACTGACGAATTTCTTAAAGACAAAGTTGTTGTTGCATTCGTCAGCCCACACAAGATTTACCTACCTACTTACTTAGTATTGTACAGTAACTTATTAAATTATTAAGGTAGGTATACAATATAACTAGTATGGCGCGTGGTTGCGCGGCCCGCTACAGCGGACCGCGTAGTGGACCGCGTGGTCCACTGTCTACTTACTCGCTGTCCTACTATCCTGCCCCCCGATTATGTAAGAATGACCGATCAAAAACACGAAATTGAGCTCTAATTCAATGCTGTTATGGTTTATTTTACTTTGACGCCGAACTTTTACGATTTGATCGACAATTCTTACATAATCGGGCAGCTGGTTTACTGTCTACGTGTTCTGATCTGAACAACACACTGCTATGCTAGTGAGCACAGTGGAAGCGCCAGCACGCCAAGCGTCCGACGTAAAAGAAAATTCTCATAAAGGAAAAACATAAAACAAAGACCACCAACCCCCCGCCCCTCCCTTTTTGTTTGAGCAGCCCCTAAGTAGGTACCCATCTTTAATACCCTGACCGTGCTCCTCACCCATCATCCGAACCTTCGATCATCATCTCTCTCCATATTTTTTTCTCCGAACCATTCGTCAAAATGAGATTTCTTCCATAAAAACAAATCTTGAAAAGGAACCGTAGCCTCTTCAATATTCGCCATACATTTTCTATGTAAAATAAATTCCGCCATCTTGAATTTTTTTCCTGTTCATCAAGTAGACCTTCATGTTCTGATCATCTTTTGCCAAGAAACCACTCTTCCATCTTTTAAAATATACTCTCCGAGATAGACACCGACGGAATTTGTATGGCGGCCATCTTAAATCCGCCATTTTGAATTTTTTTTTCAGCTCGCTGTCAATTGGACGAAGTTTCGAGTGACATTTGGTCGAGCACCCCCCACCTATCTTCAATACCCTTTTCTATGGAAAAATAAATTCCGCCATCTTGATTTTTTTTCCTGTTCATCAAGTAGACCTTCATGTCCTGATCATCTTTTGCCAAGAAACCACTCTTCCATCTTTTATACTCTCCGAGATAGACGCCGATGAAATTTGTATGGCGGCCATCTTAAATCCGCCATTTTGAATTTTTTTTCAGCTCACTGTCAATTGGATGAAGTTTCGAGTGACATTTGGTCGAGCACCCCCCACCTATCTTCGATATCCTGGCCGGTGCTCTTCATCCGTCTTCGAAATCCTCAATCATCAGCTCTCTCCGTATTTTTCCTCCGAATGAATTTTTGCCTTCTATACGAAACGATGAGTAAAAAAAAATTTTTTCATACAAAATTTTACAGGAGAGGTGATCAATGAGTCAGTCAGTCAGCACGAGCAGCTATATATATATAAATAGTATTGTACTATTTGTCTATTTGAAGCGAGTTAATATATACCTATTACCTACTCGTATCTGTAGGCTTAGCAGGAGATTTTTTACCTATTCGATAGCCTACGATTTGTATGGAATTGAGATTTGACGCAGCGATCTTTGTATGATTCACGCGATTCGCGTATTTATATCTACAGCCGCAAGTCGTTTCGTAAACGTCAAACATATTTTAAAGTATTCAACGAGAAGCACCGGCATGCATACTAATATTTGCAAAATAATCAAAACATTGCGGTACGAAATCCACAAAGGAAGCTGCCTTCGTAATCATCTCGTAGAAGTCTCGTAGCAAGTATCTGAAGTATAGTCTTCCCAACGTAGCCTTTGTTTCTATGTGAACCTGGTACAAACGACCTCTGACGCGGTTAGACATCTCCCTATGTCAAGTAAAATCTTTAAAAAGGTCACGAACGCTAAATGGCAAAGGTGGTCGTGTATTTCACGAGGTTAGAATTAACAAATTGATAATATTTTTCATACAACGAAAAAAGGGTCGAATGAGTGAAATAAACCGCACTCGTATTTTTTAAAAATTTAATTTAGATTGCTCTAGTAAGGTACCTATACTTAGATGTTACCGCTAAAGTGCGTAAACCAAGAGTTGAGATAACTAGTTGATAGAGTTTGGTCTTCCTTATATTCGACATTAACTAGTTAGGTACTTAGAAAGGGTATTTTACGCTGAAACTTTGTCTCAAACCTAGCTAATATTCCCTGAGTAAACAGCAGTCTAGCAACCGAACATTCGTAAAAGTCAAGACAATTTGTTTAATTGAATAAATCATTATTAAATAATAATACGATTAGGCCAAAATATGTGGCTCAGAACGAAATCTTGCCTTACCCCATAGTACCCCATGGATTATTGTTTGTTCTATATACCTAGTGTTTTTGAAATAGCGAAAACAAAATGTTGCGAATGAGAGCTTCGCTAGGTGACGAGCGAAATAAGGGCTCGTAACTTTATTCTACTAGCTAGAATGAAGCGGATTGAACCGAAATTGAATGAATGAAAGAATGAATGGCGTGGCGAATAGAGTTATATACATATGTTGCAGGCTATTTGAAACTTGATCGCTTAATCATCATCGTCACGTAAACAGTAATAGTATATTGTGATACAAGGGTGGAAGGTATTGCAAACGAGCTGTCATTAATAAGCCCGAGCCGAAGGTGAGGTTTTTTAATGTCACGAGTTTGCAATAACCTTCACACCAGTGTATCACACGACGTTTTTCAATACAGTTGTGGGAAATAGTAATAAACAAATCAAAGAATTACAAGTTTATTTCAACATACATACGTACATAGTAATTAATTCTGAAAATTGAGAGTAAAGCTTGAGCAATTACTAAAATTCAGTGAAATTTGCTGCTGTGCACGGGTTGAAGATCGCTCAAATCCAAATCGATCGCAAAATTCCATCTTGCGCAGTTTTCGCCTCAGATAAAATATCTGGTGGAGTTAATTCCATTTCATCATTAGTACTAGAACTCATATTAACAAAAATATAATCAATTTATCACATAAAAAATAAAAATAAATTAGCGAATGGCGCGTATTTACACCTGGACATATTTTTTTTTTCAACGAAACTAGGCTACGGGTTCGTACCTACGCGTATACAGCTTATTCGATTTTTGTCAAATGTTGAAAATAATTAAATTAAAACTGGTAATTAAATATAATCAACAACCATTTAAAAGAATTTTGGAAATTCAATGCTAAAACGTACGGATTCATTCATTTTTCCTCGTAAAAAGCCTATCCGATTATATTCTATGTATGAAAACTCCTTGCTACTAAACTTTTTTTAATCGACTTGGAAAATTTAAAACTAAACTGCAAAAGTAAGTGTCGAGCTCATTGATGTAGAATTTTAGTACCTCGAGCTTGTAAAAGTAAGTCACGACCGTGTAAAAGTAAGATGCCTATGCGAAAGATTCAATTTTCGAATCATAACTACAGCCTCTGAAAGTGCGCCATGTTTGACAACTGTATTGAAAAATTTTTTTTCAATACAGTTGTAGTGCGCCATGTTTGACAACTGTATTGAAAAAAAATTTTTCAATACAGTTGTCAAACATGGCGCACTTTCAGAGGCTGTAGTTATGTTTCGAAAATTGAATCTTTCGCATAGGCATCTTACTTTTACACGGTCGTGAATTACTTTTACAAGCTCGACACTTACTTTTGCAGTTTAGTTTTAAATTTTCCAAGTCAATTAAAAAATTTTAGTAGCAAGGAGTTTTCATACATAGAATATAATCGGATAGGCTTTTTACAAAAAAAAAATAATGAATCCGTACGTTTTAGCATTGAATTTCCAAAATTCTTTTAAATGGTTGTTGATTATATTTAATTACCAGTTTTAATTTAATTATTTGCAACATTTGACAAAAATCGAATAGGCTGTATACGCGTAGGTACGAACCCGTAGCCTAGTTTCATTGAAAAAAAAAAATATGTCCAGGTGTAAATACGCGCCATTTGCTGAAATTTTTTATTTTTTATGTGATAAATTGATTATATTTTTGTTAATATGAGTTTTAGTACTAATGATGAAATGGAATTAACTCCACCAGATATTTGACCGAGCGAAGCGAAGGTCTCTGAGTCTACTTGGGAGAATTGGCACTTGTCCGTCCGTCCGTCCGTCCGTCTGTCAGAGCCTTATAATTTCTGAATTGCTGAACGTAATTACTTCAAATTTAAATATAATATGTAAACCGATGGCCTCCCGCCGAATATGGCTTAAAAAGTTATAAAAATTTTCAGGGGGGCTCTCATAGAAGCGAATGCGAAGTAAAAAATTTTTCATAGCGTTACATAGGGTTGCGGTATATCATTTTAAAGATAATTAGAAATAGAGTCCAAAAATATTTTTTTTTATTTTTCCCCTAAAATTGACGAAATGGGGGGCTTTCAAAGTGGCGATTTTCTAACGTCCAAAGTTGACCTCAGAACTCTCAATTTTCTGAACTCTCAAGCCTGAAACTTGATTAATTATTTGAATTAAATCCTGTACTTGAACAACAAATACTAAAATTAGATAAATATTATAAGGAAACGAAATTATTTAATTTTTAATGATGATGATATTTTTAACAAAACTTCACAATGATGTCAATAGATGGCGCTCTGTGATACCGCGAGGTCTCAGTTCGGGGCGAACCACTACACTGAGAAAAATTTCCTTGTTTACCTTCCGATTTTTACCTTCTAAAACCGATTCCTTCCAAAATTGGGTCTTTTCCTTCCACCGATTACCTTCTGAATCGGGGAACTGCCAAATTCCTACCGATATTTCGAAGGTAATGAATTTTATCCGTCTAATACGGAAGAACATAAAGGAAGGAAATTTGTTGGAAGGAATTAACCAAGAAGGAATTTCCTTCCAGCTAAATATTCCTACTAAATAAGGATGCATTATAATAATTCCTCCCAAATTTATCCTTCCAAATTAGATGTTAATGTCCTTCTGAATTCAAATCCAAAGTTGTCGGAAGGAAAACGCAGCTAACCTTCTGATATTGAAGGATATTTACCCTCTTAACTAGTGGGAAATAAATTGACATTACTATTCCATCAAAAAAGAAAGGATTAGAAAGGCTCTCTGGAAGGAACTACAAGGAGTATCCTTCTAAATTAGATGATAATATCCTTCTAAATCAATTGTAATTTTTCGGTAGGAACAGTGTCGGAAGGAAAACGCATATTTAACCTCCGAAATTGAAGGATATTTACCCTCTTATTTAGTAGGAAATGAAGTGACATTACTATTCCATCAAAAACGAAGGGATGAGAAAGGCTCGCTGGAAGGAATAACCATCCAAATTAGATGGATCACATTTGGAGAAAATAACACAAGGAACATCTTTCTAAATTAGATGATAATATCTCTCCAAACAAATTGGAATATTTCGGTATCGGAAGGAAACCAAAAAGTTTTATTAAATAGAAATTGTAACACCGAATGTAGTACCCGACCCGACCACTAGATGTCGCTACGCGTATATTGGCTCGCGGTATAGGGTGGCGCCGGTCAAACACATATATATCGCCAAGTCCGCTTGTATCGGTACCTGCATCGTGGCAAATGGTGCTTCCACCTAGTTGGGACATTCATTGAAAGCGCATAGCAGAGCACAATTCATAGGTGGTATACGGACCCTTGCTGCGACAGGGCGTTTTGAAAGCCTATAATTTTGCAAAAGCACGCTCCGTATTCGCCATCGCCATAGGTAGGTAATATTTTGTCTTCTATGTTTGGAAGGTTATTTATATTTACCGAACAAATATGACCAAGTATGTACCGTCATTTATTTTCCTTCCAAAAATTACCTTCCCTTTTGACTCAGTAGGAATTTCCGACCGAAATTTGGAAGGTACGTATAACGTATTACCCACCGAAATAGAAGGCAGACATTGTTTGGAAGGAAATTTTGGACGGTAATAATATCCTTCCAAGTTGAAAGGTAAATTTCCTACTGAGTCAAAAGGGACGGTAATACCTTCCGTATTTCGGAAGGTCTTTTTTCTCAGTGTAGTTCATCTGAGGCGAAAACTGCGCAAGATGGAATTTTGCGATCGATTTGGATTTGAGCGATCTTCAACCCGTGCACAGCAGCAAATTTCACTGAATTTTAGTAATTGCTCAAGCTTTACTCTCAATTTTCAGAATTAATTACTATGTAGGTACGTATGTATGTTGAAATAAACTTGTAATTCTTTGATTTGTTTATTACTATTTCCCACAACTGTATTGAAAAACGTCGTGTGATACACGGGTGTGAAGGTTATTGCAAACTCGTGACATTAAAAACCCTCACCTTCGGCTCGGGCTTATTAATGACAGCTCGTTTGCAATAACCTACTTTCCACCCTTGTATCACAATATACTATTGTCTGATATACCTGCCCAAAATATCCACGATTAAACAGGTTCGCATAATATTTATATTAAAATAGTTTAATTTCAAAAATATAGGTAGGTACTCGTACTTTACGTGAAACTCCGCACTTTCATGTATTATCTAGTAAATCGCGACATTAACGATTTTCGCACATTAATAGCGGTAACAAATGTAACACACAACTATTATAAAATAATATACAACATAATTCGAAGCTCCATTAGGGGTTGAAACAAGGGTTGAAAGCACCCTTCACTGCCTCGCGTCGTGACACGTCAGCATTCGTTCGTGACCCCTTGGACCAGGACTTTATAAGCACAAGAAGATCAAAATGTAACTTTTCAATAACCCAGCTAGTGTACCCCACAAAAACTTGGTTTAGGTACTTAATGTTTCTTACTATAGGCACCTTCATAATAGGTACAGAAACGTTACCGATAGACGGCCACCGCTGGACATACGAGTAGGTCTCTTGTAAGGATTTCCACATGCCACGGTCTTGAGCCGCCTAGATCAGCGGCTCCCTGCGTCTCGGTTGATGTCGTCCGTCCACCGAGTGGGGGTCTGCCAACGCTGCGCTTTCCAGTGCGAGGTCGCCACCGCAGCACTTTAGGACCCCAACGCCTATTGTTCGAACTGTGTGCCCTGCCCATTGCCACTTCAGCGTCGCAACACGTCGAGCAATGTCAGTTACTTTAGTACTTCTACGGATTTCCACATTCCTGATTTGATCTCGTAAAGAAACTCCGAGCATATCTCTCACCATCGCCCGAGTATATACCTGGGACACACGGTCCAGCTAGGTAGGTCCAATTTCGAGAAAGAGGTAAGCCGCCGAATCCAACTATAGGCCGGGCAGCGTTCGGGAAGCATCGAGATGTCTACTCGTCCAAAATTCCTCAGTGCCTGAAGTGTCTTCAAACAGTGCGTGTTGCCAGTGATGACATACGCATGCGAGACATGGTCGTTAACGAAGGGCCTCGTCAGAGTCACTCAGTGGGTACAGAAACGGTAAAGTTATAGTACATTACTGCAGCGGCCATCAAAACAGGCATTGAAGGACGAACGTGTAAATGTGGGCCGAGGCGAAGCCGAGGCTCACATACGTAAGTCCATCAATGCCTAGTTGCGGCCAAGGCTTGTATAGTGCTTTTCTCAAATAATGCGCGGAAATTAAAACTAAGTGTTCATCACACTCATTGTCTTCACTTGAACTCATTTTGTCAAAAACATTTCAAAATCAATGACGAACAACGAACAACAATAATTTTTCCCGCGTCAAAGTGTTCATTTGTTTTTTTTTTTCAATAAACAGCTTTCTATTTGCAAGCTAGTTCGAAATTTAAATAAAACTTTTGATAAGTTACCTCCTTGGTTGCCATGTTTCGGAGTAAAAGATCGTTCCACTTTTAAACTACACGACAGATATGAATTTAGTATGTAATTTATTTGGCCGCTAAACCACGATAGATAAGGATTTTCATACAACTTTAGAAGGCCGCTGCTCGCATGTATTTGGCCAGTACAGCAATTTCGATTTATCTCGAAGAAGGTTGTCAAAATAATGCTTAAATTTCCAAGCATGTTTGAGAAAAATCTCTTTATAGGTACACAAGTTAGTAGGTATTCATGTTCAGTTTTAGAAACTAGAGTATTTTTTTAATTAAAAAAGGTTACGATTTATAAAAACATGCTAACGTAGAAAGTATAGATTTAGAAAATATAATGACTTTCGAGTATTTTTAAGCATATAATTAGATATTAGAGAATTTAAAATTCTCTAAGAATTAGATGATTCAGGGTTTAGACTTCTAGTCTAGAAAAAAAACTAAATGTTAATTAATAACTTAATTAATGTTACAAGATTATAGACCACCTTCTAACTTTCTTGTTTCCTATAAATAGATTTTCAAATGATCTTTTCAACCATATTTAAGGATAAAACCTAAATAAAAGTTTGGCACTATCCTGAGCATTTAAATAGCGCCGTCTCCAGTAAATATGTAGGTATAAATAAACCCTTGCCAAACTGGTCTATTCCCACAATATTATTGACTTCATATTTTCTACCCTCTCAATTTATGCTTACTATTGCACCCTCACCCCACCCCCAATAGTTTGTGCAAACTAGTTGTACCTATTCGCTATCCTGTTACCCTATTGAAGTACACTAGCTTACGCGGGGCGGCCGGCTTCGACGGCATGTATGAGGCGTCAATATGCTCGTTAGACCTTATGGTTACCTGGTACCTTCGTAGCTAAGGTGTTACGTCACCATGAAAATTTTCAACAGGGATTTTCGTTGTAGCTCTGCCCTCTACAGTCTACAGAATATGTAGCGCGTAGCCGAAAGAGCTACGCGGCAGAGCGACTGAGGTCTGAGACAAAATTGTTATGAATCAAATAAATATTATAAATGCGAAAGTTTGGATGGATGTTTGTTACTCAATCACGCTCCAACGGCTGAACGGATCTGGATGAAATTTGGCACAGAGATAGATTATGGTCTGGAATAGCACATAGGGATAAAAATATCCCGGAAAATTAAAGAGTTCCCGAAAAACCTCAATCCACGCGGACGAAGTCCCGGGCATCAGCTAGTTAACCATAATTTTAAAGAATTAAAATTAATAATTGCAGATTTCAATTTTGAAAATAAAAATATTTATAAAATATATATTTAAAATATATAATGTATATTTTAAAAATTGAATACACAGCACAACTAAGTTGACCGTCATCACGGCTTAGGTATTTAAGTAGATAATTTTAATTTATCAAAACTATTGGGAAACTAATTATGTAAATAAGTAAAATTGTAGATGTAGGGTATAGTCAACCAAGAAAAGGTTGTGTTGTGGGTGCAGCCTAAGAACGATTCAGTGAAAAAAATTCAAACCAGTTCAAAAATCGTTAATTTAGGTTGCGTGTAATCACAGGGTGTTGAATTTTTTGTCAGGCGTTACCCGTAGGTAACCATATTATGTTTACAGTTATTTCACAGCTGATTACGTGTGGTTATGACAGAATTTATATTGTGTGGTGATACGTAACCATACGGACTCGCACTTGACGAATTATTTGAAGCAATTTCCGAGCTACTCCTAGGTTCCAACTCGACATTGCCGGAATTTTAAAATGTTGTTGAATTAATTCTCATTATTGAGTGCTTTTTACGTTCATTGGATATGTAAGTGTCGACCTGAGCATCTATGTATATGATAGACAAAAATAAAAAGAAACAAAGACGTTGACGACGCGTCAGGTTAAGCATAAAAAATAGAGGGACCTAGAAAAGGAGAATTCAGAATACCTACTATAGGTATATTTTTAAATACAGCAATTCTGTAACACAATACACACCACACACAGAGAACTTAAAAAGTATTTTCAACTTTATTAACCTCGAATTATTCAAACTTTGCGCATGACGTCATTCGTAGAGTTCAACCCGTACCTTAAAAACTACGTCACAGCTAACACAACGAATTAGCTTTTAAGAAAAGTCTATAGATTTCAGTAAGAGTAGACCGTATAAGTAACCTATCAAGTTTAAAAATAATAGTTTGGTAAAATATATAGGTATATGCAAAATTAGGTATCTTGGTAAATTAGGTACCATTTTTTATTTATTTATAAGTGAGAGTAGGAATATATCTTTTATCTCTTTCGTGAGTCTATAGCGAAGCTACGCCAAGTACAACACTCACACAAGAGGCGGAAAATCAATAAAACACTACACATAGCTAATCGCGCGCGATCGATGCCCACCCCTCGTGACGTCATTCGATAATATTGATTTAATCCACCCACATTCTAAAGTTTATGTTGTCCTGGTATCTAAGTATGCCGAGGAAAGCTTTTGTATCTGGAAAACTTAAGGAGAGGGTCGGAAAATCTTAAGGAATCAAGTAAACTCGTTCTAATTGTTTATGCACATATTTTGTATAGATCTGGTATAGATAGAAAACTATACGGTAGATATGATACGAGTATCAGTATATTATAATATCATATTACGCTGCAGTGTTGAATCATAATGATAGGGGACTGTCAAACAGTTGATTATGTATGTTTATGAAGGAAGTATTCACGCGTAGCGGGCATTTTAACGGCGCAGCGGAGAGTCTCGTATCTTCAATTGCGCGAGTGCGGTTCACTTGGGAATCCGCCTACGCCTCCTAAGCACTCCGTCAACTTTGCCTGTGCTAAATCTGCCGGTTTATCTGTGCGACACCTCCAGCAGTGCATAGTCGCCTAGTAGTCCCGGTTCTGTTTATCCGAAAGTTTATCCTATTTTGCCCGTGTCCAACCGTCTTATCAAAATGGATTATCCAATTTTCTGTTTATCAATTGCACTTTGTTTAGGATATATTCAATGTTACGGTCAAAATTATTATTACGAAAATCATAAGTATTGTGATGATTTGTCTCCGTATTTTGGTGAAATAGATTTAGATACCATTTCTGGAGTTTGGTATGGCGTGGAAAAAATTCCACACGCTTCCAAGGGTGAATACAGAATAGAGCACACTAATGAGTGTTTTCACATCGAAATAAAAGAAACTGATGTGCAGGTAATTTTGTGTTAATTATATAATTTGTATTGAATTATTTGTGAAGGAAAACATCGTTAGGAAACCTGCATGTCAATAAAACTTGCATGCTTCATTGTTCTCCAATAAATTTTTAAAGGTGTGTGAAATATGCCAATCCACAATTGGCCAGCGTGATGGACTGTGTCCCGTGCTTTATAGTGGGCCGGTGATGGTTTGAGATGATGATGGATTACGACTACGATTACGATACGATTTTCATTTCAATTATTAAATTGAGTACTTTTGAATGGCGTATCTGCCAAGCGTATCTGCCAAGCGTATCTGATGGTGTAATTTGTAGATGCTTATTCTAATAAAGGTTCTTTTTTCAAAACATAGTTATAATATGGATAATAACTAGCTGAGATTGAGGTTTTTGGTTCCCGCGGGAACACCTTTATTTTCCGGGAGAAAAAGCCTAAGCCTATTCCAGACTATAATCTATCTCTGTGCCAAATTTCATCCAGATCCCATCATCAGAGCCGTCCTGGCGTGGTTGAGTAACAAACATCCATCCATCGATCCAAACTTTCGCATTTATAATATTATAGTATACACGGACATATTTTATGTATTGTTTAGATAAAATAATTTATTTTAGAGTCAAGTAGCCTATAGTATCATATTCAAACGCTATTGATACCTTTAGAGATTCACGTGTGGGAGTAGAAAAATACTCGTGTGAATAATTTATTTGCAATAGTATTGAATTATTATCAATTCAAGGAATGAATGAAAAATTATCCTTTTGAAAGTTCCTTGCATAAAAGAAGTCAGGAAACGGCGCCGTAGCTATATCCCGGATCTGAGGTCGTGATGGGTCAATTGGAAAGGTTAAAAGAGCGACGTAATAGTGTCATAGTGACTGTTCTGGCACCTCCAATTAACCAGTTGACTCCGCGTCTCGGACCTATTCGTAATATTAGAGATCTAGTTCAAGTTATAATTATCAATTAGGCGAAAATGTTTACCTACTTATTGCCCTTACTCGTTACAAGTAATCTAAAGTTTACGGTACATGTGTGAGCTAAGTCTGTCCAAATCTACATCCTACTGACTTCGATGAAGATTTTTGACGACCTCCGTGGCGCAGTATTGAATGCTGTTGTCTTAACGTGCGGAGGTCCCGCGGGTTCGATCCCCGGCAGGGTCAATTTAGGAATTTATAATTTCCGAATTTTCCCTGGTCTGGCCTGGTGGGAGGTTTCGGCTGTGGCTAGTTACCACCCTACCGGCAAAGAAGTGCTGCCAAGCGATTTAGCGTTCCGGTACGATGCCGTGTAGAAACCGAATAGGGATATGGGTTTAATATAACTGCCACACCCCTAACAGGTTAGCCCGCTACCATCTTAGTCTGCATCATCACTTACCATGAGGTGAGATCGCAGTTAAGGGCTAACTTGTAGTTGATTAAATAAAAAAAATTCAAAAAAATAAAATAAAAACCGACTTCAAAAACCACAAACACTAAAAAGTAAAAAATAATTTAATTTATTATGTATACAAGAGTTAATGTAGTTCTATAATAACATTTTTTGGAGCCGGTACCAATTAGCCGCATGAACCGTCTACCTACTCTTCATTATTGTTGACGTGACTCCACATTGGCACCGACTCGCGAGCAATTTACTCTTATCCATTGAGGAGTTCCGTTCTCCATCTCCGGAGATATTCATCAGATCTCACCAAATTAAAATGGGACCACCTCTGAAGTATGACCTACCAAACAAAAAAAGAATTATCAAAATCGGATCATAATTGGCGAAGAAATCGCGTAACAAACAAACAAAAAAAAAAACATACAATTGAGAACCGCCTCCCTTTTTTGAAGTCGGTTAAAAACAAGATACACTTTTAGGGATGTGGTAGTCGCATGAATTTATATTTCATGAGGACAATGTAATAGCTGTTGAATACATTCCGGATTGTCCAGTAGTTTATTCAAGGAAACTGGAGGATTATGTCGGTGGAGGTTTGCTGAACCGGAATTTAGTAAGTGCTGCTAAAGAGATAATAGCTATTATCGGGACCTCGAATAGACGCACTTAACCTATAAGCTCTACCTAGTCTCAGAGACATGTTCCAGTTCCTTTCTCTGTGTAGTAATTTGATTATAGCCGTAAGCGAACTAGGTTTTAAAGTTAGGTAGGCCGATATTATTATGATAATTTACTTAGCATGTCCGGGAAGCAAGCTATCACCGTACCAATAATTTCGTCAAAATCGGGTAAGCGAATCAGTTAAAAAGACACTAAGACAGATTACAAAAACCATCTGTCCAAAATTTCTTCGGGATTGCAAGCAGAATTTGCAAGAAAGCCATGAGAAAGTATGTCTAATCAAATAAATATTATAAATGCGAAAGTTTGGATGGATGTATATGGATGTATGGATGTTTGTTACTCAATGACGCTCCAACGGCTGAACGGATCTGGACGAAATTTGGCACAGAGATAGATTATAGTCTGGAATAGCACATATGCTACTTATTAAAGAGTTCCCGCGGGAGCCGAAAAACCTCAATCCACGCGGACGAAGTCGCGGGCATCAGCTAGTGAATTTATATTTATAATTAATTTCAGCCTACACCACCAACACCATATCCACCATTGACAAACTACCCTTACGTTGATCGAACATATGGCCTACCGGAGCGATATAGGATAAGGCACTTCGTGTTGGAATGGCACGAGGGGCTTTGGCAGGCAGACTACCACATCAGAGTCAACACATCTCATAAGGGGTTCTGGCCTACAGACGTGCCTGATAGATGTAAGTATTGCTACGTAAGATTCACACCGTTTTTCTTATAAAATTGCCTTGGGAAATTTATCACAAGAACATCCCATTATTTTCGTTGGCTCGGCTGCTACAACTTTTTTACCTTCTAAGTTTAAGTAACAACTCCAAAAGTAATACATAGAGCTTGGTCCAATTATGCTGTCCTAGCTAATTCCCGCGACTTCGTCCGCGTGGAATTTTGGTTCCCGCGGGAACTCTCATTTTCCGAGATAAAAAGTAGAAATTTCATCCCGATCCGTTCAGCCGTTCTGGCGTGATTGAGTAACAAACATTCATCCATACATACATCCAAACTGTCGCATTTATGATATATTAATATAGATTAAATGTGGGTACAAACGTTAACAAAAGGATTTCATCTCAGGTGCTCTACTATGGTATAAATACATTTTCAAAAAGTGCTCTACCGGCTAAGATACTTAATTGTTATATTTTTATAGGCAAATCCGTAAAAATAGTAGATCAGAGACTCTGCACTTGATGAAACTTATTTGTGAAAGCAATACTTACAAACTTATGTTTAAAAAATTTCAGCCGTCGACAAAAATTATCGCTTCTTCGGGGGCGTCATCCAAGTGCTGAAGGTGGCACACAATCATCTGGTGCTCAACTTCTGCATGAGATTGCCAAATTCTCAACTCTACAGCGTCGTGTTGTCCAGAAATGAAAATCAGCTCACTCAGGAAGACCTCTCAACTATACACAGAATCTTTTCCATGAAGAATCTATCGACTTCTGCCCTGAAACGGGTGTGTGAGAGTTCCGCGACTAGCGTGAACATATCAAGTGTTATGCTTATCGTTACTTGTATTCTCTTTTGGAGATCTCAATAGTTGTCATTAAAATATGCTTATGGCCACGATTACACTTGTAAGTTTTACGTAAGTAGCGATCGTAAGTAACCTACTTAACTTAACATTTGCATTCATTACGCGACGACTGTTTATGTATCGTAAGTAGCTCATTTAAGCTACTTACGTAAGTAAAACTTACAAGTGTAATCCTGGCCTTATCTTTAAATGTGAATTTGTCTCAAAACTAAAATGTAGTCAGTAACTATTACACAAAAAATAATTATGCTATTATTTATTAATAAAATGTCTTTGGTTTTAATAAAGTAGATATATCATAATAGGTAGTTTCATTTTGTTTTTTTTTAATCAGATTTAGTGCTAGTACCAATTTCCAGTGATGATGGGTGCGTTCCGAAATACACTGCGAGCACTGTAAGTCCCCAGTAAAGAGCACTGCCAGTGCTCGCAGTGCTTATATCGGAACACCCACGATACTGTGACGATACCGTCAGTAGAATTGCTGGTGCCTAGTACTTACCTAGACATTTTCTCTGATGTGTTTTGTCTGACGGCTAAAATTTGCCTAGTTATTATAGGCATTGTGCCATTCATTTTAATAATTTTTCCTGTAATTAATTCCTCTTATATTAATTACTTACTTACCTATTAAATCTATTTTTCCATAGGCACAGGCTGATAGCTAATATTTGTAAGATTTTTATTTCATTTTGGTCAAATTTTCAAATAATTTGCCATGCACCAATGCATGCACAGTCCAAATCCACATGCAAAAACGCAGCTGCCAGTCGCGATGGATACGTCCTACAACCTCATGCAACAAACCGGCATTGACATGGCGCCATTCATGGTGTCATTCATGTCCCTACTCCCTACCAGGGACTGTAGATACACTGAAAATACACTAGTTTTACATGTAGGTATAAAGACTACACAGGTCTTAAAGATTTACCCGATGACATTTAAAAAAATAAATGATTCATACAGCAATTGCGCATCTAATGCGAAATATTACCGGAACCAGTTTGTTAATTAAATGCGCTGCGACCGCGACCGACGCCTTGTACCATATTTCCTGTGATACTCTTAGCGTCATCATGTTTACTCCGTTCCTGACATATATCTTACTAGCGTCAGTGTTCGTGCGTCGTACTCAAGGCCTCTGCGGAGAGAATATTAAATGGTCCCATAGAGTCAATATAGACGATGTCTTCGGATTGTGGTACGGCGTTGGGTATGCCCAGCATAATCCAGATAGGACCGACGTGCCAAATGAAATTGGATGCGTCTCTCTGCATATAACCGATGTTAACGATTATCAAGACAATTGGTTCGACTGGTCCGTAAGTGTAATCAATATTAATTTAAAGATTCCAATGGTTCCAATATTTAAATGTGCAAACATTTTGAATGTCAATAGTATTGTGTACCTTTAATATAATATAACAATCAGTAAATAGCGATAGCATTTGATCAAGTTAAAGGTCTTATCATTATGCAGATTTTTACAAGAAATATACTTTGGCGGGTTGAGGTACAAACCAGAAATTACTAATTTATTTTAATCACTTCGAAATTCAGCGTAACAACTATTCATCTAACAATTGGCAGTCTCCTCAAAGCAATCATTGGCCAGAAAACGCCATGGAGGGATCATCGTTGGTTCGTTTAAAAAGGAAAGTTAAAAGAAACGTAGACGGAGAAAAACGAGCCCGTGTGTTGTGGGATGAGGATGGAAACACGACGGGACAGGTTTACGTGTATTATGTAGAAGAACCTGGTCTGTGGACGGCGGAGCAGTTGCGGCCATTGGAAAAAGAATTGATATCAAGAGGCATTGGTTTGTATTTATTTCTCTAACTCTCTGATTCTGAGGTACCTTTGTCATAGAAATTTGTAAGTATGAGTTGTGTAAGTGGTATGGAGCGAGCAAAGTATTTTTGGTATAAAGTTCTACCTACATAATTTTGATCTTAAATGTGTGTGAACTATGAAGTTTCCAAATACGGTGAAGGAAAACATCGTGAGGTTAACCTGCATGCCGGAGAGTTCTTCAATATCTAGGTATTCTCTTAGGTGTGCTGTGTGTGAAGTCTGCCAATCCGCACATGGCCAGCGTAGTAGACTATGGCCAAAAACCCTCTCATTCTGTGAGACTCATGCTCAGATATGGGCCGGCGATGGGTTGAGCGTTGAGATTATAGACTAGGTTTATGGTATCGTATCGGTTACCTGTTGTAGGTATAAATAAGTCTCTGTAGCCCGGAACTTGTGGCTGTAAAACTGCGATCATTGCAGTCGTTATGGTATAAAAGTAAATTTTAAAATAGGTAAGTTAATAGTGGAAAATGGGCAGCAAATCAGCAGGCTTCGATGTTGACAGCGTAGCTTTCAAAGTTCAGCGCCGCCTGTAACACGAATATACGGTAGACAGACTTGCGGTCGTCGAAATGAAGCTGTCCACAATCCAACTTAAGGTACTACAGTGAAGGCGTCACAGGTGGAAACTTGTGTAAAACTAAGGGTGGCTTTTACTTATTTGTTCTCAGATGTGTGGTATCCTGACCATCCACCTCGACATCCGGATGTGATCAGATTAATAAAGCTCACCCCGCACATGCTTATACTGAACTATTGCTCAGAGGTTAGAAACGGAGGCGTATTTTCGTTAATCCTTCAAAGATCTCCAGTCACTGTAAATAGATGGGAGTGGTACCAGTACCAACAACAGTTTTATCAATTAGATCTACCTAATGTATACAGATTCTTCGCAATATGTGCGGCTTGTACTGAAATAAGCTCTTTTGTTATCGTTTTATTTTGTTTTATAAGTTTAATTATATTGTGATGAAGTAAATTATGTATAATATTCTGTGATTTATTTTATTTCCTCTTCGACTCGGTAGATTGTGAAATTAATATCTTCGTACTGATTTCACGGATTCAATATCATCCATAATTAAGTATAAGCAATTATCCATAGTAAATATTGCAACAATTTTTAATGAAATGTTTTTTACATGACTAGACCAGGTATCATCCGTGTTTTGTTTTGATTATACTAATTTCCATAATGTTGAAGTATCTCTAGTTTATTTGTAACAGATAAACTCAAAAACTACTCAACCGATAAAAATCTTTCACCTATAGAAAGCTACATTATCATTTTATCAGCGAGTAACATAATATATGCTATATTTTGTTTTCAAAAATATAGAGATCCTGACGAAAATAATATGAATTAAGTCGGAAAAAATCGTCTCATATTCTTAGAGCTTACGTTGCATTTGTTGCGTGCGCTGCGTAAGTAAGCAACCAAGGTATGGTGGAAAAGTTCCTCTCAAATGTTCTAAAAAAAGTCCGCGATAGCATATACTCGTATCTATCTTAGGTTGTCTCACAATAACCATTTTTATGATTTTCAAATTTGGTCTAAAGGAATGCTTTATCTACTTGCGAAGGTGTTTTTACCGACATTGTATTAAATAAGCCTTCTCAAAATAAAACAATAATAATTTAATAAATTATTTAATATTAATAAAATTTAATTAATAATTCAGATAAAAATTACCCTTTACACACTTGAATTTAGATGAATATCTTATGAGATGTATGAAAATGGCGTGGCTGCGGCCGGCAGTGGCAGGCGGCGTGAGGCCAGACCGCATTAATGCCTCGACAGCTACCATATTCGCTGGACTTGGTTCCGTGCTACTTTTTCCAGATTCCCAAGATAAAGACAACTATGAAAGGATGACCATAGAGAAAATGAAGACCGAATCGCTGAAGGGATCGCCATTTCAAAAAGGGCGTTCTAGAAATGTTTTGAAGATTGGTAAAACCCATATATTAGTTAAACCTCTATGGAAAAAACGCTGGTAGAAGTGGATTATATCCGACGGTGATTGCTTTGAAGGGTACCTAGTAACTATAGGTATTAGTACTCAGGTATAATAAAGATTTTTTAATTATACACAATATCCGAGTATTTTTTGATCAGCCTGTGTACTATTACAATATAATATTAAAAATTTGTAAAACCTGATTTGCTGCCCACTGCTCACTGGCTATTGGGTATGCTATGATTATTACCCGTACGAAGCCGGGGCGGGTTGCTAGTAAGTAAATACCTAAATGCCGCTGCGATTCCAGGCCACTCCGTAGATACATACGTCTGGCGTAATTGGTAGATACTCGTGGAGTACGTCATGTCTACCGGTAATGTCTACAAATTGACTAATTGGGATGGTAATGTTGTTTTTGAGGATGTGGTGCTTGCCCTATGTACCCTTTGGCCTGTGACATGGAGCCTGCTGGGTTACTCCTCTGTATTGGACAGGAACTCCAAGACGAGCAAATTATATCAATTAACCTAGTTATTATGACTATAGACAATGCTTTTAATGACGTTTAGTCCGGTGGATATGACGATTTATTAATTATGCTGCATATATAGAGGGGGTCATACCTATCTAATTATTGGAGATCTAAAAGTTTTATAGGGTCATATTGTGAAGTACCTCATTATCAAATTTACCTTTATAGGAAACTAGCTGATGCCCGCGACTTCGTCCGCGTGGTTTAAGTTGTTTTGATTCCCGCGGGAACTCATTAATTTTCCGGGATAAAAAGTAGCCTATGTCACTCTCCAGGTCCTCAACTATACCCATGCCAAAAATCACGTCGATCCGTTGCTCCGTTGCGGCGTGATTGAAGGACAAACCAACAAACAAACACACTTTCGCATTTATAATATTAGTGAAATTAATAATTAGAGATCTATGGTTACATATAAGAAGGTGCTGTCTGAAGCTTGACGCTTACCACATTCATCAAGTTATTGTGTTCATGGGATCAGTAGATCCGAGGAGGGACTCATTAAAGAGAGTCTAGGACTCTAGAATCTAGATTCTAGATGATACCAGCGACTTTAGCCGCATGGATTTAGATTACTTTAAAACCCCGAGGGATTTTTAACAAGCTTTTATAAGATTTACCTGTAACCAATTAGTAGGTAAATACATACTTATAGCATATTATATATGTAAAAAATATTTATGGAAGTCGAATTAAACCGACTTCTAATGGGGATGATGACAACTCAATCAAATCAACAACTCTTTGTCAAATTTTAAAACACGCTTCTATAGTTATGGAAGTTTGTATGAGATGTTTGTATGAGTTTGTATAGATGTGACGTCATCAAATTTCCACGCACTTTTTTTCTTTATAGTTTAAAATAGTTATCAACCTTAAAACTAACCAAGTAGGTATGTGAGTTTTAGATCTTTTGGAAGACCCTCTAAGTAATAATCAATAAGAAATAATTTATGTATGACATATATGTATAGGCATAATCTCTATTGTCTATCGATTTGAAACTTTGCAAATGTACCTACCTACTTACTAAGTATGTAATACCGATGACAAATGAAAGTACAATAATTCGGTTCCATCGAGCTGATCTAATGATGTCGAGTTAGATAGTGAAACTCTACATCTTTCGTATTTCGCATTATACATATAATATTAAATAGCTGTAAACCAATGTTAAGTTTAAAAAACCATATTTTTGAGTTACAGCACTTTTACTGCAGCTGGATCAGAGCAATTGGACGTAATTAGTTTACATCCCACTCCCATAGTAGTAGTAACAGTCGCACACTATCAACTCGACTATCACGCGACACTTTGCACCCGAATAGCTGTCGAAAATCCCAAAATGTACCAAATATTTATATTGCATCAAATTTTTGCAATTGTTTACTGTGCCAGCTATCAACGATACGGCGATAGTTCGCAATATTCGACTTACACCACTGCTTCCAATGTTTATAATATTAATAACCAAGATCAGTTCCCATATAAGACGAACTATGACAGTGACATCGCCACATATTCAGAATCTAATAGATACCCTAACTTTAAATCAGTGTATTCAACTGGCAGTTCGAACATTAATTACCAACCAGGATACAATACACAATACAGTACACCCAGTACCAGCTATGGTGGAAGTTATGGATACGGTCAAGGCAGACAATATGGTCAAGGCGTGAGCCCATACGAGGTTCCGTTTGTGGGATACAACACAGATTATTGTGTAAATCGTTCCCCTCAGCAAGGAATATTTGTGAACGACCTAGGTGGTATGTGGCATGGCGTTGAGTTGATCCAGCACTTGTCCGGAGACCCTGGAATCGACTATGAGAAGAGATGCATCGTCATACATATCTCGGAACCACAAGAAAAAGTAAGATATAATGTTTTTTTTCCTTTATGCGCTACAAGTTAACCCCTCGTTATAGACTGTGATCTCTTCGTGGTAAGAAGTGAGGCAATCTAAGATGGTAGCAGGCTAACCTGTCAGGGTATGGCAGTTATGTTAAACCTATAAGTACCCCACATGAGATTAACCCCCATAGATAGGTACCCCTAATCAGGGGGTCTGATAACGTACCCAGAACGCCAAATCGCGGCTGGCGGCGCGTCTTTCACGTGTAGTAACTGGCAACTAACTAGCCACGGCCGAAGCCTTCCACCAAACAGAAAATTCAGATAATTTATAAATTCCCAAATTGACCCTGCCGGGAATCGAACCCGGGACCTCTCACTTATAAGACAAACAGCGCGGTCGGGCTTATTTAGATATTTCTATTTTAGTGACTCGAAGGTATCAGATTAGTACAACCCTCAGAATCAGACGCATAAATGCTCACTTGACTGAATGTTCATTCTTGTTTCATTCCAATTCCCATATTCACACAGACAAAACGAAGTGAACTTTCATTTGCTTTTTCTCGAATATGTTGATGAACGAATAGTGCCTAGTGCATGTGCTAAATAAGTAATTAATGCATTCATCACTTGATTCATTTTGTGTTCAGATTTTTCACTTCGAGTGAAGGACGCGGAATGAAAGAGTGAAATGAACAATAATTATTCGGTTTCATATTTTAAAACAAACACCGGATTAAAAACTATATACCTTTATGTACCAACTTAAACAAAAAAGTAAAAAACATTATCTGGGTATATATTTAGTTTTTTGTTGATTTTCTCAAAAAGCGCTAAAGCAATTTCGAAAAAATTTATTAGAGGCCAGCTCTGAAATATGTTCTATGAAACAAAAAAAGAATCATCAAAATTGATTCATAATTGGCGGAATGTTCGCGTACCATACATACAAAAAAAACTTGCACTCGAATTGAGAACCTCCTCTTTTTCTGAAGTCGGTTGAAAAGAGATATACCTACCTATACACTTTTATTGGTAAAGCATTGCGATTTGCGATCTCTCATAGGTACCCAATACTATATACTGGGTTATTATAGGGAGTAAGTAATTATATACCAATAACCTGGTATGAATTTATATTTGCCGTTTAATTATAGATTTTGGAAGGACCAACCGCAGTTTTATCCCAGGAAAAGTCCTACCAATAAATGAATAATGGGAAGAAGCAACGACCCTCGTCCCTCAGTATACTTATTCGAACTTCAAAGTAACAATTGCAATTAGTTCGCAGTTTGATTGCGACAAATACCAATTGCAGTCCATGTTGCTATAGACTTACAAAACTACGATAAGCGGAAAAATAAGTAATTTAAAAGTATAGTATACTGTCGTCACTTTAAAAAAATACCAAAACCGTACACCTGTTATTATAGCATCCTTATATAAAGGTTGATATCATGGCTGTGATTACTTAATCAGTTTTGTTTGTGGACTCATAAAAAAATCAAAAGAGTAAGAAGTACTTAAGTACTTACATATTTATGGATTACAATTGACCTAGGTATTATTATTAAAAGCAATAGATTACATACTTACCTACTAGTTACAGAAAATAAGTACCTATTCCTACTTTGTACTTACATAGCTGAAACAGTACGAGGTTGCTGAATCATTCACAATTGTCGTGTATTTAATTTTTAAATTATACACATGCAGCAATGTACACATGGTTATTTTCAATTGTTATAAATCCGTGTTTCTAATTATGTCGCTTTGACATGATGTCATGTGGGTTCCCAGGTAATTTTTTAGGATGAGTGGAACCTCTACGCGCCTGTAAGGCTAAGGGTCAATCGTGATAGCATCGACAATGTGAGTCACAACAGAAGCGCCCGCGCATGCTCTACCGCCAGTCTATCTCTTATCCGCGCATTATAGATACGCTCGTGCCATATGCCGATACAAAAATAATACAAGAAATTGCTCAATTCGCGATGTGTGTTTAAAATATACGTGTGCAAAATGGCATCACAAGGCCGCGCCTTGTTAAAACTTCCTTGGATATTTTTTCTGTTTTTGTACACGTGCGCGGATGAATCTGCTAATTCCACTAAAGTGGAAGACAAGGTGACCTGCGAAAGGGACCATGAGTACGACAGTCTGGACATTAGGGACGTGACGGGGAAGTGGAGCGTTGTGGAGTTGTATATGCACCTGAAGAATGAAGGTGTTAAGAAATACCCAACTTGTCCCACGATTACGGTGTGGGAGACCGATGAGATACCCCATACGACATTTGGGGTAGGTTTTATTACGTACTTTATAATAATGTGCCTTTAACTCTGTTTAGGATAATAAACGTACATGTTTAACAACGTTTTACAACGTGACAAAAACATATAGGCAGTAGAACGAAGGCTCAATCAAAGTTTTTATCCTGGATAAGGTTACTTAAACTATTTATTAGGCTCTAAAGAAGAGAAACAATCCTTAAATTTTAAGGCAGAATGACACCTACAGTAAAAAGTCTTATGGGTAAGTACTAAGTACCTACTCTAACCAAACGGATTCTGCGAAAAACATCGATCGATGCTACGTTTTAAATTTTCCTATGTGCTTTGAGTTTTCTGTTCTTTTTGGTGATTTACGAGCACCTACCAATACATATATATCTGATTAGATATTACCTACTTAATAATAGTTCAATATACAATTTACAAAATAATGTACGTATATGTAATGTATGCATGTAACGTAACATGATAAAAGCAAACAAATACCATTTAATATACCTAACTGCCATATCCCTGACATCTGTTACCATGTATCATCACTTACTGCATTATCACTTACTGCCAAGTGAGATTGCTGTTAAAGGCTAACTTGTATAGTGGATTAAAAAAATATGAAAGCATTAGCAACATAAAAATAAATAAAAGAATAGCTCCAATTTAACGACGCGCTACCTTCAGACCTATTTACCAGACGGCGATCTAAACTGTCGTGTAAACACAAGGCGACCAGCCTGACACAATTTATTTAAACAAAACGCGAGTTCAATTGGCGAGTCTATTGCGTAATGTAAAGACGACTATTATTTAGTAAAGTACTAGCTGATGCCCGCGACTCCGTCCGCGTTGTTTAAGTTTTTTTTTATTCCCACGGGAACTCCTAAATTTTCCGGGATAAAAAGTAGCCTATGTTAGTTTCCAGGTCCTCAACTATACCCATGCCAAAAATCACGTCGATCCGTTGCTCCGTTGAGGCGTGATTGAAGGACAAACCAACAAACAATACACACTTTCTCAATTTATAATATTAGTCTGAACGCGACGCGAACACGAAAATATAATACTTACCTAGTTATACTTCCTATTATAATACTAAAAATAAAAGTAAACCCTTTACTTTTGTGCCCCATACGGCTGAATATCTTTTTCATAAACCTCTACATGTTACCTGATAACGTAGAGTTTGTATTGTTTATTTGATTAGCAAGTCAAACCAAACCCCAAGGCCCACCTAGTATATCTACTAGGTCTTACTAGGTACCTCCCTCCCCTTTCTACCATCGTACCGCAAGACGCCGTGCGAGTTTCCACCCCTATGTCGTCGACGTTCCATCCACACGAACGAAACGCTTCGCGTCTTCATTCCTCATTCGCATGGCTAGGGTCATGGAACACTCTACCTAAAACTGTGTTTCCCACCAAATATAATCTGGGTATCTTTAAATCAAGAGTGAATAAGCATCTTCTAGGCAAGCGCGTCCCATCTTAGGCCGCATCATCACTTCCCATCAGGTGTGATGTGGTCAAGCGTAAGCCTATAATGAATAGAAAAAAAAGGTACAACTAAGATCTTATTTTTGTCTAAAGATGGTTTTCTAAAATGTTGATCTTCATTTCTTACACGTAAGTTTGTATATTTTTTTTTGTAATCCGTTTCACGCACCGGTAACTTTAATTTTTCATGACGTTAAATAGTTATATATTTTTTCCTTACGTTTTCACATTACGTTTTACACGTATTCGCGATTTCTTAAAAATCCTGCCTTATCCACAAATCTAAAACAATCAGCAGAGTGACATAAATAGGCTCCGTTTTGCTCCAAAGATGTATATTTTTTTAAAAAGAATCCTGAAAAAAATATTGTCATGACACATTTTTTTCTAATTCTATTTTTAACTCTATCAATATCATTTGGTGATACCCAGAGTGTACCTACTTATATGTATCATAACAACATAATGAATATACGTATACCTAAATACACATATTCATTTTGTTGCTATAATTCGCGCTATCCGGCAGATATTATCTCCCTTCACGCGGCCCTCATATCCTTTCGGATGATCCCACGGCTCGCGTACCAAATTTGCGCAACCGTTGTAAAATTTTAAGTATTAAAACTGGAATCCTGAAATCATGATCAGAACAGAACATGAACAGAAGTTGATCAAAGCAAATTTTACAAAATAATTTAAGTTATAAAAATTCGTCTCGCACCTATATCGCACGACTCTTATTAGGCAATCTTGCATTTACTTTTCTACTACACAAAAATATTAATAATGCCCATATATATTAACTTTTTACAGGTCGCAAAAAAGTATGGGTAATGCTTCTGACCAGGCTCCTAAAGTCCTAATTACAAAACAATGAAATCGGGCCATAAGTTTTGCTATATAAACCGTAAAAGACAGACGTAACATATAAACTGACAAAAATACTAAACAGAGCGTGAAAAATTGTATTGTAATTTGTAGGGACTGACCAGATGCCAGGATCCTAATGACGACCTCCGTGGCGCAGTGTGTAGCGCTGTTGTCTTAACGTCCCGTGTTCTATCCCCGGCAGGTTCAATTTTGGGAATTTATAATTTCTGAATTTTCCCTGGTCTGGCCTGGTGGGAGTAGTAGTACCTAGTAGTTACCACCCTACCGGTAAAGACGTGCCGCCAAGCGATTTAGCGTTCCGGTACGATGCCGTGTAGAAACCGAATAGGGGTATGGGTTTAATATAACTGCCATGCCCCTAACAGGTTAGCCCGCTACCATCTTAGACTGCATCATCACTTACCAGGTGAGATCGCAGTCAAGGGCTAACTTGTAGTGGATAAAAAATAAAAGTGAAAAATCGGGCCGCCAACCCTAGCCAGACATTGCAGACAAACACACATATTATATTCTAAAAAAAACTGTTTTGGCATCAACTTATCGTGCCTAGTTTTAGTTTAGTCGTGGTTATAGTTAGTTTACTCAGATAAAGTTTATCGGAGGAATGGGGTTGTTTCATCTTGGGCCAGGTACTTGTACAGTATTCCAAAAAATAGTATAAAATCATAGAAAACAAAATAAAATATGCTTTTTGGCAGTTTTACAGTGATTAAGAGGTACAAAAATAAAATGTTTAATTAGGTACATTTGTAGAATAGCAACTCTCGCAGCGCATCCATCCATCAATCTGACTGCTGTTGGATATTTTAAGGTTAATTCACATTTCCCAGGTAATTTTATGTCAAATGTCATCAGGACACGTGTAATATACGTCAATGTCAAAATGGACGCATGTTGTTGCGCTTTTATTTTGCAAAATAATTTCGCATTGTACCTCGTAAATTGAACTTTTTAGTAAGAAATAAAGAAAAAAATGTTACTATTTTATGACCCCGAATATTTTAAAATACCGTACAAATACCTGGCCCAGGCTCCATATAAATTTGAAACAACCCCTTTGACGTTTTGACAGGTTTTGTATTGAAAATTCGTCAAAGCGTCAAATTTATTCCTCCGATAAACTTTAACTGACGATTGAAAAATTAGCCCTTAGTGTGTTTAGTTTAGTTTTTTATTGGTACAAGTATTATTTTTAAAAATATTCAATGTACAGTTTTTGCGTTTACTTACCTATCCATACTAGTAGGTATTATAAATGCGAAAGTGTGTCTGTCTGTTTGCTACGCTTTTACAGCCCATAATTTCAACAGATTTTGATGGGTAAAGTAGGTACATAGACAGGTAGAATTCCGAGGAAGGGTAATTTGCTTTTTTCACGGGAATAACGAAAAATAATCCAGGCGGACGAAGTCGAGGGCATCATCTAGTAGATAATATTATATAAGTACATTGCCTAAATGGCGAACGACCTGGAGGTTAACCTCCTTCGCCCACGATGGTTGCTCTTGACTCATTCACCAATGGATAGGTCAATATAGATGACCTACTTAATCTTGTGAAGCCAAATTAATAAGATCTCTTTACGAAACATGATTTTGTTGCCTACTCTATCTTCTTAAGTAACTACTTATATGGGGCAAGTAAAATCTGTCACACACAGTAGGTGCAGTTAGCGAGAGCGAGTTGAATGCAGAGTAAATGTATGTGTCACCATACATTTGCTCTGCATTCAACTCGCGCGCGAACTATAGGTACAATCGCATGGACTCGTACGATTTAAAAATCTATTTTCCGGGAGTAGACCGTATATTATTATTTTATCCATTTCCGAGATTTGCGGAGGACCATGACAAGATTACAGATACTTATTATACACACACGCTTTCTCGTTTATAACCAAATTTAAAATTGGAATACTTTACCCAGGTAGTATCTGAAGAACATAAATATCTGAGAGTTGGTTACTTTTCTCTTCGGATAATTTCTGATTTCAGCAAAATGAAAATAGTGAAATAATATTAATTAAATCTAAATTATATTAAGTACTAATTTTCGTTATTAGGTACCTAGGTGTAGTAGTTTTTATTGCCGCTTTAGAATTGTGCCTTACTAGTTCGTATCCTTGTTATTGATAACCCATATTATGTTTATTTCACTAGTTTACCTATTAGTGAAATGAAATTAAATACGTTCTACCTCAGATAGCTTTGTTAGATATGTAGGATAATTTTATTTCCCTTTATCATCTTGTTATCAGTGACTGTAGGTTCAAAGAATAAAGATAGTTGAATAGGTACTCCAATTGACTCAATAAAGCTATGCAGAACGAGAGTGACGTAGAAAAAACTTTAACTTTATCTATTCAGTGTTTTTAAATTTAATCGTGCCTATCATCAGAGTGATTTGTGATATTATGTACCTATAATTTGCATGAAAATATGATCACGAGCATTTTTAAGGTTTAGGCCAATTTGGTATCTCTATATGGCTATAATATGGGAATGTAAATTCCCGAATCTTTCAATCGTCAATCGATCGATCTCTTCTCTTATTTAATAAGTGTTGCGAAATTGCCTTTCTGTCTATTTTATAGTTACTTATTACTTATTTTGTTCATCAGCCATGCCTTTCTTAGGTTTTTTTTTATTATTTTTGTACAAAAAATTGTCTTAAAACGAATAGAAAAAGGTGGACAAAGGTAAAGGTTATCTCTAAAAAGAAATCTCTTCCAGCCTGCCTTCAAAGTGAGTAAGGTGAAATTGTTCAAAAAGAAGAGAAAATTTCCCAAAAAAAATCTTCTGTTTATGTTCGTCTATTATCTTTAGTATCTTCTGATTATGTTTCCAGAAAAAAAAATTAAATTATCTTATCAACAACGCATTTTTTTATAACAATTTTTTAAACAATAGGAAATAAAAATAATCTGGGCCCCAATCATGTAAGAATTGTTCATCAAACGTTAAAGATTTTTGTCAAAGTAAAATAAAACCATAACTGCATTGAATTAGAGCTCAATTTCGTCTGCCCATTCTTATACGTTTAGGGTATCGTACATACCTAAACGTATAAGAATGGGCAGACGAAATTGAGCTCTAATTCAATGCCGTTATGGTTTTATTTTACTTTGACAAAAATCTTTAACGTTTGATGAACAATTCTTACGTAATAGGGGGGCTGATCATTAATACCTAAGTAAAATGTTGATAAAAAATTGAAAAATAACAATTTTTAAATTTTTCCGAGTATCGGCCTCGGCCTCTTCTGAGGCCTTTCCAAAATAGCTCCGAAAAAGGAAAAAAATCTCAGATTTGTTATTTAACAATTATCGCACTTGCAATGTTCATTCATGTTCAAGTAGGAAAAACTTATTAATTAACTAAACTTATTAATTAATAATTATTAGAAAAATTGCGATAGAAAATTTTTGACCACGGATTATTGTTCATTCATCTAGATCCAGTAGATGCTTGAATTTTTTCAATTCTTAATTTTCATATTTATTAGGTTTAAATAATAAATATTGAAGGTCCAACGTGGGCAAAGCTTATGCAAGCCTGCAGAGTCCCCGTTTTTAGCCGTATTTTCAACCCTCTGGGAAATTATAAATATTGGTCCTACAGTTCCGGAAAGTAAGACTTTTGTTGGGAAATGTTCTCTTCTTTTTGAATTTTTTTTCAAATTTGAAAAATATCAAATAGTTTTTGAGATATTTGCAAGAAACCAAACCCCATTTTTTTTTCAGTTAATTGTTAATAACTTTTGCAATTTTTGCAAGCGGGTCTTGAATTTTGTTCGAAAATGATAGACTACACGCTATTCCGAATCGAATGATACCTCGTTCATATTTTTCGGAGGCGGAGAAAAAAGTTTGACTAAAAAAGCACTTGTTGACTAGACTACTGCTCTCGATATCAATTAAGTAGGTTCAATGTAAAACAGACATCTTTGGATTTGTTTTATCTATAGTTAGGTAGGTACATTATAGAATGACACTACTTCATCCCTGATCAAACCTTTTATTATCGACTAGATGATGCCCGCGACTTCATCCGCGTGGATTAAGCTTTTTTATTCCCGCGAAAACTCCTTAATTTTATGGGATAAAAAGTAGCCTATGTCCTTCCTGGAAAATTAAGTAGTTCCCGAGGGAATAAATAACTTCACGCGTACGAAGTCGCGGACATCGTAGGTAAATAAGTAAATAATTTCCTTAATTTTAGCCTTCTACCGAGAACCAGCTGTACCACGTCCAGAGTATAATGGCTAAGTTCAACCAGCAGCATCGCCACCTGCGCTTGCTGTGGGACGAAAATGGACAGATGACAGAATACTCACTATTCTTTCGCAACGAATCCGCCGGCTATTGGGAGACGTTTGATAAACAAAATGGTAAGTTAATGCATCATTTCAACAGGTTATAGGTAGTTTAATGAAGTAGGTATTTCCCGCGAAAGCGACATAACATCCGCACTTTCGAAATCCATTTAAACCACCAAGAACAATCCATAATCCACTAAAAGATCTGTTTCAGCTTGACATTTAGCCATTAAAACGGAAAACTCTAATCATATCGAGTAGGTATAGGTATTCTATTTTGTACCTATATCATATAGTTAAAGTAGAGAGAGCGAGACATGTGAAGAAAATTGTAGAAAATATATAGAGATATTGTAGAGAAGAATACAGAAATTTATTAGTGAAATCCTTTTTCAGGATCTTTAGCGGCCCGTTCACAGTATCAACAATTTACCGGAACGGTGCAAGTGCTGAAAGCCGTGAAAGACCACTTGGTTCTGAACTTCTGTCAGGCTGCATCGAACGGGGCGCCCCCTCAACTTTATTCAGTGCTTTTCTCGCGACAACCTGGCACCATGCCCCAATGGGCCATCACCGCAGTTCACAACTTACTTCAAAACAAGAATTTGTCTATAGCCTCCCGAAGAATGGTATGCGGCAACGGCGCTAGCAAACCGATTTTGAGCCTGTTCTTTTCTTTGATTTCATGTGTATTAGCATACGTTAGTTTATCGTAATTAAAGATCATTTATGAAACAAATTATACTTAACAAATATGAGACTTGATAGATACCTAATGATATCAAAATGATCTATTAATAATAATATAATTGTTGTTAATTATATTGCTGCCATATTTTAGGTTCAAGTTTACACTCTGTAACGCAAAGCTTGCTTTGTTCAGCCTCATTTAGCTAAGAGTTGACGAGGCATTTATTTGTAAGTATAATTTAAATAAAAATAGCATTAAAATACATACGTAATAATAAATTAGGTACATTAAAGTTGATTACAACAGATTGCCTAGTAGACCAGGGTAGAAGCCTTTAAAAATAATAAAAAGTGAAAAAAAATAATAGTAGGATGAAACCCATTAGAAAAGGAGGGGAATATTATAAAAATGAAAGGAAAAATAATTTACGGGCGATCTGAGGTCGGGAAGGGGATGGGGGGGGGGGGTTTTAAGGGTAAAAAACGGTTTTTCTCGATTTCCGGCAAAACTAAAAGTCCTATCGAAAAAAGTCAAATGGCAAAGTTGTAGGTAATAAAAAGATCTAAAACTTTTGTATTTACACTTTTTTCACATAACCTCAAAATTTACGTGAAAAATTCAAAAAACCAAGTTTTTGATTTTTTATTTTTTACTTTTACAAAAATTTGTTTTTTTTAACGAAATTTGGTGAAAACTTACCTTTTTATGTCCCAAATACGCTGTAATTTATTTGAGTAAAAATATTTATTTTTTCACCTTATTTTGAATTAATATCGAAAAAGCACCCTAATTTTCAATCGAAAATTCACCCGTCAAAATATAAGCTTTTTTCAAAAAGTTGGTATGTTTTCTGTTCGTTGAAATCTCTACTTTCCGATGGTGAAAAAAAATTTATATGTTACTATAGTAAATCTTCTCAGAAAATGCAAAAATCGAAAATCGAAAACTCGAATTCGAAATTTTTTTTTAAATTATTATAAATAATTTTGAGCTATTTATTAAAATTTACACTTTAATTACTCGAAAAACGTTAGATTACATAAATATTAATTTTATTAACTTATTTGTTTGTTAATTATAGTAGTATATTTTGATTTGCAATTTTTTTTTATCAATTTAACATGTAATCTAACGTTTTTCGAGTAATTAAAGTGTAAATTTTAATAAATAGCTCAAAATTATTTATAATAATTTAAAAAAAAATTTCGAATTCGAGTTTTCGATTTTCGATTTTTGCATTTTCTGAGAAGATTTACTATAGTAACATATATATTTTTTTTCACCATCGGAAAGTAGAGATTTCAACGAACAGAAAACATACCAACTTTTTCAAAAAAGCTGATATTTTGACGGATGAATTTTCGATTGAAAATTAGGGTGCTTTTTCGATATTAATTCAAAATAAGGTGAAAAAATAAATATTTTTACTCAAATAAATTACAGCGTATTTGGGACATAAAAAGGTAAGTTTTCACCAAATTTCGTTAAAAAAAACAAATTTTTGTAAAAGATAAAAATAAAAAATCGAAAACTTGGTTTTTTGAATTTTTCACATAAATTTTGAGGTTATGTGAAAAAAGTGTAAATACAAAAGTTTTAGATCTTTTTATTACCTACAACTTTGCCATTTGACTTTTTTCGATAGGACTTTTAGTTTTGCCGGAAATCGAGAAAACCCGTTTTTTACCCTTAAAACCCCCCCCCATCCCCTTCCCGACCTCAGATCGCCCGTAAATTATTTTTCCTTTCATTTTTATAATATTCCCCTCCTTTTCTAATGGGTTTCATCCTACTATTATTTTTTTTGGTTTTAAAAATTATCGACCCTGGTCTATAGTGGGAGATTTTCTTCGCATTCGATTGCGACAACGAATTGTATGGAATTTTCAAGCGCTTGACGGCTGGCGCTCGATCAATTCCATATACTTAAATGGTAGTTAACTTCGAAACGCGATCGAGTACGTAAAAACTCCCACTCGGCCTGATATACTACATCTATTTTAATTATTGTAAGTCTAGTGTCGCCATTCGCTAACAAAAAGGTACCTACCTAATGCTGTAATGCAGATCAAGAAACAGCAGCAACAGCTATAAGCAATTAGCCTATAAGCAAGTATCATAATAATTATTTATTGTTATACGTAGCCGGTAGATGTAACACTGTGCCTACAAACTGATTACAGAAATCATAATTATTGATTTATTAATGAATTTTAAGGCTTTATAAGGCTTTTGTAGATAAAAGTAAAGTTGTTTTTCAGATTCTGCAGGTATACTTAATGTCTATGCCGTGCCGTGCCTTCCTAGCTAACATCTATAAATTTTGATTACTGATTATTACGTATTATATTTACTGTAGGTCACAAAGACCATAAAGTCGCAAATGTCAAGGGCAGCGACGTACATTGTTATCATGTTGAGCACCAAGAGCCCTAGAGATTCAACAAAATATCTCAAACAAAATAATTGTAATAGTTCATACGTACTACTGCTGTTTATTTATGTAAAGTAAAAGTAAATACAAATAAATGGTGTACAATAAAGTATATTATAAAATAATATACTTTATTGTACACCATTAGAAGAAATACAAACACAAAAACAATCATAATGGATATGGCACAACAGGCCATATGTAATATTATGTAGGTACCTACCTATGTATATGTAAAAGTTTACTTATATTTATTACTATAATAATATAATAATATCATATCTAATGAACCGTCAGCTTACATGGTGTGGGCATGTTGCGCGGATGACAGACGATAGAATGGCGAAGAGAATATTCTATTCTGAACTCAAGGATGGCAAGCGAAAGCCGGGTGGCCAGTTCCTTCGTTACAAAGATGTTCAGAAAAGACACATGAAGAGATGTAACATCAAGCCTTCTACATGGGAAGACCAAGCATATAATCGCCAAGGATGGAGAAATCTGGTGCGTACAAAAATCTCAAAGTTTGAGGATCGGAGAAGGTCGGAGCTTGATAAGAAGCGAGAAGACCTGAAGGCCAGGCCACCTGCGGCCATACAATATAATTACGTAAACGGTGCCTTGACATGTCCACAATGCTTCCGTACATTTGCAGCAAAAATAGGATATGCCAGCCACATGAGGGCACATAATAGGGCAGAACATCAGATGCCCTCCAGATACTAGGAGTTCTTCCCAAGCAGTCGCCGTGGCCGAAATCGGCTAGGAGGACATCATCATCAATATAATAGTTATATAATAGTTTACCTATTTATACTTTATTTCTTAGTGCGCATGATGCGCTGGACACTAAACTAATTTACAAAATAATAAAACTAACTTAAAAAAAATAATAATTATTAACTAATTTAAAAAATAATAATTAATTCAATTTAAATGAATATTTGTCCATATCACGGCGACTAAATAATCAGTGATTTATTTTTATACAAGCTTTTAAAATTGTATGTACGTAACATTATTTTATTTTATATCATATTAAGTTAGTAACATTATTTTATTTTATATCATATTAGGTTATGTTATATTAAGTTAAGTGTAAAGAGCTTGGTGTAAGTTTTAAAAATATTTATGAATTTAAACTGTTTTAAATCCATAACCACTATACTCGTGTGCCATAACCGTCACTTATTATTGATTTTTTTTTAGAATTTTAATAATAAATTTTGATATACACATATTTCCATGTAATTTTAATTTTCCAATAGATATAGCAAGGGAATGTAACCCACCTGAACAAAAAAGTACAGAAACCATAGAGATAATATCTATGGCAGAAACAAACATACAATTAACGTTCTCTGTGTACTGACTGACTGCGTATCGTAGATAATAATAAAACCGGCCAAGTGCTAGTCGGACTTGCGCACCGAGGGTTCCGTACAAACCTGTAGTAAGCTTTTAATACGATTAAAGAATTTAATGAACCGCAAAACTAACTTTGTTTGAACTTTGTTCCTGTAATATATACACAAGCTTCTATTGACCATATTATAATTATTTCAGACTAGCTGATGCCCGCGACTTCGTCCGCGTGGATTGAGGTTTTTCGGTTCCCGCGGGAACTCTTTAATTTTCCGGGATAAAAAGTAGCCTATGTGCTATTCCAGACTATAATCTATCTCTGTGCCAAATTTCATCCAGATCCGTTCATCCGTTGGAGCGTGATTGAGTAACAAACATACATCCATACATCCAAACTTTCGCATTTATAATATTTATTTGATTTTTCAATTGGTAAACTTCGGAGATAAGGGGGGGGTGGGGGGGGGGGGGCGGTATTTTTTTCGACATTTTGCCCGATAAATCAAAAACTATTATGCATAAAAATAAATAAAAATCTGTTTTAGAATGTAGAAGTAGGTATAGCCCTTTCATATGATATCCCACTCAGTATAGTTATCATACTTTGAAATTTCAAACCCCCGGTATCCCCCTTTTTTAATTAAACTAAAAATAATTTTCGATTTTTTTTTTATTTTATTGATGTTAGGCCACTATTATACACAACTATTCCAAATTTCATGTCGATAGCTTTAATAGTTACTGAAATAATCGACTGTGACAGACGGACGGACGGACGGACGGACGGCCGGAGAAAGTCGCACCATAAGGGTTCCATTTTTACCATTTTGGTACGGAACCCTAAAAATTATCACTTTCAGGAGTCAAAAGAGCGACGACGACGACATTATGGATAACTAGCTGATGCCCGCGACTTCGTCCGCGTGGATTGAGGTTTTTCGGTTCCCGCGGGAACTCTTTAATTTTTCGGGATAAAAAGTAGCCTATGTGCTATTCCAGACTATAATCTATCTCTGTGCCAAATTTCATCCAGATCCGTTCATCCGTTGGAGCGTGATTGAGTAACAAACATACATCCATACATCCATCCATCCAAACTTTCGCATTTATAATATTTATTTGATATATTTGATATTTGATAATGGGTAGGTTTTCCACTCAGCACCTTTTGTGAAAACGACTTATAAGTAGGTCAGTACTTGGTACGTTATTCACCGTGTTAGTCATGCGCTAGAAAAGTTCTATAAATCCCGGGGAAGCGTAGGCAACTTTTAATCCCGGAAAGTTAAGGAATTCCCGCGGGAATTAAAAAGTCTTAATCCACGCAAACGAAGTCGCGGGCTATAATATGTCATCTAGTATTCTGTACTCTATTTCAATGTCATCCGAGAGTTTCAATGTCCACCTCACACCGCCAAGGGTACATAATCTATACTAATTATAAATGCGAAAGTTTGGATGGATGGATGGATGGATGCATGTTTGTAACCCAATCACGCCAGAACGGCTGAACGAATCTGGATGTATAGCACAAAGAAAGATCATAGTCTGGAATAACACATAGGCTACTTTTTATCCCGGAAAATTAGTTCCCGCGGGAACCAAAAAACCTCAATCCACATGGACCAAGTTGCGGGCATTAGCTAGTACTTACCATAAATCATACACGTGTCTGCTTAATATCAACTCAACCGGACATAATATTATATTGGAAGTACCCAAAAAATCTGTTACCATTTTAGATGGAAACAAAATTCGAACAATTTCATTTCATTTCAAAGAATAAAAAAGCTAAAGCTTTGAAAAAGCTATAATAATCTCGTAAGTTGCCAGTTTTAATCGCCTGGAAGGTTTTAGAAGGATAATGCTAACATAAAATTTCTTCTTTGAGTTGGTTGCTTTTCTACACACAAGTAAATCGTTTTGTTATCCTTCTTTGAGCTGGACGGAAACGGAATGTAAGTATGGTCTATGATCCTCTCACGCTGATTTTGCCTTTAACCGGTGAGAAATCCATACTTCCATACTAATATTATAAATGCGAAAGTGTGTCTGCCTTTCTGTCTGTCTGTCTGTCTGTCTGTCTGCTACGCTTTCCCGGTCCATATTTTCAACCGATTTTGCTGAAATTTGGTATAGAGGTAGGTTATATCTCGGGGAAGGACATATTATCACATAGCCTACTTTTAATCCCGGAAAATTAAGGAGTTCCCGCGGGAATCTAAAAACTCTAATTCACGCAGACGAAGTCGCGGGCAGCATCTAGTAGGTACCTGGATACTTAAATAAATGTAAATTTTTCTGCGAAACATGATAACATTTCTTAAATTACTGACCTTACTCAACCTCATATTATCCTCTACTAATATTATACATTTGAAAGTGTGTTTGTCTGTCTGTCTGCTACGCTTTCACGGCTCATCTGTTTAACCGATTTTGATGAAATTTGGTACAGGGATAGGTTGTATCCCAGGGAAGGACATGGGCTAATTTTTATCCCGGAAAATTAAACAGTTCCCGCGGGAATGAAAAAACTTTATTCACTCGTATACAATAAAAGCTGCTGAGAACCTTGAGTAGGTATCTCCATGTTGTAAGGATGTATTAATATGGTAGTTTTTGAAGTGTGAAGATTTTAAAAGGTTTTATCAAAATAATGCATACTGGGATCGTACATCTTTTGAAAAACTGCTACGGCGTAGCTTCACTTACCCTCTCGCTTCGGAGAATTAGATTTTTGTCAGGTTCAATAATTATTATTTTTAGTCCAGGAAACCAAATTAAAAAAACAGTGTAAACGTGTTGTTATCTAGGGTATCTTATTTCTGTGGAGTAATACCATTTACACATTAAAAGCGAGGATTCAAAGAATGCCGTCTCTCTATAAACCCTCCCTTTACCCTCTTTGAGGGAGGCTATGACGTCATTGCCCCAGAGTCTCTGACATTTAGATCAGATCACAACGTTTATTCCAAATTGAACTTTAACACACATTATTAAAGTTGTAAATGCGAATACTGTAGAGAGTAGTGGCAAATAAAATTGGATCACAAAATGCTTGTCGGATTTATACAAAAATAATATTTTGTTGAAATAGCGTTACGATTAAAATAGTTTTCATAACATAATTTTCAACTTTACGTCATCTTATATATAAAAATGAATTGCTGTTCGTTTGTCTGGCTAAAACTCGAGAACGGCTGGGCCGATTTAGCTGATTTTGGTTTTGAAATGTTTGTCGTGGTCCAGGGAAGGTTTAAACGTTGAGAAAATATGGAAAACTTGCGAGAAAGATAGTAAAAAACAACAATTTCATTTTCCCATATAAACTGTTCTACCTACTGTCCTGTCAAACATTTGACGTTCGTCCCTTCGTCGGTACGGTAGACTTGGGTCCACCACCACTCGAATTGAAGCACGTATTAAATTAAGGGTTTTGAATCGACAACATATATCCACATTACTCGGATTATCCGGATTATCGCCTATTTAAATTTTAATATTTTGATGATTGTTATTGTATTGACATAATTTGATGGTTGTCATTGTTTGGAATGCAAATATTGGGTGTGTTCCGAAATACACTGCGAGCACTGTAAGTCCCCAGTAAAGAGCACTGACAGTGCTCGCAGTGCTTATATCGGAACACCCACAAAAATAAGTCTTTATTGTGCTATTTCACCCTCACAACATCTGTTTTGTTGGAATGCAAAAAAAAAATCTGATTGTCAGTTGGTTGTCGAATGTTTATATTTCATGGTAGCGGTAACACCGAAACGGATCGACTTTTCGAGCACATCCAACAAGCGATCGACTATGTGCTCGAGCAAATTCCCTCCAGTTTCTTTACGACTTGCCGAAGCAATCCGTTCGCACGAACGTTGCTTTACTCGGAGATGCCACGTTATTACACTTGGAACGCTTCATCGAAGAAATTTCTACGTCGGAGGCAAGGCGATGCGGTTCCTGATCATTCGGATATGCGTTCTACTGATGCTCTTGGTCGTATTTACACAGTTCATCCAAAGAATGATGGATGTTTCTATTTGCGGTTGTTGCTGGTAAATGTTCGTGGCCAACATCATTTAAATCACTACGAACTGTTAATGGTATAGTGTGCCACAGGTCCATGAGTGTGCCTAACATTTCGTGCAGCATGTCAAGAGCTCAATTTGCTTGAAAACGATACTCATTGGGACACGACAATCGCTGAAGCAATTATTTCTGCATCTCCAAGTCAGATACGCACATTATTTGCGATCATCATTTCTACATGTTTCCCCTCTAATCCACGTGACCTGTGGAACAAATACAAAGATAACATGGCAGAAGACATTTTACATCAAATTCGTGTCAGTTCAAGACATCCTGATCTTGAGGCGAATGAGGAGATGCATAACCAGGCTTAGCTCTTGATCGAAGATATGTGTTACCTCATGTGCAGCAGTTTGTTAGTCAAGTTAGGAATGCCAGCGCCAGATCGCGGAGTGAATGACGAATTTAATAGAGAATTTAATGAAAGTGAATATGATCGATATGAATTAGACCAATCAGTTCAAACGAATGTACCCTGTTAAACCCAAAACAGAAGGAAGTCCATGATACATTAATTAATGCAATTGATGATGGAAATGGTGGCTTATTTTTCCTGGATGCCCCTGGTGGAACTGGAAAGACATTCCTCATGTCATTGATTTTGGCCACTGTTCGTGCGAGATCCGAAATTGCGGTACTAGAGCAGTTGCTTCTTCTGGAATAGCGGCCACGTTGATAGAAGGATGCCGTACGGCTCATTCAGCGTTAAAATTGCCATTAAATCTTCAAACTACTGAACAACCGACATGTAACATTGCAAAACACTCTGCAATGGCAAAAGTTTTAGTAGCCGCAAAAATCATCATAATATGGGACGAATGCACAATGGCGCACAAACGCGCATTGGAAGCTCTTGATCGAACCTTAAAAGATCTGCGCAATGACTGTAGAATTTTTGGTGGCGCAATGATTTTACTATCTGGCGATTTCCGTCAAACACTGCCAGTCATTCCAAGATCGACTGCTGCCGATGAAATAAACGCTTGCCTCAAATCATCAAATCTGTGGTGCTATGTGAAGAAACTTCAACTGGCAGCAAACAGGAGAGTTGCATTGTTGAACGACCCATCTGCTGAAGATTTCTCCAAGTAATTGCTGACTATCGGTAATGGCCGTGTTCCTGTCGACGATCGAGCGGATTAATTTCATTTCCACCGAATTTTTGCAATTTCTTCTCATCGAAAGACGAGCTCATCAGCAAAGTATTTCCGAACATCATTGCTAACCACAAAAATAACAAATGGGCAAGCGAGCGAGCAATTTTGGCGGCTCAGAAAAAAGATGTGAATGACTTAAACTTTTTATATAAGTCGTATATCACAAGGTGCTTCAATGAAGAGAATTAAACCGAGTGCATCCCATGCTGCGCAATATGTACCTACATAGGTAGTTTAATTCAATCATGTCTTGCTGACACACGCGATTGATATACTTAATTTTTGTACATTTTTATTTCTTTTTGTGTTATTATCTTAATAAAGAGCTGAACTTAATATTTATTTTGTATTCATTGTATTACTTTCATAAAATAAGTTCAGCTAATCTGTAACACGGCATTCATTGACTGTTAGGCGGTACGAAGTTCGCCGGGTCAGCTAGTTTATTTATAAGTTTGAACTTTGTTCTTATTTCGATATTTGGAGCATTCCAAATAGTTTAACTGTTTAGGTAACTTTCAAAGAACTTAATTGTACTGAAATCCGAAAGGTCAACAGTTCATCCACAGTCCACACTCGTTGCACTACTATTGTAAGTATCTACGAGTATAGTACCTAGTACTCGCAGTACTTTTACAAGCTTTACAGTTTACCTACGCTTAGTTGTAGGGGAAAAGGTACTGTTAGCTATTCTATTATGTAACCTTTCTTACTTTTAAGAATGTGTAACGTAGCGGGGACGGAAGTAATACGCCGTGTAGCAAGAAGATAGAAGTTTATTTTCGTATGTACAATACTTTGTAGCTTAACTAGGGTTGAGTACGCTAATACCGGCAGCCGAAACGAAGGGCCGTCTGTGAAAGTCGTCCGCTATCGTTTAGGAGCCTAGGTATGTAGCTTGGTATAGGAGAGCCGTCTGCTCCTATAAGTGTACTGGCCTAACCGAAGGAATCCTTGATTGGATTGAGGATTCGAATTGACAAACATTATCCACCTCCGGTACTTAAGTTATGGAAAACACGAACCGGTAGCGCGAGTCAGGCAACTAGTGGCGCCACCTGTTGTCACAATACTACACTAGAATATCCATTTTGTTACACACTCCCCCTCTGTTCCCGAAGGCGACCCGACGAGGAGAACAGTACGAAACTAAGTACGTTTCTTAGGGCAACCACGGTGTTTTCCAGCTCGGTGGGTTCTTCCTCTGGCTCCCCCTGCACCAATACCCTTTCTAAGGTGCTCGTCAGAGGTAGGAGGAGACAGACGGATAGAACTAATGCCTATGTCATCCCCTGTGTATCCGGGGTACAGCGCCGTTGACAGAGGAGAAAGATCAACTCTGGTTTCGTTGATGGCTCTCACTGCATCTGCATTTGTTACAAATGTATTTAATTGAATATAGTCCATTCCTTCCACAGTAAAACCTAAGCGTAAAAAATTTCGGTAAATACAGGAATCATAAATATCGATATTTAAAGTCCAAAACAGCTTTTATTTTTCGTTTTTGGGCAACAAGGTGAAATTATTGAACGGATTTGAATATAGTTTGGCATATTATGTAGCTACCAAATAGGTAGGTAGTGGTACATACTCTGAATAAGCATTTACTTTTTCGTCGATGTTACCCAATAACTTCATGAAATCTATTACGACGATACAACATACGATTAAACTGTGAGTAGGTAATAGGTATAGTACGCGCGCGAGTTGAATGCAGCCGGGGCCTGAGGTGACACATACCTAAGCTCTGCATTCTACTCGCACGCGAACTATAGGTACGCTTTCGACACACAAATTGACCCTACCGGGAATCGAACCACGGACCTTCCACGTTAAGAAAACAGCGCTCTACACTGTGCCAGGGAGGTCGTCGAAAATATAATTATTATTCATCTTTGAATAATAATTATATTTTCGACGACCTCCATGTGTACTCGACATTTAGTTAAAAAGTAAGTAAGTAAGTAAGTTAAGTAGTAAAAGTTTAGATTAATACTTAAACTTATCCACCTAGAGTCTAGACCAATAAAATAGGTATACACGCACAATTTTGGTAAGTAGGTCTAGGTACCTCCCCGGCGCAGCGTTTCTAGTGCTGTGGTCTTTTATCGGGATCTTTGGTGGCCCCGGGTTCGAACGCTGCACTGGCAATGCTGGCAGGTGCAATCTGGGAATTTATAATTTCTAAAGTGTCACTGTACCCCTGTACTTTGCCGGTAGGCAAAGACGTGCCGCTAAGTGATTTACCATTTCGATACGCATACGATGCCGTAACGAAAACGTTATGGATAAAACTGCCATATTAATATCACTATTCTCTACCAAGTTAAAGCCAGCAGCATCTTAGCCTGCATTTTACCACGTGAGATCGCAGTTGAACTAATTGTAGTGGAAAAAAAGAGTTAGTACTTTAGACTTACCTATTCTAATTTCTATGCACATACTCGTAGCACGATTTGCAATGGCAATTCGTACGTAGTTATAGCTATGTATTCTGTGTTATGGTCCTTACATAGAGATACCTACTACATATATTATCTCTATGGGTCCTTACATTAAAGGCACACTGCGAACCATGCTTTGAAGTTTTTTGGCTTCCATTCAGTTCGGTTCAGGTTGATTTCAGGCTTGATATAAGGCTAAGTAGGTAACTAAATTTTTCACCTCTCATGCTCTAAAAAGATGTCATTATAGCTTAGCGTAGGCGGACTAAAGTTAGCATTTAGGGTCTAGGGATTAAAGTAATTTTTTTTTAATAATTGCTGGCGTTACCAATTTATAGGTAGTAAATGGGTAGGTACTAGGTAGTAAAAATGTATAGTCTATGGTGAATATCAACGGCCCAAATGAATGTCACAGACACAGTCTAAGAAGTCAGTTCTTTCCTACCAGTCGTTCAACGAAGGCATTTAGACAAAGCAAAGCTGCGGGGTGACAGGGGCGTAACGAATGAAACTAGCAGAATTTTTATAATACAAAATTCTATGACTCTAATGTATTTTAAGCAGTACCGTACATCTAGGATTGCTAAAACTGACATGGTATGATGGTAGTCAGGTCTGACATTTGTGTGAGCGTCGACCCACTGTATGAAATGAATAAATAGTTACGCTATGTTACACAGAATGATCTACTTTTTTATTATGTTCCATTTTTGAAATAATTTGCACGCAATCACCTAGTATATTATGGTTCTTAATGTATTTTTTTTTTAATTCCTTCTTGTTAACAGGAGAAAAATAAAGTTGGTATTGCGGATTGCCGCGAAATCTCTAGATTTTTATTGTAATTAATTACATTTATTTAAACTTTAAAGGAAATTAATTACATTTATTTAAACTTTATTTAATCCATTTCGGATTTTGATGCACAATTCGTAATACAAGGTAAAGGCATAGGGTAAAGTGAATGTGACTATTTATATGTTAATATTATCAAGTGAAAATAAAGATCTTACTCCTACTAATGTAACAACAGAATGGCAAAAAAATAATTAAAAATCGTTATTTATTTTATTTTCTCGAAGTCGAAGTGAAAAGTAGAGTGTTTACCACGGGACTAAAAGCCATTCTACTCGATTCTATAGCATACCTCGCTACGCTCGGTAAGCTAAATATCTCGTATGAAATGGCTCATTTTAGTCCCTTGATGAACAATCTACTATTATGCGCACCACATTCTCCAGCGTGTTATTTGTTTTATTAGCAACATAAATACCGTCTTTGGCACTAAAATAAGCTACACCTTTGTTGTTCACTTCAATGGCTCGAAAAAATTTAGACTCTCCATAAAAGATCCGATGATCGGTGCCATTCTTGATTCTGTACAAGCCAGTTTAATTTGTGATGAAAGTATCATCGTCCCCATCGATAACGAATTGATATATTTTTTCGTGAATATATTTCTGATGTAGGTACAGTTTCCACGCCATGTTTACCATGAATACACTTGTAGAGATGCTGCGATGGATAGCTTAAGAAGTATAGATGATGCTTGAAGAACATGCCCCAAATATTATGATTGTGAACGATTTTTTCTACTATGCTATTTGGTTTGAGGTGCTGCTTATAAATACCATCACAGATCACTGCCTCTAAAGAAAATGATATTATCTTCATTGTCGACTGCGATGGCGAAACCATTTTTCACTACTGGAACATTTGCGTGTTTCATATGATCTTTCTTTATGTAGCCAATTTCAAATGTATCCTTGGTGTCGTTTCCAGTGTTGTAACTGAAGAAAACCTTGTGTTCTTAAATATGGTCATAGGCTAATTGATATGGGCGATTTAACCACATGCCTATTTACATGTTTTATATGAGGTTTATTGTTTAAATGTACTTCTTTACATATGGTATTTGTTTGATTGGCATGAACAGCAACAATTAGGAACAAGATCAATTTTATTATCATTTTAAACGGATTCATTATTTCAGGGAATTTATCAACACAAACCACGTTCGCTGCGGTTCTACGCTATATCACAATATGATACTCAATCGCAATCATGGGTCTTAGTTGTAATCATTGGCGTATCTAGGGTTATTTTCCAGGGGGGGCCTGGGCCCCACTACTACTACAAAAAAATCTAACTACGACAGACTGGAAGTTCTAGTTTCGTATTTTAACATTTATCCTTCAACTATTCTTCGGAGATTATGTCAAAAGTTCAAAACATGAAACAAATGGCACATGAGTAGATAAACGGAATTATCTACTCATGTGCAAATGGTGCAGAATTAGGGCTTCCATTACCGGGATCCCGTACTTTTTTCGCCGGTTTTCAATACCAGTATTGAAATGTCTAATACCGGGATACCGGTATTGGTGACACTATTTATACGAAACAGTGACTATTGCATATATTTCTTGGTAACTGCCACTGTTCTTGTATCTGAAGCACATTAGCTCAAAAAGAGCGCCTTCATTGCTTAAAACCAGTGAACAAAAGTAGTTTTTGTTCACTCCGAGGGAAAGATTAGTGTTTGAATTTAGATCCCTGTGGCTTGGTATTTCTATTTCATTGTCTCTCAAACGTTCAGAAATCTGTTATAATAACTAATGCATATTTTGTTATGATTTGATGATGATGAATTTTAGATGAATTTGTGATTTAACTAAATTATCGTTTTCTTCGACTTCAATCGACTTCTTACAAAAATATCGTTTTTTACTCATTTAGTAACTACAATACATTTTACTAACTTACTAAACTAGGTTTAACGCTCAACGACCTCTGCAGAAATTCTCAACAGGTGAGCCTAAAAAATATTAAGAGCAAGACGAAGATCATGTCTAATGATCACATTCAGCCCCACCCAGTGTTAGTTGAGAGCTCTGCACTTGAAATTGTTGATGAGTGCATATACCTGGGACATACAGTCCAGTTGCGTAGGTCCAATTTCGAGGAAGAGGTCAACCGCCGAATTCAACTCGGCTGGGCAGCGTTCGGGACAATCCGCGACATCTTCTCGTTCAAAATTCTCCAGTGCCTGAAGACGAAAGTTTTCGAACAGTCCGTGTTGCCAGTGATGACTTACGGCTCCGAAACATGGTCGCTAACTATGGGCCTGATAAGAAGGCTCAGGGTCTCTCAGCGGGCGATGGAGAGAGCCATGCTTGGAGTATCTCTGCGTGATCAAATCAGAAATGAAGAGATCCGAAGGCGAACCAGAGTAATCGACATAGCACAAGGAGTACTTATAGGTAGTATTTAAAAAAATGATGTGATGGAGTTTCAGAACGTTACGTGGTCCGTAATTTTCACCTTAAACATGTAAAAAACGATATTTTCGTAAGAATTAAGTCAACGCATAAATAACTATCTCAAAATACAAATAAATCTGAAAATCAATACTTGGTGATTTTTAAAGAAAATACAATTTCATAAAATATTGCTTATAATAAAATAGAGGTAAGGGAGTTAAATAGACATACCAATCCACAGCATTCTAAATCCGAAATAATTTTTCCCATTTTGAGTTAATTTGGTGAATTTTTTTTTTATGAAAAAACTGTTTGATAAGCTTCCGTTTGCTTCAGAAAATACTAGTTTTAAATTTTAAAAAAATTTAAGTTTTTTCCAATACCGGGATTCCGGTATTGAGAAAAATCTTTCCGGTATTAATACCGGTATTGAAAAAACCGGTATTCGAAAGCCCTAGTGCAGATTCGTCATCTTGCCGTAAGGCCCTGGTTCCTGAGATTCCATGGTCGATGATCGCAAGGCAGAGTCGCAAGAGAGAGTTATTTAACTCTGAAGCCTACTGAACCTAAGATTTTGAAAACATCCAAAAAATGATTTCTTAAATATTGCAGGAAAATTTATAACTCAAAAGTCTACGGTCTTAGTGTCCAGCCTAGAATTTAGAATCGGTAACCCAAAATGCTGGGATTCCTGGGGTGGGCACTAGACCATTCTGGGGTGGGCACGGCCCACCCGGCCCCCCCCCTGTATACGCCACTGGTTGTAATCGATTCAATGGGCGTCTGTTATGACAATGTAATTAGATAATGGAGGATTTCATAAGCATACATAGGTTGGATCATATCCGTTTCTATTCTGGAATGATGTTACTACTCTTGAACGTTGTTAACTATAAAATCACGATTGAAATTTTGTGGATGATTCCTGTTCTGATGATAAAAACAAATAAATAAATAGTTATTGGCCACCATTTGTAGAATTTTCTTTTGTCGTAGCAAATACCAGGATCCCATAAGTGAGTAGAGATTGTTCGTAGGCGGAAGAGGAGGGGAGGGGCCGATTTCACTCCCTTTGTAAGAGGGTTGTTCCCTCTCATTGATTTTACCCTATCATACGACACAGTCTAGGAACAACAGTCATTTCATATATATGTACCTACATAATATTTGATGTTGGATCGAGTCGAGAACATTTTTGGTCATGGCTTTGAATCGCTTTAGTCATTTTAAGTGTAATTTTAGCAATCATAAATCGGATCCCAAAAATAAGTATGTAATGTATAGTTCGCGCACGAGTTGAATGCAGAGCAATTGTATGGTGACACATACAATTGCTCAGCATTCAACTCGCGCGCGAACTGTAGGTAAGTATACAAATGTTAACTTTTGTTTACTAGTATAGGTAATATATTATGATCTCTTTGGACAAAGCCCTCGTATAATATTATGATATTAGTTTAATGTTTGTTTGTTTTATTTTGTTTTATTTTGTGTCTATTTTTAATTTTAAGGTATTTGTAGCCTGGGCAGACGAATTGGGCAACTGTAATGTCTCCCCAGGCATGTTTCACAAATAAAGAATAAAGAATAAAGAAGAATAACTTCACATACAGATAGGTAAGTTCGTTTAATCATGAATTGTGGCCTTCTCGGTTTTCGGGTAATTTTTAGTTTTTGACACCTAGGCAATTGAGAATAGGTACCTACTTAATTATTGGATACAAATTTACAGAAAAAAAAGGAAAATTAAAAGAACTATATCATACATAGGTACTTATGTATATACTATTAACTCTGTCCCATGCCTATGTTGCAGAGTTAATCGTAGGTATTATTTAAGTAAGTATCAATCTCACCATATACATAGTTGCAGTGATGTAGAATGACGTGGAACTTATATTTTTATACTGTCATGTACTCGTAGTTCGTAGCCAGTGGGAGGAATTCTGAGCCGTCGCCGCCTGCTGAGCTTCCGGATATGTAGACTGCCAACTCTTCATGAAATTCTAGTAACAATATTTTCAATAGGTCGTAGCCTCGTAGCATGGCCTCTTTAAGCTCGTAGCAGCCTTAACTATGACGTCAAGAAAAATCCGAAAGTTTTCAAAATGAAAATTGTTTTTGGTGGACAATGGTCAAGGCAACCGTGAAAATGTATGCCGGGAAATCGTCACCGGAGGTCGATTTTATTCGGAATACATGACTTGGGAAGAAGTGTTTCGTAGCACCCAGCATCCGAGAAAGTCGGCGCAATTTCTGCGCAGTTGTGTTAACTAAAACTAGGGACTGGAGAAGTCTTCCCGCAATCCCGCAAACAACCCACATCACTTTGCTAAGTTCCTGGTATTTGTGCGATGTGCGAAATATTTTTGCTATTCGAAAACGCCAGGCGGTAATGAAAAAAATTTAGCCATGACGTTTATATTTAGATCTTTATTTTTATTTGTCTCTGTGGTATGTTTTAATATTAGGTATATATAAAAAATATTCTGCCAAAATATTACAGAGCATTTTTAGAAAAACTGGCATATATATTATGCATATTATATTTACCGAGGCAATCTTCTACTCACTGGTGAAGATGGCTTATTAGCTTTGGCGCAACAGAAAGCTAAAAATCTAGGGAAGATGAAGAAAGAAAAAAAAAATATTAATGTGCTAGTTCTTTATTTAAAATTATTTAGGTAGGTATTTAGGTACGTATCACTGAATAAAAAATTAATTAATGCTATCAAATTATACTAGGAAATTAGGTACTTACTTAAACACTAAAATTTATTTTTATAAGTTTTTAAATTTATTTATTGTTATACTTCACAAGCTCCAGTGGAGGAAACTGTGACGGTTCCCCTCACGTAGGTGACGTCATCGCGGCAATCACAACCATCCTAAAAAGATACAAAATATGCACGGAATGGAATACAGGTCTGGCCTAGAGGCTAGTTTTTATTCCGGAATATCTAGGGTTCCGGAATAAAAAGTCTATGTCTCTATCCGGGATACAAGCTATTTCTGTACCAAATTACGTCAAAATCGGTTAACCAGATGAGCCGTGAAAAGTTAACAGACAGAATAGATACGCTTTTGCATTTATTAGGTACATTATATTATTGTAGATTTACTACTCTGAAAAACCAAAATAGTTTACGGGCTTTAGAGCCAATTTTTTTTAAATCATCTTTTTTTTAAAATCATCCGTTAGGTTCACTGCGAGTTGTTTAAACTCCTGTGCGTATGGAAAATTGGGAACTAACAGAATCAATTGTGCGTTGACTCCAAAATGTTGATATTTTAATATACACCTCTGCAACAATCACAAATAGATAAAGTTTGCCAAGTTATAACACGTTTAATACCGTGAGGCTGTCTAGGCTACTGTTATAGGGTAGGTACGCTTCAACCTGTACGAAATACAGGGTACAGAATTACAGATAGCAACCCGGAAAAATAACGATAAAATAAACAAAAAAATATAAATGACTAGATGATGCCCGCGACTTTCCGCGTGGATTAAGGTTTCTGATTCTTTAATTTTCCGGGATAAAAGTAGCCTATGTCCTTCCCCAGGATACAAACTATCCCTATACCAAATGTCATCAAAATCGGTTGAACAGATAGGCCGTGAAAGCGTATCAGACAGACAGAGAGACAGAAAGAACGACACACTTTCGCATTTATAATATTGGTATTAGTATGGATAACTTACAAAAATATCGTCAAGTGTGGTGCACTCAGGACTTTGTTCATAGAAGTGTACTTTCTGAAGGTTATGTTTTATGATCTCATCCGATGTTCGCTTCTCATCGTCGTGTGTCACTAATTTAGTTGCTAGGCCTTTATTGTTGCGCTTAACAATGACATTCTCATCATTCATCTCTGTAACAACTGGACCGAATATAGCTTTGTCTATGTAAGAGCAGTAGCTATCTTCATTGCTTTGAGATCCATTTCCTATGTTATCCTTTAAATTTTCCTTTTTTCTTTCATCTTCATCGTTTTCGTTGTTGCCAAGATAATTTTGGTATAGCTGATCACTATTGGGTAGTGATCTAGGTTTGGATCTATTACGTGATCTTCTTATTCTCACGTAAACCTCAGTCAAGTATTCAAATTTGAGAAAATATGCCATAATGTCGGCTACGCTAGCTGATCCGCTTTTTCCACTCTTTTTGTGTAGGAAAAACATTTGGTTGGTGGGCGGATTTCCATACAAATAATACGCTGGAAAAGAAATGAATGCAGATATTATGTATATTGTTTACCATTGGTCTTTCGCGTGAAGCTATACTAACCGATTTTAACTGAATTTACCAAATTAAACCAGTATATTTCTCTTTTTTTATTACTAAGGAATTTAGTATATATATACTACATAATTATTAATTATATATTCATTTGTATATTTCTCTATTCTCAGTATTTAAAAATCAAAAGTCTCTTGATGGGAGGTTGAGGCCCATTGAAGGGGCCCCCAGATTTTGAGAAGTCCTTTAGTAAAAACCTACAGCTGCAGTGGTTGAGGTTCCCCATAGCCTATATCAAACCGCCACGATATATTCATTAAAAATCTCATAGTAATTACATTCTTATAAAGATCTAAGGGCCCAAACCGGGAGCCAAAAGCTTTTCATAGGCTAAAACTGCCACATTGCGTGTCATTACACCACAGTTCATCCCCCATTTTCTACTCAGTGAATAACAAAAATGTAAGCCACTGACTTATATTTACTGATTGAAGGTTTGGTATGAAATAAAAAAAGGATAATTTCTTAGCAAACCTTCAATGGATTACTATTGGATGGACTAATATTATAAATGCGAAAGTGTGTCTGTCTGTTTGCTTTCACGGCTCATCGTTTTAACCAATTTTGATAAAATTGAGTACAGAGATATAGGTTGTATCTTGCGGAAGGACATATGCTACTTTCTATCCCGGAAAATTAAATAGTTTTCTCGGGAAACGCGGACAAAGTCGCGGGCGTCATCTAGTAAAAAATAAGTGTCAGTACTGGCTTTTATTTTTTAATAGGCACTGATTTAGAGAATAGGGCTGCTGTAGTTGGTTTGCAACTCGTTGACACTCTTACCGGTTTTGGAAGCACACAAGCAAGGCGTTAGAAGAGGCGAGTTCTCGGCGAGCTGACTGGCCGGCGCGCTCCGAGACGTCCTGCAGAAATGGTTGCTGTTCCAAGTCGTGTCAGTGTATGGTATTGAATTTGAGGCGGACTCTGCTTCCACCCACTTTGACGATTCGCGCAGTGAGAAGAATGTGAGGGTTATCACAGCCTGGATGACATAAATACACCATAAATCGTAATTTGTACAAACGATTGTAATGGGCAAAAGTTTCAGGAACAGTGCCTATATATATAGGCCATATGGGGCTTTGGTACAAATTAAATCTACCTTGTTTTTTAAGTTGACCTTTAAAACAAGCTAAAGGAGTTTAATCGTAGTATATTTGGGAAAATACTGCGAGTCCGAGGAAGTAGGTACAAGTAAATAAATTAGTATAGTATGTAAAGTAGAAGTAAAGACAATGCAAACGAAACACGTCACTAACGCCGTGCTTTTTACTTTGTTTGAAACAACACGGCGGCGGGCGCTGACCTTAGTAGTGCCAAAATTGTGGTGGTGGTGAGCGGTGACTATATAATATTATATATAGTATAGTCACATAGTGCATAAAATGATCTATCACGTCTCAACAGGGCTTTTTTGCATGGGTGTAGTTGAGGACCTGGAGAGTGACATCGGCTATTTTTTATCACCAAAAGTTATGGAATTCCCGTGGGAATTAATTAATCTGATTCCACGCGGACGAAGTCGCGGGCATCAGCTAGTAGATTTGTAAAAGAAGTCTTACCATTATAAAGCAAGCAGCAGCGCATAGCGTAGCAGATAAAGGGAACCCATATTGTTCTGCGAGAGCTCCTCCCAGTGCGGGTCCCAGCACTTCACCCAGCGAGTAGCAACATGACCATACTCCCGCCACTGCGCTGTAGGTCGCTAGTGCTTCGGGACAACCACCTTCGTAGCTGAAATTTTAAATATTGGATAGAAGCAGGCGATATTTTGCGGAAGTCCACGATAATGAAGGAACTACTTAGAAGTTTAATTCGCTATAATTACCTATAATTGTCCTATTTGTCATTTGTCAATGATTTACCTATTGTCGCGGATTATAGCGAAATAAAATTTTAAAATTGAAGTAGGTAGATACTTACGATTCTTATGTCGAGTTCCCTGGCGCCTTATTTATGAAAAGGGGTTCGATCCCCAGCAGGGTTTATTTGAGAATTCGGGGAATTTGTATGCTCTGAATTCTCTGATCTCGCTTGGTGGGAACCTTCGGCCGTGGCAAGTTACCTACTTCCCTATCGTCAAAGACGTGATGCCAGCGATTTAGTGTTTCAGTACGATGTCGTGTATAAACTGACACGGCCCACATTAACGCTCTAGAGTCAGCCCGCTACTATTTTAGACTGGATCATCACTTACCACCATTGCCTTGTTATGGTGGAATAAAAAAATACTTTTGGCGGGAATCTTGATGTTTGGTGAATAACGTGACAAACCTGCGTAGCACAGCAAACTTCATTCATGTTAGTTTTTGCCTGCAACCTGTGGTAAATGATTTGATATTTAATGCTACACGGCATCGTACCGTAACGCTATTTGTCGATCGGGTTCTAACCGGCCACGACCTAAACCTGCCACCAGACAGTCAATTTTCACCCATTTTTCAGAATCACAGAGCTTAACACTGCTCCAGGGAGATCGCGTCATGTATAAGTAACGCCTAAGAACCATACAACATTCTACTATGTAGTTTTTTCCTTCCCCTCACAGCCCAAGAATATTTACATAACGATTGTACTGTACTGTACGAATAAAAAGTATTCAATCTGCAAAAGGCATTTAACGTAGGTAATCAGTAGGTATACTCACATGGAACTAGTCAAAACTCCTTGAAATGTGGGTAACAGCGTCAGCGCAACTGACATTCCTAGGATAGAAAGTGCAACTAGGTCCAACCATAAGTCCCTGGAAAAGACAATGATAGTGTTGGCTAGAAGTAAATAAAATAAATTAATATTATAAATCAAGATTCGCGATCATGTAAAATATTTTTCTTACCTTGGAAGACCAGGTATAAAGGGGCATGGACCAAGGAGTAATAGGCCAATAGTTGAGAGGAACAATCCCCATACCATCATACACCAGTGGTTATGTACTCTGGAAATGTGGAAATATGTAAATAAGTATAATAATGTGAACCAAAATTCAAAATAATTTGTATGTTCCTCAGCACAACCACAATCCATTCCTAATATGAAGTTATTTTCACATCTGTTCAGCCGATTTTGACGTGTACCGAGATACTTGCGTGTATTCCGGAAAATCAAATAGCTTTCACAGAATTTCCAAATAACGTATTTAATTCAACATAGATTGTAGAATCTAGAATATAATCTTTTAGGGATCGCCTAAAAATCAGCGCTGTTATGGTGTATCCACACCTTATCAGCATTTTTTCTGTTTTTTAACTGTGTCCTTTGTAATTATTCCAAATAATGATTAATTTATTTATATTTATAAATAGGTACTTTACCGATCTGCCACCCATCCCCAAATGGGACTAAAGATTCCATATAAACTTGAAAACAGCAGGAATATTAATCCAATTTGCTTCGTCGACAGTCCGAATTGACGCAGATGCGGCTCAAGAGTAGGATCGAGGAAGGCCCAGGTATTAGACACGACGACAATCACGAGACCTGTGATGATTATGGACGGTATTTTGAAGAGTCTCAGTATGGAGGCAGATTTCGATCCCGATACGTATTCTGAAAGAATAAATACACGTTAACTATTGATAGTTCAATAAGATAGCAATTCTTATCAGTAATCAAGTTGCAAACACATTATTTTGTTGCAATAGTTGTAGAGTGCTGTGACGCCAGAGAAGGTCATAATATTTTCATACTATTAATAGGGATGATGACAACTCAATCAAATCTTTAACAAACTTAAATTATTATAACTTAAATTAAATATAAACTCTTTATCAAACTTAAAAACGCACTTTTAGTATGGAAGTTGTATGAAATTCACAGTTGTGACGTCATCAAATTTCAACGCACTTTTTTCTTTATTAATCTATATTTTAAAATGGTTATCAAAGTTAAAACTAACCGAGGATGTGAATTTTAGGTGTTTTGGAAGACCCTCTATTTAATAATCAGTTAAAAATAATTTATTTTTGGAATAGGCATCATCCCTATATTTATAGACGTAAACACTGCTGGCACACCGCTCGATACCCTGTCTTTTCTCAAGGCTCTCTAGCTCGAAGCAGCGGCAGGCCGTTGATGACCCGCAGCGGTTTACTGAATGAATTATCTTAGGTTTATTGAGGTGGTTTATTGGGTGGTGGTTGGTACGGTGAAATTAAGTTTGGAAAGAGTGTAAGCGCGAGCGAATCGAGCGCGAACTTTTTCATTTCATTTTCCAGAAACAGATCCTTACGGGCTTCCAACAGTCCAACAACAAACTAGCTAAATATTTTTCGGTCTGAGTTGTGATTGACTGATGAGGATTTGTCAAGGTTTGGAGGCCTGGGAAATACCCCCTCTTCGACTCCACCAATGACTGCGCCAATGACTCAAGTGCAAGTGCAATACACCACAACATAGTAATGTTTTTGCAGTGCAAGTGCTACACACATCTCAAATGAAAAAACAGAAGCAAAATAATTGATTTGAATTTTCGAAAAATCTTTAACATACCCTCACAGTCCGTTAGCAAGCAGTAGTTGATGGGCACTGTCAACACCATTATAATTCCAAGACTGTAAAATGGTAGACCAAATCCTCCAATCTATCTGGAACATACATTTAATTAAAATATTTCTGAACCTGAATACATAACAAAACACGCGTTAGTAGATACAAAACCGATAAGTACGAGTAGATATAGTTTTGATGGGAAAATTAAAATTGCCTGATTAGGATTGGCATTATGGAACCATCTAATGATCTACCCTCATAACCACAATATGGGGTCTCAACTCTCAAGGGGTGAATACTGAATAAACATGTTCCTAAGCGTTTCCTCTGTTACTGCAAATGTTCATTGTCAACGGTAGACCACTATCTCAGCTGACCCGCTTGCTCATTTTCCCGGCACTAAATACTTTTTTTTTTAAAGTTTCGATCCAAAGGATACGGACACACCCTAGCCCTTAGCTACACCGGGTAATAATAATGTCCTCCCTACCGAATTTCGGCCACGGCGGCCAATCTCCAGTGAGATTAGCCATCTGCGCGGTAGATATTATAGTGCACAAGTGTGTGCGCAAACACAGGTGCACACTCTGTTCTTTTACTCTAATAGCCCGATGGGACGGAAAATCCGACACGACCGGAGAGAGATCAGGCGCAGGACCGACGGCTTAACGTGCTCTCCGAGGCACGGGGGTGAAACACCGCCAACTTCCTAACTCCGGGCTAGTACTGAGAATTTCATGTCAGAAAAACCCAGTAGGTACCTACTTGTTGTGACCCGACCCGGGACTCCAACCCGGGACCTCGCCTGCCTCGTTAAACTGCCTCGTTGGTCTAATGGTTAGCTACACCGGGTAGCTAGGCTATCACTCATCATGTCGAGTTATCAGTAGGTAAGTATCTAGTATCTACCCAACATTAAACTCCATACCGAATACAAGAGGCCTCCAATCGCTGGTCCAACAGACATGCCAAGCCCGACGAATGTCTCGAGGATGCCCAACACTGAGCCTATAGAGTCCGGGAAGGCATTCACGACGAACACGTAGCTTGCTGTGGAGTATGCACTAGCTCCGAGAGCCTCCATGCCTCGCACCACGAAACAGAGCACGGTAAATGTTGTGGAATCTTGAACTAATACTAAGGTGCTGAAAATAAAATTGGTACAGATTAATTAAACTGTGAAGTAAAAGATGCTCGCGCAGATTCTGGCGGGACTTCGGGTTTTACTTCGGGTCTAGGGCTGTGAGTACCACAAACTATTACTTAAGGGGCCGGCGAACGCCACTCGCAATTTCTATTCAACCCGCAAATATTATAAATTTGCCGGTATATTGCTATCTCTATTTGGCTGATGACACATGATCGCGTGCAAGCACGATAGCAATATGATTGTTCAGAATTTGTTATACATTCAGCCTTGTTCCGTAAATACCAAAAATGATGAATGAAAACTTGTTATGTTTTTAACTTCGTGATGTTATTCTTTAACTTGACAATATAAGTTATGTTCCTGATTAATTAGTACGTAAGATATCGTTGGTTTTAATATGAAACAAATAAGGAGAAAACATGTCATTTACGTCGTAAAAATATGCAAAACGCAATGCGCTTACATTTAATTTTGGGAAAGTATTTTGAAAACATTATTATCCAGGGACCTAGATAAACACAAGTTCAGTCTAAATAATTGCATAATATGGTGGAAATATTTTCGAATCACAAATTATATTGGTATTACGTTTGTATGGGCAATTCACCCTCCGCCGCCGTCTTAAGTAACTAATAGAAAAAAAGCGAACAAGTGCGAGCCAGACAGACCGAGGGTTCCGATCGGCGATCATAGTTTGAAAAGAAACATAAAATAGTTAGTTACCACCGTTTTGAACACTATTTTCGAAGAATATTTTCTATTTGGGTCCGCAAAACTAAGTTTGTTTGTAAAGGTTTATTGCTTATTTCTAAAAAACCTGGGCTAAGTAGTTTATTGCAATTATTATAGTAATACTTATTAATATATTTTGTCTTTCTTTGCCCAACCGACAGGCAAAAAAATTTTCTTTGACGCCCAGATACAAAAATGCTTGAGCGGTGGCACGCGTTTATTTTCATAATATACTTGTGACACTTTGACGACCTCCAGGTGGCGCAGTGGTGAGCGCTGCAGCCTTATTCACAGTGGGAGCTGTCCCGGATTCGATTCCCGGTACGGTCCATTTGGAATTTTATAATTTCTGATTTTTTTCTGGTCGGGTCTACAAAGCGTACCGGCAAAGACGTACCTACTGCCAAGTGATTTATCGTTCCGGTACGATGCCATGTAGAAACCGATTAGTGGCATGGGTTCAATATAATTGTCATACCCCTAACAGTTCATAGCCCGCTACCATCTTAGACTGCATCATCATTACCAGGTAAGATCGCATTCAAGGGTTAACTTGTACCTACTGGAATAAAAAAAGCTTACCCAAATATAACATTACAAGAGCCAGCCATGAACATCCCAGCTGTAAACATGAACTTTGCTCCCATCGCCGGTAGCTGAAAAGAAGTAAAGCTGCCTGAGAAACGATTACGTATCAGATTTATATGCCCCATAGCTAGTCGCTCGCCTAGTACATCAATGGTAATTGTGATTGTGATAGCGATTGTGATTATGATGGACTTAGAACCAAACTTAGTCCGATTCAAACTTTATGACGTCTCGGAAGTTAGCCGCGAGTGTAGGTTTTGCGCAGGTATCTACAGTCAACTGAAATATTGCAATTATTGCAAATATGTAATATTGCATTCTGCGTATCGAAATGCAGGATGTTCCGAGAAGTCATAACTCATGTTTGAATCGGAGTATAATATAGAGATATATATATATATATATATAAGATATATATAGTTACACAGTACATCTATGTATAGTTATATATATAATTATGTATTTTTTTCATCAGTAAAAATATTTAAATTGTCTGCTCTGACAGTATTACTCCACGCGACACGCATTACCTAGAACCCTATTAAAAAATAAAAACAAGGAGTTGGAAGAGTGTCTAGACTCTAGTGTACCTACGGTAAAAAGTTTAAAAATATTAGTTTATTTTTAAAACTTGTAGGTACCTACCTAGAACAAAAGTTTTTCAGTATTTATCTAAGTTTCTCTTCAGAGAAGTTTCTCTTAGAAATAATTAGTAAGTATTTTTATTTTTTAAATTAAACCTGTATATTAAAAAGAAAGAAATGCTCACAGCACCTTATATACCCACTTACATATTTACCAAAAAACGGAGATGTGATGAACATAACAACCGCGTAGAAGCTGAACACGATTCCGCACATGGTCTCCGAGAGGCCCTTCTCTGTGGCCTCTCTGGGGAAGAACGGGGCCATAATGCTCATGGAACAGAAGCTCATAAAGTCCACCAGGGCTAGGGACGCCAGGGTGAGGCGTTGGTGGCGTGACAGGTGGCGTACCGCGCCTGGACGTAGTTTGGCTTGCGTCCGCACTAGCCTACAAGATATATGTATGCAAGGTTAGGTCTTCTCCTGTGTAATTGTCGATAGTACTCTTTAGACCTATCTTTACTTTTAGTAGGTAGCTACGTACTGGTAGGTATATAGGTAGACCTACATGATGTTTACATACCTAGCTGCCTCGTTGGTCTAGTGTTTAGAATGTTTGACTGCGGATGACGAGGTCAGGGCCGCGGTCCGGCCCGGGGTCGGGCTAAACAGGCTTTGGATATTTTGTCAAGAGATTTGATATTTTAACTGAGCCTGATCTCTACGCGCCAAAACACAATACGGACAAAAAATCCGTAAGGTATCATTCACTTGTAAATAGAGCGTGCACTCTAGGCGACAGGTCAAACCGTCGTTGCCTTCCGACGCGGACGTTTTGTCCCGTCTGTTTATCCCTAGTATATTTTTGTTCTTATATAATACTACAAGAAAGTAGCTTGCTTTTTCGCCTAAGTATCTTCGTCCACTTTCGAGTGAGATCATCACTTTGGGATGCTAGTAGTTTATGTACATTCAATGTTAAAACCAGTAGCTATAGGCACTTGTTGTTTGTTGGTAACTGGCTTCGTTGGGTAATAATATGTTCAGTTCGCATGTTTAGAAGTTCCCAATACCAGGCCGAAGTCAGGTAAGTAGTTGGCGAACAGCGGTGTTTCACCCCTCGCCTCGGAGACTTGGCTCAGAGAGCATGTATAACAGCCCTCGTCGTCGTCAGATCCGACACCTGATCTCTCTCCGGTCATGTCTGATTATGGCACCCAGAGATACCTAATCTCTGAGAGAATGGCCGTCGGGACTCGTCGCCGATATTCGGTAGGGAGTGCAATGTTATTAATAAAAATGTTTATCTACTTAACTATACGAGACCGTTCAAATGTACCTACCTAAGGTTAATTCCTTATCCATTGTTTATCAAGAGGTCATGATAAAATCAAATTAAGGAAATTTTAAGTTTTTATAATATAAAATAAATAAAAAATCTATACTTATAATATTATAAATGCGAAAGTTTGGATGGATGGAGAACGGCTTCACGGGTCTGGATGAAATTTGGCACAGAGATAGATGCCTGGAATAGCGCATACCTAACTACTTTTTATGCCGGAAAATTAAGGAGCTCCCGCGGGAACCAAAAAAACCTCAATCCACGCGGACGATCATCATCTTGGGCATCATCTAGTAAACTATATATTTATGAGTTTTAACCTACTGCATACACTAAAAAGATATCCCAATAACTAACTAAGTACCTAATTAACACATAACATGAAAGTTCTTCAAACATACCGCTCTCTCAGTATCCGAATTTCCGAGGCACCATCGTTTGGAGGACCACCCGACCACGAGCGAGCTCGTCTAAGTCTTCCAGAGGTTCCAGAGTCGGGAAGGGAAACTCGACCGCCCCACGTGGCGGCAAGCTCATCGGTATGGGTCGACGTTTTCATAAGCTTACTATCAAACACTATCGTTTCGGAGGAAGACGCCATTGCATCACTATTACCATACACTCTAGGAACTCTGTTTTGTTCATCCGTACTGTATAAAAGACGGGTGTTCTCATCGGTATCCTCACTGTCTCTGTCCATTATAAAAGGCACTTTGGTATACTCTAGGAACTAAACGATTAACTTACTGGAACTTTCGTCCGTAAATAATCACGTTATCGTCTCAAGTGCCACTAGACAGACTGAGCCACTATTAATTATTGTCCACCTACCTTCCTATCTTATCAATATCTTATCGGGTGTAAATAGTAACTTCCGAAAGGATAGGGAGCATGTTACATATTATTACTTATTGGTTTGTATCTGGTGCGATAATCTATTTTTCTCATATTAAACTTCTGATATTGATAAATCGGAGATAAATTAAATAGTTAACTGATTGACGCGAATTTTGTTAGAGACGGTAGTTACCAAAAACGTTTGACTGATGACTGGTAAAAAACCTAGTGTTCTCAGGTGAAAATAACAGCTAGATTTTTATATATTTAGTCTGTTTTCCTCATAAAATTAGGAAACTAGTTACTACTAAGTAGTTAGAAAATTAGTTACTTGAAAAGATTTTGATAAAAAATTATTATTTTTGTTTACGTCGCAGCAACGTGTAGGTATAACCGCTAACAATAATTGATTTAGCAAATTAGTATCATCGTAATTAAGCATAAAAAACAATAACAAATAGGTAATTAGTAAAATTATTATTATTCGACTGACTATAGAAAAGGTATATAGTACGCGCGCGAGTTGAATGCAGTCGGGGCCTGAGGTGACACATGCATAAGCTCTGCATTCAACTCGCGCGCGAACTATACCTACTAGGTACCTATATGTAGGTTTATAGACGGTCATAGTATACGGGATAATTGTTCGGCCTCCTAGTTGGGGGTCCTAGGTTCAATCCCCAGGCACGCACATCTAAACTTTTCGGTGTAAGCCAGGGTAAGTACATCTGCATTGGCAGATAAATCGAGTCTTGTATTACGCGGTGAAGCAAAACATCGAAAACACCTTTAATGATCACAAAAGCGTGTGAAGTAGAATTTATGACGACCTCCGTGGCGCAGTGTTGAGCGCTGTTGTCTTAACGTGCTGAAGTCCTGGGTTCGATCCCGGACAGGGTCAATTTGGGAATTTATAATTTCTGAATTTACCCTGGTCTGGCCTGGTGGGAGGCTTCGGCCGTGGCTAGTTACCACCCTACCGGCAAAGCGATTTAGCGTTCCGGTACAATGCCGTGTAGAAACCGAACAGGGGTATGGGTTTAATATAACTGCCATGCCCCTAACAGGTTAGCCCGCTACCATCTTAGACTGCATCATCACATACCATCAGGTGAGATCTCAGTCAAGGGCTAACTTGTAATGGTTGAAAAAAAAGTATTTTCTGCCAATTCGCACTTGGGGAGCAGGTTATACATATTCATCTATGTTGGGGAGCGAGGTGGTCCTAATTATAGCCTGAATCGTTTTCATTCTGAGGTGCTCCGTATTCAGTAGTAAGATCATGACGAACATAGTGTACTTTTTATTCCGAAAAATTAAGGAGTTCTCGCGGGAATTAAAAAACTTACGCGGACGAAGTCCGTTTTCTTTTATTATTATAAATTATAAAACTGTTTGAGAAAATTAAATAAAAGAAAATAAATATTTAAATAGCTTTCCACTTTATTTTAGTAATAATAAATTTCTGTACTTCTATGTAACATCAACAGTCTACGAGAGGCGAGTCATATAATCTAATGCAATATCGATTTTCAATTTGCATTAATATTTTTGTAAGCCAGATATTATTTAAAAAATACAGCCTTAGCCTATAGTTAGTAAAAAAATATTTTATAGTGACATTTCCCTGTTAGTTTCAATCAAGATTGTATTTTATGATTGGTATCAAATATAGTCTGGTCTAGATCTGTCAAATACGTACATTTTTGATTAAGCCTATATAAGTACAATAAACATTCAGGCCCTTACTAATAAGAAAATATACATTGATTTCATGTAAATTCAATTTTGCATTGAAGTCATGAATACCTGCCGGTTAAAGCCAAAAAAACAAAAGAAGTACATACGTACTATTTTGTATTAGTAAAGGTCTCAATAAATTCATTCATACTTATTAAAAAACCGCTTACACCAATACTTTGACTAAACTTACATTAAGAAATGCAACAAAAACTTCTAATTATGTAGGTAAGTATATAAACTTTTTTCATTTACATATTATACATAAATTGTATATTATACATTTTACTCTCTGCGTATAATAATTTATCGGATCATAATTTAAGTTGAGCTAATTCTTGCAACAGCGCCGCTTCGCTTTCAATCTTGGCCATTTGGTTGAGTTCTAGCTGTTTGCCGGCTGCCTTCTGTTGCTTTAACTTGTCTATGTCGCTTAGTTTCTGCAAAAAAAGAAACATCAATGTCTGAGACTCATGATTTTTTTTTAAATTAAGTAAATGAAATATAGTCATGTTTTAAGAAAACCAATATTCATTTTAACTCTATAAATAAATATAATTTTACATGCGACTAATTCCCCTACACATACATGCGTCTGTAACCCTGTATTTTTTGAACTGCGCACATATTATACATTTTTAATAATTATAAAAAAAGTATGTAGTTTTATCTAAAAATGATGAAAGATGACAAAAAATTACTGTCTGACTCGATCTTGGCCAGTTTTTTGGTTCCCGCGGGAACTCCTTAATTTTTCGGGATAAACCTATGTGCCTATGTGCTAATCCAGTCTATAATCTATCTCTGTGCCAAATATCATGCAGATCCGTTCAGCCGTTCTGGCGTGATTGAGTAAGTAACAAACATCCATCCATCCAAACTTTCGCATTTATAATATTCGTATAGATAGTACTAGAAAAATAAAAGACAATAGTTATAGACCTACCAAATAAGTCTTAGTTGATAGAATGAAGCAACAGTTACCTTATTAAGGTTCTTAATCTTCTTGTCTTTCTCCGGGTCGCCGGTAGAGACGAAGGGCGCTCGGGGCGCAGCGGCGGGCGGGGCGGGGGACGCCTCTCCAGAGCTCTCCTCCGCTTTCCGCGCCTTGCGAGCTTCCCGCTTCTCTTTCTGCTTTATAGCTTGCTTTGATGGCGCGGCTGCGAAAATAATACAAACACCAGCATGTAAGTACTAAGTACCTACATGTCCGTATATTGGACAGATAGATTCAAAATCAAATATTTTTTATTCAAGTAGACTTTTTACAAGTGCATAAGAATAGTCGAATGAATCTACCACTGGTTCGGCCTGGTTCGATTGCAGGCCCTATTTCGTAATAGCTGCATCAATCTTTGCTGCAATCTTAATTGTTGTGTTTGGCCGAATTTATGATATTCTTGCGTATTAAACAACTAGCCGATACCCGCGACTTCGTCCGCGTGGATTGAGGTTTTTTGGTCCCTTTTATCCGTTCTGGCCCATCCGAACTTTCGCATTTATACTATTAAGTATAGAAGTATACATCAGAGGTGATTACGTTATCTTTACACTGTGGTCTGTAGTGTATATTAGGTAAACTTCAGGTGAGAATTTCGAAAAGTCCAGCCTCCATATTATCTATAATATAAAGCAAGAAATTCTGTGCAAATTTTCAGCTTTCTGAGTCCAAGAGTTTGCACGTTGATAAGTCAGGATTTTTCACTGTATATAGTAAGATTTAGTTTAATGTGCTCATTTTATTACATATTTATTTTACACTATTTTGGCAAATTCAATACGGCGCATTTATAAAATTTTTATTTTTGATATGATTGCTATTCCAAGGGACTTTGACGTTTTTTGGGACGCTGATCACGAAAAACTAATTCTAACTAATTTCAGCAGTTTGGGCAATGCGAACAGATTGACTTTCGGATTTATAATAATACTAGCTGATGCCCGCGACTCCGTCCGCGTGGTTAAAGTTTTTTGATTCCCGCGGGAACTCCTTAATTTTCCGGGATAAAAAGTAGCCTATGTGTTATTCCAGACTATAATCTATCTCTGTACCAAATTTCATCCAGATCCGTTCAGCCGTTGGGGCGTGATTGAGTAACAAACATCCATCCATACATCCATCCAAACTTTCGCATTTATAATATTTATTTGATTATCAACACGATCAATATTTCACATTCCATACCATCCAGAGGTTGGCCCGGTCGATGAGGCTTCTCATGTTCATGCAGCGTGAACGTAGACGGTCGATTCCTCGCGCCGGGTGGTCGGTAGGCCCCAGTGGCCTTAGGGGTGGCGTCCTCGATGCTTTTAGGCGCCGCCCTTGATAGCTCGCTCTTAGGATACGTGCCGGGTTGCCAGCTTATTGACAGTAGGTTCTCTTTTTCACCACACTCACGCTTGTGCATCAGTGCGCCCGTGTAGTGCCAGATTTTGAAGCTGTAGAAAAAAAAAATCAAATCGATTTAGAAACCATGGAGATGCCGCCAAGCGATTTAGCGTTTCGGTACGATGCCGTGTAGAAACCGATTAGGGGTATGGGTTTTATATAACTGCCATACCTCTAACAGGTTAGCCCGCTACCATCTTAGACTGCATTATCACTTACCTTGTAACTTGGGCTAACTTGTAGTTGATAAAAAAAGTCAAATCAGACCAAACATATAAGTAAAGTATGTTTGTTCTGTAGTATGGGGGCTCGCCGTGTAGGGGGTGGAACATTCTCCAACCTTTTTGTAAGTGTTATTATATGTGCATAGTTACCCATTGCCGACGGTAAGCCTGGGATACGTAGTCGCGGTGAGGAAGGTCTCCCCTCGCGGGTCCCACTGTAAAAACGTCGTATCCGGGGCGGAACACTCTCCCAGTTTCTTGTAGCCACGCAGGTCCCATACGGAAATGTGGCCCGTTGCTATGTTACCGAAACCGCCGAGGAGGACAAGTGCAGTGGAGTTAAGGGAAAATAAACTGCCGAGCAATAATATAAAGTCACCCCGAAAAATATATAGTACTTTAATGTATTGCAGATGGATGAATTACTCGACACTAATCCATACTTAATTATTATAAATGCGAATGTAACTGTTTGATACAGTTTGCATCTAAGCCTGAGCCAAAGTAATGACCACAGTCACTGAGATATCTTATTTTTTTATCCACTACAAATTAGCCCTTGACTGCGATCTCACCTGATGGTAAGTGACGATGCAGTCTAGGATGGTAGCGGGCTAACCTGTTAGGGGCATGGCAGTTATATTAAACCCAAAACCCTTATTGGGTTTCTACACGGCATCGTACCGGAACGCTAAATTGCTTGGCGGCACGTCTTTGCCGGTAGGGTGGTAACTAACCACGGCCGAAGCCTCCCACCAGGCGAAGCTTGCAATCTGGAGGCAACCTGGCAGAGTTTGTTGTGGGCTCTTCTCAGACCAGGGCGCATTTGAACCCTCGTAGCTTTAATTTTATCGCCATCACATCATATATTTTATTGACGTTCTAAAAGTGTAGTGTACCAAATTAGAATAAAGATCTAAAAAAAGACAAGATACTTTTTATCTTGAAATATCACAGAGTTCCCAAGGCATATTTAAAAAAAAATCCATGGTGTCGCATCTATCTAGTAGTGAATACATTGAAAAGGATATCATTCCCCTCTGGTGGGAAGTAGATAGCGTTCCAGGCGCCAGTGCCAAACTCGAAGAGCGGTTCGCACTTGGCGTTGAAGAGCGTCGCCTTAGCGGGCGCGTGCCCGTATACAGCCACCCACTCGTTTGAGTTGCCAGGGTTCCATGCGATCGCGTGGATTGGACCTTCTTTGCCTAATTTGCAAATACAATATTACGTAAATACACTGAGATGACATGAACGATTTTTAGGATTTCTCTATCTTGAAAATAAAGTAAAAATTAACTACTAAATATAAATTGAGTGAACCGTAGCAGGCAGACACAGAGTTTGAATCCTACCAATTCTGCCGTTTTATCTAAATGCATTTAAAAAATCTAAGTTTCCTAAAAGTGTATCTATGTAAAACACTATTAAAAAATATAAATTAAAATTGATTAAGATTTTTCACTGCAAGCTATTGAAAAAAACTTAACTAAAACTGAGCCATGTGATGCGTAAAAAGTTTTGTACTCACTGAAAGACATGTTTCCTGCATTACCCTTGACATCACCATAGGATAATGATTGTTTTCCATAATAAGAACCGCCAGTTTTATCTACCTGTAAAAGGAAAAATTACATTTATCATCTTTTCATCATCTTCATCATATTATCATACATTTAATAATTTACAAAAAGTTATTCTTGTAACTGCCTTGTTGGTCTAGTGGTTTCGACTGCGGCCGACAAGTCCCGGGTTCGAGTCTCGGGTCGGGCCATAATAAAGTGTTGGGTTTTTCTGACTAGAAATTCTCAGTACTAGCCCGGAGTTAGGAAGTTGGTGGTGTTTCACTCCCGTACCTCAGAGAGCACATTAACCCGTCAGTCCCAGTAATTATTACTAACATGATAATTGTTGTTAAAGCTCGCCAACCCGCATTGTATCAGCGTAGTGGGTCTGAGCTCTAATTCCCTATCTCCTATGAAAGTGGGACGCTGGGAGCCCAGCAGTGGGATGATAATGGGCTGTAGTGTTGGTGGTATTCTTGTAAACATAGCACATCACAATGGCACCATGATTTGCACTTACTTCTGTTTGTGTCATAGCAAAGACGTTGGTTCCCCGTCTATTCCAATGGAAAGCAGCTTTATCAGCTTGAAACGAAGACCTGCTCACTAAAGCTTGTGATGCTTGGAACTCCGGGTATTTGAACACGCGCCAAAAGGATGGCTGACCTGAATTACCTAAAAAGGTTGTATTAATTAATATAAGCCAAGTATTGGATGGGTTAATATTAATATAATGGTAGGGGAGGCAATAATAGAGAGACAATCGTCAGGTTAAGGGTCAGAACGTTTGGGACATGAAGCTGAACCGTCTGTATGATAATCTGATGCGCTCGAGTACCTATTACAAAATGGCAATTTTTTTTACCAATATTTTTACTTCCGTACGGTCAACCCCACCATGCAAACCGGCAGACAAACATACCATTCAATAACAGAGACACGTGGGGCGTATACGCTATCAATATATGACGCGCTGGAGTAAATCCAAAAAATCCCCGCTTGGGCTCCCCTACTATAATATTATTTTGAAATCCACATATGTTGATATATTATATATTATATAGTGACAGGCTAGTGATTTAGACCTCCTATTTCGGGTGGGGGTTCGATCCCTGGGCACATACTTCCAATTTTTGGGAGTTATGTGGGTTTTAAGAAATTAAATATCACTTTAAAACACCGAAGGAAAGCATTGCATACCCGAAACTTCTACATATTATTCTCGAATGTGTGTGAAGTCTGCCAATCTGCACTTGGCCAGAGTGGTGGAATGTGGCCAAACATTTCTCATTCATTGATGAATGGGTAATGGATAGTAATGGGTAATGGGGTCAAAATGGTGAATGATGATTATATTTGAAGTAAAACTTCTTTAGGTGAATGTCAACTTAGATCTCTTTTCGGATGCAATTACCTAATGTTTGTGTTGCTTCCATACCTATTTAACATAACCGCCAAACAACAGCTATTTTGAGGTTGCCATCTTTTATCAAGGTTGAGATTCCTTTCTGATTTCAGACATCAGTACTCGTCAGTAGTCAGACCTAGTACTAAAAAAATTAATAATATATTTCCATACCTAAAGTGAATATTGAGAAGTAGTATGCAGGTGTTGTACCGGGTGAAATGCTAAATGACTGCAATTTCTCTGCTTGAATGCTCTGAGTGTATCTATCAAGATTCACGTCTTCATAAATAAGAACTCTGTTGTTTACAAGCATCGAAAATAGCTTCTCGTCAGATGACCATTTTGGTTCCCTAAAAATAGTCAGAAAAAATTGCATATTCATTGACAATAATGCATCTATACTATCTATATTGAAATGTTTTTTATGACTAGATGATGCCCGCGACTTTGTCTGCTTTGATTCAGTTTTTTTTAATTCCTGTGCGAGACTCCTTAATTTTCCTGGATAAAAAGTTCATCAAAATCAGTTGAAAAGATGGGCCGTTAAAGCGCAGCAGACAGACTGACACACTTTCGCATTTATAGTATTAGTACTAAGAATGGTATTTTAGAATTGATATAAATATTTAAATATTAGTTAAAAGAGTAAGTAGGTAGGTAGGTAGGTTTCAGTTTTTGCCTGTGTTACATAAATGCAATAGAAAGCTTTCTATATTTACATAAATTATGTCATAAATACGCATTACAACTTATTCCTCAAAACAACTCACCAACCGATCTGATTTTTCTGGACAAATGCTCCAATTCTTTCTCCAGTTGCTGATCGAAAGACATGTAAGTTTGGTTTACCCTAAAACATTATTTCATAAAATATTTTCATTCTTAATCTAATTTTAAAAAATCAACTACTGTTGATTTAATAGCACTAGATGTGCTAAAGAATACACTACCAGTGTAGAATATACTACACTATAGTGTAATAATTTACTGAAACTTTATCTCTGAAGAACAAAAATTTTAATACCACAAAAAGTAATGAAGTAAAACCAAAAAAAATAATATTTTAAGAAATAAGTATATTGTAGTATTGAGTTTTTTTAAGTTTATTAAATTTTAAAACATCATGTAATTTTTTTTTAAATTTAAGTTTGTTAAAAATACATAGCTTTAATAAAATGTTTGGAATCTTTTTTTCTTAAGCTTCGGCCAAACTGAGGCGAATTTCTCGCGGGAGTCGGCATGCTATTAAGAACATTATTGGCACGACTATTCATGCTAACATATTATGCTAACAAACACGTCTTTATAAGTTAGTTGATACAATCGGCGCAAGCAATTTCCTTCTCGCGTCCCGCCCGGGAGTTCGCCTCAGTTTGATCAGTGCTTTACCTGAGGATTATCCTTAGTCATAGCAAACATTTCCCATACAATGAAGTAATTGTCCAGTGGAGAGAAGAACATTTCCTTGTAGTTGCCATCAATGGTAGCTGCCACTGACCAATCAGCACATTTAACTATCTCGGCCCTAGAAAATTATAATAAAGTATACAATATTCATGCACAGACTATAGGGAAACATAAGATAATGAATGTGTTAGTTAGTGTGTGGGGAAATAAATCAAGTATTTTGGGAGAAGCTGATTTAAAAAAATCTTGACAATTAAGTACTCTCTTATCAACCCATTGCCGGCTCACTACCGTGCACAAGTCTCCTCTCAGAATAAGAAGGGTTTGGCCCTAATCCACCATGCTGGTCAAGTGCAGATTGGCAGACTTACCACAGTACACACATTCGAGAATATTATGAAGAACTGTTGGGTGTGCATTTTTCCTCACAATGTTTTCCTTCAGTTTGAAGCAAGTGATATTTAATTTCTTAAAACACACAAAACATCGAAAAGTTGTTGTGTTGCGTGGCTTAACCACTAGTCTATCACCGCTTCATTAGTATTTTTCATTAAGTACTCATACCTTAATAACAATAACTTCACTGGCAAATATTAATTATAATGGTAAAATAAAATCATAAAATGTGTGTAAAATATTGTGTCTGCAGAAGCCAAAGCAACATAACTAACCATGTATGTTAGCAAAGAAATAATGGTACCTATGTTATCAATCTATGCAAGATAACTCACTTTCTATCTGTCCTGTAGGCTAAGTAGGTACCCTTAGGACTAAATGTAATGCTTCGTATATTAGGCGTCGTCTCATCTCTGAGTATTACCTCTTCATATGGTTCTTGAAATTGAATGCGAAATAAACTACGGTTTGTTAAACCTGAAAAAAAATCCTTCTATTAACCTAATTTATTAAATGATATTTTTCTCATGTTATAGTTAAATAATTACTTACCGGCGATAGATGGAGTAGCACTCATTATGAAATTAATTAAAATTTTACTTAAAAAAAAGCTTATTTATACCATATTCTTCTTCTTCTTAGTTTGTTTATTCACTTCTATTTTTACAAATCTAGAAGCTATAGTAGTTGAAATCTGTCAAAAACACACGTTTATCATTTTCGCAATGAGTAATTCCTTCGTCATTGCATTTTCGCCTCTGCTGTAAATGTCAAGTGTCAACGTCAAAGTTATTTTGAACGTGTTTGAACAAAAAAAAAAAAAAAAGAATTGAATTGAATGATTATACGCATGTGCAATTAATGGTACCTCTGTGTTATTTGCGTTCCTAGTGAAGATACATTTTCTTAGAACAAATCGATTTTCAATCATCGATATAAATAATCGATACTAAATCCCAGGCAATGGATTGGTAGGCCGTACCGACTGATGGTAAAATCTATACAAACCTATGGGATAAACATAAATTGATGTCATTTAGAGACCAAAATAATAAAATAATAAAAAATGCATCATATTACCTAATAATGAAAATCTTATGATTTTAAACCTGAAAATCGATTTCAAATTCAATGACGTACTATTGTCGTCAGTCGATTGCTTGGAGTAGCCTCTCTAAATTTTTGACAAATTAAAAATCGACGACTTATCGATAGCTATAACTAGTGGTTCGCCCCGAACTGAGACCTCGCGGTATCCATAAACTTACAGAGCGCCATCTATGTGAAGTTCTGTTAAACATAGTGAAGCTCATTAAAAATTAAATAATTTCCTTTCCTTAGAATATTTATCTAATTTTAGTATTTGTTGTTCAAGTACAGGATATAATTCAAATAAGTGATCAAGTTTCAGGCTCAGCCTTTTCTTTTTAAGCACAAACGAATAAATTTGTACAGAGCGCCATCTATTGACAACATTGTGAAGTTTGTTAAAAATACGTGTGCTCATTAAAAATTAAATAATTTCGTTTCCTTATAATATTTATCTAATTTTAGTATTTGTTGTTCAAGTACAAGATATAATTCAAATAATTAATCAAGTTTCAGGCTCAGCCTTTCAGAAAATTGGGAGTTCTGAGGTCATCTTTGGACGTCAGAAAATCACCACTTTGAAAGCCCCCCTTCTATGAGAGCCCCCCTGAAATAAAGATTTTTATAACTTTTTAAGCCATATTCGGCGGGAGGCCATCGGTTTACACAGTATATTTAAATTTGAAGTAATTACGTTCAGTAATTCAGAAGTTATAAGGCTCTGACAGACGGACGGACGGACAAGTGCCAATTCACCCAAGTAGACTCAGAGACCTTCGCTTCGCTCGGTCAATAAGAGAAAATATCGATATTTTGATATGTCGATATATTTTACCCACAGATTTTACCCAAGCAATTTGTCAAATCACGCAATTTTTCTTCAAGATGTGTTGTCAAATGTCATTTTTGTCATTGACAATTGTCATTTGACAAATGAATTCTTTTGACCTTTCCACAATCCACAATCCACATTATTGGTAGGCCGTACCGACTGATGGTAAAATCTATACAAACCTATGGGATAAACATAAATTGATGTCATTTAGAGACCAAAATAATAAAATAATAAAAAATGCATCATATTACTTAATAATGAAAATCTTATGATTTTAAACCTGAAAATCGATTTCAAATTCAATGACGTACTATTGTCGTCAGTCGATTGCTTGGAGTAGCCTCTCTAAATTTTTGACAAATTAAAAATCGACGACTTATCGATAGCTATAAATAAGAGAAAATATCGATATTTTGATATGTCGATATATTTTACCCACAGATTTTACCCAAGCAATTTGTCAAATCACGCAATTTTTCTTCAAGATGTGTTGTCAAATGTCATTTTTGTCATTGACAATTGTCATTTGACAAATGAATTCTTTTGACCTTTCCACAATCCACAATCCACATTATTATTTTCCAGTGTTTTCCAATTTTCCATTTGCTCAATTATCGAAGTACCTAGGTACCATGGAAACTTAGCGTGCTCGTTTCATTGTTAATCATCTTCATAGGTCATTCAATGTTTAGTAGTAAAGTGCAACTCGAAAAACGAACTCCCGAAAATGGAACTGACCGCGAAAGCTATCTATCATTGTTAGTGGATGAGTACATCAATACGGAATCTTGCGGTATGTTTTTCAGTCTAATGTTTTAGTAGGGGGCTTCTTCGCACATCACGGTGCTTTTGGAACCCTCGTAGTTTTAGTTTCAAGATAAATTATTATCAGCAGCACATCCTCAGTAGGTACCTACCTGGTTGTTAAATTCAACACTATTGTTTGATAAAATTCAAAAAGTGTACAGTCATACTACCCACTTTGAATAAATTACTTTTGAATTAGAATTTGAGCCGAAATCAAAGCTAATTCAATGTGAAGAAACACCAAATATATATTGTTAGTTTATCAGTGCTTTCTTTTTCAGAGTCAAAACGCCAGGTGCTAGCAAATCTAGCTAATTTTGCATATGACCCAATGAACTATGGGTTTTTAAGAGACGTTGGAGTATTAGATATCTTTATACATGTGCTGAAGAATGAAAAGAATGGCACACTTCTACATTTTGCAGCTTCTGGAATCTCTAACTTATGTATAGGTAAGTAATTTCAATGTAGTTTCAACATTGTTTGCAGTTCACCTCCCCTCTTTTTACATATAATAACCCCTAGCCTGCGGATCGACCTTCTAAAGGCCGATTTAGTATGGCCGCGATGTGCCTCTGCCAGGAGACCCAACTTTCGATTGTTTAAAATATTAAACTATCTGGATCCCTCTCAAACTTTAGTAAAACATAGTAGGATAGACAAGGAAACAGTGTGAATTTTTTGGGGGCCGTGCTCAGTGAAATAACTGTATGGTAGAAGTTGTAATTTGACCCTGTAATTTGATCCTTTGTTTTTTTTTTATATTTGTTTTTTTGATTTTGTGCTAGACAGAGAATAATTTAAAAGAGTCTTTGTTTCGTGTTTTTATACTCTAAAATGACTAACCATAGAGTAAACCAGAGATTTAAAATAAAGATACTGGTGATAATGTTTATTTTATTGGTTCTCAAAAAAAAAAATAGATATTTTTTGTTTTATTCTTTGGTATTTTTTATTTTAAACCATAAAGAAGACAGATAACCTTTTTAACTTTAATCTATAGCGCTAGTTCGTAAAGATTTGACTGATGTTCTGTGTTTATTTATCTCGAACAGGTAATTCGAGATATAAATATTTATAATTGCGCGGCCGGCTGGCGGCCGCAAACCACAAAATGGCGCCGCAGACGCGCGGGATTCACGTAATGGCGGCCCGACAGTTGAGGGGGAGGGGGGGATTCCTTATGAAATACCTGCAAGTAGTGTTAGACTTTCTCTTAATTTAGAGACTTCAGGTAAATTTTGACTTCTTAAGCCAGTATTACATATTAATATGGTTTGTTTTATTTTAAATTCCAGATCCAGCAAATGTTGACTATATTCTAAAACATGCAGACTTAAAGAGCATCAGCACATTATTGAAGTCAAGTCACAGTGATACAGTAGCTGAAGCAATCACAATACTTATCTATTTGTACCACAGTCATGCAAGATCAACACTTGAGAGTTTAAATGTTATCCAAGATATAAAGAGTTTAACAAATTCTGAGAACAAAGTTATTTTCAATCTTGCGAATATCTTTCTAGATGATGTAAACAAGGATAACTGTGCTGACAATTGAATAATTTGTAAAAAACAATTGGTGGATAAAGATGAATAAGATGCTATCAAACAGATTTCCATACATAGCAGTCAATAACAAAAACTATCAAAAGATATGCAAGATTCACACAACAACATTCAGCCGTGCATCATTTAAAGCAGGGGATAAAATAAGAATACAAAAGACATTAACGCAAAAGGATCTTGATACATTCTCGAATCTCACCAGCGATCACAATTATCTTCATAAAAATAATGGGAATAAGCGGCCAATTGTACATGGAGCATTTTTAAACGGATTGGTAGCGGGTTTGATTGGTACACACTTACCCGGACCAGGCACAGTTCTGGTTTCACAGACTATGAAGTTTCCTAACAAGTGTTTTGTTGGGGAGAAGCTGACCATAAGTGTTGAGCTAGTGGATGTCAGAAAAATCCTCAAAGTGAAGTTTTTCTGTATTGTTGAGGAAGAGAAAAAGGTTGTTTTTGAAGGGGAGGCCAAATTGATGTTGGCCAAAGACTGTTGAGATTATTTGAACAAATAATTTATTATTATTTTTAAGGTCAATAAAATTTATAGTCATAAGTTTTGTTTTTTATACAAATCTGATTATTATATTATTTCTTTGTTAGTGTGTAAGCTGAGATGTCTTTGTGAATATATTGCTGTGTTTTGAAGTGCCAATTTTGCAAGAGAACAAAATCCATTATTGAAAAAAAAGCAATTTATTATATTAAAAATATTTGAAATTGTTCACTTTGTCCATTATGTACAATATAATAGTCAATAACTAATCGAGACTGATAGCCATTAGAATATTATTTATTGAATAATAACAATGAAAAATGCAATATTGATTTAAAACTATGTCCAAATTATCTTGTATTATTAAATATTAATATATTTTTAATTATTGTACTTGTGTCAAATGTGAAAGTAATGTATAGTGAATTTCTATAAAACAACATTGCTGGCAAGATTGATTAATTGTGAGCGGTCAGGAGATAAGGGACTTGGAGTGATAATTCGGTGAATTTGATACTTTGAGTTTACATGTTCATCTTTTTTTGGTCAAAACAGATTACCTTTTTTAAACGGAGAGTTTTTTAACATTATTAGATGTTTTGATAATCTAAACTCCAAACTCGAGACTCAATTCACTTAAAATTTTCACAGTGAGCCCTTTTTTGATTTTCCACCTGCAAATTTTTGAATGATCCTTGTAGTAATTTTCATTTATAGTAAGTACCTAATAGATTAGAGGTCATAATTAGAAGTAGAGATACAGTTAGTATTTGCTCAGGTTTGTAGGTTGTTGGTTTTCAATAGCATAGTGTAGTGTGCATTTTGTAAGTTAGTAACATAAAGATTTGTCTTTTCATAATAATATATTAATAATAGCATGTAGGATTGCAAGAAAAAAGCTGTTGATTACCCTTATAAAATATCTAAAACTATTACTAAAATTTTAATAACAAGGTTCTGTGATTAAAATATTCCTAAATTATTCATTAAGATTTGCTATTGTATAATATATTTTGGGAGTCTCTAATTTGATGATCTAAAAACAAGCAGATTAAGAAAATAAGACCTTTATGAATATTCTTTGGTAAGATTAAGCTATACATAAGTTAATTTAGCTTACATGCATGCGATGCAAATTTTGAGTTTAATTAATTTATCGATGTAAATATATTTTTAGGAATTAGGCAAAGCAATAGGCTTTGTCAGCTGTTTTTGCGTAAGTAAGACGCTCATGTAGCATCGCTGTTTCATTGGCGAATTCCAGAAAACAACTCCAAAAATTTCATATGTAATGGTTTGTTTTTTGGAGGTAAGGCTCTTTCGTGAAATCCTAAATAGTGGTCTTTGGAGGTTCTTACATTTCTGCAATTTTTTATTATAATATCTTTATGAGCTACCAACGTTAAGTCCCAGTGTGGAAATCGTATTTAAGCAAGCATTGTTTATTGTTATTTATTTACGCTAAATCTTTCCCCGTGATGATGTGTACCTTTGTATGTATTTATTACGGCCATTACAATAATAACAATACAGTATTGTTTCCCAGCATTGATTAAATGATTCATTTAAAAAATGATACAGACGTTTTACTTTTTATATTCCTTTTTGTCTGGTATCTCGTTAATGTTATTTTCTCTAATCCCAAATTTGCCAAGAATGAGACTTCTCAGGCGTAGTGGCACGATTCGCTTTTGGAGAAGTGTCGAGTTCGAATTCCAAAAATCTCAACGTATAGACTAAGTTAAATTCTAATTTGAGCCGCTAGGATATGGAATGCCCTTACTGCTTCCGTTATCCATTCCTCTTTTAATATAGGTACCTTCAAATCAAGAGTGAATAGGCATCTTCTAGGCAAGCGCGCTCCTCCACCTCAGGCTGCATCACCACTTGCAAGTCTGATAGCAGCCAAGCGCTAGCCTATATTATATTTTAAAAAAATACATTACCTACTCGGTACCATATCGCATAGAAATCTAAATATATAAAATTCAAAGTACTGTCTGACTGACTGACTGACTGATATATCAATGCACAGCATAAACCGCTGGTCCTAGAGACATGAAATTTGGAGGGTGTGTTCTTTGTGAAGAGTAGGTATCCACTATCCACTATGAAAGGGTTTTTTTAAAATTCCACCCCCAAAGGGGTAAAATAGGGGTTGAAAGTTTGTATGAAAGTCCGTAATTTTTAGGGTTCCGTACCCAAAGGGTAAAAACGGGACCCTATTACTAAGACTCCGCTGTCTGTCTGTCTGTCTGTCTGTCTGTCTGTCTGTCTGTCTGTCTGTCTGTCTGTCTGTCTGTCTGTCTGTCTGTCTCCAGGCTGTATCTCATAAACCGTGATAGCTAGAAAGCTGAAATTTTCACAAATGATGTATTTCCGTTGCCGCTATAACAACAAATACTAAAAATTAAAAAAATATGTATATTAAGGGGGGTCCCCATACAATAAACGTGTTTTTTTCGTATTTTTTTGCTCAATATTAAAAACGGTAACAGGTAGACGGTTCAAATTTTCACAGAATATTAACTTGTATATTAAGTACCTTTCAAAATAAATAATTAAATATCAATAAAGTAAATATTAAAGGGGGGCTCCCATACAACAAACGTAATTTTTAAGCAATTTTTCAATAAACCTCTACAAACAAAGTTAGTTTTGTGGTTCATTTCGTCTTGTTTTTAATACGTCATAAATCGTAAAACTTACTACAGGTTTGTACGGAACCCTCGGTGCGCGAGTCCGACTCGCACTTGTCAAGTTATATCAAGTCAATGGTTATATCCATGAAACTTGGTAGGTATTTGAGCTACGGGTTTAAAATAAAGAAATAAGTACGTGTTTCACCATTTTTGAAAATTCTACCCCCAAAGGGCTGAAATAGGGGATGAAAGTTTGTATGAAAGCCCTTTATTTTACAAGATATTATAGTGCCTGTGGGAATTAAAAAATTTATGCCACGCGAACGAAGTCGCGGGCATCCGCTAATCTCGGATATTATCTTTTTTGGAATTTCTCGATTATGTATAACCCATTTACTACATCTGAGCACGAATCTATCAGAATGAGAAGGGTTTGGCCGTAGTCCACCACGCTGGCCTAGATCTGATTGGCAGACTTTTGAGAACATTATCAAGAACTTTCGAGCATGCATGAGCTCTAAAAAAATCAAGCTTCTAAGTCGACCTAGTCAAAATAGATACGGCCGTTTATGCCGCTTAATTTGACATTCGCCAATAAATCAAAACTTATAGGGTAAGTACTTACACGTTTGATAGGTATTAAAGATGGTATCGGTTTCTACACGACACCCATATAGATGAATATGAATAACGACACCGTACTGGCGGCAGTGCGGCGCGTCCTTTGCCAGTAGGGTGGTAACTAGCCTCAGCCGTAGCCTCCCAGGCCAGCAGAGAAAATTCAGAAATTGTAAATTCCCAAATTGACCCTGGGATCGAGCCCGTGACCTCTCGCTTGTAAGACCTCTGCGCCAGAGAGGTCGTCAAACCTACTCTTAGCACTAGATTTTGAAGTTACGATTCAAATTAGTTCAAAAAACGAAAATTAGTTGGAATATTAATACCTATCTATTCGTGTTTAACACGCTGATTAAAGGTATAGGTAGGTACCTAATTATAGGTAATTACTAATTATTATATTACTAGCTGATGTACGCGTCTTCGTCCACATGGTTTAAGTTTTTTTGATTCCCGCGGGAATTTCTCAATTTTCCGGGATAAAAAGTAGCATAAGTCACTCTCCAGGTCCTTAACTATACCCATGCCAAAAATCACGTCAATTCGTTGCTCCGTTGCTGCGTGATCGAAGGACAAACCAACAACCAACAAACCAATAAACCAACACACTTTCTCATTTATAATATTAGTATGATGATATGAAGTATGATAGGTAGGTAATATTAAAATACTTATAAGTACTTAACTAACATAATTTCATAGATTTAACATGGCTTAATGGTGGACCTAATTGATACCTTACTTACACCTTAGCTTTATATACACAATACACATATTGTGTCTCGTGTCGTCAGCTGTAGTAACTTACTCTGGTTGCAGTTTACCCAGCTACCTATTCCCCTTTATCAATCAACATTAAAGTTGTACTTAGGTACCTAACACTTTTGAGTGCACCTTTAACAACCGATTACCTAGGTACTTATTGTTAGGTAAGTAGGTACTCAATTTGGCACTTGAACATCTTTAACTGTCCATAAATGTCCCCCTGCTAAAGTATGTATTTGAGGTGGTGCATAAGTCAATAAGTGTAAGTAACACAGTAGGTACGTAAGTAAAAAATAATTAATTATTCCATAAATTAAGAAAATTGATCCCATCATTATTATTATTAGACTCAAAAACACCTAAACATTCGAAATATTTGCTTATCATATTTCTATCTGTAACATCTTTCATCTTATGAATCCTTATCAATCGTTAATTGTAGAGAGGAACACGTATGGTGTAGCTCAGAGAGTAAATGCATGCAAATTGCACGTTTGCTGAGCAAGCAATCTTCACTGACGTATGTTATTAGAATTCCTTTTGACACGGATTTAAATAGAGGCATTGTCATATTAACCTCATTTTCGTTCTATTGGTGATTCAGCAATGTGAAGGGTGTTACTAAGTAGCATCATAAAGTTGAGTTGTGTAGTGTCTTCTACAGCAGTTTTTATGGTAATCACAATGTGAGTATAACGTAAATAACATTAAACTGGGTAAAGACTTAGCCAGGGGTTCCTTTTCGCGGTGTAGGTACCCTAACTATTATACATTCTTTTTCTTCCTTCTTTGTGTCCTGGGTTTTCTTCCGCACTTAGACGTGGATCCCGCTGGATCATACCAGCCAGCCGAGCTCACTCCAGAATCCTAGCAGGCCATCCAGGTCGACGAAGATTAGTTTTGCTGGGAGCCCATGTAGGCTTCTCGTAGGGTGGATACACCGCTGGACTCGAGCAGTACCTACTTGTTTTGGTGTCTCGTCGCTCTCCATGCAGGCTCTAGGTACCTCACCTCACCGACAGCTCTTTAGGAATAGAGGAATTTTGGTGATACCTTGAATGGATAGGTGTTTGTTTAGCGAACAGTGTACCGTTATCATGCCTACAACTAATCTGTGTTTGCCTCGGTTCCTACTTACATTTTGTAGCAAATACGTGCATTCTTTGCTCCAGACAGCTCTCCACAATGCCACAATGCTAGCATGGTCTGGCTGCAGCGGCACTACCGGTCAAAGCCTCGCAAAGCTGCTGCGTTTAGTCTGCGAGTCTAGACTCAACTAAACCCAGCTAAGCATAATCTAATTATTTGGGTCGCCTTCTTTTTCTCACCAGTCAGTCCCGAATGACTGAGAATCGTGACCCCCCCGAGGTAATGTGGTGTATAATCTGCCTTTATCACTGGCTATACTAATTACTTACACCGTCGTAGAAATTTAGAGCACCGAACTTTTTGATTTGGTCGAGCCACCGGGTCGGAGATTTGCTGCGTGGCTTTCTTTCCACGTTACCAGCAACGAAGTACTTATAATTATAAAACTTCTCTTTAGTATTTAGGAGGTATCATCCCTGTATGTGCACAATAGCTAAGGATGCGTTAAAGACAGGTTGTGGAAAGACGCCTGTTGACTTTTAATAATAAATGTCTTATCAAGGCGATTATCCATCGTACCACAGTGTCCGCACCTGACAGTGTGCAAACCATAGAAATAGCTTCATGCACTAACCACGGGAGTTAAATTTTTGATCATAATGGACGTGCTATTGGGTTGATATTGCCTCACCCACATACCTAATCGAAAAAATAAATTATGCAAAATTTTACCGGACAGGCATAGTCGCACCCTAGGGTTGCAAACCTACCTTTTAGCTAAGCAAAACACGGCTAACGAGTGTTTTTCTATTTCCATCCTGTTTTTTTTCCAATGAACCACTAAAGCCCTTGAACGTCCCACTGCTGGGCACAGCCCTTCACTCTCATAGGAGAGAGGGATTTAGAGGTTAGACCCACCACGCTGTTCCAATGTGGGTTGGCGGTCTCTAACGACTATTATGAAGTTAGTGATAATAACCGGGACCGACGGCTTTTAACGTGCTCTACGAGGCGTGGGGGTGAAACACCGCCAACTTCCTACCTAATTCCGGGCTAGTACCTGCGTACTGAGAATTTCTAGTCAGAAAAACCCAATACTTAACTATACCCCGACCCGGGACTCAAACCCAGGACCTCGTCGGCCGCAGTCGAACATGCTAACCAATAGACCAACGAGGCAGTTTTCCGTGTTCCAATGAATAATATCTTTGAATTTCAGATCATCATCGGTAAAATGATTGGTATCCGGCGATGGGCGATGCTGGCAGCCTGCTTGTGGTTAGCGACCACAAGTGAAGCCAGGCGGAAGCTCAAGAGAGATGAAATGGAAAGCTTGAAGTCGATGGAAACTGTTGATATGGACGACGAGGATTTTGAGGACGAGGATGGGGTAAGCTATTTTCTAGCTGGGATTTAGTCAGTGTACTTATCTAACACTTTTATTACTAGATGCAGATAGGTACCTCGAATAACGTAGGTATCTGCATGTATTTAATTAAAGGGGTTCAGGAATTTCTATAGTGTAAAAAATAAGTAGGTAAATACTTGGCATTATATTGATTGAACCAGCCTATTTTCGTACCAAAATATTTTACCTACTAGATTTATCGGTTCAGCAAGAATCTAGTCTGGTAAGTAGATACTTCTAACTTCCATTTTCTGCGTAGCCTCACACTTTCCTATATTCATAAATTGGAAACAAACGATTTTATCCATTGCCAAGAATGCATAATTATATTATTATTCTAATTCAAGAAATAAAATCTAATATCTTTAATTTATTACACTTCTTGCTTCATTTGCCTGAGAAACAAAATATATGTTAAGCGGAAATCGTGCATTAAGTGGACCAGTTTTTTGATCCTTTACTCCTGTATTTAATGTCTATAACACACTATTATGACAACAACAGTAGATTCGGAGATTTTTAGCCTTCACAATTATTTTTATATTTTGGCTACTTTTTTATGCGGAACGCTCGCCTTTTTGCACGACTTTGCCAGCCCCCCTATCGTGTAATTCAGTGGCTATCAAAAAATTAAAACCATTGTCATTTTTATCTATTGAAGGTTTGCTATGAAAATGTTATTTTTATATCATCAAATCTTCAATGGATACGGAATATAATATGTCAGTGGCACTTACCTATATATAAAAGATCATTGGTCAGTGGCTTAATTTTTTGATAGCCACCGAGTTAGAGAGTAGGGGCCCAGACCATAAATTATAAATTCCCAAACATCCCCGCCAGGGATCAAACTAGTACCAAACACAAATGGCAACGTCGTGGACCTTCCCATTTTTAAGTGTCTACAGCGCTCACTAATTGCGCTAGGGAGGTTGTCAAAGCAGTACCTGGAATAGAAGAAGAAATTAATTATCGTTTTATTTTCAGATAGAGCCATGCCAATGCGGTGTGTTCATGTCGCAGCAGGTCGGCATCAAGGATGGTCGCCGCAGTCGGCCTCGAGGACCTCCGCAGGGCGAGCCTGTGGTCACATACGACACTGATAGTCCCAGCTTGCCGTGTGGTTCTTCGGGGTTCAAGCACTGCATCAGTAAATGCTTGGATGTGGTAAGAACTCTTAAATATCTGTATCTATCTATAATTTTGTTTTCCTTAGAGTATCCACCTTACCAGTGGACCTGTGGGCCACTCTCAGAATGAGAAGAGTTTAGGCCTAAGTCCACCACACAGGCCAAGTGTGGTGAACTAACTCCGAAAATTTAGTGGTGCGTGCTCGGTCATTAAACCCAGACGCACTAATAATTTACAAAAGGTAGACAATAATATTCTTATTTTTCAATATTAGTAGTATATAGCGACAAAATGATACCTATCTTTCATACTTACCTATGTTAAAGCTTAAAAGATTGATTTGTTTGATCGTGGGTAGATACCTACTAGATAGTAGATAGGTACCTACTACCTAGTAGGTACCTAGATCGAGACAAAATTCATGGTAGGCCAATTGATTCATTTAGGTACTATCTACCTACCAATTTGATGAAGAGGGTTTTAATGTAATTAAAAGTAAAATTTAAAATTTAAAAAACCCAAACAAAAGAATTTACTTCGAAAAATTCGCAAAATCGACACAACCGTCAACGTCGTCTGCCTCACGTGTCTGCTCGTTCGGGTCGCCGCACTTGGTGGCGCCCACCCCCGCACCGCATACCGCACACCGAGCTCGCCACGCCACGCCATGCATAGCCTACGCAGAGCGTAGACTATGCATGAATCGTACCTAAATGTAATTCGTAATAACGCCATCTATTGACATCAGTGTGAAGTTCTGTTAAAAATATCATCATCATTAAAAATTAAATAATTTCGTTTCCTTATAATATTTATCTAATTTTAGTATTTGTTGTTCAAGTACAGGATATAATTCAAATAATTGATCAAGTTTCAGGCTTGAGAGTTCAGAAAATTGAGAGTTCTGAGGTCAACTTTGGACGTTAGAAAATCGCTACTTTGAAAGCCTCCCATTTCGTCAATTTTAGGGGAAAAATTAAAAAAAAAAATTTTTGGACTCTATTCTTAATTATCTTTATAATGATATACTGCAACCCTATGTAACGCTATAAAAATATTTTACTTCGCATTCGCTTCTATGAGAGCCCCCCTGAAATAAAGATTTTTAAAACTTTTTAAGCCATATTCGGCGGGAGGCCATCGATTTACATATTATTATATTTAAATTTGAAGTAATTACGTTCAGCAATTCAGAAGTTATAAGGTTCTGACAGACGGACAGACGGACGGACGGACGGACAAGTGCCAATTCACCCAAGTAGACTCAGAGACCTTCGCTTCGCTCGGTCAATTAATTAGCTGTTGTTGGAAAAATACTTTAAAACTTTTGCTTTAGCGGTTCCCCGACGCGACGACGACGCTTGGAAAATAAAAATATTTGAACTTACATAATATCCTATGTGACGATAATAATTATGATAGGTTTAAAATATAATTTGTTAGTTTTTAGAGTTTATGTTTTGTGTCGGGGGGTTTGTAAAATTTTTTATTTTACTTTTATTTTGTCCTTTTTAAAGTAGGTATAAATATTAGGTAGGTATTTATAGTAAGTAGTTAGTTGAGTTAGTAACTTAGATAGGTACTATGATCCTAACATGTCATATTTAAAGTCATGGTTACCTACCTCACCATGTTCTTTCAATATTATTGAAGTAATACGGTACCAAATTTCGAATCGATAGGACATATGGAAGGTAGTCAGATCCGCTCATTAACTATTAAAGAGCTGATGATCTTCAAACGACTGATCAGGTCATGGTTACCTCACCATATACTTTCAATATCATTGAAGTAACACGGTACCAAATTTCGAATCGATAGGACATATGGAAGGTAGACAGATCCCCTCATCAACTATTAAAGAGCTGATGATCTTTAAACGGCTGATCAGGTCATGGCTACCTTACCATATACTTTCAATATCATTGAAGTAACACGTGTAGCCACAGCTTCAGGATAATGGGTATTTTGAAATAAAAACAGCAATACAACAACACTTTTTATATTTTTACACTCACATTTTAAATCACATGTTTTGTCAATAATCTAAGCTCCTGTGTCCGCCTAAAAAAACGCAGGCTTTTAAAAACAAAAGACGCGCGCTACGCTCTGATTGGACAATCTTAAAATATCCTTTCTCCGTAACGCGTATTGGCGCCTAATTCAAATACAGTTTACTATCTTATTATTATGATGAAATATTTCTAATAACCAAACTTCAATAATATTTGATACAGGGTATTCATAAAATAATAGAACGACAATTTAAATAAAGTTGAACAATAGCAACTGGCAAGTATTAATTAATTATTAAGTAATATGAATGAACTAGAATTTAGTATCTTCATAGAACACTCACTAGATGGCGTTAGAAGTCAGAGACTTTCAGAGACCATGAAATAGTTAAAGTATAAAAAGGTTCTATGTAATAAAATAATATTAAAAATCACAAACGTCCACTAAAACGATATAAATCTATATACAAATATGCCTACAATGATAAGTAGGCTTACACACGGTACCAAATTTCGAATCGATCGGACATAAGGAAGTTAGTCAGATCCCCTCATCAACTAGAAAAGAGCTGATGATCTTCAAACGGCTGAACAGATTTTCATGAAACATGGCTAAGAACACTCGGGATAAAATTATCTATGACACAAAAAAAACTAAACGAAAATCGGTTCATCCGTTTGGGAGCTACGATACCACAGACATCTTCAACGGCTGAACGATTTTTATGAAACATGGCTAAGAACACTCGGGATAAAATTATCTATGGTACAAAAAAAACTAAACGAAAATCTGTTCATCCGTTTGGGTGCTACGATACCACAGACAGACACGTTAAACTTATAACACCCCTCTTTTGCGTCGGGGGTTAAAATGACTGTAAAAACTGCACTTACCGACCTACTTTGTAGGCCTACTGACCTATTTCCCAAGCTTTTGGCGCCGAGCTTTAGGAAAACAGAGTATGATACGATGCGGCACTTCTCTTTCACGCGAAAGGGCGAAACCTACCTATCTTTTAAGTTTTAAAGCACATACTTACTCCTTCAATTTCAGCTTGTAAAAAAGTATTAGTTATTATAGTACTCGTAAGTACAGCTACCTATAGGTACCTACCTAGGACACTGAAAAATAATGAATCATTAATGAAAAACTAAAATAATATGAAAAGTGAAACAATGACTTTGTGAAAACCACTACTTTAAGACTCGTCAATTTAGTTTTGTCGAGGATTGCGTTCAACCAATGTCTCGTGTCTCGGAATCAGGGGGTCTACTCTCTTTCTCTCAAACGAAACTTCGCAAACGACGTAATTATTCGGTTATTAGACCCACACAAAATCGTTCAATCCAATCGGTCACGAAAATTGTCTAGTGATCCGTACTTCGTCTGCGTGTACGAAAATGAAATAGAGAGGAGCATAGAGATAATATTATGTAGGAGAGGAGTTAACGAAATTTCGTTCGTTCGTTTGCGAAGTTTCGTTTGAGAGAAAGAGAGTAGACCCCCAGGGTTCTTAAAGAGTCCTGTCGAATATCTTTTGTAGTCCCATAAACTTATCTGACCCGGTGGCCAAAATTGGAACTAATTTTTTTGCCTGTTTAGTTTTTGTTTTTATTTTATTGTTCATATTTTCATTAGGGTAAGGGAGGTATGATGCTAATATATATACCTACCTACACTAGCGACACAGTCACCGGGTCAAATAAGTTTGTCGGACTATAGTAGGGTACTTAGTTGATAAATTTGTTATTTGCGTTGGTAAAACACACAAACCGTAGAATTATCTATCTACGAGCCTAGTTAAAGTAGCCAGTAGGTCGTCGTCGTCGTCGTCGTCAACAGATGGACGTCCACAGCTGCACGTAGGTAGGTCTCCTGTATAGTTAATATTACCGTGCCTGTAGGGTCCTCCACAAGCCACGGTCTTGCGCCGCCTGCATCTAAAATAGGTAGGTATAGCTACTTATTTAAATACAACGTATCCTTATAATATTTTGATTGCTCTCGAGAAAATGATGCTTTGCGGTGTTCATGCAAATGTCTGCCGCTTTGTTTACACTTTACTATTAGAAAGTATTGCGGACCAGCAATAAAACGAAGTGTACGTCTCAGCAATCATTTCCCCCGTAGTTAGATTTTCATTTTAATTAGCTATTCTTTACGGTTTCATTGCTGACTACACGAAGTAATACAATCAACATCAAACATTAAAATATTTAGCAAATTCATCATCAATAATTTAGCTTTAGTACCTATAGGTACGGTCTACTTCGATTATGTCTTGTGTTATTACGATTTTCTATTTCCAATGTTTCAATAGTAGGACTTATACATCCGTAATCCATGCTATATCCATTTCCTATTACAAATGTGATAGTGTGGCTGTTTGTCTGCCTATCTTCTAAGCTTTCACGGTCCATCTGTTCAAAGGATCTGACACGGAGATAGGTTGCATCCCGGGGAAGGACATATGCTTGATCTACTTTTTATCCCGGAAAATCAAAGAGTGTCTAAGTACGCATACGTATTCGCAGGCATTATCTAGGTGCAATAACTACTAATAAATGTCTGTCTGTTTTTCTGTTCTCACTGCCGAGCCATGTGTTCAACCGATTTAGACGGGCCTACTTACAAAGATTGCATCCCGAAGAAGGATACACTTTTTATCCAGGTATACCTGGAAAGCATAGCAAAGCTACAGGAATTACGACAGTGTGCCATTTGCGGGGATCTTTTGAGGTCTTTAGAGAACCCTTCGGGATTTTTTTGATATACAATATAAGTAATTATAAATTACGACATTCCTGTAGCTTTGCTATGTCGTAATTACTTATATATTTTCTGTTTCAATGCACTTCCGGTATCGATTGTGCAGTGAACGTTAACTTAAAATATGAGAAAATATACAAAAAATCCTTGTATAACTTATTTCCAGATACTGAAGTACTTGCCGCGCGCCGGGCCAGTGATCTGTGGCGCGGTAGAGCGTGACGTGTACCGCGAGAAGGCGTTCCTCTTCATCAGGAACTGCGGGGGGCAGTGGACCCCCACCAACTTCTCCGCTGGCAAGGAGTTCTGCTGCACTGATGGGCAGCACCACAAATGCTGACCCGGGAATTAAAGTGTACCTACTATTATAAGTAAGCGCTAGTACTGCTTTAAGCGATAGTAGTAACCTACAGTTCTAGTTTCCTAGGAATCCTAGGTTGTGGCGCCGTCAGACATGTGGTTTTCTAGTTTTATTTTAGTCTTCTATATAGTCTTCTATATATTTTAGTCTTCTATATATATAGTTTTATTTTATTCTACCTATAGGTATAGGTATATGGCCGTCAAAAAAGCTCTGTTGCTTTACGGTCATTATGACGTCATCATTATCCAAGGAAACCTGAAATCAAATATTGACCTAAGAGTAGTAAGGTAGAGTATACTCATATTAAGTAATGTAAGCTTTGATGCATCACATTTCAGTAAGTTAAATTTCGTACTATTTTAAAGAGATTTTTGACTATGTAGGTACTTACTTATCTAGTTTTAGTTGTTAATTTACGAGTAATATGTATTTTCATTTTAATGGTACTTACTTAGTTTCTTAATAAAATAACAATTTGTATATTATTATATGTGTTTCAATTATTATGTCTTATAAAGTTATAAAATTTACTACATTTAAGAGATCCAAAAAATAAATTGCGTCTATTAAGAATGGTTACCTAGACTTAATTATCTCTATAAATACTACCTACCTATAGTTACATCCTAATAGAGTCAAATGTTTTTCTTGAAAACAATGTGTTCGTCGTTGAGTTTACCTATAATACATAAAACACTCAAACAAAAATAATGTCCTCCTGACTGAATTTCGGCCATCGGCGGCCAATCTCCAGACAGATTAGCCATCTGCGCGGGAGATATTATAGTGCACAAGTGTGTGCGCAAACACAGGTGCACTCTCTGTTCCTTTACTCTCATAGCCGATGGGACGGAAAATCCGACACGACCGGAGAGAGATCAGGCGCAGGACCGACGGCTTAACGTGCTCTCCGAGGCACGGAGGTGAAACACCGCCAACTTCCTAACTCCGGGCTAGTACCTACTGAGAATTTCTTGTCAGAAAAACCCAATACTTAAACCCGGGACCTCGTCGGCCGCAGTCGAACATACTAACCACAATTTAGTCTAAACATAAATACGTAGGTAATATTTGACACACATCACGTGGGTGGAAATTCTGAAAATTGACCCTTATTTGGGGTCTTTATTTATGAGTACGTAAACGAAAGCTACTTTTAAAATCTTCAGTCCTAGAGGAGTCAGCGTTGTCTGTCAGACTATCAGTTTATCCTTTTATTTAGCTGATGCCCGCGACTTCCTCCGCTTGGATTGAGGGTTTTTTGTTGCAGCGGGAACTCTTTAATTTTCAGGGATAAAAGTGGCACATGTGTTATTCCATTTGATTCAGATCCGATCAGCCGTTCTTAACGTGATTGAGTAACAAACATCCATCCATCCATACATGTACATACATCCATCCATCCAAACTTTCGAATTTATAATATTAGTTTAATATAGAAGTAAGGTAGCATAAGGTACCCAGTTTATTTAACGTAGAAGCTTATTATGCGTTGCAAGCGAAGCTGCGCGCTTATACGAGTACTTTATAGAATAGCACTGCAGGTGTTACGGTGAAACGTCACAAATAGAGAAATATAAGTCAATCATTTTGACCCAGTTCCGCAGTCTGCGGGAGCTGGCTTTAAGTGGTATATTTTTGTATTGTGCCATGTGCTGTCCCTAGGAATAGGGGACTTTAGACTTTAGAGTAAAACCTTTAAGTTTAATATCCGTGAAAACGCAATAATTTTTCAAATAATTCCTGAATTTTCCTGAATATTCCCAAAATCCAAAACCTGTTGTTAAGTAATAGGTACGTCACCAAAGCAGCCAGAATTCTCTAAATTATAAATTACCTATTTTAAATTATTTATAATTCAAAATTATTTATAATTTAAAATTAAAATTGAATAATATATTATTTTATAATTTATATATATTATTTTTTGGGGAGAAATTTATAATTTAGAGAATTGTGGCTGGCTTAGGTGACGTACGGTGACTTCCCAAACCCCACATTTAATAAATGTGGGGTTTATCTTGATCTGATTGCTCAGCAGTCAGCACCAACAGCTAGACGTATTTAATATTAGTTTTAATGAATTTTGTCAATTTTGTAATTCCTGACTCGGTATGCGTTTTGGCATTGATGTAAGCGTACCGAGGATATTATATAATAAACTAGCTGACGCCCGCGACTTCGTCCGCGTGGTTTAAGATTTTCCCGCTTTTCTGTTGAAATTTTTCCTGAATTATCTTTGCTATAAACCTCACGGAGCCCGAGACCTTTCCAACGAATGCAAAACCGTGGAAATCGGTTCGTGCGTTCTGGAGTTATAGCGTCAGGAAGGAAAACCCGACTTATTTTTATATACCATAGATTAATAAATCCTTAAAATATCTGTAATCAAAGTGTCAAACTTCCATTTTCAGCACAAGAATAGATATAAAATCATACCTACTACAATATTATAAATGCGAAAGTGTGTAGGTATGTTTGTTGATCAAGCACACCGCAACAGAGCTACGGATTGACGTGATTTTTGCATGGGTAGGATACAACTATCCTGACCGGACCTAGGACCTATTCCTATTCCTATTCCTATTCGGATTTCTAGGACCGGAGAGTGACATAGGCTACTTTATATTGCGGGGAATTGAGGAGTTCCCGTGGGAATTAAAAAATCTTACTCCACGCGGACGAAGTCACGGGCGTCAGCTAGTTTGACATTATTTTATTCACAGTAGGAGAGAGACTAACTTTAATCTGTATTCCGCCGGTTTAGTTTATCTTTACTCAGGTTTTGACCCACATTTTGTAAAGTACATAGACGTGAGAAAATGTGGATGATTATGATAATATATAGGTTGAATAGTATAGTTTGAATTTAATATGTTTACATATGAAATGAGATGATTTATTTCATATAGAGGACAAATTGTGCCACTTATGATAATTGATAAGTCGTAAGAATCTACCACCGCAGTATTTTTTCAGGGCTAGCCGCTAGAGACAAATCTAGAAGAATTCCGCTGTAACGTTATTTTTTTATATTTGAGAAAGGCCCGTTATGTCTGCGCGAGAATTGTGCATGTATATTGAGCAACTAAGTATATTCGGTAGCCATGTACGGTGATTTTCATTACATTTTCCCTAGAAAGGTATTTGGCATATTTGGAAAATATCATATGCAAAGTAGGGGAAAAACAGCATACAGTATCGCTATCGACAACTGTTTTCAAAAAGTCTATGAAATAATCAAAAAATGTGATTATATATATGCGTTAATTTGCAAAAGGCTATTTATAAACTATCGTTTCATTTGATCACTGAAAAATTGTTGCACGCTTGAAAATTTTAATGATAACTCGTGATACGTGATTAGTAATTATTAGCTGCGGCTGGGGTAAGAAATGCGAATATAATAATAGAGTATCTATCTATCTTATCTATAGAGTAAACTAATTACTATTAAATGTTGCTATTACCTATTCAGTGATAATGCCCCCGGCGCGCGCCGCGCTTTGTGTCATCATTGCTTTAACTCTGCGTCTGGTAGAGTTATTTTATTGATTAATTATTGATAATATTATATTGAGTTTGAGTATAGTTGAGTATACTGAGTAATTGTTGTAAATTCACATTCAATTCAAATTCAAAAGTTTTTTATTCAAATAGAATTTTTACAAGTGCATAATATGTAATAGTCGAATGAATCTACCACTGGTTCGGAATGCCATTCCTACCGAGAAGAATCAGCAAGAAACTCGGCGGTTGCTCTTTTAAAAAAAAATCCTGTAGGTACCTTTATTGGGTAGGTATGTAGGTAGGTATAAGTACCTTCTACTGAAATCTAATAGGACCATAATATACTAGCTGATGCCAGATGAGACTACGTCCGCGTGGATTGAGGTTTTTTGGTTCCCGCGGGACCTCCTTCGTTTACCGGGATAAAAAGTAGCCTATGTGTTATTCAAGAAAATATCTCTGTGCCAAATTTCATCCAGCCGTTCAGCCGTACGGGCGTGATTGAGTGACAAACATCCATACATCCATACATCCATCCAAACTTTCGCATTTATAATATTTATTAGATTAGGGCCATATTATTCTCTATTCTAGAATATTTAGAGGTCTTTTGAGTTTTGATTTATGTTACTAACACTAGCACTCAGCTATGATGGTTATTGGTGCAGTAACGTTATCTACTAAATAAGACATATCTACTAAATAAGACACCTACTCTTACGAGTATAGGTATTATAATAATTATATCATTCTATCACGCAACCACTTAAAATTATCCACACATCTCTATGACATGACTCAATACATATCATATCAAGTCGTCCCATATATCACAAGGAGTGCCTTATCCGTCGACCCGCTTGCACTCGCTTATGGTGTCAATGGAGTTTCCTTATCAAGGAGTAAGTAGTATGGAGTACGGGGCAGGCGAGCGGGCGGGGGACGGGCGGGAGGCGCGGTGTGACCCGGATCGCGTAGGGTGAACAACCCCGACACGTGCCACTTTCTAAAAAGAAATGCGTCGCTTGCGCATCCTTGCGTGGACGACTGGATCTCTCGTACCTATGGACCGAGCGGCGACCTACGGATCTACGGTTAGATAAAATCTATCCCGGTAGACTTCGCCTTACAGTTTTGTAATGTTTCGAATGTTTATATTTACCTACCTACGCAATTTTCCTTGATGACCTTTTGTTACATAGGCATACATTTGTTACATACAATATATCAAGCAAGAATATACACTTTTTCTGTTTAATTGTTTTTTTAACATAGCTTTATCCATAATTTTGATCCTCTGAAATCTGAACTTTTTATCCGTTAAGTTGTGGTTCTTATCTAGGTACTTGTTACGCAATAGGTACCTACTTAGTATTAAATATAACTACCTAGTAAGAATTTAATTGAACCAAACGAGATATTATTTGCAGGTTACCCTCTGATGTACAGAGCCAATTAATTCTGATCACATGAAATAGTATCAAGGGCAGATGTAAATATACTAGTTATTCAATCACTAGGTCGGTTTAGTATGTATCTACCTTTACTTTCTATGGTTTTATTGCTAGGGTGCAATAAACACACAATATTATATAAATAGGTAGATACTAGATAGGTACTTAATAGACAACCAGAAGCTTCTTTGCAGGTATATTATGTGTTTCAGACCCATCGCAACTTTCTTCAATATTTTCAATATTGCCGATTTCCTCAATATTTTTTTAGCTATATTTTCGATTTCCTCAATATGTTTCATAACTACGCCCAATATGCGACAAAGCATTTGCTTTGCAAAGAGTTTGCTTTTCCATTAATGATGTTAAGTGATAGTGTAATAACCACCCTTCGAATCAAGCAAGGTTAAACAAATAATAAGTATGTTAATACTTATTATTTTTACACTCCAAAAACAGATTTCAACCTATGGTTTCACCACATTATTTTATAATGTGTCGCATTTGTCTCAACTCTCAACTGATGGGAGTCCACAGTCCACTGCTGGACATGGAATTTCTTATATTATAGGTACTTAAATGTACTTTTTCTTATACTCACCTAAGGCATATTTAATTAGGCACCTAATGTGGACGAAGAACGTACACCTAACAATAAAATTTGATTTTGAGATATTTCAACGGCATTTTGAAAACCTTACCCCACCATAATTTAGCTAAGCTGTAAAACTTAAAAATTAAAACAAAATCGCATAAAAACCTAAATGCGACAAAGAAGCCTTATCCGATCCGCCTTCAAAAAGTCCGAAAGTGCTATCACAAAAATGCTTATATTTTTTCCTATTATGGTACCTCTAAGCGCGAGGGCAGTGGTCTCGGAAAGAGGGGGGTTGCGCAACGCATTACAATAACACTACGTGCCTTGGCCGCGGCGCTTGCGCATGCGCAGGGGTCAGGAGCCGCGGTTCGGGGAACGACTGTACCTTACCATTGTCACGTGCATGTACCGAGTTTGCAGGTTTTGCTGTCGTTAGGTTTAAATCAAAATTTATGTTACATAATATATGCATTTAAGAATGATTTGACTAGTGAAAATTCGAAATGAATTAATTATTTTAAGTTACTCAACGCTTCATAGCGTGTATGAACACTTCATACAAGAATAGGAGAAAGTTTTCCTTGCAAAGAACGTCAGGGTGACTAGTGAAAGATGAGAATATTAAAACTTCGGAATCATGACTCATGAGTCATGACGTCATGATAAAAATTATCACGTCATTCATTGACAATGCTTGCGATAATGTGATCGCTCCCAACTTCCAATCCCAAATCTCCGCTCAACTCTTAGTGGACTCAAGAAGAAGAGCTTCCTCCTGTTTCTGCTGTGATTCAATGTCATGCACTTCATACACGCAACAAAGCGCCGCTTACCCAAATATGTATATTCTTTCCCTCACCCAACTAAGCGTTGTAACTTGTAACCTTTCAGTAATTTACTAGCCATCACAAGACAATAGTCAGTCAGGAAAGTCTCGGTTACGACTCTTGGTTTCACTGTCTAGATTAAATGGTTAACCTCCCTCGGTATATTAGTGATAAGTAGAGAGGATTGAAAAGCCTACGCGAGGGTCAAAAGGTCTTTCTTCTCACCTTTTTATGTCCGCAACGCCTGGAAGTTAAAGAAAATATTAGGAAAACCTTGAAAACTTCTTTCAAACACACACGAGCCGGTTAATGCGGGCGTCAGTTCTAAGGAAAACTATAAAATGCATATACGGACGTTTCCAATGGAGAACGGGTGAAGGGTGCGGAGCGCGGGGGCCGCCGACACACTTTCTGAAGGGCTCTAAACCACGGCTTTTGTGGCCACCTTTATGAGCCATCTATTCGTAGGCCTTTGATTTATCACAAACAGTTCCCACCACTCTTCTATAACGGCTACGAGTAAATACGATCACTTCACTGACAGTTTTGACTGTAGGTACAGTTTATCTTTATACTGATGCCCCCAGTCCAAAAACATTAACATTTTATCACACAACCTCAGTTTGCATTGTCAGTTTTATCTATGAAGTTAAAGAAGTGAAGAAGAATCAGTTTTAAGAAGACTCACTGCTCAGTTCTCTATTACAAAAAGCGTCTATAACGGTGATCATTTTTAGGGTTCCGTACCCAAAGGGTAAAAACGGGACCCTATTACTAAGACTCCGCTGTCTGTCTGTCTGTCTGTCTGTCTGTCTGTCTGTCTGTCTGTCTGTCTGTCTGTCTGTCTGTCTGTCTGTCTGTCTCCAGGCTGTATCTCATAAACCGTGATAGCTAGAAAGCTGAAATTTTCACAAATGATGTATATTCACCGGCCAAGTGCGAGTCGGACTCGCGCACCGAGGGTTCCGTACAAACCTGTAGTAAGTTTTAAATTATTAAAAAAAATTGCTTAAAAATTACGTTTGTTGTATGGGAGCCCCCCCTTTAATATTTACTTTATTGATATTTAATTATTTATTTTGAAAGGTAATATACAAGTTAATATTCTGTGAAAATTTGAACCGTCTACCTGTTACCGTTTTTAATATTGAGCAAAAAAATACGAAAAAAACACGTTTATTGTATGGGGACCCCCCTTAATATATATATTTTTTTAATTTTTAGTATTTGTTGTTATAGCGGCAACGGAAATACATCATTTGTGAAAATTTCAGCTTTCTAGCTATCACGGTTTATGAGATACAGCCTGGAGACAGACAGACAGCGGAGTCTTAGTAATAGGGTCCCGTTTTTACCCTTTGGGTACGGAACCCTAAAAACGGTAACAGGTAGACGGTTCAAATTTTCACAGAATATTAACTTGTATATTACCTTTCAAAATAAATAATTAAATATCAATAAAGTAAATATTAAAGGGGGACTCCCATACAACAAACGTAATTTTTATTTTTAATACGTCATAAATCGTAAAACTTACTACAGGTTTGTACGGAACCCTCGGTGCGCGAGTCCGACTCGCACTTGGCCGGTTTTTATTTTCTTGCTTAGATGTATCATGTAAAACTAGGCTAGATATTGATTTGTCTCTCCATTAACTTAGCCCCAAAATAATAATGAAAAAGTTAAAATTACTTAAATTATTTATTTTAAAAGTAAGTAATGACCCTTCATCTTTATTTCAGGCTTAGAGGTAAATTTTGAAGCAACTTCGGGCATAATAAACTATATTTTATGAGGGCTATAAAATTGCTAAAGAAACGAATTTCATACGTATCTACTGTAATTAGTAAGGTAATAATTTCAAAAATGTGTAGATAATGTTGGAAAATATTGGTTGGTTTGAAAATAAATAACGTACCAACTGCTTTACCAAATTTAAGTAGACTAGTTTTTTGTGACAATCGGACCTAGGTATACCATACGTATTACGTACATACCGCCCTATTATGTGCCTATACCGACTATAACTTCACTTGACTTATATTAATGGTGTGAAATTAGATCGTCGAAATCCGTGTAAAGCAAAAACTTAGTTGATTACCTACCATCTCTAGCATCTGAAACGGGCCGACATAGTTTGCTTTTGTTTTTATTTAGAGATGCGAATCACCATAATTACACTTATCAGTTATAATTTGTAGGAAAGTTAAGTTAAAATATTATTTTTTATTAAGATTAGGTTCAAGCATTTTAAAATTTTCGATAATTATGAGGACTGTAAATCTATACATAGTGAAAGCATAGTAAAATAAAGTGTTTGTCTATCCGTCTGTCTGTATGCTACGTTTTCACGGCCTATCTGTTCAACCGATTCTGACAAAATTTGCATTCCATCCCGGAGAAGGACTTACCTAGGCACTCTATGGCTACTAATTAACCCGGCAAAGAGTTCCTGTGGGATTTTTCAAAAACCTAAATCTACGCTGTCTAGTTAGGTTAGGTAGATATAATAAGCTATGGTTAAAATCATTAGTAACAAGAAAAAAAAATTGCAATCTGGGGCGATACCACAGAATAGGAAATAGTCGGCGATACTTATTTTAAATTATGTACTTCACATTTCTTGCCCATATCTATTTTAATCACTCTATATTTTTATCAATATTTAAATAGATCAATATTCTATCAGTTTTTGTACGGCATTACGAAACAGTTCATCGACATAAACAGTTTTGTTTTATTATGTAAAAGCATTATTATGACGCTTCTCTCTGAACGAAAGAAGGGTGCAGTTTTTGCTGCATGAAATTGGTTAGATTATGTAACTGCTGGCATCAAGTTTTCACTGCCAGACAATCTATGTAGGTATCTGCATCGTATCTATTCAATATAATAATTAAATTGAATAGATACGATTTGTCTATTGATCAACGCTACCTGCGACTCTATCTATTTTATCTACTTGGTCGGTAGATTTTCAGGATCAACTTTAATATACTTCTAGAAGTGCTTCTCGTATTATATACCTACATTCTTAACCTAAGTACTTAGGTACTATATTATAGAGTTGTTATTTAAAAAAAAAATTGCTAATCATCCGTCTTTTATATTCAAGGTAGAGTAAGTAGTAGATCGTATGACAGCTATACTTTCGGCATTACAAACTACCTTTTCTTCTTGGATGACCCTCGTGTCAGGTATGGTAACGTATCTCCTAAAAATGTGGTATAACATCGAAAACATTCTTTACTTTTGATGATACTACAATATTCGCTAAGAGTTGCGCTTAGATAAAAGTAAAGAGGGAGGAAATAGGATAACGGTGAGCATCGCATCGCACAAGAACGCCACAGTAATCTCAAACTGTTCTTGTCTGAATCAACAATGTGTCATTAAATCAACACCAGCCAAGGAGACCTGCCCACCCCCTCTGAGTTCATACAAACCTGGATCATCAAGGAGGTACTGGTAACGGTTTGTAGGTGTCACGTTATGATGGTTGTTAGCCAAGATTGCTGATATCGCCGCCCCGCCCCGCCCGTAGCTCCGTTCACAAGTTTTTGCGACGCGAATGGAAACTGCAGAGACAGTAGGGTGAATTGAGGCCGACACTACCTGCTGTTTCACAGAAATGACAAATGATTGATTTTCGACGTCGCTTTGACTCATCTTAATGGGCATATTGGCAATGAAAATGATAAGTATAGCTATTCGGGCCGACGAAAATTTTCGAACGCACAGGCTTACAATAATATCATTATTATTAAAACGTAATAAGTTAATAACATTATTATATTTTTTGTCACGAATAAGTACTTCAGCATGCTTGTTCTCACGAATATTTATTAAGTTTACGGTTTCGTGTATAACTTATCATACCTACTTTTATATTATAGGTACTAAGGTACTCTTAATAATACTATAATAACGAGGCTAGGCTAGTAGTGGACTCTATCTTAATTAGAAGTTTTTTAACTACTTTGGATTCAAGCAGTATCAGCGAATTTGTAGATTCATGCCAGTTTCCTACCTCGTAGATATTATTTACTTACCTAAAATCACCACCTGGGGAATGGTTGATCTCTTCTACAAGTACGTTATTGGTTAGTTAGTACCATATTTTGTGCTTCAGGTTCGTATGACTCTGAAGAATACTCTTTCACTATTCTACTATTAAGTATTAAGTGGAGTGTGGAAATTGGAAATCCCTAAGATTTCACACGAGGGTAGAGCAGCGATGTACAGCGCCTCGTGTGAAACCATTGACTTATAATAATATGTAGTACCTATACATATAAGTCAATGTGTGAAACCGGCATTATGCCCATTGGGTGAGACGACGACTATAAATGCCTTAATTACATTAATTATGAATACTATACACCTGTTAAACATGTATTCGTACGTTCGTTCCTATACGTAGGTATGTAGATATGATCTACTACCTACCCATATTATGTAATTTTAACTAATTTTGTTCGACTCTTCCAGTTCCTGTGTAGAGTGTAGAGGGTCAATGACCTTACCAATAGAATACGATTAAACCAAAATTTAAAAGTCAAAAATAGTCTGAGATCAGTCGATATTGAACTTGACTCGACTGATAATAGGCGAAACACGTTTTCGACTTCCTCGCTCTACGGACTCACGGAGGCGAGGGTACTATCTATCATAAAGCTTCGTTCACACGTGAGCAATTTTTACTCACGAAGTGAACTACTTAGTGCCTAGTCCTCATCGGTTATTGCTAATTAACATTTTGCATAATATTAATCAAAGGTTATTGTTATACGGTTTCATTTCTAACATAAGGTAAGTATATTCCTACATCCATGCATGAGGTATGTTAATTTATTATGTAAGTGCCTAGTAGTAATACTCAGACATTATTTTTTAGATTTGACGTCTTAGACTGATTTTAGGCAGTTTTCTTTCAAAATGATTGTTTAACACTAAGTAACTTAATATTATTAGATTAAATAGATGGGGCGAGAAAGCACCTATACAGATCAAGCACACTTTCGCATTTATAATATAAGTTAAGAATGACTAACTATATTATGGACCATCGATATATTCGATACATAAGTGATCGTGATTAGCATGGCCTGATGTGAACCCAGCCTAACGTTTATAATCACGGAATGCACCTTGCGCAATCCCAGCCGGGATCGGTACACGAGGATGACATAAAAAGAAATATTTTATTGCCGAGACACGCAATACGGCACGGAGATGTTAGAAGCGAGCAATTCATCATCCATTACTATACCCTGTACCTACCTACTAGAGATTTTGAACAACACAGATTAAGTAAATTATAAACAACGGCTATATCTATATTTTGTCTATCTATAGAGCTTCTAGAATCTAGATCTCTCTCTTTCTCTAGATTTTGTCCCCGTGTTTTTTTCAAAAATCGCGTTGAAAACTCTCTGATTTTCCGGGATAAAAAGGAACCTTTGTCCTTGAGGCTTGAGTATTTGTACTTTGTAGCTTATATATCGTGTAAACTGCAGATGTGCCGTGAAAAGGTAACATACAGTACCTAACATATTTTATTATTGGTAGGTGCAGAGTGCCTTATAAGGGAGATTCTATTCCCATTCGATCGCGTAATTGTATGGAATTGTCAAGCGTTTGACAGCTAGCTCGATCAATTCCATACTGAATGGTAGTTAGTGGTGGAACTTTAACGCGATCGAATGGTCTACATAAAAAAACCCCCACTCGGTCTGCAGATATAGCTGCCATTATGTAGGTAGGTATATGAGCTACCTTATATTCCGGAAAATCAGTTTCCACGCAGACATAAATACTAACCAAGATGTTAGCGCCTCATTTTCCGTATCTAGGTAGATACTTATGTAGGTACATTGTTTTGATATATTCGACATGCACAATATATACCTACTCCTAGAAGGTCCTTGGATCATATACCTATCTAGAAAGCTAAAATTTTGCACGGAGATTCCCTCTTTTTTTTATTGAAAAGTTAAGTTTAGAAGCGCGGATTAGTTTTTGGTATACGACATTATTTATATAATTTGGAGGTTCCCTTAATAATGTAAACAAGGAATGAGGCTGGATTTTCCGAAATTCCCACAGGCGCGGGCGTCACAAGTTTATTCCCAAAATAATTTAAAAATAAATGCCTACCACTGAATTGCTAAAAAATTTTAATGTCATCTCACGTATATATACAATATCTCGAAGGGAATGTCATACGCTTCTATAAATCGCGATATTCAAGTATAACCTCGTGTCTCAAAGCAAGCTCTTTGTAAAGCGGCTCTAATAAGTGGTAGGTATTGTAGGAAAATAAGAGACCACGCAGGACTTGCGAAGGTCGCACCGCCCACGTAACTACAGTGACGAGCGGATAGGGGCTTGTGCACACCGAAAAAAAAATAAAAAAATTCAAAATGCGACTTCGTCCGCTCGGAATAAGTTATTTATTAGCACATCTCTCTGTGCGTCGTATTCCTCATTGCTGAGGGTCGTGACCCCATTCCATTAATCACTTAATGGTAGGAGTTTTCTTGGGATAATAATGCGGTGGGTTCCCACGTCCTTCCGCATACATCCAAACTTTAACATTTTTAATATTATGTAGTAAGATTATAGATATGAACTGTCTGTCTGCATGATAGCTACTTTTTCAACATCAACCAGCTCAACCGCAGACCTGTTCATGACATTTGGCACAGAGACAGCAAACATGAAACATCATAGGGATATACTAAGAATACTTTTTATCCCGGTAAATCAAAGTTTTGCCACAGGATTTCAAAAACTTAAATCTCCGTGGACGAAGTCGCGGGCATCAACCAGATTATTAATAATTTAAGGATTCTGACTTAATATACTCATACAAAAAATCAATTGACACACGAACTTCTTTATTTGTTACTGAAAGCCAAAATACCAAGTTTCGTTGTTATAACTTGAAAAATATCTTCAGAAATGCAGGACTTTTACAGAAATACATAACCGTCTTGTACCTAGTCAAGGAAATTGATAGCCGCTTTAGTGTGTGCAAGGTCTTATAATGGAACTCAAGAGATGAGGTGATATAACCTTTGTCATAAGAGCGATGTTGTATAGGTATAAATAAAGTAACTAAGTACTTATTACTTATTGCGCTTTACTGAAGGTTATGCATTAGACCTATGAATGTCGTTAGACTTACGCAAATAACAACGGCTACCAATTTTAAAAACATATTACCTATACATTAACAACAACAAATATCTATACTTATAATAAAACTGTAACAGGTCCAATTCTGTACATTGAAGATATTTTGAAAATTTTTTTTGGAGGGCACTCATTATTCGATACTGAAGCCAAATCTGTAATTTTTTTCATTTTTGTCTGTCTGTCTGTCTGTCTGTCTGTCTGTCTGTCTGTATCTTGGCCGCGCATCACGCCGAAACTACTGAATGAATTCAAACGAAACTTGGCACGATTTGAGCCCATACTACGAGGTAGGACATAGGATACTTTTTATCCCGAAATTCTACCCCCGAAGGGGTGAAATAGGGGTTGAAAGTTTGTATGAAAGTCCTTAATTTCTCAAGTTATAGCCATGAAACTTGATATATGAGCTGCGGGTTGAAAATGGAGACATACGTGTTTCACAGTTTTTGAAAATTCGACCCCCAAAAGGGTGAAATAGGGGATAAAAGTTGGTATGAAAGTCCTTCGTTTCTCAAGATGTTTTACAAGTTATATCAACGAAACTTTTTATTTTGGCTTACGGTAAAAAAATAAAGAAGTACGTGTGTCACAGTTTTTCAAAATTCCACCCCTAAGGGGGTGAAATAGGGGGTGAAAGTTTGTATGAAAGTCCGTCATTTCTCAAGTTATATCGATTAAACTTGGTATAGGTACAAGCTACCGGTTGAAAATGAAGAAATAAGTGTTTCACAGTTTTTGTAAATTTTACCCCCGAAGGGGTGAAATAGGGGTTGAAAGTTTGTATGAAAGTCCTTCATTTCTCAAGTTATAGCCATGAAACTTGGTATATAAGCTGCGGGTTAAATAGATCATAGTCTGGATTAACACAAAGGCTTTTTTATTCAGGAGAAATCAGTTCCCGCTGGAACCATAAAACCTTAATCCACGCGGACGAAGTCGCGGGCATCAGCTAGTAACAAATAAAAATAAAAATAAAATATATATTTATTGACAATAAGGTTTACAGTCATTTTTTGACTGTAAGTCCCTATGGTACTCGTATAGTATCCCACAGACCTTGAAAGTTGAAACCGTATAAAAATGCGTCTCACTCTGTCCGAATTCTAAACTTTAGAACGAAGACATTGATTAATACTATAAAGAGGTAGCAGCTTAAAGAATTAAGTATCTTCTTAGACTGTGGCAAAGGCAAATTTTGCGCGAAATCTTTACAAACCGGTAGGTACAATGCGCGGGAGATTCAATGACAGCTTCGCGTTCATTCAATGTTGATGCCAACGCATAAGCCGTTGCATTTCTACTAAGAACGCCAATATTATCAGTATGAGCAGTCCGTCATACTCATACTAGTTACACTACGCTCAGGTGACTCTTATTATAAAGTACAATACTAGTTTTCACCTGCAACTTTATTTGCCTATATTTATATAGCTTTTTAATATATATATAGCTGCTCGTGCTGACTCATTGATCACCTCTCCTGTAAAATTTTGTATGAAAAATTTTTTTTTTACTTATCGTTTCGTATAGAAGACAAAAATTCATTCAGAGGAAAAATACGAAGAGAGCTGATGATTGAGGATTTCAAAGACGCATAAAGAGCACAGCCAGGGTATCGAAGATAGGTGGGGGGTGCTCGATCAAATGTCACTCGAAACTTCATCCAATTGTCAGTGAGCTGAAAAAAAATTCAAAATGGCGGATTTAAGATGGCCGCCATACAAATTTCACCGGTGTCTATCTCGGAGAGTATAATAGATGGAAGAGTGGTTTCTTGGAAAAAGATGATCAGGACATGAAGGTCTACCTGGTGAACAGGAAAAAAATTCAAGATGGCGGAATTTATTTTTCCATAGAAAAGGGTATTGAAGATAGGTGGGCGGTGCTCGACCAAATGTCACTCGAAACTTCATCCAATTGACAGTGAGCTGAAAAAAATTTCAAAATGGCGGATTTAATATGGCCGCTATACAAATTTCGTCAGTGTCTATCTCGGAGAGTATAAAAGATGGAAGAGTGGTTTCTTGGCAAAAGATAATCAGGACATGAAGGTCTACCTGATGAACAGGAAAAAAATTCAAGATGGCGGAATTTATTTTTCCATAGAAAATGTATGGCGAATATTGAAGAGGCTACAAGTAGAACTATGCAAGAATACGGTTTCTTTTCAAGATTTGTTTTCATGGAAGAATTCTCATTTTGACGAGGGGTTCGGAGAAAAAATATGGAGAGAGATGATGATCGAACGTTCAGATGATGGGTGAGGAGCACGGTCAGGGTATTAAAGATAGGTACCTACTTAGGGGCTGCTCAAACAAAAAGGGAGGGGTGGGGGGTTGGTGGTCTTTGTTTTATGTTTTTCCTTTATGAGACTTTTCTTTTACGTCGGACGCTTGGCGTGCTGGCGCTTCCACTGTGCTCACTAGCATAGCAGTGTGTTGTTCAGATCAGAACACGTAGACAGTAAACCAGATGCCCGATTATGTAAGAATGGTCGATCAAATCGTCAAAGTTCGGCGTCAAAGTAAAATAAACCATAACAGCATTGAATTAGAGCTCAATTTCGTGTTTCGAAATTGAGCTCTAATTTAATGCTGTTATGGTTTATTTTACTTTGACGCCGAACTTTGACGATTTGATCGGCCATTCTTACATAATCGGGGGGCAGGATAGTAGGACAGCGAGTAAGTAGACAGTGGACCACGCGGTCCACTACGCGGTCCGCTGTAGCGGGCCGCGCAACCACGCGCCATACTAGTTAATATATATATAGCTGCTCGTGCTGATTGACTGACTGATTGATCACCTCTCCTGTAAAATTTTGTATGAACATTTTTTTTTTCACTCATCGTTTCGTATAGAAGACAAAAATTCATTAAGAGGAAAAATACAGAGAGAGCTGATGATTGAGGATTTCGAAGATGGATGAAGAGCACCAGCCAGGGTATCGAAGATAGGTGGGGGGTGCTCGACCAAATGTCACTCGAAACTTCATCCAATTGACAGTGAGCTGAAAAAAAATTCAAAATGGCGGATTTAAGATGGCCGCCATACAAATTTCGACGGTGTCTATCTCGGAGAGTATAAAAGATGGAAGAGTGGTTTCTTGGCAAAAGATGATCACGACATGAGGGTCTACTTGATGAACAGGAAAAAAATTCAAGATGGCGGAATTTATTTTTCCATAGAAAAGGGTATTGAAGATAGGTGGGCGGTGCTCGACCAAATGTCACTCGAAACTTCATCCAATTGAAAGTAAGCTGAAAAAAATTTCAAAATGGCGGATTTAAGATGGCCGCCATACAAATTTCGTCGGTGTCTATCTCGGAGAGTATAAAAGATGGAAGAGTGGTTTCTTGGCAAAAGATGATCGGGACATGAAGGTCTACTTGATGAACAGGAAAAAAATTCAAGATGGCGGAATTTATTTTTCCATAGAAAATGTATGGCGAATATTGTTATGCAAGACTTTGATGCGGTTCCTTTTCAAAATTTATTTTTATGGAAGAAATCTCATTTTGACGAATGGTTCGGAGAAAAAAATATGGAGAGAGATGATGATCGAAGGTTCGGATGATGGGTGAGGAGCACGGTCAGGGTATTAAAGATAGGTACCTACTTAGGGGCTGCTCAAACAAAAAGGGAGGGGCGGGGGGTTGGTGGTCTGTGTTTTATGTTTTTCCTTTATGAGAATTTTCTTTTACGTCGGACGCTTGGCGTGCTGGCGCTTCCACTGTGCTCACTAGCATAGCAGTGTGTTGTTCAGATCAGAACACGTAGACAGTAAACCAGCTGCCCGATTATGTAAGAATTGTCGATCAAATCGTAAAAGTTTGGCGTCAAAGTAAAATAAACCATAACAGCATTGAATTAGAGCTCAATTTCGTGTTTCGAAATTGAGCTCTAATTTAATGCTGTTATGGTTTATTTTACTTTGACGCCGAACTTTGACGATTTGATTGATTGATCACCTCTCCTGTACAATTTTGTATGAACTTTTTTTTTTTCACTTATTGTTTCGTATAGAAAACAAAAATTCATCCGGAGGAAAAATACGGAGAGAGCTGATGATTGAGGATTTCGAAGACGGATGAAGAGCACCAGCCAGGTTATTGAAGATAGGTGGGGGGTGCTCGACCAAATGTCACTCGAAACTTCATCCAATTGACAGTTAGCTGAAAAAAATTTCAAAATGGCGAATTTAAGATGGCCGCCATACAAATTTCGACAGTGTCTATCTCGGAGAGTATCAGAGATGGAAGAGTGGTTTCTTGGCAAAAGATGATCAGGACGTGAGGGTCTACTTGATGAACAGGAAAAAATTCAAGATGGCGGAATTTATTTTTCCATAGAAAATGTATGGCGAATATTGAAGAGGCTAGACTACGGTTCCTTTTCAAGATTTGTTTTTATGGAAGAAATCTCATTTTGACGAATGGTTCGGAGAAAAAAATATGGAGAGAGATGATAATCGAAGGTTCGGATGATGGGTGAGGAGCACGGTTAGGGTATTAAAGATAGGTACCTACTTAGGGGCTGCTCAAACAAAAAGGGAGTGGCGGGGGGTTGGTGGTCTTTGTTTTATGTTTTTCCTTTATGAGAATTTTCTTTTACGTCGGACGCTTGGCGTGCTGGCGCTTCCACTGTGCTCACTAGCATAGCAGTGTGTTGATCAGATCAGAACACGTAGACAGTAAACCAGCTGCCCGATTATGTAAGAATTGTCGATCAAATCGTAAAAGTTCGGCGTCAAAGTAAAATAAACCATAACAGCATTGAATTAGAGCTCAATTTCGTGTTTCGAAATTGAGCTCTAATTTAATGCTGTTATGGTATATTTTACTTTGACGCCGAACTTTGACGATTTGATCGGTCATTCTTACATAATCGGGGGGCAGGATAGTAGGACAGCGAGTAAGTAGACAGTGGACCACGCCGTCCACTACGCGGTCCGCTGTAGCGGGCCGCGCAACCACGCGCCATACTAGTAATATATATATAGCTGCTCGTGCTGACTGACTGACTGATTGATCACCTCTCCTGTAAAATTTTGTATGAAAAATTTTTTTTTCACTCATCGTTTCGTATAAAAGACAAAAATTCATTCGGAGGAAAAATACGGAGAGAGCTGATGATTGAGGATTTCGAAGACGGATGAAGAGCACCAGCCAGGGTATCGAAGATAGGTGGGGGGTGCTCGACCAAATGTCACTCGAAACTTCATCCAATTGACAGTTAGCTGGAAAAAATTTCAAAATGGCGGATTTAAGATGGCCGCCATACAAATTTCGTCGGTGTCTATCTCGGAGAGTATAAAAGATGGAAGAGTGGTTTCTTGGTAAAAGATGATCAGGACATGAGGGTCTACTTGATGAACAGGAAAAAAATTCAAGATGGCGGAATTTATTTTTCCATAGAAAAGGGTATTGAAGATAGGTGGGGGGTGCTCGACCAAATGTCACTCGAAACTTCATCCAATTGACAGTGAGCTGAAAAAAAATTCAAAATGGCGGATTTAAGATGGCCTCCATATACATTTCGTCGGTGTCTATCTCGGAGAGTATCAGAGATGGAAGAGTGGTTTTTTGGCAAAAGATGATCAGGACATGAAGGTCTACTTGATGAACAGGAAAAAAATTCAAGATGGCGGAATTTATTTTTTCATAGAAAAACTATGCAAGATTACGGTTTCTTTTCAAGATTTATTTTTATGGAAGAATTCTCATTTTGACAAATGGTTCGGAGAAAAAAGTATGGAGAGGGATGATGATCGAAGGTTTGGATGATGGGTGAGGAGCACGGTCAGGGTGTTAAAAAGATAGACCTACTTAGGGGCTGCTCAAACAAAAAGGGAGGGGCGGGGGGTTGGTGGTCTTTGTTTTGTTTTTCCTTTATGAGAATTTTCTTTTACGTCGGACGCTTGGCGTGCTGGCGCTTCCACTGTGCTCACTAGCATATCAGTGTGTTGTTCAGATCAGAACACGTAGACAGTAAACCAGCTGCCCGATTATGTAAGAATTGTCGATCAAATCGAAAAAGTTCGGCGTCAAAGTAAAATAAACCATAACAGCATTGAATTAGAGCTCAATTTCGTGTATCGAAATTGAGTTCTAATTTAATGCTGTTATGGTTTATTTTACTTTGACGCCGAACTTTGACGATTTGATCGGCCATTCTTACATAATCGGGGGGCAGGATAGTAGGACAGCGAGTAAGTAGACAGTGGACCACGCGGTCCACTACGCGGTCCGCTGTAGCGGGCCGCGCAACCACGCGCCATACTAGTTTGAAATAAAGCTTCTCAATGGACGTTTAGAATGGAACCTCTCGCAAAAAGTAAAACAAACGAACGCGGCGATGTAAACACATTGGTAAGCAGCGCGCATTGCTATCTTAGTGAGGGAGATTGAAAGATTAAGTAAGCAGATCCAGTAAATAAATACCAACTAACTTAGGTACAATTCTTTTAGTATGTATTCCAGGTCAAAGGTTGGGTAAAAGTAGGCAACAAACAGAGAAACAGATACACAAGATTTCAGTGAACGTATATTGCATTGTAGAATATTAAGTCATACCTCAGTAAAAAAACTTTTTTGAATATAACTGTATACTTACCTACCTATGTATGATTCTATGATCACTTAATTAAAATTAAAATACTGTTGTTGACGAATTTCCCTTACTGAATCCAATTTTTAAATCAAAGATTCTGATTAGCTTATTTGTACAATGTTAATCAGCCAAATATCTAAGTAGAACTGTGCTTAGTTTATGTATGTGTAGTATAATTATGGCCAATTAATTAATTGTATCTAATATTGAGAACGTTGGATTTATGATACTAAATTATGTGGAACTCGTGTTTCGATCCCACTTAATTGGGTACTATTTCAGGAGCACCTCTCCCTACATAGAAAGCCGATTACAATAATTGCAAATTAATGAAGTGAGCCTAGTACCTAGGTATTAAACGTCAGGTATATACAGAACCGTTCAACTAGAATTATATAATAGCAAATTAATGTGAGACCTAACTTTATAATATGCTTACTAGTAGCTATACTTCTACTTATTAAAGTAAGTTCTAAGTATTATATAAACGCTTGTAGGTAGTTTAGACTAGGTAAGAGTGAATAAAAGGCGGCATCAAGAAGCTAGATGGGGAAGACTGAGGACAGGGTGTGGTGGTGCTCACAAGGGAAGAATCGTTTCCTACAGTAGACATCCGCAGGACGATAATGATAATGATGAGGATGATATAATATTTAAATTACCTATCAATAGACATCGTGAATCAATCTAACACCACGCGTCGTGTAACTAACTATTACCATAGTACCTACATCAGTGATCTGGCACATGTGCGATACGCCGGAGCTCTTAATTGCCGTATTAACAAGATGCTGTCCTCAATAACTGGCCGACGCCTCGCCACCCCTAAGGATGCTCATTTCCTTGTAGCTGATTACGGCTTACGGACTAAAAAAGTACAATCATAGTGTTCTCCGGCGCGGAACGCACTGTCCTCATTTGAATACAAACGCAATGCGCGTGCGCACACACCCTTAACCGAACACAGCAACAACAGATCCAATTAAATTGAGACTCTAAAGTTGATACTTTAGATCTAATCTCGTTTGAATCGTATGAATACGTGCCCTCTTTTCAAAGTCAAAAGAAGAGGGATTCTCGCACGCTAGAACGGGAGGGAGCTACGCCTGAGGAGGACGGAGGACGTTAAGGGCATTCACCCCATACCCCGTGGGTTGCGACTAGCGGAGCTACAAATGATGTACAAGCACATAGATGCCTTTCTCTATTTAGGTGCGCACGAGTTTCGAAATAGTGGCCGTGGTACTTTTTGTTGGGAGGTGGATCCTGTTTTTGGTTGCGTCAGAGCACGGCGATAAGTTCGGCTATTGCCGAGAATGTCTGCCATGCAGGTGTGTGCCCGAGGTGGCAACCTTTCAAATTGACCACCTCCGAAGCTCTATGGTTGTGGATTACGAATGCGGAGATTAAACGCTCATCGCTATGTGACATTTGTTTACAGCTAAAATCGACAATAGACTAGACACGTGTACATGCATTAGCTTAAGCCTACGATTTATTCCGGCCCGGTTTAGGTTTTTAAAACTCTTCGAGAAGCCTTTGGGTTTCCTGAAACAAAAAGTTTGTGACCTTTTCCATGTAGTGCTTAAGTTGCGGCAAAGGTAAGCCAAAATGTAATAAAAACATACAAATAAATAAATAGTTAAAACTAAGCCATCCCTAATAATCTTATTTTCAAAAAATATACGCCTTCAAAATGGTTGATATGCATATCTAAGGAATAAAAACACTGATGCACTCACACTAAATATTGTAAACACTTGCGATTAAATACACATTCTGCAACCTGAATCTGAAAAGGACCTGTACAATAAAATTAAAATTCATTTTAAGGTTTTCGCGGAAGGAAAGAACTGGTCCATCAAGAATAGAACAAACAGAACAACAGAAGAAAGAACAGAACGTGCAGAACTTAAAATTAAGAATGCTCGAAGCCACAATGATTTACTTATTTGAATGAATTTAGTGGTGTAGGGGGTGGCATGAAATCCGGGTTGAATTCCATCCGTTGGATCTATCATCTAATTACATCTGACATAATTATGGATCTAACTTAACACTTTGGAAAGAAAAGTCAGGAACCGCTAATGAGATGAAATGAGACATTTGCTTAGTCAACAAAAAAGTTTTTTTTGCCAAGCCAGGGTTCTTTGAAACTGATATCTTAGGCTAACCAATAATCTCTGGCCCTACGCTAGGACAGATAGGTAGATTCCTCAAAAGTCTCTTCTGGTACCTTAAATATGAATATCATAACATCAGGTGCGATCCGTCTGATCGTCTATGTTGAAAAAATAAGATGTAAGTACCTACCTAGTACCTACTACCTAATAGTATAATATTTCAAATTACCAAGAGGTTAGCCCGCTAAAATCTTAGACTGCTTCATCACCTACCACCTGATGAGAGCGCAGTCAAGCTCTAACTTGAAGCGGATAAAAAAAGTGAGTTTTCATTATGCTCACAACAGCTGTCCAACAAATACAGAAGTGATATGTCTGGAAAAGTCTTTAGATACCAATTGAATGTTGCTTTTAGTGGTCTTTTACGCTCTGTTTTCCTTTCATACCTAGTTAACGTTATTTTGGAGAGCAATTTTCCCATAGTCAGTTGCCGAAACGTTCGGGCTTGGCAGCTCTACTTTGTATATTACTAAGATTATTAATTTATGGTGAATTGATGATAATAGTCTCAGCTAGCATTTATTACAAATCATTTGACAAGTACATATTTTCAACTTGAAGATGCCCGCGACTTCGTCCGCGTGAATCCAGTTTTTTATTCCCGCCGGAACTTCTTAATTTTCCGGAATAAAAAGCGGCCTATGTGCTTCCCGGATTGCAACATATCACTACATACCAAATTTCAAAATCGGTTGAAAAGATTGGCCGCAGATTGGTAAAGCATACCAGAGAGACAGACAGACAGACAGATAGATAGACAAACAGACAGACGGACAGTCAAACATACACACTTTCGCATTTATAATATTAACAAAGTATGGATTTGGACATAGCAGATTTCGATTTCGGATTATATAAGTAATTTTACTTACTCCTGAATCAAAAGTTGTATTGTTCTTTACAAGCATTTATAACACACATAGACCACTAACAGGATACAATAATATATTCTGATAGTGCGTAGGTAGTCTATATTAAGTTTTAACCTTGTTATCTTTTAATATAGCGTAGGCTTGATTGCGAGGGTAGATGACAACGCCAGGACAATTTCAATTAGGTCAGAAAATACGGGTACCTATACCAAAGAGTTAATTGGCTTTTCATGTTGATGTTGGTAGTTTTCCATCGTATCGATCCTCGATATCTGTGATGCAACACAGTTGCTGGCCTTTAATGGCTTGTGTTAGGAGTTATTTTGGGATAACAGGTTTATCCTGGGGTGGGTGGATGCCTCCCCGATACCACGTTGATAATGCCCGCATAGTGCGATCAATTTGAGAGGGGTTGTTACGCCCCGAAATAGATTAGCTATCGGGCAATGTGGCAATATGCTAATGAAATGTAATTGTACACCGACCTGTTATTTTTTATGATGTACCTACCTACTACAAGGCACTGGTATAGTTTCAAATGAATAGATTGATGGTGACGTCTGATGGTAAGATAATAGTCACTCGAGCACCTGTCGGACAAGACAAGCTGCGGAGAAGACGTACCTACTGCTGCTTTTCTAAGGAAATTAATGATTTACAACTCATTAGTGTTCTTCAATTGAATAATGTAGAGCGGAAGAAGGGAGAAGAAAAGGAAGAATTATATAATACACCTGTAGATTATTCTGGAAGATTAATCAAACAATTATAAAATTAAAATTAAACAATTATAATTACTATGGAAGATTAATTTATTTGTGTAGGTATCTGCATCAAGATTTTTTACATAAGTTTTTTTGACATATTAGGATCGTTAATCAGGACGAATTACGATCTATAGTCATCTTGATAGACGTACCTACCAACTTGTTTTGTATTAGGATCTTTTAGATTTAATCAATTAAACCTGTGAAGATAGTATTCTATTTTGAAAATTTTCCATGAGGGCACATTCCAGTCGTGTTTCAAACGAACTCAACTTATTTCTTCAAAGTCACGTAAGTAATATTGGGACGAAATATTGCTCCATGCACGGCCGATGCAGTACAAATTGTGAAGAATCCATTAGCCATCTTGCTCGATGGTTTTGAAAACTCATAAATTATAATTAGATTTTTGCTGGCTATAGGTGTTTAAACATACTTTAATATTATAAATGCGAAAGTGTGTCTGTCTGTCTATCTGTCTGTCCGTTTGCTACGCTTTAACGGCCCATATTTTCAACAGATTTTGATGAAGTTTGGTATAGTGATAGGTGACATCCCGGAATTGCATGAGAAAGTGTGTCTAATTGTCTGTCTGCTACGCTTTCACGGCCCATATTTTCATCCGATTTGAATGAAATTCAGTATAGTGATAGGTTGCATCCCGGGGAAGGACAGAGACTACTTTTTATCCCGGAAAATTCTCTGCAATCTTTTTCTGCATCTACTAGATGGAAATATGTATGTATTATTTAAATGACAATAATATAAAACGAAAAATAAATACCTACTTTAATAATATATATATAGCTGCTCGTGCTGATTGACTGATTGATCACCTCTCCTGTAAAATTTTGTATGAACATTTTTTTTTTCACTCATCGTTTCGTATAAAAGACAAAAATTCATTAAGAGGAAAAATACAGAGAGAGCTGATGATTGAGGATTTCGAAGACGGATGAAGAGCACCAGCCAGGGTATCGAAGATAGGTGGGGGGTGCTCGACCAAATGTCACTCGAAACTTCATCCAATTGACAGTGAGCTGAAAAAAAATTCAAAATGGCGGATTTAAGATGGCCGCAATACAAATTTCTTCGGTGTCTATCTCGGAGAGTATAAAAGATGGAAGAGTGGTTTCTTGGCAAAAGATGATCAGGACATGAGGGTCTACTTGATGAACAGGAAAAAAATTCAAGATGGCGGAATTTATTTTTGCATAGAAAAGGGTATTGAAGATAGGGCGGGGGTGCTCGACCAAATGTCACTCGAAACTTCATCCAATTGACAGTGAGCTGAAAAAAAATTCAAAATGGCGGATTTAAGATGGCCGCCATACAAATTTCGTCGGTGTCTATCACGGAGAGTATAAAAGATGGAAGAGTGGTTTCTTGGCAAAAGATGATCGGGACATGAAGGTCTACTTGATGAACAGGAAAAAAATTCAAGATGGCGGAATTTATTTTTCCATAGAAAATATATGGCGGATATAATATCCTTTTCAAAATTTGTTTTTATGGAAGAATTCTCATTTTGACGAATGGTTCTTAGAAAAAAATATGGAGAGAGATGATGGTCGAAGGTTCGGATGATGTGTGAGGAGCACGGTCAGGGTATTAAAGATAGGTAGGGGCTGCTCAAACAAAAAATACTCGAAACTTCATACAATTGGCAGTGAGCTGAAAAAAAAAATCCAAAATGGCGGATTCAAGATGGCGGCTATCTCAGACATTATTTAAAAGATGGAAGAGTGGTTTTTGGGTAGAAAATTATCAGGGCCTGAAAGTCTACTTGATGAGCAGAAAAAATTAAGATGGCAGAATCTACGAACATTGAAGAGAGTACAAGAAGGAAATATGCATGATTTTGATATGGTTTTTTTACAAGATTTGTTCTTTATTTCTTTATGGAAGAATTATTGTCGGTTTGCCATTAGGAAAGCCAGCTTTGTTTTATGTTTTTTCCTTTATGAGAATTTTCTTTTACGTCGGACGCTTGGCGTGCTGACGTTTCCACTGTGCTCACTAGCATAGCAATGTTGTTCAGTTTTTTTTTATCCACTACAAGTTAGCCATTGACTGCGATCTCACCTGATGGTAAGTGATGATGCAGTCTAAGATGGTAGCGGGCTAACCTGTTAGGGGCATGGCAGTTTTATTAAACCCATACCCCTATTCGGTTTCTACACGGCATCGTACCGGAACGCTATATCGCTTGGCGGCACGTCTTTGCCGGTAGGGTGGTAACTAGCCATGGCTGAAGCCTCCCACCAGGCCAGACCAGGGAAATCCAGAAATTATAAATTTTCCAACCCTGCCGGGGATCGAACCCGGGACCTCCGCACGTTAATTCAACAGCGCTCAACACTGCGCCACGGAGGTCGTCAAACACGTAGACAGTAAACCAGGATATTAGGACAGCGAGTAAGTAGACAGTGGATCACAGTGGGCCACGCGGTCCACCACGCGGTCCGCTAGCGGGCCGCGCACCCACGCGCCATACTAGTTAATTAATATATATATAGCTGCTCGTGCTGACTGACTGACTCATTGATCACCTCTCCTGTAAAATTTTGTATGAACATTTTTTTTTTCACTCATCTTTTCGTATAGAAGACAAAAATTCATTCGGAGGAAAAATACGGAGAGAGCTGATGATTGAGGATTTCGAAGACGGATGAAGAGCACCAGCTAGGGTATCGAAGATAGGTGGGGGGTGCTCGACCAAATGTCACTCGAAACTTCATCCAATTGACAGTTAACTGAAAAAAATTTCAAAATGGCGGATTTAAGATGGCCGCCATACAAATTTCGACGGTGTCTATCTCGGAGAGTATAAAAGATGATCAGGACATGAGGGTCTACTTGATGAACAGGAAAAAAATTCAAGATGGCGGAATTTATTTTTTCATAGAAAAGGGTATTGAAGATAGGTGGGGGGTGCTCGACCAAATGTCACTCGAAACTTCATCCAATTGACAGTGAGCTGAAAAAAAATTTCAAAATGGCGGATTTAAGATGGCCGCCATACAAATTCCGTCGGTGTCTATCTCGGAGAGTATAAAAGATGGAAGAGTGGTTTCAAGAAACCAAGCAAGGCAAAAGATGATCAGAACATGAAGGTCTACTTGATGAACAGGAAAAAAATTGAAGATGGCGGAATTTATTTTTCCATAGAAAATATATGGCGAATATTAAAGAGGCTACAAGTGTAGAACTATGCAAGACTACGGTTCCTTTTCAAGATTTGTTTTTGTGGAAGAAATCTCATTTTGACGAATGGTTCGGAGAAAAAAATATGGAGAGAGATGATGATCGAAGGTTCGGATGATGGGTGAGGAGCACGGTCAGGGTATTAAAGATAGGTACCTACTCAGGGGCTGCTCAAACAAAAAGGGAGGGGCGGGGGGTTGGTCGTCTTTGTTTTATGTTTTTCCTTTATGAGAATTTTCTTTTACGTCAGACGCTTGGCGTGCTGGCGCTTCCACTGTGCTCACTAGCATAGCAGTGTGTTGTTCAGATCAGAACACGTAGACAGTAAACCAGCTGCCCGATTATGTAAGAATTGTCGATCAAATCGTAAAAGTTCGGCGTCAAAGTAAAATAAACCATAACAGCATTGAATTAGAGCTCAATTTCGTGTTTCGAAATTGAGCTCTAATTTAATGCTGTTATGGGTTATTTTACTTTGACGCCGAACTTTGACGATTTGATCGGCCATTTTGACATAATCGGGGGGCAGGAAAGTAGGACAGCGAGTAAGTAGACAGTGGACCACGCGGTCCACTACGCGGTCCGCTGTAGCGGGCCGCGCAACCACGCGCCATACTAGTTAATATATATATAGCTGCTCGTGCTGATTCACTCATTGATCACCTCTCCTGTAAAATTTTGTATGAAAATATTTTTTTTCACTCATCGTTTCGTATAGAAGACAAAAATTCATTCAGAGGCAAAATACGGAGAGAGCTGATGATTGAGGATTTCGAAGACGGATGAAGAGCACCAGCCAGGGTATCGAAGATAGGTGGGGGGTGCTCGACCAAATGTCACTCGAAACTTCATCCAATTGACAGATAGCTGAAAAAAATTTCAAAATGGCGGATTTAAGATGGCCGCCATACAAATTTCGACGGTGTCTATCTCGGAGAGTATAAAAGATGGAAGAGTGGTTTCTTGGCAAAAGATGATCAGGACATGAGGGTCTACTTGATGAACAGGAAAAAAATGCAAGATGGCGGAATTTATTTTTCCATAGAAAAGGGTATTGAAGATAGGTGGGGGGTGCTCGACCAAATGTCACTCGAAACTTCATTCAATTGAAAGTGAGCTGAAAAAATTTTCAAAATGGCGGATTTAAGATGGCCGCCATACAAATTTCGTCGGTGTCTATCACGGAGAGTATAAAAGATGGAAGAGTGGTTCCTTGGCAAAAGATGATCGGGACATGAAGGTCTACTTGATGAACAGGAAAAAAATTCAAGATGGCGGAATCTATTTTTCCATAGAAAATGTATGGCGAATATTGAAGAGGCTACAATTAGTGTAGAAATATGCAAGACTACGGTTCCTTTTCAAGATTTATTTTTATAGAAGAATTATTCTCATTTTGACGAATGGTTCGGAGAAAAGATATGGAGAGAGATGATGATCGAAGGTTCGAATGATGGGTGAGGAGCACACTCAGGGTATTAAAGGGGTATTATTTAGGGGCTGCTCAAACAAACAGGGAGGGGCGGGGGGTTGGTAGTCTTTGTTTTATTTTTTTCTTTATGAGAATTTTCTTTTACTTCGGACGCTTGGCGTGCTGGCGCTTCCACTGTGCTCACTAACATAGCAGTGTGTTGTTCAGATCAGAACACGTAGACAGTAAACCAGCTGCCCGATTATGTAAGAATTGTCGATCAAATCGTAAAAGTTCGGCGTCAAAGTAAAATAAACCATAACAGCATTGAATTTGAGCTCAATTTCGTGTTTCGAAATTGAGCTCTAATTTAATGCTGTTATGGTTTATTTTACTTTGACGCCGAACTTTGAAGATTTGATCGGCCATTCTTACATAATCGGGGGGTAGGATAGTAGGACAGCGAGTAAGTAGACAGTGGACCACGCGGTCCACTACGCGGTCCGCTGTAGCGGGCCGCGCAACCACGCGCCATACTAGTCTACCTATAGGCAAAATAGATTTCACCAAAATAAATTATAAAGTTATGGTCGGAAATAAACTGACTTACGTCCGTTTCTGTTGTCAGTGCTAAGTTTAAAATCGACGTAGGTAGATCCAGGCAGCCATTTGACTACGTCACAGATTTCAACTATTGATCCGTTATATTTAGCGCGTTCTATCCTGGCACAGACGGAGGTTGGTTTTTAATCTTTTCTATTTTTGACAATATCTCTAAAAAATATTTTAGGTAAGAAGTCTAAAAGCATTATTTTCAAGATCAAGTTATCTTCGAAAGGTATTTATGTTCCACTTTTTTAAAAGTTATTTGTAAAGCTTTCTATAACAGTCCTTGAAAGATCCTTTTTAACGAAGGTTTTCTTCCAGTACCCAAGTTTTTTCATACTATCCAGATTATGTATGAACGACAAGTTTGTATACTTCCTCTTTCCATTAGGTATTCCCTTTTCTTTTAACGTTTTCTAAGGTCCTTGGTAGATCTTGGAACACAGTCACAGTAAACAGTTGTCTCTTAGAAAGTTTTTCGTTACGATGTGAGATGGCAATCAAGCGCAAAAACCAATACAAATTGTAAATAAAAACTAGATGTAGTCAAAAACGGAGTTCTCTTGAACGTTTCAACAAAAGCACACCAAAAAGTTCCTTGGCGCTTTGTTAGTTTTGTCGGAGTATCGATATAAATTCCATATTCCCGTTCAACATAATGTCACTTCAGATCTTTTATGCATCATAATTTGTAGTCAGCTGTAACTGTGAGTTAACATAAACTATTGATGTAAAGGCAATATTACTTTACAAGAGAAAGCTAACTGTTTCCTCCGTGATTACAGTTACTTATTGTTGTAGCATTTTTATTACTAGCATTTTAATCTTAATAAGGAGGTAATTATTTATAATTGTGGCAAAGCCTATAATAACTTCCACATTGTTCTCGCTTCTGATTTTTCTAAGCTAGGGATTACCTTCGCTGACAACTGAATAGAGAATACCCTAAATGTTTGGGAAAACGATAACGGTGGTTTAGAGGTAAATATCAACAAACATGGTTTACATGGTTTAAGTATCTCATATACTAGGTACATGTTTTATTTAGCTTAATTTAAAAATAGAACACCTTGTTTATGATTGAAATAAAACCGTATTTTAGATCAACTGAGTTGTAAATTATAATAACCCAGGTGCCATCATTATCATCATAATCATATTTTGATTTTTAAACCCTCCGAAGTCCGATGGCCCACTACTTTAATATCAGTATTTTGGCCGCTGTTCACCACGCTGGTTGGCAGCTTCACACCCCTTTGAGAACATTATGTAGATCTCTCGGGTACGCAGGTTTTCTGGCGATGTTTTTCCTTATCCGTTAAAAGGCACATAACAACTCTCTGATCTCTTAAGTCTTGCTTGTAAATAGAATAATGAGAAAGAAAACATGCGTCACCAACATTGATGTATAATTTTACCACCAATAAAAATACCAATAATATATCTAACAGTAATTATTTGACCATCACTACAAATGCCTAATGGTTTTCTAAATATATTCTAAATTATTTCTGTATAATTGATAGTCTACGTAAGTAGAAATATTCTATGGCTAACGAGTGGAACGCCCCATCGTCCTTTGCGTTTTCTAACCTCGCTTCTTTTCTTTTGCAAAAAAAGAACTTTGAAGGCTTTTGCAATAGTTCGCTCTTATAGATTACATACCATCGTAACTTTCGATCACGGGTGATTGTGGTCAAGAGATAGTCGATCGGTAAAAAAGCAACAGGTTGTTTAAAATAAAGGAAGTAATATAGTTCATAATAAGCATGATTATAATATAATATAATATAATATAAGCTCGCGACGATATCTGCGTGGAATTTTTGTCTTTTTCATGGGGCTAAGATGTTGCCCGTAAGAATAGGACCTTCAGAATCCAAAGTTTCTTTGTGCCAGTTTTGGTTGATGGTTGGATGGACGATTGGATAAAATATGGTTCAGCAGCAGACATAATACAGGTGGTTCAGGAATAGTTAAATTATTTCGTGGTTGAGGCACGAAATGTGACAGTCGTGATACAAACCATCATCATTTTCATCATTTAGATCCATCGCAGGCCCAAAGCTAATTAGTATAGGCCTCAGATCTGCTCTCAAAATGAGTAAATTTTAGGCCATAGATGACCACGTAGGTCAAATGCAGATTGGCAGACACACACTGTTGAGAACGTTATACAAAAGTCTTATGCATCCGTAGATTTCACTGGACAGTGAGTGATATTTTGATTGCATGTTAGAATGAAAATATTGAAACAGAATCGATATAAATTCCCAAAGCAGATTGACCTGTTGGCAGGTCATCAACATGATGAAAGTCAAGATTGTAAAGATGTTATTGGGAGTTTAGACACTAAGCCAAAATTTCAAGGAGTCCAAAATAAGAGAAACAAGGAGGGATAAAACGACGCAGCCGGTCATCCCCCTTCGAGTTCGGACGCGAGTAAAAAGTACAAAACATGCCACCCGCCGTTCCCAGGCGTGCGTCCCCTTCCCTCTGAGGGCAGACTCTCGTGGGAGATTTCTTCACGATTTCGATTTTTTGTATCGATGCAATAAGCAATTAGAAGCGTTCATGTTGCTCGGTATTGGCGTGCTTTTTGAGGCGAGATTTGTAACATCGTGCATGAGAACATTTACCTACTCGCTTGAGTCGATAGACTGTCTATACTTGATTAAAAATAAGTTTTGGCGTCAAATACGCAACGGAGGGGTATAGAAGTGTGCCTTATGAGTGATTGATTTTTCCGTAGTCAGAACAGTTTTTTAATTAATAAGTACGTACCTACTGCTTGTGTAAATAGATATTTCGTTATTAGTCTGTAGTATATTGTAAGCAATTATGTAAATAATGATGTAATCTATATGGATGTGACCATTGTGACCAGCCTTACGTACAGTAAAACACTTATATGCAATCTTTGTGGCTGGCAGACTAAGGACATAGCACAAGTTGCTACGCCATGTCATATTTTGGATATCACCCATCACCGGAGCTTAAATATCTAACCTGATATCATGATTGTATCGGTAGCGAACCAACCAGCGCGCTCACTTCTTTCCGCCAAAAAGATTGAATTGAACTACATAATATTATCATAATATGTTGAAAATGGTCAAATACAACAAAGGTTTACATTAACAGCTCTACAGCCTCTACAATTGGGCCAAGCCACTGCCCGCTACAAAAGTTTGGCCATAAATTTAATTGACAACAATTAAATAAACCTTTGAAACAGGTTTCGTGTTTGTGTATAGTTTAAATTGAAATATTTTAGTTATGTAGCTAATAATTTCATTCTTCGTGAGCACTAGACCGGAACAGCAGTATGAATGAACGCGCTCCCCATGTCGCTGGTATTGTCACGTGACGTGCCGTGACTCGCTTTGTGACGTTTGCTCACTGCTGTAAACATAACTGGAAAGGACATTTTTTGACTGCAATATCACCTGATGGTAAGTGATGATGCAGTCTAAGATAGTAGCGGGCTAACCTGTTAGGGGTATGGCAGTCATATTAAACCCATTCTGCTAATCGCATGGCCTCTGAACACACTCAAATAAAAGGATAGAGTGAACGGCTTATAATATATCAACCATAACTGATAGGGTTTCCTAGAAAAGCGGTGCGCTACATACTTAGTAGCCACAGCCCACAATACATAGTAAAATTTTGTCGCAGCCACGGCGGATCCGCATAAATACATCACGACGACGCGAGCTTTGAAACGCTAGAGCGTACCTCCCTACCTATATTCTAATTTTATAGCTTTGTTTTTTTTCAATAGTTTAAGTAAATAGATGTTACCTAACATCGAACAACGTAGGTAGGTAAGGTATGTTGGGGTAAGAACGGACGGATTTCAGACCAATTGAAAAGGTTTTGAAAAAACTCAATTTTCTCGATATTTATTGAAGATAAATTACTAAAATATGGTGCATGTGATTAATTTTTAAACGTAGCTTAGGTTTCAATTTTGTTTATTTTTGTAAACTCAACAGTTTCTGCTTTATACGCATGTAAAGACAAGACATACTTTTTTATGGCTATGGTTAAGAAAATGTCCTTCGGGGGCAAGATCGGACGTACTTTCAAACCCGCTTCTATGGCTTTGAGAACAAGGTGTATAAGAATAATAAATCCGATCTTAAACGCACTACAATATAAAAAAATTACGTTTATGTAATTAAAAACATGAATGTTCCAATCGATTTTTTTTTTTTTACTTAAAGGCATCCGATCTTACCCCCAGTGATAATTTTTTTACATTTTGTGATTCTCAAACTTTGCTCTCATCATAAGATGAATTATCCAGATCCACGGGAAAGATCGGATGAATAATTTTTTTGCAAGTTATTAATAATAGCTACCTAATTTTAATTTTGAAAAAGGGACAGAAAACGATTTCAATGTTCGAAGTAAAGACATCAAAAATTCTATCTATCCTTTTTTCAAAATTGTAACGTTGATACCAAGCATGGAAATTGCTTAAAAACATTTTTTATATCCATTATAAATAACATAAATAAAAATAAAAGACAGAAATATAAACACATAAATAAATAACATGATAGTAAAATAAATGACAAATAAAAATTAATGACGTAAATAAAAAAATAAAAGCGATACCCAAGATACAATATATACAGACATTTTTAATGTTATTGGGCTCTTTTCTATATCTGTACGCTTCTGAACACATTTCCATCAAAATCTCGAGATCAAAATAGAATAATCCTTACACTGTATTTTAAGATGAAAAATATTAAAAATATTCATGTTATAAAAGTTTGACAATCCCTGCCTTATTTTGTACAGGTAAAGACCGGATGATTTTAATCCGATCTTTACCCGAAAGGGGGAACATCGGATATCTGCTAATAGACATCCTAGGCGTATTCTGATCAGATCTATCTAGCTATTGCTACATAAAACCTAGTATTAACGCGAAATATTAGCAAAACAATCTGTATTTTCGCCAAAATATGAAACTAAAAGGGAAAGGGAAAGATCGGATAGAAGAAAAAAAGACAAAAATTACCTTGTTTTTTTAAATTCACCATAACACACGTACGGTACGTCGGAGCGACTGAAGCGAACTTAAGTAGACGCATAACAAAATGGCGTTGAACATAATGATGCCAACATTTAAAAATGTGGTCTCATTCGCGAGAAATTTGATGTATACGGTCTTACCCTCTTTCCGCTCTTACCCCAACATACCTTACAGCGTAATATAGCGAATTATAAGAATTAATTAATATCAAACTAATCACCAATCCTCCTGCTAAAAATTATTTAATTTGTATGCTATTTGTATGCTACATAGTAGAAAATGATGGCCGCCTTAACATTGTAAACATCCGTACACTCATACCCATATTCAGCAAATAAATTTGATTTCATTTCATTGTGAATTGTTATAAGTAAGCATAGATTAAGTATTATTATTGTTCTCATATAAGTGAACTTTGTTCTTGCTTGAGAAATAAATATCTTTAAACCTAATAATGTCTATATTATGTTGATGATTTATGCGCAACTAGCTAATGCCCGCGACTTCGTCCGCGTGAATTGAGGTTTTTTGGGGAACTCTTTGATTTTCCGGGATAAAAAGTAGCCTATGTGTTATTCCAGACTATAATCTCTGTGCCTAATTTCATCCAGATCCGTTCTGCCGTTGGGGCTTGATTGAGTAACAAACATTCATCCATCCATCCAAACTTTCGCGTTTATAATATTAGTATAGATTCACTCTCAAATTTAGATTTTTATTGAGGCCACATCCAGTGGCTCTATTTCTGTGCGGCGAAACCACTAGCACTTGTCGTTTGACACCGCGAGCAGCGATAAGCGTCGAGGGGCGCTTCAGTTACAGGTTAATACTCTAGCCCGGTGTGGGGGAGTCGCTTTATTTCCATATCGATAACAAAGTACCTACCTGTTATTATTTTGGAGCCAGCCCATAAGGGGCTTGTGTTCAAAATTATTATTTATAGTCTAGGAAAGGAAGCTAGTGGACCCCAAGCTATTTGTACTTTTAGCTATAAATACCAAACTGTAAACTAACCTAAACTAAAACCGTATGGTTTTTTTTTTTGGATCTTTTTGTGTAGATAAGTTTTCATCGACTGAGGATTTAATGCGGGGGTCTCCATACAACAGACCGGCCCGTTTCCAAGACTATATGCGATTTGAAAAAAGTTGTGCTGAATTTAAGTCATTCTTAACTCTTATGCGTTACAAGTCTAACTCTATTTACCCGACTACAGCAAAGCCAAAAGGAAGGGTTATGGTTTTAGCAGTAGGTATGTATCTATGAGTAATGGATGTATGTCGGTATTTATGTATGTTCCACCATAACACCCAATTTCTATCGATTCAAATTATAGACCGGTGCCTTAGGCTACATTTTACACGAACAAAATCGATATGACGGATTTTACACCCAAATACCTAAGTGGACGCGCTGGTGAAATTTCCGTTATAGTCGTAATCACAGTTTTATAATTAATTAAGCTGCAGCTTGTTTAAAATCTATACAAGGCTCATTTTTGAAGCGGTCAGTGAGGCGAAAAGTTAGATTATTAAAAACAGGTATTTGCTCTCAGTAACTTCGTCGTCGATTTTAACAGTCACTTTATGTAGGTAGCCTATGTAGGTATAAGCTTGCGCTTGACTGCAATCTTACCGTATGATTGCAGTCAAGCGCAAGCTTATAACCTAGGTTGATTCATATCTAGGCTATACCTAATACTATAGGTGATGAATTGATGATGCAGCCTGAAATGGAGCACACCTGCTAGACTGGTCCAAACTCCAAATATGAACTAACATAACGACTCCGTCTTTTGAAAAAGACTGAACAAAACGTTGTTGTCCGTCATCATTCGTCAATAATATTTGCCTAATAATAGTAAGTACCATTATCTTTATTATCTACTAGCTGATGCCCGCGACTTCGTCCGCGTGTATTGAGGTTTTTTGATTCCCGCGGGAACTCCTTAATTTTCCGGGATAATCAGGCCTATGTCCTTCCCCGGGATATAACCTCTATACCAAATTTCAGCAAAATCGGTTGAAAAGATGGGCCGGGAAAGCGTAGCAGACAGACAGACAGACACACTTTCGCATTTATAATATTAGTATGGATATGGATATGGATAAGGGTACTATATGTAAGTATAGGTAAGTACTTACTTATAAAATGAGTAGGTGATGAATCTACCTACTTAAGTTTTTTTTTGGTCGTACTTTATTTAAATTAGAATGGTAGGTACTTACTAAAACAACATTAGGTACATAATGTTAATTATGATTGTAACAAAATTAGTTATTATGTTTCATATTATTTGTTAATGTAATATTGCAGAGTTTATTTTTATTACATGATGCTAAGCTAGCAGCAAATTAAAAAAAATGCACGGGTATGCATGAAATGAAATTGATTTACTTTCACACCATTAAATTCTATTGAGACGGCAGATTGCATTTTCTTTTTCAGGCACATTGATTTCGCAATATCAACCTTATTTCTTGGATATATATAGTGTACAATTAATAGATCAGTTGATCAACATGGTGTCTTTATAATTTGAAATTAATTCTTCTAGTGTATTTTCATTTAATATTTAAATGGTTTGGATAGAAGTTAATTATTTTGCGGTTATACTACTACCACAGCGTAACCTATATATTTTATACAGTGGATCGACACCCACACAATACGGTTACAATTGAAGCCCTGGCTTTCGCAAGACTGTCACGAATAGTGTATTTTTTGTAGAGCAAGCACTATTGTACCTATTCTGTAATTATAGACCTTCAATAATATTACTTGAATAGACTTAAATAGGACTAAAATAGTCCTAATACGACTGGGTGTCGTACCTACTTAAGATATACTTACTTAGCTGGATTAGAAATATATTTAAGCATAATCAAAATTAGGTGTAGGTATAAACATAATATAGGTACCTATACTTACTTACCTATAGTTTAACAAAACTGTAACCACATAGCTGTAACTGAACAATTACTGTGAGTAGTAAGTAAGTACCTGAATTATTTTAATTGGAAGAAGTTAGTCGATATACCTACATAGTCGATTATAGTCGATACATACGTCAATACAAAATCAAAACAATTTAACGACGTCACCGTTAAAATTCTACATCAATGGACATCACGCTGAATTTGCTGGACTTATTTACACGCACGTCACGCTTATATTTGCAGTGACATAGTCTACATACTATTATAGGATACTTTTTATCTCGAATAGGGTTCCTTCGAGATATAGGGGATGAAAGTTTTGGTAGATTTTACTCGATAATTCTATCAAACCGGGATTGATTTTGGCAATTATTTTTTTCTTTACTTAAAGTTTTTTTGTTCGGTTGGCATGTGAATTTATGAAAATCTGGTGTTTGAAGACGGTGCAGGTGGGCGGAATTCAACAGGTAGGCAATAGCAAATCAATTATTGCGATAATTGATAAAGCTGAGTGCTGACGGTAGATTTTAAACCATAGTTACATGCAAGTAAGCCCACCCATGCGAAGCCGGGTCGGGTAAGCTAGCGTATTCAAATTCAAATTCATTTATTTAAAACATGTAGGACATACAGGTGCCTCTTATGTTACGGCATGTTTTGACTCTACCACCGGTTCGGAAAGCAGATTCTGCTGAGAAGAGCCGGCAAGAAACTCAGCAGTTGCTCTTTTTTTTCTTTTTTTTGTAAACAATATATATATTACATTACGTAAGTACTTAGTTAAATATGTAAATTAAATACAATGGTGTAAGTTATTATACTGTCCTGTGGGAAGCTTGACCCAGAGTCGGTTGCTTCCATACAACTTTGTCATTAAGAAATTCGTCAATTGTATAATAGCCCCGACTCAACAAGTGTTCTTTTACGGTTTTTTTTTAATTTGTGTAACGGCAAGTCCAAAAATTCTTTTGAAACCATATTATAAAAGGTAATACTCGACCCCACAAAGGATTTCTGCACCTTACGAAGACTGACTATGAAGACTTACTGAAGACTTATAATTAATCTGAAACATTAATTAAGGCAAAAATGTTCAAGGGAAGAGTTCCACGATACTTAAGAATAAATAAGTTAATTAGCTTAAAACAATTCGTTCCTTACGAGCGATAAGATACACCGGGTCATAGAATCCACCCTTTTAAATTATTATTTATCAGTCGACGACCAAAACAAGCGGTTGAATAAATAATTTCATTGATAGAAACAATCCACCCCTATTATTTGCACCCTCGAATACTATTAAGTGTTTAAAGGCATTTTTCCTTTCAATTATTAGGTAACCTTTATTAGAATAAAAATAGAGTTCTAAATTGTGTGCACATATGTTTTTTACGACTGTACGTTCGTAATTGGTTTTGTAATGTACTAAATTCTGTTCAATTTGATACGAGCGACTTGCTACGCCGGTATGCGGGCGGGGTGCTTTTTATTTTTATGTTCCTACCCGTTTATTTTGTGAAGGGTGTGTAGATACCTTATTTGAAGGGCATTTTAGGGCATTAACACAGTAGTGACATCTTGATGATTTAAAATAATAATTATTCGCTTTCATCTAAAACAAAAACTATTATTATAAGTATATATAAGTATTATTTAGTTTTGTATATAGTATAGTCTCTTGTCGTTTTTGTACCTGCTATGCATCTCTAGACATCATTAATTGTTCTCACACCTAGGGCATCTGGAAGAAATCCACATTTGTAACGATAAGATATCCTTGTACCTACCTACATGTCCTTTCTATATATAAGTTTAGTTTTAATTTGTATTTTGTACAGAATAAATAAAACAAAACCGACTTAAAACTATTCCTTTATGTACCAACTTAAACTAAAAAGTAAAAAACATTATCTGGGTAAGTATATATTTTGTTTTTTGTTGATTTTCTAAAAAACGCTAAATCAATTTCGATAAAATTTATATGGGACCACCTCTGAAATATGATCTACCAAACAAAAAAAAAATAATCATAATTGATTGATTGATTTTGACGACCTCCGTGGCGCAGTGTTGAGCGCTGTTGCCTTAACCTGCGGAGGTCCCGGGTTCGATCCCCGGCAGAGTCAATTTGAGATTTTATAATTTCTGAATTTTCTCTGGTCTGGCCTGGTGGGAGGCTTCGGCCGTGGCTAGTTACCACCCTACCGGCAAAGGCGTGCCGCCAAGCGATTTAGCGTTCCGGTACGATGCCGTGTAGAAACCGAACAGGGGTATGGGTTTAATATACCTAACTGCCATGCCCCTAACAGGTTAGCCCGCTACCATCTTAGACTGCATCATCACTTACCATCAGGTGAGATCGCAGTCAAGGGCTAACTTGTAGTAGATAAAAAAAAAATCATACTTTGAAAGGTCTTGGAAGGTTTTCTTTCCCAAGGATGCTCAAAAAAGTAAAGTATAGGCATAGAAATAGAATTAATATATCAATGAGTGTAGACTACGAATATACACTATCGTAAATTGAGACTGTGTTTAAGTTGACTAGGTACTTACATTAAAATCAGAAAAATTCAAGCATTCAAACAAACACAAGAGCTGGCTTATTAGTTTAAAGGAGAAGCCATAGCGCCCATTTCTTGGGCATCATGGGTCATATACCTACTATATTACCTACCTATTTTGTACATGATCGTGAGTGAACAATCGATGCGGTTTTCTTTTTGTAAATAATATTAGGCAAATGTAGCTTACTGAAACCCTGGACGTATGCGATTTGAGGGTACTAGGTTTATACCGAGTAGAAGAAATAATTTGTAGATTTCTATTTCATTTTTTCCATAAAAACGGATCACTTATTTCAGTAAAACGTTACACTTGTCCGTTACCGCAATTTACGGTAGAATCATTTAACAGTGTCCGTTGATGTCCAAGGGTGGGTCATGCATCGGTACATTATGCCATAGTCCAGTAACTACCCCAAGAATATTAAATAAATAGGAAGGTACCTACTATAGACACCCCTAATCTTAATAAAAATGTTAATCATTAATGGTGATCGCATACATCGCGAGAGTACGAGACGATCAAGAAGAAAGGCATACGAGTCATTGGGGCTGATTCTGTAGTGCACAATCTCTAAACTAAACTAAAATTAGAGCATTACAAATATTGCTATCCCTTTCCGTCGGGAGTATTATGAAAGGGATAGCAATATTTGTAATGCTCTAATTTTAGCTTAGTTTAGAGATTGTGCACTACAGAATCAGCCCTAATACCAGCCCAAAGAAGCACTCGCTAGTCGCCTAAGGACACCGAAGAAGTGCTAATGAATTAAGAGCTGGCCTGATTTCTGCCCACGCATTTTTGCGACATATTTTCCGATTATGTTGATGTCACTCGTGCCATTTTCAGTGCTGAGTTTTCAATTGTTGTGCCTCCATGGCTTGTGAGTTGTGACCATGTGACGTGTGAGTATGACTGTGTGCGATCTCCTTATAATTCTTGGGACAGTACAAGGAACTTGTTTTTTTTATAAGTATTATAAATATTTTATAAGTATTATAAATAGCGTGGTAACTAGCCAAACGATTTAGAGTTCCGGTAGGATGCCTTGTAGAAGCTGCCTAGGGGTATACAATTGCCATATATCGACCGAGTTAGTGTGTGATCCGCTGTATTGAGATCGATAGTTGATATAAAATTACACCTACACTACGTGGGTTGCTGTAAACAAGAGCCTATCAACATGTACGGTCTACTTACTTACCCAAAAGTCGCTATGATAGAAAATTCTCGGGATAGAAAGTTCTCAAGGGATTGATAAAAAACTTCTAAACCACGCCGATGAAGTCATGGGCATCTAGTTTATTAGCGATCTTTTACTGTTCTTTTTTTTATTGCAAGATAGGCTTGCGCTTGACAACAATCACGCTTAATACAAAGCAATGATGAGTCTAAGGTATTAAGTAGGTCATTATTAAATTATCTAGAGACTATCCAGAGTCTAAGCTTTATGATATCTATTTTGACTATGATATCGTAATTCGCTAAAATATATTTAAGCTTTCAGATTAGATTGCGCCCGCAAAAAAAAATCTAACACGACGTTCTCGGAAACTAAGATTCCGATGACCAGTCACCAGTCGATTACCTGGAGACCCTCCAAGTTAGAAGGCATTTCAAAACAAAGAAACACAAATGGAGTCTTTGCCCTCTCCGAGTAGCCCTCTACGCGCACAAAGGGCTGAGATTGCGAGGGACGCGAGGCACGGAGGGAGAGGTGAACGACCTCGGGCCGGGGTGGCCGCCCCCTGCGTCTGCGCACGCTTGGGTGACGGTCTGTAACGTCCCAAAGTATTTATAAAGATCTAAATTTCTCCCCACAGTTAATTCTTGGCTCTTTTATTTTTCAAAATCTGCGAAGTGCGAACCCAACGGTTTGGGATGACAGTGCAAATCGAATATTAGTGCTAAAATATCACTGTGGAAGTTTCACGCTTTTACGTGTCTAATGGCTATATCACAGATAAACTACTTCGTAAGTTGTAATAGGTATCATCCATTACTTTTGGTAGTTACTGATTTTTTAACCACTTTTAACAAATTTTGGTGCAGATACTCATAACTTGAATCTCAGAAACTGTCGAAAATACCCGGAGGAAATCAATGTATTCACTATTCACATGGAATTTGGAAAAAAAAATCTAAACGCACGAGGCTCGGGTATCAATGAATTATCTGTAACAAATATAACGGTAGGTACTACTTATTACGTACTTATCTAGTTAAATACAAATTTTACGTTATCAGTATTTCAGCCACGATATCTTCAAATAGGTAGGTACTATAACCATCTCCAATTGCAATTTGCACAGGTGCGTAACTAATTATTATGGTAGCGAAGGATAACGCACGTGGACGGATCTCGGAGGTTATAGCATAACTTTACGGACCACATGCGATATTTAAAAATAGCAAAATAAATGGGCCAGTACACCTCACCCCGCACCCGTGCGGGGGTGGCAGCAAACCTGTTAAAATATCTAGCTACCTGCTGTGTATTATTTTGCGTAAAATTTTAATGGCCTATTTTTCACTCTTTAGACAATGTCGCGGGCGACACGGGCGACAAAAACGATTATCATTGGAAAGTGTGTGGCATTTTATTTTTAACGGTATATTGAGCACGACCCCTACGTGTATTCTAGACCCTATTTTTAAACCGGAAAAGGATATTTGCATAGCAATTACCCTCGAATCACTGACTGTGATTTTTACAGCATTTATAGTTTTTAATCTGAAAATTAGGATTTTTTTATAGTGAACTGATTTGCAATTATGAGGTTAGCCATTGTAATATTTTGTAGCCAAAACTGGGGTAGCCACTTGCACAGGCCACTTGCACTAATTAAACATTAGGTACTGTTTCATACAGTAATTACAGTTAAAGCAATAAATTGACCCCGACACACGAAATATTATACCTAACAAGAATAAAAAGAGACTAATGATGATGACCGAGATTATAATATTTGCTATGGCAAAAAATAAAGATTAACTAAAGGAAAATAACTAATTTTGCAATATTAAGAAGTAAAATAGTTTTTAGAATTTATTTTATGTAAGGAGTGCATTTTGTAGTTCATCTTATATTATGGTGCTGGTTAAAAAATATGGTTCTTTTAAGATTTTCCACGACGAATAAGTACTGGAAGTACACAAAGAATCGGGGTCGAGCAAACTCGCAAAAAAACACAACCGAATACGAGTAAGTATCACTAAAAACTAAATTACCATCTCTTTATTAGGTACCTCTATGAATAATTACGGAGTTTACAATATTTGAAGTCAATGCGAATTTTATAGTTCGTCGGATTTCAGGCAGGAAAACGTTAATATGGAGCTTTTACAAACATACACATAATATAATATTCAGTTACTAGCTGATGCCCGCGACTTCGTCCGCGTGGTTTCAGTTTTTTTTTATTCCCGCTGGAACTCCGTAGTTTACCGGAATAAGAAAAGTAGCCTATGTCACTCTCCAGTGTGCTGTGAGATTATCTCGCTACGAAAGAGAGAGATATTTTCGTTGCCGGCTATTGTTTCGTTTACCCTAACATGCACAAAATGCGGCAAGATATTAAAAGAAAAAAATAGTCAGCATGTAAAGGTTCGTACAGAAAAATCCCACAGATAAGAAATATTACTCATTTCTTTACTTTTGACGTAACGACACAAGTAACCATGTTAGCTTCGGTAGACAAATAGAGATAACGGGTAGACTTAATTTTACTCCTTGTTCGCATGCTAGCAGGTCCTCAACTATAACTATACCCATGCCAAAAATCACGTCGATCCGTTGCGTCGTGATTGAAGGACAAACCAACAAACAAACACACTTTCGCATTTATAATAATCAGTATGAGTATATGAATATTTTGATTAAATGACAAATCTGGGTTTGAACGAGAGGGTGGAAGCGAGCTAGCGGGGAGGTCTATTTAAGTGTACCTACCTAATGCAAATTGCTTCCGTCCTTCAAAACCCACAACCGTATACGAGTATCACCACAAAAAGACTACAAAGTATAGTTTTTTTGAAGTCATCAATAATTTGTAGTTCGCCTTTGATTTTAGCCAAAATTAACGATACATAATAGTCATTTGCACAAACATGAATTTTCATAACGAAAATGCCCCGGAAGGGAACATTTAACACCGAGATTACAATCGGGGTCGGATCGAGAGGGCACGGGAGGAAGCGAGCTAGCGGAGGGTTCTATTTGATTGTGATGCAAATTCCTCGTTTCCGCTGGGGGACGCTACAGGTGGGGGTCGAAATCACTGATGGTATGCTACTTTTAGGAACATAACTAACAAATAATTGGCAATCTCTACATTCGTCTAAAAATTTATTAATTAAAACACTGCAACGAAGTATGGTGACATAAGACAGTCGAAATCTTTAAATATCCTTAAGAATCGGATAAAGGAATATTACCTATCTAACCTCAGCCGCTTGGTCGCTAACTATGGGCCTCATAAGAAAGCTCAGGGTCACTCAGCGGGCGATGGAGAGAGCAATGCTCGGGGTTTCTTTGCACGATCAAATCAGAAATGAGGAGATCCGCAGAAGAACTAAAGTAACCGACATTGCTCGACGTGTTGCGAAGTGGCAATGGGCGGGGCACATAGTTAGAAGAACCGATAGACGTTGGGGTCCCAAAGTGCTGGAGTGGCGACTGGCGACCACGCACTGGAAAGCGCAGCGTTGGCAGACCCCCTACTCGCTGGACGGACGACATCAGGAGAGTCGCAGGGAGCCGCTGGATCCAGGCGGCGCACGACCGCGGCGTGTGGAAATCCTTGCAAGAGGCATATGTCCAGCAGTGGACGTCTATCGGTTGAGGATGATGATGATGATGAACCTCAGCCGATTAAGTAAACTAACAAACATCCATTTGAGGTTTTTTGGTTCCCACGGGAACGCTTCAATTTTCAGGGATAAAAAGCCTGTGTTATTCCAGGTTATAATCTATCTCTGTGCCAAATTTCATCCAGATCCGTTCAGTCGTTCTGACGTGATTGAGTAACAAACATTCATCCATCCATTCATCAGTATTCCATACATCCATCCATCCATCCAAAGTTTCGCATTTATAATAATAATATAGATTTCTATATTATTTTAATCTTATACTCAAGTATTCCAGTACAAAAATCGTAATATATTAAGTAACTTACGAATATCTGAATAATCATAATACCCTAATTATGATTATATTATGACTTATTATGTTACTCTATCAGATAAGTTATATTATGCCTATCAGATAAGATAGAGCGTAGCGTAATAAACGTAATGCGAATAATGACAATTATATTTTATTTGGTAACGTTGCTTATCAACACACTGCATATGGAAGAAGTATTGTCTCAACTAGCAAGAGCATTTAATATTTTGTTATTGGTATGCAAGAGCATCAAGAGGACCAGCATTGGAACACAATGCATGAGATTTGACGCCTGTCTGCCGTGTGGCTAATGCGGCTGAATGTGCTTAATTCTGCAATCTAAAATGGCATCTCTAAATATATTGCCTCGATCCCTTTCAAAGTACCTACTCTCTGCGGAATTGGACATCACTAGATTTAGATCTGCCAATTTAGTTCAGTTTAGAGATGGTTTTCAACAAAATGGGCCGCAATAGATAAGTATGAATTTTTGGAAATTGTAAAGTGTTTTGGTGTAATTACCTGCTCTTGCATCTCTTACGGATCGTCTCATAGACACTGCATTCATAAAATACCTATTATCCTAATTGTTCGAAAAAAAACAAGGTAAGATACGTCTTATTGCCTCTATGAAGACAGAAAAGTAATGCAGAGTGGAAACACGGGCGAATACATACGTAAGTACAAGGGAAAGTTTGTGAATGAATATTGAACTGGATAATATTATGAGCATGAACATTTTTCGAGCAATATTTTAGGAGTGTGAATAGGTAGGTACTCTCTACAAAATGTGAACAGTTTCGAGTATAGAAGAAATTTAAAAAAAAACTGTCTACCTAATTAGACAATTGTTCCCTCTATTCTAAGCCATTAGGGAAGAGCCTAATGGCTTAGAATAAAGGGAATATAATAACCTAATGGCTTAGAACATACCTAGATATAATCTGTGCAAGACAGCTGACGAGCGTGCTTAGTTCATATCTTAACAATCACTTTAAAAGGTTAGTGGAGTGGTGATATCGAGGACCCCGCGACCTCTGAAAGATATAGGACAAGCGTCCCTCTGTCCTGTGCTCTTATAATATAAATGAAGTAGACTATTGTACAGCGATAGGAAATCATATTTTTAATGGTTTATGCCTTATGGTGTAAGTTGTAAATATAAGTAGGTAGTAGGTACTAGGTACCCACTACCCATGATCGCATTATTTTTACATTAATACAAACTAATACCAGCTGCCCCCCTAGCATGGGCCGAGACAATTTTTTCCCCGAGGACAGGATAAAATTTTTATTCCTAAATAAATAAATAAAAACGCTAAATAACGGTGGATAAATAGTCCCCCGAGTCCCCGTGAAATGTCAAACGGGGATAAACTTCTCCTCTCCCCTGTTGCCGTGGTCTGAGAAGTGAATAAGTTAATTTTATCTCTTGTCAGTGGATAAAATCGGGGGATAAAATTTTTATCTCCGGCCCATGCTAGCCCTGCTGTACTATTTTTTATACTACTATACCTACTTAACTGTAGCTAATACCTATTAGATATAAACGCGAAAGTATGCCCGTCTGTCTGTTTATTTGTCTGCTACGTTTTCAAACGCCCACCTGTAGAATCGATTTTTACGAAGTAAGTACCTACGCTAGGGCATAGGCTACTTTTTATCTTGGAAAATCTAAAAGATCCCACGGGATTTTTTAAAATCCTAAATCCACGCAGCTGATGTCGCGGGCGTCATAAATGTAAAAGTGTCTGCCTGTTTGTTTGTTTGTCTGCTGACTGCTAAGCTTTCACGGCCCTGTTCAATTGTTCTGAAACCAATGATTTTTAACAACTTGTAACTAAATTGGCCTACAGGCCTACTCAAGAGACAGCTTGACCTAAATATCAAGCGAAGGCTGAGGCTATTGTACCTACTCTTGAAAATACTTAAATATTTCTTAAGCATATTATTTTTGTAAAATCCTTAAATATGTATTCAGTTAATGAGTAAACTATTTACAAAATATAAAAACTACTTACTTACATTTATTTTTACAAAAAAATATTCTTACACCGCGCATTCAAAATAATGATCATTCCAGTAATCCTGTCACTTATAACTTATACCTACCTAACTTGAATACTGTCCGAGTTTCTTGCTGGTTCTTCTCAGTAGGAATGTCATTCCGAACCAGTGGTAGATTTATTCGACGATTCGAAAGCACTTGTAAAAGTTTATTTGAATAAAAAACATTTGAATTGAATTTATAAGGTCACTCAGTGAGTTTTTTTTTAACCTCTACAAGTTAGCCCTTGACTGCGATCTCACCTGATGGCAAGTGATGATGCAGTCTAAGATGGTAGCAGGCTAACCTGTTAGGGGCATGGCAATTATATTAAACCCATACCCCTATTCGGTTTCTGCACGGCATCGTACCGGAACGCTAAATCGCTTGGCGGCACGTCTTTGCCGGTAGGGTGGTAACTAGCCACGGCCGAAGCCTCTCACCCAGATCCTGGAGGAAGTCGTTACTGCTGTTCTACAGGTTCCCTAGCGCAGCAGTAACAAAAGCTTTGTTTTAAATTATGTACAGAATAATTACTGTGTTATATTAGTGAAAAACTTTGAGTTGATATATAAAACTTTATTGTACCTATTACTTTTTGTTAACTGTGCATCATGTAGATTGTATGTTTTTGATTAAATAAATGAAATGAAATTAAATGAAATTCATGGGCATACCTAGTGCCCAAGACACTGGCGCTTTTTTCTCTCTGGATTGCCAGGTTGATCCGTTGGGCAAAATAAGCGCCAACTCTTGGATCACACGTAGCGTGAATCAGCGTCACAATTATATTTGGATGAACATAAAACTTATGGATGACCAAGTGAAAAAACTAACAGTTGTAAATTGAATAATACGTAATATGACTCTCCAAGGCCAAGAAATCATCATCCCGAGATAGCAATACAGTAGCATGCAAATCAATTGTTACACGCCATAATTTTCTTGTAGCGGTGACAAGTATAAAGCTTTGGTAACACTAAACGCGGTCTCACTCTCGCATAGCTTACTGGCCCACGGTACGTTAGTACATAATACCTCAATGGCCCACGCGGCTTTCGGTGAAATCTCTTAATGTAGGTACTTACTACTTACCTGTCGGAAGTGGTACCTACGGTAAAAAGCCATGCTGATGCTATAAATGCGAAATTGTGTCTGTCTGTTACTCATTCACACTTTACATTTGTTTGACCGATTTTGACGTACCTAATAGAAATGAAATAAAATGAAATGAAATGAATGAAATGGATTGGAATGGAATGGAATGGAATGGAATGGAATGGAATGGAATGGAATGGAATGGAATGGAATGGAATGGAATGGAATGGAATGGAATGGAATGGAATGGAATGGAATGGAATGGAATGGAATGGAATGGAATGGAATGGAATGGAATGGAATGGAATGGAAAGTGAAATGAAATGAAATGAAATGAAATGAAATGAAATGATTTATTTATTTCACGACAACTTGTGTCACTTATGAAAAGTTAAGACTCTACCACCGACAACTAGACATAGTATGTTCGTCCTTCGGATGCAATATGGGACCGGGGATGCACTATTCCACTGGATTAAAAAAAACAAGGTCCGAGGACGAAGTCTAGTAGGTATCTATTATTATAGAAGATTAGAGGTCGGTACTCGGTAATATATAGGTACTTTATCAATTTTCAGTTATACTTACGAGAGTAACAAACGCTCGAGGTCTGAGAAGAAGCCTACAGAAAACTCAGCAGCGTATTATTTTTGCTCGTACCATAACAAACAGCTTTCAGCATAATATTATGGACCGCCCGCGCTCCGTTAGTCAGTTTACCATACAACTTACAATAATAAAAACCACACGGGCCCACACCCGCGTTCTATTTGCCCAAGGTTTTACAACACAAATTTTCCCGCGTGTGCGGCGAGCGGGGTGTAACGGGTGACGGGGGGAGGGCAACCCACGAAGAGGGGAAGGCGCAAGCGCATCGATCACCCGCCAGGCCTCTCGGTGACCGCCGGCTCTCCTTCGTTCAGGGTAGCAGCTAGCACTGAGCACACAACGTAGATTTTACATATAAAGTAGGCCCACATTCGCGTTCCGTTCGAATAAGGTTGTGCCTACAGCACAAATTTTCCCGCGTTTGCGGCGAAGGGGCGGCGGCGGCGAAGGGGGGGGGAGGGTGACCCATCGAAAGGGCGAGGCGCGGGCGCAGCGATCACCCGCCGGGCCTCTCGGCCGTGCTTCGACATTCAGGCCTCAGGGTAACAGATATTACAATAATTAAGCATTTTATATTATCAACGCCTAATATACTAATTATTATTAATAATTATATATTATATTAAATAGACAGTTAAAATTTTGGCTTTTTAACCTTCAAATAAGTAGGATCTAGATTGTGTTCAAATTGGTGTAAAAATAAAATTATTCGGAACAATACTTAATCTAATGATTTGAGACTTATTTCGTGGTTTGAAAATTGTGTATTATTATGTATTAAAACGGGTACATAGTACATACCACGATGAATTTTCTTTGAGGAGCGTTTTCATGGTTATTTTTAAAGAAAATCTAGCTTTCAAACTACTTACCTACGTTACTAGCCCTGAAAAACACGTGACTATTATCTACTGAAAATAATGAATAAAGCAGTTATGCCTATTTATACTTCAGTTGCATCGTTCTTACAATAAGATTGTTATTACAAAAAATCTTTCCAAAACACCAGCATCCTATTGGCTGCCTATCGTACCTACAGCTTCTTCCTGTAATGTATGTTTCTATGTGTTGTATCTTGTTTGGTGTGCAATAACATTGGGACATCCCGTGAACTAACTCAAATCTAGAATGTTAAAAAATCTAATTCTATTTAGAAATCCAATAAAATAATCGAGCGGAGTTAAGAACCTCTGTTTTGGTAACTGGTTATAAATAGGTATACCTAAATATGGGCTGCCCTATGATTGGATGAGCCTTTGCAATAATGCAACAGCCTCTCAAATCTCACACATGGTGAGCGCCCTTTCTCTAATTAAACATTCCTACTTTTACGATATGAATGACGCTGTAATACTTGTTGTGAAGTAGGAAAAATAACGGTTCGAACATTGATACAAGTACACCAAAGAAATACAGCTCCATGCAACTACATAACCAATCGCCTACAGGCTTCACTCCTAAAGACAGTTCAGGGGCTCATTAAACTAAGCTCGAGCCTGAATACGATAGGTAAATCAGTTGCCAAATAAAAGAATACGGCCGCCATAAATATAATATTTTGGTACTCTTATTTATCGTCATTCTGTAGGACAAAATTTCAACGTTTCGCAATAGTGCCCTATTAAACACGAATATTACTATTATCTTCATGTTGATACGAGTATCTCTATCTACCGAAAATAAAACATAACGTCAAGAGTTTCCTAGTTTTTTTTGTAATGTCTTAAAACACTTTTATTGGGTACATTATCAATGGCCTTCATCCATTTGATGTTCAGCGTTTCTGAGTACCAATTATTTCTAGAAAGAAGACACCTCTTTACCTTATTTACTAGTGATTCCTGAGGCCTAATTGCGTTAAATTGATAGCTTGAGTGTAACGATCGCAATCACTAACCAATACGTTCGCTATTAGCAAATATCGCAAGAAGGATACCCACATTCAGCCAATTATAATAGTATCAATGATTTTCGTCCTTTTCGTAGGTGTGGTACTGATATACATTCTGTCAAAAAAGTACCAGGAATTCATCATTTGTTTCTAATTCCAAATTCAATTCAAAAATTCCTTTTTGTCGCTAAGTTGACACAACTGTCGTCTATATTGCCGCGAAGTTTGAGCGTCAATTGTTATTTACTTTGTTTACAGTGTGCCATTTTGTCAGTTCATCTCAATAGTGTTTTGCGATTTTTTACAATGAATGAAAATATCGAACAAAGAGTTTGTCTCAAATTTTGCATCGCAAATGGAATTTCGTGTCCAGAGTCGCTGAAAATGTTGCAGAAAGCTTACGGGGAATCGACTTTATCAAAAACACGTGCATACGTGTGGTACCATGCATTCAAAAGTGGTCGCGATGTGGTGGTACATTTGCCTCGCTCTGGTCGGCCATCAACGTTTCAATTCAAATTCAACTAAAAGGCACAAGGCCATCATTGTGAATGAATTTTTGACCAAAAACTCGACAAATACCATCGAACAACTACCGTATTCACCGGATATGGCTCCGGCCGACTTTTTTCTCTTTCCAAAACTCAAATTACCACTTCGTGGCACCCGTTTTCGATCGATAGAAGACATGTAAAAGAGAAATCGCGGCAAGAACTGAAGTCGATTCCGAAAAATGCCTTTAAAAAATATTTTGAAAATTTGATTATTCGTTGGCGTAAGTGTATTATTTCCGAAGGGGCCTACTTTGAAGGAGATACAATAAATTTGGAATAATAATTAACATTTTGTATATTATAGACCTTTTCCCGGTACTTTCTTGACAGAGTAGTATAATATTAAAATTAAACGGTGTAGCATGTAATTAAATGTTTTGATGTTCTGTGGTAAACGCTGCTGAGCGTCTATATTATGGTATTTAGGTGTCTGCAGTTAGGCCTATTGCGCATTACAATAAAATGTCTTGTGTCTTCTATGAAATGTCTTATAAGAAATTCAGCCGCAATGGTTGTTGTATGAGACCTTATCAGACACGCGCATACAAAATATGAGATATAACTTATAAGACACAAGACATCATACTAATATTATAAATGCGAAAGTGTGTTTGTTTGTTGGTTTGTCCTTCAATCACGCTGCAACGGAGCAACGGATCGACGTGATTTTTGGCATGGGTATAGTTGAGGACCTGGAGACTGACTTAAGCTACTTTTTATCCCGGAAAATTAAGTAGTTCCCGCGGGAATCAAAAAAACTTAAACCACGCGGATGAAGTCGCGGGCATCAGCAAGTTTTCTTATAATGTAACAAGTGTAGTGTGTATGTAATAGGGCTTAGAAACGTGATTGCTTATATTAAAAATATGTGTAAACCTAGTGATAAACATGTGTTAAACAAAAGTAAAACAATTTAAACAGTGAATATGTTTTATATATGATACAGACGGGGTCTTACATATCTTGGTATATCCTTATCCATGTTCGGAACTCAGATGAGTGCGCCTTTCGGATGCACGTGGGGGCAGCGTTGCGCAACGCAAGGCTATGCTCCCAAACTATCGGAGCCGATGGCCCAGCCCGCTGCAGTCGAGAGAAAGGCGGTATTCAAGAGGCTTTCGAGGAGCGAAGATGTTTGACTATTTCCGTTTCTCTAGTAAATTGAGCGCGATCGGCGCTCCGTCGCGATCTCATTATGACCTTGACCGTTAATATTTTAAAATTAACTTTCATTTCAATAAAGTTGTTGCTCGCAATTTTATAATTAGGTTTTTTGAAACTCCTGTGTAACCTGTTATTCGTACCAAATTTCGTCAAAATCAGTTGATCAGTAGGCACAGATGGGCCGTGAAAATGTAGCAGACAGATAATTATTAATATACAGACATCCACACTTTGGCATTTATGGAGGTTTCAGAAGGTCACTCACTGGAGGTAGATCTCTCCAGGTCTATGACTGCAATGTATGATGTATCCATAGCTGCGATCGATGAGGTGATTAAAGGACGAACCAAAAAACATATGTAAATATTACTCGTAGGTATATAAAAGGAAAAGGTGACTGACTGATCTACGAGTATCAACGCGCAGCTCAAACTACTGGAAGGATCGGGCTAAAATTTGGCATTAACAACTTAACTGTCCAATGAGTGTCACTTAAGACTCACGGAGAACTTTTGAAATAAGTTCAAGAGTCACTGGTGACTCATTTTTTTATACAACTTGTGCACATAATTTTGTTATGAGCGTGGAGTAATATTATAATTAAAATTACGTGAACGTATAGCAAAAAACCTAACCTATAAGAAAACAAAATAAAATTTCGCAATGTAAATGTTATTAACCTATCAAAAAAGAAATCCCGAGGGACTTGGGGTAGTTGTAAATTGCATTGTATAGGGACAGTTAAGTTGTTAAAATAGCTATTATGAGTTATGACGTAGGCATCCACTAAGAAAGGATTCTTGAAAATTCAACTTCTTGAGATTTGTATGCTCCGCCTCAAGAAAGTACAAAGGTCATTCGTGGGAATGAGCTCGTACTATTCTATAACAAAATTCCACAACCTATTTTAAACTTGCCTTTACACAAGTTTAAAAAGTCCATTAAAAGTATGCTTCTGAAAAAAGCTTATTACACTGTTGAAGATTACGTAAATATGACAATCAAATCCATGCTCCTTTAAGGAGCATGGATTTGATTCGCTCCAGCAATGCTAAGGACGTAAGTAATTACAAATTAATGAAATTGTAAATTATTTTTTTCAAAAGAGCAACCGCCGATTTTCTTGCTGGTTCTTCTCGGTAGGAACGGCATTCCGAACCAGTGCAGTGGTAGATTCATTCGACTATTCATAGGCACTTGTAACAAGCCTATTTGAATAAAAAAACTTATGAATTTTGAATTTTTTTAATGAAAATCGCGCCTAAAGTGAGCGAAGCCACAGGCAAAAGCTAGTCATAAATAATAAAGTCATCAATTTGAGCAGCACGTGATTAGAATCGTGAGCAGGCACCTCGCTTCGCCCGCCCGTTAGCATTTACGGCACCGAAGGAACTGCCAATGCGTTATTACTTTGCAACTAGGTATCCGGATATTTAGTCGCATTCTAGATTTCCGGATTTGCTACGGATTACGGATGCAACAACACGTTATATATAAACTTACAACATTAACTAGACACACAACTTCATCCGCGTATATTTAGTTTTTCTGAAAATCTTGTTAGAAAAATTTGATTTTCCCAAATAACCAGGTGCGTCCATTCCCGGCCCGAAACGCAATCTATTTTTAACTAAATCGGTTGAGCTGTTTTGAATTCAAACTCCAGAGCTAGGGACCTATACGAGTACTTAGGTATTTTTTCTATATAAAAAAAATACCTGAGTAGTAACTCAACTCGTAAGTATCTATAGTTCGCGCGCGAGTTAAATGCAGAGCTTATGTATGGTGCAACTGGGAACTTTACATTCTATTATTTATAGGTACCTACTTAAAATAATTGCATGCTACACAGTAGGAACTAGCATATTATGAAGGACGCGCTAACATTGTAAAACATCTAAATCTATTTATATAATATATCCAGACTATCAATGGATGGAATATATTTATGCAAGTTGTGTTCTCAGTATCCCAGGGGGTGAGACGTGCATTTAACGATTTTTCCTGCTCGGTAGAAAGTGCACGAGGTAGATATACCTAAATAGAGATCAAATTGCTTCTTAATTTAAATTGAGCTTTAGGGATTGGTGTACCAATAGCCCAGCCCACTCTATACTAGCGACGCGTTAGCCCACGAATGCTGCAAAACGGTGGATGATGTTGCGGCTTCACGCTTCCGCCGCTACGTTTTTCATCCGATGTCGGTTTGTTCACAGATAATAATACCTAATACTTTAATAATTATTATTGTTTCGCGGTGTTTGCGGTCTGACACGTTGTGAGCAAAGAGCGGGCTTTAAAGTTATAGCTCCACCACATATTGAAGTGAAAACTTCTTAGCCGCGTTGACAAGGGCGGATCCAGGGGGGGGGGGGGGGGGGTCATGGGGGTCATGACCCCCCCTGGGCTGGGTCCTGGTCCTAGGTGAACCACTAAGTAAAATTGTTAAACATACTGATTTTATATATATTTTTTATAGATTGTATTTAAGTACTTTCAATATTTAATCTATATAAATATTATAAATGCGAAAGTTTGGATGGATGTATGGATGTACTAGCTGATGCCCGCGACTTCGTCCGCGTGGATTGAGGTTTTTCAGTTCCCGCGGGAGCTCTTTAATTTTCCGGGATAAAAAGTAGCCTATGTGCTATTCCAGACTATATAATCTATCTCTGTGCCAAATTTCATCCAGATCCGTTCAGCCGTTGGAGCGTGATTGAGTAACAAACATCCAGTGTTACTAGATAATACTTACTACTATTACCTATTCTGTGATAATACTCCAGTTTCTGTCGTTGTAAACGAATATCGGCTGTGGATGGTGAAGTGGCAGCGGAGTCAGAACATACCGCAGTCGATTTCTGACCTTATTTTAAATTGCGATATTGAGATGTATCCTAATATAAGAAAATTTTTATGTATTATGGCTACACTACCTGTTAGTGTAGCGACAGCGGAAAGATCTTTCTCTACGTTACGAAAAATCAAATCGTGGCTAAGAGCTTCCATGGTTGAAGAACGTCTAACCGGACTGGCACTTCTCCACGTCCATTAAAACGTACCCATTGAAGTAGATGAAGTGATAACGCGTTTCGGGAGAAGACGTAAAAGAAAAATTGATTTTGTTATTTAAATATACTTGTATCTATTATAATCAAAATTAAATTATAAGTTCTTGTGTCTTGACCACGACTATGTGACCCCCCCCCTGGCGCCAAAGCTGGATCCGCCCTTGCGCGTTGAGCACTTTTTGGTAGCTGGTAAACTTGTGGATTCGCGTCACCGACATGCTCGCGTTGTTACAAAACAAAAGGTCTAAAATATAAATCTACATTCGTAATTAAACTTTAATGCCTTAGTTTTATTTTTTTCACTTCTATCGGCAGTCCCTATGACTGCCAATTTTTTTATTTTGGCGAGACAGCTACCTTCTTATTTTGCGACAGCGCTGTAAAAATTGCAAACACTGTGGAAATAGTAGGCCAAGCGAATGCGGGCAGTTTTAAAAAAAAATGTATATATTATGCATTTTGTTATCCATCCAACCACCAACTTCGTGCGTTTAAGCACACACAGCGATTTCTGTTGCACAATACCTTATTGTTACCAGGTCAATGAGGACTTTGGAGTGTAGGTAGAGTTAAGTACCACTTTTCAGCTACCACGCGACAAAGTACCTGGAGGCCATAGAGGCCATTATACCTCTATGCTGGGAGCTATGATTCTAGAGTGTGTCATCTAAATAATATATAAAATTCAAAGTGCAAAGTCCTGACTGACTGACTGACTTATATATCAACGCACAGCCTAAACCGCTGGGGTTAGAAGCTTAAAATTTTGACAGTAGGTCTTTTGTGACGTAGGCGCTCAATAAGGAAGGATTTTTCAAAATTCCACCCCTAAGGGGGTGAAATAGGGGGTTAAAAGTTTGTATGAAAGTCCGTCATTTCTCTAGTTATATCCATGAAACTTGGTATATAAGCTACCGGTAAAAAATTACATACGAAACCTACGTGTTTCACAGTTTTTGAAAATTCCACTTCCAAAGGGGTAAAATAGGGGATGAAAGTTTGTATGAAAGCAAAGAAAGTTTGTATGCGTTAGATATGTTGTTATCTTATCTTATATTATATTATATTATATATCCTTTAGTATATTTATGCAAGGTACTATAGTATATAGGAGCAAATCATAGGTTGAATCATAGGTTGAATCATAGGTTGAGGTCCTCTAGTCTATAGACATCATCTCAATGTACATTACCGTTACATTTTAAATGCATCGCATTTATTTAAGTAGAGATGAATAGATATTCAATATTGGGGGTGATAAAGTGTGTACATCAGACGTGAAGGTCACGATTATCATACAATGGCTGTTCGAGAAACACGATTACCAAATCATTATATAAGCTTACTTGTTGACATCTGGCTTCGTCTGTATTCTATTTTTTTTATCTTTACCCATCGCAGAATTAAGTCATTAAGTAAGAATAGAAAGTGGGCGCCCTCAAGCACGATGTACCTAGGTTTTAATAAAGAGGGTGACGGGAAGTGGATGGATAAGGAAAGCTGAGAACCGGGTGTGGTGGCGCTCTTTGGGAAAGGCTTATGTTCAGCAGTGTACGTCCGCAGGATGATATGATGATGATGATGAAGTATAGAAATGGATGGAGATAGAGAGATGCAAAGGTAGGAGTGTAGGCCGAATTTAAGGAAACATCAGTGTAGCTAGGTTAGGTACGTTAGTGTAAAAACTGACGTTACAGTAGGTAGGTATTTAGGTAGTTATGTTGAGCACTAAATTATTTAAAAACCACGACAATTTTTTTACAAAAAATGTAGCTAAGTACCTACCTATCTACACCATCCAAGTGATCACTAATGGGCATGGTAGTTGTTCCCAAACTGCTGCCTAGTTTTCAGGCTTAGCCATTAAAAACAATAACAATAGCGGGCTAACCTGTTAGGGGCATGGCATTTATATTAAACCCATATCCCTATTCGGTTTCTACACGGCATCGTACCGGAACGCTAAATCGCTTGGCGGCACGTCTTTGCCGGTAGGGTGGTAACTAGCCACGGCCGAAGCCTCCCACCAGGCCAGACCAGGGAAAATTCAGAAATTATAAATTTCTAAACCCTGCCGGGGATCGAACCCGGGACCTCCGCACGTTAAGGCAACAGCGCTCAACAATGCGCCACGGAGGTTGTCAAAGTTGGCTATTCAGAAATTAGTGTCCCAAAGCATAAAGATCAAAAATATAAAATATCATTTTTATCTTCATATTTTTTATTGTCCTCCTACAAATGGTAATTTATCCCAAAATCTAAATTATAAAAATCACCTACACGCATGTCACGGTGGGTCGTTGAACTCACGTGGAACCACCCTAATTTCATATCTGCCGTCCTTGTCTGTCATCAGAACAAACGGTAGCATGGTCCCACTCTCGCCGTTCATTCTCACGTGCGCGCGCGACGCTCTAGGTCCGAAGCGACCTATCAAAAAACCTCGGTCCCTCTCTATGACACACTAGACAGTCAAATAAAGGTGTTGCATAAACAGGTAGGTAGCTGTGGTAAAAAATAACACAAATAAATAATTTGATTCCTCCAAAATATATTCTCATTTGGATTTTGAATTAACGTTTTTAAGTATTAGCATGCACGATGGCACAACGATGGCATAATTTATATTCATATGTAAATATAATATTACCTACTACTGACTAGATTTTAAACTAGGATCCGTGTAGGGCTGATTGAAAATCGAAGTCGAGTGATTTACATGAATATGGCCTGCACAGAGAAGAAAATACCTAATAGCCTTATTTTACTAAGCAATGTAAAACTGAGATGTAGAGTTTCGTTACCTGTAAGGTTTCTCTAAGGTATTATTTTTCCGCTCAGCTTCCAAATTCAGGTTGATTTGGAAGCTGAGCGGTCTGAATCGGTCTACAATAAGGCAAAATACGAGAAATATGCTTTTGTGAAACAAAAACGTCTTAGAAAAAATTTTCTCCAGATAGACAATACATTTTGGCTATTGAAAAATCGCGTAAATAATATCTAATTAAATAAATCAAAATGCATCTAAACTAGAACATACAAAAATCATAATCTTCATTCAAAAATCAAACTTGAATCCTAAGTGGTTCCATAAGTTAAAATAACCCAAATAGGTTTATTAAATACTAGCTGATACCCGCGTCTTCGTCCGCGTGGATTAAGGTTTTTTTGGTTCCCGCGGGAACTCTTTTAATTTCTGGAATAAAAAGTTCCAGACTATAATCTATCTCTGTGCCAAATTTCATCCAGATCCGTTTAGCCGTCCTGGCGTTGAGTAACAAACATCTATCCATCCATCCAAACTTTCGCATTTCTAATAATATTAAGTAAGTAGTATAGATTCTTTCGTATTGACTCGATCATTTTTGTACAATGCACCAATTCCTATTCTATTCGCATTTCACACAGCCTCTCACTCGTGGAAAAGTAGGGGAAAAGGAGCACAGTTTTTTCTAACGTTGCCGTCTAATGGTACTTTTTTCGCTTGCTTCGTCGCCGGAGGCTCTGAGAACGCAGTATTTATTACCTGTGGCATTACCGCTATTTCGCGTTGGATTCACTCGACGGGTTTCCTGTTTACATTCATTTATAGACCTTTATAGCTATAATTACGTTACAATTAGAGACAATTTTGGGGAGAAACCTAATTAATAAAATAGCGAATACTTAGTATCTTACTAATATTATAAATGCGAAAGTGTGTTTGATTGTTGGTTTATTGGTTTGTTGGTCTGTCCTTCCATCGCGCCGCAACGGAGTAACTGATCGACGTGATTTTTGGCATGGGTATAGTTAAGGACGGAGAGTGACATAGGCTACTTTTTATAGCGGAAAATTAAGGAGTTCCCGCGGGAATCAAAAAACTTAAACCGTGAAACATGCCAACTTTGCCATTCAAGGATACTTTGCCCTTCAAGGATACTTTGCCCTAAAAGCAAAATATAAGCAAATCCACTTACTATACGTCATTTTTTTAGTTTTATGGCAATATTCATTACCTACTTGGGTAAAAATAGATTATATTTGTGACCACACTGCGTATCGCACTCGTTCCCAAGTTGATTCAGTAACCCGTCAGAAATTGTCGAACGCAGTGTGTGTTTTGGCGGCCAAATTTCTCGAGTGAAGTGGTTGTGGATTTTACATCATAGCAAAAACGCAAGTAAGTTTATGTTACTGTATGTCATAGATTCACAATTGTAGAGTATTTTAATTATAGTTTCAGAACTCAGATGATTATAAATCTAAATTTCAGATGATGGGCAAAATTACCCTAAACTTTCAAACCCGTGCATGCCAACATTGCCCGTTAACAAAAAGTACCCAGGGCTGTGAATTCGACAAAGAAAATCAAGACGTGAAATAGGGTCCCGAGCCTATAAAAATTACTACTTAGTGCCTCATACTTTTAGTAACCCAAACTTTAATAAACATTTACTTTAATAAACATAGTGTTTGATTTAAATATCATTTCTTATTTCTAAAACATGCATCCAAATGCATATTATAATATGTGGTCCAACACCTCCAACAAAAAGGTTAAAATATTATTTATTGAATCAATAATTTCCTGAGGTGACAACCCTTAAAATTTTAAACTGCTCGATGGAGCTTGTATGGAAATGAGAAATAATCGCTAGGTAACATTGCCCACTCCTTTTATTGCGAAAATATGTATACTACAAAAAAAAATTTGGAACCTAGGCCAAGATTGCCCTAAATTCTAGTCATGGTGTCTGGTCTGTTACGTATTTTTAAGAGTTATATTGCATGAAAACTCGATGTGGGCAATGTTGGCTAAAAGTCCAGATTATTTTGCCCGCCATTAAAATCGAACGAATTTTGGTTTAAATGTTAATTTATCAAAAAAAATACAAAGCGAATGCTTGCGTATAATCATATACTTAGTTGTAAGAAATGGAGAAACATACTTCACTTTCTATAGAAAAATCTCGAAATTAATTCGATTTTAATAAAAAAACGGGCAAAGTTGGCTAGTTTCACGGAACCACGCGGACGAAGTCGAGGGCATAAGCTAGTAGATTATAGTCTGGAACTCTGGAATAACACATAGCCACACTTACTTTTTATCCCGGAAAATTAAGCAGTTCCCGCTTGAATCAAAAAAACTTAAACCACGCGGCCGAAGTCGCGGGCATCAGCTAATAATATAAATGTGAAAGTTTGGATGGATGGATGTTTATTACTCAATCACGCCTGAACGAATCTGGATGAAATTTGGCACAGATATAGATTAGTCTGGAACAACACATAGGCTACTTTTTATCCCGGAAAACGCGGGAACCAAAAAAACTTAAATTCACGCGGACGAAGTCGCGGGCATCAGCTAGTCACATAAAAATCTGGATGAGAATGGCTTTTATGTGACTATATAATATCAGGTAGGTACACCTAGCACAGCTGCTCTTACGAGTACCTACAGCTATCGAAACGAAAGGTCCGAAACGCCCATCAAATAGTGAACCCACTCCCACAGTAGGTAAATCACCCACTGCACAGGTTTAAGGTCAGAGGCCTTTTTACGTGAGACCAACAGCAATACATTTAAATATATTTTATATTTTATATTTACCAACTGTAACTACACAGAGGAAGAGAAGAAATTTTGAAAATCTTTGATAATCAAGAATAAGTACTTATTTTGAAAATTTTGCAAGGGCCTCATTTTCTTGAATCAAATCAAATCAAATCAAATACTCGTATGTTTTATTCAAGTAGACTTTTAACAAGTGCTTTTGAATAGTCGAGTGAATCTACCACTGGTTCGGAATACCTTGAGGGACTAGGTATTAAATTTCATTGACTGTTAACAAATAACTATAGCAAAAGTATTAAAGAGGGAACTTGGCTGAGGCTTTTTTTTAGTCGTACTCGAAGAATGATTGCTATCGATGTAGGACAATCATTAATACCTCAATGAGGACAATCGCCATGCTACGGCGCGTAGGCGTGACTTGTCATTCATTCAGTGTTGCCAAACTAACGCACTAGTTTACTTGGAAAGATCTAAACATATTGCATTAAAACAGGACATTTTTTTTTTGGATTTATATAGCAGGGGAAATCCTCATTGACTGCCACTGCAGTCTACCCCCTACTGTCTGCTATTGACCGTGTACCTACCTGCCTTTCAGCGTACAACACGGCAACACTTGCGTCTTTTTCACGGCTTTTTTGTCTGCGTTTTTCTTCTTGCTCCTTTTCTTTGATTATTATTTCAACGTAGTTTGTTACTGCTGTCCAATTTTCCTCCTTTTCAAGCATTCATTATTCAAACAGCTCATTTTGGTTTTGTTTCTAATAATAGACATAGAATTCAACGTAAAAATTACTCAAATTAATAATATTAATTAATAATAATAATATTAATTATTGGTTAATAAGGAAAATACTTACGAAGTATAAAACTAAACGGGTGGTGAATTGGATTTATGAAAATGAGTCAGCACTAGGTCAGCACACGCCAAATTTATTTATGCTATAAGTACATTTTATTTATATGAAAAAATGATATGATATTTTAATTAATTAATTAATTGATTATGTATGGCTAGATAGTTTGCTGGACATACCTATTGTTAAATACACTGAACAAAAAAATACATAATCAATTATTATTTATCTCAAACTATAAAACGAAAAGTCCGACCGACTCTTCAATAAGCCCAGTTCCCAAGCACTTCGACTTCGTAAGCTGAAATTTTGCATAGCGGTTCCCTTTAAACTTAATTTAGATCTAATCTAATCTAGCCTGTACTGTCCCACGACCGGGCAAAGGCCTCCCTCCGATTTTTCCACATCTCCCTATATGTTGTGCTTCGATGGGCCACTCAACTAGGAATTTGTCTAGTTCATCACACTATCGTAGCCTCGGCCTACCACGCTGGCGTTGATGATTTTGGGGGGTTCAGAAGGAAGCAGATTTAGCCCACAAGTCATCTGGCATACGACTCACATGACCGGCCCAGTCCCACTTGAGAGAAGCTGCTGCAAGGCCAACGTCGGCTACTAGCGTTTTGGATCGTATGTCTGAGTTTCTTACACGATCTGCTAGTTTTAAACCTAGAATGCTGCGTTCCACATGGCTCTTTGGCAAACCTTGAGTTTGGACTTTTGAGATTTTGTCAGGGACCAAATCTGAGCACCATATGTGAGAGTTGGTAGAATGCACATGTCCATGAGCTTTCGTTTCAGACACAATGGAAGGTCAACCTTCAATTGGTCTTTCAATGACCAAAAGCTTCTCCAGGCATTTTCTATGCGCCTTGTGATCTCTTTATCTTGGCGTGCCTGAAAAGAAACTATTTGGCCAAGATAAACAGGTAAATCTACGGGACATATTCAATTCTACCACCTCCCACTTCTATCCTCCTTTTCGTGCTATTAGTCATGAGCTTGGTTTTCGACATGTTCATATTCAGTCCAACCTCAATGCTTGCCGAGTTTAGATCATGCAGCATCTGCTCCAGTTCCACCGCCGATGGTGAAAATAAGATGATATCATGTCATCAGCAAAACGAAGGTTTGTTAGCCTACGGCCGCTGACTTCAACACCCTTACTAATCCATCCTGCAGCTAGCTTTTTTAAAACTTCTTCTAATGCGCAAGTAAATAATTTTGGGGATAACGGGTCACCCTGTACTTACTCGTATAATCCCTTTTTCAATGTCAATTGAAGGACTGAGATTCTCTATTTTTAATGCTGCAGTACTATTTTTATTTTTTATTTTTAAATAACCTCTGTTTAAGAGGAGCCAGGATTCCTCCGATGTGGTAGTCGGAGACCTTTTTTACTTTTACTTTAAGCGTCTAATTTTATTACTTAAAATTTTAAATATGTTAATTTAAGTATTATTTTTGGCTTAAATCATGAGTGAGCCCGTTTCATTTAAATACTTTGTCATATAAACTATATTTTAAATCTATACCGCACACTCATGATTTACGTCTTGTTTTTTATAGTTACAATTTTAGCTATTTTAGTGCAATAATTAAGAAATATATTTCTAGTTTTGCTTTCGGCTACTATCTCACATAGATTGTCAGTACATATCTTCCTGTCGATATACTGCTCTGTATCATACCTATCTGCCGTATATCGGACATTCTGTGAGAATATGCATGACTGTTTGTTCTATCTGGTTATCACAACCACAAACTGGGCTGTTCTTACACAAATCTATGGAGATACGAGTAGTATCCGAAACCACCATGACCTGTCAAAATTTGGACTAATTCGGGCGTAAGTTTGATCTTTTTTATTATTTTAAATGCTTTTTCAATACTCGGGAAGAATACCTTTGTGATGGCGGCGTTGGTGTTATTTTTATATCTTTGTTCCCATTTTTTCACAGATTCCTTACGTATTTCTCGCTTTACGAAGAAGATAGGACATTTGTCGTAATCCGGAGCTGACTTTCTAGTTTTGGCAGCTTGTTCCTACATGAGCTCGGATCCAGAACATGCGAACATCTTTTCCTTGCCGCTTCAGCGTATGCAGATTTTTTCTTATGGCAAATGCGAGCGGATGGAATGTGCTTGGCTTCTTTATGAGTTCCAGCGATGATCTTAAAATGTTTACGGAGGTTTCATTGCGTTTTATGACTATTTCCGTGGCTCGGTGGAGTGCATACATTTCGGCTTGAAAAACTGTGCAGTAAGACGAAAGCCGATACTTTCTATATTCTATTTCGTTCCCGTCTTTCCAGATAGTCAAGGCAGCACCCACCTTGCCATCAATTTTGCTGCCATCCGTAAACACTTCAACCGCTGCTCTCCTTTCCGTAGTTTCTTCTGTCCCTTGTTTGTCCAGGCATTCAAATTCAAAGGTCTCCTCGCTTGCCGGATGTGGTGCGTAGAGATAACACTTCCTCTCCTCTATGTCTCTATCCTCTCCCAGAGAGTCCCGGATTTTTCCTCTTTTGGCCTCATAAACGTGGGCATTCTCGTGTACACGCAAATCAAGAGGTATCAATCCAGCTAGGGTTAGTGCTGCAGTGAGTGAAGTCGTTCTATATGCTTTTACGATCTTTTGAGCAAAACCCCGCTGGACTGTGTTTAGCAGCTTTTGCGTGGTTAGTTTATCTGCTGCTGGTGCCCACACACTGGCTGCATACAGAATAATCGGTTCTATTACCGAGACATATATCTATCGTTCTGATGACTTCTGAGTTAAGTCCCCATTTTATTTGCTGCAGTACTATTATAATAAATCTCTTTCTTTTTTTTTCAATTTAGATATGGAATTAAAATAAGGGGGTATTTTTTGAAACCCCAAGGAAGCGAAGCTGTGGCCAGTCGCTAATTATGTGGGAAAATAAGAAATCAATTTAAATTCACTTGAACGCATTAAATATTGTAAATATTGTGAAAATCCGGGAAAACTGTCATGGAGCAACCCTGTGAGAGCATATTGTAATCAATGTCACCACAAAGTGCACACTGCACACACACAAACGTAAACCCTTATATAGCCTTTTCAAATAAGCGTAGATTTCCTCTGTGTGCGAATGTACTTAGTTATATTAACATGAAGTAGGCATGCGACACCTCCCAAGGTCTCACGCCACGATGGTGGTTGCACAGATTAGGTACCTATTTAATTATACTCGCGCCTCCTCCTCGAGATTAGTAATGTAGATATTATTATTTACACATGTAGTTACGCATAGATGTCACCACTCTGCACTAAGTTGAGAAAAAGGAAGGAAAAAGGTATTAAAAAAAAATATTTCTTTTGTGGGTAGGTATCATCCATTTGTACGCCCAGCCGATTGTTGCCCGTCATTCGCATTCTAGTGCTCAACCACTCAAATACCTTTTAAGCGTTTTCGCACTGTTCGGTAAAAAATGCCGAAACGTAAAAAATCTAGGTCTCGTGAAGACGATATAAACCATTATAAAAATAAAATACGAAAGTTAGAACGAAAAATTCGTGAACGACAAATTAGTGGTTCGGAAAGTGTATCAGACTTGGAAGAAACTGTTGCTGCAATCGACGACGAATTTGGTGCAGGTATTTACATAATATTTGTTTATTGTCTTAAAGTGATGCACTCTCTCTTACCTGTACGTACCTACGTGTCTACGTACCGATAAAAATTATATTTAAATGCAACCTGAACAGTCATTGGGGCTGTTTCAACGCATTAAAATACGGTTGGCGTTCCTTCCGCTGGGGATTGAAACCTAACCTAATATAACTGACAAATTTACAATCTAACCTAGCTTAATAGTAATGTACCATAATCATATTATATTCTTTGTTTAAAGAATAATAAATTATGAAAATTTGTCAGGGACTTCTTGAGGTCCACTTTTTAAGTAAGCTATTTAGATTACTTACAAATTTTGAAATTATCATATCTATGATAAATTTTAGATACGCCCGCACTGCGACCAGATGATTGGGTACTAGAATGGCAAACTGAGGACAACACAGTTCAAAATTCTAACAATAACTGTGAACCTCAGCCAGGCCCTAGTACTGATGCAGATGTTCCCACCGAAGAGCCTATTGCTCATGATACAGATGTTCCTGATCTGGATACAGAAATTCTAGAAATTTTAGGCGATGACCCTACCTGTGATGATAAATATGGGCCAGAAATACGCAAAGAACTTGCTAATCGTTTATTACACATTGTTAAAGACGGTCTTAATAAGGAAGACCGTAAAACCTAATCACAAAATACCTATTGCCAAAAAATTGTGCTCAACTTGATGCCCCTAAAATAAATCTTGAAATTAAAGCGGCAATTGCTGATACCGCAGTCAAACGCGATAAGGGCATTGAAAACAAACAAAAACAAATGTCTAGTGCAATAGCTTGCCTAGCTGTCATCATAAATTCTCAACTGAATTCGAAATCAATAAACAATGACATGTTGCAAAAATTAATGGATATAAGCAGAATCTTATGCGATTTACAGCATGCAGATTCCATCACACATAGAAACTTTATTTTATTCGCCCTCAAGAATGACGTAAAAGAGCATCTTAAAAACACGAAAATAGATACTTTTCTGTTTGGCGAAAATTTATCCGATACATTAAAATCGGCTAAGGCTGTAAATAAATCAGGGATAGAACTGAAAGCTGAATCTGGCAACAGGACTGCGAACACTAATTATAAAGGACCGGCATCGAGAAATTTAAACCGCAAGGCTCCACCCCAGGCGCGCCCCGCCTGCGGGGCCACCGAGGAGCCGCGAGCCTGCCACGGAGCGCACTTCGTACCACCCGCCGCCGGCACACTACCCGCCGCCGACGCGCTACCCGCCGCCGCCGCACGCGCACTCATCGAAGACGTCGTCGCGGGGCCACCAGGCAACGTACCCCCGTCGCCGCTATTAGATTACAGTTAAGTACGCAGGCCGTTTATCTAAATTTTATCAACAGTGGGCTACGATTACAAACGATATTACTATACTATCCTGGATAAAAGGTTATAAAATACCATTTATATCACCTGTTGTACAACAGATACTTCCTGCTAGCCCAACTTGCTCGGCTAATGAAAGACCTCATTACTTAGAAGCTATTAATAACCTACTCAATATAGGAGCCATATCAGAATGTTTGCCTTGTAAAAATCAATTTATCTCAAGTGTTTTCCTGGTACCTAAACCTTGTGGCAAGATGCGCTTTATTTTGAATATAAAAAATCTCAATAAGTTTGTTAAAACGGATCATTTTAAACTGGAGGATTTAAGAACAGCATTAAAAATTGTAACACATGATTGTCAAATGGCGTCAATTGACTTAAAATACGCGTATCTTTTGATTAAAATGCATAAAGAATCACGAAAATATTTAAGATTCTTTTTTGAGGGTAGATTATTCGAATTTAAGGTCTTGCCATTTGGGCTGACTACGGCCCCATACGTTTTTACTAAAATATGTAAACCTATAGCTAAATTATTGCGCTCCACTGGTCTTCTGTCTACCGTCTATTTAGACGATTGGCTATTGTTCGGTTATTCCCGTTCAGAATGTTTGACTAACATCGATCTAACTAAAGGACTATTAGTGTCACTTGGTTTCATTATTAATGAAGTAAAAAGCGTACTCTTTCCTTCAACCAAATGTAAATTCTTAGGTATGATCATAGATTCACACAAGTTTTAAATTAGCTTACCAACAGTTAAAAGATTACGAATAAAAGCGCAACTTGAAATGTTCTCAAAATTAAAGCGCTGCAAAATTAGAACTTTTGCTCAGCTATTAGGCTTATTAGTATCTTCTTGTCCAGCCATCCAGATGGAAAGATGTAAATATCTCAACTTGAAAGGTCATGATGATTATAACAAAATTATGAATTTACCCGAATCACTTCAACCCGATTTCGACTGGTGGATAAATAAAATAGAAAGCTCTGTCCATCGAATAAAGATTGATGTCTACCAAGTTGAGATATTTTCTGACGCCTCAACGACGGGGTGGGGGGCCGCATGTGAAGGTAGGTCTGCAAGTGGTCCGTGGTCGAATAACGAACGAGAACGACACATCAATTATTTAGAGCTGCTTGCTGCATTTATTGCTTTAAAAATATTTGCAAAAAAAACTTTTTTAACTGCCAAATATTGCTACGCGTTGACAATTCAACGGCAGTAGCATACATAAATAAAATGGGCGGTATACAGTACCCTCACCTCACAAGAATTACTCGTGATATATGGGAATGGTGTGAAAGCAAACGTCTTTTCGTTTTCGCATCTTACATAAAATCTAGTGACAATACAATAGCAGACTATGAATCACGAAGAGTTCACCCAAACATAGAATGGGAGCTGTCTGATTGGGCTTTTGACAGTCTCACCAATACATTTGGTTATCCAAATATTGACTTGTTTGCAAGTCGCATCAATAACAGATGCGCCACATACATATCCTGGCACCGAGACCCAGACGCATTCGCTATAGATTCATTTACAGTTTCATGGTCAGATTATAATTTCTATGCATTCCCACCGGTGTCAGTCATACTTAAAACACTTAGAAAAATAATTACAGACTAAGCACGAGGTATCATGGTTGTACCATTTTGGCCTACACAGCCATGGTACCCCTTATTTAGGTCCCTCCTTATTTCGGATACTGTTACATTTTACCCTAAGAGCTATGCCTTATTGTCTCATTCCAGCTCCCGTCGAATACACCACTCGACTACCCTGGTGGCAGGCTTATTATCCGGGATGCATTTTCAAGAAAAAACATACCAGAATCATTTCTTGAAATAATGTTGGCATCATTAGCACCTAACTCCGTGAAACAATACGACGTTTACTTGAAGAAATGGTGGTATTTCTGTCAAACTAACTCTGTAAATATTTATGATGCATCTATACCCACGGTAATTTGTTTTTTAACCCAACTTTTTAATGATGGTTACCAATATGGCACACTAAACTCGTGCAAATCTGCTCTTTCGCTGATACTAAACCCAGAACTAGTTAATGATGATAGCATAAAAAGATTCCTAAAAGGGGTCTTTCGACTGAAACCACCAAAACCCAAATATGATGTTACCTGGGATGCCAACCTAGTGTTAAATAAACTGAGCTCATGGTACCCCAATGAGGAATTAACCCTAGATAAGCTTACAAATAAAACCATTACTTTATTAGCTCTGTCAACCGCACAAAGAGTCCAAACTCTCTCGAAGATAAAAGTTAGTAATATTCAAAACTTCTCTCATCGTATCACAATTAAAATTCCCGACATATTAAAAACCTCTAGACCTGGCTTTCAACAACCCATTATTAATTTACCCTTCTTTATAGAGAAAACAGCCATATGTCCAGCCACTACATTGCTACGTTATATAGAACGCACCTCATCAGTAAGAACATCTGATGAATTATTCGTTGGAATTAGGAAACCTCATAAACCAGTAGGGACGCAAACCCTCAGCCGCTGGATAAAGAAAACACTCAGTGAGTGTGGGGTCGACACGAGCGTGTTCAGTGCTCACAGCACGAGGCATGCCGCATCGTCGCGCGCGCACTCACTCGGAGTTAGCGTAGACACTATCCGTAAAACGGCCGGCTGGAGTAGGAATTCCACAACGTTTGCTAAATTTTATCAAAGGGATATTGTTAATAATGATGATACTACTTTAGCAGAATCAATAATTAATCAAACTTTATCATAATTGATCAGTCAATTACCTATATCCACTGAAATCACTCCCAAAGCATATTATACCTACTTACATTGTACCTAATACATGATTGTTTACATCTAGCTATGATAGCTATTATAACGATAATAGTTAATTAATTAATCTTTAGTTAGTTAAGATACTCTTGTGAATCGAATTATTCTTAATAATCCTAGAAATACAAGTTCCTTATGTTTATTGATTGTACTAAAAGATATAACAATAAAATTCTAATTAGATACAAACATTTATTTTTCATTGACGATATTCCCGCAAAACTCTCAAAGTCTACATGTGTAAATAATAATATCTACATTACTAATCTCGAGGAGGAGGCGCGAGTATAATTAATGATTAAACGAACTTACCTGTACGTGAAGTTCTATCATAATTATACGAGCGCCGAGTCCGAAGAGATTAGTAATCCCGCCCGCCCAGTGCTATGCATACCCCATTAGTGTCTCGGAAATACGTCAATGAATATCAGGATCTGTTACTCTAAACTAAATGACGGGCAACAATCGGCTGGGCGTACAAATGGATGATACCTACCCACAAAAGAAATATTTTTTTTTTAATACCTTTTTCCTTCCTTTTTCTCAACTTAGTGCAGAGTGGTGACATCTATGCGTAACTACATGTGTAAATAATAATATCTACATTACTAATCTCTTCGGACTCGGCGCTCGTATAATTATGATAGAACTTCACGTACAGGTAAGTTCGTTTAATCATTAAGTATACTCATACACGAGAGTATGTTAGTACATACTCGTTTATGAACATTTGTGCACAGCTATGTACGTGTAGGAATGAATAATAGTTAATAATATCTTTGATCATCCGGGCGAATCATAAAACGACTATAAAATAGTACTTACTTCAATTGGACTGCTTCGAATTCTGATACGTAGCCCATGTTTGGAACGCAGTACCAAACTAACTTTGTAACTTAAGTATTAATTAACTATCTAAGGTAGGCATATTCCGTGTCACGATAGGTATAATTCCCACGGGAATCAGTGGAACTAATACATTTTGCATACAAAAAAATTGTTGGTTACTTTGCGGAAGTCCATTCATAATGAACTAGAAGTTTAACTAACTTGCTATAATCCACCAAAGCGGGCAAATCTATGTGGTACAGCGTGTATCTTGCACGTCTAGCTTGCAATATTCACTGTAAAGTCTTTACAATCGTGCATTGTCGAGTCAACATCTCCTGATGATGCTCCGGTGCCGGAGTGAAACGTAGGCAGGTACGTTGAGAATAATTTGGAAGATTTGGGTGGTGTGGTGTTGTGCCGGTGCGAATTGCTGGCTTAGTAGGTACTGGGCGGTGAATATTTCATACTAAGAACATATTCTAAATCTGACAACAATCGATGGAGGTACCTACTTATGTACCTAGATCAAATTGGTATGGAGATTGCATTTTATAATAATGTAGGAATATTTCGCATTATTTTTCATATGAGAACAATTTATATGAGGAATCATATTGATATTTGTAGCAACACTAAAATATAGTAGGGCCTTCTGTAGACTTAATGTCAGATACATAGGTACCTAATACCTATCTAGAAGCATTATACCTGAATGCTTTAAGTTTCCTTAATATATGGACCCTGCAATGTAGGTACCTAATGCCTAACTACGTGAAAGTCATTTGCAAAGAGTCCTATTAGATTTTACAGCTTCAAACTTTGTAACATGAAAACAGTTATTTTGGAATATTTATTGAAAGAATCCCCAAAGGTTAATTGTGTAGTATGATATTACATTAATTTACTGTAAATATTATATAGAGAATAATTTCGTGAAAGTCGTACTCGTATGCAGAGACTAGAGATTGCGTTTAGTTAATATTTATAACTAGAGACTTGTGATGTCCCATAATATATAGATATAATATTATATATTGAACCGTCTACCTACTCTTATTTATTTATTTATTATTTAGATATCTTTATTGCACACACAAAATATACAGTATACAGTTAAAAAGTCTACTCTACAAGGCTACTCTTCATTATTGTTGACGTGACTCCACATTGGCACCGACTCCAAAAAATGTTATTATAGAACTACATTAACTCTTGTATAGGTACATAATAAATTAAATTATTTTTTACTTTTTAGTGTTTGTGGTTTTTGAAGTCTGTTTTTTTTTTTTTTTTGAAATTTTTTTATTTCACAATTTTTAGTGGCCCCACTGTTTTAAAATACAGGCTGTTACCAGAACGAGATATGCTATGCATGGTTAAAACATACTGTTTACAAAACTATCACACTGATCGCGAGCAATTCACTCTTATCCATTGAGGAGTTCCGTTCTCCATCTCCGGAGATATTCATCAGATCTTCACCAAATTAAAATGGGACCACCTCTGAAATATGACCTACCAAACAAAAAAATAATTATCAAAATCGGTTCATAATTGGCGGAAAAAAAAAAAACATACAGTCGAATTGAGAACCTCCTTCTTTTTTTGAAGTCGGTTAAAAATGATTTATAATAATATGTTGTGGTAAGGAACCATCTGTGCTCGAGTCCGACTCGCACTTGACCGGTTTTTTTGTTTTGTTGGCCTCAACACTGGGGTGGTTTATAAAAAATTGGAAAAGTTTCTCAGTTTTTCAGGAAAGTTCAGGAAAAACTGAACGTCCTTTTTTTCTATGGGATATTTGAATGAACTCAATTTATTGTTTCCGACACGATAACCGCTGTCAGGTCAACACTACTGAAATTAAGTTTGTTAAGTTCCTGACGCGACTAGTCGATTAAAAAATAGAAGGCCGAAGACATGATATAGAAGCGTAACAGCTGTCGATAGTGGGAAGAAGTGATGCGTTTTAAACGAATAGTTTGTGGTGATCGAGTCGATACTACTTAGTTACGAATGGCAAGTGGGAGCAATCCCCGAAGGCTGACCTTGCGGCGTGGGAGCTAGAAATCGGCCCCGTGCTTACGCAATGTCGCTTCTGCGCTAGGGTTGTCAGTTGTCAATTGTCCGAGTTTGAAGTTTGTGAGTTTGTCAGGTTGTAGGGGGTAATCTCTGGATCTACTGAACCGATTTTGAAAATTCTGGTACCAATAGAAAGCCACATTATTTGTGAGTGCCATAGGCTATATATTAACCCGAAAAATGAAAAGGCTTTTTCGTGGTAGTCGGATTTGCAAAGTAAGTCGGAGAAAAAACAGTCGAACGAAAACGTTTTTTACGAATTCCACGCGCTCATTCCACGCGGTCGCGGGCATCAGCTAGTCTTAAATAATGAGAAACTCATTGACAAGCTCAAGTAGCTGGTTTTAGAAACTTGAGATTTTGGATGTAGGTAGGTGTTCGTTATATCGTAGACCCCCACTAAGAAAGTTTTCCAGTCAGTAATTCGCACCCATCCGTCCAATCTTTCATTTGTATCTAAACTATCAAGAAATCATCATCAATTAATCACGTGTAAATTGAATATAAAATTTAGTAGGTATTTTACAGACAAGTTTCTGATTTTCATATAATTGACACGTACATTAATTATATTTGAAAACCATCTAATAAAATATTTAGATATTTTTATAAATTCATCAGCTAGTAACGAAGTTACTTTATATTTAATGTTCTTTCGATAAAATATTTTCTTTATAAGGTAGGAATTATTTTGTAATTATGGCAACCCTATTAGCAACCACTCGGGCGCGCCTCCGCGAGTGTCGTCCGCCATTTTGCCTGCCCTGCGATACCCTAATGAACTCGCTTCTAACATTTTTTCCTTAACTTATCTACATGGACCGTGTCAAGGAGCTAGGACAAATAAGCAATACACGTATAAACCTAAAATGGTCCGCCTGGAACTAGTTTATATGTAAAAGATTGTTGGCCTGGAATTATTTCAACAGTTACCTAAGATCCACTGAGCACGATTCTCTGCTCAGAATGAGAAGGGTTTGGCTATAGCTCATCACGCTGACCAAATGCGGATTGGCAGACTTCACACACCTTTGAGAACATCATGAAGAACCATTGGCCCGTGCAGGTACCTAACTCAGAAAAGTTTTTTATTTTTATTTTAATATATAGGCTAGCGCTTGGCTGCAATCGGACTTGCTTTCAAGTGTTGATGCAGCCTAAGGTGGAGCGCGCTTGCCTAGAAGATGCCTATTCACTCTAGATTTGAAGGTACCTATATTAAAAGAGGAGGGGAAAACGGAAGTCGGAAGGGTACCTATTCCATATCCTAGCGGTTCGAATTAGAAACGAGGAAGCAAATCGCTTCGTACGAGCCCGCGGAATTTCGACTGCGTATGGGTGCAGACCTTGTCGATGCCTTGCGGTTCGATGATAAAAAGGTGACGGAGGAACCAGATCGAAAGTTCTTGAGCACACTCCGAAATATACCTATCCTGTAGAATACCGAAGTTGGAAATACGTGCCTGAGGATCGAACCCCCCGACCACCCAAAGAGTCTAAACCACTAGGCCATATCAGCGTTGACTCATAGTTCAATATTAGTCATATACAAAATCCATTCATAGCTAATGCCATGAATGCGAAAGTGATAAATGTCTGTCTGCGAACTGCTGTTACCTGTCCGTTGAACCGATTTTTAAAGACAATATAGGTACCTAGCTCGCATGAGAGAAAATAAATTTTCTAAAACTTAAATTTTAAGTTATCTATAAAGATAACTTAAAATTTAAGTTATAGATAATTTGTAAGAAAATCGTCGTAATATCGTAAGTTATTATGTAGGTACATCCTTATGGATGTAGGTCTACTAACTTCCATACCCACCAATAGGCATATTCATATAGACAATTCAATCAAATTAGTAACTCTGTACCAACAATGTGGAGGTTAGGCAATAAGCAACCTATCTGCAACTCATGATATTTACTGGGTATCGAAATCCTTGTTTCTGAATGCTAACCATGGTATTATTTTGTATTGGGTTAACACTTATCACAGGAGCTCTATCAGACCATTGGTTCAGTTGGTTTCACCTACCTATCTCTAACGGAATTTGCGTCAAACTGTTGATATCGAGGGTTTTAAACTTTCATGATACCGATAACAACATCTAACTTTTAAAATGATCACATTTAGACCCAAAGATATAATATAGATTTGTTTATCTCTGAAGAATAAAAAGGTATTGCAATGTTAACACAGTTATTTTTCAAACAAAATTAAAATTAATTGAAGTTTTTTTATGTTGATTTATTCAAGCTAGCAGCAAGTTCTAATATTTCTTGTTTGAAAAAGAATCATCAGGAAACTCCATTAAAATTTTAGAATTGAAATCTGAACCGAACAAAATATTATCGACAAACAGATATAATATTATACCTACTTACTAAGATTTCGCGTGAAGCTGACCCGATGTGACCCGCGGATAAATCGCTTAAATTAATTACCATAAATACTTGATAAATAATCTCGGTACACACGCATTGGTTTAGTAGAACCACTTTATGTGAACTATTTTAAGGCTAGGCGCAAAATGCGAGCTATAGGATGGCTATAGGTACCTACCTATAATTGCACATCAAAGCCACCTGTTTTAATTTGGTAGATACGTCTTGGCTATCCTGTAGCCTGTAGAATGTACCTAGATTATAGGTAGTTAAATTGCACTAACAATTATTTTGTTATATAAAAATATTTATCATTTTTTTATACCAAAAGCAAGCAAATGAATAGGGACCTGCGATTACCGACGCGACGCCCATAAACATTTGCAGTAACGAGCTCAGAGGTGGGAGGTACGTAATTATAGCGATTTGTTTTTCCTCCCTTTGAATATAGCCCCGTATTGTTTTAAGAGAACATACTTAGCAGGTTAGTGGTTCCATACTAACGAGAGGTGGCTAGATTCGGGCATCTAGGTGTGTCCTGAGTAGCTAGATCTGATTTTTTTGTGTCGATCTAAGGTATCAAAATTTTCTCGCAACCCGAAGACTGTTTCCAAAAAAATATCTTCATTACAACGGAACAGTAAAGGTTATACCTACTAATCGTACGAAGTCGCGGGCAACAGCTATTTATTTAAGAACTAGATGATTCCCGCGACTACGTCCGCGTGGATTAAGATTTTTTAATTCCCGCGGGAACTCTTTAATTTTCCGGGATAAAAAGTAATCTATGTCCTTCTCCGGGATACAATCTACCCCTGTACCAAATTTCATCAAAATAGGTTGAGCAGATGGGCCGTGAAAGCGTAGCAGACAGACAGATAGATAGACAGACAGACACACTTTCACATTTATAATATTAAGTACGTAAGGCTGCAAGTGCATCCTAATAGCATAGTACAAACACTAATAGTTAAAAAAGACAGCTAAACGTTCGAAATGAGACTTTCCTTTCCAAAACTTTTTAGATTAGTGTGGAGGCCTCGGATTAAGTGTGGGTTAATTTAGCGTTAAAGTTAAGTTAAGTTATCGTGAGATTGGATCAGTTCTACGCCTAGTAACGGAATACTTGACGGGGTACGGGACCTTCTTGTCAGATAGTTTATTTCCAACGCAATAATTTAAAAGTGTATATGTTAACTTTATCAGGTATCCGCAACTTTTTAAAGTATCAACAAACACACTAGATGGATACAAATTAATAAAAACTTTCTTTCTTTCTATAAGCTGAAAGAATAATCCTAAGGTACAATACTTGAGCCATACTAAAGTCCATTGTTAAACCCTTGCAGTCTACAACAGCTGCCATCAATCAAGCAAATAAAATACCTGATTTTTAGGGTTTCATAGTCAACGACGTCTTCTGCTTCTTTACCATGCCCTCATCCCATTTCATTATTTCATTTGGTGTCGGGCCTCCTTGTACGTAGGCGCCAGGACTTTCTGTCCTGGGTTGTCACTGGCGTGATGTTAAGGGCTCTAACGTTAATGTTCTAATGTTCATAGTTTTATTTATTACTAGATGATGCCCGCGACTTCGTCCGCGTGGTTTAAGTTTTTTTTTAATTCTCGCGGAAACTCTTCAATTTTCCCGGATAAAAAGTGGCCTATGTCCTTCCCCGGGATGTAAACTATGTCTGTACCAAATTTCATCAAAATTTGTTGAGTAGTTGGGCCGTGAAAGCGTAGCAGACAGACAGACACAATAATATTAGTATGGATATGGATATCTCTGTGCATCGACCACACAACCAATAGACGCCTAATTACTATGCTTTCGTAATGCCAACAATTGAGTCAAATGACTCAAGAAAGCGGGCGCGGGGTACTAAACGCTGATTCCGAACCGGTGGTAGAAGTGGTGTTACGTCAAAACATGACGTAACATAAGAGACACCTGTATGTCCTACATGTTTTAAATAAATTGAATTGAATTGAATTGAATTGAATTGAATTGAATTATCATTTCATTCAACGCTTAACGTTCCAAAGTCAACAAATAACAAAAAATAAATACAATTAATGAAGCTCGCCTTCCTGAAAGAGTTTATTGCAGTTTCACAAACCCTACCTTGAATTGAAACTTTATACTTAACCTTTCATATAAAATGGACGCAAGTTGTAAAAGTTTATTAAAACTTAAAAGTCTACATCATTATTTTTTCCAAGGGAGGTGATAGATATTATATTCGTCAACTCAAAACTAAAACTACAAAAAAAAATCAGTTTATGACTACACCTACTTACCTGTTAAACTTCTGATATTAATTCAAATATTTAGCACTAAAAATTAATGATGATGATAATAACCGGAATATAAAAAGTAGCGAAATTAAAAGGCGATTAAGTAATTCGTTAACAATCATTTAATTAATAAAACATTTAAGGAATTCTTTTAAAATAATTAACTGTAACTAGTGTTAGCAGGAAATTATGTGGTTTTACTTTCTTGTAGCAGTCAGTGCAACCGATTCAAATTTCGAAACGTATCGTTTGGAGCGCTAGCTGTGAATGCATACACGAAATTGAGCTCTAAATTAATAAGATTATGATTCATTTTAGTTTGATGCAAATGTAATTCACCTCACTTAGTGAGACCGTATTTTCAATTCGATCAATCTCAGAGTAAGGGTACAGGTGTTGGAATCAAAAATTCTTGAAAATGACTATGAAAGTGAAGCAAAATAAAACTACATAATGCGAGAAAAACAGCTAACCCCTATAAGTAATACCTAAGTAACAAGTAAGTATACCTATCTGTAGATTAGTGTAATGGTAGACCGTTAGCGACAGATATGTATTTCTATGAGTTAGTAAAACATTTGTCTCCTGTATTTAACTAACACGAGCGCGTGCATGTACATACATTATATTATGAATATGCATTCATAAGGGCTCTTGACCCACATACGATGCAAGGAATATTACTCTCTTCATTTGGCTAAAATCACGCTAGAATCTAGAATAAAACCGTGAAATATGTGGCTAAAAATAAATTTAAGCCTTCAGTATCGTGCCAGCTCGTCATAAAAAATGTTTGGACTTTTGATAGTACCGGCATTACCTAATAAACCAATCTGAAGACCACCGAATAGTCTGTGCTGAAGACGGAATATTAACGAAGAACTTGGGTAACAATCTTTAAATGCAATTTTTTTCGCACATTTTGTGTTCTACTACTACTAATCATAGCCTTATTATAATTACTACAGCATAATGGAATTTAAAAAATCAGACATGACCACTCATGTATCTCCTATGGCCACGATTACAATTTTTATGTAATTTTTTACGTAAATTGTACCTACGAATACCCGACTTAAAAGACGGTTTACATTTCTTAAGTTACTGATATATACGCGACTTACGTGAGTAGATAAAACTTACGGGTGTTATCGTACCCCAAGACTGTGCAATCACAAAGAAGCAAAACGGTTCTGTATTCGGGTTAGTAACATTCACATCAATTCCACTTGGCTTGATGAGGATTTCTTTGTTAAACCTTTTTCCTATTTTGCATTGTTGTGCAGATTGTTCTAGTTTGGTACACTGCATGAATGGAACGCACTGGTTCAATAACTTAACCTCATCATTATCTATGACAGGACGTTATCTAGGAATGGCATTCCGAACCAGTGGTAGATTCACCTGACGATTCAAAAGTACTTGTAAAAGTTTATTTGAATAAAAAACATTTGAATTTGAATTTGAATTTGAATTGGATTATACATACTTTAATTCTTCATAGTGCCTTTGAGAGTTCCAGTAAAGGAAACAGATATGTGTTCTAAACCCTGTTTAAACCATTGGCTTGATGAGGACTTCATTGTTAAACCTTTTTCTTATTTTGCATTATTGTGCAGATTGTTCTAGTTTGGTACACTGCATGAATGAATCGTAATGGTTCAATAACTCAACCTCATCATTAACTATGATAGGTGATTGGATTATAGGTACTATAATTCTCCATAGTGCCTTGGAGAATACCAGTAAAGAAAACAGATATGTGTAATACCAATGGGTGAGATATCAGATTCAGAACGTTAGAAGATTAATCTGTTAACTGACTTGGTCACTCGTAATGTTACGGATGTAGGAACATTCGCAAAATATCTCGCATGTCATATGAGATATACTTATGTCCGTAGATACCAGCGATAATGCGTTGTGGCTCGAGGTTGGTTCTCTCTAATCTAGGGCTGTCATCGTCATAATATTATTGAGTAGCTAAATTGTTTAAAACAACCAAGCAATACATATATAGGAAATTAAATCCCGCTTTTCAAATAAAATTACCTGGCACAGAAAAACGAAGAAGAGTAAAACTTTGAAGAATATTAACCTGATCGCTAAATTACAGGCGATAAACATTTACGGAGAAGGAGCAGCCCCCCGATTGTGTAAGGAAATCGTATTCGTAATCGTTTGTCAAACGTATAATTCGACCTGTATAAGGAGTTCATAGATGCCTGCACGTCAAAAAGCATTATGAACTTCTAAAACAGTTCGAGTAATATACGCGTACGAGTTTTAAGCTGTCAAACGATTACGATTTGCTTAGACAATCGGGCCTCAGATAAAACTAAGAAACGATAACGTGGACATTAACTACACATATATGTTATGAAAACATGATCCTCCTGCCACGGTAAAAGATGATGAAAGCGTAATGCTATTTATCACTAATGAATACTGTACCTACTAGTCGATGCTCGCTAATTCGTCTACTAAGATTAAAGTTTTAAAAATGCTGTGTGTACTCGTTGATTTTCCTGAATATGCCTATGTCTAAAGTGACCATCGATGAAGGTACAGAAAAGACTTAAGAGAAACCCTTTCTCAGTTTTTTTATATTACAGCTGTACTATTAGGTACCTATTCTGTGATATTACTTTGGATTAAAATGTCAATAACATTTACCTAAATACTTATTCATTAATATTATCCCAAAAAAACTTCTACCATTATTTGATTAATGGAAAGGGGTTACGACCTTTAGTAATGAGGAATACGACGCAGAGAGAGAGAGAGGTCATAATGAATAATTTAGGAAACTACTGAATCTAAGCCTGCAATACCATACATGTCTTGAAATACCACTGAAATAGGAAAACAAATTAAAAAATCTAGAAATCTCATATTTTCACTTAATTTCCCAGTTCATTTATCGATGACAATTGACAGCCCTACTAGTCTTACCCGCGCCCTTCTAGGAACTGGGAGTTGGTAGCGACAGGACGAGGCACTCCCTCGTGACACGGTTTGAGTAACTATTGTATCAAACGCGTGTAACAGTTAAAACTATAAACGATCGACTGCTTGTAATGATCCAAGATGCGCTACACTGTCGCTTTGACTCGTCTAGCGTCTAAACAATAAATAATTGGAAAAAAATAGACGACGCATTTGAAAGGAACATCTGAGTAACCCGTTGTTCTAGGTATTATGAGCGACGAAAACGATGCGACGCGATAAGACTATATATAAGACTTTTTGATAAACTGCGACAACGTAGGCCACGTTAAGGGTTTTAGCTACTGTTTGGTACTGTCGCATCGCGATTTGGAGGTCAGGGCAAAGACGAAATTACTGACAAAAAAATTGGGATATTGCATGTTGCAATTGCAACGAGATATTTATAAGACTCGGTATAAAACAGACGGTTACAGGCAGATTACTTAGCTGGCGAGTGGTCCATGAACATCTGTACAGTAGCACTAGAAAAATGCTTTGCAGGCTTCAATCTTCCTTATTTAATTAAAAAATATTATTTTTCATTGTGATGATGTTTTGCGTCATCACAAAAGCTAAGTTACCGATATGAGTTATATTAAAATCTACCTAAGTATAAACAATGTCCTAACTATAAAAGTCAAGACGAGACAAGGATACTATATTCATGCACGAATACCGCCTCGGGAGTCATAGTTAGCGGAGTTATTGCTTAGATATCTAACAGTACCAGCGAAAATTGAACGTCCGAAACGAGTCAATGAACCGAGACCTCACCGTTAGCCGAACCGATTCAAATCTAGGAGGACGGGCCCTTCCACCTCCCACTATTGCACCCAATTTTTTTCATCGACTAAATGCCCGCGGAATGTAGGCAGCATCATGGTTAAAGTTTTAACGAACGCATGTTCTTCCGGCGGGCAACGAAACTACGATTTATGTAAATGTTTTAATAAATAATTTATAATCGGATTTAAAATAAATGGCCGAGTACGTGTCGGAACTATAAAGTTGGGTTCCGTTGTTAAAAATTAAGACGGTCTTACGAGTAAGTAGGTAAACCAAATTTTTGTGGCTATCGCTAAGAACATGTTGCGATACTATGATGAACTTTTAATTTTCAACGTAATTTAATTTAATTAATTTAATTAAAATAATTAAAATCAGTCACAACATACAAGACGTACCTAATTCCTTAATTTTCAACCTAACCGTTAGTTTATTTTTAATTTGGCTGAAAGAGACAGGCGGACAAGGATTCCTTGTTGTACCACGGAACCTTACAACGACATTGATAAGTATTATAGTGGGGTTGAAATAATGAAATTCTAAGTTAACTGAACTTAACACTGCAAATGATTTGATTGATTGGTTTTCAATTTTAATTTACCTTACAATTACCATCTTGAGGATTTAATATCCCGTGGGCATCAACCTGTTTTGTTGCTTGTTACCTATGTGTGTTATTTACCTGCTATTTTATAAATAGGTAAGTGTAAGGGTATAATATAATTGCTAGTTTGGACTAGATCGCTCCTTGCGAAATTCCTGTCGAAATCGGTCCAGCCGCAGTAGTTTTTAATAACGTTGAAAAACTTTAGGTAATATTTTACGGAGATTAACTGATAAATTGATCATTTATAATTGTATCAACGTAGGAATCTTGGTCCGAGCACTGAACTGGACAGTGTTAACTTAGCAAGTCATTTCTGAAAATTGTAGCCCGAGAAAAATATACTTAAATGCCAGAAAATTAACGTTTACAGCCTTTTTAAGTACCTACGTACCTTTATTTTTTTATTCCACTACAAGTTAGCCCTTGACTGCGATCTCACCTGATGGTAAGTGACGATGCAGTCTAATTTTCTAAGATGGTAGCGGGCTAACCTGATAAGGGTATGGCAGTTATATTAAACCCATACCCCTAGTCGGTTTGTACACGGCGTTCGTACGGGAACGCTAAATCGCTTGGCGGTACGTCTTTGTCGGTAGGGTGGTAACTAGCCACGGCCGAAGCCTCCCACCAGACCAGAGAAAATTCAGAAATTATAAATTCCCAAATTGACCCTGCCGGGAATCGAACTCGGGACCTCCCACGTTAAGGCAAAAGCGCTCAACACTGCGCCAGGGAGGTCGTCAAAAGTACCTATACATATATTAATATACGTATTATAAATACTTACACATTCTTCTCCCGTAAAAACCTAGCTCATACAAGCAACGTAATCGTATAATATAGCAATATTGCAAACAATAACGATCAGTAATTGCATAACTACTAAGTAGACAGTAATTTGAATTTGCATTGATTAATTTGCTAACGATAAACGATAGAGATACAATGATATCTGACTAGCGTAAACTGAATCGGTGAGGTGGCAAGATGATATTATCTTACTGATGACCAATTAAGCGCGAAAATATTATGATCTGCCTTAAGATGTCATAGAGCATAGAATGAGGAATATTATTCCTAGACATTATTATTATTTTTTTATTATTAAAAATTAGTTTTTTGGGAATTCCGCAGCCCGCAGGTACTAACTACCCTTTTCGTGGTGTGTGGGTGTAGGTATTTGTCTAACTACTGCATTGGTGCTGCTAATAATATCTGAAACACCTATAATAAGTTTGCTGTTGAGAAAATATTAGCTCAAAGCTAACATCTTTGCAATCATTAGGTGGTGGCCGCTTTTTGACGCCTGATATTTGCTGCTCCAGCAATATGACATCTCACTGATCTCCCGTGCCAAATGAGAGAATGCACACACGTTAGAAAGCTTAAGGATTTCTTTTTGTTCGCAGCTTTTACCACTCTCGTAGTCGTAGTTAACAGTTAACCCGCCGTTCTCTGCGCCGTTACGGTGATTCTGCTTATTCATTGGACACTCGAACACCCAAAGTTAGACGTTTCACACCGTGTTTACTATCGCTGTTTTTGATTACTCACTCTGTGAGATTAGGATTGTGTTATAAACTGTATGAGAAACAAGGTCATTTTTATGTTGATTAGTAAAATTATATTGCCGAGATACTAACCTGGTTTTCAAGACTACCTAATAATTGTAGCGGCTCTCGGGCATTAAGTAATTTATCATAAAAATATGAAGACATCAAGAGCGGTGTTTTATTTTATGTGATGTCTGTTTGAGTCCTGGTTTTAGGTCTATCTTACTAGCAGTTGCCTTGGCTGCATATCAGCCTGGTAATTCAAAGGGGTAACGCAGCATTCTGACCCTAGCCACCTTCATGCCTCGTTGCAGTGGTTTGCCATTTGGTTGATTTTTGATAATTGGGCAATTTTTTATCTCTGTTGTTATTATTATTAATTATGAGATAGATTAAATAGTTTGTTATAATTTAAAGGCTAAATAAAAATAATTATAGTATCTACTTGTACCTACTTAGTCAAATGTTTTTGGATGTCTCATCGGGACAGAAATCATTCGTCACCTCCGTAACCAAGGGACGCCAATATTTCCTGCGTCCAATCTCCGGCCAATTGTACCTATTGGTTTAAAATAGGTACCCAGGTACGATTAGGTCCTATTCATCTTCTCGGCGACATCTAGGGCGACAGAACGCTATCCGGTTGTCGTAAATTTGCGTTCTTATTCAATTCTGCCAAAATCAAGTCGATATAAGAATCTATTTTTTAACCGAAAAAAGGAGGGATTCGGCGCGATTTTTTTTCAAGACTCCATAAAGACTCTGGACTCCGAGGAAGTCACCTGGTAAAATATCTAAAATAGTTTAAAAAATCTGCTTTCCGAAAAAACTAAACTACTTACTACATATTTTGAAATTTCATTTGTTAGCTTTAAGTTTGCAACTAAAATGCAGAAAAAGTTGGAAAGATGAATACCAAAATTATATGTACAGCAATCAAAAAACTTTAATGTTTACCTACAGTACCAGATCAATTTTCCAGGATTCCAGGCCACGTTCGCTATTAAAAAAGAAATTGTAAAGCCTATGCGGCAAAAACTAGGTCAGTAGGTACTGTGGTAAGGACTTCGGCTTACAGTGACACGATGACCTAGGTCAGGTCACCAGTGAATTACTCTCGGCTGGAATCGATGAAAAAGCTTTATTCACATTTTTCATGACCGAATTTCATAAATGCATTCTCGTTTTATAAAAGACTGCGGTAAATATTTTTGCTGGAAGCATTGTGTTATGCTACTGTATCTAATCGTAATTAATTATTTTTCTAAAGAAAAGTTTTGTTTATTATGAGTCAAAAGATTTAAATTGAACTTTTACAAGTGCTTTCGAATTGTCAACCGTACTTAACAGAATTACTGCACTGGTTCGGACTTCGGAATGACATTCCTAAAGTTCGGAAAAAAAAAACAGCAAGAAAGTCGGCTATTGCTCTTTTAGAGAAGATTTGTATCTATTATAAATAAAAATCAACTGCCGAATGTATATATGTAAGCGCATCACTTTCTAACGGCTGGACCGATTCGGATGGAAATTATTGTGTGTGTTTGAATGGGTCCCGGGATGGTTTATATTCACAATCGGGTTATATTTTCAGGGTAGGACAACGTCGGCCGAGCCCGCTATTTAGATATAAAAACAACATTTAGCTGGCATGGGGGGGGGGGGGGGGGGGGGCGTCTTGACTCCAACAAAAATAAGCACTTTAAAGCTTAATATTTCGCAAACGGATCCCTGAATCCAAAAAAAAGTTCCCACACCCGCAATATTCTTGAACGACCTATCCAACGACACCCTACACCATGGAATAGACGACATAAAAAATCATCCCTATTACGTGGGGGTATTACCTTATGTAATAAAATGATTAAGTAATTAATTAAAATTAATCTTTTCGTTGAAAGTTTAAAATAAAATAGGCCATTAAACTTTTGACTGACTATATGAAATATACTAATATGTGCTTATTACCTAAATTGCATAAATGATTAATGACTCATTATCCAAATTACGTTTCTCAGCAACTTTGATTATTTGAAAAAGTCCGGTCTGTGAGAGGGTCTCACCACAAATATTATAGGTAAGATTTGAAGTATTAATGCAATTTTAAAGCTAAGGCCCAATTTCGTGAACAAATCTTTATTTTGACTCTACCACAAGGTAAAACTTTTTTGGATGTAACAAAACCGTATAGGTGTATATTTAAAAAAGTTTAAAACATGGCAAATGTTTCGTAAAACAATATAGTAAGTATCAGTTAAATCCCATGTCACCTGAATAAACCTACAAAGAGCCAAACCCAATTTTGATGATGGATGCGAGATTTATTTTGCGATAGTGTTCACAGATATACTAGAGATATCGGATCTCGTAACAACCCCACAGACAAGAGCACGTAACGTGCCCGTATCATAATTTACTATCATAAATTATCTTATTTTTCATTACATTTGTCAACTGAGTTTTTCTTGAATACGAGTAGGTCGAATTGGAAAGAGTTATGTAATGGGTAATAAATACGGAGGATTACATAGTTGAGGCACGTGCAGGCAGAGGCAGACCAAACGCGACCTCTTCTCCTTTTTTAATTGAGCCTGGTAAATAATATAACAATTATAATATGTATTATGTTCAACATAGGCCCCCTCAAAGGCACGCCATTCCTCTTGGTATTTGGCGAGTCTCTACTAAGTTCTTCCGGCAAGCTCGGTTAGTGGACCGATAAAATAGTTTTCTTTCTACGTTTCTAAGACCAGGTAATTTTACTACCACGTGCGGAGGTTTCCGTTCAAGTAGTAAAGGGAGCATCGGACCGCAGTCCTACAGACATGCCCTGAAAATTTACATTTCAACCTGGACCTCAAACTGGATCAATCTGAGGCACGAAGACATGCCATGCCATAAGGTCAATTTTGTCCACCGGAATTTGTCGAAAATTGTCGCATAATAAGGAGCCTCCACCCAAACCGTACTTGTGGTGGAGGCGTTAACAATAAGACCTGCTCAAATGAATGAAATCATCCAAGAAATTTTTAAAAATTATGAGGATTCTAAAACCCTTTCACAGAATAGCACATTTTAACAGGATTATCAGTTCTTATGGCGATGCCTTGGACGTGCGATGCAGTCGATGATGTAGATGAGATGGAGATAGAGCTGCTTATTGCTACACGTTCCAATAGGTAGTAGACTGGGAGTTCACGATAAATTTGGAACAAACTTAGGGCAGGCTGGATGATATATTTGGCATATGAGAGTTGCTCAGTATCCTGAGTGTAAATCCAGATTCAGTAATTTCCCCGCGAAAGTAGGAGGTAACAACTAACAACGGCAAAGCTCTCCTAAATACAACATTACTGAAGTAGTGAGGTAACTATGTAACTAATAAAGTAAATCAAAACGAACTAAGTAAACATTTGTCTAGTATCAGTAAGTATAATTAGCAGATAACACACGACTAGACATTATAAAAGACTCCTGATAACTAGCTATCCACAGATGAACATCGATAGACATGACGTGATATTTTAAAATATATAAGCAGAAACCAATGATAGGTTTAAAAAACTGGTCAAGCGTTTCTGAGTTTTCTGTAAAAACCGATATTCAATATTTACGATCACAAGTTATTCATTCGAGAAAAATATCGTCATTCGTCATGCGTGGAGAAATTCTCGAATTTTCCCTTTGATGCTGCTTGTGTCACAATACTTACAATTAAGATTTTTGGGATATTAGATATTCTAACATAAATATTCTAATTTTTTTTTGGTATTAGGTAATACATTATGTTTCTTATTGAATATTACAATAATTACATTTTCTAGCTACCGCATTATATGCCTACTTAACATGATGGTAGATAAAAAATAATGATTAATTAAGTACTATCATATTTTAGAGTTTGATACAGCATTAAGTATTCTCAGTTTTAGTATCTAGTTAGTTTCACTAGGGACGACGTATGTCCAGCGGTGGACGTCCTCTGATGATGATGACGAACTAAGCATTCCTAGTTCGTATTGAAGGAAATCGAAGTAGATAGCTAGGTAATCGGTTTCAGTTGGACTGACATTGTTGGATAGACTGGTAATTTTCATGAAAGTTTCCCTGCTACCTTGCGATTTTAGCACATAATTTTGTACGTATGTAGTACCAACTACCAAGCATATTGTTACTAGGGAAGACTGTTTCCAATTTCAATTATTGTCTGCGTAGAGTATAGGTACAATATACCCATCCCTCTCCGAGCTATGTTCCCATGATCCAGGACGTTATTGCCCATCGCGCGTTTTCCTCGATTCACTTTTGTAACTTTCTAACCCTGTGCCGGAGTGAGGCAGGGAGGGGCGCGCGCGGGTGCCAGAGAGAGGGTACCGACCTCATTGCCCATTGCCACTCCTCCCGCCGAGGCGGCAGGCCATTTTTATTAAAAATACTTCCGTGTCAAAAATCGCGCGCGGACTTTTTTTGTTGAATATCCTTGAATACCTCAAAAATATTTAAAAAAAAACTTATAATGCAAAAAGGACGAAGTGGACAATATAACAAACTGTTGACATAAAAAAGTATTTAGTTTTTTTATACTTAATTGAATTTTAGTGATGTAAAGTGAATTTTTATTTGAAAAAATATATTGCGCCCCGCGGTCTATTTTCCGTACGGTATCGCGTGCGTTCGGTTGCGAAAAGTGACGGACATCGGCCGTCTCCGGCGGCGTTCGCCTCAAGGAAGGCGTCCAACCTACCCCGCCTGCGTGCAACAGAGACGGAAAGCGCTGCTGACATGGCGACAACACGAATGGATTGATGTTTTTCACGTGGAAAACTCATCCCCTGAATTTTTTTATGTTAAGGTATGTCGCTAATGATCATAAATGCACATAATATATGTTATTATCAGATTATTTTATGAGAATTATACTGCAAACATGATCTTTAGTTCGAAAAACGATTAGCAGTATCATTAGAGGCTTTATTTATAAATTACTTCCTCAAATATTTTTAGACTCAAGATTGTACTAGGTAGTTTTAAATCAAAAATGTTAAAAGCGCTGTTTAGAGCCGATAAGGAACCGTTGATTAGGTTAATAATGGTGTAATTTTAGAAATATCCTTTAAAATGTGTGTTCAGACGAGTTTAATAGGTACCGGTCGCGCCCCATCACGCCGATATAAACGTGATTAAAACTCGCTACGCCATGATCGGAAATCATTGCCAAATATAAACCACCCACCCTAATCTGAGTCACGTCGCATATTTCCCAGTACCTACCGTGAGGGCGATCTCTGTTGCATGAGAGGAAATCAATAAATTTTAATAAATCAATATTTTACCGTGCACCCTGCGCTGAATATATCCGCTGCCGCCATTTCGATGATGACGACGTATTTTTTGTGAGAGATATTCGAGTAGCGGAGCGAGTCGGATCGCCGCGCGGGGTTGCGGGCTGCGGCCGTCAGTCGTCGGGTGAGCGGGGTGCGACGTAAACGCGGTCTCGGACTATGGCGGAAGGGCTGATCCTCATTCCCATAAAAGGGTCGAGTTGATCGTGGTGGCAGATACGTGTGGTATGTTCTATTATGTTAGTGCAGTGATATAATTATTCGCAAACCGTTCTTATCTCGCCGTATCGGCTGAATTAATGTGAATATAGTAGGTAATAATGCCATTGTGATGACGTAATGTAACGCGCTCGACTGGGTGCGTAGTAATAATTCGTGCGCCCGTTTATACCGCGATAACGCTTGTGGTCAGCACCTGTGGATGTGGAGCAAAGTATGTTTTCGAAGGATTGAATAAATTGATTCTAATAAGATTCTAACAAGTTTCTTATAAGATTATTTGGCGGTTTCAATTTCGCGTAAATATAGTTAGTAACGGTATATAAAATACGTCGTTGGGTATTTAATTTGCATACGTATAATCAATAATGCTTTCCGTGTATTATACCTACCTAGCATCACACGTAGAATGTTTTCCTACTGCAGTGCGCTCGTTGCACGGACTATGGAGCCACGGACTCGCCTCCCGCGCTAGAGGCGCCCTCGATTTTTTTAACCTTGATAGAATCTACGATGTACCTACTGGATCAGTCGCAACTCAAGTCACAACAAAACTTTGATATTTTAATTACTTACCCTTGAACTCGACATTCTGAATTAGAATTATCATTTTATGCAAATCTGCAATGAGTTATTATGTCATAATTAAATAATTTGGTTGATGCTTGTTTATTTTGCACATCAGGCTAGTTATCATTTTGATTCGATTTATAAAATAAACACTTTAAAAAAGATCGATAAGGATGTACTTAACTTAAAATATTACGCTTTAAGTGGGTACTTATATGAAAAACAGTAGGTACATTTACATTTTAAATAGGTAGGTAGATAGTAACTAGATACTTACTTTCGCAGCAGGAGCCTACATTAGTCAAACCACCAACCACTGAAAGATATTAGATATATTTCTGTGTCTAGTGACATCTGTGTTGGAGATAGTAATTTGGACTATCGGTTTTTTTCGGATATAACTATCATGGATGTTATTGTTATATCATATTATCATATGTTATATAACATTTTATATTAACATACCTACCTATTACATTTTGAGAAAGCCAAAAATTTTATAAACTTATTATTATTATTTTTTATCGTCGTTCACGGGATAGGTGCTGCGGCCTGCGACCCACGTTGTGGTTCCTAGTTCCTACCTGGTTCAAAGGTTATTATCCATCGCCATTCAGCGTGGCAATGCTGCACGCTTGATGGGTACCTTTGGCCCAGGGGCAACCAGGGGTGGCCTTTTTGATTAGGGTTTTTTTCTAGCTATATAGGTAGTATTAGTTTATTATTTAGATTTTAGTATATATTACTAAATGTATAATATTTGTTTATTTTAGTTACATAACGTATGCCCTTTTTTACATTTTATTTAATTTTTTGGAGCTGATTGACCCGCATGTAAAAATCTTAATAATTTTAAAGTTTTTGAGTCCCAATTTTCAAATGAAAACAGTTAGGTACCTACCTACCTACCTAGTTACCTACCTAGTTATATTTGATGAATATATTGGTATCAACTTATAACCTCAATCAACCTCAACGTAGGTTATAACTTACAACAACTACCTACCTACCTATGTATAACTTTTACAAAACATAAACGGTACTAGGTACTTTTGCTATTGGCTAAATACTGCGAACTCAAATGACTGCTAAAAACCCAATAATAATAGATAAATAATAGATAATACTTAATATGATAAATTATGCTATTTTTGGTGGATAGTAACAAGCTACTAATAATTAAGTGCCTACCTAGATTTTACTTTAATCACCATTTGTTTAATGTTATTATTGCATTCATACTAAAAAAGTATGGACAAATAGAAAGCTACTGGTAAATAAGGGAATTATTTGGAATTTACTACTCATGTTTCGTGAAAAATTAAACTTATTACTTAAATAAGCTAATTATAACTTCCCCTCAAATGAGCTTAGGTAGCGGATTTAGTTAAATTAAACCTAAAGTGTGTATTTTCTCCTTTGCAGATCTCCCTGCGCCCGTCAAACGGAATGCACTATGAAACAAATTAAAGATGGCTTCTAAGTAAATATTATACATTGTTAAAGATTTGTTGTATTGTTCATGGAATACGAGAGAACACTTATGTATACATCATTGAAATATTGTTGATACGTTAGCTTTTAAGCCAGGACTGGTATTGATCATATCTTCCAAAGAAAGAAATACACAGTAAAGATGGCTACGCAAAGATTTTGTTTAAGGTGGAACAACCACCAAACCAATATGTTGTCAGTGTTTGATCAGCTACTGCACGCAGAAACGTTCACTGACGTAACGCTGGCCGTAGAAGGCCAATTGCTTAAAGCGCATAAAATGGTTTTATCGGCTTGTAGCCCATACTTCCAAGCCCTATTTGTGAATCATCAAGAAAAACATCCTATTGTTATTTTGAAGGATGTCCCTTACTCTGATATGAAAAGCTTGTTAGATTTCATGTACAGAGGGGAAGTCAGCGTCGACCAGGAGCGTTTGACGGCATTCCTCAAAGTAGCTGAGAGTTTAAGGATTAAAGGCCTCACAGAAGTCAATGAAGAAAAATGCGACATTCCCGCATTGACAAACTCTTTAATACAACAACAACAGACAAATACATCTGCACATACTCCGCCGCCACAGCTACACAGAATACACCCATACATGCACCAAAAGAGGCCTGCATCAGGAATTCCGAGCGGAGGGGCTCCTCCCAATTTACTTATGCCTTTATTGGGTAACGCTTTAATGCAACCAAAACGGAAACGAGGTCGACCCAGAAAACTGAGTGGAAGCTCTAGTGATGCTCTAAACACAGCTGCCAGTCCACCGGGGGAATTCATACCGGAATCTGCATCGCATGCATCTTCAAATAGGGCGGGAGATCATTTGGTTCGTGGCTCACCATCAGAAATGTTAGAAGTTAAGATGTCAATGGACGGATTTAATGCTGAAGATGGAGCTACATCTGGCGGGGAAGACGGAGGGGAGGCGCTTATGATCGACGAGGGCGATGATGCCCAGTCGAACGAGGCTCCGACATCGGGCAAAGATTCGGAATTAGCAGGTATGTAATTAAAAAAACCTTAGTTTAAGTAACATTCTTAGCAGATTAGTTAAATATTGGTAGATGTACCTATAGCTTAAGTTATCCTTTGACGATATTTTTACCGATTCTCTTGTTTCGTTGTATGAAACAGTTGAGCGAAAAATTATTGAATATTACAATGTCGTAAATGATAGTTTTTCATGGTAATTTTCGCTTGTCTCTTGTAAATATTTTAATCTTCCTTTCCATTTACCTAACACCGTAAAATAGAATATCACATTAAAGTAAAGAGAAAAGCTACTGGGATATAAGCTTTGATGTTAGGAAATAATAACATAAGTGAAAAGTGAAGTGTAATTTAAATATCTATTATATTTATTTAAACTTTATTCTGAAGGGGTAAGTGATAATCTCTCAAATTTTTTGACGTACATATTATTCAAGAAATTAATGCTTGTTACTTCTACAAAAGATATATATAACTATTGCTTGCTTTTCTGCTTTCGGGGAGAGCTATTAGAGGAATGGCCAGGGGCAATTTCAGTATGGTAATGGTTTGAATAATATATTTCACTCTCATAATCTTTAAAGTAAATATATATTTTAACATAAGAAAAGGGAAAACAGACAAGGCTTATTCCCAATAGCTTTCCTTCATCAAAGGCTAAATTGGAAATATTCTAGTAATTTTAAGTACTTAATAATGTCAAATATGGTGGTCGCGCTAAAATATTTCCAATAACGTTTAAATTTTTCATCAAATACTTGAACAAACACGTGGATATGCAGTTAGTAAGATATCGTCTTGTCAATTTTCAGAAATCGATAAAACGCCCAGAGAGGAATCGCATCAAAATTTTCCATCAAACGGACCGGTGTTATCGATTGAAAATGGATCAATAAAACAGGAACCAAATGCCGAAACTATTGACGATTATAATGAACCAATCGAATACAAATATAATCCAGATAGAAGCCGCGAAAACTCTAACTCCCGGGAAGGTCCGTTGAAGGATTCTGATGACAAAATAAGACAAGGTCGTAATTTAAAGCCAAAGAATAGTAAAAAATTACTACCCCAAATGTCCAAATTTAGAGCCCGAACCTTATTCAATCAACTTTCTGGTCTATCTAATTTAAATCCTGCCCTTAACAGCTTCGACAAATTCCCCCCTGAAACCGTTCTCATGCCGGCTCTTGCTACTCAGCTATTTGCTGCGGATTTAGAACAAAATAGCTTAAACATGACGAATAACGATCTGGCTGACTTGGGACAGACAAATTGGGAACAACGTATATTTCCTTCGCCTATTAGAAAAAATAACATAGGGAACATTGGTAGCTACCACGAGGAAACTAATGAATCCGTAAGGGATTATTGTATCAAGGAAGGCGAAAACGTCTTCAGATGCAAGATTTGTGCTAGAGTTTACACTCACATTAGCAACTTTTGTCGACATTACGTCACTTCTCACAAAAAAGACGTCAAAGTTTTTCCTTGTCCTATCTGCTACAAAGAGTTCACTCGGAAGGATAATATGATTGCACATCTCAAAATCATTCATAAAAATCAACCTCATGCTAACGAGCAAACGGCTAAGCAAGAGTCTTAATGATAAAATGTGTATTCTACTTAAACAATTATTTTAAAAGATCTGATTTAATTTTAAAGTTCAACATTACTTACTTAATTAGAATTTGAATTTACGAATAGTGGTTAAAAGTGTAGATTGCAAATGAATAGGCGTCGAGCTCTAAGTTTCACTATATTATATATATATCAATAAGTTTGTTGGTATTTTGCACGACATATTATGTCGTTTGTTGTTATATTTATCTATTTATTTATGTTGTTCCATTTGTTTCTCAGAGTGCTGAACTACGAAGAGATTTATCAAATTTTCTATACTTAATTAATTTACTTGTTATATTGCACTCACTTGTTACTTAATTTTATTACTTACAAAAATTTCAGGGTACAAAGTAACTACTCACGGTGATCGTTAATTCAAACGTAGTCTATTCGATTACACGCAATTCTCATTGAACTGAATTATTTAGTGTAGTTTAGGAGTTATTTTTACGAGTATACCAATGGCGGAGCCTTTTTGTAATCTTAGATATATTTATTAAGATTCAGAATATTGAATATTTCCTGATGAGAGGCTATGCTAGACTCTACAAAAAGGCTATTTTTAATGCCATTGTCAGTAGTGGTGTGAAGTGCATTTTCATTTAACTTGCCTGATTAGTGATCTTAGTTTTATAATTTTTAATGTAACTTCTCCGAAGTAAAACTCAACACGGGCTATGATTTTAATGTGTAGATTTTGTTAAGGTTAATTTAAAATAGTTTATCAATGTTGAAATGTTTGGTTGTAACTGTTATTCTATTCAAATAAATACCATAAAATGTATGGTGGCTAAGAGATAGAATAGCTTACAATAATCTCATTTAAACAAACGTAGTTTAGGTTCAGTTCCTTAAATGTACGCAATTTCGTCATTAACAAAAGATTCTACCTACAATTTTTCCATGTATGTATTTTTTGTCGATATCCATGTATATTGTATATTTATACACTTTACATAATATTTTATCTATAGGTCAATTACGTACCTTCTGTAACAAGTATCTGTCAAAGACAATATTGTAAATTGTTCGTAGGGGAACAAAATTATTGTGTAGTGGATAAAAGGGGACATTATATTATATATATTATGTAACACTCGCGTTTAAAATAATATTCTCCTACCAATTTCATGTTATAGCAGTTTTATTTATTATAAACTTGTAAAAAAAACAAATTATATACTTAATATTTAGTTTGTAAATATTACTTAAACGGCAACAAGATTGTTGTAAAAAGTGATTTTAGCAAGGTGCTTTGAGAAGAGTTTAAAATAACTGGAACCATGAGATGATTTGTAAATTCTATTTTAGTAGAAATCAAAATGCCTTACTTAGTATATATTAGGGGATTGTACTTATTAAAATATTTAGTTAAATTTAGAGGCAAAAGTAGTCTTCCATATAATGTTAGCCACACTTTATCAGTTCAGTTGTTCTATAAAATATTTCACAAGTCGATGTTGACCAAAAATCGTGAACCTGAATCTACACTTTTGCTCTGACACGTTCCTTATTGCTTAAACCCACGTTTATGTTTTTTTTACATTCTTTTCACTTTTTAGAAAAGATGAATACCTATAGTATATTCAAAGATCAAAAAACCTTATCTAGCGCTCAGTTTAATAACATTTGTATTACATCAAACTTTCCAAAACTCGTTTGGCTATTTACAATACTACAAATTATTTATATTTATAACGCACACAAAAAAAAATTACAATCTTTAATTCTGCTTATTTCAGAATTTTAAATTCTGCCTTCAAAATTTTACATACGATAATTAAATATAATATTAATTATGACATCCTAAACCTTTCATTTGAATGTTCGTGAGTTTAAGCTTTTAAGAATGGTACTTAGGTATTTTAAAATTGGTATAGGTATATACAATTATTGTGTTCCGGCAGAGCAAAAGTGTAACGCAGCGTTTGATCAAAATATACGTTCTTGATCCAAAATTTAACGGTTTCCAAAATAGGTAGTAGGTCCAGGGAACGCTTGCCTATTAGTGTGCCTTTACTTGTATATTAATAAGTTAAATCGACTACTAGATAACTAAGAAATTTCAAAGAATATTATGTAAATTTATTTATTTTCATTATTCAAAGTTTACAATCTACTTTAAGAAGCTTCCTTAGGATTATAGTGACCTCTAGGCCCAAGTAGTTAAATATAAAGTGTATTGTTAAATATAGGGATATCATCTCATGTTTCCCACTTTACATAAAAATTATAACAACTTGTAAAAAATCATATAAAAATTGGGATGGCACCGCCGATGGCGCCTAGTTAAAAATTGTCAAGACTGTTGAATTCATATAAACGAATTTATTGTACCTTTCATAATCTTTATATGAAAAAATTTATCTTTGATCAGGGATAGGTACTTAAAGAGAAATTTAGATATATGACAAGGTGAGGCTAATATCGGAAGTTTCAGATATTTAATAATAATAGTCAATTTAGCCAGTGCCTAAACTAAAAACAATTTAAAAATCGAAACTTCTAACTTTCCTTAATTAAATCATGTTTATCAATAATTAATCATTCTCCTTTCCGAGTTCCTTAATTTTTATTCTACATAATATAAATAAAAATTCTATTTGTATTTGTTATAAACGATTATAAAAGTTCTATTTATGTTAACGAGAAATGTCTTAACTAGAATATCTTATTTCTAAATCGATGGAACATTATTTACTTAAAGCTATAATATCATCAATTGGTGCTAAATTAAACTTAAGGCGACGTCACATGTGATGTGATGTAAAAATGAATTGTCCCTAAAGCGTATGTTGTTTGTTATTGTTGTTTTAAAATACATCTATAATAAAAGGCCCTAATTATGTTATCATTAGAGGAAATAATAATATGGTGTTATATTATGGGGCTTCATAAATTGCAGCTACAAATTATGTATACACGAGAGTTTATGTACAGATGCTATATAATATGTATTACTGTTTTACAGGTGAAGAATAGATTTATTAGATATGTTTCATTTTCAGAGTATATATATGCTTATAATGTTAAAAATATTATACCTATTCGTAATAGAATTTCGTAGTAAAATCAGATTGAATTTGCAGAATATAAACAATTTCTAATGTTAATTACAAATAATAATTACAAGTCGCTTTCTTTTTCATTGTAATATACTATTGACAGTGACTTAGGAGAGGTGTTCACCAAAGTAATTCAAACTCATATTTTAGCAACATTATTACATACTTATTCAAGATTTTAAATAAAAGTAGGATTATAGTGAATGTTACTGAGGAAAAACTTTCAGAGAATATCAATTTGTCAATTTTATGGAAAGTATCAATATATATTAGATTTAGGTAGTATTTATATTATATGAATTTTATACAAATGCATAATGCTTCTTATCTTCAATAGCGATAACTTAAATATCGCATAGCAAAATTTTGCTTTTCATGAATAAACAACTGAAGTAAGCAATCGCAAAATGTAAGAAAAAAAACAAATATGAACTGATTTTGCGTTGCTTAGATTTTAAGAGCAGTTTTATGTTATCTGTCTTAAAACCGCACTCATTTTGATAGAAGAGATCATTGTTTTAATTTATCAATTAAATATATTTGCCAAACGGACTTATCTGTTCCAATCGTCTTAAATGTTTAAGTAAGTATGTCTAGCACGGTATAAGTGATACAGGTTCTGTTTCTGACACAACTTTAAGTAAACAAAATTTGCTATACTACCAAAAAGTTAAACCTAATAAGTAATTAGGTGCAAGAAGTTTTCTTAGTACATTCCTCAGGTTTAGGTTAAGGTTAGAAGAAACAGTTTACAGTTCAAGCAGGAAGAAATTTCAATAAATAGAAAAATCTACACCTCTCTTAAATTATACAACAAATATTTTATCTCAACATGACACAGTAAATTTGAAGCATAATATTAATAAATTATTATATTATAGTTCTTAGCCAAATGTTGACTCCATATATTTTTTTGTTACTCGCACTTAGACAATAGCAAAATGCAAAGTGTAATAGATAATATTTAGAAAGATTTAGATTCGAGAGTTACACGATATAGCATTATTTGTTATTGAAGGAAATACGATCGTATACAATAAGGTGTTAATTACTATTTTTAGAATCTTTAAAGAAAATAAAAGTTAAAGCTAAATTAAATCTTTTCTATCAATGTTATTGTTTGGTTATGTTCCATTATTTATTTTTTGTTTTATACCCTTTTTATTTGTATCTTTTTTGTGAGCTATTTCATATATGTATATTTTTAGACGGTTACATTTTGAATATTTCGCTTATTGAACCACGTGACATAGTCACCAGTGTTGTAATTTATAAATAATGTACATTTATGTCATAGCTAGTTTCTGTTCTGTTTGTTATGTATAACTTACTTAAACATTATTTTATTCCTTTACTTCCAATACCTGATATAATAATGGGAATTTAGATATAAAATAATCTTGCCACAAACAAATATAATCAGAGGACAATGAAGAATTCTATTTGTCTCCTACAAGCGTACCTTCTACCTTAATAGTGATACAAAGCAACGATGCTTAAATATATAAATTAATTCGAAATACAATAAAGATATACTATGATAATAGTAGCAAAGTAACAACACGGGTTATTAGTAAAGATTAGTATAAGTTATTTATAATATTATAATAGGCATAAATTGTGTTGTTTAGAATGGAGTGAATTTTCTATTCTGTAGAAAACTATAGTAGTCACGAAGAGAGGACTGATCAGGTAGGTATATTGTCATATGATACTACTCTCAAGTAGATGGTGTGGTTAGAGCTAGTTACATTAACATGCTTTCTAAGTTGCTCAAATTGACGCTATGCGAAACAAAGTATTTTTCGGTTCAGTACAAATTGTTGCTTTTGTATTTTTTGTTATGTTAAACAATAGATTTAGATTTCTTGTGAAATATAATGCACTTTGAGGCTATTTTTTATTGGTTTCTAAAAATGGCAGCTATTTTTATAAGAGACCTGCAAATAAAACCTTGCCAGATTGATCTTATTAAATAACCCACCTTATGTGATCTTATTAACTAAGATGCGTCATTTTTTTATAAATGATGTACCTACTGCACTTGCCGAAATAGTTCCAAATGCAAATACTTGAGTCCTATTTTAACATAGCGAAAGCTATCTTTTTTTGTTACATTATTTTTTTTAATTTATTACGTAGATTTAATGATTATTTTATATAGTTTTTAATGATTCAGCTTTTATATGAAATTATGTTCTTTAAAAAATTGTTAAATTTGTCATCACTGCCTGGTGTCGCAAATACACCGCAGAAAATATGGGGTTCGCCGAAAATATTCTTAGGGATATAAAGGTTATCTCTATTAATCCATGTTTTAAGTTTTTATTATAATTTGATATATATTTATTTAAGGTTTCACCTAGACGAGTTTGTCATTCTGTTTAATACAGTAGAGCAAGCTTTTTTTAGACAATTGTAAAATAAATTGGTGCTACTTAAATCTTTTACATGCATGTATTTTGTATGATGAACTTGTCTACAAATAAGGTAGTTAGTTACATCCCTCATGTTTTTCGTTTTTATCATGGTGTAATTAATTTTGTCATTGAATATGAACAAATAAATATTAATATATTTTCATCTTTTGTTTCTTTTTTCCATAATTATTTTCCTAAGTCCATTGTTAATTTGTTTTGTTTTCATTCCAATCCAGTAGATAAATTTATTTTTGTTGTTAGGTGTCGTTAGATGTCGAATTTAGTAAACATAATAATTTATTTAATACATTAAAAAAATTAACTAATTTCAGGTCGTGGTACACCTGAATTTGAAAATAAAGACATAAAATTTGTGCAATCGCCCACAAACGATGGCCAAGGCAAAAATTATATCAATACTTCGACACACTCAGCATCCACCTCGAATGAATATCATAACGATTCCATTAATAATAACACATTACCAACAGGAGGACAAATGCAAAGACCAGCCGTGAGAAGGCGAATAAGGAGAAGAGCGAACTCTGCTTCTAATGATCCTGCGGAACAGTTAACAGAAATGTCAGTTCGGGGCCTGAATCTATTCAGGTACGCCTCCGTGAACGAGGGCGTATACCAATGCACGGAATGTGCGAAAGAAAACATACAGAAAACCTTCAAAAACAAATATTCATTCCAGAGGCACGCCTTCCTCTATCATGAGGGTCAACAACGAAAAGTATTTCCATGTCCTGTCTGCTGCAAAGAATTCTCTAGACCTGATAAAATGAAGAACCATATGAAGACTACACACGACTATTATGTGCCCAAGGACTGTGTTTATCCACCGAATGCCTTCTTTATGTTACCTGGAATTGAAGGCCAGCTGCCTCCCGGGATCAAATTGGAAGCAGTAGGATCAGGATCGCCTCACGGTTCAACCCCTTCACATTCTTCTCCAGATCCCGCACAAGCTTAAATAAAACTTTGTGCAGAAAAACTTTGTTGAAGTAAATTCCATAATATATATATTTATCAATGTCGATTTGATTCGTTAAATATAGTGCCTTCAAAACGCCTTTATATAGTAGGTATTCTTGAAAATATAAATCGGTAGATTTAGAACCTCCAGAGTTCTGTATATAGAATAGTCATAGTATTTGTTCTATTTTTGGAGTGAAATTTTAATGAACACTTTTATTATAAGTATTTCCAATGATACTGTTATGCATTTAATATCTAATGATTGTTACATAGAGCTCATTGTTTTACATGTAAAAGTATGGTTGTGCAAATATTAGACAATAATTTACACAATTTTATGGAGGCCAGTTAAGCAACTGCTACGGCGTATTAAATTTTAATTATTACATTTACTAGCATTAATAGGTGCTTTGCAAGTCTGAAATGTGCCTTCCATTTGTTTTCTACTCTTGACTTTTAAACCTGTTGTTCAAATTTCTTTTGATTCCTCTTACTACTTAAAAGATATCGCAAGACACCGACCAAAGACTGTAATTAGCGTTTATTCGTCTTCGTTATACATTTTCGAATTAAATAATCGAAATGTTCAGCTATGAGAATTGAATACGTCTATCGCTAACTGTAAAAAAGACCAACAGGATTAATTAAATGATTTTATTACATCTTCTTTCTTGAGGTATTTTTAAAATATAATGCCTAGGTTAGTAAAGTTATTTGCAACAGCCAGAAGACAATTTTAGAATGAAGTAAAAATATTATTGGAATATTATATATTATTAGTATATTTTCAAAGGTTTCTTATTCAAGACTACATTATTATAGTTTTTCAGTTTTAGTGAGCCTATTGTTACGATACATATTCAAAACGTTACGATCGATATAAATTGTTATTAAGTAAGTAATTGATCAATATGTATACAATCAATATGCTTACGTAAAATATATAGTGCCATAGCGCATATGTTAATGTTGTGTAAAATAACGTGTCCATCTTTTCATTTTAGGACTTAGGGTAAATAAAGTTCTAGGTCGCCTAGAAGCCGAGAAACGACAATCAGCAGTTCTTCCATTGATAAGGGAAATAATTTGTTAGATTTTATGAATAATCTCCACAGATATATTTTTAAGTTCTCGTTTAATAGTTATTATTATAAGATTTAAAAAGAGTTTTGATAACACGAGCAATTTATATTAAAACTGTAGAATATATTATTATTATACATAGATTTTAAGTTTATCTACTTAAAATATTATTGAGTTTGTGTTTAAATTTAGCGCACAATTTTAAGTTTACATAAGGTTGATAGGTTCAAGTTGCTGTATATATTTAAAGATAGACTTGGATCATTTTAGATTTTATAATTGCCGTTAAGGTATTAACAATAGTTAAAGTGTGATTTTTAGATAGATATATTATCAGCGCCAGTCAATCGCACAAATGAAGCCGTTCGATAGCGTTGTCTGTTACAATTGCGCGATGCCGAGACTGATTCTATTGGTGATCACCCTTTTTTTGTAAAGACGAAGCTTAAAATTGACCATTATTGTCATTTATCCGTTTTACGACAATAAGCAATTGTATTACTTCTAAGCTCTTTGTCTTAGCAGTTGTCCTAAAGCCCACCGGTATAATTGTTTATCTGCATTGAGTCAGTTTGCACAAATTAGATTTAGTCAATTTACGCAATCGTTTCCTGAAATGAAAGCCAAGCATGCATCTATTCTACTGCCAAATTCTAGCTAGTTCTCCCGCTTAGCGAGACCCCTATCCCATCCCAGACTTCGTCTATCCATCGATGACAGTCGTCTATCATTAAGAAGCCAGTTTCTATGGGTATAAATTCTTGCGCAGGTGTATTGAAAACACTGAGTTTGAGTTTTCTATGCTCGATTAATAAATACACTTGCAAACACTATGTTGGCGTTACATTAAGCAGGTTACTTTAATTTATGGGAAGGTACTAGTATTCCGCCGTCTTGGTCGCGGTCTCGGCACCGCGGAAATAAAATAGGTACAGCTACATCTTCGTAATGAGAAATCTCTTAAGACGTTTCTTTCTTTTCCATTCCTGTTACTGACCACTCTTTTTTTAATTCTTTAGTGTTTTTATTTTATTTGAGTGGTAATATGTTATTTATATTTTTATTTTCTTTCTTTTTGTAGTATTTTGTTTTGTGATATTAGTGCTAACTAAGTTAGCAACATGTTCATTGTTGTATCTTACTTTTCCTTTCAATTGTATGCTGCCAGGCAGCCTATATTTTATAATAGAGATAATTGTTTTCATTTAGTATTATAGTCACGATATCATACTAAATATAAATGCGAAAGTGAGTTTGTTAATTGGTCCTTCAATCACGCTGCAACAGACTAAGGGATCGATGTGATTTTTTGCAAGGGGATAGTTGAGGACCTGTAAAGTGACATACTTTTTATCCCGGAAAATTATAGAATTCCCGTGGAAGTCGCGGGCATCAGCTAGTAGGTAACATATAAGTGTCTTACTTATTACATATTATTTACTTGATTTAATTGGCGAAGGTTGAAGAACTAACATTATATTTTAAGGTTCTTAGCGTTTTTGAGTTGTAGGTAGGTACATTAAATATAATGTCATGTAGGTATAATTCTTAGATGACATAATATTTTAATAATTATGTTTTGAGATTTTTTGTGCACTTGAATTTTATTGAGTTATCCACAGAGATTTCTTATGTATAAAGCCTTATTTGATTGTTTATCAAAAGTTTTGGGGGACACAATTTATATTTGTTGATTAAAAGGTTCATGGACATTGACTTTTTGACATTGACAAATTAAACTCGGGGAATTTTTGTTTTTATAATAATTCTTATAAAAAATAATTCGCATTGGTCCATTCTACTGTAAATATATTTCTACCTTCTGCAGAAATATCGTTTTCGATAAACGTTTTAAATACAGCTGTATTAAGTAGGTAATTATATCTAATCTTATCAACTTTTATTTGGTTTGCATAGAACAGAAAAAGTACTAATTTTCCTATTTAAATAATTATCGAATTTTACCTACTATACTAATACAACATCAGAGTTATATTCAAGGTAGTGCAATGTTTTTTAAGTGTGTTAATTTTTTGTAGATTCTATTCAATTGATAGTTTACTGAAGTACAGAAAATATTTATTTAGCCGTTCAACAACATATATATCACGGCATTAGTATTATTCTTACTACTATTTCTATATTATAAATAAAGTATGTTTTTCTTTAGATTTTATCAACAAAGGGTTTACAATAAGTTCATTAGGGGACGGAAACTGTCGATAGCATTTTAGATAATCAGAGACTACGATTGTTATTGGACACTAACATTTAGGTATACCTACCTACTATTCTTATAGTATTTTTACAATATAAGCACTAAGTAAATATACTGGTAGATTTTCTATAACATTTATATAAAAAGTTAACATTACTACCACAGTTTAACTGAATAATTATGTTAATTACTTAAGTATAAAATTATTATCGTCGTTGCAAATATCAGAGCTTTAACAGGAATTTGATGTAAGCTACGGGATTTCAAAAAATATGTAACAAAAAATTAAACTAGTTTTATTTATGGGAAAGAATCTTACCAACGCATTCAATTGCCATTTGCAATGCGTAAACATGTACGCTACAAATATTAATTCAAATAAAAGTATAAATACTAAAATTGTAAAATTCTTTTTTACTAGCTAGCCTTTTCGGTAGTTAGATACCCGCCTTGTACCCTCGGAGATAGAATTAGTTTATTAGAAATCCACAGAGTCGGAGTCCGGACTAGTGTGAGATCTATAGAGTGGCTGAAGCAAAATTCTTGGGAGTTATTTTAGATTCCAAACTTACTGGAGTACCTCACTGCGACTATATTGTAACTAAATGTGAAAGAAACTTAAACATGATCAGGTGTCTAACCGGTGTTTGGTGGGGTGCCCATCCTTTGACGTTGCGTCTTATTTATAACGCCCTAATTCGTAGCTTACTAGATTATGCCACTTTTATTCTAGAACCCTGTAATGCTGCTGCTCTTAACAAATTAGATTGTGTGCAGGCTAAAGCTTTAAGGATCATCCTTGGAGCCATGAAATCTAGTCCTATTAATGCTATGCAAATAGAGTGTGTTGAACCACCTTTAAGTTTAAGACGTCAATTTCTATCTGATAGGTATTTATTTAAAGCCATGCAATTTTCTCAACATCCTTTACGTGATAAACTTCAACTCCTTTTGAAATTCATAGATACTTGTTCATGCTGGTCCCATAAATCTCCTCCCTGCCTGATTAAAAGCTATCGAATATTTTGCACCATACAAGCGCCGATGTATAATACATATTGTTGTTTTTGATAGTAAATTTAAAGCATTAATAATCTCTCCGAATGTTAGGATCAATCCAGATATTCCAAGAAACCAATTGGAAGCTCCTCAATATGTGAACATATTGAAAGAAAATGAATTTATGGATTTTCATCACATATATAGTGATGCTTCTAAGCATGCACCAGATGGCATAGTCGGAGTGGGAGTTTTCCATTCTCAGTATAATATTGTCCAAAAAATAAAACTACCCCCTGAATCATCTGTATTTACTGGAGAATGTCTTGGTCTGTTTAAATCTGTTGAATATATACTTCTTGCCAAACTTAAGAAATCTATTATATTTACGGACTCTATGAGTGCGCTTCAAGCTTTATCTAGGTTTCCATTCAAATCTGCTCAGATTAACCATGTTGTTATAAAAATTAGAAACCTCCTAGTTAAGTGTAATGAAAGAGGCTATACAGTGGTGTTTTCCTGGGTACCAGGTCATTCTGGCATTTCGGGAAACGAGCGTGCTGATCAGCTTGCTAACGAGGCCATTTCATGCGGAGATATGGCAGATGCAGACTATTGTAACTCTGCACATGATTTGTGTACATTACCAAAACATACCCTTCAGGAATCTTGGAGAGTGGCTTGGGCGACCTCTAGCCAGTCAAAAGGTAGAACATATGCTAGGATTCAGAACGTTATTCCGTCAAAGCCATGGTTCTCACGTTTGAGGTTGAGCAGGAGGGTGACGTGTATCTTGACGCGTATGCGTTTGGGCCACGTTTGTTCACCTGTTCAACTGGCAAAATTTGGAATTGTGGATACTTAGTGATTTGTGTGAATGTGGTGAGGTGGGTGACTTGAACCATATATTTTTAACATGCCCAGTATATAACAGGGATGCATTTTACCAGGGTCTTATTCAGTATCATATCCCACTACCGACTTCTGTTGACATCCTCTTGTCCTCTGATGAACCTTGTGTATATAAACTTTTTTCCTCATTTATCCTACTTAATGATATTAAACTGTAAATATAGGTACCTATGTAGTTAGTTTGTATATTTCCTTATAAATTATTTTCTACCCTTTTCTGATCCTTTCCAAAATTCCGTTTTTTTTTCTAAATTTTGATTTTACTATTATAAAATAAGTTTCTCCGTTTTTAAAAAAAAAAAAAAAAATTTGACTATGGCTCAAACGCTCGCCGCGCGGAGCCACTAAATAAAAGAAGAAGAAGAAGAAGATCTATAGAGTGAACTTTGACTTTGCTTAGACTTAAGATGTGGTTAAAACAAGACAGATACATAAGTCTATCTTGTTTTAACACTAAGTAAAGTCTGAGCCAAGTCAGAGTACCTACCCTTTTAGGGTTGCGTACCTAAAAGGTAGGTTTGCAACCCTTATGGTGCGACGATGTCTGTCCGGTAAAATTTTGCATATTCTTTAAAAGGAACAGTTTTATCGCAAATGAAATCATTCAAAAAATATTATTATTACCTACTATTACAAAAGGGGCTGAAATGGGGGGGTCAATATTTTAAAGGGGGTCACTAATCACTTTAACGAGTGGGGTATCATATGAAAGAACTTAATTTGCACATTCTAAAACATTTTTTTATTTCTTAGTTTGTGACTTATAGTGAAAAATTACCAAATTTCATCTGAAATTATTTGAGCTGATAGAAACTTTACCCGAATAATATAACAAAGTTTCTTGTCAGGAAAGTTTTTGGAAAATCAGCAAGAAATTGGGGGTCAATATTTTAAAGTAGGGTCACTTTATCGAGTGGGATATCATATTATCATTCGTTTTCGTGGTAGCAGCCGGCGCGGCTGTGCCGATTTTTTGATGTTATTGGTGCCATCGCGACAATACAAAACAGCAGGTTTTCGTATTATATGGATGTAGAGACGCCTCCTTGCCCCGACCACCCTGCACAGCCATATACCTAGTCCCAACGGCAGCCGTGTGAGTAGCAGGCTTTATGCATACCTACAATAGGTAAGTTTAATACGATAACAGCTAGGTTAGCGTCATGAAAATAGCTCTGATCTTGAAACAGCTAAGTACGAGTGATTAAACGATCCATCTGGCGGTCCGAAGAGAGGCGTGACCGCGGCGGGGAAGTCTGTCTCCAGACTCCTGCTGCGCAATTCTCATTTCTCTATCTACTTTTCTTTTTTCGCGCAGTATAGTATTAAGTATTAACGTGGTACCTCACTATAGGTAGAGCTACTCGAAGCCATGCTACCCCTAGTGTCGTACAGAGCTTTTCGTACCCAAAACCAACAACTGTATACACTGAATTATTTAATGATTAGACGCGTCCTAAATATTCTTCAAAATGATTTAGATTCTTCTCAATGATTTCAGATTTCCACTACACGTACGAAGACGACGTGAACAATATGCCAATAATCACCCTGGAAGTGTTAACAGACTCCAGATCTGAATATGTATCAGAAAGTTTCAATGACACCCAACAAAGCCCCGTGGAAACACAGGATGCGGGGGTGCATTTCCTAACAGAACAACCTAACAGCGAAGACACCGATGAAAACAAAGATCAAGATAATTCAAACGAACCCTCGCAAGCCAGAAATGACTTTTTGGAATACATGACGAGAAATGATGGCAGTGTTATTTGTAAGCTTTGCGGGGAAATTTTGCAAAGCAGAACGCATTGGTATAGGCATAAATATAAGCAGCATGTTGTACATCCGCTGAATCCAACACCACTTTTCCAGTGTGAACAGTGTCTGGTCTACTTTAAGAGCAGAAAAGGTATGTGATATAGCTTGGTATTGATAGTGTTTTCAGCCACTAGGCGGATTGTTGATGATGAGGCCTTTAGTCTTTAAGATGACATTCTAGAACACTTACTACTCAGGCAAAGGCTGAATATCGAAAGATTACAGATATTGAAGTTGGAATACTTAATCATTAAATAAATGCGATAGTTTGGATGGATTTATGTTTCTTACTCAATCACGCCAGGACGGCTGAACGGATGTAATTTGGCACAGAGATAGATTATAGTCTGTAACAACACGCTACTTTTTATCTCGGAAAATTAAAAAGTTCTCGCGGGAGCCAAAACACCTCAATCCATGCGTGCGGACGAATATTCTTAATCAGTATTGAGACGTAAAGCCATTTATCCATGGCTACCAGATGAGCGACAACTTCTCTGATTGGCAAGCGAATAGATCGCCCTGAAGTGCCACAGGTCGAGCCATCTGAGTGCCTACTACCTAGAGGGACATTTTCTTCCCATTCGATCGAGACAACGTTTACCTACTTCGATTTGTATGGAATTGCCTAGCGCTCGACAGCTGGCGCTCGATCCATATAAATGGCAGTTAACTTTAACGCGATCGAATGCGTAAAAAAAGTCCCAATCGGCCTACTGCAGTCGATCTCCTAAAGTATGATAAAACAGAAGATCGCCCCCAAACCCAGCGGAAAAATAAGGCCATATATTTAGTTAAAATACCTACTATATTCTTACTCTGAGAGTAAGGCCTCGAAGGAGGCCCGAAGCGACCTGATTGAATGAGCCGCCTGGTACATGGTGTACTTTTGTGGGCACTGAACCTTCACGAATAACGGAAACAGGAAACCAGCAAGTCCATCAACCAAATACGAGTGATTCTTTCTTTATTTTTCAGAAACTTTCCTCAAGCGCCTCCAACTTCAAACAGCTCGTTCTTATTACTTATACTTAGTTACCTACTTAAAATATTTTGGCCCATCTGGGACTTAAGAGGATTTCTCAAGATTTGGAGGCCCCTCTTAAACCGAGGCCCGGGGTTAACCACCACCTCGGCACCATCATAATCAGCCGCTGGATAGAAAAATAAAGCGTGCCAGTCAAAATTCTTAAAACCTACCATGCTTAGCCCCTATGCATACCTATCTAAATACTTATAGTCCATTCATTCTAGATTTCAATGTTTGGGCAAAACGGCATAATTTATAACTCTTTGAAACCACTGTGGTTGTATAACTATGAGTGAGTACCTACATTAAAAAAAACAACTCTCTCCCAGGTATTGTGTACGAAAAAAAATTATTTAAATTGTTAGAATCTGGTGTTATTTGCAATTTGCACAAAAACTATTAGAACTGGGAAAAATCCTCCGAAGAGTAATTAATTTCATTAAATTACCTACAAAAAAAGTATTATGGTTTATTTAGATAGGACGATAGGACCAATAGTTCGAGAAATATGACTACCTTTATTCCATGAAATTTTTTTTTTTTCAAAAACCATGTAGGTATATATTTTTTAATTTTTACAGAAACTATAAGAACTAGGAAAAAAAATATACTTAAGCAGCAAAATTGAACTCCATTAAATTATCTCCTAAATAGTTTTTAGTCTATTTTGATAGAAGTAATAGTTTTGGAAATATTGCTGTCTAACTTGCATAAAAAGCGAAACCCTTGTAAAAACCGTGAACGTTTTTTGAAATTTCAAACAAAAGTATTAGAGCTAGAAAAAAAGCTGTCAGAACTTAGAACAAAGTTTATTTATTTACCTATAAAATAGTGTTTAGTTTATTTAGATAGGACAAATAGTTTTCGAAATATACCTTTTGTAAGAACCGGTGGTAGTCATCTTGACTTACTTATTAGTATGGAATAAATAGAAATTAACCCCTATATTTCTTTAACGCATCATAGCTTGTATAGTGTGTGTATAGTTATAAATTTTGCCGCGAAAAAATCTAAAATGAATGGACTATTAGGAAGGTAGGTATGTACCTACTACCTCGGTGTTGAAATCTCTGCCTTGTCTATACCTAGGTACTTACTTACTTTCATAATATTTAGGTAGGTACTTACATAAAAGACGAGATTCCAGTAGAAGAAATGCAATACACAGTAGCGCCTCCAAGCAGGTTTTATAACATTTAGGTTAGTGGGTACTTACCCTCATTAACAAATTAATAAACACCTTCGAACCCTCAACCGAGACTAAAGTTAGTTACAATAATAACTAATAGGTACAGGTAATGTTATTAGTATAGTAGTAGTAGGTAACATTATTTTAAGCAGTGGCACAGGTTTTTGTTTCGCTTTTTTTTTAATTAAGTTAAGTACAAAACAAACAATGAAAGTAATAAATCCAACGAATAAAATGAAAAGCAACTATAATGAACTAGGTACGAAATTTGAATGGCTGTCTATGGTTTAGTTTAGTTTTTAACTAAATAGCTCTCAGCTCTAGCTTCCAGAAATTCTAGTTTCTACACAATCAAAATGTTGCCACGTTTTTTATTATATCCAAATCAGTAGGTATTTTCAGCTATGTAAGTTAAACCACAAATACATTTTTCCAGGCTATATTGGTCACTTAGCAAGCAGACATAGCGATGTTCTAAGAGATTCCAGTCCTGTTTTGACGAATTCCCAAGCCGAAGCTTTGTCAAAACAAACGACCACAGCTCAAACAGAAATCAAAGAAGAACCTGATCCTGAATTAGTGATTCCTAAAACTAGTGTGCCAAATTATCAAAATAATGGAAAACCAACTACAAATAGCGCATCTAAATCACCTGAAAACAGAAAACTTTGTAAAATACCTAGGGGTGAGTAAAAATGTTTATTGCATAGATAGTTTTTTCACAAAAAAAAATCAGCGTACCTAGTTATTTAATATCTATATATATATATATATATATATATATATTTTTTTTTTATTTAATATCTCGGCAGTAGTGGTAGGCCAATTTTGGCGGGAACATTGCTGCCTGGAGACAGGAGGGGTTTTTAGCCAGTAGGAGTCCGGCACTATCTGGTCCGGACCGGATGTCCATGAGGATTTTCCCCTCCTACAAAAAAAGAAAGTTATTTAATATCAGTTAGTGCAAAGGCTATTTCACAGTCTGAATATCAAAAAACCTTTGGTAGAACGTAATTGATAATAATGTTTATTATAGGTACCTATTTGATAATATAATTGATAATATAATATTTTGATTAATTTACAGGTGATTACAGCAATAAATCCGATTGGGAAGAAAAGCGGTCAAGAGAAGAAAAACTAGTAGCTGACATAATTGACAGGGTACGAAGAGAATGTGAGGCTCAAGGATCAGGAGGTGCTGCTCGCAAAGGATATACGCGCAGAACTACTGTTATGCATACATAACGCCAAAGTAAAAATTTGTCACAGCCGACACATCATGACTTTTAACAAAAGTTCCTTTTTAACTTTCATAGAGATGGCCTAATTTTTAAGGTCTTTGTGAGTGCTCATAATGTGTGCCAATTTCGTGTCAAACGTTTTCGATAGAGTGCCAAAGTTATCATATATCAAAAGAATATATTTTGTTTAACCTAAATGTTTTAAGAAAATGTGTTTCACGTTTTAATTATTTTTGTTCACAAAATGTGATAAATTGATTATGAACCATATTCGCGTAGGTAGTAAGTGCGTAAGTCGGTAAGTGGTAGATTGCGTAATAAGTGAAGTATATTTCATATGTTAGTTGTTTTTCACATTTGCACTAACTGTTGACTTGGTACAATATATAAATATATTTTGAAGCATTTAAAAGTATGGGATACTTTATACTTATGCCAATAAATTATCAAGTGCTCCTTTGCTTATATGAAAAAAAATCTTGGTTCCTATTTACTTCAGCCAAAGGGATCTCCATAATAGTAGGTATTTCATAGACGACATTAAAAGAAAAATAGCTTTATAACTAAAATAAATATATTTTCTTATAACATTATTATTTTATATTTAAATACAGAATGATATTATTAAACTGGAACACTAAAGTGAACATTGGGTGTTCCAAATTTGAAAAGAGACTGTATAAATAAATGTGTCGGTTTTATTTATTTTTCCTACTATACAGAGTTAATTAAAAATAACTAATAACTCCTAAAGGGCATTTTTTCTACATAATACTAAAAGACTTTTAAGTTCTACAACTTTTTGAAAAACTCAATAACAACAAAACTAACAAATTCATTCCATTTTTTTTTTTAATCTTTTCATTGTACGCTCTAGGCTCTCATTTAATTTAATTTCATTTATTAATGTACGAGTAGGTACATACATAATTGACCGATCGAAGCGAGGTCTCTGAGTCTACTTGAGTGAATTTGAATTTATCCAACTGTCCGTCCGCCCGTCCAGTCATCTGTCAGTTACTTCTTTAAACATAATATGTAAACAGATGGCTTCAAGCTGAAAATATTGCTTAAAAAGTTTATTCATAGAAGCGAATAGGAAGCCAAATTTATTTTATAGCTTTACATACTTATGTAGTTCACAAGCTACCCTTAAGAAGTTAATTAACTCTGTATAATGTAAATATACTATAAATATTGAATAGAAATTGAGAATAATGAAGGGTTGTGCGGAGGACGTCGATAATATTCATACGTATCGGTATTAATTATTATTATAAGACAGAGAACCGTGTTTGGTGTCGCACTCTCGAAATGGTGCAGCAGCACTTCCAGCAGTGGAAGCTGGAATAACTGGGTGGGTGAAATATTTTGCTGACCCGCTCATGGAACCAATATCTTTGATAGGTATGTTAGGTAGATTTTCGTAAAATTTGCAGTTTCAAAGTTACATGGCCTTATGTATTTATATGGAAATCTTTTTAGATTTTGTTTGGTTTATATTCAAATAAAAATCAAAATACTCTTGAATGGCGGCCCTTGGGAGCGCTCGAGAAAGACTAGCCTCATCTGTGGATTATTATTACAAAGTGCATAATATCTTCTTTCCCACTTTTCTATTTTCTTCTTCGAGTTCCACCTACAGTATTTTTTATAAAATGCAGGTAGATTCACAGATTATATTATTTTAAATGGAATCGTTTGATAAATTACAAAATTCCCATTAATAATCATCGCATCTTTATTTTTTTCATTATTATACTTAACTCTATTTCATCAAATCTTAAAGTGTTAGCTGTGTAGAATGTTTCTTCCTAATATTTCTAAGACTAGCAACTAAGTTAATATTTTAACGTTTAAACTATCGTGAGTGATATTTTAAATATACATGATAACCGGTTATACTCACGTGTTTATGTCGCAAATGCCCGACTAGTTTCAAACCCGTTCGGGGCCCTTATTCATGAGCCTGTTCGCGCGACGCGGTCGCTGCTTGACTCAATTTAAAAAAAAACCTCATGAATAAGTGCCCCGAATGGGTTCAGAACTAGTCGGGCATTTACGACATAGCACGTGAGTATATCCGGTTATTATGTATATTTAAGTTAATATTTATTTAAGTATGTACAGACTGTTCGTCCAAAATATTTATGTTAAGACATATTTACCTACCTACTTATCTAAAATAATAGTAGTTTTTCATTATTGTGTTAGTGATAATTTAATTATCTCTCCATAACACGGATTCGAATAAAATATGTCTCGATGAGCATAATAATATTATGTATAGAATAGCTATTAGCTATAGATATGTTTACGAAATGTTCTTTTGTAAACTTTAAAAAGCTCAAAAATAGGCCAAAAGATTACTTCACAAGATGTGCAATAAAATATTACATACTTAATATTATATTATTTATCACAATTTCACTATTGAAGGTAAGTTCTACATAACATTGTAGGGTACTTTCAAATTATTGATCCACGTAGCGTCGTACGCGATTATTTGAAAGTAACCCAAGGTCCTGAAATTATTGTCTATAGATCTTTTGAATTAAATGTAATATTGACATATAAAAAATAGTCGATATGATAAATACGAAAACTGTGATGAATGTGGCTCAGATAATAAAGTAATAAAACAGATCTGTGTTAAAATTATTTAAATCCTCGTATCTTAATAAATCTCTTTAATAAATACCTTGGACAAAGTTTGGCATTAAAAATTATTAACATTAGCAATAGGTAATCTATAAATAAATAAGTACATTTCTTTGTTAAGGCAACCAAGTGACCCATTTGTTAGTACGTACTTAGGTACTTAAACATAAAAACTATGTTAGTAAAGAGAAACTGGATTTGAAATATTTAAATTATTAAACATTATTGGATTTCACCTGACTAGTACTTGTACGTGAGTCCAACTTCTCCGCTAACATTTTCAGGACAAATAGTATCCTCGATACGATAAACAGTAGCTCGGACACATTCTTGCTAGAGGGAAACGTCTTCTTCCTTATCATGGCGTAACAGTGATCCGTTCGCTCTTGAGCAAACATGCCAGATGCCGAACAAAACCGCGGTTAGCCCAACAGTATCCTGAAACCGTTATTATATTCGACACTCAACGTATCCAGAGAATTGAGTGTAGTTAGTCCACAGGCCTCCCGTGTAAAAGTTCTGACAGTACGCCTTGAAAAGCGTTATCTTCGCTTCCTTGTTACATCGGGCGAACCTGCGGGCCAACATAATTATTACACCTTACAGCTAAGGCTCTATGCTCTCGCTCGATGCCTACCTGATCCATAAGATCCTCCGTAATATTAGAGTGACCTAGATATTATTTTACTGTGTGATTCGCTTCAGTAAATTTCCATTATGAACAATACTAGGTTTGTGTTGGATTTCCTTACTGGGGGCCCTAAAAATCAGTACTTATTCACTTTTAGCCATTTTATACACAAGCCCGGAAGTAGCTGCATACCTACTCCTCACAGGATTAAAGTAACTTCCTAATCGTGCTAGCCGTGGGACCCAACAACACCATGTCGTCCGCATAGCTAAGATTATTTACGCAGACACCGTCTATCCAGCTATTATTGCTTTTAAACTACCACACGGCTTTAATGTTACCTACCATCACTGATCTTGTATTACAAGTGAAAACTTTTGTGGTAGATTTTTTTTACTGCATATGGTATCATTTTGTGGGTGTTCCGATATATGCACTGCGAGCACTGTTCAGTGCTCTTACTGGGGACTTACAGTGCTCGCAGTGTATTTCGGAACACACCCAATGTCTCGTATGCCGTCATTGTCAAAGCTGACATAGGAGTAGGACCATATAAGTCAATGAGTAGGACATATCTTCTAAAGAAGTCTTTTCGTTAACATTGCTTTGCACTTTGCAGTAGTTTTGTCAATATTGTGATTAGTGGTCAATATTTTGTTTTGTTTTCGGATGCTATGCTTTGTTTACTTCGTTTCAAAGTTTTATCATGATAATTAGTTACCAAGTTGTACATTATCAAAAAAACAAAAGTTTTCTCTAGCTGCATCTATTCTCTTTGGGCTGCATTTTGAATCAAACTTGCAAAATAATATACAATGCCGCAAGTTTTTCAAGTACTAAAATGTTACAAATGTTCAATTTTTCAGGTAAGAATCTTCAATAATTTGGGTTTAAGTAGTTGTTTTAGATCAGAGTCCCTATTTGAGAGACATGATATGAATTTTAGACACCACACAATATGATTGTGCTGGGTCTTCCTAATCCTGGGTGGGCGACCCTGGCTTCATTGGTCATCACATGTTTTAACTCCATGAAAGTAATTTTTAGATTCACTTTATAATAGGTTTTGTAGTAGTAAGTTTTGTTCTAAGTTGTAAGTATATATTATAGTGTATGAAAAGTATCGTAGTTTATCATGTAAAACATCAATTTTGGGTTCCCCTATTTTTGGTTTTAAAGAAATGGTTGATTGTATGTGTTGGGGTACATTCACACAATTATTTGGGGGCCACATTTGCACATAGTGGGCGCCTACATACATGATGAAAATAAATATGTACCTACTAATTTTACAAAATTTAAGTATATTATATACTTCTAAATGTTTATATGTAGAGTCAAAATAGTCTTTGTAAAACTTAACAATACTACTATTTACTAAAATTACTTGAATCTCCTTTATGTCCTTATGGGAATCAATCAACATTATAAAAACGGGTTAAGTGCGAGTCCGACTCCAAAGGGTTCTGTACCTCCACATGATATAATAATATAGGAGATAGCCATACTTTTGGTAACTATCGCTAGGAAGGCTGATTCAGAATTTGGTGTATTTAGCTTGCTTCAAACTATACTTTGACGACCTCCGTGGCGCAGTGTTGAGCGCTGTTGCCTTAACGTGCGGAGGTCCCGGGTTCGATCCCCGGCAGGGTTTGGAAATTTATAATTTCTGAATTTTCCCTGGTCTGGCCTGGTGGGAGGCTTCGGCCGTGGCTAGTTACCACCCTACCGGCAAAGACGTGCCGCCAAGCGATTTAGCGTTCCGGTACGATGCCGTGTAGAAACCGTATATAGGGGTATGGTTTAATATAACTGCCATGCTCCTAACAGGTTAGCCCGCTACCATCTTAGACTGCATCATCACTTACCATCAGGTGAGATCGCAGTCAAGGGCTAACTTGTAGTGGATAAAAAAAAAAAAAAAAAAAAATTGCTTGTATGGGATCATCACTTTTCTTAACCTTTAACTATGGTCTCACAAACTGCTCGCAATTTTTGCCTGCGACTTACCCCCTTCCCCACTCCTTACACACACAACTTACTCCAAAGATAAAGTCCAACTACACGTGCATTTACTTGTTAACAGACCTTAATATGTTTACCAAGTGTAGGCCAAGTGTTTCAAACCTCTGGACTGCCAATATTTTAACACATATTCAACCACTGTCAACATTTTTATAGGTATTTTATTTTGAGAAGATTTATTTTCGTGTTTTATATTGTTTCCTACTTTAGATTTTTAAAAAAATGTTGATATTTAAAAGTTCAATAGATGTAAGTTTTTGGCCCTTAAACTGATCTCATGGAAATTTAAACTAAAAAGTGCCTTTGATTGCTGATATGCCTAAAGAAAATAAATAAATATTGATTAAAACCACATAAATTATTTTACTTAGTTTAATAAACCTTGAAAATGATAAATATAATTTAGCATCCATGATAGTGTGACAAAAATATTACTTATGTCCAATATTAACATTGACAAAATATCTGATTTAATAGGTACACAAAACAAAAAAGGATAACAAATGGATATGTAAAGTATGTGGTGAGAAGCAATCAGTTAAAAGACACTATGGTATAGGTACAGCAAAAGACTGTAGAATACATGTTCAAAAGCTAAACAGTTTGTGTGGAGATAATATAGAACAATCAAAATTAAAGGCTATAGATTTAGAAGACAGTGACTATGAAATCAACACAAAGAATTTTAGTAAAATTAACAATACTCAAGCATTTTCAAATAATGCTAAAGAAGAAAGTAAATGGTTAGCTTATGTTGACAAAGAGGAAATCTCTGTAGTAAAAGAGCCAGAGTATATTGACAATTTAGAGGTGTGCTTAGAGCTTCCTCAAAAACGCAAGATAAACAGAAAAAACAAACCTATCAAAGTCCCAAAAATATCTAATGCATGTAATAAAAGAACTGAAATCATTAATGAAATTATCAAAAAGGTACCCACTCTTAATAGTGATGAGCTAAATACTTCTGATCATACTGATAATTCTACTGTTTTGGATTATGAAAGTAGTGTAACATATCACACTAAATCTAGTAATGAAAAAAAGGTGACTATTAATAAAAGTGTAAATTTTAAAACAAATGGAAGCTCTAAATGGGCACAATACATAGCAGATGATGATCTTTATGGATTCAAAGATGATGATAATAATCACATGGAATTGTATGATATTGAAAAAGCAGAAAATTGTGAATATTACCAACAAGAAAGTTATCAACAACATTTATTGGATGATAATGGAACCAGAAGCAAGTGCATAGAAACAGAAGTTCATCACAAAACTGTTACTAGTAAACCTATATTTTCTTTGTGTGATGATGATGATTTAGATAACATTCTAGACTTTTAATCTATATTTAGTTATTTTTCCAAAAAAATATAATCTCCTTGTTTCATATTTTATAAAATTAAAATTGAATCGCAACCATTCAGATTTGGTTTAATTTTGCCTCGTAGAAGAGTCATGCCACGTCTATCAGTGGTAGATGAATAATGTAGTAATTTTTTTACTAAATTAATTGACCGAGCGAAGCTAAGGTCTCTAAATCTACTTGAGTGAATTTGCACTTGTCCGTCCGTCCGTCCGTCCGTCTGTCAGAGCCTTATAACTTCTGAATTACTGAACGTAATTACCTACTTCAAATTTAAATATAATAATATGTAAACCGATGGCCTCCAGCCTAATATGGCTTAAAAAGTTATAAAATAATATAGCGTTACATAGGGTTGCGGTATATCATTAGATAATTAGGAATAGAGTCCAAAAATATATTTTTTTAATTTTTCGCCTAAAATTGACGTAATGGGGGGCTTTCAAAGTGGAGATTTTCTAACGTCCAAAGTTGACCTCAGAACTCTCAATTTTCTGAAAGGCTGACAATTATTTGAATTATATCCTGTACTTGAACAACAAATACTAAAATTAGATAAATATTAGAAAGGAAACGAAATTATTTAATTTTTAATGAGCTTCAGTATTTTTAACAGAACTTCACAATGATGTCAATAGATGGCGCTCTGTAAAAGTTTATTCGTTTGTGCTTACAAATAATAGACGTTAGCACCATCTTACGTGGAATAAAAAATAGTCTACTGATAGTACTGATGTCTATGAACGTAAAGATAGTTAAAACAATCTTATGGATACCGCGAGGTCTCAGTTCGGAGCGAACCACTAGTATAGGTATATGTTTTTATCTGGATGCTTATCTTATGTTATAAACTAGTATATTTCAGCTAAAACTATTTAGTTACTCTCTTAGTGACTAAATCAAAGAGATGATATGTGTGGCATGATATTATGTGAGGCATGATATGTAGGTATATTACGATGTGTGTGTGTGACGGTACTACAAGTAGGTACTCGTATATCATGCTAATCTCGAAGGACGAATACGAGTATAATTTATAGATAATAATCTAAGGACTAAAGTGTCTAACAAAATATGATAATCAAATCAAACGATATTAGCTTTATGATTTTTTTATTAATAAAACCAATACATAAGAGATTTCACAAAATGCCAATGCTGATTAATGTAACTAAGATAATCATGGTTGGCAAATAGCATTTATTTCTATAATAACGCGAGTATGTTTACATAAGGATGTAAACATACTCGCTGGGACTTGGTTGTCTAGTTTCACGTTAACATTTTAGGTCAATATTTGTATTGTCTCGAGTAGGTACGATTAATATTCCGTGACATTCTATCTAGACGGAGTTGACGAACTTTGCGTTTGAAAAAAATTTTGAATTCAGCACATACAAATTTTGAACCTAATATTGAACTTTTCAATATCATACGTGAAATCGGACGCAAAACACCATTCGAAAACATTTTTTTAAAAATCTCTTTTCATTTATTTTTAGAATTTTGACAGAATGAAAAAATATTTGAATATTTATATGTTGTTACAAAATCATTGAAATGTTGTGGAGTAAACTTTGTACGTTGCAGGCTGCAGCTAAACGCAAAGCTCAACTCTATGATACAATCTAAGGAAAACACCCTTATTTATCACATGGCAACAACTTAATATCACTTTTCAATCACTAATAGATAAAACACATACTACAAATTCGTTTTCAACACAATATTAGATTTTTTTTCTCTTTACAAATGGGTGTTATGGGCATTAAATACTTTAAAAACTTATCAAACGGTAGTTCAGTCAGTGTAGAAAATATCACTTTTAATACCTATATTTTGTGCAGGGACCAATGGATTTCAATCAGTAAGACAATGCCAGTGATGGTACCTATAATATTGGTTATATGGTGAATTACTACAAAAAAGCAAACGTCCCCAAAGTTTGCGGTCCCTGTTATATAGTACTAGATGATGCTCATAACTTCGTCCGCAATGGTTGTGAAAATTATCGTGGGGTCGCTTTGAATTTCCAGTATAACAAGTATTCTATGTTATTTTGAGTGATTTTTTAATATTGGTTGCACGAATGGGCCGTGAAAGAGAAACACACAGACGCACTTTTACATTTATAATATTAGAACGGATTAAAACTAGTTAGGTCTATTTTACAAATAATACTTGGCGGTAGCGACGCAATTTGCAATGATGCCTACAAAGATTGTACTGTAAAACACATCTGACCTAGGTAGGAAGACTTCTCCTTAGATATACTTCTAATAAAGATTTGATAACTAGGTATTATACATTTTATAAACAACTACGAAATCGCAAGAAGTATAAAAATCTTTATGCGATTGAAATATATTGGAAAATCAATCTGCTAATTTTATCATATAGATGAATGAAATATTATTAGTTATACAGCACAGGGTTTCCATTACAGTATCTTAATTTCATTATATATAAAGCTATTTACTATAATTTTATAAATGTATATATTATAGGCCTATTTAAACAGGTAATGCTAAAGTTTGATTATAGGAAGCCCTACATAGATTCGATGTAAATTATAATTCAATACAAAGCCTATTCGGTTAGGGTTATACGAAGATTTGAGCCCTCGAAACAATTTCAAAAATATCTAAAGTAAATAAATAAAAACACGAATTCATCGTGAAACAAATCGACTAGGTAAATTGCGAACCAATTAAAAAAAATACTTATGACATACCTGTCTAATTAATTAATATTTATCAAGAAATCATAGTCCACCGAATAAGTATCTCTTTCTAGCTATGGCCTTGTTTCTACTAATAACAACTTAATTATAACAAGTATTATTTATCAGTAGTAGGTAAAATTGGGGTATCTGGATCTCATGTGATCCGGATGCCCCAATTATACCTACTACTTTGAATAGAGGAAATTTGTCTATTCTAGTAGATGAAAATTATTTATTGAAAAGGTGTTCTATTTGAATACAATGCATTACCCCTAATTGAAAAGACGCAGTTTGTCTATTTAAATATATATGTAAATGAATAAATGATACATTTGATGAACACAAGTTAATGAATTAATATGTAGATACTTACTTTCATTTAGGATCAGGATCTCGTCAATTTTGTAGTAAGGGCTGAGCCGAACCGAAAGCGAGCTCGGCAAGATGATAAAGAAGAGAACTACAATTACGTGGAACTTGGAAGTTCGTGCCCGTTGCGGGAAAATAATAAAAATTGAGAAATATGATATGAAAGAAAACAAAGATTTGGAACTGAATGTTTCGGCACAACACATCGTCAAAAGTAATATTTCCGACGATGTGTACATCAAAACTAAAGAAATTATAAACCTGATACATGATGATGTTGGAAAATCACTGCAAATATAAGTATATAATATAAATTTATATAGATATAAATTGATTTTTAATTACAATAAAATAATGATCAATATTGCAAATGTTTTTTATTTCTTCCGTTCATCTTTATTTTTAACCGACTTCCAAAAAAGGAGGAGGTTCTCAATTCGGCGCGTATCTTTTTTACTTGAGTTTTATAAATTAAAATTTAATTGATGAAATTATGTTTAGTTCTGATTTATTTTTATAAACGCATCGTATCTGAAAAAGTGATATGAATTTTAATCTATTAGAAGTTTTAAGTATGTATTCAAATTCATGTAAATTCAATATTCATTTATATCAACAGAAAAGAAGCATCGTGTTGTATTATAATAGAACGTAACATTAATATATTTAATGAATAAATTTTCATCTATTTGAATATACAATTAGTATCCTTTAAATACATAAATTTAAATAGACAAACTGCATCTTTTCAAAAAGAGGCACATTGTATTCAAATAGAACACCTTTTCAATAAATACATTGTTATCGATCAGAATAGACAAAGTTCCTCTATTCAAAGTAGTTGGTAGGAAAAATTGGGGTATCTGGATCTCATGTGATCCAGATGCCGCAATTATACCTACTACCATTATACATCATTCTAGTCAGATTTCTTTATCAGAAATATCAGTTCTTTACATTTTTGGCGACCACCCTTTGTTCTTGAAATTTGGATGCGAATGAGATTTTTTTTCTTTTTCTCAAATAGGACTATGCCTAAAAAGTTCATTTAAATCGACTAGAACGCCATAGTATGTCGACGTCGATGCAACTCTCTCGCTCTTGCATATCGACGACCATAACCACTCCATCGCCAGGCTCTGAAAAGAAGAACAATAGTTAACCGTGACTCTGAGAATACATATAAAATAATGTAAAAGTTAAACAAAAAAAAGATTTTTATATGGGTATGACAAAACCACACGAGTATAATACTCGTATATCCGATCGCTTCCTAATAACGGCCTCTTCTATCCATACTAATCCATACTAATATTATAAATGCGAAAATGTGTCTGTCTGTCTGTCTGTCTGTCTGTCTGCTACGCTTTCACGGCTCATCTATTCAACCGATTTTGCTGAAATTTGGTATAAGAATAGTTTGTATCCTGGGGAAGGACATAGGCTACTTATTATCCCGGAAAATTAAAGGGTTCCCGCGGGAATCAAAAAACCTTAATCGACACGGACGAAGTCGCGGGCATCATCTAGTACTTAATAAGTTAGTTAAAATTACAATAAGGTTACCTTTCACTATACCCAACTGGTTCACCTCTGTACATCATATGGTCATCTTCATATCGTCTGCTTATGTCTTCATTGCTGCCTGCTGAATGGAATAGAGTAAATAATTAAAAGAATAATAAATCGATAGAATCTATGCGAATCCTAAGTCTTTAGTGTGAGATCTATAGCGAACTTTGACTTTGCTTAGACTTAAGACATGGTTAATACGAGACAGATTTATGTGACTCACATAAGTCCATCTCGTTTTAACTCTAAGCAAAGTCTGATCCAAGTCAAAGTACGCTATATAGATCTCAGCAAGAGTTACAAAAACTAAAAAGATATATTTTTTCTTATCAAAGTTATTAAAATTCTGGCCTCTGCTCTCAGCCCGTATTCAAAGAAATCTAAGTTCTATGTCCTTTACTTGGGTTTCCGAATCGTCTCAAACGCATTGATGCTAAGAAGCTAGCTAAAGCTTCTTAGAAGATACCATACCGTCATCACAATCAAGATTAATTTCAAAATTCTGTATTCCCAGTTAAGGTTACTCCATCCGTAGTTCAAAAATAACGCTCAGATTCAGACAAACATTTGAGATTACCGATTGCTTACTTATGCCAATCTTTAAGATAAAAGTAATTGTGGTAGGTAGTATAGTAGATTAGTAGCCAAGGGCTGTAAGGCATCAATTGCAGCCCGAGATATTTAGGCGCACGAGCGCAGGGAGGGCGCCTATAGTTCGAGGGTGCAATTGATGCTTACACCCGAGCTAACTACTCTGCTTTACATCTCGATTGTGAGGTAAAGTCGGTCCATAATACCCCCAAATGGAGCTTGTAGGTGACCAATTAGCGCTCTAGGGTAATAATGTAGCTAGAAAAGCTCAAGGGCGGTAAGTAATTAAAAAAAAAAACTTCACTCTTTCAAAAAGTTCGCGTACATCTAACCATCATACTTTTTTTTATTACTTACCGCCCTAGGGCTTTTCTAGCTACATTATTACCCTAGAGCGCTAATTGGTCACCTACAAGCTCCATTTGGGGGTAATAAGGACCTACTTACCGAATATGAGAGATGTAAAATATATTATTACAATCTTAGTTAGAATGAGATAATTTATTATCTTTATGGTAGAAGTATTAATACTTACCACCTGAATTAGAATGAGCAAATCGCCTGCAGGATGGTCCGCGACAGTTCAGCAATTGTTGCAACTGGTTATGAAAGTATTCTTTTTCTGATGTTGTTAGATATTTTACCCTGTTTTGTGTCTCGAATGGATCTGGAATAAGGAACCTTAATTATTATTATATTATTTATTTTTATTATTATTATTTATTTTTTAAGATAATTTAAATTACCTATGCGAGAATTTTATCAGGTTTTAAGTTTGGTATTTTGAAATCAAATAAATATTATAAATTAGAAAGTTTGGATGGATGGATGTATGGATGTATGTTTGTTACTCAATCACGCTCCAACGGATGAACGGATCTGGATGAAATTTGGCACAGAGATAGATTATAGTCTGGAATAGCACATAGGCTACTTTTTATCCCGGAAAATTAAAGAGTTCCCGCGGGAACCGAAAAACCTCAATCCACGCGGACGAAGTCGCGGGCATCAGCTAGTAGACGATATTTTCAAGTACATACCAATCCGTAAGTTGTAATATGTGACTAATCCAGTAACAAATTCACAGTAAAGAAGATTGTGAGTTGCGTTGATAGTTCTCACGCAGTTGTATGTATTGTTGGAGGAACTCATACAAAAGCAGAAGGGGCCGGCAGTCCATAGCGGTGCCGTACGCCAGTGGTCGTTATCATGACGGAAACAGTTCATCCGTTCAGATTCACACAGCCTCTCTAATTCTGCCTAAAAGAAAACATGGGGATTAATTTAGATTGATGTCTCATAGTTGCATTGTGATCTTTAGATATCTGTAATTATTGCACTCGAAACCTTGTATATTTATACCTTTTTCTTCATTTTTCTCAACTTTTTCCTTAATCTTTGTTCTTTTAGTTTTCTTCGCTCGTCTTTCAACTTTTGTGCAGCTTCCAAATAGGTGTTAACGGGAGGTTTAACTTTCCTGTAACAGATTTATTGTATGCCCTTTAGAATTCGAATTAGTTATGATAATTTATATTTTTATGGAATTAGAACGTTACTCACCGACTCTCCTCACAGTAACATACGTGCTTATCTTCATTTTCAATAAACAAGGGGTGAAGTCTTCTTTGAAATATGTCGAATGGCTTGCTAAATATGCCATTATTTTTTGTGTTTCCTTTGTTAGGATTTATTTGTTCGTACTCGGAAGCATCGAATCTTGTTGGACCTAATGTGGTAGTAGTAGTAGTTTTATGTCTTACTGTCTGTTTAGGTCTGGCAGCATGGTGGTGTGGTATTGGGGTTGGATTATATTTATGACTTGATATAACATCGTCTGCTGCAGATGTATAGAAATGTAAAGTGGATAAAATATCAGATGTTGTTGTGAGGATTTCGGTACTTTTTGTTGGATTTGTACTTGTGACGTCGCGTGGTTTAGAAAATTCAGTCGTCGTTAAGTCATTAATAACATCTGTTATACTAGAGTGCATATCTTTGTAGTCTATCGTATTTTGATCAATGAAATTTGCCTCAGTAGTAATTGTTATCATTGTTGAAGATTTTGGTAATTCCTCTAAAACGTAAGTATGATTTTTTGCCATTTCGGTTTGATTAGAAATGTTTACAAAGTTGACTACCGTTTCTGTGGTTGTTTCGTTCTTCAACTGTGTATTGAAAATATCATCTTTGGTGTTAGCATTAATAGTGGGTATGATATATTCATTTGACTGTCTAAATTTTTTATCAAATGATGTAATGTTTCTATGTTTCGATTTTATTCTATGTATTCTATTTTTTCTAATGTTTTCTTTTGTATGATTATTATGAATAACAGTCTTGTTATCCAAATTATTATTACCATACGTTGGACTTAAAGTTTGTACTTCAACTGCAGGTTTACTTATTTTTAAATGCCTTTTGATTTCTTTCAAGTCTTCTAGTTTTGTTTTCAGTTGTCTTATTTGGTCTTCTAAACTCAGTCTATTTGTATGCCACGCTTTTAAATCATTATAAATCACTTGCGAACAGTTAACCGTTCCATTTTCTTCAATCTTACATTCTAATGATGATTCATTGTTATTTAGCAATGGATCATTTTTTTGTTTATGTTTGATATGATTCCAATGTTGCGCTCGCCGTTTAGTTCTCTTATGTTCTATGTTATCTTTGGTACGTTCATAGGCTTTAAGAAAAGCTTCTGTTTCCTTGATAAGTTTATCGATGTTGTTTTCGATATTCCTCTTTTCCGATTCATCCACAGGTTCGTTTTTAAAGCTCAAATGCCCTATGCTTGGATTTTCTTCTAGAATACCATCCACTGTATTTGGTTCAAAAACGTCATTATTAATTGACCTGCGACTCCGGGTACTATTTTCTTTTAGTACATCAGTAGGCCGTCTAGCGATAGTACCGTCGGTTTCCAGCCTTGTATAAACGAGTCCACTTGGAGTGAAACAAGCACATTTCTTTGTACTCATTTTTGGTTGCAACACTCCAATATCTGGCTGTAAAAATTATATTAGGTATAATAATTGATTTAGAAAGTAACTAAATATGTTAATATAATTTCTTTAACAAACCCATATAAACCACAATGTACAATGACAATGTACAATACGTCATCACATCTAAAAATCTACTGCGTTACATAAATAAGTAGGTATAGTTTATTTTCATAAAAACATTAAGAATACGAAACGTCCATTTTATTATTTATTACTTGGAATGAGAAACAAGAGAAAAGTTAAGATCATTTCACCTCATATTTGCATTTGTGTTTTCGCCATCGCCCGTTAACCAGAACGCATTTCCATTTCCGTCCAACAGAGCATGGAGCACGCAACTCTGATTTGGAACATTCAACCGCTAAACGGGCTGCTTTTCCGTTTATACTGCTTTCAAGTTCTGGAAACGTCGTTTAAAGATTGTTTACATTAAAAGAGCTCTGCGCATCTTGTAGGAATTGTATCAGAAAGAAATATCATGATTGCACGATTAATCAAATATTTCCTTTCAATATCAATAACTGATTTGTTTTTGTTAATCTACCCGCATTCACAGAAAATTAAAAGTATATAATAGTACCTGCAGGGGTTAGATAAGGGTTAAGTTGATTATTGGTTCCGGTCTCCTCTCCTTCCAAAGCCTTTTCCAGACTCGCTTCAAGTATAGGATTGTGACTTTCATTGGATATAAGAGGCTCTGATGATTTGTTGATTTCATCGCGAGCTTCAACACTTTCCTAAATTAGAGAGATATTACTATTATTATTTTACAAATAACAAGGAATTCATTAAATTGATTACCGGCAGATGTATAGGTAGTTACTATATATACTGATATACAATTGAGTTATTGACGTGAATCACTGACATGTATGTTTGAAGATGATTGATTTCTGTAGTTCTAATTAAAGTATTCTTACATTGTCTACTTCGTCATCGTCATCATCGAGCTCTAAAAAGTCATCTTCGGAATCATCGTCAAAGTCACCGCTTTCTGATGAAGACTCCTGAGGTGGGGCCGCAGTGGCTTTCTTCTCGTTCATCTCTCGACTGTATTTCTGAGCACGTAAACGTTCTTCCATCAAATGTGCTTGAGTTTCACGTCGACCGGAACTGTGGATATAAGACGAACATTGCATCTGAATTTAATTACTTTTGAACCTCTTTCTTTCTCTAAATATGAAATTTCTATTATTCGATATAGATTATGCAAAGTACATTTCAGTTGCTAACCTTTCAATAAGAAATGTATCTGGCCAATGCGCAGCAGCCGCCCTTCGCCTGCGTGGTTGTAACAATGGCAATAGAGATCTTCCGTCCATGTGTGCAGGCGATGCTACTCCACCCATGTCCAAAAACGTCGGTGCTAAGTCGATGTTGAGTACTATGTCATCAACGCTGAAAAAAAACATACCTAATTCAAATGGGCAGCTCGACTTAACCTGTTAACAATAAAAACTAGTCTTTAAGTATTTATACTCACACAGTCCCCGGTTCAACTCCAGGACCTCGAACGAGAAACGGCACTCGTATATCAAACTCGAAAGGAAAGCTTTTGCCTTTAACCAGTCCAAATTGACCTAGATGGTATCCGTGGTCCGATGTGTAGACTAGGTACGTGTTATCTAGCTCGCCCAACGCTTTGAGCTCCTGGTACACACGTTCGACAGCCTGCAATTTTAAGACTGATGTAATCGGCTTTTACTATCACAATTTATGGTTACGCTTGATTTATTATTCAGCAAGTTACATTTACGATCGGGTATCTCTGTGATAGTATTTGAAATTTATTTTACTACTGCTTGCGCGACTTTTCGTTGACCTCTGGCATAGCAATGCGGTTTTCGATATACCTAAAGTGCAAGCAAAAAATCTGATCACGCGTTTTTATACACACAAGCCAGAACAATGAAAAGTGGCAACAATCAAACTATAATAAAATAACTATGTGATAGGGAGATGAAAGACAACACAGATAAACATACCATGTCAACACTCTGCAAGGTCTGCAATCTTTTAGTCATCAGCAAGTCGGTGAACTGACGATGTATTGGTTTCATCTTCTCTGTCACGCGCAGGATCCACTGTTTGTCGGGATTCGGCGCCATATCATAGGTTGGAGTACTGAAATAAACAAAAATGATCTTCTGTGGCCATTATTTACTGCAGGTTTCTCCGAAAGACAAATGAAAATCTGAATACAGCGAAGTCATTTATTATCTTAAAGTTTGAGATAAAGAGTATTCTGTATTATTGATGTTCTTTTTATTAACATCGGCACCCTCCAGAGAATGGGGACAGGTTTTGCGGCCCCACAAAGCGCTGATGGTTAAATATTAAAGGAGCCGCAGTCGGTCTGGGATACGACACCGGTTATCGCCGCAGCCGTCTCGTCGCACGCAAAGTTCCAGTGGCATAAATGGATGCGAATGCATAATATATCTAAGTGGAAAATTGTGTATGTTTGATCAATCGGTAAACGCATATTGACAAAAGGCACAGCGTTAGATTGCAATCTAGGAACATGCATGGAATACTTTCTATCACCGACAGTTATGCCTGTTTTCATCAACCTAATGCCTAAATTTTAGGGAACACGTAAGATCAAAATATAGGTGATAGTTTTCACGTACGGTAACTGTCACCTAATGGGCTTAGATGTTCCAAGTTCTCGAGAAAATTAAAAAAAAACTTTTATTTCAAATTGCTATTATCAATCAGGCTTGTTATGATTTAGTTTGTGAAAAAAGTGGATTGAAAATATCTCCTTATCTCGACAGATAGGTAGTTACTCTGAAACATGTGGGAAAAGAATTATAGTCAGTGTTTGTTAAAGGAACACAAATTATAGTAGACCTGTAATATGATAATACAATATCATCAATATATCTACTTAAATAAGTACTATTTGAATGTTATTTTTAGATTTTCGTCACGCATAATTTCACGTGCTGACAAATAACAAGAAATATCTGATATGTAATTAATTTATGCGCTCGCGTGGTTTTTCTGCTCGGGATGGTCTTATGTTGCAGTCAACTTACATTAGTCTTAACTTTTGTTTAATTGGTTTTAAGTAAACAACGGTTCATGCGTCTCTTAATCGCACTAATATGAGCATACCATCAAAATGAACTTGGATGTCATCAACTGCGTGACTGAGATATGGCTCTTGGGGATAAGAAGCTCTGTTCTGTGGGTTAGGTACGGTGAGATTTGTGGGAGGATGACTTTGAGATAATTTTATACGCCAACTGTCAGTTGTCTCCTTCCTAAATCTTGCGCCTGTAACTTAAAGAGTAACAGATACCTACTCCTTTCTTGTAGGTACTTACTTAACTTGCGCCTCCTTGAGACCCCTGAATTGCGCCCTACCTCTCTAGCCTCAATTTATTGATGGTAAAGTATACCATAAAAACAAACAACAATTTTATATTTTAAAAATATTCATTTACATATTATATTTTATGATTTTATCAATACAAAATAAATCCCGACAGCTTTGACAACTTTCTTGGTGCGAGGAATATTTGAATATAAAGGCGCAGCTGTGACAATTTCTGTCGTGAACACGTTGCACGAAACTGAGTGTTTTCCCGACGAGACACTATTTGCACTTGCGAGTTGCGACAAATTCTTAAAATATGCAAGCATATTTTAATAAAATAAATGTATTTCGAGTAAAAATTAGTAAATAAAACATAAAAATTACGTAACTCAAGCACTTCACTTTTTGAATTCGTGTATAAACAATAAGTACCTATTCACTAAAATAAAAAAAAATAAAAAAGATTTCTAAATTCTCAAAAGATTTTGATCTGATGTACTTAGGTACATAAGGTCGGTACAGTTCACTCATATTTATTTCATAATATTACTATAAATGCGAAGTGTGTCTGTCTGTAGGTATGTCTGCTACGGTTTTCTACGGCTTTTTTAGGTGACTTTTTATCTTTTTAATCGATTTTGAGCAATTTGGTACAGAGATAGATTGCATGCCAAGGAAGGACATAGGCTACTTTTTATCCCGAAAAATTAATCCGACGAAGGCGCGAGCACCATCTATTAGTAAATATAGGTAGGTACGTGAGCTGTATCATAATCCATAAGTAAAGGATATATTATATAACACCGAGAGTTGGTTAAAATAAAATAAAAACTCAAATCTGAACAAATTCAAATGCCTATTTTAAGTCTAACCTACCTAAAACTGACTGACGCAGGCAAAGCACAGCCTTAACCGGTGGACCTAGAGATTGAAATTAACAGGAAATATCTCGTCAATAGATACGGGTGCACTAAGGAAGGGTTTGAGAAAATACAACAATACAATTCTTACGAATCTCACAGGAATAAGCTATTATTTATAAAATTAAACTTTAATCAAAATAAGCTGAACAGCGACCATAAATATAAATTTAGAAAATAAAAATTTGATTCAGAAAATATTAAAAAAGCGCGGTCCATAATACCCGGGCTAAACATCTTATGAAACATAAATCAGCGAGCAAGGCTGAGTGGCGGTAAAATTATTCGGGCCACTCCGTAAGTACGAAGTTGGGCACGCGAAATTTCCGAGTAGCAAAAAAACAAGGTCGGTTCAAGGCCCTACTTTTTACGTGAATACTACTTATACGCAGTTCCGTTGATAATGCACGCTCTTCTCAGATCCAATTATGAAGCGATTTGTGATAAGATCTAAATTGGTTACGCGTTTATAACGATGTTATACGGTTGTGGAATTCAAACTTGTTTGTTGACACACGCGTACCTACTTACTACTTACGTTTTTTTAAAATTAGCTTATCCGTAGTTATTATTGCAGCAGACCTTTATCAAGATATCAATGAATGGATTTAATTTGGCACTTTGAGTTTTTCGGCATTTGGAGGATAGTTAGGTACAAATAAATAATTTGTGGTTGATTTTTGCCTGTTTTGATAACGATCATCCAGCGCAGGTTAAAGTTTTTTTAAATTTACTGGTATGTCCAAAACTTATTTAACACTGTGCTGAACCTTCTTAACAAAAGAGAAACGACTGCGACCTCAAATAATTTAAAGCAATTAGTGTTTTTGCCAAATTGTTAAGGGAATATTGCTCAAAAGTTAACACACCTTTAAAATCTTAGCATTGGAGTGAATAAAGAGTGTTTATTGTGTGTATATTTTTACACCTTTTGATTCATCATGTTTGTGATGTTCTAGAAACCTGAAATAAACGACGGTATTCTGTTTGAAAATACTTATATGACTGTATGAGAGCTGCATTAAAAACGGGGGTGACGAACCGTCCTTTTAAATCCTGCTTAAAATGGCGTCTTATATGTATAACGTAGGTAGATGGAGTGTTGGCGAATGAATGACATTCCTAGGAGCTCCTCAGACTTGCAGGTATTTTTGAATGAAAATACCAGTGACTGTGCATATTACGTGTTAGTATGGCAGCTCGTTAATGGAGCTACGTATCTGCATGTTTTCGTGTCGTTTTGTTGTGGCTTAACAGTAGAGGTCGTTAACCGATGTGAAAGGTAACTTAAAGTTTTAAAACGTTGTAATTTTAGAAGATAACCCTAATGGCCACTACTCGCCCGCGGCGCCATTTAAAACTACTTTGCATAAATAAGTTATTTTAGCAAAACCCTTTAACATTCACCACCTCAATTCTGTAAATGTATAAAATAGTAATTAAAACTGACTTTAGACTCGTTACTACAAACTTCCCAAAAATGTCTTAAGTACTAGGTACCTATTATATTTAGAAATTGAAAATTTTAGATGTCTTATACTTAGTCCGTAGGTACTTTATATGTATACTTACTGATGTGTAGTGACGTTAAAGAAGAGATGAGAGTACTGGGGAGCAGAATCCTCAGGCCCGTGAGGTGCAGGAAAGGACATCACAAGAAGAACAGGCTTCCTTGAAAACCTTCGCTTGGAAGCTCGAAGGAATGCTATTGAATCGTTTGCAATAAGGTCCGGATAGTAATCCTGAAAAAAAAAACACTTCTCTAAAATACATATAATTATTTATCTATAGATAATATCTATACTTACTGCAGATATTATAAATGCCTTCTGCATTTGGATGGATGAATGGATGGATGAATGGATGGATGGACGTTTGTTACTCGACTGAATATAACGGATAGCGATAGATGGAACGGAACTGGTTGAAATTTGGCACAGAAATAGGTAATAGGTAACACATAGGCTACTTTTTATCCCGGAAAATTAAAGAGTTCCTGCGGGAACCAAAAAACCTCAATCCACGCGGATGAAGTCGCGGGCATCAGCTAGTAGTCCATAGAATATTAATATGAAAATATGGGCGGCTATAATTCAATGAATCAAGCATAGAGTACATTTCTTGGTACCAAGTAAAATAAAATATGTAGAATTCATAAAAAATTACAATTGTTATTATATCAGGGATAAAACTTCGATATAATCTCTATATAAAAATGAATCCCTATTTCCCTTGGTCACGGCATCACGCGTGAACGGCTGGACCAATTTCGCTAATTCTTTTTTTTGTTGGGTTTGTCTGGACCTCGGGATGGTTTATATTCACAATTGGACCCGGTAGGGGGCGCTGCAATCGGGTTCGAGGGTCCCGCCAAACCACGCGGACGAAGTCGCGGGCATCAGCTAGTAATATATAATAACATTAGCCCGCCAACCCGCATTGGAGCAGCGTGGTGGGTCTAAGCTCTATAATTCCCTCTCTCCTATGAGAGTGGAGGCCTGTGCCCTGGTACATTAACGGGCTGTAGTGAGGTGAGGATAATAATATTTTAATGAATAAATAACCTTTTGATAGTCATCGCCATGTTTAATCTTCTTGCCATTCATATTTACACTATAGTTGTAGTATTTGGAGTTCATGATGAGTCCACCCCACTCGCGCCACCCGGGCGGGATATAGGAACCGTTGTATTTGTTCAAGTATTTGCCGAAATAACCTGAAACAAAGGATTAACTTAACTTAAAGCTTAACTTTTATGCTTCTGTCTGCGTTCGATGGATAAGGAAGGAAAGGAGTATAGTCCGTTTCATATCTGTTAATGAATGAAGAATTCTCGAGAAAACATAAAAAATGTTCGACTTCTTTACAAATTCAAAAATGATTAGGACTGCGATCATAAAACCTCGATAGATAAATAATCGTGGTAAAGATATCACCTTGCAATACAAACAGATGCAGTCGGACGAATGTTTTCGAAAGACGTTATTTGCAAGACAATAATAGGTATCTACCGAAATATTAATTTCGGTCTCAGAGATGTAATGTTGAATGGCGAGGTTTTTAATTTTCCCGGCGAGCGCACAGCTAGGGTTACCGAGTCAGAAAAATATAATACCGACAGCCGAGACAAATAAGTAGCGCGTTCTTAGAAGCATTCGGTATAAAATAATTCTAATTATTATTCTCCTGCCTGAATAAATATCGTACTAATATTATAAATGCGAAAGTAAATTAATTTATTAAAATGAGATTAATATCTACTTAATACAATATTAAAATGCTAAGAACTAAATATTAAACTAACTATAAAATAAATTTAAAACAAATCCTTATATAATACCTACTAACAATAAAATAAAAATAAAAATAAACCCCTAATCAAAAAGACCACCCCTGGTTGCCCCTGGGCCAAAGGTACCCATCAAGCTTGCAGCATTGCCACGCTGAATGGCGATGGATAACCTTTGAACCAGGTAGGAACCAGAACGTGGGTCGCAGCCCCTTTCCCTCAGACGACGCCCGATCGAAAGTGTGTTTGTTTATTGGTTTGTTGGTTTATACTTCAATCACGCCGCAACGGAGCAACGGATCGACGTGATTTTTGGCATGGGTATAGTTAAGGACATGGAGAGTGACATAGGCTACTTTTTATCTAGAAAAGAGTTCCCGCGGGAATCAAAAAACTTAAACCTCGCGGACGAAGTCGCGGGCATCAGTTTGTAAATAACATAAATATAATACCTAAATATTTAAAGAAAGAAACGCGCCGAATTGAGAACCTTGTCCTTTTTTGGAAGTCGGTTAAAAATAGGTTAATGTGATTATAGAAGCGACCTAAAGTCAAAAACTATGTTTGTACGGTCTTAGTTAATGGTAGATCGAGAAGAACGGGTCAAAACATTTTTAATTCTTAACTTGAAGCCGAAAATTAAACCTTAAATATGATGATAGCAACCCTATCGGTAACGCCGATCAAGCGTTGATTACTCCGCGCGAGAACAGTCATCTAAAACTGTAAGCAAAGCAGTATTTCCATGCTGAGCGAAAGAGCTCTAAAGTAGGAACAGTATATTATTAAGTACTAGCTGATGCCCGCGACTTCGTCCGCGTGGATCGAGGTTTTTCCGTTCCCGCGGGAACTCCTTAATTTTCCGGGATAAAAAGTACCCTATTATTTAATCCGGACTTCTAACTTTACGTCTGCAAAATTTCAAAGCAATCGGTTCAGTAGTTACGGCGTGAAAGCGGAACAAACATACAAACAAACTCACTTTCCCATTTATAATCTTAGTATCTAAGGATATCTAATAGGTAGTGAGTACCGAATGATCGCAAAAGTTTGCTTTATACAGCATGAAAGACGATTTTTTTTTAACTGTAAACAAGACTAATTTCCTGGATTTAAATTAGCACAGTGTACCTACCTATATTTTAAAGTCAGCTCAGGTATACCTATAGCTAGCACACCAACGAGGTGCCTAAATGCGACCATTTCTTTCGAAATGGTCTGGTTCTCACGTATTGAATGAAATCGGAGCATTAGTCTTAAGCCGGTGAAACCGAGCTTTTGCATTGTTAGAACATTGAATGCAAATAAAAATTAAATGCAAAGTAAAAGCATATACTTAACTCAAAACATGTTTTCCTGTGATTTATAAACTCCCGAAGAGCATAAAATATATTATCTTGACTGCCTCGTTGGGGTAGTGGTTAGCGACTACGACCGACGAGGTCCCGGGTTCGAGTCAAGAAATTCTCAGTACTAGCCCGGAGTTAGAAAGTTGGCGGTATTTCACCCCCGTGCCTCGGTGAGCACGTAAAGCCGTCGTCGGTCCTGCGCCTAATCTCTCTCTGGTCGTGTCGTATTATTATCCGTCCTTACGGGCTGTGAGAGTAAAGGAATAGAGAGCGCACCTGTGTTTGCGCACACACTTGTGCACTATAATATCTCCTGCGCAGATGGCTAATCTCTCTGGAGATTGGCCGCCGTTGCCGAAATTCGGTCGGGAGGATATTAAATATTATCTTATACTCAAAGTCAAAACCCGTGTTTATTCAGAAGTAGGATCTAACCTTCATATTATACAAGTATTTACGAAGATAGCAAATTATAAACCATTCTTCTGAATTTCAAGAGTAATTTACGCAATTTAAATTTTAAATTTAATGGGCCAGCAAAATATTCAACTGCAAGTTGCAACGCAAAGCTAATGAATTGGAATTTTGATTATGTAGATTGTAGAGTGTGGACTCTTGTACAGTTCAAAATTGTCGGATTATCCGTCCCATCGGGCTATGAGAGTAAAGGAACAGAGAGCGCACCTGTGTTTGCGCACACACTTGTGCACTATAATATCTCCTGCGCAGATGGCTAATCTCTCTGGAGATTGGCCGCCGTTGCCGAAATTCGGTCGGGAGGATATTAAATATTATCTTAAATACTCAAAGTCAAAACCCGTGTTTATTTAGAAGTGTAGGATCTAACCTTCTTATACGAGCATTTCCGAAGATAGCAAATTATAAACCATTCTTTTGAATTTCAAGAATAATTTACGCAATTTAAATTTAAAATATAATGGGCCAGCAAGATATTCAACTGGAAGTTGCAACGCAAAGCTACTGAATAGGAATTTTGATGTAGATTGGAGAGTGTAGACTCTTGTACAGTTCAAAATAATCTGGGTGCAGCACATTATACATTCGAGCATCATTCAAGTCACGTATCTAATCTCGGACTAGCTGTCGTTGTTATCAAATTGCTGTCATGTTGTGTTATTAAATTTGACATCACGTCTGGTCTGTTCCGAAGTGGTTCCGAATTTAATAAGAAAGCTCATTCAGATAGGCAAAGCTAAATATTTTTGAATGTTGAATGTGTGTGGAACGGCCTTATTACAAAATACATTATACCTAACGTAAATGTAAAGGATTTGAATTTGTAATAATAGAGGCTCGAATAGATCTACTGAAGTAAGTGTCTTAGTAAGTAATTATTTAGGTCGTGATACGAGATAATATTATGCAGTAGGTAGTATGTAAAGTAATGCAGATATGTCGTGTTTGAGCTTATATTTAATTATCAAACCAGTGTTAGGCACATACTTAAATACCACTATCATTATGTTATGGAAAAGTTTCAGATCTTTTTAATTTTCCTTTGCTCACCTAGCATCCATATCCATACTAATATTATAAATGCGAAAGTGTCTGTCTGTCTGCTACGCTTTCCCGGCCCATCTTTTCAACCGATTTTGCTGAACTTTGGTATAGGGGTAGGTTATATCCCGGGGAAGGACATAGGCTACTTTTTATCCCGGAAAATTAAGGAGTTCCCGCGGGAATCAAAAAACCTTAATCCACGCGGACGAAGTCGCGGGCATCATCTAGTTTGTTAATAAAGAGGACAGCCTTCAAGGGACCTATATTAATTGTCATGGAATTCTGTGAGCGTCCCAGTTTAGCTGTTTACGCCGACGAAGGAATTTCATTTAGGTACCTACTGAAGACCTCGTTTTCTATTGTAAGTATTCCGAGGACTTTGACCGATCCCTTCCCTTTGGCCCCATAATTCAACATTAGGAAGTAGGTATTGCGGCCCATTAATCTATTAAGCCCTAAATTGGTTACGACATGCTAATAACTAGTGATCTAAATTAGTTAATTTATGTTCGTGGTTCCAAACCATAATTCAAGAAGTTAGGCCAGATTACCTCTAGATTTTTCTTTTAAATTTTCAAGTTTGGTACGTCTAGTCGGAAATTCTTAGTATCTTTGAACTTAAAGTTTTAGGTATGGTCGTATTGTTAGGATAGTACCTACCTATTGAAATAGAGAGCATTTACTGAGACAAAACTTCTAAGAATCCACTGAGTTTTCAACATGATTTAATAGTTAGTCACTAAGCGCAAACTAATTAGAGCTTAGACAATGTATAATTGAAGTCGGTTAGCAATTAACTTGTATCTGCGACTCAGTAGCAATAAATTGGTCGACAGCTTGCAACCACTTATCAAAATGTTCGAGATTTCACCGAAGTAGATCCTAATTTACCAGTCACAGCTATTTGTAGTTCCTGTTCAATTTCTAAGGAGATAGTGAGTCAACATTTCTAGATAACTGCGATGATAACGTTTAGGCACTAAAATGTTTATTTTAGTTCCCAGCAGCTGCAAGTTACGCTTAGCTCTAAAGTAGGCATTGAGCTACTGTCTTGGCCATTCACTTGGTACTAATGACTAATGTTCTTCTTAAATTGTCTAATGAAAAAATATAATCTAGTAGATCTAGTAAGTAGATTCTAGTAGATCATATCTGACAATACCAAATATGAAAGACCTGTTACACAGACTATCTGAAGATAGTTAATTGTATTAGTTTAAAGACTATTATGAAATAAATTTTGTGGAACAAACCAATAATAGGTATTACCTACTGCGAAAGAAAGGGTTATTACGTAAAAGGTATCTACCAAAAACACGTCGAAATAGGTCCCTAAGTAGTTACTTAATATAAGTAAAGTAATTTTGCATTGCTTTTCAATTTTGTTAAAATTAATGCAATTGAAATCCTACATGTTTTACCTAAAGACGGATTGACTAACTATATGATTTCAAAATATCGCGCAAATTATAACCAATTCAATAAAATTAATAGAATGCTGTGCTGTTATAAATTGGCACATTAATTGTCAGTCTTAATAAACAGCCGCTACAACTGAGTCGTGAAATAAAATCAATAAATGAAAATTTATGTTGCGACATTTACGTAGGTGCTAATGAAATCCGTCACCCACTGGGCGTTAATAAGGAATTCAATCATTTACATAATACAGGCACGTCGTCGTATTATCAAAGAGTAAGAGCCATTGAGAAACACTATGCCATTCATATAAATTCTGAACGGGTTGCGAGGCGGTGAGGCGCCACGTGCTACGCCCACGAGGTGAGATGGAGGAAGTGCCGTCCGATTTGTACTGTCTAACCGCCAACGCTACTGATTAGCTTGGTGCAAGTTGCAAGCGAATAGGGATGATGTCAAGTGTCAACTCAATCAAATCAGCAACTCTTTATCAAACTTAAAAACGCACTTCTAGTATGGAAGTTGTATGAAATTCACAGTTGTGATGTCATAAAATTTCAACGCACTTTTTTTCTTTGATCCATATTTTAAAATATTTATCAAACCTACAACTAAACGCGGATGTAAATTTTAGGTCTTTTGGAAGACCCTCTATTTAATAATGAGTTAATAATAATTTATTTTTGATATAGGCATCATGCCTATTGTGACAACGAATATCTATGTATCTACATGACTTACCTACTACCACAGAACACATAAGAGAGGTGTTCTGTGCCTACTACCTACAGTTATTACCCACACCCTATCTTGGTACATAGGGAGTGCGCCTGACCTCTCACTCACCGGTCGTGTCAGATTTTCAGTCCCATCGTTCTATGAGAGTAAAGGAACAGAGAGTTCCCTGTGTATGCGCACATACTTGTGCACTATAATATCTCCCGCGCAGATGGCCTAATCTCTCTGGAGATAGGCCGTCGTGGCCGAAGTTCGGTCGGGAGGATATTACATAGGGAGTTAGATGAGGCGGCATGCAAGGAATGGGGGCCGCATTGCAGCAAATGACGGCTACAATGCGATCGTATCACTCCTTACTAAGTAACACTATATCTGCCAGTCATAAAAACGAAGACAGTAGCAATTCCTGTAATTGGTGGATTAAACCACATTCCCATTTCTCCTGCAAGCTCTGGACTGGAACTCGCAAGCCATAACCCTTAAAAATGGAGCTCCAGGGTTTGATAACATTAACACAATAATCTTAAAAAAGTATTATACCTACCTAATCGAACCAATAACACATCTATGTAACATATCACTGGAAACGGGAATATTTCCAAATATACTCAAACAAGCAATCGTTACACCGATACATAAGAGTGGTGACAAATCTATGCCCTCGAATTATAGACCAATCTCTCTGCTTTCCTCAATATCAAAAATTTTAGAAAAGGTAGTCCATAAAAGAATCATGTCATATTTAAACAAAAATAATATACTAGCAGAAAATCAGTTCGGCTTTAGACCACAACACTCTACAGAAGACGCAGTATTGAAAATTACATCTTTAATAACAGCATACTTAGACAAAGGAGAAAAGTGCGTAGGTGTTTTCCTCGACCTTCAGAAAGCATTCGACACAGTTTCAATCTCTATTCTAATAACTTGCTTAGAAAAGATCGGCGTACGTGGTATTCCACTACAATGGTTTACTAGCTATCTTTCGAATAGAATACAACGTGTACGAATAGGAGATCACTTAAGTGAACCCTTAGTGTGTGATTTCGGGGTCCCACAGGGTAGTACCTTAGGCCCGTTGCTCTTCTTAATCTACATCAACGAACTCTGTAAGAGTAGTATAATGAGGGCTGATTTAATAATGTATGCCGACGATACTGTACTACTGTTCCATGACACTTCCTGGAAAAGTGTACAAGCTACTGCAGAGAAAGGACTGTGCACAATAGCTACCTGGCTGGAAAACCACCTATTAACACTAAATGCACAAAAAAGCTCTTACATATGTTTCAGCAACAGTACACCTGGCACCGCTGAAACAACATTTAATTTACAAATACACAATACTTCCTGTAGTAGTCTAGATAGCCGTGTGATGACGAAATCCTGTGCGTGTCCTAACCTAACTAGAGTAAAAACTACAAAATATCTTGGCGTTATAATAGACGATCAACTCACATGGACTCCTCATCTCATGGCAACAGCAGCTAGGGTTAGGAAATTAATAATAATATTTAAGAACCTAAGACCCTTATTGGACAAAAAACGGTTGATACAAATTTACAAAACGCTTTGTGAATGCGTTTTAACCTACACACATGGGGAGGAGCGTCTAAATCACACTTCATTATTTTAGAACGCGCCCAGCGTGCTATTCTTAAGGTAGCATTAAAACTACCTTACAGATACCCAACACACTTACTTTATGAAGAGGCTGAGGTTCTTAGTGTAAGAAAATTATTTATATATAAAAGTATTTTGAGGTATCACCACAAGACTGTCCCAATTCTACCAGCAAACAATAAAAGAGTATCCAGATACCCAACTCCAACTATAAAAACTGCGCTGGCGAAACGTCAGTTCAACTTCCTAGCACCGATACTATATAAAGCGATTGATAGAAAAACCCCTATTAAAAATAGTAATTCCTACGCTGCCAAAACAAAAATTCTTTCCTTTCTTAAAAATCTTAGCTACGAAAATACTGAACAACTCTTAAAAATTCCACAATAATTCTCGATATTCTATGCTTAGTTACAAAAAAAAAAAAAAAAAACCACTAACATTTTCGCACTTATCACTAGCTTACAAACGTATATGTACCCCCCCCCCCACACACACACACACACACACAAACACTCACAAACACACACACATACACATCATACACACATTCACCACACACCCACACCATAAACACGTCTTAGATAATATAACTGTATTCTATTTGCATGTTAACATAAGCTAATAATAATAATTAATTGCAAAAAAATAAACAAATGTGATAGGGAAGGCACTAGCTCCCATAACACAGTTTTTACTTTTTTGGGAGATAGAGGCCAAATTATACAATGTACAAATGTAATTTTTGCAAATAAAGAGATTTATTATTTATTATTATTATAACAAATCTGGCGATTCATGGTCATAGCGGCAGCACAGAAGATTGGTCTTCGGTAGAGCGAAGTAATGCACTTTTTCATCCCACCATCTCGGAAAGAGTATTTTTACTCTTCGATATCTGAAGGTAAAATCCGTTATTATCCTCTAGAGGATAAAGTAAATTGAATTTAGAACATCGTGTGCACGTTAGTAAATATCACTCGTCTATGAAGTTTGTGAATTCAAAACATCATTAAAACCTATTTACTTGTACCTCTATGGTGCCGAATTTCCATACAATCGTTTTTAATTTGTTAAAAACTCACACTCGTAACCTTCTTGGTGTACTTTTTTAATTTGCTTTGCGCGCACCATTTTCTTTCACGTCATATTGTTTAAAATTAAAACCGATTAAAAACAAGAAAATTGAAAATAAGTGAAAAACCTAAAATGAGTGATTCTAGTGACGAAGAAATTAACAGAATTGAATTTAATCTTGTGATTTTCTTTGCATTTAGTCATTTCCTCGCTGAGGTGGGATGAAAAGTTACGTGTTGCACTCGAGTGAAAAGATTTTTCACCTCGTGCTCTTTTGATTCCCTCGCTGACGCTCTGATTCCCTCGCTTGATTCCCTCGCTGATTCTAATTTTTGAATCACTCGCTCCGCTCGTGATTCAATTTTAGAATCCTTCACTTGCTCAGTCATCAAAATTGAGCACGCGGTTAAAAAACAACTTTTCACTCTTGTATAACAAATAACTATTGTTACTTCGAAAATTAGCTGCTTATTAACTAAGCTTGCGTAGGTTCGTTTCATTACTGGAAAAATAATAATTACCACAGTCTATGGAGTTCTTTCCCGTGTCACCCGTGCACTTTGGTGCATTTATAGCATAGGATAAAACGCACTACAAACAGGACATTACAAAACGTATGCGCGAAACGTCGACGCGCGCACTTTTTAACCGACTTCAAAAAAAGGAGGAGGTTCTCAATTCGACTGTATTTTTTTTTTTTTTTTTATGTTTGTTACCTCAGAACTTTTGACTGGGTGGACCGATTTGGATGATTCTTTTTTTGGTACCGACTCCAAAAAATGTTATTATAGAACTAAATTAACTCTTGTATACATAGTAAATTAAATTATTTTTTACTTTTTAGTGTTTGTGGTTTTTGAAGTCGGTTTTTATTTTTTTTTTGAAATTTTTTTATATAATAAGATGCTGCCTATTCCAACCTATACATATAAATAGACCTATTTCCAACCCTCAGTTCCGTTTCCAACCTATTACCCACACGACGCGGGCCGCGAGCGTTTCGCGCCGCGGTGTTTTCGCCAAATCTCGAGGTTCGGTTATGATTATAAAAATAATAAAAACGCCCTTTACATATAACTCGAACCACATACAGAGATGTAAGTGTTATTCCACCTAATGATCCGCGTGGGAGTATCCACACCATAAAATGGGCTGACCATAATTTCGAATAAAGATTTTACTAGTTTATTCACGGCGATTTATATCTGTTTAGGTATACTTACTAGCTGATTCGCGCGACTTCGTCCGCGTGAAATAAGTTTTTTTAATCCCCACGGGAACTCCTTACTTTTCCGGAACTAAACTATCCTATGTCACTCTCTGTCCTCAACAGCTTTACTCATGCAAAAAAATCACGTTGCTTTGAGGGGACAAACTAACAAAGACACTTTCGCATTTATACTTAATGTTAGTAGATATGATTATGGTTATCAAACCTATAGATACCTACTACAAAATGAGAGGTTAGGTACCCACGGTTTGTCTCTTTGTTTGTCTCATGAGGTAGCTTTCCTATTCCTAACTAAACCGCAGGGCAGGGCACAGTCTTCCACAAAACAAAACCTGGGGCCAAGCTGATAATCAAATAATCAAATAAATATTATAAATGCGAAAGTTTGGATGGATATATGGATGTATGGATATATGGATGTTTGTTACTCAATCACGCTCCAACAGCTGAACGGATCTGGATGAAATTTGGCACAGAGATAGATTATAGTCTGGAATAGCACATAGGCTACTTTTTATCCCGAAAAATTAAAGAGTTCCCGCGGGAACCGAAAAACCGCAATCCACGCGGACGAAGTCGCGGGCATCAGCTAGTATTATATAAACTTAGTTATAAATTCAACATCTGAATAACCGTGAAATAGAGTTTCTACTTTAAATTCTGCGCAAGAGATGTTTTTTGTTGACAGTAGCTTATAGTTATTACTAATGATATTCTAAGATGGAAGCCTCTAAAGCCTGGAGCAATGTTATTTACGTCAATACAAATAGCCGATTACAAACGGTTGATGATTTAAAAAAATCAACAAGTTCGATATAAAATCGTTAGGTAGGTACCTAAGTAACAAGGTAGTAAGTATGTGGCATACGTATATAGTACCTAAGTGTGTGGTTTTGACGACCTCCCTTTGCAGTGTAGAGCGCTGTTCCCGGGTTCGATTCCCGGCAGGGTCAATTTAGAAATTTATAATTTCTGAAGTTTCTCTGGTCTGGCCGTCTGGCCTGGTATGGGAGGCTTCGGCCGTGGATAGTTACCACCCTACCGGCAAAGAAGTGCCGCCCAGCGATTTACCGTACCGGTACGATGCCGTGTAGAAACCGATTAGGGGTAGGGGTTTAATATAACTGCCATGCCCCTAACAGGTTAGCCCGCTACCATCTTAGACTGCATCATCACTTACCATCAGGTGAGATCGCATGTAGTGGATAAAAAAAAGGAAAAAAATAACCAAAACAAAACGTTCTACAAAAACAGATTCCTAACGGCCTACAGCCCCCCTAGCATGGGCCGAGACAATTTTCTCCCCGAGGAAAGGATAAAATTTTTATTCCTAAATAAATAAATAAAAACGCTAAATAAGCGTGGATAAATAGTCCCCCGAGTCCCCGTGAAATGTCAAACGGTGATAAACTTCTTCTCTCCCCTGTTTCCGTGCTCTGAGAGGTGGATAAGTTAATTTTATCTCTTGTCAGTGGATAAAATCGGGGGATAAAATTTTTATCTCCGGCCCATGCTAGCCCTGCAGCTGTTGGTGGCCGATATTAATGAGTTCAAGTCAAGGACGAGAATCGATTGACAACTTAATTAGGAATACAATGGTCCCCTTCGGACGTTCGCGTAGGCCGTCGCCGCCGGCAAAAATAAGATGGTCCGCAATCCGCATTTAATTACCGTCGATAAATATATTGGCGAATAAGGAAAATTATTTATTAGTACAACATCTATTAATAAAAATATTCATAACTAGATGCCCGCCCTATGGCCTATGAAGGCCTATGTCTTTCCCCAGGATGCAATCTATCCCTGTACCAAATTTCATCAAAATCAGTTGAACAAGTGGGTCGTGAAAGCGTAGCAGACAAAAATACAGACATATAGGTATACACTTTAGCATAATATAATATTAGTAAGTATATGGATATCTATAAAAATAGAGACCTATAGAAGGGATACTGAAATAACTTTCAGTAAGATTTAGCTTTAGTGTATCTCTCACAAAGTTATTATAACTGCTCTTATTAGTTATTAAAAACTGGCAACTGCTCAGTTCGTTCGCGGGCATCAGCTAGAGCAGGGGGAATAAGCTTTTAAATTCCCACGGGAACTTCAAACAAACACTTTCGCATTTATAATATAAGTATGATGTATGATAGCTGCTAAAACTAGTTAAACCTATGAACCAACGTGCAACAAGCAGGTTGCTTGCGCTATGCCCTATCGCTATTTTTAGGGTTCCGTACCCAAAGGGTAAAAACGGGACCCTATTACTAAGACTCCGCTGTCTGTCTGTCTGTCTGTCTGTCTGTCTGTCTCCAGGCTGTATCTCATAAACCGTGATAGCTAGAAAGCTGAAATTTTCACAAATGATGTATTTCCGTTGCCGCTATAACAACAAATACTAAAAATTAAAAAAATATATATATTAAGGGGGGTCCCCATACAATAAACGTGTTTTTTTCGTATTTTTTTGCTCAATATTAAAAACGGTAACAGGTAGACGGTTCAAATTTTCACAGAATATTAACTTGTATATTACCTTTCAAAATAAATAATTAAATATCAATAAAGTAAATATTAAAGGGGGGCTCCCATACAACAAACGTAATTTTTATTTTTAATACGTCATAAATCGTAAAACTTACTACAGGTTTGTACGGAACCCTCGGTGCGCGAGTCCGACTCGCACTTGGCCGGTTTTTTAAAATATTTATCCCTATCGCTGCCGGAAATCGGACTTCCACAACAATAATAACGATATTTTTTCTTCTGAGACCAAACCATCCTCAGGGAATGTTGAGATTGTCTAAGTACACAATTTCAAAGATATTGTATGGACTTTGAATCTGGTATATTATGTCATATAGGTACAGCTACGAGTATACTTACGCACCGCTGCGCTAGAGGAGTTATTGGAAAGTTATTTGAAACTCAAGTTGCATTCAAAATAGATACATTGGTATTTAGCTTACTAATGAGTAATGGTAGCCTGTTACACGTCGATGACATGCCTCAAGTTACACGAACGCGTTCCCTATCATTAGTAATCGTCTTCATCTCAACAAGAGGAGAACATGAGGAAAACCAAAATGACACTGGCATAGCCGGAATTTAAAAAAAAATTAACTAGCCGTGGACATGCTTGTTGTATCTAAAATCGATGACGGTTTGAGACCAAAATATGCACCTATATAATAATACCTTTGTTACCACCTACCTAAGTAGTAAGTACCTACAGGTAGACACGCGGAGCGCGCAGCTCACCTGGTTGAACCAGTAATGTAAAGCTTAGAAAGGACATATGTTACAAGTTTTTTTAAATGTAAAGTGTGGCCCGTGGCAGGAATTGTCTGGACGAGACACTTCCTGCCAGAGAAGGGGACCTAGTGTGGTGGCACTCATTATGGCCTGTCCAACAAAGGACGCCCATGAGCTGCAATTTTAATATGATGTAGACCAACATGCTAAAGTTTACATTTTCAGCCTTAGACCATTGGTTATTTCAATCTATACTAATATTATAAATGCGAAAGTTTGAATGGATGTGTGTTACTCTATCACGCCAGAACGGCTGAACGGACCTCGATGAAATTTGGCATAGAGATAGAATATAGTCTGAAATAACACATGTAACCTAGACTACTTATTTTAGCCCGGAAAATTAAAGAGTTCCCTCGGGAACCACAAAAGCTCAATCGTCGTGGGCATCAGCTATAGTTATTAATATTAATACCATGGCGATTGAGACTTGTGACTTGGTAGCGCAATTAACGCCTCGATCAGAATCGCTCCTCGCCCTATTCCCGCTTCAAAAACGATAAAAATAAACACCTTCAAAGGGAAACATAAGAAGTTTTATTTAAGGACCGGGTCTATGTCACGTTCATGAACTTTCATTATGAAGGTAATTAGTGAAAAAGGAAGTGGCGTCTCAGTGGTTGTCTCTTTGAACTCACTTTTGGACCTTTTCAGTACAAAGAGAGACAGAAAATAGAGATAAAACAAGAAAAATAAGAAAACATAAAGTCAATTTCCTATAAAGGAAATACTCAGTCACAAGGAACTACCTAGTAGGTAGTAGGTAGTTGTTGCTAGTAGGTTGTAGGTAGCCGGAAAGATCTTACTTTATAATCGCAGGTAAAGCAGGGGAAAAGTAGTTTCAGCCTTTGGTTATTTGACAACTATTCAAATAAATTATGTTGTTGTACTTTGATTTTTTAATTTACTTCGCCAGTGTCGCGTTGTTTTTTAGCTATTATTATACAGATAATCTACCAATTGACGTTATAAGTTATAACATCCACGTCTCATGTTATTATATATATTATTGGTCTAAGATCCGAATCTAAATCGAAACGTACCGGTTTGATAAGAGAATCAAATTTATTTTATAATAAATTTCATATATTAGAAAATAAATTAAAAATGGGTAGACAACAGAAATCCTGGACAGAATATTTTTAATTATTTTTTGAAAAATGATTTTTCATAAAATGTTGCAAAATGAAGATAATAATAAAATTTTATACTGGACTTAAAGTATAGAGCATATAGAATGTGCAATCGTAGGGTAGACTATTATTTACCTGGATAAATAATGGAAATAATAGTCTACCCTATTATTTACCTGGATAAATAATGGAAATAATAGTCTACCCTACGATTGCACATTCTATATGCTCTATACTTTAAGTCCAGTATAAAATTTTATTATTATCTTCATTTTGCAACATTTTATGAAAAATCATTTTTCAAAAAATAATTAAAAATATTCTGTCCAGGATTTCTGTTGTCTACCCATTTTTAATTTATTTTCTAATATATGAAATTTATTATAAAATAAATTTGATTCTCTTATCAAACCGGTACGTTTCGATTTAGATTCGGATCTTCTACTATATGTTTGACAACCATTTTTAATTCTCGATATAAAAAAATGCATTGACTTTTGATGACGTCACAATTCAGTATTTCATACAAAATCCTATACGAAGCGCGCGTTTTGAAGTTTAAAAAAAGTACCTGATTGGACTAGTTGTCAAATATCCAATTAGATTAACTTCTCCTCTGTGGTCACGAATCTTCTTGGATTCAGTGTACGGGCACGAAACTAGCGGTAGCGGGGCGACGGCGGTAGCGGGGCGATGCGATTAGTCGGCGAGCTGGCGGCGAATTTCGGGAACAATTTGAAAGAGGTCTGGTGATACTTTATAACCGACAAAAACGTCTGGGATTTATTTTTTCGAATTATATAAGTATAAAATTTAAAGATAAAATCAAGTTGCCATAAAAATGTTTTTTTTTATTTTTTTTGCAAATGTTATATGCTGCGAAGTAGCCTCAAACGCTCTACCAGACTGGCAGGACTGGATTCGCCAATGAACGAAATTATATTTTTCCACAATTTCAGCTTGCCTAAAGGACCTTCCCGAAATTCGTCGCCACTGCCAGCTCTCGGATTCCATCGCTCCGCTGTCGCCGTCGCTCGGCCATCGCTCGTTTCGTGCCCGTACACTCATACCTCAGCTCGTACTTAACGCTTAGAAAAGTTGTGATTCTCACAGTGCTAAAATCTTAATTATTTTTGTGATTGGCCGAATAGTTGTAGGTACCTATCGTAATCTTGCTTGCTATGCATTTTATCCAACAGTGAGAGTGTCATTAACCAATGAGTTGAGTATCATAGTAGATAATGATATCTATTGAGTATCATCAACTCATTGGCTGTACCGCAATCGAGAGATGGCTGAGTAGGCACGTTGCTCTGCAGTCTATATAAATGTAGGTAGCAGAGAGATAGATAAACATCACTCTATGTTCTCTTCTATAATAATATTATAAATGCGAAAGTTTGGATGGATGTTGGTTTCTCAATCACGCCAGAACGGCTGAACGGATCTGCATTTTTGGCACAGAGATAGATTATAGTAAGTATAAAATAAGAAGAAGATAATCTGGATTAGCACATAGGCTACTTTTTATCCTGGAAAACTGAAGATTTCCCGCGGGAACAAAAAAACCTCAATCCACGCAGACGAAATCGCGGGCATGAGCTAATTTGAAGATTTCTCTAAAAGTTCATGTCCCAATTGAAATAGTAATTGGTGCTGTTGAAATAAAGGCCCTGGACGTCCTGCTCATGAACAGGATAGACATTAATTTGCCTGACACCATGCTCAAAATAGTTTCTTCACAATAAAAGCAACGCTAGACTAATTTAACGCTTACAATTCTAATTTGTACCAGGATATTAAATTACGTCGTACTCTGAGAATTTAATAGAATTACAAGATGCTTTAGAAGTTAATTACTAGAAATTAAAGTAAGTAAGTACTAAGTAGTAATGCTAGCTATAAGTATTCATCTATTAATAACTTAATAATAGTTATAGTTACTTAAAAATTAACTTAGTTTACTAGTTAAACTAAGTTAATTTTTACTTATGTAGGTATTAAATATTGTGTATATATCTACTAACGAGTAACTTCCTAGGTTGGCACTAGGCACTTATAGTTCGCGCGCGAGTTGAATGCAGAGCTTATGTATGGTGACACACACATATAAGCTCTGCATTAGATCCAAAAGTATTGACATATTAAGTACAATCTTAGGTGAAACAAGTTGTCGTACATGAAATAAAACATAAATCAATTCATTTCATTATGGAAATAATATAGGCAGGTAGTTAAACTGTATATAGTAAATTTACACTTTTATAAAAATTACGTCTTAGTCTGCTCTTTAAGAATTATTGTACGTCGACAGACACTCATAAAAAGTTAGATACCTACGAGGTAGAACTTAATGTTTCTGAATAAGTACCTACATATTATATAAAACCAAATAGGTAGAGCACTTTATCATACACAATTTGGAGTAGATTGTAAATAATTGTTGCTACATCTTAGGTGCAATAAATATCCATTAACAAAGCAAAGTTGTGTTAGATATTCAAAGAATTTACTAATGACCAAGTAACTAGGAGACAAACGTTTTAAAACATTTTATCTGACCTATTAGAGCTAGAGTCTACCGTCAAAAATAAATACCTGCTGAGCTACCTTTACATATAGGAAATAGAGTAGGCCCGTAACTTCGTCCACGTGAATTTAAGCTTTTTTTTTATCCACTACAAGTTAGCCCTTGACTGCGATCTCACCTGATGGTAAGTGATGATGCAGTCTAAGATGGTAGCGCAGTCTGTTAGGGGCATGGCAGTTATATTAAACCCATACCTAACCCTTATTCGGTTTCTACACGGCATCGAACCGGAACGCTAAATGGCTTGGCGGCACGTCTTTGCCGGTAGGGTGGTAACTAGCCACGGCCGAAGCCTCCCACCAGGCCAGACCAGGGAAAATTCAGAAATTATAAATTCCCAAATTGACCCTGCCGGGGATCGAACCCGGCACCTCCGCACGTTAAGACAACAGCGCTGCACACTGCGCCACGGAGGTCGTCAGCTCTTGGACAAAACCGGTGGGCACGCCTATGTCATTACCAGGGATGCAACCTGTCTCCGTACCTTTCGTCAAAATCGGATGACCAGATGGGCCGTGAAAGCGTAGCTGACAGACAGATACTAGGATACTAGGTACCTAGTTACCTTGGAAATACATTTGGAAATAACTGCAGTCCATTAAATTTTAACAATCATAGCTTCTTAGCATTTTATCCGGTTGATTCTCAGGCTATTTTAGCCCACAACCTGAAGGACCACTTCCCCCACGCAACACTTACATCTAGACGATTACGAAATGGTTTGCCATTAACCTTTTCGGATGTCAACATACCTGTTATTTGTAACTACATATTTGTGACTGCTTACCTAAGTACTTAAAGTGATTAAAGAAGAAGAGATAAAGGCCATAGTCTGACAAGCTTGGTAGACTATGGTTGGTGGTTACTGGTTATACTAGGCTGACTAACGGGAATTAAAATTCCCAGTGGTTAGTTCTAATGTATATGGACTATTATAGTATGTGCAAAGAGGTCATAAACTAAATCGTTTTGTTTTAAAGTTTTCACTAAGACTTTGTCTTGCCAGTACATATTATTAATCCCACCAGGGCCGGGGGGAGAATATACGCACCATATACCTACTGATTCAGCCTTCCTAGCGATAGTTACCAAAAGTACAGATATCTCGTCTAATATTCTTGTTTCCTTGCTTCGCTTGGTCAAATACCAAACGATTTCGATCGAAAGAATGCAACGTGCATCGTGCTTATAAAACTAGACAGAACGGCGTCCGCGCCTAAGTACGTGCCTCGTGGTCTTGATCAATATTTACTTGTAACTGTATTTTGATAAGCTAAGTATCGTAGGAGTTTATAGCTTCAATAAAGTTGTTTTATCAATTCATACCTTAATGTTTTTATTAGGCTGTATTATATTACGCGGTTAGAAGAAAGTTAAGGTTGTGTAAGTTTAGAGAATTTCTACCATTAGGGGGAAGTAGTTAGTCACTAAACTGCTATTTTCTTAGGCTTTTCAAGCCATTTTTCAAAATTTTATAAATGGGGTTAAAGTTTAGACGCAGAAAGCAAACGAATGGTCAATAATTATGTAAATAAGAAGTCAATTAAACGGCTTCCTAAGTAGGTAAACATAAATCTATCTGAAACACGAAAAGTGCTTTTATACGGCACGCCCTGAATAAATGTTTACAGAGTAAACAATTTGTTTGAACTAGTTATTAGCCAAAATGTAGAACAGCATTTTACATGATGCACCATAAATGCACCATAGTAAGGTACCTAATACCTATCGAGTATATATCTAAGTACTTGCAATAATATACCTACTGTTATTTTATTTATTACCTAAAGTAACTAAAGAACTACTTTTACGGCGTCGATTTTTAATATTTATGGAGGAAGACAAAGATTTAAGATGTTAAAAAAATCATACACAACTCAGAATTGAACATCTCAACTTCATATAAAAAAACCTAGGCCTCTAAATATTAAGTAAGTAACTTTTGTTATTATTTTAGTTTTTATCTAGTTACCTAGAAATTAAATGTTTTTATTTCATCTAGGCCAACTGATGATAAGTCGGCACTTTAGTTTGAAGTGTCGGCGAGAAACTCATCGATAAGTTATGGCGAAAAGGTTTCTACGACCAGACCAAGAGAGATAAATTATTACCACTTTATAACGTTGAAATGCGGTGCCTATATACCTAACACGTTTCAACTTTCAACACTTATCAAAATAAAAGTTGCTGGCACATAAATAGCGTAGACAGTATGGCGACCGAGTTGCGCCCACGCAATCGAGTTCACCAACGCGATCACTATACCACGATGTAAAGGGAAAACGAGATATACAAGTAATCAAACACATTCATCTTATATAGGGAATTATTTACTACCAACATGTTTCTACTATACAATTGCGCTGCATCGAATCAAGATGATATTTTGAATAAATAATAGATATACCTAGTCCAGGAAGTATTATCCCGTAAAATCAAATATTTCCCACGGAAATTTGGAAAAACCCAAATCCACGCAGCATCTAGTTTTTGATAAAATAAAAATTCCATAATTCGCACTATTATAATGATTGGACTAGAAAAAAAATATGGGAGGTTTCACTCGCGATTTGGCACCAGCACCACTTTCCGTCAAAGCCATGATGTTGTGTAGCGTTTCGATAAGCTATCTTGCAGAAATCGACAGAGTTGCCTCCATTCCGCCCGCTTCCATTCACTGCGAATCAATCGTCACTTTCATACCTTATGCAAAGTATAGGCAGGGCAAGGCCTGGCCGCGGTAGGTTTGAAACACAGGTTTGAAAGAAAGAATGAAAAAAAAACAGTTTATTCACCAGTGGTGACAGACAAAACTAGATACAAATGTAACACTTTCGTCTGTGACACCACCTAGAAAGGGTGTACAGCTCAGCGTTGGCGCTGATTTTCAGCTGTGACCCTGGGTGACGTCACAATATCGTCGTTAGGGAAGAGCAATATTGAGAGCAGCAGTCTCAGAAGTTGAATTGATTGCTAACCTACGCCAGCAAAAAGTAAAGCCATGCCTCTGCTCTTACTCTTCAGTCGTTGAGAACTTGCTTTTTCCTATTTAAAAAAAACTTATTCACGTTTCTTCCACATTCTCTGTATCAAGAACACGAGAGTTCGCAACGTGTGTACAACTCGTAAATAAATCAATGAACCCTTTGAATTCATTCAATTCGTTAACGCTAATTTATACGGTACTATGGCATAAACAGAATATAAGGTGAATTTGCGTGGAAAATAGAAATTGAATGGGACTTCGTTCGGTCTATAGCTTTAAATAATGCTCCTTTAAACTTATTACAGCTATTAAGAGGTCCAATTGTCTAAGAAAATCGTAATAATTTGGCAGTTTAAATCGTATAACTCGAACTGTTTATGGAGTTCATAGTTCATACATGCATTTTGATGTGCAGGCATCTACGAACTCCATAAACAGGTCGAATTATACGTTTGACAAACGATTACGATTTCCTTACACAATCGGGGGGCAGTTGTCAGATTGTAAATAGTTATTTGTTCTACAAGAGTGAAAAGTTGTTTTTTAACCGCGTGCTCAATTTTGATGACCGAGCAAGCGAAGGATTCTAAAATTGAATCACGAGCGGAGCGAGTGATTCAAAAATTAGAATCCTGAGCGTCAGCGAGGGAATCAAAAGAGCACGAGGTGAAAAATCTTTTCACTCGAGTGCAACACGTAACTTTTCATCCCACCTCAGCGAGGAAATGACTAAATGCAAAAAAAATCACAAGGTAACTTTTCATCCCACCTCAGCGAGGAAATGACTAAATGCAAAAAAAATCACAAGATTAAATTCAATTCTGTTAATTTCTTCGTCACTAGAATCACTCATTTTAGGTTTTTCCCCTATTTTCAATTTTCTTGTTTTTAATCGGTTTTAATTTTAAACAATATGACGTGAAAGAAAATGGTGCGCGCAAAGCAAATTAAAAAAGTACACCAAGAAGGTTACGAGTGTGAGTTTTTAACAAATTAAAAACGATTGTATGGAAATTCGGCACCATAGAGGTACAAGTAAATAGGTTTTAATGATATTTTGAATTCACAAACTTCATAGACGAGTGATATTTACTAACGTGCACACGATGTTCTAAATTCAATTTACTTTATCCTCTAGAGGATAATAACGGCTTTTACCATCAGATATCGAAGAATAAAAATACTCTTTCCGAGATGGTGGGATGAAAAATATGTTTTGGTATTTGCGCACTAAAATTCTCTAGCACTTCTGGCAATATAATATGGGTGGTCTAGTATATTATGTAAGTACCTAGGTACGCTTATAAATAAAAAGGTGAGAATATTTTTATTTCTGCAGACATGCAGATAAGAAATAAAAGCATTCAGCAATATATATTTTAATACATCTAAATATATAAAAGGAAAAGGTGAATCAACTTGACTGATCTATCAACGCACAGCTCTAACCACTGGAGGAATAGGGTTGTTTGGCATGCAGACGGCTATTATGACGTAGACATCCGCTAAGAAAGGATTTTTGAAAAGTCAATTCCTAAGGGGGTAAAATAGGGGTTTGAGGTTTGCGTAGTCCACGCGGACGAAGTCGCGGGAATAAGCTAGTAGAATAATAAAATAGTAATAATATATTTCATAGAATTTAACAATAGCTCATTTGAACAGAAGTCAGAAACATAGTTTTTGGGGTAGGTATCGAAGACAAGGTATGCTTAACTTCTTTCGTCAGTCCATCTGACCATTAGCTTGTTTGTGAGTCTTTATTATTAGGTATGATAACATAGCAATTTTGATATGAAAAAAATATGAATTGATAAAAAATAACGTAATTTAAGGCTGTACTGTACTGTAATAATTTTGCACACTGCTACTAGCAGTGAATTGTGAACGGCACTAATTATAAGATAACAACTGTTGTTACCCACAATTTAGCAATATAAAAAATTTGAATTTGAATTTGAATTTGAACGGATCGTGTAGAATAAATAGCTTTAAAAAACGTTTCGTCGTAATAGTCCAATAAAAAGTTGAAAGAATGTTGTAAGAATGCTTAACAGAGTTAAATATTTTGCATTCACGATGAAAATAACTAGTTGGAGCATGTGACCTCGTTGACAGACCCAAGCGAGTTCAAGACATAATAAAAAAGTCATTGTACGTTTGCATCATAATGTTGTCATTTAAGGCAGTATCGTTTCTATGGAAAAGGACGATCTTTGAATTGATATTGCGTTAAATGTTTTTACTCCTCGACCATCCTAGATTATACTTATATTGCAAATAATAGCTCAGGAACAGAGTCAAATGCTAGTCATTACAACATTATCTTCTTCTTTCTTCTTATATAAAAGAACATGAATTGCTATTAATTAGTCTCGCTTAAACTCTGAAACGGCTTCACAGATTTTAATGGAATTTTTTGTGTATGTTTGATTGGGTCCTGGGACGGTTTATATTCACAATTGGAACCGGTAGGTGGCGCTGCAATCGGTTTCTAGATTCAGGGCAGGACAACGTCTGCCGGGCCATTAGCTTTTAATAGAAGCTCCATTCGACTCAGCCAACAAATTAAATTTGGTATAAACGTAAGGAACAGCCATATCGTTTTACAACCTGATTGTAAATGATGATGCAGTCCAAATCCATACCCCTTAATAAAATATCCCTAGAAAAAAATGTGTTCATTAAAATTTTAACATATTTAGATCAACGAAGAAAATAATAAGCCGCAATCAAAAGAGTTGACTTTCTACCATTCATAATATGAATCTAAAACAGTAAGTAAAACCGCTTAACTTATAACAAAACCACTAGGAAACCAGCAGCCCACGCCCACTTTCGTCTTCTTACGGAAGCAGCAATCTATGTGATTAAATCGAGGAGTCTAAGTCTTCTGAATCGGTGGGCGGACCCGGGTCGCCCACTTCACACTCATGGTGGAAAGAAGCACGAGGCGAATTTATGATAGCTCGTTTGGAACATAAATTTACAAGCTAAATGGACTCTTTAACGATGCCGTGATAAATCGCCGACACGTGCCATGGCGTATGGGACTTTACAATTGCAGAGAACATAAAACATATGGGAGACACGGAGCACAGAACTCTGATAGATAATGTTTTGTTACATCAACTCACTGATTTCATCAGCCTGTATGCGTCCAGTTCCACTGATGGAACATTTTGGATATGCATTTTGAGAGTGCATCAGCGACTCTACAACGGGTTCGAAAAGAAAATTTGAGACCTAAGGCTCGAATCTGCTTATTAAGTGAGAAATCTGTCATTTTCCAAGTATATTTTTTTCCATACAGACAAACTAGCTTGTGTCTCGTAGTTGTGTTTCTTTTTTTATCTTTATTTAAGATCTTACAATAAGTACCTACTTACCGGTTTCTCCTCAGCAGTAGACCATAGAAGACACCACATGCTGTTTTTCAAAAGCACCGGGCGGTTATAATAGAGGTTGTTATTTTAAACTAAATATTTAAATTGATTTTTTCTTTACCAGTAGAGAACGGATGTTGGAATATCAGCAGGTCCATTTGCGACTTCATCATATTAAATTAACAGTTTTATTTCCTAATCATATTTGACTAATGTGGTCGTTTTTCAAGTAAAGTTGCGGTACTTTAGCACGGTTTCATCCAAGTAATTTCTCCAGTTGAAGGAATTTAAACTATAATTTATGTATGTATTATATTTAATTTATAAAAAGCGTTTTCTAAATTTGGCCCATTACTAAAATTACTTAGATATATATCGCACTCTGAATACCTAATCATGAGAACAATACGGCCAAATGCTGAAAATCACAACCTAAGACATGAAATTACTGCCCAACTCAACTGCTTTAAAATGATCAAAGCCGAGCAGGAAATAGATAAAAAATGAAAATTGTAGAAGAGATAATAATTCAGATTTCAGAACCACAAAAATAGTTGAAGCGCCGTAGGGTGATGATGTTAATGGTAAAATACATTGATGATACACATTTTGCAAAATAATTCTTACAAAATGCAGACGACTGCAATTTAAAAGAGCAACCACCGAGTTTCTTGCTGGTTATTTTCGGTAGGAATGGCATTCCGAACCAGTGGTAGATTCACTTGACGATACAAAAGCATTTTTAATAAGTTTATTTGAATAAAACAATATGAGTTTGAGTTTGAGTTAAAACGGAAGTGAGAGGTAGAGTCATTGGCCGATAATTCATCGTGGAAAAGAGACTTATTTCGCTAGCATTCCGAAGCAGTGATTCGTTTCGAGTTTTATTGACGACAATGCGACGTTCGCAAACGATTCTTTCCGTCCAGCTCAAATCACTGCCCGTCTTCGCCGGATGGAGTACGATCGTCCCCAAATACTGACAAGGACATTTCTATCTGAATTTATTCATACGTGGCGGTAACCAGTGTAGGGTCACCAACTGCAAATAAAACAACAAATCGATAAAGAGGAAGCAAAACAAGTGTTTTTATTACACGCACAACAGACCTCCAGCTGGATGTTTAAGTGCGGAAACCTGCCCAGTAGAAAGAAGAAGAAGTGTTTAAATACACAGGTGAGAAATAAAGAAAATCACCCCTGTCCCCACTACCAAAAGTTAACTGGAAGAGAATACCTCTAGGTATTAAGTTCGCCTTTGTACATTGTATTTCATGTGCAATAAAGACTTTAAAACAAACAAACAAAATCTCAGTTAGCCAGAAACTCGGCCAGAAATTGAAAAGCTGTAAAGCTCAAGTTTCTTACTAGGAAGAAATATGGCCTTTGCTTCTTCATAGAAAGCAATATTGCAAATTCCAACGAGATATTTCGAAATGTGATATAATCCATTGATAACTAACTCAATTCTGCAGGCACACAGTTTATCAATACCTGGGTGATGTAGTGATCCAAACTACATCATAACCATCAACCACCTCCAAACTGTATCTTGAAGTATAGAGATCGATAAAGTTCCACTGAAGGCCATTTCTTCTCCCAAAAAAAGCTCGGCCATAATTGGCACCCGCGTTCCGAAACGTCCAGTATCTCCTTAGTCCTATTCTATCAGAATCAGACCATGTGCATACTGCACCTATCTCCTGAAATATGACTATGGCTATTGTATTATACCTACATGCTGCGGCCGACGAGGTCCCGGGTCGCAAGCATTGGGTTTTTCTGACAAGAAATTCTCACAAGCCCAGAGTAAGAAACTGGGCGGTGTTTCACCCCCGTGCCTCGAAGAGCACGTAAACCCGTCGGTCCTGCGCCTGATCTCTCTCCGGTCGTGTCGGATATTCCGTCCTATCGGGCTATGAGAGTTAAATAACAAAGGGTGCACTTGTGTCTACGCACAAACTTGTGCACTATAATATCTCCCGCGCAGATGGCAATGCTCTCTGGAGATAGGCCGCCGTGGTCGAAATTCGGTCGGGAGGACATTATTTGCTACATATGTAATTATGTAAGGTTACTTGAGAAGGCCATGTCTTGTCCCAAGAAAGCAAAGACCGCTGGCAACCGCGAATATGATGCGTTGAAATAGGCAACGTCCGGCGACCCACGTGCGCCCACGCGCCGACCTATGATACAATATTTAGAACAAATCTTGCATGTCGTTTATGCAATTACTCCTGTCGGGCTGTCGGCTCCGCCATCGGTATTGACTTATGTGCTTTTGTGCTGCAGAGAGATAAGATAACTGCCGGACACGCGAGGATGGTGCATATATAAATAATGTGCTCTAGAGTCGTTATTTTTGTTAAAGGAATGTTTTCTAGGTAATGCAAATTGATACCTATGGTCTACCAAGAATTTAGAATAGCTGAATGCACATTTATTTAACAAACTTGGTATTATGGTCTTTGTTCACACTTCAGACCTAACTCAACAGATAAAAGCTTTGGTTTAGAAAAGGCAAAGAAAAGGTCACAATAGTGAAATAATAATTTAGGGTGAAAATACAGATATGGCAGAACAGAACAAAACATTGGCTCGCTACCCACGCTGTCTTATATGGAGCTGCACCAACCTGCTCGACACGACAAAGCGTGTGCCCCATTCTTCGCGGGCATTTCGCGCTGACGTTTCGTCATGTCCTGCCAGTTAGTGTGTTTAAAATTAAAATATAATATAAAATTAAAATACCTGATGCCCCTCCCGATTGTGTGAGGAAATCGTATCTAATCGTTTGTCAATCGGATAATTCGACCCATATACCTAAGGTGTTCATAGATGCCTGCATAATCAAAGTGCCTGCACGTCAAAAACCATGTAGTATGAACTCTAAACAGTTCGAGTAATACGTTTTAAGCTGCCAAACGATTACGATTTGCATAAACAATAATAATTGGGCCTCATAAGCTCGACGTTGCGACTTGCACCGTTTGAAATTACTTGAACGTGCTAGACTCATACAAACGAAGCTTGGTTCATAGTTGAATCAATCAAACTCAATTAAACTTTGTAGACACGCTTTAGAAACTAATATTTTGTGTCCGGTGTTTGCCAGAATTTCCGTAAAAATGTACTTATAGTTATAGCTATAATACAAACAAGAGGCTCCTTTTTATCGTTTTGCCTTTGCATCTTATCCTGTCGATATAAATAAAACCTATCCTTGGAAATGTCATTTGAGTGGAGTTCTATAGATTTGCAAAACGCTGCAAGTCTATACATAAATATTCACACACTAGAGGATGCTCGCGACTTCGTTCGCGTGGCATAAGTTTTTAATTCCCACAGGCACTCCTTAATTTTCCGGGATAAAAATAAGCCTATGTCACTATCTAAGTCCTCAACTAAGTATACCCATGCAAAAAATCACGTTGACCCGTTGCTCTATTTCGGCGTGATTGAAGGATAAACTCTCTATTTGACGTCCTTGGGAATAGAATTGTATCACGTATTTTTTCATTTCAGTCCGAAATCCCAAACACCAAGTTTCATAGCTACAGCTTGAAAAATGACGGACTTTCCTACAAACTTTCAACCCCTGTTTCAGCCCTATGGGGGTAGAATTTTCAAAAATGGCGATACACGTATTTCTTCATTTTGAACCGATAGCTCAAATACCAAGTTTCATGGATATAACTTGAAAAATGACGGACTTTCATACAAACTTTCAACCCCTATTTTACCCCTTTGGGGGTGGAATTTCGAAAAATCCTTTCTTAGTGGATACCTACTCTTCACAAAGAATATACCCTCCAAATTTCATGTCTCTAGCACCAGCGGTTTGGGCTGTGCGTTGATATATAAGTCAGTCAGTCAGGACTTTGAATTTTATATATATAGATGACATACTACACATAAATATACATAAATATACACACACAAGTAATATGTTAATAGCAATAATAATAGCTGTAGAGATTTCTTTAGAAATATTTTATCGGTTATTTGATTTATTGTTTTACTTTGTTCATAAAATTATTATTGTTGACAATAATTGTCATTTTGTATGAGCGCGTTTTTTTATTGTGAGCGTTTTTTTTATTTTTTATAAAACGACATCTATATACTTCTATACTAATATTAAGCGAAAGTTTGCATGGATGGATGGATGTTTGTTACTCAATCACGCCAGAACGGCTGAACGGATCTGAATGAAATTTGTCACAGAGATAGATTATAGTCTAGAACTCTGGTATAATCTCAGAATACATAGGTTACTTACTTTTTCATCCCACCATCTCGGAAAGAGTATTTTTACTCTTCGATATCTGAAGGTAAAAGCCGTTATTATCCTCTAGAGGATAAAGTAAATTGAATTTAGAACATCGTGTGCACGTTAGTAAATATCACTCGTCTATGAAGTTTGTGAATTCAAAACATCATTAAAACCTATTTACTTCTACCTCTATGGTGCCGAATTTCCATACAATCGTTTTTAATTTGTTAAAAACTCACACTCGTAACCGTGTACTTTTTTAATTTGCTTTGCGCGCACCATTTTCTTTCACGTCATATTGTTTAAAATTAAAACCGATTAAAAACAAGAAAATTGAAAATAAGTGAAAAACCTAAAATGAGTGATTCTAGTGACGAAGAAATTAACAGAATTGAATTTAATCTTGTGATTTTTTTTGCATTTAGTCATTTCCTCGCTGAGGTGGGATGAAAAGTTACCTTGTGATTTTTTTTGCATTTAGTCATTTCCTCGCTGAGGTGGGATGAAAAGTTACGTGTTGCACTCGAGTGAAAAGATTTTTCACCTCGTGCTCTTTTGATTCCCTCGCTGACGCTCAGGATTCTCAATTTTAGAATGCTTCGCTTGCTCGGTCATTAAAATTGAGCACGCGGTTAAAAACAACTTTTCACTCTTGTATAACAAATAACTATTTATCCCGGAAAATTAAAGATTTCCCGCGGAAACCAAATAACCTCAATCCACGAGGACGAAGTCGCGGGTATAAGCTAGTATATTAATACATTACCTACCTATGTCATGCCCAAATCGTAATTCGCCGAGTTATTAACTAAAAACAAACGTGCGGTTTCCCTCTTACCCAATGAAACGAACCTTTGTATTTATTATTTTCAGAATAGCTTGTAGAAATCAAACATAATCTTCCTGACGACGATTCTATTTCCCTCCAAGACGCGAACTGTCGTCAGAGCTGATATGAAAGTAGTAAGTCAGCCGGCATTCCTGAACTTATGGCATCATTAAAACCCGTAGGTATTTGTCGGATGAACGTTCAACGCTCCTATAAATGGCCACGGACCTTGATGTTGAAAGCGCGGAGCGATATTATATTAAAATCATACTGCATACTAATATTATAAATGCGAAAGTGTGTTTGTTTGTTGGTTTGTCCTTCAATCTTGCTGCAACGGATCGACGTAATTTTTGATATGGGTTGAGGACCCGGACAGTGACAAAGACTACTTTTTATCCCGGAAAATTAAAGAGTTCCAGCGGGAATAAACAAACTTAAATCACGCGGGCATCAGCTCTAAAAGACATTGGATAAGTATTTTTGCAATTTTTTACTTCCAATGTAGATAGATAGATAAGTAGATAGATAAATTCTTTATTGCCACACATAAATTACAGAAAAAACTTAATTATAAACAAAATACAGAAAACAACACGTGCGCAAGGGCGGTCTTATCACTAAAAGTGATCTCCTCCAGACAACCCATTTCATAAGGAAAATTAAAAAGAAGCGGGAAAGTGCAACAATAAACATGCAATAATTATATACTACTTAAACTATACATACTAATAATACATAAATAAACTAAATTAATAAATATAAACACATATACAAAATATGTAGCAGTACATAAACTTACATTCAAAAAAAAAATACTTAAATATTCTAAGCACATTGGAAAGATAATATTCCTTTACACGACTCTTATATATGTTTAAAGACTTTGCCTGCCTAATGCAGATAATGTAGATAATCAAAGATTTATTTAAAACATTGGTTTGTATTAATTGTTAATTTAAAGTAGGTAGGTATTAACGCAAAAAATCACAATCAAGACTCAAAAAGGCACCGATGCTGTTGCGGAAATGTCAGTTTCTTTACATACGAGTAATTTATCTGAATATGCAATAGTATATTTCATTACAAGTGTGGAAAGGCTGTCATTGCAAAGAGTTCCGACAAATGTCTACCCGAACCGAGGCGCAGCCGAAAGCGAGGGTTGACAGTCGGAACAAGTTGCAATGACGGTTCCGCACGTGTACTGAACGACTATTTTTAATACAGTTGCGAAAAAATGAAGCAATTTAATCAAATAAATATTATAAATGCGAAAGTTTGGATGGATGTATGGATGTTTGTTACTCAATCACGCTCCAACGGCTGAACGGATCTGGATGAAATTTGGCACTGAGATAGATTATAGTTTGGAATAACACATAGGCTACTTTTTATCCTGGAAAATTAAGGAATTCCCGCGGAAACTGAAAAACCTCTATCCGCGCGGACGAAGTCGCGGGCATCAGCTAGTAAAATAATAAAAACACAATAAACTCAACTAACTTAACATTTATTTCTTATAAAAGTTATAATTCACATATATTACATTGAAAGTTACAGTTTTTTATACTAACTGGGGAAGTTTTAGGTTGCATATTTACTGTTTGAGACAAACTATTATTAATTTCGTATGATTGTTCATGTATATTTGTCATACTTTGGGCGCTTCTTCATTGGACGGCCCGGCCCCGGCCCGGCACCGACACCGACATTAGTGGACGCATAATTGTATGAAGTTGTATGGCACGCTGTCTCACTGGGCCGGCCCGGCGCCGGCATGTCGGCGCCGGCGCCGGCATGTCGTCGGCAGCAAGTCTCCCACTGGTGTCGGGCCGGCATCGTTACGCATGTGTTGTGTACGCATACAAACGTCCATGTGGGCGTGCGAGTGACGTGATCAATGACCCAGCCCTTGACTGCGATTTCACCTGATGGTAAGTGATGATGCAGTCTAAAATGGTAGCGGGCTAACCTGTACAGGCATGGCAGTTATATTAAACCCATACCCCTATTCGGTTTCTACACAGCATCGTACCGGAACACTAAATCGCTTGGCGGCACGTCTTTGCCGGTAGGGTGGTAACTAGCCACGGCCAAAGCCTCCCACCAGGCCAAACCAGGGAAAATTCAGAAATTATAAATTCCGAAATTGACCCTGCCGGGGATCGCACCCGGGACCTCCGCAAGTTGAGCCACGGAGGTCGTCAATTTGTTATACGCTGCCATCGCTCTTGGCTCACGCGGTTCGCAGCTTGTCGGTGTCGGTGTCGGTGTCGGTCAATGAAGAATGTAGGTGCCGGTGTCGTGTCGTTGAATACTGTCGGTGTCGGTGCCGGTGCCGGGCCGGGCCGTCCAATGAAGAAACGCCCAATGGCGTTTGCTAGTTGATGGAGTTGGATCTGATGAATTATCATTATCAACGAAGGTAGATGGACGAACGTTCTCTGCAACATGTGAAGGAGACGGACTGGACCTTAAATTAATGGAGTGTGTGATTTTTTTCCCAGTTTCTAGTTTGTTGCATTTTCAGCATACTTTTTATCATCGAAAACCTCGACCATAACGTAGAAGGTTTTAATTTTGCTGAGAGTTCGGAGAAGTATGCCAACATAACATTTTCTGAAAAACTATTTGCTTTTTTCTCTTCTCTCCACGCAATAAATTCGTCGTATGTAGATATATAGCGACTTTTTGACTTTTCCGGTAAAATGTTCTCCAAAGCATTTTGTGCAATTATACTGAGTTCCGGTGGTGTTAATTAAAAAAAACTACGGTCGAAATTACTCATTTTGTGCAACAAACAACTAAACTCGCAAAGTAAATTTCTGAAAAATGGCGCCAACCGTAGAATATAAGCAGAGTTTTTTTTTCTTCACCCATTCTGGTAGGCAAAGGGAACTATGCCCATACAGCCAAGTCTTCAGTAGAATTTTTTTATTGATATGAAATGAAAATGAAATTTAATGACATGAAATGAAATGAAACCTAACCAAACTCATTCAATCAAATCATTAAATCTGATATTGAAACAAATTAGTAGCTTCTTTTTAGAAATATACGTATTTGCATGAATCATAAAAACTTCTATGAATTTTTTTAGTAAAAACTTCATGGTTGGTTTTTCTTTTTAATAGACATTATTTTGACAGTTGGGAAAGAGAACGCACGAGTTCGGGAAAGGTAAAAAAAAAGCACGAGTATGTAATAGCCCACATCCCGAACGCTATACGTCCCTGCAATACGCCACTTTTTGAGCAACTGTATTAAAAATTATTTATCATTCATACATGAATAAATTCAATTAGGAAACAAATTTATGGTAATGAAGTCGCGGTTAGATACCGTTTTGTCAGGTGCACATAAAATAAAATGCACTATTAATTTAGTTTAATTATCCGTATCCACACCAAGCACATCCTCAAGGCTCCGGCTACAGCCTGCAACTTTGAGAGCACCATCGATGTATGTACCTAAATGAAAATACTTGTAAGTATATGGCAATCTCAGAATTTAGAGTTGCCGTGTGGCGTTTATGAAACTGACGATATCTTGGAAGAGCTTACATTGGAAGATAACCTTGCGTGAGTTGCGTCGTTGATAGTAATAGGGATGATGCCTATATCAAAAATAAATTATTTCTAACTGATTAGTAAAATAATAAAGGGTCTTCCAAAAGACCTAAAATTCACATCCTCGGTTAATTTTAAGATTGATAACCATTTTAAAATATAGATTAAAGAAAAAAAGTGCGTTGAATTTTATGACGTCACAACTGTGAATTTCATACAACTTCCATACTAGAAGTGCGTTTTTAAGTTCGATAAAGAGTTGCTGATTTGATTGAGTTGTCATCATCCCCATTGGGCTGTGCAATTGCATTTAAACATAATGCGAAGAATAAGATGCGAGCAGCTGGTAATATAGGTGGAAGTTATTCTCTCCAGCGAACACAAGTCACAACATACAAACGTAGTTTGATTCTATTATTTATCAGTGTACTTTGTGGTTTGTTAGATTTCCTGCTCAGACTGATTTTCCACTCAAATAGCTTATATAATATTATGTTAACTTTGAAGGTTGTAAGAGCGTACTATGTCTGCACAACTTTGCTTGGTAGGTATAAGAATTAGAATCAAACTTCGATTTTAATGAGAGCGCTTTGGAATGTGTAAATAAGTGAAGTCAAGAGTCAGGAGCTAAATCAGTTCTAACTTCCGAACTGGAGCCATACTTCGAACGCTTATAGCAGTATTAAAGCAATAGTACTCAAAATGATAGATTGATGTCACGAACTTTGACGTTCCTAAAATAAGGATTATAATTCTAGAACACGAAAATCAACAAGAATGAAACAATATGGTTTTATGCGCTGGCAGTATGGCCCCAGCTCAGCCTATCCTAAATCCTTAGCCTTGCTGTTGTTGTATATGTGCTTTGCGAGCAAAACATCGATAATGACGGGGCACGCCTGATTGCCCAGTATGGACTCTAGTGACTCTACCATTGATTTTGCATGAGCGTGACGAGCAAAAAATAGAAGTGCAGAATTGAAATTATCATATTTCACCGTACTGTATAAACAATTTGTAAACCGTAAACGCTTGCATTCTCAGGTGTTGTAAGTATCACGTGTCTATATTCTGTGAGCTATTGTTAATAACTCATCTTAAAGAGTTATAGGTTAAGAGCTGCGGAACACCACTATTGTGCATTGTAGAGTCAACGTCGTGCATGTAGAGTCAACATCTCCTGAAGATGCTCCGGTGTCGGAGTGAAACGTACGTTGAGGGTATTTTGGAAGATTTATGTGGTGTGGAGAATATCGCGGGCCGCAAGTTCAAGATACGCACTGTACCACTTAGAATTAAACTTCTAGATTTTTCAAATCGCTTGTAGCCGTTATGAAGTGAAGTAATTATCCATCCAAAATAAAAAACCGGCAAAGTGCGAGTCGGACTCGCGCACCGAGGGTTCCGTACAAACCTGTAGCAAGTTTTACGATTAATGAATTTAATGAACCGCAAAACTAACTTTGTTTGTAGAGGTTTTCTGTTAATATCAAAAAAACTATGCTAGTTAGAGCATTGGCTATAGTTTTCCTGTAAAATATACATAAATTCCTATTGACCATAATTATTTCAGATTTTTCGATTGGTAAACTCCGGAGATAAGGGGGGGGGGGAACGGTATTTTTTTTGACTTTTTCCCCGATAAATCAAAAACTATCATGACTAAAAATAATTAAAAATCTGTTTTAGAATGTACAAAGTAAACCCTTTCATATGATACCCCACACAGTACAGTTATCTCACTTTTAAATTTCAACCCTCCGATTTTCCCCCCTTTTTAAATAAGAACAAAAATAATTTCCAATTTTTTTTAATTCCAGTGTCTTTGGGCCACTAATATACACAACTATTCCAAATTTCATGTCGATAGCTTCGGTAGTTACTGAAATAATCGAGTGTGCCGGACGGACAGACAGACAGACGGACGGAGAAAGTCGCACCATAAGGGTTCCATTTTTACCATTTTAGTAGGGAACCCTAAAAACATAAACTTACAAACATATCTACAAAGATCAAAACTTTCACAATTATAAGTAAGATCTTATATGTACCTACCAAATAAAGAAGGAAAACTAAATACATTTTCTTCATGATTCCAAAAGCTTGTTCGGACAAAGACGTAACACCGCTAATCATAAACTCTACTCGCTATTATCGACATCAATATTAATGCACCATTAAGTCGTAATTCATTCCTCCAAGACCATTAACTTGTAAATACTTGACAGCTTGTATGTAATTGCAACTATTAAATTTCATACCGATAAACCGATTAGCTTTATTACTATGGGAAAAATTATATCGGAGCTTATTAAAATGTTTCATACATTTTTTATGGACGTTAATAATGTAGTTTTATTTTTTGTATCCTAACAGGTTTGTTTGTGGTAACGATCTCTTAACCTACTTTTCTAAATACTATAGGTAATATATGATTAGGTAATTATGAATGCAATTTATTATCAAGATATTTTATAGATAATAGATATATATTCTATTAGTTTATCAAAAAAAAGATATGGTGGTGTAAGGTAGGATAGGGTCAATTTGGGAATTAAAGATTTCTGAATTGTCTCCGGTCTGGACTCTGGTGGGGGGCCTCGGCCTTATAGTTACCGGCAAGCAATTTAGCGTTCCGGTACGATGCCGTGTAGAAACTGATTAGGGTTATGCCGTATGAGTTTAATAATACTGCCATTATACCCCTAACGGGTTAAAAAACTAGTATTTTTTTTTGGTAAATCAACATAAGGATTTGAGCTCAGAGCTCTGCGCGTCGTATGAGCGATTCATTTTCCCGATACTTCTCATAGCAATGAACTTCTAAGCTTAGATTTAGGACAGCTGCAGAAGCGCTAATAACAAACTAACTAAAGGCACAAATGAAATAGGTAAAAGTTAAGTACTTTTCGGAGTTCTAATTTATTTCTATGACTTACCAGTGCGATATCCAGCGTTGGACAAATAGGTGGCGAAGGTGTTGGACTCGTGCTTTGCTTGCCACATCGGTGACGAACAGTTATCATTGTTTGTGTACACATTGTGATTGTGGGCGTAGACACCAGTCAGGAGAGAGCTCCTGTGAACAAAATAGAAATGAACTCTACGTGTACATATGCCCCCCGATCATGTAAGAATGGCCGATCAAACGTTAAAGATCGTCGTCAAAGTAAAATAAACCATAACATCATTAAATTAGAGCTCAGTTTCTTGTCCCCATTCTTATACGTTTAGGTATGTACGATACTCTAACGTATTGGATACACGAAATTGAGCTCTAATTCAATGCAGTTATGGTTTATTTTACTTTGACGACGATCTTTAACGTTTTGATCGGCCATTCTTACATGATTGGGGGGCAGATTCTGTTAAAAAGAAAGCAAAGTAAAGCCTTGATGTATAAAAACAAAATGCATCTTACATCGTATCCCGAACTTATATATTGAATGTGGGGGACAGCCGAACAGACAGACAGAGGAGCAAGGACAAAATTTTTCTCTAAATTAAAATCTGAGCCTGAGTAGTAAGAAATGCTAAGAAAACACAGATAAATTAAATTTTATGGACGTATCGGGAGCACGAGTGGTCTGGACTTCAAATTAAGACGGTCCACATTATCTAGTTGTTCGTATCCTCTATTGATAAAGCGGAACAAACGACCTATTCTCCTTTATCGTTGCTAACCCCTATAATCATACTCGCATAATACTTGTAGTAAGTTGCTTTTAACTATGAAAGCGTTTTACGTTTTATAGCGAATGAAGTAGGTATCTCTCTCCGCGTCCTCATTTCTGAGGGCCTTGAGCTAAATAACGGTAAGGGTTTTCTTAGGATGGACTCCGGTAGTTGAATATGACTCTTAAGTTTGAAAATTATCAGAATTATTATCAAACTAGATGATGCCCACGACTTCGTCCGCGTGGATTGAGGTTTTTAGTTCCCGCGGGAATTTTATAATTTTCCGGGATAAAATGTCTAGCCTAGTCAGAATATAAGCTATCTCCATTCTAAATTTCAGCTCAATAGAGCCCAGCGTGAAGGAGTAACAAACATACAAACTTTCACATTTATTATAATGTTGGTGATAGGTACCTAATAACTGGATCCGGCGGCTTACCGTGCTCTCCGAGGCACGGAGGAAACAAAAAGTCTACAATCAACTGAATTGCACTGTCGCTCCTAGGTCACTCAACTTATCACTTCGCTGACCCACCACTGAGCACAAAGCTCCTCTCAGAACTCGTCCTTCTAAGTAAAAAATTATGCATACCTTGATGGACAGCACATTGGTGTTGTTGTATAGGCGTGTCGAAACTCTGCTCCAGCACTCCTGATAGCTTTCATTGTACGTGGCATGAAGTTCAAACTACCCAGCTCCACATCTTGATCATCCGTTAATATGAGTATTATATTAGGCTTCTTCTCCCTTGGCTGAGGATACGGAATAAACCCACCAGATTGCCATTTATTAGTTGTCTTAGGTTTGAACCTAGTGGTATTCTCTCGAACCGTCGATGCTCTATCAGGTGTTTTATTTTGATTCACAGTTTTCCTTCTATCAGTAACTTTTTCAGTATTGCTTTTGTTAAAATGCTTGTCAGTTTTGCGAGGTTTTTCATCTCTCTTGTACGGATCAGTTCGGTTAGACTTGTATTCATCTGAGGAATGAGATTCGGAACCTCTCCTTCTGTCCCGTCTTACTTCATGATCCCTTTCCCAAAATCGACGACGATCGCCACGGTATCTTGAACTATTCCTGTGCCTCAAATATCTCCTTTCAGGTAAATCTGTCAACGTTCCATTAAAAGTCGTCCGATTTCGATTATTTTCTTTGTTTTTCAATTCCCTTGCTCGGGAATCGTCGTCTTCCAAAGAGTCTCTTTTGGCGGTTATAAGGAGGAAATTCCACGTTAAAAGTAGGGATATGATTTTAAAATTCATTTTAAACTAGTATTTTAATTGTATCACAAATATAAAACTTATATGAAGTGTGTTAGTACTTATGCTTTATCTAATATTTCTCGATAGACTTTCATGTTTTCAGCATTTGAAGCACCCACGAAAAACGTTCCCGCATTCCATTAGCCATCATGCTTTACCTGAAACAAGCAAACATACAATGAATGTTTTATAATACGGCAACCAGTACACAGATCGATCTACATTTGAGTCTGGAACATTGCCTAGACTGAAAACATGATTTAATCATAGGAATTCAAACGAGTTTGATCATTATTTTTGATTCATTCTGCGATAAAAACGTGTAAATATTTAAACTTTCCAAGATAAGAATATTGGGTTCACTTACAAGCAAAAATTATTATTAGGGTTCCTATAGCAATAACGGCGCTAAGGTACTGAACTCATATGAGAAAGCTGATAATTTGCTGCAGTAGATACCAATAAATATTTACGAAGCAACTTTATTACTGTTTACTGCTATAATAATAATTAATATAATATTTTGTTGCTACAGCAATAGTAAATTGAAGCATTTTGTGGCAATTTATCAGTTGTCCAATCACGAGGTAGCTTTTAGCATGATTAAACTTGTTAAACTTGCATGGGTCCGAGAACCTTTCCTTACATAATAAACGGCTCCTTTCCCTTCAATTTCAATGGATTCATTTAAATGCCAATTGATTTGGATTTTACTGAATAACTTTCTCGGAATTTGGAAAAACGCTTGATTGGGTTTCTTTGTATTGAGTAATTATGTCCCTTTTCACCAAAATTTTCCTGGAAATTAAAATGACGAAGTGTTTGAGGCGAAAAAATTTTGAGGCCCGCCATTACACATTATACCTACTCGTATCTAATATGTATGCTTATATTAAGTTAACCAAACAATCGATCACAAAGTCCTACATAGGTCACCAACAAAAGCTCAGATAAGTAAATAAATGAAGACCATCTTGTTATGCGTGCCACCCCAGCGCGCGCGCCATTGATCTTGATTTATCGCCGTGCAGACCATGACGTAATTGATAGGGGCTCTGGACGATCGATACGGACAGCCGGCGGACAAGAATATGTTCCTAGATGCACTACTCTACTAACTTATACCTATTACTGCTGGTCGCTCATTACAGCCGAGACAAGACACTCCCCGTTCGTGGATTTCTCACTCTTTAATTTCGTATTCCTTGTACTTGTATTCGCCATGAAAATGTTGCAGAATGTTGTTAAATGTGCGATCAACAACTTTAGGCTCGGTATCTAGCAAAGCGAAGATGAGCAAAAATGTGTTTAGCGGACCAAGCAGGCTATTGATGGATGACGTGAATAATTATTAAGTAATTTACCAATAACAGATATGCACGCATCTCCTCCTCCACTTTGTTGGGTACCGAGCATAATACTATTACTTTGGTACCTATAACTAAAGCAGCAGTCAGCACTGCAGCACTTTCCTTCAAGCCATTACTGAACTCAACCTGACTGATGTAGAAGCTTTCATTTTATATTCACCAAAAGCTTTTTGTTATTCAGCTTTTACTCTTTCTGCCAGTACTTACCCATTTTTATACGTCTCTTTATAATATAATTTAACTTTTACGGTCTTTAAACGTAAAGAAATAAAAGAGATGTTTGTCTATTTAGATTTTAGAACTATCTATTAATTAAGTAGTTTCAAGATTACGTCATTGTGCGCTTTTTTGGTGATTCAAGCACACTCAAGTAAGAAGTCTCCAGCGGCTCTAATATTATGGTCAAACTTACACACAAAAAAGACAGGCTAATTGAATACTTTATCCACAATTTACCCAGAATTCGGAAAAACGAAAAACTACACTAAAGAAAACCGAAAGCGCTATCTAAAATTTAACATCGTGAATGCACCTTGGTACATTAGAAATGACGTAATTCATCGGGACCTGAAAATAGAATACGTCGACAAAGTCATCACCAAATTTGCAGAAGTCCACGATCATCGGCTTCACCATCACGTTAACGTAGATGCTGCTGTTCCTAGCAGCAAGTAGTATTGATCGGGAACTTTAGATAGTGGCGATCACAATAGATCGGCAACGGTCAAAGTGATACCGGGTCTCGACACAGAGCCCTGCAAAGCCGCATCAGCAAGAAAGAAGAAAGATCACGTTAACGTTGAGGCAATCCAGTTGCTCGACGTTTGGCAATTAGTGAGAAGACTAAAAAGGACAAACCCCTTTGAGTTAGTGCATAGTGATTAACGACTAGTGATAGTATAGTGATAGTGCTGCCTGAAAGAACACATGAACAAAGTGTCTATTTGCAACAAGAAATACTAAGATACTTCATTGGACAATTTCTTAGTACATAAGAAGCTAATAATATATAATAATAGCATAAGCTTTATAGCTTAGGTTAAAGAAAAATTACTTATTAGTCAAATAGTTTGGCTAGATTGTAATAATATATTGAGCACCCTTCATTGGTTTTGGGTACTCAATAACAGAAAAAAAACTATCTAAACTTTGTATAAAAGCTTTTGAGATGTCTAAAGCACCTAACACAAATTTTCCCAACGTTTCGGAAAAAGTCATATCTGCGTTGTTCACGGGTTGAACCAAGCGCAATGACCCGAATAGACTTTATTTGACAGTAAAAGTTGGGAAAAGTTTGAGGGTTGTTAAAAATGTGACTTTTTGTCTCTATAAAAATTTTATGGAGTCACCGACCTTAACTGTAGTAGTAAGTAAGTACATGAGTTATTATTTTAAGAAAAACGCTCCCCAGTAGACGTAAAAGTAGAAGTACTCACATTCGGTGCTTGGCTCATCCTTTTTATATACCCACTGGGTGGATACTGGATAGACGATTTCAAGAGTGTACATGATAGCTGTGAGCCGCTGGAAGCAAGCTGCATAAGACCGTGCCCTATAGAGAATTATACGGGAGACCTTCGTCCAGCAGTGAACGTCTATTAGTTGAGAGTTGAGACGACGATGATGAGGCACCGAAGTCTTCGTAAAATCAGAAAGAAAGTCCAGTAGAAACCCTCCCACCATTATCTGATTAATCGAAGGGAAAACGAATTAGGATTATGACGCAAAAAGAAATCAGTTGGAATCCTAAAAGCTTCATAGATTTAATTCATTCAAAACCTACTACAACAACATCAACTATCGGGTTGCAGGAATTGCAAAAACTAAAGTTTCCCGATGTAAACAATTGGTTCATTGACGCCTTACGGTCTTATGTTTTGTTTTCTAATCCATAACAATGTTGGTTATTGTTAATAAAGCTCGTTTGTTTCCGTGAAGAAAACGAGCTTTCTATTTACCATAATGAAACATGAAACAAAACATAGCTTGTATTACAGAGAGTAGGCGAAAATCATTAGAAAATTATTTGCTCAAACTATTACAATAGATGGTAATGTACATAAAAACTAATATAAATAACTAAGTAGGTATGCTATAACTAAGTTTAAACTTGTTGAGTACCAATGCTTTAACTTTATTTGCTAAAATAAATTTGTTTTAAACCGACAGAGTTATGAGGAAGACAAATATTGAAATTTTAATGTTTCGGATTTGCTTAAAATGCATTTAAATAACTTAAAATTCAAAAGAATTTAAACGGTTTTAAGAAAAAATAACTATTTCGTTTTTTACCTGGTCTTTATCGAGTGAGTAAGTCGTATAACTGAGGTAGTTTTCTTTTCACCGTTATTCAATTTTATTTCTAGAATCCTTCCGTCTATATGGTAATATAATAAACTAATCTTGTTCCTATGAGACGACCCTCAAAAGATAAAACCGCAATAAATTATTCAGTTTACTGAAAATTGATGCAACGTCTGTAACACGGTCAAATGGAAGAAATTCAGAAAATTATTTCAAATGGCTAAAATTATTACTTTAGCTAACAAAACAGATACTAAAGTTCATAAATCAGCACAAACACCCAAAAAGATTTTTCCGTGTAGAGATGTAGAGTCAGAATTTTTACGGCGTGCTTGCCCCCCGATTGTGTAAGAATGGCCGATCAAAACGTAAAAGTTCGCGCCAAAGTAAAATAAACCATAACATCATTAAATTAGAGCTCAATTTCGTGTATCCATTCTCATACGTTTAGGGTATCATACATTCCTAAACGTATAAGAATGGGTATACCTACATTCTTACATTACTGATTCTACCGAACAACGCACCTCTTCCTGCGATTGTGGCTTTGGCAGCTCGGGACCCGAATGCGACCATGCTCTTAAACAATCCTCATAAATTAGGGACTAATCACCAATTTCGCGAAGTTCTCCACACCATGCCTGTAAATCTCGTTAATGGCTTGAAACTTTATTATTTTCATTAATTTAGGAATTTATATCCCGTAATTACTCACTGCTCAAATACTTAATGTATTTAAAGTTTATGAATGTGTTTTGGATTACTAAGAAATTAATTACTTAGCAACATTTTATATTATTTGATACCGTAGGTCTTTCGCCTTATCTATGTATTATGAATTTTATGAGATTCAAGAATTCATGATACAAACAACAGTGATACCATCTCAAATTAGGTACCTACATACTTAATTATAGAGACAAAATAACTATTTTGCTCGACCGATTTTCATATTGAGATCTCAAAGTAGCTAAAAATTAAAAACCTTCGCAGCTCTATAATTAGTTACCTATAACCGACCGTCTTGTAAGTATGATCATAGAGTATAATATAGGTAATATATAACTCTAAGATGTTAACTTTGCAGAAATCCTGAAAGTTCAGTAAATAAACAGAACTACAAAAGGCAGTCTACAGCCTACCTGATGTTTAATTAATGTTCGCAGAAGAACAAAGGACTTTCGTTTCGTTCAAACTTGTTATGGCAGTAGGCAGGAGGTACCGCAGACCTACCACTGTTAAGTTATGCGCACTCACGGTTTACCTTTTCCCAAAAAAGTTACGGTTAAAAAACCGCATCCTTAATTCGAGCTTCATTAAATTTTAACTGCGCGGTTTTTTAAATTATTTTCCCCCTTTTTTATTCCACTACAGCCCTTGACTTGCGATCTCACCTGATCGTAAGTGATGATGCAGTCTAAGATGGTAGCGGGCTGACCTGTTAGGGGTATGGCTAATGGCAGTTAAGTATATTAAACGCATACCCCTAGTCAGCTTCTACACACCATCGTACTGGAACGCTAAATAGCTTGGCGGTACGTCTTTGCCGGGCAGGTTCTAACTTGTAACCAGCCACGGGCGAAGCCCCCCACCGGAATCGAACCCGGGACCTCCCATGTTAACTTAAGACAACAGCACTCAACACTACGCCAGGGAGGTCGCCCTTTCTCCTCTTGGATATTACGTGCCATGAACTTAGTAGAGTTAAATACTTAAATAGGTACCGGATTGTTGTGTTAGCCTACGTTGAGCATCATCATACTTCATACTTAATATTATAAATGCGAAAGTGTGTTTGTTTGTTGGTTTGTCCATCAATCACGCCGCAACAGAGTAACGGATCGACGTGATTTTTAATTTGAGGACCTGGAGAGTGACATAGGTTACTTTTTATCCCGGAAAACTAAGGAGTTCCTGTGGGCATTAAAAAATCTATTCCACGCGGATAAAGTCGCGGGCATCAGCTAGTGTCACATAGGTAAACATATAACTTCAAAGATTAACCGGTCATAAAACATTGCATATTAAACGTCCTCGTACAATAATCCAAGATCTCATTATAAATCATCGTAAGAGGAGCGTATGCTTGGACAAGCATAAAAATGTTGGTGATAAATCTCCCGGGCTTACACTGAGCGCGGTTAAATTGAAAAATAGCCAAAATGATTTACGAGTGTGTCGGCACATGTTTGCTTTAAATATTATTTAATACTTAATTGTAATTATTAAATATCTCCTGTTCCTCATACAGAATAGTTACCTACGACTATTCATAAAACCATACTCAATAAAGATAATACATAAATATCTTCATTTCAGTGCTTGTAACTATTTTGGCTGGAAAAACCAGTATATTTTTTTGTAGCTGAGATATTTTTAAATTGACTAAAAGCAACCTAATTATCCGCGCTATGTGCATAGAGGATATTTTTAATTGTTTGCGGCAAAATAAGCTAAATAGCGACGACTATCAATAAATATTTAAATTCCGTAGAAATATTACTAAATACCTACCTATATCTAATGCGCCCACTCCTTATCTTTTCATAAAATATTGATCAATCTAATTTTTCCGACCGGAGCGTGCTCTTTCAATCCCTTCCCTTCATAATTAAATACGGTCGTAACTGTGTCCTCGAAAAGAAAAACTTCAAGTCCATTTTCAAGTGGAATAGATACTTAGATAAGGTAGGTAGGTACCTATTAGGTATACCCCGCGCGTGCTACAAGGCGGAGCCATGGTAGGGGCCTTATTGGCTTCATAGTCTGTACATCACGATCAGAGAGAGCTCCTGGTAACAATTCAGTGGTTGGCTTGCCCACGAAGATTACGCTATGAGCGGTAGCTTTTAAAGCGCAGCGCGGAGGACGGCAGAAACTTATTACGCTACTTTATTACGCGCGTGATGTCTATATTATGAACATCACACGCGTCGCAGAGGCATTCACCGAGGGTTGGGAACTTTTTAGATATAGGACACTTCGTCCCTCTGAGAGCGTGTAAAGCCGTCGTCGGTCCTGCGCCTGATCTCTCCGCGGTCGCGTTAGATTTCTGACTCATCGGATTATGAGAGTAAGGGAATAGAGAGTGCACCTGTGTTTGCGAACACACTTGTGCCTATCTCCCGCGCAGCTTATATCTGTGGAGATTGGCTATCGTGGCCGAAATTCGGCCGGGAGGATATTAGTTAGGTTCCATTAGGACCGAGTCTTAGCAGCTTAGACTTCAAATATTGGATAGAAGCAGGCGTTACTTTGCGGAAGTCCATGATTATGAAGGAACTTAAAATTTAATTTGCTATAATCCGCAACAATAGGCAAATATATGTGGTACAGTGTATCTTGCACTTGCAAGCATATGTGAATATTGCAAGCTGCAAGTGCAAGATACACTGTACCACATATATTTGCCTATTGTTGCGGATTATAGCAAATTAAATTTCAAGTTCCTTCATAAGCTTAGACTTCAATGTTCGAATGGTAGCATCTTATATTTTATAGATAGAAAAGATTTGTATAGACACTCTTGAACCTTCATGCCTCTAAAGCGGCACTCAGGTGATAACTAGCCAATGCATCCAGCCAAACTATCAAGACGCGCGCTCCATTTATACAATTCCCTATAGTAATCCATTTTTGGCTTGGTAATCCATTTTGATTATCTAAAGTCGTGGACGCGGTTTATTCGTCCAAGATATTTAATAATCGCGAGTCGCCCCGCTCGACCCTCCGCTAAAATTCGTGGATAGGTGGTAACGCCTGCAGCCATACCTATACAAGAGCAAAAAGGTTTGAAACTTCTAAGAGTATTTAAATGAATGGAGACGGAGACAAGGCGAAAGGAATAAAAATTAGAAAATGTTCTTTCCGGGAATAATACTCTTGAACACGAGGCGTACCTACCTTGATTTTGTTTGCCAAGCGCATAGGTATTTAAATTAAAGAGAAGAAAATAATTATCCTCTGAGATTTAGGTTAGTCACGGAATAATGGAATTTCAAAACAACCCTGTTCCATCTTCAAAACAGTTTCAACATAAATTATTCACCTTTTATAATATACTTACCTATTTAAATCTATTAGAATAATATAGAATTTGGATAGAGGAGCAACGTTTCATTCTATTAAATTGAATAAATAGTGAACAGTAAATGAACAAAGCACACAAAAAAATATGTAACTATTTCATTTAGGTACCTCATTGTTTGCGTTTTACATATAAAATATACCTAATACTCAAATCTAAACCCAAAAATGTCAACTAAAGTAGGTATACCTTTAAACTGTTCCAAAACAATAATATTTATCAGAACAGCACAGAGTAGTGTTTATATGTAAAGTCAGATTATATTATTATGTTGAGTGTGTTTATTTGTTGGTCTGTCCTTCAATCACGCTGCAACAGAGCAACGGATCGACGTGATTTTTTAAAAAGTTGATGACCTGCAGTAGGTATGCTTAGCATGCGCACAACGAGATTATCTCGCGACGAGAGAGAGAGATGTTGTCGTTGCCGGCTTTTTCATTTACCCTAACATGCACAAAATGCGGTATATTATACAAGAAAAAAATAGTCGACAATCGACATAGTACAGGTTCGTAGAGAAAAATACCACAGATAAGAAATATTACTTTTATCTCTACTTTTGACGTAACGAGACAAGTATCTAACCATGTTAGCTTCGGTAGACAGATAGAGATATCGGGTACACATAATTTTACTCGTAGTGCGCATGCTAGCCATACTGGAGAGTGATATACCTATATGGCTACTTTTATCCCGGAAAATTACGAATTTCCCGTGGGAATTTAAAAAACTTTTGCCACGCGGACGAAGTCGCGGACATCATCTAGTTTTTTTTTATCCACTACAAGTTAGCCCTTGACTACGATCTTACCTGATGGTAAGTGATGATGCAGTCTAAGATGGTAGCGGGCTAACCTGTTAGGGGCATGGCAGTTATGTTCAACCCATACCCCTATTCGGTTTCTACACGGCATCGTACTGAAACGCTAAATCGCTTGGCCGCACGTTTTGCCGGTTGTACATATTTCAACAGTCTGCGTTAAATCTATCTAAATATCTGTGTTTATTTTGAAAGGCCTCAATTACGCCGGACCGGTGTTATAGACTCAGTTGGAAGGCCAGCCGTAAACACAGGTAATGGACGTCATTATGCCACCACATCACCGATCATTCTAAATTACAAACATTCTAACAAGCGCTCGAAATTCTCGATATTTTTCAGTTGTCTATCGAACTGTCCGGAGTGATGCAGGATAGGGGCAGGTTAAGTACTTTGCAGGAGTCTTGGAATTATAGGTACAATAGGGACAACAAGCGTCTAACTTCCTAAGTTCCTACTAACTAATATTATAAATGTGACAGCATGTTTGTTGGTTTGTCCTTCAATCATACCGTAGAGAAGCAATGGATTAACGTTTTTTTTTGCATGGGTATGATTGAGTGGCATACGTTTTTTTTTTTGGTATCGGGGGGGAAATCTTTATAAGATACTGACTTCGTCCGCGTACAATTTCTCATTTCCTATGCTAAATTTTCCCACTGCTAAAAGCGTATGTATAGAGGCTTTATATAGCTTAAGCAGGTTTTTATTAATTAAGTTTTATAACTTAAATGCTGATTTCCATGTCTTTAACTTCAAAAACTTTACTGAAACTGAAGGACTTTCATACAAACTTCCAACCCCCATTTCTCAAAACCGTATCTTAGCTGATGTCTACACTATAGAAAGAATCTACCTTCCAAATTTCAATTTTGGATGCTTTAAAGTTCCTGAGATATCGTGCTTATAGTCAATCAGTGAGTGAGTAGAATTTCGCTTTTATTTAAATATAGAAGAAGATTAAGTTTGCTTATGTAATTAAGTAAGTATATATATTATTTCACTAACATAATTGAGCATTTCGCTGCCGGTAGAGCTTCTGAATTAGCAAATCATTGCCGGTTTTTAATAAAGTTTGGCGACGCAATCAAATCTCATCTTTACGGCATCCTAGTGAAATATAGCCCCATGTAAGCGAACGACCGCTTGATAAATTCGCAGCATTTGTTTCCATACTACAGCGACGCGAATATGCAGCGTGCTTCAGTCTCCAGACTAACATCAATCAGTTTAAATAAGTAATGTACCGATGTGTGGCCCGCACTCAAATCGAATTGCTCTTGTTGATTGGGTCTGAAGTTGCGAATGTAAAGCTAGGTGTACAGCAACAGATCATTCCTAAAGAACAGCCAGCTTGATGTCTATTATTTCAACAGGCGCATCTATTTTATATCCCAGAGCTGTTGTGCGAGTGCACCCACTGATTTTGAAAAGGTGAAAACGAAGGGAAACTACTCGCGAGCGAAGAGAGGGAGAAACTTTGTTCAATTTAGTATCTTACTACTGGAGAAGTGGAGACTACTAAAGGTGTAAACAAGGAGAAATTATTCGGATGGTAGACACATACTGTGGTTTGAAGTCTAATAATAATATGTTCCTATACCTACTAAGATATGTTATTTCGCTTAGAGATTTCATATCACATTAAGAAAACTCATTTTTATACTTAATATTATAATTATTAACTTTTTTTTTTTTAATTTATTTATTATTAACTTCAATGATAGAAATATTTCAATTTGCAAAGGTTATCTTATACTTAGTTAATTTAAGTGAGGCTCGTTTATTCTTGATAGGAATTTTAATATCTAGTGTACGTTTGCCTTTAGAATTGATATTGATACCACCATTTAAAACTTGCCGTTTATGTTCATTCTTGATTAGTAATAATGGCTTATGGAAGAAACTGATCTTGCTTTCCAATTATTATTTATATATACCTAAGTATACTGTATACCTACGTACAATATCTGTCGCTATACAGCTAGCTAGTACCTCGGAGACGGACATAGGTAATTAAGCTAGGTACTTTTAGTCCCAGAAACTTAAAGAGCTTCCGTGGAATTAAAAAAAATCTAAATCCTCGAGCAGGACATCGCGTTCATCATCTAACAGTAAACCTATTTAAAAAGGCACACTCAACAAACCACACTATTACTAGAAAATTGGAAATAACTACATAGGTATAAGCCGAAAGGTGTAGTACTTAATAATAACAGATATGAATCAGAAATATTAAAAACAAAAACTTAATACTTTTCACCTACAAATAAGTGAAATAAAAAACTACGGAAGTCATTTCATAAAAAAAAGTAAAACAAGAGAAAGCTACTCTCGTTGCCCCAGAAAGCGCCCCAAAAGGGCACTTGCAAATGTGGGTGAAGTGACAAGGGTCAAGCCAAGAGAATCATTTAATTCACCTGCCAATCAACTTTATAGAGGCTTCAAAAGGAACTAAAATTCTAAAATTCCGTTAACATTCATAAAACAAATTTTATCATTAATAAATCTGATTATAATAATATGGTAAGTCGAATAATAACTTTGTCATTACACTGAAATTACTAGTAATAATTTAAAAATAAAAATATACACAGCTAGAAAAATACTTGCTATGGCGACCTCCCTGGCGCAGTGTTGAGCGCTGTTGTCTTAACGTGCGGAGGTCCGGGTTCGATTCCCGGTAGAGTCAATTTGGGAATTTATAATTTCTGAATTTTCTCTGGTCTGGCCTGGTGGGAGGCTTCGGCCGTGGCTAGTTACCACCCTACCTACAAAGACGTGCCGCCAAGCGATACGTAGGTACACGGTATACGATGCCGTGTCAAAACCGATTAAGGGTATGGGTTTATTAAAACTGCCATGCCCCAAACAGGTTAGCCCGCTACTATCTTAGACTGCATCATCACTTACCATCAGGTGAGATTGTAGTCAAGGGCTAACCTATGAATTAACTACATAATAAACAATAGTACCTAACTTGCAGTATTAGATAGGCACGCAACCAAAAAAAAGGTAGGTACGTTTTATACAACAATGTAAACACAGTCAAAGAGCATAATAAACAAATCCAGCTAATGCCAGTAAACGTTACGTTGGTACCGAAACAGTAGCATGAAATCCGGGACATAAACAAAATCAGCGTTCAAGATTGGCTCACAGGATATAAACGAGCGGGCTCCACGCGATATTTTCATTAGCCTATGGCGCAGTGCCACCATGACCACGACAATACAGCCCTACAATAAAGCAATATGTAAAGTATGATAAGGCTTACCTAGGCCCTTGTAAAACCATAATATGCAATCAACTGACAGGTGAGGATTTTTTTTTATCGGTGAGAAAATGTAGATTTTATGTATAGTTACGGTCTAACTGATGTTACTAACGCCAGTGTGATAAGCATGCGCACAACGAGATTATCTCGCGACGAGAGAGAGAGATGTTGTTGTTGCCGGCTTTTTCATTTACCCTAACATGCACAAAATGCGGTATATTACAAGAAAAAATAGTCGACATGTAAAGGTTCGTAGAGAAAAATAAGACAGAGATACCTACAAAGAATAATATTACTTTTATCTCTACTTTTGACGTAACGAGACAAGTAACCATGTTAGCTTCGGTAGACAGAGAGAGATAACGGGTAGATATAATTTTACTCGTAGTGCGCATGCTAGCCATACTGGATTCATGGATAAAAAGAAGTAGTCTAATGATCTAAATTCTAATCTATTAGTCCTAGACTCCACAGAGAGTCCACGATACCTACCGGGAAAGCTGCAGCTGTACCAGTTATATCACCCACCGAATATGATCATATTATTTTAATCAAATTAGGAATTAATACAATAAATTGTAAAGTGAGTAAATTCTACATGCAAGCTCTCTTGTCAAGTTGTGTGTACATGCCTATTACGTTCGAGATTTATTTCGCGAGATATATGCGAAATAAATCTTTTTTACCTACCTATGTCCGGACTTGCCATTCGTAATGCGAATCCCTTGAAATATAATATTATGTACACAGAGATCTCAGTACTTATGCAAGCCGTATAATACCTATCTACGGCCTTCCAGTACATTTACCAGTATTTTGTATGTGGATCAAGACATTATGCAGAATTAATGTCGGAACATGCATGCTGTGTACGAACTGCAAGCAATATGTGCGTTCTGTCAGTTCTTGTATTACATGACATGCTCAGCAAGTCGATGTCTCGTAGACATCTAGGAAGTGTGACGAACCGACTATAAATATGATTTATTAATAGGTAGTTGCACTAACCACATATGTCTCATTTATTATCCTATGTACGCCCTTTGCTTGAAATAATCAAGAATGTTTATGAAGCATGATGAAGCGTCAAAAATTCATCTAAATGGCATTTAACTTAGGCAGGAGCCCTACCTACCTATGGTAAAGCAAGGCCCTCGGCGTCTTCATCCCAAAGCAATAATATTTATGGACGTTCACACTTCATAGCTGGGCATAGATCTCTTGTTGGGATTCTCAAACACAACTTATTTGTGCCGCTTGGTTTTAGTCCTCCCTTACTCTTTGATCGTCTGTGGACCTCAAGGCTCATACTAGTAGAAATTCACAAACACGTTTTCCGTAACGGAGTCACGACCCCAGTAGGTTCCTTACCTTGTGACTGAATCACTGTCACCAGACTACTAGGGCTAAACTCGACTAGTCATCTAAAATAATTTGCATCATGTAGGCTTTCTCAACATGTTATGTAGATTAAGTACAATAATAATATAGGATATTGATATTCTCCACCATATAGTGAAGCCGAGACGGGTCAGCTAGTAATAATATGTCATCTAATCTTTGTATCCTTTACAATGTAGTAGGTACTAGACTAGTTTATTACTAGACACATTCAGATTTTTCCCACGGCCATGATCAGTCGCAGTTCGGGCCATGTGGCGCCTGCGCATCGGACCTCATCTGTATCTTCGTACATTACGATTTATTTTATTCGCCAACATAAATAAATACATGCATACATTTTATATACATATTTGTGGGTATATTCCACCATCGGACGTCATTATTAGACTAAACAATAATGCATGTGTACACACACTTGTTAAGGTAGTTGATTTGGTGGTATTCGGAATGTAGAGTTGATTTTCCGCTAGACAATTGGGTATAATTTGACTACTAGTGAAATAAATTATTTTTTAGTGATTATTCAATAAAGGATCTCCTAAAAGTCGTAATATCCACGTCCCCTGCTTGTTTTATTTTGAAGCATTTAAAACTATCGATTAAAGTAAAAAAAGTGCGTCGAACTTTGATGACGTTACAACTTAAAATTTCATTAAAAATCCATACTAAGCACGAGCCACGAGTTTTGACGTTTGAAAATCAGTTGCTGATTTGACTAGCTGTCAAATACCCAATTGGTTAAAGGTTTTACTTGATAACTTGCAATAAGGCCTCATATCCGAAAGGATACTTATAATGCTGAAGTCAGCTGATACTTATTTTTCTGTTATAATAATGATATAACAAAAAAACTAAGCACAATTAACCCGTGCGCCGCAATCAAAAACTCATTATCGACCGTTTGAAGGCCTGTGACTCGCGGATTTATAAATAAAAATAAAAACATTGTCTAGACGGGATGACTCAGGATTATGAAACCGGCGATATGCTATAAAGAGTTTGATAAAGGCAATAAATAATAATCTCAAGACATTTTCGACTCAGGAAGGTAAAATTTGCCATCCAGATTCGATACACTTACCGGATGGAATTCCTAATTCCTATCTATCTATTGTTGGATATTTTTTTGACGTTTGAAAAAAAGTTGCTTATTTGACTTGCAGTCAAATACACAATTTAATTATACTGACTGATAGTCAAATTACACTATTACTAGGAAAAAATTATTAACAGGATGGGAATAGTTGGAAATGGTAAAGTGGTGTATAATAAACGTAAAAAAAATAAATGCGTGAGCAGGGGTGTTTCCATATAACAAAAAAAATATATATATTTTTGTGTAAATGAAAAATAAGAAACGATAAAAGCGGTTTTTCGCATTTTACTCGGAGATTTTGAGGTTATGTAAAAAAATTATTCACACAAAAGTTGTAGATCTTTTTATGATCTACCACTTTTCTATTGTTCACTTTTCTCTCCGACTTCAACTTTCGCCGGAAATTGCAATAATCCAAAATTCCACCCGTTTTCATCCCCCATGTTTATCTGGAAACACCCCTGCTCACGCATTTTTTTTTTTTACGTTTATTATTATACGCCACTTTACCATTTCCAACTGTTCCCATCCTGTTAACAATTTTGTTTTTTTTTTCGTTTCAAAACAAGCTAATTCGCCTGGACTATGAGCTGTATGTTGATGTAAGTATATCAAACCACGGGGTTCAGTACAGTAGAAACTAAAATTGCATGTAGATTTCCCTAAATCTATTGTACAACATTTTTTTTGAAATAGTTGCCGAATTGCTTAGCTGAGTAGATACCAATATGAATTAAATAGGTAAGTATTTCATTTTCCCTGAAATATGTATCCTAAATCCTTCTGTCTCCCTGATCTCTTTGTCATCTCTTAGACCTTTAGGCTTTATGCGAGAAATGAGGATTATAATTACGGATAATTATTTACCAGTTAGGAACTATTCAAAAGTTAACTAAATCCTCAAGTAAATCACAGTAGAAAAGTCCAAAAAGTCAACGACTAGTCTGCTGTCTGCGTACTCAATTTGTTCTTGTAATAGGATTTCTCTTCCTGGCAAGCTCAGAGCTAGAGACGCCATACGTAACTTGTTTTTTCGGAATGATCCAAATTTTTTTGTTTTGGGATTTCAGGAAATGTTTACTAGGATGCTGTCTGCTAGTTTGAGAGAAAATACCCTTAGATGGATATGATTCACAACTTTAAATTTATCAAAATAAATTGTACAAGTTATTTATACTATACTTAGTAGGAAGTAGGTAGCAAATTAACTGTTGAACTCAGAGAGATGGTTCATCTTTTAAATCAGCAATATCCATCCCGAAAATTGTACGTGTAGCCAGTTTATAATGCATAGCTTCAACAATCTTGCTTTATAAAATCAAAATATTGGCACTGAACCTTCGTTTTTCCCACCACATCAATATTAATAAATAATTGTAAAATAGTAAAAGCTCAAGTGCTTGATTGATTGTGGATTCATTTGTATTAGTCACAGACATAAATCGGTCCTCTGCGCCGAGAACAAGTAATTATTATTATAGAGCAATCTTCAAATATTAGATGTCTACTGATGCCCGCGACTTCGACCGCGTGGAATAAGTTTTTATAATTACCATATATAAAAAGTAGCCCATGTCGCTCACGAGGTCCTCAACTATACCCATGTAAAATCATGTATATACGTTGCTTTTTGCGGCGTGATTGAAGGACAAACCAACAAACAAAAACACTTTTGCATTTATAATATTACTATCATATTTTTTTTTAAACTTGATAGGTATATAAATAAGCTTTTTTTGTCCCACAATTAAAGTTGTTCACCTGGTAATACTATTCGGTGCCAAAACATACTAAAATACCCGTTTGGACCAACATTCAGCTAATATTAGACGATTGCATAGACCTGTGATGTCAGCCACGATTTTACTGCGCTTTGTATTCTCTACGAAACTTTAGAAATTTAATTTACTACCAGTCATAACTTTCGAACATATTATGTGAGTTTATGACAGGTTCTTTTTAAAAATTTCAAACAAGCAATTAAAAACATTATTTTTTTTAAATTCTTCAAAATCTTCATTGTAAAATTCCACTTCGTTGAACTAACCACTTGTTAATAAATAATCAACTTCTATTGAGAGCTAGTTCTTAATTTGTGCTTATCGTGGTGAAAAGTAAGTAAGTAGTACATAGGTAGGTACCCATCAGCAGTTTTGAGAAGCCAGTCGTACGAGAGGGTAAAAGGGCACCGTACGTTTAACCCTTTTAGCTTCGCTTTCGATTTAGGTACGATATCAATCTCTAAAGGCCAATTGCATCGAAAGGGCTACTTTTGTTTGAATAACGCAGAGTTCTTTTACTTTTTACCTTGACTTAAAGTTTTAAACCTAATCTTAATAATGAAGATAAGAAAACTGCTGCTCACTTTTACAGTTTTTAATAGTTAAACTATAACGATAACTTTTTGTGGTTCAACGGACCCTTTTACGCAACTTCCTTAATTTTAACCCATCTGTTAATTATTTTAATAGCCCTACGACCGCTAAACTTAGACGGTTTACACGATATTAATTATTAATGATAATAAATAATAAAATAAAAATATGTAAATTCCACAGGTTTGGAACCCGTTATTAATGCGCAGCCACACCTATGTGATCACTACACATTAGGTACCTAAGTCATTAGGCAGGTGGAGCACCGTATAAAAATGGCAACCATATCGGTTTAGTGCATGCTTTGTTTACAAATATTTGTAAACCAATGAAGTAATTAGCTGTGCGTATGTTGCTTCTTAAATTGAAACGAACGAACGCTGGGAGGAATTCCTCATGGTGGTCCGTGGTTGGCTGGTGATTTGGCAGGTTGGCAGGTTGATGCCCATTATGACAGAATTGACGTTTTTTTTTTAATTTAAAGACTAGCGCTTGGCTGCAATCGGACATGCTGGAATTAGTGATGTAGCCTAAGGTGGAGCGCGCTTGCCTAGAAGATTCACTCTTGATTTGAAGATACCAATATTAAAACCGGCCAAGTGCGAGTCGGACTCGCGCACCGAGGGTTCCGTACAAACCTGTAGTAAGTTTTACGATTTATGACGTATTAAAAATAAAAATTACGTTTGTTGTATGGGAGCCCCCCTTTAATATTTACTTTATTGATATTTAATTATTTATTTTGAAAGGTAATATACAAGTTAATATTCTGTGAAAATTTGAACCGTCTACCTGTTACCGTTTTTAATATTGAGCAAAAAAATACGAAAAAAACACATTTATTGTATGGGGACCCCCCCTTAATATATATATTTTTTTAATTTTTAGTATTTGTTGTTATAGCGGCAACGGAAATACATCATTTGTGAAAATTTCAGCTTTCTAGCTATCACGGTTTATGAGATACAGCCTGGAGACAGACAGACAGCGGAGTCTTAGTAATAGGGTCCCGTTTTTACCCTTTGGGTACGGAACCCTAACAAGTCGATGGAAAAACGGAAGCCGGTAGGGCGTTCCATATCCTAGAATTAGAAACGAGGAAGGAACATCGTACAGGAACCCGGTACAGTAGTAACTGACCACGGCCGAAGCCTCCTTGTACCAGACTATACCAGTGAAAATTGTAAAATTATAAATTCCTAACTCTGCTTCCAACAAACAAATTTTATATCCCCACTCTGGAGTGGATCGAATCCAGGATCTCCCACTCATGAGGCGGCGCTCACTACCGCCTCAGGGAGTCTCATAATAATCTAAACAGAGTAGGTATACTAGATGGGCCCTTTCATAGAAAAAAATTGGGCGTCCGACATGTAGAGCGCGCTCCACGCCTATCATAAGCCGTCATAAGCCATCTTTGTCACCGCCATAGCGCTGTCCCGCTTTTTAGACTAGATGGCGTTAGTAAAATAAGTCCACATTCTTTGTTTGACAGGGCCCGCCTATGTAAATTGAGGTCGCTGGATCTGAAAAACTTGGTTTTGACTCTATAACGGCTATGTGCATAAAAAAAGATAACAAATCAAATCGCCATCGAAAACGTCATTCCTGAAAAGCATTATGGCGCCATATTTAAATATTCTATCCTACACAGTTGTTTTTTGGTTTCAAAAATAAAACACTTGTTAAGTGAAGTAGACGCATTACAAAGTCAAATTATCTAGCAACAAAAAACACTTTGCTTGACGGTAGCGGCCGGTTGCTTTGTTGTCTGTATTTTTTGAATAATTATAACGATAAGATTTTTGGAGCTGGGTGAATTTTAATTATTTTCTGTCTTCAAACAAACTTAAATAACGTACCTACCTACCTACTTAGGTACGTAACTCAAATCTTGAGAAAAGTTTATTTAAGTACCTATTTACTAAATACTAGCTAATGCCCGCGACTTCGTCCGCGTGAATTGAGGTTTTTTAGTTCCCGCGGGAGCTCTTTAATTTTCCGAGATAAAAAGTAGCCTATGTTAATCCAGACTATAATCTATCTCTGTGCCAAATTTCATATAGATCCGTTAAGACGTTGGGACGTGATGGAGTAACGAACATCCATCCATCCATCCAAACTTTCGCATTTATAATTTACTAGCTGATGCCCGCGACTCCGTCCGCGTGGATTGAGGTTTTAACTCCTTAGTTTTCCGGGATAAAAAGTAGCCTATGCTGTTATTCCAGACTAATATCTGTCTCATCCAGATCCGTTCAGCCGTTCGGGCGTGATTGAGTAACAAACATCCATCGAAACTTTCGCATTTATAATATTTATTTGATTACTAAATATTTATAAAGTTCAATGTACTTGACGCATTGCATTTGTTTTAAACAAACGCAATCTATAACGTGCCCTACGTTTGCAATATTCAATCTATATTCTTTATTATTAAGTCGATGAGTTGGTTAATAAAATTAAATCATTTTGATTGTCGTTTTTAATTGTCTTAATTATAATAATGAACTTAACAAGTACGCAGCTTCCATTATTTAGGTTTGCTATATTTTAAATTCCTTAGCAACAGAGCTTGTAATAACAGCTTTAATAAGTATTTCTATGCCTGTAAGTTAAGTTACAAGCTCCTTGTCTCGAATCTACTTAGCCATAATAGCAAAATCCATAAAATACAACATGCTACCAGTCCTGGATGTTTCCCATTGGCATTATCTAGGCATTCCACATCCACGCACAGTGATAGATCCATAAAATTGCCAACATCACGTAGGTAAAATTAAAGGGATTTTGTGCGCTACATAATAATTAGAAGCTGTCTCTATTTTCTCACCGGGTAGATATTAGTCTGGGATACTCCGTACTTTTTTTAAATATACAATGCGGGGTGCAATGATGTAGAGAACAGAATAATATGTTGTCATCGTCAGGCATGAAGATCTCTAGAGTCTAGAGTCTAGACGATAGTATAGAAAGTATTCTCGTCTGCAAACGTTACGTCTCTTTCCTATAGTATTTCCCATTGTAACTGTGTAAGGTTGACTGACGGACCAATAGCATGACGGACCCACAAACACCCCAGGCGTAGCGCCTCATATCGTAAATGCATCTTGAATCTTGATGTACAAACTACAAAGCAAGGCGCTGTTTTTGTTGTTCTTAGTACGCCGATAGAAGAGATTGATGAAATAAGCCTAAATACGACATTTGTATAAGAATCAAGTTAGATACATTAATCTAAATAAATTAATACTCAAAATTGTAATACATATAAAAATTATATAGTAAGATACTAGATTTATAAGCATAACTAGCTGATGCCCGCGACTTCGTCCGCGTGGTTTAAGTTTTTTTCCCAACAGGTGCTCCTTAATTTTGCGGTATAAAAAGTAGCCTATGTCATTCTCCAGGTCCTCAACTATATTCATGCAAAAAATCACGTTGACCCGTTGCTCTATTGCGGCATGATTGAAGGACAAACTCTCTACATAACGTCCTTGGGGATCGAATTTTCAAAAATGGTGAAACACGTACTTCTTCATATTTAACGGAAAGCTCAAATACCAAGTTACATGACTTTAACTTGAAAAATGAATGACTTTCATACCAACTTTCAACCCCTATTTTACCCGAATGGGGGTGGAATTTTGAAAAACTGTGACACATATACTTCTATATTTTTTACTGAAAACCAAAATACCAAGTTTCGTTGATATAAATTGAATAGTATCTTGGGAAATGAAGGACTTTCATAGAATCTTTTATCCCCTATTTCACCCCTTTGGAGGTCGAATTTTCAAAAATGGTGGAACACGTACTTCTTCATATCTAACATAAAGCCCAAATGCTAAGTTTCATGGCTATAACTTAAGAAATGAAGGACTTTCATACAAACTTTCAACCCCTATTTTACCCCTTTGGGAGTGGAATTTTCAAAAACTGTGAAACACGTATTTCTTAATTTTTTACCGGTAGCTCATAAGTCATATACCAAGTTTCATGGATAAAACTTGAGAAATGACGGACTTTCATACAAACTTTCAAGCCCTATTTCACCCCCTTAAGGGTGGAATTTTCAAAAATCCTTCCTTAGTGAGCGCCTACGTCACAAAAGGAAGGTACCTACTGTCAAAATTACAAGTCTCTAACCCCAGCGGTTTAGGCGGTATATAAGTCAGTCAGTCAGTCAGTCAGTCAGTCAGGACTTTGAATTTTATATATATAGATAAAAGATTGCATGAGATATGAGACCTATGACGGAGTTTTTGAACGTTTCGTAAGACTATGAAAAGAACTGCCCAATACACAGTGTTCTAAATTCAAAATACACTCACGGTTTATAAGCAGCAAATCACCGTGTAAAATATCAGCAATTATCATGTATCAATAGATACTTTAGCCCCAGTTCCTGAATCACTGATCTAATCTGATCAAGGGTTATGAATTATGATGGCCTTTATGTTTATAAAGTAGCTGTCTTACTACTAACTCACTATACTCGAACAGATATTCAGTAGGTCGGTACGTTTATCTAATAATCCAACTCATTAAAAAGAATATTTATCTAATTATAAATGAAATCCTAATTAATTAGCATCTATTTGATAAATAATATTGTAAGGAATTGAACATTAACTAGAAAATATGTAAAGCTAAATTGAATCAACTAAAACTCTATGCAGGCTTTTACGGATAACATAAACAAACAATATCTATAACACACAAGGTCCTATGATCCTGTTCGAATAATCAAACCACAGATGTAGAATCAAACACAAAACTGCAAAGCTAAAATCCCATATGAAAAAACAGCAAGGATAAAGACGTATGTTTACATGCAACGTGTGAAATAATATGCAATAATTTCCGAGTAATACCGAGTGCGCAATCGTCCACATGACACCAAACACCTACGTGGGTTTAAGTTTACAAAATAATATAGTCTTCCAGTAATAATATTGTCCTCGGTGCAGTGTTGATACTTAGAATAAATCACGATTCACGCGCATTCATGAAACTAACAATGAATGAGTATCTGGTTACGTCGACTCCTCGATAGTTCGACTCTTTGCGTCGTATTCCTCATTGCTGAGGGTCGTGACCCCTTTCCATTAATCAAATAATGGTAGGAGTTTTCTTGGGATAATAATGCGGTGGGTTCCCACGTCCTTCCGCATACGACTCGACTAAGAGTATTAAACTCTTAGGTTTTTGTAACGATTATTATCAGTTGTTAGTCTCGGCCCGACGGCTGAACGTGCTCTCCGAGGCACAGAGGAAACGAAAAGGCCAAATTTAAACCTCCAAATTAGGTCACCCGTCCAGTCACCGACTTGGGTCAACGTTGCTTAACAATCGCAATCGGCGGATATACGTTGCACAACTATAACTCGTCCCTCGATAGTTAATCTTTTAAAAATGAAATGAGATTTCCGATCAACAATCAAATCAAAATTATATTAGGTAAATCCCAGCTATGTCACTTTTATGATATTTCATCAGGTAAGGTTCTCAACAGTGAAGGGAAAAAGATTGATAGATAGATAGCTGAAACAAAGAAACATTATACTTACTACGAGAAGAAAGAAAAGAAACAATACAGAAGAAGAGTGCAAAGGTGGTCTTATTGCCAAAGCAACTTTTACAGACAACCTTTGGAGAAAGGGGTTTGAAAACAAGAAGTTTGATTCCCATTTCAATATTAAAAGCAATTAGTTGATATTTCTAAATTGATCTTTGTCAAGAATTTACGACGACACATAAAAAAAACGATCAGCAACCAGCTCTGTAGTCTACTTTAAGCAGAGTGAGGTTTGATCAAACTTACAAAGTGTACCTAATTTCTACACAATAATATTTATTATGATTTAGAAATTAGAAGGCTGACTTTTACCTGAAGTCGTTAATAAGATAACATTAAAATGAATCATTTTATGAATCAACATAACATTATACCGATGGCTTAATTTATTAATGGTTAATACAAGTAAGATAACGTTTCACGATTCCAGAGAGGAAAAGATTCCAAGACATGACCATAAAATATGGCTTCATTACGACTAAATCAAGCCACATTCCACAATTATTATTATGAGCCAATGCAGCTCTATCGATTTTTAATAGCCATTAGCGGTACAAAAATTTTATAATTTCATGTAAAGTTGCACTGAATACCTTCGTTCTCATGATAATTATAACCATGTCAGATAATATTATTACATTTTTATTGGTTTTTATCTCTTTAATGTTTTTTTTGTAAACTGCATTTCGATGCAGAGCTTATTTCGCTTTTTACTCGATATTCAACTTATTTACTAGGTAGCTCAATACTTATATTATTCATGTAAAAAAAATTGTCTTTTGAATGAGCGCGTTCTTTTTTTTGTTTTTTGTTATAATTAATAGATTCGTTTTAAACATTTTTCATATCATTATCTGTTTAACTGTCTCTTTATTTCACTTAAAGTTTTCAATATTTACAAGCGTTAAAAATCTTAGTATCGTTTTCAATTTTATTCAATAAAAAATAACGTAACGTAATGGAAATAATTTACTCGCTAGATTCTACATGATGTTTTAGAGGAAAAATATTTCACTGCTATAAATATCTATAATAATATGTGTAGTCGTACCTAATATAATTACCTAAATAAATTTTCCTTGAACTGAGTAACAAATACCTACGTAAACTTAGTTATTTGCAAAACATGTTGTCGGTATCTTAACTTCACACAGACATCAATCAAAAAGCATGATTATAGTTTTGGTAAGACCGCGAATTTGATTAATTACACACATTCTCGTTATGGTAATTAAATGCTAATTAAAATGTCTACTCGTTGGCGCCAAAACGGGTTGAAGTTTTTTACAGTAATTATCTAATTATCTAATCTTTTTCTAAGTGACTGCAACGAGGGCAAATTCGGCGCTCGCGGACATATTGGACGGACATACTGAGGCAAGCTGTCAAAATGTTAAAAATTTACAAATTGATTAATCAAAATTACATAAGTTCCGTATAATATATATTGTACTAGTTATTGCCCTCAACTCGCAACATAATATAGGTAATATTATAATAGCTTAATACTAAATTGTGTTTACGTTTTCATACTAGCAAAAATATTATAATATAGGTAGGTAATCGTACCTGCTACCTATGCGTTATTAGGCATCTACAAAATGTCTAAGGTTTCCGCAATATTTTTAGTCTGCTAATTTATTTGGTAAGGATAAAAGGGTGGACATATTACACGAAATCTGATACAGCTTAACCGGCATTATGAGCGGTCATGACAAATTTTGCTTATATTTCGCATGGGAAGCCTTTGGAAACCTTTCAAGGCGTAACGTGGACCATAATTCCCACCCCGACCCGTCGACGCCAAATATTTATACTGGTACCTCTATATTTCTATGCTTTGTTTCATATTTTTCATGACGTTCGTACCCAAGTTTGCCAAAGGTAACCTTTTTCAGCATATTCTATATAAAGCATTATTTTCGAACATTACTTTTGTCAAATATATAACGAGGTCAAATACAGTATACATGCCTGAAGGTCTGATAATAACGAATATATTTTGCAGGGATAATACGACTGTGGGTGAACACCTGCGAATTTAAATAAAATGTTTGCAATTAGACACTGGTACATAATATAAACTCGTGTCAATCTATACTAATATTATAAATCCGAAAGTATGGATGGGATGGCCATCCGTCCAAACTGGATGGATGGATGGATCTATGTTTGTTACTCAATCACTCCAGAACGGCTGAATGGATCTGGATAAAATTTGGCACAGAGATAGAGTGTATTCTGATAACACTTAAGCTACTTTTTATGCCGGAAAACCGCGGGAACCAAAAAACCTCAATCCACGCGGGCGAAGTCGCTGGCATCAGCTAGTAGTCAATACATACTTAATATCCTATCTTTAGTAACAGATTTCTATTACCTACTCTACATTGCATGTTTAATATGTAGAGCATACGCGAGTAGGTTAGAAAATTCATTAATATATTTTATCTACAGATAATTCTATTTATAATATTCATGTGCTCTCCGCAATTTTTTTTCACATCATATTGGTCATTTTGATCTGAATGATTTTTAGGGTTCCGTAGCCAAATTTGGCAAAAACGGAACCCTTATAGATTCGTCATGTCTGTCTGTCTGTCTGTCTGTCCGTATGTCACAGCCACTTTTTTCCGAAAGTATAAGAACTATACTGTTGAAACTTGGTAAGTAGATGTATTCTGTGAACCGCATTAAGATTTTCTTACAAAAATAGAAAAAAAACAATAAATTTTGGGGGTTCCCCATACTTAGAACTGAAACTCAAAATTTTTTTATATGATGTACATTACCATGCAAACTTCCACCGAAAATTGGTTTGAACGAGATCTAGTAAGTAGTTTTTTTTTCATAATTTAAAACTATTTTATTTTATTTTTTATTTTTTAATAATTTTTTTTTTTAATAGTTTGTACGGAACCCTCGGTGCGCGAGTCCGACTCGCACTTGGTCGGTTTTTTTAAATTTTATATCAATCGCCCGACCAAGCGTATAGATCCAAGTGAGAAGATAAGTAGTACCTAATGGTTGTATATAGGGTATAAAATGGAAAACTTTTGAAAAGGGAAATTCATAAAATTACCTCTGGTTGTTGGTTCTACATATCACACCGGAACGCTGTTTCGATTGACTATTGGCGGTACGACCTAACATACCAGACCTATAGCCTGCTCCCACGAGTGGTCAGACCAGCGACAATTAACCAATTATAAATTCCCAATTTGCCTCCGCAGTCCGCTGGGAATTGAAGTCAGACACATTGCTTAATAAATGAGCTAGGGGGTTGGTCGTCAAATTGATGCTTATAAATGAGCCAAGCTATGCAAATAGTTAATTGTAAAATGATACCATCTTAATCAGGAAGTGTCGTATTTAACTCCCGGCAGACACATCGACGTCTCCAAGTGTCTCACTGTCTAATTAATTCAGCTGGATCCTCATATAAATTGCTTCAATGAGTCATTTAAGTGCCTTGGGATTAAATTTATCAACAAATATATAAATACGAAACATTACATAAGGCTAGTGTGAAATATGTGAAAGGCCATACAAGATACCTATGTCCAGTTGTGGACGTTCTTTGATGTCAAGTAGTCAGTTGGAGAAAACCCTTCCTCCTTATCTGGTGTATTGTGTTTGTGTATATGTGTGTGCGTGTGTGAGTATGAGCGTGTCTTTGGATGTACCTAAACCTATGTATGTAATGTAATAAAATATAGGTATGTACGAGTATATGCCATGTCTAAGTGAAAGACGTGGTATAGCGACCTAAGTAGAAGGACATTGATTGTTGAGAACACAGAGTTGATAATAAGTATGTTTTACGTTACCTTTCAAATGAATTCAACATAAACACATTTTACATTGAACAGATTATTGTATTGTTCACTCATGGATTAAATATTAATATCGGGTTCCGTGTATGGTCCTATGGACGAACACATATTTAAATTCTACGAGCGAAAGGGAGATGGCCTTCCTTATAGGGACAGTTTAATACCTAATAAATATTGCGCAGTGTGTCTTCAGGGTACAGAGGACCACATAAATTGTATCCCGATATCACTGACATAGAACAACCAAGATACCTAGTATCCCCTGCTTCATTACTACGGAAAAGCTGCATCAATTCCTACTACAATTGCAATAATCGCTGTACTTGTAAGCAATTAGCTGAATTTATGGATATTCTTCCTGCGACAATGGATTTGGGCAAATAGCGAAAGAATAGCCAGTTTCAATGAGATCCTTAACTATTGTCATATAGTACTAGTAGGTACCTAGCTGTCATCAAATCCTTACTAATATTATAAATGGGAAAGTGAGTTTGTTTGTATGTTTGTTCCGCTTTCACGCCGTAACTACTGAACGGATCTGGATGAAATTTGGCACAGAGATAGATTATAGTCTGGAATAACACATAGGCTACTTTTTATCCCGGAAAATTAAGGAGTTCCCGCGGGAAACGAAAAACCTCGATCCACGCGGACGAAGTCGCGGGCATCAGCTAGTTTACGTAGGGCCTGTAAAAGTTCTCAAATGAAACACTAATTTCATACAGCAAGACCTACTGATGACGTATCCCCATTCAAGAATATACACAATTGAAGGTGTGTGTGTGTGTGTGCACAAAATCACAGTTCCAAGCGGCTGCATCAATGATAGCCAAACTCCGTAAACAGGATTTCGACTGAAGTGAAAATAGATCATTTATAGACAAATTATCCTCAATTCACCTATTGGGAATTATATATCAGCGATTGTTTAGTTAATTATTCATTTAATTAACCACGAACTTTTCAGAAACCGTCGATGACTATATGTATTGTACCTATCTTCGGTTATTAATACTATCGATGTCCGATGCTTATATGGGTGGAACGATGAATTACTAACTCGCTTTAGTACCTATTTAAGGCTTATACTCGTACGTGGAAATTCAAAACCTCTGAGGCTATATTTTAACGTACAAAAGCTGAGGCTTTTAAATGAACGTATATTTACCTATTCGTTTGTTTAGGATAGGTATTCAGTAAAAGGTTAAGTTTGCTAGCAACCGCTCTAAGCTCATTTCATTAAAATTATACTAATTTACATGAAAACTTTTACATAACTACATACCTATCCTATACCTAGCTAAGTAGCGCTTTTAATAAAATGTTGAATCTACCAACTTACCAAGGAGTAGGTAACTGCACGAAGAATGATTTACTTTTTTTTTGTTTGATTTTATTTTACTTTTTAGCTGTATGATTGCATTGAAACTGCGATTCTGCGATTCAAATGTAGACAGTCTGTCGCTTGTTTGTCGTCTGTTGGGAGTTTGATTCCCTGGTAGGGTATCAGGGCTTATTTGGGTAGATACTAGGTACATTTTCGAAATATCACTGTTCTGGTGGGATGTTTCGACTTTCAGCCATGGCTAGTTCCCAGTTCCCACCCCACCGGCAAAGACCAAACACTTTAGAGCGCCCTGATACGATGTCCTGCAGAAACCGATTAAGGCTATATGGGTTTAATACTGCAATACTTCTACCAGTTAAGCCCGCTACCATCTAATCACTTCATCGACATCATCACTTACTATCCAGGTGAGATGGCAGCAAAGTTATCATAAAAATACTAAGATTAGATTTTGTCATCACTAAATAGGGAGAGTTAGTATTTTCATCACTGCACATAAAGTGTTAGGTATCATCAAAATGCGACGCGAAAAACATAGTCGGCAATTTTATAAGGAACATTCCAATGTAAGGACAGGAACCCTTCATTTTTTGAGATCGCAATGAAAATGAGCATGTATGAGAATGCTTTCACACAGCCGACCGGTGCAGCATTGATTAAGCCACTCCATAGCATGTCTAGGGTTGGCAGATATCAATATTTAGTGTTCCACATTATCGTAGATTAAAGTATTTTAATACAAGTCCAGAAAGTCACATTTTTCAATCAGCTCATCATCAATCATTAGAGCTGAAGGAATTATCACGATGCTAAAATCTCAAGGTTTTGGGACGACGACCCCGCACTGGGTAGCGCAATGTCGGTAGACCTCCCACTAAGTACGTGGACCAATGACACAAAACCATGGATTCTGGAATCCCTATCAAGAGTAGCTAACCTAGAAAAGAGAAATCGTCGAGTTTCTTGCTGAACTTTCTTTTTGATAGATAGCCCATTCGAACCCCGAGGTGGTGGATAAACTTGACGATTCAATATAAGTATATAACTTGGCAAAAATGTTTTCGAATAACTACGTGACTCCATCGCTCCGCCTCAAAAAAGTCCGAAGGTCGTTCGTGGGAATGAGCATTTTATTTTATAACAAAATTCCACAATCTATTTTAAACTTGCCTTTACACAAGTTTAAGAAATCCATTAAAAGTATGCTTTTGAAAAAAGCTTATTATACTGTGGAAGATTACGTAAATGACAAAAGAGCATTTCTATGATAATATATTCATTTAAACGATAAACTAAAACATAAAGATCAATATTTTTTTACAATTTTTTCCGACTAGCTGTTGCCCGCGGCTCCGCTCGCGTGAATTTTGGTTTTCACAAATTGTGTAAAGTTAATGATCCATGGATTTTTCCACGATAAAGAGTAGCCTATGTGTTAATCTAGGGTATAATCTACATCCATTCCAAATTTCAGCCAAATCGGTTCAGTAGTTGCCGCGTGAAGGAGTAACAAACATACACACATACAAACTTTAATATTATTATTGCCGATAGGTGGCGATTTGCACCCTTAAACAGTATTCAATTCTATGCCTTGATATGGGTAGTCGGGTATGTCACACTCTCTTTAACGTTTCTGTGGTGGTGTCGTGTGGTGCGGGTTGTTACGTTCCCTCAAATATGGTTGAGCGAAGCAATGGCTGGATCATGCGTCATGCTCGTGAACGGGTGCCACCGTCGGAAATGGGGCTGCCTCTGTCTGCCAGTCTTGGCGTGTATTGCGTATTGTATGCTCGTGAAAAAAGCTTACTTAGATACAATCGAAGATTACGTAAATGATAAAAAAAAAGCGTGGATTTGATTCGCTCCAGCTATGCGTGGGACTGCAGTTACTTGTATCATTATGATGATTGTAAGTTTTGATGGAAAAGAGCAACCACCGAGTTTCTTGCTGGCTCTTCTCGGTAGGAATGGCATTCCGAACCAGCGGTAGATTCATATTATAACGATTCAAAAGCGTTTGTAAAAGCTTATTTGAATAAAAAACATTTGAATTTTGAATTTTGAATTTTACGTATTAATTTGCTAAATATTCTATCCCATTTTACGCTAGACTTACCTATTTAATTAATTATGGTATGTCCAGAATGTGGCCAGTAGCAGAATTTGGTGAAGACGACGACTAGGTACAACTGGTAATTGGTATTTGAATATTTTTTCAATCCGATTTATTTGTTACTATCTGACAGCTTTGTTTGCTATCCAGAATTTATATTCTCATTTCTGACAACCCTACTGACTATACAGCATGTCCTTTTAAGTATCATTTCAATTTTTATGATTCCATTCAGACAGATTCGGGCACGTTTTTTTTAAACTGATTGTCATGATGTTTGCCACAATATGTATATGGTTGATGAAATCGTTAAACATTTTTCATAAAATAAAAAGATCACAAGGCCCATAAAAATTCATTGTTATTGCCTGTTATGTTTTCACCATGATTTTCAAAATATCTGCTCTAATATTAACTCCACGCGTATTTGGCCAAAAGATATGCAATCTAAATCGACTTTACATTTAAAATGTAATCTCACAAAATAAATCATGTTCATCATTTAAATCGAGATGTTAAATTGAGAACAAGAACGTATTTTCCCAGATGTTAGCATTAATTAATATACAAAATTTCATAGTCATAACTAGTAGGGAAATAAATTTGGAGAATTTATATTGAGAAAACTAAAACAAATTAATTTAAGATGTAAGTTGATAAAATATGCAAATTTGTACTCTGATGTGGGTTTTATGGGTGATTCTCGATGTAAAATAAAATCAATAATATTTAATTCCATCGTTTAATAAATTAAAAGTCGAAAAAATTTAAAATTGGCTGCTGTCTGCAACACCACTCCATCAATATTTCTATAAAAAAATTATAATTTCATATTATTAATCATAAGTAATTCATGTACAGGGTCTACCTATAGGTAATTTTATAGGTACCTGCCTACATGCTTATAATATGACTCTTCAACTAATACCCTTGTCTATATATTATAGGGGTAGAGGTTTGTTGAAAATACACACACTGCGGTAGTGGGTAGATTCGAATCTCAACCCATCATATAACGGTGTCCCACACACCCCACGGCTTAAATTTCCATATCCTATAGGAGAGATGAGGCTTTAGTAAAGCAACCGTCAAGTTTCTTCTGAACTGACTTCGGAACCAGTGTTAAATTGTAAAGCGCTTTGCAATAGTTTCAAATCACTCAGCATTATGTAGTTTTAAATCATAACGTGTCAATTATTTCTCAAGATTTATAGTTGGTAACAGTAAAAGTCTACATTGCGGTAACACGAGCTGCGGATAATATCGTACAAATCGAGATGACATTCCACAACGAGTTGACTAGCCGAAGAGCCGCTAAAATTACTTATAATACTAGTGGTTCGCCCCGAACTGAGACCTCGCGGTATCCATAAACTTGTACAGAGCGCCATCTATTGACATCATTGTGAAGTTCTGTTAAAAATATTGAAGCTCATTAAAAATTAAATAATTTCGTTTCCCTATAATATTTATCTAATTTTAGTATTTGTTGTTCAAGTACCTACAGGATATAATTCAAATAATTGATAAGTTTCAGGCTCAACCTTTCAGAAAATTGAGAGTTCTGACTTCTGAGGTCAACTTTGGACGTTAGAAAATTGCCACTTTGAAAGCCCCCATTTCGTCAATTTTAGGGGAAAAATTAAAAAAAATATATTTTTCGACTCTATTCCTATATTATCTTTAAAATGATACGAGTATACCGCAACCCTATGTAACGCTATAAAAAATATTTTACTTCGCATTCGCTTCTATGAGAGCCCCCCTGAAATAAAGATTTTATAACTTTTTAAGCCATATTCGGCGGGAGGCCATCGGTTTACATATTACATTTAAATTTGAAGTAATTACGTTCAGTAATTCAGAAGTTATAAGGCTCTGACAGACGGACGGACGGACGGACGGACGGACAAGTGCAAATTCACTTAAGTAGACTCAGAGACCTTCGCTTCGCTCGGTCAATAAACATGGTATCCCATGATTACATTTTATATTCATAGACATCAATAAACTATTTGTTGTAACTTGTATGATGTTAGTAGTTATACTGTAGCCGAATTTAAATTAATATATATTATCTACTAGTACTAGGTATTTACCTATTATGTGATGTTATTTCGATACCTTTCGACTCAACCGAGCGAAGATCACTGCTCCCAACCACTAGTATAGTTTGTAAAATTAACTAAATTGTTTATTAATAGTAATAGTTGTAAAATGTCAAGTAATAGTTTCATTTATTAGTTAAAAAACAAATTAAAATTAATACAAGTTCTACTGTACACAATCTCTAAACCACGAGTAATGAGACAGTATTAAAATTTAAATCTAAAAAACGATTGTAGAACGATGAGTTTTTTTCAGCGAATAACATTGCATACCTACCTAAGTAATAGTAGATTGTTCATCAAGGGACTAAAATGAGCCATTTCATACGAGATGTTTAGCTTACCGAGCGTAGCGAGGTAAGCTATAGTGTCGAGTAGAATGGCTTTTAGTCCCGTGGTAAACACTCTACTTTTCACTTCAATTGCGAGAAAATATAATGAATAACGATTTTTAATTTATTTTTTGCCATTCTATTGTTACATTTTAATAGTAGGAGTAAGATCTTTATTTTCACTTAATGATATTAACAAATAAATAATCACATTCACTTTACCCTATGCCTTCACCTTGTATTACGTATTGTGCATCGAAATCCGAAATGGATTAAATAAACATCCCTTTACATAAATGTATTAATTACAATAAAAATATTAAAGATTTCGCGGCAATCCGCAATACCAACTTTATTTTTCTCCTTATTGTTAACAAGAAGGAATTTAAAAAAAATACATTAAGAACCATAGACATTGAGCTGTACGCACGTACGTGTAGGTGACGATGGGTAACATTAGCACATTGACGCATAATTACATTCAACAAAGGATTGCGTGCAAATTATTTCAAAAATGGAACATAAAAAAAGTCCTAGATGTACGGTACTGCTTATAAGACATTAGAGTGATAGAATTTTGTATTATAAAAATTCTGCTAGTTTCATTCGTTACGCCCCTATCACATCGCCGCTTTGCTTTGTCTAGATGCCTTCGTTGAACGACTGGTAGGAAAGAACGTATCTTATTAGACTGTGGGTATGTTCCGAAATACACTGAGAGCACTGTATGGTGTGACGTCAGTTTAATACACTGCGAAGCCGTTCCTTTATAGTTAGGTATACTGGTTACTGCTTAAAACGGAACGCAGTCAGCACTGAAAGCACCTTACCTCGAAAACGCCAGTGCTCACAGTACAAAAATGGCGATGATTTATGACGTCATATATTTCCCTAGGATACTGCGGCAGTTTACTGTCAGTCCATAACGGAACGAATTTCTCCACAGTAAGAGCACTGAACAGTGCTCGCAGTGTATATCGGAACACACCCTGTGTCCGTGACATTCGTTTGGGCTGTTGATATTAACCATAGACTATAATTTTTTACTACCCATTTACTACTCGCCAGCAATTATAAAAAAAAATTTACTTTAATCCCTAGACCCTAAATGCTAACTTTAGTCCGCCTACGCTAAGCTTTAATGACATCTTTTTAGAGCATGAGAGGTGAATATTATATCATTATAATACTTAGAATCCAAGTATTATAATGATAATATACTAGTGTTATTGCTTTCCTTTATTAAATTGTAGTACTCGTATAATAGCAGTAGTTATCCAATTGGTCAATCTGGCAGTTTTTCTTTTAAATTCATCTTGAACACTTGACCGAACAAAGAACACTTTATATTCCCAATCTCTTAGACTACGTAGGTACTAGGTACCGTATTGTATGTACAGTTTACAGATTCCCATAAAAGCGTGTAGATACAATTTATAATATTGCAAATGAGGAACTTTCAAAGATATCCTCAGCAATCTTGTTTAGATTACGTGCATCATTTGCATGCGAGTTAACTCATTTAACTCTAGCCATGGACAGACCATTAAGACGATTTTCTCCCATAGTGCTTCTTAGCCATGTTTTTAATCTCCTGAGGCTCCTAAAAGATCGCTCTACTGTACAGGTTGTGCACGGTAGAGCGATCAAAATTTTCAACGCTTTTCCCGTTTCGGGAAAGAAGGTTTTTGCTTCTTTTAGGACATCAAAAACTGATAGAGTTGTTGGGTTAGGCGTATCGTGCCACAATTGCTGCCAATGTTCGATTTCATTCTTTATGTTCTGTAAACATAAAATTGGGCGATAGTTTCGCAAGTTTTTTTGAGATTTTCAGTTGACATCGTTTGCATTTTCGCGGGGTGTAATTTAGATAGTGCGAATGATGAAGTGTTTTCTTCAGCAAAACGTACTTCAAGGGAGGTAATAATGGAGTCCAAGTATGGTATTATTATAGACCTCTTCCAGTATTCTGAAGGGTTTTCTGCTGGATGGTTGCTTCGCTGAATTTTTTAATCTCTAGGGGAGGGGCAGCTGCCCCTCCCTGACCCCCTTCGCGACGCCCTTGTATAAACTTACCTACTTTGAAATAGGTAGGTATATTTATAGCAATTCAATTCAGGTAGAGGAATATCAATGAAATTTGTTTAACACTATAGAAACTTCATTGATTTGATTTAGTAAGTGAGTTAGTAAGTACCTATCTAAAAATATCGAGATATAAAATAAAGGGTTCGTACTTCGCAGTATCTACCTACCCATTTTACTTGTAAATCATAGAAGTAAAATGAATAAAGTAATATCAATATTCATTTTATTTATTTTACTTGTATGACTATAATGAGTAAAGATAGAGTGATATTGAATGAATGAAGTAATATTGATGTAAATTCTATACATCAATGTTGTAAGTAAATATTTATTTGGCGTGTAGATAAGATGTCGTAGACTTACCTACATTTTCTACGAAAAAATATTATAAAATTTATTCTTGTGATTAAAATTAATTGTGGAAATTAAATTACCATTTCTCGAAGTCGCATCGAATAAAATTAAATGTGTTAAAATACTAATAACATCCTATTAAATGTCCTGTTGCAGTTCAAAGTCCTCCTTGTATTCATAAACGTGTTTAGAGGTTAAGGCTGAGTTCACACAAAACCGTTAATAATTCTATTTAGACTTCAAAAGGCAGGAACTAAATAACGCCATAAATTCTAAATCAATAATTGTAGAAACAATTTGTTCCATGTGTTATCAATTATTGTAAAAAAAATACATAATCTCAGAGGACGTAACTGTGTAAAATATTATCAAACTAGCTGATGCCCGCGACTTCGTCCGCGTGGATCGAGGTTTTTTGGTTCCCGCGGGAACTCTTTAATTTTCCGGGATAAAAAGTAGCCTATGTGCCAGACTATAATTTATCACTGTACCAAATTTCATCTAGATCCGTTCAGCCGTTGTGGCGTGATTGAGTAACAAACATCCATCCATCCATACATCCATCCATCCAAACTTTCGCATTTATAATATTATTATCAATATCAAATTATCAAATAACTGTGAGTGTAGCTAACCAAACTAAATTACCATTTTGTTTTTTTATATAAAATAAATCTGATATGTTTTTATGAAATTCAAATGAAAACTTTTAATATGGTTTAAGTATTTAAAGTATTAAAAGGTCATCGCAGAGCCAGTGCGCCAACAAAGGTAAAAAGTCACAAATTTTGTATTAACTGTAAATTCCTTTATAGTAAGTAACCTAGCTATTGTATTGGTTTTTTAGGTTCTCGAAATTCAAAGAAAAGAAGAAGTGATACTGATAATATTAGATTAATATTCGAAATGCTACTTGTAAATATTTTTGGCCGTTGTTATGTAGCAAAGTTATTAAGGTGCCAGTCTACACGCTCCTTTAGACAGCCTCACTCCTATTTAAATACCTAAGTTTGTGTCTACTTTCATAATTCGTAATAAGAAAAGCATCAATAGGTTTCAATAACTGTTGACAAATCGGTAAGTAAAAAGTGAAAACAACAACTATGTTATGAGTTATGACAATAATAAACAATACGAATGGCTAATAAATTATATGATTAGTTCCCAAGACTTCGATATTCTTTGACTTTGCCTTTGCCGTCGTGGGACAAATGCAGATAAAAGAACTATGAATAGCTATAATATTATACATAGCTGTAATTTGGTAAGTAGCAAACTTAAAAATCCTGGAATGTAATTAGTTAGGTACCTACCTAATTAGTAGATAGTAGGTAGAGCGATGGAGAAATCCATATCCATACTAATATTAAAAATGCGAAAGTGTGTCTGTCTGTCTGTCTGCTACGCTTTCACGGCCCACCTATTCAACCAATTTTGATGAAATTTGGTACAGGGATAGGTTATAAATATAGATAGGTAGATCTTTATCTACTAGGTATTTTAGTAGGAAACCCTAAAAATTTAATTTTTAAGGTTATTTCGCTCTCCTTGAGCAAAAAAGGCTTTCCTAAGTAGGTCGGACCTAAAAAGCTCTAATATTTTTGCTCCATCGAAAAAGTAGTCACTTTTCGCTTGCCATAGGTAACTTAAAAGCTTATTTTGTCTTCAAGCTTTTGTTTCACAAGCGCTCGAACGAACTTTTTTTTTAAAGTAAAACAAACTAGACGAAGAACTCGAAAACTAAGCATTGTTCGGTTCGGCACTTTATACCTATATGTGCCTAGTACCTACCTAGTTAGATGATAAAGTTTCATTCGGTTTCGTTCGAGTTTAAGCAAACTTAAGTTTATGGCAAACAATAGAAAAACAAATAGGTAAGTACCTAGTTAGGTACTTACCTAACTAGGGATAAAATAAATCCGCAACATGGTACCTAATCAACACAATATCTTGTATACTTACTATATAATATATAATACTATAGAATAGTCAATTTATTAAGTATAGGTACCTACTTACATGATGTTTTTTTATATATTTGCTTCTAATGAACTGCTTGACCCGGTAGGTGGTGCTACAATGGGTTCTAGTTTCAGGGCAGGACGTCTGCCGGGTCAAATAAAAATAAAGTAAAACGTTTTTAATTTAAAAAAAAAAGAAATGTGACTCACTCACTTTTTTACTGATTAATCTGACATCACCGCCCAGCCCAAACCCTAACCTGGGGGAAATCTATATTGTTTTATAATTTTTACGTTCGTGTTTTAGAATAATTATAATCCTTATTTTAGGGACGTCATCTCATTTTGAAATAATTCTGCTTTATGCGATGGTATTAACTATTAAGTTATTAACCCCCTGGACCTAAGGCTGCTTGTTTAAGGCCGGGTTTTCTAAAAACCACTCGGGTGCGAAGTCGCGGGCGGTCACTAATTGATTATTATAAATAACCAATTAAAACAATTTTATCTTCACAAAACCTTATTATTTATTACATAAATTAATAAAACCGGTTCACATCAATTATAAATAATTATTTAATTTTATTCGTACCATACCTAATGTTTATAAGTAGGTAGGTAAGTAGTGTTTATAAGCTTATAATAAGTTTGGTAGGTATATTATGTATTGTGGTGATTGAGATAATAATATTTGGTGTATGTGTATATTAGGCAATATCATAAAAAAGTACGGTCATGCTAGAGACAAATCCCAGCAGGAATGTCTGATTTTAATTATTATAATAATTGAATAAATTAATTTACTACTAGCTGATGCCCGCGACTTCGTCCGCGTGGATTGAGGTTTTTTGTTTCCCGCGGGATCTCTTCAATTTTCCGGGATAAAAAGTAGGCTATGTGTTATTCCAGACTATAATCTATCTCTGTGCCAAATTTCATCCAGATCCGTTCAGCCGTTCTGGCGTGAAAGAGTAACAAACATCCATACATCCATACATACAAACTTTCGCGTTTATAATATTATAAGTAAGTAAGGAGTTTTACGGATAGTAAGGATTATTATCAGTTGACACCTTTGATGAATAGTTGCAAGATAAGCCTAGAAGCTCCATAATATGTAGTATGTACCTACTAGGTACGCTCCTTCCTCAATGCTTGAAACCTTATAAGTTACATTATCTTAAGGAAGTGGATGTTGCAGCTTAAGAACATTACGGCAAAGTGAGGGAGCTCGTTGCGAAAGGAAAGCTCACATGAAATGACCTTTCGGTCGACGACGCAAAGTGACAACACTTTTCCATTACACTTTCTTAAAACTTTTATCGAATTTATCCGCAAAGATCAAAGAGAGATTTTCCAACGAGAAAATATACAACAAAAATAATATCAAGAGATTGGAAGTAAAGTTAACTTGTGTTGAAAATAAACAGTTTTTTATATACGACTTGTATGTAAAGCCTTAAACACACAAAAAGCGCGACGTCAATGCGATGCAATGGCATCGAGTCAAACAAGTCAAGGGCTAACTTGTAGTGGATAAAAATTAAAAAAAAAAAAAAAAGTAAACAATTTCTAGAAGTGTTAATTTAAGGAATGATATGGCATTCTCTGGCCATCTTGAAGAAGCATGATTGTTCACTTCGTCATGATTGGAACCGCTGCAGTCACACATTGCGTTGTGTCCACGTTTTTATAAAAGCTTCGGTATTATGTGACCCACTGCGAAAGTGTGTCAGTGTTATTTTCGACACAATACAAAAGGTCAACCCCCTTTTGGTCGGTCTGGTGGAGCGACAACCTTTTTCCATTACTATCGCAGTCCATTAAAATTTTCTCCCTCTGGAGACTGGGCAACTTTTTATATTTAAAAAAAATGCACTGTGGCATAATTTGTACAGAAATATGATTAAGGTAAGCAATAAGTTTTGGAGATATTATGTTGCCTCTACGTCGAATCCCGCTACATCGAGCGGTGAGTCGTCTGACTTTTTTAATACACGACTGCCCAAAAAAAGGAGTGTAATTATCTAATGCTTGTTCATGGGCATTATATAAATGCTTCAGGGTTCATGTATGGATGTGTACTTTTTTCCACCATAACTTCTAAAGGGCTGAACAGATTTGGATGTATGGTATCGTTAGAATCCTTACATTCTTCCGAGTAACACAGACTATAAATTTGAAAAAAAGCTAAATAAAAAGGAAAGTAGGCATGTATCCGCCTTTACAGATTGGATGGGACCTGCTGCCATCTCGAGTCCTCACGTCGCTTCGTGTATGCCCAAGGCTTACGAATGCCAGGATTATACAAACAAGTTCCAGAATAAATCAGGAACTCAAAAAGAAATTATAAAAGCAATCATGTCGTCTGGCAACTTTTAACACCCTTTTTATTTTATTTTATTCATAATTCAAAAACTTGATTTGAATCTTTGGCAAAGACTGTTGAAATTCTAATTAATAATACAGGATTGATATATTCATTAACAGATTCTCGTCCTAAGAGACATTATAATAATTTAACGTAATTTTAATAATCGTTGTCAACGGGACATAGCCGGAACATTGGATATTGCACTACGATATTATTGTACTTAGTAACAACCAGAAACCAAAATTATTATTTAGGTAACTACTTACTACCTTTTTTTTTTTTTTATCGCTGGAAAAATTACTTAAGTACCTATACATAATATAAATTATACCGGCAAAGACGTACCGCCAAGCGATTTAGCGTTCCGGTACGATGCTGTGTAGACACCGAGTAAGGGGGTATAGGTTTAATTTAACTGCAATACCCCTAACAGATTAGCCCGCTACCGTCAGACTGCATCATCACTTACCATCAGGTGAGATTGCAGTCAAGAACTAACTTGAGGTGGCGTAAAAAAGAAAATACGTCTTCGTCTTAGATACTTTTTTTTCTATGACATAAACGTCTACAGCTTAACGAAGGTCTATATGCAAGATCTCTACATAACTAGTGGTTCGCCCCGAACTGAGACCTCGCGGTATTCCAGAGCGCCATCTATTGACATCATTGTGAAGTTATGTTAAAAATAATGAAGCTCATTAAAAATTAAATAATTTTCCTTAAAATATTTATCTAATTTTTGACCGAGCGAAGCGAAGTTCTCTGAGTCTACTTGGGTGAATTGGCACTTGTCCGTCCGTCTGTCAGAGCCTTATAACTTCTGAATTTCCGAACGTAATTACTTCAAATTTAAATATAATATGTAAACCGATGGCTTCCCGCCGAATATGGCTTAAAAAGTTATAAAAATCTTTATTTCAGGGGGGCACTCATATAGAAGCGAATGCGAAGTAAAATATTTTTTATAGCGTTACATAGGGTTGCAGTATATCATTTTAAAGATAATTAGGAATAGAGTCCAAAAATATTTTTTTTTGAATTTTTCCCCTAAAATTGACGAAAGGGGGGGCTTTCAAATTGGCGATTTTCTAGCGTCCAAAGTTGACCTCAGAACTCTCAATTTTCTGAACTCTCAATCCTGAAACTTGATCAATTATTTGAATTATATCCTGTACTTGAACAACAAATACTAAAATTAGATAAATATTATAAGGAAACGAAATTATTTAATTTTTAATGATGATGATATTTTTAACAGAACTTCACACAGATGTCAATAGATGGCGCTCTGTGAAACCGCGAGGTCTCAGTTCGGGGCGAACCACTAGTAGTATTTGTTGTTCAAGTACAGGATATAATTCAAATAATTGATAAGATAAGCCCACCAACCCGCATTGGAGCAGCGTGGTGGGTCTAAGCTCTAATTCCCACTCTCCTATGAGAGCGGAGGCCTGTGCCCAGCCGTGGGACGTGGATTCGCTTCATTGAGAGCCCCCCTGAAATAAAGATTTTTATAACTTTTTAAGCCATATGGCGGAAGGGTATCGGTTTACATAATATTATAATTACGTTCAGTAATTCAGAAGTTATAAGGCTCTGACAGACGGACGGACAGACGGACGGACAAGTGCCAACTCACTCAAGTAGACTCGGAGACCTTCGCTTCGCTCGGTCAATAAATAGTCTTACTTCCAGCGGATCAACGTCCACAAGGTGAAGGGGCGTCTTCTAACAGCATTTTTGGGCTCGGGATCGCCATTTGGTTTGTTGTACGATACTCTAACGTATGAGAATGGATACACGAAATTGAGCTCTAATTCAATGCATTTATGGTTTATTTTACTTTGACGACGAACTTACCGTTTTGATCGGCCATTCTTACATGATTGGGGGGCTGTACTTACCTTATCAAGTTTTCAAAGCAGAAATAGAAAGATCATCACTTCTTACTATCAAATTATCTAACCAAGCACGTACTAAGTGTCTATCATCATACCATTTTAATCTTTGCCGAGGACTTTATTACTGAGAATGCATTCATTATACAGGAATCTTCGCGTCCGTATTTGGATGCGCCCCCGGGATCACACCTTATTAGTCCATTCTATATACATAAATAACATAGGACATACCTTAGTAGTAACTACATGATCGCATACATAAAATTTAAAGACATTTTACAAAGCAATGACTCCACTCTTTTTGATTGCAGTTTTTTTATTTTTATTTATTTAAATACCTACTCGTAGGTTCACTTACAATATACATATTATTTAACACACAAATTATAACATTAAAAAAGTGACACATTCACTGATAGGTATTGTACCTATATCGGTTAAAAGTGTAGTAACACAGCGTTTACGAAATTAGCGCATGCAAACTATCAAGGAAATATTATTCAGTTATGTGTAAGTTATATTATAATACCTATATAAAACTAGTGGTTCGCCCCGAACTGAGACCTCGCGGTTTCACAGAGCGCCATCTATTGACATCAGTGTGAAGTTCTGTTAAAAATATCATCATCATTAAAAATTAAATAATTTCGTTTCCTTATAATATTTATCTAATTTTAGTATTTGTTGTTCAAGTACAGGATATAATTCAAATAATTGATCAAGTTTCAGGATTGAGAGTTCAGAAAATTGAGAGTTCTGAGGTCAACTTTGGACGTTAGAAAATCGCCATTTTGAAACCCCCCCCCCCCCCCCCCCCTTTCGTCAATTTTAGGGGAAAAATTCAAAAAAAAATATTTTTGGACTCTATTCCTAATTATCTTTAAAATGATATACTGCAACCTTATGTAACGCTATAAAAAAAATTTTACTTCGCATTCGCTTCTATGAGTGCCCCCCTGAAATAAAGATTTTTTATAACTTTTTAAGCCATATTCGGCGGGAGGCCATCGGTTTACATATTATATTTAAATTTGAAGTAATTACGTTCGGAAATTCAGAAGTTATAAGGCTCTGACAGACGGACAGACGGACGGACGGACGGACAAGTGCCAATTCACCCAAGTAGACTCAGAGACCTTCGCTTCGCTCGGTCAATTATTGTTAATCTATTTTTTAATGCTCCGAATTGTGGAAAATGTCGATGCCAGTTCATTATGTAATGTCGTCTTTGAAACAATAGAAAAATAGTTTATTTTCTGTAGGCACTAGCGAAAACCTCGGCTCTTCCTTTTTCCAAAATACTTAGAGGGGTTCTAGATTCAACTTCAGTTTAAGTACTTTTTTCGATTTTTCAAAAAATATCACAGTTTTTTAGAAGTGGCGAAGACTGTAGAAGAAGTGGTAGATACCTACGGACAGACTTGTTCGTGATAGACTATGGTACTGGAGTCTGGTGTCCTATCGTCCAATGCGTATATTTTCTATAAATTCTTTATATAGGTAGGTACTAGCTACTTATTATTATAGTAGCTATAATTGGTAAACTTACCAATTATAGCTACTACAATAATAGTTAGTAGTAAGCATTGACTAGTTGGTAAATCGTTGGTGGTAAGTCATGTACCTACTAAAGTTCTACATCAATGTAGTAAGTAGACATTTGGCGTTAGCTCTACAAGTATTGCTATCGCAAAATGTCTACTTAACATACAGACATGTCCATTGTCCACGTCCGCGCCACGCTGATATAAAAAAACTGCCGAGTGCCTACTATGCCCAAGGCATCTTCTGGCTGGGTCATTAAAATGTATCCTCTGAAGAGCAAGGTGTTGATACTTCACAATATTAGGTTCAAAGATATTTATTTCTCAAAGAAGAACAAAAGTTCACTTATATGAGAACAATAATAATACTTAAACTATGCTTAGACAGTAAAACAGGTGACTTTATATTAATTTCTATCTACAAACTAATCATAATTTTAAATTTCACATTGAAAATGTTTGAGTAACCTTTTTTTGAATTTAATCAAACATTTTTCATTAACAATTTCATTTGGTAAGCCATTGTACAGTAGTGCTCCCTCAAACTGTATAGTTTTAGTACCATAAGTTTTAGTCCTAGCTTTTGATAATTGTAATTTATGTTTGTTACGTGTACCAAGTTTATGTGATTTAGTTTTAAAAGTAATTTGTGTGTGAATTGAATTTGAAAGAATTTTTCTCACTAACATGCATGTTTTGTATCTGTATAGTTGGTTTATAGATAATGTGAATATTGTCTTCCAAACCTTATAAACATTGACACGAATGCGCCGACAAGGCGGCGACGGTTGCTATATTCTATGATCACTCTCCGTAGTATGTGATTATAAAAAAATAAACAGACGCCCACATACTCCTGCATTCCTGGTAAGCACTAATATGGAAATAAAAAACCACGTAGGATGCAATGACAGAATTTAATCAGTAAAATGTAAGATATTTCGATCGATTTGATGCATTAAAATTCTACATCAATGATTTGATGCTATCGAGTAGGATTAAATGTTAGGTTTGAGGTTGCCTTGATTATTATCACTTTGAAAATATTTAAATGAGATTTTTTTTCATGTCTGGGGCTACTGCGTGGTTATAAGTGGTTATAGATTCAAAGACATGACCGGTAGGTACCATCTTCGTCAGACCATCGTGATGGGCAAAATGAGGAAAAGAGATAAGCTTCGGTAGAAGACGAAAGTCGTGGCTTAGGAATTACTATCCGGGAACGGGACTCAGGATTTCCAACGTAGCTAAACTTTTCCAGAGGAAATTATATAACCAGATGCAGGTGGACCTCTAATAATGGATGCAGAGAGGAGCACGTTAAGAGTAATTAGGTATTCTTCTAAAATATATTATAAAATGAAAACAGAAAATAATGTATCTAATATCGGAGAATGGAGTTTAGTAGCACTGCAAAATTGAGTTTTAATTCCTATTTGCGATAATTTAGGAGATTATTTTATAGCTTTGATAACGCACATATAACGTTCACTCTAGGAGTCTAGAGAGTCAAATCCCCGACCACCTGAAGAGAAGGCCGAACGTCTAAAGTCGAAACCACTAGAGTTATCACCGCATGATACGACGGTGATGGAAACATCGCGAGGAAACAAAGCATGCCTAAGCATGTTTTCTATAATGTTCTCAAAGGTGTGTGAACTCTACCAATCCACACTTGGTCAGCGTGGTGAGCTATGGTCTATGATCACACCCTTCTCAATCTGAGAAGAGTACCTACTCGTTCCCAGTACCTAGTCGATCGGCGATGCATTGAACTGATGACTATGAATGAGTATGACCAATCCGGAAGAATGCAATGGGATTTTAATGACGCCACATGGCATTTCTGTGCCTCAAGTGTGACAAACAAACCATTGTTTTACGCTGCACTTATACTGTGATAAGTGTGATAATAATAATTGTCAATTGTCACCATTGAGGTATTATGTAGGTACTAACGTAATGATTGTCACCGTAAGTATCTCCAGGTATCAAGTATCAACGTCACATTATAATGAACGGAAGATAAATAACGCCAGTCATTCATAACTTCTTTTGATTTCTTTGTAGCGCTCCGCCGCGGGCGCTCCGAGGCGTCATAAAAAGAGGGTGAGATCCCCTTCAAGTTACGGTTAAAAACTTGGCTGTACCTGACCATACTTCACAGTTTTTCGTGAGAAATGTTACCCATTATGCATTCATGAAAGTGTGCATTAATTTCTTCGCAGATTATGAGAACCGCGGTAGTAATGAAACGTCTTAAAGCAGAAGAACGCTCGCTTTCAACGTTGATGCATCGAAGAAATATGTAAATTAATACCCATTGAAGTAATATGTACAAAAGTACGTTAGTACATTACGTTCGTCAGTACATTATACCTCAATGTTTTAATACCTATTGCTAGTACCGTTGGAAGAGTTATAAAACATTAAACATCACACAAACACGAGGGCAGAAGAAGACGTATTTTAATCTGGCCATGTCTGTCTCTAACTAATGTCTCTCGTGAAATCACATTATAATATTCTTCCACTATACGCTATAAACCTACATTTTAGGGTATTTCCTTAGAGAATAAAAATATAGGTACATATTTATGTAATGACAAAAACATCGTGAAACATAGCAATATTTTACTCTCTTGATCTCTCATCTTAATCATAACCATACAATAATTACTCCCTTCCGAGAAAATTGTAAGTACACTACAGATGAATGGAACTGTAATTGCTTTACTGTTTTTTCGTGTTCCCTTTGCTACATCGCCGACACCTGTTTAACTTGTTAAAGACCTCTTTACGTCTCATTAAAGAACATTGTTTCAAGAAGACAATGAAAAAGAATATACATTTTTGATTATTGCCGTCACAACGGGCTTTTGAAGATTAAGAGATAACATTAATGTATGTATCAAAGACTATAAAAGTATGTAGTAGTTTTTTGCCCTGTAGTCTGTGAGCAGGTAGACACAATAGGTAATATGTCTCACCAATCAGTATTTTTTTGTTTTTATATATAGGTACGTAATATAGTCTAGCGCTTGGCTACAATCAAACTTTCTGCAAAAGATGATGCAGCCTTAGGTGGAACGCGCTTCAATAGAGTAAGCCGCACTATTGATTTGAAGGTATTATAGGTATTCAAAGTGGAGGAAATACGGAAGCCAGAAGGGCATGCCAAATCCTAGTTGCTCGTATATCATTAGAAACGAGGAAACATACCGCTTCGTACTAGGTATATGGCCCTGGAATTTCGATTACTTATGGAATATGGATGCATACCTTGACAATGCCTTTGGAAGAAAAGTAAAAAATAAGTACATACTAAGTACTTATTCTAACTAAATAAGTATTTACCTAGACAATCAAATTCACAAGAATATAAATTCTTACAAAGTTTGCTCAAAAGTTGTTTAGCTAAAACATTCATCCGTTTTTCCACCTGCCCTACAAATGGACTACAGGTAGGTACTTACTTACCTACCTAACTATTTGTAGTTTGGTAGGTAAGTAAGTACCTACACACGAATTATTTGTAATTCAAAATGATATTTTTTCCATACTGTCTAGACTCTAGAAAATTAGTGTTCAAATTGCTTATTTCGTTGTGAAACATCAATTCGTTCCTCAAACATTAAATATGCGCCTACACAAGAGATGTGCATCCACTTATTCATATTGACTTTACAAGTCCTTGTGAATTGCGTGGAATAGCAAAAAAGTTCACCCGGCCATTGCCATTTCGGCTGAGCTTTGAGTTTTGATTTTGCTTCATCCTCATTTCTAATAAACTACAGAATTGATTCAGATAGATTTTTAGTAAAACTAATATAGAAAAAGATTTGTTATTTAAATAAACTTTTACAAAGTGCATTTAAATATAAATATACCTATCACCGGTCGTAAGTCGTAACTTCGCGTGATTTGTACATTTTAAAATTGTATGTAGGTAGTGGTATGTATAGGTACTAGGTATAGTGAATCTACCGCTTACCTAAATTTCGGATCCCAACTGAGTGTTCCAATGATTTGTTCATTGATAAAAAGCAAACTTATAAATAACTAGAGGACGCCCGCGATTTCGTTCGCGTGGCATAAGTTTTTTAATTCCCACTGGCACTCCTTCATTTCCGGGATAAAAAGAAGCCTATGTCACTCTCCAGATCCTCAACTATACCTAAGTACCCATGCAAAAAATCACATCGATCCGTTGCTCTGTTGCGGCGTGATTGAAGGACAAACTCTCTAATAATTTAACGTCCTTGGGGATAGAAATTTCAAAACTGTGGAATACGTATTTCATAATTTTAAATCGGAAGCCCAAATACCAAGTTTCAGTCAGGGCTATAACTTGAAAAACGACGGACTTTCATTCAAATTTTCAACCCCTATTCTATATCCTTTGGGGGTGAAATTTTTAAATATTTTGACATACGTGCTTCTTTATTTTTTACCGAAAGCCAAACTATCGAGTTTCGTAGATATAACTTGAAAAATATCTTGTAAAATTAAGGACTTTTTTACAAACTCTACTCCCCTATTTCAGCCCTTTGGGAATTTTCAAAAACTGTGAAACACGTAAGTATTATTAACCTTAACTCTTATACCAAGTTTCATGGATATAACTTGAGAAATGACGGACTTTCATACAAACTTTCAACCCTTATTTCACTCCCTTAGGGGTGGAATTTTGAAAAATCCTTCCTTAGTGAACGCTTTCGTCACAAAAGGAACCTACTGTCAAAATTTCAAGTTTCTAACCCCAGCGGTTTAGGCTGTGCGTTGATATACCTACATATAAGTCAGTCACTCAGTCAGTCAAGTTATTAAACTTAAACTTATAAAAAATTAATAGCTACCTATGTACAAAGTATTATGAAATTCACTCGCGCTTACAGCGTTCGTTTGATAAGTTAAGACCATGACAAGCAATCTAGAACAAAAAGTAGGACGAAATGGACATAAATTAATAAATATTATCGCAATGAAGGTCATTTCAATTCCAGATCATTAATTGTAAGCAAGGAAAGTTAAATTCGCTTTAGTGTAGAAATGTAGAAGGATAGAATTTAGAGGTTCAATATTATCTGCATGGCAGAAAATTGTAGGTACCTATTGTATATTTTGGCAATATTGAATTTCATTGAGTTTGGATCAATAGGATAAATTCAAAATCGCCAAAAACTAAGATAGGTACAATTTTTAACTTGCTGGTGTCTATTTGTAAGTTTGAAAACGGAACATTTCGTTCATGATTTAATATTGATAAGTACTTACTTAATAACAAAAAAGTTGAAAAATGTATTTAATTTATTTAGATATTTAGATATCTTTATTGCACACACAAAATAATATACACTGGGGCTGATTATGTAGTGCACAATCTCTAAACTAAACTAAAATTAGAGCATTACAAAATATATTGCTAACCCTTTCATATTACTCCCTACGGAAAGGGATAGAACTACATTTAAAGCTGCCGTTTTAGTTTAGTTTAGATTTTGTGTAACATTTTTAATAGCGATCAACGACGACAAAATTATTGCTAATATTTTTTTACAGGAACGCATAGTAAGTATAGCTTATAACGTCTTTGAAAGCTGATATCTAGAAAAAGTCCCATCCACATGCGTCAGATTTTACGCTGTTTACATAGGTACTGCGCATACTTTAATACTGTACAAGAATCAGCTTTTCTAATTATCGTTCATTTTTGGTAACAATAAACCGTCTTTGAACGGCCATATTTAGCGAAAGGGCCATCCAAATGCAGGCATACTGCCACTTTTGAGATCAGTGGAGAGCTCTACATCCACCTAACACTGAATCAGCCTTTCTGGCGATGGTTACCAAAATTGCACTTATCTCTTAGTCTATTATTTTAATTTCGACATCGTAGTGTCAGGGTTTTCACTACAGATATAAAGTAAAGTATACAGATAGTAAGATAGAAGTATTTTCTAGATATTAGAAAGGTAGGTATGTACTTAAATAATACGTGAGATGATAACATAATGATAATTTATTATCCGTGGGTAGCATTGCACCGAAAGAAAAGAAACCCTAGAAATTTTAACTAGAGCTTTAAATTTAATGGTTAAATTTATAGTTGATTTTTTTAATTTATAACTAACTCGTGCCTCGTATAGTACATTATTAACAAGTTAGGTTACCCTTATCAAGTTGCGTTGATCAGATAGCAAATACCTACCATAATTATTATAGTTTATGGGCAAAGGAAGGATGTTTAAATTGCCGTTGACACACAGACCAGATATGTATGTATAAAAGATCATTGCGTTGAAATAACAATTAATAATTTTTCTACTTGCTCGAAATTGAAATGAAATGAATTCCCATAATATAAAAATTTTGCTAAGGATATTAATATCCCGAAAACTATTCACTTAATAGTTAGTACTACATCTGTGGTTATGTAGGTGAGGTACCTACACGCAAAGTAAAGTAAAATGCGTGCCATTAAGTGTAGCGACACACTATGCGGAACTTCCGCGGCGGAATTTCGGCGGCTGATTTTCCGTTCCGACGTATTCGGCTGAGATGACACACCATTTACGGCCGATAATGTGTCGTTTCCTATACAAAATGCTAGAATGCGTTGTTGCCGAACTTCCGCCAGACCGAAATTCCGCTGTACGCCAAAATGCGACGGAATTTCGACCAGTGTGTCATAGGTAACTAAAAAAGCATTGTGAGCGTAACCGGGAGGAATTTACGTCGCGTACATTCCGCATAGTGTGTCGCTACACTAAATGGTCTGATAGGTCCCGTTTCCTGGTGTTAGAGTGAAGAAAGACTAAAAACAAATGCAATGTCCATTGTCAATGTATTTATGCAAAAATATCGCATGCGGACGCACTGCTTGTACACACTATGCCAATTAATTTAAATACTGATTGTATGTATAATTCATATGGGAATTTTCTAAATTACGTGTAAGATAAGTGTGTCAGAAAATTGGGATTAGATAGAAAGTGGTATAAGCATTAGATATGATATCTTTATGTGATTCCTTAATTGTCTAAGAAAATCGTAATCATTTGAAAGCTTAAAACGAATTACTCGAACTGTTTAAGGAGTTCATACATGCTTTTTGACGTGCATAGGTATACAAGTCGAATTATCCGTTTGACAAACGATTACGATTTCGATTTCCTCACACAATCGGGCTGTTTCTACCCAAGCCAAAATTCATTATTGGTCACGCTGATTTCGAATAAGCGAAATTTGTTAATTTTGAATAACGTTTGTTCCTTTTCTGAAAATTAATAAAGAAGTTTAGATTTAGATTTACTTATTTGTTAGGAGTACAGTTTGCTAACCCAGTGACCAAAAGCTGGGCTTTGCACTAAGGGAAATTTCCTGGCGCGACGTTCCTTCAGATTATCTCCTTCTAAAAGAGGTCCTAAATTATACTTTTTTTTCCTGATTACGGTAGAAATTTAGAAGCTGTTAAGAAAAGGATATTTGTTTTTCCAATATAAAGAAACTATTTTGGAAAAAGAAAATCAGAAGAAACGACTGGAAATTGGAAAAAAACTACCTACATTTATTGGTCGTCGTTGGTAGAGCCTTAAAACTTAGGTAAGTACGCGATACGACAATTTCATAACGTAAACCATAGTAGGTACCTACATGATGACGTATGGATGAATATAAGCAACGTAATAAAAATACGTGTAGAGGTAGGCCATGGAAAGATAGGCGAATGTTTTTTTCGGAAGAGCATTACGCTGGTGTGGAGTGGTACGCTAGAAAGTAAAAAAAAAACAATTGCGGGTCGGACTTGACCGGTTTTCATTTCATGGTGCGGGCACTGGACCGTGAGGTCTATTGTCATTCAATCGAACCCATTGTGCCCTTTGTCGGACCCTGCTCTACCATGGCATTCGACATGGGATATAGTGGAAGTTAATAAGATTTTCTTTTTTAGCTGAATAATATTATAAACAAATTTAATTAACCTGGGAATCAAAAGGCTACAGAGGCTTGGTTGGTCAAATTCGTCAGCTAAGTACTTAGTTATATAAAGGGCTATTTTTTAAAAATAACTATTTTGTTTTTAAAAGCTGAAACCTTTCTTGGGTAGGTTACCTACCTATCTACAGGAATCTCCTGAAATAGGTACTTTTGTAGTTAGTATATAAATAGCTATATACCTAGGTGCATAATAAATTATATTATGTACCTACGCCGGTGACTTTGCAATAAATATACCCTTGTATGTGTGTAAATGTGTTTAATATTTAAACGAGTAAAATGAATATTTTAACGACTTTGGCGTGTATACGGCTTTGTAATATAACCTTTTTACATAATAATTACTAGGTATACCTACCTACGGCTGCATGCAGAGATAGCTAAACGTAAAACTAAGGTAGGTAGGTACTAGTGGTTCGCCCCGAACTGAGACCTCGCGGTATCACAGAGCGCCATCTATTGACATCATTGTGAACTTCAGTCAAAAGTACCTACTGAAGCTCATTAAAAATTAAATAATTTCGTTTCCTTATTATATTTATCTAATTTTAGTATTTGTTGTACAAGTACAGGATATAATTCAAATAATTGATTAAGTTTCAGGCTCAGCCTTTCAGAAAATTGAGAGTTCCGAGGTCAACTTTGGACGTTAGAAAATCTCTACTTTGAAAGCCCCCCATTTCGTCAATTTTAAGGGAAAAATTAAAAAAAAATATTTTTGGACTCTATTCCTAATTATCTTTAAAATAATATACCGCAACCCTATGTAACGCTATAAAAAATATTTTACTTCGCATTCGCTTCTATGAGAGCCCCCCTGAAATAAAGATTTTTATAACTTTTTAAGCCATATTCGGCGGGAGGCCATCGGTTTACATATTATGTATATTTAAATGTGAAGTAATTACGTTCAGTAATTCAGAAGTTATAATGCTCTGACAGACGAACGGACGGACGGACGGACAAGTGCCAATTCACTCAAGTAGGTAGACTCAGAGACTTTCGCTTCTCTCGTTCAATTAAATACGTAGGATCCGACCAACTTTCAAGACGGCGCAGTGCAGGCGAGAATTTCGGGAATATGAGGAAAGCTGATAACCGCGAAGACTTAATACTGCTCTCAAAAATCTATGCTAAAAGGGGTATGTCCAGCTGTGGACACATGGATGTTGGAATACCTAGCAAAGTAGCAACATAGTCGACAAACATCTTTTCAAGGTATTGAGCTCAACGGGTAATGGAACACTATGAACTGCATAACCGTTGGAATTTGGCCATCTTTCAAATCCTGCCTCATGAAACCCCACAACGAAGAGCCTATTTCTTCCATAATAAAGTTAAGGGCTCTTTATAATTTAATGGCAAATGAACACGGCACCGACAACTCAAAATGTAGATAGTTTTAAAAACTAAAAAGATTTCTTATTTCTTTTTGGATAGTTAGTAACCTAACTTCTTAAGTCACTTATTAACATTAAAAAATCTTTGCCACTGTTATGTTTTTCCTGTAAGGTACTATTAAGTTTTATGTGGTATAACTACTAATCTTTAAATGCAATAAGTAGGAACTAGGAAGGTACCAAAGTATTTAGATATCTTATCTATTCATTAAAGATAAGGTGAAGTCATCTATCACACCTTAGCAAAGTGCAACAAAGTTACACACTAAACAAACCTTACTTAGTCATCTTATGAAATAATAGCCTACATTTCAATCTTCAAAGTTTTTTATAAAAAGAATACTCACCACCAGTGAAGGTGCAACAGGATCTGGCACTCGCATGCACTCGATACTTTCACAATTTTAAAGACGCAAAATTAAAACAACCAAATTAAACTATATAACTCGAAACACAAATAAAATTAATAAAATCCTTGATAATAAAATCGAGAAGAGAAGTTTATTGAACAAAACAATATCGACGATGTTATACGTAAAGTTACTGACGCTCGATTTGAACGAACGATAGTCGGAACACGGAATGCGAGGCGGTCGGCTGCTGTCCGTGCCACCGCGAGACTAGTCTGTATCTCGACTCGAAATTCCCGACTCGCGAGCTTTCGTACTCAGGAGGCATCCATCCCACTCGCTCGACCGGTCACCTGCCTTTTAAAAAAATGGGATCCTGATATTTCGCCGAAATAGGAACCAAACCAAACAGCACTTTAAACGTACACAGCCTCCCAGCCTCCCAGGTACGCGGGATGTTCGTTTACACAGCCACATTGACATCGCATTGAATTACTGCAGCAACCTGATCCACTTTGCTTTAAATTTTTAACGTTCTCTCATGCATCAAATGAAATAGTGCACCTATTTTTTGTTGGTTGGTAAAAATGTTAAATTCCAACCTTTAATTTGAGCAGTGGATACGCCGAGCTTTTGGTTTGTCAAGCAACCTTTCCCTTCCCGCGCTGTAGGAAAGCAGTAACTATCTATGCGCTGGTGAAGACTTCATCCTCTTTTACTCGACACCAACTATCGTTATACAGCCAAATCCTCTCAAGCACTGACAAGGGATTTTAATTTACGGAAATGTTCTTACTTTTCTTGAGCCTCCCCGACAAGCGAAGTTTGGCAGCCTGCACACGTCTGCAGCTTCATATACTCATGTGTGTTCTTCGCGAGGCAAAACAGTTCGACAGCACTCGCAATTTCGTCCACTCCCGTAGTTTAGCCAGGAGTCAAGACTAACAGGCACAGAAACACATTGTTATAGAAATGGAACTGGATGGCCCCAAGCGCTGACTTGATATAGTTTGCTTTAAATATGTAATAACACTCTCTCACGCATCGTATAAAATACAAAGTACGAACTACGAACCGTTCGCACGCCACAAGCTGTAATTTGGATACATTATCTATCATTCAACATCTCGGAAATTGCTGCGGTGGGAGCGATGCGGTCTATAGATTTCGCCTTCACCGAGGGAAGAAACTATTTAACTCCATGGAAGAAACTGACGCATGATAATAAACAGAGTAAACAAGGGGATTTTAGCGCTCCAGCTGTAATCACCGATACAAACCAACTCATCGTTACAAAGCACATATTTGATTCAATTTACCCGTTGTTTCCATGGGTTATCTCGGTGTACGTCCTACGTCAATATTTATGGATACAAAGTAAAGAAACTCGTCGGTTTATTTACAATTTGGTATGAGCTGTTAGGGCAACTTTTTACTGTTTTGCTACCATGGAATTATAGTTTGGTAGCAAAGTAACATAGTGTAAATTGATGTAAGAATCCAGAAGGTAGCACAAACCAATACCCTGAATGCAGTTCAAGTGTTTCTAGTAAGTTAAAAAAATATCAGATTTGCGCAGTTCTTTTTTTTTTAATTCAACTAGGTAAGTACAAGTTAGCCCTTGCCTGTGATTTCACCGATGGTAAATGATGATGCAGTCTAAGATGGTGTTTGGCTAAGCCCGTTCGTATTACGGCAGTTCTATTAAACCCATACCTACCTCTAATAATTAGTTTCTACAAAACATCGTACCTTGATCTACTAAGTAATATAAAATGATTTTGGGCCACTCATTTCAACCATATTAGACTTTAATCGAAGCTTTGCGTATCCAAAGTAATTTTGCTACATCTAAAGATGTCCGTCCAAATTTCAATTCAATTTTATTTCCAACTAGCTGATGCCCGCGACTTCGTCCGCGTGGACTAAGTTTTTTCGATTCCCGCGGGAACTCATTAATTTTCCAGGATAAAAAGTAGCCTATGTATGTATGTATGTATGTATGTATGTATATTCTTTATAGCTGATGCCCGCGACTTCGTCCGCGTGAAATAAGTTTTTCAGTTAATTTTCCAGGATAAAAAGTAGCCTATATTACTAACCCACGGTATACTTAATCCCCCTATAATGGTGAAACACGTACTTCTTCATATTTTAACGAAAGCCCAAATGCTGTTTCATGGCTATAACTTGAGAAATTAAGGATTTTCATACAAACTCTCAACCCCTATTTCACCCCTTCGGGGGTGGAATTTTGAATAACTGTGAAACACATATGTTTTCATTTTCAACCCGCAGCTCATATATCAAGTTTCATGGCTATAACTTGAGAAATTAAGGACTTTCATACAAACTTTCAAGTATCCTATGTCCTACCTCGTATAGTATGGGCTCAAATCGTGCCAAGTTTCGTTTGAATTCATTCAGTAGTTTCGGCGTGATGCGCGGCCAAGATACAGACAGACAGACAAAAATGAAAAACAATTACAGATTTGGCTTCAGTATCGAATAATGAGTGCCCTCCAAAAAAAAATTTCAAAATATCTTCAATGTACAGAATTGGGCCTGTTACAGTTTTATTATAAGTAATAATATAGATTAGTCCAGATTTTAATTGTATCACTAGTCAAAACTACCTAGTAGGTACCTACTCAAAAAAAAATATAGACAATCAGCGCTTTATTCGTCAAAATATCGAAGAAGAAACATACCTACTTATGTAACAAAATTATTATAAAAACCTAACTAGGTACATACCTAGTTGGTTACGCAGCAAGAAGTTAAAAGATAGCGAGCTTTATTATTGCGCTCACAAAAAAGTGTCGCAAGATAAGCAATTATGAAGATCCGTTAAGTGGTTAGTACTTGATTAAAGACTTGATCTTATGCTAAAGAAGCTTTCGTTGTAGGTCTTTGTGCAACCATAATGTAGGTTGGCAACTGAAAAGTATAATATTTTAGGTGTTTATAGTAATCAAAACAAGGGACACTTTCGTGAAGTGATGTCAAGGCACTAGGCAAAAGTAAAGTAAAAGTAAAATATGCTTTATTGTACACCATAAAAAGAAATACAAAAACACAAAACAATCATAATGGATATGGCACAACAGGCGGCCTTATCGCTTAAATAGCGATCTCTTCCAGGCAACCTTAGGGCAGAGGAAACTTTTAAAAGAAAGCGGGAGGGGTGTACAGACATATAAACAAATAAAAACAGAAATGAATAATGTAATAATATATAGGATAGATACACAGTATAAAAAGTAATAGGTAATAGACGACAGATGAATAAATAGATTATAATGATAGATAATGTTGTTTCAATTTAGTTTTGAAGATAGGAAGAGTTTGAGATAGCTTAATGTCCAAGGGGAGAACGTTCCAAAGCCGTATAGCAGTTACCGTAAAAGAATTTTTATAAAAGGAAGTTGAGTGTCTAGGAGTACTTAATAAAATATTATTTTGAGAACGGAGGGAAAAAGAGTGTAAATGAGATATATACTTAAATCGTTCTTTTAAGTAGTGAGGTGTGATCTGATTGAACAGAATGCAGTAAAGAAGGTGAAGAATGTGACTGTTCCTGCGAAGGCGAATCGGGAGCCACTTGAGCTTACGGCGAAACTCGGAAACGTGGTCATACTTTCGTAACCCAAATATGAACCTTATGCAATAATTTTGAAGCCGCTCAAGTTTATTTAGTTGCTCCTCAGTGAGATCAAGATAACAAGTGTCCGCATAGTCAAGGATCGGTAGAAGAAGAGACTGAGCCAGCGCAATTTTAGTAGGAATGGGAAGGACATTACGCAATCTACGTAGAGAACCCATTGCACCAAACATCTTTCTACTCAGCTCACTCATTTGCGGCATCCAAGATAATGTTTGGTCAAAGATAATGCCTAAATTTTTAACTTTGTCACTGTACGGGATAAGAGTCCCATCGAATATGACTGGTGGAAGCTGCGACAAAGTTATATGGGAAATTAATTTTGAACTCCCAATAATTATAACTTGGGTCTTCTTTGGATTAACTTTAAGCCCAAACGAGTTACTCCAATTAGAGATGCGTAAAAGATTTTCATTGACCAACCTAATTGTATCAGGTAGATCCGCTACCTTACATTGGGAGTAGATTTGTAAATCGTCTGCATACAGGTGGTAGAGAGAAGTAATGTGGGAGCAAATCGAATTGATGAAGATAGAGAACAATAGAGGAGACAACACGCCACCTTGCGGGACACCAGCTTTAACAGCCGACCATTCAGAAAATGAATCTTGAACTCGTACACGCTGCCGGCGTCCATGCAAGTAACTGTGAAACCAGCCAATTACCCCAGGAGATATGTTAAGAGAACTTAGCACGGCAAGTAGAACATCAAAGTCCACAGTATTGAAAGCATTACTAAAGTCAAGCAATGTCAATACTGTAACTTGTTGGTTATCCATACCCAGCCGTATGTCATCGCTGATTTTAACTAAAGCAGTGGTCGTACTATGACCCGGACGGAAACCAGACTGGAAAGGGTTTAGTAAATTATGATTAGAAAAGAATTTACTAAGCTGTTGATGCACAAGACGTTCGAGTGCTTTAGACAAGAAAGGAAGGATGGATATGGGTCGGTAATCCGCATACGTCGGATTGGATTTCTTAGGGAGAGGAATTATTTGAGCCTCTTTCCAGTATGAGGGGAAATCACTGGAGTTAATGGAATAGTTAAAGATGTTAGTAATGATAGGAGCTAATAGGTCAAGGATAGGGATGATCATTTTACGACTAATGCAATCAGACCCAACCGCATCAGATGTGATGGCTTTAATATTCTTCATAACATCACTGATAGTAAATTGGCTAAAGAAAAAAGAGGGAATGTCAGGTGTTGGCTCAGCAGAAAGTTGATTAATAGTATTATTTTTCGCAGTTATATCCAAAGTAGCGGAAGAGGAAAATTGCTTATTGAGCTTATTTAAATCAAGATTAGGAGAATCTATATTTTGTTTTGCCTTTCCAACCCCTAAAGTTTTAAGAAAATGCCAAACCTTAGCCGAGTCTTCTTCCTCGACAACAGATTTATGGATATGGCGTCGTTGACTGTCTCTACACACCATGTTGCAGCGATTACGTGCCCTATGATATTTATCACGGTTCAAATCACTTGGGTTCATACGATATTTAGTTAGGCAGTAGGTAGGTACGTAGTCTTCGTAGAAAGACAGGATCACAGGAACGCCTGAACAACTTCTAAAGCCCTGTTCCACGGAGAGATAAATAGTGATTTATCTTTCCGTGGAACCGGCTGCTATTGACAAAATCGCAACTCAAACTTTTCAGAGTTGTGTATTTTATAGAAATTAAATATCACTAGCTTCAAACGGTGAAGGCGTGAAGGAAATAGCGTAAGGAAACCTGCTGGCCCGAATTCTTAATTTACTAATACTAAGGCCCACTTGCACAAGGACTCTTAAATTGATTTAGTTAAATATTTTAATGTTGTCCCTTTTTGGCATTTATAATATGCATTTGCCAAAAAGGGACAGCATTACAGATTTTGATACATGCAAACTATGCATCAGAGGGATGCTGGACATAGGCTACATTTTATCGCGAAAAAGGAGCAAATTGGAACATTTTACCACTTTGGAAGTGTCTCTCGCGCAAACTATTCAGTTTAGAAAAAAATTATATTAGAAACCTCAATATCATTTTTGAAGACCTATCCATAGATACCCTACACGTATGGGTTTGATGAAAAAATTTTTTTTGAGTTTCAGTTCTAAGTATGGGGACCCCCAAAATTTATTATTTTTTTCTATTTTTGTGTGAAAATCTTAATGCGGTTCACAGAATACATCTACTTACCAAGTTTCAACAGTATAGTTCTTATAGTTTCGGAAAAAAGTGGCTGTGACATACGGACGGACGGACAGACAGACATGACGAATCTATAAGGGTTCCGTTTTTGCCAAATTTGGCTACGGAACCCTAATTATGAAAATTGGACAATATTTACGGGAAGAAAAACGTTATCGCTTTTTGTATGAAAATTTACAACTAGACGATCCTCTTAATAAATGAGTAGCATAGAAAAAGTATAATCGACGAACATTCAAATATTATGTTCTGAATCTAGGTCAGCTAAACGCGAATTTTCTACAAATAGGTACATTAACCAACGGTGGCCTAATTTTATGGCGATGAGATTGGATTGAAACGAGAATATTTATCAGGAAGTCTTTTCCTGTAAATTCTGAAATACGCAATTTTTCCGAGTGGTTTTTAATTTAAATAATGGAAGAATAGTCTATTTTGCAACTTTATGCTCGCCTGATTCGCACTATGACTCGCCCTGGCTTCGCTCGGATGGTCTTACTTATAGACTAAAATTAAATACCTAAAGCTTCATGGAAAATCGTCGGGGAAAATCGTATCATGAGAGTTGAAATCTGTTTAGAAGTTACAAGTCGAGGAACAGAAAACTTTTTTTTTTTTTTTTTTCGCTGGGAAATGCATTTAGGCATCCCCCCCGGAAATAACGCAGGAAAACTGCGCTCTTTCCGGGGGGGTATGTGGGACTCGCTGCCGGAGCAGAATACCCACTAAAACCCAGCGGACCCGCCTTCCGACGCAAATGAGGCGGCACAGGAAGACAAATGTATACAAACCAGCTCAACTACCGTATACCTGATAGCTACGCTGATACGAGCCATCTCCAAAACTCTATCTGGGTAATTGACGATAACATTCTAAACATAGATTAAGGATTCAATCCTAAAATCCTAAATCTATGATTCTAAAGGAATATAAACGAGGAGTATTATAGAAGACCCATAATATAATAAATCTGAGATTCTAAAGTAGGTAATTTACCCGTTTGATTTTAATAGGAAACCTCAGAATAAGTAGCTTTAGTTTTAAGATACCGTAACAGATTATCACCATCATATTTTTATGTAACTGGACGTTAATAAGTGTAGTATCTATTGTTCGCGCGCGAGTTGAATGCAGAGTAAATGTATGTGTCACCATACATTTGCTCTGCATTCAACTCGCGCGCGAACTATACCTAAATTGAATAAATATTTATGACTTATTCAAATTCAAATTCAAATTCAAATGTTTTTTATTCTAATAAACTTTTACAAGTAGGTACTTTTGAATCGTCAAGTGAATCTACCACTGGGTCGGAATGCCATTCCTACCGAGAAGAACCAGCAAGTAACTCGGTGGTTGCTCTTTTTAAATAATTCATTTACAATTATTATTATATCAATGTGTAGGTACATAAGTAACAGCTGTACCTACCTTCTGACTTTTTTGAGGCGGAGCGATGGAGTCACGAGCCCATTACGGCCACTAGTTTGCCTATCGTGCAGATCGCATATTTTTTTGTAATTATGGATGTGCTTGTGCTGTTTTACAAAAATTATATTACTGTAAACATATTGCGAGGCTACTGTTAGAATACCAATTTCTTTAAATTTCTCTATAAGGGAATCACGCGGTTTTAAATTATAAATTGCACGTATTGCCCTTTTTTTGTAGTACAAAATTTTTTTTTTTTTGACTTATGACTTATGACTTAAGAAACTATAGCTTTCGTAGTCACGGCGAACTTAACTTCATACTATGTATGTATGTATGTGTGTATGTATGTATATACTTTATTGTACACCACAAAAACACAAAAGAAACAAGAAACAAGGAAACCTAAAATATAGGTACAATAAGGCTATATACTCGTACTATGTACAACTCGATACTTTTTATTTAGTATAGGCCCGTAGATCTTTGTTTATTCAGGTTTATTTGATCAAAAGGCTGTCCTTGCAAGTTGCAATTGTCGATTGGTTTATTAAAATAAAAGCCATTAAATCTTGCTGCTATACAAATAAAGTAGTTATATGGAGCAAACAGGATGTTCGGAGGCAGGTGGACTGGAAAGCGTCGGGTGGTCCTCGCAACTCTTAATGCTTTACTTTCACTTGGTCTTGGCAGTTTACAAACCGAGCCCGTATTTATAGTCGAGGGCATCGCTTGGCATTACCACCAGCAGCGGTTGTTAGGCTGAGCAACTACGGAATTATCGAATAACTAGCTGATGCCCGCGACATCGTCCGCGTTAAGTTTAAGTTTTTTATTCCCACGGGAACATACTTACTCCTTACTTTTCCGGCATAAAAAGTAGCCTATGTCACTCTCCTCAACTTTACCGAAAAAATTCTATGTCTATGACTTTACCCATGTCAAAAATCACGTCGATCCGTAGCTCCGTTGCGGCGTGATTGAAGGACAAACCAACAAACAAACACACTTTCGCATTTATAATATTAGTATAGATGGCAGGAGATTATTTAGGTTCTAAATAGCGCTATATACTTACCAAGGCACATTACGAAAATTACGATGTGACGTCAGTTTAGGTTGCTTACCTAGGTTTACTGATTTGTCTGTTAACTTTCGTGTCTGTAAACTATTCCATTTCATAGGTATTGAAAATATATACGCTTCCTTAACATTTATTTTGCTCTACTTTTGTATAACTTTTTTTTAATCATTCTCATGCTACGCTGTCCATTTCTAAAATCTGCCGATCGTGAATTTATTGATAATGTAAGTTTTTTTTTATCCACTACAAGTTAGCCCTTGACTGCGATCTCACCTGATGGTAAGTGATGATGCAGTCTAAGATGGTACCGGGCTAACCTGTTAGGGGCATGGCAGTTATATTAAACCCATAAGTACCCCTATTCGGTTTCTACACGGCATCGTATACCGGAACGCTAAATCCCTTGGCGGCACGTCTTAACCGGTAGGGTGGTAACTAGCCACGGCCTAAGCCTCCCACCAGGCCAGACCAGGGAAATTCTGAAATTATAAATTTCCAAACCCTGCCGGGGATCGAACCCGGGACCTCCGCACGTTAAGGCAACAGCGCTCAACACTGCGCCACGGAGGTCGTCAATGTTTCGAAGTGATGATTTTAGTATGTTATTATTCCATTCTATTAGCATTGAAGAATTGGAAATAAAGAACTCAGAAACTCGGTAAAATAAAACTGATTAGTTAATTCATAACTTCCAGGCATTTTGCTGTTTTTAGGGTTCCGTAGCCAAATTTGGCAAAAACGGAACCCTTATAGATTCGTCATGTCTGTCTGTCTGTCTGTCTGTCTGTCTGTCCGTCCGTATGTCACAGCCACTTTTTTCCGAAACTATAAGAACTATACTGTTGAAACTTGGTAAGTAGATATATTCTGTGAACCGCATTAAGATTTTCACACAAAAATAGAAAAAAAACAATAAATTTTGGGGGTCCCCATACTTAGAACTGAAACTCAAAAATTTTTTTTCATCAAACCCATACGTGTGGGGTATCTATGGATAGGTCTTCAAAAATGATATTGAGGTTTCTAATATCATTTTTTTCTAAACTGAATAGTTTGCGCGAGAGACACTTCCAAAGTGGTAAAATGTGTGTCCCCCCCCCGTAACTTCTAAAATAAGAGAATGATAAAACTAAAAAAAATATATGATGTACATTACCATGCAAACTTCCACCGAAAATTGGTTTGAACGAGATCTAGTAAGTAGTTTTTTTTTTAATAATTTAAAACTTACTACAGGTTTGTACGGAACCCTCGGTGCGCGAGTCCGACTCGCACTTGGCCGGTTTTTTAAAATAAATAAAATCTCAAAATGATGTTTTAAATTATATAAAAAAATGATTTGGTGTCAATGTCAAGTTGATTTTAACAGTTTGATAAACAATGCTAAAATGTTATTGATTTTGAAAAATATTATGTTATGGTTTTTAGATTTATTTTAGTTTGTATTCCGTATTCTTCTGAGCTATAAAGGATGGCTCTTAACCAAGCAAAAATGCCTGGTAAGTTAACAATTTAGCGATAGTAGGTAATACACATATACATCTGCATTTCATGTTATATCATCGATGACTTTCATTACAATCATGATCGATACCTTTATGTAAAAAAGCGAAATAAGTACCACTCATAATCATGAACTAAACTCTGGATCTCTAAGGAACTCTATAAAGCTTTATTCATACTTAAAACTTGGCAATTCTAAGATCCTCATAGCAAATGAGCCTCAAGTAAGACAGGATTTTATAAAAAAATCTATAAAATGGGTTGGAACTTCGAAGGTTGTGTTGTAGGTACATAAAAGTCTCATGTCTTAAAAAAATTAAGTTAAAGTGTGCTATGCAAGATTCTAAAAGAAGCTAACCGCATTTGATTTATAGATGAAATCCTCACGACACTGTTTTTTTTTCTTGCTGCTTTCTTATTCTGCTTCTCTTAGTATAGCCTAGTGGCTTAGAAACCCTGCTTGCTATTCGGGTGGTCGGGGATTCGACCACCAGGCACGATCCTCTAGCTTTTCGGAGTTAGGTACATGTGTATTTTATGAAAGTAAATATTACTTGCTTTAACGGTGAAAGAAAACATCGTGAGGAAACCTGCACGCATGCCCGAGCGTTAATATGATGCATAGTTAATGCCTATCACGCAATAAAAAAAAATGTTCTAAATTCTAATGTTCTCAAAATTTGATTCGTTTGATTGATGGAGACTCGTGCTCAACATTGAGTCGACAATGGATTGAAGTGATTCGACCGGTTTTCTCTTTTAATATGATAACAAGGGTCAGGAGACATGTGGTGGTTTCCGTTACCGTTTACGTAAAAGCTCACCTAAGCATTTGTATTTACCGCCATAGTCATGTTATGGGACCTTGACTTGTGCAACCCACTATGTTTCCTTTGGTGATTAAATTTATCTGTACAGTTGGTACCGGTACTAAACTATACTTTAACGTTAACTTACGCAGATAATTATATAGAAAACAGTTTGTTTAATATATTTAAGTAGTATACTGAATACACACTCTGGGTACACTTTCATTCATGGTTCATAAAATATATATTATATATTTTTTCTCACACTAATTTCCTCGTCCCAAATCCATTCGTTGTAAACAATCGGCCCTCGCATTCTCTTGCAATGAGCTTAGAAGGGATTATCCTGCTTAGGATGTCATTAGAAGCGTAAGTCTGTAAAGATAAATAAATACATTATCTACGTCATGTACCGGTATTTCTAGAATTCTAAAGCGATAAATTATTTTCATATCGGTGTTATTGTTTTTTAAATCTCTAATCGAAAGTTTGGATGGATGGATGTTTGTTACTCAATCACGCCAGAACGGCTAGACGGATCTGGATGTTAGGCACAGAGACAGATTATAGTTAGTCTGGAATAACACATAGAGTTAGCCCTAATACTTAACCATAGGTAGGTCGTCGGCATCCAATATCTACGCCTTAATATTATGTTTGGCAACCACAAAGTATTAGAGCTTTGCCGGTAGAGTGGAAACTACTTGAATATAAGTCGCCCTTAAGCCCAAAGAGATAACACCACAGAATAGGTAGATAACACCCCCAATACAAAGCTTCTGGCATGGACAATTTAATTTTAAGGAATTTATGCATAGAAGTTCTTTGCAGTCGGGCGTCCCCCGACACTACCTACCTATATTTTTTGTATCTTCTGTCTTCTAAGCTGGGCAAAACTGATTGATCTATATCTAGAAACAGGTAGATAATCTAAGATTGACTTTAATGTAACCAATTTGTTATAGATACAGCAGTTTTGCTGAACATCAGCGAGATGATTGATCTTGCGATCGGCACTCCTGAGGTAATGGCTGACAAAAAATAAAGTTTATAATATCCTAAAAACAGTTACAAAATTACCTGAAAGAAAATTAACTACTTAGACAATTATTTAGAACGATTTTTTTTGTACGAATATGAGAAGGATAAGTTGACTCCTTGTCCAGCTTTCAATCAATAAGTAGAGGTAGGTAATTAAGCTAATGCTCCCATGAGACCATAAGCCGAATAGATTTCCAACATTGAATCGCAAAAAATTGTGCCTATCATTGGATATATTATTGCCCTTCAGATTGGAGTAGTGGACTTCGGCATGCTTCAAACAGTGCTACACTGCCTAGCGCAGCAGTTGCGAGTTCTTGGCAAGAACGTTGAACTGCGCGGCAGCGTCGCAACCCTGCCCGTTGGCCGGGAGAACCCTCAGACCATAGCAGTCAGCGAGTTCATCGTCGACACGGAAGAACCGGTATTAAACGTCATACCACATAAACTTTACGCGTTGCTTTAATTTAATTAAACTATTAAACGAAAGAACTATTCGCCAAAGAACTAAAGTGACCGACATAGCTCTTAGGGCTGGCACGCTGAAGTGGCAGTGGGCTGGTCACGTGTGTCGGAGGACCGATGGACGTTGGAGTCGAAAGGTCCTCGAGTGGAGACTACGTCTTGGTAAGCGGAGCGTAGGGCGCCCCCCAGCAAGGTGGAGCGATGATATCCAGAGGGTGGCTGGCATCGATTGGATGCGAAAAGCCGAGGAAAGAGCACGTTGGCGCTTGAAAGAGGCCTATGTCCAACAGTGGGTGCACAACGGCTGATCATGATGATGATGATGGTTAAACGAAATAATATTGTTTCATCATCATCATCATTCTCAGCCTGTGGATGTCCACTGTTGAGCATAAGCGAGCTTCCCTTCACCAGGTCTTCGGACTTCTGATCTCTTTTCGCCATCCTCTTTATATTGCCAGTCCATCGCGCTGGAGGGCGCGTCACAACACACTACGCTTGTCTACAGCTTAGTACACAGTCCCCACCCTAGGGCTTTTCGGTTCCAAAGTAAAGTTAGTCTAAAGTTTTGGTGATACTATACGATGGAGTGTTAGTAAAAATTTTAACCAGCCTGACATGAGCTAAATGTAGTAGGTATAGTATATCTTAGCGTGGCAAACAGTATTAATTATAATTGACCTATATGTTTTATTCTAGGATCATACAAAGAGGGAGGAGCTGCGTAAGTTTTATTTTTAACATAAACATAATCACTTATGTACCTACCTACTTTCTCTCTATTTATACCCTAACTAGCTGATGCCCGCGACTTCGTCCGCGTAGAATAAGTTTTTTTGAATTCCCACGGAAACTTCTCAATTTACCGGGATTAAAAGTAGCATATGTCACTCTCCAGGTCCTCAACTATACCCATGCAAAAAATCACGTCGATCCGTTGATCCGTTGCAGCGTGATTGAAGGACAAACCAACAAAACAACAAACAAACACACTTTCGCATTATGTATTTTTTATTATTTTTTATTTTCGCATTATTTCGTATGATTTCGCACTTTTTTTGCTTTATTTGATGATAATTATGAAGTAATTGATTATATTTTATTTTTTCTAGTACAATCACAACCTTCTAGAACCGAGCAAGAAACAATATTAGTTGGTGAGCATACGTAGGCACCTAATTTCTTTTACTTATTAGATGGTTTTGACGACCTCCGTGGCGCAGTGTTGAGCGCTGTTGCCTTAACGTGCGGAGGTCCCGGGTTCGATCCCCGGCAGGGTTTGGAAATTTATAATTTCTGAATTTTCCCTGGTCTGGCCTGGTGGGAGGTTTCGGCCGTGGCTAGTTACCACCCTACCGGCAAAGACGTGCCGCCAATCGATTTAGCGTTCCGGTATGATGCCGTGTAGAAACCGAATAGGGGTTATGGGTTTAATATAACTGCCATGCCCCTAACAGGTTAGCCCGCTACCATCTTAGACTGCATCATCACTTACCATCAGGTGAGATCGCAGTCAAGGGCTAACTTGTAGTGGATAAAAAAAAAAAAAAATGGTCGCATCAGTTCGCAGAAGATGCTGAAATTTATTATTACTTTACCTTTAACTAATCGAACACCATTTCTTACAGTCGAACGACGGAGGAGATCAGAATCACCAGGTGTGTATGAACCTAATACCTAGCAGTAGCAAATCCTTAGTAGAATTTATTTAGGCACCTAAGCAAAAGAAAAAGGTACTTAGCAGCATCATTAGGGTAAGTATTTGACAGTGGTATTTCAGTAACATAAGGTCTGACTTCGATTACTTAGCCTAGCGAGCAGTAGATATTCGTTGCTCGTTTCCTCGTTCTCTTCGATAGAATAGAAACAGAAACAAAGACAAGAGATAGGCCAACTTCGGACACCCAAGTTCCAGTCTCCCAAAACAACATAATTAGCTACTGACTTGGGTGGACGATATTTTAATAGCAGATACATAATCTCTGTCCAATCATTTATTTTACTTTTGTCAAATGGAATCAATGATGTGCTAAGGCAATACGTACCTACTGATTCGATTTTTGATATCAATCGACTTTCTTTATGAAGAAGTTTTAATCGATTTGACATATTGTTATTTATCTTTGCTCAACATTTTTTTATTGTTTTATAAACATAGGTACCCAAGCATTCAAATGACTAAGTAGGTAGATTAAAGTATATGTATTGAAATAAATCTTTTGTATACCTACAACAATACACTAAATGTACATGAATCCGTCAGGTCATAGAAACCATCCATCGCCAAAGATGTATGGTGCTTAAAAGACCATCAAGAAAGCTCCGTTGAATTATAACACTTCATAGTCGTGCATATGCCAAAAATAAAATATATGGTTGGACAAGGCATAACTATTCAAAATGAGCTGTCACGAAAAGCCACACCACTCACGTACGATAGTTTACTCCTCCAACATCCATTTCGTATAATTGCAGTGCCCACATCAAGTCCTACCCGTGCACGGTCGCCGCTTCCATCCCAACCGTCACCACAACCACCTGCCCGGGGGTTGACATCGACCGAGAGACTTTCCCTAGTCACTATCAGCAAGTTCAACATCCTCGAAAACACTGTTGAAGATCTAAGGAGTCGTGTCTACGGCAGTATGCCCAAAAACCAGGAAATTCTCGAGGAAGTCAGGTACATGTACTTATTCCAAGTTTTCGAACAGATTACACTTAGTATGGGCCATATCCATACCACAGCGTGTATCCTACACGACCTGGGACCTGGAAGGGGAGGCGGACCCAGTTGATACAAAATAGCAAAATCCGCCTCAATTTCTTCATAAAAAATATGTAAGCAGGAGGTTGAATCCAATGAACTCCACTACAATAATTTCTTACCTGATCAGGTAATTAAAGTATTTGTGCAGCTCACAACAAAATTGAGTCCTACAAACTTTATAATCAGTTGAGTGCAATCACTTAATATCATATGAAGAGAAAATAAAAAGTGAAAAGTGAGAACGTAGGGAAACTATGAGTTATCCTCATCCTTTTTTGACTACGAAACCATGTTATTCCTAGTAAATTAATTAATTTCATATTCTGGACAGATCGCAAACTAACTTGAAAGCCATAACCGACATGTGGACTTCTCTGAACGTATCTTCACGTCTGGAGGCAGCTGAAACTGGCCTCGCAAAGTTGAGCTCGTTGGTGCAAGATCTCATTGCAGACACGAGTGCTTTGCAAGATGCAGTGCAACGCCGACCTGCCGCAGCGTAAGCTTTAATTTGATTTTAATATTTAGGACTGTTAAATTTAGATAAATTGCATTAATAATTTATGCATTGTCTTTGAATTAAGGATCTTTAGAATAATATCTCGTTCTCTAATCTGTTGCTGTCACAATTTCAGCTAAGACAGCAAATCTTAACGAATAGGTAAGTAAAAATAAAAGTACGCAGGAGACATTAAAGTTCACAAGGGTGCGCGAAAAGCCGCTAAAACAGGGGCATTCTCGTAATCTGATTAGACGACAATCCGACCTGACCAGAAAGAGTAGCCGAGCAGTTAAGTATGTAACTATCGGCTTTACATGCTCTTCGAGGTATGGGAATTTAATACCGCCATTAATAATAAACTCTTCGCTGCCATTTAGAATTTCTCGACTGAAAATCCAATAACTTGGCTAGCACGGCTACCAGGCGTCATGATCCATAGCTGAATAAGCCATACCGCTAGATTGAGGCAATTGAACGCTAAATATAAAAAATAATCTCTAGAAATGGACACTACGACAAATTTGTTTGCAGAACATCTGCCATAGCGCCTCCGGCACCTGCGCCCCCTCCCCCTGCACCAACCCCCGCTCCGGCTCCGGCACCAGTGGCGCCAGGTGCACCTGGGCCACCAGCGGCAACCAAAGATGAATTGGCAGCCGTCACTGCTACTTTGGACCGTATACGCGGCGACCTGGACAATTTGACCAACTCTTTTTACACCGCTTTATGGGAGCTACAATCTGGATTAGGTATGAACTCCAAACCTTAACCTAACGACGCATGCAGGTAACGAGATTAAAATTAAGATTAAATTAAGATTAACAAATCTGTACCTACTCGTATTAACTAGGTAGGAACTCAAAACTTTAGCTTGCTTTAGCTAACTTTGGTAACGAAATATATATAAGATTATAAATTGTTATTGTCTCAAGTTTATGTTTACGTTCCTACTAAGTAAGTTCATAAAATTTGGCTACAGATTCTATACCAACACCGCCGCCACCGCCTCCGCCAGCTCCAGGGGATCCGACTCCACCACCACCGCCACCACCTATTATAGGTAGATAAGTATTAACATTATTTGTGACTGTAGTCTGTGTCATAAGTATTATCTCCTTTCCTTACCTACCAATTATGAATTTTGATACATTTATTTTCCAAAACCCCAAATGTTTAATCTTATAGACCGTATATTTTACCATCGGTCCCAAAAACTAGGTAGTTGCCTACTGGACAACGTAAACTACATGAAATTGTTGTCTTTCAGAACGCCGAAAGACCGAATATCCACGTCAATCCTTCTCAGTAATGACGGCTGGTCTCATGGAGAGGATCAATGATCTGGAAAAACGACTCAAGGAATGCTGTGACAGTATTGGCAAAAATGATGGTGTTATACAAGACCAGGTGCATATAGAAACATCATCTCCAAATGGCTCTTTGATTCATGTTCCCAGATTTTACTTTTAACTAGGGAGTTTTTGTTATTGTAAACTAATTTTACAAGCTGTACTTATCTATCAAAATTGTATTATTACAGATCACCTCCTTCCAAGACCAATTGGAGTACTTAATGAAACAAGTTAATGCTCTAACGCAGGAATTTTCATTAGGAAAATTATCTCCCGACCTCATAAAGGACTTACAGGGTAAGGAAATTTCCAAACAAGTTTTCAATCAATGATTATTTAATTTATGAAATGACAGACATGTTAATAATGTCTGTAAAAACAGGATTGATGAAGCTTTTCCAAACCGTGCAAGAGATGCAAGAACAACTCAAACAAGTGCACGAAACAGCGCTTCAGTTAGCAGCTGAAAAAGAAGATCGACAATATCATATGAACGTTAGATTTTCGTTTTCTTACGATAACGATCACGATAGGAAAACTGATAATGATTGTGATAGATCAATGATTGAAATTACTATTCATCTCTCAGGTTAGAAAATAGGATCAGGATAAGAACTCTATTATTTAAAGAGCGACTAACTACTTAGTCGAGATGCTGTTAAAAATATAACTGATGATACAAATACAGATTACGTCGTTAAAGTCAGGCAAATTTGCTTACTTATACCTGCCTACCGAGCAAGCCGCAACTTGATTTCCATTCGCACGTCATTATTTGTAACGGACTGGAGTTTAATTTAAATTTCAGGCACTACTGGAACAAATAGAATTGTTAAAGACTATAAAACTAGACCGCGAAGACATGGTCGAAGCTATGGCTGAAAAGGCTGACCTGCGTATGCTTGCGCGTAAGGTTTCGCATGATCAATTCGAGCTGGCCTGCGATGACTTGTCAAAAGGACTGGAGCATGCTATTGGAAAACTCAATGTGCAAGTAGGTATTTTAGGAGAACTGTTTCCCCTATGACGAGTCTCACAGGCATCGCACAAGGCTGATATCGGTGCGTGTTTAGGCACCTCGGACCGTCCTATATTATGAGGTGCAAATTCCAAAAACGTTCACCAAATCGCTGAGTGCGTTTTAGTTGACGCACTCATGACGTTACCATGTTAGATGACTGTAACTGATGATTACCAAATTGGGAAATATAGTCCCACCAACTTAACAGGCCCGATGGCCAAAATTGGAACAAATTTTTATGCCTGTTTTTTTAATTTTATTTTTAACTTAGCTGATGCCCGCGACTTCGTCCGCGTGAATTGAGGTATTTTGGTTCCCGCGGGAAGTCTTTAATTTTCCGGGCCTATGTGCTTTTCCAGACTATAATCGATCTCTGTGCCTTTCATCCAGATCCGTTCAGCCGTTCTGGCGTGATTGAGAGATCCATCCATCCAAACTTTCGCGTTTATAATACTTATTAGTTTTTAATATGCACTAGCGACGTATTGTATACTTATTATATTTTTGACGCTGTCGCCGGGCCAGATTTGTGAGACTATTGATTTAAAAATATGAAATATCTTATCGAGGTTGGTAAACTATTCTCAAGGGCTTCCTATAAAAATATTCTGCTTTGCAGGAGGCTTTATGGCAACAAGCTCTAGACGACATCCAAAGAGAGATCGAATTGAAGCTGGACAAGATGGAGCTGTCTCCCGTGAAAGATTTCTTCAACAGCAAACTAAAGCAACTGCAAGAGAACCTTAAACAAATGGCAGCAATGCGGCGAGAAGCCGAAGCAGCCGGCACTAAACGGCGATTGCTAAGGTAGGACAAGATAAACGTAGAACATTGCCTCATGTCAGTTATAAATGATAATTAATGATTTATTTATTTCACGTAGGACAACTTGTGTCACTTATGATACCCTACCACCGGTTCGGAAGGCTGATATATAATAAGCTGATTTATAAAGAAGTTGAGCCAATAATATATGTCCTTCCGTTAATGTGTTCGCTGAACAGAAAAAATATTGACTTAACTAGTTTAACTGTGCCATTGATGGACAGAGGCCAGAGCATAGATAATTATTATTATGTTACAAACGTAGTGACATAGTGATGTATAATATTATATCTACTATGCGTATAGTATATCCTTTCCATCCCAATCATAAGGAAATCCTCTTCAAAGTTAGCCCGCTCGGGCGCTAGACTCTAGAGTCTAGACCTAGACAGTGTCTTCACCAGATGAGATCTTAGTCAAGTAGGTACCGACACCTTGACCATACGGCAGTTAATCTGTGGTCAAGGGCTAATTTGCCATCGAATAAAGGTTCCCGTAAGTAGGTATAACATATTTAAGTCTGTATGTTTTCCAGGGACGTGAACTGTATATCCTGCGATGCCAATGCGGTGATGGCGATGGATGCGCCGGCCTCGTTGCCCGCCGCTAGACCGTTGCCGGGCAATATGTCTATGAAGCCCTATCTTAGCTATGAGCTCGGTGAGCTGCGACACATTTTGTTCATGGAATACTTACTAGATGATACCTACCAGCGATTTCGTCCGTGTGGATTAAGGGTTTTAATTCACGCGGGAACTCTTTTTCGGGATAAAAATTAGCCTTATTAAAATTTCCTTCCCATGGATAGATACACCCTATCCCTGTATCAAATTTCATCAAAATCGGTTGAACAGACGGGCCATGAAAGCGTAGCAGAGAGACAGACAGACACAAATTTGCATTTATAATATTAGTACCTATACGCCATTGGTAAATACTCTAATTTGAACCTACAGAAATACAGAAGATGTAGTTCAGGGCAGACAGTCTCTAGGCATAGGTTTTACTATCAGCTATTGTGATCATTCCAATAAATGTTGTTTGTGCCTATTAAATTAAACACAAGGTTTTTTAATTCCTTATTGCGAGGCAATTAGAATATCATTTTCAATGTATATCTAATCTTAGCTTAACAGGCGGTCCTAAGTCCTAACTAAGTACCTAGTTCTAAGGAGCGCCGGAGGAGGAGGAAGGGTTTCAGCTTTCAATAAAGTGCGAGTTCCACAAATCACATCCAAACTTCGGTATGCCTTGCACGCCTTTAGTGGAAATAGGCAAGCCTTAGTTTGGGGTGTGGTGCGTGCGTAGTCCACCTCGCATTACAGCACCCTAACTAAACAAAATCAACACTAGTTTAGTGAACTACAGAAAACCAACCGAATTTATATTACTCAATCTTGTGTCCAGTCTCGAATATTTTTTGATTTGGATGTTGTTTTCCTCGATTCAGAGGTTTATGTGATTCTGAATAATAGATACGATACGCAAGACGCAAGCGGCGAACGTGCCCCACCGGAATATGCATGACTGGGAGAACATCGACAAACAAATGGGGCAACAGAAACAGCCGCAGAGGACCAGGTATGTACCTTACTCACCTACGTACTATGTATGTACTTACTTATTCATGCAGAACTCGTGTCGGAATGTATTATGCAAGTAGTAGTATACCTAGGTTTATCATGTTTTCTCAATTCTTCGCCTTATTCAGATACTTAAAACAATCACCTTATTCTGAGTCTGCTGAATAGTGGGCACAGACGTACCTAAGTAGGTAGGTACCTATATGGGTTATGATCTTTACTGTGAAATAACTTAGCAGATATTTAAATCTCTGTGAAACACAAAACGATCGGGTTCCTTTTTTTTACTAAGAAACCCTGACAAAAATACCGAATTACATAATTGGTCTCTTTTTTCAAGAAAGTAAAATAAAAACCAATGAAGATATTACAAATTGATTCCGAGCGAAATGTGCTGTATAATTGTTTCAGGTTTTCAGGAAATGCACCTTCCAGAGATTTGCACATACTTAGGTAAAAAGCTAGGTAGGGTATGACTTTACAAATCATAGAGGTAGGGTGGTGTGCCTACCCTTAGTTCGCGCGCGAGTTGAATGCAGAGCTTATGTATGGTGACACATACATTAGCTCTGCATTCAACTCGCGCGCGAACTAACTAGGTATATTAGTATATTATATTACCTGGATTGTAAAAACTGAGCGTGCATCCAATGTGTTTAAGCCTAAGTGTACAGGCACAAAACTAGCGGTAGCGGGGCGACGGCGACAGCGGGGCGATGGAATCCGAGAGCTGGCGACGAATTTCGGGAAAGTCCTTTAGGCAAGCTGAAATTATGGAAAAATATAATTTCGTTCATCGGCGAATCTAGTTCTGCCAGTCTGGTAAAGCGTTTGCGGTTATTTCGCTACTGTGCAGCATATGACATTTGCAAAAAAAAAACCGAAAAAACATTATTTTGTTTGCTTGATTTTTTTAATCTTTAAATTTTATACTTATAGAATTCGAAAAAATAAATCCCCGACGTTTTTGTCGGTTATAAAGTATTACCAGACCTCTTTCAAATTGTTCCCGAAATTCGTCGCCAGCTCTCCGACTAATCGCATCGCCCCGCTACCGCCGTCGCCCCGCTACCGCTCATTTCGTGCCCGTACACTAAGAGTTTTTTATGTAAGCTCGCATGCAAAGTAGGTGTAGAACTGAAATAGCAAGAAATGAATTCCACGGCCCGAATCTGTTGGCCAACCAGTGCATAACTAGGTATATGACGCAAACGTTGTTAGGCGCGTTCATTTTAGACCTCTAAAATGAATCTCTACCTACCATCCTAGAGCCATCTAAGTACCAACCTACCATCTTCAAACAGGTCAGAGACGGGTAAACACATTTGCAATCGCTACTGTGGCGGTTCACATACGGTGACCACGCCAGCGCAGCGCGTGGCTCGTCTTGGCCACTTCATAAAGCAGTGGGGGCCTGACGTGGTGCCTCTATCCTCGGGACTCGCGGCCGGCGACGATGGCAGGGTATAGAATTTAACGTATTTGAAACTTCTTTTAAATTCAAGTTTGGGTGACCCCCGATTGTGTATAGAAATCGTAATCGTAATCGTTTGTCAAACGGATAATTCGACCTGTTTAAGGAGTTCATACTAAGTTGCCTGCAGTCTAAAAGCATGTCTGAGCTCCTTAAACATTTTGAGCCTAATCCGGACGGCAAAAGTCTTCCACTAAACCAAACCAGACGCAATTTAGAAACAAATCTTTAAATTGCTCCAGTCTCCCTATATTGGTCATGACTGCGCCAGGGAGGACGTCAAAATTATTTTTATTTTTGTAATAATTTAGATTAGCAAGCGTAGCTATGGGTTTAATTCCGTTTACGTATTTTTTATGACTGAGTTTACGTCATATCTACTCCTCTGCACGAAAGCTGCTAATAGTGTAAGCCAGCTAATTGTGATTGCGATCGTCACGTTGCCGTTGATGCTGTTAAACTATGATGCCAGGGCTTGTGTCATCTCCATGCTTCCACTGACAGAACTAATGTTTTTTTTTCAGATGTACAAAGTGAGCACAGTAGAGGGAGCTAGCGTTGGTCCAGGTTAGTCCAATTAACAAAAGTCAAACATGGCGATAGTAAAAAGAATACCAGGTCGAGCTTGTTGTGGTTGTGGGTTACCACAATTTAACTTTAACCGCCTGATGTGCAACTGGACCTTAGTTGTTAAATTCATAATATTCATCAAATATCAATCGTCAAAAGCGTTACCAGCTTTAAAAAAATTATTTCGCTCTTCACTTTTAGGATTTTGTTTATTTCATTTTTCTTAAGCAAATTAATTACAGCAAATTAGATTCCACTAAAAATATAGACAGGTACTTACCCAATACTTATTCTTTTTTTTTCAGGTGGGGCAGTGGACACTTGTACGCCAAAAATAACTAAGAAAAGCCAATTAAATGCCAAGATGCCACAAAAACCTATTTTAATGGGAGCGGTAAAATACCCATTACGTTTTAAAGTTCTTTTCATCCTTGAAGCAAATACAATAATACTATTTTTTTTACAGGAGTGTCGATGTCTAGAAGGTTAGCATAATTTTTTTGTTATAAATACATAGCTGTTTAAAATTCCTATCGAACTATGCAGCATAAAAGCACTTGGTTCACTCTTTGGAATTTTTTAGAATAAGAAGTCGGTTAAAAAAGCCATTGAGAAAGCGCAAATAAATATAGCACACAACGGAATCATTGTTTGTTGGTTCATCGGTTCCCTCATAATTCCCAACTATTCATTCGATTTTGAGTAATGAGGAATTGTTTACTTTGCTCAGAGGTACTCGTATCATGTTTTTATTTCGATGGAAAAATTGAAGACTATACATTCGAGCTGAGCTTGAGCTGCAAGGGTAGACCCTTATATTTAGCTTTTTTGCCCCCTGATATTTTGTTACTCCCTGCATTAAACCAAAACTTATTCATACCAAATTGTAGGGAATTCTCTGATCTACTATAATGACTGACAACATTTTGAAATTAATTAATAGATAGTTCCTTATTACGAAAATACCAAGAAGCTGTTATTTAATCTTGATTTTTGTGTAAAGTTTGACGTTAGCGAACATCCAAATTTACTCGTTGTGGTCACACAAAGAGATACTTTTAGTGAGTATAAGGTCCTGAACTACTATAGTTGAAGATAAAAATTATTAATTTGCTATCCTTTGTATTATAAAATTCAAAACAAAGAAGATTTAATTTGACGAAATTAAGGACACATATAACCGTCATTTTAGGAGGTTATTTGGCTTAATTTGTAAAAATAAATTAGTACTCCTAAAAGTAAGACATATTTTCAATTATATTAAGCAAAAAAAAATATATAATTAACAATAATTTACATCCAAAAATAAGTTTGTAACACACTACAAAACTGCGTGATCAAGCACTAGGAAAACTAGTCGTAGCCGAGGCTTCTCAGAGGGTGGACGTAACGCCTTTTGTCTCCGCAACTCAAAATGATATACGTAGCATATACCTGAGATTGTAGTGTGATTGTCACTTCTCAATAGTAGGCATTTTTAATACTGGCTGCTTTTTTTTATTGATGTTTGAAAATTATTTTGTTTTAAACAGTTTAAGGTTTGTATTTATACTTTATATTAAACGTGTATGATATTTATAGTTATATTACTTAATTATTTACTCGTAAATAAGAATTTGAATATTCAATTCAGACAAGGTCGTGTGTTTCAGACAGTTATAAAATAATTTACTTTACTAAACTTGCCTTATAAAGCTTGTGGTTAAATTAACTATTATTTAAAGGCTGACCAACAATCTCTACCTAGACTGGCAACTCCGTCCCTTATAAATATTAATGCGATGTCATGTACTGAAATGATAATCACTCGTTGGTAAAATTTATTGAAAACAATACAATAGAAACAATAAACCTAGCTAGCCTAACCTAATAATGCCATGCCCGCATGGAATGGTGGCGAGAATGCTGGCTGCATTTCCGCGCTGGACAGCCAGGCTGATCCTTTGCGCAAAAAATGAGCCAGCACTTCAAAAAAAAAAGTTACGTGTTTATTGTCTTTCATGGCATATTAGCGCGGTATCTTGTGTTTGGTTGTGAAATTCTCTTTCCTTATGACGACTTGGCATTTTATTGGTGTGATTTGCATTATGATTTGGTTAGTGTATCCCTTTGGATCGTTTACCTCCGGCTTGAATTACTTCTGAATGATACTGCCCGCGATTAGATATTGTGTTATATTTATTAAATAAATAATTTTATATAAATTTTGAATTTGTAATCCTTACTAATATTAAACATGCGAGTGTGTTACTTTGTCGGTCTGTCAGCTGTCTACATGCAAGGTTTATCTACCAATTTTTCCCGAAATTCGGTACAGAGATAGCTACTTTCTTGGAGACAAACATAGGTATTTTATCCCGGAAAATAAGAATGCCCATGAGATATTTAAAAATCATGAATCACGCAGATGAAGTTGCGTGAGTCACCTAGTGAAGCGACTCGTATCGAGACACATTATTGGACGTTAGTAAACTTATGCAATGAGCTTTCGAATAGTCAAATTTACTGTGCACTTACAATAAATTAGAAATTAGAATTGTATTTGTTTGGCTCGCATGTTTGCTTGTTTTTACACTTGGATAGATATTATTTATGGCCATGAAAATACAGTCGTCACGATAGCAAAAGCAGGTAGCTATGCAAACAATTGGGTAGTTATTATTATTTACCACGCTTACGGACCTTTTTGATGAATAGGTTTTGTTTTATGTTTTGAACTGAACCTTTCTTTGCCCGACTTGGGGAAGGCTTGGTCGTTAGCAATCTTGTATGTATATGTGGTTTTCTTTGTTGGTTACCTCTTTATTGCAAACCTACATATTTTGAGTACTGAGATATTATAAGACCATAGTATGACGTCACGGCAAATCCAATATGGGATATTTCACTGACAAAAAAGCCATGTTTTTTTGTCTGTTTGTCAACTCAAAATACTTCATCAGTGCACACCTAGACTACTCAAGGAATAAAATATTTAGGTTCATCGATTTTGGCTGAGCGTTGGTCAGCCAAATGGCCTCATTTCGCGCTTTATTGGCATTGCGTGTTTTATTTTACTGTCAGGCAAAGTTACTTATTCCAAACAATGCACTCATCACGTCAACAAAAAGTTATGTAAAGTGCAGCTTGTACTTTATTGTACCCCGCGTAGTAAATTCTATTGTTATTTTGGTAAACCGAATATACATACTAGCGCAACTGTAATTATGTATTTTTTGCCTTTTGCAAGTGTATTTCGTTTACAGAGCGTCATTAGATTATTGTTTTTTACGAGTATGGTTGTCGACCGGACTTTTCTTTTTGTTATTGTATCACTACTGACCCGTGATCTCTATTGTTATTATAATAAACAAAACCCTACATTAGTGCAATACTTGCAATTTGCACGTGCTTATCAGTTTTATTGCCTGGTTTGGAATTTAAAAAGGCATTGTCTGATGTGAATCAGTATTTCTATAACTTATTTATGTTGCACATTTGATAAAGCCTATCAGCCTTTTCCTACTTCCTCAGTTCACACTTAGACTACTCAATGAATCAAATATTTAGGTTCATCGATTTTGGCTGTGCGTTGTCGGTCAGTCAATCACGAAAAAAGTTGAATTAGGTTTTCATGGTATTTTTATGCACTTTTTGGCATCGCGTTTTTATTTTACTGTCAGGCAAAATTATTAATTTCTTACAAATAACAATACACTCATTAGCACGGCAAAAAGTTATTTGAAAAATTGGTAGCTAAGCTGTATTTTAGTACTACCACGCAGTAAATTTCTATTGTTATTTTGGTAAGCTGAATACACTACCGCAACACCTGCAGGATTGCATAGTTTTATTACCTTTTGCAAGTGATTATCGTTTACAGAGCGGCACTTGATGATTGTGTTTTATATTTTCCGAACCGGACCTTTTTTATTATTGTATCGCTATTGACCCGCGAGTCTATTGTTAGGTACCTACCATGATAAACAAAAACCTATGTTGGTGAAACACCTGCATCTGCACGTGCTTATCAGTTTTATTGCACTGTTTTATCTTTAGGATTCATTGCGTGCGAATTAAAATAAGTTATTTTTTTTCAGAAATGGGTTCTAAAACTCCGATTTTCTAAAAAAAAAGAAATATTTACGTAGTGAACAATTAGCGAAGGCAAGGAATCAAAAAGGTTCAAAATCAAAATTTGTCTTCTTGCGGTTTGAACCGGAAAAAATTTAATTTTAAAATTGAAAAGATTATAAAGGACGATCAATTTTGGAAAAAAAATATGGAACAAAAACTAATAAGTTTTTATTACAAATGTATTTTGCCTGAAATAGTAGATCCCCGTAAATGGAGATCAGTGCCAATAAGAGACACCCGTTTTTAGTTTGTTTTTACATTGAAAATTCGGTTGATCGTAATCGAGCGTTCGATCACATTGGAGTCAGGGTAAAATGTGCCCAAAGGGGCTTGATTTAAAGTCACAAATTCCAGCCGATTTTAATTTCGAAACGTTTCCATTTGGAGCAGTGTGAATGCAAACACGAATTTGAGCTCTAAATCAATACTATTAAGATTCATTTTACTTTAACGCTAATATGATCGAACGGTTACGGTCAATCGATGCATGGTAAAAACCAAGACCTGGCGTAGTGATATGTATATAAATACTAGATGATTCTCGCGACTTCGGCCGCGTGGATTTGAGTTTTTTGATTCCCGCGGGAACTCCTTAATTTTCCGGGATAAAAAGTCCTATGTCCTTCCCCGGGATATAACCTACCTCTATACCAAATTTCAGCAAAATCGGTTGAAAAGAAGGGCCGGGAAAGCGTAGCAGACAAGCAGACAGACAGACAGACAGACAGACAGACACAGACACACTTTCGCATTTAAAATATTAGTATGGATAGTAGCATTTACTATATAAATTCTAATAATTTTATATTGTAAATAATGGTAAGTAAAAATCAAAATAATACTAATATTTTATTTTACTATTTTGTTTATTTTTGTACAAAATGTGTCTTATAAGACCCTAACAGAAAATAAGCAAACAAGGATAATGTTAGTATGGATGTACCTACTTAAAAACATCTATACTTACAATCATGCAACCTTCTCTTTATATGAATACACCTATATTTAAAAAAGTTTTATATGAAACGTATGATAAGCGAATTAAAAACATTTCTTTTAAATATTGAAAAAATAATTGCCCGTTTGAAAATGGGATTAGGATCAAAACGGTTTGTCAAACTACTTTGCACCCGACGCCTTCTGTTCACTCGCTCAAACAAAGGACTATCCGAGACAAAGGATTTTATATACCTAGACCCGAGATAAATACCTAAACTTCAAAAGAGGCTCAGGGTATGTACGCTCTTAATACAATATAACTTAAAGCTAGCTAGCCTAACCTAATTACTATATAAATCATGCCCGTGTGAAATGTGGCAAGAATGCTGGCTGCAAACAAAAATACTACAAGTTATTTTTTTATAAGTAAAGCTATCGAGTTTTGTACCCAATCAATGAGTCAAAGTTATAAAGGTTTGACCAATATTTCAGTTTTCTAAACCAATATTATAAAGAGGAAAGATTTAACTAAACAGCTTTAATTCTTTCAGATCGTGTAGAAAAATGACGAACCGTTTATTAATATGTTTATCGCTTGAAGAGACTCATAATGAACGAGTATATTTTTTAAATATATTTTTGTAAAATCATGGAAATAAAACATCAAAGTATTGTTATCGATTTTATTTGGTAAATCAATTACCGTAGTAAGTTTACTTAAAATATCCCTATAGCTAAGCACAGACAATAACAAAAAAGACTGCTTATTCGATTGTACTCAAAGTTGTCACCAAAATATGCTATCCTTTTTACAATTCTCCGGGTTTAAAAGGATAGCAAAACTTTTGAAAAACCATTACATATACAGATTTGTGCACAACCGAATAGACACACAATGTAGCTCATTCTGTGGTACACAATCCCTTCAACTAAATTGACACTACAGACATTGACATTGAGGTCTAAATCTGGAGATATCCTTTTCGGCAAGAAACATTGTGAACATCTACATGTCTAGACCAGCAACATATTTAGTCATTTTAGTGATATTTAGAGATAGTGTACTACAGAATTAGCAACACTGCAACTAGATATCCACAAGTACACTATCAAGGTCTACTTTTATATTGTAATTATATCCGTTACACGAAACTAAAAATATATTTACAAACCGATAAATTATAATGATCACAAAGTTTACCAAAGCTCAGGGCATTCGCGCGGAGTTGTAGTAGATCGGACGCTTCTTTTTTAAAATATTTCAAAATGAACTTCACTACCTAAATGTACTTACATACTTTGTCATTTCACTTTCTCGTCTTTTTCCAATTATATTTTGCGTCGCTTCGCTTTGACTCTGCGCCAATATGCCATGAATCTAAAAGTATACCTACATAATAGCGAAAGTTGGAGAATATTGTAATAAACTTAACTATACAATCAAAAGTTTCAAAGAGAATGTGGAGATTTTTCATAAATGCTTAGACAATATATCTGGTTCTAGTTTGAATAAACTCAGTTTTACGTATTTTTTTGCAGTTTGTTTACTTTTGTTCTTATTTAAAAAGACTTACAAACCCAGGAATACATAATATCGAAAGGTGTGCAATGTGCATTATTTAATAGGTATATTCCTTCTATAAGATTCATATTCTGCTGCCATATTAACTTTTTATTAATACTTTTATAGTAAGCTAATCTTGACACGTGTCCCATCGCGGGAGAATTACTTAATTCGTGTGGCGCATTTTTCGCGGACAAATCGCGACGATAATACGTGAGGCGTAAGCTGAGCAGCACTTAAATTGAATTTTTCTTTAAAGTTACGTAGCATAAAATTAAACCTCATTAACAATGTTATACACAGACATTGCTCTATCTAACTGATTAAAAAAGGTAAAGGAAAATAAAAAGTATTATCTTCTTTCTAAGGTATATCATTAACTAATGTTGGTTTAAAAAATATTGACATATTAATAGTTTGAATAATAAAAAGCAAAAAAATATCTGCTGCAGCAAAAAACGTTATTCCCATTTAAAATTCACCATTATATTAATATATTATTTGTGACTGACAAATACGTACACAAAAGTAATTACAATATTATGTTTATGAAATGGTCAGTATTCTAAAGTAATAATACTCGAACTGTAACTCCCTCATGACACTGGTCTACAATACAGGTAAATAAAATGACCTGTGGACCCCATCGCCCAAACGCTCGCAATTGATTACCACTAAGATATTTTACAATCATCATTCATCAATGATAAATCATAAATAGGAAGCCTGCCTACCGCCAAAAGGTATTTTGAAAGGCAACTAGGCTTAAACAAATAGCCGTACAGACAACTGCAAGCTAGAGACAAATGTAGTTATCAATAATTTTAGTTCTTACTAAAATGATTAAGGGTCAATTATTGCACCATAGATGGTTATGGTTAACGTTACATTTTACCACCAAAAAGCTACAAGTGAGTGGCACAAGTCTGTATTCTTACATCCATAAATAATAGTATAGTAAAACCCAAAGTGTATACTAAAATGATTAAGGGTCAATTATTGCACCATAGATGGTTATGGTTAACGTTACATTTTACCACCAAAAAGCTACAAGTGAGTGGCACAAGTCTGTATTCTTACATCCATAAATAATAGTACACTCGGCGTCAAAAAAATCGCACCTTTCAAAAAATCTACTTCAAACAACTTTAGACCTTATTTGACATCAATAATGAGGTTCATTTTGGATATCATTTGAAAGGCGATGAAATGGAGAGTACAAAAACAATTCAATTGATTATTTTTCTTTTACTGGAAGAGCACAAAAAAAGAAGAAGAAAACACCTACAATTTAGCTCCTTAAAACAGCCGCTAGTTGCGCTACCTTTTGTAGGTATAAAAGGGTCAATACAGGTTCAATCGGGATCATTCGCTATCCAACCGTTGGAGTGGACACACGAGAAGCTCATTCCCAAGAAAAACACCCTTGAAAATGGATACCACTGTCGATGAGGCCGCCCAAGTGATTGTACTACTGCAATCAGGCATGCGGCAGTGTGATGTCGCTCGGCAACTCAACTTGAGCCGTTTTTCGGTTCGAAGAGTGTACCAGCGTTTCCTGGAGACCGGTGGCTACGTCCGAAGACATGGGTCTGGTAGACGTCGCTGCACCTCGGAGAGAGACGACCGATTCATCGTGTCGACGTCTTTGAGAAATCGCTTCTTAAATGCTGTTGAGTTGCGACAGCAGCTCCAGACAGCTAACAGAAGAACCGTGAGTGTGTCTACGGTTAGACGAAGACTGGGGGAGAGCAAAATAGCGGCGCGAAGAGCTGCTACAGGTCCAAAATTGACCGCAGAGCATCGACGAGCCCGCTTGCAATTCGCTCGCGAACACGTCAATTGGACCCTCGAACAATGGAAAGCTGTTCTCTTCTCAGACGAGACGAGAGTGTGCCTTTTCTGCAACGACAGACGCAAAAGAGTGTACAGAAGACAGGGTGAACGTTTCGCCCAAGCCTGCATCCAGGAGACGGTGGAATATGGAGGCGGTTCTTGTATGTTCTGGGGCGGCATGTCGGCCGACGGCAAAACCGACCTTGTTTGCGTCTCCCGGGCTCGAGGTGCTCGCGGGCAAGGGTCGCTGACTGCTCACCGGTACATCACAGAGATCCTGGAAGACCATGTGGTCCCCTATGCCAGTTTTGTTGGCGAGGGGTTCACGTTGATGCATGACAACGCTCGCGCTCACACTGCAATTATTGTGCGCGACTACCTTCAAGAGGTTGGGATCTCTGTCATGCAGTGGCCAGCGAGAAGTCCAGACCTGAACCCGATTGAGCACCTATGGGACCATTTAAAACGCAAGGTTCGGTCTCGTGATCCCGCTCCTACGACTCTCCAGGAACTCAAAGATGCCGTTATTGAGGAATGGGACACTATCCCTCAAGAAGAAATTTTAAAATTGGTAAGATCCATGAGGGATCGTATGGAAGCCGTCATCAGGGCAAGGGGGGGTAACACTAGATTTTAGATTAGTTTTAAGATCATTTTTGTATTCTTTTTTGTGTAATTAATCTGTTTTAAATTAAGGCTTAATTAAGGACTTTTACTGTTTTATATACTTATTTTTTTTGTGCTTTTCCAATAAAAGAAAAATAATAAATTGAATTGTTTTTGTGCTCTCCATTTCATCGCCTTTCAAATGATATCCAACATGACCCTTATTATTGATGTCAAATAAGGTTTACAGTTGTTTGAAGTCGATTTTTTGAAAGGTGCGATTTTTTTGACGCCGAGTGTATATAGACCAGGGTAGAAGCCTTTAAAAATAATAAAAAGTGAAAAAAAATAATAGTAGGATGAAACCCATTAGAAAAGGAGGGGAATATTATAAAAATGAAAGGAAAAATAATTTACGGGCGATCTGAGGTCGGGAAGGGGATGGGGTTTTAAGGGTAAAAAACGGTTTTTCTCGATTTCCGGCAAAACTAAAAGTCCTATCGAAAAAAGTCAAATGGCAAAGTTGTAGGTAATAAAAAGATCTAAAACTTTTGTATTTACACTTTTTTCACATAACCTCAAAATTTATGTGAAAAATTCAAAAAACCAAGTTTTTGATTTTTTATTTTTATCTTTTACAAATAATTTTTTTTTTTAACGAAATTTGGTGAAAACTTACCTTTTTATGTCCAAAATACGCTGTAATTTATTTGAGTAAAAATATTTATTTTTTCACCTTATTTTGAATTAATATCGAAAAAGCACCCTAATTTTCAATCGAAAATTCACCCGTCAAAATATCAGCTTTTTTCAAAAAGTTGGTATGTTTTCTGTTCGTTGAAATCTCTACTTTCCGATGGTGAAAAAAAATATATATGTTACTATAGTAAATCTTCTCAGAAAATGCAAAAATCGAAAATCGAAAACTAACTTTGCCATTTGACTTTTTTCGATAGGACTTTTAGTTTTGCCGGAAATCGAGAAAAACCGTTTTTTACCCTTAAACCCCCCCCCCCCCCCCCCCCCCCCCATCCCCTTCCCGACCTCAGATCGCCCGTAAATTATTTTTCCTTTCATTTTTATAATATTCCCCTCCTTTTCTAATGGGTTTCATCCAACTATTATTTTTTTTGGTTTTAAAAATTATCGACCCTGGTCTAATAGTACAACCCACCCAAAGTGTATATTGTGGTCAAATTTAACGATAACCATCAATGGTGCAACCGACGCTTATAGACAATCAATCAACATTTAAGAAGTTCCTAAGTATCAAGAGGACAATAATTTATAGTAATTGGCCGTGAGTCATCTTTATCTATAAGATGACTTGTTTGGCCACTTCAGATAATACGCGCCTCACACAAGATCACAATGATTACATTATGGTCATAGGGTTGTCAGTCCGAGGAAAATTGTTTACGTACATAAAAACATGTCATCGCATACCTTAAGATATTTCAAGTAATAATAAAACATTTTTCAAATAAATTTCATTTTTCAATAACTATCATTTTATAACAATTTCATTACCGAGGCGACATCATAGTCGTTGTCAATGTAGACAAAACTGTAGGGCGTGACGCAATGTGTGCATCAATTTTAACCACGAGTTATCCGTTTATTAACGAGAAAGTCCATATATGTAGTTTCTAAGCTTAGCGCAAACAAAAAAATTCGGCCGAGGGAACTCGTTTTATAATAAGCGCAAACATTTTTTGAATATTATTCTACAAGGGCGCATTTTGAATCTTTTCCAAATTTTCCTTTACCCTACCCTCACCAAGCCGTCCAGCAGCATTCACTTAGTTCAATCATCTTTCCGAACCGATGGTACATTCTTACGACTTATCTTAAGTGGCACAAGTTGTCCTACATGAAATAAATAAATCATTTCACTTATATGGACGGGCCGGCCCTGGCGACGCCTATATTAATTATTGTTCTAGGCGCTTATACAAGTTTGGATACAGTAAAGTACTGTTTGCTCATAATGTAAAGTTGACACACACAGAGCTCTGCGCGTATATAATATTAACAGATACTTAGCCTAACGGTGTTGACCTCTCGCGCTGTACTGGTTGTTGCCGTCGCGGCTGTAGCGGCGCTCTTTCCGCTCGCGGGAGCCGCGCGACCGGTCGCGTCGCTCTCTGTCGCGCGACTTCTCCTTGTCGCGTGAAGATCTGTGAACAATAAACCATGGATTAGAATAGGTATTTCAACATGAAGATACCCACTGTCCAGACTACCACCACTACAGCCCATTAACGTACCACTGCTGGGCACAGGCCTCTACTCTCATAGGAGAGAGGGAATTAACGACTATTATCATGATAGTGATAATACTCCGAGGCACGGGTATGAAACACCGCCAACTTCCTAACTCCGGGCTAGTACTGAGAATTTGTAGTCAGAAAAACCCAACACTTAATCATGCCTCGACCCGGGACTCGAACCCGGGACCTCGTCAGCCACAGTCGAACATGATAACTACTAGACCACCGAGGCAGACTAAGCTTTACACGGGCCGAGACAATTTTCTCCCCGAGGAAAGGATAACATTTTTATCCCAAAATAAATAAATAAAAACGCTAAATAACGGTGGATAAATAGTCCCCCGAGTCCCCGTGAAATGTCAAACGGGTATAAACTTTTCGTCTCCCCTGTTGCCGTGCTCTGTGGGGTGGATAAGTTAATTTTATCTCTTGTCAGTGGATAAAATCGGGGGATAAAATTTTTATCTCTGGCCCATGGGCCAGAGATAAAAATTTTATCCCCCGATTTATTACAGATAGACTTTGAGCTATCTAGCTAGCATGCTAGCTAGATAGCTCAAAGTCTATCTGTAGCATAAAGTAAATACAATAGTAGGGGAGGCAATGATGCTAAATGTGGATTTACGCGTCGGGGAGACCTAATGGATTTTAAAGATTAGATGGTACAAAGAAAAAAGGTTATATGATGTAAGTATATCCTTTCACCGGTGGGGGGAGCAACTACAGGTTTTTTTTTCAAATTACCAGAAAATTCCTAGAGATAGTCGTCAGATTATTGGCCAGCACTCAGCACGTTTGGGACATGAAGCTGAACCGTCTGTATGATAATCTGACGCATTCGAGTATTTCAAAATGGCAATTTTTTTTTTTGCATTTTCAAAAAATCCGCAGTGACTTTGCGTCAGTCTTTTGTATAGGAGCTTCTTTTGGATCCACTTAACATCTCCTATGAATATCTTACTCGCTCGAAGTTTTTTTTTACCAATTTTTTGCGTCCGTACGGCCAACCCCATGCAAACCGGAAAATTAACACACATCCGACAACTGAGACACGCGGGACGCGCTGCAGGGCTAGCATGGGCCAGAGATAAAAATTTTATCCCCCGATTTTATCCACTGACAAGAGATAAAATTAACTTATCCACCCCACAGAGCACGGCAACAGGGGAGACGGAAAAGTTTTTCACGGGGACTCGGGGACTATTTATCCACCGTTATTTAGCGTTTTTATTTATTTATTTTGGGATAAAAATGTTATCCTTTCCACGGGGAGAAAATTGTCTCGGCCCGGGCTAGGGGGGCTGGAGTAAATGCAAAAAATCCCCTTGGGCTCCCCTAGTTAGTCTAGTAGTAGACTACAAGTTATTATCATCGCCGACCCAATCCTGAGCACGAGTCTCCATCACTAGTTTATCCTCGACCAAGATGTACAAACCTGGATTCGCCCCCGGAGCGGCTGTCGCGCGACTTGCGGCGCGTCGTCGCGCTGGCGGGGCGCGCGCGCGGCGACCGCGACCGAGATCGCGACTTGCCTTTCTTTGGCGACCCTTCGCGCTCACTATTCAAATTGAAGTCGTCGAACCTGACAGAGAGCCAATTTCAGTAAATACATCCATTTACAGTTTAAGAAATCCATTGAAGTTTAAGAAATCCATTAAAGTTTAAGAAATCCATTAAAAGTATGCTCCTGAACAAAAGCTTATTATACTGTTTAAGATTATGTAAATGATAAAAGAGCATGGATTTGCAATGCTAAGGACAGCGGTTTCTTATGTATCTACAAATTGATGTGATTGAAAGTCATTTTTTAAAAAAGAGCAACCACAGTGTTTCTTGCTGGTTCTTCTCGGTAGGAATGGCATTCCGAACCAGTGGTAGATTCACTCGACGATTCAAAAGCACTTGTAATAAGTTTATTGGAATAAAAAAATATGAATTTGAGTTTGAATAGAATCAAGTGTTCAACAGTCAAGGGGCCATACTGCCAACACTGAAAGCAATACTTGAGCAATATTATGACGTTCCTATATAAGGATTATATGTAATTCTAAAACGCGAATAAAATTAAACAATACGGCTATTTAAAGCGTTGGCAGTACGGGCCCTGAAATCCGAAAAGGAGATGGTCCAAAGAGCGTAGGACTGCCCCCCGATTATGTAAGAATTGTCCAACAATTGGTAAAGGTTCAGCGTCAAAGTAATATAAACCATAACTGCATTGAATTAGAGCTCCATTTCGTGTATCCATTCTTATACGTTTGAGTATCGTACATACCTAAACGTATAAGAATGGGTACACGAAATTGAGCTCTAATTTAATGCTGTTATGGTTTATTTACTTTACTTATACTTTGCCGCAGAACTTTAACGATTTCATCGGCCATTCTTACATGATTGGGGGGCTGGTCTTGTACCAATAATTAAATACATACTTGATACTAGTATACTATACTAATACCATACATACGAAAGCTTGTCTGTCTGTCTGCTACGCTTTCCCGGCCCGTCTTTTCATCCGATTTTGATAAAATTTGGTACAGATGTAGGTTGCATCCCAGGGACTACTTTTCATCCCGAAAAATTAAAGAGTTCCCGCGGGAACCAATAAACCTCAGTCCACGCGGACAAAGTCGCGGGCATCAGCTAGTTTATTGTAAAGACAATTGCGTGAAACTTACTTGTTTTTTGGCGTATCCGGTCCGGAGCTGTGACTAGAGCTAGAACTGGAGGAAGAGCTTGATGATGATGATGATGAACTTCTATGCCTGAAATATTAATCACTAAAGTCAACATTTTCTTCTTCCTTTTACAATTATTAATCTTACTGGTCTTACCAGTATCCTTACTAATATTATAAATGCGAAAGTGTTTGTCTGTCTGTCTGCTACACTTTCCCGGCCTATCTTTTCAACCGATTTTGCTGAAATTTGGTATAGAGGTAGGTAACATCCCGGGGAAGGACATAAGGCTACCTTTTATCCCGGAAAATTAAGGAGTTCCCGCGGGAATCAAAAACCTCAATCCACGCGGACGAAGTCGCGGGCATCATCTAGTAGTAAATAGTTAGGATGTTTGTATGTTTGTTACTGATTCTTGTCCCTAAGCCAATTTGACTGAAATTTGAAATGAAGATAGCTGATAACCTGAATTAACACATAGGTTACATTTTATCCTGGAAAATAAAGAATTCCCACGGGAATCAAAAACCTCCCTTACAGGAAGGCAATACTGAATATTATGATATACAGAATTAAAACTTAAGCTACGAGGGTTGCAAAGTTACAATCTGAGAAGTACGAGGGAGCGTTTTTATGTTCGCGGAATGAAGGGTAAGGGGTTGAAATAAAAAAACCAAATTATTTTTCCTTTTCAATATATTCACCTGCAAGACGGACACATTTTTCAGATCTTTCAATTAATTGATTTATACCTTCATAAAAAATGTTTTGTCTTTGTCCTCAAAATACGCTGAAACTGCCTCCTTAACTTCATCATCGGTGGTAAATTTTTTACCCCGCAGCTCTTTTTTCATTTTTGGAAAGAGGTAATAATCACTCGGGGCCAGGTCTGGGCTGTAGGGTGGGTGGTTCAAAATATCGAAGCCCACTTTAAGCAGGGCAGCCAACGCAACGCGGCTCTTGTGGACGGGCGCAGTGTCGTGCAAAAGCAGCACACCTTTCGTCAATTTTCCCCGTCTTTTCTGTTTAATGGCTTCTTTATTAGTCGCTCTAATATTGAAGCGTAGTATTCTCCGGTTATAGAAACACCTTTATCTTTATAATCGATCAATATTAATCCTTCTGAGTCCCAAAAGACCGTTGCCATGAGTTTCCCAGCTGACTGTGACACCTTAAACTTCTTGGGGGGTGTGCTATGCCCTTTTTATGCCACTGCATAGTCTTGTTTCACTCAGGTTCATAATGATGAACCCAAGTTTCGTCTCCAGTAACAATTAGACTCAATACACCATCCTTGTCTTCATTGCAGAGGTCCAAAAATGCACGTGAACACTCTACGCGTTGTTGTTTTTGCGGCGGCGTGAGCATTCTCGGTACCCATCTTGCGCTGACCTTAGTCATGCCAAGATAATCGTGCAGGATTTTAAAAATGGTTGTATCGGATACTCCAACCATTTCTGCGAGTTGTTTCTTCTTTAGTCGAGCATCGTCGAGTACAAGTTTTTCGACTTTTTGGATAAGTTCTGGCGTGGTCACCTCGATGCTCCTGCCCGGCCTCGGGTCGTCTTCAAGGGATTCCCTTCCTTTTTTAAACAAACTGTGCCACTTGTACACCATGGTTTTTCCTGGACAAGAGTCACCGTAAACCGATGACATCTCATCCATGGTCGCTTGCTTGGTAAGGAACTTTATAACGGCACGATATTCGATTTTTTCCATATTTCACTTTTCACTCCTGATTATGTTGCTTGGTTGGCGATAGCTCATAGACTAATGGTCTAATAACAATGAAATCTCGTATATATACTAATTATGAGTCACTAAACACGTTACGATCCTAATGAGCCTAATCACCCCCTTCCATCCCTCTCATTCCGCGAACTTAAAAACCCTCCCTCGTATGTAGAATGTAGTTTCTTCAAAACAAAAATTTATTTAGCTTACCTCTTTTTACTTTTCGTTTCAGATTTCCCGTTTTTGTCAGACAGGCTTTGTCTATCATCTTCAGCATTTTCGTCCTCTTTTGATTTTTCTTCATTCTCTGAAAAGGTAAGCATACAGTTGAAAGTTTTGTGTTCTATGAAAAACATGTTTAAACAACTTATGACATGTCTAATTTATATATACAAGATATTCCCTAAACTTTAGGGAACACCTAAGCCTATTCAATGGCAGTTTTTGTATGTGAAAACTGTCACCTATTGGTCTTAGGTCTTCCCTAAAATCTAGGCATTGTTTGTGATATAAAAGGAATGCCTGTTTTCACCAAATGGACAATAATAATATAAATAATTAGAGTTTATTATTTGTCTTAGTAAATGTACTATCACATCCAGATTATATTAGGATAACAGTTAGCATTCGTTCCTTTTCTCTCGAATGACTGTATTCATTAGAGGAAAAGAGATAAACCTATTTTTATTAACCTAATAGCATCTGAATTGGGTAATAAAGTCACAAAGCATCACCGCTAACCCAATTTGGAGGAGTTGCCCTGTTCCCCATCGCTGCCCCACAGATCATACTTAGAGAGATCAGCCTCATCTCCGGACTCTTCCTCATCTTCCTCTGGCCCACCCTCTGCTCCCTGGGAGCCGGACGCTTTACTCTGAAACAAAACATATTCTCCAAAAATGACCTAACTGTTAAGGCGGTGTGCTATCCAGACTTTCCCTCCCTCTCACATTAACATTTTCAATTTGTATTTGACAAATAGTCAAATCAGCAACTTTTTTTCAAAAGTCAGAACGCGTCCTAAGTATGGGATTTATATGAAACTAGCTGATGCCCGCGACTTTGTCCGCGTGGTTTAAGTTTTTTTGATTCCCGCGGGAACTCCTAAATTTTCCGGGATAAATAAATAGCCTATGTCACTCTCCAGGTCCTCAACTATACCCATGCCAAAAATCACGTCGATCCGTTGCTTCGTTGCGGCGTGATTAAAGGACAAACCAACAAACAAACACACTTTCGCATTTATAATATTAGTATGATTCTGAAATGTGAAGTCATTAAAGTTCGACGCACTTTTTTACTTTAACCAATTGTTTAAAATGGTTATTCAACATAAAACTATCAGGGGACGTGGATATTACGACTTTTGGGAGATCCTCTATTTAGCAATCACTAAAAAATAATTTATTTGAATAGTAGTCAAATACTAGTCCAGTCATCTTAGTCAAAATTAGGTAAGAATCTCGGAATTTGAGATACCCAGCTGATTTTTTGTATAAACTTGTATTTTGGTATTCTAAAAGTTGTCTCAAAACCTACATATGGTAGGGTGTCCGCGTCTATTAAAAATTGAGGTCAAAGGTCACAAAAATCGATTTTTTGCATATTTTTTGCAAATATCTCATTTCCTATGGGTTTTTCGCTATTTGTATTTAATATCAATATTGTAGAGAACTGAATTTCCTACAACTTTTGTATAAAAAATTTTTTTATACGTTGAATCGTTTTCGAGATAGAGGGCGGAGAGCGCGCGGTTCGAGCATAATGTAAGGTCAAACGGTATAGTCTTGTCAAAACACTCTAGATAAAGTTTATTAAGTAATTATTGATAAATAAATAATTAATAATAATTTTCATTTGTTATCAACTCATCATCATCATCATCATCATCAGCCAATATGCACCCACTGTTGGACATAGGCCTCTTTAAGATTGCGCCAACTTTGCCTATCCTTGGCTGTTAGCATCCATTTGATGCCAGCCACTCTCCGGATGTCGTCGCCCCACCTAGCCGGGGGGCGCCCCACACTCCGTTTGCCGAGACGCGGTCTCCACTCTAGGACCTTGCGACTCCAGCGGCCGTCAGTCCTACGGCAAACGTGACCAGCCCACTGCCACTTCAACGTGCTAGCCTTGAGAGCTATGTCAATTACTTTGGTTCTTTGGCGAATTACTTCGTTTCGGATTTTATCCCTCAAAGAAATTCCGAGCATAGCTCTTTCCATAGCGCGTTGAGCGACTTGAAGTCTGTGGACTAGCCTCGATGTCAGTGTCCACGTTTCGGCACCGTAAGTCATAACCGGCAGGACGCACTGATTGAAGACTTTGGTCTTCAGGCATTGCGGTATAGGCGACGAAAAGACTCGACGGAGTTTGCCATATGCTGCCCAGCCCAGCTGTATTCTCCGTTCTATCTCTTTCTCGAAACTGTTACTTCCTACTTGCAAAATTTGCCCAAGGTATGTGTATTCTTGGACAGTTTCGAGAATAGATCCATTGACAGTAATCGGCCCCGGAATGACCAATTCATTGAACATGACCTTGGTCTTGTCAAAGTTCATCCGGAGACCGGCACGTCGGGAGGCAGCGTGAAGGCTATCGAGCATCTTCTGCAGCTCTTGCAGCGAACTTGCGATGATGACGATATCATCAGCGAAGCGGAGGTGTGAAATGTGCTCTCCGTTCACGTTGATGAATTGTTCGTTCCAGTCAAGCGTTTTAAAGACATCTTCCAAAGCATTAGAAAACAGTTTCGGGGACAGAACATCCCCCTGTCTCACCCCGCGAAGCAATTGGATAGGTCTTGTAGACGCACCCTGTACCTACTTGGACAGACATAAATGCCGAGCTATATAGGCATTTCAAAACTTCGATGTATCGCCAATCAACTTGGGATCGCTGCAAGGATTCCAGAACAGCCCAGGTCTCGATGGAGTCAAAGGCCTTCTCATAGTCCACGAAAGCGAGACACAGAGGCTGTTTGTACTCATAGGACTTCTGCACAATCTGTATATTATTGTAATGTAATTAAAGTTTGTCCCTTAATATTTTTTTAATTTTAGGAATGGGTTGTAAGTATTATTGAATAGATAGATTCAATTGATGAAAAAAATGATTAAATATGTATAATGTAATAGTTGATAACAAATGAAAATTATTATTAATTATATATTTATCAATAATTACTTAATAAACTTTATATAGCGTGTTTTGACCAAGACTATACCGGTTGACCTTACATTATGATCTAACCGCGCGCTCTCCGCCCTCTATCTTGAAAACGATTCAACGTATAAAAATTTTTTTTAAACAAAAGTTGTAGGGAATTTAATTCTCTACAATATTGATAATAAATACAAATAGCGAAAACCCCATAGGAAATGAGATATTTGCAAAAAATAAGCAAAAAATCGATTTTTGTGACCTTTGACCTCAAATTTTAATAGACGCGGACACCCTACCATATGTAGGTTTTGAGACAACTTTTAGAATGCCAAAATACAAGTTTATACAAAAAATCAGCTGGGTATCTCAAATTCCGAGGTGAGCTACTAAGATGACTGGACTAATACCCAAAATTATTGTGAAAGTCTCAGTATACTTTTGACAAATGTGGCCGATCTAAGTCTAGTAATATACCTATTAAATAAATTAGGTATATTACAATAAAAATATGTCTATAATGTCCATAATTTTATCTCCAAGACTTGGATCAGCCACAATTGTAAGTATACTGTTAGAATGTGGGAGAGAGGGGGAAATTCTGGATACCACTCCGCCATTAAGACATCATTAAAATATGTCATCCCATTCTACATATAACAACTTTTCTGCAGACAATATGACGTGCTAAGATGCATAGCAATGTGTTGGAGTCCACCAATAAGCATTGTTTTTATAGCTATATAATAATTAATTGAACTATTTTCCATCAGCACTTCCAAAAAAAGTACATCAAACATTGTTTCAAACTCAATGATTGATGTGATTGGGGGGGAATTATTATGGTATGGAACACAAGGGATTTTGTTCAATTGCGAAAGAGTTTTGTTAGCCAATCAAGGGTGATTTTGATTGTGGCAATCATTTTACCATAATAGGGCACCAGAGCTAAGATGTACCTAAGAGTGGGCTTTTATTTTTTTCTTGAAACAAAAAAAAGACTGCATTTGAATAAACATTAGGGATGACATTACATATTAAAAATATGTCTTTAAACTTAGTAAATACAGTAATGATAGTTATTATACACACCTTTTTGGATCTTTTAGGTTGTTTTCCATTGCATGCTTTATTGCTCTTTTCAGGTTGTTTAACCGTTAACTTTAACCTATTCAACATAATAGGCTTTGGAAGGGCGAAGCTTTTAAAGTTTCCTATCACAGGCGCATTTTCATTTAAATGTGGACTTTGCGTTTTTGGTTTTTCTTCCAGAGATTTAATATTTATATTCAACTTTTTAGAGAGATTCGCTGGCAAAACGACTGGACCTGGATCAAAAATGTCACTTAAAAAAGGTGTATCACCTGTATTTCCATCTAATTTCTGTAACTCTCTTTCTATTCTGTCATCCTGGTTGGATTCATTTTCCCATTCCTCGTCATTTGTTAAGTTTATTGTCTCCACAGCCTCAGTTTCACTTTGCTGGTCATCCTGACCTGGATTACCTATTTGCTCATTATTTGTACTATCATTAGGCTGTTGTGGAAACTGCTGCAAATTTTGAAGAGCTAACATAATTGCGTTAGTATTAATCCCAGATAGTAAACTTGTAAAGTCTAATTGAGGTGGTGGCATTACAGGTGCAATTGTCTCAGACTGAACAACTTTTTGTGGTGATATTTTTTGTTTTGGCTGTTCAATAACTACTGGCAGTTTATGCAAACTTATTTCTTGCTCTAAATTGTTTATTACGCAAGTTTTGTTTGGTTGATCCGATGGTTTAATTGTTATGGATTCTAGTACATGCACTTTTTTAGATGGACTTATTGTTTTAGGCTTGTTTACAGTAGGCAATTCTCCTCCTTCATAAGACATACACCTGATTTTGTCTTCAATATCCATAGGAATGGGTTCCAAAGGAAATGGTGGAGTTTTGTTTATCATTTTGGTTTGTTGCTGTTGGTACTGATTAGCATTATCATCATTTGATTCTCTTTGTGGAGTGCTAGTAAAATTGCCAGTAAAACATGGCATATTATTAGGGATTTTAAAATCATCTCCATCTTGCAAATCTTTCAATAAACCTAGTAAGGTACCCTTCATGAAATCCACATTGTCTGTATTTGTTGGTTTGGCTGGGCTTTCATCACATGTAGCATACAGCATGTTTGTCACAGGACTTTGGGTTCGAAGAGATCCAGCACTAGGTGATGGAGTGCACCTATTCTGTAATGCATAGACATCAGAAGGTTCTGACTCAACTGGTTCTGAACTTTGGTACAGAGCATCATCATCTTCATCCCATTTAGTTTCATACATTTTTCGCACACTATCATACTTTTCTAAATCATTGCTTTGTTCTGGACTTCTGTTCTGTTCATTTGAGTTAAAAATATCCATAATACTTCTATTTTTCACTGCTGAACTAGATTGCACTACCTCAAAGACACTCGAGTTATTCAAATTAATAGGTGGAGGAGGTTTAGAGAAATCGCATGTTAATACTGTTTCTAATGGTTTATCAAATGGCAAATACTGACCTACTGGCACACTAGTTTCTAATAAATCTTTAGTAAAGTCCTCAATATTGTTGACAACTGATGGACGTAGTGTGGAGACATATCCTTTAGGCTCACTCAAATAATTATTGGTCGTAGGCTTTTTGATGAAGGTACTTTTCACTTCTAATGCAGGTAGTTTTTCACTGTTCATACGCATACTTTTCACTTCTAATTCTGGTAGCTTTCCACTGCTAAAGCAGAAACTTTTTTCTTCAAAAGGTAATAGCTTTTCACTGCTAGTGTAGGTACTTTTTGCTTCCAAAGCTGGTGGCTTATCACTGCTAGTGTACATACTTTTCCCTCCCAAAGCTGGTGGCTTTTCACTGCTAGTGTAGATACTGTTCCCTCCCAAAGCTGGTGGCTTTTCACTGCTAGTGTAGATACTTTCCCCTCCCATAGCTGGTGGCTTTTCACTGCTAGTGTAGATACTTTTCCCTCCCAAAGCTGGTGGCTTTTCACTGCTAGTGTAGATACTTTTCCCTCCCAAAGCTGGTGGCTTTTCACTGCTAGTGTAGATACTTTTCCCTCCCAAAGCTAGTGGCTTTTCACTACTAGTGTAGATACTTTTCCCTCCCACAGCTGATGGCTTTTCACTGCTTGTGTAGATACTTTTCCCTCCCAAAGCTGGTGGCTTTTCACTGCTAGTGTAGATACTTTTCCCTCCCACAGCTGGTACCTTTTCACTGCTAGTGTAGGTACTTTTTACTTCTAATGCAGGTAGATTTTCACTGTTAATACAAGTACTTTTTACTGCAAAAGCAGGTTGCATTACTTGTGGTGTTCTTGGTTTGTTGTTAGAAAATGTATTTCCATTAGCTTTAGCCCAATATCCTTTTTTCCTAACATTATTTTTAAAGTCCTGATAATTTTTTTTAGCTGTCGCTGCCAGCTTTGTGGGTACATATTCAATAGAGCAGCCATCAGTATCATGTAGATTATCTTGATGCCTAGGTTTCATACCCATATTATGTAAGTTCATTGTGTAAATATTCCCTGTTGTCAAAGAGGATTGCTCAACTGATTTGACTGTGCTATAGCCTTGAAAAGAGTGATTTTCACTCTGGACATAATTATTAACAGGAGTTACAGGGACAGGTCGCTTTTTCACTTTACGCCTTATTTTCCTATCGCCAAAAACTCGAGATCTAAAATCAACTTCCTCACTATTGTAAGATACTGATTCAGAATCTGACGACTCCTGAACTGACTGCCTTGTATTATTTGACCTTATAGATGGACTTTTAATTTTACCAACTTTAGTGTCCGTTTTCTCCAAATCTGAATCTGGATAGTGGGAATCTTGACTGTCACGAGAACTAGATCTGGTCCTATGGTGTGTTGAGGCTGACTGACTCCCTCCTTGAGATGCCCTGTCATCTAAAGTGCTTATGGAGCCACTGGTCGCTCTAGGCTCGTTTTCAATTCCAGGATTATGTAAAGTTTCAATACTAACACTTTTTTGTCTCCCAATAAAAGGTGTATGTTTATTAAGATCATTTGTTTTAGGAGTATCATCTTCACTATCTGATGTTAAAGGAATTTCCTCAGGATTAGGCAGCCTATGACAAATTTTTGGTTTGTTATCACATTTCATAGTTTCAGCAGGTACTGGTTTTTCCACATCCTGCTCCTGTGTTTCTAAGTGGGCATCAACTAAGCAACCAGAGTATATAAGCTTTTGTCTCCAAGCAAATATAGTTTTAAAGTCAGGTGCAGGTTTATCGAACATGGATTCAAATTTTTGAGTACTCATTTTACAATTGTTATATACTATAGCGTAGGCAGCTGCTGTGACTCTTTCTCTTACTGAATAAGTTACTTCAAAGTCTTCAGCTGGTGTTGCTCCTGTAAACTTATAGACAACATCATTGTTAGTCAAAGAAACTCTATTTTCCATGACTGGGTTGTAAGATTTTAAAGCAGGCGACACACTCTCACTTTTACTCTTTTTGGAACTGGTCTCGTAACCAGAGGACCCAGTGTGTTCCTTGTCACCTATGCTATTAAATCGTCTACGCTGGAAACTGTTATTTCTATTATATGGATTGGTATGGTCTTGTGGAACTGTTTTGTTGGCATTGTAATAATAAGAATTATAATGATTTCTCTTGAATGCTACTCTGTTGAGTGGAGGAAATTCACATACTGAGCCATCACTAAGACTGCCACTGACTTTCTCTGTCGGTTTGTTAGCCTGCAAAGAGCCAATTGGTGCTGGTACTGGCTTAACAGGGTCCATTTTTCCCTTCTGCAGCATTCTTGGTGGCAAAATTTTGTTAACAGGTCCTTCAGTGATGCCAACCTGAAGGCAGGAAAAATTATCTCCACTTTAGTAATGATGTGCTTCAAAATTTATTTCACTTAGTAAAATACATCTTCTTAGCTTGAAAATTCCTTTATCTGCCACATTTTTTTACTAAATATATTTTACCAGTGGTTTATGTTAGAATAGTGGTAAAATAAAATGTAAGATATGATAAGATTTTTTTTTAGAAAACAAATAATGGTGTCATGTGTACCTTGTCATCAGAATCAGCCTTTCGCTTCTTCTTCTTTTTTCTTCCAAATTCGTCATATTCATCATCAGAAGAGGATTCCCTTCTTCGGTACTCCACTACACCGCGCTCATTGTAGCCTCCTCCGTATCCTGTGCGCGCTTCGACCTAAAATATTACACGTAAGTAATTAGACAATGATCAAAAGCTTATTTTCATAACATTCTAGTAATAAAAATGTCTCACTTCGCCAAACTTTGGTGCATTGCACACATTGCAAGTCGGACGCCGGGCCCAGTTCACATTCGCACATTTGTTGCACTGCCAGTCGTCGGCATTGAAAAGTCCGCGTGATTTCTCGGCTGCCGATTTGCCTATCTCCGTCCCGAGTTTCTTTTTGAACGGCTTCACGGCCTCGGGCCTTTCTTTATTACAACGGTAACAAGAAGACCGACGAGCGAAATTTATATTACCGCAATTCGGATCGCTGCATATCCAGTCCCCGTCGTTCATTTTGTTTTGGCAGATACTGCACCTTCTAAATCAAAACCATTATCACTTTTCCGCAACTAAAACCACTTCATCCCAACATTTAGCGAGTAAAGCACACCGACATGTAAATAAAAGGCAATCTGACAGAAATCGCCACTTTCAAAGAAAACCAAGCTCTCTTTCGTAACAAAAGTAAATCAAGCTCAAGCTCCAAAGCCAGCCATGAAATCAGAGACAAGACAATGAAATGATGCAAAAAATAGTCTCAAATCTATATCCTGTTTGAAAATCCATAGACCATCAAGTTTCCGGTCTGATTTCAAAAGACAATCCATATAAATATTATAAATGCGAAAGTTTGGATGGATGGATGTATGTATGTATGGATGTATGTTTGTTACTCAATCACGCTCCAACGGATGAACGGATCTGGATGAAATTTGGCACAGAGATAGATTATAGTCTGGAATAGCACATAGGCTACTTTTTATCCCGGAAAATTAAAGAGTTCCCGCGGGAACCGAAAAACCTCAATCCACGCGGACGAAGTCGCGGGCATCAGCTAGTACTTTATAACTCTGTGACAATACCGCGGAGTCATCGCGGAGGTGGCGGAGTCGAAATTGAAAAGTTACCCCACCCCAGCCTGCAAAATAATGATATTAAAAAAATACTAATCGATAGATTTCCAATTGCTCAATTCAACTACGTTGTCCTTTAAAACTGCTCACCTTAAATTATTTAATTAAAAATCAATAAAGTCGTTGAAAAAAAATTCATTTATCCATACTTTCAAACTCCTATATATATCTTTTGATGTATATAATATTTTAAATTACTCAAAGTGTTAAAAAATTGCTCAAGTTGCATTTATAATTGCTCAAGTACATACAAGTTACTTATCAAATAGGCTGCGCCAGAAGACTAGGTCGAATAGTGTGACAGAACCGAATTGGCCAAATTCGACTCCACGTAGTCTTGTCTGCCCTACCCGGCTACCCCTAGAGTGTTTTTATGAAGCGCGAAGCCAGAAGCTCTCGAAGGAGATCCTGAATGAAGCGAGCCTACGAGGCCGAGTGGAGCGAAGGGGGGAGGTGGCGAGCGAAGCGAGCCGGCGACCTCCGTAGCGAAACGAAGGTCGTGTAGGTGAAGCTGATTGAAGGGGCGACGGAGCGAGTCTTCTGGCGGAGCCTATAACGTCTTGTATGTACTTGAGCAATTATAAATGCAACTTGAGCAGTTTTTTAACACTTTGAGTAATTTAAAATATTGTATACATCAAAAGATATAGGAGTTTGAAAGTATGGATAAATGAATTTTTTTCAACGACTTTATTGATTTTTAATTAAATAATTTAAGGTGAGCAATTTTAAAGGGCAACGTAGTAAGGGGCCGTCCATTAATCACGCGAGGCTTGGAAGGGGGGGGAGGGGGTTAAACAAAAATCACGAAATATCACAAGGGGGGAGGGGGGTGTAGTAAGATATCACGTGTATTTATTTTTTCGTCAAACGCGCGATTTCTAAACCGAAAAGCGGCGTGTAGTGTGACCTTAACTCGCCGTTGCCTGGCAACGAACGAAGTTCCCGCGCGCCGCGCACCGCGACGATCGCCCGGCTCGGCTTCATTGCCATTTGCCAGTCGCCAATTATTCTGTTATTGTGGCGCCGAATACACGCGTACACCGTTTATTACCTCGTACGTGTTGCATTAAAAAAATGTTTAAGATTCTTTGTAGGTACTAAAAAATACACGTGATTTTAGGTGGGGGCGGGGGGGTTAGTCTTAAACCTCACCACGTATCACCAAGGGGGAGGGGGGGGTTAAAAAATGCTCAAAAAACATCACGTGATTAATGGACGGCCCCTAATTGAATTGAGCTATTGAAAATCTATCGATTAGTATTTTTTTAATTACAAATATCAATATTTTGCAGGCTGGGGTAGGGTAGGTAAATAGAAGAAGGAATCTCTAGAATCAGGGTCAGCGTGTAACCGAAAGGGATAGGTAATACTATGAAACACCTCCCAAACGTCATACAAACGTCGGCACATTTTATGGTTTGTTTGTATGCAATAGGCATAAAATCCGTGACACGCAGAAAGGGAGAGAAAAACACATATTTTTTTCTCATTCTATCTTGTGTAACATCCCAACACTGCATCACTTTCATGTGGGAGTGAAAAGGAGATATGGCGGCGTCTATATATCTTACTCAGTCTACAGGTAGGTATGACTGCTATGATCCTACGTGTACGCTAGCTTTCAAATAGGATCCCTTAACTATGATCATAGACAAATGTAGATATTACACTGTCATATTATGTTCTTCATATTAATAAAATAAAGTAGTCCGGTCAATTTAGACATTCGAAGTTACATAAAGTCCCATCAAGCTAAATTTCAGTGAAATTGTTCAAAATATAATTATAAACAATGTCTAGAAGTTCCCCATCATTCCCGTGTATGGAATTTTTTTTATTCAAGGTCAAAGGTCATAAAAATGAGTTTTTCGCGATTTTCAGCAAAACGGTAAGTTTTATCATAAAAGTACCTCAGACAAAAATTGTAGATCATAAAACTATCTATAAAAAATGTATCAATACTTTTTTTCCTTCGAGCCACCGTTTCTGAGATATAACGATTCAAATAGTTATAAAAGTTGATATCGTCATAATATGCACGTTTCCACGCCACCTATGAGGTAGTGTACTTAGCGCGTTTTTATAACTTTTTGAATCGTTATATCTCAGAAACGGTGGCTCGTAAGAAAAAAAGTATTGATACATTTTTTATAGATAATTTTATGATCTACAATTTTTGTCTGAGGTACTTTTATGATAAAACTTACCGTTTTGCTGAAAATCGCGAAAAACTCATTTTTTTGACCTTTGACCTTGAATAAAAAAAATTCCATACACGGGAATGATGGGGAACTTCTAGACATTGTTTATAATTATATTTTGAACAATTTCACTGAAATTCAGCTTGATGGGACTTTATGTAACTTCACTCTCATTTTTTGGTCTAAATTGACCGGACTAAAGCTAATAAAAAAAAGTTTTAAGTTAAAAATAAATAATGGGGGTTAAAGTATTTTTAATAGAAAAAATTTAAAATTTTATAGGGAATTATGTATTGTGAAAAAAATTTGAATTATGTGAAAATTAATTAATTTATAAGAAAATTTAATTTATTGAATGACTCATACATTTATGATCATATCTATGATAGTGTAAGTAATAATTTAACAGCATACGTACCTACATTGATAATGTTATGAGACACATTACCACAGAACAATATTGCACATTCACAGAAGCAAGCAAATTACTCTGTGCCCTGTGGAGTTGTGGACGACGAGTGACGACTGACGAGTGACGTCGACGACAACGAAAAGCGAAATCCAGCTTCCAGAAGTCACAACAATTCCAAACAAGAAATTATTTAATAATCATAATTGTGTTTACAATGGCTGACAATGTGAACATTGAGATATCGGGAGAAATTAATGCTACTACAGAAAAGAGAGGATTTCAAAAGTATGTCAATGAAGTGGAATTGTAAGTTTTACTAACAATCAAAACAAAGTATGACTGGTTTGTTATTGCTCCAGCTTTTTTCATGAATTGTTTTCTCAGCGTCGTATTCCTCTTTGCAGAGGGTCGTGATCCCTTTCTGGGGGTTTTCTTGGGATAATAATGCGGTGGGTTCCCACGTCCTGCATATAGGTACTTATACTCGACAGAGTATTATTTCAACTCTATGGTTTCTAGCGATTATTATCAGATGTTAGTAATAATAAACGGGAACGACGGCTTATCGTGCTCTCCGAGGAAAGAAGGAAGTGAAAAGGCCAAATTCGGACTTACATTAAACGGTGAATTATGTGCATCGAAACGCACGATGTTCCGAGAAGTCATAATGTTTGAATCGGACTGCACCTATTCTTTGGGGACAACTTGTCAAATTTTTTTTTTTAATGTGAGTATTAAATAGAGGATCTCCCAAAAGATGTAATAACCAGGTTAGGTTTGTATTGAATAACCAATAAAAACTATTGATTTTAATAAAAAAGTGATTCGAACTTTGATGATGACACAATTCAGTATTTCATACAAAATCCCATATTCCGTTTTCATTTTTGAAAAAAAGTTACTGATTTGACTAGTCTAATACTCAATTCCATAATGCGCTTGTAATAGTGGCTACAGTCTGTCAAACTTATCAGACCCGGTGGCCAAAGTTTGTACAAATTTTTATGGCTGTAAAGTTTTTTTAAATTTCATTTTTCATATACTACTAGCAATGCTGGCACCATGTCAGATAGGTTGTGGGACTAGGTATAATTAATATTACAATCATCTATCAAGACCACAATCCATACCTTACACAGTCAGTGGCGTGCAGTTCATAGAGGCATAAAAGCACTGCTTACCTAAGTGGAAATACATCAATGCTCATTTTTTATCGAGACAGTCAGTAAATATGTATTCTACCTAACCTATGCCTACCCTAGCTTCAAACCCTGTGCACACCACTGCTTACACTCACTAAATCCTTATTTTTGCATAATATAATCTTTCATTTACAAGCTTTGCTTGTGGCTTACCTGTACTCTGTACTTACCTATAGTTAATATTTCAGAATATGCACAACAAATATAATAAGTATGTACTGCTTATTCACCTTTTTGCCATCATAGGAAGAAAATGGAAGAAACTTTTACTATGAACTTAAAATCAAACTTTAAAGGGATGATGTTGATGTGCGGGTAGTCCTGTATTCGATTCTAGGCTTGAGTAATTCTCTCTTTTTCGTGTAACTATTTATAGTAGCTAAAAATAAAAAACCGGCCAAGTGCGAGTCGGACTCGCGCACCGAGGGTACCGTACAAACCTGTAGTAAGTTTTACGATTTATGACGTATTAAAAATAAAAATTACGTTTGTTGTATGGGAGCCCCCCTTTAATATTTACTTTATTGATATTTAATTATTTATTTTGAAAGGTAATATACAAGTTAATATTCTGTGAAAATTTGAACCGTCTACCTGTTACCGTTTTTAATATTGAGCAAAAAAATACGAAAAAAACATGTTTATTGTATGGGGACCCCCCTTAATATATATATTTTTTTAATTTTTAGTATTTGTTGTTATAGCGGCAACGGAAATACATCATTTGTGAAAATTTCAGCTTTCTAGCTATCACGGTTTATGAGATACAGCCTGGAGACAGACAGACAGACAGACAGCGGAGTCTTAGTAATAGGGTCCCGTTTTTACCCTTTGGGTACGGAACCCTAAAAAGAAGACAAAAGTAGTAGTAGGTAGTTAGAATTTTACATGTTTTGCTAAAAGCTAGCCATGACATCTTGGTTGTGGTAACACAGATGGTACTGTACAGGTTGCTACAGCATGTCCGCAGTGGAGCCGGGCCTGCTTTGCTGATGGGAGTATTGAGTACACGCCAGCCATGGACACAATTTGTAGCCACTGAAAATTTTAAGGTGCCTATTTTTTTTTTTACTATGTTATGCCTGTGAATAACTTTAGGTTTGCTGAAAATCCTGTGGCAATGTTTTGATTTTCCAGGATAAAAAGAAGCCTTTGTTGATGTAGCCCGAGAATTCAACCTATCTTAGAAACAAATTTCATCAAAATTGGTATAACTGATGCACCATAAAAAGGTATCAGAAAATGTCAGTTCTCACTTTTACATTAATAAAATTAGCATGGATGTATAATAGTATATTAAGATAAGTATGTAGTATCAGCAAACTACTTGTTCAAAAAGTGGATTAGTGAGGTAAATTGTTGTCTAATCATCATTATAGAAACCAACTCACGCCGTGATTGGTCATCCAAACAATCATAATGCACTTATTAACCGACTTCAAAAAAGGAGGAGGTTCTCAATTCGAATATAGGTATGTTTTTTTCTGTATGTATGTTAGATCATTCCGCCAATTATGAAACAGTTTTGATGATTCTTTTTTGTTTGGTAGATCATACTTCAGAGGTGGTCCCATATAAATTTTATCAAAATTGATTTAGCGCTTTTTGAGAAAATCAACAAAATACATACCCAGAGTTCCTTTTTAGTTTAAGTTGGTACTTATAGGTTTAGTTTTGAATAAATGTAAACTTTGAATTTTGCAATAAATAATTAATTAAATTCTTAAAAAAACTTAAATAAGTACTTATTCTTTTTAGGTTCCAGCTTCAATACCAAGATTGTCCCGAAGATTTTATCGAAATGTGGAATACTTTCAAGCCAACTACTTAATCGTATTTTTGGGACTATTTGCTTACTGTTTGTAAGTATAACTAAGTACAGCATTTCTTTGACTGAACTGTGAATGAAGCACTAATTGTGGCTAATTCTGTTGTATACAAATTAACCTAAAATTAAAGGTCTAGATGTATCTAGACACCCAGACCAGCTCTTTATTGATTTTACCGTCTGACCTGTCGATTCTGAAGTATAAATCTCGTTTTTATTTCAGAATAACATCACCTTTTCTGTTAATTGCTATGGTGGCAAGCTTTTTTGGCTACAGAAAATTAACATCTGGACCGAATACTTGGAAGGTATGTGGACTTCATCCAATTCAATTTTATCAACTAACATTTAAATATAACACATAAACTAGTCCATTCATTCAGCCCTATGTAACGCTATAAAAAATATTTTACTTCGCATTCGCTTCTATGAGAGCCCCCCTGAAATAAAGATTTTTTCCAATTCAATTTTATCAACTAACATTTAAATAAAACACATAAACTAGTCCATTCATTCAGCCCTATGTAACGCTATAAAAAATATTTTACTTCGCATTCGCTTCTATAAGAGCCCCCCTGAAATAAAGATTTTTAAACTTACATAATTACCTACCTACATATCAAAAAAATTTCGAACCGGCAGGAGGAGAGTTGTGTTTTTTAATGTACTCACTCATAGATATAAAACCACAGTGGTTTCAAAAAATTATAAATTTTGCCGCGAAAAAATCTAAAATGAATGGACGATTGATGTTTAATCAAAGTTAACAAATTTACAAAGTTGCTTAATTTTTTTAAATTTTATTGCTTTTCAGGCAAAAGTAAGTTATTTCTGTTTCTTGCTATTATTTCCATTTGTTTCAAACAGTTTTATAATAAAAATCATAGACTACATGTTGCCAAATTTAGTTAAGACTCTGAACACAGCTTATGACACACACCTGTCCCCTAACACTCCCTAGTCTTGTCTATTTTCTACTTTTATTATAGGTAGCTGTTTATACAGCTAGGGTAGTGGAACCAAAAGATGAACGACACCCAATAGATGAACGGCCGAGCGAAAATTCAAAAAAAATAAAACATCCCGCTATTTATTTATGTGCATTATTTTTTTCCGCACGTGGCAACATTATTTCTTCCCGATTCCCTAACAAAATCAACAGTCACAGCTTCGACGCGCTCGTAGTTCGACGCTTTGTGAGAGTTTCCCGCCAAAAAATTGTTTTATATGGAAACCTTCATAAGGTAAGTGTTTTTCAAACTTAAGGATTTCGGCAATTTAAAGCAATTATATACGATAGATTTGAGTAGTTTTGGTTGGAGTAAATCTTGATATGTCTGTCTTTGATTATAATGATACATATACACATTATTCGCCGTATTTTTTGAAAAAAATACTGTTCAAGTAATGGATTCGATTTCGTAAGCTTGATCCAATAGATGAACGCCGTTCAACTAATGGAGAAATGGCATATTCTTACACAGGTCATAACGTTTATATTAATGCTTAGAGACCGAAACAAAAAAACGCAAATTAATTTTAGTTACCTTAGGAATTTAGTTACCAAAAGTTGAACACATTATTTTGTGTTTTGAGGTTTTATTTCAGGATGAAATCTTGCGTTGTTCAGTTTAAGAATTCAGGTCCAGAAGTTGAACTAATGAATATGAATTCGTTCAATTATTGGGTATCGCGTCTTAAACTGAACGAGTAAATTGCCCCCCCCCCCCCCTCACATGCCGGGCCAGGGTAAGAAAATTAGCCAGTTAATAATTAAAAATTTGTTTTCCCGATGTCGTCAGTCGGGGCTCAAAAAGCGCCGACATATTGTAATAAGTTATTAATAATATTAAAATAAATGTAACTATTCCTATTAAAATGCTAGTTCAACTATTGGGTTCAAATTATTCATAATTAGGGCTCAGTGTTCAATTATAGGGGTAAACCCCTTAACTTCTTACAAAAAGCAACTTTAAAAAATATATATTGGATAAAAGAGTTTCGTTTTTTAATCAGTTAAACCTTGAGGATATGTGGAATCACAAAGAAAACCCCAGCAAGCTTCAATGTCATTAAATAACTAATCAGAGCTGTTCAAAGTTGCCAAAATCGCTTAAGCGTTCATTTATTGGTTCCACTACCCTATTTATTTAGGTAGCGAACCGGCTCATGAATAAAGGCCCCGAACGGGTTCGAAACTAGTCGGGCATTTTCCGACATAACACGTGAGTTTATCCGGTAGTTATGTTTAGTTATAGTAGCTATTTATGCTTCCTCTCACACATGTAGATTGGCAGTTGGGAGTTGACGAAGACTCAGCAGTACGCGGTAGCAGCCGCAGGATCCATGGCTCTGTGCTGGCTCGCCGGTGCCGGGGCTGTGCTGTTTTGGGTGCTAGGTGAGATTCGAATTACATATTACTATACGATCGAAGGTACAACGCTTAATGATAACTTGCTAACTTAATCTGGCTCCTAGATTTTTTTTACTGCTAGCTGTAGATAGGTAGGCTGTAGATGAATATGAGCTTTAAAAGGTCTATTTTACTTTAACGCCTGATTTATAGTCTGGACTCATTAATTGTGATTTAAAATCTTATTCCGAACAGGGTCTTAATTCTGTTTCGCAGTACATATTTATTTTATTAAAGGCCGGGAAGTATAGCATCAGTAAAGTTAAAGTAGTAATAAGTCGTTAATACATTGACTTCTGGTTGCTATTCTTATTCTATTTTTGTAGGAATAACCTACTATATTTTCTTTATTTGAATTTTTCTATGACGCTAATCCCGCTTTACACAATCTCTAAAAAAGAAGGCAGATTTATTCTTTTTCACAGAAAACATTCAACTTTTCAAGTTTATAGATTAGTTTGGAAATATAATTATTCTCTCTGCAGAAACGATCAGCAATTTGAGATGACACTTGTGCTATGGCAGTAGGGCAATAACCTGCATCAATCATTGTTACAGTCTCAACTCAAATTCAAAAGTTTTTTATTCAAATAGACTTTTTACAAGTGCTTATGAATAGTCGAATGAATTTACCACTGGTTCGGAATGCCGTTTTGATTGGCTGAATTTATGGTATTTTTGCGGAATAGCGGAAGAATGTTAACCAATCAGAGGTGATTGTGATTGTTACACTGTAGCTGTAATTTTTAGACAATCGCCCCCCGGATTTAGCCTTATTGCCTGACTGACAGAATAAAAAAAAATTGTAACACAGGTGCAACGGTAACAGTGGTCGCCCTTCACGCGAGCTTCTTCGACGCAGAAGCTTTGCCGCCGACGGACGACCCCGAGGCGTTCCCGATGATCGAGCAAGTGTGACACCAGCTGCCTCTGTACCTGCCCCCTACAAACTACCCCTTGACCCACATACGCATACCTGATCCAAACACCTTATCGAAAACTCGTTCATCTTAATGTAAAGAGAATAAATCCGTGTTACGCAACAAGACCCGTGGAAATTAGTAAAGTATTAGTAGTAAGTGTATTTAATACATTTTTACATACTGTACAATAATCATACTTTAATATATTATAAATGCGAAAGTGTGTTTGTTTATTGGATTGTCCTTCAATCACGCCTCAATAGAGCAACGAAAGGCGTGATTCTTTGCATGGGTATAGTTGACGTGGAGAGTGATATTTATCCCGGAAAATTAAAGAGTTCCCGTGGGAATTAAAAAAAACTTATTCCACGCGGTTGAAGTCACGGACAACAGCTAATATACATACAACTATACATACATATACATTCGACTAATAGCGCGCCGCCTCAGACACTATTTTCGTGACACGGACTATAAAAACTGTGTGTAGGTAATTACTACGCATCGTAAATCTAAAGTCGATGGCGATTGCGAAAGACGCGAGCAAACGTGTTTCCCGTAACCTAATGTTAAATTGGCGGTTCCCATATCTTTCGTGAGTCCGTATTCTATGCATTCGTGTAGCGTTCATTGGATCGAGTTGAATCTTTGTACAGTTGTTATTGGCGCTTAAAAGTTAGTTTTATAGGTGGCAGAGTTGTTCAAGCAAACACATGCCGGATCTTATCTAATCAAATATAAATATTATAAATGCGAAAGTTTGGATGGATGTATGGATGTTTGTTACTCAATCACGCTCCAACGGCTGAAAGGATCTGGATGACATTTGGCACAGAAATAAATTATAGTCTGGAATAGCACATAGGCAACTTTTTATCCCGGAAAATTAAAGAGTACCCGCGGGAACCGAAAAACCTCAATCCACGCAGACGAAGTCACGGGCATCAGCTAGTTGTATATAAATCTTTGTCATGGTACTTCTAAAAATACTGCCATCATTTCTTGTCACCGTGATATTTGTATATAAGTAATAAAATAAAAACTTTACTTTCATTTTAAAAAAATATATTTTATCTTGCTATTTTTTTGTAAAAGCAAGAAATAGAAAGGAGGCTGTAGAAAATTTGTATTAGATAGGCACCAATATGTCGTTTTATTTTTAAGCATAACTATGTACATATTTAAATTACACAATCAAACATCATAATATTATTTAAAACAGAAATATAATTCGTTTTACATGTTGAAGTCAATTTTAAAATATGCTAATATTAAAACATCCATTGATGTTACTACCTACTGCTGATTCTGTGTTTTGTATAACAATAATAAGTTAATTGGACTGTATTTTAAAATAAAAGTTAATTATAAAAAAAATTGGTTTTGTGATGTAAGTACCTAATTTAGAAGTTTTGAAATTGTATTAAAATCGAGAATCTGAAATTTTCAATTATGTTTTTTTTTATCCACTACAAGTTAGCCCTTGACTGCGATCTCACGTGATGGTAAGTGTTGATGCAGTCTAAGATGGTAGCGGGCTAACCTGTTAGGGGCATGGCAGTTATATTAAACCCATACCCCTATTCGGTTTCTACACGGCATCGTACCGGAACGCTTAATCGCTTGGCGGCACGTCTTTGCCGGTAGGGTGGTAACTAGCCACGGCCGAAGCCTCCCACCAGGCCAGACCAGGGAAAATTCAGAAATTATAAATTCCCAAATTGACCCTGCCGGGGATCGAACCCGGGACCTCCGTACGTTAAGACAACAGCGCTACACACTGCGCCACGGAGATCGTCAAAACCAATTTGGTACATATATACTTAAATATTAGTGTTTGTTTTCATTAAAAGCTTGACGACCTCAATTATTTACATAGTCATACCCTGTCATACCGTCATACGAGCCCTGCCAAACAAAGAATGTGAATTTATTAACGCCATCTAATATAAACTAACAAACTAATTCCACAATATAGTCCAGTCAAATAAAATCTGAAACCAAAATTTGGACCGGAGGAAAAAAGTCATAGAAGCTTTTTTATGTAAAATTTTAAGCTCTACGTATTCTTACTAGAACTTTTTTGTCTAATTTTTACCGTTTCCGAGTAATTGCGAAAAAACACTTTTGACATTTTTTTTTCAACCCTTGCCGGGGGTTGCAGTCACGAAAACCTTTACACATTGTTTTTGTATCATTAAAACTACATTATATCAAAAATGCAAAATAATCTAACAAACTAATTCCACAATAGTCCAGTCAAATAAGATCTGAAACCAAAATTTTGACCTGAGGAAAGTCATAGAAGCTTTTTTAAGTAAAATTTTAAGCTCTACGTATTCTTACTAGAACTTTTTTGTCTAATTTTTACCGTTTCCGAGTAATTGCGAAAAAATACTTTTGACATTTTTTTTCAACCCTTGCCGGGGGTTGCTGACCCGAAAACCTTTACACATTGTTTTTGTATCATTAAAACTACATTATATCAAAAATGCAAAGTTGTGCAAAAATTTTGATTACAGATCTTATTTGACTGGGCTAAATAGGTGGCACTTGACTGCGGTCACCTGATGGTAAGTGACCACAGATCAGAGAAGTGTAAGTGACGATGCAGTCTAAGATGGTAGGCGGGCTAACCTGTTAGGGCCATGGCAGTTATATTAAACCCATACTCCTAGTCAGGTTCTACACGGCATCGTACCGGAACGCTAAATCGCTAGGCGGTACGTCTTTGCCGGTAGGGTGGTAACTAGCCACAGCCGAAACCTCCCACCAGGCCAGACCAGAGAAAATTCAGAAATTATTAATTCCCAAATTGACCTTGCCGGGAATCGAACCTGGGTGTTCCACGTTAAGACAACAGCGCTCAACACTGCGCCAGAGGTCGTCAAATATATTTGTACTAATATTATAAATGGATGGATGTTTGTTACTCAATCACGCCAGAACGGCTGAACAGATTTGGATAAAATTTGGCACAGAGTCTGGAATAACACATATGCTACTTTTTCCGGAAAATTAACGAGTTCCCGCGGGAACATCAGCTAGTTAAGTAATAAAATGCAGAAATATAATCCATTACTTATTTATTACATATTGTATCTTAAAACAAATATAAAATAAAAGCAACTTTGTTAAAAAAATCATTGTAATAACTACCTATCAAAGATGACAAGTTATAAATGCATACATTTTCATATTTTAGTCAAAACACATAACAGTTAAATGGATCACAAAAAGGAGTTTGAAGTAACATGCATGCATGTCATGCATGTTACATGTTAAATTACATAATTATAAATATCATAAAGGTACAATTTACTGACATAAGAATCTAAGATAAATAATATAATAAGTATATTGTTTATTTATTATAACAATTATTATGTAATCATTGTGTACAAATAGATTTAAGCTACGCCAGTCATAGGGCTCCCAGGAGAACAATAAGTTGTAACTTTTGAAAGGTTATTTATATAATTCATAATTTAATTAATATCTGTACAACAAATCTTATACAAGTAAGTACCATAAAAGGTAGGAAAATACAACAATTAATATCTTTTAATTAATTCATTTTTAAGGACTTAAATAAGTATGCCCTACTTATAATATTAATTAATTATATTTGATAAAATTTGGAAAAATATATAATAATATGTAGACTTGTACATAACTTTTTATAATAATAGTATTTGTAACAATTTTATTTATATTATTTTAAACAAACTTAAAATAAACATAAAAGATATGGGCAGACACACAAAGAGGAGTCAAATCTTTTTGATAACTACCAAAACTAAGCTCTATGTATTATGGAGGACGCCCAGCGCCGCCTTTTGTGCCAAAGTAAATTAAGCTCAGTTAGAGTTTTCAATAAAGATGTTGCGCCTCGGCTCTGCCTGGGTGCATTGCGCCTAATTGCACAAAAATGTCTGTGACATGATAAACTTCTGTTCTCAGCAACAATAAAATAAAATTATACTGTAATCATATTTAACTCTCTGGACTTATTTCTTTTCCCTGGAAGACAAGTATACCAATATTTGACTCATAAATAATGTTCAGTCAAAGTGGCTAATATAAACATAAAGTCATGTTTGCCAATAAATACATATAAATGGCAAGCATTGTTCATAAATAAAAACTGTACTATTTTGTCAGTTATATTTTAAAATACAACCTTCAGACTATTACCTACTCTTTAAATTCATAGGACATAATAATTTTAGTTCCCAAATGGTTTTTGTTTGTCATGCTTTTGCATACCATAATAATTTATGCACTTGTATTATTAGTAGGATGTAGCAACAGACACAATAAAAATTTTTTTAGACATATAAAAATCACAATGCTATTCCATTGTTAATTCTAGTCAGTTCCATGTCTGCAACAAGCAAAATTTCATCCCACTTGTGTGATGGTGTGTGTGGTGGAGTAGTTACACCAAGCCGTTCAGTGCTTGTATTTGGTGTTGTGAACTCCAACTTTCGTTTTGACTTGCCAGCGTACACTTGACAAGGCGTCAACAGTTGCTGTGTGTGTAATACTGACAGTGGAGTTATTGGCGATGGTGTGTATACAATTATTTTCTCAGACTTTTTAATTTTATATGGCCCAACATACTTAAATACTGGTTTTTTTAATATTAAATTACCGGATACCTTTTCTATGAGACCAATTGAAATTAACACATTAGCAATGTCATAGAGCCTCCTCACTTTTGACTTATGTTGGCGGTCCAGCTGCTCAGGTGATAAAGTTGATTTGCTTTTACTTGAAGTGTCTATAAGTACACTAACAGCCATCTCCAAGTTGATAAGGGTGTTCTGTAAAGATGATATTCAACATTAGTAAGGTAATTTTTAAACCAATGTACTCTACAATTAGGACAAAATTAAAACAATATTAATTAAACTGTGCAATCTTCATATTCACAATGGTTCCCTATGAAAATTTGAAATAACTATGTTTTTCAACATTTTGAGTAAAATGTTAGGAATATGAAAGTCCAACCCCAAGAGAAATTAAACAAGGGCAAGGAGAAGTCAAGTAATTGATTTATAGTTAATACTCACAGGTGGTTCTACTAAGAAAAGCATCAAAAACCTCTGTGCTAGAACTCCAAGAGTCTTATGCTTAGGAGCAGGAGGCTTAGGAGCTTTGCCTCGGAGAGCCTCTGACAACCTTAGATTTTCTCCCTGCCTTTTTAACATCTTCAAGAATGAGTTGAGACGTGCTCCTCCATGCCAAAGGTATGTGTTTTTTCTTTTGTGCACTGCACATTGCATGGCTTCCAGAATGTTTATAATATCATACATTCTCCGTTTTTCCACACCTAGCCGGGCTGCTGTACTATCCAACTGTATTTCCACTGTACCATTTCCGTGAAGCGGGTAGAGGTTGAGGAATCTGAAAGATTCAAATGTCTTATTATTTGCAAGAATAATGAATAATACACATCACATTGGTAATAATAGTTTAACTTATTGTTAATTTCATTGTACAATTATTAAGGCCACGTAAACAGTCCTGAACAATCAACAGTGGAGAGGATGTTTGCTCATAGGTTACCTATTATTAATAGTGTACTTTAATTTCCTACTGAGTGAAAGTGAAAGGTTGTCCGACTCTCCTGCTGCCAAGCCTCAAAGGATCAAATAGACCAACAAAGACAAAACACTCACTGCACAGCTTCAGTTGTAAACTAGTTTAAAAAGAAATCACACGTTCAAGGTCAGAAACCTTTTTCCTGACACAAACTGAATTCCTATTAGCTACAAAAATTTTACGTACTTGTCACATAATATTTGCAGTGACTTCTCCTTTCGATGCGCCGTGCTAGGCGGCGGCGTGGGGTACTGCAAAGCAACATTGGTCAACAACTTGAGGTTAGCAGTAGGGGACACGTAACTTGAAGCATTCGTAACCTCAGTTAGAGCGCATCGCTTAGGAGTAGAGGTAATGTTATCATCTTCATACATCGTGCGAGAACATTATGCATAAATCCTGCGCCACAAATATTCGCGTACTTTTTGACAGCTCAACAAATCCAGTAGGTCTTTTTGCGTCGCAGCTGCAGTATCAATGCCGGTTCAATTGCACAACACTAAAACTAACATTTTTACTTTTTATTCTAAATTTTCACAATAAAAAATATATCCTCATTCCTTTAAAAATAATAACCTAACAACAAACAACTTTGACATTTGCTACCAAATGCGCGCGAGCAGTGAGCACAGACCTGAGACCATAGAGGTATAATATCAAGAGTGCGTATTTCAGAGTAGGAACAGTAGGCACGGGTAGGATCATAAAGCATCGTTCCGTCAGCAAGCCGGCAGCGGGTCCAGTGTCCACAGATTAGTAATGAATACTACGTAATGAGCGGGTCACTCGTTACTCGGTACTCAGCTCAGATTATTAATTGTAAATGAAAATTAAATTGTAATGTTTTGCATTTCTCTAGTGCTTATTTTTGTGAGTTTGTGTTCTGGTGATGCAAATAATTCTATTGCCAAAGCAAATAAAACAGGTAGGGCTTATTTATTATAGCATAATAAAAGTGATACCTTTTATCCTTGTTTTGTTTAGTGCTTCACTGTGAGTGCTTCATATTTTGTTGTTTCAGAAAATATTTTGTGTCGCGAATGTGGTTCACAGGTACTTACATCTGATGCTATTATCTCGAAGTCAACTGCCGCATCACAATATTCTTTTAACGACACACTATTCAACAGGAAAGAAGTATTGGTACAACATTTAGTGCAGGATATATTTTTGCAATATTCCGTTATAACATCAAGTGAATCTAGCTGTGTTGGAAAAGGGGAAGTAAGTGTCCACCACTATCTTATATCTAAAATTTTCCAGCAGCATAACCAAGTATTTTTTAGGGTTCTGTACCTCAAGAGGAAAAAAGGAACCCATAAAGGATTGCTTCGTTGTCCGTCTGTCTGTCTGTCAACCCCCTTCTTCTCAGGAACGCATGGAGGTATCAAGTTGTAATTAATATCAAATACTTAGGTCTACTGCCCCTTGAAGCTGTAATAAAAATCAAGCTTTTATGTCAACACATTCAAAAGATATGGGCATTTATGCCGCATATTGTGACAACTGCCAATAAATCAAAACCTATAGGGTACTTCCCGTTGACCTAGAATCATGAAATTTCATCAATCAAGAAGCAAGGTCTTACAGCACAAGTATAAGATAAAATCTGATAATAGTTAAATAACGTTCCTTACTCATAGGGTGTCAAACTGTGTCAGGTGCTACCAGTTTAGTGCCATATGTAAGTTGATTACATGTTGTTAAGACATCTTTCTTGTTATTTACTAAAATAATTTACATTGTGTGGTGGTACAGAACCCTTTGTGCACGAGTCTGACTTGCACTTGACTGGTTTTTACTTATAACCTCTGAATTATATAATGAATTTCATATTATAGTAGGGGAGCCCAAGAGGGGATTTTTCGGATTTACTCCAGCGCATCATATTTTGATAGCGTATACGCCCCACGAGTCTCTGTTATCGAATGGTAGGTTTGTCTGCCGGTTTGCATGGTGGGGTTGGCTGTACGATAGTAAAAATATTGGTAAAATAAAATAAAAAAATCGAGCGTGTCAGATATTCAGAGGAGATGTTAAGTGGATCCAAAGGACGCTCCTATTCAAAAGACTGACGAGTCTGACGTAACGCAAGGTCACTGCGATTTTTTGAAAATGCAAAGAAAATCGCCATTTTGAAATACTCGAGCGCGTTTGATTATCATACAGACGGTTCAGCTTCATGTCCCAAACACTCTGACCCTTAATCTGACGATTATCTCGAGGAATTTTCTTAATCTGATGATTTGAAAAAAAAAATAACCTGTAGATGCTGCCCCCACCGGTGAAAGGATATACATCATATAACCTTTTTTTTCTTTCTACCATCTAATCTTCAAATTCCATTAAGTCTCCACGACGCTCAAGTAAATCCACATTTAGCATCATCGCCTCCCCTACCATTATGTATATTGATTAGTTTCATTAAGGCCACAAGTTCACAATTTGTTTTTCAATGGAATCTGTTAGGAATTCAGTATAGAAAGTTAAACTGAATATTATGATTTTAGTGGGAAGATGATGAATTATGGTTTCCTGGTCATGTCATGAAACCATGTTTCTGCCCAGAATGTGGAGCCTTTCTTGGTTGGATGTTTGAGAATGACAGTCCAATGATAGTTCATTCTACTCAATTCTATGGGCTTGTATTGACTAACCTAATCAGTGAAAATTGTAAATATTTTCTAAATTCTTTGGATTGTGACTGTTATATTGGGATTATGTTTTAACATCTGTCTGATGTGTTGGTTTCTATTTATTGGTGTGTGCTTATCGTTATCCACTTTAATCAGTCTGGCTTATGATAAGTTCTACAAGAGTTTTATATTTTATTAATTATTGTGAAAAATGCTATAAGGATAAACAATTTATTCAATAAATATGGCCTTGAATCCATAACATTTTTTGATAACTTGTATTTATGTGCCTATATTTTTTATTCCATCACAATTAAGCTCTTCATTACAATATCATTTTATGATAAGAATGAATAGACTTACCCATAATCATTTCCCTAGTCTCTAATAATAAATAATTAATTAGAGATTAGGAGAATGATTCTGGGTGATTACATTTAAAGTTCATTCATGCTTATTTCTATATGTGGACACAATGGGGCTGATTCTGTAGTGCACAATCTTTAAACTAAACTAAAATTAAAGCATTACAAATATTGCTAACCCTTTCATAATACTCCCTACAGAAAGGGACAGGACTAGATTTAAAGCTGCCATTTTAGTTTAGTTTAGAGATTGTGTTATAAAGAATCAGCCCCAATGGGGTTGATTCTGTAGTGCACAATCTCTAAACTAAACTAAAATAGCAGCTTTAAATCTAGGTATGTCCCTTTCCGTAGGGAGTATTAAGAAAGGGTTAGCAATATTTGTAATGCTCTAATTTTAGTTTAGTTTAGAGATTGTGCACTTCAGAATCAGCCTCAGTGTCTGCATGAAAACCTGATTTATTTATTATTAATGAGTTAATTTTCTTTACAGTTACAAACTCCCTTATTACATATCCAATAGTTTAACGTAAATATGGACTCTGAGCTATCCGTAGAAGACAAAGAATTTTTAGCTAAATGTGAAGAAGAGTTAAAAGATCGTTTTACTGAAAAAGATGATGAATATATGAAAGCTTTCAAAAGACCACCACCCATACCACCTATAATGGAAAACTACTGGCAGGCCTCTAACAACTCTGGCCGTAGAAATGATCGCCGCAACAACAGACGCTTTCATCCGTATGATCAGAGAGATAGACATGGGGACCGTCCAAATGATCGGAGAGATAGGCAAGGGGGTAGTGACAGAGGGTACAATGACTATAATAATTACAATCACTCCAGATATTAACACTGATAAGTGGTCACCCAGGCTGTATTTGTGTGAGACATCATTGGGTGACAGAATAAACCTGTCTACGAAGTGCTAATAATTAAAACTCTTACATATTGTTACATCCTATTTCTAAAATAATAAGGAAATACAGGACTTTCGTAAATAAAAGTGGTTTCATTTCATCAAAAGAATATATTCTCAGTTATTATGGCTTGATTTACATTTTAACAACTTAGAAATTACATAATAGATCACCAAAACGCAATACAGCTACAGCATCAAACATTTGAAGAATAGAAAACAACAGAATAAATAAATATTAAACATCTCACTGCTACTTAACAAGTCATTAGTGATTAAATACTTTGTAACATTAAAATATGCCGATAATTTTCCGAAACTAATACTCATTCCTACTTTTCGATGACAATCAATAACAATATTTTAATGAATAATAATATATTATGCTTCCTACACACGGGTGTTTTTTAACGCGCGTTAGTAAAACGCCCGTGTGCACGAGGACTTATAGTTGCATGGACACTCGCGGGTACTCAGCAATAGCTTCACTTCCTTTTGGCTTGGCTTCACATTTTATATATTTGGGTAAGGCCTTGTCCAGAGGTACGAATTTCTTGCGCCATGGTAGAAGTGATCGATTGTATAACTTGCGAATTCCGAATATCCATCAGCTTTAATATTTTAAACCGCATGAAGGTTATTTAAGCGGTGGTGAAATACTAGGGATTAGAACATAGTCAATGCAATTATGTCGCAAATGAATTCGCCCTTTCTGGATAAGGTTTTTAATAATTAATACTAACGAATCTGAGAAGTAATACACAAAAATATATCTCGCTAATCTCATATGTATAGTATTATTATTCACATAGGTAGGTACAAATTAAGATATAAACAAGTACTTAGGAAAAAGCATTAAAAATACTTTCTATTGCAATATGTTGTGGTGATATTTAAAATTTAAGCAAAGAAAAGCTTCCTTATCTGGAATCTCGTAAATATATTATGACAATTTATTTGCACTGCCCTGGCAATAAGATTGCAATGTGTTTAGGACGTTCATTTTATCTTATTACTAGTGGGCCCGGCAGACATTGTCTTGCCTTGAAGCTAGAACCCGATTGCAGCGCCCCCTATCGGGTCCAATTGTGAATATAAACCATCCCGGGACCCACACAAACACAATCAAAAAGTTTCATCTAAATCGGCCTAGCCGTTCTCGAGTTTTAGAGTGACAAACGAACAGCAATTGATTTATATATATATATATAGATAGATTATAGTAACATTGTTTGCAAAAACGCTAACTGATGTCACCATAATCTACTGTGTTAAAACTTTTCATATATTAAATTGTTAAAGAATTTATTACACATCTAGGGCAGTAAAATAAGAAATGTCTCAGATCACATGTAATTGTTGTCCGAGGCGAAGCCGAGGTCAATAAACATGTGATCTGAGGCTTTCTTATTTACTGCCCGTGGTGTGTATACTATTTTTCTCCTCGACGGAGGCGGAAAGCGGCATTTTCGTTTAGCGCAGCGGGAGGAAAATTGACGCTTTCCGCCCGGAGGTGAGAAAATTTATTTACCAGGGCCTTCTGTATTGTATTCGAAACGTATCTAAACATCACGTATTAAAGACGTTACATACAAGAAATGTCTAGTTTGGTCACAAATAATTGATACCAAGAGACGATTTGAATGCCGTGATTTGTCCCAAACAATGTAACTAGGTATTTAAAAGAGATCTATAAATGGGTATGCCTTACTTTTTAATTTATATTTTAGAATATATATTTATATGAACGACTGGCCTGAAAATTTATATTCATTGAGCTCTTGAATTTCGATCCTTTGCACACATCAAGTTCAGTGATAATATAATTAACGCGAAATTAAAATGATTATATTGCACTTTTATTATAACTTAATTATTATTTATGTTTAATTATTATAGGAAAATTATAATATGACGAATAAAACATAACATCACAATACTCAATCTGTGCAAGCTAACACTTTTCAACAACCTTTAGCTTCAACACAATAATAATTTTATTAATAATATACTAAAATAGGTATGCTCAATAAATAACATTGTATGACCAGATATGATCTGAGTAACATCATGCTAAGTGACACAATTACTAAGCACAATGACGATTACATTCATCAAGCTCTAAGATAACTATATGTTTTTTTATTTTATTTTTTACTAATCAATAATTTATTGTATTGGCTACTCATTTTCTGTACTGAAGCGTTATCATAAAATGTTTATACTTTGTATAATTATATTCATAAAACAGAATCGTGTCTGTAATATATCGAATGTACACACTTAATATACATTCTCACTAAGTAATATAATGATTATAATCAAATAGTAACTCTTAATTAAACCGTTCAACTAAGAGATAATATGGTATTCAATAATAGCCATCGATGCTAATTAGGTTGCACACAAATCTCTAAAGTAAGTTGACAAGACTTAACCTAACATTATCTTTGTCTGCAAGGAACATCTTGAAATCATCATTATCTCATCATTACGTACCCGTTCTACGTGAGCGACAAACGTGACACTGCAACTCGATACGACGCTACGCGACAGTATCAAACCAGCCCCCTTATCATGTAAGAATGTCCGATCAAAACGTTAAAGTTCGTCGTCAAAGTTTATAAACCATAACATCATTAAATTAGAGCTCAATTTCGTGTATCCATTCTTATACGTTCGAGTATCGTTCATACCTAAACGTATAAGAATGGGCAGACGAAATTGAGCTCTAATTCAATGATATTATGGTTTATTTTACTTTGACAAAAATCTTTAACGTTTGATGAACAATTCTTACGTAATCGAGGGGAAGGTTTTTCATTTTCAATGGCGCCGTATCTGTCGCTCACCTAGGACAACGGGTTAGATGAAACTGGGTGCGCACGTATGGTCTCTACAGGACATAATTAACTTCTCACAAATCATCACAGAGTTGAGTTGAAAGTTTAATTTTAAGGCAAAAGTAAAAATGATGGAACCATTGTACCCATTATCTCCTGTACATAAGACATATATCGCTTTAATTTAGATATTAGTGTACAGCCGAGTCAGAACCATCAATTACGCTTCGACATAATAATAAAATGCAACCACAATAATCAAATCACAGTGAAAGTTTAACATAAATTATGCTCTCTAACTTAACATTAACAATAAAATACAGACGCGACAACAAAATACCATCTGCTACGTGAACTAAACTAAATAATAATATTATGTAATTATATCAATATTTATACTGATGGGGTGTCATCAAACTAGTGATATTAGTAGGTATACGAGTTAGTTAGTCGGCGGCCGAGCGCTGGGCCGCGATTATATATGACGTTCAAATCGTATATATATATGACTCAAATGCTTATGGCACATTGCTGCAGAGTCGATACGAAGCGAGCGACGTTTCCCTAACGTTAAAAAATACAAAAAAGGCTGAATTTTATTTTCACTTTCCATTACAACGGCGATTATGGTAAAATAACAAAATCTCACAAAAGGAATATCCTTAACGATCGTGGTCTGTTAATAAAACTGGTATCACAGCCTTTTCAGGATTTATTGCAAATTATGAATAAATGCGTCACGTCGTTCTACTCTCCCGCAATGCGTATTGACGATTTTAACGGCATAGAAAATCAGGGCCGTAATTAACTCTTTCTTAGCATAAGTTTGCCGTTTATAGGGCATAGCCTTCTTTTTATTATAAGTATTTATGCTGATATCATCCTAAATCTGTGATGTTGATGAGCGAATAGCGATAGAGAATATTGTGCGCACGGCCAAATATCCGAGGAACGAGCGGCCTCTTCCGGCAATGCGACTGAACATTATGCGATATATTAAAAAAATCCAAATATTACATCAATAATTGGGCAACACCAAATAGTCGGTCGCTAAACACAATAAACTGCTCAGTTAGTATAAACTTCTACGTAACGTCATACATTAATCGTTTCAATAGTTACAAATAGTTTTTTTTAAATTTAATTTCTTAACAACGACGCACAGTTATAAATTGAATTGACACGTAATCGTTATCGGGCAGCCTCTCGGAGCGCCGTCGCGACTCTTACATACAAACGACAATTGACTAGTTTTGATGCACTCGGGCGCGCTTATTTCGGGGAGGACAAGGTTTTCGGTCGACATCAGTGTCTCCATATGCATGGTTATTACCATATACGCCGTTATTTTGGAGTGCACAACATGTACACAGCAATTTAAATTTTTTTTTAAAAACCGATTTGACTTGCCCCAGCAATTTGTGGGCCTCTTCCTTTTTGGATGTTAAAACAGCAACCGTCAAGATAAAAGCTGGTTTTTCTCGATAGGAAGGGCATTCTGAACCAGTGGTAGTTCAACTTGACGTTCCGAAATCACTTGTGAAAGTTTATTTGATTACAAAAAAACTTTGCTATTTATTTATAAGGTATATTGTGGTTCGGTGTTTACTGATACACTGTCAATAGTTTAGTGTACAAAAAACACCGTTATTGAGACGCTAATCGCTACTCCTCAATATTATAAGATATGGAGACACTGTTCGGTATCGGCGTGACTAGATATGCGCGCAGACCCGCACGCGTCGCGGCGAGCGCGCACGCATTCGAAGAGACAGTGTCAAATCTTCGCAGCAAATGTTCATAAGACAGTGTAAAGCTTATCTTGGGGTTAGGGGCGAGGCGTTCAGATAAAGGTCCAGCACTCCATGATCTTGACTATGAAGTCTTCGCGCGTTGTGAGCGGCTCGTTGCCGTACGTTGTGCAGCGCTGCGTGCGACCCAGGTATAGGTCACCGTCCAGCCATAGACCGAATTTGCCACTGCAATACAATACGAGCCAATAATCAAGTTGAACTCCTACTCAAAACCCAAATAAAAGAATAAAAATCACCTAACTATTGAATGTGATCAAATAAGATTATATTTTGTTCTCTACAATAATTCAAGTTTAGGTTCCAAAGTAAAATTATTTTACACGATTTTACAGTTGGGACAATAGAATTTAACTTATTTGTACCATATTGTTGCAACAACAAGGTTAAAATTTATACCATTCAAAACTAAGTATATAGACTATTCTTTTACAGAAAATCTGGTTTCTTAATTTGAACCTTATGAGTGCAATATGACACAAAATAAGTTACGTAATACTGACCTACAGCGAAAAAATGTATTAGGGTAGTGTGTTTTCAAATCCCAGATAAAAGTTGAATCAAGGCTTTTATAAACTATACTAATATACTCACTCTCCAGCGCCAATGGAAATATTATCATTGCTCCCTCGAATGAAATACATATTGTCACCCGTCCATCCCCAATACTTGAATTTGGTCTTGAACGGTACTGTTTGTTCTGGAAAAATAATAACATTATATTTGCTATAATTAATATAATATATATAATACATTTGTGCTTCAGTTTAAAACATGAATACAAAATTAAAATATTCATTAATAACTTCTATACAAGATAATTTACAAATATGCTTGCGTTTCACAACAATCGTGCTTAATGGAAAGAACACGCTTAAAATGCAGTCTATAAGATGTAGATCACTCCTACTATGAAACTGGTCAAAGAGGCAAGCACACCAAGGAGTGCGTAAATGGTAATCGCAACGGACTCAAAATGGGGAAATTTTAATTTTCTACTTAATCAGTGAACTTACTTACTGAGCCCTGTAAACTTTACAACACATGTCAAGAAAAATTCGCCTACCTTCATTTTCGTCCTTTTTCTCGTCGCTGTCGTCCTTGTCCTTGTGGTTAGCGTCTTCTGGCAGCGTTTGCGAGTGGCGGCGCGTGTCCTCTACGCGTTGGAAGGAGAACAGTAGCGATTCACCCGTGCCGTAGAAGTGCTCTGAGGGCCGGAATGCGCATGACGTTAACGCGCCGAACACCTGGCGAACAAGGTTAACTTTATTAATATAATATAATAAATCTTAACGGTTTTAAAACACGTGTTTTGTCGAAATAAGTATGCTTGCCGAGTTCCGAACCCGTCCGGGGTTCACGCCTTTAGTACACCTACGCGTTCGTATGCGACAGCGAAACAACAAAAAAACTAAGTAGTATGGCAGAATTTCGCATACGCTATGTCTCACTCTAGCACTAGCTACATGAAATAGTTGCGTCATTGTCGGTATTGTTTCGCAAGGAACTGCGAAATCGTCGTTACACAGACGCAGACGATTCGCTAGAAGTATTTCGCATCGCAAGGCGTCCGCAGGCGTTTTATCGATGAGGACAGATTTTCGCACCATGGAAGCCGAAAAAGTTCAAAAGTTTCAACAGCCTTGTTGGTCTAGTGGTTGGCATGTTCGACTGCGGCCGACGAGGTCCTGGGTTCGAGTCCCGGGTCGGGTTATAATTAAGTATTGGGTTTTTCTGACTAGAAATTCTCAGTACTAGCCCGGAGTTAGGAAGTTGGCGGTGTGTCACCCCCGTGCCTCGGAGAGCACGTTAAGCCGTCGGTCCCGGTTATTATCACGAACATGATAATAGTCATTAAAAGCCCGCCAACCCGCATTGGAGCAGCGTGGTGGGTCTAAGCTCTAATTCCCTCTCTCCTATGAGAGTGGCGGCCTGTGCCCAGCAGTGGGACGTTAATGGGCTGTAATGGTCATGGTGGTGGGTCCTTCGTTTCTGGTTTATTTCATGCACCCAGATTCTACGCTTTCTCTTTAATACTGACGCCAGCAACTACAATAATTTATTCTTCCTCTTCAGAATCTGAAAGCGATGACTGGGACCACCCGGACGACATTCTGAAATGACGTCTGCACCCGCAGTCCGCGAAAATTACAATGACATTTCTTTGCGAAAAAACTGCAGTGTACTAACGGTCCGCAGATATTTCGCTACCGTAGTAGTTCCGCAGTGACTCGCTGCCGCATACGAACGCGTAGGTGGACTAAAGGCGTTATCCACGAGCATGTTCGCATGACACGGCGGCTAAACGTTGATTATGCGCTGCCTGCCGTAGCCCTCGTTGCGAGAAGTCAAGGGAGAGGCTATTTTTTCACTAACCTTTTTAGCTAATAGTGTCAGGTTCCAAGTTGGCCAATGGCAAAGTAACTAGTCGGGTATGTTCCGACAAAACACGTATACCTCTCTTAGTATAAAGTTAACTTTGCTGTTACTATTTCTGAACTTACCTACTTCTGGGTAGATCGCCCATGAGATGGACGGATCGGATCAAATGGAGATCCCATTACACAAGTGTACAAGAAAAGGAACCGTCAGGCGGATTGTCAAGCGATTCCCAACCAAGATGTCTAGAACCAATCTGCCAAGACTAGCGCCAAAGGAAGGATTTCTGAAAGTTATCCTACACTGGATGATCCCTACGGCTGATATTTAGGTTAGGTATATGTACCTAGGTACATTTAGGGTTTTCCAAAAAATCCCGAGAGAACACTCTTTGATTTTCAAAAAAGGCTGAGTCTGGGGCAGATTATGCCTGAGTCTGAGGCAGATTAACTTAGAGAACTCGGATAACTTGTATCCAGGAGGCAATTTACCAAACTTCGTCAATACCGGTAAGCGGATGGGCCGTAAAAAGGTATAATTTATAAGGCCGCAAAGAGGACAGATAATAAAATAACTAAAATAACTTCAATATAAATAATAATTGCTCAATCAAACAAAAAAATGCTATAATGATCTTAACCGTGTTTTCTGTCACTATTTACTCGTATGCCCAGTTCAAAAACTTCCATACAAACAATCCAATTAGCTTTTTAATTACATATATAATCAAGAATTTGCCCGCGGCTTCGTTGGCTTGGATTTAGGTTTTTCGAAAACCTTTGGTTACCTCTTTGAATTCCCGGAAAAAAATCCTGGGATGCAACCACAGATCACAACCTATATACTCGTATATATAGCACTACCAAATTTCATCAAAATGGGTTGAACAGATGGGCCCCGAAAGCGTAGCACACAGACAGACTACTACAGGCCATTAACATCTCACTGCTGGGGCACAGGCCTCCACTTTCATAGGAGAGAGGGAATTAGAGCTTAGACCCACCACGCTGCTCAAATGCGTGTTGGCAGGCTACACAGACAGACACACTTTCGCATTTATACTATTAGAATAATACTATTTTATTTACCTCTTTGGCGCCTATCTACCCGTATATTATGGTATGATTGTCATACCATATACGAGTAGGCGCTATATTATGATCATACACCAAACAGGTTATAAGCCGGCGCGCGACGCTATTCGTTTATTTCTATACCTCGTCTATATTTAGATAAATATTATACTTGGTCGTTTATGCAGCGACGCAATGGCAATTTAACCGGGACAACGGATAGCGATTTGTATTTGTGTACGTTATAACATAATTTGAAAAGTTGATCATGTTATGTTCCAAAAAATATTTGACAATTTCACATGTTCTTGGCGAATTGTTGGGACGGTAGCCTCTATAACGGTTTCCTAGATAAAACGTTGGGTTGGAGTGTAAATTTATTTTAGTCTTGAACTAGGCAATTGTCAAAATTTTTGTGCCCTAATTGCTCACGTTTACCTCGGTCTAGACTCTAGAGCTTTAGAGTTAAGCATATTGCTTCAAGCAGTGCCATACCACATTCATTCACACATGTCATTTCTCGATTGTGCATGAGTTCCGACCCGTGCACGGTCCGAGATAAAGCCATGCTAAGCAGAATTCTAGAGTAAGAACTACTTATGAAACTTTGGTTATCTATGAAATCTCGAAAAAATGGCAGATTGCCGAATTCGTTTCCCTTTCCATGGTACCCTGGAATGAACCTAATTTGAATATCCACCGATCGATCGGTTCCTAGAATGAAGTCATGCCAAATTACATTAAATTGGGCTTTACAATAATGCTTTATTACTTTATCAAGGCCATTTAATAGAGACAAAATATTCTCCTTGAGCTCTTGAGGTTTGTACTCTGGCTTGGCATTTGTGACGTAGACACTTTACTAAACATAGAGAAAAATAAATACTTAGCTATTTCAACTAGGGTCAACAGTGCTTTACTGCCTCATCCCATGCACAGTTCTGGTGCAACAGAATTCTAATAATTATTATTTATTGTTGTTTACGTCTTAGGCTCTAAGGCTGAGATCTATAGTGCGTACTTTGACTTGGCTCAGACTTTGCTTAGAGTTAAAACGAGATGGACTTATGCGAGTAACATAAATCTGTCTCGTTTTAACCATGTCTTATATCTAAGCAAAGTCAAAGTTCGCCCTATAGATCTCGGCATAAGCCTCTAACATGTTGCAACAGTCGTTGCTATTCGACCTTTGCTTTGGACAGTTTATGGAAAATTTTAAGTACTTAAGCAAGCTAATAAACATATGAAAACAATAAAATATGTAAATAACATTGATCGGAATTAAATAATAAAATGTTATAGCATAGCGGATGTTTTTTTAAGAAAATAATAGTTCCATGAGGTGATTTATAACGTACCTAATTGAAAAAAAAACATGAGATACCATCTTGTTTGATAGAGTGAGACAGTTATCTATACGAAGCACGCAAAGGATTTTTTTCTCTAATTATTACTTAATTAGTAAATAACAATTATTATGTGAAAGATAAAAATAAAAACATCAAAAACCTATTAAACCTATGAAGCTACTGGAAAATTAATCATGATTCATAAGTCGAACTTAGTTGTATTCTAGCTTGTAATGAAACTCAATTTTTAACTAATATGAGTTTAAAACTATTCTGGTTATGCCGTGAGGTATTTGAGCGTTTTGACGAGAGTTCATTGTTACAACAGCAGTAATCATTATTGTTATGATTGACTGAAGTTACAGTACCTACCTACCCATTCCTTCTGCGACAGTGGATTTTGGCAAATAGCGAAAATATGTTAGCCAATCAGAGGTAAATACGATAGTTACATTGTGCCCATCTTTCGACCATTTAATTAAAAAATTAATAACCTCTTAAGGTAGGTTCTGTACATAATAGGTACCGAAAATGATATTTTGTTCTACATTTCAAAAATCTTAATAAATTCACTAAAAAATAAATATGTATTTAACTTTTCACTGTAGACTCTAGATACAATCTTCAACTCCGTGTTTTTAGTATAGGCAATAGTGGACTAGTCTTACGATAACCAGTTCGCAGCGCGTGGAAAATTAAAATTGAAAATTGCCCGAGCTGCAACTCGCTTTTATAACTTTATGGCACAGCTTCATAGAGAATATTTTTGTCCGGAATAGCCGTTTTGATATAGCGATGATTATAAAAACGCTTTTAAGTTCATTAAACTAGGTAAACTAGAAAACAATGTCATTTTTTTAAACTTGAAAACACGTTACGTTACGTTACGTTACAAAACACTTTTTTACTCTGTGACTCAAATCTGGCATATATAAGAAAACACATCTATCGTTTCTGTGAGTGCTAAGTAGGTACACGTAAAAAAGTGCTTTAAAAATTTAATTCAACCGATATTTTCATATTCATAATCTAGATTCTAGAAAAATCTAAGTCGACCACCGAACCGCAACATTCAGGTTTAAAAAAAATATTTAAAATTCAAGAAGGAACCAGATTACGAAAATTACATCAGTATGTAGTCAGTTGAATACACACACACACACACACACATATTTAATGTCACGATTAATTTAGTCTAACAAAACAAGACCCTGTTACATACTGCTTCATTATGATATTGCTCTAGTTAAGAAATCGCTGGAGACTATGTCTATTGTAAAACATATTATGTATTGTGTAGCGTAAACCACAAATACATGACTTGCTTACGACGGAGACAGTCTTTTTCCCAAGATTGCAAGTATAACCACGTGCATTATTTCTTGCTATTGCGCAATGTGCCAAGTTAAGTTAAATTACTTAAGCCTCAATAATTCAAAAGACGCTCGAAATTCAGAAGGTACTTAGTTGTTGCGAGCGAGGTCGTTTGAAACCTCGTACAGACAGATTTTAGTTTTAATGCTAAAATCTAGATTTAAATCCTACTTCCTACTTATGTTACCTATAAATACCAAAATTTGGTCCACCACCACCAAGAGTGGTCAGCGTATCCTTAGCTACTGACAGTTGAAATTTTCACACAGTGACAGAGACATGGGAGAGAGAGTATACTCACAATGTTGTCGGTGTCCTGTATGATCAGCAGCACAAGGCTGTCGACGCGCTGCATCTTGCGAGTTGCGGTACATGGAAGGCATAAGGCTGTCGACGCGCTGCATTTTGCGAGTTGCGGTACATGGAAGCCGGAAGCGAGTGAGAAGCCGTGCTGGCTCGTGCTGAACGTCAGCGACCGAGTATCATGACAGAGATACAGTAGAGAGAGTACACTCACATTATTGTCGGTGTCCTGTATGACCAGCAGCACAGGGCTGTCAACGCGCTGCATCTTGCGGTACATGGAAGCGAGTGAGAAGCCGTGCTGGCTCGTGCTGAACGTCAGCGACCACATGTAGCCCTGCGCGCGCGCCGGCAGCACTGTGCATAGCTTCTCCCTGTAACACAAAAACAATATCATCATACTAATATTATAAATGCTAAAGTGTGTTTGTTTGTTGGTTTATTGGTTTGTTGGTTTGTCCTTCAATCACGCCGCAACGGAGCAACGGATCGACGTGATTTTTGGTATGGGTATAGTTGAGGACCTGGAGAGTGTCATAGGCTACTTTTTATCCCGGGAAATTAAGGAGTTCCCGCGGGAATCGAAAAAACTTAAACCACGCGTACGAAATCGCGGGCATCAGCTAGTTGAGAATATAATCTCTACCTGCCATCATTCCAGCATGTGCATTCAGGTTTCAAAAAACACGTTAAACTCTAATTTTTGGATGCACCCATCTCCAGGATACAAACTACATCTGTGCAAAATATAGTAGGTAAAAATCGCTTCAGCGGTAGAGCCGGGAAGAGCTAATCAACCCGTCTTGCATCGCCGGTCTACTAGGCACTGAGCACGATAATTCTCTTAGACTAGAGTAAGGAAGGGGTCCACCAAGATGGCCAAGTGTGGATTGGCAGACTTCACACACCTTTGAAAAATAATTATACAAGGGACATATGGACAATTCTCAGTTATGTAAGTTTCGTCACGACTCTTGCACTCACCGTTAAAGCAAGTGATATTAATTTATCAACTCTGAAAAGAAAAGCCGCGTCAGTCGCCGGGATAAAGGTCGCATTCTCCCCAATAGCACCGCATTAATATAAAAGTTAATTTTGCCTATGGGACTGCCTGGAAAAAGCATACAATTTGCCGTGACTTACCGGTGTTCCATAGTGAATATTTCCGAGGTGCCAATAAGGTCGGGCGGCGAGAACTCCATGTCGACGGACGCGCCCGACGAGTAAAGCGCGCGCCGCAATTCATCGCTCATGGACAGCACCTGTGTGACACAACGAACATGTAAATTACATGCATGTATTGAGTGAGATGCGCCAGAATCGTCCACGGGTTATTGAGAATCGACGATACTTTCAACTAACGAGTGACTCGAACAGTTGACTCTCGTACGGCTTAACCGAGCTAACGAAACGTAATAAATTTATCTGTACTCCCACATTATACGTTTCGCCCAATAACCGGTAGGCAATTTTACTTTCCCAGAAGGAACCAGTTTCAAAAAATTGTCCACCAACGCCAACTTAAGCGGTTCAATTCGAAATTAATTGACCTGCCTTGTCACAGAACTGTATGAAGAAATATTTACTTCACATTAAATGGCTTAACAATATTTTCTTTCTACTTACACAAAAATACAAAACAAGATTTCGAAACTGGGTTTCTGACAACTGTAACTTGAAACGTATCTTGTTACATAATTACGAGCATCCCAAACGCTAATGCCCGTTTTCAGTCTATCAGTAGGTATTCACTTCCTACGAGAGACCAGATCACACAGGGTAACTTTACTATTGTTTCATCTGTGAGGCAGGTGATGGTCAGGTGACTATTAACAATGTGAAAACTGCCACTTGTGATTGTTTTTGACATATAGTTGAGTGGGAAGAATACCAAAATTCATACTTTTTATATTAAGGAAGCTACTTACTTATTTTTAAGGAAGCTCTTATGCATTAAGATACGTTGCAGTATTCAAAACATCTTTACATAGGGAACGTGCACAAACTGTGGACGTTTTGCCCGTAGACAGTCTTTACGCACACTTGCATCATAGTCTATTAATAATTACCAACGTAGGTACGGGACTGTACGACAGTTCTTGATTGAGTAACATTTTCTACATGCTAACCGGTTTTAAATAATGAGATTTAAAAAAAATACTGTCTACGGGCAGTGCGGGAGGGCAAACACGACATGAGAAGACAGATCTAATTTTGATCCGACTCATGGCTGCCATTATGCACTCTACCTAATTGTTAAGACGCTCTACTTACTAACAATTCACAAGTTTAGAATTGTGCACCATGCTTGAGTAGAATTACGTTATGAATTATTTAAAAAAAAATGGTAAGGACATTGCTAATAGGAATAAGGAATTCAATCAAAATAAAGATGAATGAAAAATGAATAAAAACAATACTAATGATATGATGCATTCCCGATCACTACAGTTCACATTTAACATCCACGGTGAAGTTAGCGTGCGCGTGCGCACTATTTCTCTACTAATATTAATTAACACACAACTAATTATCGTGAACAAATTGACATAGGAGACAGCAGAAATCTATATAATTTGCTAGAAAGGGTGGCACACAACATTTCACATTATTTATAAAGACAAGTAAATCTAGACACATGCCTACACTGAAAAAAATAGCACGAAACTTTTTACTGTTTTGGCACAGTAAAATTTAATTCGGTTAAAAATACTGATTTTTTGTAAAAGTAATTGGTTACTGACAGTTCGTCGAAATGGGCAAAAAACAGTAAGAAGCTAATCAGTTGCTTCAATTGTTTGTACATTAATGTTTACTGAAGCAAACGGTTCTTTTTAAGTATTGCCGTTTTCAGAGCTTTACTGATATTGTAGCAGTTAATTTTACTGCTTCAGAACAGTTTTTTTAGAATATAGTTAGGAGCTAAACAGCTATTTTAATTGTTTGAACTTTAAAGTTTACTGAAACAAACAGTTCATACTAAGTATTACTTTCTTACTTACTGTCTTACAAACAGTAAGAATAGTCAACCGGTAAAATCTACTGTTATAACTCAACTGTTTTTCTTTCGGTTACTTGAACTTGTTTGGACAATAGGCTCCATTTTTACTGGCCAAAGCAATGTATATTACCGAAAAAGCAATTAGTTTTACTAATTTTTTTTTTCAGTGTACTTTTGGGTGTAAGTAGATTAGGTAAAATACTAGCAAACAACTATGAGTAATAAAACAGTAATTATCCAATATACATTCAATCGAGCACAATTAAAATCAGGTCCACATAATTATTATAACATGCCCATTTCCCCGACAATTCCTAAATTTTAAGAAACACCTAAGCCCAATTGTTGACGAATTTCACGTAGATACCCACCACCATATAGATAACCACCATCATGTCACCTGATGGGCTTAGGTGGTCGATTTTTAAGAATTGTTAATGAAACAGGCTATAGATCCTAAATATACATACAAAAATATCCTAAATTGAAAATTGAAGAAATAAATTGAGAATGAAAAAAAAAACCATAATGTCCTTGTTGTTGTTTACCCACTTGCATCAAGCAAGTGGGTAAACAACTCAGTAAGAAATATCGAGAAAATAATTTGCTTATTAGAAGCAAATTTTACGCCAACTTCCCAAAAATATGATTTGACTTATGACAATAGTTATCAAGTAATGAGGAACTTTCCAGCCTACGTTCCTTAGAAACATCATAGGTGGCGCTCTCTAACACACCAAGGATATAAGATTGCAATGAGGTGATACTTGTGTCTTGTACCATAGTCGTAATAGTAATCTCTATGGCCTAATGCCTGAAAAAGTTTTTAAGAAGAAAACTAAGGCTAGTCACTCACTATTTCGTTTTGCGATACGGTTGCGTAATTTGGTTGAATTCATTGAATTTTTTCGTCTTTGTATCGAATTTGGACTCCTGTATATGAAGACCTGCCTACGAAATTTGGATACCGATTTTCCTGCGTATTGACGACCCGGATGCGACATTTGGATACCGATTCTCCTGCATATTGAAGACCAAGGAAGTTTCCAAATTTACGTATTAGGTTATGTTTTCGTATTTACGTTCAGTTTGGCTTTTGCAGCCTTACAAGCAATACACCATCGTCTATAAGTTAAACCACTTTTTTTGTTACCACTTCGTGCATTTCCGATTTCATACGAATATCGGCGAATAACAAAAACGACACAGGATTGTCTGACCTAAGCTGTTGGATAGGTCAAACAAAAAAAAGTGATACGCTGAGCAGGACAAGAGAATATGATAGAGAGCGAGAGCTCTGTCACTCCTCGGCATTTGCGTATTACTACCTACCTACTCATTTTGCTTACCTGTGATATTATTATTACATTATAAAACAAAGTCCCCCTGCCGCGTCTGTCTGTCTGAACGCAATAAACTCAAAAACTACCGAACCAATTTTCATACGGTTTTCACCAATCGACGGAGTTATTCAAAGGAAAGGTTTATATGTATAATTCATTAATGATTTGTATAAATTGGTTGAATTATGAGGATAATTGTTGAAGATGTCGGAAAAAATCAAGCCGATTGGAAGCTTTCATCGAAATCGCTGCCTTATCCCTTGGAGATAAAACAAAAGGAATTGTTCCTCTTTTACAGGTCGACATAAAAGTAGGCGATGGCATATGACTAACTTTTAAGGATAGCTTACTATACCCATATAAACTGACCGATATCACCCGCGTCGGCTAGTAGAATCGACTGGGAGACGTCACGGCTGTGAAGACCGGCCACGTGCCGGACAATTATTTGGAAACGCAAGGGAAAATATATCGAAGTTATGATTCATAACTTCGTCATTTGTGAAGAAAATTTAAAAACCCACCAGTATGGGTAGCATGCGTACAACGAGTAAAATTATGTCTACCCATTATCTCTATATTTGTCTACCGACGCTAACATGGTTACTTGTCTCGTTATGTCAACATCTCTCTCTCTCGTCGCGAGATAATCTCGTGGTGCGCATGCTAAGCACACTGGTTTCATTGCAAGCTTAGCTTTATGTTTTAAAGTTAAATAAAAAATTGGAAACTTCTTTGGTCTTCAATATGCAGGAGAATCGGTATCCAAATATCGTAGGCAGATCTTCATATACAGTGGTAGTCGGAGTTCAAATTCGATGCAGACGAAAAAATTAAATGGATTCAACCAAATCACGCAACCGTATCGCAAAACGAAATAGTGAGGGACTGGCCTTAGTTTTCTTCGTAAAAACTTTTTCAGGCATCAGGCCATAGAGCATCACTATTACGACTATGGTACAAGTATCACCTCAATGCACACTTATAATATCCTTAGTTTGTTAGAGAGCGCCACCTATGATGTTTCTAAGGAACGTAGGCTGGAAAGTTCCTCGATGTTGTTGTTACGCAAAGAGTTTATATACCTATATCGTAAAACGAAGTATTTTAATAGATAGTTAGTTACGTGTAGGTAGTTACTATTATTGTTTTTACTTTTAAAGGTGTCTGTAACACTATTGCTATATCGCTTATCAGTCTGTGATTTGTGTTCATCTTTTATAGCATTCTAAAGATATTAATTTGAAAAGTTCTCACATATTACTGCAACATAAGCTCATTTCTAATCTTAGCTTTATAACTATCGTAAATTTATATCTTGATAGGTATCTCGCCAAGTAGCAATAATAACTTTAATAATGGTGTTAGTGCAGTCATAAACTCACAACAATATAAGACAATTAAAAGGTAATCTTGAATTATAAAGTAATGAACTTCTTGCAAAGTAATTATTCTGGACTTGCGACTGAAATAATAGGACTAATCCAGATTAGACCTATTATTATTTGGTTTGTATTTTATCGAACGAAAGAGGCTGCACGCAGCCGTTGCGGTGCCCAAAACATAGTTACCTTAAGTATTTAACTACTAGCAGTTAAGTTTATTGTTGTCTTCGAAATATGTGATACTTTCCATAAAGTGCATAAAATAAAGCATATATATTATGATAAGTGTATTTCTCACCTCGCACATAGATTGCATAGTTCCTCTGCGACATAACGAATGTACTGAACCACGTTTTACCGCTATGCTGTAAGCTCTCTTATCGTGCTTTCGCACATTCTTGATGAACCTTCGCACAATTTTTCGCCACATAATGGTTTGAAGTATAAATAACACAGTAAACTACTTTTGATTTCACGGTCCAAAATATTTTAATGATTCAGGTTAACGCACATAATATGTACAGATCGTTACTGTGGACATGATATAACTAAGTAATTTAAATTAAATTAACAGAATTTAAATATGTGTTTAATAGTCCAGATCGCGCTAATGACTGAATGTAGTACCTACTAGAGATTTCTATAAACAATTATAATATAATTTTATCTAAGTTTACCTTTATCACTTTGCATTTACGATTCTGATACAGAAGTATACACATTACACACGTAACAATCAATATTTAGATTATTTTCATTTAGTCTAGGAAACGGGGCGGTTTGTAGTATGGAGACCCCTGCATTAAATCCTCATATCAGTCGTTGAAACTTGACAGGGTTGTATGGTATGAACCAAAACTAATACAACAAGATCCAAAAAAAAACATGGGGAAGTTAGGTATTTATACCTAAAACTTAATATTTTTTACTGAATATATTTTTTTTAAATAATAATTAATAGGTGGTCATATTTACATTCAACCGAAATATCAAAATAAAATTCATGCAAAACATCGATATTTAAACCGATGCGGTTACGCGATAATGTATCTTGCTAAATAACAATTGGGTATAGCATAAAAGTACTTTACTTCCTTTCTATTTTTTTGGATATTTATAAAATCCGTTTTACTCATGATACATTGTCATACTGTAAAGTTTCATCGCCTGGATCGATTGGGTCCACTAGCTACTAATAGTGCTTTACATTGCATATTTTTAAGTTGGATTTCAATAACATCCGTTTCTGTTACTTTTTACTGTAATTTTTTTTTTCATTTAAATACAGTACTGTTGCTCTCTCGAAAACGGTTTCAAACTTTCAACGAGTACCTATTGATCTTATTGATGCGAGGTTAACAGAAATTCACGGATTTTCCCTATAGGTATTTGAAAAGGCAATATTGTCTTTTAAGCTTGGATGAAAGATTATTAACCTATCTTTTAATATTATATGTACACCTATTTTATTTACATAATCAAGTATTTCATGATATTTGTAAACAATAAAGGTTGGTTTATGTTTACAAAGATAGAGTTTAAACAACCACTGTTTCTTTAAACAAACAAACTTTCAATACCTAATTTACCTAACAAAATCTTGAATAATTCAAGAAAATATTATACCTAACTGCTATCAACAAATTACCTAATTACAGCCATTTCTTCCAAGTGTATCAAAAATATTGTCTGTGGATGAAAAATTGGTCCTACCAGCAAAAGATTTACCTACTATTTAAATAGGTCAATATTTAGATTTTTTACTCATTGCTATAATAATTATTGGTACTTATCGGAAATTTAATCGATTATTTATTAAAACTTTAATGAGTTACGGTAAATTAATAGCAGCTTACGCAATAATTTGCATTTCAACTGTGAGATCAACATTCATAGGGCCCTTGTATTGTGAAATAAAGCCTTCAATTTACCCACGACTGAATTTTTAATCAACAAGCAGATGCTCAGCACTTCGTCATTCGACGTTTATAAACCGAATCTTGTACTATCAAACCACTTATTAGCCTATGATCCGAAATTACGTTATGAATAACTGTTAACTTGTTAAGTAGGTATATCAGAACAAACAAACAAATGAAAAGCACCTTTTCTAGGTTGATTAAACAGCTCTAAACTTCTCTTCATTCGTTCTTTCAACCTTGCCTGAATTTTGATTAGCAGAGGTAGGTATTATTCTAATGATATTCTAGCAGTTTTTCATTGCCTGAAAACACGGACAAAACGACATTTTCTAAAAACGAATCTTAGCTAGATCGATTTATCGCCCCCGAACCCACCGCATACTTAATGTCATGAACATCGTTGGAGCCGTGTTTCCGAGATTCAGATTATATATATATATATATATATATATATACACAAGAATTGCTCGTAAAAAGGTATTAGATTATTATAGCGTAGCATATAAATAAAACGTGTTCTCGTTGAAAATATTTCCAACATAGAAAAAGGTCACTGACAGTGGGCTTGATGGTATTTTTTTTGGCTTTGGATGTGGCCGCGAGCTTTGGGTTTGAGACACACTAATGAGTAAGAGATAGGTATATTACCGACCTTCAAGGACGTCGCATACCTACATGCAGTATACTTATATATTATTATTGTAGTATAGTAGACTTGGGTAATCATCAAAGTGCTGTCTGCCAAGTGCCATCGCAGACAGCACTTTGAAGACTACACAAGTCTTTTATAATTTATATCTTATATAATATTTTATATTAGTTGTACATATACAAAGATCTTAACCTCTACTTAGAGATAATCATCCGTACGTATCAACAGTCATTACTTATTCTTTATACGATTTTATCGCATGTAGACGGCGTTTTTGTTACGAAATATATAATAAGGAATGACGTACCGTACCTAAACATGAAGCGGCTATAAAGTATCAAATTGGTCAATGGCACTTCATTGTTCAACCGATTAAAATAAACCAAGTTTCTTTTTCATAAATCGCTCCGTATCCGGTAACGGTATAACTGTATGCAGTCTCACCTTATCGCTGTCAAAAGTTGAAGACCTTTCGGACGACGTACTCGTAGGTCCGAGCCGGACCATTTCTATCCATTTCATAGTCTGCATATTTTGTGCTGACTGCTAAACCAGTTTAGTTTCGTTTCACATCAAATCGCGTGCTCTACAACACTGCACGTTGCAAAAAAAACACACAAATGAAAACATCAACAACACGCACGTTCTGTATTTAGATTAGCTAGCGACGTGGATTGGAAACTGTATGGTACTGATCACTGAACGAAACACGTCGAGCGATCGCTTATAAACAACGGGTTTGTATTCAGTGTTCGTGTTGTACTTGTGTCGGAACTCAGCCCGGTCCAGTGAAGTAGACACTAATGACGGAATTTGTTCGACACTGTAATGTGGATGAGCCGCTTCGTTAAGAATTTGTGCGTATTTTCGAGTGTATTCAACATGCAGTGGTGACCGAGAGGCGACTACTACGGTGTCGCGCGGTTGGGTTACTACTCGTAGCTATTAGCTAAAAAGAAAGGACCGCGGTTAATGAAGTCGACCCCGCTACGCCAGTGGCAAAAATTGTACGTTCCGTCCTCCACGTACTTACCTAGTTAAATAACAAAAATTTCTAAACATTACGAAGTAAATTTACTCTGACATTGTCGAGAACTTTAAAGGAATGTTTACCTAATGAAAAGCCTGTTATACCAATAGGTATGCAGGTAAGTCGCAGTATTACAAAGATCCATAAAGTTAAATGCACTGGCGCCTAGCAATCGACATTGGGAATGTTAATGTATATGTTACAGTCAATACTCTTAACCGGTCAAAACTACTTTTAACTGAATAAAAAAACAGTCAAAAGTAGTTTTGACTATAGAGGTTTGTCAAAAGTAGTTTAACTAAAAATATTGGTTAATATTAAGTACTTTTGACTGAAAAATGTAAGTCAAAACCTAAATTGGTTTAAAATCTAAGCCCCGGCTAGGCGAAAATACAAGACTGCCTGGAGCCGGTGCTCTGATTTCGTTCTAGGCCACAGCCCACAACCTACTTTATCTTATACTTAAATCATGTATGAACTTAATATTGACCGGCCTTTCAGTCAAAACTTCTTTTAACGAACTTCGATAGTCAAAACGGTGTATGGCTGTTTTTGCAGTATAAAGTAGTTTTGACGGTAGCAGTACACAATTAGTCCAAGCCGAGTACTGACCCACGCGACACAGATCGCGCGAAGGTGACGCGCCGACGTTGGCTTAGTATGCGGGCGGCTACAGATTATCCATTCATGATATGCGTCCAACGCGCTATAAGCTACAGGTGTGCAAACACATTTATTTAATTGTATATATAATTATATTAAAACCGTATAGGTACCTAAACACAATAATATGTATTTAGTTACTTCGTTGTCCTATGGCAAGGGCAACGGCTATTTATCAATAGCTCTAACAACTATACCAATCAATTAAACGAATATTTCCAAAAGGACATTGTTAAAGTCAGTTAAATGTTAGTTCAGTTATGACATACTTAATGCTTTAACTCATACTTTCGAGAAAATAGCTACGCTAATATTGGACTGTCGTTGTCGGTCGGTTTCAATTCCACAGATCGACCACTGTAGATATTATATACGGTTTGGAATGTAAGAGCACAGGGATACGTTACATCAGGAAACAGGTAAAGGCCCAAAAAAAAAATTGGTAAAAATATACACCCATTGATATAGAATTTTAGTACCTATACTATTTCAATGTATACACCACGTAGAAATCGCGGGTTAAAAACTCGCAGCACTATAAAACACTACTTGAAAACTCATCTGAGTGAACGCTGTTGCTATTGCCAGAGCTTTGCATTAAAAGCTTATGAGCGAGGTTTCCACACGAACAAAATTATAAGTACCTGCCAACGGATTTAATACATTTCACGTCAAAATATTTGACTTTACTACCTAGAAGTGCCGATAAGATAAGCTTTTTCATTAACGGTGCAAATACAACCATAATTAATGCAAATTCTCTATAGGAATACTTTTCGCGCGGTAACAATGAAAGTGAGTAAGTAAACTGTACTGATAAAAAATTTGCATAGCTTTTTAGCTAATCTATATTCAATACAATGGTTTTCTAGCGAAGGCAAAAACAACAATACCTGTTTGCATGTACATAAATGATTAATTATTGCATAATTTTTTATTTTGCCAGCCTATAAGCGTTACTTCACATGAAAAAGACAAAAACTTAGATCTACATGAAAAACAAGGATATTTATTACCTAAAAATTATGTCTTCAATCCTAAAAAGTTTTTTTTTATTTTTAAGATTTTTTGATAACTTTCTAGATTGGTAATCTATGCATATATAAATCCATGCATAATGCAGATTACAACGCAATCTTTTACATCTTCAGGTCAAAATATGAAAAATATGTCTCGCAAAAAGTGCCGAACGAAAGATTCAGTTTATATACAATAATATTATACTATATGTATATACCTATGGAACATAGTTACATACCTAATATGCAGACGCCTGCCTCGACAATAAGATCTCAAATGAGCGAAAACACGAGCCATATCATTAGATGTTATTGTGTAGACCAGAGAGACCTCCTAACCCCCGCAAAACACTTCGCAAGACGTGACAATTAATGGTGATTAACGTCGCGATTATGACGATGATCCCGCTAACTGTTAATTGAAACGCTTCGTTCAAAACAAGTGTATATCGCGACATGCAAATTGTTTCAAATAATCCTCGGGTCAAAATATGCAAAGAGATGATGTAACTAATCGCTGAAACTAATCAGTAGAAAAAAACGTTGTCATTCTTTTTTTTTAAAGCATAACACCTTGTGGTGGCCGGCTTTACACCTTTTCTATCATCACAATCCCACGCCGGCCCACATCTGAGCATAAGATCTCAGAGCTAAGTGTGGATTGGCTTTTATGAACTTTATACGCCTTTGAGAACATTATGTAGAACTCTTAGGTTGAGATCTATAGTGCGTACTTAGACTTGGCTCAGACTTTACTGGACGATGTGTGTGTGAGTAACATAAATCTGTCTCGTTTTAACCATGTCTTAAGTCTAAGCAAAGTCAAAGTTTGCTTTGTAGATCTCAGCATTAGTCATGCAGGTTTATTGACGATGATGTCTTCACAGTTGAAGCAAGTGATATTCATCAAAGCTTGATAAAGTTAGATGCCCCCTAAGTAATCCTCCGAAATAAGGAAACCTTAACAAGGAAATACGATGTAAAGGATGTGTGTGAAACCAATCCGAAGCAATCCTATTACATACTTAGTAAAGGTTTTAGACACGCGCATTCCTGGTGGAAATGCAGGCAAACGACAGTCATGAGAATTTGCCGATACGGAAAAAGTTAAAATCCTTCTAAAACCTGTTGATATAATACGCCCTGTAAAGGGTAGTTACGCGATGTTATTAGAACGCGATTACGATTTGAAGAACACGATTTACTTAAAAGCTTTTGGATTTCACATAAAAACGTTGTTACGTTAAAACAGTAGGGTCAGCAGATCTAACGCCTAACTGATCTTTTGAAAGACATCCCTAAAATCATGTTCAATCCAATCTTTAAAATCAATCCCATTTTTTTCATTGGGATGCAATGGGGATTCAATGGGTACAATTGTTTTGTGACTTGTCTAGTAATAAGAATAGGGGGCCTAGTGGGAGCTTTTTTTAGTAAAACTACGATTTGTATTGCATATAAAATATGGTCGTTAACTTTAACGTGATCGAATACTTAAAAGAAACACCACACTCGGCCTGCATTACAGAACCAATAAGACTTGTCGTTTCCAGAATGTAGAAAATATAGCCGGTCCCACTTCACTTGTATAAGAAACAAGAAACAAGATATTACTAATTAACCTATGTATGAAAAGGAACAAAAACGCGGTCGGGATGCTTTGTGGAGCGTAATAACTTGATTGGTCCTGGCGTCAGATTACCTATACGTATCGCTTACACTTAGGATTGCCAACTGTTTTTCCTAGGTTTTTCCTAAGGTAAACATACAGACATAGTACATGTACTTTATGTAATTTGTACAAATGATGCGCGAATGACAAATATATTGTTATATTGAGAAATAATGACTAAAGAGTACAGCTATGACACGGGCATATCATTATATTTTTGAAAGTACGCTAATCATAAGCTATCCTATGTAGGTACAATATAAGAAGGAGTCTCTCTTCATATGATATTATTATAAATTATTTTCATATTAAAACATAATATTATGCTATTATAAATATACAATAAAAATATTTATGCTGGTAGTAGGAAGCTGTACTTGTTGGAAATAAAACGTACAAAATTCCGTAAATAGAAAACAAACAGCGGAATAATTCTACAAAGAAGGACAAGGTTGGTTTTCTATGTCAAATTAATTTCTATTGGCTATAAGTTCCTAAGGTCTTAAAAGGGTAGATATATTTTCTGCGATTCATTCGTAACTTTTTATTCGCCCTTGCGGATACAAAACCGTGTTTTTTTTCTTGCATTTATTGAATCAATTCTTATATTTTTTATAGAATTATTATGAGTAAATTGACTTTAAGAGTTGTCTTCAAGAATCATTTCCTGTGGAGTTAAAGGACATCGGCCAAAATATTATACCTCTATGGCCCAAATCTATTTTTTTTGCCAGCCAACGAAAAGATAAACTTTTATTTTAATATAAATTATAATTACTCTATGTTTTGGACCGTGTTGTTGAATAATTTCATTTACAGTACGAGAGAGCATTCATAATCTATATTATTATAGATAGATTATAAAATAATGTATACCTAAATTGGAATTTTATATTTGCATAGAAAAATAGGTACGACGAACTAAAAAAAATAATACTAGGATATATTTATATAATAACCAACTAATATATTAACTCGAACCACGATTGTGTTACGGAAGCGATATAGTAAACCAAATATGTGAAGATCTATTACCTACCTACTCGAGAACCATAATATGTACGGTGTACCTACTAGTAGTCTATACCTATCCCTCGAAGTAAATTGTCCTCATTAAAGGCTCCATCTTCCAGCAATCATAATCATAAATTTAGATTAATATTATGAAACTAGCTGATGCCCGCGACTTCGTCCGCGTAGATATACCAAGTTTCATCGAAATAACTTGAGAAATGACGGACTTTAATACAAACTTTCAACACCTATTTCACCCCTTTGGGGGTGGAATTTTGAAAAACTGTGAAACACGTATGTTTTCATTTCTAACCCGCAGCTCATATACCAAGTTTCATGGATATAACTTGAGAAATGAAGGACTTTCATACAAACTTTCAACCCCTATTTCACCCCTTCGGGGGTAAAATTTGCGAAAACTGTGAAACACGTGTTTCTTCATTTTTAACCGGTAGCTTGTATACCAAGTTTCATCGATATAACTTGAGAAATGAAGGACTTTCATACAAACTTTCAACCCCTATTTCACCCCTTTGAGGGTGACATTTTGAAAAACTGTGAAACACGCATGTCTTCATTTTTAACCTGCAGCTCATATACCGAGTTTCATGGCTATAACTTGAGAAATGAAGGACTTTCATACAAACTTTCAACCTCTATTTCACCCCTTCGGGGGTAAAATTTACAACAACTGTGAAACATTTATTTCTTCATTTTCAACCGGTAGCTTTTATTCCAAGTTTAATCGATATAACTTGAGAAATGACGGACTTTCATACAAACTTTCACCCCCTATTTCACCCCCTTAGGGGTGGAATTTTGAAAAACTGTGACACACGTACTTCTTCATTTTTTACCGTTATCCAGAATAAAAAGTTTCGTTGATATAACTTGTAAAACATCTTGAGAAACGAAGGACTTTCATACCAAGTTTCATCCCCTATTTCACCCTTTTGGGGGTCGAATTTTCAAAAACTGTGAAACACGTATGTCTCCATTTTCAACCCGCAGCTCATGTATCAAGTTTCATGGCTATAACTTGAGAAATTAAGGACTTTCATACAAACTTTCAACCCCTATTTCACCCCTTCGGGAGTAGAATTTCGGAATAAAAGGTATCCTATGTCCTACCTCGTAGTATGGGCTCAAATCGTGCCAAGTTTCGTTTGAATTCATTCAGTAGTTTCGGCGTGATGCGCGGCCAAGATACAGACAGACAGACAGACAGACAGACAGACAGACAGACAGACAGACCGACAGACAGACAAAAATGAAAAAAAATACAGATTTGGCTTCAGTATCGAACAATGAGTGCCTTCCAAAAAAAATTTTCAAAATATCTTCAATGTACAGAATTGGACATGTTACAGTTTTATTATGAGTATAGATTGTGAAAAATATGTTTTTGCTGATATGTATTTTTTAAAACAGTAAGTAGATAGAATACCATGTACTCCGTATGTGTCATAATTAATTAAGTAAGTAGGTACAAATTTGGACCTTACTCAGCAAAATATATTAATACCTATCCACATCCAGTCACTACACATCTAAGATTTGCTACGTTTGTTACCACAACTCAACCAGATAAAACTAAATCAAAATCTGTTCATCCGTTTGGGAGCTACAATGCCACAGACAGATACACACGTCAACCTTATAATACCCCTCTTTTTGCGTCGGGGGTTGAAAATAGAACAAAACAAGAATTAATCCAACGTACTATTTACTACCTACCTAACCATATGCTTGCTACTTACAAAAAATACTTATTGACATAGACCTTCCTAATGGACCGAAAACAAATATACAATAACTAGCTGCCGAGCGATCGCGTAACTTCTGCATCAATCATTGTTACAGTATCAATTGTTGTAATTGGCTGAATTTATGGCATTCTTGCTGCGTCAATGGATTATGTCCAATAGTGGAAGAGTGTTAACCAATCAGAGGTGATTGCGATGTATCAATGATTGATGCAGAAGTTACGCGATCGCTCGGCTGATGCCCGCGACTTCGTCCGCGTGGATTGAGGTTTTTCGGTTCCCGCGGGAACTCTTTAATTTTCCGGGATAAAAAGTAGCCTATGTGCTATTCCAGACTATAATCTATCTCTGTGCCAAATCTCATGCAGATCCGTTCAGCCGTTGGAGCGTGATTGAGTAACAAACATCCATACATCCAAACTTTCGCATTTATAATATTTATATTTGACTAGCTGATGCCCCCGACTTCGTCCGCGTGGATTGAGATTTTTCGGTTCCCGCGGGAACTCTTTAATTTTGCGGGATAAAAAGTAGCCTATGTGCTATTCCAGACTATAATCTATCTCTGTGCCAAATTTCATCCAGATCCGTTCATCCGTTGGAGCGTGATTGAGTAACAAACATACATCCATACATCCAAACTTTCGCATTTATAATATTTATTTGATGTATTCATTTACCTCTCTAATACTTTTCATTTTGGTTTCCATTTAATTATTTCTAGTACAAGAACGTCCTGGATATATAATAGGTATATACTATATATGTATATATTTTTATTTTAAAAGTTTCAAGTTTTATTTATCACTACAGATTTATGTCATTTTGGAAGAAATTTCGAAAAAGTCAATAAAACTTTCAGATTTGATGGATATCTTGTCTATGCTTTTCATGATAGTGGGTGCGTTCCGAAATACACTGAGAGCACTGGAAGTCCCCAGTAAAGAGCACTGCCAGTGCTCGCAGTGCTTATAACGGAACGCACACAGTATCCAAAAAGGGTTTCATTACAGAATAATATTCTGTATATTATATTAGTGAGTGTTACCTTTAATGAGTGTTTACCACGTGTTTACCGTGTTTACGTCACAGTTTACGTATATTTAATTTATGATCTCCGCGATACAGGTTCCCTAGTGTGGAGACCAGACAAAAATGACTGTAAACTTTATTATCAATAAATATTTTTTTTAATTTTTTTTTCGCTCCATTTTATCATATCATATCATATTAATTCTTTACGTTCTTCATATCCATATACATACTAATATTATAAATGCGAAAGTGTGTCTGTCTGTCTGTCTACTACGCTTTCCCGGCCCATCTTTTCAACCAATTTTGCTGAAATTTGGTATTTTTTTTTATCCACTACAAGTTAGCCCTTGACTGCGATCTCACCTGATGGTAAGTGATGATGCAGTCTAAGATGGTAGCGGGCTAACCTGTTAGGGGCATGGCAGTTATATTAAACCCATACCCCTATTCGGTTTCTACACGGCATCGTACCGGAACGCTAAATCGCTTGGCGGCACGTCTTTGCCGGTAGGGTGGTAACTAGCCACGGCCGAAGCCTCCCACCAGGCCAGACCAGGGAAATTCAGAAATTATAAATTTCCGAACCCTGTCGGGGATCGAACCCGGGACCTCCGCACGTGAAGGCAACAGCGCTCAACACTGCGCCACGGAGGGCGTCAAATTTGGTATAGAGGTAGGTTATATCCTGAAGAAGGAAGGAAGGCTACAACAATCAATTTATACAGTAATAGGGGGGGAGGGGGCGGGGCTTCAGTATGAGTCATGTCAAAAAAGATATAAAAGCCGGCCCTTTCGACACGATCGTCACTTTACAATCGTGCATTGTCGAGTCAACATCTCCTGATATTGGTCCGGTGTCGGAGTGAAACGTACGTTGAGAATAATTTGGAAGATTTATGTGGTGTGGTGAATATTGCAAGCGGCAAGTGCAAGATACACTGTACCATATATATTTGCCTATTGTTGCGGATTATAGCAAATTAAATTTCAAGTTCCTTCATAACCATTGTTATTGTCATCAATCATTGTTATAGTCTCAATTGTTTTGATTGGCAGAATTTATGTTATTTCTGCTGCGTCAATGAATTTTTGCCAATAGCGGAAGAATGCTAACCAATCAGAGGTGATTGCGATCGTTACACTGTAGCTGTCATTTTAGACAATCGCCCTACACACAGGCTCTAATAACAAGAGTTACAAAATGCAGTCAATAACGACAATTCGCGATATTCGCTATGTGATTACAAAAACGAAAATCACACTATAAAGTACTTAATCAAATACTGCAGCATCATGCTGAGGCAATAGCCTCTTCACCTGGTACACGGAGTATTTTTCTATTATGTAATTCGTTAATTTGAAGTTTAGTTTGTAATTTTTTTTTAAAGTTTCTAACTTTTTTGTATATTTTTCCGTATCTAAGTAGGACCCCGGAGTCCGGAGGCTTAGGGAGTCAATGAACTCGGAAAGGTGCCTTCAATGCCTGCCTTTTTAGGGTTCCGTAGCCAAATTTGGCAAAAACGGAACCCTTATAGATTCGTCATGTCTGTCTGTCTGTCTGTCTGTCTGTCTGTCTGTCCGTCCGTATGTCACAGCCACTTTTTTCCGAAACTATAAGAACTATACTGTTGAAACTTGGTAAGTAGATGTATTCTGTGAACCGCATTAAGATTTTCACACAAAAATAGAAAAAAAAACAATAAATTTTGGGGGTCCCCATACTTAGAACTGAAACTCAAAAATTTTTTTTTCATCAAACCCATACGTGTGGGGTATCTATGGATAGGTCTTCAAAAATGATATTGAGGTTTCTAATATCATTTTTTTCTAAACTGAATAGTTTGCGCAAGAGACACTTCCAAAGTGGTAAAATGTGTGTCCCCCCCCCGTAACTTCTAAAATAAGGGAATGATAAAACTAAAAAAAATATATGATGTACATTACCATGCAAACTTCCACCGAAAATTGGTTTGAACGAGATCTAGTAAGTAGTTTTTTTTTAATAATTTAAAACTTACTACAGGTTTGTACGGAACCCTCGGTGCGCGAGTCCGACTCGCACTTGGCCGGTTTTTTAAGATATTACGAGCTGCATTTAGGGAGTTGTTTTGTTTAATTATTGTATTATCACCTGCATCGATAAACATATCTGAGTAATGAAACCAATGTTGAAATTGTGAAGAAAGTCTATCTACCTACCTAACAAAATAAATGGAGTGTACGTTGCTACAAATTCGTCGATTTTTAAGCATCCCACTTTTAGAGTGGGATTATTCTTAATGGAGTTATTGAAATACAATGTGTTTCGCGAAATTATCGAAAAATCGCGTTATTTTACATTATTTTATTTTTCTAGACGTAGCCATCCGTAAATTTCCTTAATTCCTTCATCCGACGCGTGTAGAGATTAAACCCAATGCTATTAGAGTGTAGCATAACGCAGTACAATGGAGGCTAGCTGGCAGGCTGGCACCTAACAAGAGATGATTACATGACAGCCTGAATTACATGACGACCATTGTTTGGCTATTCTCCACTACGTGTTTACTGATTCATTTAATTCCAACGATATTTTATACCAGAAGATTTTCGAGTGAATTTTGGGTTTTTATTGGATACAGAAATTCCCATGGGAACTCTTTGTTTTTCCGTGATATAGCCTATATCCATCCTCGGGATGTATGTAACCTATCCCTGTACCATAATCGGAAAACATACTTACACTAGCTACCAGAAAAGACAAACACACTCGCTTCCATAATATTAGTATGGATTCAAACGATATTTAACTTATTATTAATTTGTACTATGTTTTTTTTAATAATAATATCAATTGCTAAAAATAATACTACACACGTACATGTACCTAATTACAAATCGCGTGTGATTTTATCGAAAAGTAGAAATCGATATCGTACTTGTACTTACACATTATACAACCGTATTTTACAAGTACATATTCGAAAACAATTACTTACGGTCTCATAAATAAAAATATGTAAGTATATGTAATAATAAAAATTAATGCCCCAAAAAAGTCAGGTCGAAAAAACAGCTGTTATCTTATAAACACCAGAAGAAGATAATAGAGTTAAAACAAATAGAGTTTCTTGATTCAGTTTCTTAAGTTTTGTTTCCAATATGTGCTCTATAATATAATGCGCCACCGTAATCATTAGTATGTATAATATCATGTATCATATTTTATTCATGAGACCGTGGGTAGGTATTATATGACTAACAGGAAACATTCACACTACAGTTTCTTCAAAAATAGTAATGTCATTCCGTTTTCTAGGGTTTGTGCAAGAAACATGAATCACTAGGCATATTATGTGCATTCATTCGCACTACGATGGATTACCTACTAGCAATACTTAACGTGACTTGGCATTTTACGATCGAATCCATCTATAACCTATAACTAACTGAACCTTTAAGAATAGGTATATTAAATAAATGATTAGTTAACAAGATCTAAATATCCTCATGTGTATCAAGTCACATTAGTATTCTTTAACAATTCGAGCGACACATGCATCGGTGCTTAATACTAGACTTTTTGGATCTAAAAATAGCATTAAAACTCATTCATTGGCATAACTTATCGATGCATTTCAATGGCATCTACATATTTCAGTGCTATTCTTCTGTAAAGACGGGTACACACATATATGCGAGCTGTAGCTATAATAATATTACATAAATTATTAGAGGTCGTTAGTTCCAGCGTGTTGGCTTGAGTTATCCACCATTACCATAATTGCAAACGTGCTTTGAAGAATTTAAGAAATTCAACTTCAAATGTTTTTTATTCAAATAAACTTTTACAAGTGCTTTTGAATCGTCGAGTGAATCTACCACTGGTTCGGAATACAGAAGTATCGCCGAATCTGGAGGGCTTCCGATCTTGTTTTCCAACCGCGAATATTTTCCGTCACTTTCGAACCAAAAATAAACGATAGTATACCCTCGATAAGTAGTTCTCGTCCCTTCTCGGATGTTGCTGGCGTCTGGAGCTGGCATTTGACTTGAGACCAAATCCGAAAATTCTTCGATCACAGTCACAGCACACATATACGTCATACACTGTAATATCCTGCAGCTGTTATATGCGTTATATAGTATACCTATTACCTAGTATAGTTACAGCTCTTAAGTGAGTACCCGGCTTTACACTACATACAATACATTCGGATAGGGTCTTTGGAGGTCAAGTGAGTACCTCTGGCTGCGGTTCCTCGCCGAGGGAGTCGCCCAGAGCTTCGGCCTGGCTCTTCATTATAGAATATACTTTCACGTACGGCGCCTTCAGCAGCTACGCGCAAACGCATTGTTAGTAAATCGTTTGGTGTTATTGTCATTGTCCATGCAACATTGAATATATGCCGATAGGGTTTTAGTGCAGTTAATTATTTAATAGTGCACTAAAGTCCTAACGAGCGAGATGCAAGATGAGCTTTGCATTTTCGTTAGAGAGTGACAATTGGGTATTTGACTACTATTGAAATAAAATATTTTTTAGTGATTATTAAATAGAGGATCTCCCAAAAGTCGTCATATCCACGTCCGCTGATAGTTTTATGTTGAATAACCATTTTAAACAATCGATTAAAGTAAAAAAGTACGTCGAACTTTGATGACGTCACATTTTAGAATTTCATTTAAATCCCATACTTAGGACGCGTTTTGACGTTTGAAAAAAATCAAATACCCAATTCCGCGCGTCCAGCACTCAGTTTAAAAACCAAACTAAGCTTACACCTCACGTACTGTACCATATAGCCGTCTCTATCCAAAGGGGATAGAGACGGCTATGAATGTACCCATAGGTACAGAATGTAAGTAAAATTCTATTGTTTTTCCGAATACATAGTAGGTACAATAAGGCCTTTATGTTTTTATTGTAGTTTATAGGAATTAAAGTGATCGCACACGGCCGCAAGAGGCGTATTTTTCCTTACTGAAATTTAAGTAACGTTATCAGAAGAAGTACATCTTTTGTGACTCATGACATGTCTCCTTAGGGTATACGATCACCTTTGTTGTGTCTGAGAGGTGAAAATACTTGTAACCTTGTCCTTGTATCTATGCGTGAACATTTTATCTTCGAAAATTACAGATCACGATTACAAATTAGACATAAACTGTTGACGTTTTTATATTACCTTACCTATTAACTTAGATAATATCTTATCGAGTACTTTATTAACTTATTGCCGATTGTCAACAGATAATTGGAATAAAAGAGGCGAGCCAAAAATTTTTAAGATATGATCGATAGTAATCTCCTATGTTGGGAATGTGCTTAGCATATTACCTATCTATAATTTCCCAATATTTTTAAAGATCAACTGCACTGTTTAATCGTTACTTATTATTTTATAGTTTGCCCTACAAAGCTGCAAAAATCCCTTCTATAAAATCGCAACACCTTTATGAAACTCCAGTTTTGCAGCGAATAAAACGTTTAAACCATAGTCAGGACCGCTGAAATTCATATACAAGCCAAATAAATCAATTATATTTCCTATTGAAAATATTATTAAGATCAATGCGAAATGATTATTTCTATAAATACTTATCTGATTACAGAAACCTTATTGTTTAAAGAAAATTAAATCAGCGGCTTTTATCCATTATGATCTGTAGTAAATTACCTCATGTATTATTTATTAATATCTTAGTTATAATGGTATTATTACAGAAATGTTAAACGAGCTTTTAGCTCATTAAAATAGAAAACAAGTCAGTCGAAAAAAATCGAAAATAGTAAAATCATTTTAATAATAAATAATTTTTTCATAACTTGTGGTAATTTGCCTGCTCGTACCCTACACAATTTTGAACGAACTGGATAATCCGCAAAGTTGGAGCGGAAATGTGTTCTCTTTAACTAATTACAAGAGAATTCCAAGGCTTAGCAGAAATATAGTAATATACTGAAAAATTAGACAGGATATTTGCACGGCATATACTAAGTTTCATAAGGAAACATCTACCGTAAACTACCGAATTCTCATGTTCAATGTGTACTGCATTGTGATGTGAGGTAAATGCATTGTTGTTCGTTTTGAGTGTATAAATTAGAAAGGAGCTGTCAATTCTTGAATAATCTCGCTGACTCCAAGACTTTTTTTTACATTTAGGACAAGGCCGCACTGCGAAATTGCACCGCGCGATTTTTCCAGCAGAATGAAGCACGCACCCGCGAAATAAACGCGCGAACAGTTTCATACAATTTCTATATTCACACATAAGCTGAGAGAAAACGCATGGTGATTTTCGCAGTACGGGGCTTATGCTTATCGATTCTCACGTTCGCGTCGTCACGATTTGATCTTGAGATTTGTAGTACGTGGTACGCGCAAGAATCGTTAGTGCCAAAAAAGAGTCACAGAATCAGGGACAAGATAGTTTTTTATTTTTATTTGTGTGAACACTATTAACTAAACGCACTATAAACTTAAACTCACCTCCCAAGACTCCCTTGTAATATCCGAGACATCGCCAGTACTTCCAGAACGTTCCTACAAAAGAAAATTGAAATTAATAATTATGCGAGAATCTATATTAGGAAAGATCAGTTGAAGCTATTTCATATTTATTACTCTGTAGTTGTCTGTTGTGTACAGTTGCTATTTAAATTCATACCACGATGTAACTAAAGAGATTCGGAAAACGAGGACTTTAAAGGAAAGGAAGAGCGTCCCACATGCAAGCATGAACGGTTGAATATCTTATCGAATATTCTCGTAAAATTTATTTTATGTTAATGGTAAAGTAATCTTAAATTATAATGTAAACCAGAAAGCGTTATCTTGATGAGTGATGATGGGAGATAAAGATAAAATTTTTGTTGAACGGGTTCATATGGTTTTCTTGCTAATTGCTATATTATAACATTTTTAGTACTCAAACTTCGGCCTAGAGATATAGTCTTCTTTATGTGAATCACGCGTAAAGTAAATACAGTATTTTCAGTAGGTAACTTTAAAAAGTGTTTTTTTTTAATGTTATATACGCAATAATCAAGCATTATTCAAAACTATTGGAAACATCAAATCGATGGCAATAAATTAAATACCTAGGTATACCTATTTTCCTTCTTTCTTACTTCTATTGTGGAGGCATTTTCAGGATGATTTTAAAACCCTGCAATTGGGTATTTGACTACTAGTGAAATAAATTATTTTTTTAGTGATTATTAAATAAAGGATCTTCCAAATGTAGTAATATCCACGTCCACTGCTAGTTTTGTGTTGAATTACCATTTTAAACTATCGATTAAAGTAAAAAAAGCGCGTCAAACTTTGATTACGTCACAATTTAAAATTTCTTTCTTTCGACGTTTGAAAAAAGTTGCTAATTTGACTAGTTGTCAAATACCCAATGGGACCCTGAGACGCCTCATTCTAGACGCGAACTGTGCCGCTGCTTTTTTAGTGGGTATTCTGCTTCATCTGTGAATCCTACATACCCGCCGTTTGCGGGATGCGTAAATGCATAATTCCAGCAAGTAAAAAAAAAAGTGCAAGAAAAAAATACAGGAAACATAGTAGCAAGGAGAGAGGTTACCTACCTTGTGTCCAGGTTTGGTGTCGTCGTCGTCCCACTCAGTATCGCTGTCGATAAGTTCGTACCCGTGCGCGCTGACGTCACGCAGCGGCCCGTACCGCTCCGGCACCCAGTGCGTCAGGAACTTGAATAGATCGTCCACCCTATAAAAAAAAACAAAACCTTACAGGGCAAATTGCATCAACAATTCTGACGAAGAATGACCCGTGAGTAAAAGAAAACGTTAATTCACCATGGACTAGCACTAAAGTTGTTTAAAAAGTTTATCATTATCAGTGCATGAAGAGGTTTTCGTACAATTTTTTTCGTTACTTCCTAAGAAGAACCCGAAGAAATTTCAATTGTAATAATTATTATGGATCTATCTGATCTAGTGCGATTAATTTGATATACCTATCATAGAGGCACGAAAGAGTAAAGTATTCAAAGACCTAAACAACAAAACATAAACCTTGAGTTAAAGCTTTAAGCAAGTCGGTGCAGATACGTTCAGAAGATGTTAAGAGAAAAAATTAAAACAGTGTTTCAAAATATGTCACTAACAATATTCTACAATCTCAGGCGCCAATTAGTTTGAATCCTAATTTATTTTAAAGTTTAAACCATCATGAGTGATATTAATTATAAATACATATATATCACCGGTTGTAACTCACCTACCTGTTTTGTCGGAAAATGCCCGACTAGTTTCGAACCCGTCCGGGGCCCTTATTCATGAGTCTGTTCGCGCGACACGGCAGCTGAATGATGTCTCAAACTAGTCGGGCATTTCCCGACAAAACAAGTGAGTTATAACCCGTGATATATTTTTAGTTTGAATCCCATAACCATTTACTCACCGATTCCTAGGGATGCCGAACCAGTATTCAGGCTTCATGCGTTTGCGGCCGTAGGACATGAGCGGCGTGGAGCGAGGCAGCGGGCGGCCAGCGGGCTTGCCCATACGCAGCCTCAGATACAGTGGGGGGTCGTCGCTTGGTCGAGCTGGACGCGGTATTAACTCTGGGAAAAGGGTTCAAATTTTACCCATTCGGTTCAAACTGGTGGGGGGTCGTCGCTTGGTCGAGCTGGACGCGGTATTCACTCTGGGAAAAGGGTTCAAATTTTACCCATTTGGTTCAAACTGCGATATTTTTTTTAACTTATTGTACGTCTTCTGACGCAGCGTTAAGTTTGAAATATACTAGCGTGTATATATCAGGTTCATATATTTAGTTTGGTGGTGGTGTCAGACTGTAGTAGAGTTCTTTTGACGCGTCAAGACACAACACTACATGCTATTATGTTTCCAGCTTTATGCATTGAGGTGATTAAATTACCAGTAGGACTAGACATCGGCAGTAAAGTTTCTATAAATCCAGACTAGCTGCATCCAAGCCAAGAGTTCACCAGAAAGGTTGGTCTTCTTAAGCCAATTACCTCTTCTATCTTCTCCGCGTTTTTATTTCAGACTAGATCAATTAATTATTTATCAGCGGGAATGTGAGTTATTTTGCTAACTTATCATCTTATTTAATGAGGCCGTATGTGCAATATTCATATACATCAACATCATAACATATCATAATTTAATATATATTATATAACAATGCCATACATACTATCAAAAGAAGCGAATAGGTCCGGCATGTCATCAACTGAGACCATACTGCGGTAGTCGAGCCTCGGTTGTACTGCACCAGCCGCTTTGGGTTGTGAACGACCGAAACCGCCGAGCGAGCTCCGCCTAAACGTAAAAACGTTATTAATCTTATTGTTCGTAAAAGCAATAAACCGTTTTATACGCAGGATTGATTGCATCAAAAGCTAGGACACTGAGAACCACTAAAGTGTTTTTCCAATTGATAAAACATCAGTGCATACTCGCAATCTATCATTATGCTTGTTAGCATCAGTAAGTTGACCAATTTTATTAATGTTAACCTAGGTCGCACAAGGCGAAAGCTTCACTTTGCAGTCGTGGTAGTGTGTGTGTCTATTGCACAGCTTTTAACAAATGCAAAGCTCTGATTATGTCTCGAGGATTGAAGAAAAAAATATTTTTAGCCAAAAGTAACACATCAGCAGACAAAGTAGCTTGACCAGGACGATTATATCTGCACCTGTAAACCGCATTGGAAACACTAATTATAAATAGGACAAATTCAGTTCAACAATCTAAACATGCCAAAATTTGTAATAAAAAGGTATCAAAAAAGGTGCCAATAAGATGTCAATGGGTGGGAATGATACAATCACATTTGAACTAAACCATAGTTGTTATAAATAGGTACATAGTAGTAAAATGAATACATATAATTGAATTCGGCCTGCAAGGAATATTGGAAAATTTTATAAAAACTGGAGCACTATAAACGGTCACCTTAGAGCTGGGTCTGACTTATCCGCTCGCATTTTGCAACTTTTGCATCTTCCTCCATCCCTTTCTGTCACTCAGAAAAAACCGTTAACTTGAGCGACAAAGATGTTTTAAATGTGTACTACATACTCTTCGGTTTTATTCGTTGCAAGCCCAAACAACAGGTGACAACGACTTTTCTGGGACCTAGCGGTAAGCCGCCGGACACCACGACACAGCGAAATGAAGCCAATAAGGGAACAATAAGGAAGTTTTTGAGACAGATTAAAAACAGACGCATAATATTTCACTAATGTTTTTAATATTAAATCCAAATTGCAACAAGCAAATTTTTTAGGAAACAATATGCATCTGTTTTAGAGAAATTTGAAACAAACAGTAAGTTCGCAAGAACAGTAGGTTTGTCTAGTCTAGGAAAGCGTGTCGGATCGGCACACCGCCAGTGCAATAACAATAGGTAACAAACGTAACACTTTCTATAAATGACTAACTCTTCATATTTCTAGTATTCCACATATACACCATGCCATTTAGCATTATGTTTACATTTAATATTGAAAAACTTGCAAATTGCACTGTGGATGGTACATTACTTCTCTTACCCCTTTATATACATATAAACTAGGTATTGCGGGTACAGTAACTTGGTTGAGTAGAGAGTTGAGACATTAATTCGAAGAATATAGTTGGTCAAGCTAGGTTTTACTTTTAGGGAGAAAATCTATATGTTCCATCCAAAGTCCAATGAATACAGCGTACAGTAAATAACAAACACATCGGTGGGCCAAATAACAATATAAGTGGGTACAAACAGGAGGCGTAACATAATATGAGACCACATTGACATGTCAGAGCCAAAAAAGATTTCAAAAGTGGGAAACAAGAAACATATTGTAACAGTACCCTTAGAAGTACCCAGCGAAGTCAAGTAAATCTTATTTTGTATTCTTTTATGCAGTACTCCCGATTTTTGTTTAACAATCATGTTGCCGCTTGGGGTTACATCTACTGTCCAATACTTTCTGGACGAACTCGAACCTTAAACAAAGGAGCCAAGTCCATTAATTCCATCCTCGAAATCTCTCAACTTCGAGGTTATGAGGAAACTCTTAGTAAGCAAGACGTATCAATGTGGTCTGGACAGAATTCCTCAAGGCAACACATATCGGAGTGGCACATTGACTCTGCAGCGATGGGCTCACGTACCCCGACAGGACTTCATGGGGGGGCGCCTCCTCTGAAGGCGTTTTACTCAGGAACAAACCAGTACCAAACTCTACTAGGTTCATTGGTGAACTGTTAACCAATGAACAAAGCGGAGTCGCCATATTCGGTACATCCCGGATAGCATCCATGGTAGCAAAGGGAAAATTTAGAATTGCAACATTATTATTTTTTAAATCTTGAACGTGCAAGTGTGCGGTTGGTTTGTAGGATCGTGTTACAAATTAGGTTTTAAGAGCACCAGGATTTACTTTTTAGTGAAATGCTATGTGTACAAAAAATATGTCTACATATTATGAAACATAGTAACATCAGAATGTGTTTTTATAAAAAGTCGACTATGCGTAACATTAGCCTTAGAAAGTAGGTAAAGTAGACCATCAAAGGTCGGATACGCTGTGTTCACGAAAAATCATAAAAAAGAAACGGCTAAGTAATTATTATAATACTTATATATCAAAATAAATATCAACAAGACAATTATAGTTCTCATTTTGTGCAGTATTACAAAAGTTATCTACTCGTTCTTTCGATACAAACTTATTTTGCTAAAATCCGCTAAAACCAGGTTCCAGAAATTCTCATTCATCAAATTGGATTATAGCAAAACAAGCTTGCTGTAGTGTGTGTAATACTAATTCAATACTGCAAAGTAATGCCTGTTTCGTTTTATCTAATATTGTGTGATACTTTCTTACCTTGCGTTTAGTTTCGTTACCTTATTATACGACAAACTACAAACGCATCATCGACAAACATTTGCTGTGATCGAAATACCGCCAGTGCGCAAGGCAGCAAAGGGTGATGACAGTGTACTCAAAAGTTGGAATACAATGATTTTATTTCGATTTCCATAACGTACATTTCCATACCCAACATAGGCAATAAAAAGCAGGGTAATTTGTTCGCTGTCTGATCAAATCATAGTTTTCCTCCCGCATTAGTTACCACGCGACTTCGTTCCCTTATGCAAAGTTTGCCGCGTACGTGAATAGTTTTCTAGGCAAGTTCATGATATGAGAACCGCATTACTACTGTTCTTGTAGTACAAATATCTACGAGTTGTTTTAGCAAAGCACCGATATTATCACTGTAACCTTGCTACTTGGGTCATGACGTATTCACGCGTTGTGTCTGACACATAGACTTTCAAATGTCTGTCCTACCTACCGTTCCGTTGGTTGGTTTTGTTTATACAGGTTTAAACGTGGCGGTTATTTCAAGAAAAAATTAAAATGGCGGAAAGGTTGGTAGGCCAAAATATTAAAACCCCTTTCGAATAGCATTTAAAATATAGTGGATTGTGACGGTTACCTGTTGAATACTTTGGAGAATACGGATGAGGAGTGGCTATCTGCGGAGGTCGGTAGCGAGTCGGCTTGAGTGGTGGGCGATCCTTCGCCAGTCAGTCCTTCCACCCACGATAGCGGGTAGGACAGACGTTTCAACATCTGCTAAAGGAAAATACCTGATCAATTCTAAAGTAAGGTATATGGTAACACCATGATAACTAGATGACGGTGTTAACCAGAGTTACTAATCTAGCTCTAATAGTTACAAAGCAGAACTGGCAATGAGCGGGGCACATAGAAGAACCAATAGATCTTCAGGTCCCAAGGTGCTGGAATGGCAACTTCGCACTGCAAAGCGTAGGTAATGTTTGCTGAACTTCCAAAATGTAAACTGGCGGCATCACTGAAAAGTGGCACTACACTACAGCTTATGATCCCTACAAAAGACTTATTTCTGCAGTGGACGTATATTCGCGGATATTGAAGACGACGGCACTAGATTGGTTACATTTCATGGAAGTAGGTAACTACTGCTGGTAACAATAAAAGTTCAATTATATTTCATCCACTTATATAACGGAAATTATCTGTACATATTCATGAAATCTAAGCTAATAAAAGATGAAATTTAAGAAACAGTACAAAAGTATACCTTGTTTTTCTTATCAGGTTTTCCAGGGTCTTCCTTCTGGTTTCCATCGAGCGAGAAAGAGACGGCTGCGGGCTTGCGTGCCGCTCTCTCGTTCTCGCCTAACGGAGGCGCGGAGAGCGGAGGCTCGGTCCGGGGCAAACATACTGGCGGAACCCAATCCGCTGATAGCACTATATCTGCGTCACTGTATACCTGAAAATGACGGATTTTCAAACAATATCTTCATATTATAGCTTGCTTAGGCTCCCTGGAACTTAGGTCTATTGGAAGAGACTAAGCTAAGCTGTAGATATGGAAGGAAATTTTTAGCTTTATAACTTCAGTGGAATCTTTCATCTGCGGATACTGAAACCGCTTATTACAAACTGGCTAATAAGGAGCATGTAATTAATAAATCATCAACGAAATATTTGCATCATTTTATAGGCAATAAAGTTTAGACATCAACAAAAGAATCAAAGAAAATCAGAGATAAAGGAAAAAGTAATCAACAGAAAGAAAATCGTTTGAGACAGAAATATACATTAGAAAGATAAGAAACCGTCACATTACTATACACATGAGGACAAAACAATGACCACCAGAAGACGTGTGATATAGAAATCGCTGGAGCAAAAACCACAAATACTGAATACACCATAACCGATTGTCCCCTTCTCACCTCGTCGGTCGAAGGACAAGACACCATATCAACGTCGTAATCATCAACTTGAAAGCAATTCAAAAAGTTTGACTCGTAATAGGAGTCGCAGTGCCAATCGTTAATGGAGACATTCACCTCCGGGATTTCGTATATTGTTTCAATTTCATGGTAATAATCCTCGTGATCTAATGAACGGCGGGCCTAAAATAATGCATTCAGGTAAAATATACTCTTGTGTAAAACTGTGATTAAGGTTGAGACTAATCTACTAATCAATAATGAATTAACATAAGAATTTATAAGGGTTTTCAAACAATTTCAAAGGTAGTCCTTCATGTCCTTAATTTTTAGGACTTGAGGTAGGCAAGCAAGTCTACGGGTAGCTTGAAAAATTTGGGTAGGCTTGAAGTATTATTGCCAGTCTCTAATCGATTAATGGCTTCTACCACCTTAAAAAAGACGCGCTTTTCAGCTGATATTTCCACGACTGACATGCCAATATGGAGTATTCATTGAACCCTATTATTACATTAACCAACCTGACCAACCACGGATGGCTCAGTTAGAGCCATCCACGAATGACGTGTGAATTATAATACGGAGGCTTAGAATAACTTCTATAGAAGGTATGTTTCCAAACAACGCCTTCTCAAAACGCAAGCTACAAATTCGCTATGTGTACTGTGTTTACTTGCCTCGTAAACGCAAACATAATGTTGCCAGTTTAAATGTTTTCCCCCTAAAAGCTGGGTAAGTAATTGGTTAGTTTGTTTGTAGCATTGCAGCTTCTAAAACTAAGTTAACCAGCTTTTTTCGGACTGCGCGAGCGTCGTACGATGCCATTTATGGCACCAATTGAACGGGTTACATTTCGCGAGTGTACTAGGTTTCTATAGGTAGTTATTCTGAGTACGGAGGATATATTCCCCCTTCCCCACCCTCTTTACAGTATTCTGTGGAGTCTTACCTTCTTTGCGTTGGTGGGCGTAACGTGCAGTAGTGGCTCGCGGATATCGATGCCCGAGTCGTGGTAGGAGAGCTTCACTAAGTGAGCCGCATCCCCCCGCTCCCCGCGCTCCTCAGGCTCTCCCTCCCCCTCCGCGTCACCCTCCCCCTCTGCGCTGCCCGCACGCTCCTCGACTGATCCCTCCGCGACTGACGCTTCCAGACTTTCCTCTTTGCCGTGATCCGCGCTCGAGGATACCTGCGGCAAATGAAAAATATTTTTTAGAAGTAATCGTAGACGAACTTGTAGCTCTTATTAATGGTTAGGAGCCGGCAACAAATCATTCCACCTTCATTTGCTGATGTCAAGTTACATTATTATTAGACAATAAATAGCACAAGAAAATCAATGAGAATGTTTCGTGCAGCTCCTAAGTTTCAAAGCTTATTCCAGTTCTAAAATGAACCTGATAGCATTTGACAAACCAATGACCATGGTAATAAATAAAGTCTCACCTCACTTCCTTGATCGATGGACATTCTATCCTTGCTCGGGATCGCCCAGTGATGATCGAGTAAAGATTTCCGCCTCTCATCCGTTGTTTGTTGCTATAATTAAAACAATCACATTAAGCATGTCGAATTCGTACTTAACTTGGGCTTGTCAAGCTGTTTTTGTCCATTTTGTGAATAACAAGAATCCTCGCGTAACCTTAGCGGATGAAAACCTCAATACTAAAAAAAGCCGTATGCTGTTGGACGCCCCGTTAGAACGTAAGTTCATTTTGCTTTTCTATTTAAAAAAATACGAATTTCCCGAATGGGATTCAAACCTACGACATCCTGCTTACGACGCGGCTCTGCTACCGCTGACCTTATTGTAATTGACACAGACCTTATTGTTTTGTTCAAAATGTTAAACATTATAAATAATAACAAATGGGTACTCTGCCTCTCTCAGTCTATACTAGAAGAAGAGAGACAGAGACTAACACTTTACCGTCAGGCACACTTCTTCCAGCCTTCTTTATGGCAGAAGTAAACGCCAGAGCCCTGGCTCTGGCGTTCTGGCCTGGTTCTGCCATAAAGAACTCATAAACGTTCTTATAAAAAGTAAGTAGGAACTTATGCTTGTAACGTTGAAAAAAGTAACTGCTTACGTGAATAGGTGTAGGAGTGACCAGGTCGCGATCGAATGCTTTAGGGAATGCGGCTCCTCCTCTTTCCTCCGCGTCGAGAGACGACGGGCGATCTTCAGTTCCCTCTGTTCCCGCGCCCCCCGCCTCCCCGGCCGCCTGTAGCTCAGGGAATGTTTCGTCCTAGTCCATAGAAACTTCTAGTTATAGACAGTTAAAACCACGAAGACGCGCCCCACTATACGATAAATGGCACCATGATCACATCATAACTGCCTCGTTGGTCTAGTGGTTAGCATGTTCGACTGCGGCCGACGAGGTCCCGGGTTCGAGTCCCGGGTCGGGTCATATTTAAGTATTGGGATTTTCTGACAAGAAATTTTCAGTACTAGCCCGGAGTTAGGAAGTTGGCGGTGTTTCACCCCCGTGCCTCGAAGAGCAAGTTAAGCCGTAGGTCACGGTTATTATCAATAACATGATAATACTCGTCAAAGCCGGCCAACCCGCATTGGAGCAGCCTATGAGAGTAGAGGCTTTGATTATATATATAGGAGAGGATATGTTGCATTATACTCAATTATAGTTATACGATGCATTTTGTTAACAAAACATGTAAAACTATGTTTTGACTTTTCTTACTTAATGAAAGCTACGTTATTAGAACGAGACAGGTATATTATGTTATTGCGTGAACGTGTCGCGCAATTGTCATATGACGTCATCACATTTAGCTATTGAAGCCAATTTTTGGTTTCATAAAAATGGCGTCTATTGTGCTTCCGGTGTTTCGGTTGTGACTAATTTGTAAACAGTGGCGATTCCTGGTGGTCAATCTTGGGTTTGCGCTAGTTGATGGTTACTTAGGTATTTTCTCATTAAAATACATTTACCTCATATATCACTGATTAGGGGTAAGTATAGGTTTAATATAAACTATAAGGATTAAATTACCAACATAGTATAGGATTAATACTATGTTGGTAATTTAAACACCTTCGTGAGTATAGCATTGTTTTAGACTAAATTAAAAATTATAATGACTGTTATTGTGAGACGACCTTAAAAGATAGACCTATATGCTGTCGGGGACTTTTTTTAGAACTTTTTGAGAGGAACAATTCAACCATACATTGTTTTCGTGTACCTTTTACCATTTACGCAGCGCACGCCACGGAATCGCAAGCTCTCAGATGAGACCATTTTTTCCGACTTCATTCACATTATTGCAATTTTCGTAGGGATCTTTAATGTTTTTGAAAATAAAATACAGCCTATGCTACTCGTTGATAATGTAGCTTTCTATAGGTGATTTTTTTTTAAAATCGGTTGAGTAGTTTTTGAGTTCCGGCAAAAGCGAGTAGCTCGCAATGCGCAACTTACAGTGCACGCCTTCGGCCCGTAGTGAGCGGGGAGAAAGCGGGCCGACGGAGTTCGAAGATTCTCGCAGTACGAGCCACGTGGCGATGCGGCGCACGTCACAAGTCACAACTCACAACTCACAACCAAGGTGCGAGGTGTCATGGAGCGTGCGTGATTTTAAATAAGTAATTATCGATTAACGCAATCATTTAATTGATAAACTTGTATGTTTTGTTAATGGTATCTATTTCATGTTATAAAATATTAGTATATTACTTATGGATCTAGTATAATTGGTAAGTAACTTATTCATAATTATTGGTATTGCGGCGCAAGCTGCGCAATCTTAGAGGAATCGCCACTGTTTGTAAATATAAACCTATTTTGCTGTAGTTTTATGTAATCAACTATGGTGAATGCTCAGTTGTGGGATGCAATAATAAAACTAAAATAAAACGGCCAGGAATTTCATTTCATAAGTGAGTAACAAAGTCGCCTAGTTTTTCTTTTTGTGGCGAGTATTTTAAGTTATTTCGACTAATTATAGCTTAGCTTCTTGTTTACTGAATCCAAAACACGTCATTTTTTGCGCTGTCCCCAAAAATATAGATTATTTTATTAGTTTTTGTTTGAGCTTATATATAGTGCGGGGATTGTATTGTTTACAAATAAATTGAATATCGATAAAATTAAAACTTCATATTATTCTTACTGTTTCTCACTCTAAGGGGTGGAGAGATGAAATTAAACAGACAGCTTCTACTTATAATATTGCCAAACGCATTTTAGGCTGTAGCGGTGATAACCTAGTGATTAAGACACCCGATCTCCGGTATGGTGTCGCGTGTTCGAAAATTACAGTGTCTATTTAAGTGGTTTTTGGTTGCAAACATATTTTACAACAGTCTAAACACCGCATTATTCATCATAGACAATGGGTGCGTTCCGAAATACACTGAGAGCACTGAAAGTCCCCAGTAAAGAGCACTGCCAGTGCTCGCAGTGCTTATAACGGAACACACACAATATTCTAAGCATAAAACAATCTTATCACCAGTGACAGTGACATATAGTGACATATTAACGACAAGAAAAGACAGAAGTTCAAATACACACTGTGACATTAAATTCATCATCAAATTTTGTAACGGACATCAGACTTTTTACTGAACTCCAAAAATATCTTCGCGAGGAAAGAAATATAACCAGCGCCTAAGGTAGCTAAGTCTTAACAGATCCCTTCATGCAATTATTGTGTATCATTTTAACTAATGTTTTACAATTGTTTCAGATTCCCAAAAAAACATGAATTAAGGCTAAGATGAAAACGGTTTGGCCATAGTCCACCAAGCTGGCAAACACGGGGGCGTTGCATCATGATTATATTTTTACTCATCATTTCACCCAGCCAGCGTCCACTACTGAGTAGGAGCCTCCCCTTGGAATGAGATGGGTTCAGCCATAGTCCACTACGCTGGTCAACAAGAGGGCCTCCGAACGTGATTACCATTTTCCTGAAAAACTTCTGGTCTGAATAGAAATAAACCATTTTTAAAATCAGTCTACTTTTATTATTCATATTATGTATCACATTCAGTAACATTTTTTCCATAATATCTAGGTATTCTAACTAATATTATGAAACAGTTTTGTTTGTAAGGTTGACATGAACTAATAATATAAATCTATACTAATATTATAAATGCGAAAGTTTGAAATGTATGGATGGATGTTTGTTACTCAATCACGCCTGAACTGATCTGTATGAAAATTGGGACAGAGATAGATTATAGTCTGGAATAACACATAGGCTAACACACCAAAAAACCTCAAGTCACGCGAACGGAGTCGCGGGCATCAGCTAGTTCATTATAAAATACAAATACTAGTTTTTCAGAATATTATGTTTGAGTAAGTAATTATTTATCATGTATATTTTTGTTGTAATTTTATATTATCGATTATTTAAGTATCGATACTCCAGCCCTAGTGCTCGCTTAGGCTCCGCCCAATACGCCGTTTTTATGTGACCGGAACCTTCAAAATAAATTTTATATTTCATATCCTCCCCTATAATATATATAATCAAAGAGTAGAGGCCTGTGCCCACTGCCCAGCCAACTCTACAGCCCATTAACGTCCCACTGCTGATGTGCCCAGCAGTAGGACGTTAATGGGCTGTAGTAGTAAATTTAAATTTAACAATTTTGAAAAGAATACTCATTGATAAATTGTAATTTGAACTTACTTTGACTAGAAGAGAATCCTTGCCGGGCGAATGATCAGTTTTATTCATGTAGTAGATTTCAGCTGTCTCGGTTCTGCAATTCAAAGGAGATACTTAAAAAAAGACTGAAACATGCGTGATAAAAAGTTAATTAATTACTACTTTAAAGCATTCAAATTGCATTAGCTTTGCTGTAAACATGTTAATTCAACTGTATACTAAGGCTTCGAATTAATTGAATATTGGACATGTAAAAACACTTCAGACGAAAACACACCCAAATGAAAAACTTTGTTGGGGTTACCAGTATCTGTGCCCAGCACCAACAAAAATATTATGTTTATATTACATACTCCATGAGCGCGATGACACCGTACGACTCAAGCCCGTACCTTAACTTCAGCAAAAGTTATAAGATTATCTCACTTGTGTGCGTTGTGGTCGGGGCCGTGCGTACGCATGTTGTGCGATGTCGTAGATGATGGCCGCGTTGACGACGTACTCCATTGGCGGTATGACGCTATTCGACTCAAGCCCGTACCAAATCACCAGCTGAAGCTATATAAGATTATCTCACTTGTGTGCGTCGTTGTGGTCGGGGCCGTGCGTGCGCATGTGTGCGATGTCGTAGAAGATGGCCGCGTTGACGACGTACTCCATGGGCGCGATGACGCCGTACGACTCGGGCCCGTGCTCCATCACCAATGTGTCCGATACGTTCGGGTCGAACATCACTGCATTTGGGGTTACTAGCAATACACCGGATACGACGCCCTACAACAAGAACGTTATTCTTATTTTGATACATAGTCCTTTTGAAGGAATATGCTTACTTAAGAATCCGTAAAATTATAACAACTATTGCCCACATTTTGGCGCTTGAAGGCAAAAAAATTTAACTCCGCAGGTCTTAATGATATTGAAAAATGTTTTGTCGCGTTTGGAAATCATTTAAAATAGTTTTCAATACGTAAGCGTTGCTTGGTCATATTTACCTGGCCGTCAGTTATGTGCCGAACGTTGATTTTGAGGAATCGCTGAGGATTGCTGCTGCTGGCTGGCGTGTCCGGCGACACGGGCCGCAGGTTATCGAGGAGTTCTGCAAACATCATAACCAAAGTAGAGTACCACCTACACACTTAGCTCATCAGTTATCACGACTACAGAAATATATTAAGTTGAATAGTCCTAAAGTTTTTCACAACACTTTCAACAAGATTTTTCGAACGTAGTTTTGAAACCAAAATTCAACAAGATTATTTAAGTATTTTTATTTTTAAAACATGATTTTTTATTGTTAAATATAAACGCAGCGACAGGATACTTCAACAGTGCTATTGAGTCAAATTGTAGCAGTATTGTTTTCAGATACAGCTGAAATAAAACTGAGTCACAATAGGTATCATATTTTTCTTAAAGCACGTGAAATGGTGCGTCGTTCAATATAATCATTGAACAGATAAAAAGATCTTACTCATAAAAAAGACAACAACAGAAATAAGCTTTGTTTACATCTCATATTATTTTCGATAAAGCCAAACACAGCTATCGGTTATAAACTTTCTGCCCTACGTTTTGATAGTCAATATCAAATCGATATTGCTGCATTTTCTTTGTTAAGTATTTTATATGCCGAGTTTCTTATGGACTAATTTTAATTTTAATGGGCTCCTTATCCGCAAAGAGCTTTATGAAAGGGACAGCAATACAATAAGTCCTGGCATTTTTGTTTAGTAATTGTGCACAACAAAATTAAATAGCCACATATCTTAGCATTATGCATCACTGACTTCGCGATGATGTCTTCACGAAATAAACAAAAATAGTTCTTATTCATACTTAACTACGTAAATAAGTTTTTATAATAATTAAATGTACATCTTTAAAATCCTTGAGGTATTAATCAGTTTTTGTTATTAAATTAATCTAAATAAAACTGATATAAATGACGGTGTGGAAATACCGAATAAAATGTTGGAATGTCTTCGCACGTTAATTAAAATTTAATATGTAGATATTAAGAATTCAATTTTGAACGAAAGAAAATAATCCATCAAAAAAGCAAGTTCTTCTGTCTCGTTAAAACGATTTGTTGGACTGAAATCTTTATAATCTCCTATTTATTACCAAATAAAATAATGTCACATATAAATAACTGACACATATAAATGACTTGAATTTTGCAGCCTATGAACTAAGCTGGAGGAAGTAAAGTAATGGATTACAATAATAATTTATATAATACCTACTTCAGTTTATTCAGCTTTAGTACCGTGCCATTTATAACGACACTAGCTGATGCCTGCGACTTCATCCGCGTGGAATAATTTTTTTTAAATTCCCACGGGAACTCCTCAATTTTCCGGGATAAAAAGTAGCCTATGTCACTCAAATTTCATTTCATTTTTTAAACGTAGTTTGTAAACCAAGTTTCATGCATATAACTTGAGAAATGACGAAGTTTCATACAAACTTTCAACCCCTATTTCACCCTCTTAGGGGTGGAATTTTCAAAAATCCTTTCTTAGCGGATGCCTACGTTATAATAGCTATCTGAGTGCAAAATTTCAGCCCGATCCGACCAGTGGTTAGAGCTGTGCGTTGATAGATCAGTCAGTCAGTCAGTCAGTCAGTCAGTCACCTTTGCCTTTTATATATTTAGAAGAAGAAGATTATGGATATATGGATTATGGATATATTTACAATAATAGGAACGTATGGTAATATTATGTACACGGCGAATATATTTCCTTAGCCTTTAGAATTAGAACATCATGGTAAACATCATGGTAAGTTTGTTAATTGATTTTCAAGTATCAAGATCTTAAACCTATATCAGTTGAAGCAATATTTCTATGCTTTTAATTGTAAACAGTTCAATATCGGTAAAGTAGTGGTTCTTGCGTGATAAGCGCACTTGCAAACTGTTATAGTTTATATTAGCAGCTAATATTAGTCACCTTTTTCCTGTGCGGGCTCGCTGGGTGCACCTTGCGTTGATTCCGATGTGTTATCACCGCTCTCAGACGGCCCATCTGAGTCCTTATCGCCATCTGAAGCCAATCAAAACATTCTTATCAGGGTCGTATACCGCTTTTTATACAACAAGGCCAAATCTACATATAATAAACTAATTGACCAGCCTTGGCTTCGATCAGTTGGAATTTCTGTCTTAATAAATTAAATTCATATTCAGCTTAAATAATAAAAAAATGCATATAGCATTTTTTATTATGCAACTAGCTGTTGCCCGCGACTTGGTCCGCGTGGATTAAATTCCCGCGGGAACTCTCTAATTTTCCGGGATAAAAAGTAGCCTATGTTCCAGACAATAATCTATCTCTGTGCCAAATTTCATCCAGATTCGTTCAGCTGTTCTGGCGTGATTGAGTAACAAACATCCATCCATCCATCCAAACCTTTGATTTAAAATATTAGTATACTGTATTATTAGTCAGTAAGTTTGTTTCTCCTTTTATATTTAGACTAGCTGACGCCCGCGACTTCGTCCGCGTGGTTCAAGATTTTCCCGCTTTTCTGTTGAAATTTTTCCTGAATTTTCTTTGCTATAAACCTCACGGAGTCCGAGACCTTTCCAACGAATGCAAAACCGTGGAAATCGGTTCGTGCGTTCTGGAGTTATAGCGTCAGGAAGGAAAACCCGACTTATTTTTATATATTAGACTAGCTGATTCCCGCGACTTCGTCCGCGTGGATTGAGGTTTTTCGGTTCCTATCTCTCAAGTTAGATCGAACTGCACATGGTGTGCGAATTTTATTATAATCGGTTAAGTGGTTTAGAAGTCCATTGAGGACAAACATTGTGACACGAGATTTATATATATTAAGATTTGTATGAACAGTCGTTCACAGCTAACAACTGTAGCTACCAATTATAATAATTGCATAAATTAAAATGACGTTTACCTACTGCGTTGTCACGAAATAGGTTTTACAATCATAAAACAACTTATGAATAATTAAGCTTGGTTTTGCCTTTTTTCGAAATCTGGTAGGATAACCCTCTGTTTGCCTAGTTTAAAAAGTTTTATGGCCGTCTCTTATCTTTGTATCCTACAAGCTAACTTTGTGGCAAATTTTGTTGAAGTTTGTTGACAAGAGGCATAAAGAAATAACAAATAAACAAACGAACCGGCACATTTCGCATTCCTATTAGATGTACCTATCATTATTTTTATGTTTGACATTAGGTAATGCCTATTTCCTCTATGCAATTACAAATAAATACTATATTTAGGTATGTAAATTAGCGACATAACACACCGTGATACCAGCGCTTCAGGAACTCGAAACTGAACATTCTTGAACAGCTGCACTCACACAATGTCCATCATATCGGTAGGTACACTTATCGCGCGAGATAAAACAGTCATATCGCTTCAATTAGGGACACATTGCTCGTTAGAAAAAGGTACTCACGAGCAATTAAGGAATGCGGGCCAATTTGACTTTTGTCTGAATGAAAATAGACGTGAAATGGCGCGACCGCGCTTGCAAGATGCCGGCAACGACTGTTCGTTGTTGTAATTTTGTTTGTCGTGCAAATAGAAAAACTGTTTCGTCACGTGTGACGTGGTCGTGAAAAATATTTCTTTATTTGCACGACGCAGCCAAGTTCCGCTGGAAGTTGGTTAATTAAGGTTATGTTTTATTCTTGCTGTCATTTACATTCCTGTGTTAAAAGGAAGACTAAAAGTAAACAAAGGCAGATATTTTTTTTACTTTATTCTAGTATCTTTGGACATATTTTTAAGCGCAATACAGCTTTCAAGTAGCGTATCTATTCCTATTTCAAAGCGCAAAAAAAATTCAGTTTCACGTAAACTGCCAGTAAAAGTAAATTCAACTTTAGTTACCCGCGACTTCTTCTGGCTTACCTATTCATGTGCCTCGGTCTTGCTGACAACCGCTAACCAATCTTAAATCTTTAAGCCATTATTTTAACTAAAATCTTCATTGAGCTTATATTGTAAATTGTAATTGTAATTTACAATTTACGCCGGGGCGGGTCAGCTAGTGTACCTATACCTATTACCTATAAGATAATACTCGTATATAACATGTGTACATGTTTGTGTACATATTTGAATCGAAGATGATAAGCATTACAAATAACTCGAGAGGATAATGTTTATCGAAGATAAAATATTTATACATTTTTGATATTTGCTTTAGTCAAAATATTGGCACATTAAGAGCAAAACTTTAATAATTCTTATTAACATTATAATTGGAGCATTCTTGCTTTCATTGATGAACCACAAAGATGCCTAACAATTTTACTTAAATTCTTACTAAATTCATTGGAATGATTCAATTTAAACCGTTTAAGTTCTTACCATCGTTAGCGGTATTGGTGAAACATCAACCCAAGGCCATTTTCGCAAGGCATTTTCTCATTCTAGTGATTGGTCACGGTATGACTTGTCTATCAAACTCAGAAGCCGCTGTTTGCTAATGTATACAGCATTGGAGGGGCTTGAAAACTATGAAGGCCGTAGATTGAACACACAATCAGACAAATTTTGAGGAAGCGAAATAAAAGCGCTTCAAAACCTTAATAAATAAGAAACCTTAAATTATTACATTAACATGACATTTTATAGCTTAAATGACTTTTTCAATCGTGACAAAACTAGACTTTATAAATTTAAAAATTAACTTTGTTATATAATTTTGATATATATAATAATAGAAATAGAAATAAAATAATAACCATAATCTGTTTATACTAATTAACAATCTGTACCAATTATGAATTGTCTGAATCAAATGTAAATATTATGACTTTATATTAAATACCTAAGCTTAATATATCGTATGCCTGTTAGAGGTAGACTGTTTCTACTATGTAAAATTATTTTAAGATCTTCAACTATGTAAAAGTCAAACGATTTAATAGATGAAATGAAATGAAGATCTTTCATAAAATATTCATATTAGGTATATTATTAATGCGACAGTGTGTTCGTCCGCATGTTACCTTTACACGGCCAATGTGTCAAACCAAGTTTGCAAAGGTACAGGGGTAGGTTGCATCCTGGGGCCGGACAAATACTAATTTTTTATCCCGGAAAATCAATGGGAGTTCCCTCAGGATTTTAAAAACCTTAATCCACCTGGACGAAGTCGCGGGCCCCATTAAGTCATTTTCAAATGACAAATGTAGAGTTTTATTTTATTAATTCAAGCGGTGTTCCCAATTTTATTCTACTGAGGTCTGAGCGCACTCTAAAATAATATAAAAAATAGCATTATGTATTCAGTGAATTATCACTACTAATATTTCAACAGGCGCTATTAAATTAATTGGCAATGAAGAGTCGGCACTAGCTGTGTTAAATGGAGAAACTAGATTAGTTTTACAAAGATTCGGATTTTCTGAAAAGGATTTTCAGAAATTCGCCGAGCGGGTCAACATAAACCTGCATCATTTAGGTCCACAGTTAAAAAAGCAGTAGGTATAATGTCATACCGAGTAAGGTCTCAGTTTAAAATGTATCAAGCAATGATATTTTACGTATAAAAATAAGTAGACAACTAAGTTAAGAGGTAATTAAAACATCTCGCTGTTATTTCGCCAATTACGGTGAGCTGACCTCACTGACTGTTTGCAATGGAAACTGATTTCATACGCCATTTAATATGAAAGTAGCATATCTATGGTTAAATATCATTGGTATCAACACAGTATAATCGCTCACCTTTCCTCTTATCCGGAACGAGCAGCGTCTGTCCGGGGAAGATGAACTGCGTGGCGAGGCGGTTGAGTTTCGTCAGCTCGGACGGCGTGGTATCAAAGCGGGCCGCCAGCGACGTCAGCGTGTCACGATCTCGCACCTATGACAATGAATTATCGCAGTTTGTAAGCCTAGAGTTAAGACCCGGCTGTCGAGTTTTTCAGCGTTACGTGCATTTTAATAAATTAAATTTAAGTACTTAGGGTACGTTCGCACTGCGAAAAACATTCGCGCGAATTTTATTCCGCGATTTATATTTACGGATTTCATCTACTTCGAATGCGGTGAGCGTCATACAACTAACTCTGTGCAGCATAAAACATTCGCGCGAATACAATTCTTACCGCACTGCGTGAAATTATATCAAACCAGCGATTTTATTTTCGCGCGATTTTTATTCGCAAGTGCGTACACCTCCATATATGATTTCTTGTGTTACAGAATTGTGAAAACAAATCGCGCAAATATTTTTCGCAGTGTGAAGGTAGCCTTTTACACTTTTACTTACAGCACGACTACAGTCCACATTAGGGATGTTATGGATATGATATTTCGGATCTGGATACGGATATGGATATAGGAATAAAATTATATCGGTTTCGGATACGGTTACGGATATGTAATCATTTCGGATTATCCGTTACTTTCGGATAGATTCGGTTACGGATATCTATATTAACTTGATAAAATAATGTCCAAATTAAACTCGACTTTGGTCGAATTTTCCTGTAGAAATCAATTTAATACTTAACACAAGACTTTCTTAAATTAAGTATCAACTCAACTAACTAGTTATGAAAGAGGTTATATTATGACTAGAAATAACAAACAAACTGCAAGATTCACGTGGCGCGCGAGCGGTGAAACAAAAACCTGTCGAAACATGTAGTTTTATTTAGACTTCGCCCTTTTACGAAACTATCCGAAACTTGTGAAACGGATACAGTTACGGTTACGGATACATTTTTATTTCGGATATCCGATAGTTTCGGTTACGGTTACGGAGCTCCATAACATCCCTGGTCCACATACCATAAGTAATCACAAAGTCATGCTAATGGGACTTTGCATGGTCTATAATTAACTGCACTCGCAGTAGGTACACACTACACAGTACTAAAAAGCTATGGCGAATCGCGGTCTAACTAACCCGCGAAAGATTAAAAAAAAAGGGTTTTCTCAGAATGAGAAAGGTTTTGACCATAGTCAACCACGCTGCCCAAGTGCGTATTGGCATACTATACACACGCCTTGAGAACATTTTGAAGAACTCTCGGGCACATGCTTCCTCACTATGTTTTGCTGATATTTAATTTCTCAAAATGTACATAATAACTTCGAAAAGTTGTGAGAGGTGCGTACCTGGGGTCGAACCCCCGACCACCCGAATAGGAAGCCGTGTCTAAATCAGCCGACTATCACCACTTCGCGATCGTATCATGGGTTAAACCGTTAAAGAATACAAAGGGACCGTGACGACTGTGTTTTTAAACGCGCGGGCCGCGGAGGCGAGGTAAGGCCGAATTCAGACCTTCAAAGTTCGATCACCCCTCTACGTACGGACTGGGTCAACGTTGAAACAAGCGCATTCAACTGATTTATGCAGTCGCCGCTAAAGCTCACAATACGGTCGCTACAGCAAATAACTATTATTTAACTAGCTGATGCCCGCGACTCCGTCCGCGTGGTTGAGGTTTTTTGGTTACCCCGGGAATTCTTTAATTTTCCTGGATAAAAAGTAGCTTATGTGTTATTCCAGACTATAATCTATATCTGTGCCAAATTTCATCCAGATCCGTTCAGCTGTTCTGGCGTGATTGAGTAACAAACATGCATTTGAGGTTATTTTGGTTCCCGCGGGATCTCTTAAATTTACCGGGATAAAAGTAACCTATGTGTTATTCCAGACTATAATCTATCTCTGTGCCAAATTTCATCCAGATCCATTGAGCCGTTCTGGCGTGAAAGAGTATCAAACATCCATACATCCATACATACAAACATTCGCGTTAATAATATTAGTAAGGATCTAGGGTCAAAGCACCTTTTAAATACGAGGAGCGCATCGAACTAAGAAGACTCTGGCATAAATGATCCCAAATGCAGTTCTATGACATTAATCTTTTAACTTATAACGAATATCAGTTACTCAATGCCTTTTGAATATGGACATTTGGTGATAATTATAACGGAATTAATAATTATTAATTGGGTAATTACTAATCAGAAACCTGTACATGTAATAAAAAGTGTACCTATAGCTGTCCAACCATTTATTTTACTTTTGGCAGTTCGATTCAATAATGTTCTAATGCGTTACTGATTCGATTTTTGATAACAATCGACTTTCTTTATGAAGAAGTTTTTATCGATTTGAAACATTTATACGAGTATTATCTTTGCTCAACCTTTTTTTATTGTTTTATAAACATTCCCAAGCCTTTAAATGACTCAATATATTAAGAGGATCGTCTAGTTGTAAATTTTCATACAAAAGGCGATAACGTTTTTCTTCCCGTAAATGTTGCCCAATTTTCATAATTTTTAGAAATGTTGCAGATACAATGAAGAACTATGCTCGTACGTTTTAATTTTAAAGAAATATTGCTTATGTTAAAAGTTATTAGCGTCTAAATATCCATATTTTTGACCTAAAAACTTCCTCGAGTATTTTAATTTTTTAAAATTTAACTCAACTAAAATACTAAAAAAATAAAACGTACGAGCCTAGATTAAGGTGTAATGAATCTAATGAGACCAAAATTGTCTAATTTCGTAAACGTTTGGGGGGGTAAAAACGTTATCACCCGAAACAATATTTCAAGAATAAAATGTAGGCATATGCATGGACTTGCAACTCTCTCTATCGAACGATACGGAGAAGGCAGCGAAGCGTTGTGAAACAGATAGCATTATTGAAAATACCTACTCGCGTCGCGTTTCGTCACTAGACGATAGTCTTAATGTATATTGTATGTATTAAAATAAATCATTTATATACAACAGTACAGTAAATGGACATGAATTCGTCAGGTCATAGAAATCATCCATCGCCAAAGATGTATGGTGCATAAAGGACTACCAAGAAAGCTAGTGTTAGTAATACGTACTATATACGTCATTGTTTTGATGGGTGTCGGTGGGGTTTTCTTGATCTGTTCATCTTCATCTGCAACAAAGAATAACAAATATTGAGAAAAGTCACATCACATACTAAATTAAGAATTTACAAAAATCCCCTACACATTGAAACGAGCTCTTAAACCTAGAAGATATTTTTAACCTGATTATCCTCAAACGGCTGAGCCGATTTTCTTGAATCACAGCTAAGAACATGCTTAATTAATTCACCTTGTAAATAAATAAACTAAATCAAAATCGGTTCATCCGTTTAGGAGCTACTATACCACAGACAGATACACATGTGAACCTCATAATTTATAACTAACACCCTTCTGTTTGCGTCGGGGGTTAAAAATAAGCATTCATCAACATCACAAAACCCTGGGAGCGTCTACTGTTATACATGTAGGTCTTCCAAACCGGGTCCACAGCCTTTCTCCTTGATCCTACAGCCTTCTTAAACCTTTATATCATCGGTAGTCGGTACGCTCCAGGGTGCTGGAAGGCCTCCCATACTGCGAGGGCGAAAGTCCAAGAGTATAGAACGCACACTTGAAGAAAGTTCAGTGGATAACCGAGATATACTTAATACGAAATGATTAGAACTTTTTATTACAAGATGGGATTATTTACAGATTTACTTTTTATTTAAAGACTAGACGACAATCATGTCTTATGGAAAACAATTATGAACAATTTTATACGTATACAAAATGGCGATTGACATGGCAATTATTATTATGTAAACTGTATACCCTATGGAATTATTCAGACTTAAAAATTCGTAGGTACATCTCTATTATCATTCACATGGTCACAAAAGCTCACGATACCTTGAGGTAGCTTAATATTTAATAAATGTTTAAAAAAACTTATTTTTCAATACAGTTGTCAAACATGGCGCACTTTCAGAGGCTGTAGTTATGATTCGAAAATTGAATCTTTCGCATAGGCATCTTACTTTTACACGGTCGTGACTTACTTTTACAAGCTCGACACTTACTTTTGCAGTTTAGTTTTAAATTTTCCAAGTCAATTAAAAAAGTTTAGTAGCAAGGAGTTTTCATACATAGAATATAATCGGATAGGCTTTTTACGAGGAAAAATAAATGAATCCGTACGTTTTAGCATTGAATTTCCAAAATTCTTTTAAATGGTTGTTGATTATATTTAATTACCAGTTTTAATTTAATTATTTTCAACATTTGACAAAAATCGAATAGGCTGTATACGCGTAGGTACGAACCCGTAGCCTAGTTTCGTTGAAAAAAAAAAATATGTCCAGGTGTAAATACGCGCCATTTGCTGAAATTTTTTATTTTTTAAGTGATAAATTGATTATATTTTTGTTAATATGAGTTCTAGTACTAATGATGAAATGGAATTAACTCCACCAGATATTTTATCTGAGGCGAAAACTGCGCAAGATGGAATTTTGCCCCCAAAATCTCGAGAAAGATATATGACGGCTTACAATAATTTTATTTCATGGAAAAAACATAAAAAAAACTAAGTCATTCTCAGAAAATGTTTTGTTAGCTTATTTTCATGAATTGAGTGGAAAATATAAACCATCTACATTGTGGTCAAGTTATTCCATGTTAAAAACTATCTCAATTTTCAGAATTAATTACTATGTACGTATGTATGTTGAAATAAACTTGTAATTCTTTGATTTGTTTATTACTATTTCCCACAACTGTATTGAAAAACGTCGTGTGATACACGGGTGTGAAGGTTATTGCAAACTCGTGACATTAAAAACCCTCACCTTCGGCTCGGGCTTATTAATGACAGCTCGTTTGCAATAACCTACTTTCCACCCTTGTATCACAATATACTATTATTAGTTCTTCTGAGGTTCATATAAACGACGCATGCCCAGCACTGATCGTCCATCGGTTAAGCGACGATAACGATTGTAAATTACCATACGTGGGTAATACAAATTGTATATTATAACCGCTAAAGGTTAAGTCACCGTTCACTGCTGGTAAGGATTTAATGAAATCACCCATTTGCCATCAAAAGAGAAGGTGATAGAAAGCCATCGTCCATCAATATCAATAATCAATAAAAATCAATAATCAATTCATCAATATCAATATCAATAATCAATAAATATTAAAAATGCGAAAGTTTGGATGGATGAATGGATGGATGTTTATTACTAAACTAGCTGATGCCCGCGACTTCGTCCGCGTGAATTGAGGTTTTTCGGTTCCCGCGGGAACTCTTTAATTTTCCGGGATAAAAAGTAGCCTATGTGCTATTCCAGACTATAATCTATCTCTGTGCCAAATTTCATCCAGATCCGTTCATCCGTTGGAGCGTGATTGAGTAACAAACATACATCCATACATCCAAACTTTCGCATCTATACTTATAATAAAACTGTAACAGGTCCAATTCTGTACATTGAAGATATTTTGAAAATTTTTTTTGGAGGGCACTCATTATTCGATACTGAAGCCAAATCTGTAATTTTTTTCATTTTTGTCTGTCTGTCTGTCTGTCTGTCTGTCTGTCTGTCTGTATCTTGGCCGCGCATCACGCCGAAACTACTGAATGAATTCAAACGAAACTTGGCACGATTTGAGCCTATACCACGAGGTAGGACATAGGATACTTTTTATCCCGAAATTCTACCCCCGAAGGGGTGAAATAGGGGTTGAAAGTTTGTATGAAAGTCCTTAATTTCTCAAGTTATAGCCATGAAACTTGATATATGAGCTGCGGGTTGAAAATGGAGACATACGTGTTTCACAGTTTTTGAAAATTCGACCCCCAAAAGGGTGAAATAGGGGATGAAAGTTGGTATGAAAGTCCTTGGTTTCTCAAGATGTTTTACAAGTTATAGTAACGAAACTTTTTATTTTGGCTTACGGTAAAAAATAAAGAAGTACGTGTGTCACAGTTTTTCAAAATTCCACCCCTAAGGGGGTGAAATAGGGGGTGAAAGTTTGTATGAAAGTCCGTCATTTCTCAAGTTATATCGATTAAACTTGGTATACAAGCTACTGGTTGAAAATGAAGAAATAAGTGTTTCACAGTTTTTGTAACTTTTACCCCCGAAGGGGTGAAATAGGGGTTGAAAGTTTGTATGAAAGTCCTTCATTTCTCAAGTTATAGCCATGAAACTTGGTATATGAGCTGCGGGTTAAAAATGAAGACATACGTGTTTCACAGTTTTTCAAAATTTCACCCTCAAAGGGGTGAAATAGGGGTTGAAAGTTTGTATGAAAGTCCTTCATTTCTCAAGTTATATCGATGAAACTTGGTATACAAGCTACCGGTTAAAAATGAAGAAATACGTGTTTCACAGTTTTCGTAAATTTTACCCCCGAAGGGGTGAAATAGGGGTTGAAAGTTTGTATGAAAGTCCTTCATTTCTCAAGTTATATCCATGAAACTTGGTATATGAGCAGCGGGTTAGAAATGAAAACACACGTGTTTCACAGTTTTTCAAAATTCCACCCCCAAAGGGGTGAAATAGAGGTTGAAAGTTTGTATAAAAGTCCGTCATTTCTCAAGTTATTTCGATGAAACTTGGTATATCTACGCGGACGAAGTCGCGGGCATCAGCTAGTTTATAATATTTATATTTGATCACGCCAAAACGGCTGAACGGATCTGTATGAAATTTGGCACAGAGATCGATTATAGTGTGGATTAGCACATAGGCTATCCCGGAAAATTAAGGAGTTCCTGCGGGAACCAAAAACCCTCAATCCACGCGGACAAAGTCGCGGGCATCAGCTAGTCGTCAATGAATATGATTGATTTGGTGATGCGAACGATTAGGAGTCCAATACGAAAGCAATTAGTCCATACCCAAATCGCAGCTAAAGGTCAGCTAGGCGGTTGATTTAAAGCTAAGGGTCGATTCACACTGACGAACGCTAACATACCTAGCATTCAGTAGTATATTGACCTGTCTCCACAACAGAACACAAATGTCGGTGATCGACGACAATGAAGCGATACGTTCCTCGCGAATTATGAAAGATGGCCGCAGACGCATCGCATCCGAGCAAAATTTTTTTTTAACCTGAAGCCATATAAACAAATCGCATTCAGTGTAACATCCTATCGTTTTGTGACCGTCGCTTCACGTTTTGTGTGTGTGGGCCGCTCATTATGAAAGAGCAGTTCCTATCCGCGGAGATATCCCGCCCACAGAGAGTTTTTTTACCTGAAACCACTCGTACAAATCGTAATGCCGTATGGTGTCCCGTTGTTTAGTGATCGTCGCGTCACGATTTGTGTGTGTGGCTTTAGGACTACAATTATTGGCAGTGACGCAAATCAATATCGCTACTATGTTGCTAATGTTTGCCTTGCCTCGGACACGCTGCATAATAGAGGCGGGTGAGTTGGCAGGCTCAACTGAATAAACGTTTCAACTTTCATGATGGACGGAAATGGACATCGTTTTCCGATTTATTTTTGTATTCCACGTTTGTTTATGCTGTTAGTCATGATTAAATAATTGGTGGATTGCGGAAAAGCTAGATCGTAGCTACAGTCTTAAATAAAATTGTAATTTGATGATTTTATGGTATTATTCTCCAATATAGTTACGTCGCGCGTCGGTCAATCAGATACGATTACGATGATCAGTTCCGGCATTTTATAGTAATATATCGATGATCGTAATCGACCACTAGAAAATGTTGAAAAAAGGACATAACAAACTGCCATAGCTATGAGTAGGTACATCGTCGATACATTAAACCGATAGATGTCCCTTGTCCACTACTGTAGGTACTCTTGAAGGAAAATCCGTGCTCCGCAATCTTGCGTCGTTTGTGGTCAATGTCTTTCAACAAACAGGTAAGTTCCACCAACAATCGTTTTCAGGTGCCATGCCGGTTCATCATTCCTATGACTCCGATACTTTGGCTTAGCAACTCATGCAATTTCTACGGATCTCTTCATTTTTGGTTTTACGGTAATTGCTGGCGAGTTCTAAAGAAACCCAAATTCAACGTAGGTAGTCATTGTTTACGGCGCTGTTAGTGCAATAAATGAAATAACCTGCACTTGTCTTGGCACTGTACCTACAGAAACAAGCAAAATAGCATGCGATGCCAAATAGGTCATTTGCGGACTTATACCACTTAATACTTGACATACTTACTCCCAATAAAAAAAATTCAATCCTCGATAGCATTCTGCAGAGGTCAAAACAGTAGGCACGCAGAGGTCAAATTTTTCTTTAAAGAAAAGGGAAATGTGCCCAAAAGATGTTTCAGCCAAAGTAATACTTTGTCTTTCTCTAAATTATAACAGTACGTGCTCTAAACTTCTCTTCTCTGCGCTTCAAGTATCATTTATATTGTCTCCCGTAGAAGGTTTATACGAAAGTATTCAGATCTGTACCTAGAGCACAGATAGGGCATGCGCTAAGCGTAACCTGGGTGAGTATATAGGGGCCATACCACAGAATAGTGGCCATACTGTCAACGCTTAAAGCCATATTGTTTCATTATCTTCCGTGTTTTAGAATAATTATACTCCTTATTTTAGGAACGTCAAGGTACGTGTTATGAAACTGACATTTTGAGTAATATTGTTTAAATATTGCCTTAAGCGTTGGCAATATGGCCCCTGTACTGGTCTACTATACTTTGGTAAACTTTATAAGTGTCAGATTAAGTGAGTCACATAAATGCGTTGTCCATATATGTAACACGTCAATATTACAACGTTTTATCAATATGTTAAACTCATTAATGCGCTGAAGTTAAACGAATTGATATGTCCTCTAAAAATGATTTCGCACGGCAATATTTCTTAAGTGACAAAGAGGTTGTAAAAAATATCGCGACGGTAATAAAACCGTCACGGACAAAGTTGATATGCTTATTCACAATAATTTCCTTTTCAAAAATAATGCATAGGTACTACCTATAGTATCTACAATAGTCTGTCAGTCAGTCTCTGAGGCCCGTTTGCAGAATCGCCGGGTTATCCTTTTAACCCACAGATAGCAGCTACTTTGACAGAATTTGTATAAAACTTCTGCCAACATTTCAAATTAATTCCTGAGTTAAAAGTAACCAGGCGTGTCCACTAGCGGGCCTTACTCTTTGACATCACCGCTGTACCGATCTTGTCGTTTCGTATAGCTAGTGTATGCTTGCAAAAGCATCCTACAGGTCGATTGTTGAAAAGAAACATCAATCATTGCTACAATTTCAATCGGTGAAGTTTGTAATGGCATTCTTGCTGCTAAAATCTGCACATATACCAGATTTAGTCAGAACTCCTATTTGCCAAGATCTTCTTTATCATTTAATAAATTGGTAAACAAGAATACCAAGCTAGATTTCTTTTGCACCACGGCCACCTCCATGCGTAGGATTCTAGCCAGTGAATTCTTTGACTCTCACTGCCTGAGTTGAAGTGGTTTGCTGGCTAGTAATCTAAATAATCAATAATTTCTAAAATAACCCAAATATTAGCTTATTCTGGTTCTTAACTATAAGCTTTTTATATTTTATTTAAGTACTTCCTATGTAGCATATATTAATATTTACTTTTTCAACCTTTGCGAGCCATTTCTATCTCATGTTTTACAAATTTTATGTGTGAAAAACTGTAATTGGCGTTATACTTATTCCTTATTTATCTATCCACTTTTGTTGTAGCTGTAAGTTTTCTGTTCAAAATAAAAAATAAAAAAAATATAATAAAATGCATTGTAACCAATGGTAAAAGAGAATCAGCCAACTCATCATCGAATCAACTCTTCTCTGTAGATTTAAATAGAGAAGAGTTTCTTTCGAATGTTATCATCATTGTTATACTGTTTACCGCAATCCGCGGTAGGTTCACTCGACGATTCGAAAGCACTTTTAATAAGTTTATTTGAATAAAAAAAAATGAGTTTGAGTTTTCAATCGACCATGCAGTTGCAGCATTTCCAGACTCTGGAATAAATGTATCCTGGGTCCGGAATCCGGATAGATGATACATTTTATGGGAAAACCATGGGGGGTTTGGGTTTAAAACCTAACTTAGACGAAGTCGAGATTATAAGCTTTGAAAGGTAAAATACAGATTGAGCTAAAAAGACACTTGTAGGTACGTAATTAATATAATTAAGTCTACATGCTTGAGCCTAAAATTATACGGTTTCGTTGGTAATTCTGTTCATGACATCAGTGTTGCTCTCCATCTGGATATTCCTCCTAAATAAACTCGTTAGTCATGGCCGAAGTCATAAATCATCATTGAATTAAATCGCTATAACAACCAGCCTAATTCCGCCACTGAAAACGCTTGACGACATTAATAGCGCACTTGGATTCGTAGACACCAGACATATTATAAAGTAAAATAAAGTATCTCCTTGCTAGCAAAAATAGGTATTATGAATCCACCTGGAAGTTCTTATTTTATAATATTATCCGGAAGTAAAATCATAAATCGTTATACAATAACCATTGAATTTTGAGTCATATTACCATTTACTAAGATCTACCTATAGTTCTTCTCTTAAGAATTGCCAACTATAGTCTTGTAACCCTTAGTTGAATTGTATGGGAGACAAGGTGTTTAGGTGTTTCTCGTAGAAATGCGTAAGCGACACTCTAATATGCACAATGCATAGGACGAGCGATGACGAACTTTCATTGAAACCATCGACCATACAACTAATTGGTTGTGTGGTCGATGATTGAAACCGAGTTATAAGTTAAAAGTCAAAGAGCGTCGCTTACAGAGTTTTTTCAAAAAGTTTTCTGCTATATAATTATCTTTGAAATCAGGTAATGAAAGTAAGATGCACGATCAAGCTGGTGTTTTCGATATGTTTACAACAACAACTTTTTTTTTAACAACTTATAGGCATAATAAAATATGTGATTTGAAAAGGATCTCTAGGTTTCTCCAAATGCATCCAGTCCATATGCAGAACTTCAATTATACCTATCCACATAATTAATAAGTAGACTTAGTTAAAAACTCTTGATTTACTTAAATTTTATTTTATTTATTGAGGAAAACCAACAATATATGTACCAACAAATAAATGATAATATGTATGTTATAACATATAAGATGGATGACTTTTCTAATATTTCCGAGTAAAGATTATAGGTAGTAGTTAGGGCTTCCAATACCGGGATCCCGGTATTGGCCGATACCGGGATCCCGGACTTTTTTCGCCGGTTTTCAATACCGGTATTGAAATGTCTAATACCGGGATACCGGTATTGGTGACACTATAAACGAAACAGTGACTATTGCATATATTTCTTGGTAGATGCCACTGTATTTTATTCGGCTAAGTTTAAAACTTGTATCTTAAGCATATTAGCTCAAAAAGAGCGCTTTTATTGCTTAAAACCAGTGAAGAAAAGTCGTTTTTGTTCACCCAGATGGAAAAATTAGTGTTTGAATTTAGATCCCTGTGGCTTGGCATTTCTATTTCTCTCAAAACGTTCAGAAATCTGATTTATAAAGTCTAATGCATATTATATTATGATATAATATTATTTTCTTTTAAATAATAACTATTGGATTTTAGATTAATTTGTGTTTTGACAAAATTATCGTTTTCTTCGACTTCGATCGACTTCTTACAAAAATATCGTTTATTTATTAGTTATTTATCATTTAGTAGTTCCTCAACAGGTGGGCCTAAAAATGAATATGAGCAAGATAAAGATCATTTCTAATGCACACGTTCAGCCCCAACCTGTGTTAATTGAGAATTCTGCACTCGAAATTGTTGAGGAGTACATATACCTAGGACGTACAGTCCAGTTAGGTAGGTCCAATTTCGAGAAAGAGGTCAACCGCCGAATCCAACTCGGCTGGGCAGGGTTCGGGAAACTCCGCGACATCTTCTCGTCCAAAATTCCTGAGTGCCTGAAGACGAAAGTTTTCGAACAGTGCGTAATGTCAGTGATGACTTACGGCTCCGAAAAATGGTCGCTAACTTTGGGCCTGATAAGAAGGCTCAGGGTCACTCAGCGGGCAATGGAGAGAGCTATGCTTGGAGTATACCTGCGTGATCAAATCAGAAATGAGGAGATCCGTAGGCGAACCAGAGTAACCGACATAGCTCGAAGAGTCCAAGCTTTAAGTGGCAATGGGCGGAGCACATAGTTGGTAGAACCGATAGGCGTTGGGGTCCCAAAGTGCTTGAATGGCGGCCTCACACCGGGAAGCGCAGTGTTGGACGACCCCCCACTAGGTGGACGGACGATCTCAAGCGTGTAGCTGAAAGCCGCTGGAAACAAGGGGCACAAGACCGTGCTCTGTGGCGATCTATGCAGGAGACCTACGTCCAGGATGTCTATAGGTTGAGACGACGACGACATAGTAGTTTAAATTACAATCTTCGACACTAATTTACTAATTATTTAAAATTCCCTGCCATATTTATTTAATTTTGTGTGTACGTTGAAAAAGTGCGTCACAATTAATATACTTTATATTAAAAGTTCAAAATTCAATGGAGGTTAAAATATATATTTTCGTAAGAATTCATCCAAAAATAGTTCTATTTTAAAAATCATATCCTAGTTGATATTCTGATTTATATGAATAAGAAATTGATTATACGAGTATGACAATAATTTATGTATTACTTAATAAGATTGTATTTAAAATGATGTGATGGAGTTTCAGAACATTACGTGGTCCGTAATTTTCACCTTATACATACATGAAACAAACGATAGTTTCGTAAGAATTAAGTCAACGCGTAAATAACTATCTCAATACTCAAAATACAAATAAATCTAAAAATCAATACGTCTTGGTGATTTTTTTTAAAGAAAATACAATTTCATAAAATATTGTATGATATAAAATAGAGTGAAGGAATTACTTAACGGCTTTTCTTCACTGAATTTATGCAGAAAAGGCACTTTTTTGAGTTAATTTGGTGAAAATTTTTTTTTATGAAAAAACTGTTTTTTATGGTGCCGTTTGCTTCAGAAAAGACTAATTTTAAGTTAAAAAACATCTACCACATTTAAATATTTTTCCAATACCGGGATCCCGGGATCCCGGTATTGAAAAAAATCATTCCGGTATTAATACCGGTATTGAGAAAAACCGGTATTCGAAAGCCCTAGTAGTAGTATATGGTAGGTACCCTCTAAGTAAGAAAAAAGAGGGGCAAGTCAGACCGGAATTCGAAACTGCGAATGACAACGACTGTAATTTATTTCTCTGTTTTAAAAATACATGGTCAATGGTCATGGTCTGGATCGCGATTTTTGATCGCGGATCGTGATCTAGATTGACTATGAACCGGGCGCCATAGCTTCACCTGGGCTTTAGCCTGTATTAAGCCTATATTTTATAGTAAACAAATCTAGTAAGCCGAATTTAACTAACTTCTGACAGTCGATTTGAAACTTTGCGAATGCTTGACATACTTATAATATAAATGCGAAAGTATGTTTGTTTGTTAGTTTGTTAGATTGTCCTTCAATCACGTCGCAACAGAGCAACGGATCGACGTGGTTTTACATGGGTGTAGTTGAGGACCTGGAGAGTGACATAATTTATATCCCGAAAAATTAGGGAGTTCCAATGGGAATTTAAAAAAATTATTGGCATCAGCTAGTTATTTATATTTTAATACCGATGACAATAAATTAAATATTCTTTTTTGGTAAAAAAAGTAAACCCCTCCAGTACGGGCTTATTTCGTTAGATTTAACGTGAAGAACAATGCGTGAATACATCACATTTAGCGACGGAGTTCTGATGATGGTTCTGGAAAGTAGATACCTCGGTGTCTACTTCCCAGTTCCACCTAGTCTGCCTTATGAGTTTGGACTTATTTGGTTTGTTTTGATGAATCCCATTTGCCTTATAATATATCCAATGTCAATTGGTGTTTGTTTGCGTGTGTTTTAGTTTTTTTTACTACATAATATTAAGTTTTTGTATCATCAAAGATCATGCTTACCTCTGTGCACGGCGTCAAACCTTCCTTCCACCTTCGAGCGCAAGGTATCCAGGTCAAACGGGGTGGCAAAGCCATGGTCCACGGAGCGACTTTTCGACCTGAAAAAATAATTTAAAAAATCTTTAGTTTTTGACAATGGTCTACAAGTAAACATTATAAGCATATACGCTTACACAATCACGTGAAAAGTGTAAAGTAACATGGCGTAAAATGGGTGTTAAATACTTATTCGTTAGGCTAGAATATAGCTATTCATAATATGCACTCAACTGTTTCAAAAACACCTCAATTTAGGTATTTGTATTGAACCTAGGAAGCATTCGACGCGAGATATAGGTACTCAAATACAATTAAAGAGACCACTCACGAACTAATGTGTCATACCTCGTTGCCAAATATGTTGCAAAGTTTGCATATCTTATCTTCCTATCGTATCGTTTTGTTTACATAAAACAAGGTTAGTCTAGGATTAATTTAAAATTTTAAAGACGTTATCATTCCACTAATATTTATTAGGTGGCATGCGCCTATGGACCTAATTATATGCGCGACTGATATGTACCTGAGCGTAGAAGTTCAAAATTCTACAACATTGGCCTATAAATTCGTCCGCAAAAAAATTATCCATACTAATATTATGAATGCGAAAGTGTGTATGTCTGTCTGTTTGCCAGTCTGCTAGGCATTAACGGGCCATCTTTTTAACCAATTTTGATGAAATTTGGTATATACGTAGGTTACATCCCGGGGACGGACATAGGCTTCTACTTAGTATCCCGGAAAATTAAGGGGTTACCGCGGGAATAAAAACAAAATCGCGGGCATCGTTTAGTACTGAATAAAAGAATTTTCTCGACTGTCTGCCTGTGTTGACCAGTAGACATCACTATTTCAGAAAGCAGATTGAGAGATCGAAAGTATAGACTGCAGGCGATAGAAGGATAATGGAAAAGAGTTACTTACAAAAGGGTTATACCAGTTCAGAGTCATACTATATAATGAGAATTAAAATTAGCAAAACAGACGAACAGCGTTCAAATTCTTCGAGTTCGAATGTTATGGCCGGTTTGACGATCGCGAGTGACGCGAATCTGTTAAAAAAACTGTGTGACTGCACGAATAATATTGGCATGTGTTGAGAGAAAATTTCCGTAAATAGCTCTTACGGCACTGGTTTAAATAAACACAAGCGGACCGAATGGTTTTTCGTTAAACTTATCTGATAGGTATTGGATGTAAACAACACATCAGATTTTGGCGCACGATAACTATCTAATTAATTACGTTTCAGACTGTTTACAAATTAAATCAATCATGACTGTATATTAAAAGTAGAGCAGACAGTAATCATTAGTTTCGCTATCTATTGATTTTGATTTAAAATTATATATGTTTTAAGTAAATACATAAAGGTGTATTTACAAATTATTCATTATTAAAAAAGTCACAAATGTTATTTTACATATATTCAACTATTAACTTTGCGTTCACAGAGTAATAGCTCAAAGGACTGAAATCCAAAAGGTACCTTATCGGTCCAAACCATTAGTTGGACATGATCAAACATAAAAGAGTAATACACAAGGAAGCTAAAAATAAAACCGTTAACTAGCTAAACTAACTTCTAATGTGCATTAAACATAACGGTTTGGTATGTGTATGATTAACTATAATATGTATTCAAAAAAGAAATTAAAGAAAGATTAAAACTTTACCTTTTGTACGCCTGGTCAATGCTTTCGGCACTCCGGGATAGCTGCTGCGACGCTCGCCTAGACCTGCATGCAACAACAACCAAGGGCTAGCACAGGCGGAACATGCGAACAACAACTAGTGATGCCACTCAGACAATGTACAACCACAATATCTATAACTTCCTAAAACAAAGGAACTATAAGGAAGTATCACTACACAAATGCCAAAAAGACAATAAAATTAAAAAAAATATCGTGACACATGGTTATTTATGGTATGTACTCAATAAATAATACACTGTCTGAGTAGCAAATTCTAGAAATAATGCATTGGCCAAGTACATAAAAGTTAACGTCCGGTAGCAATATCAATAAAGTACAGGGACGTTTATCCAATGCAAAAAAAAACGTTAATATAAATGTGTGGCATATAATGGCTACGTGAGAAAATGAAAGTACTTACTATAGCAAAAACTGCCTTAATACAGTACAATAACACACCACATGGGCTCATGCGATGGTGAATAAAAATAATATATGAGCATCATGCATTCTAATAATGTAATGCGTATTTCACGGTGAATTTAACAAAATAATCAGTACCTAATCAGCTATTAAAAATAAACTTTTTCATCGAATAAATGACTTCTATACCTATTGGACTAGAATTTATTACAAATCAGATTCATCAGGGATCTAAAGAAGGGCGAGACTCATCAATCTGCGCAGACCGAATGGCAACCTCCACGTACATGCCCGAACACTTTCCCCTCAGAAGTAAATAATAATCCTTAAATCTTCTTAATAGAAGATAAGGATTCATAACATGCAAGACAGAATATTTCAAGGATTCACGCATCTGCTGAACACCATGTCTTGAAAATAAATATTTCAAACTCTTGAGTTGCTCGAAACTATTTTAAAAATTTAAGTGTTGATTAAACTAATTTAATCACAAGACTCCATACGATTCTTGCGATTAAATTAGTCTAAGTACCACTTAAATTTTTGTATTTGTTTCGTGCAACTCAGCGTAAGTCAATTAATTAGACTAGTACTTAAAAGAGTCGTAAAAGATTTTAGGAAATATTTTAAGTGGGTGCTCTAAATACGTGGGAAAAACTCTCCGAGCATGTGAACTTAGTTTGCCGTTCAATTTGCGCTGCTGATATTCTGATTTTCGAGGATAGCAATAGAAATGCAAGTACGTGTCGCATTGTAATGGGGCAGCTATTTTTAACACCGACATTAAGGAGTCAAAACAATCATTGGAAAATATTGTAATAATTATACCGATTTTTTTTAAACAGTTTATAGTCAACCATGGGTATTGCTTTAATAGACAAAGTTTAAGAAACTTTATACGACGCTAAATTAGCCGCAGCATGTGACCGCACCGCTAAACTATGAAGAAATAGATTTAACTTCTGTGCACAGGGTTCAACTTTATGGCGTGTCTGTGTTTGAGAAAAAAATGATATGTACGAGTAACTTTACTAGATTATAGCGCACTGGTTACACTTATCCTCGTAAGAGGTAAGCGTAACTCATGTCACATTTTTTGCATACTGACTGTACCGGTTTTTATGTTTGACAACTGCTTGACCACAATCACAATTGAAGAGAATTAATAACAAGAATAGTCTAAGATGAAACGGTTCTTTGTATACAAAATACCTATTCATGCATTGTTCTTTTATAATTGGAATTGCGGTTTTTATCATAAGTTTAAAAATAAGAATGTAACAAGTGCTGAGGTTTGAAAAACAATGGTACTTATTTATATAGAAAACGTGAGAAATTTGCTTGAAATTACACTCAAGGGACTTGTGAATTGAACCACGGATTCATTTAAATAAAATGGTTGTCAAGAGTCAAGACCGTCCGCGGCCAATCTCAAATTAATATTGTAAACCATAATATAGTCCAGGATCCCTGGTCCATTTTTGCACTTGATTAGTATCAAGCTAATTTTCCGTGAGTAGCTTCATTTTGATGAGACACCCAACAATTTCCTGTACGAAAATTCTCGATTGTGGTAGCTAACAGAGGTAGCAAGGATAAAATATGTCGATTTGATGATTCTCAAAAATTTATTACTAACTGGGTTTTTTTTTGTTACTCAATCACGCCCGAACGGCTGAACGGATCTGGATGAAATTTTGCACAGAGATAGATTATAGTCTGGAATAATACATAGGCTAGTTTTTAAACTAAGGAGTTCCCGCGGGAACCAAAACACCTCAATCTACGCGGACGTAGTCGCGGGCATTAGCTAGTATGATACTAGCCAAATATATTGACCATCACTAGTCACTCAGTGGCGTGCAGTTCATAGAGGCATAAAAGCACTGCTTACCCATGTGGAAATACGTCAATGTTCATTTTCATTATATCAGTCAGTAAATAAGTATTCTGACTAACTAATGCTTACCCTAGCTTCAAGCCTTGTGCACGCCACTGTAGTCACTACTAAGTACTAACAATTGCGCACAGCGGAAAAATAACTAGAAAGATTATTATTTAGGCTGTTATTAACGCCTAACATAAAAATTTGTCATCCATTTTATTAGCTATTTAATTTATTACACACACAGTCATTAGGATTATATCATCTTGTTTACATTGGCTTTGCTAGTAGGTAATTAAAGTTGTTCCGGAAGAGAGTTTTAAAACATTAATTAGGGAATGCACACAAATAACAAAAATAAAACAGTATTTAAAAATAAAAAAAAAACAAGTAGCGTAGCAAACATGAAACCAAAAGATAAATGTGTAAATGTAACAGATTTTACACAGTAAAACAAAAATTATAAATATACATGTTTTAACAAAATAATATTTACCAAAAGTTAAAATATAAATTGAATAATTTTATATACTTCTTATACAGTAACATCTTTTGATCTTATTTTAACATATTGTGTAAACGAAATTTCAGTTGATTCGCACGAAATAGTAGATTATTAACCAAGGGGATAAAGCAGTGTCTTCTGTCGCGGGTGACGATTTAAATCGCGAGCGTAACGAAGGACTCGAGGTTTACTCCCGAGCGTAGCGAGGGTGTTAAAAACTTAAATCACGAGCGAAGCGAGGGATTTAAGACGAGTCCTGAGTGTAGCGAGGGATTTAAGTTCACCCAAGACTAAGACAGCTTTATCACCGAGGAAAATACTCTACTTTTCGTACCATTTGCGAAAAAATTAACACAATAATATTATGAGATAAGCATTTATTAAAAATAATGACAATTTTTTTTTTTTATCCACTACAAGTTAGCCCTTGACTGCGATCTCACCTGATGGTAAGTGATGATGCAGTCAAAGATGGTAGCGGGCTAACCTGTTAGGGGCATGGCAGTTATATTAAACCCATCCCCCTATTCGGTTTCTACACGGCATCGTACCGGAACGCAAAATCGCTTGGCGGCACGTTTTTGCCGGTAGGGTGGTAACTAGCCACGGCCGAAGCCTCCCACCAGGCCAGACCAGGGAAAATTCAGAAATTATAAATTCCCAAATTGACCCTGCCGGGGATCGAACCCGGGACCTCCGCACGTTAAGACAACAGCGGTACACACTGCGCCACGGAGGTCGTCAAAAAGTAAAAAGTCAAAAGCAAATTAAAAGTAAAAGTTAACATTCGAAACATTGGTCCAATTATTGATAGAGAGAGTTACAAATAACGTTTATGTATTTGAAGAAAACAAAAAGGCGGCAAATTCCTAGACTAATATTTTTTTGTCGGAAAAGCAAAGGCATCAAGCTCATACGGCCTCGTCAGTTTTCGACATTTTAATTAATAATCATAACTGCATAGTAAATGCGTATTCCTTTTTCAAAAAGATGTATAATGCTTTTTAAACAAACTCAATGCTGTAAACACAGATGTAGTTCAGTATAAATTTCGGTAAGTATTCCAAATTTAAATCACATTCTCCCCCTAGAGGATGAATGAAATTCAGTACAATTTTCTTTCCCTGTTTTTAACAGATTAAAAATGACTATTGTTAAGTTCGCTTTTTGTGGCATAGAATGTCACTTTTTTGAGCAAGTGGTACGAAAAAAATATATACAATTACCAATTACTTCTGAAATACGCAATTATAGCTGTCATAAATATAAAATTCACTTCACACATCAGTAACTCCGCTTTTGATTAAGCTAACGAAATACAATATTTAACTCTGATTAATCAAGCGTAAGCGAAACAAAACGTCTAACTTGGAATTATTAAAGCTTCGTATTATATAAATGTTTCTTAAACGGCTTAAACTCGACCCCTAGGGATACGAGAAGCCATTTGCAAGTGGCCCACGATATTTCGTTATATCTTAACTGTGCGTTTCAAGTGAGCATATAAGAAGAGGTCTTGGTAAAGTGGACTCGCTCGAGCTAATCGGAGAAGTGTAGGATGGAGGGCGCGTCCTTGACATCGGTCGCGTTTGCACTCCTATATTTACAAACATGACGGATTCTGCTTTATCTCGTGTCTATGTTATGTTTTCATTGAGATAATTTGCGTGTACGTTATCAGATACATTACCAGTTACCACGGATTTATTGCTCTATTTCAATTCGATAAAAGTTATTATTTGACCAGCAAAAATTTTTACCCAACTGTTTTTTTTTGTAACAACTAACAAGTTTACTAAATTAAAAATCAGTTTTAAAACTGAAGTGAGTGTTAGGCACTTTACTAACATAATAAAAATGTACATATCCCAAAGTTTCATATTAACCGGATATTTGGGATTTGCTTTGGGAGTAAGCTACTCCCAAAGCTACATTACCGAACCAACAACTACCTACCTTCATACAATTAGGACATCATTGCAAATTACACATTCAAATAAATGAAAAACAATGTGATTTCTTTCACGGCTGTTTTAAACCAAATATTAACTATTTAAGCATTTCATTTTTTTAAATCAATTGCCAAAATAGTACCAGCCACCAATACCCACGGTTAACCGAGGGTCTGGATACTGGGTACGTATCTTATGTACTTATCAAAGAAGTTACTGACCTATTAGAATGCTGGTCGATAACTTCATCACTATTCACTATACTATACATACGAGTACATGCATATACCTGATAGTCGGACAGCGAATTCGTTACATTTGATTAATACTACTCCTGAATTAAATGCAATATTTTTATATTATTATGCTAATAGGAATATTGTTAAAAAAGCAGTTCTGTGTGGTTTCTTGGCTGTGAAATCCTAAATAAAAACTTATACTTCACATAGTCCATTCACATAATAAAGAAACACACTGACATCATTACCATAAAGTTTACTGATATTATTATCTTGTTTTAATTTCAATCACTTTCTTATTGCAACAGTAATTTTCCGTTGAACGATTTGTTTATAATTATTTGTGCATAATATGGGGAATTAACGTACTTATTATATTTTAAATATTTGTTTATTTTACTCATATCGCCGTAATGACCTTAATATGGTACAGCAAAAATCATTATTAAAGACACAACAAGATAATAAAAATCGATGCCAAATCAGAGTTTAACTGTATTTTCGTTCGCATATTTCCGGTTTTAAACCGGATTTTGCTTTAAGTATGCTATTATCTTATGTTCTATGCTTATAGTGGAAGTAATTAGCTTAGCTCCACTTAGCTTCATCAGCGCAAAGTTTACTTCTATCATCATTTTAGCAATCTAGTTCTAACCTTCGATCATACTATTGAAAATTATTGCTACAGTGTGACGATCGCAATCACCTCTCTTCCGCTATTAGTCAAAAACCATTGACGCAGCAAGAATACTATAGATTCAGCCAATAAAAACAATTGAGACTTTCCAATTATTGATGCAGATTTTAAGTAATAAAGCTACAGGGATTATTGAGCTAATTCTGCTTTAAGTAAGATTAAAATTGGTAAATCTAAAAGTAGTGCTATTTTTTCCCTGGGGAAGTGGATACAATACAGCTTTTAATCAATCATCATTTTAGATTAGATATTTGTGTACCTATATTGTACAAGCAATACAAACGCGACAATTTTTGCTACGAGTTGATCATAAGCAGAACATGGATGAGACATAACCAGCCCCCCGATTACGTAAGAATTGTCCATCAAATTTCATTCACCCATTCTTATACGTTTAGGTATGTACGATACCCTAAACGTATAAGAATGGGCAGACGAAATTGAGCTCTAATTCAATGATGTCATGGTTTATTTTACTTTGACGAAAATCTTTAACGTTTGATCGGCCATTCTTACATGATTGGGGCCCACGTTATCGATCTAATACACGAATAAAACGTATTAAAATTGTATAGATAAGACATCACTTCATAACAGTTAAGTGGAAATAAGTGGTCTACTAAAGTGCTAAGCAGCTTAACCTATTATTACCGATGCTCACGTCAATGTTTTCCTGTTCCTATTGTATTTGTAACTTTCGTATCACATACTCACGGCAGGCAAACCAATTTCAAAGTGTTATTTATTTTTCAATACACTTGCTCGCAAAATGCACTTACAGAGGCAGTAAACAGGGCTTGTAAGTTAAATTTACTGCCCTCGTGCTTTTTTTTTGCAGAATTTACTGCCCTCGTGCTATTTTTTTGCAGTTTTTTTTTAATTTTTGTTAGGCCACTTTACTTCTAAATAAAAAGTTTTCTTGAAAGAAGGTTCATAATGATATTGACTTTGTATGTAGAAAACTTAAAAAATAATGTATTTAATTTAGTTAATTAAAATTGTTTTAAGTTTTATAAATCAAAAAAGTAAAGGCTGAATAGTCCAGGCTGATAGTTAAGAGCTAGAACCTAGAGCCATGAAGCCAATTAAAAAAAACGCAATTACAACAACGCGCTATAGATAGGTACTACTAAAATCTTGAATCTGTGCGCGCTATTTTTAAAAGTTTCATTGAGCTTTTCTTATAAATTATTAAATAATAAGATGAGTGGTATAAGTGATGTGTAATAATAAAATTAAATCAACAATAAGGTATTTTAGCTGTGAGAAAAAAGTCGCGCTTGTAATAGCCGCCGAAAATCTCGAGATTCTCGACTAAGTATGGGCGTGAGAAGCCATTTTCTAGTGAGTACCTAGTTCCTACCTACTCGACTTTTCATTTCAAGTTTTCTCACAAATGTATTGAAAAATATCGTGTGATACACGGGCGTTAAGGTTTTAACAAACTCGTGACGATGGTCAGCCCTCGACTGGCGTCATCGGGCTGACATTAGTCAACTCGTATGTAAAAACCTATTTACCGCCCTTATATCACAAACTACTATTGCTATTGACTACAGGTTCTTCAACTAGGCAAAAAATAAATAATAATAATTTGATCTGATTGATTTCATTAAGGTAAACTGCTAAAGGTAAACATATACAGAACAGTCTATCTACAAAGGCTGTGAGCTCTGAGGGAACCTTCCTCTCATTGTTCTCATTAGCAAGGAGTACTTTGGGGTCGTTTGAACTAACTGTTTAAAAATATTTATATGACATTAGCTCTGATTTATTTAAGCCTTGACCTTAATAACCTACTTACCACACTTATAAGATTAATAACAATTACACAACTCGCTGGAAATAAAGAAACTCTTGACGGCTAATAAGCCGCAGAGCCGCAACAAATGTAGCTGCTATGCGTTAACGGTGTCCATTACGCCGTATTGTATGACAGATTACTAGATATTAATAATCAAGAATGAATACGATACAAATAGACGTAGCTAACTGAATGTTATTCTGAATGCATAGTTAAAAAACGTTTTCAAATAACATGCATTGAAGCGCAACAACAGATACGAGTTTCAATGCCTGTTGACTGTTGAGCCACCTGAAACTAGTCAATTTCAGACGAACACGTCATTCAGCGACGACAAGAAGATTGGGATGAAACAAGACGATTTCGGGTGATGCCAGCCCTCGCTTCGCTCAGACAGGCAACTTCACCCTCGTCTGAAATCATCTTGTCGTCTGAATCCCTAGGCACACAATATACTTAAGTAATAAGTATCTACTTAATTACTTAATAACGAAAAAGGGAAGAAAATGTTTTGATCAGCATCTAATAAGTAAGTACGTAATGTAAATTAAACATTATATCCGATAGGTGAATCCGAAAAGCAATTGCTAAAATCCAGATTATAAAATTAACACAATAAGGTCAATCTGCTTTTAGGACCTTAATCAACGGAGGCTTTCCTATTCACAAAATTGCTTATTGACATTTTGGGAAAGTAAATAGTTTATTTTGAGTCTTGCCATGCAACAATTTAAAAAATGATGTGATTATTTGTTTAGGGCACAAATAATAAGATTAAGTTATAAAATCGAATAATATATATATCTTTGATATAAAAAGAAGAATTAACAAGTGTTTCCTGTTATCTTCTTATATTATAATAATAATGATTATGATTATATTATCAAGTTAATATAATACGGATTGGGCTGATTAAACATTCAACTCGGTAAAGGTTCAAGATTTATATCGTCCAAGTAAGTAAAACAATTGACATCGTTAACCTAAAAAGATGTGTATCTATTTCTTCAATCAACATGGTAAACTATGTTACAAAATAGTCATAACAATTACAATGTTTCTAAGTAACGATACATATTAGCAATAGACAATCCATAAGAAAACACATTACTCAATCAACTGCACGCTAGCTTGAGAAATCGAGAAAAAAACCAGGATTATAAATCTTGAACCATGGGCAATTGTATCAAACACTAATTAATAGTAAGTGGATTCGAGAACCATTATGCAACAAACTGGTCACTTGGAAAAACAATAAGCTCTATGTAAGAATCCATACTAATATTATATACCATACTACGTTATAAATGCGAAAGTGGGTCTGCCTGTCTATATGTCTGTCTGTCTGTCTGCTACGCTTTCACGGTCCATCTGTTCAACCGATTTTGATGAAATTTGGTATGGGGATAGTTGTATGGGCTATTTGTATCCCGGAAAATTAAAGAGTTCCCGCGGGGATCAAAAAATCTTAATCCATGTGGACGATGTCGCGGGCATCATCTGTATATATTTCTGCAGAATAATTGCCAAACCTGTGTTAGTTACTACATTCCAGCTGTCGCGACTATAAAGAAATCAATGAATACATAACTTACATAATGTTGTGTTTAGCTTAGATTTTTACAATACTAATAATAATTGAAGAAAGTCAACCAACCGGAAGGATTGTGATTAGCACATTGATCGCATGAAGTTCTGGTAGTACGAGATCGCACATTATAATATACTAAAGGAAAAATTTGTAGGTAAGTAGCAAATAAATGATACCTTCTAAAGTAATAAGCAAAATATTGTGTGAAGAAATATGCATATTTGCAAATGAAGCTACCGAAAACATATTTCACGCAACAAAAACTTTATGACTTATCAACTTGCTAAATTTTAAATCAAACATACTGGACACGAAATATCTTGATAAATCTTCCAAGACTTTATCTGTATTAAAAAAGTAGTACCTTTATTATTAGCATTAATTATAAATTTGCGCATCAGCGGTATTTAGCGCATAAATAATAAAACTATCATCATACTTAGCACTACTGCATAAAGAATACCACTTAAAGAAATACAGCTAGTTGGAAATAGATTGGTAATGGTACAATAGGCTTAGTTTCAGATCCAGGCACTTACTCGACTGGGCCATCTTTTTCTAATAAGGAAATTTATAAAACAAAGAAGGAAGACACAATTTTAGGAACCGTTAATTAAAGCTCGGTAATTGGTTTCGTGTACAACAGACTTGGTTGACGTCAATACAAAGTAGTTTTACTTAGATAAGTAATATTTTTGGTATATTACAGATAAGTATATTACAATAGTCATCTATTGTTTTTCATCAAAAGCAACTTTTAGTGTGTACGGAAAAGAGCATGTTTCTAGTAACCTACAGAAGTATGAGGTCGATGACTCGTGATATTGTGAAACGGCCTACGCGCACAATCACACGCGCGCGGTGGCCAGTCATGATTATTTACTATTGCACAACCGGACGGATAAGTTATACGAAGGGAAAGACCATCTGTTTCATTTCTTTTATACAAACGAGGAAATGAAAGTAAAAGCAGCAAAGGAAAATAAGGTCAGTAATGATGAAGCAGAAAAGGACAATCAAATGAAAGTTATAACAAATCGCATACTTTTGATGATATGAATTATGACTACAACCATTTATAATGCCCCTTTCCGTAATTTAAAAGTGCGAATTGATGAATGATAACAGAGCAGGTAACTAACTTCATTTTACGAAGGTATTAACGACTAATAGGTATAATATTACAATCAATTGAAACTTTTCCTGCATTAGTGTTTAAATAATAATTTAATATATATGTACCACAAAAAGAGACTGAAACACAGATAACTACTTGAACTTGAGGAACTTAGAAAAATTGCTTATATGGAAAAACCAACTCTACACAGACAAAGGACAGCAAATCTTGCGGATCAAGAATGTGGATGTGAAAAGTATTCAGTACTAGCTAACGCCCGCGACTTCGTCCGCGTGGATTGAGGTTTTTCGGTTCCCGCGGTAACTCTTTAATGTTCAAGGATAAAAAGTAGCCTGTGTTGTTGCAGACTATAATCTATCTCTGTGCCAAATTTCATCCAGATTCGATCAGCCGTTCTGGTGTGATTGAGTAACAAACATCCATCAATCCATCCAAACTTTCGCATTTATAATATTAGTATAGAAATACAGTAATATTCAATTTCATTGCCGCTACATAGAGCTATTAGAGGAGAGAACTAGAGGCTAACATTCCTTTAACTGTAACTACTACTAGTGGTTCGCCCCGAACTGAGACCTCGCGGTATCACAGAGCGCCATCTATTGACATCATTGTGAAATTCTGTTAAAAATATCATCATCATTAAAAATTAAATGATTTCGTTTCCTTATAATATTTATCTAATTTTAGTATTTGTTGTTCAAGTACAGGATATAATTCAAATAATTGATCAAGTTTCAGGCTTGAGAGTTCAGAAAATTGAGAGTTCTGAGGTCAACTTTGGACGTTAGAAAATCGCCACTTTGAAAGCCCCCCATTTCGTCAATTTTAGGGGAAACATTAAAAAAAAAATATTTTTGGACTCTATTCCTAATTATCTTTAAAATGATATACCGCAACCCTATGTAACGCTATAAAAAATATTTTACTTCGCATTCGCTTCTATGAGAGCCCCTCTGAAATAAAGATTTTTATAACTTTTTAAGCCATATTCGGCGGGAGGCCATCGGTTTACATATTATATTTAAATTTGAAGTAATTACGTTCAGCAATTCAGAAGTTATAAGGCTCTGACAGACGGACGGACGGACGGACGGACGGACAAGTGCCAATTCACCCAAGTAGACTCAGAGACCTTCGCTTCGCTCGGTCAAAAAACAGACAGAAACTGACTCATTTAAACAGGTTGTTACTTTTTTGGTTGTAAATTTCAGCATGATGATCATTAGAAAGAAAGCGTAAATTTAGCGAAGTTGGGTCATAGTATGACCGTAATTTATTAATGTGAACTCATTTGATGCATGTGGCTTGCATTTGATACATAATTACAGATTCTTAAGTTGCTGGCGCAACAACTACATTACGTAATACGTACCGCCTAAATAACAACTAAATATTATACCGACTCATGATACCGACGAAAGATGTTAAGTAAAACAAAGATAAAATTAATTTATGTACTTAATTCAAATACTGTATTAAATTTGAGTTATTTTACTTTTTAGTTTTTACAAGCTGTGTTACCAACCGTTTGATATTGAAAGAAAAACGCTGCGCTACGCTAGCGTACAGAGTTGAGATGAAGAATACAGGTGAAATTACGAAGTAATTAAGAAAGGTAAATATGTACTTACAAAAAAAACAGTGTGGTAGTTATTCCATAGGGAAACAGAAATAAAATAGTTTTTCTCCTTAGCTCATGATTATAACATTATGATTTATGATTGAACATAAAATCAACCTGACAATACATATTATGGGAAAAGACACAATATACATGAGTGAATGGGTATTGTGGCTATTTGAACTATAGGCTAGTTGCCCCTAATGCCTCGTGCCTCGGAGAGCACGTTAGGTCGTCGGTCCCGGTTATTATCACTAACATGATAATAGTCGTTAAAGCCCGCCAACCCGCATTGGAGCAGCGTGGTGGGTCTAATCTCTAATTCTCTCTCTCCTATGAGAGCGGAGGCATGTGCCTAGCAGTGGGACGTTAATGGGCTGTAGTGGTGGTGACCCTAATGACAGTGAAGGCCTTTTAGTGTGCTAGCATTTCACGAAGACAAAGGTACATATAACTACCGCACCACATTAAAATGCACCTACCATTTACAAAGGTGCAATAGAGTTATTGTCTAGCATGTTGATAGTCTTTTGTGTCGACACAGTTAATCGTAGTCTTAATGGTGTTTGTTATCCTTTCAATGCCAATATCTGCCCACTAAAGTGGCTAGCTCGCATTAAGAAACGTTTTCAATCAAATCTTTTTAATTATTATTTTGTAAATACATATAATTAGTTTTTAATTTAGATTTTAATTTATTTCTTAGTTTTGCAATTCACATTATCATTTTGGCTAAATTAAATAAATAATCATCTAATTAAAAAAAAAAAAACAAATCTCATGATCGAAAATGTGGTAGTTTGATATGAATCAGAATTTAAACTCTGTTCTAATATGGATTTAGAATCTTAAAATTGCAGTAAACGTTTCGATAAAATATGCCCTGGTCGAGGATATCAAATTGATCATTGCTTAACATTCGAAAGACTAAAAATATAAATTTTATTTTATACTCAGCTCAAAAATATAAATTGTGTGGACAAGTCGGAAAATTAGTATATGTTTATTAGGTTAAGGTATATACATTGAGTATGCATCAGAAATTAGAACAACAACATCGTTTGATCTTATTACCTTTTTGATGTGGTATTCATATGCATTCTCACATCGTCAGATTTTTAAATACCGATTAGATACCTGAATCGCCGTATGAGGAAAATCCAATTAAAGTAACAGTTGAGTCACAAAGAGCCGTTTCTTCTTTGGGACTTACCAATTCCCCAGTAACGACTGATTCAATATTTAAATGTTGTTAGTTTGTCACATGGTAAGCAGAGCGCGCGTAGCGCCCATTCGGAGTGTTATCAGTTAATCTATTGTATTACAGGGATTATCGTGTTGTCCGACATTACTGTCCTCAGGCTTGGGGCTGCGTAATGGTATCTTTAAGACAAATTACCTATAGTGTCCTTACCTCGGCTTACACATCAATATTTTTGTTATTCTCGTACTAGCTACGGCTTGGTAATGAATGGTTTGTAAATGAAAACTGAGACGATGGCGATTAAACTTTCGAAGTCCGAAAGCAAGACAGACTTAAGCTGTTAATTATTGTACTAAACGTACAAATTAGAAAATGGGTTCACTGTAGTATAGTCAATAACTTAGACTAAATTAAAAGTAATAAAAAAGGTAATTAATTCTGGATCCCTAAAACATGTAAAACACGTTTGGGTATCAGATACTGTTATTAAGCGTTTCATGGTTCATTACATTGAATGCCACGGCCGAATGTCGTTGAGGTACGCGTTCATTCCGCTGCTAATTGCTGACCGCAATTAGTCCAGTGCCATCTACAAATGAGCGCAATTGGCGCAATGGGGAGGAAATGGACATGTATCCTAGAATATTCACAAATACACCTACAAGTATGTAGGTGTATTTGTGAATATTCTAAGTTACGTGAGTTTACGTTTAGGTAAGTATACCTAAACGTAAACTTGGAGACACGTGCGCTTTTGTAATGTAGTCCAAGAATTTGTACGTTCGTTGTTAGTTGTTGTAAATAAATAAATAAAATAAATAAATTTAGTTCTTGTACATACAAATAAAATACGATAGGTAACATCTCCGCATTGCGCTCTAGTAGATTATCATTGAAGTGACAGTACTTTTCAGAAGATTATTTTCACACTGAGCCACGTAAAAGAAGAACGTTCTTGTGTCTTCAGGTCAAGCTTTCTACAAACTATACCTGTCACCTACATTGAGCGATAATTTTCAAGTTAACAAACATGGTGACGGAGTTAATTTAATCTGTCAAGTGTCAACGTATGCTCAGTTAAATCGTGGTTAAATACAATGTTAGAACTAACAAAAATGTTATACATATATACGAGTATGCATCGTGCTTTTGTGGTGTCGTGCAGCCATTTAAACATAGCAATTTGAATCGATCGACTCCCGAGTCTCCACAATTTTCACCGAAAATTCTACATCTACATGTCATTGGCGACATAAAAAACCCATCTAATACAGCTGCAAGCCATAAAATTATGAATTGAATTGATTTGAATGAAGATTAATTTCAACGAAGGTGTCACGTTTGTTGATTTGAAAACTTACACTCAGGAGTCAGGACCCAGAACATCACGCTCTCAATCGAAACAACTACACGTTATATTTTCATTTAACAAAGAAGAAATTAAATTAAATAAAAAATATTACCAATTATGAAACAAACGCACGATGACAGTCGTTTGCGAGTGATCAAGGCGAGTAAATTTCCAATAAAATAAATGCGAACGTTCGACATAGTGGAACTTGAGAGTGGACATGAATGCGGCTGTCCTTGCGTATCAACATCACCATCCGCACATGGCTTCAATACTACAGTCTACAACTACTTTATGCTATAATTATAACTTGTACAAATATACACAGAAACTAAGCTTCGTAAAACAAAACTTAACGTCGATAAAAAAGGTTGATTCCATTCTTAATTTTTAAACATTTATGTAGAATGGAAAACTAGCTTTTGTTCGTCCTTTGGAGAAACTATTCTTTTACAGAAAAGAAGCCGCAAAAATGGATATTCACACGAACTTTGCTTAAAGTTAAATAAAATCCTAACTCTTCTAGCTAGGACTATTACCTTAGCTAGTGGAAGTGTCCTAGAATTCTATAAATGATTCAAAAAAAAAAGTTTCTAACGTTGGTGTAAGCAACGCCGACAATTTAGGTGCAACAAAGTCACAAGGTTGTCCTCGTACACGGATGATTAATGTCAGCTACAATTTATTTTTATGTCCTACATAATCAAGCTGAGTTACTAACTTGATAAGTGTTTGTATATCGTACACATAAATTAGATTTAAAGGAGTGATAATTTCTAGCGGTATTTATTACACACAGGACCCAGCTTTAGTCTATGGCTACATCCGTTTTAGAACAACATTAAATTCTTATTGTAATAAAATCGCAACATTTTATACTAATGGTCTTCTTAGCTATAAAGAGGAACTGCATAATGCGTTGATCATATTTAGCGAACACAAGGTCATCAGGGTCATATTGTTGTATTTATGGTTCCCTTTATAGGTAATTATATTAACCACAACCACCCATTTCATACTACCTATAAATTACCGAAACAGAATGGATGTTTGATAAAACGAACCAATGGAGCACAAAGTAGAGATTTGTGAAGCAATCAGAAGCAAGAGCTCTATAAGTAAGTATTGAATTGGATTAAGTAATTACATCAATCAAATCAATATTCCCTCTAACTATTCAACTTAAAAGTGAAGCTGTTGAGGGCAGAATACTAGCCGATAGGGAAGACCGAAGGGTAAAGGTTTTTATTTTTTCTGTCCAACCTTGACCTTATTGAGCTAGCTTCGCTTTTGTTATGTAAGAAAGGGTGTGTACAATTTTGTATCTAGGTTAAAACCCTTACAAGATCGTAAAGGTATTGATCGCATGAAACCCAATACAATCATCTATATTTACTTAGCCCGAGGGACAGTCGTTTAGGCGCAGCAAACTTAGTAAAGCGAAGCGAATGTCCGACCGTAAATGGACGGTACGGTTTATTTAGTTTGATGAATTTAAAACTATTCTAAAGTGATACTTGTAGTGTGAGTGTATTTTTATTTTATTTTTTGTTTCGCTAAAAAGATATGTACCTCGTGCGAAGCTTACTCATTTTTGTAACATATTTTTTATGGATCCTACCAAACCATGTAGTATGACTAATTTTGTTTTTAAACACAGCTATTTCTCGTTGCTATTTGTATATACGAATACGCTGCCCAGTACATAAGATGAGAAATATTTCTGCTTGCAATATGTCGACAAGTGAAAAATACAAATGTGTTGGAAATGTAGACAAAAGTGACAAGGACAGCAGAAATTAACACAATCTAATTCTAACTTTCAAAGTTTTGTTATTTAAATGATTAAAACGTGGTGTGATTAAAAAAGTATATACTCTTACTAAGTTTATTACTTTCTAATATAAGTTCATGAATATGAAACACTTTGGACATCTTATAAATATAAAAATCCAAAAAACACCTCTACTCATAGTAATAGAACTGAAGAGGTACCTATATCCTCCTAATAGTGCTAATATTCATGTAGATTACCATGTCATTACAATAATATTAAGACTATGATGACTACCTTGCGTAATGCGTTAGATATTATATTATGCAAATACGCAACACTGATCGATCATATTGCATAGATTCCATATTACAATATGGAATTACACAAAATAATTTCAAAATAATAAACGTAGGTCATATCACTAACCTAACCTGCTAGTATCCTTCTACATGCCATCGATAAGCAAATTCTTCGTTAAAGTTGATTAGATTAACTCTTGATTAACTACAAACGTACGCAGCAAAAAGCCACAAACAAAACAAAAAAAGAGAATACTTTGATCTAGGTAAATATAATTTTTACTTCATGGTCATAAAACCTTTTGTTTTGCATTTAGCAGCATGAAAAATTAATTATAATTGACGCATGTCTAGAGTCTGACAACAAACCTGAAACTTTGATTTTTGCTTATTATGCGCTGCATCATGCATGGAACATTATTGGCGCAGGTTCTGTGTCGAGCTATCGGATTGCTAATGTTTAATTTGCGACACATTACGCAATCCTCCGTGTAGAGTTTTAGAAAAGAGAACATAATATTATTGTTTTGTTACACGGCTCACTAATTTGTATCGGTTTTCTATTACATACTTATTTACAAATACAAGACGTGTACAAACACAAATATTATAAAATAGCAAAATGCTAATCTGGCTTCGTCTTCGTTTCTTCATAACGTTTTGGTATCTTATGACTTTCCCCTCTTAGTTTAATAGTATGAGGTTATTGGTTATTTTAATACATAATATGATAATATTACTAGACGTTTTAAAAACCATTGTAACGGGCATGTTATGTTTTCTTTTAGTGTTTTACCTACTTTGAAAGATTTAGTTGCGTCGTGGGCTCGGTTTGGTGTCGCATCTATCGACGACGCTGGACGCTAGCCAACATTATAAAACAGAATATTTTAAAACAACGGACTTGTTAAAGACACCCAAACAAATATGACCAGACGAAAACATTAAAAAGTAAAACACACCTTTAAGTAGCAGCTCGGAGTAATACATAAGCCACAAGGAAAATTAATAGCAAATAAACGGTTTGATGTCATGAATTCCCTTACATGTGACATTTCACATGTATAAGGACGTAATCACCGAACCTTGTTGACTCCTGAGACTAACATAAAATATGCTCTAACAGTTTAAAGTACTAAATCATTGGTATAATTATTGGAAAGAAAACAAAGATTAAGAGTATTGTTTACGCTAAAAGTGAATCATCATTGGAAAAGATTAGCTTTATGAAATGACTTGGCATAGTTCCCATACTGGACGGAGATAATATAATTGTAATATCTACTTACTCAAACATTAATCCTGAATGTTGATATATTGTATCGCGGTTGCAACCGCTAGATTGGCAATATTTATCTAATTTAATAGTTATACCTGCTAACGAGCTGTAATTGAAACGAATAGTTTTAAATATTGATGAAATTGGATAAAATAAGATAGTATGAGTTGAATTGAATTAGAGTTTAACTCAATATAGGAACATCAGAATAATTTAAATAGATTATGTTATTAATTTTTAAATCAAGTCATTTAAAAATACAACTATAGAGTAATAACATTTGACATTCGAAACGGACGGAGCATTTTAGTTGTATGAGCCAATTTTACATTTAAAAATGCAAACTACTTTAAAGAATGCACTAAATGAAAAAACTTAAATCCATTATTATATTTTTAGGGTGCAAACACAAACTGCGAATCAGCGCGATGCGAATTCGCAACATAGCAAACTGCGACGCGAATTGCTGCGATGCGATTTCGTGCGGCAAGGCGCCTACCTTCCAAGGTTCGGGTACCATATTCCCTGGACGATCGTTAACCGTACTGAACGTATTTTGTACTAGGTAGTGACATGAATCGTAAAAAGATTTGCGCACTACTGTTATTGATAAGAGGATATAAGAAGAATGCGCGAAAAACTAAAAGGATCTTTATGCTACCTAACAGGCAACAGCTAAACTTTGAGACACGAGTAACCATTTTCAAAGAGTTGCAGCCCGTGCAGAACAAAGAAAAGAAAACTAAGGTGAATGGATGTTTGCGGAAACAAAGTTTGGAGGCCACGTTACGAATGATGAAACAATTTTGTCTCCTGCCATGACGTATGTCGTGTTACGGATACCGTATTACCTGTAGGCTGTAGCATAAAACCTGATTATTTATTGATGCGAACCTTCCGCATATTTCTCCTACCTCCTACGACAAACACAGATTAGCGATCTATCTTCGCGATGTATTTGGTTTTATATTTGCGGAACTGCTTACTAAATGGTGCTTAGTGGGTGGAGGTCTATGCAGATTTCGGATACGTCACGCAGTCAAAATTCGCTCATGACCTTGTTCATTGCTGACTAATTTGTAACAAATATTTTACACATTGTATCTTTAAAAATATTTAAGGGTTGTTTTAAAACTTGACTCTGGTTCCTCCGAAATGTTCTAAAGTATATTGATCTTGATATTTATCTGGGGTCACGGGAGTGACCCCGCCAAAGCGAGCCAAAGGAAACGGGGCACTACCTACCTTTTCTCGAAGCGTTTCGTCGGATTTTCGAACCGTCATAGCTTAGGTCCAGATGATGCTAGAAAGCTGAAATTTTCAGGATAAGGTGTTGTTGGCAAACTTACCAAATATACCAAGTATAAATTTTCTAGCATATATAGTTTCAGATTTATTGATACCTGAAATACGTCGATTTCGTGACTGACTCACTGACCGTCATCAACATGAAAAAGGTACTTCCTGAAGTGCTAGAAGGCTGAAATTTGGTATGTAGGCTAGAATTTGCATATAAACAACAGGAAAATTAAGAAATCTGAAACTTTTCCCCTCCAACCCCTCCTATAGGGGGTGCAAATCTGACAGCATTTCCTCGTATTTTAGAACAGTCATAACTTCGGTACGGATGATGGTAGAAAGCTTTAATTTTCAGGATAACATGTCGTTGGCACATTTATTAAACATACTAAGTTTCAACTATCTAGCATTTATGGTTTCAGATTTATTGATACCTGAAATACGTACTTTTGGGGGTTTTTTACTTTTACTAAATCACATGAAACACGAAACCTCTAGGGTACTTCCTAAAGTCCTAGAAAGCTGAAATTTGGTATGTAGACTAGGAATTGCACATAAACAATGGAATAATTAAGAAATCTGAAACTTTCTTTTTCCAACCCCTCTTATTGGGGGTGCATATTTGACAGCGTTTCCACGTATTTGCTAACCGTCATAGCTTCAGTCCGGATGATGCTGGAAAGCTGAAATTTTCAGGATAAGATGCTGTTGGCCAACTTATTAAACATACCAAGTATCAATTGTCTAGCATTTATAGTTTCAGATTTATCGATAACTGAAATACATCGGTTTCGTAATTTAGCCTTATAAATCGCTGATGAAAATCAAAACCTCTAGGGTAGGTACTTCCCAAAGCCCTAGAAAGCTGAAATTTGGTATGTGGGCTAGGAATTTCATATAAATAATGGGAAAATTAAGAAATCAGGAACTTTTCCCTTCCAACCCCTCCTATAGGGGGTTCATAATAGCTGCACAGTCGGTACTAAAAGAAATATGTGCAAAATGCCGTATACATACATAATACCGTACATAAATAATATATATATAAAATTCATGACTCAGGTACAAATGTTCTGAATACAAACATTATGCCCCTAGCAGAATTCGAACCCGCGACCTCTCCCTCAACAGTCATGGTCTGTAACCAATCGGCCAAACAGGTCGCACATAATAATCACGTAATCTTGTCATTTTTATTCTCATTATTTTCATTTTATTACTGAAAAATTATAAAATACCTATAAGTACTTACATAAATATACCTATAGTAATCATTGGCGAAGAGTCCACGTATGACCCGGCATCCCTTTAGGAATTGTTCAATAAGTAATCAACGATATTTTCGTCTAACCCTGTTCTTCGAACTAAACACTGTTCATTGGTTTGAATTAAATTAACGCGTGACAATTTATAGAAAAGTAGATGATGCCCGCGACTTCGTCTGCGTGGATTAAGGTTTTTGATTCCAGCGGGAACTGTTTAATTTTCCGGGATAAAAAGTAGCCAATGTCCTTCCCCGGGATACAAACTATCCCTGTAAATTTCATCAAAATCGGTTGAAAAGATGGGCCGTGAAAGCGCAGCAGACAGACAGACACACTTTCGTATTTATAATATAATATGGATCTAAACTAATATTAAAAAGAGGAAAGATTTAACCGTCAAGTTTGCTGTGGATAAAATAAAAAAAAACTCAACCGATTTTAAAAATTCTTCCGGCACTTCACGTAGGTTCATTCCAGTGCTAATGTAAAATCTTATGTGCTGCTCGGTGCCCACTGGCTTTAGTGGGTAAAAAATAATGGACTATTATCATGATTAGTGCTAGCCTTGCGAAGCGGGGCGGGTCGCTAATCAACAATAAGCAGATATAAACCGGCTGGCCCATACAACCAAATATCTTTAATACTGAGCACCAGACTCGAAAATAAGAACTAACTTAAGTATGTATGGATTTGCCGCTCATTACATACATATACAGCAAACCCACAAAGAAAAGAGGCAACGATAGAGAGTGGGCAATGAAAAAAGGAATAACTGTAGTGCGAGAAATAGAGTCCAAAAAATTAAAAAATCTAGTGCGCCTGCCAAAAAGAAATGAAATCCCACCAAAACCATTTCATGGATAGGCTTCTCGCACAAACTATACCTATTCCACGAACATTAAATGATTGATTGGATCACGAAACAGCCAAGCCACATCTTTTTATCAAGATGTAGAGTTTATAGAGTCAGGACTTCTATGTAGTAAATGTGGTACAGCCAAAAGTACTTAAACCTGTACACTTTGGACTTGGAACTGGCCCATGATGATGCGCAGCACAAATCGGAGCTCAACTAGGGGCTTGGCTCTACTAGAGATCTCATAACTTTTTAACAGTGAAAGCATTATGATTTGGACTTGTATGCGAGTTTTGGCAGCCTATCCATGAAATGGTTTTGGTGGGATTAAGATTTTAATGAATCCCTTCATTGTTCGTAGCTGTTATAGAAACAGTGTCGGTATCCCTAGTGACTATATTATCAGCGAAGGGTTGGATTGCTAACTAACTTTAGCTGAACAGAAACATCTACCCTCCTGTAATTGTATTTGACCTTCCAATAGTTTTCGATGAGTTACAAGACCTTCTGATTACAGTCAGCTTTTATGTTCCAATTATCGTAACATTGTTTTTCGCTCTACAGCGCGCCCGAAATAAACTCGAATAGACGCAAGAAAAACGTCTCATGACGTTATGGGAGTATAAAATTGGGTGTACGATAATATACCTAAGCGTACGCAAGTCTGTGACATCGGAATTAAAGCTGTTGTTAAACAAAAGTCACGTGACACGTCACACGTTTTACTTTATTGAGTAGTGAGTAGATGCATATGAGTAGTAATTGTATTTTAAAAAGTACTGATAGCTGATAAGTGATGACACTTAAAAATGAACTAAATATAAGTATATAGTAGCTATATTTGCTGGGTCCATAGACCCAATGCCTATTTAGGTAGGTACCTTTAAGTAGAAAAGCTGTTAATATACCTATAATATTGTTCTATGTGCATTACTAAATAATAAGGCACATAGAAAAATTAGGAAACTTGATGGAGATGATGTGTGTGCCGTCAATTAGAAGACATTAGGCAGTACCAGTTGAAAATATTTGCCAAAGTATTTTACAAACGAATATAATATATATGTTAAAACGCTATCCACGTTTTACTTGCTTGGGTCCTAAGAAATCGTGAACAAACTTAAGTAGCATTTGCGATAGATGCGAATAACATAATGATTTCAATAAATCACGGATCGATTGGATACATCTACACGCCTCAAACAATCATTGCAATTTTACATTTTCAATGAAGTTCGATCATAATAATCCTCAATTTGAGTCAAGACTAGCAACTAAAACCTCTTAAATTATGAAATAGTCTTATCATGTTGCGAAACTTATTTTGCTATACACGCCGAATAAGCCAATGTTTAGAGGCCCTACGTAAGCAGTGCGTATTGGGCCCTAGGCATAAAGATCGTTAGCCCTAGGTGATTGCGTGCATATTACGTAAGCAGCGGAACGTCAACGTAATTGTTACGTACGGGATGAACTTTTGTCTTAATCGAAAAATCTTCTACCATAATACACAGCATGATTTGCATAAAAGAAGAGTAGTACACGAGACGAAAAGCACTATCTAGAGTAAAACACGTCTACACCGAAAACGTCATTTTTGTCACGTACCATTATGTCAAATATTTTATTGCCCTGTCATAATATTATCGAGGTTTGTCGACTGCCATGATTAGAAGAGCTAGTAATTACTAATTATCTCCATATAGGTTTTCCAATTCTTATTTTGTCCAAATGAACTACAAATGACATCTAATTCGTGGTTTGTTCAATTCGCGGATTGTCTAATTCTCGGATGGTCCAGTTCGTAGATATGGTCTAATTATCTAAATCGCACAAGTTGTCCTACATGAAATAAATAATTACAAATCAAAAAAAAAAAAAAAGAATCTCGGAAACGGCTCCAACGAATTTCATTAAATTTAGTATGGGGACGATAGATCGATCTAGCTAGGATTCATCTTTAGAAAATTTAATTTTATCCGTGTTTTCAGGCAATGAAAAACTGCTACAATATCATTAGAATACGAAGGTTTTCGCCACCATGTAAAAGGTTATAGCTCAGGTGGTAAATCGGGCGGTCCCTAAACCAGAAGACCCCCGGTTCGAGTCCAGATTTCTCCAGTCCAATTTTTTTTGTTTTTGTTTTTTTATTGTTTTGTACTTGTTATGTCGGTAAGATCGAATAATATAATTCATATTTTATCAGTATGTAATTCGTATTTAAATATAATTTCCAAATAACACGATATACCAAAAAAAAATGCCGGTCATCCAGGTTTATAGCGTTACATAGGGTTGCAGTATATCATTTTAAAGATATTTAAGAACAAAATATTTTTTTTTGAATTTTTCCCCTAAAATTGACGAAATGGGAGGCTTTCAAAGTAGCGATTTTCTAACGTCCAAAGTTGACCTCAGAACTCTCAATTTTCTAAACTCTCAAGCCTGAAACTTGATCAATTATTTGAATTATATCCTGTACTTGAACAACAAATACTAAAATTAGATAAATATTATGAGGAAACGAAATTATTTAATTTTTAATGATGATGATATTTTAACAGAACTTCACACTGATGTCAATAGATGGCGCTCTGTGAAACCGCGAGGTCTCAGTTCGGGGCGAACCACTAGTAATATAGTAGTATAATATAATTATTGGTATGATGTTTTTTTAGGGTTCCGTAGCCAAATTTGGCAAAAACGGAACCCTTATAGATTCGTCATGTCTGTCTGTCTGTCTGTCTGTCTGTGTGTCCGTCCGTATGTCACAGCCACTTTTTTCCGAAACTATAAGAGCTATACTGTTGAAACTTGGTAAGTAGATGTATTCTGTGAACCGCATTAAGATTTTCACACAAAACTAGAAAAAAAAACAATAAATTTTGGGGGTCCCCATACTTAGAACTGAAACTCAAAAATTTTTTTTTCATCAAACCCCTACGTGTGGGGTATCTATGGATAGGTCTTCAAAAATGATATTAAGGTTTCTAATATCATTTTTTTCTAAACTGAATAGTTTGCACGAGAGACACTTCCAAAGTGGTAAAATGTGTGTCCCCCCCCCCTGTAACTTCTAAAATAAGAGAATGATAAAACTAAAAAAAATATATGATTTACATTATCATGCAAACTTCCACCGAAAATTGGTTTGAACGAGATCTAGTAAGTAGTTTTTTTTAATAATTTAAAACTTACTACAGGTTTGTACGGAACCCTCGGTGCGCGAGTCCGACTCGCACTTGGCCGGTTTTTTTCTATCTATAGGCGTTATCAGTCTTACTGATGACAAATGCATATTGAAACTGGTAAGGAATGCAATAATTATTTATCGTAGCTACATTATCATACGAATACATAATAAACTAATCGTTCTGAATAGATGTATAATTCAGTGCATTCAATTCCATCTTATGGCTTAATTTACATCCATTATTACAGCATGCCTTACATTTTTTTGTATCGAGAGTCAAATAAGAAGAAAAGACAAATTTTGAACAAGCCGAGCTTTTCTCAGTCAAATAATATAGGTCTGGATATTCGCTTACGAAAATGTCGCGATGTCATCGTGTACTGACAGCACGTCCGTGTATGTATTCAGTCTGATTGTGTGCGTAAACTAGTGGTTACTAATTTTCTCTCGTATGTGAGAGATTTTTTGCAAAGTATTGAGAGATTAGTGCGTAATTTGACTCTACTTTGGTTGTACTACCTACTTATACCTACTTGTACCTACGTCATAATAAATACCCTTATTAAACGTCAGTTTACTGCATCTAATAATTAAAAGTCCAAAGTTTCAACATCACAAAATTTTATTTTTGTGATGTTGAAACTTTGATAAGTTTTTTTTTGATAAGTTTATTCTAGGGTTGACATGAAAAGGACAGATATAGAAAATTTAACTAAACACATTTTGCGGCCTTGTGCAAGTGGGTTTTAATGGATAAACAGTGGTCAACGTATAATTATATACACATCACTAAGCCCGTTCTGCTTTCATTTTATTATCAAAAACTAAGATAACATAACCAGAACTCAGAAGCCGTGTGGTACTTGCTCTACAAGATAGCGCGCTAAAAGTTAAATAAAATCATAATTTTATCAGCAAGTAAGTAAACATACGCTTTCTTAGGTCACCGATCATGGAATTTTTTGAGTTTACCTACAATATTATTTATAACTACTTCCAAGTCGGTCTTGTTTAAAGTAAATGTTATTTCAATACAGTTGTCAAACATGGCGCACTTTCAGAGGCTGTAGTTATGATTCGAAAATTGAATCTTTCGCATAGGCATCTTACTTTTACACGGTCGTGACTTACTTTTACAAGCTCGACACTTACTTTTGCAGTTTAGTTTTAAATTTTCCAAGTCAATTAAAAAAGTTTAGTATCAAGGAGTTTTCATACATAGAATATAATCGGATAGGCTTTTTACGAGGAAAAATTAATGAATCCGTACGTTTTAGCATTGAATTTCCAAAATTCTTTTAAATGGTTGTTGATTATATTTAATTACCAGTTTTAATTTAATTATTTTACATTAAGTATTAAAAATTATTTAACATTTGACAAAAATCGAATAGGCTGTATATGCGTAGGTACGAACCCGTAGCCTAGTTTCATTGAAAAAAAAAATATGTCAGGTGTAAATACGCGCCATTTGCTGAAATTTTTTATTTTTTATGTGATAAATTGATTATATTTTTGTTATTATGAGTTCTAGTACTAATGATGAAATGGAATTAACTCCACCAGATATTTTATCTGAGGCGAAAACTGCGCAAGATGGAATTTTGCCCCCAAAATCTCGAGAAAGATATATGACGGCTTACAATAATTTTATTTCATGGAAAAAACATAAAAAAACTAAGTCATTCTCAGAAAATGTTTTGTTAGCTTATTTTCATGAATTGAGTGGAAAATATAAACCATCTACATTGTGGTCAAGTTATTCCATGTTAAAAACTATCTCAATTTTCACTTTTCAGAATTAATTACTATGTAGGTACGTATGTATGTTGAAATAAACGTGTAATTCTTTGATTTGTTTATTACTATTTCCCACAACTGTATTGAAAAACGTCGTGTGATACACGGGTGTGAAGGTTATTGCAAACTCGTGACATTAAAAACCCTCACCTTCGGCTCGGGCTTATTAATGACAGCTCGTTTGCAATAACCTACTTTCCACCCTTGTATCACAATATACTATTTCATAATGATAGCAATAATGAGCCACTATTTACGTTTTGATATGATCTTGTCATGTCTCATTAATAATTGTTTAATACAATATTACCTAAACCTCATTGTAAAATGTAAACGGTATAATCATGTCAGACAAGCTGCGAACATAATTTAAACCGTGAGAGCAGCTTATAATATTTTTTAGAACGCTTAATATAATAACCAGAGCTAAGCGCTAGGTCAAGGAAAACAAGTGTCATGGTGCTGCATTCATACATTTCCATTCTAATCCCATGCACACATACCGACAGAAATGAGAACCAGTTAACTAGATACGAGCTACAAATACGTCGTACATATATAATTTCTCGAATTGCATTTATTCATGTGACTGTGCGATACTCATTTATACGAATATTTTATAATAAATTAATGTCAGCAGTTTTCATCAAACTGTTATTAAATAATATGAACACACATCAACAGATGTCAGCTAACATCCATATAATATAATCGATTAATACCTGTTTTTCAGCATGTTGTCTGGCATGAAGACATTCCACCAAGAAGGTCGCTTTTGCCGTATGTAAGTAGGTGGATCGCCCTCCTCGTCGGTGTCATTCCCACCGGACTTTCGTCTCTTCTTCCGCTCGAGTTGGAGTCGTGCCGCCCAGGATCGCCGGCGGCCTTTGTCACTAGGTCCGAAGCCGTCCGCTTCGACGGGTACGGCCAGAGAGGCACGCCGAGGCATTTCGGGTGGCGGTCCATCGAACTCGGTCAGCTTTCTGTATCGTTCAGCGAATGTAGCATCTGAGGCTCTTCGCCCGTTAGAAGCGGACGGAGAGGGTTTATTAATGACCACAGGATCGGCGAAGGACTCTTCGTCGTCCGTGTCGGGCGCAGCCTCCTCGTTGTAGCGTCGAGGGGTTTCGTCGATGGCCTCTTGCAGGCTCGCGAGTGGGAGGCTTGGGCGGTGCGTGCGCATCCGGCCCGGCCTGCCCTGCAGACGCGCCAGCGCCAAAGGCACCGGTGATTCCGTTAGCGTTGGCTCACTTCCACTCATCGTCACTCACTATCACTATTCCACTTAGTCAATAACACGATTCTTTATCAAAGTTTATTTCACTGATTCCATTGACATGGAAGTTATTTAGCACGACGAACATTTTAGAATTTTTGAAAGTGTTATTTTCGTTGTATCATTGAGTTTAAATCTGCTATCAAATGAAAATAAAATAAGCATATAAATGATAATAGTTCTCAGACTTGAATTTTGTGACTTGTGTTCTATTATAAAAGCATTTAAATACTTTCCTATTTGTTCTCCAATCTCCGTAATTATTCTTGTAAAACTTAATGACTACTAAACATGACAAAAATAAATAGTTTAAACTAATTATTATCGACTTTGAATGCCTTGACAGCGGCCTTGGTTACAAAAATTTCGTCGCGGGCCATTTATTAGACAGCTTTCGTATTACCCATATTATATTCGGACAGCCACGGAAATGTTAAGAAATTACGACGTTTTTGTCTACTTTTGAGCAACTTCCACAATGAGACTGAACAATACCATAGCTAACTCATATCAATAACCCTAATTACTTAAGATATTATAATAAATTGTTCTAGTATTTCCGATTTCGTCATCCACTATATTTTATATTTTAAGAACAACTGCTTTTTGCAACAAGAAGTTTGCGGCTATTAATAATGTCGATACTGTATTTATAGGGACGGATAGCAGGGCGACTCAAATAGAAAAGCTATTAAAGACTTTCCCATACCACGGTGTGTGAGTCTGCGAGAGTTCTGAGAATTATCTTGTGCAGTAGACGTAGTGACAACTGTAGACACTCTCCCATATAAGCAGGTGCAGCTTTCGTAACTGCATAGTCGTCATCGGCGACGCTGCGGGGAAAGTTGCCACCGGTTCATATAAATTGCCGTCTCTCGTTACTAAGGTCGATTTCATTATCACTTGATGGCATGAGAAGTCAACCTAGAATTTACGACATTCACAAATGTAACCGAACGGTGACGTCATCGTATTATTTTCAAGGGTCTGAGGAACCAGTTCTTTGCATCAGTACCAGACTTAAGTCTGTATAAGTATACCTACCTAGTACCTACTGTAAGACGTTATGTAGGTACACTGCAGTATTTCGCGATGTTATTTTGTCTTCTCTAAAAAAGGCCCAATATTGAATGTTTGGAGGCATCAAAAAGCAAAATTCACTCTAGACTCCACCCTCAGCCCACTAGACGATCAAGGGTTATAGGATCCACCCAGACCATTGGTGGATCCTAGTGGACTCCAGTCCTATTCGATCCACTGGTGGATCCAAAAGGATCCTAGTGGACTGAGGGAGAAGACTCCATAGTGGAAATAAATAAATACCTGTACAGGTTAATTTATAATCATTTTATCTACATACTCCTGAAACTAGTGGCAGACTGAAGAATGATAAAATTTAAAAGAAAGACCTTTTAAAATCCTACTCGATTAAAACAAAAAATAGGGAAGTGAGAAATCCGTCTTCGTTACCAATTCAAGACAAAACTGGCAAACTAGGTCTAGTGCCAGAGTCGCAAACTGTGCCCATGCCCCATACCCTGCCATATATTTTTCTTATATTTGAAGTCCAAAACGAGACAAATGTTCGTAAACAAGGAAACTCAGAATTCGTTAATTCAGGAAACTGCGTCTTCAAAACGTTCTTCGTACAATCTTCCAAGTGTGAATGATTCTTTGCGGCGTAGGCACGGATATTCGCAAGTCCGTCGGGTGTGTTCATATTATGGCATGACTGATGACATGCACGCTTCAAATAGCTAGAAAAACAATCACATGTAACGTCCAACATATTCCACCAAGGTCGCACTCCAATTGAGTTTATTAATTGTCTCTCATTGACTTTATAAAGCGCATTATTATAAATAGCGACATTGTATTAATTATTCTCGCAACGAACCTACTGAAAGTTAAAAATAAAAGTGACTGGTTTTATAGAATCGGTGAATTCCTTAATGACAACAATTCATGGAACGAGTAGTTTTCGAGTTTGCCAGTTTTTTTTCTGTAGTATTTGCCTTCGGAACCGGCGATAGAGTCGCTAGAAACTGATTGACTTGATGTTTTATTAGCTTATAAGCACACCTTACTACGTAAATTAAATGAATTGATTTTATAACTAAAGCCTTTTTGTAAAATAATTGCCAATAACTCTTAATCAAAGTTGTTTGGACATTGTTATTGATGATGTTGATAAACATGAACATAGATTAGAAAGTCAATAGTGAAGGTACCTGCTACCTACTTATCATTTGCAAATAGCTATTTAGCACAAGGTTAAAGCTTGGATACTACGAAAGTTACATAGTCACACTAAACGCGCGTGTACGCGTGTAAGATTTTTAATACAGGGAACTAATCGTACTACCGGCAAAGACGTGCCGCCAAGCGATTTAGCGTTCCGGTACGATGCCGTGTAGAAACCGAATAGGGGTATGGGTTTAATATAACTGCCATGCCGCTAACAGGTTAGCCGCCATCAGGCGAGATCGCAGTCAAGGGCTAACTTGTAGTGGATTAAAAAAACGTCACTGTCAAGCTCAACGCTGATGACACATAACTGCAGTGTCATGCAATCCGAATGCCTCCAAAAGTTCATGTAGATCCTTGTTAACAAATTATTATTCGTTTACAAGAATTATTATTTGGAAAGAAGACATCCCCAAGAGAATTGAGTTCACTGACAATAGCCATGAAATTGAAGTGACAGTTGGTTAGTCGTAGGGGCGATGGCCATTGGAGCCGAAGTCCTAAAATGAAGACTTCAAAAGAAAGGGTGGTACGACTATGAGCAATGGGGCGCCTTCCAGCACGATAACGAAAGATTGTAGAGGGAAGTAACTGGAAAAGGAAGGCTGAGGAACTATTGGGGTGGCACTCACTAGAGAAAGCCTTTGTCCAATAGTAGATTTCCAGCAACTGACGACGATCAGACAACGATATCATCATTATGGGATCGTACGCGTTGGTGACGTTGCGATGTCATTTGTGACCAAGCCTTCATGCCTGCACGTTTATAGTTAGAAAAAAATATCACAGTGAGTTTCTTCTCGTGTAAGGACTGAGGTAAGCAACTTTAATGGCCTCTACCAACCAACAAGAGCAACGTTCAATGCAATGTTATTTAAAGGACTGATAAATAAATGTCGCATGACTGTTTTATCTGGACTGACTGGCCAAGGATTTCTTATATTGTGTTCATTAATCTATTCTATAATTGGCATATAATATTTAAGTTTATCCTAAGCAGCGCTCTTTACTAGAGACTGCGTTAGTTGATTTAACAGCAAGAGATTCGTGTTAATCTTAATTCTGGCTGAAGATATAATTTAGGGCAGATTAGAGATCGCCAATAATGGGTAATCGCCGAATAACGCAAATTTTGGCGTTTCCACAGATTTGGTATTGGAAATCTGACTAAAATGACTTATTCGATAGATAGAGTTTGTTCAGCGATTATTAAAATCACCATTCAGATATGTAATGGTTAAAAACATGATAATCAATCATCAAAATTGAGACAAATTAAAATAGTAACGTTAGTTGTTAGTTGTTACACAGTAGTACTAAACTAGCACTCATAATAGAAAATCTCTACTGGAACGTGTGGCGGTTAATGGTGATAGTCTGGGGCATGATAAAGCACGCACAATCGCTCGTTAATGCAGTGGCGCCTTTGACGCGCCTCTGTTGCTGTGACTACATACATAGTTGCCTACTAATTTAGCGATGCAACTTGCAACAGAAACATATAAGAAACATCTAAGAATACGCAAAAGCCTATTTCACTACTTCAGACAGCAATCTCTAGAAACAGTTACATATTGTTAACTCAATGGTAGCATGAATAAAGCACATCTTAATGTGATTTTGAGAGCGAACGCTGGCTTTGGCGATATTCTCTTAGTAATCCACTCAACTAGGACTTGACCTATATATAGACCGGTAAGTATTAGACTTTGGATTCGTAGTCGTACCTATACTATTATCCGCCTGCCTCTTAATGAACTTTTCACTGCTAGACTGCTCAAGCAATCTTGACAAAATATGGCACGAAGATAATAGACTCGGACATAGACGACTTTGAAAAGGGTTTAATTCCACGCGAACAATTTCACATGCTAAAGCTAGTTATAGATAAACTATAGACGGCCAAATATTATAAAAGTACAGGTAATAAAAAGACAATTTAGGAATCGATTACAGACAAAACGTGAGAAAAACATAGTAAGCACGAATTAAAATACCCTATCAAAGGATACAAAGTGTTCATACATACAAACAAAGACCCCGGCCGGCAAATGCAAACAACGAATATTTAATGAACCTCCGAGTCTCAGAGCTGAATTGAATACAGATTAATTGTTTACGACAACAACTACTCGAGAGACAAAGAAAATCGATCTTATTATTACAATCATAAATAATGAATAAGAGATTTGCTCTTAGCGTTTAATTAAAAAAGCCGGACACGTGCAGATTGTTGTTGCATCAGTCACATCGGTGTTCAGTGAAAAAATAATATAAACCTAAATTAATTATGTATCATAAACAAAATTTCTTTGCTGATGAAGATACGGAACAATTTTATTTTACTTTTGTTTTATTAATTTCATTTATCAATATATTTTACGATGATAATTATTAATTTACTAAAGTGACTGAATCCCGGATTAGTGAACAGATTTTGATCAAATCTTAGATTACTTAAAGATTACCGTGACAAAATATGATAGTAAGTAGGCAGTAGGGAAGTATTCAAACTAAAATATTAGAAGTTGAGACTGAACTATTTTTGTAAAAAGAAATATGAAGTAATGTGTAGACAGTATGGAGTCACACGAAGGTAAGGAAGTGTCGAGCATTTATAAACCTTTCACGCAGACGGAAGTCGTGGCAGTACCGTATATTACGATACCTACCTATGGGCTATGACGCATAAAGAAAACTTGAGCCTTTAATACGTGACTACGGCTTGGGTAGTAATATAATAATGTAACAAGACGAAAAAGTCAATAATTATTTTCTAAAATTAAAAATAAAATCGTTTAAACTAGTTTTATTTTACGTTTTGACATGATAGGTACCGTTTAATTCATAGTCAAATCCATATTGAGAATCAATAAGACTTAATATTAATAACCAATACAATACATATAGGTATTGCAGAAGCATGTGCAACAATTAGGACGACACGAACATAACAGACCAGACGACGTAATATAAAGTACGTACATAATGGCATAGTATACATCATTTTACGAGAAGCTAGAAGCCAAATATTGCTAACGCACACATAATAATTACAACATATTCATCTTCGATCATCATTATTACCGAGACGACACAATTGTTTTCTTATATGGTCTAAAGAAGTGGCAAGACAACCTAGCACTTGGCGTTTTGCCAATATGACCTAATGTAAAAATGGCAAAACGGTAAGTATGGATGGTAGAATTGAAGACGAAGTAATATTACGAATTAAGCGAAAACTAAACGATATGATAAAAACAATGACAGTCCAAAAGAGTTTTTTGTAATTCCAAATGATTATAATCTTGATTAAACCAAACACAAATACGTGCAAAATTCTTCGGGAATATTCCCAATTTCGCAACTGCTTCAAATAAATCTCTCCAAACACTCTTTGCAGTCGCACTTGCCCTATTTCGTGATACGAATGATGGAAAAATTTGAATAGCTCTTTATGTAAATTTGTAAACATAGTTCTCCACTTCTCCCTCTCATGTTGAAATCAATTTCAAAATATTAAACTTCTATTCTGTTCATCGGATAAAAATGATTCATACTTAAGTAAGGACGGAAAAAATAACAGGGATAGTGAAAATAATTTACACTACCGAAAACGTAGCACTACTTAACCACATTCCAAAAAAAAAGGATATTTTTGATTTTTTACCGTGTTTTTTTTTGGTAAAGTACCTTTTCTTATCAGTAATTAGCAGTACTATCACTAGTCTTCGTTTTATATTCATATTGTGAGTTATAACCAAGAAAATCCTTATTTTGTGTTAATAAAAATAATAACGGAGAAACAGGCCAATAAACAGTAATGATAAATTAATTGCTATTTGCCGTTTTGTAATATTGCCAAGTTGGCACTACCACGTCGACCAATTCGTTGTCAGTTTCGAATCCTGATGTTAAATCAAACGTTGTTAATTACTCTATAGTGGCTAGTTAACAGAGGATCGTATGCATTTACTAGCTGATGTCCACTACTTCGTCCGCGTGGATTGAGGTTATTTGGTCCCTGCGGGAACTCATTAATTTTCCGTGATAAAAAGTAGCCTATGTGTTATTCCAGACTATAATTATCTATCTCTGTGCCAAATTTCATCCAGATCCGTTCAGCCGTCCTGGCATACAAACATCTGTCCATCCATTCATCCAAACTTTCGCATTTATAATATTAGTAAAGATGCTTTGGGTAAATAATTGTTATCCTAAAATAACAAGATATAAATTGTAATCCAAAACTCAGAAATTAACCACATTTTGCAAATAATTTAATTTGGAGGACTTTTTGAGACAGAAGCAACAAAAACGTAGAAGAATCTCACATGTCAACGTTAAAATTTTTTCACCTCTCATGCTCTAAAAATATGTCATTATACGAGTAGCTTAGCGTAGGCGGACTAAAGTTAGCATTTAGGGTTTAGGGATTAAAGTAATTTTTTTTTAATAATTGCTGGCGTTATTAAGTTATAGGTAGTAAATGGAAAATTTATAGTCTATGGTTAATATCAACAGCCCAAACTAATGTTACCCAACCCATCGTCACCTACGCGTAGGTCACGCGTAGGTACAGCTCAATGTCTATGGTTCTTAATGTATTTTTTTTAAATTCCTTCTTGTTAACAATAAGGAGAAAAATAAAGTCGGTATTTCGGATTGCCGCGAAATCTCTAGAATTTTTATTGTAATTAATACATTTAAGTATTTAGAGGGATGTTTATTTAATCCATTTCGGATTTCGATGCACAATACGTAATACAAGGTGAAGGCATAGGGTAAAGTGAATGGGACTATTTAGTCTTTCTATCTGTTCTGTCTTTATCAAGTGAAAATAAAGTTCTTACTCCTACTATTAAAATGTAACAACAGAATGGCAAAAAAATAATTAAAAATCGTTATTTATTTTATTTTCTCGCAATCGAAGTGAAAAGTAGAGTGTTTACCACGGGACTAAAAGCCATTCTACTCGACACTATAGCATACCTCGCTACGCTCGGTAAGCTAAGCATCTCATGACGTATGAAATGGCTCATTATAGTCCCTTGATGAACAATCTACTATTATGCACCTATTAAAAGAGATGCTCAGATATAGGATCTACAATACAACACTAATAATTAAGATGCAGAGATGAATACCTTACAGATAATATAGAGATTCTAATGCTTCTCATGTACGCCACAGGCCAACTGGAGGCTAAACATAGAAGGATTGCATTAAATGTAACACCTACAGTTAATCCATGTCACTAGTTAGCAGTTAACTAAAAACCATTTTTAAGCACTGCAGAACCGAGACCATGTTAAGTGTTTGGGTCATGACCCATGAGGTTGTCTGTGAGTGTGTGTCTGTTACAATTTTTCTTACTTCTTAACATCACATAGATACCTTGGCAATGACAAGTAATGGTGCTAATATTTTATATGTTTCAACACTAGAAACATTTTTTGAATTCGTTGGAGTTTGAGTGAGATAATTCCGAATGAACTTTAGAGTTTTGACATAAAACTCAAATTATTTTTAACAAGTTCATTTATCATTATCACTTTGTTATTAACTACTTCCTCAACATAATCACAAAATAAACTTTTATAATTGAGCTTTAATTATTGAGCAATTACACTTCAAGACCTAACCCTGGTAAATAACCTACCGCAAATGTTTATGAAAATAATTCAGAAACTTTAACGTGCTTAATATTTTAGATGATACGGAAATGTAATGGATATACCGAATTATTCTTCCATTACTAACCCATGGAGTAACAAAGTGATATTTTTAAAGATAGCAGATATTAAAGAGACCAATTTAATGAATTGTGATTACGGAGTTAGTGAGTATTCGTCATCGTAGGAAAACCATTTATCATTTTCATTTTTCATCCTTCAGGGAATATCCCCTTTTAAGTTTTAACGATTTTCCAAATCCGTATTCGTTGCAATCAAATGCTTGTATTTCCTATTAAACACAATTAATATAGCCTTTGACCCAATTTTTTCTAGTCATTAACACAAATGGTCATCGTACTTGGTTTTACATCGCTTAGCCGGATATGTAGGGTTGTCCACAAAGTTGGTTAATTATGTTTTTTGACCTGAAAATACAGGATGTTGCGATAGAATCTTAATTAAGATAGATACCTACAAGGCAAGGTAATGCATTCCACGAAAAATATATGCCCTTAAAGCATATATTATGTTTCGTTAGTATTATAAAGTATATTTACTTTAAATTAATATTATTCAACTAAAAATTCATTTATTAAATAATAGTAGTTTATACACCAAGGGGATAAAGCACTGTTTTATGTCACGGGCGCTACATTGAATCCTGAACGTAACGAAGGACTCCAAATTTAACTCCCGAGCGCAGCGAGGGTGTTATAAGTTAATTCCCGACCAAAGGGAGGGAATTAAGATTGAGTCCTGAGTGCAGTGAGGGATTCAAGCGCCCAAGAAAAAAACTGCTTTATCCCGGTGGTGTATACTCTACTTTATACTTCTACCATAACAGTAAAACAAACTATAACGGTTAGATATTTATTGCAAATCATAGTAAGTAGGATACATAGGTCTAGTAAATAATAAAAAGAAAAGATGCAGGTATACATACTCCTTGGTTTAAAAACTTTTATGTCAAATGGTATTATGTCAAATGGTACGGTCGTTTGGTCGACCAGTCTGGAGCCTAGACTCTGTTGTGCATATTTACAGTATGGGGTTGGTGAACTAGTTGGGCGATCGATCGACTAGATTACGGCCCTAGGGCATGAAGACTGACTTTAGACCCGCAAAAGTATGATTAAAACAGTAGTAAAGGTATGGTAGAAGTATAAAGTATATTTACAATTACTTAATTCATTTTATTATGAAAGTGCAAATCAAGAAAAGTTTTAATTAACTAAACTCAGGTTACAAATATTTTGATTAGGGTATTGTAACAGCTTGAGTGCCAGACACAGGTGGAATGTAAGGTGTTCGAGTGTCAACCCTGTCATAACATAATTCTCAAGTTACTTCTACTGCTAGAAAAATGTAGGTCGTGTCCGATTTCAAAGCGCAGTGGGACTTTCATAACTTTATTCGCCTCGCAAGCTGTCTACACAATAATGTGATAACTAGTGGTGGTCGGCTGCCAGTATAGTTATATTTAATTCTCATTTTTTCTTAAGTTAAGTTAAATATGGAATTATGGATGAATTTCTTAATGACGTTCCATGGAAGTAGATAGGCTTTGCATTCAGCTGCCGTAAAAAAGAAGTACCTAACTGCTGATGACCTTTTTGAGAGCTTTCAGAAACGGCGGTAGTCACTAACTCAAAATAGACGAACTTAATAGAAAAAGTCAATACGTTTGTCTTTAGTGATTTTACCACCTATGTAGAAGAAAAATGTTCATAGGCTTCCATGAAATCATACTTCATAGTCCATACTAATATTATAAATCCGAAAGTATGTTTGATTGTTGGTTTGACCTTCAATCACGCCGCAACAACAACGAATCAACGTGCAATTATTTGCATGGGTATAGTTGAAGACCTTCTGTATATAAGAAGTTTCCGCTTGAATTAAAAAACTTAAACCACGCGGACCAAGTCGCGGCCGTCACCTATTGTATTCCATCAAAAACATAAATGTGAAAATGGAAAGTTCAACATTAAGAATATAAGTGGTTGTAGTCTACTTCGTCGACAAAATCATTGATATCTAAATGGGTGACATGTTCTGAAATTTATTTATAAGAAAACACAAAATAAAAACACCATTTCTTGTTTTTTTCTGAAACAACAATGTTTGCTATTTAAAAATATCACTTAGGTACTTCTTAAATTGGAATACTTAGTCAAATTATTAACACCGAACAGATAACATAGGATAAATTGAAGCTCAAGATTTGACTCAGCTAGTTTTTACCAGCAAACCAAATTTTCAAGATTTAGTAAGTACTTAATTCTTAAATATTATTTTTTTATAAATATTTTTTTGAAAATTCATTGATTATTACTTACGATTAAATTGATTTATTATTAGGAAACGAATTCACGGGAGTAGATAGGTTTGGTATCTATATGAAAATAGGTAGGTACCTACTTAATTCACGATTACCCTTACGCAAACCCATAATATAGCAACGATAATAAAGTATAAACAGAGTAGCGACTAGCGACGCACAGCAAATACGATTCTTCTATACTATATATAATATTATAAATGCGAAAGTTTGGATGGATGGATGTATGGATGTATGTTTGTTACTCAATCACGCTCCAACGGATGAACGGATCTGGATGAAATTTGGCACAGAGATAGATTATAGTCTGGAATAGCACATAGGCTACTTTTTATCCCGGAAAATTAAAGAGTTCCCGCGGGAACCGAAAAACCTCAATCCACGCGGACGAAGTCGCGGGCATCAGCTAGTAATTTATAAAAGCATCTTTAATGAAACTTTTTACTAAACCAATTCGCTCTTGGTTTGTCAGATAAATTAACTTTGAAGAACACACCTGACAGTGAAAAGTTCAAATGAAATCTACATAACACAAGATAGATAAATAAATTAAATTGTCACTGTAAAACGTCTAATTAGACGATAGGTCACTAAGTACTTAATATTGCTAGGTAACATAAATCAGTAGCAAATGACCGCGTCTAAGTAAGAATATGTGAAGGTTATACTTGACCCGTTTGTCATTCGTATTAAAACGACCTACCAGTAGACATAAATATACCACTGTCACTAGTGAAGTATGAACTGCTATTTAACATTCATTGGAAGGCCCTACCAGAGGCCTCATAAAAAATTACGTTGTATCAACTGAAACACCGCAATTTGCATAGACTTCTAAGGTATGCCTGAACCACAAGCTAAATCTTTTTTTTAACACTGATTTTGACGAAATCTTTATAGAGATAGGTTGCTTTCACTGAGTAGGGAAAAAGGTTTCCGCGGGATTTAAAAAAAACCTAAGCCCACGTGAACATAGTCGCGGGCATCATCACAAGCATTTAAAACTATATCGTCTTCAATTCTGCGAGGTTTCCTGCTAATTGCAAGGGGTAAACAAGCTCACCCATAAATTAATAAATTACTAACTACCAATCCAATTATTATCTATCGAATAGATGCCTTAGTAGTTGTAACTTTGATTGTTATTTGTCTAACATGTTTCTCAGGTTTTGTATTTTTGAAACGCTAGACTGTACAGATATTGGAAACTAAAAATTTTGAGAAGGACATTAATTATACTGCGATGCGTATGACTTATGACCACAAACGTAAAAACTTATCATCGCCAACATATTGTTTGATTAGAAATTCTTCAAAAACTCCTCATATAACATTTTGATCACACAATATACTTGATATCTTGCCACCATTCCACGCGGGCATGATTTATCAAATAAATATTATAAATGCGAAAGTTTGGATGGATGTATGGATGTATGGATGTGTGGATGTATGGATGTATATGGATGTTTGTTACTCAATCACGCTCCAACGGCTGAACGGATCTGGATGAAATTTGGCACAGAGATAGATTATAGTCTGGAATAGCACATAGGCTACTTTTTATCCCGGAAAATTAAAGAGTTCCCGCGGGAACCGAAAAACCTCAATCCACGCGGACGAAGTCGCGGGCATCAGCTAGTATAGTAATAAGTTAGGCTAGCTAGCTATAAGTTCTATTGTATTGTTTTCAATAAATGTTATTTTATTAGCTTGATTTATTATATCGATGACAAAGGTAATGTCTAGAATTCGTAGGTATATATCTAGAATTCTAGAGATATACCCACGTTGCTACTTCAATACAATGGTATACATCCGCATACATTAAAAATGTGTACCTATTGTCGGGCCAAAGCCTTTTTTCATCGGCCCTAGAATGGAAGCAAACACAAATGGGACCGCCCACGGCTCCTCTCACAAATCATGCTCTTTTCGCGTCCCGCTACATCTCTCAATGATATATTGTATTTACTACCCCTTTCCCTAGGGATGGGCTTCTCAAATATACATCGATACTATATATTATATATTGACGTGAATATATATTTACAAAGGTTCGGAAGAATCGGTGAGCCTGACACATTATTATGCCTTCTGTGACCACGAATATTCAGGGGACAAGACGCAGAGAGAGGTATTTCCGCCAAAAATATATTTTTATAAACGAAAATCTTCAAATCACACTGACGTAAAAAAGTAGGTATAAGTGGAAGAAGATGCCAATATTGGACTATTATATATTACGCCAATATTGGACGAAATATTATTAGAAATCGCAATTTCCGATAGCGATTTCTAATAACTCAATATATCGAATAAATATTAATTTATTTATACAAAAGTAAATTACATTTGTCCAATGTCTAAGCGAAAATATGTTTTACCGTCCTAATACTTTACCGGTATTGCCATACAAAATTGCTTTCATTGCACAGATTGTAAGCCGCAACTGGTGAACAGCGCCTATTTTCCACAGGGGGCAAATAAATCAATAGTGGTACCTCACTATAAAAGTTCTTGAAAAGAAAGGAAAAGGGGCAATGGCAAAGTAACACTGGTCAAAACAGAAGTTAAAATATCAATAAGTTGTTTATCAAATTACTTGGATTGTTTGAAAAAATCCACGATAAAAGATTTTTTTTTTTTTCTTACCATAAAGTCCCATTACAATAAATAAAAGATTTGACATACTTAATTCATAATTTTACATCAAAAGAATTATATTACGATAAATAATTTTACATCAAAAGAATTAGGTATATTAAGATAAAATTAAGAATAACGCAAGATCACTGTTATAAAAATGAAAATGTGGAAATCAAAAACTTTTATTAGTGGAATTGCGACCGCATCCTACTTGTGCCGAAACTTTTTAGTGCGTAATTAAGTTTCAGTAGCAACAAATGTGTCAAAGAAACGTTATTGTCGGTTTATTTCTTTGGTATTCTAAATTTCTAAAATAAATGTAATAAAACCGTTTTTTGGCACGGTACATGTTAACTCTCGTCATTTTAATGAATGCCTCTGGCCTTAAGTCCGCCTTTTGTATGTTTTTGCAACAACAAGTATTTGTGTATAATGTATATCATGAGTGATTACTGATTACCGCCGAAAATCCATACTAATATTATAAATGCGAAAGTGTGTCTGTCTGTTTTTCGCTTACACGGCCCATCTGTTCAACCGATTTTGATGAAATTTAGTATGGGGATAGTTTGTATCCCGGGGAAGGATAATATAGGCTACTTTATATGCCAGAAAATTAAAAATCCACGCGGGCGAAGTCCCGGCATCATCTAGTAATAATATATTTTATTTTTCAACCATTTGAGAATTTAGCAGATTTACAATACAAATACCTTTATTTATTTATTTTAATAAATTCCAACAGTATATAATAATATAAATATAATAATCAATATAGTTATGTTATCAAAAATTCATATGATCCAACGTCATAACGTTAAATTTATTCCTCAGACTAAATATTTCAAAACCCAAGCGATTCATAATTAGGAAATGTAGCCTTTTCTATAATACCCAAATTAATCTAGTAGGTAAGAATTACTACTTCAGAATTTCGGTCAATTTTAATCCTGCCGTAATATTATAATGTCGTAATATTTTGTTAACCTAAAAACACATGTTTTTTTTCAATTCCTAAAGCCATTACACATAAAACCTTTATCGATAAAAATTTATTGTTTATTCGAAATGTTAGTAGGTAAGCAAATAAGGACTACACATCTAAGATTTTTTTCTATTTCAAACAATGAAATCTTTTTGGTAGGAGTTTCTTCTTGCGAATTAATGAATGAACATGCGTGTGGTCTTTCGAACGGTGACCTCAGGTACATTGCCTTAATATTAAGATGTAGGTAGCTACCAATTCATTGAAACGTACCTTACTTAAATTACATTGTTTGTTTTATATTAACGTCCTTTTTTTTTTGTACGTATATTTACATTCATTCATCAGAACTTGAGAAAGCTTACGCGAAAGCGAAATAGACTTCAAGGAATATCACGTTATCTACGGATCTCGTAGACTTTCGTAGCACGCCGAATTGTATATAATATGTACTTATATGTAATGTCTAGAATTATAATTTCTGGGCTTTCCAATTAATAAAATATGATAAGAAAAAACGTAACATACAACAATGGAGGTAGTTTAAACTTTCTTATTACGAACACAAGTCACAACAAAGCCGAGGTCGGCCACTAGAAAATCCGGTGCAATTATTTAGTAAATAGAACACAAGTGCGAAAACTATAGGCACCACGAATCGCGGTTTAGGCTCTTACGGGTTGCGAACGCGCAACGACCTCCTTTCCCTGTTGCACTGGCGCAACGGACAAACAAAATAACTAGAAGATGTCGAGCTCACGAATTCGTAGCGTAAACTGCGCGTGCGACTTTCACTATGCGGTGCGCGTGGTCGTGTCGGGCGTGCGAGCCTCGCGCCGGTTTGAGTACAACTGGCTGATGGCATTAGGCAGGGCGCAGGCAGTCAGGCTCCGCTAATAGCGGGACCACCGCTCTGAGATAACACCATCACCTGATAGCATCGCTGAAACCAACCCCCCTGCGTCATACCGACAGTTTGCCATTTGCGTAAATATGACGTTCCGATAATTCTTATTTCTACGTGTTTCCCTATGTAACGGAAGTCAATGTTTGTCATACTCAGCCAGGGCGTCGTTAATTATAATGAATACTAGACTGCTGTAATAAATAGTAAATTCTGCACTATTAAATATGCGGTAGGAAATAACAACTATTTGAAGATAAATATTAATTTGCTGCCTTGCAAATTGCAATATCGGATTTGGCAATTAAAATTCCATCATCATTACAGAATTTACATCATTGTACAGGATTGTAGGTTTCATTTTAATTATTGGCATTGCCGACACATTGAGCTTCCCACTAGCATTTATTGTATTCAAATCACTCATCCGCCTACTGTTACGAACAAATATCGATGAAGACGAATACGTTGTATACATAATTATGATTTGGAGGCATGAAATGGGCTCTGCTTTGTCAACGCATCTATATTATTATTCTTGTACGAATGTTCTTGTTCTTGTTCTTGAAAATTCAATGTAAGAATTCGTAGACACATCTACATAATATATCTGTACCTACTATGACCTATTCTGTGATAATACTAGTCGCGAGCGCCATTTAATTCCCGCGGGAACTCTTTAATTTTTCGGGATAAAAAGCCTATGTTACTCTCCAGGTCCTCAACTATACCCATGCAAAAAATCACGTCGATCAGTCGCTCTGTTGCGGCGTGATTGAAGGACAAACCAACAAACAAACTCAATTTCGCATTTATAATAAGTATGAGTGAATTATGATTATGACACATGTATTTTATCAATACTCCCCAAATATTTCAAAACTACGCCTATGATACGGAATCTGGAGCAGATATTAAATTATATATGAATAGGTTAGAGCCGTTAGACGTTAAAATAAAAAAGATTCGACCATAGAAGCGATACAGTACTACACGGCCGCAACCAGATGAATACGGTTATCTTCACATGTTTACTGAAGAAAGTAGATCAAGTAAGTGTGTGTACCTCAGTGTACCTACGAAAATGAGTAAAAAAATGTGACATACCTACTCGTAGATCTAGCGTGAGGCTAAAAGCACAATTAAAAGATAAAACATTGAGAAACGCAAACGCAACTGCACGAAATTGAACCGGCACGCGCACGCCTGAAAGTTTGCGCCAGTACAATTATTACAGCCACTAAGTACAATTCTTAAGAACCAGCCGCGACTTCGTCCCTGTGGATTGAGTATAATCTATAATCTATCTTTGGCTTTGGCAAATTTCATTCAGGTGCGTTAAGCCCTTGTGACGTCTTTTACTTAAAAAAACTTTTAAAGGTAGGCAACGAAATATAGGACAAAAATTAGGTACTAACAGAAAGCATACCATATAATATAGTAAGACAAGATTATATTTACATAAGATAATATACCTCTCCGTATCTATAATGTGAAATAATACATAAGATATATATAGATTGATAACACAACAACAATACATAACCTCATAACTAGTTATAATAACGTCTGTAAGACTTGAAACTATCTTTTACGGCCGTGCGTTTTGCTTTTCTAAAATATGTTTTTTTATATGCATTTTAAAAGTAAATTATAGATTTAAGCATTCGAGCTGGGAGAGGGAGGTCATTCCAAATCTTTTCGCATTTATAATATTGAGTATAGATTATTATTTGTCAATTACTGAATTCAGATATTTATTTTGTCTTATTAATATTTTTGTTCATAGTATGTGGAAATATGCAGAATCTGTCAGGTCGATCCGTTGCTCTGTTGCATCGTTATTGAAGGACAAACCAACAAACAAACACCCTTTTTATTTTACACTAGATGATGCCCGCGACTTCGGGCTAGGGATAGGAAGTAGCTTATGTTCTTCCCCGGGATATACCCTATATTATATGTAGCAGACAGACAGACACACTTTTGCATTTATAATATTAGTATGGATTCCGTCGGGCGTTCTGTTTGTTTAGAAAATTTTGATTATGGTTACCACTTTTCCATATTTTGAACATGGAACATAGGAATATTTTAAGTTCAAATCGGTAACAGCAGCAAATTGCCCTGTCAACAGAATCTGCGGTGTCTGAAATATCGACCACTAGGTACGAGGGCAGACATTTTTAAAGCGGCCGAATTCCTTCATAAAATTCGGGAATTCATAATTTCTGAATTTTGCTCTGGTCTGGCCCCCCCGATTATGTAAGAATTGACGATCAAATGGTAAAGGTTCAGCGTCAAAGTGATATAAACCATAATTGCATTGAATTAGAGCTCAATTTCGTGTATCCATTCTTATACGTTTGAGTATCGTATATACCTAAACGTATAAGAATGGGTACACGAAATTGAGCTCTAATTTAATGCTGTTGTGGTTTATTTACTTTGCCGCAGAACTTTAACGATTTCATCGGCCATTCTTACATGATTGGGGGGCTCTTGTGGGAGGCTTCGGTCGTAGCTTGTTACGCCCTACCGGCAAAGGCGTACCGCCAAGCAATTTAGCGTTCCAGTACAATGCCGTGTAGAAACCGAGTGGGGGTATGGGTTTAATATAACAGCTGTCATACTCATACCCCCATCAGGTTAGCCCGCTACTTTCTTAGACTGCATCATCACTTATCATCAGGTGAGATTGCAGTCAAGGGCTAACGTAGTGGCGTAAAATAAACTTCAATACTACTTATACGAGATTATGAATGCTTAGTATAAAATTGTGATCAAAATAATTGGATTACTTCCTTTCCTGCAACTTGATCAACGTGAAGACCTGATGACATTTTGCAAAATCTCTAGTCTTATGAAGACTCTGAGGTTTGAGTCTTGTCTATACGTTTGTGTCAGTCAGTGTGTTCTTTGTCGGAAAGAAAATATTTTGATTTCTCATAAGCATACATACCAAAGAATGTTAAAGACGAAAAAGCAAAACAAGCTTCATCTGAAAGTTAAAAGGGACCTTCAAATTAAAATAAAGTGAAATCAAGTGTTCATTACATCGTACAAAATTGTTCACTTAAAGCTTGCAGATTGATCTTGCCCAAAGATGTATAAGAGGCTGTAATTAGCGTTCCATTCACTCCCCCGGTGCGTATCGGCGAGTATTGCTAAATGATCCAGCGACCAGCAGTACCAAAACAGGTCAAGTGTGTTTCAAACCACGTATCGAGGTGTTCTGTACATATATGGCGGCGTGCACTCGTGCTAATTGCATATCCACTTGCGGTCTCATAAATTAAAATATTACACCTTTAATAAATCCCGCATACATTCGTTGAAATCTGCAAACATTCGCCAGAAACTTTCTTGGACATACGGATGTACTCGTAAATTATTATTATTATAGTTATAAGACCGAGAAAACCATTTCTATATTTACTCTACAGGGCAACTAAAAAACCAAAATCTCTTTTCTGTAAATTATTAAACAAGATATTACCATAATTATGCAGTGTGAGTTATATATACGGTAGCAAAACCAAACCAAGTTCGTTCACCTCCGTTGGCCTCTGTTGTCTGTTTTCAACTTTACACATTATACTATCCTCAAGAGTATAGTTAGTTAAGATATCACGTAATCAGATACGCTATGACAACTGCTCACACTTACATAGCATGTATGCAAATATTAAAAACCATCTGACCGCAAAATGTCAACAAAAGAGTGTTAAGTAACTTAATCTCGTTGCGGCATTACAACCCTGAACTCTAAAAAACTTGCTTCACGATATTTCAATCTTCAATAACGCATTTTAATGCTCACTTCATTTCATAAATGACTGGGTCAACCCAGTGGGTAAATTTATTGTATAAGAAAATGCTTGGACTCGAATAAAAAATGGAATGAGTTATTCGACCGGCACACGGTCTGCACTAAAGCAGAATTTTAGAAACATTTTGGTATGTACACAAGGTTCTAGGATTTCCCGGGTTGATGAGAACACAATAAGCTGTGAGGCTGTCACAAAATCTGCTGACTCGACTGAAAATCAGTAAAGTCCTATAAAGATGTGGCAAAGGTCTGTATGTAGGAAACATGCAGGGTCTCATAGTAAAGATGTGGCAAAGGTCTATATGTAGGAAACTAGCAGGGTCTCATAGATGGCCGATATAACATTTTCTAGGAAAATTATGAATATTTCCGGATATCCGGTCAACTAGTTGACTCCAGCTCGCTGGTCCGATGACCTAAAGAAGGTGGCGGGAAGCGGGTGGATGAGGAAGGCGGAGGACCGTGTTTGGTGGCGCGCTCTCGAAAAGGCCTATGTCCAGAAGTGGATGCATACAGGCTGATGGATGGATGGAAATCTATATTTCTAAATGTTTTACAAAGAAACTTTCTTGACGCTTGAATCGTCAATTTGAACGATTTATTACTGAAAACAACGATTTGAACATTTTGTACTTGTTCAGGCTATCCAGCTTTTTCAGGCTCGGCAAATTACGTAACTTACGCCCGTTTACAAGCTCTTGACATTTGTATTGGCTTGTTATTAAAATAATGATGCAAGCAAGCATATTTAAGCTTCATATATGAACAAGACCTTAAGCAATGCAACTACTGAATCTTCCATAAAGAACAACTACGAGTAGTAACGATCGATCAACGATTTATTGAACTTGTTCATGAATTATTTATTGAACCATGCAGGTCTGCCTATATCGACGTGACTCAGATTTGACTGGCCATTTACTTTTTACAACGATATACCTACTAATAAGAATGGGGTCGGACTCTATCTAAATGAATTTCATGAGACTAGAAACATAAGAACAACAGGTATACAAAACTTTTTAACGTGGCTTCATTTTGTATATTTTTTATTAAAAATCTTGCGGCGGGGTTTTCAATTACATTTTCCGATGCGGTTCTCATGCAATTTTGTACGAGAATTGATGCGTTCCCATGACCATATAACTGCGTTTTCACTGTCCATCCAAATCAATGGGAAGACGTAAGACTAAGAAGTCACACACGAAAAACATACGTACGGTGAGAAACGTTTAACTTGCAATAAAACATTTCAATGTTAGTTTACTTGTTTGTTATTAAGATAATGCTACTTTTAATAAGAAACCAATTTAAACTTTTCAAAGGTATTCAGGGTGCCTATTAAAATAACTCGCGTGAAAAACCTTAAAATACCTACAAAAAAAAACTTTTAATTTTTATTACCGGTTTAAAACTTGGGGTGGATTTAAGAAACAAGTTAATTTCACAAAGCTTACGAGTATAATGGACTTGTTATTAACTGGAGGTGACATCGTGAATGTTTATAATCCTCGTTTAATCTTGACTTTTATGAACATTAACTGGATTTAAACTTCTCTTTCCTTATTAGTGTATTTAAATATGTTATTAAAGATTTACAATTCCGGTTCAAATATGTAAATTTTATAATTATTCAAATAGCAAATAACATTACTAAGAGTTCTCTTTCATTCACCTATCACCTCAAGACAGAAAGTTTTTGTTTATTTTGCTGTTTTAATTAAGTGGTAAATGCTTTTTTGAGTAATATCAGTTTCATGGATGTGGGTTTTGAATCATATTTGCATTTTAATTGGTTGCAGTTGTAAATACAGTATTATTTTATTACTTACTTAAAATATCATGTACCTAATTACTATTGAAATGCCGGTTCAATGTGAGATTTTTGTCAAAACGAAACTCAAACAAAAATTAAAAGCAATTTGCCAAGATGGCTGGATTGGATTTTGATGATGGATGTCTGTATGGCTTTTTTTGTACACGTAAACTAAACTAAATATACAGTTTTGAATCTAGTGCTGTCCCATTCTGCGGACTCTCCGCATTAATTTATTTATTATGGGATATCAATATATTTATTATCCACATTATCAGTCACATTATCTGATTTTAAAAACCAATAGATATATTTAGCCTTCGCTCGTGTTGTTTTGACAATGGATCAGGTTTTTGCTAAACGTTCTCATTTTGTTGAATGATGTATTAGCCTTTGAATGAGTAACGGGCGCCGCAGCGACAGAAGAAAGTATTAGCAACGGTACTCCAATTGTAGCTAAATGCGAATTAATGAGGTCAGCACAGCAACACTTACCGAATGTACCAATAATTCAAAGACTTTTAACTATTATATATATCGTGGGAGAAGCCAGCAGGGCTTCGACCCTGCAACCCGACCTGAGGAATCTTGTCATAATATTAGCGATTTATTACTTATTGTTACTACTATCCCAACATTTAGATAACTGTTTATTGATTTAAAAGGCTAGTCAAGGCCGCAAGTACCTACTTATTTGTTAACTATTTGTGTGGTGAGATTTTTAACCGACTGCTGCTGTTTAAATTGCTCATAAATTGTTTTAATAATTTTAGAAGCTAGCTAATCTTATTTACGCTGTAGTTAACTGATTTGTTAATAATAAGAGTTTCAATTGTTTACCCGCCATATCGTTCCACCAATCGGCGAGCGAGTCGGCTGTTGTTATGCCGCGAGCTGCTGACTGGGGGCGCGACTGTGCTATTGTCTTGTTTATTTATTGATGCTAACCTAATAGTCTTGGCCGCAAGTACATACTTGTCGGTTCACTATTTATTGTGTGTTTAAATTGCTCATAAATTGTTTTAATGATTTTAGAAGCTAGCTAAGCTTATTTATGCTGTAGTTAAATGATTTGTTAATAATAAGAGTTTGTATTGTTCACTCGCCATATCGTTCCACCAATCGGAGCGAGTCGGCTGTTGTTATGCCGCGAGCTGCCGACTGGGGGCGCGACTGTGCGCCTAGGTATTGTAATTGACTAATGGCGAATGATCACGCATTATTCTGCGAGCTCGGTAAGAGAACGGTCATAAGACCAACTTCTACTTGATTTTCCACCTAAAATTGTGTGCCTAGGTTTTGCTAGGTTTTAGTTTGATTCTAGACTAATTCAAATAATGTTCCAGTAGTGATAAATATTTGTGAATAGGTTTCGATCTTGAATATCGTAAACTAAGTTAATATTGTAATAACATTGTTTTAAAAAGAGCTACCGTTGAGTTTCTTGCCAGCTCTTCTCAGCGTGAGAGGCCATTTCCGAGCTGGTGGTAGATTCACTAATTGTTCATTTCATAATTGCAATAAAAACAATTTGAATTTAAACGTTTACTTCGGTGTTTCTTTAAAGTAATTAAAAATTAGAAACTGTGAGGTTAAATAATAATTATTAAACTACCTACGTAGGCGTACCTACCCACGTATGGTAATAATCGTAGTATTTCATTTGATTTCCTTCGCTATTAGTGATTTCCTTAATTGTGACGGTAGTAAGGCTTTTGCAAGCCAGTGATAGATAAACTATTAGAAGCAATAATTACAATTACTGTGTAGGGTTTTTATGAATTGCATTTGTAGGTAGTCTATTTATTTAGTGATTGCAGTGCCAGTGATAGACTAGGCAACTATTAAAATCAGTGTTAAAACCATTTAACACTGATGAAGGTATAAAAATATTCGAAATCGTTGCAACAGGTTGTGTAGGGATAAACAACGACGCCATATTCATAAAACCATACTTGAAGAAGATGATTCAGGTCGAGTATGGAAGTTTCTTAAATCTCTTGGAGTTGGGAAAGCACGTCAGAATAAAAGTTCTTTAAATATGGATCTGAACCAGCTTAATCAGCATTTCTCTACCTCTTGTGCCATTGATGATGCCACTAAATTACGGACTAAAAACCAAATTTCAGCTTTGCCCACTTCTGATGATCCTGCTTTTATTTTTAGTCAGATCACTGATAGTGATGTTAAGAAAAGTATTCGTGAGGTCAGCTCGGATGCCGTTGGTACTGACTGCATTAGTCGTAAAATGATCATCCCTATTGTCGATATATTGACTCCTATTATAAGATCTATTTTTAATTTCTCTATTTCCACTGGAAATTTTCCTTCTTCCTGGAAAGAGGCTCAAGTTACTCCTATACCCAAAAAAGCAAACCCTTCTAGTCTATCGGACTTCCGTCCCATTTCCATACTTCCATTCCTATCAAAAGTCTTTGAGCGTATTGTACATCAACAATTGAGCCTCTTCCTATCTAGATGGAGTCTCTTTAATCCATTTCAATCCGGTTTTCGGACTGGTCATAGTACGACTACTGCTTTAGTCAAGATCACTGAGGATATTCGTCTCGGTATGGATAATCAACGTGTAACGGTGTTGACCTTACTTGATTTTAGCAATGCTTTCAACAATGTTGATTTTGATCTCTTGTTGGCTATTTTAGCTTCTCTTAACATATCTCCTGAAGTGATTGACTGGTTTCATAGTTACTTGTTTGGGCGCCGGCAGCGGACACGAGTTGATGATTCGTTATCTAACTGGTGTTCGATCAATGCCGGTGTTCCACAAGGTGGCGTGTTGTCTCCTCTCCTGTTTTCAATTTTCATTAGTTCTATTACTCTCCAGTTATCTTCTCACTACCACCTGTATGCTGACGATCTCCAATTGTATGTTCAGGCTAAATTAGTGGATTTACCTAATGCAATAGGCGAATTAAATAATGATTTATATGCAATTGTGCAATGGAGTAAGTCTTATGGACTTAAAGTAAATCCCGCAAAAACTCAGTCTATCATAATAGGCAGTCAAAAGTTGGTCACGCAAATAGATTTTCCTGCTTTGCCTAGCATCATATTTGACGGAACGTGTGTGCCATACAGTGACACGGTTAGAAATCTTGGTGTCACTTTTGACAAATTCTTATCTTGGGCTCCGCAAGTTAGTGAGGTGAGCAGGAAGGTGTTTGCGTCTGTTGGTTCTCTGCGCCGATTGACTAATTTTTTACCCATACCAACTAAAATTACGCTTGCACAGTCTCTCCTCTTACCGATTCTCGATTATGCTGATTCTTGCTATCCCAATCTTAATGAAGAGTTGCTTAATAAACTTGAGCGCGTTCAAAATCTTTGCATACGGTTCATATTTGGACTTAGGAAATATGACCACGTTTCTGAATTTCGCGAAAAACTCAAGTGGCTTCCGATTCGCCTTCGCAGGGATACTCACATTCTTTCTCTTCTATTCTGTATTCTATTCAATCCTACTACTCCCCTTTACCTCAAAGAGCGGTTCGAGTTCCTTAGTGACACTCATGGTCGCTCTCTTCGCTCTGTTATCCTAAGAATACCTTCCCATAGCACTTCCTTTTATTCTAAATCCTTCTCCGTTGAAGCGGTTAGGCTATGGAACTCCTTACCGCTTCATATTCCGATTCTAATAATTATTCTTCTTTCCTACTTTGCGTCTTGTTGGCTTTTATTCTATTTTACTCTATTTTATATAATATTTATATATTTATATTATAAGTAGGTATATGTATATATCTATTTATTTATAGATAAATGTATGTATTATTATCTATTTATTTATGTATTTACGTATAGTTAGATATACATGTATTATATTGTATAATATTTTACAATTAAGAATATTTGAATAATTAGATTACATTAGGTTAGAACTAATTATAAATTTTTCCTTTTTAAGTAACGTACACCCTTGAAGCTTTCTCATTAGGTTAATCCGTTGTTTGCATGGTTGCCTGGTAGAGATCGCTTTAAAGCGATAAGGCCGCCACTTGTACCATAGCTAAGTTTTATTGTTATTGTTTATAAGTATGTGTTTCTTGGTGTACAATAAAGAATTTTTCATTCATTCATTTCATTCATTCATTCATTCATTCATTCATTTATTCAAATAGTAACCTTCAGTTACAATCTGTGACGTATCCGCATTTGCGGTGGCCATTTTATCAAGATCATTCATCGCGGAAGTCTGCGATGGATGTTAATCTAGTTTGCTTTTCGATAATTAACATCAGTACCTCATTTTAAGCAAATATCAGTTCTAGTGCAGTAGATAGTGACAGCAGAGACGGTGACCTACTAAAGGTCAGCGGTTCTGCTGATTTAAAAAGAAAAATGAGACGCGCTTTCCCGACGCGTCACCCGTCTTTTCCGACATAGGCCACCGTTTATGCGACATCAGAAGTGGGATTGCTCCAAGCGATCCCTTTCTGCCGCTCTGTGTGTTTCAGATCCTGATTCAAATGGTGTGAAGCCTGAGGCGCTACCTGCAAGCGCGCCTGGAACGAGTACACCTGCGTAGAATACGCAGTGCACGAGCCCTGATGGTTGTATTACGACTTGGTCTGTATAGATCGGATTTTGTGAGTGTTTAAACTTATAATTATTTGATTTACTTGTTACAATGCATATCCAAGTGATACAACTTAAAACTACAACATAGTCATAAAGACTATACTAATTGAAACTTCAACATAGTCTCAAAGTCTATTATAAGATTATTCATATAAACGCCATTACGTTTTTCATGTGCATGTGTGTATTTTTCCATGTGCTTCTGTGTATATTTTAGAGCCACTGGGGACCACGGTCATAAAAATAAGGCCCAGACCCCAGCATCAACCTTTCTTATTCCTTTATCCCCTGGGGACCACGGTCATAAAAATAAGGCCTAGACCCCAGCATCAACCTTTCTTCCTTTAATAAAATGTTGTTGACGTAGCGAGGCGTTCAGTGACAAAAAAACAAAATAAAAATTGACTGTGCTGCTGACGTATTTAGACGAACAGTAGTACAAGTACAATTCATAACATAGTTGTTGGCGTAGTTAGACGTTCAATGACATAAAAACAAATAACAAATAACTATACTGCTGACTTAGTTAGACGATCAGTAGTAGGTACCTACAAATAAAATTCCTATTATTATTAAGCGTTCCAAACAACCGTACAGCATAGGATTGACCGATGCGGTTAGATAAAATTTAAAAACTTTTATTTCTCTAATGCAGACTATCAACTACGAAGAAGCGACAGCCCTCCCGACGGCTGTGGTGCCCCGAGATCTGGGTCTTTCGACTTCTCTGCAGCCAGCTGCTGTTGAGCAGACTACCTACTCCGACCGATGGAAAAAGGCGTGCTTGGATCTTACACCCGGTGATCGTTTAATTTACTATCTCTTTCTAATTACTCTTTATTAAGTAACGTAACGTAAAGTTTGAAAAACACTATATGTCCTACCCGCATGAAATAAAACACATTCATTTTATTCTCTTGCTCATATTATCACATGACAAAATATAAAGAAAATAACAGTAAAACAAAACATCAATTTTGTGGATTTCATTATTGTTTAATTAAGGTTCCACTGAGACTTTGACTATTAATGACAGAAAAATTATAAGCAGATAACTGAACTCATATAAAAATTATGGGCAGTATCATGCAAAAATAAAAGCTGTAGGCTTGTGGAAAGTGCAGCTCAACATAAAATGACAAATTTGACTGGCATGTGGAATGCTTAGTTGAACAATGATTATGAGATTTACTTTACTGCTTTCACGTGTAGTGAACGGTTTATCATATTATGGAATTTACAAATTAAATTAAATTACTGTTCTAGTGAATGAATAGTATCATAATAACTTGATATGAACACAAATTGTTTACTCAAGTTTTGTCACGTGGTATGTGAGAATAATAATTTGTTTACTTAAAACTGTTGCCATTAGTATTGGACAGTTCAGTTTGATTCACCCATTTATTTTTACCTGCCTTTTCGTGGAGCAAAGCGGAGAACACTTCAGTTTATTTAACTACTTGTTTTTACCTGCCTTTTGTTGAGCAAATCGGAGAACTTACTTCTCTTATGGTAGACCAAGAACTATTTCAACTCGTAAGGTTTACCTTAGCTTAAGGAAATCTTACTTTGCAAAAATCTTGCCTGATTAATAAAAATAAAAAGAAAGAACCTGTAGGTTTAGGTTCACTGTGGAAGTGCCTAGCCAGTAGCCTCAAAGCTGTTTTTTTATTGTCGACAGAATTGCGTCGGTAATGCAGAGCGCGCATCACCCGCCAGGATCGCCGTATCGTGGGAGAAGCCAGCAGGGCTTCGACCCTGCAACCCGACCTGAGGAATCTTGTCATAATATTAGCGATTTATTACTTATTGTTACTACTATCCCAACATTTAGATAACTGTTTATTGATTTAAAAGGCTAGTCAAGGCCGCAAGTACCTACTTATTTGTTAACTATTTGTGTGGTGAGATTTTTAACCGACTGCTGCTGTTTAAATTGCTCATAAATTGTTTTAATAATTTTAGAAGCTAGCTAATCTTATTTACGCTGTAGTTAACTGATTTGTTAATAATAAGAGTTTCAATTGTTTACCCGCCATATCGTTCCACCAATCGGCGAGCGAGTCGGCTGTTGTTATGCCGCGAGCTGCTGACTGGGGGCGCGACTGTGCTATTGTCTTGTTTATTTATTGATGCTAACCTAATAGTCTTGGCCGCAAGTACATACTTGTCGGTTCACTATTTATTGTGTGTTTAAATTGCTCATAAATTGTTTTAATGATTTTAGAAGCTAGCTAAGCTTATTTATGCTGTAGTTAAATGATTTGTTAATAATAAGAGTTTGTATTGTTCACTCGCCATATCGTTCCACCAATCGGAGCGAGTCGGCTGTTGTTATGCCGCGAGCTGCCGACTGGGGGCGCGACTGTGCGCCTAGGTATTGTAATTGACTAATGGCGAATGATCACGCATTATTCTGCGAGCTCGGTAAGAGAACGGTCATAAGACCAACTTCTACTTGATTTTCCACCTAAAATTGTGTGCCTAGGTTTTGCTAGGTTTTAGTTTGATTCTAGACTAATTCAAATAATGTTCCAGTAGTGATAAATATTTGTGAATAGGTTTCGATCTTGAATATCGTAAACTAAGTTAATATTGTAATAACATTGTTTTAAAAAGAGCTACCGTTGAGTTTCTTGCCAGCTCTTCTCATCGTGAGAGGCCATTTCCGAGCTGGTGGTAGATTCACTAATTGTTCATTTCATAATTGCAATAAAAACAATTTGAATTTAAACGTTTACTTCGGTGTTTCTTTAAAGTAATTAAAAATTAGAAACTGTGAGGTTAAATAATAATTATTAAACTACCTACGTAGGCGTACCTACCCACGTATGGTAATAATCGTAGTATTTCATTTGATTTCCTTCGCTATTAGTGATTTCCTTAATTGTGACGGTAGTAAGGCTTTTGCAAGCCAGTGATAGATAAACTATTAGAAGCAATAATTACAATTACTGTGTAGGGTTTTTATGAATTGCATTTGTAGGTAGTCTATTTATTTAGTGATTGCAGTGCCAGTGATAGACTAGGCAACTATTAAAATCAGTGTTAAAACCATTTATTCAAATAGTAACCTTCAGTTACAATCTGTGACGTATCCGCATTTGCGGTGGCCATTTTATCAAGATCATTCATCGCGGAAGTCTGCGATGGATGTTAATCTAGTTTGCTTTTCGATAATTAACATCAGTACCTCATTTTAAGCAAATATCAGTTCTAGTGCAGTAGATAGTGACAGCAGAGACGGTGACCTACTAAAGGTCAGCGGTTCTGCTGATTTAAAAAGAAAAATGAGACGCGCTTTCCCGACGCGTCACCCGTCTTTTCCGACATAGGCCACCGTTTATGCGACATATATTATAGAAGTGATGGTGCCTAATATGAAAATATCTTCGTATAAAAACCCTGCTGTCTTACTACGTCCATGCGATCCATTCAATATTACCGGTTTGCTGTAACAATCAACTTGAATTCTCATAAACGACCCTAGTACTATTTCGATGCACAAATTATACTTAAGAGAGAAAATGTATTTATCGTAAGTAATAATTGACCGAGCGAAGCGAAGGTCTCTGAGTCTACTTGGGTGAATTGGCACTTGTCCGTCCGTCCGTCCGTCTGTCAGAGCCTTATAACTTCTGAATTACTGAACGTAATTACTTCAAATTTAAATATACTATGTAAACCGATGGCCTCCCACCGAATATGGCTTAAAAAGTTATAAAAATCTTTATTTCAGGGGGGCTCTCATAGAAGCGAATGCGAAGTAAAATATTTTTTATAGCATTACATAGGGTTGCGGTATATCATTTTAAAGATAATGAGGAACGGAGTCCAAAAATATTTTTTTTTTAATTTTTCCCCTAAAATTGACGAAATGGGGGGCTTTCAAAGTGGTGATTTTCTGACGTCCAAAGATGACCTCAGAACTCCCAATTTTCTGAAAGGCTGAGCCTGAAACTTGATTAATTATTTGAATTATATCCTGTACTTGAACAACAAATACTAAAATTAGATAAATATTATAAGGAAACGAAATTATTTAATTTTTAATGAGCATACGTATTTTTAACAAACTTCACAATGTTGTCAATAGATGGCGCTCTGTACAAATTTATTCGTTTGTGCTTAAAAAGAAAAGGCTGAGCCTGAAACTTGATCACTTATTTGAATTAAATCCTGTACTTGAACAAAAAATACTAAAATTAGATAAATATTCTAAGGAAACGAAATTATTTAATTTTAGCTTCACTATTTTTAACAGAACTTCACATAGATGGCGCTCTGTAAGTTTATGGATACCGCGAGGTCTCAGTTCGCGGCGAACCACTAGTTAATATAATTTCATGAAAAAAGAAAACAAAGTTTAATATAAAAAAAACGGCCAAGTGGTTCCGTACCACCACACAATATATAAATTCATTTAGTAAATAATAAGAAAAATGTCATAACAACACGTAATTAGCTGTGAAATAACTGGCTTACATATTATGGCGCTACACTGGTAACGCCAGACAAACAATTCGACACCATATGAGTACGGGACCCTAATTAACGATTTTAAGCATGATCTATAGTGAGATAATTTTGAAGTCAGCAGCTTTTGTTAGTTAATTGATATAATCTTAATCTATCTAAAATCTAAATACATATTCAAAAGGATCAACGCAAAGCTCAAACCAGTGGACAAATCGGGCAGAAATTTGGCATGCAGATAGCTATTATGACGGAAGGCATATAATATGCTAAGAAAGGATTTTAGAAAATTCAACCCCTAAGTAAAATAGGGGTTTGAATTAATTTACTATTCAAAACCGAACCTAACGTGAGCGAAGCTGCGGACACAAGCTAGTACGTATAATTAAAATTTTGACCGTTTACAGTGGTCGATTTTTTTTCAATTACGAATCACCGATTCTGAAGGAATAATTTGCACGTGTCCAGTTTTTACATGAAAAACCGATCTTTAAACGAGTTGTCTTGTACTGATAAGTGGCATCATAGCTGAAATCATTTACTTTCATTGTTAAATAATCTAATCTAATTACAAAGTCATATTCTTGGTGTAACATAAATGTATATTGATGAAGGATAACGATGTTTATTAAACATCGTCCAGCTGCAAGTCATCTGCCGCCTCCGTTGCATATGTTTACCCATTTACTGCTGCAAGGTCAGAGCGTGCAGCTTTTGAATAACGATCCCATTTTAATTTATGTACAATTCACATTCTTACACCAAAACCCGGAAAACACTGTAATATCTGGTTCATAAGAAATAGTATACCAAACTCAAGACAACAATCAACAATCAATAGAATATTAATAAATATTAATATTATATTATAATCACCTTCACTGTCGTTGTCTATCACGAAGATTCAGTTCATGTTAATAGTTGGCACAGGTTAAGTCTACAGGGCAGGGCATTGAAACAATCAGTAGTTTTACTTTCATAGCTCGTTTGAGATGTAGTCTCTCAAGAAGCCTCCACGTTTAAGAGTTTTACCTCTAACTTATGACCTCAATGTTATCTGAGAATGACATGACACACAAGATTTTTTTTAAAGTTTTTATTATATTTTGTTTCAACACAGTGCAGTATATTTTTGACCTTTAACGACCTTCACACCTCTCAGTCAATGGCGTGGTGAGTAATAATAAAAGGTGCCTACGCAAATTTATCAAGTGTGTCAAAATGTCAGGCTCACGAATACCAGTAAAGTATGATGACCAACAGCGGGCCGCAAGTCATGTTTAAATCAAAATAATCGCTTGTGTTAAACCCTACATCCAGCAATTCACTAATGATTTATAGCCTCCCATATTAGTCTCCCAGTTGGTCATCTCATGAGGGCCATCGTTTAATGTGGTTTAATTGTGCAAGAGGCATGAATAAATTCATTAAGATTTCTTGAAATTAAACTTATATTTGATTCGTTTATCGCCATCTTGAATAATTTGTTGGTATTGGTGACTGCCTCGTTGGTCTAGTGGTTAGCATGGTCAACTGCGGCCGACGAGGTCCCGGGTTCGAGTCCCGGGTTGGGCCATAGTAAAGTATTGGGGTTTTCTGTCTAGAAATTCTCAGTACTAGCCCGGAGTTAGGAAGTTGGTGGTGTTTCACCCCCGCGTGCCTCGGAGAGCACGTTAAGCCGTCGGTCCCGGTTATTATCACTAACATGATAATAGTCGTTAAAGCCCGCCAACCCGCATTGGAGCAGCGTGGTGGGTCTAAGCTCTAATTCCCACTCTCCTATGAGAGTGGAGGCCTGTGCCCAGCAGTGGGATGTTAATGGGCTGTAGTGGTGGTGGTGGAGTGGATACAAGTCTGTATTTGGACTGCACACCGCCGGGTGCAGAATTGCAGTTTGGATACAGTTGCAACTTCAATTCAAGTCGCAACTGCTGGCAGATTGCGCAGTCCGCGTGTAATTCTCATTGTCTTCCCGTACTAGAAAATGCAAGTCGAATTTTACATCTAGCTTGTAACAATGTAGTTGAGATGCATATGCCACCTGTCTTGACTTTGACTGACTGCCACATCAAGTAAAGTTCAAGCGGCTGGGCATAGAGACTTTTCATTTTGCATGTAGATTTTTGAAGTGAAAACTTCTTTAGCCGCGTTGAGCACTTTCCTTTGTAGCCTATTTGGACACCCATAAAGAAAGGATTTTGAGCAACGGGATCTCCAAACCTCCAAAAGCTAACAATAACAATTTCAAGGAGCCGAATTAGGCTTCGTGTTAACATGAAGCCGGAGCCACACCGGAGCCTGACCAGAAGCTAGTGTTATCAAACAAAAATCGCATAGAGCGGCACCAACGCGGCTGCGGTGCGGCATTTTTATGCATAATAGTTTTTAATTTATCGGGCAAAATGTCGAAAAAAATACCGCCCCCCCCCCCCCCCCCCCCCCCTTATCTCCGAAGTTTACCAATTGAAAAATCTGAAATAATTATGGTCAATAGAAGCTTATGTAGGTATATTTTACAGGAAAAATAAAACCAACGCTCTAACTAGCATAGTTTTTTTGATATTAACAATAAACCTCTACAAACAAAGTTAGTTTTGCGGTTCATTTCGTCTTGTTTTTAATACGTCATAAATTGTAAAACTTACTACAGGTTTGTACGGAACCCTCGGTGCGCGAGTCCGACTCGCACTTGGCCGGTTTTTTTTTGTTTGATAACACAAGCTACCCGTCCATCGCCCGTTGGGGCTGGTTATACAGACACTTTTCCATCGAACCTTGTGTCAAAAGTTTTAAGTATTCGGTTTGGGGAAAGTTTCTCTTTGTTCTTTGTCTTTGATATGTAAATTGGAAATGACAATTATTTAATGTCAACAAAGTTCACCAACCATTGCTGAAGGTTGGTTTAATGTGGATCAATTATATTTTATAAGTACAATGCTCTACATAGGTTAACTTGCTAAAGTTTCCTTCATAAAATATTTATTGCATGTTTGAATGTGATAAAATTTAAAATATTATAATATTTATAAAACCGTTTAGATCGAGAGCTGGCGGTGTTAAGAAATACTTTCGATTCACTTGGTATATAGGTAGTTACTTTTTAAAATTCTATATTCAAAATATAATAAATAATAATACTATCACGGTTCGACAGTCGATACCTCGTACTTACTTAAAACACAGGGTCGTAATCTTTGCCACGGAGTATCTTTTCTGTAACGATGTTACGCCAATCAAGAATACTTATGTGACCTACATAGTATTATATTTTCCAGTTGTGAGAGAAGTGACAGGATTAGTCAATTTAGTAAGGTATGACGCAAAAATAATCTTGTTGTTTTTTTTATAGCTATAAAAAAATCATAAAAAAATTTTACAATACAATTAAGTACAATTCAAATAAAAAAGTTACAATGTAATTTTTAAAATTACATTGTAACTGCAAAATTACACTACAAAATTACATTAAACGCTAAAATCGAGCTAAAATATTGTGCTTTTATTAAGTTAAACACCCTTCAGGTGTGTAGGCTAGGTTGTTTCAGAGTTAAATGTAAACTGCACGTTCACGGGTCAACTAAATCTAATTGGTACAACATACTCGTAATAGGATTAGCTAAGACCTAAGAACATTAAGAGATGTGTGGCCATGATGCCTACGCTATAAGAATGCAAGCTCCGCAATGACTTACTATACAAAGAGGATTAAAAGCTTTGAACATATAATTCACTAGCTCTGTGGCTATTTGTGATTGAATATTACGCTCTGGGAACAATGACAGCGCGGGTTGTACAAACATTTTTACGTTATCTTGATAGGTTTACCTGGTCCCAAGAGTGATAACAAACATGCCTTCGGAGAAATGAGATTGCTAAACGCTAACATGACACGACCGACGACGAGGTAAATGTCGTTACTTACAAAAGAATAACAACGTTATAATATTATAATTATACCTCGTAATCTTTTTAACCGACTTCAAAAAAAGGAGGAGGTTCTCAATTCAACTATATGTTTTTTTTTTGTATGTTTGTTACGCGATTTCTCCGCCAATTATGAACCGATTTTGATAATTCTTTTTTTGTTTGGTAGGTCATACTTCAGAGGTGGTCCCATTTTAATTTGGTGAAGATCTGATGAATATCTCCGGAGATGAAGAACGGAACTCCTCAATGGATAAGAGTAAATTGCTCGCGATCAGTGTGATAGTTTTGTAAACAGTATGATTTAACCATGCATAGCATATCTCGTTCTGGTTACAGCCTGTATTTTAAAACAGTGGGGCCACTAAAAATTGTGAAATAAAACAATTTCAAAAAAAAAAAAAAAACCGACTTCAAAAACCACAAACACTAAAAAGTAAAAAATAATTTAATTTATTATTTATACAAGAGTTAATGTAGTTCTATAATAACATTTTTTGGAGTCGGTGCCAATGTGGAGTCACGTCAACAATAATGAAGAGTAGGTAGACGGTTCATGCGGCTAATTGGTACCGACTCCAAAAAATGTTATTATAGAACTACATTAACTCTTGTATACATAATAAATTAAATTATTTTTTACTTTTTAGTGTTTGTGGTTTTTGAAGTCGGTTTTTTTTTTTTGAATTTTTTTTATAATATTTTAGGTCCAACCAACAACCTTCTTTACAACTTAACAAGTTAAATTCAGCTTTATTGACTTTGAACAAAACACGCAGAAGACTCATAGAAAGATTCGCATGCTGAAGTAAATAGTGCATATTTTGAGTTGTAATAAATAGACGCTGTGCTTTCAGTTACTGAAGTATCTACTGACTATGCTCTGCAGAAGTGCACGTCTTGGGGTTCCGTACCTGATAAAAGTAACTAACTGATCCTTTGTAGTTTATACTATGATCACTTTCTTTGTCTAAACATTTTTGATTGTCTGTTTTTCGGAAATGGCTTGAGTTATCTACTTAACTTAAACGCAAATAATTAACTTTAATTTGCTTAGGTACTTTATATAACTTACGTACATAACAATAGCATTCTCTGGCTTCGTTCTAATTGGGTTATACCGCCGCTGGTGTTTAGTTACAATGCTGACGTCGGAGAATATGATATGGAATAGAATTAAAGAAGAAACGTAGGTTATGTATCAAATAACAAAATTGTTAAATCCGTTGACTTTGAAGATGCCAATGTTTCGCATTTAAATACCTAACTAAACACATCTGAAAAAATCGGCCAAGTGCGAGTCGGACTAGCATACGAAGGGTTCCGTACATAACAATTAAGGACAAACTGGTCACGAATTATACGAGTATCTTTAAAAAAAATTAAGCTTTTGGCCAATGGCTACGGGATTCATTGGTTAAATACGTTCTGTGAGTGGATTGACTTTCAACCCAAAAAAGTCAGCAAGGCGGCCGACGACGCAGACGTTAATGTTCACGGAGTAGATACATTAGCTGAGCGCATTGAGTCAATATGTACAGTAGCAATTTCTCTAAGTATAGTACTCAGTGATTGTAGCCATAAGCAGTTACGTATATCACTGAATAGGCAAATATAATATAAACAATATAATAAAATAAAATAATTAATTAATTTTGATTATTTTTGATAGGTATTAATAATTTATAATATAAAAAAATTATATAAAAATATCAATAATAAAATAACCTAACTTACGTACCCGAGTAAACTGAAGAAATTCATTCCTATAATAGGTATAAACCAACAATTTAAACACTACTCTAAATCACAGACATCACACTGTTAATCAAAATTTTAAATCAAATTCTGCAGAGCTAATTTTCCACAAATATACATTGTAATCAATAGCTATCAAATTTTGTATGTTACACGTCCACAACTAATTTGGTGTCAGATAATAATGACATAGTTATCATTTTTATCAATAAATAATTACATACATGTCTACATGGAACGGTCATTTTGGAGTACCTAAATACAATCAGGCCAAGGACAAATCTAGTGGAATTCCGCATGCGGAAAACGCTTTCAAGTGCTTTTAAGTCCATGTACCGTATAAAAATGGTTGGAAAGTACAACATTCAAGCGGACACAAGGCGCGTTTATCCACTCGTCTGCGATACAGCGAATTTGACGCGAAATTCCGTATCCGCGAATTCTTTATCAACTAAAAATTAAAGTTGGAGGATCATCAAGTAAAAATTTGCGCGCCGTAGTTCCGCCAATTTGTGCTTAGCCTTATCGTCAAGTCAACCATGTGTCGTAATAAGTTTTAGTCGGAAAATTCTCTCGAGATGCAAGTTAGGATCTAGATTAAAAGTTTAGCTGTTCCATTTAAGTATGGCAAGAATACCAGACCTCAATTAAGCGAGAAGCGCTAAGACTGCTCAATTTTTACTCAAACTTGCACAACTTAAGTAGATATGCTTTGAACTTTTAAATACTTGACTTTTCTCTTCTGATTTCGGAATGGTTATGTTAACGTTGGCGGTTTAGGTCTATATTTTACTGATGATTTATATCAATGACATTCAGGTTAATATTCTAGATATTATCTCTACCTAGTGATTTCGTGATAAGTACACTGGATCGAGATAATCGCAATGTTTCGCCACAAATCCTTTTTTGGTAAAGTTCGTATTTTTATCGCATGACAGTAAAAATATGCGACACTTTAATCTAACCATACGCACTCGTAAGTACAATCCTTCGGTGTATCATTATCACGTACTACTGTATTATATTTAGGACTATATACTTAGTATAGACACATGATATTTTTCGGTGTAGCTACGTGATTCGGGTTGTGTGAGTAGGTAGGTATAATATAAAATTGCGACGAACCAAAGCATCACTATTTTTCCATTATAATGAGTACAACAGGAATAGACTTTATCGATCTCATTAATAAATCTTCAAAGTAAAATCGTTGCACTTTATAATCAAATCTTCGAGGTATCAACTTAGAAATCGCTTACATGCAGTTAAAGGCTAATTGAACATTTTAAAACCTCAGCAAAGAAAATGATTGAAAGCATAATTCATAATATAATATTAAGTATACCTCACATTGGCAACCTTGCATGCAGCACTAAAGCACTAATACCCCGAAATCCAATTCAAATGCGATAAACCTAATAATTTACAATCCCTAAGGATATGCAGATTCGAGTGCCAATACACATGGTAAACAATGTTAGAGCTACATGATAAAAACATAATCAGAACATGAGGTTCGATCATTATAGATTTGGTATACTTTTTTTTTTTTAATCCACTACAAGTTAGCCCTAACTTGCCTGCGACTGCGCGTTGGACGCGTTGACTGCGATCTCACCTGATGGTAAGTGATGATGCAGTCTAAGATGGTAGTGGGCTAACCTGTTAGAGGCATCGCAGTTAATTAAACCCATACCCCTATTCGGATTCTACACGGCATCGTACCGGATCGCTAAATCGCTTGGCGGCACGTCTTTGCCGGCAGGGTGGTAACTAGCCACGGCTGAAGCCTCCCACCAGGCCAGACCAGAGCAAAATGAATCGGATACTTAAGACGATACGGGAGGGCGGTTTCCCCCATACAATCGTATTAGTCTGTTTTCTCCGTGAATAATTACAATAGAGAAAATATTTTTGCACCATAAAATTTATACGAGTCCGTGCCATGTCCCTATGTTTTGCTTTTTTCAATAAATTAATAATTTTAAGAATTTGGAACCTTCAAAAATTGCAAAAAATGGCCCAGTTTTCGCGTCATCATCAGATATCCCGCATTTAAATTTGACGAATATAATCAAAAAAAGAAAAACATACCGACATAGCCTGAGTCCTTGTTAAATTGTTCTTGAAAAAAAAATTAAAATCGGTTCTGTTTTGGAGGAGGAAACAGAAAAATACGAGAGTAAGAATTCGACTGTTTTTCATAGGTATTATCGGTCCAAGTTGCAGTTGTCCCAATCGGGTGTTATGGAATTCTATTCGAGGAGCAGCGCGACGGCAATATAATTGTTCAATACCTATTCTCAAAGTTTCCCGTTCATCCCATATCCTCTTAAATGACGCAACCGAGGTCCTTGTGAGTTATGACAGGATAGTTAGAATAAAATCAGTAGCTTTTTTCACGTCACATGACAAAACTAAAATACTGACTAATATTATCTTAGAATTCAGAAGCACAATTTATTGGACACAGATAAACGTAACAACAAATGTAAGATTTAATATCGATCAAAAATTATCTAAACATCAAACAGCTCTTTATTTTTGGCCGCGAGTCGGGACTTGGAAGTACTTTACGTACTTCAAGCGTAGCGTAGCGAACGTACCTAACACAAATATAATAATTATTTTGAAGCGCCTTCCCAGAAATCCCTAAGCATAATTAAAATTCCATACAGTTATTAATTATTGTTTCCTGACAAAGTATAAATTGACAACAGTAGCTCGGGGATTATGACTACTCATCTTGATAGTAAGAAGGAGAACAACCCCCTGACCTTTTATAAAAAAACTTCGGGAAAATAGAAAAACAATTACATATACCAACCGAAATTATTTACTTAAGTACAGAACTGGTGCAAGAAAACTGAAAAATAAGAGCCGGTAAAAATATGGTAAAACTTAACCCATAAGCCGTTTATTTGTACTGCCCAAGAACTGCGCAGTAGGTACTATGGTGAATTGTGATATACTGCAGGCGGACGGACGCGCTGCCGAGCATCATCTCAAGAGGTGTCCAGCTGGCGCCACCGCCAATCATTCAATTACACACTTCTTGTTGCACCGACTTAACCCAGGCATCAATTACTGTATGAACTCGAATCATCCGTAAGGAGGTCAATTGGCTAGAATTTCGCGCGAAACTCTGAGGATTACGCATAATGTACAGTTCCACAAGTACACCTAGGCGCGGTTGTGCGCCACTGTGCAAAAAACTAATGCAATTTTATAACTATTTTATACTCTCTAGCACTACTTTTTATCACTTAAGGCATGATTACTGTTTAATATTTTACAAAATATACGCAACGGTGTCCATTGTCCACAATGAACTTTCAAGTTTACTTTTCAATATTTCCGTTTTAGTTCCTCAAAACGCCACCGACAACTTATACTTGTGGCACTTGTAAATGTACCTAAATGGGTACTTTGGGAGATCTGGTAAAGTAAGAAACGAACTGAAAGCAAATATTGTTTGACAACTGTTTAGCCTAAGTGAACCTAAGAAGCTATCTACATTCAGCTTTTGCATTCATGGTGTAACCGCAATTACAGAATCTGGAAAGTGAAGATGCTAAGATAGGATCCGCTTGCATAAGACAAGAGAAGAAGCAAAATAGAATAGATACGTTCTTGATACGAATACTGATACCTTATCGATATTTGATAGAAATAATATCTATGTTACCAGATTTATGCATACGCTATTGAGGAAATAGGTATAAATAGTATGAATATCAGGGTAAATAATGAGTTATGATTCCAGAAAATGTTACAAAACAATCGCAAATATTCGTCAGCATTTTAGTTACATAATTGCAATTGTTTTGGATCGAAAGATAAAAGCATTTAAATATTACAACGACAAACAACACCTTGCAAAATATTTGTACTAGACAAAACATGTGTCAGCAGCCATCACTTGGAATTAGAGAATGTTTTGAATTCCAGTGAGAGCCAGCTCTACAAAGTTATCTTATCCGTATTCTTTACTAATTAAACATTAGGAGCAAGAGATATGAGACAAACATAAAACGGGGGGCTCGCCTACCTAGTATTATCTTTATACTGTTATCACTGCTAAACAAGTAATGCGCAGCAGCGATCATCTGACGAGTGACGCGCAGTACATTGAGTATATTTTACAACTACATGATGCCCGCGACTTCGTCCGCGTGGATTAAGTTTATTGATTCCCTAGGGATCTCTTTAATTTTCCGGGATAAAAAGTAGCCTATGCCCTTCCTATGTACCAAACATCAAAATCGGTTGAAGAGATGGGCCGTGAAAGCGTAACAGACAGACAGACAGACACACTTTCGCATTTATAATGATAGTATGGAGTATGGATGTGGCTTAGGAAAGTAGGCTTTAGTTTTCTGCATAAATTATGTTTCAATAATTTCATCAGGAAAATGAAAGTAACTAATGTTATATTATGTGAATAAAGTAATGATAGCGTAAAGGTACTTCTAACAACAGCAACTCTTCTAATTGGAACCACAAAATCAGGTCGCTGGAGTTTTGTACAGAAACTCGTACTGTCACGGATCTGACTTTCAAAGAAACCAACAAAGCAAAGAAACCTGCGAAGCTTCGATAGTCCCAGAGTTTTATCCATCCATTTACCAACGGTTGCACAATTTTCTCGGTTGACTGCCTCGTTGGTCTAGCGGTTAGCATAGTCGACTGCAGGTCACGAGGTCCTGGGTTCAATTCCCGGTCGGGCATAAAAATTGGTAAGTACTGGGGTTTTCAGTTAAAAAATTCTCAGTGCCAGCCCGGAGTTGGAAGTTGGCGGTGTTTCACCCCCGTGCCTCGGAGAGCACGTTAAGCCGTCAGTCCCGGTTATTATCACTAACATGATAATAGTCGTCAAAGCCCGCCAACCCGCATTGGAGCAGCGTGGTGGGTCTAAGCTCTAAATCCCTCTCTCCTATGAGAGTGGAGACCTGTTTGGTGGTGGTGGCACAATTTTCATCCTATATTATATACTGATCTTATATTTAAGTATAGAGTAATCCTAGTTCAGCAAGCCTAATAATATTCTTACGTGTTCCTTCACATGTAGATTGTAGACCACAAGCGAGCTCGCTTTATCTAATTTGTCATGGGGGTGTCGGTAGGAACATCCCAGATAATCTTTGACACGATAATACGTAGATAAAGTTGAGACGAAGATAAAGTCAAATTTCTCCGAATCGATATCATTTCCACATACGTATATCAAGTAGCTGAAGCAATAAAACAGGCTCAATCACGAGTCTGTGTATAACTGTGATACTAATATTGCTGTTACCTCGTATCATGAGACAATGAGATGTTTATCAGTAAATTACAGTCGGATGCAATATTGACATGCAAATAGGGAAAGAGAAAACAGATAGAGAAGCGACAAAGGCGTAGATGTGAAATCAATCGGTCGCGGTAGGTTTGTAAGGCGATTCATTTTGCGAGCCGCGCGTGACTTTTCTGTCCACTGGTTCAATGTGACGCGGCCTCGCCACTAGAGATTGTCACGATTCTAACCCGCGACAAGCCCTACCCTCAAAGCTGTTACTGAGATTTTCTATTTAATACAATATTATGGTATAAGATAACGAAATCTACCTAATTTCGGCTACAGCAGTAAATCTCAACGTAGTCAACTAAGTAGGAGATGTGCGCAAGTGTTTTCAAAAAACATTCGTGCAATTTCTATTATTTTACTCCTATCACAGTCCTATGTAAGATGGTATGAGAACACAACCAAAGGGAAATCAAGATTGGTACAGGATCACCGACTTTAAACGCTCTTTGAGTCATGGGGATGTGAAACTACTGAAAAATATAACCAACAATATGATTATCAAAAAATAACAATAAGTACCCATTGCCTAAAACGTAAAATGCGAGTCGACTAGTAGATCCAAACTGAATCTCGAAATCTACTGAAATCATGAAATAACTACGCAATAAATGGGTTAGTCATACATTAAAGAAATACCTACCGATTTCTTTCTTTCCCTAAACTTAGAGTATGGTATTTTAAAATCTCGATGCTTTTTTTTCGGGGGGCCATTTTCTATTCTGAAAAACGCGGCTCTTGTGCCATTGATTTTTGGGTCTTGAGGTTACGCCTGTAGGTGATCGGCTTTGGCCGCCATTTCAGCCGCTACATCCATTACATAACCTCACGTTTCATCGTGGACATGTCTATGAATTTAAAAAGTACTATGTTATTTTCAGCATGAACTGTAATTGGCCGGTGCGGTGAATCGATTATGTGAACCGCGCGTGACTATCCTATTAGGCGTTCAATGTGACGGACGCGGGACATAAGACCACCTTGATACAAAACCTAATTCATTAGACTATGCATTATGATGGGTAATGACTAATGCCACGCAAGCAGGAATGCGGTACTAATAGCAAGAGACGATATTTATGGAGGAGTAAACGTCATAAACTTATACAGTAGTAGCTAAACGGACCATCCGACAACCTTCAAAATAAAATCGTTTCATAGATATCTTAATAGATTTTTGTAAATAAAGCAATTTTTATTAATAACTTCCATAATAATTGCTTTAAAAATTCTCTAGGTACTCTTGAAACATCTAAATTTGTATTTTATCTACAATAGATGCTTCAAGTTTAAACGTTTGGAAATAAAATTAAATGTTTTGCCAAATCTTCAACCATCACAGTTCAATAAACTTGTACAAAAAATACGATTTGGTAATTACCTAGACACAGTAGCAAGGTTTACTTTTCAAATACCTACTATTTGCTAGTTCCTGAATAGATATAATGAAGTAATATCTGGAAAGACACAGTGTGCGCCCGGAAAGGAACTTTTAGTTTATGTGGTGAAGAGTTACATAGTCCGTGACTGCAATTTCATCTGGTGGTAAGTGATATTGCAGTCTAGTATTAACGGGCTAAATTGTACGGGATATGACAGTTTTATTAAATCACTGTACTACTTACACGGAAAAAAATGATTTAGTTGTGGTAGCTAAACTCGTTTTGCTGAAATTTCCTTTGCTGCTGCATACAATTTCTTAGCAACGGTAACAAACCCGTGTCTATAGGAACTAAAGCCATTTCGTTACACTTGCTAACGATATTTAGTTAAAAGAATTTCAAATAATTTGCTACCGCTACTAATTGATTAGCATGTATGGCTAATTTCTTTATCCGTATCAACAAAATTTAATTAGACATTGCTGTTAGCTATGACTGCTAATAATTCTTAGATTTAGTAGACAAAAACTTTGTTACTATTGCTAATTGTACATGCATAAGGCAGCAAAAACGTGTCTTTGTTGCATTTGATAAAAACATTTTGCAATCACTAAAAATAGTTTTGCAACAGCTGCTAATTTTATTTTCACACTCATCTACTAATATACATAGATATCTTTCGACAATATTGATAATTGTCACATCAACAAATTACCTAGGTAACGAAAAGTTATAATATATTAGCTGAAGTAGCAAATCAGATTTATGTGATGCTGCTAAGAACATTTTGAAGCTGTGACTAACTTTTTCACAAACTTTAGCGAATATTCTTTGCTTCAACTGCTAAATAAAAAATTCGCCGATGTTACGAAAAATCATAGTCAGACCACCGAATTTTCTGTGCAATGAACAACAATAATATAATAGCATTAGTAGCAAATCAAACTTATGTGAGGCTGCTAAGAACATTTTGTAGCTGTAACTAACTTTTTGAAAAACTTTAACTAATATTATTTGCTGCAACTGCTAAATAAAAATTCACCGATGTTACGAAAAATCTTAGTCACACCATCAAATTTTCAATGCGATAAACAACAATAATATATTAGCATTAGTAGCAAATCAGACTTATGTGAGGCTGCTAAGAACATTTTGTAGCTGTAACTAACTTTTTGAAAAACTTTAACTAATATTATTTGCTGCAACTGCTAAATAAAAATTCACCGATGTTACGAAAAATCTTAGTCACACCATCAAATTTTCAATGCGATAAACAACAATAATATATTAGCATTAGAAGCAAATCAGACTTATGTGAGGCTGCTAAGAACATTGTGTAGCTGTGAGTAACTTTTTGAAAAACTTTAACTAATATTATTTGCTGCAACTACTAAATAAAAATTCACCGATGTTAAGAAAAATCTTAGTCACACCATCAAATTTTCAATGCGATAAACAACAATAATAATATATTAGCATTAGTAGCAAATCAGACTTATGTGAGGCTGCTAAGAACATTTTGTAGCTGTAACTAACTTTTTCATTAACTTTAACTAATATTATTTGCTCCAACTGCTAAATAAAAATTAGCCGATGTTACTTAAAATCTTAGTCACATCACCGAATTTTCTGCGCAATGAGTAACAATTATATATTAGTATTAGTAGCAAATCAAACTTATGTGAGGCTGCTAAGAACATTGTGTAGCTGTAAGTAATTTTTTGAACAACTTTAACTAATATTATTTGCTGCAATTGCTACATAAAAATTCGCCGATGTTGCGAAAAAGCTTATTCACACCACCGAAATTTCTGTGCAATGAATAACAATAATATACCAGCATTAGAAGCAAATTAGACTTATGTGAGGCTGCTAAGAACATTTTGTAGCTGTGACTAACTTTTTCTCAAACTTTAACTAATATTCTTTGCTGCAACTGCTAAATAAAAATTCGCCGATATTGTGCGAACCGGGACATCCTCAGTAGATGTTGACTCCACAATGCGGGGCGAAACGTGCGTCGAGAGTGTATAAGAGTATTTTATGTGGTGGTGTGTTCAATTTCAGCCAATTCCCTTTTGAAGCCTGATGTACTTCTTTATTCTTCCAAGAAAGTGCAGCATTTTTTCAACAGGTCTATGAATTTACCGAGATATCTGTGCCTGTCGATTGCAGAGATTTACTAACGATATTAATTTGAAAAATGTGTCATACCAAACGACAATATTTCGTAATTTATTGTAGGTATAAATTCTTCAAAAATTAAAAAATGCTTCGTCAATAATAACATCAACTGTCTCTAATTTAAACGTAGATAAATTAAAAGTAAAAAACTTAAAAAAAAAAGGTTTTATTTTAAGGACGTGTTTACAAATATTGCAGTTTTCGTTTAGTTTTCGGTACATATTGTGACTAGGTTAAACAAAATATAATGGAACTAAAAATAACAACACAAAGATTGGTCTTTTATCTACAATTCGTGGTAAAAAGTTTGATTTTTTTCCCAAAATTAAGGGAACTATCTAGGTGACCGAGCTTTGCTCGGTAGTATATCCTTCTAACTGCAAATTCACCTATAAGTAGATGGCAGCAGGAATCATTTTTTTTGGTAAAAAAATCTAAGAATGCAATTTAAATTGCTTTTAAAATTGAAAGAAAGTCTTCTTTCAATGAAATGCTCTATCTACAATATTTAACTACTTTACTTCCCCTCCATGTGGCATCGCCATGGGATGCCCTGTATACAAGAATTGCTCGTTTAAAGGTATAGGATTTACGAGTAAGTAGTTTAATTATGTTTATAAATTATGACTCGTCAATATACGTCACCGCGCTTGCTGCTATGTTTCGGCGAAATTCATAGACTAAGAAACTATGCAGATATGACACTATGAACATTGTACTAGGAAGGTGGTAGGAAAAAAGATGTGTTTATTTACCCTTTTTATGTTTGCTATTATGTTTATTTAGGTACCTATTGCATATTTGATCATTTCAACCACGACTCGTGCACAAGTTTTATTTACTTTGTTTAATTTTGTATTATTTAAAATGATTTGTATTTATAGGTTTCCTCGGCCGGACAATGAAAAAAGAAACCGTTGCTTAAGTGCGTGTTTGAGTCACACAGTGCTATAAAATAAATATTGTAATTAAAACCTCAGTTGCGCTTTAAATTTATTTTACTACGTTCTCTTACAGTAATTCAATAGGTAAAATATCGTACAAAGTGTCGCCTCTGTATAACAGTCGCATCTATGTTAAGGAGCGGGACGCGCGGAACGAGGCCCTCCCCTCCCGCGCGCCCCGCACTGCCGTTCGCGGTACACAGATTTTGTTAGCGTTGTCTGTTCTAGTACCTACATATTAATTCAATGCTCTATAGAAAGTTCTCCCAAAAGTTCCTCCAAAATCTCAGTTTTTCTCTTTTTTATCGGAAACTACAATGGAATATGGATGTATTGTTATTTGAGTTTTAAGGTGTCGGTAATAATATTATCCAAAAACTCTAAGAAACAGATTTTTGATACTTAAGCTTAACTGGCTTAGTTTTTGAGTAATGAGGTAAAAGATCGTTTTTCTGTTATATTCTTCCGCGACGCTGCATGTCGCTCACCAACGTATCCGTGAGAGTGAAAAAGACAAAAATAAATTCAATAAATCCGGGTTACCCTTTCTAAGTTTTGAAAGTAAACGGTTTATCCAGTCTCCTTGAATTATAGGATAGCTCTAATGTTTTTGTAAAGCTAACGAATATCGTATTCGCTGCAGTAGCTAAAACACATTTTGCTGCTACGACGAATATTTTCGAGTTTCACGCGGGAAAAGTTAACGTAAGAAGTGTTGCCAGTACTTTCCAGCAAAGGACAGGATTTAGATTTTATTTAACTCTGTTTATAAAGAAAATGCTATCACACTAATATTATAAAACAGAAAGTTTATGAGTGTGTATGTGTGTATGTTTGTTACTTCTTCACGCACAAACGGCTGGACCAATTTTGATAAAATTTGGTATCTAGGAAGCTGACACCCTGGATAGACTCTATTGATTTTGACGGAGATAATTATAACCATAACCATAAGATTAGTCCATAGCACCGAACAGACGAATTGTAGCAATGGTATGCTGCCAAAACTATGTGAGGTAACGCTATTTGGCGCAATCAGTACAATTAATACATACCTATACATAACTGTTTAGTTTCTTGCATATTGCATTTGACGACCGAATGGCGTAGTGGTAGCGAACCTGCCGTCTGCGCCGGAGGTCGTAGGTTCGATTCCCACTACTGGTAAATGTTTGTGTGATGAGCATGAATATTTTCCAGTGTCAGGGTGTTTTGCAGTATATTATATTTATGTATATTAGTATGTATGTATATTTATCAGTTATGTAGTACCCATAACACAAGCTATCGCTTACTTTGGGGCTAGATTGCGATGTGTAAAATGTCCCGTATATATTTATTTATTATTATATCATATCAACATGATCTTTCCAGTTTAAAGTTTTGTCTAGTTCTAAACCTAAAAATTGTAATATGTTGAGCTTCTTCGATTTCCCTTAAAATACGGCAAATCAAAATGTGGCTTACGGCAATCCCAATTTTTACGATAGCAACACCGCGTCGGCCGCTCCGGGCGCAAGTTAGTAACTTGTGTTGTGTCTGTAGTGGTTTGTAGCTTTTGAAATAAGTAGTGAAAAGTGCATAAAAAGTTTAGGTTTTCTCAGAAAACAAATGGAAGAAGAAACCCGGGACATCTCCCAACTCCTGGCGAGCTGGGGATATGACCAAAAAGTAATTGAAAAGTTTAAAGGTTAGTGGATTCGTTTCATGTACCTACGTTTTTCTATTCCCGTATTCCACCGCCCACAGGCCCAAACGTATTGTCTGCCAATGAATCCTAAATCACTTGTTATTATTACTATTTGAAACCAATTATTGTACAACCAAATCAATTATTGGACGACGAAATCAATTTGTCAATTCAACACTCCAACTAGTACCTATACCTACTCATTTTGTGGTTTATGATTTTTGTTACTTTCTTATAGAATTAAACAATTCACTTCGATGGCTAACGGTACATTATACATATTGTGAACAAATTGAGTTTTGGCTCAGCTTTAGAATACATACCGCGGAGTTTGGACGTTCACATATTTTTTTACAGAAAAATTCTGATGTGGTAAGCCTTGCACTAAAATATTTTATGTCGGAAACTAAATATTTTACGTCGGAAACTAATACTTTCGAGAAATAATTTTTTGAAAATTCGCAATCTTCACCACTTTTCGCTATTTCTTACGACATTTGCCGTAGATTGTACCATAGACTAAAGACTCGTTGGCGTTTGAGTACCTAATCTGTGATTAAAATCCGTTCTATGGACGTTATTGGACGTTTTTTTCTAATCATTCGAATAAAACCATAGAAATAGGAAGACTACAGTCGTAATTCCACAGAGTTCGTAATTCCCATGGAATTATCTTCCTATTTCTATGGTAATTCCTAATTCCATGAATAAAACACAGAGTTTAAAGGTTATAGTCTGGTTATAGGTATAATTAAGAATTAACTAAAAAGGTATAAAGGTAGGTTATTAAATGTTTATTTAGGTACTTTTGATCACAAAACCGAATCGGCACGCCCCGACTCCACGCAGTCTTGTCTGCCCTGCCCCTAGAGTGTTTTTTTTAAGCGCGAAGCGAGTCTTCTGGCGTAGCCCATTCCATTTCAGAAATTAACCTTTTCCACTACCTAAAACAAAAGATATAAGGGTAGGTTAAAGTAGGTGTAATTACAAGATATAAAGGTAATAACCCCTCCTTCTCCCTCCCTCCCACCCTCCAAGCTACTTTTACCCAATCTCCGTCATAACTATCAGTGTTAGGCAGGAAATTTGAGAACCTAACCTCAAAATTAAAAAAAATTAATATCTCGAAAACTATTAGGTTCCTACAAGTTTGGCTTGGAGGGGGAGTAGACACCCTCCCCCCCTCCCCCTCCCCCCCCCCCCCCCCCCCCCCCCCCCCCCCCCCCCCCCCCCCCCTCGCGGTATGTATACTAAAGCCCAACCTGAGTTTTGAGCGTACAGTTAATAATATAATTCCGTCACACAATCATAGGTACTCAGTTTGTTATTGGCAATAAACCTCCAAAAACAAAGTTAGCTTTCTAAAATTTTTAAAATTGGTCCAGTAGTTTAACGTTTCTCCGTTACAAACAAACACACAAAACCTTTATAAATATGTACCTATATTTTATATTCCTATATATTATTATTAGTCTAGATTTATCTATTAATTATTTTTTTTTAGATGAAGGGATTGAAATTTCCCACTTGAATGTATTGACTGAATATTCGCTTGAAAAACTCTTTCCAAAGATTGGTGAGAGATTAACATTCATGCAAAAAATTACAACTCTGCTAAACCAGGTAAAACTTAGTTCACTTATACAAATAATTGTTTCTTTTAACACTTTAATTATTATAGTGTTATTATAATTTTACTATACAATCGTGATCTAGTATAGCCTGTGTAGCAATTTCATTTTATACATATTAATGTGTACTTAAATAGGAAGCACCAGCAAAAAGGAGAAAAATTTCCTGCGATTCTGATAGGACCAGTATGGTGTCAACAACCTCAGTCGATTATAATATGTTATATATTAATATATATTAATATGTCGATTATATTTTACTTGTATTTCCCGCAGCTAGAAATAGATTTTTCTAATTTGTATCCTGACGCTGCAATGCAACTATATAACGAGTGGCCGACGCTGTCATCTTTTATAATCAGTAAAATTCGAGTAAAAGAACAGAATGCAATAAACGACTGCTGCACATCAGGTTAGTATCTAATAAATTATGACTCTATATTTAACCGCTAGAACTAGAACGATAAGTTCTGTATTATTAAGCAATATGGCAGTTGTTACCTACTCCTTATCCTCTACAATTTTTATGACATGAAAGAATTCTATGAATGTATTAATAAGTAAAACGACAAAATTTAATCAATAGTTTAAGCATTGTGTTTAAGCTTTCGCTGTTTTTCAATATTACTTTAAGTATACATATTTGCAGGCAATAGAATGGCAATACACTGTTACCACTTTAGCTATATTTAACACCTCAATGTAAATGCGAATAAAGAATTATTATTATTATTATATTATTATTATCTATTTCCTCAATGGTTACATTAGTGAGCGCTCTTGCAATGGAAATCACTTATAATTCATTCATATGATATCCGTGATAATGGAAAGTGATTCTGTTCTTTTTATTTGCAGATGGAAAAAAAATCAAAACTTTGAGAGCCCTTCCATTGTTACTTCCAATTAAAAATATTGCAATGAAGAAAAAACAACAATGGAGGCCATCAAGATTGGAAGCGAAAGATAGTTTCATTCAATATGTAAAAGTAAGTAGTTCATCACAATGAATTTTACTCCTAATCTTTGTGAGCTCCATCTACGTATCTTACAAATGTTTTAAATTTTCAGTCTGCCGCTGAAGTCCTGCCAACCAACCTGCGTAATAAGGAAAACTGTTTCCAACGGGGCCTTCCGCTTGGTCCTCAGTTGTTTGCAGTATCACCGGACGAAGACAACATCACTGAGTGTTTTTTAATCATAGATGATACAATGTATAACATAGACAGCCCCCTTAAAGCCTTCGACATTTTCTTTAAACTATTTCACGCTTTACATTGTTGCTATCCCAAACAAACTGAAAGAGAATTGTATTTTCTACAAAGGGCTGTATACAATATACAATGTCATTCAGACAAACAAATACGCGACTCGAAGACTGAAGGGTTAATCAACGAATATAATAGATATAAGCCTTCTAATAATATGTTATAATTGGGAATAACCGCGCTATGGACGGGGTTAATTCGGGGGTATTTTGTAGCCAGCGTACCCATTCGTCATGCTCTTCTTCTACAGACAAACCGTGTGAAAGTTAAACATTATTGGTAATGTTATGGTACTTGGAATCTAACACTGTTATACGTAAATACAGAATCCCATTAATTTAAGGGCAGGTACTTAGAGGTCAAAGAAACTCTTTATTACGCGTATAAAATTTGGTAAGATTACACGATAGATTGGTTTTTACTTTTTCTTACAAAATAATTATTAGATTATTAATTATTAGATAGAGAAAACCATCAATATTACTATAAATAACTAACGAAAAGAATTAGGTTGTAATAAAAAAATAATTATTTTGTATAAAAAAAACTTTACCTAACTATATTCTTCTATAGCCTTTCTTTCGCCTCTAGGGTATGTACCTATACAAACCCATAAATTTGCACTTAATTTAAATGGACCTTGTATTATAAAATTGTATTATTCCTTAAACTAACACGATCATGTTTGCAGTGAGTAAGATTCCAATAAATATAAATAACGTTACAATAATTTCTGCATTTGATTTTATTCATCACATGAAACTTACTTGCGTGATGTTTTTATTAAGGATACATTTAACTAAACATAGTTACAAAAATGCTTTGTAACTATGTTTTATTTAGCAGCATCGGTAGCAGTAAGTTTATTTTGCAGACGTTGCAGGCGAACGTGTACGAGAAAGAATCTTTTACGCCACTTATGAAAATATATACTTATTATATATTTTCATGAGTGGCATAAAAGATAGGTTTTAGCTGCAGCAACTAAGTAAATTTGATACTCTATCTAATTATTATTAGCTGTGGTGTGTGAATTAAGTTTGTTACTTTAACTAAGTGTATTAGTTAAAGTTCAATCCACAACCACAGCTAAAAACTTATTCGATTGAGTATCAAATTTACTTATTCACTGCAGTTAAGATTATCTCCCGTGCGACGAACTATTTTTGTCATTTCAACTAAATAATTACATCACGCAACTAAACCCCTTAGTTACATTAACAAATCTAATTCACAACGGCAGTTAAGATCATTGTCAAATACCGCTAAGGTAATTTGATAGTGCATCAAACTGACTTAGTTGCTAAAGCTAATTTTAATGTACAGGGTGACAAATTATTTTAGCTGTCGCAGCTAAAGTGATAACTCTTCGCAACTAAACTTCTCAGTTAAAGTAACAAACACAATTCACGGCTGCATCTAAACCCATTTTCGATTACCGCTAAAGTAATTCGATAGAGTATCACACTAACCTAGTTGCTATGGCTAACATTATTATCCATCGCTACAAATTATTTTAGCTGTCCCATCTAATGCGATTTAAACTCACAACTAAAACTCTTAGTTACAGTAACAAATGTAACTCACAGCGACAGCTAAGATTATTGTTAAAGGCTGCTAAAGTAATTTTATAGTGCATCAAAGTAAATTAATTGCTAAAGCTAATACTTTCTTCCATGGCGACGAAATAAATTAGCTGTCGCAGCTAAAGTGAATTCGCTTCGCAACTCAACCTCTTAGTTAAAGTAACAAACACAATTCACAACTTTAGCTAAATTTATTTTCAAATACCTCGTAAGGTAAATCGATAGAGCATCAAACTGATTTAATTGCTACAGCTAATAACTATTTTCCATGGCTACAAATTATTTTAGCTGTCGAAGCTAAAGTAATTAGCAGCTTCGTCTAATTTTTTTATCGGCTATCGCTAATAAAATTTGCTGATACTGTTAATATAGTTAGCAGCCACAGCTAAATTTAGCTAAAATTATTCGCTGTCACTGCTATATATAGCTAATATGGTTAGCAGCCACAACTAATTTTACCTAAAATTATTCGCTGTCACTTCTAAATATAGCTAATATGGTTAGCAGCCACAGCTAAATTTAGCTAAAACTATTCGCTGTCACTGCTAAATATAGCTAATATGGTTAGCAGCCACAGCTAAATTTAGCTAATAAAATTTGCTGTCACTGCTAAGTTTTCTATGATTCGTAGTGCTTTCAGATAAAAATATTTGCTACCACAGCTAATTTTTGTTAGCTAAAAACACTTTGCTACGAGAGCTAAATAGTTAGTTGTCCGTATATTTTCGAAGGAATTTAGCTACCATTACTAAATTTTAGTTACCACAGCTAATTTTTTTTTTCCGTGTAGTTTTCAACACGCCACCGTATCGGAATGGAATCGCTTGCCAGCCCAGCTTTGCCTTGAGTGGCAAATGACTTCGGTGGACCACATCTGAGAAAATTTAAAATGACAAATTCCCCAATTAGACCCAGCCAAGCCTTTTAACAGTAGACATCACATCGCTGCGATAGGCAATACGTCAAAGATAAAGCGGTAAGCTATCGACTTAGCATAAGTCGACTTCCAAAAAGCGGGTGAACCCTGGGGTTTCGGGGGTTATTTTCCCCATTACAAGTATATTGATATAAACTGGAAATTATTATGAAACTAGCTGATGCCAGCGACTTCGTCCGCGTGGATCGAGGTTTTTCGGTTCCCGCGGGAACTCCTTAATTTTCCGCGATAAAAAGTAGCCTATATGTGTTATGCCAGACTTTAATCTATCTCTGTGTCAAATTTCATCCAGATCCGTTCAGCCGTTGGGGCGTGATTGAGTGACAAACATCCATACATCCATACATCCATCCAAACTTTCGCATTTATAATATTACACGACTATTATGAGTCGTACAACTAACGGAGTTTCTCCGGTTTACAGTTGAAGGAGGAGTATTCAACTGAAATTACCTAATAATTATTTTGGCTTTAGTTTTATGGCAACATTCGGATAGCATGACTACGGAACTCTACTTAAGTGTATTCTGACACGAACCGAACCATGACCAGCTATTTCAGTGAAAAATTTATCCTGAAAATAGTTCAAATAAAGCTACAGTTTTGCTTTAATATAATTACCTGTCGTGTAATGTTAAATAGTCTCGCGAGCTAACATTGAAAACAAACTGGAGCGGAAGAGTACTGATGACAAAATGTATATTCTGTCCAACCAATTATTTTACTTTTGACATAAGCAAAGCCTATGAAGTTTCATAATAATTATTGACAGGCAACCATTGACAAAAAAATGCAATAATCCATTCATGTAAGTACCTACATTTACTGTACCTACTGTTGTATATAAATGATTTATTTGTGTTATATGGGGCCAAAGAAAATTTTTGTTCCCCGAGGGCGCTATTTGGAATTCAGAGCGAAGTGAAGGATTCTATAGTAGAATCCTGAGCGTAGCGAGGAATTCAATATACGCCGCCCGAGAACAAAAAATTTGGCCCCGAGTGACACACACTATTTTTCATCATTACGTAAGAGAAAAAGCTAGGAGTATCAACCTACTATGTATGGACATTACCTATACGTTTAAGCACCAATCAGAAGCACGAACGCGGACCAACCAGAAGATACTCCTATCGACCTTCTATGTATAGACATTATTAATTAGACATATATTTAAAGTTTATATAAAACACAAATTATTTCCTCTTTGGACTAGCAGCCATAATTCCGTTCGAAATTCAAAAAATGTAAAGACGTATATCCGATCAACAAATTGATCACGTGACTTATCGAAGACAACAGCCACTCAAGCACGATTGCGGACCAATCAGAACAGAGAAATGAAAAGTCCTATGGGCCTAAACATTACATTTTGCTCCCGCTATCCTCTGAAGCCAATATTCGTTTTTCGAACAGGTATGATGAAATAGTAGATTATTAACCAAGGGGATAAAGCAGTGTCTTCTGTCGCGGGTGACGATTTAAATCGCGAGCGTAACGAAGGACTTGAGGTTTACTCCCGAGCGTAGCGAGGGTCTTAAAAACTTAAATCACGAGCGAAGCGAGGGATTTAAGTCGAGTCCTGAGTGTAGCGAGGGATTTAAGTTCACCCAAGACTAAGACAGCTTTATCACCGAGGAAAATACTCTACTTTTCGTACCATTTGCGAAAAAATTAACACAATAATAATATGAGATAATCAAAATAGACAAGAAGTACTGATTCTGAAATTGAGATAATATGAGATAAGCATTTATTAAATAAATATTATAAATGCGAAAGTTTGGATGGATGTATGGATGTATGGATGTTTGTTACTCAATCACGCTCCAACGGCTGAACGGATCTGGATGAAATTTGGCACAGAGATAAATTATAGTCTGGAATAGCACATAGGCTACTTTTTATCCCGGAAAATTAAAGAGTTCCCGCGGGAACCGAAAAACCTTAATCCACGCGGACGAAGTCGCGGGCATCAGCTAGTTAAAAATAATGACAATTAAAAGTAAAAGTTAACATTCGAAACATTGGTTCAATTATTGATAGAGAGAGTTACATTAACGTTTATGTATTTGAAGAAAACTAAAACGCGGCAAATTCCTAGACTAATATTTTTTTGTCGGAAAAGCAAAGGCATCAAGCTCATGCGGCCTCGTCGGTTTTCGTCATTTTATTTAATAATCATAACTGCATAATAAATGCGTATTCCTTTTTCAAAAAGATGTATAATGCTTTATATACAAACTCAATGGTGTAAACACAGATGTAGTTCAGTATAAATTTCGGTAAGTATTCCAAATTTAAATCACATTCTCCCCCTAGAGGATGAATGAAATTCAGTACAATTTTCTTTCCCTGTTTTTAACAGTCGGACTCGCGCACCGAGGGTTCCGTACAAACCTGTAGTAAGTTTTACGATTTATGACGTATTAAAAATAAAAATTACATTTGTTGTATGGGAGCCCCCCTTAAATATTTACTTTATTGATATTTAATTATTTATTTTGAAAGGTAATATACATGTTAATATTCTGTGAAAATTTGAACCGTCTACCTGTTACCGTTTTTAATATTGAGCAAAAAAATACGAAACAAGTGCGAGTCGGACTCGCGCACCGAGGGTTCCGTACAAACCTGTAGTAAGTTTTACGATTTATGACGTATTAAAAACAAGACGAAATGAACCGGAAAACTAACTTTGTTTGTAGAGGTTTATTGTTAATATCAAAAAATTACGTTTGTTGTATGGGAGCCCCCCTTTAATATTTACTTTATTGATTAATTATTTATTTTGAAAGGTAATATAATATACAAGTTAATATTCTGTGAAAATTTGAACCGTCTACCTGTTACCGTTTTTAATATTGAGCAAAAAAATACGAAAAAAACACGTTTATTGTATGGGGACCCCCCATAATATATATATTTTTTTAATTTTTAGTATTTGTTGTTATAGCGGCAACGGAAATACATCATTTGTGAAAATTTCAGCTTTCTAGCTATCACGGTTTATGAGATACAGCCTGGAGACAGACAGACAGACAGACAGACAGACAGACAGCGGAGTCTTAGTAATAGGGTCCCGTTTTTACCCTTTGGGTACGGAACCCTAAAAACACGTTTATTGTATGGGGACCCCCCTTAATATATATATTTTTTTAATTTTTAGTATTTGTTGTTATAGCGGCAACGGAAATACATCATTTGTGAAAATTTCAGCTTTCTAGCTATCACGGTTTATGAGATACAGCCTGGAGACAGACAGACAGACAGACAGACAGACAGACAGACAGACAGCGGAGTCTTAGTAATAGGGTCCCGTTTTTACCCTTTGGGTACGGAACCCTAAAAATGACTATTGTTATGTTCGCTTTTTGTGGCATAGAATGTCACTTTTTTGAGCAAGTGGTACGAAAAGATAAATGTCAATGTGTCAAATCGATTAAAACTTCTTCATAAAGAAAGTCGAGTGGTATCAAAAATCGAATCCGTAACGCATTAGAACATCATTGAATCGAGCTGCCTGCCATAAGTTAAATAAAATATGATTGGACAGAGAATAGTCTAACTAGCAAATAGCATCATCTGGGACTTCCCGATAAAAAGGCGTAACATTTTTTGCCACCGGCGTAACTCATTTTGGAATATATTATAAAGAATGGAGGAAAAGTTAAACATTTTTCCTCTTTTCCGCCTGATGTTCTCTTCCCTTCTCTCTCCCTGTGGAATCTTCCCTTTTACCGCATCTAGCCTCCAGGCTACACAATGTAAATAATTCGCATGCGTAGTGAACATTCTCCATACAAGTACATTGTACGACTGCAGCACTTCGCATGTATAGTTCGCGCGCGAGTTGAATGCAGAGCTTAAGTATGTGTCACCTCAGGCCCCGAATGCATTCAACTCGCGCGCGTAGTATACCTGGCACTCTTACAGTCTAAACCAAGAGCGAATAGAGATTAGAGTTGAAGCAAAATTCATCTGGGCAAGCTGGTCGAACTCCAAAGTGCTATTCAATTAATCCACTGTTGGATTCAGTCAGTGGATCTTAGTGGATTGAGGGTCTTTGATTGTCCCACCTTGGGCTGCATCTACACTTTTACCAGAGACTTTATAGAGATACATTTCTGGTTAACTATATACCATGATTTTTACGTTTGCGTAAAACTGTGATCAAGGGGTATTTTTTTTGGTAATTGAAAATCTCCTCACAATTTTGGCAGAATAACTTTACGTTTCAAACTTAGGACTAGGTGAAATTGCAAATATTATGAGCAATTTATATTTTATAATATTATGACCTAAAAAGGTATTTATTATAAGATAATAACATTACAACAAGAACAGAGTTATTTGATAATCTAAAGCGCAAAAGTGAAGAGCACTTACGTAAGTTGAATTGCGAACACCTGACATCGTCAGAACTCAGAAGCCGGCGAAGGTCAAGGGTTTCACTGCTGAGAATATTTGCTTTGCAAGATAGAAGTCCTTTAACCGGCTTGGTAAATCCCAATTTAGATTTAAGGCTGGCAAAGACCAACAAAGCAATCTATCTATAACGCGGCTCATAAAAGTTATAATACAAAGAATTGTTTAAAGATGTTCACACTGCCAGTGCCAAGTCCAGGTAGGAGCCTCCTCCATCCATTATATATACTATAGGTCATCCATTGCTTGAATTATAAATCATCGAAAATACGTAGTGGTGCGTGTTACCAGAAAAATCTTAGTAACTTTTGTCCATCGACCATACAACCAGGTCGATGCTTTTGTCACATTTCCCGAAGGCTGCCTAGTAACTTGGACACATAAAGTCATAAGCAACGTGAAGGGGAGAAGACCAAGCAGCCGATCACCTAATAACTTGTCTGTTCAGGTCAAATCCCAGTAGTTACAACAGCAATGAAAAAAAGACGAGGGCTGAACACAGTGGTAGGCTACAGCTATGATTGCCTCATCAGCAGCCAACCATAAACCAATGATAGCCATTTCGGATATTAATGCCACTTGGGTAAAACATTCATGAAAAAAACGAGCTTTCATTATTTGTATCCTCATATATGGGGCTTACTATTCTATATGGGCCAAGGGCGCCATACACAACGGAACGAAGCTCTACAACAAAGACCGCCCCGAGCATGATAAGCGATGCGACTTACCCCCCCGGAATTAGCAAAAAATACACTGAGAGTCCGACGAAAGATTAAATGGGGCTGGAATATTAAGGTTAGATAAATCACTAGTTTCTATTGAGAATGGATAGCTGCAGGTCAAGTGAGTGCGCCTATACGCGTGTTTTTCTTTTCCCCAGGTCAGTAGGTAAGGATTTAGGAATACCTAAGCAGTTATAACAGTAGTTTATATTCGTAACTATATCACGAAACTTACGACCGTCTCTAAGACTAGAATAGTGCTTATATGCAAATCTAAGTCTAGTCTACTTAAAACCCACTAGCCTACTTTCAGCCATTGCTTTACACTTGAATATATTATATGATTTAAATGTAGGCATTTTTAATAAAAGCTTTTATAGACTTATAACGTATTTTATCTCGTACCTAAAATAATTTTTAATTTATTGTATAACTAGCTGATGCCCGCGCCTTCGTCGGCGTGGTTTAAGTTTTTTTTATTCCCACGAGAACTCCTTAATTTTCCCGGACAAAAAGTAGCCTATGTCACTCTCCAGGTCCTCAACTATACCCATGCCAAAAATCACGTCGATCCATTGCTCCTTTACAGCGTGATTGAAGGACAAACCACCACACACTTTCGCATTTATAATATTACTAGAAGATGCTCGCGACTTCGTTCGCGTGGCATAAGTTTTTAATTCCCACAGGCACTCCTTAATTTTCCGGGATAAAAAGAAGCCTATGTCACTCTCCAAGTCCTCAACTAAGTATACCCATGCAAAAAATCACGTTGATCCGTTGCTCTGTTTCGGCGTGACTGAAGGATAAACTCTCTATTTGACGTCCTTGGGGATAGAATTTTCAAAAACTGTGAATCACGTATTTTTTCATTACAGACGGAAATCCCAAACACCAAGTTTCATGGCTACAGCTTGAAAAATGACGGACTTTCCTACAAACTTTCAACCCCTGTTTCAGCCCTTTGGGGGTGGAATTTCGAAAAACTGTGACATACGTATTTCTTTATTTTTTACCGAAAGCCAAAATACCTAGTTTCGTTGATATAACTTGAGAAATGACTAACTTTCATACAAACTTTAAACCCCTATTTCACCCCCTTAAGGGTGGAATTTTGAAAAATCCTTCCTTATAGTGAGCGCTTACGTCACAAAAGGAACCTACTGTCAAAATTTCAAGTTTCTAGCCACAGCGGTTTAGGCTGTGCGTTGATATATAAGTCAGTCAGTCAGGACTTTGAATTTTTTGACCGAGCGAAGCGAAGGTCTCTGAGTCTACTTGAGTGAATTGGCACTTGTACGTCCGTCCGTCCGTCCGTCCGTCCGTCCGTCCGTCCGTCCGTCCGTCCGTCTGTCCGTCTGTCAGAGCCTTATAACTTCTGAATTACTGAACGTAATTACTTCAAATTTAAATATACTATGTAAACCGATGGCCTCCCGCCGAATATGGCTTAAAAAGTTATAAAAATCTTTATTTCAGGGGGGCTCTCATAGAAGCGAATGCGAAGTAAAATATTTTTTTATAGCATTACATAGGGTTGCGGTATATCATTTTAAAGATAATGAGGAACGGAGTCCAAAAATATTTTTTTTTTTAATTTTTCCCCTAAAATTGACGAAATGGGGGGCTTTCAAAGTGGTGATTTTCTGACGTCCAAAGATGACCTCAGAACTCCCAATTTTCTGAAAGGCTGAGCCTGAAACTTGATTAATTATTTGAATTATATCCTGTACTTGAACAACAAATACTAAAAGTAGATAAATATTATAAGGAAACGAAATTATTTAATTTTTAATGAGCTGCCGTATTTTTAACAAACTTCACAATGTTGTCAATAGATGGCGCTCTGTACAAGTTTATTCGTTTGTGCTTAAAAAGAAAAGGCTGAGCCTGTTACTTGATCACTTATTTGAATTATATCCTGTACTTGAACAACAAATACTAAAATTAGATAAATATTCTAAGGAAACGAAATTATTTAATTTTTAATGAGCTTCACTATTTTTAACAAAACTTCACAAAGATGGCGCTCTGTAAGTTTATGGATACCGCGAGGTCTCAGTTCGGGGCGAACCACTAGTATATATAGATAAGTATGATGATATAATAGTAATTAAATAAATTTTACGAAAGTAACCGCGCGCGACCTAGCGGTCAAATGGCTTAAAAAGCCCAGAGAGATGAAAGGTTCAAATCCCACCGATTCCGCATTTTTTCGTATTTAAAAAGTATTTGGAAATTTCCTTGAAGTGTAGTTTAAAAACTTTAATAAACATATAGTTGAGAAAAACAGTAATGTTAAAACTTAAAATGGTAAGAGACATTTTTTTAATATCAGACAGGCGACGTAAACATGCTAGACATGGAGACCTCCGGCAGCGGAGATGCTTATTAGGTAGTTTGCTTATTGCTAGAAGGGCTTTTAAAAGCTAGCGTTTCGTACGCAATCCGAACAGTGGCATTTTAAAAAGTAAATTTTTTAAAGAACGCGTCTTTAAGATCTGTGAATCCATATACTAATATCGCAATTATTAAATCATTATTATAAATTTAAAAACTGACCCCTGGACCCCCTAAACACCCTTGATGTTTGCGGACGAGCCGGCGTTTATTTGGTCGTAAGTAAATACCAGTAGGTACATACCCAAATGACCTATTCACAACCAAACAAAATATTAAATGTTTTATCTGCCAACTTCCGCCGTTTGGTATAATTGGTAGATGGTAGAATCCCTCGCCTAAGCAAAGCATTGCTTAGACGACTCTATCGACAGACTGCATGAATTATCTCTGTAGGTTGTGCCATACCTTTTATCCAATCTTAATCTTCGTAAAGTTTGTCTATTTGTTACCCTCTCACAGCTCAACCTGAACGACGCGGTCGAGATTTTTGAATCCTTAATCATAACCAATCAAGATCTCAAGTAATTTAATTTAGAAGTGTCTTCATTAATTTAGAAGTCATCAAGACGAACGGCAGCGCGATGCTTGATGTATTCAAATGCAGATGGTGCTGCATAATATTTAAGCGGCAGTACAAACGTTACATCCCTCGAATACGAGTGTAATATTTGTAGATGGTAGAGCTCGCAAAGAGTGACGCAATCTTGCGTTTATAATGAGACTTTACTACTCATTTTATGGCTCGAGATGGAGACTGTTTTATGTCCTTAAATAAAGTCCATACAATATTATAAGTCCATACCAAGTGAAAGTTTTTGAAACTGCTGAAAGAACCTTTTTTAAGTTTATTTTTTCAGGACAATAATAAGGAATAATACTTTTTAACACTGTTACTCAAGATTCTTCAGAACAGTTTAAATGTAGTATTATTAATTTGTTAAGGTTTAATGTAAATTAGCAGATGATTATAATAATTAATAATTATTGTGGAGTTTGATTTGCATTTAGCAAACACTGCATCGATAGAATTAGGTATACTAAAACCGTGCAAAGCCGGGCGGGGTCGGGGTGTTATAAAACGCCAACATATCACGTTTGCACGCTAAAACCACGCTCGTAAAACGCTAAGTGAAAAGAAGCCTAAGACGCAGGAAGGAGTCGAGGTAATGTACACTGTACACATAAGATAGCAAGTGCTGCACAAGGCAAATATTAGCAGTTACCTTCGCTTAGCTACTTCGGAAAAATTAGTACTTACAACTACAAAGTAACTAAAAAAATCAGTTAACTTGATAGTTTGATCACGATAGACTTACTTCCAGTTATTTATGTTAGAATTATGGAAAGGTTATAAATTATTAAACTCCTTATAGTACCTATTTAATAGACGCCATTTATTTCTTTTTAGTTTGGTTCTACGCTCCTTTTTTCAAACATTTATGTTTTAATGAACTTTTGCTCATCCCCGTGATTGTGTATATCTACACCCAAAGTCTTAAAAATAGTAAGAAAACTTATCCGGTTAGGTAGTTAAATGAATTTAAAAGGAAAAAGGAAACTATTCAGATATGTCGCTAACCACTTTAATTAATTTAATTAATTCTTATGTACCTAGTACAAAACTTGCTCAAGAAGTTAAAATAGAAGCAAGAGCATAAACCGGGTCAAAAATTACCTTACGAACATTGAAAACAAGTTAAATCTAGATTTATTTGCAGACGTTAGGGAGCGAGATCTAGGGACAAATTGGATTCCCGTTCCGTCGCTCCCCTACATGCTTCAAACAAATTGAATATAAAGCCAACTGGTTTTAAAATATTTCTGAGAAAGAACTGAGTTAGAGAAAATATCAATAGTCAGTCACTATTAGGTACTACGAGTATCAGCAGATCAACAGTGGTTTTCACAGGATCCCAAGCTACCTACCCTCTAGCTTGAGATCCTTGACTCATAAGTGTAAGGTCCCAGATTTGATCTCCGACGGGGCAATGTGGGAATTAATAGTTTCTAAATAGTCTCTAGTCTGGTCTGGTGGGATTGGCGGTGGCTAAGTTACCACCTAGAGCAGAGCCGCCAAGCGATGTGGCGTTCCGGATTGATGGTTCAATATTCCTTGCATACCCCTACCAGGTTAAACAGCTACAGTTTAAGACTGCATTATCTCTAACCACGCTCTAGGTGAAATCGAAGTCAAGGGTTAACTAGAAAGAAAAAAAAGTGCACATCATGAGAAATACCGTATTAAGAGATGCCTCGCTGGGCTGTCTCATGGTGACTATGGTTCTGTAACTCTCGATACTAGATGAACGCTGATGATTTATGAAACAATGTTTTTAGCGTGCATAGAACTCTATCGTAGAAGAAATAACTTATGTTATTGAAATTAAGTGCCTACGCTAAAAGTTAAAACCTACATTAACCTTATCGCCCTCAATACGACCCCATTTCCTCAATAACACGAATAGCTATTTCTTAACAATATTATCAGGCATGAACGCAAAAATACGCAATAACGATAATGTCACCGAAGATTTCAAATCGTGAAGACAGAATTATCTTGCACTTGTAAACCCGATCTGCTCTTAAATGCGTTGTTATAAAATTTCAAGACGCCATCAAGAGGAAGGTTTCTCAGATAAGAAAAATTATAAAGCGTGTCCTCAAGCGTATAATCATGCGAAGTATAAAAAAAAGGGGAGCAGGAAAGTAGATTGAACTTTGAAGGGCGCTCGGTTTGTCGTTGTCCCTGCGGATAAAGGCTTTTAGCGTAAAAATGAGAACACTCACTGCCAGTGGAAGGGTCCGGTGATTCCGTCCTTGAGTCGATCCTTGAGGGAGCGCTGGCGCGAAGGCCCAGGGCCAGGAGGCAGCATGCCCGCCCCGGGCGGCACCGCACTGGACGGCGCACGCGCGGGCGAGGACATTGTTACCGTTGCGCGGGCGCACTACCAATCCCGCGCGCACTTTAAAATACCACTGAACCGCCAAGCACCATTACAATCGCGGGCTGCAACATAACAGACCACCCCAAGCGACATAAATAAAACGTTAAGCCAAGCAAAATAAAATTACAAATAGGCACACAAATTAAAGCTTAGTCAAGAAAGAAGAAAGTGTCATATTGGGGCTGATTCTGTGTAACACAATCTCTAAACTAAACTAAAATGGCAGCTTTAAATGTAGTTCTGTCCCTTTCCGTAGGGAGTATTATGAAAGGGTTAACAATATTTGTAATGCTCTAATTTTAGTTTAGTTTAGAGATTGTGCACTACAGAATCAGCCCCAATGTGTATTTATAAGAGAGTAAAGGAATAGAAAAGCGTAGAGAAGCTTAAAATTGTATGCATGTTCATAACAGATTCAATTTAGTAAGAATCTTGAAGTTAATTTTTCGAAGGACTTACTATTTTGTGGTTGTCTTTAATGGAACCTACATAGTTAATTCTAACTTTTACAAATTACAGTAATAAATATAAATAGAGCATAGTATGTAGAAAAGTGCATTAAGTATTATACGTACAGCTGTGCAAATATTGGTCGGCTTGACTTAATTTACATATTGGCTAAAACAGCAGAAAATCATCTACTTATATGTATCACCAAAAAACCTATATATACTTTGAGAAAAGTGCTGCGCCTAACATAAAGTATATTGCAATGATTTACAAATGTGACTAATATATTATGAAGCAACGAAATGACATAAATATTCACTCTCAATATTACACCAGGCGCTCGCGCATCGACTTCCGTAATCAGGTTCTCAAGCATTTGCGCTATATCGTAAATAACGTCTTACATATTTTACAACCCACTCAAACAATAAAACCATACTATTCTCGCATACCAGTTATACAGTACATATGCATATATAATATGTACGCAAAACCAGTTTACACACCTCTGTATTATTATTACCGCTGCATGGCCTGTTCTGGTATTTACCATTTATGAATAACCTCTTTATTTAAATAAGTACCAAAACAATCTGTAGCTATATCAATGCAAATGATAATAAACAAGTTCCAATATTATAATGTCAGCGCTGTTTTATTCATACAAGGCACAACCTCGACTACCTAAGAACTGATATCAATAACATATTGGGGAAAACGTAATACATATTTACGTGTAACGTGGTTGATTTAACGAACTACCAACTTTAATTATTACAAAGATCTTTATGCTTTAATGGGACATTAGGATATACGACATATACATGGACAGATATAGGATATGCAAAAATAAAGTAGACAGTGTAAGATAAGTTCTGCTAATAGCTTTCAATGCACTTTATGTACAATAGGTACTGCAGCGATAATAAACAGACTTCAATCTATACTTCTATACTTACTAATATTATAAATGCGAAAGTTTGGATGGATGTATGGATGGAAGTTTGTTACTCAATCACGGCAGAACGGCTGAACGGATCTGGATGAAATTTGGCACAGAGATAGATTATAGTCTGGAATAACACATAGGCTATTTTTTATCCCGGAAAATTAAAGAGTTCCCGCGGGAACCAAAAAACCTCAATACACGCGGACGAAGTCGCGGGCATCAGCTAGTAACTAATAATTATTAAATTATATTCCTCTACTCGAAAATACTATTACAAATATTACTAAAAAATAGATATAATTATTTCTTTAGCTAAACACAAGACATGCCTCGGAATATGTATATGCAAAGTAACGTGTGAAAAAAAAAATTATGTATTTCTGCCACGCCGCAAACACTCGAGCGGCTCGTTATATTTAGTTATCGTTAAATGTACGCATGTATATATGTATTTTTTCGTACCACTTGCTCAAAAAAGTGACATTCTATGCCACAAAAAGCGAACATAACAATAGTCATTTTTAATCTGTTAAAAACAGGGAAAGAAAATTGTACTGAATTTCATTCATCCTCTAGGGGGAGAATGTGATTTAAATTTGGAATACTTACCGAAATTTATACTGAACTACATCTGTGTTTACACCATTGAGTTTGTATATAAAGCATTATACAATTGAAAAAGGAATACGCATTTATTATGCAGTTATGATTAATTATTAAATAAAATGACGAAAACCGACGAGGCCGCATTATGAGCTTGATGCCTTTGCTTTTCCGACAAAAAAATATTAGTCAAGGAATTTGCCGCGTTTTTGTTTTCTTCAAATACATAAACGTTAAGTTTATTTTAATTTATTTTTATAAATAAGTTAATGTTCTAAAAATACGTTACGATGTTAAATCAAAGCGACAGTGACAGTGAATTGTCAGATCCAAGGAAAATTATTTAAAAACTTTGAAGAATTTTCAACGTGGAGAAGTGCGAAAGGCCTATCAATTTCAGAATCAGTACTTCTTGTCTATTTTGATTATCTCATATTATTATTGTGTTAATTTTTTCGCAAATGGTACGGAAAGTAGAGTATTTTCCTCGGTGATAAAGCTGTCTTAGTCTTGGGTGAACTTAAATCCCTCGCTACACTCAGGACTCTTCTTAAATCCCTCGCTTCGCTCGTGATTTAAGTTTTTACCACCCTCGCTACGCTCGGGAGTAAACCTCGAGTCCTTCGTTACGCTCGCGATTTAAATCGTCACCCGCGACAGAAGACACTGCTTTATCCCCTTGGTTAATAATCTACTATTATGTTTTTCCTACCTGCTCTATGCCAAGGTAAATTCGCTGAAAATAAGGAAACTTTAAACAGTTAAGTATTTCTATAATATGCCCTGAAAAGCCAATATGAAGCTGACTTTTGTTGATGCTAGATTTGCCATCTATTTTCAATTTGTTTGTCAACTTTAAGTTAAATTATTATGTTAATTTATGCATATATTTTTACAGTAGGTATATCTTGTGAATTGTACCTAATCTAATTCTGTAGGAATATATGCATGCCCGCGACTACGCTCGCGTGGATTACGGTTTTTTATTCCCGCGGGAACTCTATAATTTTCCGGGATAAAAAGTAGCCTATGTCCTTCCCCGGAATATACCCTACCTCTATACAAAATTTCAGCAAAATCAGTTGAAAAGATGGGCCGGGAATGTGTAAAATCTCTACGATTCAGTACGCAACTCCAAACAACTAGTGTTTTTATTCTCTGCATAGAGCACGAGCTCATATTTTAGTAACATTCCTAACCGTTGGTTTGGTTAAATTACGAATTCATTGCCATGAAAAACAAAAAGACATTGGGGAACCAAGTCTTTTCTTGTTCACGAATGAAGCGAATATAGAATCAGGAAAAATTTTAAGCTGTGTATTTTTCCTTACCAAGTTTGTAATACGTGGGAGGAAAGGAGACAGCTTTCTCTCTTACATAATTTTTTTTTTCATTGCATTTTATTTCAGATTCTGACGGAGTAAGCACAATGACCAGAAAAAGGTTTGAGTAAATTACAAGGATTATTTAATCTGAGCTTAGGCTCAGATTTTTAATTTATTACACTTAAGATCTATTTTAAGATGCATTGGGATTTTGGGAATATCCATACTTAGAAAGTTCAGGGGTTATTAGATCCACCCCACCACTACAGCATTAACGTCCCACTGCTGGGCACAGGCCTCCATTCACATAGGAGAAAGGGAATTAGAGCTTAGACCCAACACGCTGCTCCAATGCGGGTTGACGGGCTTTAACGACTATTATCACGTTAGTGATAATAACCGGGACCGACGGCTTAACGTGCTCTCCGAGGCACGGGGGTGGAACACCGCCAACTTCCTAACTCCGGGCTAGTACTGAGAATTTCTAGTCAGAAAAACCCAATACTTAATTAAGGCCCGACCCGGTACCTCGTCGGCCGCAGTCGAACATGCCAACCACTAGTGACTAGACCAACGAGGCAGTCAGAGGTTTATTAGATCATCGCGTCGTAATTGCTGCATGGTCTGCGATTTTATCATAGATGCAGATCTTGATAATGATAACAATGTTTATAATTCGAATTGCAGACCTAAGATCTTAAATCAAAGTAACGCCAAACCTGTCTTTCTCATAACTACCTACTATGCTAAACAACAAGCTAACAAACTCTTTAAAGCACTTGTTAGATCTAGCAATAAATCAACTGAAAATCAAGGTAGGTATTTAAATAGTAAAGGTTCTGAAAAACTTGTAAAAATTCCTAGTTTTAAGAAAACAGCCGAACATGTATAATATGTATACAACATTGAAAATAGTTTTCCTTTTCAGTTAAGTATTCATAACTCCTTTTGTCATGCTGTTTGCTCGTATACCTATTTGTGTCTTTAGAATGGTTAAATATTCGCATCACTTCAATAGGTATAATGAGTATACCACCGTGACAACGATTTGACTCTCGAAAATGAAGCGTTAAATCAGTGTCAAAAAACTTTGAGACTTGCTTTATATTATTTCCGCAAAATCTATCTGCAATTCATCTCGCTTGATTTATCGCCATTTATCACGGTACATTATACCTACTAACTGCGAGTAGTGTCAAATATCAATCTTTTAAACAAGTCGGCAAGTCGGTAAGTCTTCAAAATTGTCTCAATCGCAAGTTTTCAGTTTAAAAACCACCACAAAGACATTAATCTCCCTTGGAATGGAAATCACTATTCACTACGTTTGTCCGTAGATTTATTCCGAAAAAGCTGCAACAATCATAGCTGCAAACTCTAATGTTGCGTTTGGCTGAGATTATGGTATTTTTGCTGCATCAATGGATTTTGGCCAATAGTGGAAGAATGTTAACCAATCAGAGGTGATTGCGATCGTTACACTTTAACTGTCATTTTTAGACCTGCTGATAATATATTAACTGAGTATCATAACATTTTATTAACTTAATTACAGATTGTCACGTGAGCCTAAATTGAAAAATTCCACTAGGGCCTCTGAAATTAGATAGGCAAACATAATATAAGTACCCCGCAGTATAATGTACAGGAATTACATGGAGCCCAGTTTAGCAGTTATACTGGGGCTAGCGAATTTACTACGTCACACCATTGTGCAACGTCCGCTGGCGACAATCCATTATCTGTCACCGCTTCCCCTTTTCGCGTGCTATGTTCTTGAATATTCGCTCCACGAAACTACGTGACACAAAGTACATAGGTACCTGTAGTATGCTACCGACGAGATCGATACGATCAAAACAGATGTACAATTGCTAGCGCCTAACGAGAGCTGGAAGATTTTATTCCTTCGGATCATTCCGTAGACGACGATGTGCCAAATTGAAATCTGGTTTGGCTCGGATTGAGATACTAATATTGAAGCTTGCTTGAATTTAGCTGCAAGCGCTTTTAAAGTACATAACTACTTTACTTTTCTCTATTAGAACACCTTTAATTCCATGCATCGTCATCTTAAAATGTTTAGTATTAGTCAATAAGTAAGTAATATTTAATAAAATGGTGCATAAGAGCAACAATTTTTTCACACCTATGCCTTACCAAGCTATATAATATTATATACCTATTAGTCTCATCTCCATCTGTCTTGCCTGACACAACAATTTTCTATCATAGAGTTCGATAAAAATGTGACAAAAGTCTGGTCACCTCGCAAAAGAGGAGTATAAGAACAAATAATATCAAAATATTAGAACATAATATCCAATATCCATGGTTACAACTAACAACCTCAAGTACCTTCCTACCAAACACTTACGAACTTTTATAGGAAGTGCGCAGTTGGTTTACAAACATTTATCAGGGGTATAAGGAGGAGCAAGTTTCAGAGGACGTGTCGTAAAATTAAGTTGAGGTGCGAGTACAACGATCGCTGGGCGACAGCAAGAGGCGAAAGCGAGTATCGATCGGCCCTAACCTCAGCTAGCGGCTCCCCCGCCCCGCTTGCCTTACGTAAGTCCAGCTGATCGCACCCACCCTGTAACCTTGGCAACGAGCACTGTGCACGCTCTCTTCAGACAGTTTCGAAAACATTACACTGTTGTGTTGTGTACCACGTATTCCCAGCGTATCCCAAGAAATCGCATTTCTTTTACTTCGAATCCTGAAGGGCAATTATTGTGGTATTCAGTTATTTCACACTACGTTATAGCGAAAATATACATGACAAATCTGAAGTTTCTAGAAGTGTAGACTGTAGACCGTTTAAAATGCCATTCAGTCAGGTCTTTTCATATATTTTGTTAACTGCTTCAACATTATTAAGTAAAATTCTTATGATGGGATTTAATAATATTTTAATATGGAATGGAATGGAATATTTTACAAAACTACTTATTCATCCTGCTACATCACTGGATATTAAAAGCAACGAATAAAACGAAAACGGCCGACTGGAAAAAAAACAACAAAAGCCCCCACGGAACGTTGTAGAGGGAGAGATTCTGCTTTCATGTACTTATAGTTAGGTATCTATTTAACACCCACGTAGGTATCGGCCACCACACAAGGCTTACCTACCTAGTTGAATGGATTTAGTCTCTAAAACGTGAGAATTCGATAAAATTTCAAGGAAATTAAGAACTAAATTCATACAAATAACCATGTATATTGTTGCACAGAGAATTAAACTTATCGGCTTGGCATTTAGCCATCCACAACACGCTAATCAGCTGCTATTTCACGCATTATTTACTACTTAGTCTAAAGAGTGCAATATGATCCGCTTGTTGTAAGCATATTTTTTAAAAGAGCATGGTGTAAATATTGAACAGTTGGCTTAAAACAGTTTTAAAATTTTCACTACCATTTTCATCACTGAACTAAAACTACACATTAATGCCTACTGATCTTTATCTATCGAATATGAATGATCCTAATATTACGTTGGTGAGGACCGATTTTTCAATCGTTAAATGTTTAAATGAGGAATAATTTTGAAGTTTTGGCATATTTCCAATATTAAAACTGTCAAACGTCAAATTTATTACTCAGTTAAACATTTGGAAATTGAAAAACCGAGCCTAATACAATAAACGAAACGGCCAATCAAATGAGTCTAACATCACTAAGTGACGATGATGAGACGAACTTGTAGTGATTGAAATAATAAATGACAATGAGAGCATCCTTAACATGTTTGATGATAGATGGAGTGCAGAAGCATCTAATGTGGTTCATGCATCGATGCAACGAACCAAGGTGTGAAATTCGCATGAAGAAGCTCTGACGGTGGCGGTGGGTTAAACGGCATATCGCGCACACGTCTGCTCCGATGGCTGGAAACGTGCAACTGTACGAAAGAGAGAGACAGGGAGGAGGGAGCGGCGAGCGAAGGATGGGCGGCGCATGTCGATGGCGCCCAACGTGGGACCTCACCCTTTCTCCTCTTTTTTATAATCACAGAAAGATTTATCGACACCGTGCAAAACAATATCTCAGATACGATCAATTACTATACAACCTGACTATCGTCTACGGAATGATCAGATCAGCCGCGTTTGGAATGAAGTTACAATGCGATAAATTATAAAACAAAAACTCATTTAATTCATAAAGATAGAATGTCAATCTGATATGATCAATATGATAATTACAACATCTTATTTAACAGGTAGTAAACAGCCCAGTCCCAATAACAAAGGTGTTATTTTCTCTAGACTAGGTAGTCAGGTGCACCACTTTACTATCGATTTGAAATAATTGCAGAGCAATAAATGGTTTAGTAGTCCCACTTTAGCTATATCGATCAACTTCTACGTTCTGTAAACCACATGCGATCTAAGTAATGTTTTCAGAATATTTTGAAAAATGTTTATTTTTACGGATCAAATTATTAGAAATGAATTATTGCGAATCTATGATTAGTGATCACCAGACCTAATACTCTAGCAATCCTTAATTTAAAAAATACGTAACTACCTACTTTATACGCCTTGTAAAAACTTGCATGGCATACGTTGTATGTATTGTAAGTCAGTTATATTATTAATAGCTTCAGTAAGCCCATTAGCTCTACAATAATTATGCTAGGTATTGTCGGAATTAATCACCACGGCGGCGGTCAGAGGAAACTTACAGAGGGATTTTTGTGAAATCCACCCATAGGATCGCTTCAATAATGATGACTTAGTTGCTTATAGTTGATGGATCTAAGATTTAGGATGGATGATACGAATAGTTACTCAGTTCTCTTAGTAACTATTCGAACATTCTGGGAATTTATATGCGTTTTGTAGCAAAAATAAAAAAAAAACACGTAAACTAGGCCCGATGTAGGAATAGGTTAAACTAGAGAAAATAATAATGGTGCCTCTACTTAGCTGTGTAATATTATGCTACTATGTGTACAGTAAGTAGGCCGATCTCGAACCCACACACCGCCCGCATCACCGCAGGTCTCTCATGCAGAAAAAAATAGAAACTTAGGTAAGCAGACTAAGAAAAACTTTTTGTTGTAAAAAAATGTTGGCAATGATCAGCCCCCGATTATGTAAGCGTTGCCGATCAAATGGAAAAGGTTCGGCGTTAAAGTAAAATAAACCATAACAGAATTGAATTAGAGCTCAATTTCGTCTGCCCATTCTTATACGTTTAGGGTATCGTACATACCTAAACGTATAAGAATGGGCAGACGAAATTGAGCTCTAATTCAATTTTTGGTTTATTTTACTTTGACGCCGAACCTTTTCCATTTGATCGGCAATTCTTACGTAATCGGGGGGCAGAGCGGATCTGCTAGTTGCTAAAGTCTGTGGCCCAGTCAAAATAGTGACGAACATTTACGAATATATAATATGAATATGCCGGCTGACTTCTGGGCAAAATCTGCTTCTCACTGCCCCCCAAAATCAACAACGCCGGGCGCGCCGCGCGTGCGTGGCAGGCTAAGGTGACGATGATTGAGATATAATGGTCCAATCCAAAGAGGCACAGAATAGGGAGTTGTGGAGATACCGAGGGGGGACCTTTGCTCAATCGTGGGACAATACAGGCTGATTAGGATTAGAAGAGTATGTATGTTAATTAGCTATGTGAAGCGGGCTCACTGTATTTACAAAAAGCGTAAAAGAAAATGTTTTCTCAATTTTATTTTTGCTTTTGGTTAGATACTCGAAGATTTCAATAATTATTTATGTAATTTGAAAAGACTTGTTCGTCACATTTATTTCTAGACTAGACTAGATGATGCCCGCGACTTAGTCCGCGTGGATTAAGTTTTTGGTATTCCCGCGGGAACTCCCAAATTTTCCGGGATAAAAAGCAGCCTATGTCCTTCCTCACGATACAAACTATCCCTGTACCAAATTTCATCAAAATTAGTTCAACAGATTAGCCGTGAAAGCGTAGCAGACAGACAGACAGACACACTTTCGCATTTATAAGTAATATAAGTATGGATATCTTCGGAGATAGGGAACAGCTGATCTCGTCAACGGATAAGTTAAGTAGGCACGTATTAGGTACAACTTGAAGTGTCCGAGTTTTCTCCTTGTTGCTTCATCGCCACTTCAATACTTAACTCCTGAACAGATGGCAAGTAAATAAGAAGTATGTACTTACATACTTAACCTCTTTATAGTTACATTTCACAATTGATCAATATCATTAGTCTGTCTGAAAGATGAATGCCCAGCCGATTTCTTCCACGCATCAATATACGCGTCAAATTGAGAACTTCCTCTTTCTTTATTGACGATCGTTGAACGATCTCCTTGTTGAACGACCAGACAATAAATTAGAAACACCTACGTATAGTAGTTACTTATGTTGGCTAGTTAGCGGTTAGTTGGTTACTTCCATGGTAACAATCAATTTTGATACAATAGGTACGGGGTACCTATTAAGTAGGTACCTGCAGCTAATAAGCCATTCGCCATGAGCCATCACGTACACCAAATCCAGAACAATTGGTGGCATAACTACGGTTTTGGCGGAGGTTGCGAGGAAAGGGATGACGTGTACGAGGTAAAGGGTAAAGCTCTCAAAGTCTAAACCGCACGGGCTGCCGACATTGCAGGACTTAAGAAACAGCAACCTACAAATTATTTATTCATAATACATTACATGTGTACCCCACATAGCGTGGGATAAGGCCAAGAAGATTACATAATACATATGTATATTAATTATTATATTAACAAAACTTATTGTAGGTAAAGTAACTATGTAGTTAGATTGTACAAAAACAATAAATCGTGCTTTATCAAGTATGTTTAACTAATGAAAATAAATCTGTTATCAGTTACATGGGAGACATCTGTTTGGGTAATAATATTATGTTATGGTAACTTGGTAAGGACAATATATGTTACATACTTCTTTAAATAAAACTAAGTAATGTTACACAGATATAGAGAAGTTGGTAAAATAATAAATTAGCATAAAGAATTTCGGAGTGCTAGTGATGGTCGAAGAGATCAAAAGTATCAGTCCCTAGTCTATTATATAGTATGCTATTGGATGTATCATTACCAATAATTTGATGATAAAACTTCCTTGGAACTCCAACTAATTGTAATAGAAGGAGCAGTGGCATGCCGGCATGCCACGGCAGGCATAAAAGCACGCTTACAGTCCAATTCAAACTTTATGAAGTCAACTGAAACAGTCTGGCTGATACCTAATATTGCTGCATCCAAACACACAATGTTCCGAGAAGTCATAAAGTTTTAATCTGACTGTACCCCAATTATAACGATTTTCTTATTTTTTAATATGCAGTAAATACGGATTCCTATTAAGTGAAAGCTTACTTTTGCTCCAAACTGTTGCTGTGTGCACCCCACTGAATCGAAGGGAGCATAGTGTTGAGCTCTATGAGTAGCTAAGTAGATACAATTATAATACCAGATAAGTTATGACTCGCATAGAGAACTAAGCAGTGCAGAAGCAGGGATCCCAAAAGGGGTTCGAACCCTTTTGTATGGAAGCTGGCATAGCGACCCGCCGCCATTTTGATTTTTTTTCGAAATCGCGGCGCACGATGGAAGTGGTATGTATGGATAGAGGACACATAGACGAACAAATAATGTCAAGTAACATAGTACCCCAAAGTGTCACGTTACCGAGATATTTGGAGGTAAAGATGGACATATAAGGACAACGACAATCATTAAAAATAGACTTATTACGTGTCTACAGGCGTCAGATTGTATCCAAATAATCGTTCCCAGGTTGATTATTATTATGACTGTTTATTAGAAAAGTGTAGGTACTAACAGTAATAAATAAATGATTGTTAACATCAATCACATGCCTTTTGTTTTATTTTTAACCAGTAGTTAGGCAGTAAAATTATTTTTACTATTGTTGTTATTTTTTGGTACAAGTAGGTGCTACATATCTAACTAGCTGCAATACTTACCTACTTAAAAAAATGTTTTCAAGCTAAGTGACATGCGACCAACGCGATATGTCGACTGCGTTTCATTGCGATGCGTTTTAGTAGATAAATAATTAATTATACTTAGTATCTAGTAGTTTTCTCGTGCTCCTAGTAATATGTAATGTACCTACTCTCTTCTAATAAACAGTAATAATAATAATTAATCTAGAAACGATTATTTGGATACAATCTGATGCCTGTAGACACGTAATAAGTCTATTTTTAATGATTGTCCTTGTCCTCATATGTCTATCTTTACCTCCATATATCTCGGTAACGTGACACTTTGGGGTACTATGTTACATGACATTATTTGTTCGTCTATGTGTCCTCTACCCATACATACCACTTTCATCGTGCGCCGCGATTTTGAAAAAAAATCAAAATGGCGGCAGGTCGCTATGCCAGATTGGTTCTATCCCCTTTAGATCCCAGTTGACAGGAAAGAACATCTCTTTAATTTATTGACTGATCTCGGAATGCCCATAAAAACTCATACATACATTGTAATAGTACAGGATCTATTAATCAATGCCACTCTTTAATAACAGCTACAAAACAATAACATAAATGGAAATAAGAAATGAATAAATATAACCAAATTAAAGATAACAGAAGCCATTTTTATCTGCATGACCCTTTTTTTACAGATAATGAACAAGAATAAATATCTCTCCAATTTGTTCAACAAAGTTTGCTGTTATTTCTTGATTAAATCATGTTCAGAATTTATAAGTATTATTGAATATTATTGACCTCTAACAAAAAATATTAGTTTAAGATCAAAATAATTTTAAGATAATATAGACGTAAAGTGGTATCCTCAACAATTAGTTGTTACAGACAACTGCATAACTGCATTTACACTACAAGCAAGCAGCAACCAATATTGCTGGTGAGATGTTGGATGCGCTTCTGCACATTTACATTACTTTTTACTATATGACACCAGCAACTTAATCTGCAAGGATTTAGGTTTTAATAACCACAGGATAACTCTTTGATTACCAGGAATTATAAGTAGCCTATATCTCACTCTCCAGGTCTTCAACTATACCCACACAAAGACTCACCCTTTGCTCTGTTGTGGCATGATTGCAGGACAAACTAACAAACACTTTCACATTTATAATATTACTTAGTAGGGGAATATGAATTGCAATTTTGGAGTACATTTATATGAAAATGAATCACAAAGATATAAAAGTTCAATAGAACATCCGACAAGTTAGCCCTTGACTGCGATCTCACCTGGTAGTAAGTGATGATGCAGTCTAAGATGGTAGCGGGCAAACCTGTAAGGGGCATGGCAGTTATATTAAACCCATACCCCTATTCGGTTTCTACACGGCATCGTACCGGAACGCTAAATCGCTTGGCGGCACGTCTTTACCGGTAGGGTGGTAACTAGCCACGGCCGAAGCCTCCCACCAGGCCAGACCAGGGAAATTCAGAAATTATTAATTTCCAAACCCTGCCGGGGATCGAACCCGGGACCTCCGCACGTTAAGGCAACAGCGCTCAACACTGCGCCACGGAGGTCGTCAAGTCTTCTTGCATGGTATACAGTAAAGGGATATATGTAGAGGAAGAAGACATATTTACTAATTATGGAGTTCAACCTTGAAGAGGCTAGGATCTGTCAAGAAAGTAGTGCAGGTCTGCACCTAGTTTTGGTGGGGAAGTATTGAAAGTCACTAGGGCTCATTATTCAGTGGCATGCTGAAGGTTTTATATGTATTTTATATTTGGAACACATTCCAATTTTATAATTTTTTTTATAATTTTTATTACAGTGCTTCACACACGAGGAAAGTTTCTAAACTTACTTAAATATACATATCAAAAATTTCGGAACCGGCAGGATTTGAACCTGCGTCTCTCTGGGAATCGCGCCCTGAGCGCGATTAATATATCGCTACTGGATGGCATAAACAGTCGCGTAAAAAGACTGGATTAAAGATGCATATCTGGAACACATTCCCTTGACAACATATTGTTATTTTTGCACATTCTATCACTTGTAAATAAACCGTATTAAAACAGCTTTCGATATGATCATGTAGGTGTATTATTTAATATAATAAAAATCCTACATATGGTAGCAGAGCGTGGTTACGATCCACGGACCTCTTAAAAAAAATGTTATTAAATAGCATTGCCGGTAAGCAGCAAAGTAGTGTACTCATATACAGTGATAGTCAAGTGGCCATACAGATGTGCAAGAATGAAATTGTCAGTAATAGAACCAAGCATATTGATTTAAGAACACATTTCATTCGACAGCATGTGAAGAATAAAATAATTCATGTTATTTATATGAATACTGAGAGAATGGAAGCTGACATGTTTACAAAAGGACTGCCATCCCAAAGGTTGGAGTCTCTGACCAAGAATCTAGGAATGTGTTAGGAGTGAAGGTTTTATATGTATTTTATATTTGGAACACATTCCCTTGACAACGTATTGTTATTTTTGTACATTCTATCACTATGCAAACAAACCGTATTAAAAACAGCTTTCAATATGATCATGTAGGTGTATTATTTAATATAATAAAAATCCTACACATGCATACCATAAAGCTTCAAAACTTCTCCATAGTTTATTGACCTCCTACTAATTATAAAGCGGTTTTTGCTAGTGTACAGTTAAAAGTAGCCAGACTACAGACTGTAGGTCTAATGCATAGCTTTTTACTCTGATGCTTAAAGGCTGAAACATATCAGCTATGTAATTTTGTATTTATGTAAACTATAGATATGGAAATGTATGAGACATGGCACACTACCTGCATGATGTGTAGTACATTAAGACATTAAAGTAGTCAGCCATGTCTCATACAGTTCCATGCATTAAAAAGCAGTGGTACTTGCAATGCACTTGCAAATGCACATTCATGTACTCAGCTGGTATGTTTGGGCCTATAATCTACTTCCACTACAGCCCATTAACGTCCCACTGCTGGGCACAGGCCTCCACTCTCATAATAGAGAGGGAATTAGAGCTTAGACCCACCACGCTGCTCCAATGCGGGTTGGCGATTTTAACGACTATTATCATGTTAGTGTTACTTTAATCTACTTGACACAAACTAATTAAAAGTTTAATATTTCGGTTTGAGGAAACAACTAGTAGATTAAGTCAGATATTTTACTTGAATTTTTAAGTTTAAGAAGTGTGTGGTTGTAGTGTGTTTTGTTGTGGATAGTTCAATAAATTTCAATAATTCAAATTTTAAAATACATGGATTTCCTGATTGCCAATATTTCTCTTGATCACTGCTTGTTTATTTCATGATTAGTTGATATGACATGTTTCTCTAAGTACTCCTCTAAGATTTTAGTTAAAGTAACAACTAAGTTATTATGCAACTCCCATTTTTTCTAAAAACATCTCTAAAAATGGGAGCGAGTGACAAAATTACAAGTACTTAAGTACCTACCTCCCTACTACTACTTATAGTTTAATAATTTTGTTTCTGTATGAAGGAAATAATAAGTAATAGATAATATTATGAATGATGGTTCTCTCTTTATTTACCTACTTATGTACACATTGAAGTTTTGAGACAACATACAGGTACTTGAAATTGTTAAATCTAGAGATCTGTAATCAGCATACTTTCAGATAAAACGGGTGAGTAGCAATACTTGGAGATACATTAACGTATACACCTACTTGTATGGGGGGTAACTGAAAAGTAAATTCAAACTGACAAAAAAAATATACTGCAGCAATACTTACATGATTCCTGTTAGAACGTTTCTGGCACTTCCGGCAGTCTATGATCACAAGTTAAATGTTCATAAGTTCAGGATGAGTAAAATAAAAACTCGACCACCGCTGGTCTTGTTTTACGATATATTATATTGCATCGTAATTAACTTCAAATAATCTACAACTAATATAATACTTGAAAATAACACTCTACATAGTAACGTAATATTAATTTCTATTTTATTTGCATCAATCGAGCTAATTTACTTGCGATTGAGACTTACAGTTTCCAATCTTCTAGTAAATCCCGAACAATAAATGTAATGTTTATCTGAAGGAAATTTATTTAACTGCAGTCTGCGCAGTGCGCAGTACAAGACACATTGAACTTGGGTTCAAAAGTCTTTTCCACTTTGTTTTTCTTTCTTTTTCCACTTCGTAGTTCACTAGTTCATAAATCCCGTTTATTTGTTGAAAAATTGAAAACAAAGATACCAAAGATACGTAGACCGTACGTATATTCAATGTACTCTGTGCCGTAGACCATATATCCAGTGTTTCCACTTAAGATGTTGGATTTACCCTTGTTTAGGGTGCGTTCCGAAATACACTGAGAGCACTGAAAGTCCCCAGTAAAGAGCACTGCCAGTGCTCGCAGTGCTTATAACGGAACACACACTTAAAGTAAGGCCAATCGTAGGAGCAAATGTCAGACTTTTTAATTTGTACGACTAATACTAGAGTTCATTATTCTGTGGAAGGTAGACATTACGATTTGCGATGTTTATGTTTTTCTCTGTGTTTTTATTTTCAAGTTTGAACGATAATTTATTTCTCAATTCTCAGTTTTATTAAAAGTTTTTAGGTACATAATAGGCGTAGACAAAATGTAAACAAACAAACGAGAGGTCGTTCGCCTAATGAAGGGGTAAACAACACTTTGGTCTTCTGTAAAAAATATTATATTATCAGATGTACCTATGTAAGTATTGAAGTTCCGTCAAGGGCTAGGTTTACGTATTAATATGTTTGAAGATGAAGCCCGGAATTTTTGATCTTAGAAAATAATCACTCGTAGCCGTTGCAATAGTTTAGTAAACACAAACAGTATTTTTCAGTCATTAGTTGCAGAATTCGGTTTAGTTTTGCTTACAGTCTGAACAACTGTGTGATTTGGAAAGTCGATAGATATGATTATTTTATTATATTTAATTCAAAGGCAAAGAAAATAAACAAATGAAGTAATAATTTTTCACAAATTCTTAAGGTTCACATAGCAATTGTGTAATTATTTGCAACATTAATTGATCCTTGATTACTGAACTACTAAGTACATAATATACATATTTACATACGTTAGTACTAATATAGTACATATAACAAGTTTTTTTTTGTTTATATTTTTATATGACTGCCTGAAAAAAGGAGTATATTGTTTTCAGGGTTCATGTATGTATGCATGTATGTATGTATGTATGTATGTATGTGAGTTTGTATATTCCACCAAAACTTCCATAGTTCAATATGTATATAAAATGTGCAGTCATATTTTTTAATCTTTTAAAATAATTCACTTGTTACTCTGAAACTTCCGATTCTGAAAAGTCTTCAGATTCAGAAGTTTCAGAGTCTGTAACATTTATAATAAAACTATCTGCCACATCATCGATAGTGAAATCAATTTTATAAAATTTTTCTTCTTCTTTTATTGTATGCTCTATACATTTTTGCCATCGAAGAGGCGTTACCCTATCGATGGCTTCTTTTAATAATCGTTTCACATTTTCGAATTTAATTACAAACAACAAACAAACAATAACTTCCACTATGAATAACGATATCAAATACAGTATGTACATCCAGCGAGCGCGTTCCGAAATGGAATGAGTGAACGGCAAATGGCGGACCGACGCGTAAAATGTTACTTACCGCTATGTTTCACCGGTGAGACGTCACGACTTTTATTATGAAATCTACTGTCGACCACGTAAGCGCGTCGCGCGTAAGTCTATCAATATGCGCGAAAGAGACAGTTATAGTTGTGGCGTAGTTAGTTGTTTTCGTGAGGGTTTCATAGTGAAGGTACGTCAATGAACTTTTGTCCACGCTTATATTGGCTTTACTTTAGTTAAAAGAAGAAAAATATGTCAACACTAGCTGATGCCCGCGACTTCGTCCGCGTGGATTGAGGTTTTTCGGTTCCCCCGGGAACTCTTTAATTTTCCAGGATAAAAAGTAGCCTATGTGCTATTCCAGACTATCTCTATAATCTATCTCTGTGCCAAATTTCATCCAAATCCGTTCAGTCGTTGGAGCGTGATTGAGTAACAAACATCCATACATCCATCCAAACTTTCGAACTTATAATATTTATTTGATTAGTTGGCTTTTATTAAAATACTAGCTACTTAATGCCCGCGACTTCGTCTGCGTGGATTAAGGTTTTTTGGTTCCCGCGGGAACTCCTTAGTTTTCCGGGATAAGAAGTAGCTTAAGTGTTATTCCAGACTAAAATCTATCTCTGTGCCCAAAGATCCAGATCCGTTCAGCCGTTCGGGCGTGATTGATATCAAACATCCATCCATACTTTCACATTTATAATATTTATTTGATTATATTTTGATTATTTGATTCATTTGATTATTTGATTATTTGATATTAATGGACCTATTTTTAGATGTTTCATCGTAATGTGCTCCTATATATAAAATCAAAGGTAATGTGTGAGCGGAATCCTTGAAATTGGTAACACTGCGTATACAACCTTTCCAAAACCAAGTTCATGAATTTGGTCCACCATAGAGTTATATATTTCGGTCCCATGGATGTAATAAGTACTTACGTACAAACGTACGTTTGTACGTAAGTACTTATTACATCCATGTTCGGTCCACAGCCCCTGTGTGCCTTGTGCACAGCCATGGAAGAAGGAATTACGACTGCCACAGCCCTCAGACACTGTGGACGTGTCTCTATAGTCAAGTGTCAACTGTCAATGATAAAAGGCTAGGAAAGGCTGGAACCCAGAGCTGTAAAGACAGTTAAAAAAAAATGACAAATAAAAGTTTCACGCCGTCACTGTCACGTCAACTGTCTTTTTCAGTCAATCAATTCTATAATGTTGGTTTGATCATTGATGAACTATAATTTGCTTTACAAATAATGATGGTTCCATTTTAAATACAAAACAACTTCAAAGTCTTGTTTTTCTTAAATGCATTTAAATAACTATGTATTTGTTGAAGAGAAAAAAATGTAAAAGTGTTAGCTTCTCCATTCTAATCTTATCTCATTGATTAGACGATCTTTGTGTTTTAATTTTTTACCAATATCTTTTTGATAGTGATGAGTTAAAAAATCTGTCCATGCGAAATGGGTACTTTGATTTGTAACGGTGAAGATGAGACGTATCCGCTACACGAGTGCGTTTTCGGCGGCGACGTACGGAAACTGTCATCATTATTGAGATTCAACGATGTAACTCGGAAAGACAAGCATGGAAATACAGCTCTGCACCTAGCTGTGATGCTGGGTCGCAAGGAGTGTGTGCAGTTATTATTAGCGCACGGTGCGCCAGTCAAGGTGAAAAATTTTGCTGGTTGGTCTCCTCTTGCTGAAGCTATCAGCTATGGCGATCGGCAGACCATCTCATCACTGGTACGTAAGCTTAAACAGCAAGCTCGTGAGCAAATGGAATGCAGGCGACCAGATCTCATAAGAGCACTTTCACAGATACAGAACTTTTACATGGAATTAAAATGGGACTTCCATTCTTGGGTTCCCTTAGTTTCCAGGATATTGCCATCAGATGTTTGTAAGATTTATAAATCTGGCTCTGGAATCAGACTCGATACTACTCTAGTTGACTTTACAGATATGAAATGGGAACGGGGAGACATATCATTCATTTTTCAGGGAGAAAAACCACCTGGTGAGTCTCTAACAGTATTAGATAACAAAGTCAAAGTGTACCAGCGGGTGCGGTACGAGGAGACTGAGAACGAGATAGAGGATGAAGTTGACATACTCATGTCGAGTGATATTCTAGCTGCTCAGATGTCCACCAAAGCTATTTCCTTTTCAAGAGCTCAGTCTGGGTGGATATTTCGTGAAGATCGCAAGGAGACAGTGGCTGGCTTATATAAGAGTGACATTTACACTATCACAGGACTTGTGTTAGAGTCCCGCAAGAGAAGGGAACACTTGTCTACAGATGATTTGCAAAAAAATAAGGCTATAATAGAAAGTTTGACTAAAGGTAATACACAGAACTTAGACACAAACGGAGAGCCAGTGAGGCGAGCTTCCCTGAACCCGCCCCCAGACTGTGGTGTTGATTGGGCATCATACATATCTTCTCCTCTAGGACAATACCCAAGTTTGGGTAGAGAGCTTGTATACAAAGAGTCTTCTAGAAATTTCCGAGCTACGATTGCCATGAGTGATGACTTTCCACTTAGTGTGGATATGCTCCTAAATGTGCTTGAAGTGATTGCCCCCTTTAAACACTTTGCAAAACTACGTCAATTTGTAGCCATGAAATTACCGAAAGGATTTCCAGTGAAAATTGATATACCTATTTTGCCAACTGTCACTGCAAAAATAACATTTCAAAAGTTTGATTTCCGTGATGATATACCTGAAGAGCTTTTCGTTATACCAGAAGATTATGTGGAAGATCCGTTACGTTTCCCTGATTTATGACGCTTTGATATTCTAACACTGTTTGAAATTAGTGAAAGACCAATTTGGCAGCGTGAAGTTAAGTGTGGTAGGGCACTATGCAGCGTTAGTGATAAGCACTACAGGTCTACACATGGCCTTCTCACTATTGAGATTCCAATGTTATTTGGCCTGGGTAGTTCTTATTCCAGCCATTATGTCTTTCTTGTTGAATAGGAAAATTTTAATAGTTATAAGTTTGTAAATTTTGTGGTAGAATGTTTAAAGATTATGTTGAACAGTGTTAGAATTTAGAAAAATTCTTATTTTTTTTCACTTCTATCAGGCTGACTTAATTTTGTAAAATACAAATAATAACTTGACATTACTTACTTACTGTGAAATAAATTTTTGTTTTTTTTTGTGTGGAATAGATTGATTTTATATTACTTGTGTTGTTTACTATTTATATATTATTTAAAATCTATAATTTTCTTTTTCTATTGAAATTTAAAGCATTGAATTCCTTTTTATTTTATTAAATGTAGTAAATAAGATTTTGCCCCTTAAGATTTAAAAATGGCCTGGAATTTTATTTTAATAAAATATGGCCTATCCATATAACTTTTCAAAGTATGTGGTATGATTTTTGAACATTACAGTACATACAAAGTTCCTCTGCAATTTCTATGAAATACAAATGCTTGTATTTCCTTTCATACTTCATGACAGTGTGCTATCATTAGATACAGTGTAATTATATTATAGTTATATGTAATAGTAGTAGTGAATGAATATTGTCAGTGTTAGAGATTTACTTCACACTGAGCATTGGTGTATGATGTTGCCCCCCCCCCCCCCCCCCCCCACCCCACCCCAATCATTTCAAAGTCCTTGTGCCTTCAGAATTTATTATTATTTGTAGAGGGGTGTTTTAGAGAATAACTATTTTGAAAATATTTAGAAAATTATTTACCAATGTTCATTGTAACATCATATCCCATGCAGCACATTATGGCAACATAGAAGTTTGATTACATACTAGTAAATGTACCTGGATCTTATAATATATCACTTTTAAATGTATGAATGTATAAAGATGCATATTAGCTATATGACAATAATGTTTTAATCCTACCAAAATATTTTATTTCTCATCCAATTTAACAACTGTCTTTACTTTATACAACATATCTGCTATAAAATTCAATGGTATTAAGAATTTTGAAATATTGCATTAAATTAAAAACTATTTGTACTTGCACTTTGTTGTTTTTATGTGGAACTAGCTGATGCCCGCGACTTCGTCCCCGTGGATCGAGGTTTTACGGTTCCCGCGGGAAATCCTTAATTTTCCGGGATAAAAAGTAGCCTATGTGTTATTCCAGACTATAATCTATCTCTGTGCCAAATTTCATCCAGATCCGTTCAGCCGTTGGGGCGTGATTGAGTAACAAACATCCACACATCCATATATCCATACATCCATGCATCCATCCAAACTTTCGCATTTATAATATTTATTATTTGATTAACTAAACCATTCTATTGATGAAGTTCTATTTTAAGGGCTAAAAGTTTTAAGAAATAAAAACAAATTTTGTTGAAATATTTCATATCTTTATTGATTAAAACACTTTTAAAGTTCATGCAACTAGAAAGTACATTCCTAAAGTTTACTCAGTCTTTACCAATGCTATTCAAGTTTGGAGGATGAATGCTTTATACCCACCATAGTGTCTAAAAAAAATTATAAATGTAAAAAACATTAAGAAATATCATCAAGAATCTTTTTGCTATCTGTAGTTATTATGGAAATACCGACGGAAGTTATCTAATCATGTCAAACAATTAGTATACCAATAGAAAACATAGGTACCAATTATATTTTTGCATCTAAACAAAAAGTTAAATTATTATCTATAACATAACAATATATCTATAATACAACAATTATTGTTGAACAATGTAATATGATTATCATGTTGTGCACAATCTTTATACAAACTGACTAAATCTAGTGATATCCTTTCCTATTTCTGATAGGAAGCGTTATGTAAAGGACAGCGATAATTTTAAACCTTTTATGTAAGTTTAAAGATTGTTTACCACATAATAATTATTATAGTCTAGGAAACGGGGCAGTTCGTTGTATGGAGACCCCTGCAATAAATCCTCAGTCGTTGAAACTTGGCAGGGTTGTAGTATGGTATGAACCAAAACTTATACTAAAAAATCTAAAAAAAAACATGCGGAAGTTAGGTATACCTAAAACTTAAAATTTTTGACTGAATAATTTCTCGATTTCTTTTTGAAATAATAGTAGGTAGTATATTTTCACTCAAAACCAAAATATCAAAAGAAATAATCCTGCTTCAACAATTGGGTATAGCATAAAAATACCTTACTTCCTTAAAAAAATTTCTTTGGATATTTATAAAATACGTTTTACTCATGATACTTTATATAGTTTATCGTTTGATAGTCACTAGACATTTTCAAAAATGCAGTAAAAAACTATTATCTTTCAAATTGAAGACATTATTAAATTATATTATTAACTATTTATCTTATTTAAACTGAATTATAGTATATATATTAGTCTATTATTTATAAATATATATAATAATATTGTTGTTTATTTTTTATGTTTATTATTGGTTTATGTATTAGTATGTAACTATTTGAATGTATGTATGTTATAGGATGACACCACCTGCAGTCCTTTTTTCCTTATTTTTTCCTATTCCTAAGGTTGCCTGGTAGAGATCGCTAGTAAGCGATAAGGCCGCCTTTTGTATCATGTCTGAGTGTTTTTATTTCTTTCTATTTTTTGTTTTTTTGGTGCAAATAAAGAGTATAATAATAATAATACTTTATCATACTGTAAAGTTTCGTTGCCTGAGTAATTATTGTTGGGGTCCACTAGCTTTATTGCCTAGAGTATTATTAAGGTTTGTTTCAACCAGAGACTACTTTGCTAAGCTATGAATGTGTAGGAGTGCTTGATCATCTAGCCATCTAAGTTTATAAAAATTAAGGGATCCTATTGCTGGGTTTAGCACACATCTGTAGCTTAGCAACCTAACACTTCACTGGTGGAAACGTACTTTGTCACTATTTAGTTAGAATATAATGATTATTAAATATGGAATAGGTAGATGGTCAATTGCGAAATAACCGCATCAATCATTTAGCAACCTAACACTTCACTGGTCGAAACGTACTTTGTCACTATTTAGTTAAAATATAATGATTAGGTATTAGATATGGAATAGTTAGCTGGTCAATTGCGAAATAACCGCATCAATCATTGCTACAATCTAAATTGTTTTGAATGGCTGAATTAATGTTTTTCTTGCCATAACTGCTTGCAAAGATGCATTTTTGCGAATACTGGGTTGTCCAATTAGAGGTGATTACGATCGTCGGCTCGGTAACGCAATTGACCACCTGATTAGCATTTAACATTGTCAATCGGCATATAATGGAATTCCAATGAGAACATGGGTTTGACATAGTTGGATGATTCAATTAGATTCAATTTCAATTAGCTATAACGTGGGAACAAAGCATAGTAATTATAAGTATTCATTCTTAATCGTTGATGAAAAATAATTAGCTAAAACCCAATAATATTATAAATGCGAAAGTGTGTCTGTCTGTCTGTCTGTCTGCTACGCTTTCACGGCTCATTCGTTCAACCGATTTTGATGAAAATCTGGTACAGGGGTAGGTTGTATCACGGGGAAGGACATAGGCTACTTTTTATCCCGGAAAAATAAAGAGATCCCGCGAGAATCAAAAATCCTAATCCACGCGAAGTCGCGGGAAACATCTAGTCTAGTTAATAAAATAAGTGTGATAACAATTTCGAATTTCCAGTACTGCGTCACGATAGTTGAAAAAGTGGGTAGTAGGTAACTACGCAGGTTTTCATCAGCGGCTATAGGTACGGTTCCGTAAAATCCGCTACTGGCTGCTACTCAAATTTTACAAGAGATAAAGGTAGAGGTAATAAATAACTAGGTATTAACTTATCCAACTGCCAGCAGATATTCGTACAATTGTTCCAGCAAGTCATAACATCGTATTTTTAACATTTCCATAAGGTCTGAAACAGACGACCGACTATAGTAAGTTCGAATAATTATAAGGAGCGGGAAAGCTGAATGTCTATTCTTGATAGAAAAGTAAATCCAAGCAGGTTTAAAAAAAAGCAAGGCTTAACAGAGCACTGTTCTATTCGTCAACGACGACGGTTGTTTGACACAAACCTTAATTTAATAATTAGAAGTTAGCCCTTGGCAATCTCGATCTTTCTCATATCTTCAATCCCCGCAAGCGAAAATGACAAAATAATAGAAGCGAGCTTAACTGTAAATGACGCATTTATAGCGGTCGTCTGCGTCAGGGCCCAATCCAGGGGGTCTACTCTCTTTCTCTCAAACGAAACTTCGCAAACGAACGTTATTAGACCCACTCAAAATCGTTCAATCCTATCGGTCACGAAAATTTTCTATGGATCCGTACTTCGTCTGCGTGTACGAAAACGAAATAGAGAGGAGCATAGAGATAATATTATGTAGGAGAGGAGTTAACGAAATTTCGTTCGTTTGTTTGCGAAGTTTCGTTTTAGAGAAAGAGAGTAGACCCCCTGGCCCTGTCCTACGTTAGCGACAAAACGACAAGATACGATGTTCCGCGACTCTCAGTCCACTTCAACTTCATTAGGATCCACCGTCTGGCTCCACCAGTGGATCGAATAGCACTCCGCGAGTTCACTGTGATCCACCACTGTTCTTAGTGGAGCCTGTAACAGGGTTCCACGACAGTGTCGAACAGTAGCCCTTCACGTGGCCTTTTTTTAAAAATTATATAGCGAGCAAACGAGAAGGCGGGTCATCTGATGGTTAGTGATTACCGCCGCCCATGAAAATTTGCAGCACCAGAGGAACCGCCAATGCGTTGCTGGCTTAAACATAATGTATAATAATAATGGCCTACATATAATGTTATAATGTATTATAATAATGGCCTACATATAATGTACTCTGTGTAACCTACGTTGTCGCTTAAATACCTTAGTTTATGTCATTTTCGTGGGGTCGTATTTCGCATCGTGTCACTTTCGTCGCTAACCTAGAACAACGGGTCATTGAAATTAGTCTAATTTAAACAAGTGAGGTACTCAATTAGCCTTGTTAAAAGTAGGAATGCGGTTCCGGTTTATCTCAACGACTTGCGAGACATCGACGACGGCGCCACGGCCGGCACGGACTCCTCTAGGCCGAGCGTCACGACGCGCAGGGACACACTCGAGCGACGGACTGAAACGACAGATCTTTATGTTAGAGCCAATTCAAATCAAATAAATATTATAAATGCGAAAGTGTGTCTCTCTGACTGTCTGCTACGCTTTCACGGCCCATCTGTTCAACCGATTTTAATGAAATTTAAGACAGGGATAGATTGTATCTCGGGGAAGGACATAGGCTACTTTTTATCCCGGAAAATAAGAGTTCCCGCGGGAACCGAAAAACCTCAAACCACGCGGACGAAGTCGCGGGCATCAGCTAGTATCTATATACTAATCCATACTAATATCCATATCAATACTAATATTATAAATGCGAAAGTGTGTCTCTCTGACTGTCTGCTACGCTTTCACGGCCCATCTGTACAACCGATTTTAATGAAATTTAGGACAGGGATAGATTGTATCTCGGGGAAGGACATAGGCTAACTTTTATCCCGGAAAATTGAAGAGTTCCCGCGGGAACCTAAAAACCTCAATCCACGCGAACGCAGTCGCGGGCATCAGCTATTATTATAAATGCGAAAGTATGGATGGATGTTTGTTACTCAATCACGCCAGAACGGCTGAACGGATCTGTATAAAATTTGGCACAGATATAGATTAATAGTCTAGAACAACACATAGGCAACTTTTTATCCCGGAAAATAAAAGAGTTACCGTGGAGGAATTAAAAAACTTATTCCAAGTGGACGAAGTCGCGGGCATCAGCTAGTATGAATATATTTAGAGCTGTCATTTTATTTACGAGATCGTGAACAAGTGAATTAGCCACAATTTTAAAATATCCAATGATTAATGTTCTTAATTCCCTTTAACTTCAATTACCTTGTTCGCGAATGTCGTCAATCAACTGAAACAAAATAAATTCGTTTACCTCTACATTCTACTATTAATAAAATAAACACAAGTGTGACATTTTGTAATCTAAGGTTTATTACAACCTAATATCTAGTCAAAGTATAATCGTTAAAAATCTGCCATTAAGATGTCCTTTAATATCTATAACAGGACATCTTCATGGCAGATTTTAAACGATAGTCGATAATAATCAATAGTAATAATAAAAATAATAATAATAAAAATAATAGGTGCACCCTGAAAGCCGGAGAGTTCTCCATAATGTTCTCAAAGGTGTATGAAGTCTACCAACCCGCACTTGGCCAGCTTGGTGGATTATGGCCAAACTCATTCTTAAATAGACTCGTGCTCTGTAGTGGGCCGGCAATGGTGACTTAAGCAGTGTTTTTATCCCTCTATCACCTGCACTTCTGTTCACTTTTTTTTATTCTACAAGCTAGACCTTGACTGCAATCTCACCTGATGGAAAGTGGTGTTGCGGTCTAAGATGGCAGTGGGCTAACTTTATAGGGGTACGGCAGTTATATTAAACATACTCGTATATCCCTACCGGTTACTTGTCATCGTACCGAAACGCTAAATCGCTTGGCGATACGTGTTTGCCGGTAGGGTGGTAACTAGGCACGGCCGAAGCTTCCCACCAGACCAGAACAGAGAAAATTCAGAAATAATAAATTCCCAAATTGACCCTGCCGGGAATCGAACCCGGGGCCTCCCACGTTAAGACAACAGTGCTGACCACTGCGCCAGGGAGGTCGTCGTCAAAGGAGGTTTCTTTTTAGGGTTCCGTAGCCAAATTTGGCAAAAACGGAACCCTTATAGATTCGTCATGTCTGTCTGTCTGTCTGTCCGTCCGTATGTCACAGCCACTTTTTTCCGAAACTATAAGAACTATACTGTTGAAACTTAGTAAGTAGATGTATTCTGTGAACCGCATTAAGATTTTCACACAAAAATAGAAAAAAAAAAAAAAAATTTTGGGGGTACCCATACTTAGAACTGAAACTCAAAAAAATTTTTTTCATCAAACCCATACGTGTGGGGTATCTATGGATAGGTCTTCAAAAATGATATTGAGGTTTCTAATATAATTTTTTTCTAAACTGAATAGTTTGCGCGAGAGACACTTCTGCCCCCCTAGCATGGGCCGAGACAATTTTCTCCCCGAGGAAAGGATAAAAAATTTATTCCTAAATAAATAAATAAAAACGCTAAATAACGGTGGGTAAATAGTCCCCCGAGTCTCCGTGAAATGTCAAACGGGGATAAACTTCTCCTCTCCCCTGTTGCCGTGCTCTGAGAGGTGGATAAGTTAATTTTATCTCTTGTCAGTGGATAAAATCGGGGGATAAAATTTTTATCTCCGGCCCATGCTAGGGGGGCTGTAACTTCTAAAATAAGAGAATGATAAAACTAAAAAAAATATATGATGTACATTACCATGCAAACTTCCACCGAAAATTGGTTTGAACGAGATCTAGTAAGTAGTTTTTAGGGTTCCGTACCCAAAGGGTAAAAACGGGACCCTATTACTAAGACTCCGCTGTCTGTCTCCAGGCTGTATCTCATAAACCGTGATAGCTAGAAAGCTGAAATTTTCACAAATGATGTATTTCCGTTGCCGCTATAACAACAAATACTAAAAATTAAAAAAATATATATATTAAGGGGGGTCCCCATACAATAAACGTGTTTTTTTTGTATTTTTTTGCTCAATATTAAAAACGGTAACAGGTAGACGGTTCAAATTTTCACAGAATATTAACTTGTATATTACCTTTCAAAATAAATAATTAAATATCAATAAAGTAAATATTAAAGGGGGGCTCCCATACAACAAACGTAATTTTTATTTTTAATACGTCATAAATCGTAAAACTTACTACAGGTTTGTACGGAACCCTCGGTGCGCGAGTCCGACTCGCACTTGGCCGGTTTTTTTTAATAATTTAAAACTTAACTGATTAATTTATAACTCGCGCACCGAGGGTTCCGTACAAACCTGTACGGAACCCTCGGTGCGCGAGTCCGACTCGCACTTGGCCGGTTTTTTTTAATAATTTAAAACTTAACTGATTAATTTATAACTCGCGCACCGAGGGTTCCGTACAAACCTGTACGGAACCCTCGGTGCGCGAGTCCGACTCGCACTTGGCCGGTTTTTTAAAGAGCAGCTGCTGAGTTTCTTGCCGGTTCTTCTGAGTAGAACCTGTTTTCCGAACCGCTCAAAACATGAAGTTGCATATGAGACAACTGGTGCTGGTTCCTATATGAAATAAATAAATTGAGTATACGATGCCATTGCATAAATTTAAAGACTGTGTTAAACAGCATCTGTTAAGTCGAGGTTATTATAGTATTGATTTTCTCGATGACAAATTTGCATGGAAGCAACCGGCTTCGCATCCAGCAACCCACAAGTCAGTGTAATATCTACCTACTTGTTACGTAGCGTATGCATTTTATATTAAATACAAATTGTTACATTTTTCTGTTTTTGAAAAGAGCAACTGCTGAGTTTCTTGCCGGTTCTTCTCAGTAGAATCCGTTTAGAGTTTTCCGAACCGGCGGTAGCTTCTTACGACTTATCATAAGTGGCACAAGTTGTCCTAGGTACATTAAATAAATCATTTCATTTCATGATGTAAAACATAATATATTTAGTAGCCGTAAAATCAGCAAAATGTATGTGTTAGGATACCACGTTTTCTTGCACTTTGGGCGCGAGTTCCTTCCGGAACGCGGCGAGGCGTCGCGTGTAGCCCGAAGCGAGGCTCACCCCGGTGCCACTAGATAGAGACGATTCCGAGAACACGCTTTCTGTATATTATAAAAAAAAAATTACTAATCAAGCTAGTGGTAGTCTCAATCTAGAAGCTTAGGTAATTATTAATAATGAAACTGCACATAATATACGGAATGAAATATTTAAAATTATACCTAAGACTAATTATGATAACTAGCTGATGCCCGCGACTCCGTCCGCGTGGTTTAATTTTTTTTGATTCCCACGGGAACTCCTAACTTTTCCGGGATAAAAAGTAGCCTATGTCACTCTCTAGGTCCTCAACTATACCCATGCCAAAAATCACGTCGATCCGTTACTCCGTTGCGACGTGATTGAAGGACAAACCAACAAACAAACACACTTTCGCATTTATAATATTATTATGAATATGATACTATAGAAAAAAGGGTGCCGCCTCAGTGAAAGCGGCAGTTACTGTACTGTTTTTATCAACAACAAAAAAACAGTATATGAATTTACTTGAAGATTCAATTGACATATTTTGTAAAAAAACTTGTTATCAGTCAGTGGGTTACGCAGGTTAAGCCAAGTTGACCAAAGTTGCTAACTGATTGGTGGCTCAGTACTTCAGAAAGCATGTGCTATATAGTGTACCGACTGTATCGGACACCGATTATAATCATTATAACTATAAATTATTGAGGGTTTCTAGGATCTTGCTTTTTAACATGAGCAACTGCTGAGTTTCTTGCCGGCTCTTCTCAGTAGAATTTGCTTTCCGAACCGGTGGTAGAGTCAAAACATGACGTAACATAAGAGACCTGTTGTCCCACATGTAATAAATAAATTGAGTATGGTATGTATTTTGAAAATAATCGTTAAAACCTGTAGCACTATTCCGTAAAAGGTGCGCATCCATCATTGTAACGATCTCATCTAGTTATTGTGATTGGTAGAATTTATTTATTTCTTGCTACGACAGTGAAATGTAGCCAATAGCGAAAGAATGTCAGTCAATCAGGCGTGAAATTTAAAATGTTAACGAAAAAAAAAATCAGGCGTGAAAGCCAATGTTGCAATGTAGCATTAAAATTCCGTGATAGGGTCCATGGGCTTCAAAATCTGATAATAACGATCGCTATCACCCCCTGATTCGCTGGAACTCTCTGACTAAGTATAATTTACCGTCTAATGCAGTGGTCGATTCTTTCTTTAGCAACGCCCCTTCCGTTATTATTCTGTAAATGTAAAGTTGGCAATCATTATTTTTAAAGGTAAACTTACAATCCGAGAGGTATAAGCTCAGCCGAGCGATCGCGTAACTTCTGCATCAATCATTGATACATCGCAATCACCTCTGATTGGTTAACACTCTTCCACTATTGGACATAATCCATTGACGCAGCAAGAATGCCATAAATTCAGCCAATTACAACAATTGATACTGTAACAATGATTGATGCAGAAGTTACGCGATCGCTCGGCAGCATTTGCATTTGTGTGAGTGGAAGTAATTGATACAAGCAGAAGATAAGTCAACCACTTTAAACATAGGTTAAAAAGTTATAAAAATCTTTATTTCCGGGGGGCTCTCATAGAAGCGAATGCGAAGTAAAATATTTTTTATAGCGTTACATAGGGTTGCGGTATATCATTTTAAAGATAATTAGGAATAGAGTCCAAAAATATTTTTTTTTAATTTTTCCCCTAAAATTGACGAAATGGGGGCTTTCAAAGTGGAGATTTTCTAACGTCCAAAGTTGACCTCAGAACTCTCAATTTTCTGAAAGGCTGAGGCTGAAACTTATCAATTATTTGAATTATATCCTGTACTTGAACAACAAATACTAAAATTAGATAAATATTATAAGGAAACGAAATTATTTAATTTTTAATGAGCTTCCGTATTTTTAACATAACTTCACAATGATGTCAATAGATGGCGCTCTGCACAAGTTTATGGATACCGCGAGGTCTCAGTTCGGGGCGAACCACTAGTTTTATTAGTGTGCACTAAAGCGATGCAAAAATGCAATGCTGAAATCTTAAACCTAGGCCGCTGTAAAATATTGGAAATTATGCTTTCATTTGGACGTTCAAGCCGTGCGTGCCTGAACACTGAACATCTTGTAGGGGTCACTACAAACGATAATAATACAAGTAGTAGCTGCGTATGTATAGCTGTAACGTACCGCTGCAGCAGTGTCGCCAGTCGCCGCTGCGTCGCGGTTATGAAGCGCGACATCTCCGACGCGGACAGCAGCACGGCGACGCGCGGCGCGGCGCTGGGCGTGTGTTGCGCTATCTCGCCCAGAGCCTGCAGTGCGTTGTACGCTGCCTCGGAGTAGTTGCGTATCCATAGCGCCAACTAAGAACATTAATTTTGATCTGGATGGATCAGCTAAGTCACTGTTAGTGACGGGTTACCTGATTTTAAAATGGATTTTTGGTGCCTACTGCCTGAAAAATAAATATACAATCTTCTTACCTCTAGGTGGGTTTACAATAATGCATATTACTCTATTACATACAGTCTGCGCGCGAGATCCGAGGAATCTTGGAATGTTGACGTAATGAGATAGAGTTGTGATTTAGTCGATATTACGTTATCGATACTAACACATCTTTAGTATCTGTGCGCGTGCATTGAATTATTTACGAAATAATCATTCTATGAGGCTAGTATGTGCAATAAGGAAGAAAAAACAAAGTGTACCTATCATAAAATTTAATTATAATGAACTGTAAATGAACCTAAAATCTAATATACAATGTCGCAATCAGAATAATCAGTACTTTAAGGAATTGAAAAATTTAACAGCTATTTGTACACACAAAGGAACTTTTAAGTTTAGTACTAATTACAGTACAATATAACACTGTTATTGCAAAATTAAAAACAGGTCTCGATAAGTGTACTCTCGCGTCAAGGTCAGCCCTAGTACCGGGAGCGTGCGGGGTATGAAGCGACGGCCGGGCGCGGTGCGCACCCGCCCGCTACTTCAGCCCCCGATTCCTCAGAGTTGGCAGCAGAGCAGATTTCAATTTATTCGTACACCTTACTTCCCATAGATAACTTCATAAGAAAATATCAGAAGAATACAAACACTATGGATATACCTGAAAAATGCGCCAATCATCGACTCCGTCAATCAGCTTAGTGGCTCGCCGAGCGTTGGCGCGAGCGACCTCATGCGCCTTCTGAAGCCTGCTGTCTTGCTTGTCCACACGCTCCTTCACTGTGTCAAACTCGTTCTCGCAATCGGCCCTGTATTAGAAGAGTAGCATACAATGCGGCCTAATGGGGCACATGGTCTTACTTCCATATTCCATAGCGGAACAGGCAAAAAAATTAGTTCCAATTTTGGCCACCAGGCCAGATAATTTGGTAGTACTGTAACTAACTATTATAAACAACAACTAAGTATTATTATTATGTGAACGTTCTTGTGTTTGTGAACGTTCTTGCATTGTTATAATGAATCTAAATATTTCTATACTTCCATCGGGGTTTAATTGTCAGATATTTAATTTTTTTTAGATTAAAGGATAAAAATAATATTGCACGCCTAACCTGGCAGGATATGCGGATACTATATATTTATTAACACCTATGTAAAAATGTTGCATGTACCATATTCTGGCAAAAATAAATGATTATGATTATGTCATACCTATATGTACATTGGTAGTGTCCTACTAAATTTAAAAAAAAAAAAACAAATCTTAAAAGTCTGTTCGGTGCGTTTGGGGCCTTCAATACACTGTGCGTCAACTTTTTTACTGAATTAAGATAAAAAAAACTGGAAGCATATACGAATTAAGGAATTAAAAGTACTAACTCTCTAGCCGTGAGCTGCTTGTACTTGTCTCCGAGCAGAGTCAGCTGCGAGCTGCGTTCGTTCACGGTCTGCTCGATGCGTTCGATCCTAGCGTTCAGGGCCTTCAACTCATCGCGCTTCTCGTAGTACTGCCGCGACAGTTCTGACACCTCTTCGATTTCTGGTGCTAATAACAATAAATGAAATTAAAAAAAAAAAAAAAAAAAAAACAGAAAATCAGAATAAATGATAATTCAGAAAAATATTTGCATTTTTGAAGAAAATAGAGCTACATTAATTTGTTTTCTCGCTTATTCGAACTAAATGAACGAACGATCGGAACGAAATATTTAATGAATAATCTTTTGTAAAATTAAAGAAAAATAATGATGAGTTTCTTGTTGGTCCTCCTCGGTAGGAATGACATTCCGAACCAGTGGTAGATTCACTCGACGATCCAAAAGCACTTGTAAAAGTTTATTTGAATAAAAAATATTTGAATATTGAATTATTTTTTTCAAGCACTTTTTAACAGATCTTTAATATTATGATTAAGTAGTATGTAAGTTAGTAATTTTGTATAAGTTTACCATACTGTATTTTGTTTATGCATAAATTATTGTACCATAAAGATGCGGCTCAAAATATAGAAGATTTTCGCATGATGACCGCCAAACTTCGTTTTGAAAAAGCACGCGATGATGATGATGATAAATAATTGTTAAGTTTCTCATGTGAGTGAACTTTTGTTCTTTTTTTGGGAAATAAATCTCTTTAAACGTAATTCTAAGACAATTCCAACCCTCCGGGGCTAAGAGAAGTCCTTATGTATCTAACGGAGCGAAGGCTAGTTACTAGCCGTGGCTAGTTACCACCCTACCGGCAAAGACGTGCCGCCAAGAGATTTAGTATTCCGGTACGATGCCGTGTATAAACCGATTAGGGGTATGGGTTTAATATTAATATAACTGCCATGCCCCTAACAGGTTATTCCGCTACCATCTTAGCGTGCAACTACATCTTAACTGCATCATCACTTACCATCAGGACCCATGAGATCGCAGTCAAGGGATAACTTGTAAAGTGGATAAAAAAAAGTGTGCGTGCGGCGTGGCCTCCAACACGTATAAATGATCTCACTAACATGTGTGTGTGTTCCTTAGTATATGTGTGTATGTTGGTGTATGCTCACCATCGTTGCTCAACGGCGAGATGTGGTGCAGGAAGTGTTTGTGTGTGGCTTACACCACCTGCAGAGTGGCCTCCAACAACTATAAGTCGACTCCCTAGCATGTGTGTGTGTTCCTTAGCATACGTGTGTGTAGGTGTATGCTCACGGCTTACCATCGTTGCTCAACGGCGAGATGTGGTGCAGGAAGTGTTTGTGTGCGGCGTGCACAACCCGCAGCGTGGCCTCCAGAGCCGATATGTCTTTCTCTTGTCTCCCAATATCTGCGTCCAGTGCCGCGCCCGCTTCACGCAACTCCGCCCTTTCGGCTGCAAACTTTTACAACGGTGCTAATTTTGGGAGAGTACTTGAAAGCTTCTAAACTTACTTAAATACTTATCAAAAATTTACAGAACCGGCAGGATTTGAACCTGCGTCTCTCTGGGAATCGCGCCCTGAGCGCATTTGACCACTCGGCCACGGTTCACTTACCTGACAGTGCCGAAATTTGAGATATGCATCTTTAATCCAGTTAATACCACTTCGAAACTACTTTCAAGGCCCATATTCGATGGAACTCTTTGAACGAGAAATGACATATTTTGCGTTCAACTAATTTTAATAATTTTGTTACAGTGCTTCACACACGAATAAACTCGCACTGTAATAAAATTAAAAAAATTACTTGAAAGCTCTTTAAATCAGTAAGCATAATAGCTGCTTACTCTAGTCGAAATAGGTCAATACTAATTTTTAATTGTAACAGTCAGTAAATAGGTATTAATCTGACTAACCAATGCCTACCCTAACTTCAAGCCCTGTGCACGTCACTGGACACTTTAAATAACTTGTTTAAACAACAGTACCAACAGTGAACCAAACGCATACAAGCCACAATAATTGAATACTTACTTTTATTTTAAAAAATGACACCGACACCTGCTGACCGGACTCATCCTTACCCAGAGAGCCGATGAAGATTTCATATCTGTAAATATAAATACATTGATAAACCTACAAAGCCAGATGTTAGTCACGGTGTATGAGAAAGGAACTGGGAATCCATGCAATGGTATCGCAAGAAACCCCTTATGATTATGTTTTTTTATATCCACTACAAGTTAGCCCTTGACTACGATCTCACCATATGGTAAGTGATGATGCAGTCTAGGATGGTAGCGGGCTAACCTGTTAGGGACATGGCAGTTATATTAAACCCATACCCCTATTCGGTTTCTACACGGCATCGTACCGGAACGCTAAATCGCTTGGCGGCACGTCTTTACCGGTATGTGTTACCTAAATGGAAAGGGGTCAGTGAGGAATACGATGCAGAGAACTCAAGAGTGAATAGGCATCTTATAGGCAAGCTCCACCTAAGGCTGCATCACCAAGCGAGTTGGATTGCAGTCAAAAGGTAGGATATAATATTTTTTTTAAATAGAGAGATTTTTTGATTTGATTTTATAAATTCTTTATTATCAATAACGTTGTAACAAACATTCCGCAGAAATCTTACAAACATTTATCATAATAGTGATAAGGCTAACTTACGTCTATTAAAGTTTACAGACAGAACATAATATCGTCGATTTAAAATACTATAAACTAAATAAATAGGCATTGCTAAATACTTGTTCAGTATATAAAATGAGGGACGAGTGGCCTAGTTGTGACAACACATACCAGTCGGTTACGATTGTTAAGCAACGTTGACCCAAGCCGGTAACTGGATGAGTGACCGACTTTGGAGGTTCAAATTTGGCCTTTTCGTTTCCTCCGTGCCTCGGATAGCACGTTAAGCCGGCGATCCCGGTTATTATCACTAACAAGTAACAACTGATAATAATCGTTACATAAACCTAAAAGTCGAGTTGTATACGGGAGGACGTAGAACTAGAAAGGAAACCCACCGCATTATTATCCCAAAAAAACTCCTACCATTATTTGATTAATGGAAAGGGGTAACGACCCTCAGTAATGAGGAATACGACGCAGAGAGAGAGAGAGAGAAAAAAAATAGTGAGAGATGGTTAACTTGATCGCATTGATACCTTTTGATGAGTTGCTGTATCCGTTGCTCTCGCTCGCGAATGTCGCCGCGAAGCTTGCCGCACTCCTCCACCAGAGCTCTCCTCTGCACGGCGAACATCTCACGCCTGGCCGCGATCTCTACCAACCGCTCGTTCATAGCCTGCAATTATGTTATTTTGATTAAAACCTGACCGTTTTGTGACGTTATACGTAGATTTTTTTTTATTGCGAGATAGGCTTGCGCTTGACGACAATCATGCAATGGTTTCCCCGATACAGGGAATCCTAGTGTGGAAACCACTGCCCTAATACTTCTAACCGAAAATATTGTAACGTGTTTCAAACAAATAAAATAAATGAAATGAAATGAATGATGAGGTATAGGTTGGAGCGGGCTTGCCCAGAAGATGCCTATTCACTCTTGCCTTGAAGGTACTTAAGTTATATGTGGCAGGGAATACATGCGCTTGAAGGGTATTCCACATCCTGGCGGTTTGAATCAGGAACGTAGATCAGAACCGTTAAATTGGTTAAGAAGAGTGAGATTGATGTGTGGAGATGCCGAATGCCGATCGCGGAGTAGTGACACCTTCGTTGGTCTAGTCACTAGTGATTAGCTCATTCGGTTGCAGATCATGCGGTCTTGTGGTTCAGTTCAAAATATGATGGATTTTTCGTTAAGGAATTCTGTAGCAGCCAAGAGTTGATAGCTCGGCTGTGTTTAACACTAAAGTCATTGACTCTGTACCTGATTTCTCTCCGGTTGTGTCAAATAGCTATCTGTTGAGAATAAGCTATGTTTGTAGCACACATTTATGTACTAATAAATCGTCTTCATAGTTGGTTAGTTTCCGCTGAGATTGTCACCAAAATTAACAAAATAAAAACTATTGTGCTCTGTAAAGCTAGAGACTATTCTGGGCCTTCTCCCTGTACAGACTCACCGCGTCGAGTTGCAGGCGTTGCTTGTCGAGGGTGAATGCGGCGTCCCCCAGCCCCGCGAGCGCGCGCTCCCCGTGCGCCACCCGCAGGCGCATCAGCGCCTCCTCGACGCGCGCGCGCCGCCACACGTCGCGCAGGGAGCGCACGTCCTTCTCCCCGCCCTCCACGTTCAACATTGACGTCTTTAGACGACTTTGCTGCAAAGGTAAAAATCTTCTGAAGAAGCAATCTTCTGACGACCTCCGCGGCGCAGTGTTGAGCGCTGTTGACATAACGTGCGGAGGTCCCGGGTTCGATCCCCGGGAGGGTTAATTCGGGAATTTATAATTTCTGAATTTTCCCTAGTTGTGGCCTGGTGGGAGGCTAATTCGGACGTGGCTAGTTACCGCCCTACCGACAAAGAGGTGCCGCCAAGCGATTTCGCGTTCCGGTACGATGCCGTGTAGAAACCGAATGGGGTATGGGTTTAATATAACTGCCATGCCCCTGACAGGTTAGCCGGCTATCATCTTAGACTGCAGCGTCATTTAACATCAGGTGAGATCGCAGTCAAGAGCTAACTTGTAGTGGATAAAAAAAAAGAAATACCTACTGAAAATTCTTAAACGAGTTAGAACACTTAGACAAATTGTTTTAAAAGACAGACAGGTACAGAACGCGAGGCGCAAGCTGGACTCTGCATTTGCGTGAGTGTGCACATCGATAGTGCAGAGTTACTAGTTACCGCGCACGGTTTAACTGCTTGTAACAACATCAAACAAACATGTAGTTACAATACAATAGTATATTTCATTACAAGTGTGGAAAGGCTGTCATTGCAAAGAGTTCCGACAAATGTCTACCCGAGCCGAGGCGCAGCCGAAAGCGAGGGTTGACAGTCGGAACAAGTTGCAATGACGGTTCCGCACGTGTACTGAACGACTATTTTTAATACAGTTGCGAAAAAATGAAGCAATTTAATAAAATAATAAAAACACAATAAACTCAACTAACTTAACATTTATTTCTTATAAAAGTTATAATTCACATATTACATTGAAATTGGTACAGTTTTTTATACTAACTGGGGAAGTTTTAGGTTGCATATTTACTGTTTGAGACAAACTATTATTAATTTCGTATGATTGTTCATGTATATTTGTCATACAATGGCGTTTGCTAGTTGATGGAGTTAGATCTGATGAATTATCATTATCAACAAAGGTAGATGGACGAACGTTCTCTGCAACATGTGAAGGAGACGGATTGGACCTTAAATTAATGGAGTGTGTGATTTTTTTCCCAGTTTCTAGTTTGTTGCATTTTCAGCATACTTTTTATCATCGAACACCTCGACCATAACGTAGAAGGTTTTAATTTTGCTGAGAGTTCGGAGAAGTATGCCAACATAACATTTTCTGAGAAACTATTTGCTTTTTTCTCTTCTCTCCACGCAACAAATTCGTCGTATGTAGATATGTAGCGACTTTTTGACTTTTCCGGTAAAATGTTCTCCGAAGCATTTTGTGCAATTATACTGAGTTCCGGTGGTGTTAATTCAAAAAAACTAGGGTCGAAATTACTCATTTTGTGCAACAAACAACTAAACTCGCAAAGAAAATTTCTGAAAAATGGCGCCAACCGTAGAATATAAGCAGAGTTTTTTTTTCTTCACCCATTCTGGTAGGCAAAGGGAACTATGCCCATACAGCCAAGTCTTCAGTAGAATTTTTTTATTGATATGAAATGAAAATGAAATTTAATGAGATGAAATGAAATGAAACCTAACCAAACTCATTCAATCAAATCATTAAATCTGATATTGAAACAAAGTAGCTTCTTTTTAGAAATATACGTATTTGCATGAATCATAAAAACTTCTATGAATTTTTTTAGTAAAAACTTCATGGTTGGTTTTTCTTTTTAATAGACATTATTTTGACAGTTGGGAAAGAGAACGCACGAGTTCGGGAAAGGTAAAAAAAAAGCACGAGTATGTAATAGCCCACATCCCGAACGCTATAGGTACGTCCCTGCAATACGCCACTTTTTGAGCAACTGTATTAAAAAATATAGGTAGTGTAATAGCCACAACGTACCAGGTTAGTGTGCTGAACGCCTCTCACTTCGAGCTCGCGCGCTAGACGGCGCATGTCGTCGAACAGTTTTCCTGAGTGTCGCTCTAGCAAAGCCACTCGCGCCGTGTGACGCGCCAGGACATCCTTCAGCCTATATGACATCACATGTGTAATTTTTTTAATTTTTTTTATTGAAAGTAATACAACAGAACCTAAAGCCAGCTAGCCTAACCTAATTTCTAGGTATATAAATCATGTGTAAATTAAATTTAGCAGACCTACAAAAACTACAAATGGTTCAGATTGGGAACCTGTGCCATAAGCAGAAATGTCCGTGTAGAAAGGAAGTTGATAGTGTCTGGTAAAATTGTTAATCCATACTAATATTATAAATGCGAAAGTGTGTCTGTCTGTCCGTCTGCTACGCTTTCACGGCCCATCTGTTCAACCGATTTTGATGAAATTTGGTATAGGGATAGTTTGTATCCAGGGGAAGGACATAGGCTACTTTTTATCCCGGATATTAAAAAGTTACCGCGGGAATCAAAAAATCTTAATCCACGCGGACGAAGTCGCGGGCATCATCTAGTCTGTTATATTTATAACAACATTGGTTTAAACAAAACTCAAGTCACGGTGGAAAGGACGACAAGCAAACAGAAAGCATAGGCTGCTAACTAAACTAACTTTAAGTAGTCAGGCGTGAATTTTCAAACTAATATTAAAAATTAGTAACCTATCCTCCCGGGCAGCTAGTTCTGCGGAACATTCGCGTTCAGCTTTCTCACCCTCCATGTGCAATACACGCGCTCCTAGCGTCTCCACTTGGTAACACTGAAATATTTATAATACTAGGTCATTCTTGTCGTCCGCGCGCTTTTTTGCCCCCTTCCGTGATACTGTCCGGTAGACCCCTAAATTGTTACTTTTGCACCAATATCGCAGAATTTATTTATCCTGCAACGATTGGGATGGAATTTGGCTCGCAGATTTCCGAAAATTTACCCTTCCCAAAGAAAATACGCAAAATGCCTGCTCTGCCACATCCATAATAAAAAATTGGCAGTCATCCGCCGATAGAAGTGAAAACTAAATCCATTCAATTTTACTTGTAAAGATATACACAGCACTAATGTTGCACAATACGTCACCTGTAAAGACTATCGCTATCGCATACTGTATTCGCTGACGACATGTCATGTCTATATCTCTTTCCCTGTCTACGATCGCGAGCATGTCGGTGACGCGAACCCATAAGATTTTCCCCTACCAAAAAGTGCTCAACGCGGCTAAAGAAGTTTTCACTCCAATAACTTATTTCGGTAAAAAAAATCCAGTTACAATAAGTTTTATGCGAATGTTGACATTCACACCTCTTTAGTAACGCCAAGACAGTAAGCCCTTAAACGATCGATATGTGATGTATTAAAACGTCTTTGACCTTGACGTTGCTATACATAAAAGTTGTGTTTGCTCATAAAAGAGTAGAGACAGTATCTGATATTCTGTCGGGTGACCCAGGAAATCTCACCTTAGGTTTAGGAGTTTTTGAATACAGTTGCTTGCTCCAAGATAAAAGTAATCTATAGGCCGTACAGATTACACATTGAGCTTTAGAGAGAATAACGGAAAGACAGACAAAAGCCAAACTTTCGCATATAAAATTAGAAGCGACTATTAATTATTTATGACAGTATAACTTACAATTCCGTACAGTGATTCCTTCTGGGTTTGCAGGTTCCTTTCTACGCCGGCTTGCTTGCTGTCAAGTTTGCTCATGATGGCCTTAGATGCTGTACAAGTTCATATATTTTACTCGTTTCTGCTAAAATAATGCTAAATTGGAAGTACACAAGAAACCTATGTCCAGCAGAGGACTTCTATTGGTTGACGACGACGACGGCGATGAATACTAAAGCGCAACGTTATAGGTATATGGTGTGGATGGAATGAAACATTTGTATATAAGCATTTTTATTGCTAATTTATTGCTATTAAGCTATCTTTTAAACGGATTAGTTGAGCAAAATTAAAAGTTAAAAAAACTATAACTTCTTTTAACTGTCGTCGTCAACCAATAGAGGTCCACAGGTGGACATAGGTCTCTTGCAAGGACGGAAACGCCGCGTTCTTGCGCCGCCCAGATCCAGCGGCCCCCTGCGACTCGTTTGATGTCGTCCGTCCAGTCTGATCCGGCATTGGAAAGTGCAGCGTTGACAGCACCCCCTAACAGCAAAGCCAACACTGCACTTTCCAGTGCGGTACCAACGTCTATTAACTCTTTGAACTATGAGCGCCTGAGACCTTGTGAGAGGTGGAGAAGTTATACTCCACTGCACAAAAATACTCCACTGTTGAAAGTTTGGCCAGGGATCCTAGAGCCGAACTGACCCGACCTCAACCTGTACGAAATTTGTATGGCTCTCAAGCAAATAAAAAAAACTTCTTTTTACCAATAAATAACCATTTTTTTAATCACTCAACCAGATTTTTTGAAAAGCAGAGCTATTATTGCAGGTTGATACAAAAACCCCATTTGACCCTAGGCAATTAGATCATTAGGACTGACATACCCTTAAGTTGCATATGAAATAGTTTCTCCTCGTTCTTGAGGGCCAAAAGCTTTTGTTGTTCGATGAAAGAGCAATGCATCGCCCGCTGCTGGTTTGTCGTCACCTGACTTGCGTAGCGCTCTTCTTCCTAAGTGGTAAAAAGTAAAGTCCATTTTATACAATTAAATATCAGAAATCTAGATCGGAGTAGTTTGATAGAGACCTCCTTGATTTTCCAGGATTAAGAGCGGATGCAACATACCTCTGTACCAACCTTTGACAAATTCGGTTGAAAAGGGCCGTGAAAGCATAGCAGATAGACAGACACACTTTCGCTTTTCTTATATTAGAAAGGATGCAAAGCATTTCGATTAAATGGTTAGTATACTTCATGCTACTTTTGAACTCGTAATTAAAAGTACCCACAACTTAGTGTTTATTTTCATTCTTTATTCTTCCAATCATGCATTCCAATAAAGTCACAAACATGTGTGTAATTTGTGGCTATGCAGGATTTCTTACAAAAATTAAAAAGAAAAAGTACTTACATTCAACATATCTTCTAACTCCTTTGCACGTCTCTCAGAACTTTTGGATTTGTCCGTCGAATCCTTTAGCTTTTCCTTCAATTCTTTAATCTGAAATAGGTTGAGAATTTTTTTATTTTATCTGACATTCTATAAATGAAACGTACAGTACAATATCAAGAAAAGCTTGCGATAAATTAGGTATGGTACTAATATTTTATGGAGCTGACATGAGTTTTGATAAAGTAGTGTATGAAACTTCCCATACTACTAGGTACCAAAACACTTATATGATAATGAAATTAATGATATATGATTTATTTATCTCACGTTGTGTCACTTATGATACGTCAAGACTCTACCACCGGTTCAGAAAGGTGAAATGACACTCATGTTTTAATAACCCCTATTATGCAACCGTTTCATATACCACTATTACTACACTATATATTTTAAATTTCTAACCTTAGCAACGACGGCTTGCAACAGCACATCCTTGCGATGCTGGTTGTCCATGAGCTGTCGGTTCTCCATATGCAGCTTCTCTAGAGCGATCCGGATGTTGCTAAGTTCACGCTGGAGACTTCGAGCCTGCCGACAAAGTTCATACGTCATCATCCTCATAATCTGGAAACGCTCTAACGGTGTCCCGTGTAGGTAACAAAAAGTAATAAGTAGAATGGTAGCGGTTTTAATCGCTTTCGCTAAAGCGTTAACGATTATAAAAAGAGAATAGACACGAAACGCATGTTTAGTGCCACCAACTTATCTGGCCCGGTAGCCAAAATTGGAACAAATTTTTATGCCTGTTTAATTTTTGTTTTTATATTATTTTTAATAATATTCACTAAATTTAAGGTACATATATAGAATACCCTAACCAGTCAGTCGACATAAATGTTCAGTTCATTAAAGTTGGTTTAAAGTAGCTGGAAAGAGTCATATCGGGGCTGATTTACTGAAAGGTGAGGAGGATAACAGGATTCTGGATCGTATATAGTCTAGGAAAGGAAGCTAGTGGACCCTAACAGTAATTCCTCAGACGACGAAACTTTACAGTATGATAAAGTATCATAACGTAAAGGTATTTTATAAATATCCAACAAAAATTTTTACCAGAAGTTAGGTATTTTTACCTAAACTCTTTTATGTCTAATATCTTGGTCCGCAAAAATGATCCGTCAAAACTTTCTTCACTTGAAACATTCATGTAAAGGTATGGAAACTAAATAAGAAACATCCAACAAATACTCGAAGATGAAACAATCAAATTTTGAAAAAATATGTTTTTTTAATGTTACTTGCATCGGAAAATTTGCTCATTGAAACTTTTCACTGGAATGTCCTTTTATTGCCGTTTAATACCTAAAAATTTAAAATCCAACAAATATTCTATCAGTCTATATTTTTTTCAAAAGTTACCTTTTTATTCGTAGTGAAAAATTTCTCCGTCAATTTTTTTTATTGATACGATTACAATATTTTTTTTCCTATCAACTATGAAAATATCAAATATAATAAAATCAAACGCATTAAAAACTAAAATCATTTTCTAAAGAAATATTTTGTATTTAATTAATCAGGGAAAGCAGGAGCGTGGTGACGTCCTGAGACCGAGATAATATGCCTACGGCGACGCGAGCCTGTACTCGATAACCGACCGTATTTCACAGACAGTTCAATTTTCAATCAAAAGCTTTTGCAAATGACAATCAGTATGACGATCAATGCGTTCTGAACCGTATTGCCTGAGCGTTAAAGTAACTGATTGCTCTAAAACTGGTTTGTGCAACGAAAACTGCTTTAAAATATAATGTTTCTAGCCTCACAGTGATGATTATGGAATTACATTGTGTTCTCGATTGTATTTCCCTAGCCGTAAAGTAACAATTTTAACGTCCCAACACAAAATGGTCTTTGAAATTGGTGTGTCTTCGCACTGTATCCAAGGGTATTCTCGCATTTGGTTGTTTAAGGGGTCATACAATTTTTTTGCGATCTTTGAAAGCTTTTTATTTGAAAACTATTATACATACTAATATTATGAAATCGAAAGTGTATCTGTCTGTCTGTCTTCTACGCTTTAACGGTCCATCTTTTCAACCAATTTTGATAAAATTTGGTACAGAGATAGGTTGTATTCCGGGAAGGTAATTTTGGAAAATTAAGGAGTTAAGTAAAAAACTTAATCCACGGAGACGAATTGGCTACAATTTTTTTCGATATACTTACTTAACTATTTTCCAAAAAAAATATTGGTAAACCTGTTAAGAATTCTTCTGTACTTTTTTAAAATTAAGTAGATAACAAAAATTTACATAATATTACTTATGTGAAAGTAAAATTTTAGTAACTTTAAGTACCTAGTTTATTAAATAAAATATAATATGATAATTTTCTCCCGTTGCGGCCAACATTGCTTTTTTGCCATCTCTTTCCCGGGACATACAGTGCATTATATCTAAAGAAGAGAACTCTAGACGCACCGCGTTACCGAATATAATAAGAAGTTTTGTATGTTTAAAAGAAGTTTTGTAGTGTAAACGAGATTTTCACTTGTAATCGTCTGTTTGGAGCTGTTATTCTTTGCCTCAAAACGATGCAAAGAAAGTGAGAAAGATATTTTTTTTTTCTCATTAGTGTACCAGAATAGAGATGGCAATAAAGCGATGTTGGCCACAAAGCGAAAAAATCAAATTATAGCATTTACTACACTACAATTTAAATTACTTATCTGCATCTATGGTTATTTTAATCAACAACAAAATTAAAGAAAATTAAAATTCTTTACCATCTCCGAAAAAAACTAAAGTAAAGAAGATTTAGAGCAAGTATAATATGGGTTTTTACAGGCAAGTGCCTGATTTAATAGCTATAAAAAATCACAGATTTCGCAGTCCCCGCAAGAATCGGAGCATTGAAAATGAATACGTAAATCTCTTCAAAATTTTTCAAAAATGAATTATCTGATTTTAAAAATTCCAACTCGAATGCACTTCTCGCCTGCATCCGCATCTTTAAACACCACTACCATTACGATGGGTCAATAATGATAGAAGCTACATCACTTTTTATATACGAAAATAACCGTTTTTCTACAACTCCAAATCTAAAGGGACCACCTACAGGTCACAATTATTAACCGATTTTCAGAATTTTTTCGCCATTTTGTAGCTAAACTAATACCCTGGGACCCTTTTTTATTTTTTTTCTTAAGTCGGTTTTTTTCTGAAATATTTACAATTTCGAAATAATTCCAAAAAAAGTTACAAGCCGATTTTCAAAATTCAAACATTCACACAATATGTCTCGATAAATTCCTCAACTCTTGGTACTATTCCCATCTCGATCCTCCTAAAAACCCTCGGAGCTATGGCCAAAAATACGTCACAGGCGATTTGCATCTGATATCCATTTTCAATGGTAAAAAGTGATGGTTGTCTACTTGAAGCAGTTTTATTTTGTTTTTTTTGGCAAAGATCCCATAAGATAATATGTTACGCGATCTATTTCAATCTTATTTAATAAGATGCTGCGGGATCTATTTAATCATTGCGACGAAAAGTAACCTATTTTACTTTTTGTCGCAACTATATCAGCGCAAAAACTCAAACTGTAACTGACAAACCGCGTAGTTGAACGCGTGAATGCGCCAAATGCGTGAAAAATAGCTAGCTCTCCAACAGGAACCATACATTTTCTGGGATTAAATGAAGCTCATATTAATTACCAAATCTTCAGTTCTATCCATGCAAAAATCACGTTAATGAGTAGCTTTTGGGTGGCACGATTGAAGGACAAATACGTGATAAGTGACGTCATGTTATCCTGCGGGTACAATTAGTTTTTCCAGGACAAAGGTAGCCCATGTTACTTTCCTGGTCCTAAAAAATCACGTCGAATTGTTATTTCGTTGCCGTATGATTGAATCCAAAATACGTAAAAATCAGCATGAGATCCCACAGGAACTGTTAACTTTCTTGGAACAAAAAGGTAGATCACGTCGATCCGTTGCACCGTTGAAGCGTGATTGAAGGATAAACCAACCAACCAACAAACAAACATACTTTCGCATTTAGTATGGATAAATTTAGGACTTTTGTAATGTGTTCTACATGTGTTAGGAATACTGTACCTATTGATATGTGAATAAGATGTGAATACAAATTACGGGGGTGTATTAGGAAGACATAGAAACTCCTTGTTAATTTGTATTCGTAATATTCATATTTAGAATGAACGTATTTAAAAATATGTGTATCACATCACGTATTTTTGTTTATTCTACTTCAAATAAAATCTTCACTAACAGTTCTTGAAACGCGTTTAACTTCTTTAGTTGTTGAAACGCGGTATCGTTATGGAAGAATTTTGTATTTTGTGCAAAAAGAGCTTTGCTGGCTTTCACACTAAACTTCTTGAGCAAATTACCTTGATTTCGCACAAGCGAATTTTAGATCCTAAGTGCGGGACACGACGGTTGAATTTACAATGCGCAAAATTACGCCAACTAACGTCACCGTCACGTCAAATTACTACAACGTCATCTAATGTTCAAGAAGACTGCCGGCAAGTAGACCAAGCATGAACAGTGCCGCCATTTCGAGGATAATTTCCGAAGTGCCATGTTGAGGATAACTTCCATTTTGCTGCATATTTCTGGTAATTCTAATATTTATTTGATAAACGTAAGGGCCATATTTTGGATTACGTTACTTTTACATTTTCTTTACATGGAAGCGAAATTATTATAAGTTAAATTTAAAACATAATAAAAATTAAGTATATTACTGACTTCTTTTAATTTTTCAATGTATAGTTATTGTTACCATACTTGATTTATCATGCTTAGTTAGTATTTACATGGCAAGAAATGTTACTATCGATATCTAAACTAATTTATTGTATATTTTATTAGGTATGGGTTAATTTTGAAAAGTATTATAATATATTTATTTCGACTCAGCTTGGGACCGGCGACCGCCGCTCGCAACTTCTACTCGAACCGCAAATATAAATTTGCCGGTATATTGCTATCCCTGTTTGGCTGAAGACACATGATCGCGTGCAAGCGCGATAGCAATATGAGCGTACAGAATTTGTTATACATTTAGTCTTGTTCCGTGAATACCAAAAATGATGAATGAAAAATTGTTGTGTTTTTAACTTCGTGTTGTTATTCTGTAACTTGACAATATAGGCTATGTTCCTGATCAATTAGTACGTGAGATATCGCTGGTTTTAATATAAAACAAATAAGGAGAAAACATGTCCTTTATGTCGCAAAAACATGCAAAACGCAATGTGCTTACATTTAATTTTGGGAAAGTATTTTGGAAAAAGGGACCTAGATAAATACAAGTTCAATCTTAATAATCGCATAATATGGAGGAAATATGCTCGAATTACTAATTATTTTGGTATTACGTTTGTATGAGCAATTAGCCCTCCGCTAGCGCCTTAAAGAATAATTTTTGTTGCCTTTAGTTTGCAAGATAATGGTTCTTAACTGCATTTTTTAATATGCCCAGCAGCCCAGTGACTTAAATTGGCGTATGGCGTACAATTCATTTATTATATATAATTATATAATATATACTTACAAATTACAATAAAAGTCTAAATATGTTTACAGTAATAAGGCTTTATGCAGTTTGCCAATTTATGGCGTGCAAAATACCAACTTAAACGTAATATAATTAGTACATTTTCTCAAATCCTAGAAGTAATGAGAAGAAATCAATTAAATAATAATAATAATAAATAAATAAATCGTTTATTTTCAATCATTATGTTACTATCGATACATTATAATTGATCTTGGAACTATTTCAAGATTTACAATATTATTGTGCTCACATCAAAAAATGTACCTAGATAAAATGTTGCAAGATCAAGAACTGGCTATCCTAGCTAGATTTTTTTAGATCTGTGTAACCAGAAATAAATATTTATTCAAACAAAGCTCAAAAATAAGATTTTTTATGGGCCCTTAATTAAACTATGGAAATATACCTTGAAGGTAAGTCGTTACAGTTAGTGGTTTTTATTAATGTTGAATTTATCTTCTGTAATGCTATATTGCTTATCTAAACTAATATTATAAAGAGGAAAGATTTGTTTGTTTGTTTGTTTGTTTGTTATGGATAAACTCAAAAACTACTCAACTGATTCTTTCGAAGGTGTTTTTTCCTGACATTGTATTAATCCATATCAAAATAAAATGGTTAGTCATCTCAAGTATTTAATATAGACCCAATTCGCCCTTTACACCATTTGATTCAGATGAATATCTTAGAAGATATCATGGAAATTAATTAACGCGCCATAGAAATAGGGGCGGCCGGCAGTGCGAAAATATCGCAGCCCTAATGTAAAACCTGATGTGCTGCCCAGTGCCTGCTATTATTGCATTGTAGAAGACAGTAAGTGCTAACGAGTGACGACAACCATATTCACCCGTAGTATGGACACTGGAGTAATAATATGATTATGATGATAAGATTGTGATTTCAACGCTTCGCTCGCGCACGCTAAACTATACCCAATAGAAGAAGGATTAAGATACATTATCGCGTAAGCGCAGTTTAGTTTTCATACGTTCGGTTTAATTCGGTGTTTTGCATGGATATTTTGTTGGATATTTAGGTTTTGAGTGTAAATTTGCCTACTTACTATAATAAAGAAAAGAAATAGGTATGAGAAGTTTTCCATACCGAGTTATAAATAATTTTAATTTGAAGTGAGATAAATTGATTTTGGTATAAATATTTTGTTGGATTTTTTAATATGTTATGCTAAACAGCATTTTAAGGACATGTGAAAATAAAAAATTGAATGAGCAATTTTTTTGCCGAAATAACGGACAAAAAAAGGAAACCACTTTAAAAAAAAATAGGTCCGTTTAAATAATGTTTTGGATTTTTATCGAGTACCTCATAATAAGGCTATTAATTAGTCCGGTAAAAAAAAAATGGAGCGAGATATTATTCAGTTCAAAATATTAAGCTATTTGTACTTTTAGGTATAAAAACCTAACTTCTGGTTTTTTTTTTTGGTGGATATTTTTGTGTAAGTTTTGGATCATCCAATACTAAAACCCTGCCAAGTTTCATCGACTGAGGATTCAATGTGGGGGTCTCCATACAACCGACCGCCCCATTGCCTAGACTAATATGCCTTTTCGCTCATCGATATACGCATTACACAATACAATCAGTATCCAATGACACATTGTTCTTAGCAATTTTCTTGAACGCCATATGGGTCTGGCTGAATTGGTTAGCCTTGTATATTCTTGCGGCTCAATATTATTACCGCGTTACCAATCTCTAGTAGGTCTGAATACCGTTAGATGTGAAGTATTGGCAAAATTCCTCTCTCAATCTCTGCTCAAAAACACCTTATCTTAAGACTATCGTCTAGTGACGAAACGCTAAGCGAGTAGGTATTTTCAATAATGCTATCTGTTTCACAACGCTTCGCTGCCTTCTCCGTATCGTGCGATAGAGGGAGTTGCAAGTCCAGTAGGCATTTGCCTACATTTTATTCTTGAAATATTGTTTCGGGTGGTAACGTTTTTACCCCCCCAAACGTTTACGAAATTAGACAATTTTGGTCTCATTAGATTGAGTACACCTTAATCTAGGCTCGTACGTTTTATTTTTTTAGTATTTTAGTTTAGTTAAATTAAAATACTCGAGGAAGTTTTTAGGTCAAAAATATGGATATTTAGACGCTAATAACTTTTAACATAAGCAATATTTGTTTAAAATTTAAACGCACGAGCATAGTTCTTCATTGTATCTGCAACATTTCTAAAAATTATGAAAATTGGACAACATTTACGGGAAGAAAAACGTTATCGCTTTTTGTATGAAAATTTACAACTAGACGATCCTCTTAAGTAAACTGCTGCACAAAAGTTGCAAGAAGAATGTCCTCATTTATTAAAGAAGGGCAAAAATGTTACCAGTTCCGTAGCTGAAGAACGATATTTTACCTCGCTATCCAAAGTCACGTTGTTCTCAGCAGTTTTCTCGAACAGCAAACGGGTCTGGCTCAGTTGATTAGCAAGCGCCATATTCTCTCGTTGCGTTTCGATGTTATTGCCGCGCTGTTGATCGCAAAAGCTTTGCTGCTCGCGACATTTCTCCGCGAGATTGTTGGCCTCTGCGTCCAGAACTGCGTAGTCCTGAAAAATATAAATGCAATGATCCTATAACCCTAGCCAATTGGGTATTTGACTACTATTCAAATAAATTATTTTTTAGTGATTATTAAATAGAGGATCTCCCAAAAGTCGTAATATCCACGTCCCCTGATAGTTTTATGTTGAATAACCATTTTAAACAATCGGTTAAAGTAAAAAAGTAAGTCGAACTTTAATGACGTCACATTTTAGAATTTCATATAAATTCCATACTTAGGATGCGTTTTGACGTTTTGACGTGAAAAAAAGTTGCTGATTTGACTATTATTTTGTCAAATACCCAATAGTGTTGAAGATTATGTAAATGATAAAAGAGCATGGATTTGACTCGCGATTTTAAAAACAGCAACCACCTAGTTTCTTGCTGGTTCTTCTCGGTATGAAAGCTATTCCGAACCAGTGGTAGATAGATTCACTAGACGATTCAAAAGCACTTTCAATAAGTTTACTTGAATTTAAAAATATATGAAATTGAATATATAATGTTGTAACCTGAGAAAGGGGGAGTAATAAATTTAGCCATCTAGGTCTGTTGTTTAAGTCCATAAAATATTGGTTGATTTTATTAAACACTGAAGTAAATTTTAATGAAATTATTAAAGTAAACAACTATAATTTTTTTTAAAAATATATATTGTATTTCAAACTATTTAAAACAACTAAGGCTAGGTCCATAATTGATCATTTTTATGTATCGTATCTCCGTCGCATGGCGCCGTCGTGTATCATAATCACTAGGTTGGATGCAATTATCTACGCGACTTGGAGTTGGAGACTTTACGCGATCAGGTAATACGCTGTTATGATACACCCCATTCTGGACTAAACCGAGGTTTACTCCAGAATGGGGTGTACCAGACTTGTAGGGATTTTTAGGACTTACACAAGCTAGGGTCTACCTTAGGGTCGCTGGTGTTTTGGGATGGAGAGTTGGCAGAGAGTCGCGGGTCAGAGCTTGTTGTTGCAGATTATTTCACACACACACGGCCGGCACGTTTCACATGAGGATTTAGGCGTAGTTATATATTATCGTCACTCACGAGTTTGCCATCGACCATGTTTGCTGATTGTATTTAGAGAGTTATATCTCAGTTTTATTAACCAAAAGGATGCGTTGTGTTCATCTCACAGGTTTACACTTTCTTTCACACCCGGTTTATCCGATACGAGTATCGGATAAACCTGTATCCGATACGAGATCGTGATCGGTAGTATCGTGAAGTCCGTCCGTCTATTATTAGTTCGAAAGCATTTACAAAATAATATAAGGTGAAGTTAAGAATATATAAAAGAATACCTCTCGAATGTGCCGAATCTCGGTATCCCTCTGTCGTAGATTCTCTACAGCACCAGCCCACATTGCCATCATCTGCTTTCGTTGGTCCATTCCCTCCATAACCTACGAGTATAATAAGCGCTTGAACAAAATCCAAAAGCGCCGAGGAGGGAGACTTAGGATAGGTACCTGAGTTGCAATAAGTTCCCCTCTCTTGAGATTTCCTCTCTCTCGCACATTCTAACATAATTGTAAGTATCAGTTTACTTTTGAAAATACGGCCAATCGAAGTTTTGACAGTAATTACGGATATTTTAGACATATTTTTATCTTACCTCGTTTTTTAATTTTGATAGAGAAAAATGGCGAAAACAACTAGTTTTTCCTTCATTGAAGATGTCAGAATATGCGAAAGAGAGGAATAGTCAGGTTACCGCGTAGCCTTATTAAGGAGACTACGGTGTTTAGACTACGTTAACGAAATACAGTTCTGAAACGAATGGAACATACTTACAGTACCTGACAGTAAATATTACGCATCTAGTTTTGACAATAGGTAATAACTATTTCCAAAGCTGGATGCGTAATATTTGTTGCACTATTTTCGGCAGTAATATATTTCCTATTTGTTAGGGCAAATATTTGATCTTTGTATAAGACTTTCAGTATGTTTTAGCCGTTAGGTCTATAAACTTAAGAGTAAGCATGTCAAATTTTCTATAATGTAGAATCCTATGGTATAAGAGAGGATTATCAGTAGTTCTACTAGAGCGAAGTCGGGGCGGGTAGCTAGTTCATTACTCAGGAGGTACCTAATACCTGAACTGAAATTCTTTCGCATGCCCTTTCTTCAGCGCTGAGGTTGGACACCAGCTGGTTAAGCCGTTCTTGCAAGTGGTCATGCTCCAATTTTAGTTTCTGCCTTTTTGTTTCGAGAGCCTAGAAAAAATAAATGCTGGTTAACATTAATCATGCCCGTTTTGCATTCGTACTGAGTAAATCGTCGATAGATACAAAGCAATCTTACTTCTTACTAATATTATAAATGCGAAAGTGTGTTTGTTTGTCGGTCAATCACGCCGCAACAGGGCAACGGATCGACGTTATGTTTTACATGGCTATAGTTCAGGGTCTGGAGAGTGAAACAGACTGCTTTTTATCCCGAAAAATGAAAGAGTTCCCACAGAATATTCAATATTTAAACCCATGCGGTCGAAGTTATCATCATAAGTCAGTGGGGTATCATCTAGTAGAGGATAAAAGTTCAGTTCAGGTTCACTGACAACTTTGTATATTATTAATTAACAGACCTTAATAGTTAAATCTTATACCTTGGCTCTGGAGAGGTCTTGCTTAGTGAACTGCTCTATCGCTATGATATCCCCGGCGCTTCTCTCGAGGGCCGCCCTCCATTCCTGCAAGGCACCACGCTCGCCGCACACCTCACTCTTCAGTGTATCAGCCTTTTTTAATAGCCGGGCAATGCTATCTGAAATAAAATCAAAAACCATACGGTGTCATGAGGCACCCAATAGGTGGCCCATAGAATTGGGCATCCGCTTATCATTTGTCCTGTCCATTCTGTCCAGTATCATTTGAAAGGCTACGTTTTACTCTCGTAAGTCGCTTGTGTAACTTATGAAATGTAAACAGTCTTCTATTGTTGCATATTGTTTGCAAATGCAATTTACGTTAAAACTTACTGGTGTAATTGAGGCCTTACAAAAGCGTCTGTGAAATCATGTGTCGGTGTCGCTCTCTCGATCTCGTATACTCAGTCAACTGAGGAAAATTTAATCACCACGTTTAAGTGTGCTAATTGTTCTCTCTATGGTAAAATTGAAAAAAAAGAGAATCCTATAATCCTGTATGACATATCAGCTTGTTTCTTATAAAAGCCTAACATAATATTATATAATAAGCATACTTTGTAGATTGTCAATCCGCGAGACCATTATATTGTTCTGTTTGCTACAATCCACCACATCTCGGTCCAGTCTATTGGCTTCGTTGAGGGACAGCTGACGGAGTTTCACCTCTTGCTCCATTTGCTGTTTATGAGCAAAAAGTAAACGCTGCAACAAGGAAAAATGCCTGTTCAGAGAATATATGCTTTGCCCTAAATAGCCAGGGTAACATACTTTTTACCGCTTTCTCTTTCATTCTAATATTTAAAACGATAGAACTCTCAGTAAGCTTTCGACAAATGGAGCCAAATCAATTCATTGACAATAATATAACAGACATTTTTTTCTACATTACTAGGTTTGCTTCTGATACTCACAGAATGAGTGAGACAGAAAGGTTTTACACTTAGAATTTTGCATTATATACAGCTGGCCTTTTTCCAGTTTGTTCTTAATAGTAATTACCTACACATTGAAGTTTATTAATAATTGTAATTTTTAACTACAAAGTTGACAAAAAAATATTACAAAATATCAAACTGGAATAATTTCAGTGGGAAATTAATGTGGAAAGACATGCTAAGAATTTTCCAACACATGTGTCTTGTTTGCCATTCTATCACTGTAACAGAGCAATGGATCAACTATATTTTATCCTTGACTGTGAGAGTGACCCGGGCTTCTTTAACCAACTTCCAAAAAAGGAGGAGGTTCTCGATTTGGCGCATATTTTTTCATTATAGAAATTGAGAGATCTTTTCCATACATTATTTTGTCAATAATATCATAATAAAGGTAGTTGTACTTACAGTATTTTCTTGATATTCAGTTTGGACATGGTCTTTGTACTTGTTGAGATCATCTCGTTTTTGATTTTGCAAAATCAAAGCTTCCTTTAGGCGCTGTACCTCATTCTGCCTATAGATGAAACAATATTATTACAATAATTATTAATTAACAATATTAGGCAAGTATTAGTATTCGATTAGAATCATTTTCAAATAAAAATTGTAAGTAACTGGATTGAAGACTTAGTTAATAGCACTCCACATATGGATAGAAGAGAAAAAACTTAGCAAGACAGTCATAAAAAAACCGGCCAAGTGCGAGTTGGACTCGCGCACCGAGGGTTCCGTACAAACCTGTAGTAAATTTAAATTATTAAAAAAAAACTACTTACTAGATCTCGTTCAAACCAATTTTCGGTGGAAGTTTGCATGGTAATGTACATCATATATTTTTTTTAGTTTTATCATTCTCTTATTTTAGAAGTTACGGGGGGGGGACCAACATTTTACCACTTTGGAAGTGTCTCTCGCGCAAACTATTCAGTTTAGAAAAAAATGATATTAGAAACCTCAATATCATTTTTGATGACATTTTTGATAGATAACCCACACGTATGGGTTTGATGAAAAAAAAATTTTTGAGTTTCAGTTCTAAGTATGGGGACCCCCAAAATTTATTGTTTTTTTTCTATTTTTGTGTGAAAATCTTAATGCGGTTCACAGAATACATCTACTTACCAAGTTTCAACAGTATAGTTCTTATAGTTTCGGAAAAAAGTGGCTGTGACATACGGACGGACAGACAGACAGACAGACAGACAGACAGACAGACATGACGAATCTATAAGGGTTCCGTTTTTGCCAAATTTGGCTACGGAACCCTAAAAATAGGAAAAAACTGGTCGCAGACTGAAATTTTATATTAAATAGGTACCTACCTGTCAATCAAAAGATTTTCCAAATCCTGATTACGAGGATTAGCCAAGGGAATTCTAGTACCTTGATTCCACCCTAGTTCTTCTAAAAGTTGGGCCATATATCTTGGCACCACACCACTCTGTTCACTCATTTTTAAATCTGTATATTTGTAAATGCAGCAAAATAATAAAACTAAATTTTAATAATCATTGTTACTAAGACAATTATTAGATCGAAATTCAAATTAGAAAACATTCCGCCTTAAAAATATCAACAACAACAACAAAACAAATGAAAACAAGAATATGTCAATGTCAAATTGACAAATTCAGAATACAGAATAATAATATTTTCGTAGGTTTGGATGGAAGTTTTGTATACATCGGTAAAAATATTGTATAGTTCAAAATAACCGTAATGAATCGAAACTTTTATTGTATACAAGTAACATTTATTTAATTTTTATGTTATTCGTTTTATCTGCATCAAATTGAGGACGTTGTGGTTGTAGGTAGGATCGGGTTACAACCTGATTACACAATAATATGTTGCATTGAAGTAGGTATGTTGGCTTTACACCCAAATCGGTACCTACCGGATGGGTGACCAAACAAATGTAGGTATTTAGGTATATATCCTACCTACCCAAAAATTGAAACTATTCAATAATATCCTTATTTTTACGATTTCGATTTTTGTAAAGATCGTGTTAGTTTTGGAGCAATTATAGGTGTATGTTGGTAGGTATATGCCTAACATATCATAGAAAACCTAGGCTATGCTCTTTCTACCCGCGTCGTAAGTACCTAGTCCTCATTGCTGAAGGTCGTGTCCCTTTTTCATAAATAATTGACCGAGCGAAGCGAATATAAATATAATATGCGAATATAAATACTTCAAATATAAATATAAGTAAACCGATGGCCTCCCGCCGAATATGACTTAAAAAGTTATAAAAATCTTTATTTCAGGGGGGCTCTCATGAAGAAGCGAATGCGAAGTAAAATATTTTTTATAGTGTTACATAGGGTTGCAGTATAATTTTAAAGATAATTAGGAATAGAGTCCAAAAATATATTTCTTTTAAATTTTCCCCTAAAATTGACGAAATGGGGGGCTTTCAAAGTGGAGATTTTCTAACGTCCAAAGTTAACCTAAGAACTCTCAATTTTCTGAAAGGCTGAGCCTTAAACTTGATCAATTATTTTAATTATATCCTGTACCTACTTGAACAACAAATACTAAAATTAGACAAATATTATAAGGAAACGAAGTTATTTTATTTTATATTTTTAATGCGCTTCAGTATTTTAACAGAACTTCACAATGATGTCAATAGATGGCGCTCTGTTAAGTTCTGTAAAGTTTATGGATACCGCGAGGTCTCAGTTCGGGGCGAACCACTAGTGTAATCCCTTATTCATAAATTATATCCCTTTTTCATAAATTTGGCTGGACCTGAGAACGACGGGTTCTCCGGTCCAGCCAAATAATTTGACATCATTTCAACTATGGTTGGAAACTGATGCTGGTGTGTTATGATGTACTTAGGTGATATTAGCCGGCACCGATCAATAAAATTGTTAGCGACTGAAGCCACAAACAACTAGGCCACTCTCTTTTTACCCGACTGCGGTACGCACAGGGTTATGTGTTCATCAGTCTATATATGTATATTTCCTTTGTGTCGCACTACAGACAAAACGGCTGACCCGATTTTGATGATACTTGCACCACTAGATTTGTCTTAATCTTCCGAGTGTCATAACGGAAGCCGAATTTGAGAAAAAACAAAATGGCGCCCACTAGAAGCCATATTGTAATAAATTTAAAAATGAAAGTCAATAAACTATGGCAAGTGGGGTATCGATTAATAGGTCTTGTAAAATCATAGTTAGGTTCCCTAGACCATTTTCTCATTTTAACGATCATTTAGGATTTACGAGGTTTCAAAGCTTCATTTTTAGTGTATTCCTTTGTGTCGCACTACAGACAGAACGGCTGAACCGATTTTGATGATACTTGCACCACTAGATTTGTCTTAATTTTCCGAGTGTCATAACGGAAGCCGAATTTGAGAAAAAACAAAATGGCGCCCACTGGAAGCCATATTGTAACAAATTTAAAAATGAAAGTCAATAAACTATGGCAAGTGGGGTATCGATGAATAGGTCTTGTAAAATCATAGTTAGGTTCCCTTGAACATTATTTCATTTTAACGATCATTTAGGATTTACGAGGTTTCAAAGGTTGAATTCCTTTGTGTCGCACTACAGAAAAAACGGCTGAACCAATTTTGATAGTACTTGCACTACTAGATTTGTTTTAATCTTCCGAGTGTCACTATGAAGGCACATGCTCTAAAATGCTACCACAAAATCTATAATAGTACATTTGGTGCAACTTCGGGCCGATAAAACGTCGCCTGTTTATAATAAATACTTACTAAACTAAAAAGTTTGAAATAAAAAAGTAATTTAATAAAACAAAAAACCCGACTGCTGGGATATCAAAAAGTATAAAACAAGACATGAATTGAAGTATTTCATTATTATCAATTTACATCGTATAATATTAATAAAATTTATCAAGGCGCAGTCGCACGTTAAGGTTAAGGTTAGCTATTGGACGTGCGACTGCGCCTTGATCAATTTTGTCTTGTTTTATACTTTTTGATATCCCAGCAGTCGGGTTTTTTGTTTTATTAATTAAATACTTAACTTTGTGATATACTCTCCCCTGAGTAATTACTTACTTTCATTTTGAAATATTATAATTACTTACTTTCATTTTGAAATATTAGAATGAAAAAATTGTAAAATATTCTATCACAATTTTGTTTAATTGATCGTATTTCACCAAAGTCGTTTATAATTTATATGATGTAAAATTTCTTGAAATAGCGCCAAAAGAATAAGCGCGCAATCCTCCAAAAATAACTCGCGAGCAGGTTAGTTTCACGCTAACTCCGAAGCATATTGCTAATACCGTTGTAAATATTTTTTCGGGTAAATTTCGTTATTATGAGTGCTAACGCTGCGTCCTTGCCATGTCCTATTTGTTTACACACTGGTGTTTTTCATACTGTGCAATCACTCAAAGATAGATTAATTTTCGTTTCAACAAATAATTTACTGTGCCCAGTTTGTCAAGAAGAAGTTTCAGGCTTGGATAAACTGACTATACATTTATTTAGCCATGTACGGATCGCACCAACGCAGCAACCTACTCAGCGAGATGAAAGCTCCGAAATCCAAAGTACTTCCCAGCAACCGACTAAATCGGCATCGGAGCCACAAAAAAAAACAAAAGTTTCGGGATCTAAAAATAAAACATTATCATCGCCGAATACACAAATGAAATTTGTGAAAATATATCCTAAATTGCCTGTCATAACTTTAAACACAATGCCGATTATTGACATTACACCAAATGCAGAAGGTAGTGTTCAAAGCAGTAATAGTTCCCTTTATATATCCACCACGGTAAAAACTGAAACATCATTATTGCCAACTACAAATAAATGTGATATTTGTGGACTGCAATTTGTCGATGCTAACATTTTAAGAATGCACAAATGTTTGATACATAATATTGAAGATAATTCTCAACACACATTCACTCGATACAATTGTCACCTTTGCTCCAAAAGTTTCAAAATGCGAGGTTCTCTGATGGTCCATTTGAGAGTAGCACATTTCGGATTTGCTTCGAGCCAAAACTCTGAACCTAAAACTGATACTGAAAATCAAGATAGAAACGGAAATAACGTATCAGACGATCAGCCTACTGACCTCGAAAGACGCGATGGTAAACAATGGCAATGTGATGTGTGCCGAAAATGTTTTACGACAAAGTATTTTCTCAAGAAACATAAACGCTTACATACAGGTTAAATTTATTAATGTTAGTGTATAGGTAATCTAAACTAACAAATTATATTATTCTTAAACAAAATACGAAGTAAATTAAGTATTAACAAAGTAGCTGATGCCTGCGACTTCGTCCGCGTGGATTGAGGTTTTTCGGTTCCCGCGGGAACTCTTTAATTTTCCGGGATAAAAAGTAGCCTATGTGTTATTCCAGACTATAAATTATCTCTGTGCCAAATTTCATCCAGATCCGTTCAGCCGTTGGAGCGTGATTGAGTAACACACATCCATACATCCATACATCCACACATCCATGCATCCATACATCCATCCATCCAAACTTTCGCATTTATAATATTTATTTGATATTTGATAATGCAACACTTTACACATTAGAAACTAATCATTAGTAGAAACTACTTTAATATAAATTATTAACAACAAGCAGGTAATCGTACCTACAAAAAATGTAAGTAGAAGTAGGAAAGTTAATTAAGTCTGAACTAGTGATTTTCATTTATTGAACTAAGTATGTAACTCACTAAAAACCTTACAGATTTAGTTACCTACTCATTAAGATCCGATGATGGTCGATGTTAAGATCCCAAAAGCCACAAAGTTAAAATCAAGTTCCAAAGTCATTATTTTTAATCAATCAATGAATTTTATTGCTTTCCAAATTTTCAAATTTACGATGTCCCTTGAAATCTAATGTCCCAATATTTTATAAGAGTATATAAATAAATAATGTCCTCACGACTGATTTTTGCAGAGCCATCGGGCCAGACTTCATACTAAAGAATAGGTTTTACAGGGCACAATATTGTTTGCGCAAAAAATTTAAATACTAGCTGATGCCCGCGACTTCGTCCGCGTGGATTGAGGTATTTTGGTTCCCGCGGGAACTGTTTAATTTTCCGGGATTAAAAGTAGCCTATCTGCTTTTCCAGACTATAATCTATCTCTCTGCCAAATTTCATTCAGATCCGTTAAGCCGTTCTGGTGTGATTGACTATCAAACATCCATTTGAGGTTATTTGGTTCCCGCGGGAACTCTTAAATTTATTTTAAATTTAAGAATAAACACCAAAAAATTATCAAATTCGGTGGAGTTGTTCGGAAGTTATGCGCTTAGGCTTAGCAACATTCATTTTTATTTATATAGAAGATGAGATAAAGTGTATCTCTCTATTCCCTCATTTTCATTGCTTGGCGATGGAAATCCGATGTAAGTCAGTTAGCCCGACCCGGGGTTCGAAGCCAGTTCCTGGCATTCATCATCCGTAATTTAACATTCTAGCTACCATATCAATGAGGCAGTTCTGCGTGCCTCTGCTCAATTTCAACAGAGGTTGTTCTATAATAATCTATTGAACGTATACCTATAGGTCTTTAAACTGTATGTTTTGCATGCATATTTTGTGTTAGTTGTAACGGTCCTCAAACTAAAAACATTTTTGCCAAGTCAGGTCAACTAGTAGACGTACGTTTGGATTTAATTAGATACAATTTTATTTTCAGGTGAAACTCCATATGCGTGCACTCAATGTAACAAGACGTTCACGTTTCAGCAGTCGTATCATAAGCACTTACTGTACCACAATGATGAAAAGCCACATACTTGTAGTTTTTGTGGACGAGCTTTTAAAGAATTGTCGACTCTTCATAATCACCAACGTATACACACTGGCGAGAAACCTTTCGCATGTGAAACTTGTGGTTAGTACCCTAAGAATCAAAAATGTCAACATCATCAACCATCGCCGGCCCACCACTGAGCACAGGTCTCAGAATGAGGATTCACGGCTTTAGGCCCATCACACTCGTCAATTGCAAATCGTTAGACCACACACATTTGGAGTTAACATTATGGAATTGCAGGTTTCTTCAAGAATCATGTTTTCGTTCACCGTTAATGCAGTCTATAGTCTATACTAGGTAATACCAATATTATAAATGCGAAAGTTTGAGTGGATGGATGGATGTTTGTTATTCAATCACGCCAAAACGGCTGAACAGATCTGGATGAAATTTGGCACAGAGATAGATTATAGTCTGGAATAACACAAAGCCTACTTTTCCCGCAGGAACCAAAAACCTCAACACACGCGGATGAAGCCACGGGCATCAGCTAGTTAGCGATAATTAATAAATGCACGTAGATCGCACGTAGCTCCGAAAAGTTAAAGGTTTTGAACAGTACTAACAGGCTGAGTTTTTGGCCATTAGGCTATCGTATCACCGACTTTAAATCACCAATGCACCAATCTACTACTGTAGACGTCATAATTTTATGACTAAAGTAGTTGTATTTTTGCTGTGGTCTTATCGTGGGAGGTCGCAGGTTCGATTCCCGGCGGGGTCAATTTGGAAATTAATAATTTCTGAATTCTCTCTAGTCTGGTCTGGTGGGAGGCTTCGGCCGTGGCTAGTTACCACCTTACCAGCAACGACGGCCCACCAAGCACCAAGGTGAGCTCGCAGACCGCAGTCAACGGCTAGCTTGTAAAATTGAATAAAAACAAAACTAGTACTTAGGTAAGTATGAAAGTATGAACATCAATATAATTTATTATGCATTGAAAGAATTGAAAGAATAGACCATATGAGTAATGGAATTTTGGAACCCTGCAATTTTGGAAACAAATTGAATTTATAAGGAAAAACTAAAATAAGTTTCAATCATTGTAATAGTTATTTGTTATACAATAGTGAAAAGTTGTTTTTTAACCGCGTGCTCAATTTTGATGACCGAGCAAGCGAAGGATTCTAAAATTGAATCACGAGCGGAGCGACTGCTTCAAAAATTAGAATCCTGAGCGTCAGCGAGGGAATCAAAAGAGCACGAGGTGAAAAATCTTTTCTCTCGAGTGCAACACGTAACTTTTCATCCCACCTCAGCGAGGAAATGACTAAATGCAAAAAAAAATCACAAGGTAACTTTTCATCCCACCTCAGCGAGGAAATGACTAAATGCAAAAAAAATCACAAGATTAAATTCAATTCTGTTAATTTCTTCGTCACTAGAATCACTCATTTTAGGTTTTTCACTTATTTTCAATTTTCTTGTTTTTAATCGGTTTTAATTTTAAACAATATGACGTGAAAGAAAATGGTGCGCGCAAAGTAAATTAAAAAAGTACACCAAGAAGGTTACGAGTGTGAGTTTTTAACAAATTAAAAACGATTGTATGGAAATTCGGCACCATAGAGGTACAAGTAAATAGGTTTTAATGATGTTTTGAATTCACAAACTTCATAGACGAGTGATAGGTATTTACTAACGTGCACACGATGTTCTAAATTCAATTTACTTTATCCTCTAGAGGATAATAACGGCTTTTACCATCAGATATCGAAGAATAAAATAGTATATTACACATCTAGGGCAGTAAAATAAGAAATGTCTCAGATCACACGTAATTGTTGTCCGAGGCGAAGCCGAGGTCAATAAACATGTGATCTGAGGCTTTCTTATTTACTGCCCGTGGTGTGTAGGTATACTATTTTTCTCCTCGACGGAGGCGGAAAGCGGCATTTTCGTTTAGCGCAGCGGGAGGAAAATTGACGCTTTCCGCCCGGAGGTGAGAAAATACTCTTTCCGAGATGGTGGGATGAAAAAGTTATTTATCTCCTCTACTTATATCAATTAGTGTAAGTGGATTTTAAAATATGAGCTCTTTGCAAATTAAGTAATGTGTAGAAAAAAATACAAAATATGTAGGTATATTCATACAATCTAATCAATGTTTGCAATAATTAATAATAGTAACTTAAAATATAAAACTGGGCCGTTTTCTGAATTACATTTGATGAACTTAAAATTTCAAATAGGTCTTATTACAAAACAATATAGTTACCATACAAAAATTTCAAAAATTACATACCTACTTACTTAACTAATATTATTTTTCTTTTCAGGAAAATGCTTCCGTCAAAGAGTTTCTTATCTTGTTCATAGGCGCATCCATACTGGTGCAATGCCCTATAAGTGTACAGCTTGTGATAAAAGTTTTAGATACAAAGTAAGAATATATATTTTTTTCTCATGGACTTAGATTTCTCTAGAAGAGTTACCTAGGTACCTGTTTCATGAATACGTATCTGACAAGACGTAAAACCAACTAAAATATTATTTTTATTTCTATTATAGGTATCGCAGAGAACACACAAATGTCAAGTCCAGCCTCCAGGTACAGTTATTAGAAAAACGGGAGATTTCGTTGAAAAGCTGAAAAAGAAAAAAGAATCAGTTGATACAACTTTGAACAGTGATGAAATTGATACTCAAAGCGTTAAATATGAAAATACGAAATATCCTGAAATATCTGAAGTAAACGCTGAATTAGTAAGAACTGGTGCACAGTTATCATTAGAAGATATGGAATCTGAAAACTTCACAATACTTTCAGAAGCCTTTGGTGAAAGTAGTATTACATGCTCAAATAATTATACTGCAGCATTACCGAGCAATGCCCCACCAGATGAAAAAACTATTGACATTTCTAGCATTGATGAGTTAATAGATTCTATCCCAGCTATTGAAAATAGTATACCATCACCGTCAGACATTTTAAAAAAACTGTGTTTATCGAGTGAGGAAGAGTTTTTCAATGCAAATCAATGTAACAATAATGATGAAACTTACGATATGAACAGAGATTTAAACGATTATTTGTAATATTTTAGGTTTATAAAAAATAAATGGTTACAACTAACAAGAAATGTATTTTCAATAGCTGATGCCCGCGACTTCGTCCGCGTGGATCGAGGTTTTTCGTTGCCCGCGGGAACTCCTTAATTTTCCGGGATTAAAAGTAGCCTATGTGTTATTCCAGACTAAAATCTATCTCTGTGCCAAATTTCATCCAGATCCGTTCAGCCGTTGGGGCGTGATTGAGTAACAAACATCCATACATACATACATTAATACATCCATCCAAACTTTCGCATTTATAATATTTATATTTGATGAAAGACATTAGTTTTCAAAGAATTTAAAATAAACTAACGGATGCCCGGGTCTTTGGCCGCGTGGATTGAGGGTTTTTGGTTTCCGTGGGAACTCTTTAATTTTCTGGCGTATAACTATGTAATTCTAGACTATATTCTATCTCTGTGCCCAATATCACCCAGATCCGTTCAGCCGTTCCTGCGTTACAAACATCTATCCATCCATCTATACATCCATCCATCCAAACTTTCGCATTTATAATATTAGTATAGATAGGCAATTGCATGTTGTTTTATCACTTGCAAGGTGTTTTATCACTTTTATAAATACGTGGTTAAATACATATTGTTCAGAATTATTCCATTCCTCATTACTTTCTTATTAAGTGTATAATTTTATTTAGCAATAATTATACTATACATTGCATACAACACAAAACCGATTAAATTACGATAGTTTAATGAAGTTTACGGTCACAGTGTTTAATTTTCTCAATGTTGGCATTACACAATTTTGACATCACACACACATGCAATCGTGGAATAGAATATAGATGCAATACACGAATACTTGTGTGAACTTTTGTTGATGTGATTGTGAATTGAAAAAAACACGCGTTGGGAGTTGGGACCAGCCAGCTGTTTTTGTTCTCCAGTGTTTGAATTTGAAAACATTACGGATCAAAATTGAACAGTGCCAATTGTCCTCATGCGGTTTCATTTTATGAACTGAATGTGATTTTATTATGTTTTACGAAATTTTGACGGTGTTGATAAAATAATCGATTTGAGGTTTTGTCAAACAAGTAATTTATTACGTCGCACTTTAGTTACCTTGCGATGTGCGACAAATAAGCCACGGAACTCTACACTGTGTTATTTTCTGAAGATTCTTTTGTGTTTACTTCATAGCATCGAGCATTGTTAGGTAAGTTAAATCCCGCACAAAGAAACCTTTTGCTGTTGAATAATGCCTTGATGATCACGAAGGCCATTACGCATTTATTGCGGGCCTTGAAATTAATTTATTCTTTTCAAGTACATACCTAATTGTTTAGAGTAATAATTTTCGATAATGGTAAGTACAGTTTTTATTTTTTTTCATGCAGTTTAAGTATACCTACTACTTACATAAAAGTAAGTAGGTAAGTGGGTAGGTATGTTGAATTTAATGGTCAGGGGTTGAAACAATGTTTATTGATAAATGCAACTTTAATTACTACTAAGTATTAAATAAAATTAACTGTATGTATGCAATGTAAAGATAAACAATGTTGCACAATCTATAATCCACATGCTCAACCCTAAAGTATTAAAAAATGTTGTACACACTTACCCAAGTTTCACATTTTCCTTTTCCTCAACAGCATTCACACTACCATTGGCTGAACATATTTTATTTCAAATAGGTAAGTTGTTATTGTTAAGAAAGGTAATCATACTGGGTGTGTTCCGAAATACACTGCAAGCACTGTAAGTCCCCACTAAGAGCACTGAACAGTGCTTGCAGTGCTTATATCGGAACACCCACACTATTTGATATGAGGATGACACCCCAGAGATCATCCATCAGAGACATATTTCAAATATTAGAAACTAGGTAGATGTTGACTTTGTCTGCAATGATTAGGTTTTGAAAAAATCCTGTAAGGACTCTTCCATTATCCAGGATAGAAAGAAACCTATGTCCTTCTTTGAGATGCTGCTTACCCACCAACTCAAAACTTTCTTTCATATTATTTTGAAATGATATTGAACTTAAAAAGTCCCTCCATCAAGTCTGTTTGTCTGTGTAAGGGTTTTTATGCATATAAAGACTCTCCTGCTTTTAATAAAGAATTTCAATATGGTGCTGACTTTATGAAATTTTGATAACAGTTTCCACTTTTGTGATCCCAGGGGACTCTAAATATCGATTTTGAACGAAATAGATCTAATAACAAAGAATTTCAATATGGCACTGGCTTTTTCATGTTTTTGATTCCTCTTTTGTGATTCCAAGGAGTGAAATTTTAGCTTAATTTTAATGAAAGGTTACATTTTATTGTAAAAATGTATACATATATAGCAACTATTTCATATTGGTACAATGCAATTTGCAGAGGTGTTTGGTGCATCATCTGATTATTAATTTATCTAGGTCATGCCCACAATCTTGCATTATAAAATAAGGTATGAAAACTGAATTGTTACAACCATTTGCTTGGTTGAATTAATAGGGTTTGTAATACTATAACTAGATGATGCCCACAGCTTCGTCTGAGTGGATTAGGGTTTTTGATTCCCACGGGAACTACTTAATTTTCCAGGATAAAAAGTAGCCTATGTCCTTCCCTGGGATCTAAACTATCTCTATACCAAATTTCATCGAAATTGGTTGAAAAGATGGGCTGTGAATTTATACTAAGGAATTCCAGGTACTTACTCCTTTCAAACTAATATGAGTAAATAGATAGGCAAAGGTATGTTCTAGGCCCTAGGCAAATATGTCACCTCAAAGGCATATAAATACTTACTCTTTTTTGTGATTGCAATTAAGCACTACTTAAATGCCAGTTACTATAGTAAAAAATATGCACTATAGATTTAATTGATTGCATTGTTAAGGGCCCAAAATATGTAGCTCAAAGAGTGTGAGATTACACACAGCGGACCTGTGTCTAAGTGCGGAAAACAATCCCAGGACACAAAGAAAGAAGGAAGAAAGAAGAGTGTGAGATGGATAGATTTGAAGTATGCAGGGAACGAGATGGTAATTCAGCAATGTTCGCCGTAACAGGTGGAAAAATTAAAAATACTTATTTAGCACTAGCCATACAACTGGTAGTTACGTCAGCTCCCATGGTCATATCAATTGCAATTTCTGCCAGTTTTAGTCTTACATAACTTGCAGTAGTTGACTTGCTTCGAGGTTTTACACTGGATACATACACAAGTGACCTGCCAGCAGAGCTAACTGCTGCAAGTTTTATTGTCAGTACTCGCTGCAGATTTACTAACTCTTCCATGTACCTAATATATCTGCTATGCTGCCGTTCTATGACCTGGATTACTAGTGGTTCGCCCCGAACTGAGACCTCGCGGTATCCATAAGATAGTTTTAACTATCTTTACATTCATAGACATCAGTACTATCACTATCAGTAGAATATTTTTTACTTTTTTTATTCCACGTAAGATGGTGCTAAGTGCTAACGTCTATTATTTGTAAGCATAAACGAATAAACTTTTACAGAGCGTCATCTATTGACATCATTGTGAAGTTCTGTTAAAAATACTGAAGCTCATTAAAAATTATATAATTTCGTTTCCTTGTAATATTTATCTAATTTTAGTATTTGTTGTTCTAGTACAGGATATAATCCAAATAATTGATCAAGTTTCAGGCTCAGCCTTTCAGAAAATTGAGAGTTCTGCGGTCAACTTTGGACGTTAGAAAATCTCCACTTTGAAAGCCCCCCATTTCGTCAATTTTAGGGGAAAAATTAAAAAAAATATATTTTTGGACTCTATTCATAATTATCTTTAAAATGATATGTACCGCAACCATATGTAACGCTATAAAAATATTTTACTTCGCATTCGCTTCTATGAGAGCCCCCCTGAAAAAAAGATTTTTATTTAACTTTTTAAGCCATATTCGGCTGAAGGCCATCGGTTTACATAAGTTTAATTAAATTTGAAGTAATTACGTTCAGTAATTCAGAAGTTATAAGGCTCTGACAGACGGACGGACGGACGGACAAGTGCAAATTCACTCAAGCAGACTCAGAGACCTTCGCTTCGCTCGGTCAATTAATATTATAGACCAATCGAGTCTCTTAAATTATTTTCTTCTATGCCTTAAATCAATATCTCATGAAGAATAAATGGTTTTCTTGGAGTTGCATTTTGTGATGATAGCTGAAATACACATCTTCTTTTTAGGGTTCCATTCCTAAAAAGAAAAGGAACCCTTCGAAGGAAGGAGGAGTATAGGATCACTTCGTTGTCCGTCTGTCAACGCCCTTTTTCTCGGGAACGCTTGGAGGTATCAAGTTGAAATTAATATCAAATACTTGGGTACTTCCCGTTGACCTAATATCATGAAATAAGGCAAGGTCTTACAGCACAAGTATAGGAAAAAATCCGAAAATTGTTAAGTAATTAGGTTTCCGTATTCATAGGGTGTCGAATTGTTTGTCAGGCGCTACCCGTTTAGCGCCGTAAGTTATTTCACAGCTGATTACGTGTTGTTATGACATCTTTCTTGTTATTTACCAAAAGAATTTTCATTGTGTAGTGGAAGTCTGTTTTTTAGAAAGAATTTTTAATTTTAACTTTTTAGTGTACAAACTTCAATGATGAAGTCCATTTTCGGTGCCTACAATATGCATTCACCATCCTTTCAATTCCTAAATCCCCACGGCTTAGGAGTGCAGTACCCTGCAGCATCAGGGTTGAGGAGTTGGGACAGGTCTTTGCTTGATAAGTTGATACCTGCAATATGAATTCACCATGAAAATTTCCTAATCAATCAACTATCAACTCTGGTTGGCAAACTCAGCTCTGTTGCATACGCTGTGAGAAAGATTCGACAGTTTACTAACGTTGAAACTGCAAAAATTGTATATTTTGCTTACTTTCATATAGTATTATGTCTTACGGAATCTTGCTGTGGGGTAAAGCGGCAGGTATTCAAAAAAATTTTGTACTACGAGAAAGGGCAATACGTGCAATTTATAATTTAAAACCGCGCGAATCCCTTAGAGAGAAATTCAAGGAAATAGGTATTACAGTAGCCTCGCAATATATTTACAGTAATTTAATCTTTGTAAAACAGCACCTTCAGAATTACAAAAGAATATCTGAACGATAGGCCAACTAGAAACTGCCATAAGCTCGTGACTCCATCGCTCCGCCTCAAGAAAGTCCGAAGGTCGTTCGTAGGAATGCGCATTCTATTTTATAACAAAATTCCACAATCTATTTTAAACTTGCCTTTACACAAGTTTAAGAAATCCATTAAAAGTATGCTTTTGAAAAAAGCTTATTATACTGTTGAAGATTACGTAAATGACAAAAGAGCATTTGACTCGCTCCAGCAATGCTAAGGTTACTTATGTATAGTATACAAAACAGCAACCGCCGAGTTTCTTGCTGTTTCTTCTCGGTAGGAATTTCATTCCGAACCAGTGCTAGATTCATTCGACGATTCGAAAGCACTTGTAAAAGTTTATTTGAATAAAAACCATTTGAATTTTGAATTCCTCCCCTCCTTTTTTGGAAGTTGGTTAAAAATTAAATGATTAAATTCTTTAAACAGCTTGCATGTGTTACGTTGTTTTCATTATGGTCAAAAATTATCACCTAAAATTAAATACTTTCTGAAAATCCTGAAAAACAAACAAACTTAAAAAATATTTTTTGAATTAAAATACATTAAAATGCTAAAAGTTCTGAATATAAGTTTTCTTTGGTCAGGAAGTCAGCCCCGCGACTGTGTAAGGAACTCGTAATCTTTTGTCAAACGTATAATTCAACCTGTTTATGGAGTTCATAGATGCCTGCACATCACTGTATGAGTCATACGTCTTAACTTATGGCTATGGTGTCGAATGATTACGATTGGGCCTCAGAACTCTAATATAATTACTATCTCGAAGACCTTTGTCGTAATAAGACATGCTGCAGCTACCCATAAGCTACCCGTTTTTTCTTCGAGTTCCAATCGTAGGAGTCTTAATTCAAAAACTATGTACTCGTAGCTACAATGAAGTCGCCCTTTTACATCTACCCTCATAGTTATTTCCTTAATTTTAGTTTTTTCAAAAAAGTACGTCTTCCAAGCAGCTCTCAAGAACCACTTAATGCACACTAACATAACGCTATTTGATAATATTATTTTACCAAATATTATATAAGTATATACTTTAGTTTTTGTTATACCGGTGCGGGTACAACGGCAGGGCATCGGGGCGTCTGTATCGATCCCTACGCGGCTGGGTCCTGCCCGACACTTCTCGTTACCTTCTCTACGCGCATTCATTACGTTACACTCATGTACAAGGTTTTAGCGCACTCTTGCTGTCCTGGTATAATTAATACATTACCTACTTTAACTACTCCAATTAGTTGACGTAAGCATGTCACTGGAGAGATAGGCTTCGTCTGGATTTTTATAGAGATGATAACCAACTTCATACTAGTGAGACGGATCTCTTTGTTCGTTTCATAAAAATAAAACAGGAAATGAATAAAATTACTAAGTACTTACTTAACTCTTCTAAATTAAGCCAGTCTCTGACAACGTTTATCATTGCTTCCTTCTCTTTGAATTCTAGTTACCTATGTCTTTGTACGAGCGAAAGTCTCATGCTGATCTGATTAGATAGCTCATGACACAATTTACAGATCAACTTTAACTATTAAGTATACCTAAGGCTACCAATAGTAAGGCTAGGCAATATCAATTTTATCGACTCTACCAAGATAAAGTTCTTTATCATTTTTCAACGATTCAACCGATATTATATAATTTTCTAATTTCTATTGATGATCAATCGGTGTATTATCAATTGACAACATAAGGTTAAGGTGTAAAATAGCTTTGAAAGTTCATTCAAATTTAATAAAAAAAAATAAAAAAAAAAATAAAAACCGACTTCAAAAAATGTTATTATAGAACTACATTAACTCTTGTATACATAATAATAGTAGTTTATGCAACTGTCATATAATGAAGGGTATTAAAACACGAGTGTGAGTTTATGAAACGAGCGCAGCTAGTTTCATAATAGTAACGAGTGTTTTAATACCCGTGTTATATGCAGTTGCATACACTACTTTATCTTCACTAATGCAATTTATCAAACAACAAGAGTAAAAGCTGACAATAGTTTATCGCGTACGTGTATTGTCACAGTGAACTTGCCGCCATTAAAATCTAACCAATGAGAGCGCAGCTGCGCGCGCAGGGCCAATCAGGAGCGAGCGCGCGCTGTTCGTTTTTTATTTAATTGGCACAAGATCTTACCAAAGAGTTTTGTGTATGTAAGTTTAGTAGTTTCGACGAAGTTTTCACGTATAACCCAACTGTTTTCAAAAGCCAGCCTAATATCAAAATTTTATACAACTTGTTTTTGACATAAGGCTCGCCAGGTTAATTGGTCGCGTTTTATTGATGTTATAATGAGATTTTACGATATCGATGTGGATATTATACCATCATGTGAAATTGCTTAAATTGAGTGTTTTGTTATCTGCGCTATAACAGTAGTAATTATAAGTCAAGTATTGGAAACATAAGTAGAATGTTATAACATTAGTGTAGATAAATTAAATTATTTTTTACTTTTTAGTGTTTGTGGTTTTTAAAGTCGGTTTTTATTTTTTTTTTGAAAATTTTTTATTTCACAATTTTTAGTGGCCCCACTGTTTTTGCTATTTATTTTACTTGTAATTTTTTTTTTGCGCTGTGAGTGCTGAACGCTTAATACGGTAGAGTTCCAAGGGGGAAACGGTATTTTTTTTTGACAATTTGCCTCCATAAATCCAAAACTACTATGCATTAAAATAAATAAAAATCTGTTTTAGAGTGTACAAGTCAAGTACAAAGTCCTTTCATATGATACCCCACTTGGTATAGTTATCCTACTTTGAAATTTCAAACCCCTGATTTTCCCCACTTTTTTAATTAAACTAAAAATAATTTTCAATTTTTGTTGATTTCCATGATATTGGGCCACTATTATAAACAACTATTTCAAATTTCATGTCAATAGCTTTAATAGTCACTGAAATAATCGACGTGACAGACGGACCGAGAAAGTCGCTCCTTAAGGGTTACATTTTTACAAAAATAAGGGTTCCATTTTACAGAAATGCATAGCATATATCTTTTTTTTTTTAAAAAAAGACATGCTATGCATGGGTAAAACATACCTACTGGTTACAAAATTATCACACTGATCGCGAGCAATTTACTCTTATCCATTGAGGAGTTCCGTTCTCCATCTCCGGAGATATTGATCAGATCTTCACCAAATTAAAATGGGACCACCTCTGAAGTATGACCTACCAAACAAAAAAAGAATTATCAAAATCGGTTCATAATTGGCGGAGAAATCGCGTAACAAACATACAATAAAAAATAAAACACAGTCGAATTGAGAACCTCCTCCTTTTCTTGAAGTCGGTTAATAAAGTCCTTGCACACGCTATTGGAATAGGTAAATCGTAGATCGCGGGAGGTATTTACTATGTTATCTCTTATGTTTAATGTAATTCGACACTCGGCGGAAATAGACACCACCACCTGTCTCCCACCAACATCGGGAAATGGTGTCCGCAATCCTTTAAAGATGTAAATATAACACTCCGACTCGCTGCAGATGTTATTTATCTTATCTCTTCGTGTGGTTACGAATCATCTCTAAAACGCTGTGTGAAATCAGTAATCAGAATCATTACTATTTGAGGGCCGAATTCCAAACATAAAATTGTGTGTCACACTTTTAAAACTTTAAACTAAGCAAACTTGCATGATACAACTACTATCTCCAGTCATCATAAAAACATTAAACTCAAACTCAAAATTAATTTGTTCAAACTCATTTAAATATATTTTTTTCATTGTAAACTTTAATGTATGTCAATTATTAAATGGTTTACTTAATTTAGCATTTAGGAACGTGGTGATAAAATTAGGTAATTTTAAATTACGGTCTCTTAAAACTAAAGCTACGATTTCAGTTACTTCTAGAGTCCTACTATTATGAATGCGAAAGTGTGTTTGTTTGTTGGTTTGTCCTTCAATCACGCCGCAACGGAGCAACAGATCGACTTGATTTTTGGCATGGATATATTTGAGGACCTGGAGAGTGACATAAGCTTTTTATTCCGGAAAATTAAAGAGTTCCCGCTGGAATTAAAAAAGGCAAATTGACTAATCCTCCGTCGAGTCGCGCGCGTCGCGTTCGATTCCGGCAGCCAGCACCCCTACAGCTATAATAGTAGAAGCTGCATCAATCATTATTCCATTATAATATTACTGTCTCAATTGTTGTGATTGGTAGAATTTTTGATATTCTTGCTGCGACAATGGATTTTGGCTCATAGAAAATTGTGATTGGTAGTTAGATGTTTTAGTATTCTTGCTGCGACAATAGATTTTGCCAATAAAGAAAGAGTGTTAGCCAATCAGAAGTGATTGCTAATGCGATCGCTACACAGTAGCAAACATTTTTATGTAATAACTATTAATATGTAATGCCTTGGATAATGTCAAAGCCTATCTACGATTTTGGACTTTAAACCAGGAAAACATTTAATAATATTGCCCTGCTCTTTGCTCATTATAATAATTTAGGAGACGGGACCTGAAAAATGGGTGAAAGAATTTAACTATCAATTCACAGTTAACAGATTCTAAATCCTCACGGATTAGTTGGGCTTTAATTAACACTGCAGCATATGAATAATAATAGGAATAGGACGCTATAATTAGGATCGTCATAGTTACACGAGTAACAAAGTAGATAGCAACGTTATTATGTATTCCTTGGTCTATTTTCGATTTTACTCGTAAACGTAATACTTCAGTGCTCATGCACCGGAACTACTTGTGAATTGTGACATAATAACAGCTGATTGCAGCACACAATACAAAATCTCTACTGTCTCAGATTCTGCGATTAATTATTAATCGAAGAATATTTTTTTTCCTCTGTGCAATATCATGGGATCAGTCTTCTGACTATGAGCAGATATGTTGTAAATTGTAAGGTTTTGTGACTTTTTATAACATTTCCAGTTGAAAAAGTCATATACACTGAGCTAGGATTAAGATATATCCAGGTCTAAAATGTTATTTTTTAGGCGAATGAGACAGTCTGGAACAGTGAGTGGCCTGCCAGTTCATTGGGATGGTGCTGTAGGCGCGACTTGTATTTGGCTCTACATATTAACATATTACTTGGTATTTCTTCTTTCAATGTTTTAATATCGAGATATTCATGGAGCTCACTGTTCTTTATAAACCAGGCGGCATTGGCTAGTTGTTTTAGTATTAAGTCTTCGGCTCTTTGTATTATTTTTATGTTGGAGTCACAAGCAGAGCCCCAGAGTTGTAATCCATATGCCCAAACGGGTTTAAGTGCTGCCTTATAAGGAGTTTGTTGTCAGTTAACAGCTTTGAGTTTCTAGAAATTAACCAGTACACTCCTCGATATTATAGATTAATTTCCTCCTTTTTTGCTTGTCTTCAGGTCAATCGTCGATCGAGGTGCATGCCCAAGTTTCTCACTCAATTAGTTAGGAGTAATTCAGTGTCACCGAGTTTAACTGGTGAGCAATCACCTGTTCTAAGAGTGAAAGTTATATGTAATGACTTTGATGCGCTAGCTGTACTTCTCCACCTTTCCATCCATCTCCGAGTTCTTTGAAGACTTCTTTGTAGAACTTCAGATGACTTATCGAAGAAAATTTTTTTTTAATTTTGTCTCTTGACATGTTAATATATTCTTTGTCAATTTAGCCATTCTGAATTAATTTCATTAACTTTATTATCATTCTATAGCATAAGTATGACTTGGAAAACGATGTACCGATGCCCAACTGTCTCATGCGGCATACTATAATATTGTTGACCTTCGTGATTTAGAATTATTGTAATCCTTATTTTAGGGACGTCAAGGTACGTGACATAAAATGGTAATTTTGAAATAATACTTTTTTCATCATACCTATTCGAAAAACGCATATTGCCTTCAGAGGATAGCGGGAGCAAAGTGTAACTTGTAGGCCCATAGGACTTTTCATTTCTCTCTTCTGATTGGTCCGAAGTCACGTCATCAATTTGTTGATCGAATATACGACTTTGCATTTCTCTGTTCTGATTGGTCCGAAGTCACGTGATCAATTTGTTGATCGGATATACGTCTTTACATTTTATTTAAACTTTAAATATACGTCTAAATAATGTCTATACAATTACCTAAAAGGTTGATAGGAGTATCTTCTGATTGGTGCTTAAACGTATCGGTAATGTCCATACATTCATGTTGATACTCCTAGCTTTTTCTCATACGTAATGATGACAAATAGTGTGTGTCACTCGGGGCCAAATTTTTTGTTCTCGGGCGGCGTATATTGAATTCCTAGCTACGCTCAGGATTCTACTTTAGAACCCCTCGCTACGCTCGGGATTCTACTATTGAATCCCGAGCGTAGCGACGAATTCAAAATAGCGCCCTCGGGGAACAAAAATTTTCTTTGGCCACATGTAACACAAATAACTATTTTGTCAGGTTTATCCTTTGAAGACATTCTATAAAATATGATTAGGCATGCAGTTGCTGCATTTATGTTCTAATATTGTAAAACAATTGTAAAAACAAAATTATGCATAATATGTGAAATGCGAATCACCCAAATGTTGATGTTTATTTTAACACGATAAACATTTCGTAGTCGTTGTCTGGTTTTATCTGTTATTTGTGGTTTGCTTATAATACCGTTATGGAAATGGGAGCACTGAGCTAAAATCCGGTGACGTTGTACGTGGAGGCGTGTTGTGTGCCCGTCATGCTTGGTAATGTCGTCTTATTTTACCCGACTATGGGAGTGAGTTTAAACTGTGATATATGATAGTAACTGGTATACAGCGTAGGTACTTTACTCATACTTAACTAAAGTTAACCCCCCCCCCATAGATAGATAAATTATTTATTGCCACACAAAACATACAACTAAGTAAATTATAAACAAAATACAGAAAAAACGCGTGAGCAAGGTTATTACTAAAAGTGATCATCTCCAGGGAACCAGTTTCTTAAGGAACGTTAAAAAGGAGCGGGAAAGTGCAACAATATACTTAGATGAGATCTGAATCGGGAGTTATTAATAATGCTGGTAGATCTATTTCCATTCCAATAACATAGAGGCTGTAGATATCTTTATTATTCCTGCCGTTTGTAGTTACAAACTATTCATTTATTAGTTGTTTATTGTTTATTCATCCGATATTTACGGTAAGTAGATAATATATATGTATTACAATACCAGCTGCTACTTCTTCGCTGGGTAGATCTAATAGACCGACATCAGTTAAGAACAGGTTATCAAATATCGGCCATTCTATACTTAAGACAGTTCTTAAGCATAGATTGCCCGATACTTGAGAGCGTCTTCTTAGCTGAAGAAGGATTATTGCTTAATACGGACATTCGTGAGGAGACGACGCTGTAGCGAATTAGCGAGCAAGTAAAAGTTGGTAGTTAAGAGACTTTGAATATTTACTTGTTAGTTGTAAGTAAGTAATCAAATGTAAGGGGAAAACACCTTCAGCGGAGACTTGGAGGTTCAAGGGCCCAGGTTTCCAGCTGTAGTTGATATATCAGGCAGTTCAGTTTATACTCAATACTCAATTTATTTATAACATTAAACATGTAGGACATACAGTCTCTTATGGTACCTTATGTTTCGACTACCACCGGTTCGGATAGAAGTCAGAAGAGTCTCCTTTTTATATCTAAAGAAAATTCGAGAGGATATATTTGAATGGAGAGAGGCATTGAAATTAAAAAAACCTTTCCGAGACAATCTAAACGTGTAACCTTGGGAGTCCGTGAAAGGTTTCAGAAGCAAATTTTCACTGTTGATGTTGTTGTTTCACTCGTATGTTCGCTCTAGCTTTATTTTCGCAATACTAAAGTAATTTATCCATCTTTTAATTTGGTGCTTGTTTTACTGAAATTATTATAAACCTCTGATTACTTATTATCGTTTGTATAATTTATCGTTTCACTAACTAGATCCCTGCTTTCTACAAGTAGGATACTTTAAATGCAATTTTTGGAAATAGATTTTCAGTTTCCAAAATAGGTATAGGATTACCTTACTTTCAATGAACATAAGGTATCTATTAGTATAATAATTATGGGAATATGTAATTAAGGCATCTTTGGATTACCTTTTAAAATCTGTTTTGCATTTAAAATACTATTCTTTTCTGCAGTTTAAACATTGCGTTAGTATTGAAAGCCAAGTTGCGCTGGTCCCTAAAATTATAAAACGTTAAAACGCAACGCTCTACACCAAATGAGATTCAATATTGGCCTACTTACATGAATTGCGCAACGGCCGACCCTAGACTTGAACTAAATTACTGTTGTTAAGCCGCAGATATCCGACAATCATTGGACCACATTGATGTTAGTGTAATAATATCTATATTGTTTGTCTGTCTGTTTGTTACCAATTGACAGCCTTTGCGCAGAATTGGACACAAAGATTACTTACTTTTTTACCCCTGAAAAGCGAATATTTCCCATGGGATGTAAAGAAAAACCTAAATCCACGGGAACGTAGTCACACCCATTAGGCAGTTTTCTAAATAAAATACCTAGTAAAATTATATTAGACTGTCCTTGACATGGCTGCTAATCTGAGAAACGGAGTGTTCATAGTTGGTTTGTCATGACGCGGAACATTTTAAATAACGCGAGCTAATTAAAAAATGTTTTGTTAGGAACAATAAATTGAAAGCGCATTTTATTACGCAATAGAAACAATGTAACTTGTAAGTAACAAATTATCCAACGTTTTGTAATGCTAATGCTGACAACCAAACTGAACGTATCAACAGCGATAATCCATAAAAAGGCGTTCTGTTGAGTGTTCTGCGATTGCAACGATCGCGGAACATGGCGTTATGCAAGAGGCACAACCAGCTGTCACGAAACCTTTCGGCTCCATGTCGACGGTGTTACGACACCGTAGCTTTCTCCAATCGCTGACAATTGAAAGCTGTGACTTGTAGCTTTTCGATTATTTATTTGCCATTCGCCGTAGTTCAAGGGTATTATGCTAACCGTTATTCATTCGGTTGCGATGCGCCGTTTCGATTTAGCTATGGCGCTAAGCTCGTTTCTGGAACGCGTAGCTACGATAGTACGATAGCAGAACTCGTATGGCAGGTTTCACTGTTTACGTTTCAGTGTGTTAAACATGTTACATTACTTTTTAATTTTAGATCCTTAGTGACAAATATTTGATATTCAGAGGTGTAAATAGATTATGTATTTGTTATTCTCGCTGCCGAATATCGTATCGTCGAGTATGTTTATTTTTGACATTTATATTTTCGACCTTTTTATTCGATTCAGATTTCTATTCATTTTTTTTTCATTACAAAAAGAAAGGCGCGCGAAATGTGTGACTGTCTGTTTGCGCTTTAACGGACCATCTTTTCAACTGATTTTAATGAAATTTGGTACAGAGATAGGCTTAAATTAAAGAGTTGCCGCAGAAATTCATAATCCACGCGGACGAAGTCGCGGGCATCATCTAGTAATGTATATATATTATATCGCTGGATAGGTATTTCTTAATAGAACATTATTTACTATGTTGGCGTTTATCAATTCGTTGTCAGTTCTGAGTGGGGGCTTGTTCTAATCTAAGTTCTAAGTATAGTTAGTCGCTCGCGTGGCTCAAGGGAAGAAGTTACAAAATTATGTGAGAAAAACAGCATCGTATTCCGATCTGTAGGTAACGCCGAACGGACAAAGAATTGAAAAACGCTGCCATAGAAAATATTGTTCGAATAAGAAATATCTATCTAACGATGTTTACATAATATATTATTGCTATTGAGGGGTTGTACCAGGAGGTCCCATACATTTATGCGCATAGTCTTTTAATAATGATTACTTAATTACATACCATCATTAAAATATGATGTATAGTGTTTGTCGTTTATTGTTCTAGATTTCAACAATACAAGTACAATACGGAATCATCGAAGTTTACTAATTGGATTGTAAATATTCAAACTGGAGAGAATTCTCTCACCGATTAATGTGAATTGTGAACGATTCAAAATGGCAGTATCATTGTCTGAAGCGTTGTCACAAAGCAATCTACGTGGCGATGATAACGAGTATTTTCCCCTTTCCTAGATCACAGCATAGATTGTTGTATACTTTTAGTTATTTATTCTTACATTAATTGTCCACATTATATAACTTCTAATCAAATTACTAATTCTAATATCTGGTTCTAAATTTAAGAATCTTAATCTAGCGAACATATCCACTTAGTTACAAGTTACAAACCTTTGATTCTATCTTCTTCTATCACTCTTCTATATTATTATTATTACAATAGGTAAACATATTGTAATAAGTAATAAAGTGTTATTTACAGTCAGCCCCATTTTAACATCAACTTACGCCGTAATAGCACAAATAGGTGTAGGTACGTTCAGTATAAGCTCACTTACTTTAAAAGATGATCATCAAATTCCAACACAATCCCCTTCCTACTTCAGTGCTTTTCATGGTTGTTATACGTGTATTTTGTTCTTTGTTCATAAAACCTGCCGGGATATTTTTACCATTATGTAGGTCAGCTGTTTTAAGAAGACACATATATAAACATAATTGCGCAATTATACTATCGTAACTTATTCATATTTCTCCCTAGTTATCAGAGTTGTCCCTATTTGCTTCGATATTGAACATCAGGGGTATTTTATTATAATCAGGGGTGTTTGTAACTTTGTAGGTTAGGTAAGTAGGTATATGCTTCGCCTTGCTTTGCTTTTTTATATGCTTTGCTTTATGCCACACAATATGATTCCTCATTACATGCACTTGTATCTATAAGGTACCTTGTATTCATTGGCAATTTTGCGATTTTTTCTGAACGATTAATAATAATTACTTAAAATGAGATCAAACTATTGTCAGCCAGATATGGTATGGGATGACTGATGCTTCGTTTAATATGTTTGGGCTGTGAGTTGTGAGTTGTGACCTATAGCGTTTATTATGCACAAATCAATTTCAATGAATACAGTGTATCTGTATGCTATTTTAGTCGCGTATAATAACGAGATGGTCGACAAAACTGGCCGATGTCGTCTACCACTGCGACCGTGCTTTATACACATAAATGATATATCTTTTATCTGTGTGCTATACACTGCTGTATTTCTTCATTATGTATTGAAGGAACGCGATATAACCACAGCGTTGGAAGCTGTTCATGCGACCTTGCTAGCGGTAAGACAAAATGGAAACTGGTTTGTGGAGCACTTGCCAACCAACAGCACCGTTTTGTTTCTCATGTAGCGTATCCACTCTTAAGCCTCGACTTGCATTTTCGGGCAAGTAAACAAACTTAGTAGTCATAGGCTTATAGATATATAGATTATTGTGGACTTTTTAACTATAACTTTTAACACAACTACATAATATTACTTACCTATCTATACGATAGGTAATCGAATGTACTCTTGGTTACTGTATGTTATGTTGGTATGCTAAATAAAGCAAAGATGAATTATCAGTCTACTAACGCTTTGTAAAGGGTGTTACTCGCCTAACGCGCCTTTGTATGGTCTCAATGAGATCTCTTGATTCCTTTTTAAAAAGCAAATGAAATGGCCAATTTGGAACATTTTCATCCCCAAATATTTCCTAGTTATAATCCTAATAGTTCCTAATATAGAGGAGACCGGGGATGGTAGACTAACTTTTCACTTATGCTCGTATATCTCAGATGTTTAACTTAATATAACAAAAACAACAGTTGATACACATAGAAGAACTATTCAGGTACCTAAAATACTAATCTATAACCTATATATTTTTCATTATAATACTTATTTAGTCGATTTTCTAAACCCCTGACGCTTGGTCAACCTACCCCATATCCGGGGTAAGTTGACCATAAGCATGGGGTAGGTTGACCTAGGCAGTCATTAGTGTAAATAAAGAGGAAAAGTATAAAATAAAACATTAAAATGTACTAAATGATAGAAACTTTTTATTTAATTATAAACAAACTTAAATTTGAGATCCATTCTCGGTTAATAAAGAAATTTACTAAAGGTAACAGTCACTTTTTAAACTATTTAAAAAAAGACGTGTGGCACTCGGAGACTGCCGCGGTATAGCTATTGCATAGCATTTTTTTATCAACTTATGTAATTATAATAATTCATCGAGTCGGAGGCGGTCGGAGTGGGGGGTGTTAGGTTATTTTCGTTACGGAATTTCTGGATTCGGTCTCGACGCTCAAGGCCCGCGATAGAAGCTATGCAATAGCTTAAAAACTTAAATTAATAATAAGTAGGTAAGATTAATTTTTGTACTTTCTGATTCAAATTTAATTGTAACTTGAATTATTCTAATAAATTTCTAATCACAGATCAAATTGCTTTTATGAAAATATTATTCAATATTAACTTGTGAGTATCTAATATTATAAAGTATAAACTAATAAAACAGAAAACTTCTTTTCTAAAAATTAACTTAATAATGAAAATAGAACAATCAGTCTCATATTAGAGTTTTTAAGTATAGATACTAACAAAATATTATCATCTTTGAATTAGTGTTTATCATAAACTTTTCTTTTTATGTACCCCACCGCGCTGTGTCCAGGGTCAAATCAGCTCTCCTGAGGTTCGAATTACTTTCTAGCTATTTAGTTATTATTACGATGCAACGTTTTGTATGGAATATGATATTTCTTTGATGTGGCGTTTATGCTATTATTATTGAAGACTACTGCGTTGAAAGCCCTTCTAGGATATCTTTTGGTACATCACCCCTTTCAGATTTTCTTATGTACGTCCTCATTTTCTGTAAAAATACTACTGTAATTTAGTATGTGAGAGAAGACCATAATACTGTTTACATTGATGATGCACATTTACCATTAGCCCACACAATTCTTTAAAATAAGTATACAATTTTATACTTATTTTAAAGGGGTTGGTTGACTAATAAGTCTACATACCCCGAAAAAAATTGGTCAACCAACCCCTGACGCCATTTTGAATTTTACCTGTGTACCATATGCAAACTCTGGCACTTACATGGAAGCAATACTGTGTAATATAGAACAAAACTATCATATTCTCATTAGGCATAACAACAACATTGTTTCTAACAGATCCATAAACACAATAACAAAAAAAGTACGAATGAAAAAAGTTACTTACCGAGACCAAAAATACAAAATGTGATGCCTCTCAAGAACGCCGCGCGACTGCAGCGGCTCACTTCGCACAAGTTAGCGGGTCGCGGGGAGGCATCGTCACTCGTGATTAATTGATGAAAAACACGTGATAGTGGCGAGTTATTGTTACTTAGTCTACCTGCCCCTATAGCCAACCATCCCCGGTCTCCCCTAATCAACTTTTTATCTATTGCATAAAACTATAATTTTCCTCAGATACAGTAAAATCACCTTGCATTTTAGATTATTCGATGCTCTGTCAATTTAGTTTTGTTTACAATAAATTAGGTCAATAACAAAATAACGCTGATCGTTTATTACGTGTTCGTTATACTAATAAATAATAATTGTTTCCGCTAATGCTTCTTATACCTAGGTGTAGGGTGTAAATTGTGAAAATCATACACTCAACTATTGTTTATTTTTACATGTACTTTGATTTTGCGGTCAACATTGCTTTATTGCCATCTCGAAACTCGAAAACTCTTTGCGTCGTTTTGCAGTTAAAGAATATGGATATCTTCAAATCAAGAATGAATAGGCATCTTCTAGGCAAGCGCGCTCCATCTTACGCTGCATCACTCTACTTCCAGCAAGTCTGATTGCAGCCAAGCGGTAATCAAAATCAATTTTAAAAAAAGAATCTTGTTGGCGTAGCGATGGCGTGTAGGTACTCCAATTATTACGATTTCCTATTATGCATGTTTGCATCATGGTATAGATCAATTTTGATAAGCAGGCAAGATAGGATCTCTCGAGGACAAATCTTTTCAATTAAAATTTACATTGGGTTTTTCTCAAATACCTATTCGTCAACATTTTAGCAAGAATACATAGGCAGTCAACTAGCCACATTGTTTATCTATAATTTTCCATCGCAATCTGCAGGGGGCTCAATCAAAGGGTCGCACAGGCCGTTGAACCCGTAGGGATCCAGAGAGTCGCGACTCGGTGTGTTTTGGTCACAGAACATTTAATAAGAGGTTAGAAAGGCCCTAGTGCAAATTTTGTACGGAAACCGCTGTCGCCGTTTTGATCCCACCATTCTTCACTACTACTAATCTAAACGAATACACACGAGAGTTCCCATGTGTGCGTGAGGCAGAAAAAAGCGCTGCGATTGGCGAAGCTACGCACACTAGTGAAACTTTAAACTTGCGCGTGTTGTCGTGTAAAACAGCAACGTACGCTAGGGATTGACTAAAATATTTTTTATCGATGTTTATTTTTCGTACGGTCGACAGCATGTCAATATTCATATTGTTAACTTAAGTTGGACTCTATGTCTGTAGATTTTACTATTTTATTTTAAACTAGCTGTTGCCCGCGACTTCGTCCGCGTGGACTAAGTTTTTTCGATTGCCGCGGGAACTCATTAATTTTCCGGGATAAAAAGTATGTATGTATGTATGTATATTCTTTATAGCTGATGCCCGCGACTTCGTCCGCGTGGAATAAGTTTTTCAGTTAATTTTCCAGGATAAAAAGTATCCTATATTACTAACCCACGGTATAATCCCCCTATAATGGTGAAACAAGTACTTCTTCATATTTTAACGAAAGCCCAAATGCTGTTTCATGGCTATAACTTGAGAAATTAAGGATTTTCATACAAACTCTCAACCCCTATTTCACCCCTTCGGGAGTGGAATTTTGAAAAACTGTGAAACACATATGTTTTCATTTTCAACCCGCAGCTCATATACCAAGTTTCATGGCTATAACTTGAGAAATTAAGGACTTTCATACGAACTTTCAACCCCTATTTCACCCCTTCGGGGGTAGAATTTCGGGATAAAAAGTATTCTATGACCTACCTCGTAGTATGGGCTCAAATCGTGCCAAGTTTGAATTCATTCAGTAGTTTCGGCGTGATGCGCGGCCAAGATACAGACAGACAGATAAAAATGAAAAAAATTACAGATTTGGCTTCAGTATCGAATAATGAGTGACCTCCAAAAAAATTTTTCAAAATATCTTCAATGTACAGAATTGGACCTGTTACAGTTTTATTATAAGTATAGATTAAAAAATGTATGGAGACATAATGATATTTCTTTTGCTTATAATTTCTGTTTCTTTATAAGAAATAAATAAAATAAAAAAACAACTATGGTTGGTAACAAATGGTTTTTATTTGAATACATCAACAATATTTAAAACACACTATACAACAAAACCAACAAACACAAAATACTACAACAATATTTCAAACATTTATGATTAAAATCTAAATCTGTAACTATCATTAAAAGTTCATAATAATAAACTCAGAAACAAATAAACTATTTATCGATACGGTGGAAAAACGCTACACAGCCCTATCGACAAGTTACTCTTATTGGGTAATACCAGGTAATAAGTGGAGTTGATCGTTCATACGCACTACGCTTTACATTGCCGCTCGCGTACATGACTCTGTTGAAGCGCGTTGTTCGCACCAGCGATGTACATACAAATTTACGATCCAGTCACACTAGTGAAGGAAAACATAATGTCTTTAGTATTTTCAATTAAATCATTTAAAATCAAGGTTTAATGTACTTACCGATGAAAAGATATCTTGCCATTAGTCACATTGACATTTTGGCTTCTAGCTCTGCAGGTTATTACCGCGCAAGAAGGCATTTTAAACACTTTTTTGCGCGTAAAACTTCCCAAGACAGTCCGCGGCCGACTGAGGTGTGTTTTTGGTACGTTTGAACCTTAAATGAGCGTTCGCTCAACATAGTGGCGCGCGTGACCCGCCCACATCGCCTTTCTAACCTCTTATTAAATGTTCTGTGGTTTTGGTGTCAGCGGGGGCGCGGGCGCTGCAGGCCGGTCGATGACTCCCCCTTGCCTCGATGCACTTGTGTGAAATACAGATTGATTTTAAACTGATTTAAAAACAAAGGTAAATGCTCTATGCTCGCTCTAAAATCTATGAGTGAGGCTCATAATGGTGGTATTGACATATTTGACTGGCTCTAATATGTTTTTTTTGCTCTAAATCCTCTCATGGAACCTATACCTTCTTGACAAGTATAAGCTGCCCCCCTAGCATGGGCCGGAGATAAAAACTTTATCCCCCGATTTTATCCACTGACAAGAGATAAAATTTACTTATCCACCCCTCAGAGCACGGCAACAGGGGAGAGGAGAAGTTTATCCCCGTTTGACATTTCACGGGGACTCGGGGGACTATTTACCCACCGTTATTTAGCGTTTTTATTTATTTATTTAGGAATAAAAATTTTATCCTTTCCTCGGGGAGAAAATTGTCTCGGCCCATGCTAGGGGGGCTGAGGCAATCTGTAAAATATGTTAAAGTCGTAAATTATACGTAGGTAGATCTTAAGCTTCTAGGAATACCTAGGTCTTGTGACAATATGTAATTATTGCGCACCGGACGCGGAAGGGGGTTTGAGCCTAGGATCTTTTCGGATTTCATTCTCGTACCTACTTATATATTTTGGTTTCATCTTTGTCAGGTTTGAATCTTTTAATTCCACAGATTCTTCTGATTACTAACAGTAATTAGTACACTAATCTTGTGTTCTGATACAAATTGTTAATTGTTACTACCTGTTACACAACCTATTAATAGGTACCTATACCATTAATAGACATAGTTAAGTCGTAGTTGCAGGGCCGACAATCTAACGGTTTAAATATAGTGAAAATAAAGATGAACCAATGTACAGAGCAGCAGCACAGTTAACTTAAGACTGCATCAAATAAATATTATAAATGCGAAAGTTTGGATGGATGGATGTATGGATGTATGTTTGTTACTCAATCACGCTCCAGCGGATGAACGGATCTGGATGAAATTTGGCACAGAGATAGATTATAGTCTGGAATAGCACATAGGCTACTTTTTATCCCGGAAAATTAAAGAGTTCCCGCGGGAACCGAAAAACCTCAATCCACGCGGACGAAGTCGCGGGCATCAGCTAGTTTTTAATATTAACCTGGAAAGAGTAACCGCATGCTTTATCACAATCTGCAATCATATTACATACCTACTGAGCAAATAGATTTATGCTTAGAATTTATATTTTAATTAAATGATTAGGCAGAAATGATTATATTTTTACCTACAAGTCTGTTACAAACTAGTGGTTACTGCTTGTAAACGGGGTTTGTAGATCTAAAATTAATCTAATCTTTCCATAGTTTTTTACGAAACCGGGGTTCATTCTTCCAATCCTACAATACTTTTGATTAGATGTCGCTAGTCTATTTTTGCTAAATACGATATAGACTGTAAATCTTTACTCGTATGACATATTAATATCCACGTACCTAGTTACATTGTAACAACGCTGAATGCCAAAAATCACAGCTGGTCCTCTTATTCAGTAGTCAGATTGAGCACATTTGCGGGTCATCACCTCTCACACATCTATTTTTAAAGGTCTTTAAACTAAATACTAAAAGCTTTATAAGAGGCCTAGCTTAGGTTAGCATTATTATATCTTGCTCTACGTGGCGCTCTTCGCAGTCCGCACATAATCCAATAGATGGCATTACTAGTACGATGGACGCGAACACGAACAGCCCAACTCACGCTTACGAAGTTTTCTCAGAATAACGCTACATATACACCCTCCAAAGATGAACGGTTGGACCACTGGTTCCCGAGCACAACACCCGCTCGGAGGATGATCATCCTATTGTTACGGTCGAGCCATATCACCTGCTCCCGTACACTCTACTTCACTGTCAAAATATTCAGAATCCCTATTTCAGGCATGTCCTTATATTTGACAACTTACTTTGCTAGCATCCAGCTCTTTTATAGCGACGATTACGCTATTCGATTGGATAACTATCTTGCCCTGAGTGATCGGTACTCGGTAGTAGCACATATGCCGATATCACAATATGACGAGGGCAGACCTACGAGGTATAGAGTAATGAGCAGAACTGACTGCTCAGTTCTGCACAGACTGTTGTACTGCTCACTACCGCAAAATTACTCTGCGTTGCTGTTCTGTCAATGTTCTATACTCGTGTGAAACGAACATCAGGCATCCAGTGAGACCGTTCAGGGGCGCTCTATTTCTTCCGTCCGGTCCGACCGGAGCGCTCCATAAGAAGCGTCAGACGCTATGTTTGCTAAGGCTCAGGCGATAGAATGTGTGCTCAGCCCAAAGTTCATTGCAATGGCTTGGCAACGGAGCTTTAAAATATATATTTATTCATAATACATAGATCCCATCGATTTACCAAATAATAGATCCAGTCAAGTCTCAGTGATAGGGTGTCCACTGTCCACTGATTTCAGTCTCGAGGTAAGCGGGATTCGCACGTGTCTGCTATAGTCAGGTTGTCGACCGTCGTCGGCCTTGGGGTGCAGCCCCTCGCTGTTCAAACCTATGTATGCTCTTGTTAAAATGCACCTTATACATTACTATTCACCGTATGATATTGAAAAACGTAAAATATCATGTTGGGATAAATCCCAGCTCAAATTAACTGTCTGTGAATCTCGGTTTCAGTTTTGTTCTAAATAAACGAGATCACCGATTGAGAACTTTAAACACAGTGATATTGGATGGTTTCAAAAATAGCTGGATATCTACCTAGTACCTACCTAGTACGCACGAGTTGAATGCAGAGCAAATGTATGGTAACACAATAGGTACATTTACTCTGCATTCAACTCGCGTGCGAACGGTATCTACCTATCTTTTGATTGACAGTGCTCGCGGTTCCATTTTTAACCGACTTCAAAAAAGGAGGAGGTTCTCAATTCGACTATATGTTTTTTTTTGTATGTATGTTACGTGATCATTCCGCCAATTATGAATCAATTTTGACGATTCTTTTTTTGTTTGGTAGACCATACTTCAGAGGTGGTGAGTCCCATATACCTAAATTTTATCGTACCTAATTGATTTAGCTTTTTGAGAAAATCAACAAAAAACAAAATATGTAGGTACCCAGATAATGTTTTTTACTTTTTAGTTTAAGTTGGTACTATTAATACGAAACAACGAAAATATAAAGTAGTTGTGTTAACAATACATAATATTATACTTACATGCTTCATTTTTTTTCACTTTCACAAATCATCGTTACATACAGATGTAAGCAGATTTCCTTATCCCTGAAATCTTTTTGAGTTATGGAATAATTGAATTTTTTTTTTAATATTATCATGGATTTTTTGTAAAGAAGGGTCTCTAGCTTGATATATCTGAGGGCACTGGTCCGCCATTTTTTTAGTCGGGTGTTCTAGATATTCATCATGCCTATATTAATTTACTTCTACATTTGAACGGCTCAATGCAATAAGTCTCAGTCTTGGATATAATGTTTTTATTATTGTTTCGTTTGCTATTGTTGACGCGTTCCAACAATACCGGAAATAATAAAATAATCCCATTATTAAGCTTGGAGTCTTGTTTGTGAAATTGTCAATAAATTTAATGCATATTTCTTCCCAAGCCTTTTTCTTTTCGATTTTGTTGCTGTACTTGTCGGACTTCGAATCCCATATTGCTGGACGACTCTCAACCTCATCGATAAATTCTTCTACCTGATTTTCGTTCATGTTTAGACTTGAACAAAAATACGTGCGCAGTCCCGTCACTAGTCGATCGATGAACTGATGCGCGGCCGCAGCGCGGGTGCAGCGCTGCAGTCGCGTGTTTTTTATTTATATGGATTTACAAAGCAGCGCGACCGCAGCGCTGCAGCCGCGCTGCTTCCGCGCGGCACTTTGCGGCAAATTTGAAGGCGCCCTTATAGGTAGGTATAGTTTTAAAGTTGGTTTTTGTTTTAACTGAAAGCGAATAATTATAAAATACATATTTTCGGACTACGTAGGTAGTTTTTTCAGCAATGTAAAGAGTAATTGCTCCTACGTAATATAACTAAAGTGCAAAAAGATGAATTCAACACAATAGCGTCCTGCTATATAGTTAAATAAACTATAATGATGCTCGCGACTTAGTCCGCGTGGATTAATTTTTTTTTATATCCGGGAGACTCCTTAATTTTTCGGGATAGAAAATACACAGACATAGGCCTATGTCCTTCCCGGGGATGTAACCTACCTCTGATACCATCAAAATTGGTTGAAAAGATGGACCGTGAAAGCGAAGCAGACAGACAGACACATTTCGCATTTATAATATTAGTATGTAAGTATGGATATAAGCTACATTTTATAAAATCGATGAAGAAAGAAGGAGTCGCATGAAATATGTACCTAACTACCTACAAATACTTACATATAAATACAAAATAAATACTAGCTAAATGATCCGGTCCTATAGTTTCTCACCAATTTTAGTCTTTTCTTTTTAAATGACTTGTTAATTTTTGACAGAGTTGAACTGAGGAATATAAACGTTCAACGTCCGGAAGGTCAATCGTCGTCGCATATTAGAGAAAACCGGAGGGCGATTGGCTAAAAATGACAAGTACAGTGTAACGATCGCCATCGTCTCTGATTGGTTAATATTCTTCCACTATTGGCCAAAGTCCATCGACGCAGCAAAAATACCATAAATTCAACCAATCAAAACAATTGAGACTGTAACAATGATTGATGCAGGTTTTACTTAATTAGGCTACAGTAATCGTATCGTGCTTGTTTTTTTTTCGCTTGGGTTTTTGATAATATACCACTGTTAGGTGTTAGGTGTTACCAGTTACCAGTGTTAGGTGTACACCCCCGCCCACGTAATATGTCCTTTGTTTAGAAAGTAAGTCGCACCCTCGACATACCTATTATGCTTGATTTTACTTTTTTTGCATTGATTCCACGCCTACCTGTGTTCCACAAGTGACAAAGGCCGGTATAGTATTTCTTTAACTATCTGCAGTTGCATCCGTTGGATTATGAGCCTAGGTAGTATGTCGCAGCCGGATTGTAGAATTCACCGTCTTGCATAACGTCTAGCCGATTTATAAAACGCCGCCGTCTTGTAAATTGTAACGAAGGTCCGCTTCATTGAATCGCCATATCTCCAATTAATGTTTTAGGATTTTTTTTTATGCCTTGCCTTGAATTTTGTTTGTCCCCAGAGTTGCCAGTAGGTATCTAAAAACGTAAATAATCGACTCTCAGTTTTCGCGACATAAGTAGACTCTAGCTGTAATTAGTAATGTAATTATTAGGCCGAGGTGGGCTATAAGCCGCCATTTTGTAAAACAGCGAGAAATGAAACGCTGAATCTATCGCTGTGTCTGTTTGTCTGCTACGCTTTCACGGCCCATCTTTTCAACCGGTTTTGATGATATTTAATACAGAGATAGTTTGCATCCTGGAGAAGTACATAGGCTTGTTATCCCGGAAAAACAAGGAGTTCCCGCGGAAATCAAAAAATAATCCGCGCTGATGAAGTCGCGGAGATGATCTAGTTGTAATAAATATTACCTACTTTCAAATTTCCATATTATCTTAAACTCCAGCCCCCCAATCATGTAAGAATGGCCGATGAAATCGTTATAGTTCTGCGGCAAAGTAAATAAACCATAACAGCATTAAATTAGAGCTCAATTTCGTGTACCCATTCTTATACGTTTAGGTATGTACGATACTCAAACGTATAGGAATGGATACACGAAATTGAGCTCTAATTCATTGCAGTTATGGTTTATATTACTTTGACGCTGAACCTTTACCATTTGATCGACAATTCTTACATAATCGGGGGGCTGAATCAAGACCAGAATGAAATCTGGGCACCTTGATCCAACGCAGTATTGGTCTTCCCTGCAGGCTACGGCCTAAATAGAGTGTTGTTGTAAAGACAGAAACTCGCGATGGAGGTCGAGTAGGTGAAGCTGAATGAAGGCGCGACGAAGCAACTTCTAGTTCTGGCGTAGCCTATTTATTTCCTTACCATATTGATCACTCTTCAATGCATCTTGATTTCAATGCGGCTGTGGACCGCCGCTTCTGAAACGTATCGCAACGACAGTCCGGCTTTAAAACGATGATCCACCGTTTTGTAATACCTACAGCTACCTAGCCGTTTTGCAATACGGCGAATTCTACGATTTGGTGGCGACACCTTTAAAAGGTTTATTTTTGCCTCACTACCTTGCATCGATCCGCACCCGGAGAACCAATGGTAGGGCTGTAACGCGACAGGTTTATTTTAAACAGGTCGATGTCGATGTTGTAGCAGCTTACCAAGTAGACGTACAAGTATTGCAAGAAAGTAAGTCGTAACCTATGTCACCGTCACCGATGTTTACCTATAAGAACTTTGTAATTTGTACCTACCTAATTATACCCAGAGAATTAGGTATTTGATTTATTATATTGCAGCTGCTACTGATAACTGATTTCCCGTATAATGAGCAAATCGGTTCAGTCATGTGTCGTGGCGTGGAGTAGTCCATCTAATCATCATCAAATATCTAAACTTTCACATTTACAATATTAGTAAGATTGCCGAAAATCTGAATAATTGTGATCGACAGCAGAACGTTTTTCCGTATTCGTGCCTACTTGATGCATTTATTTATATTTCAGTTACCTATGAGGTTATGCAGCAGTCGACACATTGTATACCTACCTACATAACACCCTTGATTACTTTGTTATCTGTGACCTGCGCAAAATTATTCCCTAACGGGTACCTATTAGAGTTGTGATTAAATGTTATAAAAGATTAATTGTTAAAACGTTATTGTTATAAAAAATTAACACGTTAAATTAAAAGTTATAATTATAACTTTTAAGGATAACAAATATTCAAAAGTTGTCAAATTTAAATGTTATATAATAATTCGTTTCGTTAAAAGTTCAATGGAATGAATGTTATATTTTTTATAACTTAATAGGCCTACTTACCTACTGCAAAGATGCAACTGGATTCGGAAATCAAACGTTTTTTTGAGTTGTTTTACATTTAAAAACATCAATATGAAATAGGTTTGAAATTGAAAAGTGTTTTTAAGTTGATCGAGTTCAGCACTTCAAAATAGTTCCAAATTGCGGCATTAAATACTCCGCCTTGAACTCGTGTTAAACTAAGGTTACACTTTACAACTTTATGCTTAAAAACTTAATATTTTACTTCCATTAAATGAATAGGTATAACATTCATAACACATTTCAATAACAACTGAAGTTTGATAATGGTTTACGTTTGCTTGAAATCATTAAACGTTAAAAAGTTATTTTTACGTAAATTCAATAATAAAAAGTTATTTTTATTGAGTTAAGGCTCACAATTCCTTGTATTATAAAAATAACAAATAGGTAAAGCAGTACATGATAAGTGGCTGCTGGCCGAATGTTGTAACAGCGCCATCGTCTGGCAGCCACCTAAACTTCTATGCAATTTACTGTAAAAGACACAACGATCGTTGTCAATAAATCTATAGGTACGCGATACAGTTAAAACTTTTAACGAACATCTCAATATTTATTAACAAAGTTAAAAGTTAAAAAAAAATATTGTGTTAAATTAAATGTTATAACTTTTAATGCTCACCTCTGGTACCTATATAAAGTCATTGGAATAAGGTGCCTTTTATCATGTACCTACCTATCATACAAAGATGTATCATATTGTAGCTACCTAGGTAGGTACCTATTGGTTATCATTGGATCATTGTTTGTTTGCTACCTACCGACTGTAGTGTACTACACTATTAATACTTAATCACTAACAACGATATCGGTGAACCTAGGTGAACATAATAAACAAAGAACTAAGAAGAGTTAAAGTTGAACATAACACACTGTTATTGCTAGTATCTTGGTTGTTTTCATTAATCATTAGTCATTATTTTACGTGGTATTTTATCTTGGCTATTCTGCTTACATCTACAAGGTATTGAAGAATCAGTATTGCTAGTATGTAAAAATTCCTAGGTTTTGGTAGAAAGTTCAAGGTATGCTCTATTTTACGTGGTTGGACGGATGGACGTATGTGCGATTGCCAGATGATCTAAAGAAAGGTGGCATTCATTGTATAGTAATTTTTTTTTACATAAAAAATAATTGATTGAAAATAATGTATTAAATTATACTTATTTGAAAATTAACAGACCAATAAATCAATTTTATAGACCCGGGACAAATAAGTGACATGTAGGTACAGCACTCCCTCAAATAGTCAAATTCGCTACTAGCGACCTCTGGCTTCGCACTGGTGGGCAAAGTATCAGACGATTTTTAGTTGCGTTAACTTATTATGTTTTTGGATATTGTGTTTGTCTTTAAAGGAATATTATTAATAGCGTTGGGAATAATTCGAATATTTCCACAAAACTTTGTTTTTATATTTAGGTACCCCTCGTTGTTCCTTCATTAGTGAAGATCGTAGTCCGGGCGAGATACATCTCTCGAAAGGATTATATGTTGTTTTCACCGACTTTAGTAGCCATTCAAATTACGATGTTATAGAATTTGCACATGTAAGACTCACTCAGCCGTTCAGACCCACCTAGTCAGTGGGCGGCCTTTAGATCTTTTACCTTCAGTGCGACAGTATTTATTTCAAACTTATACAAATACTTAAACCATCCTGAAAAAAACGTTTATTTAGTATCTACCGTATCACCGTACAGTAGTTTCTTAGATTGTACGTGCAGATGAACAAACATGGCGACGACGACGTCGAACGGGACGTGTCAGTGCAGAAACCTGCCCAGAAGGAAAAAAGATAAGAAAACATGGTGAAAGGATTTACTTATAATAGATAGTTTTGTGCATTACTTAAAAAGTTCTATTTATTCTAGTTGCCACTATATAATGCGCCCCATTTGTATTATATTTTATTTATTAAATAATATAACAAGTTCATTGTTTGATTTTTATATTATTTTCATACATAAAAAAGTCGTTTTTTTTTGGTGAATGTTTTATTATCTTCGTTTGGAGTGAGTTATATTGCAGTCAGTATAGTATTATGATATAAACTCGACTCCAACAACAATTAGCACTTTAAAGCTTAATGTTTTGCAAAATGGATGCCTGCATCGAAAAATGATTTTCCCACACCCGCAATATTTTTGAACGACCTATCCAACGACATCCGAAACCATGGGATAGACAAAAAAAATCACTTTACATCACGTAGTGGAGACTGGAGTTACCCAAAAAAAATTTTTTTTCAAAATTTATTGTCATTTTAATTAATATTAAAGCTGTAATTTGGCATGGGTGCACCATGCCAAATTACAGCTTTCTAGTACTAAGAGTCTGAGCTAAGCCGTGGACAGACAAACAGATGAACGGATGGACGGACGGACATGGCCAAACTATAAGGGTTCCTTGTTAAGTACGGAACAGTAAAAAGGGACTTATGTGAAAAAGATAATAATATAATCAACTAGCGACACAAAGGGACTTATGTGAAAAAGATATTAATATAATCAACTAGCGACACAAGAAATCAATAAAAGGTTATAGTAGGTTTTAACTAGTTAAGTATGGCAACATTCTATTCCTCTTGGAGTCTTGACCAGGGCCGGCCAAGCTAAGCTATGAAAATATGCCGAGGTACATTGTAAGTACATATCTTTTATCTCATGTTTTTAGTATGGCTATACATTTTTGTTCTCGCTCACTTCACACAATCACAACTTGCACACATATACATTTTTTTATTACTATATGCATTAAAGTTATATAAAGGGTGCGTTCCGAAATACACTGAGAGCACTGAAAGTCCCCAGTAAAGAGCACTGCCAGTGCTCGCAGTGCTTATAACGGAACACACACAAAATGGCCGCTCAAGCAATGTAACCAACTTGAGCTTTCACCCTAAATTTAGGGGAAAAAATTCGGAGAAAGATTGATCTAGGAGAAAAAGTAAAAAATGTATTATTTATTGGTGTTTACTTTAAATCTGGAGCTGCCAGATTCCGAGAAGCTTTTTAAATCAAACTTTACATTTATGACTTAAATAACATTGCAAATTTATGCGCGAAATTACGATTACGTAATAAGATGAGAATTTTTTGATAAAATAATAAAAAAAAAATGTAGGTGCTATACAAAATATAAGGATATAATATACACTTTCTCTGTACTTGAAATTTTAGTCCAGTGGATATCACATCTCAGGTTTAATTAAAATCTGAATTTAGGGAAAAATATTATCAAACTTCAAAGGCTTACAACACCACCTTTTCATTTTTATTTTTCTTACAAAATAAAAATGGCGGAGTTTTTTTTAACGTTGCTTCTTTTGTTATTAAAGTGTTTTCCACCGGTGTTTTCTTCAAAGATTTAACCACCTATATTCAATGTACTGTGGATTTAACGTTTTAGTGAGTGTTGATCGTGGACCTATACTCGCATCGAGCTAATCTCATCCGCGACACCCGCGATAATTACCTATTCCCTGATTCTGATTTCGAAACTTAAACGCCGAAAACAGCTGACTACGCTAACTAATTAATGGTCTCTCGGGTACCAGACACCAGTAGGTAAACCTACAGGAGAGGAGACCGCGTCGGTGGCATATCGGTGGCTAGCACAGTGTGGAAGGACCTTCAAGTGTCCACGCCGCGCCGTTCGAAGAGAGTCCCTCAGGAATCAGGAAAATGGTTGGATGAGAAAGACTGGCGATGCCTTATGAAAACGCGCTCTCCAGAAAGTAAGTTCAGCTGTGGACCTGGACTCTACAGGCACGTAGGATCTTGCTTCAATGCAGCTATCGATCATAGTTTTTGTCCTCACTGAGTAAGTAACTATTTATGTTAACAATAAAGCTCTTAAAAATTATACATTACTCATACATTAATCCCAGCAATGTTAGTAGTCTATACATTAATCATACATTACTAGGATTCAATAAGGTTTTCTTAAAATTTTCTTTTAATCCATGCATTGGATCTTTAGCTTTAGTTTTAAGCTACTGTAAAAAGAAAGAAAAGAAAAAAAATCATCATATTTTATAAGTACCTAACTGGACGTCAATAAGTGTACATTGTACCTAAAGTGAGTGAAGACCGTTCTGATTCTGAGAGAGTTTCCTACATCTATATCTCTCTCAACCATAAGTTGTTAGATACTGGGCACAGTAGCCGGGTCTGTCATTTGTGTGGGCATCGGCCCACTGTATGAATATACACTAATGCCATGCTATTACTAGGATGTACCATGTACTTAAATGTTTCTGCAATAATTTTCAGATTAAGGACTTGACCATCAGTATTGGTGTGCAGTGAAAAGTTGTACAATAGACAGGATTTGAGATGCTGTGAGGCTGCAAAACTGAAAGCAAAACATGTTAAAGCTATACAATTTCTATGAAAAATTAAGGCAAGTACAAAATATGTTGTTTTGACATCATATCAAGCTGCTGATCAGCTAGCTTAAAGTCCTTACAATTTTGACATTCTTCGTTATTGGACTGATTTCATACAAAATCAAAAACTGACGTTTCTGTGGTCATAATAGAGGAAACCGGGCCATGACTGGCCTAGGTGCTACAACTAACTGTAGTCTTATTAGAATGAAGTTATACTGTGACAATACCTTATGATAGTGAATGTTTTAAACACTTAATAGACATGTAAGATTATTTACAGGAGGCAAATAAATGGTTTTCCTGTACTTCTAGGTCTTAGTTTTGGGTGAACCACTAGTTCAATATGCAAGTAGTATGTAATGATGTAGTCTAAGATGCACCTGGGGCTAACTGCCATACTCACTGTATGGCAATCATGATTAAATTTGTATACCCCTTATCCGTTTTGTAATTAACAAACCTTTTTGCATGAACTTGGACAACATTTTGAAATTATCTGGCATTGTTCCCTGTGTTTGTAAAAGAGTGAATTTTTTGTCAAAATTTTAATATTTATTTTTATTTTTGATATTCATTATTATTGAACAGATTTCTTTCAAAATCAATAATATCTAGGCTTCCCTTGGATCTTAAAAGAGGAAATTGTTTCCAAAATTTTAAGAGTTATGGCAGTTTTGATTTTCTTTATTATTGGACCCTCAAAATCGATATCTGAGTGTATAATGTACACTTCTGTATTCATAACAAACCTATCTACATAAACTTGGATAATCAATTTATAATTTTACTTTTCAGGTCAAATTAGCTACACAAATTCAGCAGAGAGGTGGCCCACGCCGTGTCCATGCTGATGAAAACATACAGATATTCTTACAATACATCCACCACAACCACTACAGCCCATTAACGTTCCACTGCTGGGCACAGGCCTCCTAACTCATAGGAGAGAGGGAATTAGAGCTTAGACCCACCACACTGCTCCAATGCGGGTTGGCGGGCTTTAACGACTATTATCATGTTAGTGATAATAACAGGGACCGACGGCTTAACGTGCTCTCCGAGACATGAGGGTGAAACACCGCCAACCCTAACTTTGGGCTAGTACTGAGAATTTCTAGTCAGAAAACCCCAATACTTTATTATGGCCCGCCCTGGGACTCGAACCCGGGACCTCGTCGGCCGCAGTCGCGTGCTAACATGCTAACCACTAGACCAACAAGGCAGTACAATACATGATTATTCTAAATTATCTGTAAACATCGATAATGGCTTTTGCACTTCTGAGATATTTTATTTATCAATGACTTGTTTGTTAGCTTGAATGGTTCTGGTCACTCTAAAAGCAGTTTAAAAAATGCATTGTCCTTAAATTCCAACCAATTTCCAGAGTTTTGGAGTTTTTATATTTAGTTTAATATTTTGATTTTAGTACTTATAGCAATGTATAATATTTGGTTTATTTTAGTTACATAGTGGCTAATTCTGTATAACACAATATCTAAAATAAACTTAAAATGACAGCTTTAAATCTAGTTTCTCCCTTTCCGCAGGAAGTACTATGAAAAGGTTAGCAATATTTTTAATGCTGTCATTTCATTGCTGGAATAATTTTATTTATCTCAGGTTGGGTCAAGCTTGTAACTATTCAGACATAATTATTTGAGACTTTGTATCATATTGGAATTAAGCTTTAAAAAAGTTACAAAATTGATGAAATACTATGCTTCCTCAAGAGAAAGTAAGCTTTATTTGCATATAATGTAATAGTTTTATGTACCTATTATTGTGAGATGGTGATACCAAAAATAATACCCGGCTGAGTTTGTTGTCGGCTTCTCAGACCAGGGCGCGCTGTAATTAAGCTTACGATTAAAGTTACCGAGGGTTAAACATATTTTATCAACAAACGAAAATAGTACAGAAGATTTAATAAAAATAATTAAAAGCTTTTTGTTTTATTTGTATCCTTAAAATAAATAATTAAATAATTATTGCTTGATCCCTGTGATAAAAATCGATAATTTGCCGAAAATCGATAAAAAATCGATATTAACGATAATCGATCAAAAAAGCACAACACTATTAGTTAAGATTTTGCACTGCCGTCTCGAGGCCCATCCCTAAATTTACTACGCTATTACGATACCCATTCATTCCTTTCACTTATATAGAAATTGTGGGAAAGAGCACAAAAATGTATACCTATTTTAATGTCATAAGAAGGTGAGATAGACAATCAAACATGAATGAAATTTATGAATAGGTAGATATTGCTTTTTATCTATATATATAACGTAAAATTATATAGCCTGTTCGTGTCTCAAAAATGTCTATGGAGTTCGTTCGTCTATCTCTCTGGTTAGTAGTCTCTGGTCTTGACAGGCAGCCAGCTGTGCTGTTGTGCTGTGTATGAATTGAAAATAAAGTCTAAAAGTGTAGCTGTCCTTGATGTGTCATCCATCGTGATAATTTTTGTGAAACGTGGTGTCCAAATCTTATATTATTCAGGGGAAAAGCACGTTTTCTGGAAATTATATTGCTACTTTGCATAATTTCATCACAAGTTCTCATCGATACAATAAATTTTGTCGCCTGCTTCGGTGGCAGGTAGTGGTACTAATTAATTGTTAAATGTTTATGTAACGTAGCATTGTACAGATTGCTGAGGTTGCGTTTTATCTTTGTTCCAGTTGAACGGCGTATGTTGGCACCTGCGGCGCAGTAGATTGCAGCGAGAGTGCGCGAGTGACGGTGATTACTGATCAGTGGTGGTTGTGACTTGTGGGCGATTTGTTTGTGATACGGCCGAAGACAGTGCATGCAGAGGAAGCGGTGTAGCGCTCGCCCGGGCATGGTGCCGGGCAGGTAGCGGGCGCGGGCGGCCTGCGCAGGCCCCTCACAAGCAGCCGCGTGAGTTCCCCAGCGTCGTCTATGGCCGAGCAACAAATTACACCGTCGTCGCACTCTGCACTCTCGAGAGAGTCCAGCGGGTAAATATCTACATCTTTTCAACTAGGTACCACAAAGTAAGAGTCACAAGTTACCTATAAGGCATAAAGAACAGGGCTGCGGGGCTGACACTGAAGTTGCGATTACTGCATAGTCACAAATTATTGTTTACTAGCTTTTGCCCGCGGCTTCGCTCACGTTAAGTTCAATTTAAATAAGTCACCTTTGCCTTTTTGTATAATTTAGATGAGAGCCAAAATGCCAAGTTTCATGGATATTACTTGAAAAACAACTTGATAAACGACAACCTTTTATACAAACTTTCAACCCCTATTTCACCCTCTTAGGGGTGGAATTTTCAAAAATCCTTTCTTAGCGGATGCCTAAGTTATAATAGCTATCTGAGTGCAAAATTTCAACCCGATCCGACCAGTGGTTAGAGCTGTGCTTTGATAGATCAGTCAGTCAGTCAGTCAGTCACCTTTGCCTTTTATATATTTAGATTACTTAATTGTAGTCTCCAATTCGTGAATTTATAGTGTTCTAGTAAGTACCATGTGTGTACTTATAAATGTGGCTATACCATCCATTATTGGTGCTATGTATGTGATACCCAATCAAAAAGCTTGTAAATTACTTGGACTACATTAGTGCTACTAGAATACTCGGATATGTTTTGCAGCTGCATTTTAATAAAAGAGAGAATCAGACTTAAACTCATACTTTATTAATATTTTTATTCAAATAAACTTATTAAAAATGCTTTTGAATCATCAAGAGAATCTACCACTGGTTCAGAATGCCATTCCTACCAAGAACAACCAGCAAGAAACTTGGTGGTTGCTCTTTTTAAAAAATCATTTATAATTACGTCAAATACATTGTAGATACATAAGTAACCGCAGACCTAAGCATTGCTGGAGTGAGTCAGAGGTGAGTGTGACAGCACTTTCATGTTTAACTTTAGTGCTAGGCTTGCTTCCTGACACTCTGACTCACACTGTAGAAACAGACCCAATATAAATTGCTCACTCATTCATTTTGTCAACATTAAGTAATAATAGTAAAGCGATTTATTATTTTTTTGTTAGCCATGTTAGTATTTCGTCAACTGACAGGACTGCATGAGTTTTTAATTCTAATAGTTCCTAATTCTGTTAATGCGTCTGAAGTAAGGTTCAGATTGAAGACTTAATACTTTCAGAAGAGTTATTGAGGCAGGGGTATTAATAAAATGGTTTTTGTACACAATTTTTTTAATAACTTGGCATAAATTTTTAATGATCTGTCTTTTTAGGGTTCCGTACCAAAATGGTAAAAATGGAACCCTTATGGTGCGACTTTCTCCGTCCGTCTGTCCGTCCGTCACAGTCGATTATTTTAGTAACTATTAAAGCTATCGAAATGAAATTTGGAATAGTTGTGTATAATAGTGGCCCAACATCATTAAAATAAAAACAAATCGAAAATTATTTTTAGTTTAATTAAAAAAGGGGGAAAACTCATACTTTGAAATATCAAAGTATGATAACTATACTGAGTGGGATATCATATGAAAGGGCTATACTTCTATATTCTAAAGCAGATTTTTATTTATTTTTATGCATAATAGTTTTTGATTTATCGGGCAAAATGTCGAAAAAAATACCATTCCCCCCCCCTTATCTCCGAAGTTTACCAATTGAAAAATCTGAAATAATTATGGTCAATAGAAGCTTATGTATATTTTACAGGAAAAATAAAACCAACGCTCTATGTTCTAGTTTTTTAGTAGTTCTAGTAGTCTAGTTTTTTTGATATTAACAATAAACCTCTACAAACAAAGTTAGTTTTGCGGTTCATTTCGTCTTGTTTTTAATACGTCATAAATCGTAAAACTCGCTACAGGTTTGTACGGAACCCTCGGTGCGCGAGTCCGACTCGCACTTGGCCGGTTTATTTTTAAATAACACTAGCTGATGCCCGCGACTTCGTCCGCGTGGATTGAGGTTTTTCGGTTCCCGCGGGAACTCTTTAATTTTCCGGGATAAAAAGTAGCCTATGTGCTATTCCAGACTATAATCTATCTCTGTGCCAAATTTCATCCAGATCCGTTCATCCGTTGGAGCGTGATTGAGTAACAAACATACATCCATACATACATCCATCCATCCAAACTTTCGCATTTATAATATTTATATGGATTATGCAAGTATACATGCTAAAAAAGCTATACCTACTTATATCAATAAGTGAAACCGACCATAGTAAGCACAACACGGGCTGGTTATAGAAAAATGAGATACATACATAGGTTATTTCTATATTGACGATCCCACCAGTAACAATGGATTTTGAAGAAATTCTAGATATAATTATATTATCACATTCTGTGCAACCAATAATATTGTAAAAGCCAATCAATAATAATACGTAGGTGAACTTTTCATTTGTTCATGTACCTATGACATTAATTATATTACAATAGGTTTGGAACAACTACACATAAAACAATTTAAGTACTTAAGTTACAAAGTCTTTATTATTGATTAACTAGCTGATGCTCATGACTTTGTCCGCATGGATTGAAGTTGTTTGGTTCTTGTGGGAACTATTTAATTTTCTGAGATGAAAAGTAGTGTAATCTATCTCTATGCCAAACTTCATCCAGATCTGTTAAGCCGTTTTGGCCTGATTGATTAACAAACATCCATCCATCCATCCAACCATCCAAACTTTCGCATTTGTAAAATTAGTACCTATAGATTAAATAACTAGTTACTTATAATTTCCTTATAAATATATGACACTGATTGAATACATTCTAAATATTAAAACTTGCAACTTTATGAAAACACAAGATGCTAAAAAGTAACAAACTAAAACTAAAGTAAGTAGGTACCTACTTAAAACTTTTCATAAAACTTAACTTAAATACTGGAATGTTATGAAAAGTAATAGTCAGGAGGATGTACTGATTTTTAAAAACAACAAGAAAGGATCAACTGTGATATCAGTTCAATGAAAACATTAAATTATTTTATCCAGCAAAATATACCAGTTTTGTGGCTTTGTTGGTATTATTTAAAAATCTAATACATAATAACCAACTAGCAAATGAAATAGGAAGGTTTTTCCAATCAAAATTTTAGTTTTTTATTTGAAAAAAATAAATGGACATGCTGTCTCTGTCTTAAATTTTTGTTTCACACAAAGTAAAGTATTCATTGTGTATGTAACAAATAAAACCTTGTTCAACACCACCACAAAGTGACCAAATGACTTAAGTCTAGCATTAGATTATGTATGTAACATTTTGTACATAAATATATTACTTACTCTATGATGCCCACAACTTTGTCGGTGTGGAATAAGGTTTTTTGA